>JAYGOQ010000008.1:0-2864236 GCA_037577435.1 Fusarium sulawesiense | reverse complement strand
CCCTAACCCTAACCCTAACCCTAACCCTAACCCTAACCCTAACCCTAACCCTAACCCTAACCCTAACCCTAACCCTAACCCTAACCCTAACCCTAACCCTAACCCTAACCCTAACCCTAACCCTAACCCTAACCCTAACCCTAACCCTAACCCTAACCCTAACCCTAAGAAGCTATAAAAGTATAATCTCTCTCTTTAAAGCTTCCTTTTAAGGCTTCTTTAGAAGATATAAAGCTTATTTTACTAAGAGAAAAAGCCCCTAAAGCTACAGAGGGCCCTATAGAAAGTAAAAGTCCCTTAGAAGCTTAGTATTAGTAGGTTATAGCCTTTATAGTAGAAAAAGGCTTTATAAAAAAGCTACTAGCTTTCTTTAAAGTCTCTATACTAAAGAAGAAAGTATATACTAAGTATATTAAAGCCTTTACTATAATAACTAGTAAAGTAACTAAAGCCTTTTATAAAAAGCTTATAAAAAAAGCCTTATTATACTTTCTTTTTCTTCCTAAGGTCTTAAGCTTAGTACTTTAAAAGAAAAAGGTAGTAGTCTTATTATATAGCTATTTAACTACTATCTCTACCCTAGAAGATCTAAAGGCTACCCTAGAGTAATAAAAGTCCCTTACTTTATAAAAGAATTTCTTTAAAATAGTAAATCTAGCTTAATAGGCTATTAAGCTACTAAAGAGAGGATTTCTAAGCTAAGCTTCTAGAACCCTTATAGATCTAGTTTTTATAGCTTTTAATATAAAAGCTAATAAAGCTATTTTACTAGAAAAATACCTTATAAGCTTAAAAAAACCCTTTTAATATAAGATCTACTTTAAATTAAGTTAACTAGTTATAAAGATAATAGTTATAAAAGCTATAACCTTTATAAAAAAGAAAAAAACCTTAGGCTTTAGTAGTTAAACTAAGCCTTTACTAAACCTAGTTATAGAAAAAGAATTCTTTATAATAAGCTTTCTTAGGCTATTAGTAGATATAATATAGTAAAGTATAGCTTCTAGAGTTCTCTTATTATATACTAGTTACTTTATAAGCTTAGAAAAGCTTAGTAAAAAGGTAAGGTTTATAATTATAAAAAACCTTATTTATAGAGTAGCTATAAAAGCTATTCTATTTACTTTTTATAACCTTTCTATATTATTACTCTTTTAGCTAAGAATTAATAACTTAGAAAGTATTAAACTAGCTATCTTTTTATTAAAAGAAGCTATTATAAAGGGAAATAGTACTAATTTTTAATAGTTAGCTTTTATAAATCTTATTAATACTTTTAATTTAGTAATTAAGCTAACTATAGTAATTACTATAGTTACTTATATCTCTATATTTTATAAAACTATAGCTTAGGCTTATAATAACCCTTTTTTATTAATTATAAAAGAAGGGTAATTACTAGCTTCTTTTAGTAAAGTTAAGTAAAGTAACTTCTTAAGATTTCTTTTTTTTTCTTTAGCTTTTTAACTTACCCTAGAGGCTTTAGCTAAAAAGCTCTCTATAATTACTTTAGTAGTTTACTTAGATAACCTTTATATTCTTAATAAGATACCTATAGGAGCTTTATAAGTAATTAGAAAAGTCTTATAAAGCTCTTTAGTATAGCTTAACCTTATTAAAAGTAAGAAATAGTTTTTAAAGAACTTAAAGCTATAGAGTTTATAGGTTCTAAGGACTTATATAAGCTTTATAATATATAAAAAAGCCTTTCTAGTAGGGAAAATAATTACTTTAAAGAGAACCTTAAAAGCTCTATAAGACTTCCCTAAGTAGTATAGCTTTCTTCTTCTTAGGAAAAGTATATAACTTCTTTTAAGGTACTTATAGTAATAGCTATACTTTATAGATCTTAATAACTTCTAGGGAAAAGTAAATATCTTTATAAAGAAAGCTATTTTAGCTATAGTAGCTAAAGTTCTTAGTAAAGTTCCTAAGAAGCTTAACCTAGCTCTTATTATTTTACTTACCTAGGAAAATAGCTTAGAAATTCTTTTATATAAAAAGCTAGCTTTATAGCTATATTAAGTAGCTATAAAAGCCTTTTAATTTACTTTAGCTAAGATTAGAGGTATAGCTATAAGGAATTCCTTTCCTATAGCTCTTATAGCTATAAAAAGACCTATTACTAAAGAGGTTCTTTTAAAAGCTAATAAAGCTAAGTTAGGTTCCTTTTTATAGGATTTACTAACCTTATATTAGTAAGTTAAGCTTAAAAATATTAGTTATCTTAGCTATAAGTAGCTTAGAGTTTTACTTATAAAGAAAGCTTTATTTTTTATAAACTTTAAGATTATAAAAGCTTTTTAAAGCTAGCTCTTTTACCTTATTAAGCTCCTTAGCTTACCTTATAATTCCTATAGAGCTATAATAGCTTTTTAATATAAAGATACTTATAAAGGTATTATAAGAAGATAGATTATTAGGTATAATATAGTAATTAAAGCTTTTTATAGTACCTTAGCTATAAAGCTTATTTTAAAGATTTAAAAAAAGCTCTTAATAAATAAGGTTAATAGCTTATAAGCTAATATAGTAGTTATAATAGGAAATAGCTACTATTTCTATAATATTTAAATTATAGCTTTAGTAAAGGATTTAACTAAGTTAAACCTTTATAAGATTCTTAAGAAGATTATAAAGGAAAAATACTAAAAATATAAAACCTTAGGAGCCTTTTTTTAGCTTATTATTATTTCTTTAGAGAGCCTTATAAAGCTAAAAACTATTAAAACTTACTAAAAATTACAAAGGCTTATAAGACTTATAGTAATAGCTTAGCTAGATTTCTTTATTACCTTAGCTTTTATAAGAATCTAAGCTATCTTAGTAGCTTTTATTAGTAAGAAAGCTTTTAAAGGGATAGCTAGTTCCCTTTAAAATCCTTTTAAAAGAAACCTTTAAAAGCTTTTTATAGCTTATTTAGTTCCTAAAGCTATTACTTATAGTAATTATTAACTTTCTTTTTTTCTTTTATTTTCTTATCTTATATTTCTACTTTATTTTCTTATTTTATTTTCTTACTTACTTCTTTACTTTATTTTCTTACTTACCTTTATTACTTATCTTTTTTATTTTATAGCTAGCTTTATTTTCCTTACTTTTTCTATATAGCTTTTATTTCTTTATTTTTCTATATCTTTTCTTATTTTCTTTATTTTTCTTATTTCTCTATAGTTATAATTATCTTTTTACTTTCTTATACTATATATAGTAACTAAAAAAGTAACTAGATAGATAGCTTAGATAGTTAATACTAACTCTATTTTAAATCTAACTTTAAAAAAAATCTCTATTTTTATTTATATCTTAATTACTTTTATTACCTTTTATCTCTTAGCTATTATTACTATAAAATCTATTATTATAGCTATAGAAAATATAATCTATTTTTAGCTTTTTTATAAGATTATCTAGTAAGCTCTATTACTTATTAGTAAAGTAAATAGCTTAGTAGTTAAATACTTTCTTTTACTTAATATAATATACCTTTTAGTAAAAGCTTAAGTAATAGTAACTAATAGATTTATACTAGCTTATAGATTCTTTTTTACTCTTTTAGCTAAATAATATATTACTTAAGATTACTAATAAAATACTATTAAGTTACTATAGTATCTTAGTTAATATACTATTAAGCTACTAGTAATAATATTAAACTTTATAATTAAAACTATCTATAAGTTAATTAAGTAATAATTACTTATAAGTTATTTTTTTATCTTTTTACCTTTTAGTTAACTTACTTACTATTACTTTTACTTAGTACTACTTAGCTATATTATAAATATTAATTAAATCCTAAGAGCTAAAGAGTTATACTAAGCCTAGCTTCTTAACCTATAGTAAGTTATAATTAATATTTTCCTTTAAGTTACTTTTTTATAATTATATAGTATCCTTCTCTTTTAATTAAGCCTAGCTTACTATAATTTACTTATTTATAGTACTTTAACTTATAGTATTAGCTATATTAGCTATATTATATAAGGTATTACTATTACTATTATCTTAAATAATTTAATAATAAGTATATTTTCCTTTTATTTATATTTATAGCTATATCTTAATTTATTATATCTTATTTACTATTACTACTATTACTATACTATATCTTACTTTTTACTAATAATAAATAGTATTATCTTATATAATAGTAAGATATTAATATATATTATAACTATATTTCTTTAAGATAGTAAGCTATTTAATTACTTAATTATTATCTTAGGATATTATAATAAGCTTTAAATTAGCTAGCTTAAGTATATTATAGTAATCTTTAATATCCTTTAATAGTTAACTTTTAAGCTAATACTATTACTAAAAATATAACTTAATATTATTACTAAGCTAAATAGCTAATTAATAGAGCTAGTAAATAAGTATTTAATAATTTTAATTAAAATATATAATATTATTTATTACTACTTAATATTACCTTTTTTCTCTTACTAATTATAGCTATATAGAATAATATAATATAAATCTAATATAATTCTTAATTATTTAAATTAAGTAAAATTTAAATTATATTATAAAAAGAAAAGAAGTTTTATTATTTATCTTTATTAACTAAAGTTCTCTTTCTTATATATAATACTAACCCTAAGTAAATACTAGCTAACCCTAAGTAAAAGTTAGAGTTATTTTAAGCTAATTAGTACCTTAACTTAGTATTACTTAATTTAAGTCTAAGTTTTAAGTAAAATTATCTATTTTAATAAGTAATATCTAGCTAATTACCTCTTAATAGCTCCTAGGGTAACCTAGAGTTAATTTCTTTATTTTACTTAATAATACTTATTTTATATTTTAAAAGCTACTTAGTATTATCTTATAACCTCTTACTATCTAATTAGATAAATACTTTACTAATTAAATAGTTTTACTAAAAATAAAATTCTTAGTATTATAATAGTATATTTTATTCTTTTTACTTAAAATAAAAATTAATAATTTATTTATATTTTACTAAGTATTATAACTAAGAAGAGATCTAGTTTTTAATTAGCTAAGTATTTTAAATCTTAGTTTTACTTTAATCTTATTATAGCTAGTTTATAATATAAGTTAATTCTATTAAAATTTAATTAAAAAATAATAATAAATAAGCTTTTAAAAGCTATAAGTAAGATAATTAAATTTTAAAAGCTATATTTAAATAATTAAATACTAAGATATTATATATTTTAATCTTATACTATTATAATACTAGAAATATATTAATTTAAAAAAGGTTATTAGCTTAGTTAAAAAAAGGTAAATAGGTTATATATATCTTAGTACTATATTAATCCCCTATATAATTAAATTATTATTAGCTTTAATAACTATTATAATAAGTAATAGAGTTAGGGTTATTTCTAGCTAATTAGTAGCTTAACTTAATATTAATTAATTTAAGTTTAAGTTTTAAGTAAAATTATTTATTTTAATAAGTAATATCTAGCTAATTACCTTTTAATAATTTCTAAAGTAATTTTTTTTTATATATTTAATAATACTTATTTTATATTTTAAAAGCTAACTAGTATTCTTATATAACTTCTTACTATTTAATTAAATAAATACCTTATTAGCTAAATAGTCTTAGTTTAATTATTTTACTAAAAATAAAATTCTTATTATTAAAATAATATATTTTATTCTCTTTATCTTAAATAAAAATTAATAGTTCTTTTATATCTTACTAAGTACTATAACTAAGAATAGATTTAGTTTTTAATTTACTAAGTATTTTAGATTTTAATTTTACTTTAATCTTATTATAACTAAGCTATAATAAGAGTTAACTTTATTAAAATTTAACTAAGAAATAATAAAAAATAAGTTTATAAAAGTTATAAATAAAATAATTAAGTTTTAAAAGTAGTATTTAAATAATTAAGTACTAAGATACTATATATCTTAATTTTACACTTTTATAATACTAGGAATATACTTATTTAGAAAAGGTTATTAGCTTAGTTTAAAAAAAGGTAAATAGCTTATATATATCTTAGTACTATATTAAACTCCTATATAAAGAAATAGTTATTAGCCCTAATAACTATTATAATAAGTAGTAGAGTATAGAGAGTTATAATAACTTAGTTTAGTTAATTAGCTCTTAATAGTTCCTAAGCTAACCTTGCAGATTTAAAAGATTACTACACCTCTTACGAGCTGCTATCTCCTCCTTGCTAGGCTGCGCACCTTGTTTACTTATAGACAACCTCTCCATCTGTATTCCAAGTGCCATATCAGCGGCTGTTAGTCCCTGGCCACCTGCACTCGGCATGTCTCCGCGGGCACCCTTGTTAAGAAGCAATTTCACTGCGGCATCATTACCCGCGAGAACTGCCAGGTGCATCACCGTTAGCCCCATGCTTTTCTCAACAGCATCAATCTGTGCCGGATCATTAAATCGCAATAGTAGTTCATTCAAAATCTCGCGGTTTGCACTCCAGTCGATGTCAGTCCAGTTCAGCTCAGCCGCCTCGGTTGCATCTGTTTCGCGGAACTCGGCGTCGATGTGAGCGGCTGCTGCGCGGTGGAGCGCCGTCCACTGCCGGGTCGGCTCGACGATGAATTCTAAGGAGTTCGAACTGTCAAGGAGGTAGCGGAGACGTGCAATTGAATTTCGCGCGTTAGAGGCGATGACATGGCCCAAGATAGTCGTGGGGTTTGTGAAGCTCAGATGGCCGCTGCTTATGCTGGTGAAGTTGATATCGGCACCATGCGATACAAAGCATTTGGCGAGTTGGAACTGATCGTTCTGCACCGCTACGAGTAGTGGGGATTCAGTTCTGCCGGATTCGTCCGGGAAGCCGTCGAGGGGCGCGCCGTGGTCAAGAAGGGGTTGGACTAGTCGCGTATCGTTTTGTCCCGCATACGCAAGGACATGGAGAGCGGTCCACGTTGAATCTTGTCCACTGAAAGGATTCTTGGAAGCTCTAGTTGCTAGAGCTCCATGCTCGAGAAGAAGGTTGACCATGGTGGGACGGTTCCATCGAACGGCCTCTAGGAGCGGCGTTCGTAGGTCAACCCCGCATGCGCGGTTAATGTCAGCGGTTTTGAACGCACCGACGTCTTGGGATTGAAGCACTTCTTCATCGTAGTTCTCTCCAGTCTTCATGACTTCAGCTCCATGCTTGAGGAGGTATTCAACCAATTCATCTCGGGCTAGTGAGATGGCCAAATACAGAAGGGTTTGGTTGAAGCCGCCGTAGCCTTGAGGGGAGACAAGTCTGCTGGTCCTTGGCAATAGGCACTGGAAGGTGGATTCCATCGCCTGTTGGTATCTCGACCCATGGTATAGTATCATGTCAAATAGGCTGCTGCCGTAAACGGCCTGCTGAAGGAGACCTGTCACGAAGAAGCCACCACGTTTCTCTGCCCCTTGTTCGAGGTTGAATTGCTCGATGGCATGGATCATCAACTCGAGACACTCTGAACGAAGCTGCGATGCTGCAATCTCCAATGCACTTCTTGCTTGAGGCCACGATGTATTGCACGTCCTCGGGTCGGAGGTTTGGGTTAGCAAGAATTTGACAATCTTGGGACGGTCACACTGAGCCGCTAGTTCACACATCAGCCCCCTCTAATACACTGAAGATCCGAGTCATGTAGTTTACGAAAGGCGTGAGAATGGATAGAGAATAGAAGACACTCACCCCATCCGATTGGATGACCCTCCGGGAGCCGGTCAATATCTAGCGATGCCGGGAACCCCGCTTGGTAGGCGATGAATGTGGTCGTCTTGGCATTTACATCAGCGCCAGCTTGGATCAGCGCCGGGCCCACGCTTTCAATCTCCTGATCATCAAAGGATATCAGCCAGTGAAGCGGAGACTCTCCATTCCGTGCCACCGATGCTGTTGCTCCGTTGGAAGCGAGCCACAATACCGTATCATGCTGCCCTGCGCGGCAAGCACAAAGAAGCGGCGTTTCGCCTTGATCGTTGAGCTGATTAACTTCCAGTGACGGAAAGTGATTCAGTAGAGCCCCGATGGCTTCCATCTGACCGCAACTTGCGGCCACATGAAGAATCCGATCACCTCGCTTGTTGGCTGTGTAGTCGGCGATGGAATCGAATTGAGAAAAGTTCTCAAGCAAGATGGGTATGTTCTCAAAGGTTCTGATCCACATATTGTGAGCGAATCCGTGGAGCATTTCTGTCTTGAAGAAGAAATTCGCGCCCGTTCCTGCGAGGACATCACGGATAGCTTTCTTCGTCTTCTCGTAGGTACTCTTGGAGAGCATGGCTAAATCTTGGAGGGCAGTTCTCGAACCACGCAGCGCCATTAGTTCCAAGGTTTCGATTACGCTGTCTGGGTTATCAGGCGTGCGCCCGATAGCCTGCGCGATCCTGTATCCGTATGCTGACGCCAGTGGATGTTTCACTCCCCATGCGTTAAATAGCCATCGCAATGCTTGCGATGTATCCTTGTCTACACCGTATCCGTTGGTGTAGAGAGCCGTGAGAAGGAACGCCTCCGGCGGGTTTATCATACCTTTCTTAACCTCCCCCTCGCCTCTTTGGATGTATGTTGTTGTCAAGTACCTCTGAACGGAAGGGTGCATCCCCGTCCAGTGGCGCCACGTGAAGAAATGTTGCTACGGGAGGTCAGTTTCCAATGTATTCGACGGGCAAGCCTATTATGACCCACATTCAGGTTCGATTTCAACACTTGATTCGGCTCCGCACTGGTTCGGTTAGTTCCTTATCTTTATCGTGTATTGCCTGTTGGGAATTTGAGTACCTATCCTGAGTAAACGAACCACTGTGGCCCAGGGCGACCATGATTTGTTCTAGGTCCCTTTGGTGTGGCTCATTCGACAATCCTATTGTCACAGCTCCTTTCATCGCTTCGTATAAACCCAAACTTTGAACCGTTGCGATCAGCTGTTGCTTCAGTGGCTCCATTGTTTGAAAAAGCGCGGGTGGAATTGCACACAGAATCTTTTCAATGTCGTCAATGCCGACTGCTGGGTGGTTGGCCTGTGTGTTGTTCTGCTGCAATTGCTGCTGGAGAGACTGGAAGCGCTGGAGGAACTGGCCGGTGTCGCCATAAGTAGTGGCCATAATGGCTTTCAGGTACCATGCAGAAATATCTATCTGGGCAGCTAGCCCTTGGGTAACCTTCAGTTTCTCCGCTTCCGCGTAGAATTCTTCGCCTTGTTTGGAGGGGTCCACGAGGAGTTTGAAGATGTTTTGACCATGCGCAAATGTACACCAGATAAAGAGTGACAGTGAGTATATGTCGGTATACTTTGCGTCCGATACTGTGACGGCTGTCTTCGCCTCTGGGGCCTTCCACGGCCGGGTTCCTCCTAGCAAGAGGCTGCTCCTTTCAGTATTCATCACCTGGGAGTAGCCGAAGTCATTCACTTTGGCTCTGTACTTGTGCTCTGCATCTGGAAATATCAAGACATTCTGTGCCTTGATGTCGCCGTGGACTATGCCGCATGAATGAAGCATATGCAGACCTTTGCAGACATCAAGGCAGAGCTGACGGCGAATCTCTATGCCAAGATACTCCCTCTGTTGCAGCTGCGAGAGGCTGCCGTGTTCCGCAAACTCCACCATGAGAACCGGCAGTTTCTGCGACGAGTTGAACGGATTTGCTCCCCATGCCAATCCAAGAAAGTCTACCAGATTGGGGTGTTGCAGGATCGGGCGATGGGTCGAGAGATAGAGTTCCATGAAAGCAGCGTCTATGGCGTGTCGGGACGTTTGAGTGGCTTCACCTTTATCCGAAAACTCGATGACGGCCACTTTGTATGCTACTACCTCCGGCAGCTTGCGTTTGTCTCTGATTTCGATCAAGAGGCCATCCATGTTTGTAACCGACGTTAGGGGCTTCTGGGGCGGGATGCGGCGTCGATACACGGTGAAGCTAGCGCCCCGGCCGGCGTATGAGGCGCTGTCCACGGCTTGTTCATTCGAAAATGCCGGAGGTACCGATAATGTCACGGCATTTTTAGCCAAGAAGGCTCGATAGGCAAAGTCCAAGGTGTTCGGGATGAAGCGCGCATCGTCTAGGGTTTCAGGGTCATATGGTTTGAAGGTCGTAGGATCGGGGGTTTCCCCCCTAAAAGACGTCAGATTTCTTCCTGAAGAGGAATCCATTTCGTTTTGGGGATCAGTAATTGGATGATAGATGTTCAAGCTGCTCAGATCAAAGCATGAAGGCGGGACGTAAATCCAGGTTCTGACCAGGCGGGGAGGCTTGAAAGCAGTGGATCCGTTGCGTTAGCTTCTTTCAAGGGTCTTGTGTTGCTGGTAAGCAAATAGTTATTTGTTATGTAATTACTGATTTGCGGCTGAGGTACTACAGCCTGCCTCAGCTTGTTATGCTATTGACGATATTATTAGGATGACTAGAGGACTATTCCAAAAGACACCAAGTGGAGTGGACCAAAAAGTGGAGGAATGGACTAAAATAAGTCATTGCGTGGTCAAAGGATTTGACTATATTTTAGCGAAGGGATATATGATCATTGACTGGTGACAGGAGCCAACAAGGTCCGAGACGCCAGTACAACAGTGCTCGGTGATCTAAATATCGGATAATTGCACTTGCATTAGCCTCATACAACTGGTCGGCTAGGATCTTGCGGGGCTGGTTAGGCACCATCCACCATCACACGCCTATCCGACACAAACCCCCATAGGCTATCAACCGAGACGCAGACTGTCTAGCAACAATTTAAAGGAGAGAAACCTCTATTTCGCATCAATTATGGACCCCGGAACAGCTCTTGCTGTGGTATCGCTCTCGTTCGACCTCTTTGCCAGCTGCGTTAGAGGCTTCGCCTTGATATCTGACGCTCGAAACATCGGAAAGGATGCAGCCATCGAACAAACAAAACTCGTCCTTCAAGAGCATCGACTCATTGAATGGGCAAGGGCAATCGGCCTCAATCCTCCCAGAGAGGATGGATCACTGGAGATACACAAGCATCCTGCCACTCTCATTTTGCTCCAGCTAGAGCAGCTTCTCTCCTCAACGGATGCTTTGAAAAAGCGCTACAAATTGGAACTCGTGTCTCCGCCTGATAAGCCTGATGACTTGGTACCTCCTGAAACAGCGATAGTCTTGGATAACCCGGCTTCGTCGATCCTTTCAGATATTGTGTCACCCGAGATTCGCCAGGGCATCCTCAAGCGCGCATCTACACTTGGCACCGTGAATCGGTTTCCACGGCGCCTTTACTGGGCCGCTGTCGATAAGAAGAAGTATGCGGAGCTGGTGCAGGATGTGACCGGGCTTGTCGATGGGCTTTGGTCTCTCCTGGACATTCCTCACCGGATCCAGACGTCTCGCGCAGTCAACCAGACGCTACAACTCGCGATCCAAACGAGTCGAGATATTAAGGGCCTTCAGTATCTCCAGAAATCTCTTCACGACTCACTCGCAGATGCCGGTGTTAGAAAGGGCCTCGCTGCCTCGGCCGGCCTGAAGGCACAGCATATTCTGCTCACATCACATAGTGGTGATGCCCAGCAACAACCGCACTCCGATGATGGGACCAGCCTTGTACTACCAGTAGAACTCCCATCGGTTCTTGACCCTTCCCAGCTGTCTGGCATTCATATGATGACATCAACCATTGGATCTGCCCTGTACAAGGGAGACACCGTGCTGATAGAAGAGAAGCGTGTGCAGCCGAGAATGAAATCGAAGCTTAAACCACGTGTTGAAGCCCTCGTACTCCTACTCTCGCAGCCTCCCACGCCATCCTTTCAGACATTCCCTTGCCTGGGATACACTGAAGAGCAGGGGGGCTTCCGGTTGGTCTTCAGATCCCCTCCAGGAACTGACAAGCCTCCCTCCCTGCTCAGCGTATTATCGAAATCCAGCGGACCCCTGCCGGATGTCGGCATGAGACTTCATTTAGCTGCGCAGGTGTGCCAGACGCTTCTGAGCTTCCACACAGCAGGCTGGCTCCATAAGGACATGCGATCTGAAAACATTCTCCTCGTCTCTCCCGCCTCCAACCCGTCAATTGACCGCCAAAGTAGACCATATCTCTGCGGTTTCTCATTTGCACGACAAGGTTCGCCGACCGAGATCAGTGAGCAGCCATCCGAAGATCTCTCGCGGGACATTTATCGGCATCCCAAAGCTCTCGGAGAGCCTTCGGACACCTTCGAGCGCTACATGGATGCATATTCTCTGGGCTGCGTTCTGATAGAGATCGCTGAATGGGCACCCCTCCGGAAGATCGTCAAGAAGCGCGTCGATATCAGCGATGGCAGTAGCGTAAAATTGTCTGACGTTGCATCGCTCTCACAGTGGATGCATAATCGATACATAACTGATGGATATGCAGGCTTTCGACTCGGGGTTGGGTTTACGCAGATGCTTGCTCTGTGCATTCCAGCAGGAGATGAAAAGCCGAACTTGGCTGACTTCTATTCTGCACTTGAAAACATGGCTGCTTATTCAATTGACATTTAAAAGTAAAATCTACCCGTTGGCTGGAGACGGCGGAGGGTCAAGTAAGCAATCTTCATATTAACCTTAAATCGACCGAGAAAGAGTCACGAGGATTGGAATCCCCAAGAACAGTAACTTGCATCTTGTCAAAGATAAACCGCTATTATCCTCGTTATTGTCACTGTTTCTTCCTATCGCGTAAGGAAAAACATGCGCTCTGGGGCCTGTCCCTGTCTTTGTACTCTATCCCCATATGTCTTTATTGTAGCTGTCCCTGTTTCTGTAACATAAGCCTCTATACCTATATACTACTCTTATATTACTTCTACTAAGTATCTATTCCCTATATAGTAAAAAGCATAGTAATACCTTATAGTTTTAATATCTTATAACTCTTATTAATTTAAGTAATTTACCTATATATAGTTATTAATATACTTACTTATAGCTTTAGCTTTACTACTATTTATTATATAGTAGTAATTTTCTTAGTATAGTATACTATAGTTTAAAGTACTACTAATAGTAGTATTAAGGTTATTAAAGTAAAGGAGCTATCTCTTAATAATATTATTAATAATATTATTAAGTTATGTTATTATAAGTATAATTAAGAGGTTATATAATTTTATTTAATTAATATACTAGCTAAAGTTAGCTTTTAACTTTAGCTTATCTTAACTTTAACTTTTAATATATAAAATATATATTTCTTTTATAATATTAACTTTTTTAAATTTTCCTAGCTTCTTATTTAAATACTATATATAAAAGTTATAATTATTTTATAGTTAATTTAATAATAATCTTACTATTAAAGACTTTAATTATATTAGTAACTTAATTTTCTAAGTAGTTAAGCTAAGACCTATAGTAGTATTTTATTTAAATTTTCTTATAAAAAAAGGTCTTTTTTAATATAATTAGTACTATATATATTAGCTTCTTTTTAAAAGTTTTTAATATCTTTAGCTTTCTTTTAATATTATTTTCCCTTAATTATATATAATCTTTTTAAAATAGCTTTATATTATAAAGAAAAAGAAACTTATAATTAAAAGCTATAAATCTAGCTAAGCTTTAATTATTTTATATAATATAAAGTTATTAAAGTATAAGCTTAAAATTCTAGCTTAAAAGGGTTTTTTTTAAATCTTTTACTTTAGCTTATAATTACTTAAGCTTATTAATATCTTTATAATTTTAAAAAGTACTTTTAATCTTCTTATATAATAAAGTTACCTTTACTTTAAAAAGAAGATTATTAGTTAAAGTTATTCTTTTTATAGTAAGTAATATTATAGTTAAAAAATAAGCTATAATAGTTAATAATATATAGTAATAAATAAAAAACTAAAGTTAATTAATTAACTAAGTAGCTTAGTATATTAAATAATAAAGTTATAAGCTTATTATATTAAGTTAATTAAAAGTTAAAAATAAAAGAAAAAAGAAATTACTTTATATATAACTTAGTAACTATTATAATATATATATATTTACTATTATTAGAGTTTAATAGCTAATATAATATATATACTTAACTTATTAAGATTTAACTTTACTAGAAAAGGTTACTATTAATTATAATATTAAAAATAAATTTAACTTAAAACTTATAATTTAAAGAAAATAATAAATAAAAGTTAAAAAGCTATAGTTAAATATATTACTTAATATTACTTAAAATTTAATAAATAATATTAACTATTTAAGAAAGAAACTAAGTTATAAAAACTAGTAATATAATTAATATTATAGCTATAAATATTATTTTAAAAGTAATAGCTTAAAAATAAGTAACTAAGATATAAATAATTATTAATTAAATAGTAAGAAATTAATATTAAAAAAGTTATATATTATAATATAAATATAATAGATTTTATATAATATAGTTAACTTTATTTATAAATTTTAAATAATAATTTTTTTTTTATATATATTAATAAGTATTAGCTATTAATAGCTATATAATTAATTATAAGCTATTTTCTTTATTAAAACTATAAATATTTATTTTATAACTTTATAGCTTTTTTTATATTATAGTTATTATTAATATAAATACTATAAATATTTAGTTTTTATTATTTATTTAATATTAGTTATAAGTATCTTATTAATTAAAAAAAAGTAAAATAGTTATATAACCTTAGTTAATTAACTATAAGTTAATTATTTTTAAATCTTATATTACTTTCTTTTTATTTATATAAGTAATCTTTTATTTAATTTTAAGTTAAATTTTTTAAATAAAGTTTTTTTTTATATTTTAAAATATAGCTATTTATTTATTTAAGTTATATTACTAGATATTTTAAGAAATATATTATTAGTAAGTTTTATATTTAATAACTTTATAAATTATTACTTAGAAATATATAATTTACTTTTTATATTTATTTTTAAAGCTTTTAAGAAATTAATCTTTATATTAAAATATAAGCTATTTATACTTTAACTTATAATATAAAACTTAAAGTCTTTTTTTTTCTATTTATACCTATTAATAATTATAAGTAAACTATAAGCTAAGAAAGTATAAGATTATATAGCTAAACTAAGTTAGTTTTATTATACCTTTTTAATTTATAAGCTTATAATTTATATTTAGATTTTAATTTCTTATATATTATTATAGCTATTTAGCTATAGCTTAGTTCTTAGTAAAGACTTTACTAAGCTTTATAAAGTTATAAAAAAACTTATTATAATAAGTATAAGTTATAAGTTTAAGGTTATTTAAATATAAAGTTAAATAAAAAAGAGTAGTTAGTAATAATATTATACTTATATTTTAAGTTAGCTTAAGATATTAAATATTAAAAATAAAATATACTTACTTATAAATTACTTACTATTATTATTATAATAGTTTTTATTTTACTTTAATAGTCTTTTTTCTTTATATTAAAGAAAGATTATAAAGATTATATAACTTTTAGTTATAAATCTTTTATTTTAATATAAGATTTTTAATTCTATTAATAAGCTAGTTTTATAGCTTAATTAAAACTTAAAATACTATTTATCTTATTATTTCTTTATTTATTTTTTTACTTATAATTACCTTTTACTTTTATAATAATATAATTAGCTATATATAAATATTTAGTTTTTTTTACTTTATATATATAAAATTTATTTAAATTATAAATAAGTTAAGAAAATAAAATTTTATTTTATAAATTTTATAAATTAAAAAAAGTAAAAATAAATAATAATTATAAGTAGTAAGTATTAATTTAATTAGTAATCTTAGTTATTATTAAGTAATAATAGTTAATTTCCTTTTACTTTAATTATAATATATATATATCTTTTAAAAGAAAAGTTTAATATTATACTTAATATTATTTAATAAATAATAAATTATTTTAATAAGAAATTAAGTAATATTAATTAAATATAAAATAATTAATTAATACTATTAATAATACTATTAATAATACTTAGTTATATATATTAGCTAAAATAATAGTAAAAGTTAAGAAAAATATATATTTTATTATATAACTTAAATTAATTAAACTATTAGTAAGCTAGTTATTATTATTAACTTTAAATAATCTTACTTTTAACTCTTATTAATAATATAATATAAATAATATATAAATATAATTTCCTTTTAAAACTTTATATACTTTAAGTAAGGTAAATTATATTATATTATTTTTATCTTAATATAGGTTCTTAAAAAAGAAAAGTATAAAAAGAAACTTTAATATAAATTAAAGTAAAGTATTCTCTAAAGATATAAGAGAAAAGCATAGCTCTGTATAATCTATAACCTGTCTTAAATTCTTCTTTTAAAATCCATTTTATATTAAATACTAACAATAGAGGGCTACTTAAAGACTGGCTTTATACGGGCTATTAAATAGGAGGGCAAAGTCGGCGACATGGCTGTCAACATTATCCCGCGTCCCAAGATCAAGGAGCCAGAGGATGCTGTGATCCGAATCACCACCTCTCCCATCTGTGGCTTCGATCTCCACATCTACCATGGCCTGTTAGGTACCGATGAGAAATTTGGCATGGGATACGAAGCCGTGGGCATCGTGGAAGAAGTCGGTCCTGCCGTTGACTTCTTCAAGCCTGGCGATCGCGTTCTGGTTCTGTGTTTCGCAGAAGACGGCCACTTACTTCCAAAAGCCACTTTACTACCTTCTGAACAGCCAATTATAGGCTTCGGGTTTGGAAGCGCGTTTAATGCACATGGGGGACTGCAAGGTAAGCCCAAGTCTATCTTCAAGGCAGCTTGATCTCTGACATTAATAAACAGCTGAGTATGCTCGGATTCCTTGGGCCGACTCTTCACTTGCCAAGATCCCTCGTGGTGTTGAAGACAAAGAATGGCTTCCTCTCACTGATGCCTTCCCAACTGGATGGACTGCTCTTAACAAGTCTGGTTTCGAGGCCGGTGATACTGTCGCCGTCTTCGGGGCTGGGGGTATCGGGTTGATGTGTGCTTACAGCGCCATAATCCGTGGGGCCTCTCTTGTGTACGTGATTGATCACATTCCTGCTCGTCTCGCTTTGGCAGCTTCCATCGGCGCCCAGCCCATCAACTTCACCCGTGGGGGTAAAGCTTCCGACCAGATCCTTGGTCTCCGTCCCGCAGGTGTCAATCGCGCGGTTGACTGTGTCGGCGAAGTCTGCGTCAATGAGAATTTGAAGCCACAACCAGACTACATCATTCGCGAGGCGATCAAGATGACTACGTATGGAGGTGGTGTTGGTATCGCTGGGCTGTATGCCACCGGGCTCATCAACCCAGAGAACCCTCAAGGACTCAAGCCTGAGATCAGCTTTCCGATCGCGGAAGCTTGGTTCAAGAGTGTAAGAGTCGAGGGAGGGCTTGTGGACGTCAAAGGGAACATCAGGTTCCTTGTGGATCTCGTCAAGAATGGCAGAGCCAGGCCTGGGTTCATTTTCTCTAATGAGTACAGTCTTGAAGAGGCGCCGACTGCTTATCGACGATTTAAGCAACACCAAGAAACTAGAGTCACTCTCAAGGGAGTTCGCAAGCAGAGAGATGAGCGTACTTTAGAGATCCGAAATGGTTCAAACGGTACCAATGGTGTCAGTGGTGTGGATGGCGCTTGATAGAGGCAATGGGCGCTGAGCTGCGCGGTTGTCGTTCGCTGAATGTGCAGGGTGTGTCAGTTCTATGCTAGCACTTTTCACTTGAGGCTGTGGCTGTGGCGATCAGGGGAAATCAACAGGTTATAATAGCATCATTGAAGATTGGGACAAGTACTGAAGATTGGATCGGACGAAGTATCCTCTCAGACTAGTTTAGGCTATTGAAACAAGTTCCTTAGATTAATTATTTTATCACCCACCTGCCAGTATTTACAAGATCGCTGTAACTAAAGACCTGACTTGTCAAATTCGGCTGCCCGGAACAAGCCCCGGTCTCAGTCTGGAGCTGCGAGCGACACCCGGAAGACCTAAATCACTAAAAAAGAGGACCTGGTTTTTAGCTTACCAAGATATACTCAAAGATAGATCAAATAACCAATCTTAGTTATTCCCAGACTACTATAGCGGTCTTGACCGGTAGAAACAGTTTTAAGGTAATGCCTTGCTTGTCGAGTTTGCTCTCACCGTTCATGTGAGTGTTCCCAGTAAACTGGGCATTTTGAATAGCCCCAATTCTTTGTCTTTTACCGCCAGTAATCGGCGAATCAGACCTATCGTTTATTTACACGTCACACTACTGTACTGGGTCCTGAAAACTAGGGTGGTCCAACCATTTGTCTTTTCGCAGTGAATTTTGATTATTGCCCCGCATTTAAAAGCCAAGTCCATGAGTTGATACGTTATTGTTGAATCTGCATGTGGAGATTGATATGTGCTGTGCTTGTGTGCTGTCTCCAACATCCATACCTGGCGTGACACATTCCCCTCTATTGGGTTGATGCCTCAATTTATATTATTCCTTAAAACCCTCCCGCAATCAAAAGGTTCTGTCCAATCCCTTTTCAAGGTTTATTCGTCCTCATAGGTGGAAAACAGACACACCAGACGGCATCCTAATCATTCATTAATATTATCAACTTTGAGGCCATCAATCTACATCATGGTCGTCTCTGGTGACGGTATCATCCTTCCTGCCCTCGGACAGGATGTGCAACTCGGCATGTTGTACAACGTCCGCACATCAGAACTGTTCGCAGGCATATCCCTTTGGGATAACACTGTTGTCAACAGCGAGCAGACCAAGGATGAGAGCAAGGTCCAAAATGCCGAGTTTTTCTATTCTACATCCATTGAAGATTCTCGCAAGAAGTCAGCCCTTGATGTCGAGGGATCTCTCGCTCTGGATCTAAAAATAATTCAAGCAACCGGCTCCGCCAAGTATCTGAGCGATACCAAATCTTCTACACACGAGGCACGTCTTGATGCATCATGCACCGTTACTCGTTGGACACGCCGAATTCCACAGGAAGTCCTCTCTTCCATGAAATATCACCGTACCCTCGATAATCCTCGTTTTACACACTTTGTTGCAGAGGTGGTCGAGGGTGGAAGCGCAACTATCAGTCTGGTTCGCTCTGCTTCATCAGAAGAGGAAGCAAAAGAGATTGCCGGAGATCTAAAAGCCACACTCATCGGTGTCCCAGTTAATGGCTCGGCCGATCTGGAATACAAACATGTTAGCGACGCTAACCGCGAGAAAGTCAAGATCTCATACAGTGGCGCCATTGCTGAGAACGTGTCCACTTGGGAGGACGCTCGTCGTATTGCAAACGATATGCCGACCATGCTAGCCAAGCAGACCAACACGCTTTATTATAAGCTTCTTCCCGTCGACCTCCTTGATAGCAATGCAAACCGTCTGATTCGCAGCCTCGACTCTGGTATTGTCAACAGAACAGCTGTAGCTCTCAAGACAGGAATCACGGCTCGGCTGAGACTCGATGAGTTGCTCCAGCACCAAGTACTCCGCAACTGGTTCCCCAAGATCAAAGGTCAAATCCGCGGCCTACGGGAATCCTTCTTGGAAGGCGAATCAGACTTCACTGAAGCAGCACGTCGTCTCCTGCCAGAACTACGGGACGGTACTACCGACTATAGTACTAAGATTTCGGAGCTCCGAAGGGCTATTTCTCTATTTGAACAACGTGTTCGGATCGCAGAGCAGTTTGCAGATTTGAAAGAGAAGGAACTTGAAGTTCTTAAGTCAACAGTTTCCTCCATGTTAGGTCAAGGCTTCCAAAACCATCTAGGCGGGTTGAAACCAGAATCCCTGACGACTGTTTCTGCCCCGCGAGTACTGTTATCATTTGGTGGAAGCCAGATAAATCGAAGTCGCCATATGTTGGAGAAAAAGATGCAATCAACGGAGCTATGCGACGATAGTGGTGATGATGACAGCGATGATGAAGAGAAAGAGGAAAGTGAACAAGAGTGGTTTGAGAGTTCGCCGACTGTCAACAGCGTCCGAGCAGCCTGTGCAGAACTGATCAGCTTGCGCTCAAGTGCCCCAGAAGAAGTCATATTTGGGGTGGCAAGTGTAGATAAGGCCTATCGTGCGGGTGAAGAAAAACTCGTGACAACACGTATCGGAGACATCATACTTGGTTACAATGATCGATTCACCATTGTTACTGGCATGCTCCCCAAAGCGCCAACGGCGCCCACGTTGACAATTGAAGAACGGGGAATAGGTCTCTCATGGGAAACAGACCAAGGAGGTGAACTGGGACCTGCTATACCGACAACTTCTTACGTGATTCGCTACCGTCCTATCCCTAACCCCGAGATTGATGGTGTCCTTCCCCGCGTTACAGCCAACGAATCATTTATCGAACTGGAACTCAACCCGTCTGATAATTCCCTTATCCCGAGAAAGAACGGCACAGGTGATTCTTTGTTTGACGACTGCGACTATGAGGTCATGCTCAGCGTCAAGACGATAATAGGGCTCTCTAGTTGGAGTATCCCTGCTGTTATCCGAACACCTCGCTGGCCCTCTGTGGCCTCTAGGATGCTAGAGTTCTATGAGAAGAACCATCAAGCATTATCCAACCCCAATCGGAAAGGGACAAAGCCATGGGATATGGATAAGGAGACCGGCAACAGGACACTCTTTTTGGGACACACAACTATCGTTGATCGTAACTGTAGCGATCCCCGCTTTCCAGACGCTGTCGCAGTGCGCATCGTCGACGTTGCAGCTGAATTCGAAGCCAGCATCCCCGCCGCAGATCTCGCAGACAAGAACAACACTATCGTCACTGTATTCACAGGTCCCAGTGGCCACGGAAAGAGCACCCAGATCAACGCGTATGTTTCATACTTGCTGGGCGGTGATTTTGAGGACTTTGCACGCATCATGATGGTGGACGACCGTGGTACCAGCCAGACATCGTCGCAATTTGTGACCTGCTATCGCATCAGACCCTTCTCCCCTCTATTCCGAGGTAAAACGATGCTTATTGTGGACGCACCTGGCTTCGGTGATTCGAAGGGGTACCAACGGGACGCTTTTGTCACGGTTGCCATGTCAGACTTGTTTAGCACAGTTAGCCATGTAAACGCCATCTTCTTTACATGTCGTGCAATGGAGTCTCGAACTACCTTCCTGACACCTATTTATACATACGTATCACAGCTCTTTGCTAAAGATGTTCAAGACTGTCTTGGAACTATCTATACTTTTGCCGATTCTGGCAAACCGGCTGCACATGACACGCTTCAGAAGCTCGGCTGGCCTGTGCAGAATGGTGAGATCTCGGTGAACAACGCTGCGTTCACTGCCACACTGGACGTCACCGACATCAATCATGTGCGGGATATGTGGCTTTTCTCCACAAGAGGACAATTTCAGATCATGGACAGGCTTCTCAAGACCACTCCCGTGCCTACTGATTCCAGCGCTGAATTGATGCGAGACCGCATTGATCTTGAACAAAAGTGCTCTCTTACCGAACACAAGATTTTCAAGACAGCAACCAAAGCGTGGAACCTGATCGAGAAATTAGATAGTCTCGCTGATAACATTGGAAACACCCCGGATGCTGAAGTCTCCATCACCGAAGATCGGGTAGTAACACAGGATCTACCTGAAGGTAAAGGCTCGACACGATGCCTTCATTGCAATATCACCTGCCATGAGATCTGTCCGTATAGCAATGACGAGGACATACGGTACTGCGAGACTATCAAAGACGAGAAGTGCACTGTTTGTCACTGCCATTGGACAGAACATTGCAACATGAGATATATGATCAGGACAAAAAGAGTCACTCGCACTATGGTTCCAGAGGATATGATCAAAGCCTGGAGCGACAAAACCAATGAGCTCGAGACATCACTCCTCGGTGCTATCGACGATTACCTCGAGCTACAGCAAGAGCTCCGAGATGAGCTTCTCGATCTATCTGAGTTGACCAAGAATGTCATGACCAAGGCATTACTTCACGATCCTTCGGCTTTCATCGACTACATGTACAGGTTGATCCATACCGCGCGCGCGTATAGCTTTCCTCCCGCTAAGCTAGTCCAATTTGCCACAGCCAAGAACACCCTGTTGTTGCTTCAAAAGGTCAAGGAGCAAGGGAGCGCCGCGGCGATTGAACCAGAGGCGTTGCTTAGTATACTAGGGAGTGTCAGGACAGAAATGCATCGCAGAATGCAACTTGAGATGCACCAACGAGTGCGTGAGGAAAAGATCCCATGCAGTCTTTACAATACTCTCTATGAGAAGCTTCCCCCCTCTATCAAAGACAAGGCCCCAGCCCCTCTTGGAGAAAAGGGCATGTCGACCCCAGCGGAGCTTTATCCTGCGAATCTGAAGTCGGTCGTGTTACTTGTGAAGACCGTGCTTAAGGACGGTGGTGTTGTTGCAACACTTGCGGTCAAAGGGTAGAAGATTGCATTCAAGATTAGACTTTCAGCGAACTTGGGAGGCAATGTTTAAGAATCTTGTTTTCATTCTATTTGGATATAGTCGGATATGGGTACTAGGCGTTTAAATTGAATAGATAAACTGTTGGATGCTATTATGCCACTTCTAATCATTAGCTCCTATACCTGTTGTAGGATTTATGTTTCTCACAGTACTATAGGAGCAGGCTACCGGTTTTTAGCTGGGACTACTGACTTCCGAGAAACGGCCCACGGGAATGGATCCACTGTAGGTATCGTCAAGCTCAGATATGGCTGAGGATATAGTCACAGATGTAAGAGAGAAAGGCCAACCAGGCTGCAAGTCTTACTGGATCCGACCTCGAAATCCTGTCCTGTCCAATCTAACAGGGTCACTGGCGATGAGTGACATGCCATAAAGATTTTGATTATATTCTTCTCTTTGCAGCACTGGTCGAAACCGGCCGAGACACGGCTCGAGTCACTGTCAATTCCTAGCATCTCGAATCAAGGACATATTCAATCATGTCCGTCTGACTGCAGTTCTGCTTTGATTCTACAGAGCGCTAGTCTAATTTGGGTATGCTTATACCAGGTCACCGAAGCCTTGAATTATCAGACATGCTTACATCGCGATAGAGGGGCGCGTACAACAATCGTGCCTGGTAAAATAAAACTTGAACGGAGTATGAGTATTGAATTCCAGCCAGGGACGGATATTGCTGGAAATTTAATGGCTGCCTCTCTCGTCTAGAATTTGTACCCTGGCCTAGTGGAGTGAAGAACGCGACACCATTGGCCACTGCGTAACCCCACGCGGTATGACTCCTTTGTACCTGACACTTTGAACATGTACAATTGGTCGCTCGTATTAACGTCCTCTGTAGATCTCCATTAGCGCCGTGACATGGTGCAGTCCTATCTCAGTTTCTGGATTTGTACATTGAGCAAAAAGGCTATAGCGGAAGAGGCTGGTCTATATAAATAAGTCTTATCCTCCTCTATGTTGACTTCTTCATTCTACAATAAGTATCACTCAATCGCTCATATTCACTCATCATGGAAGACGACGTTATGGGCCAAGGCCTCTTTATAGGCCTTCTGGATAAGATCTTCCCCGGTCTTACATACCTCCCCTACTTCGCCGTTCTTGCACTCATTGCTAAGAACATATTTGAGTTCTGGTCCGACTCCATCACCGCCCGCTTCGTCTCAACCATCGAGATCAGTGCCCATGACGAGACGTACAACTACTTGATGAACTGGGTGTCGCAAAATGGCATTTCCAAGGACAACTATCGGCTCCGCGCCTCTGCGACTTTGACCAATGAAGGCTTCACGTGGTCTCCCGACCCAGACGAGAAACAAGACGCCAATAGGAATGACGAAGACGAAGACCCGTTGGCCAAGCAAATCAGTGAGATGCGATCCATGTCATCTCTTTTCAACGTCAAGCCCATCTACTGGACGCCGGCGCTTGGTACACATTTCTTCCTCTATGAGAATCGTATCTTGGCTTTTTCAAGAGGTCTCGAAAATCAAAACTATGGTGCCACACCAAGGCAGCCTGAGAAGCTTGCTATTTCGTGTCTAGGACGAGACGCGACCATCCTCAAAAAACTGCTTTATAATGCGCGCATCGATTTCCTTGAGAAGCAGAAAGGCAAAACGAGTATCTTTCGGGCAACCAAGCTTGGACCTGAGGAAGAAATGACATGGACACGGTGCATGGCCAAGGCGACAAGACCCATGTCTACTATTGTCCTTGATGAGCAACTCAAGCAAGGCTTTATCAGGGACCTCCGACGATATCTTGATCCTCAAACCAAGCATTGGTATGCCAACCGTGGCATTCCTTATCGCCGAGGGTACCTCTTCGCTGGTCCACCAGGAACAGGTAAGACCAGCCTTACCCTCGCGGCTGCTGGTTTGATGGGGCTAGATATCTACATGGTCAACCTTAATTCCCCTCGACTGAACGAGGATAGTCTGGCGTCTCTTTTCCAGCAATTGCCCGAGACCTGCCTCGTCCTTCTTGAGGATATTGATGCTACAGAGCTGGCTCAGAAGCGTGGTGCGGGTACAAGCATGAGCTCTCAAAAGCGCAAGAGACGAGACGCAGAGAAAATCTCACTTTCTGGTCTTCTCAACGTCATCGATGGTGTTGGAGCGCAGGAAGGCCGTGTGCTCGTCATGACGTCGAATCATACTGAAAATATAGATCCAGCACTGCTTCGCCCAGGGCGAATCGATCACACTATTAATTTCCAACTGGCCACCTCACAAGCAGCGGTAATGCTCTTCAAACAAATGTACGATGCCCCAGAGACGCAGGCTGAAGGGCATGGATCGGAGAAAGCATTGGCAGGAAGAGAGTCAATAGCATCCAAGGCATCCAGATTCGGGAAAGAGGTTCCCGATTTTGCTCTAAGTCCGGCGGCGATTCAAGGATTCCTGCTTACTCATCTGGATGATCCGGATGGAGCGCTTGCTGCTGTTCAGGCAATCAAACATCAGAAGAGCTCTGCCTCAGACCCACAGGACATAAGCAACGGTGCAGAAAGCTTCTCAGAATCTGAAGAGGAACACGACAGCAATACCTAGGCGGACACTTAAATCTTGGAACGAAACTCTTGAAGTAATCTTTGTAGAGAATTTATTAATTGTATCATCTATATGTTCTTTCAAGTTTAGTAGACCTTTGAGACTAACAACGCCAGATTGTTCTCACCAGTCGTTATCTGTTAGCCGTGCTTTCCCCGAACTGACCCAAGATTACTAATGATGAAGTCAGTCATGGGCGAGCCCGACCCACCTCTGTCCTTTTCTGATTGCCGAACTGGCTCCCTCCTAAATCCACTATTGTTGCTCAGCGCTCGGTATCTCGGAACGGATTAATGAACTGCCTATTCCCCGAGAGGGTTCTTGAAAAACATAACAGAAAGAACAATATTACTGCCTGAACATAACGGTAATCAATGACAAGTAGTATCCCAAAGTGAGCTTAAGGTTTTCAGCATCTCCTCTTGTTTTCTGTACAAGCAACAGCTTAACCTCTTGTTAACGCTGTCAACGCCACAGCAGCCACAGAAGCCGTAGCAGCCACAGACAAACCATCGCCCATGTAATTTGGTCTTATTAACATAAACAAACCGTAGCAAGTACGACTTTCCCTTGTCGAAGTGATATGATTGATGTTAATTTGTTCGCGCTGATCAGACTTAGTTTATGAAGCAGAGAAGCCCGTTGAAACTGTGTAACGACGCATTTGTTAGGCACGCGCATTCCACAATCGTATAATGGTAATTACGAAACCAAGTAGGGAGAAAGTTCACAAAGGCAGTGTGCTTTGGGTCACTTACCTTAGCGTCAACTGGTTCTTGAGATATCACTAATATCTTAATTTCAAGTAATAGTAGCCTGGATCTACCTACACTGGCCTCTCATTGCTCTTTGAGTCGCCTTGTTCTTATTCTGGTCACCGGTTCAAGCCCAAGACTGCTACCCTATAGATGCGACAGAGAATGTTGACGTCATGGATAAGGTCCAAGAACTAAAAAATTAAACGGGCTGTGATTGGACTGGAAAAGTGGGGTGATACGTGGCAGACGTTGGGGCGTCTGGTCACTTGATGTTAGGCTTGGACTTTAACAAGCAGGATCTTCAAGCTTTTTATGATGGACAAATCTCTCTTGAGCTGGCGATTCTCAATCATCACAGAGGCCGCCATAGTAATACTGCTAGTACAGGTCCTTTATAGTTATGTCTAGAAAAGCTTTTGATGACTTCCTGCAGAACAATGAGGTTGAGAAAAAGTAGCGTCTTAGGTTGGTGGCCCACACCGCCGGGTATAATCTCGGGACACATCACGCGGTAATTAAATCTTTAATCTGCAGGGAGCATTGTTATTGCTCCACTATTAATTATTTATCCCTCCTGGTTCATCCGAGGGAACTCTCTAAAATCCTCTACACTTACAGGTTTCGTCAGAGAGATGGTGCAAACGAGTCGCGCCCACAGCCCAGCAGCCGTAGCTTCAAAGATCCGGCAAGTTTTGAACTTGAGGACTTTCTCGGCTGAATCTTCTGCTGCCGATTCCGCTGAAAATATCGGTAATCGCGTCTCGCGCGTCCCACCGCCCTCTCATCGTAAAAAGCCACAACCCCGACCCATCAACAAACGCGTTCTGTATCAAGCTGCCATTGCAGAGCATCGTAATATTAAGCAATTAGAAGATGAAGCACGCCGTGCGCAAAATGAACGCCGGTCTCAAAGACTCCAACAACGAGTCCCCAAGAAAGATCTTGCACAACATGGCGCAGATGATCGGGCCACGGAGAGAAGACGTACACCAAAGCGTCATAACTCAAAAGAAGAGGGACTGACAGGGAATAAAGACGCTGGTGGAGTCTTTGGGTTTTTGCGACATATGATGAGTTCGAAGGATCATCATAAAAACGAGCCAAGCGAGGAGTCCGACAGACAGAATGACGATGGTCGGATTACCGGGTCTACGGGGAAGGAGAAAGGCTATAGGCGTCATCACCCCAAGGAAGAAAGGAAGGAGGACCGCGAATCTCGAAGGGCAGAACGACGTGTTCAACGCCCACATGAGACAGAGGGACACCAAGACGCTCGAAGGAGTCAGGCTCGAACTTCGCGTGATCATCACGAGAATATACAGCAAGAGCGCGACAAGCAGAAGTATAGAGAGGCGGATAGACCCTCAACCCGGGATAGAAGCATACATAGTCATCATCGACGACGGACACGAAGCGACGATAGAAGGACAAAAGAACAAGAAAGAGGGGCTCGACTAGTCGCAAGGAGAGCCGTCCGTCAAGCCGAGGAAGAGAGAAGGCTCAGAGAGCAGGAGCGACAAGTCTCGAGAGCGACGCAGCCCAAGTCACACAGAGACTCAAAGGGTGCCGTCTTGGATGTAAAAAGCTCTACTTCTACGTTCACTGATACAAGTCTATATCGGACTCGAGACGAGAGTCAACTTGAGGAAGAAATCAATGAAAAACGAAAGAAGGACAGAGAAGCGGCAAAGGCAGCGTTACTTAACTATGCGAGACGGAAGATTGATGAAGAGAGAAAAGAGGCCGAGCGGCAGGCGATGGTAAAAGCTTCTGAAAGAATTCTCGCTTCAGAAGTGGCGAAACGAGAAGCCGAGGAGAAGCAAGACGAAGAAAAACGGCTTCAAGAAGAGGAGGAGAGGTTAGCCGAGGAAAGATCAAAGAAGGAGGCCGAGGAGAAAGAGAAGGAAGCGAGTTTCCTTAATGCAGCGGAGAAGTTGGCCAATGAGAAAGAGAAAGAGATGAGGCGAATGAAAGAAGAGATGGAGAGACAGCTAGCTGAGGAACGGGCGAAGAGACGCGCCGAAGAGAGAGACAGGGTAGCAAGGCAGTTCAAAGAGGAGAAGGCTAAGAAGCTGGCAGAAGAGAAGGCAAAGATGGCTCTGGAGAGGAAGAACGCAAGAAAGCAAGCTGAAGCAGAGGCCTAAAGCCGGTGGAAGTGGAAGCAAAGCAACAAGCTTAACAAACGAAGAACAAGGCAGAAGAAAAGGACAGAAGAGCTTGACAAGCAGCACCACGATCCTCTGGACAATGAAGGCTTGACGAGAAGAATGATGCAGGAAGGATGGAGAACGAGAGAAGCAGCAGCAGCATCAACGACGAGGGTCATGGAACCACGGGAGGCCCTACCTACACATCTCACATAACATCAACTGGCTCTGACCACCTGAGTCCGCGGACGTGCGCCTATTTCCGGGGCCCAGCGACAACCCACTACCCGAGAAGACAAGGACAGCTCATCGTCTGACTTATCTTCGGTTCATGAAACGATTTATTGAATACGCTAGAAACGAAAGGAATTAATTTTGGGATGCCAGAATGAAAACTGGCGGTAAACAGCAGATTCGACCCCAGCTGCAAACTTATTCTCAGGGACGTTAACCCTAGGACGTTAATGCTTAATGTATAGATGATCCACTCCCCTCATATTAGTTAGATTGAAACCCAGATACCCCCATTTTGTAGATTAGTGCAAATATCATAATTATTCAAAGTCTTGTATAGTAGTATGCTGCTTAATTTTCAGTGAACAGAGACCCAGAAAACATCTGGTGGGATTATAGAACGGCATTTGTAAATGAACAGTCAATAATACCAACTAACGGAAGAGAAAGGAAAGACAATAATCAAGAAGAAAAGAGTAATAACTAGAATACAACACGAACATCCACGTTCTTTGAGAAATCCGTAATGCTATCGCAGAGAGCATCAAATAGTTGCTGAGCAAAGTCCATACCCACATGTCCACCCGCGGGGTATAAGAAACAGACTTCAGTATTCTCCGAGTCTTGCGGTGTAGTGACGACGCTAAAGTCGGCAGTATCCTCCTGTGAAGCGATCACACCAACATTATACGTGTTGTCTCCAATGGACAAACTATCCGTTTGAGCCATGCTCTGATGCTGAACCATGGTAGAGAAGCCCATTGCTCCATCGTCATTCCAATTAGTGCAGTTCCTAATGATGTCCCTGAAGCCAAGTGATTCATATGGCATGTTGTCCACTTGTTGATGTTGGATATGACGGAGAAGATCGAGCACGGTCCAGGAATCTTGGAAAGGCACACGTACGGGAACTACATTCAGGCAAGGGCCAACGATCGCTTCGATACCAGGGACGTGACGTGCGTTACGCCCGCTGATGAGATGTCCAAAAACAACGTCGGTCTTGCTAGTGGCTTTGGCAAGGACCGTAGACCAGGCTGCTTTGATGACGGTGGCGGTGGTAATACCGTGAGTCGCCAGAGAGGGTGTGGGTACAACTCTCTTCAGGACTTGGGTAGGAATTGTGCGCATGACACTGGTCTGTCGAGGGATGATGTCTGTCGGAGTGGAGTGTTTGAGAAGTGATCGCCAGTATGTGTATTGTTCGGACCTGGTCCTACCCCTCACACCGCAGATATATGCCGCATATGAGGGCGTGGTGACGACGAGTTCTCCCTCGTAAGATGCCTTCAAAGCGTTGAGAATAGAGGGAAAGCAAACGCCGTCGTACAAGGCGTGCGATAATCTGATGAAGATCCTATGTCGCTGGGAAGAGTTGTGGCGTGCAATGACAAAGCGAAGAGAAGGGAGTTCAGGGCGTGCAGGTTGGCGAAGATGATCTGACTCAAGCTCAGAAGCGAAGTGCTCAATGTCATCAACGTCATGGATGCTGACATCAGGCTGTAAGTGACGGAGGATAACTTGGAGGTAAGTAGCCTGATAGGGTACGAAGACAGTGCGGAGGATATCGAATGCGGCAGCGACATTTGTGATGCTTTCCCGTAGAAGATTAACGTCCAAGTGGCCACACCCATCGAGGTAAAAGTAGTTTAACATCCATCGTGAGTCCAGAAGACTGCCTTGAACGGCTTGGGCTTGGAAGTCGGTCGTTGGGAGAACATCAATGATAGTGGCCCGAGAAACGCCGACGAGAGGGCAAACAGTGTCACGGACAAACTTTTCAGGGTCCTGCTGTCCGAGAAGAGATAGTGGCTTGTACATATACTCGGTGATAACACCATCGTTCTTGCAGTCCACTAGGGAAGTGTCGCCGTCAGTAGATGTCATGTCATTGTCTTTGTATGACTTGTCTCTCAGGACCTTGAGCAGAGAACCGAACGTTGGGTTCTTGAAGAGGTCAGCTACCATGAGTGGGAGATCCATGTCTCTGGCGTCGCCGACCATGGCCATGGCGATGATGGAGTCACCGCCGCATTCAAAGAAGCTTGACTCGTATGTGATCTCATTCGTGTCAATGTAGAGATGATCTCTCCACAGCGATGATAGTTTCTCATGAAAGCGATCCTTGGTGAGGGTACCCCAAGAGGTCGAGGGTGAGAAGATGGTGGGACCAGGACCTGTTGAGTAGCTGACTGTCGAGACAGGAGTTGAGACGGCGCGGTGCATATGGTCGTGCTGGAATGTCCAGCCGTCTTCCATAGATGAATTGGCGTGGGTACGTGGAGATGAATCTCGCGAGACTCGTAAGTGCGACAGAGCCTCCTCGCTGTGATCAATGATGTCACCGAGTACTTCGGACATCACATGTGCAAGGTCCTCGGCCTGCGTGTGGGAAAGAACGCTATTCCAGTACCGGAAGACAATGCCCTCATCACCACGAGTGGTGTTTGCATTGAGTGTGACCGCGTATTCACTAGGGTCAAACGCCTCCATCGATTCGTATTTAAGGCTACCTAGATCTGAGTCTTCGGATGAACCGGCGTTCTGGATGGACACAGCTGTGTTGAAGAAGCCATGCTTCGCTTGTCCCAGTGCATGAGTAACACGAGTTAGAGAAAAATGCTGATATGGAAGACTGTTGACGTAATCTTCTTGGGCGTCGAGAAGGACTTGTCTCAGAAGCATGCCGTGTGTGAATTGGAAACGGAACACGAGCATGTTGATCAAAGGTCCAACGATATTAGCAACTCCATCGATACGAGCGTCCCGACCGGAGGCCAAGTATCCAAAGGAAATATCCTGGGAATCAGTGTATTTCCGAAGAACAAGTGCCCATGCGACCATGATGATGTTGGAAAATGTCACGCCAAGCTCCAAACCCAGAGAATGGAGTTCGGCGAATCGCTCAAAGTTGACGGTAACGGAGCCGAGACTTTTAGCTACCATATGATCGGAGTTCATGACAGGAAATTCGGTGAAGTGAGCACCAGCGAGATAGGCCTTCCAGTAAGTGAGACTCGAGTCATGGGACTGATTGAGGATATACTTGATGTACTCCTTGTATGATGGAGCCCTCGCGGGCGACAAGCTGTTGTTGTAAGCGTCAGAGATGTCGCGGAGAATAACAGCCGTAGAAGCACCATCTGTGACAGCGTGGTTCATCTCAAGCTTGATGAAAACCTTGCCCTGTGGTGTCTCGCAAATGGTGATTTGATATGGAAGCATGGGCTGTCCATGCCTCTTGTTAGTCTTGGCTAGCGATCTTATGTTCAGCTTTGCCATGACATCGATCTCACGACACTTGATCATGCCGATTCGAGTTTTGCGAGGACGTGTAACGACCTGATCAAAAGAGCCACCACGGTGGACACTCTCAATGAAGATGGTGCGTAGCGCGGCGTGACGCTCAACGACCGCTGAGCAAGCTAAAGCCAACTGGGCGGCATCGGTAGCTAGGCCAGTGGGAGTGGACACCTCGAGTACGGTGTGGAACAGATAATGTGAGGGATCGAGTAGTTGGCTTAGTAAAATACCCTCCTGCATTGGCGAGCATGGATAAATGTCCTCGACTTCATCGTAGCGAACATGAGCGGCAGGTAGAGACTTGTCGACTATCTCTTGGAGTCCGGCGTAGTCTAAGGGCACGAGTGGGAAGTCGCTGAGGGTGGGGAAGAATGGAGCTGTGCTGAGCTTCCGTGCAATATTGGTGAGAACGTCCTTGCACGTGACAACCCATTTCTGGATGAGGGCTTGATGGAGCATGTGCTTGTTGTACATGAAGGTGAACTGGATGCCCTCATCAAGGATACTGATGGAAATCTCAAAGAGAGCCATGCGTCGAGTGTCGGGTCCGACATCTGACATGGCCTGAAGGTGTTCCTCGCTCAATGGCAAGTCGAAAGAGCGCAAGATAGTATCCTTCTCACCACTCTGTTGAGAGCGGCCAAGGAAGTTCAATAAGATCTCCATTGGCTCATGTGTGCCGAGGTGGAGCCTTCCAGACTCGGTAAGGTAGCGTCGAGCAAAGTACGGACGACCGTTGCTGGGAATGCTACGTCGCAAGTCCTTGACCTTGCGAACATAGTCGATAGTGTCAGAATGCTCAACGTTCTGATGCGATAAGTGAACAGGACAGAGGGAAGTGAACCATCCGACCGTTTCGGAAAGATCAATGCTGTCGTCCCAAGGCTCGCGACCGTGACCTTCGTTGAACAATGTTGGAAGCTCTCGGTCTGGGAAACACTGTCCGAATGATTGGAGTAAGGATGAAATAAAGATATCGAGAGGTTCAGTCCTGAGTGCTATGTGGGAATCGGCTGATAACATGGATAGAATTGGGATGTCGGAAATGAAAAATGACTGCTGAGTGACTTGAGAATAGTTGTTTGTAGCGTTGGACATGCCCCAAAAGTCCAGATCTGCGGGTTGCACAGTAAATGGAAGGAATCGTTCACCCTTCTTCTCAAGCGACTTGGCGTGTTCTGTTTGTGCGACATTCCATCGTCGGAACGAGAGGGGTTTAGGTGATGGAGGAAGAGAGGTTGAGAGTAATGTCTCCAGGTTTTGAGTGATGTTGATCCAGGAAACAACGTCGATGGCGAGATGGTGGGCTATCAGAGAGACGGCTGGAGGAGCGTCAGGCATGATGAAGTGGTCCACGATAAAGGTTGGACCAGAAATGTCAATGCTATCTTGACTGGAAGCGATGCGTTCGACCAACTCAGATGTCGTGCTGACATTGTGAAAGTGCAGTGAGTAGGCACTTTCGGTGTCTGGGGCAATTTGTTGTGTCCATTGTCCATCGGTGGATTTGTTGAAGCGGGCGCGAAGCATAGGATGTCGCTGCACAAGAGCATGGATAGCCTGTGCAAAGCTGGTTGTGTCGATGGAACCGTGAATCCAAAAGAGCTGGCTCTGGTTGAAGCGATCTCCACGGTCCTTGTTGGAGCTGTTGTTGAAGAAGAGTTGCTGAATTGGAGAAAGCCCGAATGGCTGGTTGTCGTCGCACTCGTCATCTGATATGGTGCTCCTTGTAGGCTGGGTTTTCTCGATAAGGGAAGCCAAGTCGGTGATGGATTTGCTGCTCATGATGTCGCGCATGGTCAATTTGATGGAGTGGTCGCGGCAGCGAGACATGATTTGCATGGCCATGATGGAGTCACCACCGAGAGAAATGAAAGAACGGTTGGTAGGTGTCTTGTCCCGTGGAAGGCGGAGAACTGAAGACCAAATTTGTTGTAGTAGATGTCCAATCTCTGTGGAGTCAGACACAACAACATCCTCGCTTGGTCCACCGTCCACCAAGAATTCGGGCATCTCCTCATTCATATTGGCAAGCCATGTCTGGCAACTGACCCTATCGAGCTTGCCAGATAGCAACAAGGGAATGGCAGTAACCACGAGCCAGGAAGAGGGCATCATGTAAGGCGGGAGATTCTCCGATAAAGTGTGCTGTAGTGCAGAAACCTGCAGGCGAGCAGCTTTCATTTCGGAAGCGGAAACTGGAGTGAACTGCGAAGTTGCAAGGCCTGGACTCTCAGACTTGGAATCCTCGAAAGAGACTATGGCCATCAGTCGACCCTTGAAGATACCAGACTTTGGCAGTGCGACGAGAGCGTTGCGAAGGCGTGCATTAGTCTTAAGACAGGCTTCGATCTCGCCGAGCTCCATGCGTTGACCGTGGAGCTTGACCTGGTTGTCCTTGCGACCGATGTACACCAAGCTTCCATCTTGGCCATATTTGACTAAGTCGCCTGTCTTGTATAGACGAACAGGCTTCTCAGTAAAGGCTGACATCCAGGCCGGGTTGTTGATGAATGCTTGTGCAGTCTTGCGTTCGTCATTGAGGTAGCCGCGAGAAACAATAGGCCCGCTAATGAGCAGCTCGCCTTCACAACCTACAGGAACAAGACGATTGTGGTTCCTAGGGTCCACAATCCAAGTGTGGCAACCGTCCAAAGCTCGACCAATGTTGGTGTGATCCTTGTCGGCAGAAACATTGGCGTTGGCAACGGCGAAAATAGTACACTCAGCAGGCCCATAACCATTTATCAGCTCAACTGTATCTGCCCATTTGGCAATAGTCTCGGCTGACATGGATTCACCTCCGCAGACAAGTGTCTCGAGTGTTGTGAAGGCGGATGGATCTTGCATGTTGGCAAGTGAAGGTGTCAAGAAGGCCCATGTAGCGCTGAGTGAGTTCATCGCGGCTGGTAAGTCGGTCATCCTCATCTCCTCGCTAGGGACGCAAAGGCAAGCACCAGTAGTGAATGCACTGAACGTCTCACCCATGGCCATATCGAAGGCGTAGGAGGTAAAGTGAAACACGCTCGAAGTTAACGTGAGACGCATGCGTTGTGTGTAGGCTCTTAGGCTTGCGATGACAGAGCTATGTTCAATGACAACACCCTTGGCCTTTCCGGTGCTGCCAGAAGTGTATATGACAAAAGCGGCATCCTGACTCGACACGGTCGGGAGGTTTTGTAGTGTGACATGTTGATGGGTGTTGAACAAGCCTTGATCCACAATGATCACAGTGTCAGCAACACCATCGAAGCGGTCCTGATACTGCGACGAGCACAATGCGACACGAGCGTTACATTCGCGGGCGATCTCTGCATGGCGAGCGGGAGGATGAGCGGGGTCCAAAGGAACGATGGCACCTCCTGCAAGAATGACAGCGAGCATGGCAACTGACGTCCAGAGAGACTTGTCCATGCAGCAAGGTACCATGACCTCAGCTCCCACACCCTGCTGCATGAGGTGCTTGGCAAATTGTGCAGAGTATTGTGCGAGAGACTCATAGTTGAGATCACCATCCCAAGCGCGGATGCTAGGGGCGCTGGGATAAGTGGTTGCCGTTTGCAAGAACAAGCTGGAGATAGTGTCGTGCGAGGTATTGTGTGACTGATTGTTCCATCCTTTGATCAGCTGGGTATCCTCGCCATTGTGTAGTTGAATGGCGGACAATGCACGACCAGGCTCTCGCGAAAGACAGATAAGCTGGTTGACAAGACCACCAAATTGGTGAGCTATACGCTCTGTCTGCCAGCTTGTCAAGACGGTCTCATCGTGATGGATCATCAAAACTAGGTTATTTGCTCCAATGGAGCATTCGACAACCAATGGGTAAGTGAAGAAGGTCTTGTGCTCCACCTGTTCTTCAAGTGGCTGCAACAATCCTTGGTCACTCGCTGTGTCGTCGCTGGATTGAATGACGAGCAAGTTCCTGAAGTCGGAAGCAACCGCGATCGGATCCCCTAGACGTTTGATGTGCTGAAGACCGGCATGCTGATGGGGGATGACCTGAGCCACCTGCTTATGAAGAGTGCTCAGGAAGTGGCCAACTGTAGCGCCTCGATCGATCCGGACTCTCCAAGGCACTGTGGTAAGCGTTGGGCCGAGGATATCCTCCACATGGTCAAGAGCAATATCGCGGCCGGATAATGTCTCACCAAAGCCGACATCATCGGAGCCAGTCTGGGTCGCCAGAAGTAGCGCCCAAGCTGCGCGAACGATCGTTGGGATGGTGATATCGATACCTAGAGCTTCCTTGCTGTACTGTACAGTGTGATTCAGCGAGGCATGCGAAGGTTCCTCGTCGGTCGCAATGGTAGTTGGGAAATGAGACACGGGAGAGGCCGACTGGAATCTGGCCTTCCAGAACTCGTCTGAGGCCTGACCATCAATGTCGGCCAAGTACTTGGCGAAGTTGGCGTAGGGAACAATTGGTGGGAGGCGAGTCTGTCCTTGGTAGAGGTCGGAGAATAGTTTGAGAATGGATGGCATACTCCAAGCGTCGTAGAGGGCGTGGTGTACCGTCCATATGAAGTAGCGCATGTCAGGACCGGAAGAGTGGACAATGACATTACGGGCCAGGACACCGCCATTGCGATCGGGAATAGGGCCTGTATGAGCGCTAGCCTCAAGGCTGTTATAGTACTCCCAATTGATCTCATGTGGTGAAAGAATAACTTGGTAAGACTTGAGGGATTCAGTGCTCACGATACGCGACCTTAAAATGTCGACGTGATCAATAGTCCTCTGCCATGCCATCTTGAGACACTCGATGTCAATACTAGGCGGGAGCTTGAAGACGTAGCGGGCAACATATGCACCAGGCTTCTGCATAGAGGAAGCAACGAGACCTTCTTGAAGGGAGCTGCACGAGTACAAATCTTGTATCTGACTGGGCTGGATACCACAGTATTTGGCGACCTCGTCAAGGAGGAGGGAGGGAGATACAACACCCTTCAACAATGAGAAGGGTTCAACATTGACGATGGAAGCTTGTTGAGATTGTTCGCAACTAGTAGCCAGCTCCGATAAAATGGGAGTATTGAAGATGTCCATAACGCTAAGGCTAACACCCTCGATCCTAGCGGCGGAAACAACCTTCATAGCACCAACGGAATCACCACCGAGCCTGAAAAAGCTGTCATCCCTGCTGATACTGTCCGGAGCTATGTTCAGGATTTTGCTCCAGACCTTCTGCAGTTTGCGTTGCATGAAGGTAGTTGGAGCTCGGCTCTTGCTGGACCCAGCGAGTTTGTAGTTACCCATCTGTTTAGAAGGAATGGACTGGATGATGGCTTTGAGTCTTTGGCGGTCTAACTTGCCCGCCAATGTCCACGGCATCTTGACTACTGGAATGTAAATGGTTGGCACCATGTGTGATGGGAGAGCAGCGCTGAGGGCTGTTTTCAGTGAGTGGCACATATGCATGGCAGTGGATGACATAAGTAGGAGAAGATCGGCCGTCCCGGCTTCGACAGTCTCATTGCTGGTAAAGAACATAGCCAGCGCCTTGGTCGATGTCTTGCTCTGAGGTACGACCAACTCCACAGCGGACTGGATATGAGCAGGCAAGTTGACCTTGACGTGATGTTCGATCTCACCAAGCTCAATTCGTTGTCCGTTGAGTTTTATCTGTGTATCCTTGCGTGACACATAGTTCAATGTGCCGTCAGAATTGTACGCGACCAGATCACCTGTCTTGTACATTCTGTCCACCCGATTACTAGAAAGCCTGGTCATCGTACGCCACGACGGGTGGTCAATGAAAGCCTCCCTCGTCTTGGCTTGGTTCCTTAGGTATCCTCTCGCAACGATGGGTCCTTCGATGACAAGCTCGCCAATGCTTCCAATGGGCATAAGACGGCTGTGATTGCGTGGGTCGACAACCCAAGAACGACAACCGACGGCGTGTCCGATAGTAGTGGGCTCTCGGTTCACGACGGTGCCATGCTGATCGACCTTGGTGTGCGCTGCAGCAATGACCGAAGCCTCACTAGGCCCATAGGCGTTAATAAGAGCAGCGTGACTTGACCACTTGGCGATGTGGTCTCTAGACATTGCTTCACCACCGGTAACGAGAATCTTGAGGCTCGGAACGCTTCCTGGCTTGAGCACACTTGCCACAGATGGTGTGAGCAAGGCCCAATTGACGTTATACTTGGCGATAGTACCAGCCAAGTCATTCATGCGCTCCTTATCAGAGGGGATGCAAACACAGCCACCGACGAGGAAGGTGGTCAGGATCTCCATGATGCTGGCATCAAAAGTGTGGGACGCGAATTGGAGAACACGAGAGGAAGAGGTCATATGAATGGCTCGTGCATGAGAAATACCACCGGTAGTGAATGCGGCATGCTCGATGATAGTCCCCTTGGGTAAACCAGTCGTTCCTGACGTGAAGATTATATACGCCGCGTCGCGTGTTTGAACTTCAACTGGAGGCAGGATCGGTGAGACGGAGAGTGAAGAGACCGACCCGTGGCTAACGGCAAAAATTGGGATGTTCATAGCTGAAAACCTGTCCACTAGGGACGGTGAACAAAGAATGAGCTTGGCATCGATATTCTGGACGAGAAAGCTGATACGCTCAGAAGGGTGGCTGGGATCAACTGGAACAAAAGCAGCGCCAGCCTTGAGGACTGCAAGCATGGTGATGGGTGCCCAGGCCGACTTCTCGAAGCACAGAGGGATGTACGTCTCACGTGTAACACCGAGAGATACCAAGTGCTGGGCAAGCTGAGAAGCAATTGCATCAACCTCACGGTAAGTGAAACTGGCATCCCAGGCCTCGATAGCAGGTGCGTCGTAGGGCAGACGATGAATATTGTGCTCAAAGACCTGATGCACGCATTGGTTCAAGGCCTCGGGCTCGGGTGCATTCCATGAGATCAACTGTTGCGCGCAATGGTCGCTGAGAATGTTGAGCTGGCTTGTTGGGAGAGCGGGATCGGATGAGATGACCGAAGTCAAGATCTGGTCAAAACTGGATGCGATGTTCTCAGCTTGTGAATCAGATATCTTGTCTGACCAGTAGCACAGCTGTAGCTGCGCACTAGAGTTCCAGACCTCGACGTTGACGGTCAAGTCGTACTCATTCGGATCCTGCGCATCGTTGACGTCGAACGATAAAGGCCCAGTCGCCATCGACTTGCTGACAGATCGACGCTGGAACGAGTAGGCAGTGTTGAAAAGTGGTTCATTCGCTAGCCCAGTCACGCGTTGGATGTCGGCAAGTGAAATCTTTTTGTGGCCCATGGCCGCACTGAGATCGTGTTGTACAGCCCCAAGTACGTCTTCGATGGTTGAGGTTGGAGAGAAATGGACCCTGCAGACCAGCATGCTGATAAAGACGCCAATTGCGTTGTCAATGTCAGGAACCGGGACATCTCTCTCAGCAACAAGATATCCAAAACACACGTCATCCAGGCCCGTGTAAGCTTGCAGAACCAGGGCCCAGGTAAGCTGGAGAATGGTGGAAAGTGTTACGCTTCTTTCGGCACAGAACGTTTGTAGAGCTTCTGCGTGGGAGATACGCTGGTCAAGAGATCGCAGGACCTTGGGCTGTGACGTTTCAGAGAGTAAGCGCAGGTGGCATGGCTCAGCTCCGCTTAGGTAGTCTTGCCAGTACTCGACGTCATGAGAGGCCTGGCCTTGTAGATGAGACACATAATCCCTGTACACGGAGATGGCTGTGGAAGGAAGCGACTTCTGGTACGCCAGTGCCAAGTCATTGAACAAGATTGGCATAGAGGTTCCGTCGGATATGGCGTGGCTCATCTCGAGAACACAAGTGACCTTGTCATCAGTCTTGAAAACTGTAAGATGGTGTGGCGGCGTGTTGCTAATGACAGCTGGTGAAGGGCGTTCCGAAATCTTCTGAACTCGTTCATCGTCGGAGCACTCCAAGACAGAAACGGCGACAAGATATTCGCGCAGTACAACCTGGTTGACGATGCCCTCCTCCAAAACACCATCAATAAAGATCGTCCGGAGAGTAGAATGTCGTTGGACGACACGCTGCCAGGCATCTACCAGCAGCTGAACGTCAACTACATGACCAGGTTGAGTAGAATTCACTGCAAATGAGACAGAGTAGGAATAGTACTCCGGGCTTCTGATCTGGGCCAAGACAATACCTTGCTGGACTGGGGAGCATGGATAGGCAGCCTCGATCTCGGCACGGAACGAGATGCCGACTTCGGCAAGTCGTTTCTCGATTTTTGTTGGACCAGCAAACACCAACGGAAGAAGGGAAATATCGGGAGGCTGCTGTTCAATACTGGATAAACAAAGCCTTTCGACAACCCTTTGGATATACTGGGACAAAGAGCCGACCCAGTTCAGAATACCAGATTGACGCTTCATGTGACGATTGAAGGTAAAGCTGAAGTTCAGAGTACTACCACACAGGGAAGCAGTGATCTCGATGAGCGCAAGACGTGGCACATCAGCTCCAATGTCTGTATCCGAAATGGCCAGATCAAACATGCTGCCAGCTGGCTTCAGTACGGCGCCTTCAGATTCGGTCTTTTGTGTTTGACCAAGGAAGTTGAAGGCTAGTTCGACGGGCCACTCTAGGGTCTCAGCTGCATTTGATAGCATTTGAAACGCAAAGTAAGGGCGACCTTTACCACGAACCTTTCGCCTGAAGTCGCGTACCCAGCATACCATGTCAAGAAGATCAGGTTCTCCAGGCATGGTCTCAGGTAGGTAGATGGGACAAAGGGTGGTGAACCAACCAACGGTGCGTGAAAGGTCTAGCCTATCGTCCAGCGGCTCTCGACCGTGACCCTCGTTGAAGATGGACGGCATAAATGACCGGTCAGAAAAGGTTTCACGAAACGAGGCGAGTAGAGAGGCAAGCAACACGTCAACGACATCGGTGTCGAGCATCTCATGATAAGAGCCCAAAAGCTCATCGGCAGGCATGCCTACAGTCTCGGTGACTGCATCGCCATGGATATTGGGTACAGATTGCATTCCCCAGTATGATAGATCTTGCAAAGGCACGGATATATCGTGGAACACATTTCTCATTGTATTGGTGTAGGCCTCCTCCAATTGCTGAGAGTTCCAAGTCTGGAAAGGGAGGGGCTTCGGTAGCCTTGAGGCGGGTGATGATAGCAATGTTTCCAGATCCTGTAGGATGATGTTCCAAGAGACAACATCGATCACGAGATGGTGAATGGCAAGGAAGACAACTTGCTTGGCAGGATTCCCCATCTCGATGACGTTTGCGGCGAGGAGTGGTCCATGGAAGATATCCAAACTCTTCTGGCTTTCTTCAATTAAGCGAGAAGCGCGAGACTCATCAACACCCACATGCGATTGAAGAATATATGAGCCAAGAATATCGGACGTAACATATTGAGAGTACACACCATCCACGCATGAGAAACGAGCACGCAACATGCTGTGCGTCTTGATGATAGCCTCCAAAGCAGTCGACAGTTCCCCAGATGTGATGCTGCGTCCAGTCTCCAGAAGTATGCTTTGGTTGAATTGAGTAGAGCCAGTAAGCATACTCTCAACGTACACTCTCTGTATAGGCGACAGTGGGAAAGGCCTATCCTCTTCTTCGTCAGCCTGTGTAAGATCATCCACATCCGAGACAGACAACGCAAGGTCGACGATAGACTTGCTTCGCATGATCTGACTGACGGAAACAGCCATGTTGGAACTCCTACAAACGGCCATAAGCTGCATCGCTGAGATTGAGTCGCCTCCTAGTCGGATAAATGAGCGCGTAAATGGCACGTTGTCAACAGTCATGCCGAGGACCCTGGCCCAGGCAGCTCTAAGCCTGGTCTCGGTACATGTCGCGTCACGGTCTAGAGTGAGACCTAATGTGTGGTCCTGGTCTTGAGCACTTAGAACCCTTTGGTGTTGCTCCATTGACATCGACTCGACCCATTTGGCCGTTTGTCGGCGATCAAGCTTGCCAGAAGGCAGGAGAGGAATGTGGTTGACGACGATCCAAGTAGACGGGATCATATAAGACGCCAGACTTCCCATAAGGGCATCACGGATGCTGTTCAGATGATATGGCTCAAAGTCGACAAGTCGCATCTCCTCGTCTGCTGTGATCTTCTCGTTGGCGACTGAGGAGGACTGAAGCGACAGAATAGAAACGAGACGGCTCTTGAAGGGCCCAGCACTCGGGATAAATGCTAGAGAGGATCGAATGGCGGAGCCAACGCTCAAGTGATGCTCAATCTCGGACAACTCAAGTCTTTGACCATTGATCTTGACTTGATTATCCTTCCTTCCTTGGAACTCGATAGATCCGTCGTCCCCCAGCCTGGCCAAGTCTCCAGTCTTGTAAAATCTGCAGTCGCTGTCGGGGATATTGCTGGAGAACATATTGCACCATGGTGGATTGATGATAAAAGACCCCGCGGTCCTCTCAGAGTCCTTGAGATAGCCTTGTGCAAGAATTGGGCCTTCTACAACCAGCTCGCCGACAACGCCGACAGGCGCCAGTTTATTGTGATTGGTAGGATCGACAATCCAACAGACACCTCCCACAGCACTGCCAATGTTGGAAGGGCTAGAGGTAAGCGTAACGCTGGGATTGACGGTAGCGACAACAGAGGTCTCGCTGGGTCCGTAAGCGTTCATCAACTGGACATATGGTGCCCAACTGGAGATATGCGCCCGAGACATAGCCTCCCCACCAAGTGCCAATTTCTTCAGTTTAGGAACGAGAGACGGCTCAATTAGCTGGGCGACGGAAGGTGTCAACAGAGCCCAGTTAACGTCCATGCGATTAATGGCCCCCGCCACGTCGTGCATACGTTCATCTTCCGAAGGCACACATACAGTTCCGCCGTGGATTAGAGTACTAAGAGTCTCCATGATACTCGCATCGAAGGTATGTGAGGCAAACTGCAAGACCCGAGATGACTCGTCCATGCCCATAGCCAATCCATGTGCAGTCGCTCCAGTGCAGAAGGCAGAGTGACTAATGATGGTGCCCTTTGGCTTGCCGGTCGTACCGGACGTGAAGATGCAGTAGGACGGACAGTCGGCAGACAACTTGACAGCATGATGCACATATGGTGAGGAGCCCTGCGACAAGGTAGATGAGATAGCCATCACGTTCGCTCCCAGCCTCGTCAATCGATCGGCGTACTGGGGTGAAGACAGGATGAGGGTAGCCTCGACATCTTCAAGAATACCACTGATACGGGCGTCGGGATGAGCATAGTCCAATGGCACAAAGGCAGCACCTGCCTTGAGGATGCTCAACATAGTCACAGCGACCAAAGATGACTTCTCCATGCAGAAGGGAACGAAGGAATTAGCGCCAACGCCAGCTTCAATCAGGAGGGATGCAAGACGCGTAGACTGGAAATCTAGCTCCGAGTAAGTGAGGCTCTGGTCCCATGCGCAAACAGCCAGCTTTTCCAGTGGTTGCGCTTCTCCAGTTTCCTTGATAAGGTCGTGGACTAGCCTGTCGATAGCAGGCGGTGCCAGCCGACTCATCTCAGAGAGCATTTGGTAATCCCGAGCACTGATCGTCTCAAGATCATCCACCCTTTTCTTCCCGAGTTCCGAAAATTGGATGGCTGTCAATATCATCGCGAAGTGATCTATGATGCGTTGCGTCTGTGACTCAGACACGACATTCGGATCGAAGTGAACAACAGTCTCAAGCTCGCCATCCGCAATGTGGCACGAGAGCATAAGTGCGTAAGAGTAGAAGTTAGTACCGGCCATCTCATTGGACTCTTCACACCAGAAGGAATCTGTAGACTGTCGCGGGCCGTAGTTAATGGCCAAGAGATTCTGCGTGGTACAAGCAAAAGCCGTATCAGAGTTGATACGACTGATGCGATGGATGCCTGCAAACTGGTGCATTCTGACTGCAGCGGATTCAGATTGGACAGTGTCTAGAAGGTCGGCTACCGTTTGTGAAGGCACGAGCCTAACACGGGTTGGGACAGTGGCCAATGTCGCACCGACCATGTCCTCAATACCATCAACGGGAGCATCACGGCCCGTCACGGTCTCCCAGAAAACAACATCACGTGCTGCTGAGTAGGTAGACACTGTCACTGCCCAGGCTGCGCGGATCATCGAAGCTGAGGTGATACCTGATCCTGATGACTCAGGTTTGAACGCATTCTTGTTTATAATAAGACCACTTGCGCTCGGTTTGTAGTCGGGGGAAGGAAGCCGAGGGAAATGCTGCGTAGAGATGTCGGAGAGGTAAGACGTCCAGAACTTGCTATCTTGGTCGGCGTCAATCTCAGTGAGATATCGAATGAAGGTCGAGTACTTCGGGCCGCTTAAATTGGGTGGCCGGGCTGCGGTTTCGAGGTTCTGATAGCATTGTTTGACCTTGTCAAGAATGAGAGGAAGACACCAACCGTCGTAGAGGGCATGGTGAATAGTCCAGACGAACAAGGGTTGGGAACCATCCTCGATGAGACAGTAGTTGGTTAACCGTGCACCACTGTGAAGTGGAATCTGACGCCGGGCCTCTTCCGCATGGGAGAGGGTCTCAATGGTGGACCATTGGGGAGCGTCGTCAACCATCACCACGTTCAAAACGCCAGTGCAGGTTGTCTGGACGAGCCTGGTCCGTAAAATTGGCTCAGCCTGAACCACGAGCTGCCAAGCCATCTTGAACCTCTGAATTTCTATACCATCTGGGAGACGGAAGATAAACTGAGCGACGTAGGACCCCGGATTCTCAGCTGACAGCGCAATGAGGCCACCCTGGATGGCGGTACAAGGATACATATCTTCAATCGCCGCAGGATCAACCTGAGTAGTGGCAGCAACTTCGTGTTGCATTGTATCGAGCGTAGCCACTTTGGGCAGCAATGAGAATGGCTGCACAATTGCGACCGCAGCTCGAGACAAGGGCAGTGCTGACTGCGCCATATCCAGAAGCGAAACCTTCTGAAAGATTCGAGTGACAGTGAGATTTATATTGGACTTTCTCGCCAACGTTACCAGCTGCATCGCTGCGATAGAGTCGCCGCCAAGTCTAAAGAAGTGATCATCAACTCCAATTGAGCTAACATCGATTTTTAGCACATTGGCCCACATGGCAGCCAGCTGCTTTTCCATTTCGCTACTGGGAGCTCGGCCACTCTTCGCAACAAGATTATAAGAGCTGATGAGCGCTGTCGGAATAGCTCGTGCTAGGGATCGGAGAGCGCGACGGTTCAGTTTCCCTGATGAGGTCATAGGCATCTTGGACACAGGAAACCAGACGGACGGAATCATAAACGAAGGCATAGCGTTCAAAAGCAACGTCTCAATGTCCTTGGCCCGCGCCCTAAGTGTATCATCCATGGGGAGTAGAGTACTCTCCTCGCTTCCATCCTGGTGGGAGACATTTGCGTCAGTACAAATGAAACAAGCCAGTGCTTTCCTGGCTTCGAGGGCGACAAGCTCGACAGCAGAGTCCCAGCCTTGCGGCAGGTTGGTCTCGATATGATGCTCAATCTCCTCGAGTTCAATACGTTGGCCGTGGAGCTTGACCTGCGTGTCTTTGCGTCCAAGGTACGTAAGTGTACCGTCAGAGTTGTAGCGCACCAGGTCACCAGTCTTGTAGAGCTTACGTCCCTTGTCCGTGGTCGGGAGCATCTCCTGCAAGAAGGTAGGTGGCGAAACAAATGACTCGGCCGTCTTCTCCGGTAGATTGAGGTAGCCACGAGAGACAATGGGACCATCGATGAGCAGCTCTCCTACACAACCAATGGGAACTAAGCGGTTATGATCAGTAGCCTCCACCACCCAAGTGACACAGCCGACGGCACGTCCAATGTTGGTAGCCTTCCCCGGCTGAGCGATTTCACCCGAGTATGTTGAATTGACGGAGCACTCCGATGGTCCATAGCAACACTGCAGAGACACAGAGTCGCGCCATATACTGACACACTTCTGAGTAACAGCCTCGCCACCCAGAGCCAAAGTCTTCAACGTCGGGACATCAGCAGGGTTGAGTAGACAAGCAACAGTTGGAGTGATGTCAACCATTGTCACGTGGTAACGGTTGATAGCCCCGGCCAAGTCATGGAACCTCTCATGTTCCGATGGCACGCAGACGCAGCCTCCAAGAGTAAGCGTGCTAAAGATCTCAGCGAGACTGTTATCGAATGTGTAGGAGGCGAATTGAAGTACTCGCGAATTTTCGCTGTAGCCAAGTTTGGGACCGGAGCACATGGCATTGGTAGCAAGACCTTTATGCTCTAGTATCACACCCTTAGGACGGCCAGTGCTTCCAGATGTATAGATGACGAAGCATGCATTGTGAGGCTTGACCTGAGGAAGAGGGATATGCTGTGAGGTTGTCTGGAGGAGGGACATGTCCAAGACAACTGTTGTATCGACTATCGTTTTAAAACGAGAAGCCATCTCGGGTGGAACGAGTGCGACAAGGGCACGCGTGTCCTCGGCACGTAGTCTGATGGCGGCATCAGGATGAGCTGGGTCTAGGGGAACGCACGCTCCACCAGCCTTGAGGATCGCCAACATAGCGATTATCGCAAAGCTTGACTTGTCAAAGCAAACGAGAACAAATGTATCAAGGCCAACACCTAGCGTAGCAATGTAATGGGCAAGCTTGGTCGATGCTTCGTCTAGCTCGGCATAGGAGAGTTCCATGTCCCACGAGGCAATAGCCTGGGCACCGGGACGCAACATCACCTGTTGTTGGAACAGGTCGTGCACACATCTCTCCACAGCTTCAGGCATGTGTTGATTCCACTGCGAGATTTGTTGGAGGTGACGGGGACCGAGATGGTCGAGCTGAGAAACAGGCCGATCGGTGTGATGCAAGATGTTGCTGAGCGCCGTAGCAAAAGTGTGCGCAACATTCGAAGCTTGAGCGTTTGACATGGTATCAGACCAGTACATCAAGTCAACAGCCATTTCATGTTCACCGGCTTCAATATTGATAGACACATTGTACTCATCAGGATCGTATGTGGGACGAACCTCCTCGAACACAATGTCTGGAGGGTTCTGCGGTACGGGTGGCAATTTTCTGTATGACAGCGCTGTGTTGAACAAAGCCGTGTCAGAAAGCTGCAAGGCGTGTTGGACTTGGGCGAGGGGAGTGTGACGATAGTCCAGGCTGTCCAGGAAGTTCTTTTGCACGAGCGCCATCACGTCGCCAAGAGTTGTCGAAGCACCAATGTTAACACGGCAGGTCACCATGTTGATAACAGGTCCAATGACGTCGCTGATACCGTCGATCGACAAGTCGCGCGCAGAGGTAAGATGACCGAAACAAACCTCATCTGAGGCGGTGTAAAGACGTAGCACCAGCACCCAAGCGGCATAGATGGCGTTGACGATAGTGACACCGCGCTTGTCACACAAGCTCTGGAGCTGAGCTAACTCGTCAAACTTGACTCTGAAGTTTCTCAGCTCCTTCGTCTCCACAACTTCACCGTCATCGAGTATTGGGAAGTGACACGGCTCCACACCCATCAGATACGATTTCCAATACTTGATGCCTGATTCGGATATCTGGTTCTGGAGATACCTCACGTAATCGCTGTACAAAGGACCCTTGTTCGATCCAAGCATTCCGACGTATGCAAGGGAGAGGTCGCGAAAGAGAATGGAGAGTGAAGTTCCGTCCATTATAACGTGGCTGATATCAAGCTTGCAAAAGACCTTGCCTGTCTTGGACTTGCAAATCTCAAAGACGTGAAGCAGGGGAGAGTATTCGTCGTGGTGCCGTGGCACATCGAGGTGGCAAATTACCTCCTCGTCCGTGTCCCTTTCAGACACTATGAGGGGAGCTTGAACGTCTCTCAACACCACTTGATCATAAAGGGAATCTTGAAGAGTCACGCTTTCTACAAAGATAGTTCGCAACATGGAATGGTACTCAACCATTCGTCGCCAAGCGCTTTCTAGCTTCGTCACATCCACTGGTAGACCACTCCTAGTCCTGACTTCATGGAGTGTATACGCAGCGTAGGTAGCGCTGTCTTTTGTCGTGCTGACCAACAAGCCCGATTGCATCGGGGAGCAAGGGTATGCGTCCTCCACTTGACTGATGTCATCAATGCCGGCCTCCGGTAATATCTCCTGCGTGAGCAGACGAAGACGATCGTAGGTGAGAGACAGAAGCGGAAAGTCGCTTAGTGTTGGCTCGGGGGCCATTATTGACAGTGACTCGATCAAGCGGCCAAGATTCTGCTGGCAGGAGGTAATCCAGTCTCGAATCTCTGGCTGGTGTTTCATGTTCTGGTTGAATAAGAATGAGAATCGCAGCGTACCCTTGATAATGACTGCAGATACTTCGAACAGTGAAATGCATGTGGTCAATGGACCGACATCGGCGCCGTCGGTAGCGCTCCTAACCTCTCCAGCGATATCGCCGACTGGAGTAAAGAGGGCACCCTCACGCTCGAGTTGTTGGTATTGACCGAGGTAGTTAAACGTGATCTCCAATGGCCAGTGACGCGAGAAAGCCTTATCACCCTCTTTTGTCAACCAACGGCTCGCAAAGTATGGTCTTCCGTTGGCAGGAACCTTGCGCCGGCCATCCTTGACCATTCTGATAGTGTCGATAAGACTAGAAGACATTTCAGAGCCTGCAAAGACAGGGTAGATGGTTGTAAACCATCCGACCACATTCGACAAGTCGGTGGAAAGGTCCCACGCCTCTCTACCGTGGCCCTCAGCAAAGATGGCCGGGATGGAACGGTCGGTGAATGTCTGACCAAATGAGAAGATCATAGCGGCCATAAGAATGTCTGGGAGTTCAGTTCGCAAGGCTTCGTGGCACTTGGATAATAGGAGAGACGTCTGTGCAGGCCCAATCTCGAAGCCTTTACCAGTCATCTGTCCATAGGTATTGGGTACATCTTCCATGCCCCAGTAGCTGGCGTTGCCATCAGGGACACCGCATATGGGAAAGGCCTGTTCCGGTGTCTGTGCAAGAGCATGATCTTGTTGCATCTTGCACCAGGCTTGGAAAGGTAAAGGACGATCCATATCACGGACAGCCTCAGGTCGTAACAGCAACTCCTCCAGTTCTTGGAGAATAATTCTCCAGGAAACGAGGTCAATAACGAGATGATGTGCGACCATAAATAAACGCTGTTGCTCCCCAATCTCGTCGATAAGGTCAACGGCGATGAGCGGGCCACTGGAAGCGTCAAGACATGTCTGACTGTCCGCGAGAGAATGTTTGAGCTCATCGCCCGAGGTCACTTCATTTGTACGCAGTCGATAAGAGGTTACAACCTCGTCAGTTACTCGCTGGTACCATTTTCCATTGACATCCCGACTAAACCTAGCACGAAGCATAGAGTGTCTTCGTATAATGATCTCCATGGCCTTGCGCAAGTCTGCTTCGATGATATGCTGACTCGTGCGAAGAAGGAAACTCTGATTGTAGTGGCCTTGATCATGGTTTGGTCGCGAGAAATACAGCTTCTGAATAGGAGAGAGCCCGAAGGGTGTATCCACAGACTCTTCGAGTAGTGTCGGCTTCTCGATATCCCTCACCTGTAGTGCCAGTGCAGTGATGGACTTGCAAGTGATGATGTGCGAGACGGTCAGACCCAGACCGCGCTTCTTGCACTCACTCATGACTTGCATAGCAGATATAGAGTCGCCACCGACACTCAGGAAAGACTGATTGAGGCCAAGTTGTTCTGATTTAAGGTTTAGTACGTGAGTCCAGATGTTGTGTAGCTCGGACTCCATCTCGTTCGAAAACGTCAGGGTTTTGGCATTGCCATTGACAGCGACTGGGTTGAGCCGCCGGTAGAAATCTTCCGTCATGTCTTCAACCCACTGTCTTGTCTGCTTGCGATCAAGCTTTCCAGACTGAAGTCGAGGGATGAACTCGAGTGCGAGCCACATAGAAGGGACCATGTATGCAGGTAGCCTCTCAGCGAGGAATGCCTTTGTCTCTTCAACCTTAGCATGCGCAATAGTAGCGAGGGGACCGTCGATCAGCTTGTAAGCCTGACCTTTTGGTACCAGATCGTTGGATGAAGCATCGGTGAGCTGGACAACAGCCAAGAGTCTGCCTTCGCAGAACCCTTTCTTGGGAAGAACGACCATACCATGCTTGATGTTGAGGCTGACGTTGATGTGGTACTCAATCTCGCCGAGCTCAATGCGCTGACCATGAAACTTGATCTGGGCGTCCTTGCGACCGGCAATATGAAAAGTGCCGTCATGGTTATATCGAACGAGGTCGCCAGTTTTGTACATCCTCCGAGGCCTGTCCCGTTGTGACTGATGTTCTGTCCAAGCAGGGTCAACAATGAAAGCATCATTGGTCTTCTCCGGCTCTTTGTAATATTCTCGCGCAAGCGTATGGCCTTCAATTACCAGCTCGCCGACCGCTCCAATAGGCATGAGACGGTCATGATCATACCGGTCAACAACCCAACAATGGACACCAACCTGATGGCCAATATTCAACGGGTTCTTGCCCTCGATCATACCACGATGGACATGCGAGACAACAGAAGTTTCCGCAGGTCCATAGCAGTTGATAAGATTGATGTGGGACCATGACCGAATGACGGCTTGGGTCATGGCTTCTCCACCTGTGACAAGAGTCTTGAGAGATGGGACATTGGTCGGGTTGATGAATTTGACAAATGTTGGTGTCAATAGCGCCCAGTTAACTTGAAGCTGGGTAATAGCCTCCTCGATAGCATTTAACCTTGCTTCCTCGCTGGGGATACAAACACATCCTCCCAGGATCAAGCAGGTTAGGATCTCAGTAATGCTCACATCAAATGTCGATGCGGCAAATTGAAGCGAGCGCGTGTTGTTGTCCATCATCATAGCAGGTCCATGGGCAAGGGCGCTTGATAGAAGAGCGCCATGCTGTATCAAAGCACCCTTGGGTTCTCCTGTGGTGCCAGACGTGAAGATCATGTAAGCGCCGTTGTTCCAAGATCCACAGGAGACCTCTTCGCTGTGCTCAGCCAGTCTTTTGAATAACTGTGCATCAACGGGGATCAGCTCAGGGACTAAGCCCTCTAGCATATTCTGGTGTTGGGGGGAACACAGGATAGTCTTGGCTTCTACCTTGTTTGACAGAGCTTGCAACCGTAGTAAGGGCTGGGTAGGGTCAAATGGGACGAATATTCCACCGGCCTTGAGGATCGCTAGCATAGCGACGACGGTCCACTTCGACTTGTCAAAGCAAATAGGCACAAAGGCCTCAGGACCAACACTCATTGTCTGCAAATAAGATGCAAGTCGATCTGATAAGGAAAGGAGCTGCAAGTATGAGAGGCTGCCGTCCCAAGCACAGACAGCCTCTGCATCAGGACGTGTGGTGCCCTGTTCTGAGATAGCTTGGTGGATACATCTCTGCACATGGCTCGTTGGAAAGTCGTTCCACGCCAGGATCTGTCTCTCATCATACTCGCTGCAGCATTTGAGAGTGGAAATGACTGTCTCCTGGTGTGCAACAATTTCTCCAAAGATCTTGGTGTAAGTGCTGCTGATGCTCTCCGCTTGCGTTCGTGTCATGAAGGTAGGGTTCCATGATAGAACCGTTTTGAGAGTGACAGGATCAACATGCATTTGGATTTCGCACCATGAAGAGAAAGTGGCATTTCCATCTCGTTTCTCACCCAAGGTACGGATGGAAAACTTTGTATTGAAATGTGTCTTGGCCTTACTTTCCGGTACCAGAGTCAGTGCAGCATGCTTCCCGGCAAGCAGGCTCTGAACGGTCTGATCGGCAAGAACATGCACCTGCATGGCATATGTGTGACCATCTGTGCTGCAGCGACCTGGTCCACCCGCGATCTTGTGCTCACTCTGGAATTCGAAACATACATGATCGAGTCCCGTGAAGCACCTGAGGAGGATGGCCCAGGCTACGTACAATACATCACACTGAACCTCGTGAGGCAAAACAAGACCTTCGGCAACACCTTTGTCTTCAAGATGTCCTGAGATATCAGATATAGAACTCTGATTCTCCTCGCCAGCTTCGGACGCTGGAAAGATGGTCGGCTCCATAGCTGCCATTTCCTTACTTCCGATGGTAGCACAGCCACAAGTTGTTGGGGCCATTTGTGTATGGGCACGACGGTGGTAGTGGTGGCTGTAGGTATGAAGTAACAAAGTATTGTTCTTAATTTAGAGCAACGCGTAACTTAGAGTAATGGGTATATCAGATCGATATTACCTGTGAATGCTTCTATCAATCTGGTTCAACGAAGTTCGATCAACTTTTCGTGCTTCACATGGGTTAAAAAAGGCAACTGGGACGCTTTTGCTTGTAGATAACGAGAGACGGATATATCCTTGCCTGTGAACAGACTGGGTCATACGAGATAGGAAAAGCTCGCCATTCAGGGAGGAAGCCGAGGTGAAAACAATTCGACCTAAACATTCCGGGCGTCTTGGCCTCCAGCTGAATAGCCACTTTGCAGAGTTCTAGTTTCATTACACGCATGGTGCATCGGAGGTCAGGGGCACAGTAGTTGCTACGCGGTCTATGACGAGATTGCTAACAATGGAGACTCTTTCGTTTCTTTTGCGCTCAAGCAGCACCCCCTGGCCTCCACTTGTTTATCCACCCCTTTACATAGAGAAGACTTCGACCGGTCAGAAGGAGGTGGCTGGCTTTCCTCTGCTGCATGCCTCGACAGTTTGCAACGTCTGGCCCTGGCCAACAGATAATGACCGGTATCATCGGAGCGCTTTACCTTCCTACTTTCCGCTTATTCTAACTTATGTGTGACGATACGCTTCTGCAATGGCAAATATGCTTGGACCGTCTTTGGGCCATGGCATTGCTTCAAATCTTTTATGCTATATTGGGAGTCTACTGCCACCTAGCTACACCCACAGCACTGTCACCGAAGCCAGTTGGTCGGCGTGTACCAGCAAGGAAATGCCTAGGTATTCATCGACTTCTTCTCTTGGAAGCTTTATTATGATATTTGTACATAAGAGGACGCGGTACATACAGCTTGTCATTGAAAAGAAGGATACACAGTTGGCCGACTATACCGAGTATATTCGCGTGAAAATTTTATTATACGACTGGACGTGATCAAGAAGGTGCAAATCACATCATCTTGGCAGAGTAATAGACTGATCCAAGTGAGACATTCCACCCCTGTCGTGCTCAGCTTCAGGGTAGCTGATTGGTGCTTACGTGGGCCAAGCTAATAGGGTGAGGTGAGGCGCTACCAACGAGACGAAATTGCGGAACTTCAACGGCCACTACATTCTGGATTTCGCGTCTGGTATGCGTATGCTGGAGCGCCGTTGACGTCGGCAAGTACAACGAGGAGACAAGGTATTCTGTTTCCTGATCCACTTTGCCGCCGGACAGACAGACATCCGTACGGCACAGCGATTTCAGCTGTCCTGGGTTGGTCTTGGGAAGTCCAATAGAAAGCTCAAGTCGTCAAGGGATAAGTCATCATAAATGATCTTACAGTAGAACGAATGCAGGTGCGGAACCGCAGTAACATGTCCGCCTCTAGAAGTAAGGGTTTGTTCGGATAAGTTGAAGATATTGCACGATCCACTCAATAGGCATACCCTACAGAGGTTTTGGAAACGGTACAAAGTCCGTGAGTTCAATGTGGATCTCGGGTTGCAGTGCATGTCAGAAGTTAAACTTCATGACACTTCAGTACCACAAAGAATCTAGAACATTGTTTGTTTTCACAATACTTACATGAACTTCTTGACGTTACGTTCAAGAACACGTCGTGCTACATCGTGTGAATTCCGTATCGAGATCTCCCATCTCGGAGTTAGACCTGACTGGGAGCGCCTAGCTATATCCGAACCATCCGCTCGGCAAATGGCGGGGCTCACCAAAGATGGCTTAGCTGTGGCGCTGAGACAAAGAAACAAAACCAGGCTAATTCGCCTATAATCCATTTTAAGCGCAGTGTCCACACGGCACGGGTTCCGACCAATATCGGTTATAGCTGACGACAGGGGTACAGCACAACTGGACATTGCGCTAGAGCAAATTCCCTGTTCAGATAGAACAATGTTTCTCAGCCTGCACATCATTTCCCGTTACAGCTTAGACTACCCGTGCCGTGCCGTGCTGTTTTTAGCCAGTTACGCCTGATGGAACCATGTCATGCCATGAAACTGTGAGACAAGTTGCTCGGAAGGATGGTCAAAATTAGATCTGGTTAGACCAAGAGCTAGATGCACCCGTTCCATTGTTTCTCTCGTATCCAGCGTGCCCTCTCATTCTGACCTTCTTTCCCCTTTCCCCGTCCGCTCACCCACTTTGTCTTCTGTAAGCGAGCTGCAGGGTAAACCGTTTGTCTTGTTATTCGTTTTGGACGTCCGGTGCGAGAGAAAAACCATCATTCTAGGGACTCAACCAAATCTAACTTGGATCAACGCACCATTGGTACTGCCAACCACCAAAAATGAATTCGTCTCAGTGTGACAATTCTTTCGGCCCCTACGCCGATGGCTGTAGAGGCCGGTTTGACTTTACTTTGCTGTTTGAAGAATCCATACTCATCGTGCCGATCACGGTTTTGTTTTTGCTTGTGGCCCCTTGTCGAGTTACCTATCTCCTGCGCAAGAACACTGTAAAGATCGAGACCAGCTACTGGCTCTATTGCAAGATCGCAAGTTGACGACCTAAAAATTTATAATTGTTTACTCTAACAACTTGCAGATACTATCCTTGCTTCTGCTGGCGTCGCAGATCGCTCTTCTCATTTATTGGACACAACCCTCATCTGTCGCTACAAAGGCCTCTCTACCAGCTGCTGCCTTGTCATTTGTTGCATCAATAAGCCTATTGGGGTTATCCTATGTCGAGCATGTCTATTCATATCGGCCCTCCACTGTGCTCAACCTCTTCTTACTTTTCTCAGTGCTTTTTGATGCTACGCGAACACGTACGCTGTGGCTTCAAGGCTACAATCGCCCCCAAGCCATTGCTGCTCTTATAGCAACAGTTATCAAGATTCTTTTGTTGACTGTAGAGGCTACCGAGAAGCGTAGATTCTTACGACCGCAGTATCGGGACCTACCTTCAGAAGTGACGAGCGGTGTATTCTCGCACTGGTTCTTCTCTTGGCAGCTTCCACTGTTCCGGACTGGCTATTCTCACACCTTACAGATTGAGAGTTTATTTCCACTGGAAAAACATTTCAAGTCTTCATATCTGCAAAGCAAGCTGCAGGATAGCTGTAGGAAAAGTTCGTTATCGTAAATGGCGTAGTGAATATTACTGACATTCGGGTAGCTTCTATGAAAGGGGATTACGCTTTGATGTTCACTGTCTTCAAAACACTCAAGGGACCACTCCTTGCAATCGTCTTCCCCCGACTATGTTTCATTGGCTTTACATTTTGCCAGCCATTTCTCATTTCAGCCACCTTGGCATGGGTAGAGAGCGATAACAGCTCTGATGACACAAGCCAGGGCTATGGTCTCATAGGCGCTTGGTTCATTGTTTTTGTTGGTTTGGCTGTAGGTTCACACTGCTCATGGCTTTTAGTACATCCTCCTAACACTTGATATTACAGGTAACCACTGGGCAATACCAGCACATGACTGTCCGCGCCACAACCATGGCACGTGGCCAACTTATCTCATTGTTGTACGACAAGGCTACGGATATGAGCATCACTGCTGCCAACCCCACAGCTGCCTTGACACTTATGAGTGCCGACATTGAGAGAATAGATACAGGATGGCGGACAGCTCATGATGTTTGGGCAAACCTGATTGAGATTGTTATTGCGGTCTACTTATTAGGACGCCAGCTTGGCTTGGCTTGCCTCATTCCCGTGGGCGCAGCTATATGTAAGATTCCATCGCAAGTTACTCGCCATATTTACTAATATTCTTTCGATGCAGTCTCCATCGTCGGATCTGTGATTGCTGTTAGCTTCGTCATGGCACGTCAAGCTATTTGGCTCGAGGCAATTGAGAGGAGAATCTCCGTCACTTCTCAGATGTTGGGAAGCATGAAGGGCGTTAAGATGTGTGGTCTTTCCTCTGTCCTTGGTACTCGGATCCAAGCTATGCGTGAAGAAGAATTGCACATCTCAGGAAAGTTTCGCAGACTGTTGATCTGGAATATGGTCTTGGGTAAGTACTTAAAAACTTGTCATAAATTTACTCGAAGTGATGCTTACTCCAACACCTTTAGCTTACCTCGCTCCTGTTTTCGCTCCCATTCTGAGCTTTATGACATACAGTCTTCTAGCTCAATCCGAAGGAGGAAAAGGAAACTTGGATACGAACCGAATGTTCACATCTTTATCACTATTCGCACTCTTACAAGATCCCCTGGCGTCTTTCGTTACAGCACTATCATCCTTCATGGGATCTGTTGGAAGCTTTGTGCGCATTCAAGCTTTTCTGAACTCAGAGCCCCGCGCCGATGATCGGACCATTCGAGACTGTGGAAAGACATCGAGCTCTTTGGTCTCTCAGGCGTCAACTACCGTTCAAGAAAAGGGTAACGGTTCACCCTCGACAGAGCCCAAGATGCTGGTAAATGATCTAATTGGAGGTCCGTTTGATGACAGTAGCGTTGTCATGCAGGAAGCTTCTTTCGGATACGATAAGAACAAGAAGCCGGTATTGAGCAATATGGACGCCGTGATTCCCAAGGGTAAGCTCACTCTTGTAGTGGGGCCCGTTGGAAGTGGCAAGTCAACTTTTCTCAAGGCAATTCTCGGAGAAGTGAGCATTATGGAAGGCTCCGTTCATGTTTCAAACACCGACATTGCCTTCTGCGATCAAACTCCTTGGCACATGAATGGTACAGTCCGTGATAGCATCATCGCTTTCTCTCACCCGGACGAGCGCTGGTACCAAAAGGTATTGGAAGTTTGCGCTTTAAAGCAGGACCTCGCTCAGCTGCCCCAAGGGGATCTTAGCAATATCGGAAGTAAGGGTATTGTCCTTAGTGGAGGCCAGAGCCAGCGAGTCAGTCTGGCAAGAGCAGTGTATGCTCAACGACCTACGATTATTCTTGATGATATCTTCAGTGGTCTGGACGCTCATACCGAGAATGCTGTGTTCAGCAACCTTCTCGGCACTCATGGCATTTTGCGGGATCTGAAAACGACTGTGATTATCGCCTCTTCTCGTTGTACGTATGATAGTCTGAGACCCTGAAGATATGTAACTAACTATAGTGCAGCTAATCGGCTCCCATATGCAGACCACATCGTTTGCCTTGATGGCGCTGGCACAGGCTGTATCCAAGGTAGCTTCGGGAAGCTTACAGAGTCGGACAATTACGTTTCTCGCTCTTCCGCATCAGCAGTAGACGGGACGAAATTGAAAGAGGCTGGTGCTACTCTCAATCCTGCATCTGCCGCTCCCGAGTCCATTGATGCGCTACCAACATTAGACACGGCCTTGCTTGATCCTGAAGAAGGCAGCCCAAGCCGCCGTACCGGCGACGTGGCAATCTATTTGTACTACATCCGTGCTATTGGCTGGATCCCGACGATAGTCTTCGTTCTAGCTATCTGCGGCTACATTTTCTGCCAGGCGTTTCCTAGCATCTGGCTCAATTGGTGGGCGGCTGCCAACGCCAAAGAACCTTTCACAAGACTTGGTTACTATCTCGGTATTTACGCAATGCTCGGTGGGCTATCCATCATTTTCTTGGTTCTGAGCACCTGGCAGATGATTGTCACAATGGTTCCACTCTCCGGTAACAATTTCCACCAAAGCTTGCTGAACACAGTCCTCAACGCACCAATGTCCTTTTTCGCAGCCAATGATTCTGGGACAACCATCAACCGATTCAGTCAGGACTTGCAGCTCATTGACATGGACCTGCCACTCTCTGCCCTCAACACCTTTGCCACGTTCGTGCTTTGTATCGCTGAGATGATTCTTATTGCTGTCGGTTCCTATTACACGGCCATTGCGTTCCCTTTTCTTTTTGCGACGCTGTGGGTTGTTCAGCATACTTATCTCCGAACATCACGTCAGTTGCGGTTCATGGACCTCGAGGCGAAGAGCCCACTGTACGCCCTATTCACGGAGTCTGTAACTGGTCTAGCGACACTACGTGCGTTTGGGTGGCGCGATGCCCTTGAGAAGAGGCACCACGAGCTTCTCGACAGGTCTCAGAGACCATTCTACCTTCTCTACGCTGTTCAAAGATGGCTTGCCCTCGTTCTTGACATGATTGTCACCGTCATCGCTGTGTTGGTCGTGGTTATTGTTACCCAGTTGAGAGGTATCCTGCCAGCGGGATTAATTGGTGTCGCGCTCGTCAATATCATCCAGTTCAGTCAGCATCTCAAGTTGTTGATGACGTTTTGGACAACACTTGAAACTCATATTGGCGCAATCTCTAGAATCAAGTCCTTCACGACAGACACTACCTGTGAGCATGAGCCGCAAGAGAAAGAGCAACCTCCATCCGTATGGCCGTCTGAAGGTACAGTCGTGTTTGATCGAGTCTGGGCGGGATATAAGTAAGTTCACGGTCGGCCTTTGCAAAACATGAATGCTCATGTTCACGTTTAGGGAATCTGAACACGTCCTCAAGAACGTTTCACTGTCGATCGAAGCTGGACAAAAGATTGGTATTTGTGGACGTACTGGAAGGTGAAACGACCCATGTCCTTTATCAACTACTTTGCCTAACTCAATTTCCATAGTGGTAAAAGCTCTATGGTGTCGGCCATCTTCCGTATGGTAGATATCCATAGTGGTCGCATACTGGTAGATGGCCTCGACATCAGCACCATCCCCCGCGAGGAGATCCGCAGAAGACTCATCGGTGTGCCCCAAGACGCATTCCTCATTGAAGGAAGTAGCGTGAGGCTGAACGCTGACCCTGCTGGAGGTCTTTCAGACGCCGCCATTGAAGACGCCTTAAAGTCTGTTGACCTCTGGGAAATTGTAGCCAAGAAGGGTGGCCTCGGTGCGCCTATCGAAGAGCTACATCTTTCGCACGGTCAGAAGCAGCTCTTTTGCATCGCACGAGCTATTGTACGTCCATCGCCAATTGTAATTCTTGACGAAGCGACAAGCAGGTATGCGTTCTTATTTCCAAAAAGAAGTTCACGAGATATTAATTATGTTGCCAGTGTTGACGCACATGTCGATAAGCTTATTCAACGTCTTGTACGTGAGAAATTCCAGGGCCGCACTGTCATTTCGGTCGTCCATAAGCTCCATTCTGCTCTAGATGACTTTGACATGGTTGTTGTTCTTGACGCGGGCGAAGTCCAAGAATTCGGAACGCCTCGAGAGCTGCTGGCAAAGGGACCCCGGGACTCTGCTTTTGCTTCGATGTACAATAGTCTAACGGCATAGAGACGCAATGCAGTGGATCTATGGCAAATTAGAGATTGACTGGCCCTAGAATCGGCAAGCAGTCTACGTAGATCGCCATACCTTCCTGTGCAATTGGATGAGAAGCTTCTATAGGCTCGTGCGAATACGAACCTTTACGTCAATCTACTTATATCAGGCCTATTTCGTTTAAACCTTCCCATTATAAGAACACTATTCACAACCTGGACCTTGAAATAATGTTTACTTGAAATTCTTCAAAACTGCTGCGAGCTCCGCAATAGCATGATCAATGGTGGCAAATAAATATCTCGTAGAATGTTTCGTTACCTTGGCACATCTGGTTGGCAGAGAAAGTATGGTACACATGTGAGCCTCATAGACTGAGGTTTGTCACTCGACCAGGACTTTCAAAACAGACGGTTACGCCGCATTCCATCAAGAAATCAGGACCTACGTGGCATCGGCATCTTACAGCATCAATCAGATCATGATCAGAGTTTTTACCAGGATTGTCTCGTGCTCAGCTACTGTAACTGGCCTGCAGAACAGGCCATCCGCATCAAGGCGTTTACCAACTCGACATATCACATATAGATACCTGGTCATATCACCTCATCACGTAACACGACTCCCTTGCAGAACGATCCTTGCTCTGCTTCTCGCGTACCCTGGTCGTGCGGCTGCGGGATCGACACTGCAGCTAAAATAGTTTCCCCATCATCCTTTTCACGTACACCCCTCCCCGTAGGCTAAACTCTGTATCCTCTATCCACTCCCTCCCTCGTCTTGTCTTGTGCTTTAGAAGGCTTTTCCTTCTTGGGCCAAGATGCCTTGGTCAGATCATACTGCTAGCATGGTGGGCCTGTACCCGAGTCTTTCCATGTGCTGTAAAGGGCGGACGTTTCCACTTTGTCGTTTCTGTCCCCCTGTTGGGTGTAAAGAGACAACTAGGCTAATCCAGTGAGGCTAGCCATTTCCCAATGCAACCGTCATTCAGGCAATCTATTTATCCATGTAGACGTTTCTCCCAAACTACACACTCATTTACGACTTGGAGCTCATGCCACTTGCTGATTTCCTGCAATCATGCGGCTCATGGTATGCATACCGCTCGTTTGTCTGACTCTCGGTCAAGTTTCGGCTCGTCCTGGTTTCGATGGTCCTGCAGCACGATACCATTCTTTGAACCGCTACGAACCCGAATCATCGGAATGTGCCTCTGGCAAAGATGTTCCTGTCAAGGCGCCATGGAAAAACATTTTCCAGAGTCTTACAGATCAGGAGTATGCTGATGTTACTGCTTATCTCCACAAGCAGGATGAGCTCAATCTCACTGCCATTGTGAACTCAACATCGTAAGCCCCCGTATCTCATTTTATTTATCCGGATGTCTGATCGGCCAACAACCTCACATCCTCCGCTTTCTTGTGGTAACATTGTTTGACAATTTTATACAGTTGGGACAATGTTATTGTCTCTCTAGACTTGTTGCAGCCAAATAAGACCGATGCCTTGATATACCTTGAAGGTAATGGACCGGCTCCAACTCGCTATGCTCGGGCTACACTACAGTTCAACTCTCAGGTACAACCCTACATTCAAGAGTACATGGTGGGTCCATTGCCTGTTCAGGAAGGGTCAACTCAATACGAGGAGCTCAACTATATATTCACCTCTGGCCGAGGCCGGACTAACGTCTACAACGCTGATTCTGAGGCTATTGCCGCTTTCAACTTGGAGGTTGGAGTGGACATTCAGGATATCACCAAGAAACTTCTCAATGGCGTAAGAATTCCTCTTTGACTGGCCTGCAGCCTCAGCTAATGATTAATAGACCGCTACAGGTACCGAAGATGACAGCCTCTTGATCGCAGGCAGCGATCCATTGATCCACCATGGGGACCGGGTTTATCAGTGGAATGAGTTTTACTCTGCACACACGGGTGAATTCTTTTCCGAGACCATATTGCCCACTAGTTTGCAGTTTAAAGTTGACATTACTGGGCGAGATCCTTCTAAATGGAGGGTCGTTGGTTGGTACTACGATGGCAACTATTGGCCCACGACTGCTGAGTTCAAAGCGGCTGCGGAGGCACTGAGACGAAGACCAGGGCCTAATGTCGACGGAATGTGGACTTCTACTGATCAACAGGGCGAGAAGCTGCCTCTGGACCACCTGTACCCTCCCACTGCCGTTCAGCCTGATGGTCCGCGGTTTCGTCTGGACAGAAAAGAGAACTACGTTGAATGGAGTAAGTACAATTGAGATCTTGATTTATTGGCCTTTAATTGACAATTATACAGTGGACTTTAGCTTTTTTATCTCGAATCACAAGGAGACTGGTCTCCAGCTCCATGATGTCAGATACAAAGGCGAGCGTATCATCTATGAACTCGGCCTCCAGGAAGCCATGGCGCACTACGCGTCGCAAGACCCACTGCATGCCTCATCGGCATATCTTGATACTTCCTATGGCATCGGAACCAGCCAATGGAACCTCGTCGATGGTTTCGACTGCCCTTCCCATTCCACGTATCTCAATACATCATTCTACATCAGTGAGATGACCCACATCCACCCCAACAGCTTGTGTCTTTTCGAGCATGACACCGGATATCCCATCCAGCGCCATCTGACAGGAACTTATGTTTCCGCGACTAAGAATATTGTTTTTAATGTTCGTAGTGTCTCTACGGTCGGGAACTATGACTATCTCTTTGAGTATACCTTCCATTACGACGGATCCATCAGCGTCACGGTCCGTGCATCCGGCTACATTCAGGGTGCCTTCTGGTCCGGAGACGGTGATTACGGGTTTCATATCCATGAGAAGCTGTCAGGATCTATGCATGACCACGTGATCAACTTCAAGCTTGACTTGGATATCAAGGGTAGAAAGAACAGCTTGTTGAAGACTGAGTTTGTACCGATTACCAAAGTGTAAGTGTTCTTTTGTTTTATTAAGAGCAGTGTAGGACGATGGACTGACTTCATCAGGTACCCATGGTCTGAAGGACAGCCCATCAACACGATGAAGACCAACCGGTCTTATGTCACTAATGAAGACGACGGTAAGATCACGTGGGCGAAGAACGGAGCCGCTGCATATGCTGTTGTCAACAAGGATGCGGTAAACGATTTTGGAGAGGCGCCTGGCTACGCGATCTCCCCAAGTGAGTGGTTCTCCGTCAAGCAATGTGATTGATACTAATAAGCGTTGCAGACAGCGGCAGTACAGGCCATCTGACCGTGCAGTCATCTACAGCCCTTGGGCAGTCGGCCAACTGGGCAAATCATAATATTTACGCGCTGCAGCAGCATGATACCGAGCCAAAGAGCGCCTACGCCTTCAATAGTTACGACCCACACCATCCGGCCGTAGACTTTAACGAGTTCTTCAACGGCGAAAGTCTTGAACAAGAAGACATTGTCTTGTAAGTATTCATATCAATTGTCCTCTTTAACACCAAATACTAATTGTCATGATAGATATTTCAATCTCGGCATGCACCATCTTCCTAACACCGCCGATTTGCCCAACACTGTGACCACGAAAGCGGTTTCGTCGATCATCATCACGCCTCAGAACTACTTCTCAGGTGACATTTCGCGACGCACAATGCATCAAGTTCGTGTTTCTTATGATGAGAAGTCTAATGTTACGGATGTCAAGATGTTTGGCGCGAAGCAACCTACTTGCGCATTCGATATGAAGAGAGTTGGGCCCAAGTTGGATACATTTGTTGGAGAGCTTCAGATCCCCAAGTTTCCTTTCAACCCTAGTGGTAGTCTTCAGACGAACCCTGGCGGTTGAAGGATTGATAGAGGAGGGTGTTTAGGCACTCGTGGCACCTGATGGTTACAACTCATATGAGACTTAGTATGAGCTGTTACTATATCCATGAATATAATCCTCTCTCCATTGTCTAAGCTTGCTTGTAGTAAGGTCTGCTATAAATATTGATTGCTGCTGTGATGTGCTATGATGGGGAAATTTCACGTCTCTGGGAACCGGACAACACTGTAGTACGTACGTAACTCCATAGATATCGTGTATTTCCCACCTTCCTCTACCCTGCGCTAACTGTCTTAGCTTGCCCCTCTAATCTTCAATCTCTAGCTTTTTCTGCGCCAACCTCAAGAGCCAGTTCTTCTCTCCAACCTTACTCTCATACATAGAGAGCGTTTCGTTGACCGAATCCTGCAGCCCGACAGCTATCTTCTTAGCATACTCCAACCCCCCGGCAGCGATCATATCCTCCAACGCGAGCTTGCGGACTTCGGGACACAGTCCATTACCACACTTGCGCTGCTGTAGTATACTTAGAAGGCGGCCCTGCTGAGGCGACTTGGTGGCGAGGGCGTGGATGAGTGGAAGCGATATCTTTCCCTCACCGATGTCTTCAGCAAAACCCTTCTTTTCCTTGTACTACCCATATTGTTAGCAATTGGAGCTACATCTATGGAGTTGGATTTGAACATACCTCATCGCATCGAAGGTTCTGGTAATCATCGCGCGCTTGGAAGAAACGACCGACAAGCTTCATCAGCAGACTGACATCGAGATCCCGGTGCGTAGTCGCCTCGGAGCGCATCAACGCAGCCAGCAGAGTAAACAGACTGCCAGTTTCTAATCCGAATCGTCAGCAAGCAAGAAACTAACCCTCACCAACGCCATGTTTGACTTACTGCCGTCCACCATAGTGAAGTACTCTTCCTCAGTTGGCACGGAAGTATGGTAGGTCCAGTATAAATCCATGCCTTGGCCGATGTGCCCTTCGATCAGTAGATCCAAAAGCATGCGAGAAGCCGTGGACGACAGGGATTCTGCGGCTTTTAAGGCCTTGAGCATGATTAGGCTAGCTGAGTTGATGGTCTGATTGACTCCGAAGACGACGTGAGTAGCTGGATAGCCTCGTCGCAGTGGAGAGTTGTCCTCGATGTCGTCGAACCTTGAGGGACTGTTAGAGATTATCTTCGATGGATAAATCGATGGTACTCACATAAGGGAGGCGCTGTGCAAATGATTGATGATGTCGCGAATAATTACGAGAGGCTTCTCGGGAACTTGATACCAGACTTCTAATCCGTCTATGACTGCGTTTCGAAATCCCTTAGAGGGCATCATTTCCAAGTACTTCTGGGGCTGAAGGATCATCTAGTTATTGTCAGACTTGTCATGCTCTCATAACATGGACCGAATCCACTTACATCCTCGTACTGGCGAATGGACCATGTCTGGCCAAGCTGAGATTTCTGGACATCGTTATCGTTGGTGACATGAGGCCGATCATCACTGGCCTTCCCCTGGTGATTCTCTGGCCTGACCTCATGTGCAGTAGGATCGAGATATTTACGATCATGAAGGACAACATCAATCTTGTCGGCCATTTCCTTGGCGTTGACTGAGATGGGTCTACCAAGGCTCTCGGTGTCGCTTTCCTTGTCAGCACAATGTTTCCAAAGATCGGGATACACATCCGGGGCGCCAGCTCGATATCTTGCTGTCGTCATGCTCCAAGCAAAGTTGCCCGCCGTCACGAGGTCGAGTAATTCCAACCACTGGCGTGTCTTCTCAGTAGCAACACCCTTGGCAAGGAAATCGTCCTTCAGGCTGCAATACTTATCTTCGCGTGATACGATCTCCTTGCGGAGCATCCTTTTGCCCTCTTCTTTCTCGATTGAGTGCCATTTCATGAAGAGGAAGATTGAGTTCGCTATCACGCCGGTGGCTCCGTTAGATTGGTAGTTGCTCCACTCTTTCTCCCAAGAGAAGTAGTCGTTGACAAGGACCCAACTGTCATATGCAGCTGAGGTAATATCCGCTGTCTTCTTCTCTTCCTCGGGTGTGAGTTTGAAGTCCATGGAAAAGCACAGGAGACTCATGGTCCAGCTGGGATAGGCCTGTCATTAACGAGATCGTCGCGATTTGGGTTTTTATACTTACGGGCATCCAGCGTCGATGACACGGAACTTGAGATAGTCATCCAGGACGGTGAACTTCATGTCTCTAATCTGGACGAAGACATCCGACATCTCCTTCCAGAGACGCAGTGTTTCCTTCGCCTGTTCCTTGTCGACTTCCATGAGTTCCATGACCATCTTGGCCTGTAGTTGGCGTCGCTGGACATGGTCCTTTGACTTGGGACCACGGTTCGTGTCGCCGTCCAAGGTCAGTCCCTCCATGAGCTGTTCGTTGGCTTTTTGAAGCTTGATCGTTGTCAGACAATATTCTTAGTGGTCGGTTCGGGGGTGGAAATGTTACATGAGACTCATCCTTTTTCTCGGAATACTCGATGACTAGAAGATCATATTAGCATGTGAGGGACATGGAGAGAACTCTAGTGAATACTCTTACCATCATCGTGTATGTAAGCGTACTCAACCATGTACGTTGTAAGGGCAAGCCTGTCGCTCAAAGCTTCACACGCACAAAGAGCAGTGAAGTTGCCTACGACGGGATTAATGCAGCCTACAGCATAGCTATGGACATCTTTGTTGCGGTCAGCGCCCGCTCGTGCATCTTTGCTCGATTTGAGGAAGTCGACCTGACACTGCCAGGAACCAGCATCTGAAAGGCATGCATCTCGGTGGATGCGCGGGGCGAAGCGACAGAAGTACTCTTCCCCCTCGTAGGTGTGTCGGGGTAAGGGGATCGAGTTGCGGATGAAAGACTTTTGACTCATGGTTGGTCTGTTGGAAGGAAAGCTTGAATAAGTGATTGTTTGATGTGGTGTGGTAGATGAATCTCGTGAGTAATGCCAGCTTCTGTTATATACTCATCATACCAGTCGCATCTACTGGACAGGCCGTACTAAGAAGGCAAAGACAAATATCTGGTCTTGCGGAGACGAGTCCGATGCCGCCGATGAGTGACGAGAGACTGAGCCTATTGTAGTGCGCCTTCTTATCGGAGTGGACCACTCCGTGCTGCGCTATCCTGCAGAGCCTTCATCCCAGAGCATTTAATCCGGTGGCTGTGAGATCGCCAATTTCACTGTCTCAGAAGGCTTTCAGCCAGCCTCTATCCCAGGTGTGTAGCATCCAGGATGCATTAGTTAGATGTCACTGGAGCTAGTCAATGGAACATGACTAGATGAAATATCTTGATCACCCCATACGGAATTAAACCAAGGTTCAAGCCACTTCAACGTAGCGACCCAAATGGGAGACATTCAGTTTTGTAACTCGCTTGCTATGTAACTGTACATCTGTCTCTTCTGAGAGACAACCCTGGCCCCCTTGCCTTGTTTATCACTCAAGCTGACGAAACGATGGATTTTGTGATCGATTTGCAATTGAACCCATGTCCCTTGAATTGAGGCAACGTTCCATACCAAGCCTGACAATGCACGTATAATTCGTGAATCACTGCCTCGTAGTGGGCTTTTTGTATTCGTAATTGGATCGTGGCTACATAGACATTTCTGATTATACTTCGCACATTATAGCAACCTATAACCAGTAAGACTGACTTTTAGTTTAAAGCATTATTCGGGACTCCGACCACGCCAGGAAGGCCCACTTTGTGTCTCAACTATCGAAGTTATGGTGCTTGAACAGTGTAATTTAAGATGGAAACCTTATTATCAGGTGTCTCAACCAAAATATGCACTGGCAGAGAGGGAAGGGAAGGCCAAGAGCCGCTTATCCACGTGCGTCACCCAGGTACTAAGTTTGGAAACTTTGTAAAGGCCCAAAAGCTGATCGGCGATCCGCCGGCTTGTCGTTTGAGACCACGGTTCGGGTCGTGGCGATCCCGAGTGGAGCTAGGGAGACTAGATACCTTGCGATTGTTCAGATTGGTCAAATTTGTGTCGTTCATTTTAGTATACACGGATATATAGCGGTCAAGTTGACTCAGGTCAGCCGCATTATTACAAAAGGTCTTACTATTCCCATCAGATCATTTTATGTTGATTATCAATTCTGTCGCGGATACGTCCATGCGTTGACATGATGATGTCGTTCTCAAAATCGCTCTCAGGTGCCCCTGCAGAGAGGTGGAGCCGAAAGGTCGCTGGATTTACCTGACCTCTGCGAGCAGTCAGGTCAACTTGTATAAGTCGATCTGTGGTCTCCCCCGACATGAAGTTAGAAAAAACTGTACCTTGTTAAGTTTTCAGGCTCTGACCTGTAATTCAACAGGTTAGTATACCAGTATTTAAAAGTACCTATCACTCCTCTTTATTGAAAGATAACCTAGGTCCTAGGAAGGTCTCGGGTAGGTCTGCTTGTCTTATCTTATCACCTCTATCTTATCATATCTTATCCTATCTTTCGCGCAGCCAGTAAGTCCTTGATTAGCAGGTCCAGTTCTTCACCACAAGACCTAGCCAATAAGAAGATGGCCCACTATTCCAAGCCAGGCGAGTCAAGGCAACTCAGGCCTTGGACTTGCTCTTAATTTCACGATTTGATCCCCTGTGTCTTAAGCCTGTGATAAAATCAGCTTAACTTGACTTGTTCAGAGCATTAGACTTCCTGCATATATATTTGGGTTGGAATCCGGCGTGAATAATTGGCTTGTCTCAAACGTCATTCCGGTGGAAGATGCATGTCAAGGTACTAGAAGAATTGGCCGCTAAGAACAGAAGAGATAAGATAATTCGGTCATCTTATGGGAGCTCAGGCTGAGTACTAGGCTTTTTTACTCCTGTAGCCCAACTCGCAGACGATGATACTTCTGACACCCGCCTTCATGTCTACATTGTCGCAGGCCTCACTTCTGGTCGATAAGGAAGAGTACTTGCATGCTCCACTTTTGCGTTCATCCTTCTTCTGGTGTCTTATTAGTCTCGAAAACTGGGACTTCCGCTTCTTCAATCTTAAAAATCTCAACAGTAGTAGAAAATTAGACAGTCCTGTGGCCTCTGCGTATGGCCGTAGCGAACGATCACGCGCTGCACCGATCTGTCATGCTGTAGACAATTCCAATCCTCGATTGAGATATGTGGAAGGGACTGAGTTGCAGAGATGGAATAGAAGGCCGCTATAGAGATACACCATTATATTGATCTTGTGCTATCGTTTCTGTGTTCAATGACGATTGACACCTACAAGAATCTTAGGCGCTCTTCAGTTGTTCTATGCCTGTACTGAAGAGTGGCGCGATTGGCGGAATGCCGGAACAACCTTTCGGCGAAAGCCGAAAGCCATTTAAGGCAAATCCAAAGCACATTCGCCGAAAGGTAAACGTCGCCCGAGCCCAAAAGATTCAGATTACCCCTGCTACTTGTGGAGGTAGCGAAAAGACATCAGACATTCCATTTGAGAAGTATCCGTTCAGTCGCGCTAACGCCAGGAGCAATAATGGGGATACCTTGCTTTGATCTCTTACGACATGACGCCAGGTTTGGAGCAGTTCTTTTGCTTTGACAGCTGCTTCTGGAGTTGGTGATTGGATAAGAATGACCATATTCAAACTAGACATTACTGCAAAGCAGATATTAGACCCTAAGACTGTTGTTAGACGATCTTGATTATTTGTTGAGCGCATAAGCGGGAGACTCACAGGAATACCAGAACTCATGGAACCGAGCTGGAGGTAAATGCTTAACGAGACTTGCGAGACTCGTAGCCCATGTGAAAGAAGACTGATGAAGATTTTGAACGATACCATCATGTGCAGCTGAGCCATCAGTGGTGTTTTCTAGTGACGGTTCCAGCTCAGTCAAGTCTGGTAAATCCCAAAGATCCTGGGCATTGAGTGATGGAAGCTCCATGTTGATTAGTGCACCGTCGAGTTGATCGTCAATGATAAGGGGAGGATCAGCAGAAGGTACGATGGGTCTCAGCAGCGCTCTCCAGACGTACGTAACCAGGGTGGCGTGTGCGATAAACACCGTCGATGGATATTTTCCACTGTTGCACAATATTCCATTATTGCTTGCAAGCCACGGCGACTCAAGAGCCGTGACAGAAGCGCGCCAAGTGTTCAACTCTTCGAATAGAGGCTGGGCTGTTTGCACAGATGATAATAGATCTTCAGATAGCCTCTGCGAAGCCTTTAGTGAACTACATTGGCAGTACATTAGTATTATTGGTTGGACTAAAACATTGAGTAACTCACTAGAAGGAAGACTGTATATTATCAGCAATCACAGATAGGCGACTCATGTCCCTGAAAGGTCTAGTCAAGTCAGCATGTGATAGATCCGTAAGAGGTATACTTGCAGGGATGCTAAAGTCCCCGTCGTCAAGCGCTCCCACATCCCACTCGGAATCAGATATATAGGATGGTCGACCCATGAGAAGAGACAGCCACTTGTCCTCGATATATAAAGCCCACCACAAGCGACGACGAATCTGCTTCTCTTCAGTTGGAATGGCGCACATACGCGTCTCAAGATGAAGTCCAAGATTGTGAGCGGTGCCTACAAGCGACCCTAACCATGACCACTTGGATGCATCAACCGCGGTGGCATGAGCTTCAGCATGTGTTGTCTTATGCAAGTACAATAAGCCTGCTTGAAGGAGTGATAGAGAAGGGCGATAGAGTTCTTCTTGCAAGGTCTGATAACACAGACGCCAAACTGCTTCATGTGGGAGGGGATTGCACATATCGACAACGGAAAGGTGGTCATCATTGCGAGAGAAAGGTATCGATAGTCCATAGATCGCACTGAGTAAGTGGCAGGGGACATGATCGAGTGCATCGTGTTGCGGTGATGGATCTGTGAACAATTCTTGACTGAAATAGTTCGATGAGATAATTGGCAACGTAGGGTAAATGTATATGTAAAACCTTACGTGGCTGTTCAGAGATAATATCTTATTGATGGGAGTGGTTTAGCTTACAACTTGATGAGACGTATCCCCCACGATACCGGGATCAGCGAGTTCAGCCTCTCTCGCAGCGAAGTTTCCCCATTAATGCATTCTGCTTGAACTTTGTATTTTGGGGTCAAAATGAAGTGTACCGGAATTTTCTGTCGATTCGGAACGCCACCTATATTACGGAATTGAAAACCGTAGAAACTTCTGAGCCCGTACTCGTCAAATTGGCAATGTCGAAGAAGCCACGGATCAGACTCGGAAGACGTTCCCAGAAGTATGCATGTTTGATCGTTCCCGCCGTCCAAGGTGTGAGTAAATTGTAATTGCGCTGAGGGGATTGGTCCATCAAGTATAGATGTCGAATGATAGGCGACGTCGCTATGCTGTAGAAATTCGGTTGAACCTGTGGCAATCACATCCCCAGCATTACTAACAGGTGCGGTGTCATTATGGCTGTCTGCACTTAATTGAATTTGATGACCACGATCGGCACTTGGCGATGGTGTCGCAGGAGACGAAGATAGTCTTCTATCCTGGCGTGTCGCACGGCTTGGCCTTCCTCCTTGGAACGTACAGGTCGTGTGAGTCTGTTCGCACCGGCGACATGGCGGATTGTCGCCTTCAGCTTGACATCTTACTTTGCGCGAGCGGCATTGATCGCAAGGACGGCGCCTATTCCGGAGGCGGTAACTGCGCGAGCCAGGCTCGTTGGAAACGACAGATATATCCATCCTGCGACTGAGTCTTTGGATGAGATCGATCGTAAACAGAGTCAGTAGAGAGTGAAAATGATTCGAGGAAGAAGATGTTGAGTCATCGGGCCTAGCTGAATATGATCTATTACGTTTAGTAGCATATTATGCCTGTCTGGGATATTTCAGTACAAATAGCCGAGCCTTTAGTGTGGTCTTATAGAGTTTAGGTAGCGCGATTGCTAATCCGGACATGGCTCACGAGCACACCATTTCCAGCAGCCGCGACATATGAAAAGAATTGAGGTATCACTTAACTACCAAAAACTTCGATGTTAAATAAGGCAAATTTCCCAACGGTGTTTAATTCAATTAACACTACTTAAGCCGACCATAACCCCATTGACTACCTTTGACTCATAATCGCTCTCAGAAAGATCATCTCAGGCCTAGTACAAGAATGACTGCCTTGTCAAAGGAAGCGAGCTCACAGGTTGAGATTTGATCTCGTGCCCATCACACGTCACAGCCTAAAGCGGTTAGTAAATCGTCGATGACGAAGGACAATCACTTACTAAAGTTTCAGGATCTACAGTAATGTTTGGTGTCGCATCGTTGTATTTGAGGTCCTTTTTCGTTACGCTTCGACAGTGCTTCACAACTTCAATTTGCTTTTTGAGGTTGTACGAAGGAACGTCTCCCTCTTGTGATATACTTGCTTGAGATACAAACATGACACTGGACTCGGGATGCAAGGCCTGTGGTCGTGGTCAGATAAGCTTTTGGAAGGGAGGAAAAGTATACGTACTCCATACATCGGGCGTGCAATCAATGGTTCCACGTCCGCGACACTGCGAGATGTTAATATTTGTATCAATGAAACGACAAGAGGAGGGATCTTACGCTCCGTTGGGGTCACCCTGTTGATAAACGTCAGCGATCGTCTAATTAGTTATTCGGGGTGAAATACTTGCCATTTGTGCAAAGGTAATGAATCCTTTCTTCAGAACCTGAAAAGGCTTCGTTCCAAACTCAGCCGGCTCCCAAATCACCAGATCTGCCAGCTTTCCGGGCTCCACACTACCAATGACATGGCTGATTCCCTGCGTAATCGCAGGGTTGATCGTGTACTTACTGATATACCTCTTGACGCGGTAATTATCTGCACCTGTTCCCTCATCTTCTGGCAGAGGTCCTCGTTGCAGTTTGTTCTTGTGGGCTGCCTTCCAAGTGCAGGTAAGAACTTCAGCAGATCGCCCCATGGCCTGAGAGTCCGACGACATAATGCTGATAGCTCCGAGATCATGCAAGATATCCTCCGCTGATATCGTCTCTTCCCGAATTCGATTTTTCAAGAAGGATGCATCGTCGGGATTGTCCTTCGAAAGTCTATGGCAATTGGCCGCCATATCAATGTGCTCGTCAATTGTGTTTGTCGTGAAGGGCATAGTAGGAGTCGTGCTGCTGGGCAGAACATTGGAATACTCGACCAGCTTGATCACATCGGGGGCGTGTCCGCCACCTGCACCCTCGACGTGATAAACATGAATACTGCGGCCTTTGAAGATGGCGGCTGTATGTTCGAGGAACCCGGCTTCGTTGAGACCATCAGTGTGGATATGGCACTGGATGTCATACTCTTCACAGACGCTATACTAGTTAGACTCATAGGAATTAGAAGACTCAATGGCAAGCTTACTTCAAACAGTTGTCGATAGTCGACGGAGTGCACCCAAAGTCCTCGTGCAGCTTGAGTGCGATGACTCCCGCTTTGATCTGATCTTCGAGGCCAACCTTTTCTGAATCGCTTCCCTTTCCGACAAGACCGAAATTGAGAGGAAGCTGGTCGCATGCTTGCATCATTGAGCGAATGTACTTCTTGCTCGCCGTGCCATTGACTGCAGTGGAAGAAGTGCTGGATCTGTCAGTGCGTGAGGTGAAAATGGTTGGTGTCAGTGTACTTACCTGGGGCCAGTGCCTCCTCCGAAAAGGGTCGTGATGCCTGACGAAATAGCTTCGTGTGCCTGCTGGGGACAAATGTTGTGGACGTGGGTGTCGATCCCACCAGCAGTGACGATCTTGCCTCCAGCATCAATGATATCGGTATTCGACCCAATCAACATGCCATCGGAAACTCCATCCATAGTAGCAGGATTGCCTGCCTTGCCAATTGCAGTAATGACACCATCCTTCACGCCAATATCAGCCTTGAAGATGCCTGTCCAATCCATGATGACGGCATTGATAATAGCCAGATCGAGGCATTCAGCATCAGAGCATCCACTTGACGCGCCCATGCCATCGCGGATGGTCTTGCCGCAACCCAGAGTGCACTCATCGCCGTATACAGTGTGGTCCCTTTCAATCTTGATCCACAAGTCTGTAGAGCCTAGGCGGAGAAGATCTCCGGTGGTTGGACCATATGCCGAAGCATACTTGGTCCTATCAATCATGCAATGCTCAATCGGCTCGTGAGCGTTCGAGTCCTCCGAACAGTGTCGGTACCCTGCCTCCTTCAGTGACTGCAAGATCTTGTCAACATTCTTGGGGTCAACGGGGCCTTTGCAGAAACCACTTCCGCCTTGGATGGTCTTTGAGCCTCCAATCTGCACTAGCGTAACAGTTTTCGGCTCATTCGGTTCAAAGCGTAGAAACTCCCCGGCTGGGAGATCAAGATGAAATCCGTAAGCCCTGGCACGGTCGAATTCGAGATCCGGATTTGTTTCCATGAAGTGGAAGTGGGAGCCAACCTGCCAAATATGTTAGTTAGTTGTGGAAACCATATGAATCCGGAGGCATATTTCTTACATGCACAGCACGAGTACCCTTGTTGGTAACAGACACTCTTGTGCGAATACGTCCTTCGTACAAGGCGATGCCTCCAGACTGAGCGGGTCTCACGGCACCAGGCATAGCCAAAGGGTGAAAGTCTGCCTCATTCACTGGAGGGAACAAGTCATTGTCAGGATCGGGGAGGAAGCTACCGTACAATGCCATATTCAGATTACCATTGTCGGTGTTAATGGGATTATGAACGGTAATTAGGTGCGTTCCAGTTTCAAGGGTTCCTTCGACCTGCATTTGTTTGAGTGTACCTGCAACTGAAGGAAAGACATGGCGGCGACCAAGGATGTTTCTTCCAAGATCCATGAGTTCCGCAACAGTGTATGATTCATTGTGGATGACCTGGGGTTATCAGTGATATGCTACTTAAGAGAGACAAAGTCTGGCCATACCTCTTGAAGAACCGTCGAGATTAGAGCCTAGTATGCAGAGTCAGTGATGTACAGTAGGTAAGTCTCAATGTAAGGAATACTCACGCTAGACTCAAGATGATTGAGCTTCTTTCCATGTGCTAGGCGTCTTTGTGCAAGACGACCTGCCTGAGCAAAAAGAAGTTTTTCGACCTATCGATAGCGTCAGCTAAAATCGCATGTAAAGATGGGAAATGTATACCTCACGAGGAGTATAATGCATCTTGAATGATTTCGAGCTGATTGACAATTGATCGATTGAACAGTTAGATGCTTGTGGTTTTGTTATTGAAAGCCTTGAGTAATGCAAATCAATGCAGCACCCCGGTCCATCTTATATTATAAATAACTTTTTACGACTCTCAATCATGACGACTACTGCCATTCATTTACAACCACCAACTTCATTTCGGCGAAGCTAGTTCGAATCACTACCTAGTTCATTTTTTAACAGAGACGCAGGTGGGGCTTGAAGTGGAGACTTTTCGCCGAAATATCCAGCAGTCGTCGGGGTGGGAAAAACTGACTGCTGTGACCCTTAGAGACGAAATAATTTAGTTGTTTTGTGCTAGCCTTAGACTAATGTTTAGGCTGCTTTATTCCTATACCCTAAGCTTTAGAGGACATTTCTTCTGTTACCCATCTGACAGCGTAATACAGTCACCTCAAACTCTCATGCAGTTGGCGAGTGTTTGATAAGATAGAGAGATAAGATAAGAGCACCTACGACTTGCGGTTGCCACCTTTTCAAATCTTTCTTACACATCCACCTTGATACTTTATTTTCCATAAGATAAACTGCTTACCAGAATTTGCGGTACGCTTGCTATAGCTTTACTTTCTCCCTTTAGCTTTTACAATTTAAATTTAGTGGTGCTTTTACAAGAACTAGTAGACAGTGTTTCAAATAAAGAACGCGGCCCTTAGAAAACCCAAAACTAGACCAGATGATTAAGTTGTTACCTAACAGGAGATACCTCAGAAATCTCAACTGTGTGTTACTTTGTTACTACTACACCTGTTCCCCTCTGGGTTCACTAATCTATAAACAATCTAACGTGATAGTGTCTAATTACCCTCTGATACATCCCGGCCCCTGATAATTGCATTGCTTAAACAATGTTCTAATTCGAGGATAGAAGCCCATTGTAAGCTAGGTATGATTTATATAACTTGTTTCGAACCCACTGTCATAACTGTTAGGTAAACATGCCGGATTTCATTTAGCCAAAGGGCACTTACATCGCCTGCTTTGAACGGAAGTTTGCAGGCAGGAATGTTGGCAGAAACTGAATCCGGCAGGACGGAGATTGTGGTATCGTAGTCTACTCCGAAGAGGAATGGGACCGTGTACCTCTCGCTTCCCGATAGGTTTACGACCCGGTGAATAGTTGACTTGAACTTCTTGTTTGACCTGTGCACTGGAGATTAGTCCCTCTTCTTAATTTGCTTGAGGCATGGCTACCAAATTGACAGGCAATCGCCTATATTTACCACCAATGTGCCAGGGATTGGCGGTGCAAGCATCCACTCGCCCTGCTGATTTAAGACTTGCAACCCTGACACACGTCCCTGAGACAGCACTGTGAAACAGTCGTAGTCCTGAGAGGAGTTAGCCTGCCGCTTCTCGTTACCTTTTACTCATATCTTACTGTGTGCACCCCGAGCCCTCCCTACTCCTCTCCAGACACTGACTGAGCCGGGTAGTGTAGTATCCTCGAAGTAACGCCATGATAACACATTTTAGAATCGAAGAACTCCTCCGGCAGGTCAAGGGCTATAGCCAAGATTCTCATCATTTTTCGGCAAGCCTCCAAGACAGTACCACAGTATTTGCGATATGTCGCTGAAAAGCCCGGAATCACATCTTGATCAGGCCAGTGATTGTCACCGTACAGTTCATAAGTGTCCGTTGGGATTGGATCCCCTGGTTCCTTCTGAAAGTCCATTGCTGTTTCGTAACCGACGTCAAAGGCTTCACAGAGTGTAGGCGTAGTTGTCTCTTCGGCACCCATTCCCTCTTCTACTCCTGTTACTTTTTCGGCGCCAAAAGGAGTATACCCTCGGAATTTCTAAGTACAGTTAATAGACATGACCCAATTAGAACTCAGTACGATGGTCCTAACCCGTGAATTGCCAATATAGTATTTCATTTTCTGCGACTTAGCCAAGTTTAAAAACCTCTCTGCTGCGGTATGAATAGAGTCTATGAGTTCATCTGGAATACCATGGTTCTGGAGGGAAGCGATGATAAACGTATCAGTCTCAGAGTTTTTGAAAGCTTTTGGCACTCTAAAGTGCGGGGATGTCGAAGGTGAAGACTCACTTTGATGTAAAAGAATCCAACGTTGGTGCATGCTTCACTGATCTGTTCAGCCAGTTGGCAACGCTCCTCAATTACTGGACTGTCCAGAGCTGATAGATCAACCACGGGGATGTGGTCGCAATTTGCTGTTTGAGACACTATATCGTCTCCGCCGTGGACCTGCGTATCGGACGACATGACGGAAGTGATCCAAGATTTCGACAATAACTTGAGACTGCGAGAATGGGTCGTTCAATGGTTATAGGAGGCAGCTGCTGGAGCTCCTCTGACCCTTGCTCCGTAAACGCTTTTTCAAGTACTAAACGATGTGATATATACGTCTTGTGGTCTCAATAACAAATAGAGCACGCAGCTTATGAGTTAGTTGTTTAAATGTGCATGTGTTGAGTAATAATTGGTACAGCTCATCACGTTGTGTAACCATTCTCTGTATCATGAATTACCCCTCTCCTTCTTACAATTTATGCAAGCCCGTCTACTGCAGATTGACGATCCCACACACCTCCGTGTTAGCTACCTACACAGTGCATTGTGACTCCTATTCTTGAGTTTTTCCGAGGCGCAACTCCCCAATATACATATCGAATCAAGCATTGTGACTATGTATGCATCGGTAGGTAGTCTTGTACTGAGATTTCCTCATTGTTGTTATGTATAGTACATGTAGAGTAGAGGAGGATCAGCAAGATGATATAATATTGGATTGACATGGCTGATCACTACGTAGAATTATCTGCTTATTCTTTCCTATAGAACAACCTTTTGTAGTTTGACAAAGACTTTATCGGGGTTCCTAGTTAAAGAAGACACTGGTTTAGGTGTTGCGAGGTGAGGTTGCAGTGGCAGCAGCTTGAATGTCCAGATAACAAGAGTGAAGAAGATTTTCATCTCTAGGTATGCCATCCTTCTTCCAAAACAGCCACGAGGACCTAACCCGAAAGCCTGAATGGGGAAAGCTTGGGAGTCAAAAACAACTTCTTCCTTTCCATCAGTGCTTGCTGCCGTTTTCAGCCATCTTTCAGGAATGAAACCTGCAAAATCATAATCTTTACCAAACGGCTCCTTGGGTCGACGAGATCTAACCCATTCACTACTTCGTTCCTCATCATAATTAATCGGAGGCGACAATACGCTCGGACAATTTGACAGGAAGACAATTGTAGTCCCCTTTGGAACACGGGCACCAAGAATTTGGGTATCCACTTGGACTTCTCGTAGAGACATGCCGAGTGGATATGCGAGACGAAGGATCTCTTCAACGACAGCATCGAGATAAGGGACACGAGTTTGAAGGATCTCGGACAACGAAGGAGCGCGGCGTTCAGCTTTGGCTTGGGGATAAGCTTGTTGAAGAACGTGTCGGAGTTCAGATTGAGCCCTTTGGTCAGCACTTATGAAGCTCAGGCCCCATCGTATTGCTGAAGAGGTAGTTTCGTGTCCTCCAATCAGGTATGTCATCAACTTGGGAACGTCGCGTTAGCATAATATTTATAAACTCTGCCATATCACTTACCTCGCTGGTAATAACCTGAGAGTAATAGTCGGGTTTCCTTCCTTCCTTTTCAGCCATAGCCTCTTCTCGAACCGAGATCTCATCCAAAGCGCACTTCATGGCTTCTCCATTTCTTCGTCGCTTGATACCATTTGCGATTTCTCGCTCTTGCAATTGACTAGCAAGAGCGAAAGCCTTCTTCCACTTGCTTGACAAGTTTCGATACAGAAAGTGGAACACTAGCGGCACAGGCGTTTTGATGACTTTAGCAACACTGTCACCGACGATCGCTAGGGCATTCAATTCTTCGTTGAGAGAGACTGGCTTGAACTGAAACTCATCGTCCTTCTTGATCGTTGCTGGGTCGCTGTGTGGCTTGAGTTCCTGTATCTCTTTCACCAGCTGTGTCTTTTCGGTGTCCAGCCCAAAAGCAGCGCAAATAATAATGTCCAATGCAGCGTTATGAACATCATCTGCAGCTGAGAAGTAGTTTCCACCTGCGTATTCAGCTTTGAGGCTCCAAAGTTCAACCAGTCGCGAGAACTTGTCATAGATCTCCGGCGCAGATACCTAGAACAGCGTTAATGTCTCGTCGCAGTTACTCTGTGCTGAGAATTTCACCTCATTGAGGAAAGACGGTGTCATCAAATTTCTCACAAGCTCCTTGTTCTTTTTGAACTGGGGATCTGAACTCTTCAGCGTGATATGCGCCCCCGGCACAACACAGTGGAAAAGACCTGTGCTCGCTGCACCCCGGTCAAATTCTTTCAGGCGGTGCATGCATATCTCCGAAGCCTCATAATGATCGGCGATAACAACCCACGGTTTTGCAAAAGGACGGATAAATGCTTGGAAAAGTGGCGAGTTGTGCTTGATCGTCTGTGTTGCGAGCCAGTCGGTTAAGCTTCCATAGGCTTTAACGTCTGGAAGGTCACCAAAGATGCGATTGGTGGCCGAGGGGTTGTAGGGGATGTCTTCCAAGGGTTGGGGGAGCATCAGTCGGTACAGGGTGTAAGCAATACCAGCCAATAGTAGTCCTCCAAGAAGGACTCGCGCGCTGAAGCTGTCGAGCAGCAACGGCAGATCAAGATTGGACGATGTCATGATCAGACTGTTCAAGTCTCGATAAGAAATGTTTTAATCCGCGACTCGGGCTTCTGATCGAAGCGGATCTGCTTCTTTTCAATTGAGACCCAGCCGGAGATAAGACATCTAAGACATTCAACATTTTCGTACTCCACTCCCAAAATGGTTAGTTAGTTGAGTGGCTTCGAATATTGATACCACAACGGCAGCCTCAGTCACATCTGCTCCAATCATATCTGATAAAATACATTGGCGGTAACACAGTTGAGTCCTCGCTAGAGCCGCCTCAAAATCTGATGTGAGCCGCCAAGCGAAAAAGCAACGGGTTATCGGTGTGACATTGACACCGCTGAGACTTCGGGCGGGGCTGCTTACTCTCTTCCTCAGTCGGGTTCTTTAGGCGCGTATCCAACAGGAGCCAGTACACACAACCTTCGCGACGATGAGAAACGCAAAGAAGGCCTGCCAGGTGAGACGGAACTAAAATATTGGACGTGGCGTTCACTACACTGGGATGCACGTAAGCAGGCCTCTTGGCCGCTTCGTACATCATAAACAAGGCGCCGGAGGTTATCAGGCTCTATGTCCCTACCAAGACACGCTGTAGATGTTACCGACAGGCGATTTTACTCAAGTCTTTTACCGTGTAATAGCTGTAGCTGAGAACATCGGAAAGATGATTGAGTCTCAAATATTCCTCCACACAACAAAGAGGGTTGTATTGACCCGTAAATTTGGTGCTGACACACAGCCTATCACGCAATTTCAGCACGCATGCAGGATCTCAGGATGGTAGTCAGCGGGGACAGACGTCCCAAACCTCAAAAAAGTCATACTGTCTTCATTTCAGTGCTGCCACGTCTCCTTGCGTATGCGGCTGTAGCAGTCTTGCATGTCGTACAAAGAGCGCCATCGCAGCCACCATACGAATATGCCATTGCTGCTTCGTTGGGAGCCGGCGGAAGATGCTGTAGCATGCTCAGCTCTTTCCCATGTTGCAGCAGTGGTGGCGGCATTTGGTGGCAAGAGCAGTGTCTGGGATGACGACGAATTTATCCATGTCGAGAAGCGCTGTGTGGTTGATGATGAGAGCTTTACAGAACATTGACGATTCACGCAGTGTAGTGGACTAAATGGACGAAGGTAGGGTAGACAGGTGACAGGTCGTGCAATACAACAAGGCCAAACATCGCGGTGGTATCATGATGAGGCACGTCCGCAAGGGGTGCCGGGGTGAAACTGTATCCACTCCATTGAACATTGATCAGGCAGACCGATATTGTGGAGACTCAATCAGCTGTCAGACGCGTCGTGATATCCTGAACGACAGCATCCTTTATCTTCTTGACAGACTCATCACTAACATGGCCTTCCTGGATGAACTTGACAGCCTCCTCCATCGCGCGCATGTCTTCACGTAGTTCCATCAACTCATTATCGTATGTGTCCAACAAGTCCTCAGTCGTCGACTCCTTGAACTTCTCTGTGTCCGTCTCTAGAACTTCAAAACTATGCGTCAAGTCTTTTTGGGATGTCTCGAAAGCAGTACATCGCTCTCGGAGCTCATCCATACCTCGGCACAGGTCCTTGTTCTCTTGCCTCAGCTTTGTATTCTCCGCCTCTAGGGCTTCAATCCTTTTCTCTCCTAAAGCTATTGTGGCTTTCATGCTTTTTAACTCGATCCATACAAGAGCGATATTGGTCTCGGGTTCAGTTTGGCTATCTTGCCGAGGGCGTTTTCGTTTATTATTATAATCGATCGGTGGAGGTGGCGGCGGCGCGTCGACTTCATTATATGACGGTGGTGGAAGTGATGTATCGGCAGTGAGGTCAACAAGCTTGGCTCCTGATCCGCTGTACATGCTGGCAAGCTGGAACTGGCTACTGCGAAATGACTTGAAGATACCCTCTTTGGCTGCATCGCTGATAGCCTGAAACCCAGGACTGGGAGGTGCCTCACGCGCCTCGACATAAATGGAGAAAGCGGTGGCCTGGCAGAGATCACGCACAGCATCAAGAACTGCACCTGAACGCGCTCTAGCTGGTGACACCGGCTCCAATACGGCATTGGGAAGGAGAACGTCCAGACAGTGGGTCACGGTGAAGTCAAGTTGGAGAACAACAGAGTCAAATTCCTTCTGTACCGCCTTTGTAACCGTCGGGTTCGTGACGAGGTCTAACGAGACTATGGAGGAAGCACAGGCTCGAAGGGTAATAGATGTGTGATCGATTCCTTTAAGCTTGACAGGAATGTCGAGTTCGAAGAAAGCGCATGTCGTCTCGAATCGCGTCATGAGCGTCAAAGAGCTGACTTTGGGGTGATCGGCATTGGCCAGGACACGCGTCGTGCCTTCTGACGGCCACTCAATTACGGCCTTAGTCGTGTGATGGATGTCGAGACATGGTGGCGAAGACGACATTACTGCGACAGTCAGTACGACGACAGCCTGCTCGACTTACCCAGGTAGCTGCAGCTGAGCCAGCCAGCCTAGCCGCGACCAAAAGGAGGAACAGCTTCGCTGACAGGCAACCTGTCTGATCTCCAGCGAGCTGCAAGACCAAGCAAGTCCCTTCTACAGACCCCGGTTGTTCCAGCAAAGGAGGCGGACGCGCTCGTTTGATGGGTGCAAGTCGGAATTTTAATGGTCTGTAGCGCGATTCACCGCCTCTTTTGGACGCGATTTAGGCAATGGCTTCAGCCTGCAGAAGGGCATGAGTCAATTTTCGGAGGAGTGCAATGATGGAAAGACAGTGATGGGAGCGCGAGGAATGAAGAAGGCATTGCAGCAAGGGACGGGGAGCAAGTTGCAAATGTTTAGCGAATCATGGCGTGTAAGGGCGAACGCGTGCAGTGAATGATGATGTAGGTGGAAAGATGGGAAGAGGACAGTCTGGAGATGAGGGATTTTCCTTCGGGTCAATAGTTAGTCCTCCTCCGCTTGATCAATTGGGCTAGGGCGAACCGAGATGAGAAAGCTGACAGCCAATTAATCGAGGCTGTTTGCCCCACTCTCCGTCCAAGTTGGAAAGGTCAAGTGGTGTTTCAGACTTCGTGTTGTTTACTTACCCTACTGCTAATTGCGCTCAATAGTAGAAACCGTAAATCAACGTGATAAGCAATAAAATATTACAGACTTCTATTACAAAGCTAATACTTGTCTTTATGCTTAATCTGATCATCAGCTCTATAGGTGTTTTACAACATCGCGCTGGGGTTATCTTCGTTAGCACTATAAAGCGTGCTTTTCCATACATTGTTTCATCCCTCAGTTTGTGTGTAATCAACGTTGCAACTGGCAAACTTTATACTGGAAGCATTTTCATGTGTTTGTTTACTGAAAAAACGTATGAATATTTGTAAGAGTTACAATAACTAGTCTCCGCAATCGTAATGCAGGGCTGTTGTAAGCCGAGTTCCAGCTATATCGTAGCCGTTTTTGGATGCAACTGCCCAACCATGTTACAATCTCCGCTGATTTTCCAGCAGCTCTAACCAATGTCGCTCTCGATCCTGGAGAGGTGGGAGGACTTTAGTTAATTAATTGCAATCATGGTGAACCAAACAATCATCTTTTTAACAAAGCGACTATTGAGTTTCACCATATAGCCGGAGGCCTGGAGTCTATGACGTCAATGCTGCAAGAGTTATCCTACAAGCATCAAGTCGACTGCCTTGATAAGACCATCAAACTACAGGAATATCCTTGCGATTGTGAGTAAGAACTTAAGGGATCCCCAGGTACTCTACACCAGTGGGGTCTTTAGTAGGGCTAACAGACAATAGGTTTATATCTGTTGTTGTTTAACTGAGTTGATTTGAACTGTACCTTCTAAACCTTGAATAGATTTATTCACGGTCGATCTCACTTGAGGATTATAACTCTAGACATTGAGTTCCCTTAAGCTAACACCATAGGTCTCCCCAGAAGCTGTGCTAATAAGTATCACGTCCAATATACTCGGTTGTGAGTAGTCGGAATGCTGAATTTACGTCTTGGTACGTCGCTTTCACCACGTGTATCAACTTATTGCAATCGAGATGTTCTAAGTGCTACTATCTATATTTGTTAGACATCTATCACAGATTGCCATGGAACTATCAATCGAATGTAGGGGGAAATAAGCTAATGTTTTCACTATCAAGTGCCTAAACACGGGCGGCAATCCAATCAGCGGCAGCAGGAGCATCCTGCTGGTACTGACTGTGCGCGGGAGTGATAATAACACCGCCATCACAGATGTTATCCCCAGAGCGACAGAAGATCTTTGTGCGGGACGAAGGGATGGTGCCGAAAGCCTGTCTCTGCTTTGGGTCACCGAAGGTAACAGCTGCACCGATTTGAGTTATTAATTGACCAGAAAATGGCATGTGAAGGTACTTACCACCAGTAACTCGACTGGTCACAGAGGCAGACAGCATACCGGCAGCGTTGTGCACAAGTTGGGCGCCTTGGCTGTAGCCACTGATGATGATCTTAGTGCTGGGGCACTGACTAGCGGCCTATGGTGTTGTTGTTAGTATTCAATGTGGCCTTCTTGTTGACTTTTCTTCCATGTCTTGACTTACCTGAGTGATAAGACTAGCCATTGTCCTGCTGCCAGCAGCGTCGCCCCCAGCCAGGAAACCAGCAACATTGGCCGGGTAAGTGACACCCTGAACAGCCAGGTTGTTCAAGCCAATGCGAGAGGCGAGGTTGTTAAATAGAACAGGTCCAACGGCAGCCCTGTCTCCTACGTTACCAGCCTGAGTAGTTCCTCGGGCGTAGATAACGGTGACAGGACGACAAGGTGTGCCATCGGTGAGTTGGTTGTAGCTTGAACCAGTGAACTGTCTGGCCTGGAGGGAGTTGGTGTCGGACTCTTGACCGTTGAGGTGGTTCTCAAAGTACGCCTCCAGCTCGGCGAGCGGGAAGTCATCATCGAATTCCAGAGCCTCGACCTTGCTCTCCTCTGCAACGGGGGCAGCATAGGCAATGGCCGCGAGAGCGATAAGGACTTGAGTGGGCTTCATGGTGGATGACTGTGACTTGAAGGGGCTTTCTGTGCTTATCTTTAGAGATAGAACCAGTCAGAAGATTGAGGATATATCTTCCCTCTTATACCTTTGCCGCATCTCGTCGCTTACACTTGGAATAAATTGTCGACGTCGACACTATCCTAGCTTCCAAATCAACATTTAGAATCTAAAATCCAGCGAGCCACGATCAGTATTTAACAACCTTCTCTTTTCAGTCATCTAGTCCGTGCTTGCAGTGCTATCTCCTGCGCCAATCTAACCACGGGTTACCAATGCAGGTTTAAATGCGACACACGTGGTCGCGGACTATATCTCGGGACTTCCTCACATCAAGATCGAACTTCTGATAAGCCTTACCTGTTTCGGCCTTCCTAAACCGTCGCTTACTCCAATATGCAGCTCCATCCAATTATAAGCACTTACCTGAGTAAATAAGTCACAGAGGGTTGGAAGCTAAACAAGTTAATCGGCGTTTTCCCCGCACTCGCTAAGAATTGTTCCTACCGACCTGCCATTTTGAGAAACCATAGCGTAGTGACGTATTGTATATGCCGAAGAATACTCGGAGGGGCATGTTCCTTCCCCTGAAATGTCCAACAGGGTATGTTCTATGGGGTGTGGCTATTGGAGGATTATTTCTTTCTCAGCAACATTAGTGCCCTGGACACTGTCCTAGTCTCTTTTAAATGCTATGCCTGTAGTGAGAGGGACATAAGACAATTGGCAGTATGGAAGTGCTGCAGTTCTGGGAAATTACTTGGGATTGAAATCAAATATCATACAAATAGGTACACATCCATAGTACGTCCCCAATTCCGTCTACCTAAAATGACTTTTGCACAACCGGGCGCTTCTGTTGGAAGTCTTGGACCAGATGCTGGGGGATGCCAGTTGACAACGCGCCGGAGGTATCCATGATAAACTCTTTTCTTCCAGCCTTATGCACTCGTCCGTTAATTATAATGACATTCAACTTCTCGTGATCTTGCAGTATTGAAATATCCTGCAGGGGATCGCCGTCCACTAGGATGCAATCTGCGTAATACCCTGGCTGGATCTTCCCAAGTTCGTGACTCCTCATTAACAACGCAGCAACTCCTGAAGTGGCCGCGATAATACTCTCGTGCGGGGTGAAACCAAGTAGATTAACGAAATGTTCCAGATCACGAGCATATGTTCCGTGAGGCGTCCACGCAAAGCCGTAGTCGCTGTGCAAGTTAGTACCATAAGGCACAAGAATGGCGCAGTAGCTTACCCTCCTGGTAAAACGACAATTCCTCGTCTGTGCATCTCGCGCAGCCCAGCAACCGCGACATCGAGCTCCCGCTTGTATCCTGCTTTCTCTGCGGTTTCACGTGCATATCCAAAAGCCTCGGCTTCGTATGTCGTGGCAACCAGCCAGTTGATAGCTGGGACCACGATGTACTTGTCTCGCTCGCGTTCCAACATGTCCATGCCTATAGAGTTAACTGGGGATAACAGCAAAGCGGAGGGATGGCATACACACCTTCGTCATCAATATAACTGCCGTGGTATATGACATCCACGCCATGCTTCACACACATCTTAACCGAATCTCTAGCTCGAGCATGTGCGCAAAGCCGTTTTCCGCGCTTGTGTGCCTCATCGACGCAGGCTGCCATTTCTTCGTCATTGAAGTAGCAGTCCTGTGCCGAGCGAATTTCGGTGATCTCCTCGCCCGAGATGCTGAGTTTGATGTTATCGACGCCGATATTCTCGATGTTATGTTTGATCACCTTGCGCATTTCTATCAGGTTAGCCCGAGCGATGAGTTCGTGGGGGGATGCGGCATATCACCCACTTACCATCTGGACCATCCGCGAATCGCGTGATACCCGCGACCAATTCGCCTTCGGGCTTGGCGATCTCTCTGGCATTGGCAAGATAACGAGGGCCTGGAATATCACCGGCGTTAATTGCGTCTCGAACCACCGCATCCAGACGGTCTTTAGCTGCGGCCGCTCCGAAACACCTAGTAATGAGGGTTAAAAGTGCCAGCGAAGTGGACGCATGGAGATACTTACATGGTATATCCTGAGTCAAGAAAGCACTGGGCACTCTTGATTGTCAGGAGAACATGCTCCTCTACCTCGAGCTCCCCGAGTCTGTTAAGATCACCTCCATTCCAGGTGAAATGAGTATGTCCGTCTCCAAGACCTGACATGAGTGTTCTACCTCTTCCCTCAAAGACGCGAACAGTAGGGTCTTTCTCAAGTTCTTCCCTGTCAGGGACTTGACCAACAGAACTAATCTTTTCACCTATCTCCGGTAAGGTTACGTTATTCGTTATTGTTTTGCAACGTACCTCGAATCAAGACATCGCCCTTGTAGGGCTCACGGCCCGTAGACTCAAGAATGTTGACATTTTTAAAGAGAATCTTTGACTCTTGGTGAGTTCCTTCGATCTCGTACTTTCTGGGCTGGAGCTTCTTGTCAAGCTTCAAGTTATTAATGAACTCGATATTTTTAGGAAACCTTTGGGTAAAAATTGTTTGTCCGGACCAGGAATCGTGGGGCCCCTGAGGCCACGAAGTCTTGATGGTTTCTCCTTTAGTCATTGTTGAGTGTATGTGAGCTTGTGCTTATCGCTGAAAACATAGGCCTATACGAGATAAGGCAAATTTATACATGGCCCATGGGGAAGCATAATCATGTACAGACACATCTCCGCTCGGGTTCAATGTCAGCTGTGGCACTCACGGCAATTCGCATCTCCGATTTGGACCAGCCTTCCCCGCGCATCACCGCCATCTCCGTGCGTGGCGTGTCATGGGATGCGGGGGATCGCCACTAGGTCATTTCGAAAGGCTTAAGCTTGCAGTAACCGAGTCCGGGCCGTCGGAGTTAAAGTTTCTGTGTCTTTCTCTTGCCGACACATGTTTCAATCCACTCCAAAGGCTAGAGGTAGGCAGTTCAACAAACAATTACAAACAGTAACAATCGACACCTGTTTCTTCGTTGGCTCAGTTCATCATTTATTCGACATGTTCTGGTCCAACTCCAAGTCTAGCTCGACACAGCCTTCCAGCATCGTGTTCCAAGCTGCCCGGGACACAAAGGCTGATCTTTCGCCCTCTGTGGAATTCGTTGAAAACTCGAGCAACCCAAGCCCACATCAGTCATCAATAATTACCACTGCAAACGACGCTCTACCTTTCATTGAACCAGAGACAGTCGCAGATGCGTGCAGCAACGGTTACCTATGGGTCATAATAGACGATATCATCTACGACTGCACAGAATTTGTGCACAACCATCCTGGCGGCACTCGTGTCATCGAATCTTTTCGAGGCAGCAATTGCTCATGGCAGTTCTGGAGATTCCACAGTGAGAAGGACCTGAACGAGTTTGGTAGACCGCTTCGTCTAGGGCGCACTAAAGGCATTGAAAATAAGTTCAAGGAACCCCCGAGATTTGTTGGACTTCGAAAATTTTGGAATTCAGACTATTAAGCACATAAGAATTTGAGAATACTCTCAACTCAGATAAGGCACCCAGGTGATCAAGTCTTGTATGAGAATAACTACCAACGATAGCCATTAGCTATCCGGATCTTTCTGTAGTAGCTTTGCCTGAGGTGCTGTGATAATGCCTTCTCACTTGGTAAATAGTCGGCTTCATATGTCTCAATACCAAGATGAGTATGGTAGGGGAATTACATGAAGCCTCCTGAAAGACCACGCTAGTTCGAGGTGATACTAATGCATTGCGTAAATCCTAATCTGCTAGGTTCTGCCCATTGCTCTTTTATGTAGTTACAGGAACCCCTTAATTGCCTGGGAAACACCATCAATATCCTCAAAGACATGCCAATGCCCAACATTGTCCAGCACTACAAGCTTCGCATCTTGAATACGAGACGCATACTTCTCACATAGAGAAGGGGGAGAAACCTTGTCTTCATCGCCAGTAATGATTAAAGTCTTGGCTTGTATCTGCTCAACCTTGAGCTCTTGGGTGGCCCCAGCGAGTGCCCAAGTTGCTTTGGCATAAGATTCGGGATCTTGGCCAAGAAGACTGAGTCTAACGGCAGCGATTGCTATGGGGTTAGCCTGTTTGGATTGCGCTGATGTTCCTGCATCCACCACAGCATCCACAACAGATGCCATGCCTGAGCTTCTGACTATAGCCGCACGGGCATACGCACCCTTGGACGCTGCGTCCGGTAGAGGCGATGGAGGGGGCCCGATAAGGACCAACTTGCTAACAAGGCTAGGGTTACTTAACGTGAAGTTGAGGGCTGCCAGACACCCAAGGGAATGGGCGAATAGGGTAGCAGGAGCCGATGAAGTAATGTTGGCTGCATCGAAGATGGCTCGAACGTCCTGCGCAAACGAGTCGATACTCAGCTTGTTGAGGGGATGAGTCGGGCTAAGACCATGGCCCTCCAAGTCGAACAAGTGAAGGGAGTTGTTCTCAGATAAGGAAAGTTTGGAGATCAAGGGAGTCCAGTAATCCTGAGTGCCACCCAGACCGTGCACGAAGACAATGTGGTTGCTCCCAGATCCTTTTCTCTGGTAATTGAGATGCTTACCATTGAATTTGGTCAGCCCGACACCAGCATCAATGGTCTTGGCCAAGTTGTTGATACGGAATGGGGAGTTGGAAGAGACTCGCTGAACTGTTGAGTTCGCAGTTTCTGCCGGTCCAATTTTGTTGGACAAGGTGCCCAGACCTGTGACAGAGACGGAAACCTCGTCGCCAGGCTGGAGAAAAATCGGTGGGTTCTTACCAATGCCAACACCAGCGGGCTTCACATCATAATTACAGTCAGCCACGATTCAACCAATAATAGATTTGTGGATGGGCGTAACTTACAGTGCCGGTAGCAATGACATCGCCAGGCTGCAGTGTTTGACCTTCGGAAATAGTCTTGATCAAGGTGGGGATGGAAAAAATGAGATCCTCGGTAGTAGACCTTTGCCTAAGCTCACCGTTGACATGGGTCTCAACCTTCAAAACAGATGGCAGGTCGTCTTTCGAAACAGCAATAGGGCCCTGCAAAAGACAATTAGATCATGACTCATGTTCGAAGCTAGTCTTGAAGTGACTTACCATGGGGCAGAAAGTGTCGGGGGACTTTCCAATGAAGAACTGCTTGTGGTCGCGCTGACGCTCGCGTGCAGTCATATCATTGATGTTGGTGTAGCCCCAGACGTAGTCCCATGCGTCGGCTTCACTAACGCGGTACCCCGTCTTGCCAATAATAACACCAATCTCTCCCTCATAATCCAGAGTTTGTGAGAACTCGGGGTGAGGAAGTATAGTTTCCCCATGAGCGATGATGGACGTAGCCCTTTTGGTAAAGATGACAGGATGGCTAGGTCGGTCTGTTTTATCAGAACTGTCATAGCCTGAACTGTTGAACTCTTTGGCGTGCTCCATGTAATTCTTGCCCACAGCCATAATGTCGCGGCCAGAAATGGGCGCTTGTAACTTGACATCGTCGGCCGACAGTGGTTCACCGTCGGGGATGATTTGAGACGCTCCTGCAGCTATGACCTCGTAAAGATCCCTTACAGCGGTTCCAGAGGTGAAACTAAGCGGCTGGATGGTGTCATTGGCCAGGTCATAGTGACCAACACGAGGCAAGCCCGTAGTGGGATCGACGTAGGCAGCGTATTGCATGATGTTGGAAGTAGACTGAGATCCCATTCTGGCTCACTGGTTGGACAATGCTTGGTGCAATTTAGATTAACCTGAATGGGCCGAGTAAATAAACAACAGCTAATGAAATATGTATCGATTTTTCTTGTCGAAACCGCTGACGGTTTGTGCATGCGACAGACGGAGAAGACGGACATGGCGGAGATGACGGTGAAAAGGCGGTGATGGCGGAATTGACGGAGATGACGGAGATGACGGAGATGACGGAGATGACGGAGTGCGGGGGAGGTAGGACGACAAGAGCGGTATATGCGAGTCTAATCTTTCTCTGGGGTAGGATGGGAGCTATTCCTGGGGAAACTGCTTGGAATGGATACGATAGAGTTGCTCGGACCATGATGCCATGATGCCGAGAGTCCCTTTATCATTAACCCGGTTCCCCCACAATCGGAGACAACTTCCCTGCAGTATCTTGCATCACTAAGAAACCGAATCGATTCCGAACAGCACCCACCCGGCACCATGCCTGACGGAGAAAACAAGCTACGACCGAGCACAACAGCAGGTGGCCATGTTGAGGATCGCGCGCAACCGGCTCTCCCTGTCGTGCATCGACGCTTTGCCAACCCATCACCATTGGGTCTTCTCTCTTTCGCCACAGGTACCGCACTGAAGCCGCCTTAGCGTGACGCCCAGCTAACCTAATAAGGCATCTTTCTCATCTCAAGCTTCGGTGTCCATGCTCGTGGAATCCAGACCCCGAATGTTATGATTGCAGTGCTAATCTTCTTCGGTGGCATCTGTCAATACATCGTCGGGATCATGGAATTCATCACCGGAAATACCTTTGGAACAGCTGTTTTCATGTCCTACGGCGCCTTCAACATCTCGTATAGCATGATATACCTTCCTGGCTCGGGTATTATCGCTGCATATACCGATGAGTCGGGTGCCTTGAGCCCCGACTTCCAGCAGGCCATCGCCATGTATTTATGGGCATGGTTCATCCTGACAGTCATCTATAGCATAGCCGCAGTCCGAAGCTCCTGGGTCCTCTTCCTTGACCTTCTCGCATTAGATATCTGCCTTATCTTGCTTGCTGCTGGCAATATGGTAAACAGTATTTCCGTCCTCAACGCGGGTTATGCTTTCGGCTACTTGGTTGCTTTTCTGAGCTGTAAGTTATTCTCGTTCCAGAGCCATGCACTTACTAATTATTTTCTCAAGACTGGTCTGGCTGCGCAGGTCTTTTTGCTGGAGGTGTTACTCCATTTGAGGTTCCTACTTTCCCAATGTTTAAAGACGCATAACTTGGACCTGTTGGAAGTGTTGCTACGGGGTCTTTAAGCCACCCGACGAGCGATGAAGGCTTTCAATTGAGATAATGGCTAGTACGAAGATTCACTAGGGTGATAGATGTTAGTAGCGTAGCGTAAATGTCACGATATGTGATCCAAATAGTTTATTTCTACTCAAGTGAAGTCTTGCAAACTGATGGAAGGCAGCAAGTTCTATGCTCCCTTGTATCTAATTGTTGATATACATGAATTAGAATCTGGTCACTGCTCTTTTTAATCGCTGCTATCATTTGAACCACGAAAGCAACATTCAATTCTAACCCATCATTTGCTCGTCACGGACTTAAACATCCAGGTGGGAACATGGTAAGGTATAGCTAGAATTTTGGTATTCCTACCACAGCTCCAAAGTAAGTGCCCATATCCAGGCAGCGGTGACTGTTTATAGCACGCAAGACTTTAACGTTGACGTTGACGTCGAGTTTAATTCCTACTCAAAATACATCTTCCATGGATCCATGCTCCAAAATCGTTGCCCAACCTTCCCAACCCATGTTAGATGGAGATAGCCATTGCTGAGGTGCTAGGTTCTCGATGTACTCGTCAAATAGCTCTGCATCATTTCCAAGGGACGAATCTGAAAGATGGTAGATAGATTCACCCCTTGTACTCGAATCACGACTATTCATGACACTCCTACTTGCACATCAGTAGTGTAAAGTCATTTAAGAATGGTGCATACGTACAACAGTTTCTCTAGAACGGGTGTTGCTTTAGTACAAATTGCACTGATCCCAGTTTCCATGAAATAACGAAACACTTGAAGGGAGTCGCGAATAAGTTCCTGAAACAACGTCTTGGTTGAAGATTCGAGATTTGTGCCGCTTATGCAGATATGAGCAAGACAGACAGCAGCGTGAAACGCGTGAAAACTTCCCAATCCGCGGTTATACCACTGGTACGGATAGAAGCTCGGATTTTCGTGAAACGTATGATGTATACCAAGCAATTCTTTAGAACTCTCGATACATTTAGTCTGGGAAGTCAGCCAGTTCTCACGAGTGAAGCCAGAGGCTCCTTGTCGCAGGACCAGCCGATGAAGGAGGAGAGTGAGTTGGTGTGTGTAGCCGAAAAGGATATTCAGTTGAACAGAATGGTGGGCTGAAATTGAGACGTCGAAGAGATATTTGTAGTTTAGCTTTTCTCGCATAGCTACTATCTCTGCGTCGAGGGCCTGGACTTTTTCGTATCCCACTGTCGGTGAAGATTCAAAAGCCTGGCCACAGATGCGCATGCAGAGATCATAAAGTTCAAACTTGAGTAGTAGATATGACATCTGAGTCGGTCCTTCTCGTGATCGGGGTAGTTGACAACCAGCTACAAGCTCGTTATCGTTGATATCAAGCGGTGGTTTTACGGTTGAAGGTATGTGAGAGGCATCCAAGATGCCTAGAGTCGTGTTTTGTATTGTGTAAAGCATTTTGAGTCCGGCCCAGCATCGGCGTCTCTCTTCTACCCTTATTGGCTCCATCTGGAAGACTGTTGGTTCAATATGACAGCCTAGAGAGAGTGCTATATTCCGGGCCGCTCCGAGCAAAGCCCAAGATTGTCCGTGGGTATGATTGATCCCGTAAATCAGGATTACCAAAGCTTGCAGCGTGTTCATGTTGTGTCTCCAGAGATAGTGGTCTGCTTCGAGGCATTTCATGACCCCTCCTCTATAGCGGCTGCTGAGTATCGACATGTTGTCGAGCACAGAATTGCGTTTACCCAGCTCTCGAAGAAGCGGGCTATCTTGAGGCAGGGCGATGACAGCTATGCTGAGTATGGCGAACAACAGCGCAAGCCAAGGCAAAGATATTTTCTCGGGGTCGGATTGAAAGCGAACGTAGTCAATATCGAAAGTAGGGTCGTGTAGGATATGAAAGAGCTAGGGTGTGGTCAATCGGAAAATGAAAAGAAGATAGAACTCACGATGGTATACTCACTGGTGCAAAAGTATCGAAATAGAGCTTCTTGAGTTGCTCGCAATAAGACGTGGGAGGGAGCAACTCCAGAAGATCGGCAACGTTTGAGTTGTTCATAGAAAATGGAATAGAACCGGCAATGTTCTCAGCCATGTCCGTCTTGACTCCAATCACAACAGGAGTGTTTTGAATCATGGGCGACCATTGTGAAGAGACTGATTCGAATCGCTCGTGCCCAGATTCATATCGGATAATGTGTCCTACTGGCGGTATACTTGTATGAGGTTGGGTGAGCGACGCATCACTCTGGGTGGAAGACCAAGTGGTTGCCGACTGATGTAGGGTCGAATCTGGCGACAGAAAATCCGCTCCCTGTTCCGGTTCCGGTTCCGGTCCCAGCTCCAGCTCTAGTTCTGAATGTAACTTTCTGTGCTCTGAACCTGCACTTGAGACGCTTTGTCGCAACAGTTCTTCCAGTCGGTCGATGCGAGCCACAAGAACCGCGTTTCCAGCATGTCGAGGCACCAGATTGTTACGCCGTGACGATTGATCTCGAAGATAGATACACTCGTTGACAGGTACACCCCTGCGTACGCAAGTGTCGCAAGGCGCTCGGCCACGGCTGTTATTGCGCGGGCACTTGATCTTTCGTCGGCGACATGGCTCGCAACTGAGAGGCATGCGGCGGTTGCCTGGGGCTGAAGCTGTCACTGGCATTTCGACCGTGATTGATTGATCCGATTGATGAGGGAGGGAAGGAAACCCAGAAAGTTGAAAATGGGGGTGAAATTGAGGTGCTACAGCACCCCAGCATCTCCGCAGGCCACTAATAAATAACTAACGCTGTCCAAGTTAGCCCCTCATTTCCCCGCCAGTGGCATTAAATTTATCCCGGTCCCCGTAAGACGATTAAATCAGGTACGATTACATGGTCTCTGCGAACCCTTCTATGGTCCTTTATGTTCTTTGCCCGACAGGCGCAGTCATCTAATTACTATCTCAAGATTACATGTCGGTAGAGCTTTTTGATTGTGTGACGATCTTCTCGCAACCTAGCTGCATGGCACTTTTACAAACTATCCTTTCGGTCAGATTTGCTACGATTGACAAGCGAAAAATTGAGGATAAGTGACTGGTGGTAAAACTCACAGGAAAATGCCATGTCATCCCCAAAATATGTTTTCAGCACATCACCTCCCCACATGACGCCCGTTTGCGGTGCGTAAGAAACCGCACTCTTGGCGACGGCGACAGCAATCATGGGCGGGAACTCCTCCAGGTCCTTCATCGTAGGTTCTCTGCCAGTGAGCTTTTGTATGACGCGCTGGTGGACATTCTGTGCGACTAGTTGCCCCATATGCATTGCGCCACTGCAACGTTTGATTCCCGGCCATTGCACTATGTCGCCCGCCGAGAAATGATCTTGATAATTGGGCGTTCCCTGTCTTAAGTTCAGACTGCAGAGTGTAAGCTTGTAGTGTTGATGCCTCGAAGGATAAAGTGACTCACCTTGGCAAGACCTCAACGTAACCATTCGAATTCAGAGCTGATGCTGGAAGATACTCCGTCGAGGGCACGCTTTGTGAGATAGTGTGTATGACTTTGCTAGCCACCATCTGGGTCCCATTGTCAAACTTGAGGCGGAATACATCATCTCCTTCCAACGTCCGCTCATCAACCACTTGCCTCAAACGATGATTCATCAGTACCCTAACTCCAGTGCCCTTCAGTAGCTCAAAAGTCTTTTCTTTAGCACTGTCGGGAATTGGCTCCGAGGATAGCAGCGTATCTCGTGAATGAGCCAGGGTTACTGTAAGTTGAGGGATGAGCATCTTGAGCTTGGCAGCTATTTCCACGCCGACAGCCCCACCACCAACGATAACGACACCGCGTGAAGCATCTCCAAAGCTCGCCGTATACTGTACTATATCAGATCGGAATTCTTCTTTTGTTTTGGCCTGAGGGGCAACGGGCCAGGCGCGTCGTAGACCCGAGGCCGTAACAAGGATATCGTAGGATTGGACCATCCGAGTCTTGGTAGCTGCGTCAACGATCACTGCTATTTTTTCAACACAATCGACTTCCATCACGGCTCCCTGGATATGCTTGATGAGCGACCCATTAATTTCCGGGATATCTTGATACTTAACCCAGGTCTTTTTCGCATATTCGTGATCGAACAAGGCCAAAGGTGACCCGACAAGGTGGTCTATGAATGTCTGAAGTTAGCCAAGTTCCTTAATTTTAGTTTTTATTAGTCTATGCAAAGTCCATTATGCTTACAGAAGCCATCGCGCTCATCTATGATCGTAATCTTTATACTATGCTTTGGGAGCTGGCGCTGATGTATGTAAGGCTCTCTGCTTTGGCGCGGCTGTGAGCCACGATGGAGATCAAGGAGATTGACAGCTGCAGAAAGGCCAGCATAAGAACCACCAATAATGAGAATATTGTATGTATGGAAGTTTTGCTGGGCACTTTTCATGACAGAGTGATATCCGGATGGTGCTGAGGCGTCCGAGTAATTAGAAGTCGAGCTGGTCGAAGTAGGACAATTTTGAACGACCATGCTGTCCGAGGACTTTGAGGGAAGTACGCCTAAGTTCCGTTGCTGGGACATGTAGGGGAAAGCAACAAGTGAATTGGGGGTCGTTCGGGTCAATGGACGGCTGGCTAAAAGAAAATTGCGTATGAAAAAGGTGCATAACATAGTTTGGATGACCGAAAGCCCCAGGCCAATTGGAAATAATCAAGACCATAAAGGATTGCCCGATTTACTATGGTCCCAACCATATGTCGTCAACTGGCTCACTCTACACTTTATATGCGGCTCGGTGAAATTTTACAAACATACCATATCTTACATCCGTACTCGGAGCTAAGTGTGTCATTACTGATCCATTCGGATACCGGATAAGTGGGTTGCGTCGGACGGCGTGCGTGGCACCATTTAGATTGATAAGGAATAGCTGTTTATCTAGTCAAGGCGTTACGTACAGTCGCTAAGTTGACGTTTAGAGCTCAATAGCGTGTATATAACACTGGACCTAACAATCCGCAAGGCCTTCTTAACTTTCACTAGCAGGACCTCGGAAATTAGAATTCAGCAGCCACCGGCAGGTTGGCAAAAGTACCACAGCAATAGTGTAAGGCAATAATTCTTATTACAACTTTAAGCACCTACAACTTTTAATAAGTAGTAGTTAATGTTTTCTTTCTTTATAAGTTCTTACCTGGAAAAATAAACAAGTAGAAGCAGTGTTTTAAGCTTCAGCTATGCTCTCAGCCTCTGTAGCTTTGATTATAATTCTAGGATTCTGGAGTATCGGAGATAAGCCTATACCTACTCCACTTTTTAACAGGATATTGACTTGTCTCCGAGCGGACACAACAAATATCTCCGCTGTCTAGATAACGTCATATTTACACGGGCAAAAACACAAATCTCCTTATAACCCCTGATCTTTGATCTTAGTAGCAAATGATAACGTATCAGCGTACTCGGACGCGTGTTCGGGCATGAGCGGATCCTTTGTGATTTATACTGAAGTATGTAATATGGGTAACTTGGGGCTAGGGATTTATCGGGAAAATTCTCTGCACGCCCCTTGTTGGAAATTCAATATGACTGGATCCTTAAAGAGTCAAATAGAGTCCCCTTCCACTCTACGACTTCGTGGATATATCTACGACTATAAGTCATTAGGCACATTTTTCTCTTTTCTTTTCCTTCCCGTTACAGTCCGCTTCCAACTCTTTTCTCTGCATATTACTGGGACACCGTCTCGGCCATGCATCTCTCGTGAGATTCCCTCCCGTTGCAGGCTGGCCTTTTTGCTGACACGTGTAGCTTGAATTTGACAAGTTCGCCAACTGGCCAAGGATATCTCGACGTTCTGGACCGGGTTTCTAAAATCCATCCTGATCTGAACACGCTAGAATGCTTATGGACAGTGAGTCGAAACCTTCAAAGTCTTTCCGTTGACTAATATATGTAATTTCTCAGGCATGGTATGCTTTCATGCAGAATGACATCTATGCGACTGGGATTATGAGCTTTGTTCTCCACGAGGTGGTTTATTTTGGCCGATGCTTGCCATTCATTATTATGGATAAAATTCCCCTCTTCAACAAGTACAAAATCCAAGCTCAGAAATTGCCAACCTTTAAAGAGCAGTGGAACTGTGCTATGATTGTCCTTGTCAGTCATTTTACCGCAGAGCTGCCTCAGATTTGGTTTTTTCACCCGATTGCAACCTGGTCTGGAATGAAGTATCACGCACCATTTCCTCCAATCTGGAAAATGTTTATTCAGATTTGCATCTGCTTTGTTATGGAAGACACGTGGCATTATTGGAGCCATCGTGGCCTCCATTACGGGCCGATTTATAAAACCATTCATAAGATGCATCACACGTATTCTGCTCCCTTTGGCCTTGCGGCAGAGTATGCATCACCCGTCGAGACTGCGATACTTGGCTTGGGCGTCGTTGGGTCACCGATCGTCTTGCTGATGATAACTGGCGATTTCCATCTTTTCACGATGTATATCTGGATCCTTTTACGCTTGTTTCAGGCTATCGATGCGCATAGCGGGTACGATTTCCCTTGGAGCCTTCGTAACTTTGTACCATTTTGGGCTGGTGCTGATCATCATGATCTCCACCATGAAAAGTTCATCGGAAATTATGCATCAAGCTTCCGGTGGTGGGATTACTTTCTTGGTACTGAAGCTGGAAGTGCTGCTGCTAGACGTCGCCGGGAGGCCCTTATCTCCAAGACACGTGCCTCCAAGCAGGAGTAGATACATCTCTGCGTAAAGGGTTTTGGGCTACGGGAAGATGATACGGGAGTTTTATCATAAGTAGTTTGATAGAGAGAAGCATTTATTGTGGAGTAGGCTGGTACTTGTTGTTTCGAATCAAAGAAGACTGACATCCTGAAATTCGATGCGTTATTTGACGTCGAGACTTGTTCCTTGACATTATGATAAAACTTGTACTAAAGTCATTTAATCCCAAGGGGAATAGGCTCTGGTTGACACTTTCGAGCTTATGAGATTTCGATGACAACAATGAAACTAACACAGACAACAATCCGAGTTGAATCACGGTCTGGTCTAAACTATATCAGGACAATCTAAAGACTGACAAATTTAGGATCGGAGTCAGCGATTAAAGGAATATCCCGTGTTTCTGTTGTCTGTGTCACTGTAAGAATCCAGAAGGCACTCTTCAGAGGTTCAATTACACGTGTTCCATTAAGTGACTATGATTTTCATCGATACCAAAGCTTCTGCCAGTGATTACTTCTAACTTAAGTAACAGAGTTAAGAAGTGAACGAGATTGATCTTGTTCCAGACTCTTTTCCTAAGTGTGCCGTCTTCCCAACTGCAAGTCTATAGAAAATCGCCAGTCATCTAACTCAATTTCCTGCCGCGCATTCCACGCTCTTTGGGTTCTTGCCGCTTTTTAAACCATTCAGGATCCGGTCTTCGGAAGCTTCCACCAATGCGATCCCATATTGTAAGAAACTGGCCATAGTTATAACTGAAGACGTTAGAACGGAGTAGCATTACCATCCAAATCTGACTGTTTCGTCTTAAAGAACGCTTGGAAGAGAGCTGCTAGACTAACTTGAAGTATAAATGATGTGTCGCATGGCACGCAGAGCCATTGATCAGCGGGTTGTTGGCCAAGAATTTACCATCGTGGATAGAGACAGTCCATATGTTGACAGAAATGAACATGCATAAGAAGATAAACTTATTCAGGGGGAACAGTAATGGGTACAGATGGTAGGGGATTGACTGAGAAAACCCATCGAGTGGATGGAAGGCGTAACTGGCGTACGGGGTTGGGACAATCCATTTGTGATGCTGCTTATGTAATCTTTTGTATAAAAGAGGGTGATGAAGAGCCCGGTGAATCCAATAAATTCCGAAATCCGTGAACAGAATGAACAGGGGTATCTGAAGGATGTCATACCAAAGTCCCGGACCTTGAGCCGTAGTTTCGTACATTTTGCAGTAGCCACGGACATCAAGAAGGAAAAACACAGCTGTTAATAGAGCCATCAACGGCATGGCTTCTATAGTATGCTTGATCTCCCGCCATACCTGGTTCTTCATCACCTTTGGATGTGCCAGCGTTGATCTGTCAAATACAAAGAAGAATGAGATTGTTGCAAACACGATATAGTTGATAAGTCCAAAGATCTTTGAGAGATTCGTTAGCCTATAGCTGAAATATATAAGAGGACGAGAATATTACCCATGTAAGTAGAAACAAGGTGATGAATTGTCGGTAGACGTTATCCCTATCGAACGCGCTCATATGTGCCGCGTGAGACGGTTCAAAATGTATCAGGGCTGAGGCTGTCTCATATTTCCAATCAATCCGACGAGGATCTGAGTAAGATGATAAGAGGTAGGAAGGGCCATGCGACCTATCTGAACCCCGCGAGAAAAGCCATGCGTACACATGGTCTGCGAGATAGGTATCGGTAAGCTCAAGAATAACATCCATAATTAACAAAACACGACATAAATCGACGTCAGATGAGTTCAGTGCTACTCACCTTGAACAGTTGAATATATAAGCTAAGAGCGTGGGAAGTCACTCTGAAATAGCCGTTATATCTACTTGTAGATGTCTTTACATAAACAGTAGACGGGATGGCTTCGGTCTGTGCACGTGTGGTCGGAGTTAGCAGTGGAGATTATCCACTGCTATTCCAAAAGGATTATGAAATCCATCGGGCTTTTACTAGGCAAGCCCGATTCCGGAGAAGACAATCTACGGCCCTTGGGGAGGAATACACCGAACCTTTACGAAACTAAGAGTCGCACACTTCGGTTTCTGTGTGTTCTTTGCCTCCCCACCGTCCCCTTCGCTTACAGCGTCATAGTCAGGAATTTTGTATTGCTTTAAGTCAACAATCGCGAAATTGAAGTTATGCCTTTTTCCTTCCTGTGCTATTGGGACTAGATTGGCCACTCTTAAACCCGTTGGCTTACAAAAATTGCGCCTCTACATGATGCTCGGACGAAACCGGTCAACAAGTAATGCAGCGGGGCATTCTTTGCGTCATGATCAACCGCGTGGTCAAGGTGATCAAGTTCCTCATCCCGAATACGACGCAGCGTTTGAAGTAATTCAAGGATCTCAGGTCCCGCCTCATAGCCTTCTTCTTCCCATCCCTGTATGAATTTGATCACTTCCTGGACCTGCTCATTGTAATGACTACCGATCTCTGTTTCCACAGCTTCAGTACATGCCATAGCAGCTTCCTTCCCCATCATTGCCGTTGCCCACCCAAGTCCCGTCGCAAGGATCTGCCACAAAGGATACATAGCAGTTGGACGAATCCGATGTTTCGTTATCAGATTGTTGAAGGTCCTTAGATGCCCAACTTCTTGATCATACATGTGTTGCATAAGCTCCCGCAGCTCCGGATGCTGCTTTACCACAATGGGGGTCTGAGCAGCGTAGATCAAGACAGCGCCTAATTCTCCTGCTTGATTGACTCGGATCTGATCGGGACTATTAGTCACGGCACCACGCATAATCTCGGTGTTAACCTACCGCTGCGGAGATGTAATCCTGTTGCTGTCGCGTCAGCAGTTTCTGTTTGGGTTTCCTTAGGGAACATTCCAGTGAGTGATGCGATGGTCCGGTAGTTGTGGGCTTTCTCGACACATTGGCGAATGAGAATTTCCAAGCAGGAGAAGGTGATGATAGTGGCAAAACCTTATGTAAAGCCCTCGGGAAGGTATAATGAAGCGGCATTGCGAGAAACCACACTACCTATAACAAGCAATTGCAGGAGGCCGCTTAATATAGCCCTTTGCCAAGACCTGTATACCACTATTTTAGTTTATAGAGGAGAATTATTCGGTCCGGTACTGCTCCCCATCCGATATTCAGCTATAAAATGCGCCCCTGAGAAAGTTTAACACGAGCAGTGATTTGCATCTTAAGAACATCTCACGTTGCACAGCGCTCAATTCCTGTACCTATTTTATCCGGACAGTAGATGAAGAGAAATTGACAGATATTAAAACACTACACGGCCCTATCTTATGCTTTGTACCCATGCGAGCTCCACAAACAACTTATTACATTATGTACATAGTGTCTAGAAAGCTATTACAGGGAGGTACCTAGCTATTTGGAATAAATCAAAGTAAAAGAGAAAGAAAAAAAAAAAAAAAAACCCACAATCCTAGACCGTTTAGTTACTAGCAATTTAATAAAAGTAATAGCAGCTAAATTATGCTACTTTATTCTATTAAGTTTAATATATAATCTATAGCTAGCTTCTAGATAAGCTTTCTAGAAAAGGATTCCGCCTTCTAAAAATTTAAGAGGGAATCTCATCTAGCCCGGACTTCAAAATCTCTTCCCAGAAATTCTACTGATATTAGTAATAGGCTAAGTAAACAAGATTCTTCTACATTACCCAATCTATGGACTCGGGGTCGAGCCATTGCACGTTATCTATCCAGTCATCAAAATTGGTTTCAAATTCCTTAGCAGCTTCAGAAGACCAAGGGATGCTGTCTGGAGAGAGCATTGACCTATCATTACGTTTCGTTAGTTCTATTGTGGCTCGAGGCATCAGGGGACACACTGTAGCTGACGAAGAACCGGGTATGCTTTTACATATAGGGAACTTCGTTCTTGTAACTTGCTGAGACGCAGGACTGCGGCATCAAATGCCCTTCTCTCGGCAGATCTATCAGTTTCTTGATCCATCCGTTCCAAAAGACACGAAGCCAATGTAACAGCGCCATGGAGAGCGCAAGATCCAACAACGCCGTATGCATACCATCTGTAGCTTCTCAAACGGGGAAGCTCCGTCCATTTTTCATGAATGTCAAGAAGTACCAAGCTTGATGCGATGCACTTCTGTCTGGACTGCGGTCGATATATTCGTCGATTGTTAGGCCGTGAGAAAGGCCGGTGCAGAAGAAGATGTAGTTGATGCGCATAAACATCAAGTCCACACCACAGAGCGTAGCTGGATGAGTCCAGGAGACTTGGTTCTCCATCCACGAGAAACACGGCAGCCCAACGTTGTTGCTCGGAGGCTATCTCAGCATCGAGTGCTACAAGCCGACCTTCAGTGAGTGACGTGACGTCCGAGAGCTCTTTACAAATGCGTGTCGAAAGCCGTAATAAAGATATCTTGAATAACATAACAGACATTTGAGTCGGCTGTGTCGATGGTCGAAGAATCTGATCGTTTAAAATATCAACATCGTTAACGTTTGCAGGCATGGTTGTATAATCATGGATGAGAGATGACATATCGACATCTCCAAATAGAATAGCCTGGTAAGTATGTAAGAGAAGTATACCGGCCCAGCATCGTCTTCGGCGCTCTCTTTCAATCAGAGTCAGATTTGGATTTGGTTTGGCTGCATTACACTGTAACGCTATGCCGATATTCGACGCCATTCCTAAATTCGGTTATAAGATTACTAAAAACGGATTCGGGACAGCGGGTGACAAGACTAACCGAGCGTGACCCAGCTTTGTTCAGCTCCCTCGTTATGACTGATTGTATAAACAAGGACAAGCAATGCCTCCAGAGTACTCAAGCGATACCGAACTAGAAACCTATCTTTACAAAGACAGATCATAGCCATGGCGCGATATCGGTCTGATATGGCTGCTATATTGGAGCTGTTCGAGGAGCCTGGCGCGATGGAACTGATGACATCGTCCCCCTCATTCATAGTTTTTAGAGTAGCAGAACATATCAGAAAAAGCAGCGCCAGCCACGATAAGTCGCAATTGGCTGTGTCTTTGTAAAAGGCTGCAAACTGCTGCTGGAAAGTTGGTCCGTGAAGTATATGGAAGAAGGGAGATATGCGGGTGAAGTACTGAATGATCAGATACTCACACGACTCGCGAGGTGGCAAGGCACTGGTAAGATCATTGACTGTAACCTCGGAAGTAGGAGGAAATGGGAAATACGAAGCTTCTGGTTGATTAAAGGTGCCCTGAGCTGCAAGGGTGGAACGCCTGGTATAATCATTGGGCCTCTGCAGCACTGCATCCCAGTGAGACTGAGTAAAGTCTTGGTAGAGGTTGCGCGGTAGTTGGTGTTGTTGTTGGCTAGTGTCGCAAAACGGCGAGGGTACTGAGGGCTGTGAACTAATGGTTTCATTCCTAGGGGAGCTATTTGGTGATCGTAGAGGCACTGACGAGGGCGAAGGCTGGATATCGTTGGCAGGATGGCTGCTGTCATCCGGCTGAGCTGCGGGCGTCATCATCTCATGGGTGTACCTGCATTGCGCGACACAGTCTTTACGCCTACATGATGCGCAGGGAGTCTGACGGTCGCAACGTAGTTTGCTCTGCCGACAGGGCCTGCAGCTGATGGGCGTACGGTATCGGCGCCGCCTTCGCGTTCCACGTGAGATCTCGGGGCCTGAATTCATAGTTGGTTTAGTGTGTTTTGTGTTAGCGGAGAAGAGCTGAAGTATTCGGAGAAGAGAAAATGGGCTCTCACTGGCTTTTGCTCCGTCATCTCCGTCATCTCCGCGCGTCGGATATACTTCTTTGCCGAAGTCCGAGATCGACGAAGTGGCAACAATTAGCTTCGCTAAGCCCAGTTTGATATTGCATTAATTATTCAGTTTATTAGATATCCTTGATTGACATTATAGTATGTCTATGCCTGGCAGGTCAACTTGGATCAGTATGGAACGCATAGCTAAGGGGCCATCGTTCACCATCAATATAGCTGCTGTGCTTCGTCACATCCATCGTAAGTTTAATACACACTACAAAAGAGCATCTGGCTCTTGCGAGAGCGCATCATCGTTTGCAGCATTTATGTACCTCGTCAATACAAGCGGCCATTTCCGTCATCGTTGAAGTAACGATCTTGAGATAATGTTCGTCAGATAAGCTTCGGTTGTTCGCGAAAGCGTAGCTGCTGATGCCGACATGCAGCACTTTTACAGCTGGGCCAATCTCCAATCCATCCTGACCATCCATCCGGAAGGAAAGCCTGGAACTACGTGATGTGGAATGCAAAGATATTTGTAACGTAGTAGTGTCGTATAACTTTATTCACATGGTTCAAATGGACAGCCGGAATACAACGTGACATCTCATGCTGTTCCGTGCCGGCCTAAAAATTCTTTTCGTGATCTCCCAAGTGCTGGGACCGTCACATGGTATGTTTGGTTAATTGAATCTAAGGGTGATATGAGCGCGACCGTACCAAAATATGCCCACTTCGGGGATATATCCTCGTATTTTCATAAATCTTTGCAAAGTACAGACGAAAGGAGAAATCTGGTGTGTCAGCTTACTACCTTCAGGCCGGGCAGCGCCATTTGAATTTCCAGAATCGCCATTCGCCTTTATTGTAACCTATCCTTTGGCCAGGACAACGAAACTATGAGGCGTCGTGTGATTTACATTGTACAAGGAATAGTAGAGTAAAAAGTAATGACTTTCCGCGGATATATAAAGATAAAGCATCAAATCCATATAGCCTTTGCACAAAGTAAACCAGAGCAAAGATACTACAGTAACAACAACCAAACCACTGCTTCTACCAATTATTTGTACCCTTTTCGAAGAAGCTCAATTTCACCATGCATTCCACAACAATCATCACCATGATCGCAGCCATCGCTTCTGCAGTCTCTGCCTCGCCCGCTAAGAAGCCTGCTCCCGTGGCCAAGGTGGCGCCTGGCAGCCACCTCGCCGTCGTCGTCGTCGGCGCCATTTCGGGTTGGGGATATGAGCAGTCTACAACTCCTGTCCGCGTTCAATTCGGCAAGCTTACACACTTTGATAAGCTTCCTGTCAGCTCACTCGAAGTCAGAGGAGTTATAGTCTCGGGCGATGGACTTCTTGTCCCAAAGGATGATAAGGTCAGGTGCCGTCGCTACAATGATCAGTACGGTCTCGAGATTGGTAGCTTGGAATTTAAGAAGGGAAACCCTGCGCTCATTTCTACCAATTCTGTAGACTTTGGATGGGTCTTGTGCCGCGTTGAGGAGTAAAGTCCACACAGGAGGCCTGTTCTCATCTGGGCAGGAAGCTTCTATACAATTGCTCAAAGCTAGTAGTGTTACAGTCGTGGGTTAAAGACATGCAATTATATGTGTAACTTTACTTTATAAAATATCATACAGCGAATAATGTACAGATACTGGTTGAGGTGAACAGTAGCTGCCAAGCGCTGAAAGTAGTAATTTCCTTAGGTAAGCTGACATCCAACTTGCATCACCGCTGTTGTTATCTTGAGGTATCTTGGTCTGCTTACCAGCAGTTTCCCTGGCTCCTTTCTTTTCCGATCCTTCTTTTTGGGTATTTTTCTTCCTTCTCTCACCATTTATCTTGCTAGTTCTGCTTCTCCCTTCAGGCTAATCATCAGTCAACATCTTCTCGAGATGGCGACTGCAGATGACCCACCTACCCTTCCCTCCTTCGATGTTACGCCCGAAAAGCAGGCTGGTATCCTCCGCTTCATCAGCGCGCAGTTGACTTTTAAGCCCGTGCCCGTTACTGACGTCGACCTTACTGGCAAGACGGCCATTGTTACTGGCTCCAACTGCGGCGTCGGCCTTGAGATTAGTCGCCAGCTCCTTAATCTAGGCCTCGACAAGCTTATCCTTGCCGTCCGCAATGAGGACAAGGGCAAGGCCGCCGTTATTGACCTCGCTGCTGGCCGCAATCCACCTCTGAAAGACGGAACAATCGAGGTCTGGAAGCTTGACCTCGACTCTTATGACTTGGTTGTCTCTTTCGGCTCACGTGCTAAATCGCTCACACGTCTCGACCTTATCTTCCTCAACGCCGGGATTGTTCTTGCGAAGCGCGCATTTAACGGAGAGACCAACCATGACGAGATAATTCAGGTTAACTACCTGTCTACTGCCCTCCTAGCCCTCTCTCTCCTGCCCACCATCAAGGCTGCCCGACCCAATCAGCCCGGTCCGACCCGCATAACCTTTACCTTGTCAGAGGGTGCCGCTTGGTCCAAGTTCAAGTTTGACCCCAATGGCTCCATCCTTAAAGCTCTCGATGCTCCCACTAAAGACTATGACACCACCGCCCACATGATGACTTCCAAGCTTCTCGGTCAATTCTTCGTCGCCGATATCGCTAAGCGTGTGCCATCCTCCCTCGCTGTTATCAATAGCGCCTCACCTGGTGCCATCCATGACTCTCAGTTCAACCGTGAGATCAACCAGACCTTTGTAGGCGCCATTTTCAAAAGGTTTCACAGGCACGTTGCCAACACCTCTACAGTAGGTGCTCATATGATAACCGATGCTGCACTCAAGCATGGCGAAGAAACTCACGGACAGTTCTTATCATTCCAAAAGTTGGTCCCGTAAGTTCTTTCGGGATCCTAAACATCTGTGTTATTTGTTTGCTCTAGCTAATCATTTACACCACCAGGATGGCACCCATTCTATACAAGGAGGAGGGCACGAGAATTAGCGAGAAGCTCTGGCAAGAGACCATGGAGGAGCTGGCCTTTGCTAAGCCCGAAGAGCTTCTGAATACAGCCCTCAGCTGAGCAATTAAACTCGTTTGAACCGTAGCCTGGATGTTATTAAATTAGCTTCATTGAGGATCAGGCTCAGGCCTGGAATCAACACTTCTACCTCGGCAGTCTTTGTTGCTTCTATCCAGTTTGTCTTTTTCCCACTGATACAATATCATTAGTTGCTACAGATATTATGCAACGAACTCCGAGAGCCAGTGACATCATCTCCACGTCGAAGGCAGCGTTTATACAAGTATGGATAGCTATTTTAGTCTTTCTTGTACAGGTGAGTGGGCAGATTCCTAATGTAGCGATAAGAGTGCATATACCGTGTCGCAGACCCCACTGTAGTCTGTGGAAGGCGAATTGGGTCTCGCTGTATTTTTACATACTACTTAAGACAGACACTTTGAGTTTCGCTGTCTATCAACCAAGATGCATGCTGCCTCTGAACAAAGCCAATTCCAATTCGCAAATACTTGTCACTACAAGCCTCATCTTTTGACAACAAAAGAAACCTTGGGTAGCCGACAGAGTGCTTGTAGAGCATAAAGCAGTACACTCCCTCGTCGAGTATTTCCCTGCTGTAGTCTAGGTCGAGGTCAACTTCACCGATCTTGACACGATTTTCCTTATCAAGCAAAAATCTTTGGATCCTATAGGAGCTGCCACTGTTGTTACCTGAGTCTGTAGAAAGGTACGCACGGCGAACGTGGCCGTGGAGAACAAGTTCCGCAGACTTGATTTCTCCGTAAGGGTCCTTGTTTGCTTGATTCACTTGATAGCTTATGATGTCAAAAGCCTTCCCGTGACCTCTCACGTTGATTGCGTCCGGATATTCAACGCGCCCTGGATGAGAGGTCCACGAGAAATGTGGATGTTTAGCAAGCTTTTCGTCCGACCACGTTGGACCGCCTCTTCTCCATTCGAGCCCTTCTTCGAGCTCGGCCAGCCAAATCCCCGCAAGATAAGGCGACTGGATATACTCGTCGAAGAGTCTCGCGGCGGCGGATATAGCTGGGAGCCGGTCCTTTTCAAAGGTCACCTGGCGGCTAGTGTAGTCCGGTACGATATTTCGATTCCACCAGGATACGAAGTCTCCTTGTTTTCCAGTTTCCAGTTCTTTTGTCCTTCCATGTGTCCCATATCCAGCTGCTCCTGTTGCAAAGATCTGGTGGTAAAGATCGAACTTGTCTTCTCCCATGTCAAGAAGCTGCTCACGGGTAGCAAGCTGCTCGATTGGTGGAAACTTCATGCCCCAACCACCCTCTATGCCATTTTCGAGATACTGGAGAACCGCAGGGAGGGTCAATGCCATTGAAGGCTCATCAACCGTGGAGATCATATGGACGGCCAAATACATTTTTCGGCATTCCCAAATGAGTCCCTTCCGAGTGAAATGCAACGTCCGGGGTGACAACATTCTTTCCTGCATGCACCACGCTCTTTGAGACAACGGACTATGTTCGATCGCTGGCGGGGTATAGGTATTTCCGTGCATGACGGAGTGAGCATTCCAGAAAACGAGCGTGCTTTGCTGTCCACTCTCGAGGGTAGTCGTAATTTTGGTCAAGTACGGCAACCCTTCCTCGGCTTCTGTTGGGGGTATGTTCAAAAATCCCTCATTAACAGAAGTTCCAACGTCTGCCGCGATTGTCACGTACCCAGTCGCGTATATGCTACCCATTCTCATAGATTCCCTCTCCCAGTCTTCGGCCGAATCTTGTAGGATACAAATTGCATCGATCCATAAGAATGGCACATCGAGTCCTCGGGCAACCCGAAAAGCATCCTGGAACGCTGGAGGAAGATCCGTCCAGCAAATTCTATCCTTTCGCGACTCAAGCGTCTTCGTCGTTGTCTTGTACATCTGTTCGGAGTCTGGACCCCAACAATAGCTGAGAGTAGCATAAGGGTAGTGACCTCCCTGAGCTCGAGTCAAAGTCTTGATTTCAATAAGGCGGGCATCAGCGGTTTCTTCCTTGCCAAACGCGGACAAATGGATCAAACGGGTGGGGAGACAATCGAGCATTTTTCCAAACCCAATTGAGGTACTACCTCTGTCTTCTACTGTCGTATTGGATGTTCCTTCAGCCTCAGACCGGACGTTGACTTCGAGCTCATATGATGGGATTGAATTGATAAGTCCCTCGACCGATAAGGAGCTAACTTGGTCCTCCTGTTCCCGATTTGGGGACGCTTGTCCGTCGCGGGACGTAGATGTCTTCTCGGACCAACGGAATGGATCGCCACAAGTGTGTGACTGAAGGCAGCCCTGCATGTAGACGACGGCTAGAACGCTGCTGAAACTGTCCCAAAGGTCGGTCCCAGGCTGGGCCTTGGGTTGCACCCTGGCATTTACGGCAGGATCTTGTTCGTCTACCCCGTTAACGATAATGATTAGCGCATGATTGGAGGATCGTCTAAAATGTGGACTACTTACTACCCGTAGTATAAACCCGTATAAGGCCCTGCCGGCGCCATCCAACAACTTCTAGTTCCGCGTAGGCATGTGTACCTTCTCCTAGCACTTTAAGCCGGCAAAGGAGGCTCCTAGGCTCGGAGTTGTCATTGTCATCCTTCTTCAGCGCATCAGATATGATTTTGCACATAGGGCATGTCTTGGTGCTATCTAACAATTGGTCAAATGTTTCCCAGTGTTGGTAGCCTCGTGGGCTGGAAAGCGAGTCGACATTCAGACCGTGGCAAAGAGTACACAGGTCATTTGACGACATGTTGTAGGACTGGCGTGAAATTGTGGTATATCAGAGGTGGGGGAAGGGATGAATGGTAACTTACGTTGCTGACTGCGCGACTTTTCATCTTTAGGCTCTTTAATAGCGACACTCTTTCCTATTTCTAGCCAGAACAATAAGGCTAGGCTTATTGTAGAAAACCCCACATGACATAAGTCTTCAAAAGTCCTTGCTAAAAGAGACCTACGCCACAACTGGCTATAACCCGGAGATATTGATTGAACTAAAAGTGGTTTCTACTTGAACGATGTTCTACACTGCGGTTCGATTGATCTATTGTTAGAGTACAGAATAAGAAGAAAAATTGCGAAAGGCAAAATTGATCCATTAGAAAGTGAAATATTGACTCTCTACACATTCAGTGATGCTTGTCTCCAATGCCTTCCATCCATCTTTGCTGCCCCACTTGCGCAAAAGCTCCAAAGACTCAGACTGGTCAGTATACATGCTGAGATACCGCGGCGAGGGCCAGTCCTCTATGAACTCGCGATGAGGGCGGATCCTGCGGATCGTAGTAAGAAAGTCATTCCAATGGGTTCTATGGCCCCAGACATAGAGTCGTGCATTCTTGACTTCCGGGTCCAATATGGCTGCCACATGAACAGTCGTAAGATCTCCCACATCCGAGAAGAAGTCCGTAATTTGTTAGTAAAGAACATGGTCGAGACTTGAGTGTGAATACTTACTAGCAGGAAAGGCGTCCAGCTGGTCCTTTGCTCCCTTGAAGATGGTCGCAACCCAATTGGCAGGTGTATCAACGTGTTTCTTATGCAGCGGCTCCCCCAAGACACCGAAGGGACAAATCACGTTGATGGTAAACTTGGGTTTGTTCTCCTCAGCCCATCTCCAAACTTCCTTTTCGGCCGCAACTTTGCCCGCAGCATAAGCATAAATGCTGTTCGAATAGTCGTAAGGCGGCGGTGCCGCAGCGAGCTCCATGATACGGTCGTTCCAGGTGTCACGACCCACGCGGAAAGTTGCATCAGTCCAAGAAGGTAGACTAACAGCTATCATAGAGCTAGTAAACAAAACTTCTTTAACAAGAGGTTCGCTAGTGGCTGCCGACATGATAGCTTGAATGCCAGAGATAGAGGGAGGAATAACTTTGTTTGGATCTGGATCGAAACTCGTAATTGCTGCAACATGGGCAATCGCCGACATGCCTTTGACAGCTTCATCGAAGGCGCCGGGGACAGAGAGGTCCGGCACAAGAACGATTTGGAAACTGTAACTTTCATAGTATGACTTGAAGTGCCTTTCAATGAGCCACGAGGCTTGGTCCAAGTTTCGGGCAGTGCCACGGACTTTGTAGCCGCGTTGCAGGAATTGTCTGACGACATGGGAGGCGATGAAGCCCGTGGCGCCGGTAACGAGAACCCATGAGCCAGTGGGGATGGAAGGAGTTGGAGTAGACATGATAAGGTCGTTCGATTGCAGTGTAAAGAGTTAATGGTATTGGTTTGTGATATGGAATCAAGTTTGGGTAGGAGGGAGGGATCCTTTTATACTCCAGACAGTCACTTTATATCCAACATCTTACGCAAGCTCCCAGCTGGCGAATGCGACATCCAATGGTCTCCACGCAGTTATCTTCTAGTGAAAGATGAAGGAAGGATTAATTACTATCCGCGCTTCCGAATCAGGAAGTCTTAATGCTTGGCAAACTAGCCTTGAGAAAGGTGGCTGCTTTCTCACCACTTACAATTGGCCTGAGCTCTTGTCAGAAGCCCTCCCATCACTCAAATCAGAATATGACGCATATCGTCTCTCGCGATTTCAATCCTATCTCCGATTACCCTGTCAGTTACAAACCTGTTATATATCGTCTCCAACAGCCCTGTGATACCAAGCCTGTGTGGACCACCCGCTAACTCAACCATGGCGTAGGTCCCTTCCAGGTGCCTCTTTGCTATTTCCGTATGACCAGCCGATTCCTTCAAGAAGCCGTATTAGTCAACTGTTATTATATATACTTCTATGAGGAGATTACCTCACTGAAGGCCAATGCAAGGGCTTGCGCAATCCTTGCCAGGTTGTATGCTTCTTCAGAGCTGCATAGTGCTTTCCGTAGTGTGCGTAGGCCCTTCTGTTTGTACGACAAGGTCATGGTCTTCAACGTCGGGTTAGTCGGATCAGCGCGTAGCAGGTCCTGACTGGCAGATAGAAAAATGGCAGAGTCGAGAAGGTTCTCGTTGTTCAAGGCGAGCCCAACCCAGTCTCGCAAGATTTGATCTCTCAAGAGGTCGCAATAGGTCACTTTGTACGGCACGGTAACGCCGACATCTGCAGCAACGTTAGACTCAAGAACTACAGGATTTCCAGCATTCTGACATGGTGATACTGGACGAAGAGAACCAATACCGTACGTACAATAGTCCAGCAGACGATACTCCTGAGAGGTCAAAGGTCTGATCAAAGCTGAGAAGGGATCCATGCAGTAGCTGATCATTCTGCTTTGGAATGCATTGTTGGTCTGCACCGCGTCTCCAGGCGGACTTTGCCGGACTCTCAGTTTACCTTGGTAGGACTTGATTCGCGAATATCTCGCATTCGCATGTCTTTGGCGTACGACATGTGAATGCGCCAGCTTTCTTGACTGGGGTGAGATGCGTTCCGTTGGATCCGGGACCGTGATGAATTGGAAATGACGTGTCATGTTGAACTTCTTGGATATCACTCTTAGAAACGACTTTCCCAGGTATTCCTTAGTAGTAATTACTCAGAGAAGTCACAAAGGATTATAAAAAGTGCCATGACAAAATGCCGTCAAAAGTAGTTGTCAGGTGGTTACACTTGTGCTGATGCGTCAGCATAATGCCAAGACTTTGGACTTCCTATTTGAACCCTAGTCTAATAGCTCTTGTAGCTAAGCTGTATTAGGAAAGGCCTTTTGAATGGTCTTCAATTCATCCAAGGTCAAAGGAATAATGGTGCCATGTCGAGGAGACTTGGGATAATTGTAATCTTTGCCCAGCGTCCAATTCCCGCCAGCCAGGTCAGCTGATTCGAGTGGAACATAGCCATTGCCGCCAAATTCGTCGGCTAGCAGGATGTATCTGGGACCATTGACATCCTGACAATTCGTTCTGAAGATCGAAGGACCTTCCACGTCTTGAGTTCCAGCGTTCTTTCCAATACATGTGGCTATAACATTCCACTCATCCAATCTCGCAGTCAGCGATGAACTGCTTTCGTGAACAATATCCGCACAACCGTTAACGGTGGCTTTGGTGAAACGATGGTAGACTCCATCCTCCTTAATCACAGTCGAGTCAATCCTGCCATGGGGTGGATCGTCCTGCCACACTTTGGGTTCGCTGAAGGTAATAAAGTCCTCCGTCGTCGCATAAACCATACGCTGATATTCAACAGGATCGTGATTTGGGTTTGATTCGTTGTCATAAATGCCAGATGCCCAGTAAACGACGTAAGTGTGAAGTTCCTCATCATAGTAAGCTTCGGGTGCCCAAGTATTGCCGTAATTGGCAGGTGAGACCTCAACATGACGCTGTGCATTGAATGTGACAAGATCATTCGATTCCCAGATCTCAAGATACCGGCTTCCAAATCGCTGGGCGTCCCCCCAGCTTGTTCCGCAGCCGATGCAAAGATCTGTAGCAAGGATGTAAAACTTGCTACTATCATGTGACCTTAAGATGAAAGGATCGCGGACTCCACGGTCGCCCTCAGTGGAATTCAAGATAGGATTGCCATTGTTGAGCTCAGTGAAAGATAAAGCATTGTTTCCGTTGCTTGCAGCCAGATAAATGTTTTCCCCACGGTTACTGAAGTAAAGGAAGGCGTAGCCCTCATATTCAGAGTGGCAATTGATTTGGTTCCTTACACCAAATTCCTGGGCTGGGGTTTTTGGAGTTGGTGACCCCAAGGCAAAGATAGGTAACGCCGATAAAGCGTTGAGCAGGATGATTGGGTTGAGAAGATGGAACATTGTGAGAAAGATAGTATGTGAATAACTTTGTCTGTTACCAAAAAGTCAGAAAGGAAGTTAGCAACTGTGTAAAATTTATAACCTCTTATCCCTACGTCACTTTACCATTCGCTATGACCTCCCTCTTCGTATTTGAGATGCCCGTTATTGAAGATCTTACCTGATAAGGACTTAAGGTTAGTTATAGCGTAAATGCTGATTTGTACGGGTATGTGGATTGATACGACCCTAGGATTTTCTTCCCCGCATTATCCGTGCGTCTCTATACCTTGAAGAGTCTTGTGACAACATAAAATGTAGATCCTGAAATCTGGTCATCCGCACCAGTCCCACGAAATATTCTTAGACAATTTGTAATGATAAGTTCAATTAGATGAACCGCGCCAATAGTGTACAGTTCCTACTACCAGCTTCCAAGGTAGTGGCAACACGCAGTGAAACGCATCCAGTACATAAAAAGCATGGTTAGCAGCTGTACAAACTAAACAGTTCTTCTTAATCTATCCGCTTTTCAAGGTCGAACGGCGAAATGAAGGCTCACTTGTTTCTCAATTTTTTTCTCTGCCATCTTATAGGGCTTGCCGTTGGATTCACCAATCCTATCAAAACCGGGAGTGACCCACAGATAGTATACCATGATGGCATGTACGTTTCCTTCTGGTCGAAGCATCTTGCAGTGCGTTTACTAATGTCTGTCAGGTACTATCTAACCTCTACAACATGGACAGATGTAAGGATTACCGCGGCATCCACTATCGACGGCCTCAAGACTGCCGAGTCAGTAGTTATTTGGTCGGATGTTTCCAATCCAGACAGAGCCTGCAACTTTTGGGCTCCCGAAATCCACAAAGTTGGTGATCGATGGCATGTGTACTTTACAGCAAGCAAATGCGACCCTGACTGGGGCGTTGTTCTGCCGACTTTAAGGGTTTATGTTCTGGAGGGAGGTATGGAACACCCGTTGTCGAGCGATTATCGACTCTTAGATTCAATCGTTCCACCGAATTATGATGGAGGAATGCTTGATGCTGTAGGTTCTGGTAGATCCACACTTAAGACTGCCATACTAACAGAAGATTCTAGACACTTTTCGATATTGCAAACACAAGATATTTGCTTGTATGTATTTGTACTCACTTGTAATAGCTCGGTGTATTGACGTTTAAGAAGTTTTCTTCGGTCAATGGACCCGAAAGTCCTGATGGGGCATCCCTCTGGATCGCAGAGCTCTTGTCGGCCGTTACATGCGGCAATGCCACCATGATCGCCGTTCCAGAATACGAATGGGAGAAGGAAGATTCCGCCGTTCTTGAGGGACCTTATGGGATCATTTCACCTTCGGGGACTACCATGGTCGTCTACTCTGCTGACTCATGCAGCACGCCAGCCTATAAGCTTGGTGTCATGACACTCACAGCAGGAGGTGACCCGCTGCAACGGGCATCTTGGGTCAAATCTTCCAAGCCGATCTTTGAGACTAAGAACGGCCTCTATGGGCCTGGTCATAACGCATTCTTCAAAAGTCCTGATGGCAAACAAGACTGGCAAGTGTTTCATGCCAATCTGGAGCCGAGTGGTGGCTGCGGCCCTTCAAGGAAGACATTTATCCAGCCCGTTAGCTGGAAGGGGGATCAGATTGACTTAGGCGACCCTCTACCTACCAGCACTGAGATTGATTCACCTTCTGGAGAATGATGCCTCGAGCAATACTTTTACTCGGGGTTGGATAGATAGGCACAGCACTGCTAGGAAAGCAAGTCTGTGTTAAAATTAAGAATTACCAGTTTATCTCTAGCCTCTAGTAAGGGTGACCAAAGGAAGCGAACCCTAGCTAATACCTTGACCGGCTGTCCGGTTAGCATACAGGTGGGGCATTTCCGAGTCCAAATTAACGCTTATTGGCAAACCAAGACTTAACCTTGAACCAATGCTACAGGACTCAACAACTGGAACATGCCAAGACCTTAAATGAAGAGCCATCATAGGCTAGAAGCTGTCTGAAGGATCGTAACCTGGCAAACGAAGGAATAGTAAAATTAGGTAGAAGAATTCCTTCCGTTCAAGAACGCACGACGGTTGTTTCTCCTTATATTCCATTTTTTGTACTGATCTTTCTCCTTTCCTGTTTTCTTTTTATCTCCTTCATTCCTATCGGTCCAATAGTTCCACAACTTTTGACCGTCACTGGCGTTTTCCAACTCGCATTGTCAATGTTGCACACAAGCTGAACTTCACCACCAGTGTTTAACCAACATCGACCCACCGAAAATACTTGCTTGACAACATGGCGTTGCAATGGCTCGTTCCCTTCCTCCTCTTGAGGTCATGTCTTGGAGCCACCAGTACAGGAACAAATGAGTACCAATGGTTCGGCAATAATAGCTGGTGGGCAGACGATATCAAGCCATGTGCTGACGAGTGGATGCCAAAGTGTTTCGAGCCCAACACAGATGTACTAATTGTACCAATGCTTTGCAAATGTGGTCTAGGCAACGCTGAAGATACCTTCGTTATTTCTTTCGCGCAATGTTTAGGTGAACAGGTACCTGATAAGCTCGTGAGCGGTTATATGGGATTGCAGGACGACTGTATGGAAGACAAGTTGGGTCTCAATATGACACGACATGAATTTATCCGGATTGCAGAGGGAGGGGACCCACACCCAACAACTTCGTCAGGGTTATCAACTGGTGCGATCGCTGGTATCGCTGTTGGCGCAGTCGCGGGAGGAGCAATAGTGGCGGGACTTTTTATATGGCTTTGTTTGACACGTCGCAAGAAGAATGGGAGCAGACTGGAGTCTAACCCACCCAACTCGCCAAAGCCTGACAAACTATGGGGGACAGAGTTCAAGCCTGAGTGGACTGCCAACGCGCCGGTCGAGTTGCCCCCAACCAACTATGCTGCAGCTGAGTTGCCGCCAGAGTCTACACCTATATACGAGATGGATGCGATGCCGACCAAACCTGTGGAGATGCAAGGGTCAATACCAGAAGATGTAAAGAAGGAAGAGAAAAAGGCGAAGAAGGATAATCACGACATTGAATAAGCTAGCGACCCAGACGAGCTGGCAGTCAAGATTGTAAATGAAAAGCACAGAGACCATAAACAGGGATACCCTAACAGCGCTGAGAGAATACAGATATCCATTTGCACTAGAACCTGAGTTATCCGTGTAACCACATGATAAAAGAACCTCAACTACATCTACTAACTCTAGAGTTAATCAGGGTGATGACAGCGGGGTTCTCCCGGACTGCCCAGCCAATGCCGCTTCCAAAAAGCTTGCCAAAACGCTTATACACAGGTCCATGAACATGCTCAACCACAAGAAAGGAAACCCCATACCCCCCGTAACCTTCGGAACCAGAGTGAACAACAATATAAGTCCTTATAACCGGGCTGATTGCATTTCACCATGATCTTTACTTCCCATCCTCAAACCCAACAAGCTTGAGCGAATCCCTCCACAATCTTCCGGCCTTCCCAACATCATAAGCGTAAGCAGCATAAGTAGGTGTGATCATCTTGTCCTCCCCACCCAAACCGGGCTCGGTCACAGCGCAGTCGACAAGGTACTTTCCACCCTTATGCGCCCATACCTCACCAACAGCCGCCCACACTGTCGTTGCGGCACCTTGCTCGGCGTTCTTCATCAATGGCCACACGTGATCCATCCCCTTGAAAGCGTCGGGGGGCATGTGTCTGGTCAGTCCTGTATGGACAATGCCAGGATGGACACTTGTTGCGTGTAGGTGTTCCACACCATAACGGCGTTCGATCTCGTTAGCCATGTAAATGTTTGCCGTCTTGGATTGGCCGTAAGCATCGTTGGGATCGTAGTCGCCGCGCTCGAAGTTGTAATTATCGGGTTCGTTGATACCATGTAGGTTATGACCGGATGAGGACACATTGACAACACGAGAAGGGAGGGCAGGAGAGGCGCCGGCGAGAAGGGAAGGCTTGAGCAGCATAAAAAGAAGGAAATGGGAGAGGTGATTGGTGCCAAACTGGAGCTCATGACCATCAACAGTAAAGCGAAGGTCAGGGATAGCCATGATACCCGCATTATTGATGAGGGCATGGATCTTGGAAGTCTTGGCCAGAATGGCATCGGCGGCAATACGTACTGAGGATAGAGATTCCTGATCCATCTGGAAGAGCACCATTCGGGACGGGTTGAAGATACCATCAAGCGCGGACTTAGCCTTGTCGAGGTTCCGCGCTGTAAGGTAGAGGGTGGCGCCGGTCTCAGCGAGGGCGCGTACAGTCTCAACACCAATACCAGAAGAAGTTCCAGTAACAACGATAACCTGACCCTGAAGTTGGCCTTGAACGCCTTCGTCTTTGATGATTTGGAGAGCTGTAGGGCGAGCATCGCCTGGGCCCTCGGGCATCGTGTGGACAGCAGCGTAGCGAGACATGATGAAGAGTGATGATTGATGACACAGTTGGTCTGAAAGGGTTGATAGTTGCGAGAGAAAAGATCCAGTGATGACAATATCAAGTGGTTGTGAGCGTGGGCTAGATGAAGAGTGGACAGCTGTATCATACTTATAGTTTCGCTCTCGGGGCTACTGGAAGCCTGTCAAAGCCTATTTGAAAAGGGTATTACTTGGCATAACCGCGATGCGGAAACTGACTTACAAATCAATCTTTATTCTATATAATCGATGGAGATAGGACCTGATAAAAATTCTTAACGCCGTCTATTGACGCAACGTTTAAGAACCCTAGATCAAAGTTACTAGATATTTTGTACGGTCCTCTAATCTAGATAATTTGATGACATTTTTGCTGTTTGTAGCCTAGCTCGCCTTACCGACATGGTAAAGCGCCATACAGGGTGTTACAGCTGTGATGACGTTTTATCCTCATTCAGTCTAGCTCGCAGAACTTAACAGAGGAACTGTTGCGTTAGCGCGGACTTGTCGGCAAAGGACTAATTTATCTTTTTCTCCGTTTTTCACTACATGTTGAAGGCGAGAGAATACACAACCAAACTTGAGGTTAGGCGAATAAGAAGGATGGAACAAAGCGGCCATGGCTCCGCAGAGGTGGAGGCCAACAGGCACCGCAGAAAGCTCCAGAACCGGAAGAACCAAAGAGCACGTCGTAAGTCGTGACTTCAGTTCTACATCCTCATCAGTGCTTATCAAAGCTTTTAGGACAACGTCTCAAGGGTAATAGCACCGAGACAGATCAGGAGTTGCCCCTATTCGAGGTCATGCGCTGGCGTGTCGACGAGGATGAGAGTTTCACCTCACGAGACGCACACACGGAAATGACAACCGCACATATGTCTTTTCCTCCGTCTCGTATAAGTCCCTCCACATCCGACCATACCATGATCCACGAAGTACTACCACCCACGGCGTGTTCCGACCAAGTAGCAATCACGTCCTTATCCCCCGAGTCCTTCGACCTCAACTTTCCTCTCTCCTCCGATCACCTGCTTCATCTCATCCAATACAACGTTTTCCGCGCCTTCATCTCCATCAAGCGAACTCTGAACACTACATCAGTCGACACAACGACCTGCCCCGTTTTCGGTCCTTGCTTAGACGACACGACGCGCCACCCTCTCAACCCCAACATTCCTCCCTCCCTTACCCCTACAACCCTGCAGCTGACTCGATACCACTTCCCCTGGATCAACATTATTCCTTTTCCCCGCGTCCGTGACAACCTCATCCGGCGCGAAGGCCGCTTTGACTGCTGGGAACTGTGGCAAGACCTCGTCGGCGGACTCATGGGCCCTACAGCGGCTGCATGGCAGCGAGGCACGCCGGTGAGCTTTTCTACCACTGTCCACGAACACCAGATGTCACCAACAATCTTATCGGGAAGTGACACGGACATAGATGAGGTCACCGCTGGGCGCAATGGCCTTATCATTTGGGGTGAGCCGCATGACATGCAGAGCTGGGAGGCTACCCCAGGCTTTCTTACCAAATGGTCATGGGCTGTTGAGGGCTGTGAAGATCTGATAGAAATCAGTAACCGCTGGAGAAATAAGAGAGGGGAGGAAGCTATACAAGTAAAACATTAAGTAATAAATATCTATAAGTAATTAAAAGTACTAATACTTTATTTTAACAGGGGGCTTAAAAACTCTATAAGGTAGAATAAAAATCTACTATCCAGAGCTCTCAAGGTTATATCCGCTGTCATGTTTTCCATCGCTTCTTAACTGACCACCCCCTAAGCCCACTATCTGTTTTCTTACTATAAGCAAATCTATTCTTTTTTTTCTTTCTTTTCATAGGGATTATAGGGCTCTGGAAATAATAAATAAACTGGTAAATACCTTGTAAGAAATTAAATGTAGTAGTAACCAGACTTTTTAATATTTCTTATACTCCTTATAGGCTATAGATTAACCACTTCTTAAGGTTGTTAGCACCACAGCACCCACAGCAGCTACAGATAAATAATTCCTTACGTAATTTAAACTCATCTAGATACATACACCCTGGCAGGTGGGGCTTTCCCCTCCTACCATTTTTTTAACCCTGTCGCCGAGCATCTAGATACTGACGTCTTCGTTTCTCGCTCAAAGGAGATCCAATCTTCACAGCTCTTGGCAGTTCTCGCTCTGGCTGAATCGGTGGATGACATTTGACAGCCAACGATCAATCAATTTGCAGATCGAGGCGTTATAGCAGGACTTAGGTACATATCGAGTCACTAAGAAGAGGACAAGCCGATACAAGCCTACACGAAGGCATCACGCAGACAATTGCAAACACCCCACGCGGATGTACTTTAGCAACCCCAATACCTTTTCCGTTTGCAGTCACAAGGGTTATCGGAGATTAAACGATGGTTTGAGAAAGTCAAAATCTCTACACACGGGAAGGATGAACTTGTGTGGTTGAGACAGGACCGGAAGTGTTTGTGAAGGTTCCTAGAATGTCTCACAAGGTGTCGCACAGTAATAAGAATACAAGAAGTGAATTGCAGAGTGGCCTTGATTCCATTGTAAGCCCATATGACTCTCTACGTAACCTTGATAAGACAAAACGATCCTTTGAGACATCTAAGTTTCTCAAAAACCTTAGGTTATCGAGTAAGGGAATCATGACGGTCCCAGACGTGACACGCGTCGTGTAGTTGTTATAATAAAAGGTATAATTAAATGTTGACTCATATTGTCAGGGGTTTTGGTATGCTGTGACCATTGTAATAAAACATCTTGTGGGCTAGAGGCGAAGAGGTCTCAGTTTAACTCGAATCGAGAGGCCTGAGGCGCTTACATTACAGTAAGACATCTATCAGCCACAGAACCAAATTGCTACAGACGGAAGTTGCTGGAAGAAGGATAACATGTAAGGTATATATATTTATCCTATGATTGAAAAAGAACTTATTTAAATAAAGACGTTAACAGTGGAACAGAACAGATATAGGCACGTGAAGATTGAGAGTAACAGGCCCAGATGCAAATTGAACTATCAAGATATGTTAAATATCAAAGCAAAGGTATACTCCATTACTAGGTCGGTGTGAGTATTTATTAAGAAACGAAGTTTAGAACCCTTATAGGGGCCTACTTCTTTCAGCCTATCCTACCTATCAATATAGACATAAGCAGAATCTTCAAAGTGCTTAACAGTCTCTAAGCTTAACGCAATTTCCCCACTAACATACTCTATTAGTAAGTGTTCCTAGTATATGGACTTGAACTTACTTTGTTGCGAATAAGACCTTCTCTACAGAAGCAGCCACTAACACACCCCGTAGTACAGATTTTAGGCTCGGGATCACCACAGGTCTTTGGGCATGCTGAGCCGCAGTCCAGGAATCTCTCGCTCTATGGCTCTTACTTAGGATCTTGGTATAGTCTAAGGACAATTATAACTTACAGGCTTGCATAGCGGTAATAAGGTAGGTATAGCAAGGATGCCAGTAGCAAGAAGAACTAGAAGCGAGATGCAGTGCTTCATCGTGGACGTGTGTTAAGGATTTAAGTATATGTCGAGGCGTAATTAAGATATTGAGATAAGGTGGACGAGATAGGAGACACCTGGAGGTGTCACCCTCCTTTATAGTTTTTTTCCCCAGTATCTATATGCATGTTGGCAAGATTCTACTAATGACGCCATGTTCTGGATTGTCATAACGGACGTGCCATCACATTCCGTCTCCCCCTTGTTTCCCTTGTTAAGCTATACCCTATAGGTTTATGTACAACGTATTGTGAATATTAGCCTTTCTATACACAAGCATACTAAGAATAGCTTCGTGTCCTTATTTAAACCAGCGTCTATAGATACTTTTCATATTTCTTATGTATTCAAAAGTTGTCGGGGAGTTAAATATGACACATTATTCCAAGAAGCTTAACTGCTATGCAGAATTTATTTATTCTTGACTAGGTATTATGTGTAGAATATATGCATTCGACGTTAGACCTAGTTTTCTTAATAAGGATGAACGGGAGCTGTTTCCCTATACGTTACTGACCTTCTCTACCTACATTTGAGAACTTCGACTACTTGCAATTGCATCAAGCTAGACTGTGCAGCCGCGCAAGTATCAAGTCAGAATGAACTTGGTTCTCCTTTGGTAAATCACGCCTGTTACAGGGAGGTCTTACGTCAGAATACAAGCATTTTGATTAAAAGGGTTTGCCAATCCATTATCAACTCAACTAAATTGGTTCGCTCGTAACGTTATATTTGCCTCATACAAAAGTTCCATGCCATGTAGCAGCCTGCGTTCCAGCATATGTAACAACATGCCGAAGCAAGTATCTACTTAGTAGACCTTTTATAAACACGACATTCAATGAGGGGGCAGTTAAGATAAGTTGACAGTCAAGATTATAGATGGGAAGCATACAGATATTATAAACAGAGATATCCCAATAGCGTTGTTAGAATGTAGATATCCTTTTACACCAGAGCCTAAGTTATCTGTTAAACTACTTAAGAAGCAAGTTCTACTAAATGCCGGTTACCCCAGCATCAATCTCAAGTAATGGGAATGGGCTTCTCTCGGACTGCCCGGTGTCCAGTGTGATATATATCGTTATGTTATTCCTGGGAACATGACATACCTCCAAAGACCACGAAAGAAAGGGAATCTATTTTCAAGAAGTCGATCCCTGACTGATTTTCTCATAGACTCTTGACGACGCCGTCGCTACTACAAAGGCTCTCGGTATTCACTACCACTGGATTGATTCTCTATGAATTGTGCAGGATGATCCTATAGATTGGCAAACCGAAGCATCGGAGCTATGCTACGCGCTTGATATATGTCCTTTTGATAGACTCTGTAAGAACTTTATTATCGGAAGCTTGCTTCACCTTGTATTCATCATTTGGGCAAGCCTCTACGATAAGGTAAATAGCGCTGGTATCAAAGCCAGATTTCGTGATGATAACCTGTTCTCCTTTTTCCAAGACATACTAATTAGTTAGCATATAAAACGATCTTAAGGTCATAAAGATTATTCCGCTTGTCTTTCTTTAACATACCTCAGAAGAATTCACATGGGGCTCTACGTATGATTTCCAATTATTCTCTTGGTCTTGGGCCGCAGGAGAACGCTATATCAGAGTTCGTCGATCAGCAAATGCCTTGTATCAGCTAAAGGGAAACAATATCTCCCTATTCTTACCTCAGCTCCCGAGGACGCCATTTCGTTAGTTTTGTTCGTGATATTGAATATCTGGGCTGATCTGTAAGTGTTTCTAAAACAAATAAGTATTACTGTGGCACTTTTTAGCATGGAGATCGATCTTATAAGGCAAGGCCAGCACGAATCTTTGACACGTCACCTTGCTTATGCATATTTAGCCACCTTGTCAGCTCTGTAAGCATTTGTGCTGCACAGAAAAACTGCCAACTTTGTCAATGTAATTTCCGCTTGCGCCACGTCCTGCTACCAGGCAGGCAGTCACAGTGCTCACGGGTTTCAGCTTGGTGCCCGTTGGTGACGTCCTATATCCAAAGTGCAAGTCGTGCCTTTATAAATTCCAAAAGATGCCTCAATGTACAACACATGCAGAAGCACGCAACACCAGATATAAGAGACCTGAGTAAGGAAACCCGCGACGTCATTAAGAACATCCGGAGTACTCGTGCATACAACTCCCATCAATCAGTGTTCCATCTACTATCATTTGTCGGTCTTGCTATAATGACTCGGCTAGGTATTATATCTACTCAAACTTCTTACACTACCTACACGTTCTCATAACTCGCAGTGGAAGATTATCGCCGCGGATATCCGCAATTAGCCGCATTCCTATCCCTCGACGAGTACTTTACTATTGTGAAGAGGTTTGATTACCTCCACATGCGAAGCATTGCGGAGCAGCAAGATCAGATAGCAGAATTAGAAACCCAACTCAATCAATGCGACGACGAGGAGGGGATCCAACTAAACCTCTCAAGTCGACGACAGGATGCAAATGGAAAACGACGAGACCTAATGAACCAGGTCCATGAGAAGCTCAAGCAATACGGTATATAGCTTTCAATGGTTGTTATGAACTCTGCATCTTCCATCAACTAATCAACGCTACAGATGAGTCTATTGCTAGATTCTCAGAACTACTTCGTTTGCCCCATGCAGATGAAGATCATAAAGCGAGTGTCCTTCACTGGGTGCAGGGAAATAAACCATTGGTCAAGTCTGAAAGTTTTATATTCGATAGGTTCATGGAAGATCATGATCTTATCGCTCTCGCCTGGAAGGCCAAAGACAGAACTTCACTCGAAGATATGGTAGAAAGGCGTATCCGATCTTTTCCGAATCTGGTACAGCGAGTGAGTGTATACGCAATAGATCTATTTTTGAGTGCTAATTGCTGAATTCCAGTTTCGCATAAAGAAGGTAAAATCGGTCTGTTCTGGTAATAGTTAAGTAAAGAAGCTGTCAGCTAATATCCACCATTAATTGTCAGATGAAGAGTAGCAATAAGTCTATCGTTCTCTTCCCCTCGACCTTTGCTACTAGCATTGTAAGGATCTTTCTTACAGTCTTCACCCCTTTGTGGCTCCTATTACCCACGTTGCTTCTTTACAACATTCAGAGCCAAATATTCCGCGCTTGCGTTTTTGTGTTATTCACAATTTGGACATCCTTCATAGTTGTTGCAACTACAAACACTACTAAGTCGGATCTGGTCTTAGCCTTAGTCACGTAAGTCTTGCACAGAATGCGTTTATGCCTGCTTTGTAGCAGCGTCCACTGACATCAATTCGATCTCAGGTACACAGCTATGCTTGGAGCCTTTATGGCTAGCAAATAGATTTAAAAGCCATATGATTGTAGTTTAGTAGGTTTCGTATTAGTGGACAAGGGTAAGATTGATCAGAAGGGAGCAAGCAGATAGGAGGAGGGTTTGATTCCTTGTGAGAAAGCTTATACTCAGACCAGGAAAGAAAAGAAATACACTCTGAAATGAAGAGTGGAAGATTCCATAGCACATAATACTCTTCAATCGCAATAGTTACCGAAAGGATTGGCCGTCAACCATTTACTCTGTGGCCCAGCCCATTGCTGGCGCCAGGGTATAGCTGGAAAAGATCCAAAACGTTCCGTAGTCAGTGACCCTGCTTTCATTCCATGTTCAATCGCCCTCCCAATATCAAGGTCGAAGGATACGGGATGCAGACCAAGGTTTGCTGGTGTTTTCATTTGCTTTAGCACCTCAACTGCGTATGCACCGATAAATGCATCGCTTGCCCCAGTCTCATCTACTGGTTCTCTCTGTTGTTTCTTGGCGGGGTAAAAAAAGGTGCGTTGCCCTCTCTCGTCATTCGCGTCTGGCGGCTCCAAGTAAGAAGCAAGAACACCACGGTGACCCAACGTAATAACAACGCATCGTGCGCCATGATTATGGAAATGGTCGCAGTACTTGGCATAAGATGCCTGGATCTTCGAGACAGTTGTCATGCCATCGTCCTGAGAGGTATCACTCCTTGGTCCTAGCGGGGCACAGATTGCCTGGACGCAATGATGGTTGAGAATGAGGTGATCAACCTCGAAGATGGTACGATGGCTATAAAGATTGCTTGCTCCGCCTGAGGCTGGAGCAGAGTTGAAAATGATCGGGATTCGGTTCTTGTTGGCATAACCAATGGTCTTTTCAACAGTCTCTAGCGGAATCTCCAGCTGGATCAAGATCAGGTCAGCACGTGGACTCTTTTCAAGCTCCTTCTCCACCACATCCCAAGTCAAACGTTTGTTGGCCAATGGACTGTTGTGAATTATTGGTTTCCCTCGCCCATCGACAGCGATGTGGGCGTACCCAGTCCGAACCTTTTTTGCCAAGTGTACTCCTTCAACGTTGACCCCATTGTCCGCCAATGCTTTCTTAATCTTCTGGCCTCTATTGTCGTCATCTTCACCAATCATGCCAATCATATAAACCTGAATGTCGTCCCGTATTTCTGCGACGTTAGACTGGCTGGACGAGTTCTGGTGGCTAGCTCGGTAAACGGCTATCGCCTGATTGACGCCATGTCCTCCTGGGCATGGATCTATATCGTCCGCATTCTCGAAAGGCGCATGCTGCCATTCCTCATGGTGCGATTCGACCTGGTTTATGATGTCCCAGTTCATAGAACCGACGACCTTCACACAAAGTTGTGAATCAGACATATTGCACAGAGAAGGTGGAAGAAAAAGATTGAAGGACCTCAGATAGAACTATTCACTGGATCAAAGACGGAGAGATGGCATTTGATCGCTAGGTTGGATACTTGACTTAAAACCCGACTCCTACTCGCAGTATGATCCCTCTTCAAGGTGCATGCTGATCAGCGCCCTGATGTAATGGTCTTCCAACTTCTGATTTCCAAGTCTTCACGGAGCAGTTTCCATTGGATTCCAAGTTCTTCTATCAATCAGTATGACGTTTGTAATTCCATCAATGCGCTTTGTTATGCGGCCGTGAAGCCTGTGCGCTTTGGCATTTACAAGCGCTCAGCTCTAGACCGATTACTTTGTTGACGAATTGCACCGCATTTGCTGAGACACCAGTAAGCGCTAAATTCGTTTGTTTCGCATTGCAGACCGAATCAGGTCACCGGTGTTGGTGGCTGCATTGTTGCGAAAGTGCATGAAACGTGGCAACACAAGAAGCAGTGCCTTCCCCTCACCTGATCGAACTCGACAAACTGTGAGTACAGTGTGCAACATAGAATGGTTGAATTGTTTCACGGCCTAATTGAGATCTCGCAGTTAGTGATTTAATTCTAAGTGTGCCATTTGCTATCCTGGTTATGCTATTCCCCCTTCAAATAGTAGAAGCATCTGTCTTTGTAGGGACAGCCTGGTCATATTCTAATTCAATAATCACAGTCTCTATCATATCTTTCCAACTCAACACAGTCTTTGCTTAAATCAACCAATATTGAAAATGTGCATGATACCATGCTTGGCAAGCTTGCCCTACCTTCAGTTTGAAGTGTCGGCTACCTATCAGATACGATGCAGGGCATCTAAGCGTGCTTTACAGCAATACATATTGACGTCATGGTGATTCCAAGATTGGACTTCAATATCATGGATGCACGCGACTCCCAGTCAGAAAGTATGTTGTTAGTCACTGTATGTTTTCAACCTTGGTCAGATGCTGACCAAGCATCTTGTCAAGTGACATTACTCACCCCGCAAACTCCAAAGTGCCACTAGATTGTCTGGCTCATATACCTTGTAATCAGATCATTTGCTTGCTGAATTACTGGTTTCTGATCATTTTGAGCCTTTGCAGTCTTCCGCTTTCCTAGCTTCTCACCGATATCTATCAAATGTCAACACATCGTACACTGAGGCCCTCTTTGGCACCTTCCGCCTTGATAGTGTCTTGGGATGCCTCACCTCCTGTAGTGCCACTCAGGACTGTGCTTCAGGAACACTTTGGGTATCATACAACCCTTCTACGGCTCCCAGAACGTAACCCTGAACACTTCTTCAAAAGCTCACTTGCCGATGCTTTGGCTAGCCACTGGAACACAAACAACCCTTTCATCCTATATTGTCACGGCAACAGCTTGATGAGACAGGGTGAGTCGCGCCTCAGATTGTAAGTCATTCCTTCAGTTATGTCTATGAATCTCACCGGTAGCCACTGACGAAATGTCTTCGGCATACGTAGAGCACAGAACGAGAAATCTGCCTCTGTAGACTGGCTCAAGTTACGACAAGGACACATAGACGAGTTTGGTTCAGACATACTTGTCATCCTTGACTGCAATCACAAGGTTGTACGAACAGCGGTCAACAAGTATCCCATACTTGCGGATGACAAGAAGCCTGGGTCTAAAAGTATAGTCCAGATTCTCGTTGCTCCTAAGCTCTCCCGCCAGGATGCGACACCGTTTCCGCACGTCCTAGCCCAAACCTTAAGGGCTGTGGCAGAATCTTCAAAATCTGGGGTAATTGATATCAAATATATAAAGGCAGAGATCGCGAGACATTCGACCTTGGAAGTCTCGCCGGACCTTTACAGCTTGAGACCTGATCAAGAAGAAGACCTCAAACTCACAGTTTCCTCACACCAGGCTCAAGGCATTTCCATGCATTCATGGGATGAACCATTCCAGGTCAACAGCACATCAAAATATCCGCATGTCAGTGTATTGCCAATAACATGGGCAAACGTCGATCTTCGGGATGCCGAGGCGGAGCTAGAGGAATTGGTTGACGTTTTCAGAGCTCACTTTGACTTCATGATCGAAAAGACCGTTAAAATTCCCAACACGTATAATGCGCAATCCTCTCTTCAGACACGTATTAACCAACAGATCGAGAAGGTTGGGCCCAAAGGCCTTTTGATAGTTCTTTACAACGGTCACGCTAGAGGAACAGACCGGGGAATGATTCTTTCGTAAGTACGAGAATGCCCTCGAACCGCAATTTAGTGGCTTACAGACTGACTTTCATCTCTGGTAGTGGAAGCAATGGCGACAGTCAGAGCGTGAACTGGACAGAGATCACACACACACTGAACATTGCAAATTGTGATGTCGTGCATGTGCTTGATTGTTGCGATGCGTTGAGTGCAACTAAGGGGATCGAGTCGAATAAGGAAACGCAGATCGAGATAGCTGAAGCAGCTGACTGGAATACAGACGACTCTGAATATCAAGGAATCAACGAGACGCTTACTGCTGGCGGAAGAGAGCAACGTGTACCCGCGGGTCCAGATTCATTAATGAGGGTCTTCGCTACGGTGCTCAGAAAGATGGCCGCACGGAAGATTCCTATCACTGTATTGTCATGGCACCAGTACATCGTCAAGGAGTTGGGAGATATACGGACAAGGCAAGGTTATTCAAGACACACGGAGCCACATTATAAGATAAACCCTACGCATTACGCTGGTGCTGGACAGAGTATAAAGCTACAAGTAAGGCAAAGGCGATTCACAATGTAGACTTTCTAGTTGAGCTATTTGCAGAAAGGACTATAACCTTAAAACAACTATAAAGTATTAATATTTAACAATGCTTAGGGTGTGTTCCGTAGAGCCTAAATAACAGTCAATTTGTAAAGTGTGTTTAATTATTCTTTTAGATATCCAGCTTTGATAACTTGGGTCGTTACTCCACCCATTTTGACGGTGGTAGATAGACGACACTGAAGGAAGTCATTTACAGTTTGAAGAGGATGAAGATGATGAGGTCCAGGCCAGCACTCAGATAATGGAAGAGAAAAGAGACAGCTTTAGAAAGCGCTACACAGCCTTTCGATCATATATCAGCAACAATTTTAACAGTCCTGGTGACTCTTTAATGCTAGTAACACATGAGCAATACAGGGTAGGTTCTGTGATAGATTGTCAGGGGGTTTCGACGTTATCAGCTATACTTTACTTGTTTCGGCTAATAGCGCTAGGTAATCCTGCACAAATTACCGATTCTAGCCTAAACTAATCCTGGCCCACCTTTGTCTTCTATCGTGCTACCCAACTGGCTACATTTTCGGTCCACTATCTCCCAGCAAGCGTTGGAGAGGTTCAATTTGTACTCCAACTGCACTCTTGCAGAGCCCGTCGGTAATCTGGTCGAAATGCCGCGACAGACTAAAGAGTATAGAGGATTATCATGCCACCGCTGTCATAAGCAAAAAGTGAAATGCACTAGAGGTATGATTGATCTTGACGTATTGAGATTGAACTGATACAAGTTGCGTAACAGAAAAGCCCTGTCAGAACTGTGCAGCAGCGAATCGGCCGTGCACGTATGCAGTTCGCGACCGTGAAGTGACAGTTTCAAAGGCATATCTGGAAAAACTCGAGAAAAGGCTCTCAAGTGTGAATAACCATGCGCCAGGGTCGACATATGCTTGCGACAGTAGCAATACTTCGCCCCAAGAAGTTGTTGCAAGTGGACACAGCGGGCGCCAGCCTTTTGACCCTGTCGCCGAGCACCCGGACGCCGACGTTTTCGTATCTCGATTGAAGGAGATACAATCTTCGCATTTGTCACCAAACGCGTTACAAAGGAATTCTGAAGCTCATGCTCGCAGCGATCGTTCAGATCTAAGCTCGACCCTACCATCCAAGTACGAGTATTTTAGCCTCAAGTTTGACACTATACGTGAGAAAAAAAGATCCCAATGTCAATTGTAGGCTGTATAAATACTGACATTTCGTGTCAAGATGCACAATGTACATTCAAGCTTCCACCTTACCCATACGCTATCTACCTCCTTGACCAATTTAGCATTTATCTCGGCCACGACTGGCACTGTATGCGCATGACGAAGTTCCGCCAGAATTTGCATAGTATTTATATGACAGTTGATTCGGCCGAATCCAAAGACCGAGTATTCTTGTGCCAGTTATTGGTAGTTCTGGCTCTCGCCGAGTCGATGGATGCCAGTCGACAGCCTGTGATCAATCAATCTACAGATGGAGGCGCGACACCAGCTGTGGTACCTGTCACTACCGGTACCTTGACCAACAGCCCTCCTGGAAAAGAGTTTTTCGAGCAAGCTCTGGCTCTTTTCAATATTCCTTACGAAGATGCAACGATTGAGCATATCGAGATCCTCAACATGTTTGTAGGTTAATTCGTTCACCAGCATAGTTCTGTTCTTAATCGTGCACTAATTGGTAAACCAGACGCTGTATTCGAACCAGCTGAACAGACAGAAGACGGCGTTCATGTATGCAGGAACAAGCGGTAGGCTGTGTAATATGCTACAGCTGCATAAAGCATCCATAAGCTCTGATCTCTCACCGTTGCAGCGAGAACATCGAAAGCGCGTCTGGTGGTCAACCTTTTGTCTGGACAGACTGACAAGCACACAAAAAGGCCTTCTGCCTACTCTTACGGCAGAACAGAAAGCTTGCACGCTTAAAATGCATCGACATAAATAGTACTGTGTGTATGACCTTACTCCACGGCATATCCTCACTGCCCAGCATCACGATAGATGTTTCTTGATTAGTCACTTTTATCTCCTGGTGTTTCCAAGCCCTGCGCTGGCAATTTAAATCTAACGCCAACAGCTGCTTAAACGCAAACGGCTGATCATTGGTGACTACATATAGCACGGCAGGATCGATTACAATAGTCGCAGGCTGACTTGCCTCCTCCCTAAAGAAGAATCGATAATCGAGCTTGCACCATGCTTGAATGTAATCCAAGTAGTTTATCGTAGGGCACACTTGGCTTTCGAGTCTTTGTAGAGTTTTCACCATTGTATAACTCCAGGCGTTTGCAGGGCCAAGCCAGAAAATAACTCTCTTAGCCTACCAGTACACATCGCGCGTACTTTGAGCTTGGGTAGATCGTTTGGGTGTATCGTTTTAGTTGATCTCTAAGAAGATATAAACATATCCTTTACCCAAAAAGACACTAGCTTATATAACGTCAAGTAGATATACCTTGCCATCAGTACATGTGGGTAGAGTAAGCAGAGCTGTAGTGGATTAAAGAAACCCCGAGAAAGGAAACATACTCCTATATAATAGCTCACTTTCCCTGAAAGATTGCTCTGCTACTCTTATTTCATTATTATCATATAACAGCATTCAATCACTTCAGTAGACACCATGACCGAAAGCTTTACCTCAATCCCAATACTTGACTACTTGGCTTCTCAGTCTCCTACTACTAAACCCAAATTTCTATCTGATCTCCGATCTGCTCTAGTTAAGGTCGGCTTCTTTCAGATCATAAACTCGCCTTTACCACTCCAATTGCAGCAGAATGCTTTACGCCTATCAGCACAGTTCTTTCAACTTTCAACAGATGATAAACTTCAGATAGAGAACATCCACAGCAGACATTTCCTCGGGTATAGCAAGATCAACAGTGAAAGCACAGCTGCACGAACAGATCATAACGAGTCCATTCTGGTATGGCTTCCGTCATTCAATCTGAACCTCAAGATTTCTGATATGCTCTTGGCAAATTCCAGATGGGCCCTGATCTTCCAGCCCTAGGGCCAAATGAACCGATCTACCTCAATGTCCAGGGACCAAATCAGGTATGAATGGATGACTTTGAGAACAGATGAAGGCAACTACTGACAATCCTTCGCTCAGTGGCCTGAAGAAAGCTCAGTGCCAGGCTTTCGTGCAGCTTTTAGAGCCTATTACTCGCAGATTCAAGACTTTTCTGTAGAGTTTACTGCATTGGTAGCAGAAGCACTGGAGATGCCCAAAGCCACATTGACGGCCCTTCTTGGACAGCCAACATCCAGCCGTTTGAAAGCTACTAGATATCTACCGCCGTTTGTGAATGTATCTGCACAGGATGGCAGCTACGGCATTGGCCCGCACAAAGACGGCTCCTTTATGACATATCTGCTCCAGGACGGCAAGCACAATTGTCTTGAGGTCCAAAACAAGTCTGGAGATTGGGTTCCTGTCCCCCCGGTACCTGGTGCATTGGTAGTCAATATTGGTCGCTTGTTGGAAATCATTACTCAGGGAGTCTGTGTTGCAACAACCCACCGCGTCGTTCTACGGTCAGAAGCCTTCCTAGATAGCGACGGGGAGACTCTAGGACCTAGAGTCTCCATACCATTCTTCCAATTCGTCAATCCTCATCTCATGCTAGAGGACCTCACCGTCGATGTCCCTTTGCACATCAAGGGCCTGGCACCTGACAAGATGGTGGCTTCAGATGCAGAGACATTCTACTCAGGGCTGTTTAACAACTGCATCGGGGACAACGTCTTTGTGAACCACCTCACTACCTTCCCAAAGGTTGGAGAGAGATGGTACCCCGACTTGTTGCGACAAGCGCGTGAGAAGCAGGCAGAGTCGAAGCGGCTGGATCAGCAAAGACAGGCATATGAGCAACGCAGCTAAGGGAGAGCAGGGGCCTATCTGAGATGTAACGACCTTGTCAGATGAGGCAATAATCCGATAGAGTCAATCGCTTGAACACGTACAACTTGCCACTCTGTGAAACATCTCAAGCTTACATGTCTGTTTCTGTATATTTGAGGCGGCGTAATGAGGCTATATCCACAATAACAACGGCCCGGTTTGCATTATTCTTTATGTACACTCCCTCTGCAAGTAAGCGGCCTGGCTGCCCCAACCAACAGCAGTTGAGTACCTACATTACTGTCTACCACCCCAGTTACCCGAAAGCAAAAGGACCATAACAATCTCAGATCCCTGCATCAGATTCGTCACCCAGGTAAGTAAGCTGAGATCACCTCAATACTACCCAATTGAGTGATGCAAGGGTATGGATGTTATCATCTCTGGGCGTGGGGGATGACGAGTTTTTTTTTGTAATAAAGTCTTAGCCACCTTGAGTAAGCTCAATGTGATAATTCATGAATACCACATTCTTGGTAATTGTAAACTCATTCATTCGCCCATCGTATTTACAGCATTTCATCCGTTCCTTGCTTCAGCAACACTTGAGATTTATCGCCGCAATTCGAATGGGATTCCAGGCCGAAAACAAGAGAGAATCCGACTCTCCACTGGAGACAGTGCAAAATCCCCCGAGTGATTTACCCGTACCGCCAGACGGAGGGTATGGTTGGGTACAAGTCTTAGTAGCCCAGTAAGTCTTCAATTTTAGTATATGTTTCTGCACATGCACTCAAGTCTGTCAAAGTACTGATGTGGGGATGCGTAGTCTAGAGGTGTTTAATACATTTGGATACAGCTATAGCTTTGGTATCTTTGAGCAATATTACAATCATGAGCTTGGTTTTAGCTTATCGTCGACATCCTGGATAGGAAGTATTCATCTCTTTCTTCTTTTCGTCCTCAGCACAGTTTCTGGTCGTCTGTTTGACGCAGGATACTTTCGTCACCTTCTCATCGGTGGATCTTTTCTTCAGCTGTTGGGACTATTCATGGCTTCGATAAGCACCGAGTACTGGCAGCTCTTCCTCTCTCAAGGGGTCTGTAGTGGCATCGGGGCTGGGTTGGCGTATTGTCCAGTTATGGCTTGCGTGTCGACATACTTCACCAAGAGACGGGCTTTAGCCATTGCAATCGTCACCAGCGGTTCTGCTACTGGTGGTATTGTGTTCCCTATCATCGCCCAGCAGATGCTGTATAACCACGGGTTTCCCTGGACCATCCGTTGTATGGCATTTGTGGTTCTGTTCAACGCCATTATAGTAGTAGCCTTAGCCAGAGAGCTTCTTTTACCCCGAAAAAGTGGCTCATTCATTGAAATGGCTGCTTTCAAGGAAGTGCCCTTTGTTCTTTTCACTTGTGGATCATTCCTGATACTTTGGTCCGTATTCATTGGCCCGAACTATGTAAGTCGCTCCATTGAATGGTGGAACTCCATGGTTCTTACTAACCAACACCAGATCAATCATTATGCAGCGTCCGTGATCGGCATCAGTAATGAGACTTCATTGACCATACTGCTTACACTAAATGCCCTGAGCTGTCCGGGGCGAATTATGCCCTCCCTTGCGTCAGACGCATACTTCGGTCCTTTTCGGACTCTGATTCCACTTATGCTTTCAGCAGCTGTGCTTTACATCGGTTGGTTCGGTGTCAAGGACCTCCCGAGTGTATTCGTCTTTGCAAGCCTGTTTGGATTTGTTTGCGGTGGTATACAGACGGTAGGTATGGCTGGTCTTCCAACTTTAACAATTGACCATAGTAAGATGGGCACGCGGATGGGAATGATATTGACTATGTGCTCATTGGCGGCGCTGACAGGCCCGCCGATAGCAGGCAGGTTAATTGAGCATGGCGATGGCCGGTACCTTTACATGCAGATATGGGGAGCTTGTGCAATGGCTGTAGGTGCAGCCTTTATTTTTGGTGCATATAAATGTCGACCGAAGCCTGAAACCTGAGGTGAATAGATATATATAGTACTTAATATTGATGTGAGGTACCCATAAGAAGTAGTAACAGTGTGATGGAGTATTGCGTTTGAATTGGGAGACGTTATTTGTTAAAGTAATTAGCTAAAACGGCTTAATGTATATATCCGATTGTGGTTTTTACTTTTGTAAGCTTAATTAATCCCCATATCAATATAAGATTTACATATACACTAAAGAAAAACAATGCGATAAAGCAGAAAAGTTTATTGTATTTTCAGTACATATAAATAACAACTGCTCAACGTTGTCGCTACTAGCTACGACAACAACTTGACTATTCAAGGTGATTTGGACGTCTTATAATGAACATATATCATAAGCACAGATCCACTCAACATGCAACAACCATTGAAAACTTGACTTCTCCAAAAACTTCGAGCTTGGATGTCATTCAAGGCAGATGTAACTGGAAATCCAATTAAGGTTCCAAGTGCCGCCGCAGCCGATGATATTCCCATTCGCGTACCAACGAGTTCCGGGTTTGGTGAGAGGCGTGGAACAATGATAGGGTAGATGACCGCGAGGGGTCCCATGAACAAAGCGATAAGTACAGCCCAGACGATGGTAGAGGCTATAGTGTCAACACCGATCCATCCAAAGAACAGAATACTGGAAATAAATGCGAATCCAGCCATAGTCAACGATGGGCCAAATCTGTTTGACAGGGGGACCGCCAGGTAACGTCCAGGTATAGTCGAGGCATTGGCAATAACCAAGATATAGAAGGAAAGCTCGGAGCTTGCGCCACCCTTGAACTGAGCATAGAGAGGAAGTAAAAAGAAGGGTACCCAGTATGCAATCCACATGAGAAACAAGGCCAAGCAGAATGCCATGAAGGCGGGATCACGGAAAGCCGTTGGATCCAGGAGAGAGCGTACTTTGTGAGAAACCTGACCTCTGGTGCCCGGCAGCATGATGGCCAATGCTACAACGAGCTCTGCGAGGGTGACGAACCCCAGAACACGTGTAGTCCACGCAAACCCGACTTTTGGCTGGAGGTTTGTAAATATGATAGGGTAGATGATGCCCCCTGCAACATCCAATCAGTTTTGTGTAAGCGATGACAATGGGGAGAAATTTACTCACCGACAGCTGTCCCCAACGTAGCAAAGAAGACTGCCAAAGCACGACGTCGTTGAAACCTGGATGCAACAAGGGAAATGCTAGGCACATAGAGGATTGCGCTTCCAATACCGACGCATACTCCCTGGGCTAGGAGGACCTGATAATAGCTGTGAGCTAAACTCAACATCATGACGCCGAGTACTGTAATGAGAGTTCCAATAATAAGGAGCTCTGTAAAATATCCTCGATCAAAGATTGGACCGGTCACAACGCCTCCCACTGTAAGTCAGAATTGTTAGCACCAGACATCACGAAGACCTACTCTCATGATGTAACTAACTGATGAGAATAACACCTTGGAGGGTTCCGACCCAAGCGATGTTGGTCGAAGGTGTAGATGTCAGCATAACTGTCTCGTAGTACTTTTCGTAGGAACCGTATGCGCTCAAGAGACCCCTTCACCAGTAAGCAATTGGACACACTGAGTGTGGCATAGACTGACAAACTCACCATGTTGCTGTGTATATGAGAAAAGCACCCACAACTTGCATCCAGGCATCAAAGCCCTCATGCTTGTCCTGGATGGCATTTTGATATCGGTCTGGTTCAACTGCGGTTGAGGCCTCTGGAGGACCTTGAGATGTAGAGGTGGAAGGAGACACCATGCCAAGTTGGTTCGACCGGGACGCGGTAAGAATGTAGTAGTGTCTATTGGGATGTGCTTAGACTCAAAATGATGGGTCGATAGATGGATTGAAAGAAAGAGGATAAAATCAGATATCGGGGGGTATTGGAGGAGGGGCAGAGAGCATTGGAGAGCGAAATGAAAGGTCAAAGGAACGCGTTAACGCGCCAACAGCCGCCAGGCATGTAGCCAATAAGACCAGAAAGTTTTTACTCCGCAATTTTGTAGGGCATGGACCGCCGGGTGTTCCGCGATATGCTCATTCGTCGAAAAGATTCCCCGTGACTCAAAAATCCAAAATGAGGTGCCCTGGTCTATGACTCATGATCATCTTGCCGGATTGGGAAAGAGAACAGTGGAGATGTCGGACAAGCTTCAGGCAGACGTGGGGGAACTTGACAGGGCTCTAGGACTAGGGACGGGCCGCGTCACCGGATGAAGTTCCCAGACACTAAGTCCTCGGACACTACTGTACTGCACCTACGGCACGGGAGATTACAAGTGGCACTAATGCATCTTGATGCAGCAGTCATGGCGAGGGTGTAAGTTTGAATACATGTGTCGTATTTGCAATCTCCTATGATGAGCTGGCTCTGTGAACCAACTGTAGTTGATCCAAGGCCATGTTCAGTTAAACTTTTTAATGACCAGGCGTGGCAAACGCTTTAATTCTCCCTGCAAGTTGTCCCAGACGCTCCTGATCCTCGGCTGCAACAATGACGGTCGTAACACTACTCTGCATCCCCTGTTCATGGCACCAGCCTGCAATGATGATTCTTCCCTCTTCTAGCTCGGCACTGAAGATCTCCCGAAATTGGGTCAAGCTCAGATTGATGAACAAGGGGAAAAATATAGCAGCGTCGTTAAAGCCCCGCGTAACGCTGAAGAATCCCTTCAAAAACCCCAAAGGGTGAGATCCGGTGACACGTATATTCAGATCAATCACTAGGTGCCTTCCCTCGGAATCGGTCATAATGTCCGCTCCCAGCGGGCCATAATACCCAAGGCGGTTCATGTAAGCGGCGATCTTCTTGGTGATAGGCAGATACTCAGCCTTGAGACGTGCCTGTTGAGAGTAGTCGATATGTCCACCATCCCAATGACCATCCTCAGAGACAAATTGATCACAACAGGAAGTCAAGATTGGCTCTCCGTCTCGAGGTAAAAACAAGGAAATGGCAAGAGCAGAGCCAGGAACAATTTCCTGCACGACAATGCTTGTTGGGTGTAGGTGGCTATTGGAGTCGTTGAGCTGAACAAGCATATGATCCACTTCCTTTCGGAGTATCTCCAGACTTCCGGACCTATCGGAGTCGTTCCGAATAAGGAAGGTCCCCTGGCCGGACAGGGCCTGGGGAAGCTTGACCACAAACGGAAAGTTCTTTTGCTCGATGCATGTCAGCATTCGAGTTACTTCGTTGGCCCGAAGCTGCGCATCAAGAACTTGCTTTGAATCCAGGTGAGTGTCAATCACCTTGGAGGGTGGCGTAGGTAAGCCCGAGAAGACTAAATCCCGCTTGGAGAGTGCCCGGTAGTGAGATTCAAGCGGAACTGCCGCAGGGAGATGCTCGACGCAATCCATTGGATTGGCCAGGCTGAGTTTAGCCCCCTCGGGGATCACAACATCTGAGGCGTTACGCACGTAGGTGACTGTCGGCCGCTGATGCTCGCAGATCTGCTGCATGATATGTTCCGTGTCCAATCGAGGCTGCAGATCCACATCCTCGCTGCCTGGTCCGTCCAGGTCAAACATGATGAGTTTCATCTTGCCTGCAATGAGGCCAAACAGTTGGGGGACGACTTGGGCAAAGATACGGGCCTGGATGCCGCTGTCCTTGTGAGACAGAGGGTCTTGGTAGGCGTACTTCTTGCAGATGGGGATTCCTCTAGTCATTTGAACCTGAACTGTTGGAATCGTATAGCAGAGGTGGATCTCGGCATTGTCACCAGGACTCAGTGCATAGAGGTCCTTGAGCGTCGAGTCGAATTCAATGGTTGAAGACATGGTTCTGAGAGTGATGAGAGTGGTGTGTAATGAGATGTAAGATCTTACTACGGATGCCACTCGAGGGAGAGATAGATGATGAAGTTGTTTATCTTATAGCCGTCAAATTACGACATGAAGTTTGTCAGGGTTGCCATATACTGGGTCCAAACTCTTACTGGAAAAGAGACACGGAGCTTAAACCTAATGGTGAAGGACACGGTCTGCATATACGCTTACGGCGGGAGGCCTGACATTCCATTGTGAGATGTAGACTTTCGTACAGGTACTTGATGTAGACTTGACTCTCATGTGCATTGTTAACCTATTCTGTTGATTCAAACTGTCATATATCTCCCGCGGACTCAGTTTGGAGATAGCCAGATCTGCAAGTAGTCAGACCACTTCGTCATAGCCTTACTCATAGTATCCTGTAACACTAACTAATTCACCCTGTTATACAATGATAACGTCCATCTCACGCACCTTGAGCCTACGTGGGTTAGATCTGACGTCACGACATTGGGTTAGAAGCGATGCATGTCGGGTATCAAGGAGATGCTCTCCTGCAAGAGAAAAGCAGTGGCGGCAACTATGCGTGATCACGACTTGCATAGCTTGATTACGCAGGCATAAGACTCCTGAAGATGCAATATTGAGTAATTCCACCTTATACAGGGATTTGGTAGCGTTGCTACGACGGAATGTGAATGCCACGTATGCATGTTTACAAGCGAAGAATGTGAAAATTTTCCATCTGATGAGTTGAAGCCTGTACGGTAGTGCGGTATTTAGTTCTCAGGCAAAATAAACCAGGAATGCTACATTCTTCAGTAATAGAGAGGCGCCTATTATCTTCCCAACTTGAATATTTCGGTAGCTGAACTACACGCGATTCACCATGTCAAGTGGCTTTTTAGCATCCATTATGTCTTTGACATCAGTTCAAGCATTATTCCTTGCCGTTCCGGCATCAATCTTGGGTGTCATCGTGTACAGACTCTACTTCCACCCGTTAGCCAAGGTTCCGGGCCCCAAGCTGGCAGCTATCACATGGCTGTATCAAACCTACTACAGCTTCGTGGGCGGAAGTCGTTTCTATTTGGAAATTGAGAAACTGCATCAGATATACGGTAATTATCTCGCGACGAATAGATTCTTCTCGATAAATACTAACCTGCTTGTGTTTTAAGGCCCTATTGTCCGCATTACACCTGATGAGGTACATCTGAGTGACCTTGAGAACTACGATAAAATCTACTACGTAGGAAGTCGTTACAGCAAAGATGCGAATTTCTATGGCGCCTTTGGCAACGAAAACTCTTCTTTCACGACGCCCGCCAATGAACTGCATCGTCAGCGTCGAACTGGTCTGAATTCTTTCTTTTCACGCAAGATTGTAATCGATCTTGAGGACATTGTCCAGGATAAGGCCCGGAAGGTATGCAAAGCAATTGACAAGACCATCGCAACTGGAAAGCCAATGGATCTGCATCATGCTTTGCGTGCTGTGTCTATTGATGTCATCACTGAGTATGCCTTTGGTGAAAGCTATGGCTTATTGGACACCCCTGACTTTGGCTATGACTTCTTCATGCTTGTCCTGCGCTTAGGGCCTGCTGCCTGGATCTTCCGCCAGGCTCCATGGCTGAAGACTGTCTTGAGATCAATCCCCGAGTCTCTTGTCCGTGTCGTCAGTGCGCCGATGACCAACGTTATCGACATGCAACGAGTAAGTCCACTAGTCATCACAAATAATAACGAGAGAATATAACTAACCCACGAATAACCAGCACTGCAACAACAAGTTGAGAAACATTGAGAAGCAGCTTGATGTAGGATCTGTCGAACTCAATGGCAGAGCGACCATCTTCTCAGCTCTTATGACTCCCGATGACCGTCGAAAGCCAGCTGCTGTAGCTCATCTTGAGGATGAAGCTTATACTGTTCTTACTGCTGCGGCCGATACAACTGGTAATGCTATGACTACTATCTGTCGCTACGTGTTTGCAGACCCGTATGTCTATGACAAGCTTCACGCGGAATTGAAAACTGCATTCCCTGATGATACTGAAACAATGAGATTTCAGGTTCTGGAAAAACTTCCATATCTGGTGAGAAAAACAGCACAAGCTTCAGTATCGCTTCCTCTTGATGGCCCGCTAACTATTATAGACTGGTGTGATCAACGAGGGCCTTAGGCTGTCATTCGGTGTTGTTGGAAGACTTCCTCGAACTGTTCCTCAAGGCGGGGCTAATTTTCACGGCTACAACCTTCCAGCTGGAGTAGGTACTGCAGTTTCCCTTTCGATGAAAAGCCCTCACACCTTTGTCTATAGTCCGTTGTTTCTATGAGCTCCTGGCTGCTCCATCGAAACGGAGAGTATTTCCCAGAGCCCGCCAAGTTCGATCCAGATAGATGGGTCAATGCCGCCGACCCACAACGTCTCCACAAAGCCTTTGTGCCTTTTGGGAAAGGAAGCAGAGCATGTGTTGGTATGAAGTATGTTACTATAGAGCCCTCTTCAGTCGATGGGTTTGCCATATGCTATTCTTTTACTAACGGCCTTCCAGTCTTGCATACGATGAAATCTATGTTACGATCGCCCAGATCTTCCGCCATTACCCTAAACTGAAAAGCAATGCCCATGAGCTTACTGCTGAGGATTTGGTTTTGGACGACTACTTCTCTTCATACAACCCAGCGAACGCCAAGACGCTTGAGATCTTGGGTTAAAATTACAGGCCTTATTTTAGATAGTAGCTGCGCAATACTGCTATTTAGACGTGCAAATAGGTAGAGGCGTACTATCAGAGAGACCTTCTTTTAGCAATGACCTTAGTATTAGCCCGGGACCTGGTATTACAAGGCTTGTTACAGTAGTAGACCAGAATGCGATCTAAGAACTAGAGTTTACGATTTGAAGCTCCGGAGACAAGTACTACCGTGCCACTGGCAGTGAACGATGTCGTGGGTGCTGTCAATAGTCTGTCTCATAAGTGATTTCATCGAACTACGCTAGAAGTTACGCGTGTTGCATATTCCATATCTGACATGTTTCTCCGAGGAGTGCCGGGGGCTCTTCGCCAGCCATTGTCACAAGTGAACCTGTAATAACCCTTACGTTATTACTTGATATCGGTATTCTGAGCAGGATCATGTCTTGGGAGGCGTATGCATGAACCAGGGGTACTCAAGTTTTGGTTAGTGTATGACGAGTTCACTTCTTTGAGTTTCCATGAAAGCACGTAAGTGGATTGCGTAATAATCTATCATCATATCTGAAAAAGACCAGCACATTCAGCAGATGTACCAGTACATCGTGGAGACCTAGTTAGGCCTGACAGTCCTGCGAGCTGGTGGGTCATCGTGTACAAGCCTGCACGCTTACGATAGCAGGGGCGTTTTGTCTTTGATGCGCATAAGCTTGCAGCGGCAGTTACAATTTGTTCAAAGACGGGAAAAATCACGCTATGATACTGCCATGTCATCAGGGTAGCATTTCCTAAATCGAGGTGTCGCTTAGATTCCTGTCAGACGATCTACGCTCGAGCGGCTACTTGCCTTTGGAGACCCGAGCGTCCCAATCGATTAGGGACTGGAAGAGAGCGAACACCCTGTTTGCCGTCTTGATTTAGCTATAAAGAAGAGGAGCGAGAGGTGTAAGGTCAAGACAAGCAACCACCAGTCAATATGCCATCTTTCCATGATCTCGACTTTTCAAGCTATCAGGTTCTCAAGTTTCCAAACAAAATTCAAGATGAGACACCTGATCCAAGTATCGTATGGATGCTTGAGAAGCTCAATATAACGCATCATGGAGGTGGACCACTACCTCCACCAGGAAAACATCAGGCTCCCAACTTCCGCCCTCTTGGTTCTCATGTACACGAACTTCTTGAGACCCACGGCAAAGCTCTGCGTTCAAACAATCCCAGCCTACCAAGCACTGTGACGGAGTCGTTTCTTCATGGAAGGTCACAATGGATTGATGAACCAATCATTACCAAATGGAGACAACCCAGTAAAGAGCTTCGCGCGGTGCTCACCCAAACTGAAGAGCTTTACCATCGATGGAGCCTCTCAAAGCCATCCCCTTTTGATCCCTTCTTTGACAAGCTCTGGATGGAGACAGCCGATATTCTCCGAGATGCTGGGCTTCCATGGCACAACAATAACCTAAACATGCCTGATGAAACCGATTCAAGGTCAGTTTCTATCCCTGCTCCTACCACGATCTGACAGACACTGACTTGTGTCAAGCTGGCCTTTTCACTTCAAGACATTTGAGAGGGTTGCAGTCCTCGCCAAAGGAAAGAGGGTCCAGGACCCAGATGCCTCAGGCTATATCACCAACTGGAGTGAAGGCAACTACTATGGGATCAGGGCTCTGAAGCAGGAGCTTTACTCTCAGTACCCGAAGCAAATGCCCGTCCTTTTGATCGATCATCTTGAGACAGATCTTGCAAAGGCAGCTTCCCACATATTTGGGCTTGAATGGCACCGAGTTTCACTCAACGATAAAAATGCACTGATGGACAATGTCCGTCGCCTCACCATTCATGGGAAGCGACCTATCATATTCGCCGCCACCATGGCCAATATGAGCGGAGAAGTGGATGATATATCTGCCATTGACAAGATTTCTCGCAACTTCCCCCTTATGCTCCACTTGGATGCTTCTCGCGTTTTTGATTTCTTGACAACAGTCGGGGAAGACTTTCGTCAACTTCTTAAAATACCTCGCCTTCGTCTTCACCATGCTAAACATGGTGAGCATGGTTGCCTCGTTAATGGAGAAATCCTGGCGAGCACTATTGTTGCGGGAGGTTCAAATGCATATGTCTACCCGCCTCCTGTTGTTGCACTCAAGCCCAAACTTCTCGGTAACCAAACCCCAACTCGAATCGAATATGTTAGGGGTACAGATGGGACACTGTCTGGATCAAGAGACTCCATTGGTCCTCTGATGCTATGCCTTCAAGAGCTTCGATTCGGAAGCAAAGGGTTCCAAGAGATCTATGAAAGCTGTTTCATCAGAAGAATGAGATTGGTAGATGAACTCAAATCCCTGAACGTACAGTTCCACGCTCCCCCAACTTCATTGGACCTGATTATCCGAGCATCCTCTGGTTGGGCCAGTGACTTGATGGACCTCGGAGCCAGAGAGGTCGGGGGGGACAGGTACCTTCTCACCATCCAACCCAGCATCAATGGCGAAGATGCCAGATCTCTATTGCACGTCCTTGGGGCTCACAATGAGTTGCATTTATCCAAGACTGCAGTACAGATAGAGCTGCAATCGCCTAGATCGCGCTATCGTCTGCCGGATGGGGTGGTACAAAAAGTATGGCAGACAGTCCAGAGCTTCAAGATTGCGGCTCGGTATTCATGTGGCTATCCCTTGAATCAAGCTCCCTACTCGGCCCTAGGCCCTGTAGTTGGTCACTTTCTGGGGGTTCGAATCCCGGAAGAATGGGCTAGATGCGAAGCTTCCAATATCCTGCAGCGGCGAAAGAAATCCTTGGGCCTCTTGACTAAGGAGTCACAAAAGTCCTTTAGCGCCTGCTTCACCACGGGTAGCACAATGGGCAACCGAATCGGGCTTCACACTGGTCTCATCCAGTATCCTGACGCGTTTGTGTATTTCTCTTCGGCCTCACATTATAGCGTCAAAAAGACTGTTAAGGACTGTGATACGTGGACCCGTCGCTGGATGCCCGGAAGATGCCCCCGCTTTGCCGAGATCCCAGCCGACGAATATGGTCGTATGATTCCGACAGCACTCGCGCAGCAAGTTTTGTCTGACAGGGCCGGATGTATGTCCCACAAAGAAGAGTATCAGATGATTCTCTTCGCCAACATGGGCACCACTTTTGTTGGAGGTCAAGACGATATTCACAAAATTACAGAAACACTGGCTCAGATCGAGGTAGTTCCATCCTACATTCACGTTGATGGGGCATTGGATCTAGGATTCGTCGCCCATGGGCTCCATCTAGGGCCACCGGGTACTCAGCGGGCAGTTTCAAGGATCCCCGTAGTACAGGGTATCACACTCAGCCATCACAAGGTATTTGGGATCATGGTTTCTGGGGAAGTCATCAGCTACTGCCCCAACCACCCCAAGCAATTTGACGCCCTGGCCGGGACCGTCGACCCGCGAGCCGTTTTTGAAACATGGCTCTTTGAACAGGCCTACCACACGGTTGACTTGGTCAGCATCTGGAAATATTGCTTGGACAACGCGAAACTACTGCGCGAGCTCCTGGCAGAACACAAAATTCCAACGCACTTCAATCAAGAGAGCATTATCACACTTTTGGAATATCCGCCACGTTGGCTGGTCGAAGAGTTTCACCTCGCACCTGAAGGAGACTGGGTTCATTTTATCACCATGCCTCATATCAACCCTACAACCATCAAACGGTTCGTTCGAGCGATTGCGTCGGTTGATACAAGTTGTGGGACTGCCTTCGATTATGTCGGACACTCACTTGCTTCATCTTTGCATTTGAATGGTCATGCTCAGCTCCGACGTCTCACAAGTCGGAGCGTCTATAGCGAAAAGGTTCTAGCAGTTGCAAACTTGGCCATCTTGCAGAATCTCCAGGCTCAAAATGTCCGTGACGATCTTGGTCTCAGAAGCTTAAATGACATACGATCTTGTTTTATTTACAGTGCCATGTCTTTTGCACTGTTCAACGACCTGAATGAGCCGCTGGTTGTGTTTCTTGCCGATGGAACTGGCGACAGAGTGCTTAAACCTAGTTTGATGCTAGTGAAATACTCCTTCCATGATAGGGTACACATGCTGCACGATATTGCTATGCAGCTTTATGGACATGTGGGGGAGTTAGCAGACGTGATCATTGAAGTCGGTGCTTGGAGCTATCAGGTTATGTTCTTTTGAAAATAAATTTGTTTTTACTAGCGATCTGGAGTTCTCCGACTGACCCTTTGGATATATCTAAATCAAACGCTTACCGCTACAAAGATATGTTATCTATATTATATCGATTGGAATTGAGATAAGCTATAATACATAGTAGGTCTAAACCGATCAGTTGCTTAACGACGTTGTGGTTGGCAAAGACCTTATCGGCGGTGGTGGTCGATGGTAAGAGGGACTCTAACCACTCCTTCTCAGCACCTATTAAACATCAAAGTCAAGGAATTTAAGCCACACCAAGCAAGCCAAGCACCTCACAGCCCTTGTATATATCTCCTTAGTTGTCATTAATAACCCCTACAGTGTGACCCTAACCCTAAGCTTGAAATTCCGATTAGATTGGATGTGGCTATCTGTGGAAGGTCCTAGCCCAAGACGTTAAGAGAGGAGGGTACTCGGTCTGGTAAAGCTGGCGTGCTGGTTAATATCGCAGGGAAGTGGACAACGGAGCGGAACTCAATTTCAGTACGAGATTTTTGTTTGACTAGGGTGGCTTAACTAAGTGTTGATTGGTGAAATGCACCATTTAGCCTGTCTATTGACGTGTTTTGTATATCTAGTTGTGGCGCTTGAAGTAGGCAAAGTAACAAATCGAACTGCTTTCTACACCTCCCTGCACGTCTTTCATTCCCCCAGCGACTTGAATCATTGTTCTTTACCCCCAATCCATCACCTAGATAAAACTGCCTGTTATTCACTGTGCGACCAAAACCACCTTCTCCTGGTCGACTCGACTGCAACAGTTGAACAAAAAGGTTCTCGCCTCTAACCACCCCTCAAAAGTTTCTGATTCCTTTGCAGCCAGTGATGAGTTCAAACTTGGGTAACTGATTGAAATGACTATCACGGATTGCCCTGACAGGAGTAAGTTCAGAGACAAAGCTTATGAGAACTGGCTACTGCTTACCTGTGCCCCGCGACACCTCGAGCGACGCTACCATCAAGGTAATAATGATCTCCCCACCCGCATTGTTTGTTCTGCACGAGGCCAACTGAACCGATGTACAGATCGCAATAGACTTTGAGCAGTCGATCGTCGCGAGGGTTAGTAATCAGCTGGAATCGGTATCTGTCTAGACCGCTTTTGACCCAATTTTTGATATATTTGACTTCTAAGGAACAAGCAGCCCGCTTGACCTCAGCTCCTGGTATGTGTCAGACAAAATATCTTCATGATCAAATTACCTACCAGTTTCAGCAGGAGCGGCCAGAGCTCCAGTGAGCATTGGGATAGCTAGAGTAGCTTGAGTGAATAAGGTGAACTTCATCTTGATTAAAAATTGATTGAAATTGACTCAAGGTGGTTGAAAATGGTCGAATCTATTGAAAGGTGATCTCTAGTGGGCGATGATGAGAGAGTGAGAACTGCTTAGAGATAAAAGCTTACATCGCGTAACGAGGCCTCTATCTTATACTTGCAGATAATTGCTTCTTTGACACGGGACGCTTCGTTTCATCTGCTCATTGTGACCCAAAACTTGTAAAATCATAGAGATGTTCACACCCCTGTCTCCGTGGCTGACTTGTCCCTTCCTAAGCTCCTCCTAAAATGCCAGCAATACATACCGTTAACGCTAAGGTGGCCGGCCATATCATTGTCCGACCCGCGTCGGGGAAGTCATCCGACGGACTAAGGCGGGCCGGCAACAGCTATGGGGCATTTGCGAGGTCGCCTAGCTTGGACCCTAAATTCTGGACTCAACTCGAGACCCTTGGGCGAATTGAGAGAGTAGCTTATTTTTGCTTGGTGGGTCTACTACAAACATCCTCTCTCAATAGTTGAATGCGATACCATGTACAAAAGTCGATTTGGGAAAGTCCCTTTGACTGGTACTTTTGGTAGAGGACAGACCGGATCCTGTAGGATCAACCCTGCAGTCCGAAGAGATTTGGACAGTAAGTGACCCTTGAACACCTCGTACTTATCGGTAGTCATTAGGCAGATGATATTTTCGTTATACAGGGCCCATTCCTAAGTGATGGATGCTGCAGGGACTAGATCGACGCGCGTTCAGTAGCAGCAACTTGGAAACTGATGGACTATGATACTAGAGTTTTCCCCCGTGGGGTGAACGTCGGGTCGGCCCATTTCAACCAAGGGGTACTTGAAAGTGTAGGTAGAAACTTTTGAAGGTTATTATTAAAATGCTCAGTCTTCCATGATTCAATAGTTTGACAATGGGCTATGTGTCTGGCCTGTGATAGTACTAAACAATGCAAGGGTGGTAAGGCAAATCTTCCCTGAGCAGCTGCATAATCAGGCTAAGAGTTGATAAAGTAATGCAGACAATATCTACGGCACAGTTAAACAAATGGACTTGATTGTGGGACCCGAAATCCCGCCAAGATTCAGATATTCATGCTTGACCCCTACGGCATTATGTGGTTCCAATATGTCCAGACCGTTCGAAGGAAGTGTAGGATCATTACGCAGTGTAACAAGCCCGTGGATGTGGATTATCTTTACGATAACCTCAAGATACCGTGCTTGGTTACCCAGAAATGTCGATTCAAGAATACAAAATCCTCCTTCCTGAAAGCCAAGATGCTGACGTGGAAACCACAAGTTGGAAAACTGTGCAATCTGCGCCAGATTGTTAAGGGAATTCATCGATCAAGCTCATCCTAGTCATAGGCTCGGTCGAGGCCCTCCAGGTCGGCTTGGTCTTTGACTTTTAATGTCTGGCTTGTTGCTACGTTACCGGCAGAAAGCGACAGCTTGAAATAGCCCTGACCAATGGACTACTATAAAGAGGAAGCATCGTCTCTAATCCTCGCTCTTGCTTTTCTACAACAACCCGCAAGCAATCCGTCACTCAGTCAGATAATCTACCCGATTCCATCAAGATGAAGTTTTCCATCCTCGCACAGACTATCCTAGCCATTCCCGCTCTTGCCACGGCCATTCCAGAGCCTGTCGACGGTACTAATCGTAAGGATACTGTCGCCTTTGATCATTGAGTGACTATTTGCTAATTAGCTTCCTCAGTTGTTGAACGTGCGAAGTGCAAGTTGACTCTCCAGTGGAAGTCTAACTGGTATGAAAAGGGCAAGAGACGATATCGCGTACAGCTGATCACAAGCCTACGAAACGACGAGCATCTTAAGATATACTGCGGTATCATGAGGAGATATACCAATCAGTTTGAGAATCAGCAATGCTATTGGAGAGATGGCATTTACGTGGTTGACCTCAGTGAAGTCCAAGGCCCAGCTGGCCATAGGTAAGCTCTGCTATATCTTTTATTGTTCATATCTAACATTCTGGTTGGTAGCGCATACAAGCACCAGCACGACGTTGCAGCTTCGTGGTTCCGCGAGGGAACTGGCTGTGATGTTGTTCAGAACACTTAGATTGAACAATCCAGCGGTCAGTGTTTTGTTTCTGCATTTGTAAAATGCTGGTGCACTGACTGAACAAACTCGCTGAAGTCGATCTGGTATGGGGTTAGTGTCAAGGATGTCGAAAAAAGGGGTCGACTGGAGTCGCGCATTGGAACAAGCAGAAGTGAGGGCAGTTATGTGTCTAAATTCCTTTCAACCTATTATTCTATATCTTGTGTCTTGGGTCACCTATTATGTACCTTTTCTGCAATATTGAGAGAGGGGAATTCCTAGCTAAATTGTGAGTACCATAACAATTCAAGTACCCTTTGGACATCTCAACATTCTTGGCTGGTCGAACAAGATGCTAGTATGTATGTGTTGTTAAGGTTAGGACATAGCAGAGTCTAGCAAGTGCGATGCAATGCGCTAAGACCTTTAAGACATATCCTGGCCAGGCGGCTTTTGAGATATAGTAACTGTCCATGTTTCTACTGTAAGGCTTTCTAGCCAGATATAAAAAATAGTAACGATAGGTCAACTTCCTGCCGATCTGGTACGCTGGTCTTGGCTTGCTAGCAAGTTGCCCTGTTGCTATGCTTGGTTGTTGACAAGCTATCTACCATGGCTGGCAAGATGGCGCCTGACTTCCTGTACACTTGCAATCCGTTCCTTTAGGGCACCAATCGGAGACTTCCCAGTGACCCGTAGTGTCACATTGCATCTATAACGATTTAGCATGTACTTTTGAGTAGAAAAAAGCGGATTCCACGAAAGACCTCATCGACATACCACGAGATTGCCGCCATTGCATCCCCAATCACCGATAGTGCAGGGCGCTTTTCTTGCTGCGTGTTCCGGAACGCATTTGATCGCTGCAGCAGGCTGAAGGAAGAGAGCCCAAGTTGTGGCCAAGATGGCGTGTTGGAACTTCATAGTGACTTGTAGACTGATGGAAAGAGTAAATGGTAGAAAGGTCTTGATGGTGAAATGAATCTGCCATAGTTTCGCAAAGAACGGCGGACTTGCCTAATATTTATATCTACAAAGTACCCCGTACTCGCTTACTCTACTTACATCAGACCCTCACCGTGCATTGTACAGTTACTTTTTAATATCGGATCAAGTTGCCGTCCCATGGTCCATCATTCGCTCGGCTGCTGGAAGGAGTCGAAGGATGTTGTACGTGGAGCAAGCGAGGGGATCATCGGGCACAGATCTCTCGCGAGGTACAACCTATTATAATAAATTTCGCGACCAATGACTCGGCATCAACTTGAAGCTTTGAGTACCGAGCTTTTCGGTCCTTTAAATCCTTTCAAAAGGTCCTGGCAAGTTCGGCAAAAATTGTGGACTCAGTGGTCGCCTTATGACTAATGCCGAGTACTCCCTGGTTTATATGTCTTCTTGTAATCTCTGTGATCAACCTTAGTGACAGTTCGGTCTGTGCTACGATTATACCATACACAGAAGATCAAAGTAGCCTATCGTTGAATACAGAAAATTAACAGCAAAACAATCTGGCAATTAAAGCTGTCCTTCCTCGACTAGTCCAGTAGCGCCCCTCCTAACCTGGGTTAGCTGAACTGCGGTTCCACGCCGCTGAATTACTTGTTCCCGAAGTTTCTGCAAAGCTATGCTATCGATAAAGAGCCTGCGACTTACTCCATGCACTCGTCTTACCAAGCCAGTAATCTTCCCGCCCAGTAGTATACTAAAGGCCAGAACAGTTATTAATCCTTGTATAAACCCTGCGTTTGATGTGGAGATATTGAGGGTAATCCCAACAACTATCCATGTAAGAAGGGCGAAGATAGAATACCCTATGGCCGAAAAGGTAGTAACTTCGTTCTCACAGTCTTTTAATCGGAGATATTCCATCAATACATTCGCCTTAGCTTCGTCCAGTACGTTCTGCTCGTTATCGTTTTCAGTGGCTTGCTGGGCTTCGACGAGCTGTATAAGAAAGACGTCTGGCGCAAGGTATTTCACAATGTCATCAAGAAGCCTATTGAATGCCGTTCTAAGTACCTGGATGTCCGAATCGGTGCTGACGCTCACGGCTTGTTGTCCTGTTGTATTGTTATTGTCGACAGTGTGCTGAGATGGTGCGTTCATCTCATTATGGGTTTCAGTCCCGGCGATCTGCCACGCTTTCTCTGTGTAATCGTCGAACTGTCAGTATTTCTAGGCGCACATACTGGAGCGATCGAAATACCGTGATAGCACTCTGCAGCCGCAAGGAAAGGCAACACAAGGAGAAAAATAGCCATAATCTGTCCAAATCCCATGTAGTTCGTGTCGGCATCCAATGACGGTGCCTCAAGCCAACGGTAGAAAACAACTTGCGAGATCCCATATGCGAAGCTGTATGCGATGCCGGTCAATGAGGAAAGGAAAGATTCCTCGACCAAGTAGCTTCCCTTGACAGCTTGACGCATCCAGCGCGGTAAAGAGAGCAGAAATCGCAAGCTGTACGCTCGAGATACTGAATGCCAGACTTGAATGTGTTGTTCATTAGATAATGTGAGTTCGACCAGCACGGGAGGGTTTTTGTCTCCACGTGACCACCAGCTAGAAATGCGGGAAATGATTCGAATAAACGTCGCATCATCAAAATAGAGGCGCCAGATCCGCACACAGTATCCATGCACTAAAATCATCAGCGTCATCGCCGGTGAAGCACTGCCGACCCAATAGAAAAGGCCACCTGATTTCGGACGATGAGAGAAGACACACTGGACGGGGATCGTCGAGTCTAGATGTAAGGAAACAATGGTAATACAAAAGGTATAGACGAGTAGGACTAGAACCAGGGCCATTGCACAGACCCGAACGTTTCGAATGACACCGTGGGATCTGAGATAGGGTCGGAGTGCATCCAGAGTTGCTAAATGTGTTGTGGATGAGAACCAAGCAAGGCAAAGAACGACCGAGAACTCGTACCCTGATAGTTGCTTCTGGTTCGAGACTCCGGAAATCAAGATAGCAAGACCAGTAACCAGTTGCTGGTCGCTAAGTGCGAGGATGAACTGAGTAATGGCCTGTTTTTTTGCTTCACGGGACTTCTCTTTACCACTCGCGCTGGGGGGAGCTGCTGGACTTTTGGAAGTTGGGTATCTCGTCTCCGCCCACTTGATCACATATCGATCCAGATCGCTGTTGAACTCATCACTCAGCGAACCAGAAAGGTAACCGAATATGACAGCCGTTATCGTTATTACGGCTGTGACAAAGAAAGCTGCCAGGGCCTAGTAATATGAAAACTATGTTACGACGGATTTCGCCATGTTGCCAGTATTGACTCACCCCAGGGCCAACTATGTCGGAGTCAACTGTGATGCTCCCAACAGGCGGCTCGCAGTTCAGCCCATTACTAGTGCCATTGGCCATTTATGCGTGATGGGGCGATTTCTATAGTAAGTGATTGGGGAAACCCAGATTTGAGGCTTCGGATCGGGATTGCCAGCTGCTAAAATTGGACACTTCGCTGTCTACAGGACGCAAGGTAAGGGCTGGATTGGATCACGAGAGGAGTAGTTGAAAATGCCAAGGTGGGGTATGCAGGGCGGCTGTACTTATAATACTCGGTGACTGATTGAACTAAGCTCGTGATCTACACAGCCCGGCATTCATGCACTGGCAAGACGCCTGACAACAGGCCTAGAATTAAGCCACTGCCCCAGCCTGATTTAGGTTTTCAATAGTGGCAGATCGAGAACAAGCCACTTTGTTTTAACGGGCAAAGATAAGCAAAAAAGAGCTATCTAGCCTACAGTTCCAGACTACAAGCGGGGTAAACGAGGATTGCCACAGGCGGGCAATACCGACAACTAGGAAGCTCAGCTGAAAACTAGTGAAACCTTGTCGCTGAATGACAGATACAAATAACTTGGTTTTTCCGCTGTTTCTCTACAGCGATCAATACCAACAAATCAACCTTAACACACTATTTGTACTACTTGTTTTGCAAAAATGGCAACGGACCTTGCGCAACGCTACCTGGATTCCATGAAACATCTCTCTTATGGAAATGCGTTATTTGAACCAGCCCCATTCTCGCGCCTTAAACCAGGTTCCCTCGGCTATCTGGACGAACTGCAGCGCTGGCATCCAATCCTGAACCTTTTGGATTCCGAAGCGCTGGCAAAGGCAGGCTACTCGCCCTTGGGAGAGCTGCGGCCCAGTGAACCAGACGTTCGCCGTTTTGGGCCTCAGCTGTCTAACAAGACATCCGAGACCAGAATCGACCTTGAAGGGGGCGTTGGTGCTGCTGCAATGGGACTTCCCGTTGACGTCACTGGGGCTTACAAATACAGCACATCCAGTGAATTTGGGGCCGTCCTTGTTTGTGAGAATGATGTTGTATCTGAAGGCTTCGATCTCCGTCAACCATTTGCCACTTGGTTGCAAGAAAATGCAAAGGCGCTGTTCAGGGACTATCCTGAAATCAAAAGGCTTGGTCTTTACGCAGTGACTTGGACTTATTCATCAACGGATATCCACATCAGCGCTTGGGATGGCCAGAGCAACGACGTCACCGTCGGAATTAAAGCTGGCTTCGCTGGTGCTGGTAATCTGGGCCCGAAAACATCGTGGGTCCGAGGACAGTCAAGCAGCGGATGGTCAGAATGGACGGATCAGAAGAGAGTGCTTTTCTTTACCGGTGTGTTTATGAGAACGAATCTCTTTGGCTGGGCGCAAATGAAAATGAAGAAGTGTGGTCTCCCAAAAGGGACTACTAGGTTCGACGTGGAGGGCGAAGAGGGAGAACAGAACTTCAGGGCCTTTTTAGAGCCTGTTGGGGATGTAGATAAGGCGAAAGCTGGGTCTACGGATTAGAGTGTTAGCTATACCCAGCAGGCTACTTAAGTAGCTATAGGAGGAATGAAATGTGTTTTAACTTTGTGGTCTACTTAACTGCGATTTGCTTGATATGATAAAGCTAAGATTTTCAGCATTTAGCGAACACTATGCGACTCATAGCAAACCTTGGCTGAAGCTAGGGCAACTTTGAAATTAAAGTCTTTCAACTCTGCAGATAAACGGGAGGTAATCTTACTCAGCCTCTTAACTGTCCTCTCCGTATCGTCTGCTACCTCCAGGTCTGAGATTGAAACGCATTTTGTGTTCCGTGGCCGATTGGATATAAATGGAGAAGAAATATCTTGTAAAAGCCATCTCGCTTCAGAGATAAGTTTCGTCTCTTCATCTACCTCAAGATCTGTAAAATAGATTTGAGAAACGAGAGGTCGACGCAAGAACATTTTCAAAATGTTCTGAAGCCAGTCGTTGGGGTAGCGATCGATGCTGTAATCGAGAAATCTCGCATTGAAAGAGAGTTTGGTGAAGTTTACCCACGGCGCATCCCATGTATCGCCTGGAAATCTTGGATCGACAAAAAGGATGTCTCTTTTCTGATCGAAGTATGACAGGTTCGAAAGGCCGGTCTCCTGACAGCGCGGGAATTGTGTAAGCGTTTCTTGTGCCACAGCACGAGACTCCTTGCAGATTCTGAGAGCAATAGGCGTCTCAGGGGATTGAACACAATGGGCGAATGCTCTCAGGTCTGGCATGCGCGGACCACAGCGTCTCATAACCACCTTGTGGAACTGCGGCCCTGGCAGAGTGAATTTCCAGACGAGGCGACGTAGCTCGGCGGGAAGTCGGAGGAAGGGGAAAGGCTCAGAGGCACGAGGCCTTTCGATAGCTCTGGATTGATTTGAAGGTGGCATTGTCTCTGAAGTTTTGTGTTTGTGTTCTGTTCCAAGATGGCTGGCTGGGGTAAAGTGTTGCCTAGAATACGACATCACGTGTTAGCTTATCGTTATACATGGGTACACTTTGGGACACTTACAGTTACAGGGATGCTGGAAGCTGCTCAAGAGCGAAATTACATTTCATTGTAGATACCGCTTAAGAGCTTTTACAGATTAAATGAGACAGCATTTCTTTTATACGATACTGAATACTAGATGTAGAGATGCAGACGCAGGTGTAAGGAGTATGGAAAATAGACAGATATGTTCTTGATACAGAACCTGGCAATTAAAGGTCTTCCTAAGAAGATCATCAATAGTAGGATTATCCATTGCCTATATCGGCTTCTATTTGGATTTCGTCATAGCAGGCTGACTTCAGATAAATTGATCTAAGCTTTATCTGAGGTCTAGTAAGCTAAAAATGCCTTGCCGATCCTGATTTCCCCTTTCGTGCATATTGAACCGCTGCGGCCAAGCAACAGTTTCGAGTCCAGCAAATGGAAGGTCGGCTATGTTGAATGAAAGTGATGGCCCCCAAATTCAACCTTGCCGGTTTTCTTTTTCGCATCACATCAACCAATGAAGGTTATACACGTCATGCAGATAGATTATCATTTGCCCAATCAAGTAATTTCCGCTTTACCTTGTTTCTACCCTTGACTTTACTTGCAGTTGTTAAAACCCACTCAATCGTCGGGCTTCAAGTCTCATAATTTCTTTCCCAGCTATCGGTCTCTTGCAATGAATGTAATCACAGTTGCCTTATCGCTCTTTTTGGTCCATTATGTACTGTCACTGGATGATCCAAAGTGTTACCACCCCAGTGGTGACGAAGCAAGGCAGTCCTACTACCAAGCTTGCAAATCGAAGGAGACGAGCTTCAAAACCTGTTGCCCCGGAGTCTGGACGTGTTTGAAGAACGGGCTATGCGAATCAGGCACTGGGCCGGCCAAACCTGTTGCCAGTATAGCTCGTGGTGCTTGTACAAACCAAGATTGGTCTGGATGCCCGTCGATATGTCCTTTGGGTAAGTGTTGCGTTAGAAAAGGTCCCTCAACCTGCAAGCTAACTGTGCTTCTAGAAAAGAGCAATACTACGGTTTTTGTAGCGAAGTGCGACGATGGCAAATACTGCTGTCACGCCCGACAGGGTTACGATTGCTGTTCTGGAGGAGATTGGCGATTTTCGATCAAAGAACCTGGACCACCAGTTGCCGCTATAGCTGGTGGTACTGTGGGAGGGGTTGTTGGTGTGGCCATTCTACTAGGTCTAGGATGGTGGTTCTGGAAGAAGAAGGGAGCAGCAAGGAATAAGGCTGATGAGAATGCCGTGGTTGAGAAATCTTCCAAAGGAAGCCATATTGCTCACCCTTCAGTAGCAGAAGCTGATGCTGGACCAGAGAGCGTATTGGTTGAGTCGGATGCGAGAACCACACAGCCAAATAGGCTTCATGAGTTAGCAGCTTGAAAGGATATACTGCAGAGCATACCTGATAAACAATTCCCACCTGAATCGAATATTTCTCCAAATAGACAATCAATTGCTATTCGGGTTAGCTAGAAAACGACGTCTCATGCTGTGGTACCATTGCACTCGATTAAATTCTTGAACTCAGCTGCTCCTTGATAGTATACCGCGCTATACCATCGATATAATCCAGGGTGTATTGTATCTCAGCCTACTGACGCGCTTGAATAAGCTTAATTTTGACCATCCTACCCTAAACTTGAAGATTCCACCCTGCTGACACGGAATCGACGCTACTCATCTCTCGCTTGAGGTTTAGCGAGCTCGAGCCAATTGTCGCCCATCGACCCCCTGGTCACCCTTGTCTAGCGGTCCACCCAAGTCGTATTAGCATTCGAAGAATTGTTTTTATTTTCCAGGAACAATTACACTTCCAGCGCTGATAGATACAACCTGATTTGCGGTCGTATGTAACCCGACCGGCTGCTTCAGATCATATGACCGCATAAGCACATGCTTTTAACCGAATCCGGGAGTTATATTACACGGGGAGGCTTATAAATATCCTTTCCAACCCATGTACCTCATATGAAAGAACGACGTACCCCTACCCCGCTTAGCAGAATCGAGACTCGCCGTGCAGGTACGGCAACGAAATTAAAGTAACTCTTTTGCATTCCATCAACTCAAAGAATCAGCGGGAGACAGTACCATGGACGGTGAGGTGCAGCAAGGGATCTTGTACTTGAGGGACGTTGCGGCGGCTCTCCCGCAAGATCATGCGCGACGTCCTGCTTGTCTAGCCCAACTCAGCCAACTGCTCGGAATTCATTTCGAACAGACAAATGACCCCAAAATACTAGATGAGTCAATCGAAATCGGACTGGAGTCCCTCCAAGTCACATCGCAAGATAATCCCTGGCGGGGAACACGCCTTTGCAACATGGGCTCTCGATTCGATGACCGATATTCCATCACGGGGAACCCGTCTGACCTTGAACAAGCTGCACGTCTAACGAAAGAGGCTGTGCACGCCGTCCATTCGGACCGTCTCAGCCGCGCTACTTGCTTGATTGTCCGCGGTGCTATTTTGCAGAAAGTATTTTCCCAATCCGCAAGGCTGGAATATATCGAGGAGGCGATAGCCGTGACACTTGAAGTTCTGCAAAGCGTAGACGCCCATCAATATTGGTTCCAGGCTCTGAGAAATTTGGAAGGCTTCTGGAGCGACAAGTACTCCAAAACTCGGGATATCAGGGATCTTGAGACTGGTATTGAATACAATCGACTCGCGATGGAAGCAGCAGACGAGAACCCCGACGAACAAGTTCGCACCCTATGTGACCGGTCCCTTCGACAGCGGGATTTATATCTCATGACAAAGGAAGTGAAGACGTTGGACGATGCAATGGAAACAGGGCGACGGGCCTTGGGGATTGCAGCAGCCAATGGAATAGGTCGGGAGGTCTGCCTGACGAATCTGGGCTCTCTCCACTTCAACAAATTTGAGTCAATGGGATCACCAATCCACTTGAAAATGTCAATACAATTCGTGGAAGAAGCCATCAGTCTGCTGCACGATGGTAATGCATTGAAGTCGGCCGACCTGAGGAATCTTACAGACAGGCTCGGTCACAAATATGCGATAACCCAAGACGTTTCGGATATCCGAAGAGCAGTTGCTGTCGCCAAACAGGCACTGGCGCTCATGAAAGAGGACCACAGCGAATGGGTGTCGTTTTCATGCAATTTGGCTCTCCGCTTGGCACAGCTCTACCACAAGACAAGAACACGTGCAGATTTGGAAGCGGCCATACGAGAAAGCGAAGGATGTTCAAAAATTAGTCTGGCAGACGGCCAATTACATTCTCAAGTCGAGACCAATTTGTGTTATCTCTTGGGCGACCGGTATCTCAAGGATGGAACAACTCCCGATCTACACGACGCTATAAAGCACGGAGAACTCGCCATCAAAGGACCACCCTCCCCGAAATATCACTCTGTGCGTTTGATGAACTTGGCCTCAGCCCTTCGGGAACGATATGTCATGGCCGGTGACATTGCGGATTTAATTTCAGCCATTGAATTCAGCCGCGAAGCCATCAGCGGCCATTGCAAGAGCGAATCAGAACGTTTGAAGTATACAAGTACCCTTGGTTCATGGCTTGGTGAGAGGTGGATGAAGCTGGGGCATGAAGCCGACCTTACGGAGGGCTTGAGCTTTGCCCGCCAGGCATATAGTTCCTTCGGAGCTAATGAAGACGAGCGAGCACAATGCGCCAGCAATCTCGGGAAGCTTTTACAATCGATATACGAACGTACAGGTCAAATGAATGAGCTGGATGAGTCTTTGCTCTTGCACTCCGAAGCCCTTGAGCTCAGCGATAAAAATGATCACCACCGGGCGTTGAGGATGGTCAATCTTTCGTCGGCGCTCGGGAGCAAGTATTTGTGTTCCGGAGACTTGGCATACCTTGATCGTGCCATCCAGTTACTCGAAGGTGCTGTTGAAGGGGATTCTTCATCATCTGAACAGTTTGATCTTTTACATAACTACAGTGTTTTGCTCGGCTACCGGTATACGAAGACGTTGGAGATGCCAGACCTCGATAAGGCTTGTGAACGGCTGAAAAACGGGCTTGATCATATCCCGATTGATCACCCTACGAGATGGTCCCTGCTCAACGCCCTTGCCAATCGATTGAGTGATCGATACTCTGTCAAAGGAGACATTGAAGATCTCCATAAAGCTATCAGACTATCACGAGAAGCGTCTTTGACTTCATTCGACCAGATCAAGACCCGATCACTGAGTACCCTCGGCACACTTCTTGGTGACAGGTTCCTGGCGCTTGGACAGATCAGTGATATCGATGAAAGCATCAAAACTTTAGAAGGAGCTGAGACCAGGATGCCTAAGACCCACTTCGAACGACCAGGAGTTCTTGGCAATTTGGGAGTCCGTTTTGGTGATCGCTATACGAGAACAGGGTCAGTGGAAGATCTCGATGCATCGGTTGAGTACACTAGACTGGCATCAGGAACGACACCTAGGCAAGATGTCAACTGGGCTCCGAGACTTAGCAACCTTGCAGCCAGGTTGGGAGAGAGATATAGCATGATCGGGCGAGCAGTGGATCTCGACGAGGCCATTCGTATCGGTCATGAACTAATAACCCTACCCAACCTTTACCACACAAACCATTCGGTCTATCTCAACAACCTTGCGTTACGACTGAATGACCGATACACAAGGACTGGGTTCTTGACTGACCTTCAAAAGGCTGTATCGCATGCGCAAGGAGCCGTCGATGCATTACCTGCAGGTCATAACGATGTCTCTGCACGGCTCAGGACCCTTACATCTCTTCTTCATGAGAGATACCGCAAGACGGAAAATGACACCCATTTCAATCACGCGATGGGCATAGCGAACCGCGCTGTCGAAGCGGCTTTAGTTGATGGGCCTTCATATCCGGCGTGCCTAAACAACAAGGGCATTCTTCTGTTCAATAGGTTCCACGTAAAGAAGAGACAGGAAGACCTATTCGAGGCTACAAGGCTATTTCGAGATGCAGTGGAATTAAGTCCGGAGAACGACTCCCAGCGCGCAGATCGACAGCGATACCTGGGAGATGCTTTGCGTCATATTTACACTTATGATAAAGATTTTCAAATCTTAGACGAGGCCATATCCTCTCACAGAGCAGCGATGAGTCAGGCGAATGCTCCCCTTGGTGTCAGGCTGAGGGCTAGTAGGCATCTTCTTCAGAGTCTCGCTTTGAAGCGCGATTGGGAGACAGCCTTGGAAGCTGCAAAGGGAGCACTGGACCTCGTACCTCAACTGGTCCTACGATCACTGGACAATCTAGACAAGCAGTATCTTCTGACACAGGTCGCGGGTCTAGCATGTGAAGCAACGTCCATCGCCATTAAAGCAGGTAAAGAGCCAATCGCCGCCATCAAACTTCTTGAGCAGGGGAGAGGTATCCTCGCTACCTCAATTAACGATATGAGGATCGATATTGAGGATCTGGGAGGAAGCTATCCGAACCTAGCTGCCGAGTTCACACAGAGCAAAGGAGAACTGGAACGATTGGGACGCACGACGCAAGTCTCGGACTCAGCTGAGGTCAGCCAGCAGTACAGACTGGAAGAGCAGTTCAACAATGTTCTTGGCGAGATAAGAGCGAAGCCGGGGTTCCAGGACTTTCTGCTCGCTCCTAGTGAGCAGCGAATCCTTACCTGTACGAAGAACGGTTCAGTCGTCATCATCAATGTCAGTATGTTTCAATGCGACGCAATCATTCTCAAAGATCAGAAGGAGGAATACGTGCCATTACCGAACCTGGACCAGGAAGAAATCGAACGAAGAGTCCAAAGCGGCCGTATATACACATCCGAAACTCTGGAATGGCTTTGGGATGTTATCGCTAAGCCGATATTTGACAAAATGGACATCACTCATGATACAGGCTCCGGTAACTGGTCACGAATCTGGTGGATACCCACAGGGTTACTTTCCAGATTCCCTCTTCACGCAGCTGGCTATCATTTGAGGGACACCAAGGAAACAGTTCTAGATCGAGCTATATCTTCGTATAGTTCATCTATCAGAGCAATTCTTCTGACTGACGACAAACCGCTGAATGAGCCGAGCAGACCAAAGGCTCTATTGATTAGCGCTGAAGATGGCGACGCAAGTTCTTTTCTACCCTCTGCAAGACGAGAGATCGGCCTTATCAAGAACATTTGCGACACCATGGGTCTCGAAGTGGTCGTGGATTCGGGAAGATCAAAGACAGACGTGAAATCGCACTTGAAGGAGTGCAAGGTGTTCCATTTTGCTGGACACGGTCACACTGACGCTAACAACCCTTCGATGAGCTATCTCAAATTGGGAGCGGGAGAAGATGGAATATTGACTGTGGGTGAATTGATGGATCTCAATTTGAGCAAGCATCCTCCTTTCCTTGCCTACCTCTCAGCCTGCGAAACCGGGAGATTCAAAGATGTCAGGTATGCAGATGAGAGCCTTCATCTCATCGGAGCCTGCCAAACTTCGGGGTTCCGGCATGTCATCGGCACCTTATGGGAGGTCCGGGATGATTTGTGTGTGGAAGTTGCAGCTGCCGTGTACAAGGGTATTTTGGACCACGGTACAACGGATCGTGCGGTTTGTCAAGGCCTACATGATGCTGTGAGAGCTCTGCGCAAGAACTGGGTCAAGAATCATGCAAACGGATTATACCGAGCATCACAGCAGATTATCCGAAGGGATGTCGCGGCCAAGTCCCAATTGGAGCTACGCAATATAGTTCTAGTGGATGACGATGAAGACGAGAAGCTGGAATGGATTCCTTTTGTTCACTTTGGAAACTAAGAAATCTCTATGGAATAGGTGTAAGCCGATGACGGACAGTCTTTGTGAAGTATGACATGGCTATCTTTGGTCCCTTCTATGAGAACACTTTCCAAAAATTCGAAACATCCTCAAAGCGATTGAGTACTTGGTCATGCCTTTTATTTTTGTGTTTTTCTGAGGCGTAATTCCCCAATATCCCGGTCCAATGAACACAAGAATATGCCTTCATGCTTTCAGTTTTCTAAATTTCACCGAATTGATGGTCCAGGTTGAGCGAAGGACGAGTACGCGGATGGCCGGATACGAAATACACGTATAGCAGACACCCCTGCGTATTAAGTATTGCACTGGCCAACAACGTTTCTGTAGAGATGCCCCACAGAATAGCAGCAATTTGTAGTCCCCAGCCTCAAGGTGTCAGAAGAATTGGCTACCAAGAGCATAAGAGACGAAATGAAATAGCCACCTTATGCACATCTTTGGCTAGCATTTAGACCATTTTATTTGTGTAGCCTAATCCTTGTAGGACAATTCTTCTGACACCCACCTGCCTAGCACAAGTACAGTGGAAAACGTGTAAAAGAGTCTCCTAAGTAATGTAACTCTCTTAGTAACCCTATACGTTATGTAAGGGATACTCATCAACTGTATATCCGGGCTTCACAGCGCCGGACCCATTAGTTACCTGGCTAGGGTGAAAGATATTGAAGAGAAGAGCAACAAAAGACATAAGCGTCGCATCGAAGATATAGAGCCAATACTCTTCAGCCTGCAAAGCTCCGTCCTTCCCAAGAACGTATTCCGCGACACGGAAAATAGACCGAACGAGTATAAAAAGGCTCGAAGCGTAAAGGATGAAAATCAGCTTCTCCCAAGGCGTGTTCAAGACAAGAGATCGAGATGTCGGGCGAGAGCGAATCCGCATATGAAACACAACCGTGACAACCATAAAGAAGCCAAAGAAGACGATCTGAATGAACAGTCCGCCTACGATCATGTTCTCACCCATTTCGACCTTATCTTTGGACTTTGCCGAGGCAAGCATTCCGCCACCTCCACTCTGTGCCAGGAAAGATAGCACATCGCCAAGCACGAAAACCTTGGTCAACCACTTTGTTCGAATGAGGGATAAGTGTCCGGCATCCAAAAGAACTATCAGCCGGCCCAGTATCATGTAAATAGATGCGGCGAAGAGTGCAGGACCGAGGAGGAGTAATATGGACTGCATGATGTACGGGTTCTTGGTGTATTCTGGAGCTTCGTCCGCGGAGAGCGCACGGCCGACGTACCCAAATGCCTCAACTGTACTGAATCAGCGTTTCTTCATAGATATTAGGACAATGATACTTACAAAGGCATCCGATGAGGAAGGGGATAAAATACCACGTTCGATGTCGGAACATTTGCCATAGGTGGACAAGAGTGGTGATAGTGAAAATAATGACAAATGCAGCGGCCGCTGCTAAAGAGGGCTCATAGTTGTAAAAGGTGAAGCCTGCCATAATGCTGTGGTAAGAGACTGGTAGTTCTGTAGAAACGATTGTTGTGTTTGGAATTCTTTTCCAAATGAGTGTGTTTTGTTATGTAATGAATGAGAGGTAAATAGATAAGAAAGAAGGAAATGCAAGAAATAATTAACAGGTGAAAGTAAATAAAAAGTGAAAAAGAAGTCAACGAGAAAAGATAAAAGATCTTTTATTTATTCCTTTTAGCTGAAGCACTATTATAAAGGTTTGAGAAATCGTCACACTTAGTCGTGGATTACGATACGCGGATTTGGCCCCTGCATTCTTGGGAGCGCGTACCTTACACGGCAAGTTGTTTTAAAAGAGGGGACTGTAAGTCAAATGTCTTAAGCTTACTTTTTAGTCTCTTCACTAGCCATTCACTTTACCATTTATTTTATCATCTATTAGCTGTAGCATGGATGCCGCGGTAGGCCCGTTTTCTATACACGTATGACCATGACCAACAGGGATGTCTGCAGCCAATCCTTGACAAATTGTCCATTCTCAATCAGCCTTGGGCTAACTCATCCGACCTATCTATAGTAACACCAGATGTGTTCGGGCCGTGGGCCAGGGTAGGTCAGAGCCGCATGATTACTAAGAATTCAGAAGCATGGAAGACAATGAACGACGGGTTATTGAACCTGAGAGGCCCCACTGCTTTGACCCTTTCGGCGGAGTTGTCATTTGGCCAACGGATTCCACGTAAAAATGACCGCGCAGCTCATGGAACACGACATAATCGACTTTGACGAAGATAAGGTGAAGCGCGTCATTGCTAGCGACTGCACAATCAAAAACGGGTAGCTATCAAGATAAGCTTGTGAATGCCCGATGAATCCCTCTACCTATGAGATTTTATAATTCATATGCTGGACGACAGCCTATTCAGAGTATAACTGTTTCTGTGTTGAGCAAACAGATATTGTTCTTGTAGAATATACAATACGACCCAGGCGATACCAGGTTGACCAATATGTTTGTAAACATCTCGACTAGGGCTTAGAATGTAAACGTTTATGAAGATGAAAGAAAGCTCATTTCCAACCAACCCGTTCACGCCATTTGGCCAGATCAAAGTTTCCCTCTTCCAGATCCCGGGGGTTGCCGACGAAGATGAAAACATGACCATCATCGTCGGCAGGTTGCCGTCCATCCGTATACTTGACGAGGCATGGCGTAGTTCTGTAGCTGGTTGTCTCATATTCCGCCAACCTTTTCCCATGAGTGACCGACTGCACATGGTAGACAGCACCACTGACTTCTGCATCCTCCGGGCCGTCTTGCAGGGCGGGATACTGTCCCCAGAGCTTACAAGAGTAGCCTACCACCTTGGCCGGGCGCAGCTGAGGCGCTTTATCCAATCCCAGGACATCAGCCAGCATTTGTGGGTCCATCAGTGTTCCATACACGAAGTAGGGTCCTGTTGGTGGCTCAAAGAGATCGATATGTGCGGGCGGCTCAGGAGGTCGATAGAACCAATCTTCTGGCGCATGTCTCACTTTCAGTGCAAACGAAGACTTCTTTGTCGCCTTATCGTTGACTGTGGGTGGAAGCGGGGGAGCAGGTGGGGGCGAAGGAGGATCATCCTGAGCCATTTCGTGCAGCACTATCACTTTCAGTATGTCAATCAACACAGTGTAATTTAGCCTGATGTCTTCATACCTTTTCGAGACAGATATAGATCTGCGCACAGTTTCTAACCCATTGACGAGATAATAGCAAGACGAACAATTGATCAAGCGGAAGATGGACCCCAAATCCAGACGCTAAAAGGATGGAGGGGGCGGGAAGGGTAATCTGCAGCAAGGATATGACTCGGCGATGCTATTCGTCCACACATGAATATAGCAGTCTCAGTGAACCAACAACATAAAATTCACCACCAACAGCCAACAAATACCTCAATAGCTGCAGTTGATCTTTTTCTTATTGGTACGCTTACGTGCCAAGCTCACATCATGTCAAAGGTTTAGGGCACGGATTTTCATGGCGCTGTCAAAGCGGCTGAGTTGGCTTCATTTAGTAGTCATCCGACATGAATCCTACATGTGAAGACAGAGAATTCTTTGAATCTTACATTTGAGGGCGCTTATCAAGACCAGTGATTGACGGGCACGTAGACGGTAGTATGAAAGAGAGACAGAATTTGGAGGGATGTTGAAGTACTGAATGTGCAGAAATAGCATAAATATGTCGACGCAATGCCTCGTATTGCCCATAGCCATTGTTCAGCAAAGACTCATTTCTTACTTTCTTACTCCAATACACCTTCAAGATGATCACTCTCTGGATCTTCGTCTTCCTTGTTACTGTTTGGCGTCTTGTCGTCTCTTACACTCATCTATCCAAAGTTCCCAAAGAAGTACCATGGGCTACTGCCGGTCGTTTCATCCCACATCTTATCACCCAGATTAAAGGTCTTTGGAACATGCCTTATGTCATGAGCACCGCGTACGAGAAGGTTAGCATATCATATGATGACCCTGCTACCTGAGCTAAGAGACATGACAGTACTGTAAGCACGGGTCAATCTGTGCCATTGCACTCCCTTTTTCCCGCCCGGAAATTCTTCTCCCCTCAAGTCTTATCCACTGGATGACTAGCCAGAGCGGCAAGGTTCTCAGTCCCACTCCCGTGCAGATGGAGCTTGTGGCTGCAGAACATGCCTTCCTAAACTCCTTTGATCAGAAGGAATCTGTCGTCTACGATGTACTTCGGGTGCAGATGAACAGACGCCTCCCAGCTCTAATTCCTGGTCTTGCAGAGGAGTTGAAAGCTTCCATTGACAATGAGTTTGGACCAAACACAGAATGGAAGGAAACTCAGTTATTCGTCGTAGTGCGACGCGTCGTTGCGAAGCTCATTACATGGCTTGTGGTCGGTGACGATCTAAGTAAGAACCCCACATCCTACACAAGACAGGGCTAACTTCAGAGTAGGCCGGGACACGGAGCTTGTAGAGAATTTGTCCCAGTTTTCCATGGCTGTCATGCCCAGTGCAATGGGTATAGCTCTTTTCCCTCCATTTATGCAACCAATTGCGGCTCATTTGACCTGCTTTCTCAACCGCATCTACATGAATAAAGCACTCAAGGTCCTCGGTCCATACATCGAACAGAGAATCATGGAAGTTGAGAGTGGAATTTTGAAAACAAATCCCCAAAACGATGTTATGACATGGCACATCGAGGAGGCCCTTCGCAAGAAGGAGCCTCGCGAATTAATGCCCCAGTTGATAGCGAGCCGCGTGTTTGCTACTACCATGGCTGCGCTGGAAGCTGTTACCCTCACCGTGACCCACACCCTCTTCTGTGTCGCTAGTAGCAATTCCTCCTCGCAAATCTGGAGTGCTCTAAGGGAGGAAGCTGAACCGGTTCTATCCACTACTCCAATCAACCAGGATGTTATTGATAAGTTGCACTTTGCTGATGCAGCTATCAAGGAAGGTCTTCGACTGCAGACTGCGCTCAAAGCCCTCACGGTGCAGGTCATGCAACCTTCCGGGTTGACTATCAAGGACACCGGAATTCATCTTCCCCAAGGCGCTCGTATCAGTGTGTCGGCATGGGGCATTCACCACGATGAAGATATTTACCCCGACGCATACACATACGACGCCTTTAGGTTTGCGCCACAGAATGGAGGTGCCAGTATCTCTCAGGGTGGCGACGATGACCATTTGATGACTACACCTTCTGAGAAGTATCTTTCTTTCGGATTTGGGAAGCATGTATGCCCAGGCAGGCACCTTGCCGCTGCCGTGACGAAGCTTTTCCTGGCGCATGTTGCGGTAAACTATGATCTGGAGCCACTGAAGAAGAACCCGGGACTTCTAATCATTGGACATCTTCCGACGCCACCAACCAAGGCAAAGCTAAAGATCAGAAGAAAGAATGGTCTATCCTTTTCGAAGGAGGACAGTACGATTGTTTAAGTTTAGTTCAAAGTTAGTAGGATAAGATCAGACTCGTGACGATTCAAATTTCTAGGTTTATCTGAAGCACAATGTATCATTATTCTAGATAAACTTTTTCTCAAACTCGCCTCCTCCTTCAGTATAAATAGAATCCACCAACCGTGCCTTGTCTACTTTACTCCATTTCCGCACTGACCACCGCTTACATTAATTCTACTCTTTCTTCACATTGCCTTACAACATGGCCACACTCGACGTCCACCCACCTTCGGATCGCACTAACATGTCTTTATCTATCTTCCACCCTTTCACCCGTTTGCCGAAGGAATTGCGACTCGAAATTTGGAAAGCGGCGTGTCTCAAATCCACTACCTTCAGCCGCGGCCTGCATTACATCAGCGTCAGAGATAGGTGGGCAGAGCCAATACCTTCCATCCAAAACAGATCCGGCTACTTGATCGACCACGGTCTGTGGAAAGCCTGTAGAGAGTCAAGACAAGCTATATGTCAACACTGTCGGTTTTACGATTGGCTCGGAATACAAATGCGAGCGATACACGAATATGGATTTTTCAAAGACTACAATCCTCCCGGCCAGTCCGGGTTCAGCCCTCTCCGAGGTAGAGGAGAGGACTACCAACACCCTGCCATCATCGATGCCCGCGTAGGCGAACAAGATTACCGCATGCTTGTTCGCCCGGGGAGGGACATATTCTGCCTTAAGATGCGACATTGGACATGTCCTGTAGGCCTGCCATTCGATGCAGATATACATATGTCATTCCTCAGCCACACCTCTCTCAAACGCGATCTTGCGGCATTCCAGGGCCTCAAGCTCAAGAACATTGCTATTGAATTTGATCAGAGCTGGTTCAGACCTTTTCCTGAATCCATATACAACCTGAATATTGAAGAGTCTGAGAGAGGGTACTTGGGATATTGGCTTGCTTGGATGAACGGGCCACAGCGTCTCCCAAAGCTGTGGATCATCGACAAAAAAGCGAAGTGGTCTGGTCCATTTTTCCAGCACGATATCGTATACCGAGACTTCGATGCAGAATATATCCAAGTTGACTGGTCCGATGTTGTCAACTACGAGGGATATGGGGCTCCCCGTACTGCATCCCTCTTCATGAAGCAGATGGAACTTTGGTGGCAGGATGTTGGTTACCGGCCAGTTAATAGAGGTGGCTTCAAACCGAGAGACATTTTCAGGCTTCTTGTTCGCCGGGATAACGAGGTGGAGAATCCTGGGCTCAGCAATTGGCATGATGGGTTCGGCTGGGTCATTGACGAGGATGATGATTGGGATGAGCGTTTGGGTATGATCGATTACTCGGATGGGGATGAGGATTCCGATGAGAATTTGGGTTCGGATGCCAGCTCGCATGAGGATTAGGGTTTGCTTGGGGACTCGCTTGCGAAACAGTGAGAAGGCAACGGTTGCACTTGTCGTTACAAGATGCGTACGTACAAGTATAATAATTTCCGCCGCCAATTTACATTTTAAAGCCCCATGACCACTTTTCCTACAACTGAACTTCGGTTACGCTACCGTAGCATTAGGTTCGATCCAAGCTCGTACGACCAGAAACTACTCCTTCGGTCGGGTTATTCACATAATAGACTTTCCCTCAACAAGATCATCGTGACTCCGGTGCCTAAATATGCTCTTGACATGTGCTAACGACGGCTCTATCGGACCTATACATATATTTCGCCAACACCAAAGCTGGCTACCTGTTCCTTATGGGTTCACCGTGGATCGCGCCCTTCCATTCAAAGTTTTTGAAGGTCACTCATCAAGTCGTACAGTTAAAGTTGACACAATTGGATCGCGCCCTTCATTCACTTAAATACTGGAAGCAATCGCCGCAGGGCCGTGCGGCGCCTCATGTACGTTCACGGAGAAGCTCGATGACCGAGTTGTGAAAAGGATCCTAGAAGAAGGCTTTTAATCATTGTCTGATCGGCGGGGTGATAGTAAGGAGTAGGGCATTTTGTATCTCATTCCGAATCTCATGCAAGGGTGTGAGTATCTGACAAGTGGTGAGATATGAGATGATGACTTGATTAATTGAAGAAGAGAGAAGGACTATGGAAGAGAGAGATGTCTATGTACATTATATGATCTATGTGATCACATGATCGGACACACATGTCTCTGGTGGGGGAGACGAGCATGCGGCACTCTTCTCCACCTTCACCATTGTGATCGACGATAGCAGGAGGGGGGCTATGACCAAGTCTAGGCTGGCGATGGACAAGCTCCCGAGAGTCCTGGATAGCTTGCGTGTGTATCTCGTGCCACTGATAGTAATCCGTATGCTTAGCGATGACCTCTCTCGACTCTTTGCACGCTTTCTAAAGGCCACTGTTGATGAAATAGGCTAATCGGTTGATCCCATGTGACAGGGACCGAGGCTAAGTGGGCTAGCTGCAGGGTAGTGCGACTGCCGCGTTATCTTGAACAGTAACGTAGTGCAGACCGCGATGAGAAGGCGGAAACGCAAGACAGGCTTCTTGCCATATTTGCAATCGTAGCTCGGCAGGTAGTTCAGGAAATTGTCGAAAATAAGGTGAACACATGGTAAGTTGCTCGACAGTAGTTGAAACTTGTGCAGTCAAGAGCAAAGTGGCGATCGACAGTCATGTGCAAGGAAGGGACCGAAGTCCTGGGTGGTGCTGGATTTCTTTTGTTCCCAACAAATTCTGTTATAGAGTTCATGGCAAGCCTCAGTTAGAGAGTCATCTTATCACCAGATGTGTCACAGGCAAAACCCTGGGTAGCTGAGTAGCCTACCTGTTAAATCCTATTGGACGCCCAAAGTATAATGAACGAAAGGTTTTTATTGCTCAGCTCATCCTGCCAAATAGTGAAGCTTAAATTGGTCAAACTTATGAATCTAAAAGAAATCGAGACTCTCCAGGGCGCTACGCGTGTTCTAGAGTAGAACGCATCAACGAAACGTTAATGAAGCAGCACCACTGTTTTGCGAGCTAGAATTGGCAGATACGTCGAGGGACTTCAGGACAAGCTTCACAATCAATACAGTAAAATCAATTAACGAGTTATATTTAACTCACGATTTGGTGCAACATTAGCTTCCTCGCTTTCTTGTGTGCTGAGTAAGCGGGTCCTCGGGGCGTCGGTGCTTGGCCATACGCGTATCTCGTGCATTTAATAAGGCGAACGCCGATAACCGTGTATAGCATCGGACCACGGCCACTGCAACCCCCGATGCCAATTAGGAGAAACTGTTATAAGGACTTCCACGACTTGACCTGGTTCTTTCTACTGTCTTCATTGATCACAGCTCTTTATCTTCGTCATAATGGATTTAACTTATAACGACGAACAAAACTTTCGAGAATTGACGTTCAAATGGTCCATTGCCTGGGACAAAAAGGTAGTGGACACGCTTCGATGGAACATTTCACACCCACTGACAATTACAGGACATGTCTACGTTTCTTGCGATCACTACTCCGGAATTCCTTGGAGATTATTCTGATCTTCCAGCTGTTGGGAAAGTCTTCAAGACCAGCCCTGAGGGATTTTTCAAAAACTCATTTAGGAACGAAGGACTGGGTGATCCACGCTGTAAGTTACTGCAATACACTTGCCAAAACCACTTACCTAACAATTTCAATACTAGTGCAGACCCAGCACCTTCTCGGGCTGGGAGTCTTTACACGAGTTGGCGAAACTGAAGCGAGAGGTGATTGGCAGGTCCGAGCTCGACATGTTAGGGTGTTGGACAATGGGGCGACTTATGAATGGGATTCCAGTTCTTTTGTAGAGTTTACATATCTGAAGGTTGAGGGAGAGTGGAAGCTTGGTGGCATTCGCCCTCATACAGTTGTAGCTAACACAGGGAAGCCCGAAGAGGTGATTGGTCAGTTCTAGGTGAGGCTTAACCTTTCATAGGTACTTCATTAGCAAGATGATTAAATTGTAAAGTAAATGTCCAATTAAAATCTGCTATTCTATTACTTCTCAACGGTAACTGTCTGACTCTTCTTCTGTTCCACCAAATACGTCCCCAGGATCTCCAACAGAAATCTTTCTCGGTGCAACATATGTCTTGGACCGTGCTTTTTCAAGAAGGTCAACGCTACACCTAGGATAGGCGCATGATGTTCCTCTTCTACAGCCAAAATCCAATCAACACTGATTTCTGCGCTGAGGTCCTCAGTCTTGACAAATAAATGTCTAACATGCTTATCCGTAATCAGCCGAAGAGCAAACTGTTCAAATAAATCATGCTTCACAAAGAATTCCAAAACTCCCTTCAGACCAGCTGGACCGCCAAAGATAGTCTCCAGATCGACGCCTGCGCCGTCTTGAATGCTGAGTCGAAGCTGCGATGATGCCTCGAGAGTTTCGGTGATGGTGTCGAGAGTCATTGGTGGTGGAGCTCGGATGTATGGTCGATCGTAGCCGACACGGTGACGCCACCAGATGTTGCAGAAGATGGACGAGATAATGACGGGAATGAGGATAACGTATCCCCACCACCGCTCGGCAGTCAACATGGATCCGACACCGCCGAGAACATTGGAAGCGCCGTTAACGATGAAAAACACCTGAACGTTGAAACATCTTTGCTTCAAAACGGGTAGCGCTGGTGAGCCTTGGAGTTCCTTTCGAGCGACGGTGAGGTGGGCGTTCATCTTGGCGACCACCATGGTAGCCCAGATAGCGCTCATGAGACCGAAAAGAGCGATGGGCGCGTTACCGAGATATCCGGACAGAATGTTACTAGCGAACCAGACCTTAGGATTCCCACCGCCGATAGCCATGAAGGTACCGATGCTGATGAGCATCGCACCACCGCCCATAAGTAAATCCATAAGCCATCTGTTAATCATCTCAATCCTCAACTCGCGCTTCGTAACTTCGGCAAATGTGTCCCGACTCAACTCCCCGTCAGACTCTTTCAGTACCTCTTTCTGATTCTTGAGAAATCTGATATTATGTAATGCCTTTGTCGAATCACAGAATGCACATATTGAGAGGACGAAGGCCGAGCATCCTCCTATTGCCATGAAGACGATGGCGTAGACGGGGACCGGGACTTCGTTCCAGACATTGGCGGCGAAATCGCCCGCGTTAGCGAGTTCGAGAAAACCGACGGCGGCGAAGAGGTTATTTCGGAGGCGATTGTCGTCGATGCAGGACCAGCCAGATCGGGACTTCGTAAGGGTGACGCTCGAAGGCCCGGGGATGTGGAGTGTTGTGGACGTAGATGCTGGTTCTGCTGTTGCAGAGGGTACTGCTGAGAGGTCTTTCATCGTGGACAGACAGAACGAGTCTGGACTTGTTAGTGAAAGAACGAAGTCAAGCTTTAAAAGGACAGATAAAAAACAGGAAGGCAAGGAGATTAAGAACGGGGGGGCATACGGGGTAAGCTAAAATCGAGTTCATCCGTACGTTAGACTGCCAAGGAAATAACAACGGTCACACAAATACGTTCATTGGAGAGGTGAGTCAATACCAGACTCTACGAGGGATAGGCAATGCTTTAAGATACGATCGAGCAAGTTGACGGGGCCCACGGATAAATGAGACAGGAGAAGGAGTGACAGTGACATGACATGTGCTCGGTCGTTCCGAGACTGGTCTAAGTGAGTGTGGATCCCATCTCCACTTGCAAGGCCGTTACACCCGACCCAGAACCCGTGAGGCGCAGCACCCTGTCTCTACTCAAAATGACTTGTAAGTCCATCAACCACTTATATCAGCATTTATTGGCACTCATTTGGACCGTTAAAACTTCATTTTGTCAACCATCGAACCCCCAAAGTCCAAAGAAAAAGACGAAGAGTACAAAATGAAGGAGTGCTTGGACAAGATCAATTACTTGGCACAGTGGAGAAACGGCACCTCAAAGCCGAAGGCCACGCAAGCCTTGGCAAAAGAACTTTTTTTGAGCAGATTAATAAGATTGGTCTTGTCGTAGAAATGTCAACCAGATCGGGAATCAGGAACGATAAGGCCGAAGGGAATGACCCGCGTTAGTGGTCAGGCTAAATATAGACCACTCATCAACCGCCTTTGATACGAACGAACCAATGAGAGGTACCTGAATGCCAAGATTCCAACTTCGTCTTCCGACTAGTACGCCCCGCGACGAGGAGCATACTTTGGAGCTTTGACGTACTTCACTGGGTCTCGGCCAGTCTGTACAGGATGTCCAATCTTCAAGTTAAGACCCTCAAGGTTCGCGCCTTTCTCCAATGCCCAAAGACCGATGCCAATCCAGTTCTCACCACGGTAGTTGAACACACCTTCTGGAACGGGGAAGCTGGATTGAGGTCCGATATTACTTGTGTATCGACCGTACTGGAAGCCGTTGACGTAGAGAAAGGCGCGATATGATCCTGTGCTGGCGGTGTTGTTCTTGAATTCGAAGGATAAGGGGATGTCGTATTTGTCTGAGGGGAGATTGAGGTTTAGCTTGGCTGTGTAGAACGATACACCTGGTTTGGAGATGCCCTTGAAAGGTGAGCCGGATTTGAAGTTCTTGGTAGGTGCCGAGGGGAGGTGGTAGCCTTGTCGTTCGAAGAAGAAGCCACCTTCATTGCGAGGACCACGGAACTTGTCGATGTAGTCTTCTCCACCGAGATTACCTGTGATCTTCCACTTTGAGATCTTGGTCTCCTTTCCAGAGCTGGATTTGATAGACCAGTCCAGGATTCCACGCGGCTCTTTTCCGACTTCTTGTCCAGGAACCCAGTTGCCGTTCAGTCCCATGTTATCGATAATAGCAGTAACGACATACTTCTTACCCTTCTGGACCTTAGGAAGCTTATACGTCGATGTATGGTTATTGCGCGGCCCTTCGCCCACAACAGACCCGACGAATTGGTCGTCCAGCCAGACTGAACTTCCATACCCCATTCCACCGAATGCCCAGAAGGTAAATTTCTCCTCTGAGCCATCAGCCGTAAAGTGACCCCGGAAAAGCATCGCTCCGGAATGGAACCCGTAGTCCCCGCCGTAAAGTGAAACAGAGTTACTAAGCGGCCATTTTGAATTGAACGTCTCCTTAAGATCAGCGTTAGGCCACTTGGCATCATCGTACTCTCTCTTGATCTCGGGAAGAGAATCAATGTATTTCCAGTCCAGACTCTCCAGGTCGGGAACCTTGACCTTTGGAATTGCGACGGCTGGGTTGACGATCCAATTTCCGAGCTTTGACTTGGTGTAGGATCTTTCTTTACCATTGATTAGAAGACGAGATGTTCCTTTCGGTGCGCCGATGATTTCGAGGGGAGATGTGCTGTTGAAATCTGCGCTAATGGAGAGCTTGGATTTGTCGACGGCGATGGAGCGGATGAGGTACGCGCCGTTGACGATGACTGCTTTGGGGTTCATGACTGAGGAACCGAAGGCACCACGGTCGCCTTTTTCCGGGATGGTTGGGACCCAGTAGTTGTACGCGGAATTCCGATCTGAGGACGTTAGATTTTGTCATCAAGATAGTGATGAGGACTTACCGAGGAGGTAGATGTGAAGAGAGCCAAATTGCACAACACGACGCTTGGAGCTAGTCTTGAACTGCAAGACATTCACCCCCTTCTTTTTCTCCATCTTGACACCATCACCTTCAACGACCTGACCCTTCACATCGCCCTTCACAGCAATCTCATGGACTTCATCAGGCCCACCATAAAGAACAAGAACAGTCCTATCCCCAAAGTCTTTCCACGTAAACACCTCAGCAGTAGAATACAACAACTTATACTTGCCAACAGGGTAGTCCACGACATGAATCTTCGAGTCTCGGCCATGCAGGGTAAGTGAACCACCAAGTTGAGGAATTGTAACTTCGCCGACAGAGGTCTTGAGCTTGAGCCTGTATGATGCGGATGTTGTGGTTCGATAGTCTGCGTGACGGACGACGTAAAATGCGTCGCCAGGCTTGGTGGTTAGTGCTGTTACGGCCACTTTCTTGTTGGTGGTGTATTTGCTTGTTGTGACGTTGCTGGGGTTTGCGATGGCGTAGTTTGGTGAGACGGCGAGGAATTGGCCTTGGAGTTTGATCTCGGAGTACTTTTCCCGGGTGATCGATCGGTCCTCTTTGATAGCCTGCCAAATTCTCAGTATCTTGCAACATGATTTATCAGAACTTCGAGACTTACTGCACCGTAGTCGTAGGATGTGTATCCATCAGAGTGACCGAGGTTTCCCCAATTCGTTCCTCCCCAAGTCTACACAGTCAGTCACAGTTGATGTATTTCAGAGCGTTCATCTTACCATGTAGATATTGAAGATTGTGACTCCAGCTGCAAGGTTATTCTTGTAGAAGATGCGGGCGAACTCGTGGTTAGTCAAGTCATAGCATTTGTCAAAGCCAGCACCGCCGGGTGGGTCGAAACCACCACCCTGGAACTGTGAAGGTCAGAAGAAAGCTTAAGAGGATACGTATGGTATTTACCTCAATGATTGAGTATGGAGTCTTGGGACTCTTGTCCATATGCTCGGCGTGCCAAGTCGTTGGCAGCTTATCTTCGGGCCATTTGTAAGGGTTTCCCTGAGATAAGTCAGTTAGGCACAATTGTTCTTGTCAGTCGAACTTACACAGTCGAATCCAACAGGATAGCCGTCGTGTCCCTGATCCAATTAGCAACTCAATGCATGTCCAATCAGTTGACGTACGTAAATGTCCACAGCTCCCTTTCCAGTTCCAGGTGCACCAGTACCGCCTTGCCATGCATCGTTGTTGATGAGAGGCACAACAATACCAGCCTTGCGGACTTGATCGTTGACATATTTTAAGTAATCGTGGTTAGGAAAAGGTGTTCCTTCAGCGGCACTGTACTCGTTCTCCGGCTGGTATAAGATGACCGGTCCACCGTTGGTGATTTGAGCCTTGGCGATGATAGCTCCGACCTTGGCAACATAGCTACAGGATGTTAGATAATATCTCCATGGAAGTAACATGGTAGTCTTACTTATCAGTTGCCTTAAGGAAGTCAGTAGCATTCGTCCTCAAGAACCCCTCCACCCGCTGAATCCACCCCGGAAACCCACCACCCGAGACCTCAGCATTAATATACGGTCCCGGTCTTGCAAGAAGATAAACACCCGCCTCCTGCGCGGCATCAATAAAAGGCTGCAAATCAAGCGCTCCTTCAGATCTGAACTCTCCAGGTTTACCTTCTAGAAGAGCCCAGTCCACGTAGAAGGACACCATGTTGAAACCCATGGCTTTGACCTTTTGGAAAAGGTCGGGGTAGAGAGAGGGGACCGGGAGACGGAAGGGGTGGAGTTCGGCGGAGAATATTGTTACGCGTTCCTTGTTTATGAAGAGGGAGTGAGAGTCGAAGGTTATGATGTCTTGGAGGAGGGCTCGGTCGTGAATTAGAGATGATGGGCGGTTGCCGCGGGGGAAGATTGATGTGGCATTGCTGCCGGCCGCAAGGACGGCGAGTATGAAGTTGGACAGCTTCATAACTGCGAATTGTAGTCGATATGCCCGCGAGACTGGAGTGGCGGTTCTGGAAAGGCATCTGTTATATACTATTTCGACAATGATCTCATTTTCACCCGTCGGCTTACATCCCGAACATGCCGCACCATGCACGTCGCATTGGTGGACATTTCAACTCCGTCAGGGCAATTCCGTCATACTGCTCGAGTCATTCCAAGCACGTTAACAACTATACTTTTCCGTGTATTTCATTTATCCAGATTCCTGACGGATTGCATGATTGAGGGGCTTCGGATGAATTGATGAGCGTTGATTGGAGCTGCTACGGTCATCGCATGCAGATCTGACGAGGTGAGGGGTCGAATTGAGGTGGGATGATGGGGGCATGGCTCGCTAATGGGGAATGGTCTTGGTTGGAGGGAAATCACGAATTGCGATTAAACTCAAGGCAAGGTTCATACAAACTCTGCGGCCTAAAATCGACACTTCATTGCAACTTGACAGGCCATAAACGTAAACGAACCGTAAACATAAGGCATATGTAATTCGTCAATTAACTATAGTAAAACCACCTCCTCCTTCGAATCTAAGCGCCGTAAGCGCTCATAAGCTTCTCATGCTCCTTCTTAGTAATGGGAATAACAGTTCCATGTCTAGGGCTCGTAGGCAACTTATAATTGCTCGAGACCTTCCAATCAGGCTTGTCCAAATCTGTGGTCTCAAGAGGAACATAACCCTTACCACCATACTCATCCACAAACAGATAGAACTTGTCACCATTGACATCAGAAGGGTTGGCCTGGAAGGCGGTAGGTCCCTCAACAGCTTGAAGTCCAGCATCGGCGCCAATGCAGGTTGCTTGCACGCTCCAGTCATCAACTGGCGCGAGGAGAGAAGAAGACTTCTCTTGGATGATATCGGTGCATCCGCTGACGGAACCTTCATCCTTTGTGAAGCGGTAGAAGTCATTGCCAGACTTGATGACAGTTGTATCAATGCGAGAAGTCTTGCTATCTTGCCAGATTTCGGGGGCGGAGAAGGTCTTGAAGTCCTTTGTAAGGGAATACATCATGCGATGGTAAGAGTCATCGGAGTGATCCACTGTATCATATAGAGAAGACGCCCAGAACACAACGTAGGAGTTCTTCTCGTCATCCCAGAATGCTTCAGGTGCCCAGGTGTTTCCTGCATTGTCGGGAGACACCTTGACATGGCGTTGCTCAGACCAGTTGATCAGATCGCTCGACTCCCAAATCTCGAGGTAAAGACTACCCTTGCGGACGGCATCGCCCCAAGACGTACCACTGCCGATAGAGAGATCTGTGGCGATGAGGAAGAACTTATCACCCTCGACAGAGCGGATAACGAAAGGATCTCTCAATCCTTTAGTTCCCTTGGTGGAACTCAGAACAGGCTTTCCACCGTTGAGTTCTTGCCAGTCTAGCGCATTGTTTCCCTTGCTTGCAGCAAAGTAGATCTTCTCGCCTTCGAGTGAGTTTCCGGTGAAGTATGAGAAGGCGTATGCTTCATAGGGTTCAGCTTGACGGGAGGAGAGTGTGACAGGCTTGGAGATGACGCCTGAAACAAGGGCCAGCAAGGCTAGTGAGAGGTTTGGAAGCATATTGAAGAAGGGTGCGGCAGAGTCAAGACTGAAGAATTGGCTAGTCTGTCACGAAGTGTATTGCAGAACCCGGTACTTTTATATTACGGTACTCTGACTAGTTCAAGTTGACTCTTGGCCATCGTCAGTCCCACCATCGTCAAAGCAATTACTAAATTCCTGACTTAGCCCAAACTATTCCTGCTTTACAAATATTATCCTCTTGGCAAAGGGTCATTCACAACGTCATTCGGTAGTTATTCCCCCGGATCGACACATCTTATCGATTTTGGGAAATCCTCCCGCCCCCTGTCGATCTCGTCTCCGCACTTTTTCCGCGACGCTATTCGTGCGCGAAATGAACACGATGAATTAGGTTTTGCAAATGTCTCGTTCCGTGCCTGAATTGGAGGGTCATGTGCTTATGCTGATCTTGCTTTTTAGGAGTGTTACGTTACAGAGTCTGGGGTTGGGGTTGGGCCGAGGGAATTGGAAGGAAGATCTGGATATGCACGTGGCAGAGATTGAACCTTGATGCCCTCCGGTCTGCAGTTTTGATAGCGATCCAATAGCGAAACAATGGAGGTTGAAAGTAAAAGGCTAATTAAAGTAATGCTGAACCATGCGGTAACTAAGCGCCCCGTATTAACAGGGGATGCGCTTCTGTGTTGAGAACCCACTTCATCTTTCCATCACTTCTCACCTGAACATCCATGTCCTCTGCGAACATCAAGTACAAATACTTCAACGTCTCAGCCATCCAAAAACTCTCCATCTTATCCACATATTGCTGCGCAGGATCATCGACATTCGTCATGACGCTTCTCAACCCTGTGTACCCACCCTCCACCTTCGTCCTCTTGTTCAGCGCCTCAAACGCCTCCCATGCCATGTCCTGCCACTTCTTTTTTCCTGTTGCGCGGTACGCATAGTAGAGACTTTCAATGGTTTCGGGACGGAGGATGTACTCGGGGTTTGTAGCGTAAAAGCCGCTTCTTTCGTAGAAGGATCTCCATTTCTGGGGCGGTGCTCGGTTGGCGCTTGGTTTAACGAGAGGGTTAGAACCATTGTCGAGCCAGCGGAAGAGCTCGGGGGCGATGCCGGCGTGGGTCTGGTGGTAGGTTTCGTAGTAAGAAGAGGAGAGTTTGAGGCCGAAGTCAATGAAGGTTTGGTTGTGGAGAAGCAAACCACCAAGAATGAGAGAGCCACCACAGACACTTGCCACTGTTGTTGTTAGACTGTGTTGAAGAAAGAGTCATGGAACAAGAAGGAACTTACAGTGACTTGAAATGGGAACCATTGTGCTTCCTCTAATCTCTCCCAAAAACGTCAAATCCGGTCTTGAAGAAGGCGTCGAAGCAAGGTACTTCATCGAAGACTCAGCAGCCTGGATCCAACTCTCGCCATATTCAGCAAACTGAACAGGATCATACGCATACATCTTGATCAGATATTCATAGTAACTATCAGACCCACCACCCCAGCCAGCTTGATAATCACCAAAGTAACCATTATCTAGTTTGACATAAGTGCCGATAAGACCAGGAAGAGTGAACTCCTGGTTGGTTTTAGGATGGATGAGATGGTCTTGAGCGCGCTGGGCAAGAGCAGCGTATGTCTTGTTTCCAGTCAAATCACTTAGGCGTGTCCATTCCAGAACAAGAGTACCGAAGCAGGTAATGGAGTTGTCGATGTTACCGTAGCGGCGAGGCGTCGGGTTGAAGATTACTTCATCATCGGGGATACCACTTGGGGTGTCAAAGGCGATGCTGAGTCTGTCTGCAAGAGTAACGGCTGCTGTAAGAAGGTTCTTTGTGAGCTTGGTGTTTTTCACGAGATGTTTGTGAGAGCCTGAGAGCAGGTCATAAGCTAGAGATTCATTAGCAGATGAGTTTATAGGATAATGGATGTATGCTACCTGATAGCAATCCTCCCAGATAGCGGATCGTTGTCTCAAATAATGAGATAGGCTGATCAGGTACCACAGTAACAGTAAAGTCTGTCGTAGCGATCTGCTTCAGTATTTTATCCACAATAACGCCCTCTTCCATAAGAATGGCCGTGCTCAGACCATCAACCGCTGTTGCACCCCATCCATTTCTATCAACGTCAGTAAAAGTCTTGAATCCCACACTAGGATCACATACCGATCATCTTCATAAGACTTGCTAACAGGCAGAAGCGTATCGTGCGGCGCAGCATATCTCTCATACTTATCCCACGAGAAGCGAAAAGCGTTAATAACGGCTGCTGCTCTTGCCGCATCGCCCGGTGTTTTGACCAGGTGAGATGATTGTTCGAGCTTGGACGCGATAGGCTCTGAGGCTTCCTCAGAGAAGAGGAACCCAAAGATGTGCCATGAGATGAACAGAGCCCCAAGCCAGAGAAAGACTCTTTGCAGAGTTCGCTTGTGGCTTTCTTTCATGCTGACTGTTCTCCTACCAACAAAAATGAACGATATGAATTGAAGGTGCCTTGAAACAATAAATATCTCCTCAGATGGGAACAGGAGTATTTACCACTTCCCCTTATCGTTTCTTTTCTCCAGCTGAAAAGCTTTTTAGGGGTCATCAAGCCACAATCAATAGCGCCAGCAAGCAAGGCCTAGCGCTCAATTCGCTTCAAGTTTAGCGCTTGATATCCCCTGAACTTATCGCTAGCGCCCTGAAATGTACCACTCGTATCTACTCATCTCCACTAAACAAAAAGAAACACCAAAGTCTAGATCCAATTCAGACAAGGTTCTTGGAGCTATCGTTTTATCAGCCCGAGCACAATATTGCCTTGGCCAACGACTATTCCTTATGCTTAAAAAGTAGTCTATTTCCGGTTTTGTTATTTTCTTCTCCTCAACGTTGTCACTCTTTTCGACGTCACACTCGTTATGCGTTTCGTTTCTCTTTGCGCCGTTCTCGGTGCTGCTTTGCTTCCTGTTGCCAGCGCTGGGCCATGTAAGCCTAAGACTACTTCTGTTGTGACCACGACTACGGCTGGGACTGAGACGCTCTCGACCGATACCGAGACAAAGACTGACACCCAGTCTATTGTCACCAGTGATACCACGAGCCTTCTTGAGACGACTCTTACGGGCACCGAGACTACTGACTTGACTCTTGAGACGACTGTTACCGAGACTGCTATCGAGACGGATACTGCGACTACGGACCTGACGAGCACTTTCGACAGTGCCATCACCAATACTGCTACTACTGAGCTTGCTACTGAGACCACTGCTGCTACCGATGTAACAACCGTTGAGAGTACCCTTACCGAGAGTGTTACTCTGTCCGAGACTACTACTTTTGTATCCGACTACACCACTGAGTACACTGCTACTACGGATACCACCTCCATCGAAGACATTACCACCACCGTCACCGAAGATGTTCCTGAGCCGACCATCAACCTCGTCTCAAACGGTGGTTTCGAGGACGGCGATGACGGTGAATGGGGCGTCCGAACTGTTGAACTAGTCAAAGATAGCAGAGCCAAGTCCGGAGAAAGAATGGTGTAAGTATCCCCACTTGAGCTCCAAAATACTTCTACTCACGCGCGTAGTTTCTTCAAGGTCAACGAACAACTCGCCGTCGGCGGTAACCACCTCAACCAAACCATTATCGACCTTTCCACTGCCAATCTCTACCGTCTTTCCTTCGAAGGTGCTGTATTTGGAACGTACGACTTCAAGGACTCTACTTGCTCCATGGAGGCTTTGGTGTCGGGTCAGATCATCAAGGGTTGGGAGCTGAAGGACTTTGTGGTTGATAGATACCAGACGTACTCTACCGACTTCTCGCCTTTTTACCCAAACTTTGAGCTCACGCTGAGACTTCGTTGCTTGGGCGGTGACCTGGTCACTGTTAGTTTTGGCGTCGATGATGTTTTCCTGGGTGATCTTGGTCCGAAGCCACAGGCTCCTCCAGTAGACCCTGTGGATACATAGAACAGTTGAGATCGGGATAGTTATCTGGGTTCGACTTGATATTGGATCGTCTGCCTTCTGAGTATTTACAATTCTTAACATAACAAACGGTTACAAATACCGATCTTACATTATTTTACGCATCATTATACATCAAGGCTATCGATTCTCCATCTTACATATCCTTCGCACATGCTGAAGTAGTTGATGTAGTTATCTTTCATATATACGAACTCTTTAACACTGAGAACATCGGTCAAATTCAATCATCCTACAAACTACTGCGACTAACCCAATCAGCCCAAGCCTCACTCATCCAACCATCATCGTAAAGTATCCTTTACAGCTTCTGGCCAGCAGTACCGGGAATGACAGAAGCAACCTTCTTACTTCCCAAAAGCGTAACCTTGTAAGGCAAACTAGCAGCAGTAAGCGTACCCTTAGGCGCAGAGTTAACAGAGCCACCAAGATCAACATCATCGACAACAGCGTAGCCAGTCTCCTTGGAATCAGCGAAGAAAATAGCGCGCTCGACAGAGTTGGCGAAAGCGGAGCTTTGAACAAGGACCTGAGCACCCATGCGGGTGTTGACACCGGAGAGAAGGATCTGGTCCCAGTAGTTGTTGACGAGGTGGACGGTGGCGAAGCGGATGAGGGGTTGACGGCTGTTGACGTTCTTCCAGTAGTTGTTGGCGTAGGTGATGTGGAGTTTGCCCTTGTCTTCGGAGGCGTTGGAGTCGGAGTGGCCGATGAGAGAAGCCTTCCACTATTGCAAGTTAGTAAGATGCGTTTCCGACGAACTGGTGGTTGACTTACGTGGTCATGGAAGTAAGTGTTGGAAACAGTGATCCAATCAGCGCCGTGGGAAATATCGAGAAGACCATCAAGATCATCCTTTCCAAGGCTCAAGTCACCGGAAAGGTCGCAATGATCAACCCAGACGTTGGTAGATTCGTCGATACCGATAGCATCGCCGTTGGAAGCATCAACCTTGGCGATCTTGAGGTTTCGAAGAATAACATTCTTCTGGCGACGAACGTAGAAGCCGATACCGGTAAGCGCTACATCGTATCAGTTCTCACATTCTCTCAGAACATAGGGAATTGACTTACAGCTACCAGAGGCACCAATGATGGTCTTGTCAGAAGTAGGTCGGACCCTGTCGCTACCGGTCAACTTGCCGTTGACAATGATGGTAAGAGGTCCATCGCGCTTGGCTGCCTCTTGGAGAGCAGCGAGAGTAGACACGGTGACAGTCTGGCCCTTTACTCCACCAGTGGTTCCGCCGTTCTGAGTGCAGTAGCCTACGGTGCAGGCCTCTGCCGCTTGACGCTTGAAGACGGCATCGCGGGTCTCGAGGGGTGAGCTGGTTGCCAGAGTGGCGAAGACAGTGGTGAGGATTGCGCTGAACTTCATGATGAAGATAGTCTGTTAAGAGGATGATTGTGGTTTATGGAAGAGACAAAATTCAATACGTGGTCGCATGGCTTCATTTTATAGATGTTCTTGATATCTCAACACTCGTACTCAATTGCGATACTACATCAGTTTTTCTACATTGAGCATCGGAATCCGGAGACTATAATTGAATTACCTATTCTGGTCGCATTGTCTCATTGCTATTGGGACATTAAACGGATATTGAAGTGTCGTGAAACAATCAAGTTGCTACCTGACGATGATGGATGTTACCTTTCGCAGGACGACTATATCTTGACGCTCTGTTATTGGTGGAGTTGACATGGATACGCGGCAGTGGTTGGTGGAATTTCTTGGCTGATGTCGATCGTCACTCACTACCGTATGCACCTCGGCATCCATTCCTGATGACACAATGGTTCAATCTGGGGTACATTACCGAACGGTATTATTATTGATGGATTGGAAATGCCAAAGATAATGGACTAGTAGGATCTACTGATACTAATTGATAGGTCGCCACGTTTCTCTCGCGTCTCTTGCGGTGTTGTTCTCATGCGCTCCGATGCGTGACAGTATATTTCCAGATTTAGCCGACGTGAGTAGCCTGACGGTATAAGAGCCGTGAGCGAAGTGAGTACGCGTGCATTGGGGGCATGACGATTCATTTTCTCAGAAAGGAACCAGGGTTACAATTATAATTCCCGAGCTTCCTCTCTGGGACCGCAATCTTTGCAGTGTTTGGGGGTTGTGTCGGAACTCACCCTGTAGCAACTGCAAACGCCGCCCATTGACCACCTGTAAGACCGCATCACCAACCTACAAGGTTGATGAGAAAGTTGAATTGAGCATTGGCGTTTCTTATTTGGTGGCTGTCTCTTCCAGAAGCTCTCCGTTGGGGTTACGCCAACGTGTGTTTAGGTCTCACAGGTTAATGAGTCTTTCGGTTCATCAGTGGGGGCAATGCATGGGCTGTGGTGCCCCCAAGCATCCCATGTCCAAAGTTGATTTACCCCACAATCCTTCATCAAGATGTTACCATGAGTGAAAGGATGTACAAACTATGGACGTACACGATCGTCTAACCTTTTACCAGCCGCATTGAAGACTCTATCGGTGAGCTTAACCTTGGTAAATCTGGGGAGCCGAGGTAGGTTATGCGTGATTGGAGGAAATACTCTATGCCGACGGAGTACCAGAGTTTCCGCCTATCAAATCGAGCACAAGGGTTCCCCGCCTTTTAAGCTCCCCCACAAAGCTTCTGTTCTTCAGCATCGAGAACAGGCTCCATGAAGCGACCCCGGATTTTACATCGTGGACACGAGATGCCAAGACTTGCAGAGGATTATCCGACAGTGTTCCTTGACTATGATTCATGGATTCAGTGAGTCCGGCATGTCACTAGAAAGAAGCTACCCTTGCCATGGGATTACCGTGAAATTTCCAGACCACTGGATCCTTGCAGGTCCATGAACTTGCAGTTGGAAGCATGTCACTACGTAGATTCGAGAACTCGGCAGGAATATGCGAAGCTATATACCCAACAGTTGAGAATAGCTAGATCTGTATAAATACCTTCAAGTCTGCCATCAAGTTGACTGCCTACTACAGTCTCCCCAATTCCACCTCTAAAGACAAATCTCATTCACAATGAAAGCCTCAATCCTCCTCACAGTCCTCCCCCTCGCCCACTCCGCCATCATCCCCCGCCAATCCAAAACAGGCGACGGTGCACAAGGCGACACAGACGCAACCCAAGGCGATCTCAGCCAAAGACCACCACCACGCTTCCCCTTCCCCATCACCAAGTTCCCCGTCGCCAAAGAGACTGTCGTCTTTAAAAATGCCAAGTACATTATGCCGGGTGAGGTGTTTGATGGCAAGATGAAGCGCTACGAACGGCCGGAGGGAAGCTGCAATGAGCAGGCTGAGGGCACGGATGCTGATACTGTTTTTAACCTTATGCCTGGTGCGACTATTAGGAATGTTATCATTGGGAAACATCAGGCTGAAGGGATTCATGCTTTGGGTGATGCATGGGTTGAGAATGGTGAGTCAATCTCTGATACCTTCACAAGTAATTCTTACTGACATTTGCAGTTTGGTGGGAGGATGTTTGTGAGGATGCTCTCACATCCAAGGGTCTCAACACCCAATTGAGAGTCATTGGCGGTGGAGCAAAGAGTGCCACGGATAAGGTACGTCGTTTAGAATGAAAGGAAGAAATCCAGCTAACGAGCCCTAGATCTTCCAAGACAATTCTCTTGGAGGCAAGTACAACATCACAGGCTTCTACGCCGAAGGCTTCGGAACATTCTACCAATCCTGCGGCAACTGTCTCAACCAAGCAAAGCGTAACGCAACCATCCAAAACGTCGTTGCCAGAGACGGTCTACGAATGGGCATCGTAAGTCCACCACTACCCTCATCATCGCCCCTACTAACGAATGTCAGATCAACCCCAACTTTGGCGACGAGTTCCGACTCAAGGACGCTCAGATCGACAACGTCACCAGTATCTGTGACAAGGAGATCGGAAACAACGTTCAGACTGTTCCTTACTATATCGGCAATGGACCCGATGAGAAGTATGCTTTGTATAATGAGACGAGGGATAATATTACCAAGTTCAAGGGTGAGGTTAAGTTGGCTTATGAGCCTGAGGATCCTTATGAGTGGCTTGAGGAGTTTTGGCCTGAGGGTTTCAACTAAATTCCTTGAGGGGGCTGGCCAGGTGTTGCGACTACTCTTTGGCGTCGTGTCAGTCGCGTCTTACGCGTAATTCTACCGTATATAATTTAGCTATCGATAATAAATTGGCGTCTATTATTTATGCTCAATTTGTCCCAGGTTGACGCGCAGATGGGTAACAGAAGAAATGTTCTCTAAAGCTTAGGCTACCAATATAAAGTATTCTAAGATCTGCTGCAATTCAGCATAAAACCATTCACTTATTTCGTCTCTTATAATTTCAGCGGTTAATTCCTTTGGCGCCCTGACGACGGGATTGAGTTCGGAGGTTCTTATCAATCGATAGTCATACTTTCCACTCACGTCAGAGGCAAGTATGTGTGACATCATGACGCGTTTCGGTATTGATTGACAGCGGGGAATATAAGCATCAGACTTCCCGTCATTGCGTCAATTAATCCTGTGGCTATTCATATTAATCCATTGCCACAGATCAATCATCTGTAATTATTTCCAGTATGTTGTGGAAGAGCGGTTTACTGCTTGCTGCGCAGCTTGGCAGCGTCATCGCCAGAAACCAACAATTCCTCGGCTCCGATGGTCGTTCCCTCGATGAAATCCGCGACAAGTAAATTCCTCCATGACTTCTTCCGTCTCAAATACTCACATGTCTAGACTTTTAGAAGCCCAGGTCATCCCAACAGTCATCGACGACTTTCCTCCCGCCCTCGCACTCAGCGCATCATGGAAACACGACTCCGCAGATCTCGGCAACACCCTCAAACCAGATCACCTCAAGAAAGCACCTAAAATCCATCTCGACCACGTAAAGTCCGACCCGGCCCTTGAAGCTGTTCTCAAGAAGAAAATGAGCTATGTCATCGTCCTTACAGACCCCGACGCGCCATCTAGAGATGATCCCAAATGGTCTGAGTTCTGCCATTGGATTGCGGTAGGAAGAGCCAAGACGTCATCTAAATCAGCCAAGAATTCTTCAAAGAAGCACAAGAAGAATAAGAAGTCTAAGCATCAGCTTAAGGACCTGACCAAGTACAAGGCTCCTGCTCCGCCGCCCAAGACCGGAAAGCATCGCTATGTCTTTCTCGCGTTCGTCGCAGCCAATGGTACAAGTGAGAAACTTCATTTGAGTAAACCTGGAGAAAGAAAGCATTGGGGTTCTGATCAGCCTGTGCACGGCGTTCGGGAATGGGCTCGTGAGAATGGTCTTGCTCCTGTTGGTATGTTTTTCCTCGCTATCGAATTGACCGAGACTAATATGTATAGCTGCAAATTTCATCTATGCAGAGAACGAAGAACAGTAAAATCACATGTCGAATATCCATCTCTATCCGAATAAAAACGGAAGACCAAAACATACTTTTACGAATTCCCTGATTCTTAGCCAAGACGAAAATGTCACTCGAAATGTCATTTGTCCACTTCCACTCGCTCCGGACAAGATTCCTATTTTAGAAACCCCGCATTGAATGGTCGGCTGCCGAAACTCCAAGCTACCCAATCCACGATCAGAGAGCTCCCACGATCAAGATCGCATCCATGTCTCCCATGAGCTTAATTAAGCAGGTCGGCAATTAAAAGAAAAGTACTACCGAATCAATTGATTCAATGTTGGCGCGTGACATTCAAATCGTGTTTTGGGCAGAGATCATTACTGTGTTAGGAAGGTAGGCGATGCAAGGGAGGGATCTTGGCGGGAGTATTGGCGACGATCGATTGATATAGCATGAATGGTAAAGATGTGAATGTTGCGGCTGGGAAAACATATAAATAGTCTCATATTATGTCTTCCAAATGAATATTCAGCAGCAAGCCGATCCCTCTCGTCTCTAGCCAAAATGAAGTTCACACTCCTCGCCCTCCTCCCAGCAGTCCTCGCCCTTCCAACAGGCGAAGATGTCTCAGTCTCCAAGCGCCAGAGCGCAAACACAGTGACAGACCAACTCCTCTTCAGCGTCACCCTTCCCCAATTCACAGCCCGTCGTAACGCCCGTGATCCTCCCACTCTGGACTGGACCTCTGACGGCTGCACTTCCTCCCCCGATAACCCATTCGGCTTTCCCTTTATCCCAGCTTGCAACCGCCACGACTTTGGATACCAGAACTATCGCAAGCAGACGCGATTTACTGTTAGTGCCAAGGCCAAGATTGACAGTAACTTCAAGACCGAGTAAGTACAGGACATGCCATAAATATAGAGGATTTGCTAATGCTGTGATAGTTTGTACTTCCAATGTCAATCTTCAAGCGCGGCTGGCGTTTGTAGGGGTCTTGCGGATGTTTACTACGCTGCTGTGAGGGCTTTTGGTGGTGATGATGCTACGCCTGGCAAGAGAGATGAGGACCTTGTCAAGGAGTATGAGGAGAAGGTTGAGATTTACAACCACCTTGTTGAGGAGGCCCAGAAGAAGGGTGAGCTGCCCCGCCTTGATTAAAGCGAAACTGCGAGCGTTGCGTTGTGTTCTTGTTGAATGTACATAGTTATGTTGGATATATACTTGGCTGATGAAATTTGACGATTTGATGGAAGCTATGTGCAATTTGACATCCGTCATACTCCGACGCGGAGATTCTAGATAATAAACCGGTGATGAGCGTAGACGAGAATGTAAATGCTCGAACCTGTTCATGATCGTTAGTATTATTCTCACACTCACTTCAAGTCTTTTTGAACTGACACCGATCGTTCCAAGTAGGTCCAATCGAAATTCTCTCACGATCATCCCTCTGGATCATTTGTCCACTTTTCTAATATATCTTGACTTCTAAAGAGGGCCCTTGAGAACTGCCACACAAAGAACTAAGATATCAACGACTTTCAGCCCAACACTGGGATCGGTGCTACCCTATGTCATGGCTGATAATCTTGCTGCTGGTATTTGCCATCCGTGACGGCTAGGAGTCTAAATCCGCAAGTGAACGGTGAATATTAGCAGGCCTCATTTTCAAGGATCAGGGTTTGGCAGAATGAGACAGCCCCGCCAAATCTCATCTCAACCGTCGTGAAGTTCTTTGACCGCCGTTACTAAACAACGATCGACTGTACCATGCGCCCTTGCATACCCAGCTCTTAGACAATCCCCTAACCGAGAAACAACAAGCTTTCTGTGTATGGCTTGTTTACGGACGTTGCGATATGACCTGTCAAACCTCTCCACCATGAGCAGTCCTTGAGCTTGGACCATGTCCTTTTACCCCAGAAATCTCGTCGCTTTGACCGTGTGCGAAAATACACAAGCGACGGGCCGGACTCTCTGAGGCCGACATCCGTTAGCCCATCTCCAGGAAATGAACCCCAGAAAGCGTGAACAACTTCAATCTGAATCATTGACTGTAGTGTACTTGGCATCGTCATTTGTCTTTGCCCAACGAGTCGGATCCCAACCATTCGAGAATCGAGACATCAGATGAAACCCACCACGGCATCCAAGATCCACTTCTGTTGAGCTCAAACCATGTGTCTTAGCATCACGCAATCCTTATATCTATCTCTTCGGGGTACTAACAAGTCGCCTAGCCTCGTCTAGAATTCAATTCTGACAGATGACTCGCCCGGTCTAAACCCGGACCATTCCTCCGTCGTTAAACCCTACCAGCCAACCGATACAAACGAGTCAGTCTATCAAACACTAATCCATATCCGGCAACTAGATTGCCCATTTGTCAGTGGGGCGATAATTGCGGAGGGGAACTTCAAGGCTGGACCTTCCCCCCGCGTCTGTCTTCCAATAAGTTAAGAGGAAAAAGCAACGCTGCAAACCCTTTGACCGGTTTTGCCGCTTTTCTTTCCTGAGTGCCAGACTGCTGGGAAAAGGGGGCTCTGCTCTACTGCCGGTTGTTTAAAAGTGGACTCGATCGTCTCTGGGATGCTGCTAAGATAACGACCGACAACCCAAACCCGACTTCAACCTTTACTCTAACCCCTCAACTTCAACATGTCAACACAACTCACAAAAGTACCCAAAACTCGCGTTCGCGTTGTAGAAGGCTCTTGCTGGCCCTGCAAAAAACGTCGTATCAAATGCGATCTTGCAAAACCGACTTGTTCACGCTGTGCAAAAGTCGGAGCGGCATGTGACTACAACCAGCGCCTTATCCGGTGGAGCACAAGACCTGCTGTTACAGTACCGGCCATCTATCAAATCACCACCCACGATGAACAACTCGCTGCCTCACTAGCAGTATATGAAAAACGATCCCTCGATTACTTCCATGGACGGTTTTGGCCTTTACTTACCACTTCGTCAAAACCTTGTGCGCCACCCACTATGATTGCGCTGCAGCATCGTGTTGTGCTTCTTGCGACGTGTGTTCTTGCGGATTCGCATCGGTGGTTGCAGGATGGGAGGAATAGTAGGAGTATTCTGAACGTTAAAAGAGCGGAATGTTTGGCTGCGTTGAGAGAAGAGGTAGATGGATGCTGTTCGAAAGACGATGGACCTTTGCAGACGCTGCTTTTTGCAGTGCTGCTACTTTACTTCCACGATGGGTTTCTGGAGTGTGCGCAGACCTCGGCATCGACGTCGAGTCATAGAGATGGTGTGCTGGCTATTATCAACCAATTAGGTGGGATGACGAAGGTTTTGGCCTCGGGGCAGGATCCTTTGCATATGATGCTTTCGGAATTTGCGACGACGGATCTTACGAGAGCGATGCTCACAGGCCAAGCACCATCTTTCCCTCCGACCATCTGGGAAGTGGTGGATCGAGGACCAGTCTGGTGGGGACGAGATACCCAAGGATACTGCTCTCTATCAACAGTATTCCAAGAAATATCCGCCATGGCATTTTACATCCAGTCAACATCTCGCATGGTAGAAGAATTCTCTATCGAAAGGATTCGGGTTTTCGAAGCAGCCTTACGTCCCACATACGCCTCCCTCGCCGTGGAAGATCTCTCTTCCCCAAGAGCATCACCGATCGACCACCCACCCATAGAATGCGACACCGAATCCGCCCAAGCATTCAGCCTCGTCCGGATCTTTCAACACGCGGCACTAATCTATCTCTACCGCGCAGTCTGCGGGCTACCCGCCAACCATCCTCTCGTCCAACAGCACACACAATCATGTCTAGACTGTATCTTCAGCATCCAAAAGCCCTCCAAGATTCTCAACTGTGCTGTTCTCCCGATCTGCATCGCTGGGGCACATTCGCAGTGCGCCAAACAGCAAAAGTCGGTACGGGCGTTGGCAGGGTTTATTTATGATGAGATTCGGTTTGCGAGTGTGAATTCGGTTATTGCGGTTTTAGAGGATATCTGGAAGAGAATTGGGGATGATGAAGAGATGACGTGGAATGAGATGTTTAGTAATTTGAATGGGCAGGCACTTGTGTTGTAGGTTTTGTATAATAGTTTACGATTGGTGTTTTGGTCTGAGTGTATTTATGGTCGGGCGCCAAAGAAGGACGACGGTACCCTTCTGGATGTAACAAGGATCTTTTACTGTATAGAATGCTAAAGTTGCAGTTAACAAATAATATTCAAGACACGTCAATTTCGATTGTCCCTCATTCAGCGAGCCAGACCCCTCGAATCGTTATCCGAGCTCTGTCCATCCTGCCTCAGACTTGCAGACCAAATTGTCCCTCTCCACCATCAAGCTCTCCGCCTACACGGATCACCAACTTCCCTCTCGTTCTCCCCTCCTTCAATCTCCCATAGGCCCTACCCGCATCTTCCAAGCCAAACTCCTCCTCAACAACAACCTTGACCTTTCCATCTCGTATCCAATCAGCAACCTGTCCAAAGTCCTTCCGGTTTGCCACGACTGAGTGAAATTTGAACGGTCGCTTCCCACCACCCAACCAACCCGGCAGAAGCTTGATAGTCATCAGAGTCTTGAAAAAGCTGAAAATGGGTGGAAAGCCGACACAGATGTATCTTCCCTCTGGTTTGAGATAGTGGTGTGACTGCCAGTAGAGATTGGCGTCGTTGAATATGGTGTCGTACGCGAGATCGAACGCCTCCTCCCTGTTCTTCAAAACTTCTAATACATCTTGGGACTTGTAATCGATAATTTCATCGGCACCAAGCGAACGGCAGAAGTCGGCGTTGGAAAGTGAACAGGTGACTGTGACATGAGCACCCAAGGTCTTGGCCACCTGTATCGCAAACACACCAACACCTCCACTGCCACCATTGATAGAGACCCTATCCCCACGTTCAACAAACGGCATGAGAGACTGAACAGTGGAAGTTCCACAGATGCCAATACAAGCTGCATCTCTCATTGACACGCCATCGGGCACTGCAGCGATACCTTTCTCACCCACGACGACATACTCTGCCAAAGTCCCACCTGTGGGTAACTCTGTTCTTCCAAACACTTTCTGTCCAACTTTCAGACCGTCGAGTGTAGTAGAGGCAATTGTGCCGGAGTAGTCCAGGCCTGGTGTGACGGGCTCAGTGAATAGCATGGTGGAGAGTGGCATTTCGGCAACCTTGTAGTCCAAGTGATTGATCGATGCGTAGGCGACTTTGACTAGACTCTGGCCTTTTGAGAGCGACTTGACATATGCGGGAAGACTTGCGCTTGGGTTTAGAGTGAGAGAATTCTCGATGCCAGATTTTATGGTGCGCCATTGGGCAGCGCGCATCGTCTGCGGAAGCGTGCTTGATGCCATATTGGTGAATACTGGGAAATCTCTGAATATGATAAAATGATTCAATTCTCTCTATAGTATTTATGGTGTGATAGCAAGCCATGGCTCTTTGGCTATTCTTTTTATAATAGTCTCATGTCTCGATAACGTGTTTGATCAGATCATGGAGTGATATTGTCTTGGCTAAATTGGGCTGAGGTCTGACCAACCAATCCACGTTGAGGCTCTCGAGAGGGTGGCTTAAAATGACCAGTTATGCTTAGACAGTTCGTATCCTAGCCTTGCATTGTTGGTACTGGGGCAAGATGCGTGACTGTGCCGTCGGTGTCCTTGACTTCCGAATTTTGTGGCTTGCATCACCTTATCGATGCAAGATGGAAGAGCAAAAGGTGCTGCCATATCCATCAATTGATTCCACTACGTTTCCCTTGTGGGATACCATATTGTATTCTCCATGTTCTCTTATTTGACTCTTGATGTTTGCATAACAAGTCTTTTGCTAGTCTCGCGTTAGTATCCGACTTCAAAGAAACTATTCTACCAATCAGAAAACGATAATAATAATAATTTACAGTGGGAATATCTGTATTCTAGCTAGCATGGCTAATAAGTGGTACTGCAGCTCTTTTATCCTGTTCTTAACTCCAGCGGAACTTTCAAGTCTCGTCATTGCATCATCTTCTTCTTTGCAACCACATTAAGCGGCAACGAATTGTCCGTCATTACACTTCAAACTAACTTGGTTCCGTCCCGAAAAGTCGAAGGTGGACAGGTCTGCCCTATTCAGCGATACCATAGCTCCCGTCTCGGCGTTGGCCTGAAGCCAGAGGGCAACGCGTAACTTAGGAGTCAAAACCTCACTTCCGTTAGACTCTATTGGAGGGTTGCTGATGTAGAAAGGCATGTATTGGCCATTGATGCGCCTGAAGAGCACAGCACTGGCTCCACGACTAGTTTCATCCACCATTTTGAATGATTTCCCAGGGAGCTTTTCGTTTGAGATATCGCCATCGATCCAAGTGGGAGGAAGTGTGTAGACTTGATCAAACTTAATACTCGTGAGGCCGGTACGGGTATTGAGTGTACCTACAGGAAATGTAAGTTAGATCGATGACAAACAGCACGTGAAAGTAGCTCGTACTTCCATTCTCGAACCTGCCATTAGTGGCCGCGATCCGGAACTCGTCATTCCACTGAAAAGTAACTTTGGGAGTGATAGCTATTGCAATATCAGTTGGACCAGGGCGCATTTCTCACCACGGGGTACTTACTGGCAGCTTGGGCAATCACGTTGAAAGCGGGATTTTGTCCCACACCGATGCCAAAACAGAGTCTGTAGCCCTTGCCATTGTACATTTCGATCAGTTCCTTAGTGAACTCGATATTAGTCTCTCTGCTACCCATGGTGGACTAAGGCGGTAATGGATGTAGTAAAGAGACTTGATCGAAAGGTTTCCTGTTCGTTTCTAGCTTGGTAGATGTGGGTGCGGATGGTATGTGGGATCAACACACCTATTTATAAGTCACTGAGGCCTTATCGTCGCTAACTTCCATGAGAGGGGAGTTGAGACAATGGAAGCGTCTGGACCTTCAGGCATGCATTCAGCTTGTTGCGCCAATAGCTTGATTTAGTTACAGGGCAAGTCCGAGCACTAACCCCTCCAAGCTTAGACGAGGCGTATCCCTCTCAATAGTTCCGAAGATGCTCGAAGAAAGAAGACCAGTGAGGGAAAGTCTAAAACAAATTAGATGCAGCTACCGATAAATATACTTTAACAGTATTTTCAGCTTTAGAAAAGACGCCAGTCGGCTTTAGCAGATACGAATAAGGCTACTTGACTTTTTCCGAGGCGTTAGTCTCGAGGTATACAGATAAGCACAGCGCCTCTCCTTGTCTTCAAACTGATACCATGACTTGCTGAAGCTGCCAAATACATTTACCACATGCCAACAGTATAAAATGTTTGATTGTGCTGATCTCAATTCAGTCTATTGAAAAAGGAAAGTCAACGAGTGACTAAGAAGAAAGTTAAGTCTATGCAATGCGAGCAAGCCCACATGATTTCCCAGCGATAGTCCATCCGTCGTTAATCGGACTACCCATAATACTCTGCAGATTCACACTGCAGCCACAGAGTGTGTCTACCGACTATCCAATGTCGGCAGCCTAAGGATAAGTAGTCAAACTCTCCTCACCAGGAAAGATAGTGCCGTTTGAAATCGCCGCAGCATGTTGCCTAGCCACATACCCAGCAAGAGGCATATACTGTCCCAACCAGGGGTAAAGCTCCACACTACCAGGCGTATTCCTCCAATCCCTCATCAACTCACAGATGATTGAGAAAAGACTAACAACCTGCACGCCAGCATCGCGCATGCGATCGTTGGAAACATCGCGGATGAGAGCACTGGTGGTACCCGAAGCTTCGATATTCGCCCAGACGGAGTAGCCTGCATCACGGAGAGACAAAGCAAGGAAGGTGGTGCAGACGTCGGTCACGATACCGGCGAGGATGATCTGCGATTTGTTGGTTGCCTTGACGGCGTCGCGGAATTCTTCGCTGTCCCAGGCGTTTACCTGGCCTTGGCGTTGGACCAGGGGGGCGTCGGGGTACATTGTGCGGATCTCACGGGTGAGAGGACCGTTGGGACCTGAAAAGTCAGTATATGTCTTTCAAGCATTGCGTTGGGATTTACCTTGATCAGCAGAGGTGGTCAGGATGACGGGCAGGTCGAAAGCCTTGCCGATGGCAGCATGGGCCAGAGACTGGTGGTGATAAAGAGTAGGATCCCAATCTCGGGTGTACTGGAAGAGACCTTCCTGGATATCAACCACGAGGAGAAGCTGTAGCTCTTAGTATACTGCGATAGGTATGGATGGGGAGTGACTGACAGCATCGTCCTTGTCGAGACGCTCATACTCGTAAGGAGCTTGTTTAGCAAGGGCGGAAGCAGACAGCAAGCCCGCGGTGAAGATGGAAGTGAACTTCATGGTGATGAAGTTTAGAAAAGGGCTTGTGGGAGTATTGAATCTGCTGCAATTGCTGTTCGAGGTTGTCGAGTAGTTTTCAGATCGGGGTCGTAGCACAGCTATATATACCCACTTCCTCCTGGGGATCTCTCTCATTCAAGCCTCAAACTCTGCATTTTTTCCATCTGGATTTTCCCTTGTTGATTCCATACAATCCTCAGGGTACAATGCAGAGTCGGACTGGAAATCCGACTGGGCGGCCGAACCTGAAGCGGCCGACCCTAAACAATTCACTACAGCAAAATACTTGCAGGTGGGTAACAGAAGATTTACCCACCAAAACAAAAGGAGTCAGAATAAAATAGTTTATTGACTCGTTCAACCATCGTATAGTGATCAAGTTATTTCGTCTGTTATGCTTCAAGCGGGCGATTCATCCCACACCAAGACCCCAATATCCTAACACAGAATCCAATATACCTTCAAGTCAAGCCACCGCAGCCACAGTACGCTATACGAATATGCATAAGCTGCGGGCCGTCTACGATGGTGTATTGTCATACGCTTGTAACGTTTTGTCATCATGCGGCTATACCCTCTGGAGTGAGGTCTCCCCACTTTGTGTAAGGTTGGTAAGCCGCTTTCTCAGCATGGATCCAGTTTGGATACTACGGAACGTACTTTCGACGTCGGAATTGAATTGATTGTTCGGAGTATTAATACCGTTGAAATTGGCGATGAGATCTTGTCTGATCCATGAGGTGCGATGTCGCGACGTGCAATTGGACCCTGAGATTAATGTGGTTCCTGGTTCTTTGTCATGGCGGGTCTCAATGCCGACGGCGGTGTTGGACCCTTGAGGTGACATGGACACAAAGATTGTCATTGGCGGACTTTATCGTCCTGTGTCTCTCTGCTGCATTACTTGTTACTGACGCATGCTTGCATAATATTATCTCGTTAATGCTACCACTGGTGGATATCCGAAGTGCTTCAGTATCAATGTCGCGGTGCAACGCTGCACGATTAAATGACAATGAGAGAAGTGAGGGGCACCCAGGAAAGCGTTCGCCCACTTCCGAACACCGTATCGTGCAGCTTTAGATCTGGCAATGATCAGCCACAATTCCAAATCTCTAAAGCCACTCAGTTTTAGGTCATCCAAAGCAATTGCTATGTCAGGCTTTTCAACCCTGTCGCTCCAATACGGCGGGATTGGGTCAGTGACCGGATGTGTTAAACGCCAAAGATTGTGCTCTTGTTTGTGCAAAGTCAATTGATGGCAATATATGGTTCCCGTTAAGAAGAGGTCCAGCATGTGTTGACTTTCTTCTTTTTTCTCAGTATCGATGCCCGTCTACATAGACTTCTTTTGACCAGTGCTTACTAACAAAAACAGCTTGGTACTGTGGTCTAGTTGGTCATGACATCTCGTTAACACCGAGAAGGTCCCCGGTTCGAGCCCGGGCAGAACCTCATTTTTTGTCTTTTAGCTAACTGTCTCGTTATCACTTTAGCATATTGCGCCCTCTTTACTCTTTTGAAAGCCTTGTTTTCAAGGCGCAGAGTCCAGTACCGAATGGAAATATACTGTCAGATAATCTTTGGGTACCGCCAGACTTTAAACTGCCGAAATCGTGCAAAAGCAATGGAGCTTGACCAGATTAAAGCCGATCTGATTTTTCAATAATTTTAACTTGTTACATTTCGACATAAAATCGATATTTTCTGGCAGTTGCAATTTGTGTACCTGTCATCGCATTGGGCAACTCGCCAATTACTCGCTCATCTTTAAATGCCGGTCCTTAACCTGTACCCTAATTCAATTCCTTCTAGAGTACAAATTGACTATACGACTTGACGACTGATCTTCAAAAAAAAAAAATCAGATAGACTATTGAGCTAAGATCTGACAGAGCCAAATGTCCCGAACTAGTGTCAGCTTTCTTGTCGAGTCAGATCTGCCAGTTCGGCCATGGTTGGCAGCTTCCTCGTTGCCAAGTCTTGGTGTAAGCAGAGCCTCGTCTCAACTTCACCTCAACTCCACGTTACCAATCCAATGAACATTAAAGGCTATAGAAGTCAGAAAAAGTTGATCCAAAACATGTGATTGTAATTGAAGTGATTCAGCTGTCTGGCCTCAGACTGCAGTGGGACACGTAGCTTGTGAAACAGCGCGTATTCTGTCCTATCACAGCATCCATCCATCGCGACAGCTTCCATCAACCCATTTCCCAGTAACTCTCCATTGACCCTCAATTAATGTCAGATGGTCACCAGTATCTCCAAATATCCTTTTCTCCGACTTAGAGCCCTTTCAGCCTTTCCCCAGCACTCGCAACCGCCTCCGCAAACTCGTCCGGACCCGTCTCCGCAAGCTACCAGACCCACAACAACATCTCGGAACCGCAGTCATTGAACCACAAAGTGCGGGGTGACTTGCTAACAGTCGAAGCCAGTTTAGTGCCGAGCGGGGGAGGATCCTCAAACGTGGGGAAACATGGGAGCCAACGGTTCAATAATATCCTCAAACTCTACTGTATGTTTCACACCTTTCGGTATACAAAAGGCTCCATCTTCCCCTCACTTGGGCATCAAACTCTATCCTTCATCATCTTCTCACAACTACAAACTTCACAATGGGCGACATTATTCCTCAGTCTATGCCTCGCTCTTCTCGAGCTTGGGCAGTTCCAGGTTCAACCAACATCATCCCCGCCAAATTCCCCTCTGCTTCATCAAAGGCGCCTACAGGCCCGCTAGAAATCGCCACCAGCGTCGTCAACGATTTCAACCAGGCGCTTAAGAGCAAAGACTTCCCCACTCTCTCACAGCTCTTCACCAACGATGGTTTCTGGCGCGATCATCTTGCACTGACTTGGTCTTTCCGCACAGTTCAAGGTCCTGATAATATCTTATCGTTCCTCAAGACTTGCGCTGGATCAAAGGATGGCTTTCGGCTGAGCAAGATTGGTCTTGATACTAGCTCTCCTGTGCGAAAGCCGCAGGTTCTTCCTATTGATGGAAAGGGCGATGTGCAAGGTATTCAGTTCTTCTTTGAGGTTGATACTGTTATTGCTACAGGATTAGGTCTGGCTAGATTGGTGGAGGTTGATGGACAGTGGAAGATTTTCACTTTTTACACACGCATTCAGGACATCAAGGGTCATGAGGAGACTGTCAATGAACATCGACCTAGAGGTGTCGAGCATGGCGGTATGCCCGGACGCAAGAACTGGGCTCAGCGAAGGGCTGAAGCTGCTGAGTTTACCAAGGACGACCCAGCTGTTCTCATCGTCGGTAAGTCAAAACATATGTCTGCTTTGAGGTCAAATCGCTAACAAGCACAGGCGCTGGTCAAGCTGGTCTCACAGCCGCCGCCCGCCTCAAAATGCTCGGCGTCGAAGCCCTAGCAATCGACCAAAACGACCGCGTAGGCGACAACTGGCGCAAGCGATACCACCAACTCGTTCTTCACGACCCAGTATGGTACGACCACATGCCCTACATGCAATTTCCACCTCAATGGCCTATCTTCACACCCAAGGACAAGCTAGCCCAATTCTTCGAGGCGTATGCTACCCTTCTTGAGCTCAACATCTGGATGAAGACCTCTCTCATTGACACCAAGTGGGATGAAGCTTCCAAGACGTGGACTGTCACTGTTGAGAGGACCAAGGATGACGGGACGAAGGAGAAGAGGACTTTCCATCCTCGTCATATTATTCAGGCTACTGGTCATTCTGGAAAGAAGAATATGCCTGATATGAAGGGTATTTCTGACTTCAAGGGTGATCGCCTTTGCCACTCTTCTGAGTTCTCTGGTGCGAAGGAGAACAGCCAGGGGAAGAAGGCTATCGTTGTAGGCTCCTGCAACTCAGGCCACGACATTGCCCAGGATTTCCTCGAGAAGGGATATCACGTCACCATGGTCCAGCGCTCCAGTACCCACGTCGTCTCCTCCAGGGCCATCACCGATATCGGTCTGAAGGGTGTCTACTGCGAGGACGGTCCTCCTGTCGATGACGCCGATCTTCTTGTCCATGGTCTCCCCATTCCTGTCTTTAAATCTCTCCAGATCGAAACTGCAAACAGACAAGCAGAATGCGACAAAGCCATCCTTGAAGGTTTGGACAAGGCCGGTTTCAAGGTTGACCGCGGTCCCGACGGCGCTGGTCTTCTCATGAAGTACTTCCAGCGCGGAGGAGGCTACTACATCGACGTCGGCGCCTCTCAACTCATCGCCGACGGTAAGATCAAGGTCAAGCACGGTCAAGAAATTGAGACTGTTCTTCCCAACGGTCTTCGCTTTGCCGACGGCTCTGAGCTGGAAGCTGATGAGATTGTCTTCGCGACTGGATACCAGAACATGCGAACTCAGTCGAGGACCATGTTTGGTGATGCTGTTGCGGATAAGGTGAATGATGTTTGGGGATTCAACGAGGAGGGTGAGATGAGGACTATTTGGCAGAAGAGTGGTCTTCCAGGCTTTTGGTTCCATGGCGGTAATTTGGCTATGTGTCGGTATTATTCCAAGTTGTTGGCGCTGCAGATCAAGGGATTGGAGGAGGGGTTGTATACCTATGATGATATCTGAAGACTCGAGGTTGATTGTGTTTGCATTGAATAGCTTTATATGAATTTGATTTCGAATAATATTGTTTACAACAAGCCTCTAAGGCACTAGAACCGAAGGGTAAGATGATAACTTCTCAATAGAAGGCTCACCGTAGCGAATCTTTATTCCAAATTCGTTCGAGTCTCGCGCAATCCTTTCCAAGCGTCCCCCCGGATAAACAACAGACGGGTCATCGCCATCACGGCTTCGTTCTTGAGGCCTAAAGGCGATGTAAATCTCTTTCAGTTTCCGTTGTCTTTTGCCAACAAAATCCACCATTGCGCGCACCCAATCCTCTTCTTCCTGGCCAAAGTCCTCAATTCTCTTGTCGGAATAAACCCAGTCCGCGGGAATCCCCCACTCGTCGGGACTCACCCCATCATCGGGCATCACCCACTCCTCTGGAATAACCCACCTATCGGTACTGTTGTAGAAAGGACCCAACCAATTGAAAATGCGAAGGTTCGGAGCAAGGATGCGAGGAATGTGGCGCTTGTCCAATCCGGTGAAGTAGGAAGGAAGGGTAAGTACTTCCAAGTTGACAAAACCAGTCAAATCCAGATTCTCAATATCTCTAGTGATATCATCGTTATTATTGTCTGCTCCTACAATGGACAGCTGACGGAGGCTGGCCATCTGCGCTTCCAAGATAGGTTGTACGACTGCAAAGGTCCATCCTCCCCAGGAACGAGGCGAGCCACCATACCAGGAGCGTTCAAGGCGGATACATAGCTCTTCGAGGTTACTTGACCATGTTACGAGGGCGTCAAGTTCTTCAGGGGTTTGTTTAAAGTTGTGAACTTTCAAACATGTAACAGGTGAAGTACCCTCGAGTTCCTGTACCAACTGTCAATAGACTTCAATAATTGCGCAGATTTTCTTACTTTCATGTTGCGCGACTCTGCATCAACGACAATACCTTCCTCGCTCAGTTGGAGTTCGGACAGCTTTGTATTGTATCTGCCAACATCACCCATGACTCGAACCAGAAAAGGTAGCGGAATCTCTAATCCTTCCAGGGATAGTATCTCCAGTCTTTGAAAGCTTTCGAGTGCCATGCTGACGAGTCTGGACTCGGATCCACCATAGAGGTCAGGGTTAAGCCCCGAGATACACAGATGCGTTGTGTTACCGCACCAACTGATGATGTTGAATGTCGACTCTGCGATCCCATATTCTTGTGAAGGCCTCGTTTTCCTATCAAGATATATCTCAAGGACTTTGCAGTACCCGCGCAATTCCGGGTTGTCCGCCAATGTTCTGTAAAGACGGGACGTTGAGTGTTCCCATACCTTGCTAAACTCATTGTCAGACTCCGTTGACGATATGCGAAGTCTGGAATATAATTCGGGCAACAATATGTTTCTGAATCGTTTGCAAGTTCTTGTTAGTCCTGCTATTTCCCGGCGTCCGTACTCAACTACGTCGTAGTCATACGACTCTGTGTACTCTGCATCAATGACTAGCCCTAGAATAGAGGAAAGAATTTCGCCAGGGACCTGTAAGATCGGGCTATCAAACTGGTCTGTCTTTGGCCTAGCGACACTAGATATGACCATAGTGACTTGACTGAAACTGGTGGTGCGAAGATGTCGGTACTAGAGTTGAGAGGTTTGAATTGTCCTTGCTGGCGGGGCGGGGTAAATATAAGATGTCAGCAAGGCAGCATAGTGTACTCGAGTTTGCTTGGGACACATCTGGTGATACAGATGCCCGCAACGAAAAGAACGGAACTAAAAAGCGTCAGCTGACTTCGGCTGAGCCGAAGATATCGTGCCGGACTTCGTAAGCCCTACCGAACCGATATTTATGCTGTGCTCACAAGAAACAATAACGTAATTTTATTCTTTTCTTAACTTACTTAACTATAAGAGAAAGTATTAATACCATTCATCATTTAAACCGAACGTCAAGTAGTAACGAGACTTTGTTTAATATCTTCTGTAATAATCCCAACCATCTCTTAGCTGGCATTTGACAAAGGTTTGTGCCGGAGTGTACTCAGCTTCAGTCATCATCCGGTTCCCCGTGCACAATAGCCTCGTATTCTTCCCTCGATATATCAGGCTCATCATATTGGATGCGTATCCCAAACCTCTCCGCATCCCGGGCTATATCATCCAGGAGATCCCACGGATATGTAAAGATTCCACGCGCGAATTCCCACGAGCGACCCTCTGAATTGATAAAGATGGTTTTCAGCTTCTGTTGTTGTCTAGCAGCATATTCCACCACTGCGCGTATCCACTCCTCGTGCTTCTCGTCAATAATTCTTGGATTTCCGTCCCCATACTCAACCTGCCATTTGAAATACTGCAGATTCGGGGCGATGATGCGGGGGATATGGCGCTTATCGACTCCAATGAGCGTAGCAGGAAGGGTTAGGCGTTCCAACATGGTGAATCCTCTCAAGTCGGCAATGTCAACGTGATCGCCTCTGAACAGATCATAGATGTGTAGTTCTCGCAAGCTTGCCATTTGAGTGTTGAAGATAGGCTGCAAGGTTTCCCAGGTCCAGTCTCTACTACTAGCTTGAGAGATGCTGGGTCGGTAGGACAAAGTATGAAGCTCCTTTGGCCATCGTACAAGTGCTTCAAGTACTTTAGGCGAAAAGCAAAAGTTGTGCAAGTCTAGCTTTTTGAAGGGTGCTGTGCCCGGAAAGTCCTTTGAAAAGTATCAATAAAATCCCAGAGGGGGCCATGTTTCCTTACAATTAACCCATGCCATTGTTCACCAGCTTTCAAAAGTCCGAACGACGTGCAATTGAGCTCCAATACTGAAAGGCTGGGGCATTTTCCAACATCGCGCATACCATCGATTATATCAGGTAGATGGATGTTACACCCTTTCAACGAGAGGGTCGTCAGTTCTGGAAGGCTCCTGAGCGCAATGGTCATGATTGCACTTGAATGGGCTTTGAACCTGATATCATCTGTGTAGTAATCTCCGAAGATCGTTAGATGCCTGGTATTGCGAAGCCATCTGAAGGCATTAATTGTCGATTCCGGGAATTCAGATGGTACCAACGGAACTGGCAGGAATCCTGGAAAATCGATTATTATCTCGAGGTTCTTACAATACCATCCTAGTTCCGGGTTGTTTCTCAGTATTTCGTAAAGACGTAACGCGGATTTTCTTGAACTCTCGCTTTCATGGATGTCGGCTTTGTGTAGAGGATACATATCGACATCAGAATATATATCGGGTAGCAATGTGTTTCTGATTCGTTGACAGGTATTTGATAGCCGTACTGCTGTTCGGAGACGAGCATATTGGGCGTAGGGGTTGCTATCCTCGGCTTCAATGACGAGGCTCAAGATATCAGAAAAAATCTCAAGAGGCAGCTGTAAAATCAGACAGTTGGGCTCGTTGACCTTTCGCACGGCAATACCAGATATTGTGGCCATGACGTGTATCAAAGATTTGCGTTTCTGATAGATAAAGATGTTCAGGCTAAAATAATAGAAATGTTTTAATTATTACTGGTGCCTAAGCGGGGTAAGTCTAAGATCCATGTCAAGCTGCCTGGCTGCCTACACACAGCCACAATAGCTACAGGAACCACATGGGAGTCAATGCTAATATTAGAGGGCTTGTATACATTTGATGATATCTGACGACTGGAGAGATTGATTTCGTTTGCGATTTTGAACTGAAAAGCCACACATTGATTCAACAATAAATACATTTCTTCCCACCGGTCTCGTGATATATGATCAAATCTCTTACAATAACCCTAACTAGTAAATTGAAATTCCGTTCGCGAGATCTCGCAAGTCCTGTTCAAATTCCTCCTTCGACATATAAGGTTCGTCGTAGCGAATGCGTATCCCAAGCTTCTTCGAATCCCGGTCGATATCATCCAAGCGATCCCATGGATAGACATCACTTTCCGGTAAACGAGAATTGTCTTCATGACCAAGGAAGTCAATGAAGATGCATTCTAGCATCCTCTGATGTTGTGTAGCAAATTTCACCATTGCACGCACCCAGTCCTCATGCTTTTGGGTGAAGTCATGTAACCGTTCACTACGATCATCATTTCTACCGAAATCAATAATCCGCCACGTAAAGACTCGAAGAAGGGGAGGGAGAAGGCGGGGGATATGCCATAGATCATATCCAGTTGTCATACAGCCTAGACTTAGGCGTTCCAAGTTGATGAACCCAGTCAAGTCGAGATTCTCAATGTCGTCCCTTTCTGTCACAGAGTCCATCTCAACAATGGTCAGCTCGCGCAGGTTGGTCATCTGGATTTCCAAAATGGGTTGTAGGAGTTTCAAGCTCCAATCATCAAAAAAGCCCTGACCTTGGTGATCATTCAACTTTGTACAGAATGATAGAGTACGAAGTTCCTTTGACTATCTGACTAGCGCGTCAAGTGCTGCGGGTCGTTGACCAAAATTGTACAATATAAGGGTTTGCACAGGCGCAGTACCCTCAAGTTCCTGTATCGAATGTCAGTAGAGCCCTAGGACGAAGGTGGTAGGAGTTGTTGCCCTCCATGTCAATAGCTGAACGTAAGATGCGGGAGAGAATTTCATTAGGGAGTCGCAAGATCGGACAATCTAACCCATTGACCTTGGGTCCTATGGTCCAAGAAGTCACAGCTATAGTATTTAGACTAGAGATTGCACTTGCTGGTGTTGTGAAGATGTTGAGGTTGAAATGTTGAGAGTTTCCAGTTGTTCCTGGTTACTGAGGGGGGTATAAACAAGCTGGTATTCAGGCAGACAACAACACGTCTATTGCGTATAGCTGTGTACGTACTTGACAAAAGCAAATATATCACTGAGGTAACAAACATCATGAAACCCCAACCACAGTGCTGATGCACAATGATAAACATTGTATGTAATTTGAAATGGTAATAACATTAAGTCGTGATATGGCTACATAGAATAGAAATATATAACAAGGTATCGAACCATATCCATCATTATACAAGCTCGTTCACCCATCACATTTAGCCAGCCTGGTAAACAGCCAGAGCAGCAACATGAGGGTTGAGCATAGTAAGGTTGTAAGGCGTAACATAAACATCCGAATCCGTCAAGGCAAGGAACATGGTGCTGTTAATAGCAGGGTCGCCCATCCAGGTGGAAACGTTGGGCTGGATAGTGTAGGCGGTGCGATCCTCGAGACTGATGTTCTGGAGAGGAGAGTATGTCACGTTGAGTTGGGATACCCACGCGGCGAACTTGGGCTCCTTTACGTTGGTGGAGGTGATGTAGCTGTTGTTGGGTCCGACGGCTTGGCCTGGAGCGTCCCAGTTGAGGAAGACTTGGCGGCCGGGGTAGGAGAGAGGAATGCTGCGGTTATTGGTGATGGCGGCAGGGCAATCAAGAGTCTTGTCTGTAGCATTGACGCAGAGCTCATCGTCCTCGATATCAGCGGTAGACAAAGTGTTGGCGTATCCACCAGTGGTTTCGTTCCAGACGTTTGAGCCATTGATACGGGCAGGGTTAGGCTGGTTGAGAATGTTCAAAGAAGGGAAGTTCTGCCACACAAGACGAGTCTGATCGGCAGGACAGCTAGAGATGTACGGCGCAAGCAAAGTCCAAGCCCAGCTCTGAGGAATACCAGGAGTGTGCCACTCAGGCATGGGGAAGTTACCACCAAACTGGCGGAAGGTCATCTGCTGACGCGCCTCAATGGTAATACTCTGGAGCAGCAACTGGGCAGCAGGACCAGAGTTGAGATGAGGGAGGAAGCCGTAGACACCAGACTCTCCCCAGCGGGTGAGCTTCTGGTTGAAGTCGATGAACTCGGGGACGTTGGAAACAGGGTAGTTGTACGTGCACTGCTTGGGAGCTTGGGGACCGAGCATGTTGCTGATGACAGTAGCATGGCCAATTTCTTGCTGCGCCATGTACTCAATCAAGAAACGGTCCTCAGCACCAATACCGTAGGCGTCGAATTCCTCCTTGGAGAAAGTAGCCAGACCCCAGCGGAAGAGATCGAGCTCGATCCACTCTTGGTACAGCGCAAGAGCGAGGGACTGGTAGTCAAAGTCGCTCTGAACACGGTACACAGGTGCAGAACCGTTGGTGCCGACACCGCCATCGGGAGTGTAAGGCGCAGGCTGGGGAGCGTTCAGCTTGCCATTGGCAGGGTAATCATAAGATCCTGGTGGAGGAGGCTTGGGCGCCACGGCAGATGCAAGAACGGTAGTCGATACAGCACCGGTGGTAGTAGGCGTTCCAGTGTAAGGGCCGTGAGAAGTCACATCAGTATACGGTCTGATTGGTGCTGCGACGCCTGATGAAGAGACTGTTGTCTGAGCCTCTGAAACAACGGGCACGGCGGCGGAAGTGCCTGCGATAGCGAGCAGAGCTACGCTTCGCAAGAAGGAGTTTGACGACATGGTAATTGATGAAGATTGATGTCTACTGCTGAAGAGAGATCTAATGCAGGACCATCTCGGGCATTTTATTTACATCCAGATCTCACTTAGAAATCTGTGGACATGCGCAATCACTATAACAGAGTATCCACTATGATGCGTACTACAGAAAATTATCAATCAACTCCGTCATGCGAAGCGAGATCGACATCTCGTAATTATGCCGTCAAGCAAGACAATATCTCAGTGCTGCAGCTACAGTACTGTACATGAGGTTAATGATTCCAAAGTTTGCAAAAGTCAATGACATTATGACTCGGGGAATAAAGAATTGCGAGGTGGTATCACCGGCGGGGAGTGGAGAAAAGCTAGTCCTCTTATGACGGTTTGATCCGAAACACTTCGTTGTCGTACTTGTGACTCGATGATGGCGTAATATTTTGTCAATATTCTGGGGAGAAACGGTAGTTGAACTCAATGTCCCGGGAATTGAGTTCCTTGTGCTGTACCACAGAGACGGAACATTCCCTGTCTTGCCTGTTGATTATATATTGCAACCTTGTTCCAGTGTGACAGCGACCGGAGTCTTTCACCCGCGACTACGGAGCATCCAATAAGACAGACACGGGTACAGCCATTGATAGGTCATCTTGATTCAATCATGTTTCTCGATCTCCGATCGATTACTCGTTTTTAAGCTTTTTCTCATTAAACACGCATACTGTCCAGTACCCAATAAGCCCGGAGCCCCGGACATGCACCGCGGAGTATGATTTGCCCGACAGAGACACATGTTTGCGTGGCGAGCTGTCAGCTTCGACCTATCATCATGAAAGGACCTGTCCGCCCCGGAGCTAAGGGCCCGGAGTAAGACAGCTTGGTAGCTCAAGCGAATGAGAAGCTGCATGTTACGATTGATGGTCTATGAGTGGTCAATTGGGTAAGTATGATTGAGCTATCACGAGTGAGGCTTGTCTGAAGCTTGTCATTTATTGCGCTGTTGTGCGTCAAGAAATGTAATATGCTGAGCCACGTCTCTCATTCCACCGTCATGATAACTCACGATGTTTACAGAAGGCTCGTCGGTCGGGACATGTGTAGATATATATGATGGAAACATCTGAGTTCTAGCCCGTCGCAATTCTCCAATTGATGAATTAAACAATCTCTGCACAATGTCTTCCATCCGCGCAATTCTCACGCCTCAGCTTCGAGCGGCAATCAGGCCTCGAACATTCCGTCTCCAACAGAATCCCATCCGCTTTCAAACAGCTGCCATATCCGCTATTTCAGACGCTGTCGCCAAGGACCACCGTGAATTGAGAGAGTACTACAATGAAGTAATCAACACACCCGACCTTGATCATAAGCAGAGATTCGGAAACCAATTTGTTTGGGAATTAGCCAGACATTCCATCGGCGAGGAATTGGTTGTCTATCCCGCCATGGAGAAGTACATGGGCGATAGAGGAAAGAAGCTCGCCGATGACGATCGCCAAGAACATCACGAGGTACATAAAAGCCACACACAACGCGAATCAATCTCACTAATATCCGCAGATCAAGGAAGAACTAAAGGTCTTCCAGAAACTGAGCTCCGATGACCACGACTACGAGCCCCAGCTGAAGAGAATCTGGAGCTTGCTAGAGACGCACATCGACGAGGAAGAAAAGCGAGATATGCCAGCTCTCGAAGAGGCGCTCAAGTCGCGTGGCCGAGAGACTGAAACGTTGGCTGCGCGGTTCTCCAAGACGAAGCGGTTTGTGCCTACACGAAGTCATCCCGCTGCTGGGGGGAATCCACCTTTTGAGACGGTTATGGGACTTATGACTGCGCCGCTTGATAGGCTTGCTGATATGTTCCGCAAGTTTCCTGATAAGAGAGATCTTCCTGCTAGTGCGAGAGACCCTCTTGATGACACAGACCTTCCTGATGACAGGGACGTTCCTGATGAGGTAGACCTTCCTAACGTGAGAGACTTTCCTGATGAGAGGGACCTTCCTGATGATGGGAGAGACGTTCCAAGAGATCCTCGTGGGAGAGACTTTCCTGGTGAGAAAGAATTTCCTGCTGGGACAAATCCTGCTAGGAGAGAACCTGATAAGAGAAAGCTGTAGATCGGGGCTATGAAGGTTATGATATGGATTTATATTTCAATTGAAGATTTACATAAACTTTTGAAATTGTGTATACCTTGCTCCTGGTGCCTGTCGCGTTGTTTATCCTTGCGTCGCGTCTGTGTCCATTTCGTAAACCTTATCGCTTATCGTAGCTGTTATCAGTAACGTCACTCTCGATAAGACATCTACCCTGCAACTAGGAATCTCAGTGCCTTTTTGCAATTCCAAGGCGTCCAAATAGTAATTGCAGTAGGTTCGGGTATTTGCATTAAATTCTTTGAGTTGAATTGAAGTTTTGTAATGGAGCATGATGTAACGACTGGCTGTTATCAGATTGAGGCTATTGTTTTGCAGTTCTCGACGTGCCGTTAGGGGAAATTTCAATCCCAGACAAGTCGTAGTAATCAGACAATGGCTGCATTGCTTTACATCCTCATACATACGCTTCCTAAGTACGAGCTACTGATATCCAGCATGACATTCAATAATCTGGTTCTTCTTTTAAATGTCTTGTGGATGCTGGCTCTCTAATTGGCAACCTCTTCGCGACACTGGAGGATCATTATCGCTTATCGCTTATCCGTCAACTTATCTTATCGATAGATTAACGAAACCGACGGTAACCGACATCGCATCTGGATCGAACAACCCCCACGCTCGTTTGTAAGATGAAGTAACCCTCTTTATGTTCATACTGGCTGATATCAAGAAAGCCTCTTGAAGAAGTACGTGCGACGTGCAGCCTTTCTGCGCGTTTGCCATCCCAGAGGTAAGGTACATCTTCACCTCGATCAGAGGTGAGGCATTGACGTCATTAAAAAGCATCGTCCTTCAGTTCATCCTAGTCCTTGAAATCACAATGTATCAATTCAATAAAACTACGCATTCGTGACATGTGAGAATTCTCTGTATTTCTCTTACAAATAGTTCTAGGAATACAGTCATCTGTCAAGCCGTTATCGCTCACCAAAGCTAAAAGGGTAGCGCAGGGTTAATCCGATGCGGGGTCAATTCAACTCCAAACTTTTACCATACCAAAACCACAAAACCACCAGTACCCGCCTCGTCTCATCAATCCCTCACTCATCACCACATCAACACATCACACAAAATGACTCCCTCTCTACAAGACGCCAAGATCACTTTCCTCGGCGGAGGCAACATGGCCGCCGCCATCATCGGCGGCCTCCTCGCCAAAAACATCAACAAGCAAAACATCTACGTCTCAGAACCCTGGGACGTAAACCGCAACAAAATGGCCGACCTCGGCGTCCGCACCACCGCCGATAACAAAGAAGCCGCCGCCGATGCAGATGTTGTCATTCTTGCTGTGAAGCCCCAGGTTGCCAAGGGTGTTTGTGAGGAGCTTAGCTCTGCCTGGGCTTCGCGTGATAGTCTTCCTGTGGTTATTTCTATTGCTGCGGGTATCACCCTGGCTAGCATTGCGGCTTGGTTTAAGGGTGATGGAAGCAAGGCGCCTCATATTGTGAGGGTTATGCCTAACACTCCTGCGCTTGTTGGAGAGGGTGCTTCTGGATTGTATGCTGCTGAGGATGTTACTTCTGAGGAGAAGGAGTTGACTTCTGCTCTGTTGGGTAGCGTGAGCAAGGCTACTGAGTGGGTTGACAAGGAGGAGCTTCTCGATGTCGTCACTGGAATTTCCGGTAAGTCAAAACCCCATTCACATTTGAACACCCATTAATTGAATCTCAGGCTCGGGCCCTGCTTACTTCTTCGCTTTCGTCGAGCACCTCATCTCCAGCGGTATCGGCCTCGGTCTCTCCGAGGAGCAAGCCACTCGCCTCGCAACACAGACATGTCTCGGCGCTGGTAAGATGCTTGTTGAGTCATCTGATGAGCCTTCTCAGCTTCGAAAGAACGTCACCAGCCCCAACGGTACTACTCATGCTGCGCTGGTCAGCTTTGAGAACTCTGGAATGAAGGAGATTGTTGACAAGGCTGTCAAGGCTGCTGCTGACCGTGCCAAGGAGCTCGGAAAGAACTAGAGGTGCAGGTAGATGATGTAGAGAGACCAAAATAGTAAAACCTTCCACAGACTCCGAATTACTGCAAATTTGTCGACGTGTGTAATCGTATCGCTTTGAGATCACCGACTACTCTCTCACTTTTTTGCGACATGTTGCCTCATATAATCGCACTCGTCGCACCGCGTTGAGAAGTCTATTGCCAAGTCGGTGACAGATCGAGCTTCCACTGCAATTTTAACCCCCACCAAGGACTCGCGGCCCCAAACTCATGACCCAGCGCAGAGCAACAGGGCAATTTCCTTGATTGGCTAGAACAACAAAATGTAGCTAAAGATCATGACGGGGGTTAAAATTGCAGTGAAAAAAACGCCCAACATGGTCTCTATTGGTCCGCAATTGATCCGCTGCATCGTTATTCTTCGAATTGGTCAGGATAGTGGTAAACAATAATATAGCTGTTCAGGGTTAAGTAAGGGGCGTAAAAGTGTGTAATGTGGATATCATAAAAACTGCAGCGTGGTTCAAGATACCTGTTATTGTTGTTAATCTTGGTGGAAGCATGAGAAAGAAGAAGAAGGTAAGTAACACCTGGACTAGATCAATAATCCTCCACAGATTTAATAATGATCTCAACCACTGTCAACTCAAATAAAGGAACAAAGTTACAAATTGTAGACTAGACAGACGTCTCAGTAAACAGCTTCATACACTGACCGGGCCAAGGGTTCGAAAAGAACTAGAGGTGTAGGTAGAGGTTATAACCCGTGAGGACAGTCTTCACTGCAATTTTAACCCCCGTCAAGGGCTCTTGTCTCAGAGCAAGTACATACATCCACCCACATCTTTTTAGCTAGCCAAGATTGGAAGGGTCCGACGTTTTTCACTGCAAATTTAATCTAACCCAGGGGACTCACGGCCCCCAAATCAAGATCGAGTGGAGAGCGACAGGGCCAAATTTCTGATTGGACAGAGTAAGGAAAAGTAGTTGAAAATCATGGAGTAAGTTAAGATTGCAGTGAAAGTCAGCGCGAGAATTACAGGCTGGCGTGAATGCATATTACTCAAGATCATGTGATAGCAGAGCTGTGATGATGGGTGATGAAGTCGATATGGCACCCGAGAATGACAGAAAATGGAGGTCAGGGTTGAGGTTAAGATTGCAGTGAAGGCTGAGTGAGACAAGCTCGGAGACGAGTCATCATCCAGGAAATTGACAGTCCAATGTTGCTGATTAAAAAGAAGAAAAAGAATACTAGAAGAACAGCGAGGGTTAAAATTGCAGTGAAACCGGCGAGCTAGGACAAAAAGCAAAGACCCAAGACTCGATAAGGTCCTACACCACCAAAATCTGTTGGGGTCAAGTCTCATGTTTTTCTTCGGGGGCCCAAGGGCAAGTGGAATTGAATGCAAAAAAAGAAAAAGCAGCAAGCACAGTACAGTAGAAGAGTACGCCAACTTGCCTATCTATCATGGCCTAAATGACAGACAGATCTAGAAGATCAACGTGCCAAACTTCTGTAATTGGCTAGAGCAGGGAAAGTGTTTGGATGTCAGGGAGGGGATTAAAATTGCAGTGAAGGGAAAAAGCCACCGAAAAAAGTCAAAACCAGGAGGATCGCCGATCTAAAATCAAGCCCTGGCATCGGCTGATTACATCTCCGCCAAGCCAAAGTGTAGCCTCTACTCCAATTGCTAAATTTCGAGATGTAGATTCTCGAAGGGGTACTTGACAAAAAGGAAACCAGTTTTGATGCCAGACCGTTAACCTTATACTGCCCCATATAGCCATATATTATAGTCATTACATACTCAATCCGTCATCTCCCGTCAACTAAATACAGAGAACGCCCAATGGGTACCGTCTACCACAAGAAAACTGCAAGAACCGGCAGAGCAAGCAAGAGTAGCTCGCCGACCTTTTGAGTCTTTCCAGCGACGTTGGTGTCGACGGTAGTGGCGGATGGTGATGCTGCGTCTCCGCTTCCTGAACCCGAGCCTGAACCAGAGCCAGAGCCAGAGCCAGAGCCAGAGTCAGAACCGGAGCCGGAGCCGGAGCCGGAGCCGGAGCCGGAATCACCACCACTGCCGCTGTCACCTGAGCCGCTTCCACTTCCATCTCCGCTACCTCCGGAGCCACCATCCGAGTCACCGCCGTCTGATCCTCCATCACCCTTATCATCACCAGATCCAGAGCCTTCTTCATCCTTACCACTATCGCCGCCCTTGTCGCCACCACTTCCCTTATCACCATCACTGCTTCCCTTGCCGCTGTCACCATCATCGCCACCCTTACCCTTATCACCACTACCACCGCCACTTCCTCCACCGCCACCACTCTTCTTACTCATAGCAACCCTAATATTAGCATCCTCAATAGTGAGTTCAGTCGGCTTCTCCCCACACTCCTGCAAAACCCTGATCTTCTGGTTCTTAGCATTCTCAAACGGATCACTCTCAATATCCTCGGTATCACCACCCGTAGAAACAAGCTCCTTATCATAAACAGTGTTCTCATCAACCAACATCTTCAGTCGCGAGCCGGTCGCGCCGCCCTTGGAACCGGGCTGATCGATCTTGACGGAGAGGAGAACGCGGATCTTTTCGCCGATGGGGATGTTTTCGACTTCGCCGCCCGTGGGCGCGATTTCGCAGTTTGCTTTACCGTTGGGAGGAGGTTTGAGGAGGCTGGTGGATTAGCTTTGGTGAGTGAGAGGGTACGGGTGACTTACACTTCTTGCTTGCCATCGGCTGCCCTCTTGAACTCGGCGTAGTCACCAAGGACGGTGTCCTCTTCTAGATCGACGGGAACGGTATATGCTTGTGTCGGACCGGGCTTGGAGCCAGTCACCGTGGTGAAGCCTTCTTTACCGGTCGCCGAGGCCTTGGGTGGTGCAACACCGGATCCTGCAGCAGTGGGTCTTGGGTTAGAGTCTGGTTCATCGGTCTCTTTGGGTTCTTCCTTGGTTGGCTTGGCTGGCTCTGGCTTATTTTCACCATCTGTCTCGTTTGGTGTACCGGGCTGATATAATTGATCGTCCGTGTTGGCGGGCGCAGGTGGAGAGGTTTGAGCGTCTGTACCTTTGTCTTCCTCATCGTTGTCAGCCTTATCTGACTCTACAACGGTAGGTCCCGCATCATCAGTGGCAGTTGGTCCATCGTCACCGCCGGTTGGACTTGGTGCCACGATTCCGGCTCTGGAGTTTGTCGTCTGGTCTGATGGAGAGTCAGTGGCAGATCCAGTGGGAGGTTCAGTGGGAGGTTCAGTGGGAGGTTCAGTGGGAGGTTCAGTGGGAGGTTCAGTGGGAGGTTCAGTGGGAGGTTCAGTGGCAGGTTCATCAGGGGATTCAACGGCCGAGTCAGCAGAGGTCACGGTAGGTTCATCTGGAGTATCAGTGGTCGAGTCACTCGGGGTCACGGTAGGAAGTAGAGCCGGCGGATTAGAGGCCTCAGGAGTAGAAACTGACTCATCGCCAGTTCCAGTTGGTCCGGGTATAGCCTCTTCCGGCACGGAGTTCAAGGCATCACTTGGGATTGGTTCAGTCACGGTTGGTTCCTCACCGTTTGTGTCTGTGGGCTCCGGGGCGCTGGGCTGCGGCTCGGCGCCTGTTCCAGAAGGCTCTGGCTCGGCATCGGTCGCAGATGGGACAGGTTGGGCATCGGTAGGCTCGGGGTCGCTGGGTTCAACGTCGGTAGCAGCGGGGGTGTCGTCTATAAAAGTAGGTGCTTCGTCAGTAGGGACCGGGGCATCGACGGGGTCCGGTGTCTCGGTAGGATCCGTGGGGGGCTCGACCGGGGAGGGCTCGTTGGCCGGGGCTCGGTTACCATCTCCTGCGGTGGGTTGAGGGTCGGTAGGCGTGTTGTCGGGGGGAGGTTGATTTCCATCACCATCGTCTCCGCCATCATCACCGCCGTCGCCATCACCACCTGTTGGAGTATCGGTTGAGGTGTTAGCAAGGGATGAAAACGGACATCTGTTACTCACCAACTGGCGGTGCTGAAGGCACAGAAGCAGGTGCATCTCCTCCGGTCTCGACAGGAATATCAACTGCGGGGGGATCGGCTACAGTAGCGACAGCATCTCCGCCTCCAGGTGCAGGTTCAGTTTGACCAAGACCTCTCTCAATGAGCAGCCCGAGAACAAGGCCCTTCAACAAACGCATCGTGGCTCAAGGTTGTGCGTGAAAGTGTATAAGCGTGAAGAAAGACTTGCAGTTGTGCCACATCGACTAACAACGTCGACACCATTATTACTTTATACAAAGAGCGTCCAGGGATGCTTCTCCCCCTCTTAGCATCTAGACCGTCCATGGCGGTTTGTTTACATGCAGACATCCAGCCATACTGCGCTAGTGTTCGGAGCTGAAAAGTGCACATTCCCACCATCCAATGCCCTTCAATGCAACTCAGCCTTATGGGGCTTTGGCGAAGCCTAATCCAGCCATGCCAAACGGAATTGGGATAGATTAGGCGAGATCTCAACGCCATAAATTATGCTTCTCCATCCCTTGGGCACTTTTTCACAGAAGCTTCCTATTCAGACAAGGCATTTGCCGCAATTAGACATTTCTATTGCTCTGAAACTTTGAGCTTAATCATTCCCGGAAATGTCATCTACCGACACGGTCACCCGAATGAGGTCTAGATTACGCCACGCTGAAATGCTTAAATACAAGTTTAAACAGGCCTCCGAGCACTAACCTCGAGCCTCACGGTTTAACGCAAAGACATTACTCTCCGCTTCTCCACTCAAGAGATCTTATTCGTCCTGCATCAGCCACGTTTGTCTCAGGAAGCCTCACCTTCCGTCGCTAGACGGAGAGGGCATATTCACAGACACAAATCCGTCTTTGACACGCGTCGTTTGGTTTAGGCCCCAGGCTATGTCAAGACAGAGTTTGTATTGTCAAGCATAAGGCTGTTTTGTTTGGGTGTGAATAAGCCGTCAGGGCATGACACCTGCAGGAACGGGAATCTTTGGTTACTCTTTTCAGGATTGGCATGGAGTTATTGTGCCATCTTAGGCCAGCGCTTGATGCGGTGTAGCCGCAGCCGTTGGCGCAGTGCTAGGTAGGCGATAGGAGTCTAGCTACCTGAGCGATGTAGGGCTGAGCCTCCGCAGATGGAATAGCTTCTGATGGGGCGAGTAAAGAATCGTGTGCAACCGACATGTTACTCCTTGTGAACCAAAGTTCAACTCAGTCCTGTCGCTTGTGCGACGGCATATCGGCTTGGTTCTTATTCATCTTCATGTTAGGCAGCACGGCTTTCGAAAGCACATGCGGCCAGTGACTCGTCGGCGTTGTCAGACTTTGTGCCAAACCTTCTGATAACACATTGGCGCTGAGAGAACAAACGACAGAATTTGAGCTTAGAAGAAGATAGTAATGAGACTAAGTCGGAGTGGCTGCGCTCAGCCTGTCAGTAATTTTGACCTGCTTCGTTCTACGGTCAAGGGAAATTGATTGCAACGAAATCATAGGAAACATATGGTAGCAAAACACACACAATCTCCCAGGGTTCGGAGTCGAGGATAGCGGGAACTATATAGATCAACAGGGGATGACGTCTAAGGTTGGCATCCTTATTTAGAATAGAGTAGGACCCGCAACCTCGGCATTTGACACAAGCGAGCCTAGCATTCACGATCCCCCACACTCATGACTCGGCACGTCAGAAGCTTCAATTACGGTGAAAGAACGTTCAAGAATGTGTTCAGTTATAGAATACTAACTGATGTTCTGCCCTCCATAGATATACATAAGATAGTTCATTATCGTTACATTATTAACCACCAACTAATAGGGCCATTGACCAAATAGAAGCTGAGTTCGCACCCCAAGAAATCCGTATTTCCCATGTAGAGAGAATGGTCTCAATGTCGGTCGCCTTTTGTTATTTGAGAATCGTCTTGCCCGGGATGTGATGAAGGACAACATTGATACCCTTTCGAGCTGAGTCTCCCTTGGGGGGTCAAGGACGTGTAGATCAAGCATTCTTCTCCTCAGCCTCGGCCTCTCTCTTCGTACCAGGCAGGCTAGGAGCACCAGGGCCGAGAGGGGTAAGGACCTTAAGAGGGGCATCATCAGTGCCGAGAGTAACACCAAGCCCTCCAAGAAGTGCAGAGAGGCCAGCGAGATTGTCAGAGTTAACGTCAACCAAATCGTTGAGAACCTGAGCGTTTAGTTGTCTCTTTGCCTTCGTACCAGGCAGGCCACCAGGACCGAGAGGAGTAAGGACCTTGAGAGGGGCGTCGTCAGTGCCGGCAGTAACACCAAGCCCCCCAAGGAGTGCAGAGAGGCCAGCGAGGTTGTCAGAGTTAACGTCAACCAAATCGTTGAGAACCTGAGCATTTAGTTGTCTCTTGGCCTTCGTACCAGGCAGGCTTGGGCCAGACAGGCCAGGGCCAATAGGTGTAAGGACCTTGAGAGGGGCGTCATCAGTGCCGGCAGTAACACCAAGCCCCCCAAGGAGTGCAGAGAGGCCAGCGAGATTGTCAGAGTTAACGTCAACCAAGTCGTTAAGAACCTGAGCGTTAAGCTGAGGAGTAGGGGCTGCGGATGCACTGATGGCCAGGGCTGCGAGGAGGAAAGAGAACTGCATGCTGATAGATGTTGTTGAGGTGTGTTTGGGGTAGGTTGGGTTGAAGGATTGGGAATTGAATTGGAAGCTGAGTGTTGTAGTTGTAAGCTGATGATTGTTGAGCTGTGTGATGATGAGTCACTTCTGGCAGGAAGATATCGAGATATTTATACATGAATTGTGTGGCAAGTCGAGAGCATGAAGCTAATACCGACTCAAAGGTTGGCAGCATGAAGCACGTATTGACTCGAAGAGTGGTTATGCATGGTCTTGACGGTTTGACGAGACGAATTGATCAACATTCACTCTTTCTCTTCAGATCGTCACTCAACAGGACTGCATCTCTATGAGGGATATGTGCCACCGCCAATCGACACCTTGGCAGCAGGAGCTAAAGCTGCAGGATACTCGACGGTGGTGAAAAGGAAAGTATCGGGTCATGTTCAATGACGATCTATTCGGTTTGTTCCAACCGGAGTTGCATGTTGTGGATTAGAAATCGAGCTCTCATGAGGCAAAATCCTTTGAAGGTTTTCATGATCGTCGAGGTGCAGAAGACGATGTCCAACCAAGCTTTGAAAGTGGAAGTTGGAAGTAGCGTTTAAGGGTCCTATGGAGACGTCACAGACGATGGCAAGCTAACAACACCATCGTAAGGGTGGTAGACAGAAACAAAGCGGAATGGTTTACACCAAAATTCAGTTGTTTCGTACCTGAATCTTTCCGCCGTGTTTCCTGAACGAAAGATGAAGAGAGGTGAAGCTATAGCTTAGAGGTGCAGCTTAGATGATGTCGATCGTTCCTGCAGTATTCTCAATGGAGTAATTTCAACATGTCTTGCATGTGCAGCCTTGAAGGCACTGACAAGAGTGGAAACAATATCTGAAACTTTCCTGCAGTGCCGTTAAACATCAACGGAGGTGATCCGGGTAGATGGAGCTAAGAGGCGATCTGCAAATTCATACAAAGGGAGTTAGACTCTTGACAAACTCCGCTGGCAGGTGGGTCGAAGATACATCCGTGAACCAATCCTGACTCCGAGAAACAGACACTGTCTGCTTCTTTTGTGTATGTACATCTACGAGAGTGCTTCCACCCACCCAACGGATTTTGAAAACCCCGACGATGAAGATCTCCGGACAGACCAGATCTTGGGTTTAAGCTCCTGCCACATGCCGGAATGATCGACGTTTATTCGCTCTACCGGGCAGTTGGAACGATTGCCGAGTCCATGGTATCAGCGGCTTGATCTAACCATGCAGGTCTTGAGTGTAATGATTGGTATCTCGTTGCACTGCCTAATGCTTGTGGATAGCTGAGAGAGCTTGAGAGAGAGCTTGAGCTTGATGATCAGCGCCAAGAAGGAGAGACAATTGAGTTTTGGACACGGACGATCAGTTGGAGCCGAACCAGTCCCAACAGCACAATTCTTCATGTGAATGTCTGAGCGCAATCTCCCCTCACTTGCCGCGGCTCCGTCGACTAAGGCCCTGTTACATCTCATACGTACAATTGCAATTCCCTACAATAAGGGGTAGTTTCAACTTCCTTAGCTTGAACTTCGTCTCCTTTGGCTTTGGTCGGGATGGTTTCAATTTGCACCAAACGCTGAAATGTCATCAGCCGCGACGGCAAGCTCAGACGTCCCTGTTTGGAAAACATCACAAGCTTAGCTTGGCCACCGATTTCCGTTTGTAAGCCAAGAGCAATCTGAGCTTGCTTAGTTAGTACGCACCAACGAGTAGTTGTGTCCCCAAAACTGCCCCAGCTTTGGTGGCTTTTCTTGCGGGCTAATAGCGATAGCTGCAGATCTACCGCAAGATTTAGCGTAAAGTTGATTCTGAGCTTGGAGTAGGAAAGGGACCAACGAAAACACTTGCTTAGTAGATGAGCCATAATTTGACTTTGCCTAACAACAAGCCACAGAGGAATATCGGAGAGAAACTCAACAGTTATAGGTCATGATGCAATCCTTGCAGCATCTTATTCTTGAAACTTCCAAGGAAGTACAAAGAAAGTAAGTCAAGAATGTCCGTAGAGACCCCGAGTTGTGAATTGCGTAGAAGGCGGTCTTGGAAGCTGCAATTCTCAGCTTACGCCAAGAGAGACTGTTGAAACCTTATTCAAGACGGCTTTGTCTGGTCTTTATCGATAACGGGGACCAGAAGTAATGCCATGCGGCACCGAAGCCGGCGAGGGATTTGTAGACTAATCCACGAGTCAATGAGGACTTTTTGAGAGAAGCTTTGGTTGTATTTGGTCTAGGGTTGAGGTGCTAGCTAGTAGCAATTGACCAAAGAGAAACGGACGGATTACTCGATCGGCCCGAGGCGCCCATTTCCAGACTAATCCCGTCGAGAGTCACTTTCCGTCGGAGAAATCCCGGTCAGCTGAGCCGCGGGAAGTTGGTGGGAAGCAGCACACCAAAAGCTTGATGGAAAGGTTGGGTGGTAATTTTAGTATGAGTGTGGCGGACTTAATCTGTCGCTTTCGAGTCAGCATGGTGTAAGAGCTTTTGCCTTGTAGGGTTGTATCTACGCATCCACGTGAGTAACGGCAACCTTCATTTGGTCTTCTTTGGGAGCAACTGCTTAAGGTTTTTTCGAGATGTAGTTCTCAAAGGCGGACAGACACTACCACATGGTTTTGGGGGCAATATGGGAGTCATTGGATAACAGTAATTTGTGTTTGCAACCTAACAGCATATGGACATGCTGACCAAATATCCATGACAGGTGTTTTGATTTCTGTACGGATGTATGTACCCTCTTGCTGAGTACGCCTCTGCGGATCTCTCTATGCCGAGCTGTAAGTGCAAAAAACTAGATAGATAGTAAGGAGAAGATGGCGAACGATACACAAGCACGATAACGACTCCTCCGATCTCTTTCACCAGATGGGGCGTGCGAAGCTGTCACTCCCTCCACATTGATAATCTCTTGGCCCTACGAGGAAGAATGCTTCCTGCTCTTCAATTGTACGATCAAGTGTTATATCCGTACAACCGCGAAATGTCTTAAAGTGATCTGCTTATGTGGGGTACTATTGATTGGACCTGGAGAACGGGTCAGGGCGGCCGACCATAGTGGGTGGCTGATGGGGTTGATCTTCATCTCGTCTACCCATCTGAGAATCTACTAGCTTACGGAATAGAGCACCACCGAGATATAATATTACCGGACATATAGTTTAGGCGAAGATCACCCTTAAGCTATTGGGAATTGCACTGGATGAATGACTCTTTGAAAGACTCTTTGACTTTTGACGATGACATACTAGTCAGAGGTCACAGCAACACATTTTTCCATCCCGGATTTCAACCCTCTACTTCTCTTCGCGAAGACCTTGTCTCTAGAGTACCCATCCCTCCTTGAGTGGGCATCCTAGGAACTAGCCAGGGCAATGGACATAGCTAACGTGAATTACAACTAGTGACATCTTACCTTCAGGGGGCAGTGGACTGGAGAGTCCAAACCTCGTTGAGTTGGTATTTTCGTATACGTCAAGCCTTGAGCTGATTCTTAGGGAATTTCAACGGTAATTCAGCCTTTCGACTAAGACTTGGAAATTAAAGGCCTCCTTGTCAATGAAGATGTTGATTTATTGATTCCATCACTGAAAGTTTCATCTCAAGATCCTACTTGTAGTACTTCACCCCTGTCGTTGTCATCAGTCGTCCTCAGTAGAGTCTACAGCGGATATCATTGGACGACTAACCAGAATGCCCTCAGCGCGGCTATCAACGACAACTTCACTGTTTAAATATACTGTCTAATTGCAATGTCTTTACAGACTTGATAAAGATGGCATTGGACCTGAGTAAGGCACAGACTATGGATATAGCTAGAAAGGCCCAAGCTACTGGTGTCGTACGATACTCCACTTGCATCTAGACCCCTGTTGACAGCCACAGTTTTGTCCGGCAGGCAATTGTTTTAGCAACGATTTCTGTTTCAGAACTCGATTACTGGTGATGTGATATTTGTATCGAAATCGCGATTAAGAAGGAGGGCATTCAGACATTGTATGAACGTTTATATCATCAACTAGGGAATAAGATATCTATGCTGGGTATCACTCTATACTGCATTCTTATTATTCTCATTCATAAACCGTGTCATCTCCACAAGCTCAGCTGTGCTAGATGACGCATCCCCTGTCACTCGCGCTCCTCCATTGTACAAGTTGTTTTCGGCCTGATTCGAGGTGATGTTTGGTGACTTGCTGTGCAATCTGGATGAGATAGAGCTGTGTCCATGCGAGGGATGGGAGCGGTTGTTGGAACTGTCGAGGCGGGGGAAGGTCTTGACGATGAGGAGTCGGAGATCGGGCATACAGGCGCACCAGATGGCGACGTTGATCTCGATAACCGACCAGTAACATGTATTGAAGAAGTCCCAGGTGGGGTTGTTGGATCTTCCAAAGGCGATGAGGAACTGCAGTCTGATGATGGACACGACACTAACGAAGGTACCAACAAGGAACATCAGAGCAACAGCTAGCTTCCTCTGCCACTTCATCTGAAGTTTCAGCAGTTGAAAGACTGGTATCGCAAGTACCCAAAAGTCCATGGCGATAGAGACACCAGCTAGTGCCCACGCCAAGGGGTTGGTTCCGATGCAGTGACCCTCATGTTCCTTATCCCACCCCGTCCAGAAGTAGCTGATAGGTTGGCATTGGGCAATAGCTAGGATGACAAAGGCGACCATGCTGAGGGCATTTAATGCTATCGTTCCCCATATTAATCGTTGGACTGATCGGACGGGAAAGATTCGAAGGTAGAAGAGCAGGACACAGATCTTGGTGAGGAAGACGTCGGTCGCGTAAAAGGTTTGGCCGATGTAGATGTACTAGATTCGTTGTTAGGTGACTGGCTTCACGATGGAGAGAAGGTTTCTTACTTTGAGGAACTCGGTGATGCCATATGCGCCGACCATGTATGCATCTCTGCCAAATCCATTTCCGGAAACTGTTATTCGTAAGTGTGTGTATAGATCGTTGAAGACGGGAGTGCGTACGGCCGAAGACACAACTGATGGTGTTGCCAATACTTGTAGCTAAGCAGACCATGATAAGGTAATCATCCAATCGCAGCGACCGTTCGAACCTGAGCTTTTGGAAAATTCGAGCGCAAACTACAATCACAGTGATTGCTGACATGACAACATTGACAATGTCGAACTTTTTGTGGATGTCGCGGACAGGAAACTCGCATGCCGAGGCGGTAAGATTGAGGGCGTCTACATCAGTCAGCGAAAGTTGATGGTGGTGGTGATGGGTATTACTCACATAATGCTTCCCTAGGCAAGCATTTGCTCATAACACAGCTCGCGGCAACTGTCTGTAAATCTGAATCGGCGCAGAGACACTCGATGTCGATACCACATGTCGAGTTTGATGCCAATTCCAGTAGACAGGTCCCCTAAAACACCAAAGATCAGCCACTGCCAAGACTCAAGATTTGCTTTTTTTTCCCCTTTCGACGTACCGCGCAATCGGGAATTTGGGAGAGAAAGGCTGAGACATCGATACCCAGCGAGCGGCCAACAAGACACGACCACACGACCAACAACCACGACAGATGCATTGTCTTTCTCTCTTTAGACAACAGTGATTAGCATTGTTGATGATGGGAAACAGGGTTTAGAAATATGACAGATCGTGCTGATATTAAATGGCTACCATCCTTGAGTGGCGGCTCGGGCCAGCTCCTGCAATCTTGAACATTGAACACCTCCCTGCCAACCCTGCCCCCCCTCCCCGCAGGTATTATCATGCGACCCCCATAAAATGGCCAATAGATCGCGACTCAGGTCATTTTAGTGCAGCACTAGCCGGGGATCGCCGCATGGGCTGAACCCGCTGAAGGTTGGGCCCCTTCATTCATTGGGTACGTGGCGCTTCTTCTGCAGAACCTGCTCACCCTGAGCTTCGATAGCCGCGAAAATCATCATGCCTATGACGACTCCACATCTCTAGTTGACCACTAGCAACTTGCTAAAACCTCCTTTAGCTTCAAGCTAGATCGCTCAAGTGGAGCTACTGTCAAAGCGTGTAGAACACCAAACGAGTCATGAAAGTTGATCTCGCCGAACTGCCTGATGAGAGCTCCCCAGCCCCAGCCTACCAGCCAAGCCCTGATATTAATGGCTTGTCTTAGCAGACCCAAAAACGTGGGAACTGCCAAGGATACAGGTTTCCAGAAGAAAAGGATTAATCAACTCGAATAGGAATAGTTCCCATCACCGCTTCCCTTAGTAACCAAGCCACGTTTCGCGAACTAAACCGAACGCGAGATACGTACTGTTTTGCCGCGGTATCACGTAAATGGCTTGAACAGGTTTCTTTCCGAAAATTCGGGTAACTAATACCCAATCTGTCAGAAGTATCCCGGTTCCCGGTTGCTATTGTTTTACTATTCTTCTTGAAACAACTCTGTCCTGATCTGTGCTGTGCTGCAGATAATAAAAGCACAACAATTGATCCGTGCAGGGCTGAAGAACAGTTGATCCGAGAGTCTTTTCCATTTTGAGTCATATCTACCGCGACATGTTTCATAACCCCGGCCGACTTCGCAACTTCAGATCAGCCCTACGTTTCAATGTTAGCTGGGTAGTTTGGAGGCGTCTAACACAATGATCGACGAACAAAACACGGGAGATGAACAATTTTACAAATTTCTCTAGTCTTGAGGCTCTGTCTATAGCTTCGCGGATCCAGGGCTAAACCGTCGATCATGATAACCCTTACGCTACCCTGACTCTTGCCCCTTCTACGCTGTGTAAACAAACCGCTTTGTGGCCGAAGAGGGCGGGGAGCGGGCCGGCGCTTGACGCAAAGACATTTTAATAACAAGTCCGTTGATTCTTTGGTTGCAACACTCAGGCGGCTAAGTGGATATTAGTTTATTGAAACGTCTGAACACAAGGACTTATCCCCTTACTAAGTGAGAAGCCGTTTGTGGACTCGAGCAATGGCCATGTTTCCTCTGGAGCTGCTCCGTCGTTCCAATCGAGACCCTAGGAACAGTTCCCCGGGAGATTGTTTTCATGGTATCGTGCGGTGATCGACCGGAAACTTATCGGGAAAGTTTCAAGGGACCTCAACGGAGGCCCATTAGGCTGAGCCCTACATCTAGCTTCATCGTTGCGCAATGGGATCTGCAGTTGTGATTTCGGCAGTAGATCCTCTGCGGAGTGAGGATGTAGTTGCGGCGATGCACAGATAGTTAAATGAGATACTTGGCTCGGAGGACTGGACATCCGAGGAAGTTTCGAGTGTATTAATAACGGTCACGTTTACAGGATACAACGATTGTCGTAGATTAAGTACAGTAAGCTTAATGAGCTGCCGCGGCACAGCCCAATCTGGCTAATGACATCATACCAACTGCCGGTTCAGGGGGATAGGTTTGCCGTGTCGTCTACACATGGGATTCAATCAAAACAGGACTGAAGAGTAATCTATGTCAGCTGGGCAGTAAACCTTTTAGGAAATAATCTTTGTAGGGTTTTATCTACTACTGAAGGTTGTCTTATACAGACCATAGTTAGGTTACAAAAATGTCCAGGTCTGAGAAGAGTAAGAAAAGAACCATGAAAGCCAGAGAGAAAATTTGCCTGTAGGGTAGCGCGGCTGCGATAAGAAAATTAGCGATAAGCCTGATCAGGATAAGGATGATATCGGCTATCTTAGTGTCATAGATGAAACCAATAGTTGACGATTGCGAGGCTTCCATAGCGGGTCTCCTTAGATAATGGTTGCATTGACCCCTGATAAGATAAGCAAGCAATTATCTCCCTATCACATCGTAGAAGAATGCTGAAAGTGATAATTCATCCCTTTATCTCAGAACTCACACCTCGGACCTGGGAGTCCGGGAGGTAGAGGCTCAAGAAACATCACTTTATGTTCTACTACTGCCCAATTCGCTATACGCATATCCTCTCAACGTCAGGTATCGGCGACGGCGGAAAGGATCTGTAATGTAGCGGAATTCGAACCTTAAAATCCCTGCGACCTGGAATCCTTCGACCTGAACTCAAATGTCAGCACGAATTGTCATGAAGTTGCACTTTTGACGTCTTATTTTAATTCCCTTGCCCTTCCCCGCTTCCTTCAGCGTAACGTTGGCTACAGGTCAGTAATGTCTCAGACCATGACCACCTTTGCAGGGTTCATTGGTTGAGGTATGAGTCGCCAAGATGTTGATCGACACAGTCTGTGGTGAGGCTGATTTGACGATGGAACTGCCGAAAGGGGGGACATTTAAAGGCATTCCATCCTGCCGAATTCCCGAAAACTTTAATGTAAAAGAAATTGCCACGCGACATGGCTGGTGTACCGGTATAAAAGGTTGTGAGTCCTGTCGAAAGAAGAAAACGGCGATTACAGTTACATAATAGCCAATACCGAGGAATGTTGTGTTGACATAACGGTTAGTGTGATGAGAATAGCCGATATGTGGACGTTGCAAGCGCCAGTTGATCGGCTGCATCGGTAATGGCGTTTGCCGCTTCCATCTCAAATCAGAAGCATTCCAAACCTTCCGAGCCCGGGGTGGTCAACAAAGTTCCCAGTCACGTGTACCGCCTGATATAGAAAGATCACATACCAATTCCCAGACTCGACTTGTTTACAAATTAGTCTGGGCCCTTGACGCTATTTCTTGTGATTGATTCGTCTGTTAAGTTGCTGGTGGCTTCCATCGGAGCTGCCAGGGGAACGTCAAGTAAAAATGAGGCGTTGTCTTTGCATGTCAACGCGATCTCGACGTGAAGGAAATCTTTGATGGAGACTAACAGCGCGATTAATAACATGACGGGAATTTGGATAATTGATACCTGCAATGTAAGTTCACTAGTCCCAAGCCCGTGCGACACTGACAAATAACGTTCAGAAATTCGTCGAGTTTCAGCTGGACTCCCGAGGAAGCCATGGCGAGGTCCTAGCACATCTTTTACACGAAACAAACCTAAACAGCATTGACGCCACGCTGTTACAGCACTCAAATAGAATGAGGGCAAGGCCCACAGGATACTCCCTTCAATACCACTAAAAAATGCAAGTCTTTGAGAGTTTTGGAAATCCTAATCTTGATCTTGTTACTGCTTGCGATGGGATCATGGATGCACGCTTAATCAAATACTGCGGATCTATGATGGGAAGGTAGCACAGCCCGTCACGGCATACCATCTGTTCTGCGGTGTTACGACTTTTCTAGCAAAGAACTCTCCCCGCGTTTAAATTTATGTCAGGCTGAGAATGGTGAGATATGTTGTTATACACTGTAGTGATTCTGTACACAATGTCCCTTAAAGCACAAACGTGAGTTCCTTTCAAGACGGAAATCAGCGACACCAACACAGGTCGAAATATCCCCGTTGCTCTAGTGACTAGTTGCACACAATCATATAGCTTCCATAAGACTTATCGCCACTGAGGCAGGCCTTAGTAGACATATCATGGCGATCCATAGTACAAACAAGGTCGCTATAAGTCTCAACTGTGATCAAGTTAGTCATTATCAATCAGACACAAAACATAATGGAAATGCATACGTATACATCCTTCGCTAAGGTGCTTGGTCCAGATGGACTTGACGGGCTTGTCTGAGGGAAACTTCGTGCACTTGAATGTATCTTTGGCTGAGACTCTGATACGGCTGGTGATCTCGGCGCGTGTGCAGCTCTCTTGATCAAAGATGTGAATCTCGGCGGCCTCTCCAGAGGGAGGCGTGGCTTGGGGAGCAGCTTGAGAAAAGGCGGCCAAGACGGACGCGATGAGGAGGATAGAGGACTGCATGGCTATGAGTTTGAGTTGGGAGAACTGAGTTGAAGTGAGGCGAGAAGCTTTTCATGTAGTTTATACTAGAGATAGGGAGATACAACTCGAAAAGGGCTTTAATGTTATATTTATATGCCTATAATTATTTACCCGCGGCAGTTTCTATTTTTGATTCGTCCGCTTGGGATGATGATCTCACTTGGTGTTTGGAAGATGATTACGGCGGCGTGTCTCGCTTTTCTATCGTTTCATGACTAAGACCACTCACTTATGAAAAGATAGTGATAGTCAATTAAATATAGTATTTAATGACGTTGAACGACACTAAAAGATGATTTATGGACTCGTATAACAAGTCGATCAGTGGAACGGAGCAGCACTCAGATCGGAGCTATTTATGTCAAAACTACCGCGATGCTAAGACTGACGTTAGTCTAACGTTTCTGACGAGGCACACTACAAACATGTCTATATTCAAGGTCTGATCACAGGATTATCAATACAGCTGTTGGGGCTGAGCTGAGTCTCATGCAACAGCTCATTATGCATCAAGTGGTCATAGAACGTACCGAGCATATGACAAAGTGATATTGGTGCAAGTTATTTATCTTAGAAAGATGTTTAGTCATCCCTCTTGAACCACTGATAGCATGCTTCATAAAGCTTGCGAAGTCGCGGTTCGACCAAAAAGAAGTGATCAGCCATAGCTTTGCCGACACAACAAAAGAATTTAATGAGAGCAACAACGGTAAAGTCGGCATACGTCGCTTGGCATACTAGCGTCAGTAACATCCAAGATGATGGAAATGGGATTGCCTTACGCTGCTGTCCAAGAAGATAAGGCCCTGGAGTCTGGGCAAGCGACTGCCCAATATCGAGACACATGGCATCAAGATGGTTTCAGAGATGTTGACTAACGTGTTCGGTGTAATACAAATCAAGGCTCATACCGAATCGCTTTGTTCGTGTGGTCGAATAGTATTCCCCATTTGACTCAGTAAGGATCTTAGGCACTAAATGAGCCCATAGTGGTCGACTAGCTATAAGAAGCTTTTCTGCCAGCTGCTCGACTTTGGCGGACTCTTTGGCCTCCAGTCGAAGTGGCTGAAGATTAGAGTGTTTCTCTAAAGCTTCGGCTATAGCCCGTGAACCCATTATGCCTTTTGTGGTTTCGCCCTCTTGGAATAGGATGCATGGTATGGTATGTGGGCTCAATGGTGGTCTATTGGGTTCAACACTTGAAGGAGAATTAGACAAGTAATCGACAGGATGGACACACCGAATTCTTACTAGGGCAGCATGTTTGTGCTGAGATTAGAGAAATGGAGCCATTCGGTGGAGTAAGGCAGTGCCTTGTAATTGAGTGCCAGGCGTACTAATCTCTCATGTTCAGTATCACAAGGTTGAAATTGAGTATGAGTCTGCCTTACCTTTCCATACATTTGGAGACCACGACTTGCGTGCTATACTTGGAATGTCAAACAGCGTTATTTTTAGCTGCTGCGATGCCATGATTACTTTTGCGCTTCTTAGTTACTAAAATCCGCAATTGAAGGACTTAAATATTACCTATCTTAATAAAAGCCTTGCTGGTGGGATCGTTCCTGCCTGTATGTCTGACCTATTCTGGTTAGTAGTCGGCCACCGGACTAAGTGGAGCTCTCGGGCAAGTTTATGTCATTTCCATACAAGAGTCTCCGACCGCCCAAATTGTCACTCTTTCATCGCCGTCTTACAACCAATTTCTCCTCTAAGCACTGCCTCTTTTTGACCACATTTATCTTCTTTAAATCTTTATTACAGTAATAATCTATCAACATTCTTCGACTTATCATTGACTTTACTTCATTTGAACTTGCCAAGCCAAGACAGCGCAGCTAGCTCCTCATCACAATGACCCCAAATTCCTATAGTTCAAACGAGTCAGCCAGTGTAGGAAAGCCCAGTGCCGAATTTTTATGTCAAAGAGCCCGCATGATCTAACCGGGACACAGGAACGCCGAACACGTAACAGGGCGGCACAGAAGAAGCATCGGCAGAAAAAACAAGAGACCGACGAGACCCGATGGCACCGAATATTACATCTAGAAGGCGTAATTGAGCGAATGAGCACTGTTATGGTAGACCTCACGGACCGGCTACTACAGCATCATGTTGTGCAAGAGCACCCTGGTTTGATATCCACTATCCAAGGTGCCATAACGGATATTCTCAACTTGGCCAATGAGGCTGGCGATCCGATGGAAGGGTCTAAAGTCCGTAAAGCTCGGGGCAGACGTATCACGAGCAGTAACATCCCTTTCAGGCACGGAGACACTGCGTCTGCTGAGTCACTTCCCGATATCACTATTACACAACCTCTTACAGCCCGACGGTTGAATCGGGTCAACATGACACCGTCATTGATCCAGCCCTTACGCAAGATCCCCCCATGCATGAGCCCCTAACTGCATTGGTTGAAAATGCAGAAACACCTTTACCATCGGTCCCGACGTTGTATTCCCAGCAAGACCACACGGCATGCACAATCCCGCAAGAGCTCGGGCCTATATTATGGATCTCCTCTCAGCCATCGTCATCTCCCAACTCATTCATCTCTCGTCTGGCTTATACATGCTTTGATGTTGGGTGTCTTGTTCTTAGCAAGTCAATCGAAGCACCGATTCCTTTATCCGAAGAATATCGCATGTTCGGATCCACACTCCGTTACCGCGACAGAGATGAGATGATCTTTAGAATGAAATGGCTTCTAGGTCCTGGCACCAATGAACTCCAACTATTGGCGGAACTACCTTGGGGAAGAAGATGGTGGGATCAAGAATTTTCATCCACTGAACTTTGTAGCTGCGGAACGAACGAATCGTCTGCGCCTCAATTCCTTAGTGTCGTTGGTGTTGAGAAGCAACTTATGGCACTCGGCGCCCGCCTTGTAGACAAGGACACATTAGAGCTAGACTCCAGCGGGCTGACTATGCTGTCAGAGACTCGACAGGAGCCTACGTGTGCGCAGCCGGATAGTTGGAGCTTTGTCAATCTTTTCCCGTCAGAACCATCACGGACCAGCATTTATCCTCCACGAGTGCTGATCAGTGTGAATTCATTGATACGGAACTTGTCGCGGATAGCTGTTTGTTTGATGAAGGGGCCTGGATTTCCAAGGCAGGCGTTGAAGAAAGCCATTGAGGCATCTGTTGTTACGCGGAGGAGCAATGGAGGAAGACAAGGCATTGCCTGCACGGGCACATCATGGTGTTGAGACTGCCAAACCAATACCTGAGCAATGACGAAATTGAACTGGGTGTCCAAATTGGAGTATCGCCCAATTGGATCTCATTCAGACTTGAACGTCCCATCTATCTACAGTTGTTCAAACAAAAAAGAAAAAAGAATTTATGGGATATCTCAAGCACAAACTGCGCAATTTGAAACAACGCCTAAGAACATTGATCACGCAAGTTCATATCTCTGGTTTCCGGGAAGCTCAGCAGCAACAGAGCTAGTTGCACCATCCATAATCTCAACGGGCTCTGTCGATTTTCCCACGTCTTCAGGGCTGCGAGCTTCATATGGCGGAGCGGATAAACCGTTATCGTACCAGCCATTGTTCGTCGTGGTGGTCCTTGAACCTGTTGCTGCATTCTTTTTCTTCCTGGAATTCCATATAAAATAAGCCGCCAAGGTTCCGGCAACGACGATAACACCCAGTACGACGCCTACGGCAATACCAGCTATTGCGCCAGATGATAATCCTTTGTGATCTGATGATTCGGATACTGGAGCGGTGGTCGATGTGGAGCTTTTGGATGATGTAGAGGAAGGGTTCTGTGAAGGTATTAGTGAAACGCAATAGCATCATCGGACAGACTCCCAGAACAATACTCACTTCTGAGGCCACCGTGCTATAAGCGCTGTCGTTCACGTTTGAGGCACTCGTCATCAACCAATGCTGTGCACTCTGGTACGGTCTATCGTCAACATCAGGGCTCATAAACACTGATCCGCTGGGCGTGCAGTCCATATGATATCCAGTTCCGTTGTGCACGTTGATGAACCGATAAGTACTGTTTGACTTAAACTCGAAAACATCCCATTGTTGTGTCGCGTGATTCGTAGCTTTTCGCAAGCAAGGGCGTGTTTCGGTATCTTTTTCATCGACATCGCTTTGAAGGCAGATAGAGAGTTGTACATCCGCTCCGGTTTGCGAATATCGAAGCATGTATCGTCCGGGTGTTGATTCCATCGGTTGCTGATAGCAAAGGATTAGTCGTTGTGAGAAGTCGAGGAGTCGCGATTCGCTCACGAATTGCCAGAATGCAGAGACATTCCCGTCATCTGTCTTCACCGGCCATACATGAAGATCATCGTCCTTCACGTTTGCGTCCTGGTTCATTTGTAGAATCGACCGCCAGTTGGTTTTGTAGTCTTTGTCGACGTTCTGTTCAGTGACATGATACCAAACGTTGGGGTCGAGCTCGGTGGCTGGTACAGGATCTGACATCGCTGAGAATGTTTTGATATAATCATAAGCTCGGAAAGATTTCGTAGAAACGACGCGAAGGGGAGGCCCTGTGTGTGAGTGTTATACAGACAGTAGGGAAATTAGATGGCTGACGTTACCTGAATGGCAGATTGCGGTCTGTGGGTCGGCCAGTTTGACATAAGAATGCCCGATCTCTAATTTCACGATTAAGTCAGAATACTACCAGTAACTGTTGCGCAGTGGTGGCGTAGTAAAGTGGAGACTCAGCCTATTCCTATAACTCCGTTAGGCTTATTTTCGACAGATGGGATGTCTTAACGGTGATAATATGTTAGTCTAGTCGATGTTACATTTTCATATTGGACTTGTGGTAATATGGTCCTGGTTTACGCCATTTCCCTCAAGCGGATGTAATAGTGGATAACACGGTGGCTATTGGAAAAATCTAGAAGGAAGATCTTAGATGGAACAGTGTTGACTACCTAGAGCTATGGTGACTCTGCCTCTGAGCAACGCTGTTGCTATAGTGGGGCTGACAACTGCAACTGCTCATTGTCCACAGCATGCCAGTGTCCTGGACCATCAAGGCCTGCGAATATGAACATGCAAGTACCCATTTCCATACGCAGTATTCTCTCCCTGAACTGTTCCACCTCGGGTGCACTTGTCCATAATACGTCCAGCAGCGCGGGCAACATTTCCACTGGTACCAATTAGTACAAGCTTCATTATCTTAAGAGCAGATATATCTTACCAGGGAGACGAAGTTCCCCCCTCCCAGACTGGCCTGCCACTAACACCTTGGATGGTGGCGATCCTCCTTTAGATCTTTGAAGAAGGCTTGCTTTTTGAGGTGATCTATAGCCTCTTGGAAGAAGGTTATTGGAGAGATAACTAGCACTCCAAAGATGGTGACTGTGGCCCTATGGTGCGCAGGGCCTTTGAGGAATTTGATGACTGTAGGGGTAGGTATTGTGAAGTGCGGTTGATGTCTATTATATATTAGATCTCTGCTTTGAACTAGTGGGGACTTACTGACCTTGTGTGGTTGTGGTGTTGTTGATGATGGATGAAAGAGGAAAAAAAATCCGGATCAAAGCAAGCAAAGAAAGGCATTTATGTTGTGCCTAAACCTTATCTATAGGGCAGGGCAAAAAAAGGTTATGTGTGGGCAAAGGAGTTATAATACCCTTTGCAAAGTGTAAATATCGAGAAAAACCTTATCTGATCGGATGGTGGCGAGGCCGTGGCGACAGAAAGAGCTTCGGCCACCTGCTCCAACGCCACATCGCTGATTAGGACGACGAGCGAGGAAGTCGATGCACCACACAGCATCGGCAACCTTTGTGTGTCAGATGGTACTAGCAACACGTGGCTAACTTACTGAAGCACTGGTTCCAGCAACAGTGTCACAACGGAGCTCCCGCTTATCCAAAGCGCCGTCATCTAGGTAATGCCTTCTCAGCCTTCATCAGTTGATACCCAGATGTGCTACTCTTACCAATACGGGTTTGGTTGATGGCTGTCTTGGAAGCCGCCTCAGGGCTCAGGTGAGTGCCTTCAGGGTTGGCGATGATACCTTTCGCCCATGACTCGAAAGAAAAGGAATCAGCTGCTCCTTTATCAGCTACTGGACCAGCAAGGGCACTGGCGGCAGAAAGAATAAGAGTAGTAAAGGCGAGGTTAAACATGGTGGCTGGGACTTCGATTCGAGCTACAATGTCTTTGTTTGTGCTGGCTTGTTTGTTGTGAACCTTCATTAAAAGGGTGAGAAGTGACGCTTCTCGTATAATGATTACACTTCATAGTGTGTCCAGCCTCAACCCAGAATTGAGACTAACGCTCACATCTTACGCGGAGGTAGAACTAGTTTGGAGCCCGTTTGCTAACTTGCATCATGTGATATCCCTTCATGTATGCTTCATCCATCTCCCAAGTGTCGAGATAGATAAAGGTGATTCTCCACGCATTCATGTATGCGTTTACTGCACCGGGGCCATTTTTGTCATTTCAGACGGAGTATTGGCATCGAAGACAGCCCGTTCGTTAGCTTAGTGATAGGCTTCAAGGAACAATGCTTGGCCGAACCAGCCGAAATGGCTAATGAAAGCAAGGTTGTTGCTGATGACAAGTGGGAAGGTTTAGGTCAAGCGTCCCCACAGAGTAACAGAGTCAAATGCATCCCGGTGTAGTGAAAGTTGTACAACTGACCCGTGAGTGGAAATCTGCAAAAGCCCCCAAAGTTTTGATCAGTACTACAACTAGAGCACAATGGGGCTAGAATAATCTCTGGAACTTGGAAAGCAAACATCGCGCGTCAAAGGTCTCCGTACGTCAACATTAATTTCCATGACTCTAGTTCTTAACTAGGATCATTTGTTTCGACGTACTACCTGTCTTACAACTTGCTAAGCGGATGACATAAGTCTAAAACCTGCGCTCGGCAGTGCATAGACTACCATACTTTAGGGCCCGAAAGTTGACATAAACCAGCCCGCCTTGTGCCGATCTAGATTCACGGAACCTGAAGGATTCAGTTTGTTCTATTAAAAGGTTGATAGCGTGTAGATCATAATGTCAAGGCGTATTTCACGATAATCTTACCTGGGGGCTATGCATGGGACTTCAGCTTATCTATGTTATAGTACTGAGAAACAGCAAAGAGCGAGATAACACATATAAATATCCCGATCTTAAACTCAAAAGAAAGAGAGCATTTCTTTTTGTCATCAATCATTACTGGTCAACATAGATTCTTCTATCGTTTTTAAAACCTTTCGTCAATATGAAGTTCATCATGCTCCTCACCACCTTCTGTGTCGCAGCTGTCACAGCTACCCCCGCCGATAACGAATTGTTTGGTCGTAACGATTGCGGTAAAGGTGGACCACCCTACACGCGGCGAACGAACAGCAAATGTGGTACTGGAAATGGAGGACATACATATTGTGGATGTGATCGAACTGGCATTGTAAGTACACTAGTTCCATTATCTGTTAGATCCAGAAGCTCTTACGCTGAACAGGTCAAATGCATCGACGGCCACTGGAAAGAGATCAAGGATTGTCAAGCCCTTTCTGGTCATCAAAAGTGTTACGGCACTGGGACAGGTGCTCACTGTGGTGTTGTACTGACCCCCGCTGGAAATGGAGGTGGATTGTAAGGTTGTTTACTTGATCTTTTCGGATAGAGTGTATCGATTGAAAGTCTTTTTTTCATGCCTGGGAGCAATAGTTGCAAACTGGTCTATATCAGCGGCGTGGAAAGTCCGGAGGGATTGTTATTTCATGGATTTCTTGGAGCCGCCATTTCTTTCTATATTTTCTTTCCAACATTACTTTGTTAGTTGAAGTTGAAGCCCACGGCTTCATTATACACTCTTTATAAGTAAATCAACATACAGCGTTGTCATAATTAATTTATGCTCTGGCGTATGATTGGCAAGTGAAACTATGCGTAAAGACAAACAAGTAATGGTATAGTTATTATTTATCGAGGGTAGAAGAAAATCCTATACCTCCTGTAGCTTCCTATTCTAAATGCCCCCAATTAGGTCGATGAAGCAGTTGTAGCCTCACCAGCAGCAGACGTTCCCGTAGCCGACGCTGTCTGAGGAGCAGTGCCAGTGGGAGTGGCAGTACCGCTAGAACCACCGCCGCTACCACCACCAGAGCCGCCGCCCTTAACAACTTGAGCCTGAACAATCTGTCCCGCCTTGTTGAAAACAATATTAACGAGCGCACTAAGCTCCGCGTACTCATAAGTCTTCTGCGTAAGACCATTCTTCAGCGACTTCTCCTCGCCAGTGAACGTCATGTTCTGCTTGTAATCTCCAATGATAGAATTAACAGCATCGCCACCAGCCTTGGTAACCTGCTGAACAATGTTACCAAGGTTATCAATCAGGAAATTTAGCTTGGTGTCGCCTTGGGTAATGCTGCCGAGAAGACCGTCTACCGCACCGATGACACCTTCCACGATGTCACCGACTGAGTCGAGAAGGTTGATCAGAGCCGGGTTCAGATCCAGTGATGAGAGAGTGCGGTTGACGATCTCAACGAGATGGCCTAGACGAACAACGAGTTCAAGCTCAGCCTCTACGTCGGCGATGGTGATGTTGACTTTCTCGATGCCAACCTGGATACCGGCATTGAGCTGGACTAGCTTGGCGATGTCTGCGTTGAGGTTGATGTCTGCGTGGAGATTGTCGACGTCGAGCTCAATACGGCCGACGGAAAGTTCGGGGACTTTGAGATGGACATCTGGAGGGCCTTGAGAGGAGTTTCTGCCCATTGAGCCTCCACCAGATCCTCCTCCGGATCCTCCCGTGGGAGAAGCAGTGCCAGTCTCGGTCTCAACGGGTGATGAAGTTGGGTCAATTGAGATGCTTTCAGCGGTGGTGGCAGGTTCAGTGGAATCAGGTGTTTGAGCCTGTGCCAGCCCGAAGCTGACCAGTGGCGCCAGCAAAAGAAGAGAAAAGCGCATGTTGACGATGATCAATTGTGTGTATGAAAGGAGTGTTGATGATAGAATCGCGACAGCGACGATGAAAATGTTTGGGGAGTCTTCTTTTCCTTTTGCTCAAGACAGACCACAAAGCATAAGTGGAACCCTAGCGCACTGCCCTTGCAATCTCCGCGGTGCAGAATACCGGCGGCCTTATGAGCTTATTTGGCGTTCTATATCATCGGATATAATGTTGCATTTAGCTAGACGAGACGAACAAAACCGGATTTTTATGTGACAAAGAAATTACTGTTTTCTCGAACGGGGACTCTGAGGAGAAAAGATCGAGATTTTCACTCATGCATTGACGCAGGTACAGGGGATTGTCGGAAATACAGCCCGTATACAAACTGTGATAGGTCAGACTAGTTCCACTTGAGGAGATTTCCCCTGCATTACGCATGGGGTAGCATGAAACCTGGGCTGATGTGACATGGAGCCGGATCTTACTAGCCGGGCATTGATGCCGTTTCAAGAGATAGGGTGGTATTCGTCTAATGCTAAATCAGCCAATACTGCGGGTTGATAGGTACTGGAGGGTATTGTGCCTTTTCTTTTCGCCATCCCATCTCTGTCTTCATCCAGTCCCTCTTTCTCATCCTCACCTTTACACTCCTTTCAAACAATCACAATGAGACATTTCACCGTATTTGGAGCTCTTGCTCTAGCCTCCTTCGCAGCCGCAAAGGCTAAAGGCGATGGCTACTACGGCTACAAACTCAACCGTCGCGGTGACGATGAATCCGCCATCTACGAAACAGAAAACACCAACAGCGGCGTCGCGCCTCTGAACGAGGAGCCTGACGTCTACCTTAATGCGAATGTCTCTGTTGGCGAGATCTCAGTTGAGGTGCAGAATATTACTGCCAAAATCAACCTTGACGCAAAGGTTCTCAACCTGCTCAACTTCAACGCTGGTGTTGATCTCGGTATTGATCGGGTCAAGCTTGGTATCTACAACGTCACTGCCAAGGTTGAGCTTGAGGCGCGATTGGGAAATATCCTGCGCATGGTTGATGATGTTCTTGAGAGTATTGACCTGAACCCTATCATTGCTACTCTTGGAGACGGTGTCAAGGATATTGTCGGTGAGGTTGGCGATGGTGTTGGTGATATCATCGGTGGAGGCAGCGGCGACTCTGATGGAGATGCCGAAGCAAATGAGAAGCGAGATCTCACCATCCGTCTTGAAAATAACATCCTCTACTCAATGAACGACTTCTCCGGCTCAGCCCACACAAACCGAGTCCTCACCCAAGACGGCTTTCTCTACAACATCTACATCGACAACCAAGGCCGCGAGAAGAACCGCAAGGAAGTCGGATACTACGCCAAAGACATGAAGTTCACTGGCCACAACAGGACCATTACTGTTGATGGAGGTGTCGAGTACGAGCTGCAGTACACGTACTCGCCTTACTACGGTCTCAATGCTTATTGTAACATTTACACTGATCCTGCGGGCAAGGTTTTGAGGACTAAGATTGTGGCTGAGGCTGAGGGTGGTGGTGCTGCTACTATTGCTAACGAGGAGGAGGATCTATGAGTGGAGGTGGTATACTACGTTTAATATAGTCATGAGTTTGAGTAAATGAATGATTCTTGACATACACTTTCAAGATCATCCCTACACCTGCTGAAGCAGAGTAATCCCACCACATCTCTGTAAATGTCAGATTCAATCTCCACCTTTCACTGTAGATCTTATAACTACCGTGAACCCGGAGAATAAACCCACAACCTGCTTCGCACAGGATTCTTGACCGCAGCCCACTGCTAAGGCCTAGCAACCTCATGACACCGACGATGGAACATAGTACTGCCAGCCCTTTCATGCTTTCCATTGCTGCACCTGAAAGGACTGGTGGGTCTCTTACCTCTACGTCGATGAACTTCGTAATGCGCAGAGGTGTTATAGTGTTAACCTCTGCATTTGGGTGAAGAATGATAGCAGAACGGCTAAACAGGATGGTTTTTTTTGCCTCTTGTTCTTTTGTTCAAGACTGCAAGTCAACCCATTATTCAATTACTCTTCTGACATGAAATTCGGAATGCGGAGAGGAATCAAAGATCTGACATCAGGCTATCGGCGATAGACCAATCCCAATCAGCTCGCCACAGACAATCGTCGCTGATGCAAGGTAGACAATACCTAGTAAGATATATTTGAGCTTACTCTGCAGACCTGAAGTCAACATCGTTATTTTGCATGTCTTAAGCTCAAGAGACTACTGATGTTCAATCCTACAATCACGTCGTGCAGCGTCTGCTGCAAGGATAGTGATTAGCGGCTAGCGATGTGATAGTGGCTGGCTAGGCTTTACGTACATCTGCGAACACACTACCCAGCTCCCAAATAAGACTTCTATCCCTCGACTTCGTCCCTGACAATAACCCTATCCAGTCCCTTAAGCGCATCATAACCTTCCTGATTGATCCTTGTTATACAGGTTAGATAGTTTATTGATAATAGAAAGGCTCGTCTTACTCTACGCCGAAAATGAGAGGAGGGAGAGACTTTGTAGCAGGATACTCAAATAGGTCTCTTCCAGTATGTTTTTGTAGTATTCTTAGAGCCTGTCAGTGGCGACGTCAATGGTATAAAGAAAAGAAGATAGAGAAAATAAAGACCCGCTTACTCGTTAATCTTTTTATAGTCATCTTCCAAGTTGTCAATACCGTCAAAGGCAATCGTGATTCTCTAGAAAGACATCAGCATTTTAAAAGGGTAGAGAAAGGCAGTCAGTTTGTTCGCACATGAGTCATTATTCAGCGTTGAAACGTGATGATTGGGGATAGGATGTATCAGTTTGAGAAGATAAAGATTACCAGCCAGACAGTGCTGTAACTAGGAAATATTCATCATATATATAGATATGCTTAAATACTGAGTTTCGCTGAAAGGTCATAATTCATCATAGACCTTTTACAATACTAGAAGATCTAAGCTGTGCATTAGATACTGGGTATGTTATTTGCAGCTGTTAATGCAGCTGAAAGATTAAGCTTTACTACCTCTTACTTAGACAATCGTCATAATAAACTATAAACCCAAGGCGCTTGCTTTTTATTGACTGCTAAAATATTACATATTGTTAGCTGGAAGTATTAATTAACGCTTGCAAGAAATACGTAGGCTAGTAAACTCTTTTCAGGTGCTGATCGCGTAAAATGCGAGGGCTTCCGCCGCTTCACCACCTATTCCCGAGGTAAGCACATGCTAAAATCAGGAAGCAATAAGACGATCAATTGGCTGGTGTCGTCAGCGGCTAACTGAAAAGTCAACAATTGGATTTCTGTATAACTAGTGGAGAACTATAGCAAGTCGTGAGTTGGGAACCCCTCAATTAGAATCCGTAATTGGGCTAAAAGGAAACAAACGGATCTGGGCAAAAGACGTAGCTCCGTTGGGATCCACGAAGCTTGCTCAATCTCACAAGTTATTACGGTACGTAACTAACAGAGAAGACAGCGAATGCTCCGACTCTCCGACTTGCACTACAGGTGGCTTCGATGAAAGTACCATGTTATTCCACGGCCGCCGAGCTGCCCCGGCAAGTCCACACTCTCTGGAGACGTCTGCATTGCACATGGACCTCCGACCTATTCAGGAAGGACAATTGTGTTGGTTTGAACTGTACGACTTGATGACTGACCTTCAAAAACCTTAAATCCAGGAAGGACAACTCTACAAGACGGCTTCTGCATCAGAACCGTCCCTGCATCTTATCCGCCAGGCTCGGTCCGCGCTGATAACAGGGAAGAAGGAAGCTGGATCAGCAGCTAACTTAGAAAGCTCTGCTATCAGCCTCTTGGATTATAAAAATAGTATATATTTTTAGCATAGGATAGATAGAAGAAACTACACTAAAGGATACATAGCCTCTTCTTACAGACTAGGCTTTGCCCCTTTTTCTAGGAGTAATTTTTGAATAGCCTGGCAATGGTGGTTTCGTGGGTCAAACTGCTTCTCCAAGGCATGGTCAAGCGCGGTCTTGCCATCTCTGTCTTGTAGGTTAAGATTTCTGCTTTTGTTAATAAGCATGCTGGCGATCTCACTGTTGGCTTGGATGGCCCGTATAAGCAGTGTTCGACCTTCGTCATCGTGCAGGTCGACATTGGCGCCCTTGTCAATAATGAGTCTCGCCGCAATAATATTCTCCGTCTCGATGGCTATCATCAAAGCTGTACGGCCCATATTGTTTGCAATGTTGACGTCTGACCCAGCGTTGAGAAGCATTTTAATAACGCTGTTCCAAGATTCGTCAGGCCTTGGCGTATACTTGCATTTCCCTACAGAACCCTGATCCCCGGATTGTTTCTTTTGACTCAGGCGGAGAGGATCCATATGAGACCAAAGAATGGATATTCTGCGAAGTCCGATCATCAGGGCAGTCTCTCCATTTTTATCCTGTAAGTTAAGGTCTGCACCTTCTTTGATAAGAAGAGATATAACATCAACTGACCCTCTCCAGACAACAGTCATTAATGCAGAGTAGCCTTTGTCATCTTGTAAATCAAGATTCGCACCGCTCTTCACAAATATCTCTACTGCAGATAGGTTGTTGGCCAGGTTGACAGCTTCCAGGAGGGCAGTATTTCCGTTTTCGCCACGTCTGTCTATATGGACCCCTTTGTCGAGAAGGATCTGCACAAACTTATAATTCTGGGCAACGGTTGCCTTGTATAAAAGGTTTCGATCTTCTGCGTGAGAGACCTGTTGCTTGATATTCCCGACTGCGTCGAGTAGCGGGATCAGTTCCTGGCCGTAGTTGAGAGAAATACCTCCTTCTAGCGGTGTGGCTCCAAATCCATCCTCGATATTAGGATCAGCGCCGTGCTTCAAAAGAATCTTAATGATGGCGGTATGACCTCGGAAAGTCGCCAGATGAAGCGGTGTATCCTGGTACGGGTGGTAGGGTTGCCAGTTTATGTCGCTCTCTTCCATGGCCATCAATTTCGACAACAGGTGCTTTACTACATCCTCGTGCCCTCCCCCGCAAGCATAGCCGAGAGCCGATTGCCCCAGGCCATCCCGAGCCTTTATATCATGCTTTTGGAGCAAGTCATCGATAATGAAATGAAGTCCAAACCTTGCGGCAACATGCAGGCCATTCATGTACATTACCCCACTTATTCGGTTGTCATATCTCAGTACCCTCAGTGCAGCATCGAGGTTTGGGCCACTGTCCAGAAAACGCAATGCTGACTCGGCCGCCTCGCCATAACCATTCTGTGATACCCTTCGCCCATGAAAGCCCCAATGATTTGCGCAATAGTCGTAAAATGGATATTCCTTCAATTGAGCCTTAGGCGACCCGTAATCGTCAACTGGATCGGCAAAGGTTTGGAGCGATAGGTAGGAGATGCATTGTTTCATGAGGTACAACTGTACATCAGGAAACAATAAAGTCTTGTTGGCTTTCAGGTATTCATGTGCCGTGTAATGTACCAGCTTGATGGTGCCACTTTCCTCGTCAATGGTGACTAAGCCACAACACACGGAGACAATTAGCCCCGTATCACATATACCGTTGACGTCAAACTTGACATCTCCTGGTTTAAGAGCCAGAGCATGTTCAAGCTCTCTCACTTTGAGACCCTTTAATGCAAAGATAGCCCATGATAACACTTTGCGAGCAAGATCGACGTGCTTTCTGTTTTGTTCGAAAATCCTCCCCATTGTCTCGTCATATGTCTTGAACAACAATTGGTCAATGTCATTAAGCTCACTCCTCTCAAGGAATCGAGAAAGCGTAGCTTCAAGATCCCTCACTGAAATTTCAGTCTTGAGCCACTCGAAAGAAAGCCGAGCCATCAGAAACCTGCCATACATCAGTAAGAACTCACAAATCTATAGAAGAGAGAAACATACATGCCCTGCGAAGCTTTGGAAATAGCTTTCTTGATAGTATCGAGTAAACCAGATGTTCTACCCACAAAGCCTGGTAGCATATGCTGGTGACCGTCTATGTATAGAATGATATCTGCTGGTGATGCTGAGATTTCAACGGATGGATATCCGGAAAGTGTCGTTTGAATGTCAAGAATAGGTCTCGAAGTGAGGAGCAGATGGAGACCTGTCTTGGCTCGTATGCTAAGAAGTTCCCGTAACATAAATGATCGATCGCCTTCTATCTCGTTCCATTCGTCCAGGGCGTCGATTACCAGATATATCCTCTGGTAGAGTGCTGATACAGTTTCGAGAGCCTTGAGCAGTTCTTCAATCCGTGGCTTAGTTCTTAGTCGCTGATGCTGGCTATGCAAGGTCCTGATGACATCAGGAATATCTGGCCGTTGTTGACACAGTTGTTTTAGCACAATTGCCAGTAGGGTCCGAATGTCCTGGTTCTGCTGATTCCTAAAATTGCAGTACATGTGAGCAAGCCCAACTGTAATATCGGTAGCGAATTTTGTCTCTAACTCGTGAATCACGACTGACGAAATGACCGTCTTGCCGCTGCCAGGGATACCAGGGCAATACAGGATTTCACTGTCATTATTGACCCAGTTATGGAACTCAGCAGACTCCAAGAACCATTGACAAGTGCCAGGTTGCCTCTTAGCAAGTATATCACTCTGTTAGACTCCCACGTTAGTATCAATAAGCCAATCCAGAATAAATTCTTTATCCTGGGCATCTTGTCGTAACTCGAGTCACTCGGTAATGATCTTAGTCCCTATTACAACTTCTTCAACTATCCTCTCGAGTTAGAATCATCTCAGGCATAAAAGTAAGCTCTCTGGCATGACCAACTATCTGAAAGAATTGAACTTAGCTTCTGTTCTATTTAAACTAATTCAGGTGCCAAATAAGAGATTAAATCTTTTGCAAAAGCAGCAGCTATCATAGCTACAAACCCTTGCCATTTTTTAGATTTATAGGAATCCGAATAATTGCAAATCCTACGAATAACAAGGCACAGGATTATATTCATTAACCCTACTACTTCCATTTCAAAACACAGCACATTTTACTCATCCGCCAGTTTATCGCAAAGAAGCGCATCCTTCATCAAAGTATTACCTAAAGCAATAGTCCTATAATACACTGCCAGGTCATCATCAATATCCGCTTCCCTCATCGGCCTAAGGATCACTTTATCCAAGTCCTATCCACAACAAGAGGCGCATGTATTGCCATTATATACAACATCAGACTTCGAAAGTACATCTATATCAGGTAAAGGTCGATCATAATTACGTTTCAGTCGCGGCCTTTTCGTCAAGGTTTAATAAACTAACTCAAGAAGCCCATTGCCTTCTCTCTCGTACCGTATTCAGAGCCCTGCGAGAGCAGTAAGCAGAGCTTAAGGAGGCTAGCCAAGTAATCTTGTATACTGAAATGTCTTCTCTTGTACAGACTTGCCGAAATCATATTGGAAAACTCCACCATAGCCATTTCCTGGGCAACTGACTACAATATCACCGAGACGAATATCTCAATCAGGAAGTTTAGGTGCACCACCTCCAATGCTAACTATGAGTCCGATTCTGACATTAGGAAACGTGCGGAGCATATTAATCGCTACCCCAGCGGCTAAGGCAGTCCCGTATTCTCCTAGTAGTAGGACTGCAATAACAATATTGTGTTTACTAATCTTACCCAGCAGATATAAGTTCGTATCGCCATGTAAGCGCCACTCTGGTTGCCCGTGTTCTTCATCAAGAAACTCCTGCGCTGCGACGTTTTCAGTTAGCAAAGCACAGATCCAACCGATCGTATAGTCGCCTGCGTTCAGCATCGTGCGTTGTGGGCCGAGTCGTGGTTAAAAGAAGGGTAGATTAAGACGTGAGGATAAGTTATAGTTTTCTTAAATCCCGCAAATCTCGACTGCCCACCCTGGAACAGCTATCCTTGTTAATTATTAGGCAGCTATGGAGCTTTCTTACGAACCCTGTAGTTACATCTTATATATTCCACATTTCAATTTCGGCTCAGCTAATCATCTAATGTTTGGGGTCAGTCACAGTAAAGGAATCAGACTATCTGTTTCACCTCCAGCAATACTATTCTCGGTATATTAAGGCAATAGGCAGTCAGGTAATGCAATAAAATCAAGTTAAACCCATCTGATGCACGAAGCATCGTATAACCCGGATAACTAGATAGTCCGGCCCCGATCAGCTTATCCCCGGCGGGTCGGGTTAACGTCGGTTAGACCTACTCGCCTGGCTGCCTTACGCAGCCTATTCATAGACTCGATACCGATAGGTGAATTGAGCCCCCCGTGACATCCCATCTTACGAGTGCTCTGATGCTGCCTACTCAATCTGGTCTAACCAGCTAGCCTAGATTGTAAACCCTTCGTATTGCACGAGCTGCCTAGCCTTGGCAAACCCTATCCTTTCTACATAAGACATGCAATGTTTGCAGCCGGTATGTGAAGAGCTTCGGTCCCACCATTGCTCGCTTATTCCCACCCTAAGCTACAAACTAGACTAGACAATTGCCGCGGATGCAGGGGAAATCAAGGAGCAAAAGCCAACGTTTAAGTCTATGTCCACGGCGTGGCTATTTTACAGTCTGGACCTGAACGGCGGATTGCGGCTGAACATCAGCTGGATACCACTCATCTAACGCTAGACATAGGGCAAACCATTGTGGTGATAATCGAATTGACCATGGAGCTAATACATTTAACATTTCCCACGGGAAGAGTGAGGAAACAGCATTCATTAGGGAGTCGAATTCATTGAGGGAGAGATTGTTCAGACCTCTGCGCAACATGGGCATTTGTTAAAAGGTTCTTATGCTTAAGGGTTAATTCTAAATATAGTGGCCAAAAGCTCATTCCACAGCGTTCTAGTTCGTTTTTATGGAAGCTAAGTATCTTGGCACGAAGTTAATTGCCGGCGGAATGTGATCTTCAGCTTTCCACGTTTTCTTCCTAAACATCAACAGCCTTCTTTCCAGTCGTGACGGTGCTTAATTGATGCAATGCAAACCAGATCGAAATTGAAGTAAGGGTTAATTATTTAAAGAAGAAACTGAGGCGTTGGACAATTGCATAAAGCTACCTAACGATAATTTTGTCGTGAACTTGCACGCTGTTCAATCACATAGCTAAGCTTGTGCTGTCCGGATTCGGAAATCATTTAGACGAGGCGGATACCACGGCACGAGGCGCGAAGGTTAATTGTGCCTGTCTTAAGGCACGATGCATAACGGCACGTGGACTGATCGACGCATTAGGATTAGTTCAAGGCCCTCAACGAGCTCTCGTCCGAGAATGCTCACTACGTACTGGAGAAATACGAAGAGTCAATTGCTCGGGTAAGAACTAGTGCAACGCCATATTGAGGAGGGGCTCGTATCAAAGGCTCCTGATATGCCTCGGACTTTTCTCAAGACATGTATAAAACTGTAGCTATATCGCAGGTATTTCGATCAAACCAGAACAGCATCTCCACCATCTCTCATTCTTTACCTCACTATCACTACCACACATACTCGCCAACATGAAGTTCAGCATCCTTGCCGCTTTCACCGCCATGGTCGGTAGCACTGCCGCCGCCAACCAGGCCGTTGTCATCAACAACTGTCCCACCACTATCTACGTCCAGTCTTGGCCTTACAATGGAGGTCACCCAGGACCCTTGGTTGCTCTCAAGCCTGGCACGAAGTTTGCTGAGAACATGCGGTATTCCGGCTCGGTTTGTCACACCCTTCCTTTCGCTTTCCGTGTTCCCTCTTTGACTTACTGCTAACACAATGGACATCGTATAGACCGTGAAGATCGCCACCACCAGGTCTCTCTCGAAGCCTCTATTCTTCGGATACTCGTCTAGCTCCAGCCCCGACTACGTCTACTGTAAGTGCGCACCTATCATCGACTCAAAACTTTGTACTTACTTTGTCCTCTAGACGAATTCAGCACCCAGTGGGGCAACCCATTTGCCAACAAGCATAATATTCTCAGCCCCAGCAGGAGCTGCAAGAAGTTTGACTGCCGTCCTGGACAGGCTGGCTGCTACAGCACTCCTGGTATGAAGAAGGTGTTTGGATGTCCTAGTCCTACTACCGTTACTGCTACTATCTGCGCCAAGTAGTTGTGGATTTGAACATCCGTCTGTGCTTGCACTAGAATTGGAGCTGACGCCGCCGAGGAGCATGATCTCGCGCCAGCTTATCGAATGATGGGAGCTTGTGGGAATACACGGGGGACTATTTTGCTTAGGAAGAGAAATAAATTAACATTGCATATTGCCTTACAGACGTCAATTTCGCCGTGATCGAGTTCTTCACATGCAGTGCCAAACAAAGGCGATAGGTTATTAATCTTGAACTAAGATTCTGGGGTATATACTATTGTAAATAATGATACATGAGAAGTCATTATGCGCCTCTCAAAATCTTCAACTGCCTTTTCTACTTTCTCTCAAGACCAGTCTCAAGGCTGACGATTCTTGGAGAAGCATAATAGAAACCTCCGCCATTGAACTCACCCTCAAGCTCAGGGTATTCAAGCTCCCTCCAGGTCTTCTGGATCTTAGCAGCACTCTTCAAGAAGCTCGTCTTAGTCTCCTTGTAATCAGAAGCAGTCAACTTGCCATCCTTCTTAACAAACTCTCCATCAACCATGACGTGGAGAACATCAGCGACACTAGCGTGAAGCATGACAGCAGCAACGGGGTCGGTCCAGCCCAGAAGGGCAGGAGAGTCAGCAGCGTTCCAGACGACAATATCAGCCTTGGCGCCTTCTTCGATGATACCGAGATCCTTGCGGCGAAGGGCCATACCGCCGGCGCGGGTGGCGAGGTAGAACGATTGACTAACACCCATGGGGTTCTTGTTGGGGACTTCCCACTCGCCGTCAAGGATCTTGTTGAAGAAGTAGTAGCGCGCGCTCTGGAGCCAGATTCGAGCTTGGGTGAGAATGTCGGTGGAGTAAGTGAAGTGGGTGTCGACTCCAAGAGCGGCTTGATCTTGGATGTGGTAGGAGTGAGGATGAGTGTGACCGTAGTGCATCTCGGACTCGGGAGTGATAGAGAGGTACTGGTTGGTCTGGCGGAGGAGGTGGGCGCCGGTAGCGGTCATGAAACTACCGTGGGAGAAGACGACGGGGATGGAAGTGTTGAGAAGACCCAGAGCGTGGACGTCCTCAGGAAGGTTGTTGATACCGAAAGGTCCAGCAAGAGCGTGGGTTGTGACAACAGAGACGTTGTACTCCTTGGCAAGATCAACGACGTCCTGAGCAGCATCAGGAGGGTTGGGACCGAAAGAGTCGTAGGAGATACCAAGCTCAACGTTGCTACCCTTGAAAGGCTCACTTTCGGCAATCTCAACAAAGTTGGGAATCTGGTCGCGAACAGTGTAGTTCAAAGCAGGAACATCATGGAAGGCGTATGACCAGAAGACACGAGCACCACTAGCCATGGATGCGTTAAGACCAGCGTAAGCAGTCTCGTTGGACCAAGTATGGTGAGCGTGGTCAAGAGAGGTAGTAACACCAGCATTCAAAGCCTCGAGCAGTCCAGCAAGCTGACCCCAGTAAACATCATCAGCCGTGAAGTGAGGAGCAGCTGCAAACTCGCCATAACGACCAAAGTACTCTGCGAGAGTAGTGTTGGCCGCGATAGTCTTGAAGCCGGTTTGCCAGCCGTGACGGTGGGTATCGATGAAGCCAGGTGTGATGATTTGGCCAGTGACATCGACCTTCTCGGTGTTGTTGGGAAGGTTGGAGGGTTCAGATGTGCCGACGCTCTTGATGCGATCGTCGCTGATCAAGAGATGGCCGTCGCGGATGATCTGGGGTTCATTGGTGGAGTCATCCCAGCTGATGATTGTCGCACCAGACAAAAGCTTGGTAGCGGCCTGGGCCTGTGTAGTCAGAGCTCCGAGAGCACAAATTGCCGAAGTATGTCTCATTTTGCCGGTATGACTGATATCACAAAGAACCTGGACCTCCAACATACATCCGTCTGCCAGTGAACTTTATATAAAAGTTGCACATCCCGGATCTGCGGATATACCAAGGTCTAGGACAACAATTTTTCTGGGCATCTTCTAGAAGGTGCCTATGAACCAATCGGTAATGGAAATCTGGGGCGACTTCCTTGTTTTATGACTTGATCCCCACGAACTAATGATGGTGGTTGACAAAAAGTGGTTCGGTGTTGCATTTTTGTGCGAACGATGACGCATGGAAGCTGTCGGATGTACGGATATACGGAGTGACAGACCGCTTTACAGGACAACTACCGTATTTCCAGAAAGGAGGTCATCGGAAATGACTTTCCCGATGACACAGATGGATTCTTTTATTACCGTGGGTTTGAATAGGGTGTGGTCTTTATGCGCGGATCCGCGTGTTGGTGATCACGGGAATAATTACAAAGCCGACGCGTCGGGCATGCAACACAGTACTCCAGGGTATCTGGAATATTTATCAAGAGATTTTGCTCGAATGGTATCGTGTGTAAAATGACTGGCTAGTAGGAAAGCATGTCTCTCTGTAAGAACCGACATCTCATGCATTGACCACATGTTTGCGACGCCGAGAAATGGGTGATGCAAGTATCAAAGCTTTTGCTATCTACCAGTAGTGCTGTCCATCCAATCAGATGTGCCAATTTCTTCTCCACTTTTGGTCATTCCCGCTGGTTTCATCCCGTCCAGTGACAGCTGTACAGGGTAAACTGGAATCATTTGTCGCAAGACATGTTGCAAATCTAGTATGACACGTTCACCAGTGCCTAGTTTCGCTCAAGTGCGAGGTATCAAAGTGCCCGTGAAGATACCGGCGTGCAATTGCCTGTTTATCGTTGGCTCGTTTTCCAATCAGCCGTATAACGACATTACTTATGGATTGATCTGTACGTCGTTGGTTGTTGGTTCGAGAAGCGCCGAACCCATGTTTCATTTCAAACCAATTTGCACAGCCTCAAATTAACTATATATCACAGTCCTCAATCTCAAACTCACCTACCTCCCTACACTCCTCTGCCTCAGGCAAAGGTAAGCTTCTATCCACATTCAACGTCAAACACCCGCTCGCCTTATCAACGAGAATGTTCAAATGTCGATAGCCTCCACCAAATCTCGACCCCACTATTTTCACCATCTCCATTAACGTATCCATAACACCGACATCCATAGCTGACGTTTGGAACTCCAGTGGTGCTAATGAGACGAGATCTGCTAGAGAGCATCCAACGTCAAAAACTTTCTCAAGAATACCGATGCCGTTCGCCTCGAAAGCTTGTGTGGGAACTAACTGAGAGATAAGAACAATGTCGCGTGCTATAGTTGCTGGGTAGTGTAGTGACATGACATCCTCGCTGTTGCCTGCAGAAAGGACACGTTTTGACGCGCAGAGCTTCCATACCACTGTTTTGAGCCATTGGCGCGATATAAGTAGATCTGCTTGTTGAACCTGAGAATAATCTGATAGGTTGGGTAACGAGTATTTCAGCATGTTTTGGAGGCGTGATAGACTGGCAGAATCGGTTGAACTGGATGGAGTTAATTGATTCCAATTTGTGATGAAGGTCGAGTCGAAGGGACGAAAGAGGGAGATGAGGTCTAGGAACCCAAGTAGGATTTCAGCGTCTGATGATAGAGGATCGATAGCTGGCAGGTCGAGCGTTTCCTGCAGTCTGATGGGGCGATTTCTTTGCAGCCCGTACGCTCTCTCAGTAATGAACAACACCCAAAACATGCGTCGCGCGTAAACAGCAAGGGATGCATCGTCTGTGTCCTCATATGTCGTCTCTTCGTGTAAGCGCATTGTCTGGAGCATCGTTATGGACTCTTGCAGATAGTACCAAGCCGAATTATCCTTATCCATAGCAAAGAAAGCGGCGTAGAGAAAGAATGAAGTTTGTATATGAGTCAAAGATGGGTGTTCCACAGCGTGACAATGCTTCCTTGCACGAAGAGACTCTGACATAAGAAAGTCGGCAGAGGGAAGGGTGATGTCATCTTGCGCTTCCGTTGGTGGTAGTATTTCAGGCGATAGCGCGATTATGGCACAGCACGAGGCTATGAGGCTGTATTTCTCTGCCGACATTGAGCCAGACTCAAGCTGTTGTCGGTCCAAGATTGGCGTGAGGGGGTATTTATGCTTGAAGTAGGCGTCGAGACACCATTCGATAATCGCGTGGGTGAGTAGTGGTGATGGATAGAAATCCTCGGCGATTGATGGCGGGGCAGTGGCATCCAAAGCCAAGATGACAAGTTCATCATTTAGCGGCGGAGCGGGAACGGGAACCGGAGCCGGGCTGGGACTTTGTAGGATTCTCTCTCCAGGACGTTGGAGCCTCCTCGCATTCCTTGGCCCGCGCGGGCCCGTCTTCTTATGCACCGCCAAATAAGTACAACCTAAGTCCGCATTCCGACAATTGAGACAAGGCGTACAGCCATCGCATCGGATTTTACGTCTGTGACAAGCATCGCAAGCCTGACGCACTTTGATTTGCTTGCCTGATGGATTTGGACTCGATGGAGTTGACATTTTGAGATTAAAATTGGAGAGGTTCAACAAGGTTTTAGAGGTTGTGGGGATTGGGTTTATATATTGCGGAGAAGACGAGTCCAAGGTCTGGTGAGCTGCTGGCTGACAGGCCTGCAGGTCTAGCCAGACGCCACAGATCCACTGGAACTTTTCTTTATGGAAGGGACATGCAAGCTAAACGAGAGTACGAGAATTGGAACAATTGAGCTTCAATTGTGATGCTATCGCATATAATAACTCAATGGAGAATAATACCAAGAATGCGCCCGTTTTTATGCGCCGATTGCCACCCCCAATAAACACCAAAGCATAAGTATACTACCCGACTACCACCCCTAAGCTTTAGGCTTCTTAACAACAGCATCATCCTGAACAACATACTCAGAGAACTTCCTAGGAGGAACACCGCCAGCATACAAGCAGTCAATATCATGATAAGTCCTGTTCTTGGTCTCAGGCTGGAACCAGAAGAGACAAGCAAGAATAAAGACCTCGGCACCAACAAACAGAAACATGACTTTGCCGCCCCAGTTCAGCTGATCGGGGTTGATAAAGTAGGGGAAAACAGAAGATAGCATGAGAGCTGTCAACTGCTGGCAAACAAGACTGAAAGCGATAGTCTTGGGACGAGTAGCTTGGGAAGCTGTTTCTTGAGCAACAGCCCAACCGAAGCAACCGACAGTAGCAGTGTATAGCATCGACCATGTGATCATGAACGCGAGAAGAGCGGTATTGGCGGCGTGATTACTGGTGCTGACCATTGATGTCCCTGCGATGATTATGGACCAGCAGCCGAGTAGTGTACCGCCTCCGATGAGGGACTTTCGGCGGGGGAGAACGTCGGAGACGGAGACGGCGACGAGGTTGGAGAAGAATTGGAGGGTGGAGGAGATCGCGGTGAGACCGAAGGGGTCGGCTTGGCCGATGAGCTCGAAGTAATATGTCTGGTAGGTATCTGAGATGTTAGTATCTGATGTCAAGAGTTGAAGGGTATAAGTACTTACTGGCAAAGTAACCACCAGAAAAGTTCTGTGACTGAAGACCCATGACTGCGACAAGAGTTCTGGATCGGTGCTCCTTGGAGAAGATGGCCTTCCAGCTAGTCTGCTTAGCCATGTTGGCCTCACCAGCAGCAACCTCAAGTTCCGACTTGATGAAGTTGAGTCTCTCCTCAACATCGATAGAATCGCCGTAAAGCTTGACAATTGCCTTTCGCGCATCGTCGTCGCGTCCCTTCTTGACGTACCAGATAGGCGACTCAGGAAGGAAAGGAAGACCAAGAGCGAAGAGTGTAGGGACGAGGAAAGTCATGACAAAGGCGAGTCGGAAGCTCCATTCGCCCTTGATCTTGGATGAACCCCAACCGGTGATGGATGAGAGGAAGAAACCCAGGACGATGATAACGTTGGTCAAAGAGCTGAGAGAGCTTCGGAGTGCGGCAGGTGCGTTCTCGGTGACGTAAAGAGGAGGTGTAACAGTCGAAAGACCAACTGAAAGACCAAGCAGAAGCTTTGAAACGAAAAGAACAGGCAGACTAGGCGCAAAGACCAGAGCAAAAGATGAAGCAATGGACAACGCAACAGCAGTCCAAAGAACAGCCTTTCGTCCAACCCAATCCGCAAACTGACCCGTCAAAAAAGCACCAAAGACTTGACCGATAGTACTCGCCGCATTCCAAAGAGACTGCCACAAAGCCGGGATAACATATTGATCGCCAACCTGGTAGTATTCTCCATAGACCTTGCGGAATTCAGGGAATGCAATTGCGACGCCGGAGAGTCCTTGGTCGTATCCCCATCCGAAGACGAGGGACATGATGTATAGCGACCATAAGACGTAGCGTTTGTCTTTTTTGAGGTTTGTCCAGAGACGTTGGTATTGTTGCTTTGGGGTGAGGTCTTGGGCATCGATGGCGGCTTGGATGTCTTCGCTGTGAGCCTTCTCGACGTGGGAAGACTCGATGGTCAGAGGCTCCATCTTGGTAGTCATTTTGAAGGAAGGATTTGATTGAGAATGATGAGGAAGAAGTGGGAGGTGCAGTTGAAGCCTGGATGATGATAATTTTCCGAATAGAGAATTGAAGCGGATTCACTCAGATCTTTATATCAAATGAGTCTCAAAGCATTTGTACTTAATCCCCAGAAAAACGTTCACCTGTTTCATTGAGCCCCATGGGGATTCCAGGTAAAAAATCTCCCCACGTTAAGCTCGCGATCATCCATCGTCTTTTTCGCCGCAAATATTGAGCGTCACCACCCTAGAGTCGGCATCTCGGATGAAAAACTGGGGCAAAGGAAAGAATGGTTGAATTACTATTGGTTACCAGAAGACGATCCTTGCCAGTGAGCTGAGCCAATTGTCGGTCCGATGCAAATCGCCTCTGGGGTAATTTGACCAACGAATCATAATTCACCCAGACAACTCCACAGACTGAGCCGGGATTAACATGGGAGTCTGAGACTCAAGAGTTATCGGCCGACAACTTTATTCCCCGCATTCAGAACAGTTTGTCGGACCGGTGGAGGAACAATTAGGTATAAGAAACCCGAAAACAGACTTTCCGTATGACCAGCACAAATTCATCACACTATCGATTTACAACACGCCATGTCAGCCCAGAACCCCCCAGACAGACAATGGTGGAAAGAAGCCGTTGTCTATCAGATCTATCCCGCCAGTTTCCTCGACTCAAACGGCGATGGACTAGGTGATTTACCTGGTATCATCTCCAAGCTTGACTACATCAAGTCAGTCGGAGCTTCAGCCATCTGGCTGTCACCTATCTTCAAGTCTCCCCAGCATGATATGGGCTACGATGTCTCAGACTATCGCGACATTCATCGTCCTTACGGCACACTTCAAGATGTCGAGACTCTTATCAAGGGATGTCATGAGCGGGGCATCAAGGTTCTACTCGATCTCGTGGTGAATCACACCAGTCACAAGCATGAGTGGTTCCGAGAGTCACGTTCTTCGAAGACTTCTCCGAAGCGAGACTGGTATTTTTGGCGTGATCCCAAGTTTGATGCTGATGGGAAGCGAAAACCGCCTAACAATTGGTCTTCTATCTTTGGAGGCAGTGCTTGGACTTATGACGAGACGACAGGGCAATATTACTTGTCTTTGTTTCTGCCCGAGCAGCCTGATTTGAATTGGGCGAACGAGGATATGCGTCAGGCTACTTATGACGATATGAAGTTCTGGCTTGACAAGGGTGCTGATGGATTTCGGATTGATTCGATGAATCTTATGTCGAAGCATCCAGACCTCCCTGATGCACCCATCACAAGGCCCGATTCAGAGTATCAGCCTGGAGATAAATACTTTGCCAGTGGACCTCGTATGCACGAGTACATCCGTGAGATGCGGAAGGAGGTCATCGACAAGTACGACTGCATGACCGTTGGTGAACTCGGTTTCACGAAGGATGAAGACAGTGTCGCAAGCTACGTGGCCAAGGATCGCCATGAGCTCAACATGCTGTTCACTGGAGATATCGTCGACATGGACTTTGGCGCGAACCACAAGTATGAACGTGACGACTTCCGTTTATCCAAGCTCAAGACTATCACCTCTCGCTGGCAAGGCGCTATGCCCAAGTTCGACGGGTGGAACTCAGTCTACATGGACAACCACGACTCCGGCCGTTCGCTATCACGCTACGGCTCCGACCTTCCCCAATTCCGCAAAGAAGCAGCCAAGATGCTAGCGATCTACCTCAGCACCCTCAGCGGAACACTCTTTCTCCTGCAAGGCCAAGAAATCGGCATGGTCAACGTTCCCGAATCATGGAAGATTGAAGATTACATCGATGTTGAAGGATTGAATTATTACAAAAGCCAACTCGAGAAGCGAGGAGCAGGAGCTGATATGTCGGACGTCATGAGAGAAATGAGACTCAAGGCTCGTGACAATGGAAGATTGCCCATGCAATGGACCGCTGATAAGAACGGTGGCTTTTCACAGGGTGATAAACCTTGGATGCGTGTTAATGATGATTACGAGGAGTGGAACGTTGCGCTGCAGGAGAATGACGATGATAGTGTTCTTGCATTCTGGAGAGAGGTTCTTGAGCTGAGATTGAAGGAGAAGGATGTTTTTGTTTATGGAAGGTTTGATAATCTTCCTGACTATGAGAATAGTGAGGAGGTGTTTGCGTATACTATGACGAGCTTTGATGGGAGGGCGGCGCTTGTGCTGTTGAATTTCTCGGAGAAGGAACAGACGGTTGAGTTGAAGAATGGGTCTTGGGGGAAGAGATTGATTGGCAAGAATGCTGACAGGTTCAGTAACGGCTTGACACTGAAGCCTTATGAGGGTGTGGTATATGCTGGGTGGTAAAATGTATTGAAGAGAATAATGAAACGTTAATTTTTATTTTTATTATGACTTATACCTGCAAAGACTTAAGACCATCTCCCTCAATCTAAGCATAAATACCCATGTTTTGTTCCTCTCATCGGATTGAGAATCGTCCGCTGGTAAATATCTTTCTCAAAGGAGACAGGTTCAAGCTGACTGAGGAATGTATCGATAGATCTTGGATTCAACAGTCTAACGCATGCAAAAACTGTCGAGGTAAGGGATGAAATGTCGGGGCTATATCCAGTAACATCCTCGGATCTGGACCATGGACCATCGTTAGGAATCCCAGGTAGATGCAAGGAATAGGAATGGTCCTCAGTGGTGCTAGGGCGGTCAAAGGGTAAGAAGTGGTCTACAGCAAACCACCAGGATATCCAGAAGCTTTCAAAACTCCCTCGGTGTTGCTGCAAAAGTTCGATATATAGCTTAAGGTACAGATCCAAAGCATCTTTCAGGAGTCTATCCTCCTCCTGAAACTCCTTCCTCTCATCATTTGTGATAGGAAAGCGGTTCTGAGGACAAACCTCCAATCGGTGACAGCAAGTGTGTGCCATGCCCAATCGGTCGAAGATCTCAAGTCTACAAACTTCTGCGAAGCAGGCCTGGTCTAGATCCAGACCCAGCGAAGAGTAACGGGGCAAGAGATAGAGCCAACGCCGACGGCTGAGGAATTTCAAAGCGCCTGAATCCCTGAACGTAATCCAAGTCCCTTTTCTGAGGATTACGCCAACTGCGGTGCATCCCGCAGTACTGCACCAGCAACGGCAACCGTCATTTATTTGCGCCCCCCCGTGAATTAGTCGTCGCAAGACTTCTAGCAAATCGTTCAATTTTTGTTTTTTGGTAATCCATATGCCCGCCGACATCAACGCCGGGAAATCAGTCGATTGACTGAGAATGTGGGTAAACACAGATTGAGGACCCAAAGTCACCCCTAAGCCCAAATACCAATGGATGAGTCGAGGACAATCATCGCCTCTGAGGTTCTTGGCCTTGATAGCCGAAATAAGAGGTGTTGTCCCATCGTCATCGCATTTGTCAATATCCCGAAAGCCAAGCTTGTAAAGCTTCATAGCTAAACTCGAACTGTTATGGACAGATGGGCTGTGATAGATGGTAGGGTATAGGCCTGGCCATAATGCCTCTGGCACTTCAACACAGTGAGCCTTGAGCTTTTCGTACAGTTCAATGGCGTTGTAGTCAAGCAATGGCCTTGGATGTAGATGATAGTCGCACCAAGATGTTTCAATGACGACCTCAGGCAGACGTTCCAAGGCCAGTTGCAGTAGCCTTTGTCGCCTTTCAACGAGGTTCTCGACTAAGAGCAAAATTACGTTCGGAGATACCCGATGACCAATGGCAAAATCCAGTAGATCCTGGTATGGGCCAAACATAGCGCCAAAAATTGGGCATCCATGTTCTAGGAGTAAGGTAATGCTCTGAAGTTGTTGCTGTAGTATTGCTTCCTCGATAGCAACAGAAGGCTCTGCTCCTGCCTTGAGCAGCATCCCAAGACCGGCAGGCCATCCAATAGCGAGAGTTAATAACGGAGGGTTGTCTATGTGCAAATCGACTTTGCCTTGATCAAGGAGATTACGTAGTTTTGGCTCGGATCTTTGCACTATGGCAAGATGAACGGGGTTCTGACCATAATCTGGTGGAGTTAGCCCTACCAACCTCTAGATAAGCCATTGACTTGGCGCCTTACTCTCGAGTAAACAAGGATGTTTGTTGAAGATACCGACGAAGGAGCTGTGACCCAGGGCTTTGCGGAATTCATTGGAAACCTCATCTATCCCATGAGAAATGAGAATACCGTCCAACCTAAGTTGCTGTAGCCTTATGCTTCCAGTTGTGCTCTTATATGCGTATCTTCGTAGTACAACGTGCATCGGAGCGGACCAAGAATGATGACTGCGATGACTGTAAGTTAGCTAAAGCGAGGAATCTCTTAACACAAACATGCCCTGAAAGACTTACAAATATGAACTTGTACCACTATCTTTCGGAATCAAAATTTCTAAAGTAGAGCTCAGTAGATTAAAAAGGGCATCTTGATAAGAATTGAACTGTCTTGTGAACTCGAGGAACTGCTGCAAGGACGTTAATTGAATGTCTGTCATGACGCCGTCTAATAACATACAGAAAGAACTTTGATGCCGTCTGGTGTTCTATCGGCAGGGGAAGCTGTGCCCGATGCGAACGCCTGAAGGAGACTCGATCGTAGAGTCACGCAAGTCTGATCAATATATTTCTGATAGGAAAGGTCTAAAGGAGAGCCCTTATCGATTAATACAGTTAGACCATTGGACGTAGTTGTCGTCAATCTATCTTCGTTGATCTCGGTGTTAGAGATCTCGAATTCTCTCACTTTTGTCATGGCTTCTTGTATAGCAACGAACGCGGGCGATTGCGAAGGGTCAACAATATAGTGAGGCGAGATCTTGCCAATCATGGAAAGTGACCAACCACCGAGCTGCAATCCAAGCATGGCTTGAATTCTAGGGCTGAGAGTCCGCAAACCAAATGACCATGAAGTGGTATCTGTATGTAGTGGGCAATCTGTCGAATGTATGGTTTTCCTCTCAAGGAAGAACTGGAAGTTCCATCTTGACACGTGCAATACTGTGTGCGAGCGTGTGCAAGTGCATAACCTGCTTCTTACTGCTGGAAGACGGTGTTGAGGGGCTAATGTCGTGGTATTCATTGCAGCAAGGTGATAGAACTGTACCTGCTGTGCCAGCAAGCTCAGATTCGACTGCGCTGTAAACTGTGACGACACGATAATTGACCTAGGCCCTTAGTGAGAAGCCTCATACTTGCGCAAAGTACTCACAGCTGATTTTCGACAGCTCGCAATCTCGTGTGGCTTTGGTGGTGATACCACATCTGAATCGAACTTTTCAAACTCTCAATTCGACGGCTCCTGTCCACGATCTCGGCTCTTTCCTTCAAGCCTGCCACTGAAGACCAAAGACGCTTCGCTGGACTTGAGCCTTTGGTAGACAGACGCTCCAATAATATTGCAAGGTCTTCCGACTCCTTCATCGCGTCGTTAAAGATTGAGACGATGCGGTGGGTAACGTGAAGGGAGTTCGGATGTGAGTTTAATGGACCATCTAGATCGCTGCTGATCATCCATAGCAGATCGTATAAATCCTGTGTGTTCTTCTTAAGGGCCTCAATCTCTTCCGGTACATTCTTTAGATTGGTGTAGAGGTGCGATGATGCGAGTACAAGGCGGGCACTGAGGTCTAGCAGCTGCGCAGCCCCTGCTACTAACCCCAGAATCTCGGCCATGATTTGAATTAGAATTGAATAAGTTGGAACAGATCAAGAGAAAGACGTTGCTTTATCTGTTATCTTTGGGGTTGAAAGAATAAAAATGAGGGGAAACGACAATATGCACGGCGGCGTTTCCAGGCAGCGGCCTGCATTACATAACTATCTACATCCAATTATTCGCAAGTAAACTGATACACAGCCCGCTGGCCTCAAAGCACAAGAGTTCTGATCACATGATTCCCCTTTGTAGAGGAGGTATCGAGCTACCCTTCAAACAATGGCAGGCCTGCCGTATTATTTCTTCTAAGAGAATACCCCCCCTGTATCACCCATCACGTCGCTAGAAGCACGATATCAGATTCTTCATACTGTTTTAAATCACAGAGCATTCCAGTAAGAGTTAAAAGGCACATTGGTTTTCATGAATATCTTGTGATATCTCAAGTTCCAATTACAAAATCAGGAACGTGACAGCCACCGCTGCCGTTGCATAGAACAAGTGCGATAGCTGACCTGTAACCTTCGTCGCAGACCCCAACTGCGCCCAACTCTTACAAGCATCCCCCTTCCTGTCCCCTTTAAGTATAGCAAAGCTCTTAATCGGATGATCAACCTGCTGACACTCTCCATCCTCCTCAGTTTGACAATCAACCTCATACCACGGAAACTCAACAGGATCAACATCCTTCAATACAGTCTCACAGTTAAGATGGGGATAAGTCCAAAGCACCCACTGCGACCTTTCTTCACCAGGCTCCATCCCAGGAAGCGCAAAGCGAATCTGCGTGTAATTCGCGCTGGAGTCAAAGTCATTTTGCTCGAGGTAATAGGTGACGTTGGAATTACGGTCTTCCCATGGTCTGTAGGCTTTTTGGATGCCGGAAAATGTCTTGTTGCCAGGGGAGAAAGTGTCGGTGAGGTTGAAGCAGACGAGGTCTGTCGGAGTGTCGCGTGTGGTGAGGATGGGTGCGTTGGTATCTTTGTCACAGTCTTGGTCGGCAGTGAAGAACTGGACTGTGACGTTATTATACCTTCGTTGAAAGTCAGTAACCGCAATAAATGAGTCAAATAGCACTTACGATCCGATCTTACGTGCCGAGACAAGAGACAACAAAACGAGGATGATTGGTAATTGTGGCAACATGTTGTATAGTCGGTAGGTGGTGAAGTGTTGGTGTCACTTCGTCGTTGGGGCTGGGCAGGGAAGGGGTGCTGTGTCAAAGAAATGGGATCGCTTCTCAGCCAGCTAAGCTTTAAGGAAGTGGTCTGCTCCTGATACAAGTTTCTCTATCAAATTCTTCATACGTCATAATGTGCATCGACAGGGTAAAACCAACAGCACAACCAACACGGCATTGCAACTCGACACGGCTTGGACTCGCTGACATGCGCCAAGGTAAAGCTTAGACAGAGCCAACAGGATCGGCGTTGCGGACACAACCTCGGCCCCAGATTCAGCGGTGGATCGACATGATAATCCCTGTCGTGGTGACAGTTGGCCAGCTCACAGGTGAAAACGAGTCATGTTCAGGTCCCGCGGGGAATAAAACTGATCAGGAAATTAGTATTTTGACGGGGTCGAAAAGAAAAGTTGGCTATTTTAAGAGTCAGCTGCCGCTTTCCATTTATTGTTTACTTCCGATGTTACTGCATAACTGTTATCTATCTTGACGTTTTTTTTAAGCGCAGGCCCTAGAGCATACAGAAGTACAAGTTTTAGTTTCGACATGCTGGAGTTTCATCCGCTTGCACGGGCCTCAATCCTCAGCATCTTCAACCAACAAATCTGGCAATGGCCAAAAGGAAGCCCCTGCTACAAGTAACAAGACTTGTTCAACTAACGTGCGTTTGGAATATTCATGCAAAAGCTTGTTTATTCCAGTTCATGAGAATAGCAAAGCTAGTTCCAGATTCCTTTTGAATGTAACACGGTGAATAGATCACGATGTGAATGACTTGCTGAGAATGTTTATGATGTGGAGAAGCAGGAAATAGTGGAATAAGCGAGCCTCAACCTGCGGAGTAATCATACGGTTCGGATATTGCTCACTGGATCTATAACCCTGTAGCTTAATGCTCTGGGCTCGACCAACAGCATACCGGGCATCCATTCCCAGCAAAAGTATGTTGGTTCCCTCTTCTTCTTCCAGTCAATTGAACCCAGAAAACAAGAAATATCAACAAGAAGTACTCTTGGCATTTGTAACTGTGCATATCCGATTGTGAATTAGGCTCCCTTATCTCGGATGATCAGGCTTGTGATAGCCGCGAGGCTGATTGTCAGTGGTCACTAGCCATGGCGATGATCCGTGCGTCTATGGGCCCAAGACTCACGATGGCGATCTTCGACAATTGTGTAACACTCTGACAATGGTGGAGGAAGTATAATAAGGACAGTCCGTCGCGATACAAGGTCGCGAACACGTGTAGTCCAGCCCATCGCCACTCATTTATCTCTCAACACTTCTGATTTACCGCAACTCCAAGGCCTAAGACCTGAAAATGATTGACGCTATTGGAATTGTCAGCGGTGTTCTTGGTATTGTCGGGTTCATTCAAGGTCAAATCCCGGAGAAACCAACTGAAGGTGTTGCTATCAGAATTAAGGCCGGAAGCGGCGGTACCGGCGATGAAGGCTCTGTAAGTATCATATAGCCTCGCGCACAAAAGCACTAACGAAGATGTTTAGGGTGGTGATGTCTCAGCTGCTTATGCGTGGGACTTCGATAACAACTATCTGGGAAGAGGCGACGGCGGCTCCATGGAACAGGGAGGGGTAGTCGACACCGTGATCGAATCTTTCTCTAATGCCGCTCGCGCCGAGTATATCGGTATTTCAGTTGCTAAGGACGCCGTTTGTGTTGCCTGGATCGGTGTAAGCCAATATGACAATATTGCCGGTGGTGCCTGGACTGGCGATATCGGCTATGAGTGTGGTCAGGCTTGGTACGCTAACAAAGAGATGGCCGGATATCTGGACGAAGATGAGAAGGAGGAGTACATTCCAAGATGCACATGGCTCGATGCGAGTCTCAAGAAGGGTGTTAAGAGTGCTTCTATGAAGTTTTATACCGCCGCTTATGGTGAAAGAGCCAACCATACTGTGGGCAACAAGGACGCTTGCGATTACACTATTTGGGGTGAAGACGATGCCCCAATCTCTGGTAAGTTGGTGATATAGTCTAAGAACTTGAACAACAGCTAACAGTTGGCAGGTGCTCCAAGAAAAAGAGCCAACCACCCGCGTCGCCCTTGGACAGAAAACAAGCTCGTCGTCTCGAACCTGAAGCAGCACAAGGCAGAGGATCTTTGTTCCTCTAAGACATCCTGGGGCCCTGACTTTATCGGCGCCGATGGACAATTCTGCGATATGGGCACCAAGAAGTTGACTCCTCTTTGCTCGACCAAGGATGTTGATGGTTGCATCATGATTGATGACGATAGCAAGACACTCGCCAGGCGATTTCGAGTTGCAAAGCGCGAGGTTAATGTTACTCACAAGACGTACAAGGCTGTCGACCACTGGCAGTCAAACAAATATTCTATTGCATAAATGCTATCAATGTAGTAGTATCTTAGCAATTGTCGTATCTCGTAATATGAATCAAACTCCCTTATACCTCATCTAGTTCCAATATGAATTTCAGATCCTACCAACATCAGCCATGTCCATGATATATGACGAAACGACAAAGGGATCTTACCTCCAAACTACCCGAGACTCCGTCTCCTGAGTTCCCGCTCAAAGTAAACTTTGCAAGGGCTTTCTTCTTCTTTTGTAAGGCTAGAATACGCTACTACCCATTAGCCTCTTACTTCATGGTCTTTTTACCAGAGGGTTAAGGGCTGTACCCGGGCATTACCTCTTCCACGGTATTTTTCATCATGTATCTGAACACCGTCACAGTCTTGGTCTGTCCCATTCGAAGGGCTCTCGCGATTGCTTGTTCCTCGACTGACGGGTTCCATTGTGGCTCAATGATGTGAACGTCCATTGCGATAGTAAGGGTGAGTCTGTATGTTTCTTTTTAGCCCGAGGCCAATGCTCTGGGGACATGTGTCTTACCCAACTGCTCCTGTCTGCATAGTGAGGAGAAGGACAGAGATGTCAGGGTTCATCTTGAAATCTTCTAGGACTCTTAACCGATGTTCGTTTCCCAATCGTCCATCGATGCGTCTCATAGCGATGTTCCGTTGGCCCAGCAGCATTTCTAGTAAGTCAAGGGTCGTTATCCAGTACGAGAACACAAGGCTAATCCAGTTAGCGATCGAGGTCCAATCGATAGTGCGGTAACCCGATAAGAAGTAACAATACCTCTTACATTAGCGATAAATATTGTCTACCACAGCTTGAAGTTTTGTTAACAGACCCTAATGCGTTTAAGGAGGCCTTCTATCCAATATTACAGTATACATATCCGCCGTATCTAGGGATAAACGTATATAAATAGGGACTAGAGGTTAGGGAGATTAGCTAATGCTTTTTAAAGAGCTAGGTATTAAAACTAATAGTAAGTAGTAGTACTCTAAGTATATTAAATCTCTATTAATCTTTACTATATTATTATTATTAGTATTACTATAGTAGTTATAGGATATATTAATATCTAACTCTATTAATATAGCAGAGGGTTTAAGTAGTATACTATAGTTATAGAACCTATATAATATTAATATTATTAAGAAATATAAAGTACTTCTTATTTTCTTTACTTTTACCCTACTATTAATAAACTTATTAAGCTCTTAGTAGTATATTTTAAAAATATTATAGTATAGCTTTTATTTATCTAGATAAAGTAATAACTCTATATTATTATACTCTATATTAAGGAAATTAAGGTATTACCCTTCTTATCTTAGATATAACCCCTAAAGTAATATCTATAGAGTATTTACTAGTTTAGTAAGATTCCCTTTACCTAGTAGCTAAAGTATATATTTCTAAAATATAGCTATATTACAAAATAGTTAGAACTTAAGGAAGTAAAGAAGGGAAACTAGGTTATTAAGGTAGTTTTATATTAGGGTACCTAAAATACACTATTATTATTCTGTAATAAGTCTATTTACAGCCTTAAATTGCTTTAAGCTTAGGTTTTGAATCTAATAGGCTGATGAACTTCAGTAAGTAATCGTTGCGTTGGAGGTTAATTTTAGCATTATTACATACCCTTATCAAGGATAACTCTAAACCACTCCAAACTATAAAGCACCCTACGGCGTTTAAAATCGGCGATAAGAGTTACATATGTAGTTAATACTATGTCATGATTCATTAACAGGGTTCCTTGAGTCGGTCAAGAGTCACCATGGAATGTAATAGTTCGAATTAAACCATCTTTGAAGTGACTATTCCACTGGCATTAGACTAACTGTTAATACTTGAACTGGGCTCGTACCTTAAGACTTCTTTCCGCCACACCTCCATAACCTCTTCATATTTCTTTTAGCCGATATCTTGCAAATAACCAGGGTACAAGAAGAACTTACGAATCGAAGTCACAACCACAAGAGTTGCGCTGGTCCGAAGTGTTATCAAGTGCTCAATATTGCATCCAGTATTGGTATCCTGGAAATTCATGGCTACGAGACGTGTCGCACTAACAGATGTGATCATTGTAAGTGTTTTACCCAGACCCATGACGTCTGCCAATATCCCGCCCAGAGCGAGAGACGGGACCTTGTCTAACCTGCATACTGTTGTTAACGACTTTGATATCAATTCGCTGATTCATCATAATCTTACAAGACACGCGTGTGGAACAGGAGCTCTTTTCTTATTCAATCACAGTAATCAACGTCTTCGCGTTTTAGGATAAAGGATAAAGCAAATTTCTGATGACTGATTCGGTTAGTCTCTGGGATCAAGGATTTCAAGTCCGCTAACACCCACTCTTTCAATGGTGTTACGAGGTCATCCGGAATAACATCCAGCTCACTGATGGTTGGGTTTCCCATGGGTCGGTCAAGTGAAGTGAGGACAGTCTCCAATGTATCAGATAAGGCTTTTGCTTGAATCTGGAACGCGTCCATGCCCACCAAATCTGTCATATACGTTGGTTTTTCTTCAAGCTGGAAGAACTGCGGATTCAAGTACTCCACACCATCTTCAAGGTAGAATGGATGTTGAAGGGATCCTTAAGCTTCGGCTAATCGCTTTCCGATATCGCTAGCATCCGATTCGGGTCTATATACATTGACAGATATGCTGAATGGCTGGTTTCCCTTTTTAGTCCCAAGCTGGACAAGAAATCTAGCCTCGACAACTGCCTTGGTGTAAACCCGGTCCTGTCTGTAGAGGACCTCCAGTTTCTTAGCAGTAATAAGGTCAATCATCACGAAACTATCCATGTCAGGTAATAAGAAGCCGTGGACTTTATCTTCCAATATGACGTCAAATAAACAGAATTGTGAGACTCTACTGCCTGGGTGACGCGTGTCGGACACCATAGTGGACACAGCGCTTGGTAGGTGCGTAGCCTTGGCCTGAACTTCGCAAAGCTATATAAGGTGATATGAGTATTCCACTACTGTTGTGAAATAGGCAAGTACAAACTCACCGTACCGAAACATATTATTGGCTCTATGCTTGACCCGTTGTATGGAGATTCAATGTCCATGTGGTGTGGGTACCATCCTTCCACTTCCAGTGTATTTTCTCCACCTCGGCTAGAATGTATCGTTAGGCATGTTTCTTTGGAAGATGTCTCTAGGTTCGGCCGTTTTGGGTTGAAACTGCCATTCTCATCCTCGTGAACAAGGAGATGCTTCGGTGGCATTTCGATTCAGGGTAGGTTTCAATAAGGTTTTTGAGTAGTAAGGAAAGGGAAAAGATGCGATGAGAACGAAGGGAAATGCTACACCGACAATTATTGGACGCCTGGTCCGCCTTGTCTGCCTCGCCAATGCAGTCAGCCAATGAAGCGCGTATGATCTGGTTAGTAAGATTGAGGCCACCCACGGTGGTGGCTATGCAAGTGCGGAACCAACTGGGCATTCAGCAAGGCGTTTGAAACCACTTTACCCCAGGCTAAAATCTCCACTAACCGACTCTTCATTCTTACCTTCTGCAATATAATGCAGCAAGCCTGATCTATTCAAGACAGCTCATAATGAATGCATCGCTTCCCCAAATGTCCCCATCTGGAAGCCAAAATAAGACACACAGAAATTCCGATCCTGTCTTCGACCAGGCGGTAGCGAAATTCAAGAAACATCTCACCAAAGCCCAGGCAGACGCCTTTATCAACTACACTATTCAAGACGTAAGGAACCAGATTAGGGACATCTAGAACCATCATGGGTTACAACAGCGACTAAAGAATATAGCACAACTATCCAAGTTCATCAAAGGGATATCCCAGCTTGGAAAGGTTATAGAGGTGTTCCTCAATCTCAATAATAGTATTGCGCTTATATAGGTTCGTTAATAGTAACTTTTTAATGGTTATATACTTACCCTACACTCTAGGGCCCTCTTAAATTCCTCCTTCTTATAAGCTATAAATACCTCTTGCGTGCAATTAGCTAATCGAATTTACTAGATAGCAAGTACCTAGATCAATAGCCTAGATAGCCTACTTAACGTCTATAAGTAAGTTAGAGATATTTTACTAGATCTTACTTACTATCCTAAGATCTATAAAAGCTATCCTTATATTCTTATATACCTATAAGGTTATTATTATAATATTCTTGAATTTTATAGCTACACTCTTAAGGCTTTTTTAAGATCTAGTAAGTCTTAATCTTGGTATCTAGCTTTAACTTAATCTTACACTTACAGGCTAGAAGATCTTATTCTATTCAGCCTGGAAGACCTTTAAAACTTATTTTAACCCAATACTGAAGAGTCTAGAGCAGTATAGAATCATGCTCTCAGAGGAAAGGCTGACTGCTGTAATGGAAGAGATACAGACCCAAGGGCTCGCTAATCAACAGAAACTTAATAGTGCTGTTGGAGAAGCTCAACGATATAGCCAGTGTATCCAAGAAAAGCTCGATCATCTAGATAAAGAATTGCAGGATCAGGACCAGAAGGATGCTAAAAGGGACCTGATTGTAAAACAGAATTATTTGCAGTAGCAATATCGTATTATTGAAAGCAAGCTCAATACCCTAAATTACTATAAAGACTTTAAAAATATATCTTAGAAATAGTTTTAAAGTATATTAGATAACTGGTTTCTTAGCTATCCTCTAATCTTAGAATAGCTTAACTAGAGTTCTAATAATTATTAAAAGATATACCTAAGTAATATACCTAGAGCTAGTGCGATTACTTTCCCTATATAGCTAACAGATTAGTTACTAACTTAGCAGTAGGTAAGACCATTTTAACAAGTAGTATTATTAGCTATTTAAAATAGCGCTAATCAGAGCTTACAAATATAAAAGAGGGCTTCTCCTTACTATTCTTCTTCTTTAAATACTAGAATCCTAAGAAGAGATTACTTATTTCTCTTCTTCTTTCCCTAGTATTCTAGCTAGTAGGTTAAAACAAAAGCCTACTTAACTATATCTTTTAATTATGCTTTTCTGCTAAACTAAAACATATTTAGTTACTAGAAGAAGTCTCTTGCTAAGCCTTAATTGCACTTAAGTCCTAAGTAAGGTATTTTATTATTATTAATAGCTTAGATAAGAGTATAGAAGTACTAGAGGTCTTAGATTAGTTTATAAGTAATATATTTAGTTAGGGTAACCCTTTAAGTAGTAATACCTTTAATATATACCTTTTTATATCTAGATAGTAGGATAGTATTCTTAAACCCTATATAAGTAATTATTTAACTATTCCTTTAGAGAAAATTCTAGGATATAATTAGGATATAAAGGATTTTGTAGTAACTATAGTAGCTAAGATTTGTAATAAGTTCTTATTAGATATAGAGATTATAGAGTAGATTATTGTATATATTACTTTATAGATAAGGGGTGTGTAATTTCTACTAAGTACTGTAACTGGATCTGGGTATACTAACCCTTACTTTAGAAATGTTTCTCTATATTAAAGTTGTTTTTATAAACCTATTTAACTAGATTTTAAAGTATAACTTAAAGTAAGAAATAAAGACTAATATATTCCCTTTAGATTTTAAATAAGTATAAGAGACTTTTAAATATTAAAATCCTAGTTTAAGAGGATAATATAAAAATAGATATAAGCATATTGTTATTTAAGTGCTTTAAAATAGTAATCTATTTAAGAGAGATGCAGTAAAGAATATTCTTAGAATAATTATATATATATACTAACCCTTATATTAGAGAGAGGTCTAAAGTAAGTTCTATATTAACCTAAAAAATAGGGAGGTCAACATTGACTACTAGCTTGTACTAGGTTGTAAGCAGCTCTGCAGTTCTCTTATTGATATTAGTTACCTTAAGCTAGACTAGCTAGAACTAGGTGAAGAGATTGTTAACTTCGTTTATTCTACGGCTAAAGAGTAGGTTCAGCCATCTTTGTCAAGGGCCCTTGAAGTTAATACACTATTTTCAAAGCTAATATAATATGCAATATAGATATTTGGAGGAAACTAAAGAGATTAGTCAGGTACTTAAGAATGCTAAGATGGCCCTTTTCTGCGCTGACTATATGGTTTCAAGGCTACTCATCCCCTGTATTCCGAAGGTCAAGATTTAGAATTACGTAACTAATAGATACTACGCTTTCTAAGACTATGCTGCCGGGTTCTGGTGGCAGTATGTGTAAAAGACTATTGCTACCCCTCTAAACTTAGATACTGAGCTATTTAAGATAGTGCTAAGATCTGCTTATTACGCTTTAATCGAAGCTAGATAAATAAAAGATATTCAAACCTTTAATAATTCGCTAAATAGGATTTAGCTTTTAATTAGTATAATAGAAAAGGTTCCCTATAATCTCTATAACTGGAATTCAATTAAGATCTATAAAACTTAAATAGCTAGTATTAGGGAAGCTATTAGATTACTTTTTATTAACCCTAATAAGACTATAAATAGTATCTTATCTTTATATAGGCTATAGTAGTATAAGTATTTTAAACCGTAGTACTATAACTTTAGTAACAGTTTTAAATATATAAGGATCCTAAAAGTCTATATTAATTAATATAAATTACCTTTTACCTGTAATATCCTAGGTTACCCTGCTACTATTATTAGGTTTACTATAAATACTAAACGCGAGAACCACATTGCTAGATCGCATCCCTAAGAGGATCATTTGCTGTTTCCTGAGGCGAAACTATACCTGGCAGGCGATGAAGATAAACGGCGAACTATTACACGAAGGGAACTGAATAACTTGAACGAAGCCGCCAAAACGGGTAATCTGGGTGCCATTGAAGCCCTACTAGACACATTTCATCGACATCTCCTCCACATTTTCCTCTTGGGTGCTGCAGAATATGGACATCTACACTTTTTGCAATTTCTGGCAAAGTCGAGGCCAGGGTTGTTAAAGACTCGTCATATGTCGTACCTGCGACGGGCGATTCACTTCGCTACCAAGCGCCGTGATTTAGACATGGTCACTTTTCTGTGTACTGAGAAGCACTTATACGAACGGAGTCAAAAGACCGTGAGGAGTATTCATGTGAGCCTAGTATACAGTGCAAGGATGGCTCCATTCCCTAAGTCAATTGTAAGCCAGCTGATCCAAAGGGCTGATAGTAATGATGTGTATCTGGGTCTCAGGGCAGCCATCAGGGAAGGGAATATCATGGGTATCGGTATTTTCGCAGAGAACGTCAATTCGACCGACCTCCAGAAAGCCCTTGGGTACGCGGCCGAGTTGGGGAATCTGCCTTCTCTAGATGTTTTGCTGGCTTCTAGCAAGGTCAATCTCAACGTCCTCAATCTATCTGCACCCCGGCTTTTCCATATAGCGTGTTCAGGCGGAAACCTTGCCATGGCTAAACGCCTTAGCACTCTGGCTATCGACATTCACAACACCGGCCGAGATGGAAACAAGCCTTTGCATTCAGCGTCTGGGGGCGGCCATAATGGAGTAGTGACATTTCTCCTGGAGGAGGGTGCAGATATCAATGCTAAGAATAAGAATGGGAAGACACCATTAGAGCTGGCCATGGAGAACAACCATCATGGAACTCAAAAGCTGCTCTTAGAGAAAGGTAGCTTACGAGACCAGGATAATTCTAGCGGCGCGTTGAACGGTGCAGACTGAGATCGTTCCTATACTAGATTGAATATATGCTACATATCAAGTTGGAAAGAACCTTCAAACCAGAATGTTAAGCAATATGAACGAATTAGTGAAAGCTGTAAACTCTTGAGATATAAGATCAACTCTTCGTTGACGTCGAAAGCTGCATAGGAGGCCGATTGGCCTCGGTAGGTCACCGGCGATCCATAAGATCCTGAGTTATTTTCACCGCCATTCGCTACTTCGTTCACGTCTCTTCACCAACGTTTCGCGGCAAAAAAACATCGACCTCTGAACATCATTTCTACTCCCGCTTCTTCCAATAGTATTACATCCTTGCAAGACGCAATCCTTCCCAGCGAGCAAGCCGCTCGCAACATGTATGCTCGGAGTTACCAAACGTGGTATAGATTATTTGAAAGCGCTTATGAAGAGACGCACTTGCCGGGAGACTGTCTACGGCGCTTGTCAACCGCCTTCCCTAACCTGCCCCATTTTCCGAACAACGTCGCTGTTGATGGATTCTTCAGAAACACTGCCTTGGTCAAAGCGATTACTACCTGGCTCCCCGCTCAAGACCCAGGGCATTTGCCGCCATTCAACGAAGAAGCTGTTTTCAACATTGCATGGGATAAGCCAACCAAAGTCATCCTGACACCGGATACACGATGTTCCACGGCAACTCTGCCAGATATCTTTGGTGAAAAAAGTGTTCATATTCCTGTGCTGCTCCAGGCGTGGGTATACATTCTTTCTGCGAGATGGGTCGAATTAATGCCCGGCGCACAAATATCTCTGCGAGAGACGCAACAGTCTGACGGGGGCTTACATAGGCCGAACCCGTCGGCAGATAATCAGACAGTCTCCACAATCCACATTGGTGCGGCCTCTGAAGATGCTGCTCGCTGGTGGACTGCGATTTTATCAGTCCACGGCGGCTGGGATGCAACGATCCGCCATAACAAGGGCGATCTTCTTCATTCACCATGGTCTACGACACTTACATCGGAGCGCTCGATACAGATCATGGCCAAGATCAAGACACCGACGTCGACATCAGATACTGCACCAACTTCAAAAACTGCAGCATGGGGTTATTTGACCGAATACTGCATGGCCCATGAGATAGACGATGGCCTAATCCTCGCAGCTCTGGCAGCAGCTTTATTGATCCCGACTGTCAAATATGATGGCCGGTCATTCGGGCTGCCAATCCCAAATATAGATTGGGATGAGCACAGACTAAAGGAGAAGTCTCCCGTACCTTCCAGCTTCGCGACGATAGACCAACTCCAGCTGGACAAGCTCTTGACCCTCAGTTGTAACGCTAGGGCAACGAAGGCTCTTCTAACCAGCGTCTTTTTCGAACCCGGTGTTGAAAGCAACATATGCGGGATGTGGTTGAGGGGCTCGTTTGCATTTCTCAACACTATCACAAACCCTCATCTCCTCATGCGTACTCTAATACAGCGTGATCCAGAGATTGGTTTCTTATGGATCGGCGCGTTCATAACAGGGACGTCGGATAAGGCGTTTCGTGAGGGCCGCGCCGGTTGGTGGAAAGTCGATCTTGGAGCAGCTGCTTGGACAGGCACTCTGATGTCCTTTATCCAAGAGCAAGTACCTCACCCACCGGCAGGAGCAACATCAATCTCACGGGCTGATGAATGTCGCCTACTATTTCTTTGTCATGGCATGGATTATACCACCCCGCCATTATTTCCCTTCCAACCATTCGGCTCTACCAACTTAGAGGACACGAATCTTGATGTCCACGAACACTCGCTCTGTGAGCAAGATCATACTCTCAGCTATGTTGGCCTGACCTGGCACTGCAACGACGGTAAACAAGTCATGCAACGACCAAAGGTCCCTCTTGTTGCGATAAGACAAAAGACCAGACCCCCTTTGAGCCGGAGCTCAACGGTTGAGGTCGATTACGATGATTATGATTCAGACGATGATACTTCCGAGATGGCCACTAGAAATATCTTCACTTGGCTCCGTGGACAAGATGGGTTCCCGGTCGCGGAAAGAGCGATACGTCAACACGAGTGGATTGATAATCTTGATTCGGACGACGATGAACCAATCGAGGGAGATGTCCGTTCTACTGTTGGGGGGCATCTTCATGGGTGGCTTTTGAAAACGTCAACCCAAAGGTCTAATTCCATCTGAGGCCCCGGTCTATGTCAGGTATTTAGATAGAGCATTGTCGAACAAACTTCTGCTACAGAACAGACCGATTATTATAGCCACAACTTGATATTGTAAACTTCTCAGGCATGCAAGTCAGAATTTTTCAGCTCTTGTAGTTATTCATTTTTTAATTGGTCCAGGGCTACTATGCTGTCCATTACATACTGACACCTTATACTGCATTTCATACTTCAGTCGCATCTGCTTACTAGATAGTTGATTTGATATTTCAATTGTCTCATCCACGTTGGGCTTATGATACTCAGAATCATGAATCTATTACTAGTTGTATCATGACGAAGGTGACTCGTGAGAGGCAATTGTAAATAAGAGGACTCATGAAGGAACCGCGAAATGAACGGTGTTTGAGATTGAGTAGGGACAGAATATATAATAACCTCCTTGACACCCGAGTACTTGCATGTCTCGAACACGACATCGTTATCTTTGAAAGAGTATTCCACGGTCTGTAGCTGAAGCTGTGTTTATCGGGTCCAAACAGTTGAAGGACCATCCCCGCCCTCATGCACATGCTCATGACCACCTGCAGGGGGTGTCAACAGCGCCTGCTCCTCATCATGCTCACTGTGTGATTCCGCTTGACCATGACAATGCGGGCAAGGCTGTGGTGAGCTTGACACGAAATCCCCCACGAGCTCCTTCACAATTTCCTTCATCCCATTTGTCCTGAATAGCACAAGCAGCGCTAGAAAGAAATGAAGAAACATATTGAATATCAATGGAGTTGAAGAATAAGCTACCAGGAACGTCTCCCCAGTGTCCTGCCACCTATTATGCGTCCATGTAAAGATAAGCGTTAAGAGAGACAGGGCACCCATTAATATATCAGCAATAAGACAATTCAATGGGTCAGTAATAGGTGTCGCGAAGGTTGCTTTGAGATGTGCGCCTTGACGGTGGAGGCGTTTCAAGGTAAAGCCAAAGATGGCGGAGAAGATGAGCAGGATGAAGGTGAAGAAAGAGGTGGGTCGGCCCATGATGCAGAACCGAACGAAGTTGAGGGGGAGACCAACGGCTGCTGAGAAAATGAGGAAGTCCCTGGAGGGATGGAAGACTGCCGCTGAGTTGATTGCCATGTTGAAATGTTCTCAGATGTGTATTCAGCGGTATAAATCATTGTGTGCTGCAATGAAAGGCATTACTATCAGCGATGTTTGGGGATCTATATATGTATATACCCACAAGACATGGTGATGCACTGCCTTAATGATCTGCATCATCTCCAACGATGAATGGCTATGTCCTGTGTGTCATTTTTCACTACTGAACTGTACATCCTCTTGGCATTCTCAAACAGAATATCTTCCAGGGACTGATCCTGTCATCGAGTAGAATCCTTCCAGGCAACAGGGTAAGCATACCGTAATCTGGCCCAATTGAAGCTAGACTATATGTCACGAAGTGGAGAAAGCGCCCCCGAGTTAAAACCACATACCTTTTGCTATTGGCCATTTAGCGATAATTATACCGAGTCTGCCTGATCTTCACTGTATCGGCCCCCAATGCACCAGCCACAATACAAAGCCCCACTCTAATTTTAGGCCCTTCATGCCTCTAACTTTGCTTTTTAACTGCTTGGCTGTCGCCCATGCCAGTAATTCCTCGACTCAAAACCAAAAAGTGCAGTCTTACTAACGTCAAGAAGACATACGTTCCACCACAACCACAATCATCCGAAGTCCAAGTTCCTCCAAGTCTCCCTTGACGAGCCATGGCAAAGCCTACTCCGCTAATGCCTGCTAGGTCGGACAGTAACAGTGAAAACTGCAAAATTCTCCAAACTGTAATGTCTTTCGAATACCGGGGAATGGCAGCGGACAAGTAAGCGACAGCCAATGCAAGACCGCCGCTCTGATGGAAGAGAAAGACTTGGTCAGAGTCGTATTTTGAGTTGGGGGCCATTGAGGTCACCGCGCCATTTGGATCAATGAAATTCAGATATGCTCCTCCGAGTGCAATGATAGGATCAATCCACATGAAGAAGAAGGTGTAGAATTTAAAAATTTTGCTGTCAGTAGTTGACATGGTGCTTGTTCGAATTCAGGGGAAGTTTTTCAATTTGTGTTCTGGAACGAAAGAGAGTCCTTGAGTCTGTGGATGATATCTGTGATTTGACATTACTCTTGTCGCCGTTTCGAGGCACTTATATAGATCGAATTATTTTGGGATGTAAGCTATAGGAAAGTAGTAAATAGTCCGTCGGGTCAATTACAGTGGTTTGGACATTCGGACATGTCCAAAAGTCCGTTGTCCCGCAAGATTATGATTTAGCGCAGTAAGGTCTTGGCATTAATCATATCCAGTTGGGACTAGCTTTGTGTTTATTAGTCCTCAGGGCGTCATAAGAATTGGCCCCCAAGAGCATAAGAGACAAAATAATTTGATCATCCTATGCAAGCTTAGGCTACTATCTAGGCTACTTTATGTCTATAGCCTAAATTTTAGAGGACATTTCTTTTGACATCCACCTGTTAGTTTATTTTTACTTTGCCCAGGAATGTCCCACTTTTGTACCTTTCGCTACGCTATCATCTTCTGCTGTGTCTTCATGGAATCTCACGAGAAAAAAACATGATCGCTCTATTAGCTCATTTTATCTATCGCAAGCCTGGTGGTGCAACATATTCCTTCGCAAGATGTCGAGATCATTGGAACAAGCAGCCCATTTGTTCAAATCCATGACGCAGGACGATCGGGTCGTCTCTTGCCCACCAATGTGAAGACTGATATCATGTAGCTAGGTAGCTGCTTGATGAGTAGAGCTTTACTATGGCATAGGCAGAACAGGATGACCGATCAATCTACAGCTAATATACTAAGAAGTAATGCGTACAAATCCCATTTGGCGATCGGGGAAAGCTGCGGTCGCCCCATCAACCATACACTTGAAATACTCAGGATATGAAAATACCTCCTTGAATCCAGAATCCTTGTACGTCTTGCTTTTCTGTCTTGAACATGGCATTGCCATGGCTGGAAGCTTGCTCCACGCTTTGTAATTGACGGCCTTTGTCTCAATAGTAAACTTCCCGACCGTTTCAGAGAGGCCGCTGAATTGTCCCATTAGACTGCCAAGGTGGCTGATAAGGCGACCGAAGAGGAATTGATCGTTGATATTCGATACCAACTCTCGCAACGTGGATAGCTTGTCAATTAGTTCCTGGTTCTCCCCAAGCTCTTGCTCGATGTCTTGAAACGGTATCGAGAGCAACTGCTGTTGCTCCGTATATGTCGAGATAGCGAACGTTTGATTGTTGGGCAAAAACTCTTGAATTGGAACCAGTCGAGTTCTGATATCCTTTGATATAGGTTGTAAGGTCTTGATCTTGGGAAGAAGTTGGAAAAGGTCCTTGGTCGTTTTAATCTTATTGCTTTTGAACAATACCACAGCGGCGTCGTCTTCGAGATACCTAGGCAGGTCCAAAGCCTCCTGTACTCGTTTCAAAATGTTGTCAAGAGTGCTAGCGAGAGTAGATGGAAATCGGAGTGTTCCAAGATATTTGGTTGCAGCGATGTTGCTTTCCACTGAAAAGAAGTTAGAAATTTGAGACTCCCAAATGAGACATGACAGTTACCTTTCTGCAGAAATTCTGAGACATGAGCCCCTTTGCAGCTATCGAGCTCCGTGCACATATCATTGATCTCTTGAAATTGGACTTGTGCAGAATCCACGAATGACATCAACTTCGGCAGCAGTTGATTAAGATCAGTTGAGTCAGTTTTGATAGAGGATAACATAGCTTGCCATCTGTACAGGGTTCCTTTGAGACTGCCGTCAGCTTCGCCACTTGCACGGAAAACATTTTTAATGTTTTCCGTAATAAGTGCCGAGTCGCAGACGCCTTGTTGACATGACTTGATATCTGCAATGAGCTTGGGATACGTGGATTCATCCATCTAATAGGATTGTTAGAGTAGAACAGCACAGTCGTTGGGGGGTCTTCGTACATCGAATACTTGGCTAGTTGAGAAATCAGGTCCTGATTGGATCGAACCCTTGACTTCATTCCAGTTGTCTTGGAGATCGAACCCTCCATTTTGCAAGCACTGGCGAAAGTTTAGCGGGACTAGAGACTATAGCAAGAATCAACATACTGTGTTCAAACTGAGAATCTCATCAGCAACTTTGCCATTGGACGATGACATGATGCCCTGAGAAAGTGACTTGAATTGCGCAGTCGTGTTTAGCTGTTCGAGGCGGGGAAAGCATTTGCAAATAGCATCGGAAGACTTGATAAAGGTATCGCCTTGAGGTTGGCCCAAGACCTTGCGTACGGTTTCACAGAGGTCTACTTGCTTAGTCGTGACCTTGAGTCCGGTAGGTACGAGTTTCTTTATTATATCGTATCCTATTCTCAATTAGATAACACCCCCAGAAGGATTGATCGAGAACTATACTGACCTGAAACACAGGTCAATGTGTCGCATGTTTTGGAAGGCTCTTTTTTGGTTGGGCAGGGCTTCGTCTCCTTCTTCTTGGTCTTGCATTTATTCAACTGACGATAGTGTTAAGATCAGTAGATACTCTTCTGTCTTTGGTTAAGAGCTACATGCCTTTTTCTCTGATACTTCCTTAGTCTTTACGGTAAAGCCAGTAGGAACTGAAAACTTGAACTTGCAAGAAGATAAATTCTTCAAGCCTGAACAGGCTTTCGACAAGGTAGCTTGCGCTGCATGTGCCAAAAGCACATACGAGAGTAACTGGATAATGAAAATATGCTTCATGACTGCGGGCTTTAGGGCTCTGATGTGGTGACCTTATTGCTGGAGTATGTGTTTGACGATGGGTAAGTGGATTATATATAAGTAGAGTCCCTGCATTTTCACCGCTATGATAGGGCTTGCCTTGATTTTCGCTGCTTCCGGACTTTTCGGATCCCGCGAAATCCGGAGCAAATAGTGGCGCTCTCAACGGTCTGGAAGGTAGAAGAACTGCCTTTCTGGAATTCATAACGCCTCAGGCACGTCTAGACATTCAGCCCTACGCCACGCCTTTTCAGACAGTCCGAGTACGGCGTAAGAAGCTACTTGAGGGATTGTGGCGTAGGCAGGTACCCGGAATAGTTTCGTTAGTCGGTATTCTGTGGCTTTCTGTAACTGACCAACTGGTATGCAGTTGCAATAATGTGCAAATCTCTAAACTAGTGGATTGACCTAGTAAGAGGGGCGAATCCTAGAATGCCAATGCTAAAGACACTGACAGTTGGGATACAGCTATGATGTAGTGAACCAATGAGTACGAGGTCGGTTTATATCTAAAAATGATCAAATGTCTTGTTCAGTTGATGCCCTTCTGTTTGTAGGACTGTGTCGGGAATTATCTTGGTTTTTGAAACGGGAAGATGAAATGACGGGCTCAGTACTACTGTATAGCAAAGTGAGATAGATCAAATGATCGACCTGGTTGGTTGGTTATACAATAATGCTAAGGCACGTGACACAGACCGCCTATGTTAGGCATGCCATCTTGCTGCCTGGCTGTGCAACCTTCATCGACCTTCACGCGAAAATCCTAACTCCATTCGAAATGAGCGACCTACCAGAATCAGAAAGTCTGGATGAGATTACATTCTATCAAGTACATAGCGGCGATGGCACTCCTGCGAGCATTGTATTCCAGTTCAACGACAACCAGATTTGTGTGTCGATATTTCCGAGCAACGGAACGTCAACAAACGATACCCGACACCTTGGTCCGGGAGAACGCCCTCTACAGGATCATCTTATCGATATCATGTCTCAGGCTACTATTTGTGCAGACTACGACAAATTCGATAGCCTCATGGACGAGGTTCTTGATGTCATTCTCGACGCTGGAAGGCCACTTTTCTCAGGTCAGGCGATACCCACCCATCATGGCCAATCTCTCGATCGATTCCTGTTCCCTCCAACCCTTTACTTTCGACTAGAGGCTCCTGGTAGCTGCGCATCTATCGTACCTATCAATCCCAGCGAATCAAGCATCACTCTTTATGCTGATTCGACGCTTAATGAGAATTTTGTTGAAGAGCTACAAATCCGCCAAAATTTACCTCGCTTCACTCCCGACGAAGTAACGGTGACAAAGCCGCTTCTTCGTGGCGCGAGTAGCATCACTGCCGCCGTACAGGTACAGGGTAAAGATATGTTCTGCAAGGCGCGCGGAGGACCAAATGGACTATACGGTACCAGAGTAGGACGAGAACTGGAATGTCTGGGTGAAATGCTGAAAGCATTCCCAGAACCGGGAATGATACAGGTTCCTCAGATGATTGGATACGTTCACCACAAGGATACGGAGCTGGTGCTGGGATTTCTTAGTCAGTGGATACCTGGACGTAGGCTGAGTGAAGTCGATGTCACTACCTCTCCGCCAGAGAATAGACAGAAATGGATAGTGCAGATTTCTCAGACTATCGAACGTCTTCTTGAACATGGAATTATCTGGGGCGATGGGCAGCCTAACAATATTCTTATTGATGACAAGGACGATGCTTGGTTGATTGACTTTCGGGACGCAACTACAAAAGGTTGGGTACATGCCGAATTAGCTGAAACGATGGAGGGAGACAAGCAGGCTCTGGAACGGATTATTGAATTTTTGCGTCCTAGCGAGGGGAAGTCGTCACCGTTGCTGTGAGATTCTGACCAAGTCATCGTCAGTCATTATCAATTATTCCATCTCTCAAAAGCATGTCATAAGCTTCACAGAAAAGAAATATTGGCGGTGGCCTATTTTTCTCTTCACCCAAGTATTGGTATTTCTGACACAGTAGCCCGTCTGCATGCTGGACTTTCGGTCACTATCTCAGTCATAGCATACTCATTGGTCGGGTGTCATGCAAAGCAGTGTAGTATGTGTTGTCAGCCCAATCGTGGTGAAGCCCCACACGGTGCCCTCACGCTACTTTCCATGGGCTATGCTACCACCTACCAGGTCACTTTTTAAAGTTGACCATTCGTCCAATGCGGTTTCCATCATGACTAAGCATTGTTTCCAAGGGTTGCTGGCGCAGTCCAGTCCCTTTCTCCATGTTCTCCTGTCGAACCAAGGTCCGTTACTTGCTGCACATGTCGGCCATGTCCTGATGCACCAAAGATCCGCGCGATTCTACCGATTATAAAAGGTGGTTGTTGCTAAATGCCTGGTTTCTTGCAGATCTCTGAGGGTTCAGGTAGTGGCTATGGAAAGCAGTGAAGCCGTGACCTCGACTCGTCGTCAGCGACCTTCCCGATGAGGTTGAAACGGGCGTTGCAATTACAGTGCAGTGACTACACCGCTCTAGAGCCGTTCAGCCCCGAACCAATACAGGCCGCCATTTCCACGTTGCTGCCGCCACACCGGTCACGACATGAGCCTCAGCTGTGATGTGAATCGGGCAGTGATGGGCGCTAAGGCTGACAGTATCACATGACTGCCGATCAATCGAGCCCTCAGGCTGTGCTGTTTCTCAAGGTTTAAGAGCAATTGCTGCCACACTAACGCTTTTTTATCATCCCCATCGCCCTACCACTCAAAGCCTCGAATGACTTACCGAGTTTGTAGCCAAAGTCACCAGAAGTCCCATCTTTACTCACTTAATCTTGACTTTGCGTCGCGAGATATCTCCAAATGGCGGAAAGCTCGTACGAACCTCGGACCTTTACTAGGAGCGATGTGGTTTTCGTCGATAAGTCGAGTCCACGAGAACCGTACCTCTCATTCACAAATGGCCCTTACCCACTACGTCGGCTCGTCATCAAAATATGGTCTCACGACCAAGGTTCGAATTCTTTATCTCCTTTCATGAACGAGAACCGCTGACAACGACTAGGCTGGTGCAGTCCTCAATACGACGCCTGCCACCCTTACGACAATTCACATACATGGTTCGCCCTCGGCATTGTTCCGGGAAGGTCTAATCCCCTCCCCTCCCTAGACGACCTGTATCCAGGGGAGATTCAGCGGAACGTTCGTGCATCCGCCAAGACTTTGTGTCGCATCCACGAGTGGAAGCTCGATGCATCAGTTGACATTGATCAATTGGATGAAACGGAGGCCCCTGGATGGCTCAAGTCACTTTTTGGTGGATCTCATGTAGAGGTCGGTCTGTTTCCTCTAGCAAGCTACCCTGGCTGGGTAAACGTTGTATACCAGGTTAAGGTGTGGCTGTGGAGCGATACCGACACGGGAAGGTTACCAGGAGCAAATCTCGCGGATGCACAAAGTCTCTTGGGTGAGACGCCCAGCCATGACCCTGATATAGGGGCGAATGTGAACGCCCTGGGAGTCAACCTAAATGAAGGTTTTGAGCAAACAGGGTCGATCGAGGATCTGACAGAAGCCATCGAATTGACACAAAAGGCTGTCAAAGAGATTGATGACGCTCATCCATTTCTTTCTATGTGCTTACGCAGCCTTGGGTCCTTGCTTAACATCCGATATATTCGCACAGGGGCAATTGAAGATCTTACAAGAGCGATTAAAGCCATCCAGAACGCGGTCAAAGTCATACCCGAGAGTCATCCTGCCTTTATTGAAGTTCTGGAAAGTCTTGTACAGAGTCTAACTGCCAGGTACAAGGAAACAGGGCAAATGAACGAGATAGCAAGTGCAGTTGAGTCGTTGGAAAAACTCGTCAGAACTGTGCCCAGCAGGTCCCAAAAACACCTTCAATATTTGAAGATGCTTAGCGCCAGTCTTCGCGTTCGCTTTAAGTTGACAGGCTCTACGACCGACCTGGAAAGAGCAATCGAAGTAATTCACATAGTGATCAAAGCGACGCCGGAAGCTGATCACCTAGGTCTTGCCGAGTATTTCAACCTCTTAGCAGACTGCTTGGACAGTCAGTTTGAACAGAGCCATTCGCCGGAGGACCTGAATGCCGCAATCAACTCAGCAGAACGGGCGATCGAGATTATGTCCGAAAGTCATCCAGACCTAGCTAATACTTATCACGGCATCGGAATACGACTGCACCGCAAGTTCGATGTGATAGGATCAACGGACATCTTAGAAAGAGCTGTCGAAGTTATTCAAAGAGCCGTCGAAGCGACCGCTGATAATGACCCAAACTTTACCATATATTTGGGCACTCTTAGCCGAGCGCTTGGGTGGCGTTTCGATCAGACAGGGTCAGTTGAAGATCTTACAAAGGGAATTGAAGCAATCCAGGAAGCAGTGGGCGCCACACCCGATGGCCACCCATCCCTACCTGAGTATCTCAATATTCTTGCGGGGTCCTTACTAAGACGTCATGAGCGGACAGGGTCAACAGACGACCGCACAAAGGCACTCGAAGCGGCTGAGAAAGCCGTTGAAGTGACACCTGATGATGACAAATACATTGCTGAAAGGCTGAGCATGCTTGGTATCCACTTATTTGAGCGATACAAGCGCACAAGAGCAATGGATGACCTAGAAAGGGCAGTTCAACTTTCCCAGCAAGCTGTTGAAAAGTCTCTTCCTACCCACCTTTGTTTGTCTTTGAATCATCACGTATTCTTGATACGTCAGCTCTATCACCGGACAGGTTCGATGGCTGACCTAGATCGTGCCACTGAACTAGCTCAGAGGGCTGTTGAAGCGGCAGGAAATGACAGCCAGCTCCACCAGTGTTTAACGAATCTGGGAAATGCCATGGTTGAGAGGTACGACCGGACAGGTTCAACGAACGACCTGACGAAAGGGATCGAGGCGGCCAGGAAAGCTGTGAAAATAATTCGTAAGGACGACGTGCACCGTGCCAGCTATCACAGGAGCCTTGGAGACAAGCTAGGTTGCCAGTATGAGAAGACGGGTGCGAAAACAGACCAAGATGATCAGCTCTCAAGCTATGTCCAAGGCTGGGAATGTACATCGTCTTCTCCAGCTATGCGCATTGTCTTAGCTGACCGTGCTGCCAACATCAATGCATCGAGGGCAGAGTGGGATAAGGCGTACCAGTTGATGAGGAAGGCTGTCCTCCTACTGCCAAAGGTCAGCCCGCGGACTCTAAAACAGTCTGACATGCAGGAAAAGCTTAGCCTGACTGCTGGTGTAGCTACTTGTACAGCTGCGATGGGCCTTTATGCTGGAAGGCCTGCGTCAGAAGTGCTATCTATCCTTGAACTAGGCCGAGGGGTCATCGCTGGTCTCTTGATCGACACTCGCGGCGATCTTTCCGACCTGGCGGGGGCACATCCATTACTAGCCAATGAGTTTGACTCACTTCGAAAAGAACTTGATTCTCAATCACAAAATAGTGATTCCGTGGCTGAGTTAAACCGAAGGCACCACGCTAGTCGTGAATTGGACGAAATCATAGAACGAATCCGTGCCCAAGATGGATTCCACGATTTTCTTCAACCGCCGCCCACTGAGAGTCTCATGGCAGCAGCAGAGTCAGGTCCTATTGTGGTAATCAATGCAAATCGGCGGCGATGCGATGCCATTCTTGTGGAACGCCACACAATCCGGCTAGTGGAACTTCCCGGCGTGATAAGCAAAGACATTAATGAATACATGGGCAATATCAACAACTTCAAGCACCATCCCTGGCCTCTCTTGGAATGGCTCTGGACGAATATCTGCCGGCCTTGTCTTGATGCACTTGGGTTCACGGAGCCTCTGGGCGACGACGACAAGCTTTGGCCGCATGTCTGGTGGATTCCTACAGGTCCTCTCAGTAGGTTTCCCCTCCATGCAGCGGGGATTTACACATCGGGATCAAAAGACACAGTTCTCGATCGGGTGGTATCTTCATATGCCTCATCCCTCAAAGCGTTACAGCATGGGCGACGGCGACGGAGAGACCCGATGGACGAGCACAAGGAACAGAACGACGCAATTATGGTAGCGATGGAACAGACCGAGGGTCAGATGTCTCTTCCAAATGCAAAGACAGAGACCGAAAAGGTGAGAGAACTGTGTCCACTACTTCGCTTGAATGCAACAACACCCCCCCGGCTGAAGACGGATATCCTGAAAAGTCTTGAAAAATGCAAAATCCTGCATTTTGCTGGGCACGGAGAGTCCAAAAGAGATCCTTCCCAAAGTTGTCTTCTCTTGGATGATTGGAAGACAAATCCCCTGACTGTCGGCGACCTTCGCGAGAGTTGGCTCCAAAGGAGTCCGGCCTTCCTTGCGTACTTGTCAGCTTGCTCCACTGGAAACAACCAAGTAGATCGTCTTTTAGACGAGGCTATCCACCTCGTGAGTGCTTTCCAACTAGCTGGCTTCCGGCATGTTGTCGGCACACTCTGGGAAGTATCGGACCCTCATTGTGTCGATGTGGCCACCGTGTTATACCAGACTCTATGTGACGAGGGCATGACGGACAAAGCTGTCAGCTATGGTCTTCATCGGGCGGTTCGGAAGTTGCGTGATGACAGTTTCCGGGAGGGAATAAAAAGGGACATTATACTAGTAGGAGAAGACGAAGGGCAAACCCCGGGACCGAGTATTAACACATTTTGGATCCCATACATTCATTTTGGTGCCTAAATTGATGGATACACGATTTACAACGAATTTATACCGTCTTTGAATAATCATACTCATTGTTTATAGACAACTGTTCAAATACGGCAACAAACGTCTCCACTTGGTGTCTGGTTAGTCTTTTGTTAAATCACATTTATGAGCAAGAAATTAGTGTCACTCCTTTTACTGTACTATGTAACCATCACTCGCTGTAATTGAATTTGCTCACGACATTTGTACATACCAAACATTTTGGCGCGGTGTGGGGCAATTAAGATTTGAAAAAAAAAAAAAAAAAAAAAAAAAAAAAAAACAGCAGTGCTGTTCGACGCGTTTTTGTCGTTATAACAGGACGTTGAGTAGATTGGAAAGTCCATTCGATGTAAACAGTGCATGCAACTAAAATACATTTATCATTTAGATCTATGCTTTTCTGTAGTTGTCAATTTACTGTCTCGAAACTATACCATGACTTCAGGGTAACTATTCTGTAAAAGTAAATGCAGTGGGTCAATTGGCTCCTCGCTTGACCTTTTGGTGTCTCCGTTGTCAGAAGCCGTAGACAGGAACTAATTGCGACGATTTTCTGTAACAATCATTCGGGCGAATGGTTTAGTGGTATAATACTCCCTTAGCATGTTCTTTTCGAGATCAAGTTTGGGAGTGGTCCAGGGTTCGATTCCCTGTTCGTCCAACTTCGGTGGTTTAGAACCCACTATTATACAGTCTTTTTGCTTTTGCTCCACACGACTACACTAGCGTAATAGTTTCTTCTAGAGCTCTTTCCAACACATCAGACCCTATTTCCGGATCCTCGTAAGATTTACTCTTTTGCCAGATAACACCAATGCCCAGTCTTTGATATTTCTTCTCCTTACCAACTAAGATGAGAATAAAACGTTCTCTATCTCCGTCCATTTGAAGGAGAAAAAGACACATAATTTCTCTCATCTCATTCTCATCAGCGAGTCGCGTGTCCAGAAATGCCTCGCCTAGAATGTCGCTGCTGTTTGGCTCGGCAACTATGTAATGCCGAGATTCTTGGGTGACGGAATGGTGACCCAGAAATGCGCGAAGAATTTTGCCCTTTGCCTTCAAGCTGATGTTCGAGGCTTGCTTGACCTCAATTAATTCGATCATTGGAGTCGTAGGGGTCTTGTAATCCAATCCTTTGATGGGTCCTTTGACTGACAGCCAAGACCAAGATGGCGCATCTGAGTTTTGTCGAACAACACCTTTTTTGGTAGCTTCCCAAGTCAGCCCGGCTGCCAGATCTTCTCGCCATAGGCCAGCCAGGTACGTATACCCAGTTTGTTTCTGAAACATGTCCACCAGACCAGCAATCGCATTCTGTTTATCACTCTCGTACGTCAAATTGCGTTTGGAGTAGTTGGTAATGAGATGATACCAGTTCCTGAGATAATTCTTCCCATCGTCACCCGGTCCCTCATGTATCAAAGCAGGCCATTGCGGAAGTCCGTTGTCGATGTATCTAGGCCCATCAATCAATCCATCTTCGGTGGCGTACCGACTGGGACACTTCCAAAGCCATTGCTCTACACCAAAACAGACGAGTCGTGATGGGAGAACGGCCTCTTGTAACGTCCAGCCGCGGATGTTGAGAGGCTCAGAGGATGCATCGATGGTGAGATGTGACTCGAAACGAATGTAGGTGGGTTCTCCATGTATATCGACCACCCTAGCTCCTGTGAATGGTGTGTGGAGGCCCTCGTCCGGTGCGGATGCTGATGTTGCTGCAAGGGTAATGTGGGCATTTGAATAAACAGAGCCCATCTTGGCAGATTCCGTTTGCCAATCTTCATGCGAGTCTCGGATAGTGCAGAGTGAGTCGATCCAGATATATTGAATGCCAAGATGTAGTGCGGTAAGGATGGCTTCGCGATGAGTAAGTGGCAGAGAAAAGAATGGGATCCCTGATTTATGATCCTTTAGAGTCGAATGCATCGTCATGAAATTCTGCTTACTATCGCCCCCCCAGCAATAGCTCAGCGTAGTGTAGGTACCAACTTCGTCCTTATTAGTTTCTCGCAATTTAACTACAATATCATCTCCAGACATGGGTAGATCTGAACTGCCTGTCAAGTCGAGCACTCGAGTCGGAAGAGCTGCGGTTCGGGTGTTTGGTAGCGATGCTTTACAAATGTCATGATCGTCACACTCGTTCATCCAGTTCTTGATCAAATCCTGCCTCTGGCGAGGACTCCACTCATCGAACTCATCAGGATGAATCCAGAATCGCCGTGAAGTAAGATCGCCTGTCATGAATTAGCTATTTTCTTCCATGTTCAAAAAGGTCTTACCAAGACGAGCCGGTGTCGTGATCGTCAGTGCTGCACCACAATTTCGATAAAGGTCCCTGTCCCCGACCCAGCAAAATGCCCGAGTGAACTTCTCATGTTGGATCAGCTCGACAGTGAGAGGACAAGATGTACTATTATCATCTCGCAAAGCAAGATCTTCCTCTTCATAACGGGCGACAAGACTGGGAGAGCCACTTTTAATGCTCATATTTAGCCATTTGCAGCAGATGCAAGTATCGCTCCAGTTTATCAACTGCTGTAAATTCGGATGATGTTGGACCAGAGAGGGTGCATCTGCATGTAGCACAAGTTGGCAATATTTGCAAATTCCGTCTGAGGTTGTGGAGGTGAAGCCCCAATCTTCCGGTGAAGCAGGTTCTATCTTGTCGGGTTCAGGCCGTATGTCTTGGATGTCGCTTCCTCAAAGGCCAAACTTAAAGATCTCCTCGATAGGCTTCGTGCTGTAGACTAATAGGAAGTCCGACTTGGATTGGGGTAAGTCGGAAGCAATGTGGCTTTGTATGAGATCTAGTTTGCGACGATCAACTTTGGCAACTATGTGTACATCGGGTTTTTCTTCCGTGACCATGATTGCGATTTAGTGTTATCTCAAGCCGTTCGGTACGATTTAAAGGAGCAATTGACTTGAGCGCGAGATGAATGGTAACTTTGAGGGGGTGTCAGCAACATGGAATAAGCTTATATCTGCACGTGATGAGTGAGTGACAGGGATCAAGCAAAGTGTAAAAAGTCTCGTGCATATCCCCATCCCAGATCGAAACTCATCTTTCCGGATCTGATCGTAAATAACAGCGCAGTTATTTATTTGTGTAAAAAGTGCAGCATTGAGCGATTTATATCTAATGCCAAGGAAAGAAAGAATCGCTTCCTACTACGAACGGTAGGCAGTCGATGAAGGTGGTTGCCCAAGAGAATGATGTCCTTGTTCCACACCTTTCATCGCCTCATTGAGAATACCTACTCTCGCAGGATATGGCCCCATCTGGAGTTGCACGTTGCTACCCTGCAACGTTGGTATGGCTATTTTAAGCTAGTGCTTAGCTCTTGTAGGTGTCATGCCGGACTACTGACTTGAATAGGCTAGATAAGGTCACTCTCGCCAATAAGCATTGCTACCTATTTCCACGATGCTCCATGTAACCGGGTTCTATCCATGTCAATGATGATTTATCTCCCGGCGTTTTTGCGAAGTTTATCATGTTTGAGGTATATCATGGGCTGACGGCTGCCAGAAGGATGTTACCGGTGGCCTTTGTGTCTCTTTTTCATTCTTCTTGAAATCTCCACGTCTTGTTACCAGCATGCCCGAGCTCAGCGTCCCCGGCGCCATTCTCCACTACGAGACATTCGGCTCAGGCCGTTCTCTTCTGGTTCTCATACCCGGGGCCCAAGGCTGTGGCAGTATCTTCCACTCCACTGCCAAATTCCTCGCCGCTCACTTCACCGTCGTGTGCTACGACCGCCGCGGGTGCTCGAAAAGCTTTCTCGATGGCAAGCAAGACTTCCAAATTCGCCTTCAGACTGACGCAGACGATGCTCAACGTCTGATCGTTCACCTTTCTCCCAACGGGACCGCCTCTGTCTTCGGAACATCGTCCGGCGCCATCGTGGCCCAACAATTGCTGGCCAGTCATCCCGACTGTGTGACAAAGCTCATCTCACATGAGCCCCCGTCTTTCTCCATTCTTCCGACGGAGTTCCAGCAGCAGGCCTACGGACTTATCAACCACATCTACGACACATATCGAGCTCATGGTCCTGACACGGCGATGGAGGTCTTCTCTTCTAGTCTGTCTGAGGGTCCTGAGGCAAGCATGATGCAAACCGCCATGGATGCAAAGCACGGCGACGAAGTCCGCGCGAATACGATGTTTTGGTTCGAGTTTGAGCTTAGACAGTATACAAGTGCTCCAGTTGATGTTGAAGGTCTTGCCAAAGCGAAGGAGAAACTGATCCTTGTTATGGGAATGGACAGTGGCGAGGGACCAATGATGGGAGTGATTAAGACCATCGCGGGACAAGTTGGCAGGGACGTTCAGAGGATTTCTGGCGGACACTTAGGTTACATACTCAAGTCTGAAGAGTGGGCAAAAGATATTGTAGAGTTATTGAAGTAGAGTAGTTTAAGCAACATGCGGGAATAAAAGCCACTAGACAATTTGGTTGTAGCGCCGAGACTACTAAACGTCATCTTTTGCTGGGCATTTGACAGTTACCTAGGCAGTCAACAAAGGCGATGCTACATACATATTCATAAAGCCCTTCTTCAATCTGTCCGGAATTCCAGCAATACGCTTTAATCCACTCACATCGCCCCAACTCAAACTTTGTGCCAGAGTACCTACGAAACTCTGTTGATCCTTTTCTCCAACAACAGGATTCACCCAGGCCTGATGGATGTCTTCATATCTCTTCTTGACATCCTCGTTCGGCTTTACAGGCGCCCAAGCGGTATCAACAGTTGTCATGGCGGGCAGGGGTCTTTCAGCAGTAAGTTCTTGGAGATCTGCATCTGCGACCTTGTATGCTGTGAATGGATCCGGAGACATGGTTGGCTTGGGCGCGATGACTCGGACACCAGTCATTAGAGGAGCCCTATTATCAGCTGTGTTTAGAAGGTCGCCGACATTGTTCCCGCTCTTGCGGGGATCTGTTCGGGGGTCGTCTAAGATTTGTTAGCCCATTGCTTGCGGTGGACCATTAAAGAAGACTTACATCTTGCCCATAAGGCACTTGGAAGCTTTTGCGCGTATCTTTCAAATTGCCAGTCATCGCTACCATTACTTCCACCTTCACGTATGACCCTGACACTCAAAACCGAAGTCATGGACGTAGTTAATTGCATCGGTTTACTGAACACATCATTCTGCTGGAAGATTGGAGAACCTGTTTCGGATGTACGAACAGCAGTTACTGCCATCTTGCATTCTGCGACAAAGACAAAAGAGCCTGCCCGGACAGTCCATGGATCATCTTGTCCCCGCTCCGGCTTATCGTCAGGATTCAAGAGGCCAGACTCGGCGAGGAAATTGTGTGCTTCATTCCTTGGTCTCTTCATTGTAGTCGATGCAATGGGCTCCACCAACTGTTGCATGCTTTGACCCGTGAGCAGGCCTTGTGCAGAAGCGAAGGAAGATGCAGGCGAATCTTGGAGTACAAGATCGTAGAAATCTGCCAGACCGATTCTTTCCTCCTTGGTGATGTGGTCGCCAAAGTTGATATCGAAAGCAACAATCCAGAAGTCCACGTGAACACGACCAGCGACAGGTGGACCCCACAGGTACAGCTGAGCACCAATCTGGACAGAAATTCGGATATGGATGAACCAGAAAGAAATGCTGAAGCCCACCCCGACAGACACCCCAGCTGACATGTCAAAGTGGAATGGTCGATAGTTGATCAGGAAATTGGCAAAGCAATCGAACCAGGCAGAAACCGGTCCTGCCTTGAACGCAGCGTGGAGACGACCGCCTGCCATGCAAGCTTTGGTTGTGATGGCGAAGTATGCTTCTCCGGAGATAGTCAGTCCGCCGCCAAGATTCCAGCTGATGCCAAGGCGAGGAGGAGTGGGATATCCGACGGGTACACGGAAGGCTTGATGGTAGCCACCCAAAGTGAAGACAAAGTCTCCGACCCGAGCCTTGTCTGCAAGTGGCGCGTCAAACCAATAGCACAAAGCGAAGCCTCCGGTAAGATGGCAATTGGGACTCAGAATGTAAGATCTAGGCGATAATTGAGCTTCAATCTTGAAGAAGCCATAGTCGAAGTCTAGCACAGAGGCAATTCCCAGTTCGGCATGGGCCAGCTTGAGTCGCGATTTCGCGGACGGGATATCGCATGTCGCAACAGCGAATATACCCAGCTTAACCGAGTTACCGAACTGGACTGCGACGACCGCGTCAACGCTCAGCATACGGAACGCAGAGAGTCTCATGCCAAATGCGCCCCAGTAGGTGCTATCCAGTGGCTGGAACCACCCTCCAGCCGAAGGATCGATGAGATCAACAAGTACTTCCTGCGCATTGCCGTTGCCGCTCAGTCTTCCACTGTTGATGAAGGGAAAATCAGACACTTGGTCAATTGCAGGCAGGCGTATAGAGCTGTTGTAGCCAAAACCACCGCAAATACCACTGATCTCGGCGAACGCTAGGGTCATGAGCGGACCATTGAGCTTCGCGAAGACGAACACGCTCTGGAACTCGCCATTGTTATCCTTGAGGAGGATGACACCGTAAAAGCCGGCGGCTTGGAATTGATACGGTCGAAAACCCACGATGAGACCGCCGGCATAGTAATCCATCGCGCCGTCATTACCATGGACAATGATACCAGCGATAGTCAACGGGGATCTGTCGAAGGAAGCAGCCAAGCCACTAATGCCGACACTGATACCCGGAAGTACGTCAAGTGTCTTGAAGTGGCTATTGACAGTAAAGTCAAGAAGAGTGAAACCAATTGGCCCAAGCTGAAATGTTGCGTTAAATACGATTGATAGAGTCTTGTCTTTGTACTTTAGACTGACATTGCTAATTGCTAATGGACCAGTAGTCTTCTTGTATGGGGCTTGGGCACTTGGACCTCCGTTATCCATCTCGTCCTTAGTCCGTCTTCTTCCCTTCTTTGCACTAGTGGCAGGACCTTCCAAGGCACGAGAAGAAGTAGGCTTGGGAGCTATAAAGCTGTAGCTAAGGAGATAAAACCGTCTACCCTTGCTATCGCGAATGAAAACAGCAAAATGGCATCCTGATGGTATAAGTATGTCCGTTGGCTTCGCTTGATTAGGTTTGATCTTATCAGCGACAAGTAACTCCTAGCCTTTCAGACCAGTATTGAACAAAGCAACATCCTCTCGCGTAAGACCAGTAAGCTGGCCCGGCGCCCTCGGCGGTTTGGGATCCTGGACGAACAGGAAGTAGAGCTCATTAAGCGGTTGTGTTAAGTATCCAACAAGAGGGATAACAAGTTCCATTTCTCCGAAACCGTTAATGGCTGCTTTGAAGAAGCGCTTGGATGGATCCTTGGGTCCCTACTTCGTACTGTGGATTTGGGAAAAAAGGATCTGGAGAAGACCTATGTTCAGTTGGGCCAGGAACTGGAATGACTTAACCTCTGCCTTGTTAACAGTCGTTGACTTTCTTTGTACATCGATGCGGAAGGCATCCCTGTTTTCCGCTACTAGTAAGGTATTGTGCACGAAATCTGGAATGTCAAACCCAGTTCCAAGGATATCGGCCAAGATATCTCCAATCTTGACCTCCTTGTCTTCTGGGTTGAGAGCAGCTGAGAACACGAAGCCATTGGGGTTATGCGTAAATTCAAGGTTTAATCTCAAGCCTGCAATGACTAAGTCGCTAGATATAGTAAAACGACTTCCTTTAGTTGTACTAGAATTGGCGTTTGGCTTCTCGTATGTATACTTAATACTTATTGTATTGATTGCAATGGAGCTGATTAACGGACTAATCTGAACTTGGATATTATCGATAAAGAACTCCGCTAGTACAGCTGCGTACAAACCTTGGATCATAGCCTTGAGTTCCTATGATTGATGAGCTGAAGTATAGCTGAGAGACCCAATAAAGGTTGCGGACTGTTCGATGTCTGAACCGTCTGAAGGGTCTATTACGACGGAGAAGGCCACGTTAAGTGTGAAGTTGGAACTCTTGCCCTAGGTGAATGAGGTAGCTATACCCAGTTCTCCGAGGTAAGGTTGGGGAGTAGAGCCTGGAGATGGGGGATGGGCTGTAGCTATGTACTTGAGAGTAAATGATCCTTTGGATAACTTACGATTCTGATTACCAACGGTGTATTCCACAACGAAACTCCCCTCATAGATGACTTTTCGCTTTCTAGCTTCGGTATTATACCATGCAGCGGCATATGAATTGATCCACAAGTCATGGCTGAAGATTAATTGCGTAGACTGCGATGAGCTGATTTGGCGTTTAAAGAGGGATCTGGCATGGCCCAGAGGCCTAATTATGTCAGCTGGTTCTGGTTTTGATGTCTTTGACTCTTCTTCCTTACCTGCTGAAGTAGATCTAGGCGTTATTATCACTGGAACAAGACGTAAGCGTCGTATGTCCGATGTTAACCTTGCTAAGCTTCTGATACGGAGAGACTTCGGAAAGGTTGCGCCTGTCCTTGTCGGTGACTTTGAATGGGTTCTCGGTAGTGAGGGTAACTATCTTTTCTTTGCCTTGGAGGTTGGTGCTTGTTATTTGAGATGGGTTTGTGATGTATTGGCCCTGTCCGACTTTGGTCGGAGGTTGTATGGAGTCTTTTGGATCAGTATCTTCTGTAGCTGACTAGAGTGCAAGGCTAAGCTGGGCTTTTCCCGTGCAGTAGAAGAGCTTGATAACTTTGTTATCATAGGTAGACTTATTAATTAGAGCTGTGATAGGAGCTATGGCAGTTTGATAGTGAATTGGCTTGAGCTTGCTAGTATCTTTGATAAGGAAGTAATCTGGTTGAAGGGAGCATTGAGTACCTTTTCGGATTGATTGAGGTGGGCAGTTTGAGACTCCCTTTATCTTGTCTCTTGCCTCTTTTACATAGATATAACTTACCTTCCCCGCTCATTGCCCCTTCGTCATACTGAATGAGATGTATATACTAGATGTAAGACTCCGAAAAATACTATTACAATATGAGCTGAGCAACCTCTAGATGACAATGCAGTGTGGCTTTCTCGCTTTAGTCATGATCGTTGTGGCTGTAATACGTGTTTGTGACTGTGGTTGTGTTCGTTTCGGTAGATACGTGAGTTATACTGTAAAAGAGTAATATATACATTGTAATAAAACGGGTAATACCTGAACGGTACCTGTGATCCTACCTCTGCAGATAATCGCACTAGAATATTCCCTGCCTGTATTATACTTGTTTAGGACTAGACTTATCTTGCTTGGAATCTCAACCTTTGGGCCCGTCTCAAGCTGCCCTTCCTCTATCTTATCTCTTATTTGCTAAAACTAGCACTTTGCATTCAGAGTAATGATTATCTGCGTCGTATTATGAATGTTATACTTGACGCCCTTATGTTACTTAATTACTGTAATATGCAGATGTATCTTTCTACTAGTGCTGTGGTGCTGTCTAATTGCTTCTCTGCGCCTCGTTAGATGTAAGTCTATTCTGCAAAATGCCGTAAGAGTTCAATGTTGCACTCTCGTATTGGGACTATGTAGCTGCAACTGCTGAGGATAGTGGTCTTAGCTGAGGACAATATTATCTTCTGTGTAGGAATGTATCTACAATAGCTTAGCGGTTTTCCTGTGATGTTTTGACTTTTTTCTATTACTGTTAAATTTGTGGTCTAAGTGCTGCATTAAATTGATCACCTCCTAACGTAAACCTTAACAGTAACTACTGCTTGATAACCTGAATTATCTTTTTCTGTTGCTTGTTGACCTTTAATAAATATTCTACATTTTGAAAATAATTAGTATATATAGGGCTTGTCTTTACTGAGCTCTAACAAATTATTATGGGTATCTACCCTGGAGGAAAAAGTACGTGCATTGACTCCCTATGCCATCTTACACTCCGATACTGTCGCTGCGTTATTTCCACCAATCAAGTCAGATCCCGACGCGACATTGCTGAACCTACTGTTTTCCTTGCAAATGGCGAACCTGTTGCAGAGGAAATTGATCTGCCCCTAGGCGAACAGAAGCTCAATTTATTCTGGGCTCCTGGGATTGAAGCGGGTCCTAAATACACTATCTCCGTTGCCTAAACTATTACTGCAAATGGTGAAAGCCTGGACTTGGAGGTAGATTAGAGCTTTTATATTGATGTACTGCAGTTCTCTTTGCCCGATGGTAGTATTCATTCTACGTACCCTCCCGCAGGGTATAGTGATGATTATCGGATCTTGCTGCATGTTGTCTTGACGGATCCTTACCTGCCATGGGAGCGGTTAGGGAGCCCGAAGGCTGGGATAAACGCAGAGCTTAAAGCTCAGATGAAAATGCTAGCTTTGAACACTACGGATAAGGGTGTTGTATTACGGAATTGTGTGCTGTGGCTAGTCATTTTCTTATTCTCGCAGGATGAGTTGAGACTACCCCTAGAGCATTTGGATGGTCCAAGCAGCATCTTTTGCAACACTAGCGATGGTGTTATCAAACCTGTTAAATAGTTATCTACTATGATAGTTAACATAAGCATAATAGACTTATGGAAGCTGAGCTCTGATGTTACAACACCCGTTACGTCAAGACTTGGCCTAGCCTCAATGGCAGATAGTTGGGGAGACTTTATCTTTGTCCCGCTAGACTTGTTCACTAGTCTTTTCTTGACCTTTGATGGCAATGGTAATCGAGTTAGAGGAACTGGACTAGATACTTCGCAATATTAATATCTTGCGCATGTTCGTAAGATCAATGGTTCTGGAATGGCTCTTGCTGGTGTTGAAGATATAGCTGTCTTTAGTATTGTTGTGGGTAATAGGTCTGGACCTCTGGACAATACCGTTCCTATTACCATATATGCACATCTTGTCTCTATTGAGGGCGTCGAGGCGATGAGCTATCTGACCTTAGCATACAAATATGTGGCTCTTTGTTCGCTGTATAGCTGGAACTATACTGTGCTTCCTCCGAATACACTCAACGTCCTAGACGCTTTTGAGAGCCTTGGTTGCACTCTCAATGTGCTGAGAGCACCAGAAGAAGTTATTATGCCTTTGCAGAAGTCCAATGATAAGATCCAATAACTCGTTGGTCGTCGCCTTAACGATGGGTACACCTTGGTTAAGTACCGAACTCAAACAGGTGAAGCGACCGTGGCGCTGTACCGTGGTCCATTTACGCCTACATATGTCCCTACTTTGGAGCATTTGACAAAGTGCTCAACCTCAGGCTTAGACTTGCAGATCCTCGACAAGCAACTCGGGATCATGGACGTTACGTACTCCGTCGCATGGCAAGTTGGCCGTACAATGGCTCTTGGTGATCAAGCATTTGTAGCCGCTCTGGGACGTGTAAGAAGTGAGGTACACACCTACGCAGCGAAACAAGTCAAGATCAGTGCTGTCAAAGACATCAAGGACACAGCGTTTCGAACTCACAATGAACTTCTACAAGACCTTTCTTCCATGGTGAAAGGTCTCGCTGATGTCCACCTTCACAGACGTGATTCTGACTCTGATCCTTCCGGGCCAGGAAGGGCACGACCTGGCAGACCTATCTTTAGACATGGAGGTCCCAAGAAGCGTTGGTTCCACAAGCGCCTCCGACGTCGCGACCGGCCGATACTTTCGTTCTCATCGCCTGTCTTCGAGGACAAGTATCCTGCTGCGGCGCTGCATTCCGCTCGTAGACTCGCTTCGAGTAGATCAGGTGATCCATACGACGAGACCAACAATCCCCAATCGTCCGACTGGATGACTGTGCTCTCTTGGCTAGTCGATCGCATGTTCCTAGCTGGAGTGCCAGCACACTGTCTTCTGCCTGACCCGTCATACCTGGAAGAAGAAAGTCTTCGCTTCTTCCATATTGACAGGAACTGGGTGGATGCTCTTATTGATGGAGCGCTGTCGCTGGGTAATCATTTTGGCACTGATGAGGATCGTGTTGCTATCAAGAAGGCGCTGAATGACTACATTGGTCGTACACCTGATGGAATGGACCATCGTGTTCAAATACCAGCTTACGGGTTTTACCTTCGCTCCGACTTGGTGACAATGTTCCCCGACCTGCGAGTGGAAGTCCTGTCCAATGATTCGGCCCTCAGAGCCGCTGGTCAAGATCCTCCTGCAGGTGCACCTCTTCTACGCCATGAAATCGTCGCCGATGGAGTGATGATGGCTTTTATGGATCGTGCACCCGGCTCTGCTCAATTTTCATCTCTGGTCTTCACGCAGCCTGCTCATCAACAGCGATTCGCTGTGGCTCGAGGTCTTGAAACCTCTGAGATTAAGGTCGATATTAGAAGACAGTACACTGTTGACCAGAGCATCCGCGAAACCGACGGGGACAGACACAAGGCTTTGAAGCAATTTACCTATTCCCCTTCAACACTCGACAACGTGTTTATCTGGAACTCTCAGCCTACTCAGAATCTGGGTGACTTGCGCATCCTTCGCCTGCCCGCATTTGCCGATCTTCAGCTGAAGACTCTTCGGGACATGATGGGGAAGCAACAGGGTACTGACGTAACTTATTTTGACGATAACGCTTCCACATCAGCTCTGTTTGCCATGCAGTTGAACGATCCAATTTACAACCTGACAATCAACGTGTCTCGTTCCAGGGCTACAGAAGCTCTGGCTAGTCTGGCCCCACCTGATGTTGGAGATGGAAGCCCTGAGCTGAGGACCATCAATATGCTGGAAGCTGTGAAGGTCAAGAAACTTTCTGTCTATGGCGATGAAGTCATCACTACCGCTGTCAAAGACGAATCGGATCCGGATGGAGAAGATGCAACTCGAAGCTACGAGGAATGGGATTACTCAAGGCCGGTAGACTCCGCGCCTCGCGATGGACTCTCGAGTTACCTGGCGCCTCATGTCAGAGCAATGCCACTTCGTCAAGGCCCGACGGCCAACGCCCCAGTGCGTGTCTCCAGCGTGACCTCCAGATCCAACGTTGGAGCCCTGTCAGTCAACAAACCACCAGGGTCAGAGCCAGCCTCGGCTCCGAAATTCCTCATGCGGGTCAGTAGCAACTCCACCGAAACCCACGATCAAGTCATACTTGATAGAACAAACCTCCCCCAAGACCTCATCTTCTCCATCGTCATCAAGCAGAGCGAGATCAACCAATACTTGCTCATGGAACTCACCATTGACATCGCGCTTGGGTCGAACAACCCCGAATACTTCTTGATGTCAAACTACACCGGTCCAGGCGCACACATGTTGACAAACCTACGCTTCCACGTCATTCCCACAACATGGTATGATCAGAGTCATGATCGGTATTTTCTGCGGGTTCGTCTGCTACCCAGAGCTGAGAAGGGCTGGGTCATAGCGACGGCTGTTAACGAGTTGAGCTTTTTGTTGGGTTTGGCTAGTATTAATGCGCCGACTGGTGGGTTTGGACGTTCGAATGCAACTGTTCAGTCTCGCGCGAGGTATTGTAGAAATCCTGCTATGGATATAAATGATGTCAACACCATGGTCGTGGAGAATTCGCCGGTGGAAGTACAGGTAGTAATGCATTGATGGGAGCCATTCATACCATTGTATCGTTGGACTAAGATATCTTCATTGTTATCATTATAATGAGAAAGTGGGATCAATGTCTATGAACCGTTCGATACCTGCAATGGCATGGTCCGATTTCTCGCTATTCCAGAAACTGGGGACATTCACCTATAGTTTGTGCACCATGTCGAACATGGTTTTTGCGCGGCGTAATCGTGCATGAGAGACGATGTGAGAATATGAATTGAAGATGGGTTCAGAATTTGAGGATCGCTGTGTATTAGGCAAGAAGTCTCCACTTAGATTTGCCGCGTATAGATGTCGGTATTTCGGATCATATACGAAGCGGAGACAACAGCAATTGGTGGGTTTAAGTTCTGAAACAATCCACAGCGAATACTGGTATTCTTTCACAGAAACCATTACGAAGTGTTAGCAACGATGCATTGTCCTAAGGCTTAGGCTACAATGATAAAGTAGCCTAAATGCTGGTCTAAGCCGCCATAAAATGACCAAAACTGTTTCGTGTCTTGTGCCTCTAGGAGCCAATCCCTCGCATACCCCGAGGGCGCGATGGCACATTCTCCATATGTTATAATAGCTGTTTCAACATACTCGTATTCCTTCTAACAACTAGCATGGCGGCTAAAACGGCTGCATCCATGTCGGGATTGTGTGAAACATTACCGCATTCCCCAGCAGACCACATCGGCCAACTCATTTGAAACAGGGGCAATGGGGCCAATACCAGTATTGACTGCCGCTCACTGCCTTTTGTCTCGATGGAGCCAGCTCTTTGTCGTTCGCCTATTCTGGCCCACCCTGATGGATAAGCCAAGGTTGTTTCGGAGAATATCAAAGGTTCTGCGTGGAGTCTATTGTCTGTCCGCCAATCGCAATGGATTTTGCTTGTATGTGCTGATGTTTCGCACTCATATAAAGATGCTGAACTGCCCAGACATATAGCTACTCTTACGACCTTGTTCAACTAGTAAAATCATCAACCCTCAACATGCCTTCCTCCAGCCAGATTTTCTCCGTCCTTGCGGCTATCGCCGTCGCCTCCGTCAACGCCGCCATGGGCCCTTCCTTTAGCACTGGTCCCGTTGGCTCTGGCTCATGGATCCGGGAAGCCACCTCGACTCTCATCCTCCCCGATATCCCCCAAGGATCTACCGGTGTTGCCTCTCTCTGGGTTGGAATGGGCACTGACAAGGGCGACTTGATTCAGTCCATTGCCGATAACTGGGACTCTAACGAGTGGAGCATCTTTGCCTACACTCTCACCAAGACCGGAGAGAACTCTCAGCTACCTGTTCAGGACGAGAACCCTACTCCCGCCAAGAAGGGTGACCGCATCACCATGCACTGTACGAACCATTTTACATCTGGATAAACATGATGAAGCTGACCACATATCATAGACAAGTATGACGAGTCTACCCAGGAGTATGTCCAGTACGTCTCCATCAACGGAAAGCAAGTCTCTACCCTCTCCACCTCCAAGGGCCACCAGGCTATGGGCTTTGGCAGCTCCGTCGAGTGTGGTGCCGAGGACTGTGGTACCATCGGTGCTCACCGTAAGTCGCCCAAAACATCTAATACAGGACTACATACTCACAGATACCACAGAGTGGGTTGACACCAAGATCACCCTTGACACTGCCGACCCCGACTACATCAATACCTTCGGAAAGGGTGAGGGCGTTTCTGGCGAGATGACCACTGAGGATGGTGGTAAGACCTGGGTTATCAGCGACGTTGATATCCCCTCTTACACTTTCTAAGCAATTTTATTACTTTGTAAATACATAGACACTTGTAAATATCCTCGCAGTTTGTCATACCGAGACACGCAAGCAGCGCAGTCGATGTGTATTTTGAAAAATAGATAGCCAGAGTCTTTCTTGAATAGAGCCAGAAAATAACACTGCACCATAGGAACAGCAACAGTGTAAGCCCTAAAGCATGCACCCTGAAGAATAGAAACCCCACTCCTACTACCCCAAGACCCAGAAAGAAACATCAACCAATTCTTGACGAATTTAACCGATGGGTTAAGTCAGGCACCAAATCCGTTCTCAAGCTCTAACCGGAGATACAGTGAAATGCCCCCTTGCAAAACGGACCTAAAGGAGTCAATTAAGGACTGGTCAACATATAGAGTAACAAACTTACGGCAGTTTTCGATACAGGTAGGTGCCCCATTGCCAAGAGGAGCACAGCCAGTGGTACAAGTTGCGAGACAAAGAGAGCGACCTTTGTGATCGCAGCATGCATCGCTGTTACGGAACGACCAGATGTGGTCATTGAGGAAACTTGGGACAGTCGCCGCGTCGCCCCAGTTGTTCCAGCTGGATCCAGTGCAGTCACGTTCCCTATGATCATCATATTAGTACAAGACCTTCCAATTCAGGCAAAGGGGATGTTCTTACCGGAAGAAAGTGGTGCATCCATTCAGGCCTTTAACAGAGCTTGCTTGGTCGCCTTTACCATTCAAATTCCCTGTAATATTGTTAGTTCTCAATAGAAACGTAGATATATGAATAAGAATAGCATACAGCAAGCGCCATCGTCCCCACGTGTCTCCCTATGAGAGGCTCCTTTGAAGTTGGCGTCGTTATACAAGGTAAAGTCTCTAGCTGATACGAGAGACGCAAGGAAGGTAATAGTAAACAAAGTGAACTGCATGGTTGAGGTCGTGAAGGTTTGTTAAAGGGAAGAGTTGGTTGTGTTGAATGATGGTAAGTGTTTGAGAGTTATGAGAAGTATGAAAAGCAGCGTTGAGAAAGTCTTTATATACTTGTGAAGCGAATTGGAAACTACTCTTCTGTAATAGTATAATAGGAAAAAGCACCTGACAACTCAGGCTTACTGATCGTGCTGTGCTCTAAGTCCCAGTAGGTGAATGGATCGCCTGTTGTAGTGGAACCGCTTGAAAAGCCAAGTCGAATCCTACGGATATGCCTGTTTAGGCAGGTTGTGATAGAGTGGTTCGTTCTTATGTCTGGTTAAACAGCTTCGCCTGAGTGGATCGTATAGTCTGGTAGATTCGTGTCTGTCTGTCCGGCCGCAGGGATACCAGAGGGCTAGACTAGTCTGCGACCCACATACTGCAGCTATTGATCTCAGAGTGGCGAGTTGTGATGCGGATTTGACCTGTACGCGTTGAGAGACGTGACTTTCAAGAAACTTAGCAGAGTAGAGTACTGGTACTAATCTCTTACCATATAGACGACTCATTCAAACTGGCGCTGCTGTTCCACGGTGTCAAGACATAACTATAAGTGCAAGTATTAGACCCTTGGTGCTTGTGATCTGTAGTAGTGGTCTGGACTAGGATCCAACACCAGATTTTAGGTGACTGTACGGTGAGGCTGAATCCTTTTCACGGTAGAGCTTTTTGTGGTTAGAAAAAAGAAAATTCAGTGCTCGCTACGTGCCTAGATTAGGGAAAGTCATCGCCTTCGCCCATGCTAATAAGTTGTAAGTGCCTCATCAAGCCTACCTTGATAGTATTTAATTACGGATACCGATTCTTCTTTTTAACAATGGCGATTGGAACGGGTAAATATGGCTGATCCTATAACGTGCCCAGTCATTGCCAGGCTGCCAGGGTTGCCATTCTGAGCTGCACTAAAGCTAAATACCCTGGCAATGTCCAAGCGAATCAGCTTTTACCGAGACCGACAGTCCCGTCAGCTCAAATAATAATTACTAATGCCAAGTCTCTATAAATTGATATTTATCGTGAAAGTACTAGAATACCTAGGTCAGATAAATTGCAATCTCTTCTAAAAGTTAATAATGAACGCGCATTGTCAGATGTATGACAGCAGCCCACAATCACTCTAACTTGGACTCAACACTGTTATTCTTACCAACCTTGGAAGTTGTCTTATCTCGCAGCCCTTAGCATAGATTGGAAGTGGATGCACCCTTTTACTCACATTAGTGACTGCATGTGTCCCTGGGCTAAGTGACCCTCGATTAGTCACGCTATGCGGCCTGGATACTCCAACTGTCAACTGAGAAGGAATGTGACAAAACATCATCTCACGAGGGAAGCTCAACATTGCAGAACAATGAATGGGGAGATTGGACTTTGCTAGTTTTGCGCGGCTCTATTGTCATACGCAAGTGGTCAGGGCAAGAAAAGTTGTGGATGATCTAGGTTAGACTTCAAAGTGCTGCTTTTTTACGCTTCCGAAGATAAACGCATCGCAGAAAGTTTAGGACCCAACAGATTAACTCAAATAAAGTCAAGTTCACATGAACCTTGAGCTAAACCTTCCCGCAAAAGCATTTTCTGCCAGTTATAAAAGAAAATGCGAACTTCGCCCCAGATCCATTTCTTTTCTTCTTGATCACTGCCGACCAACTACCTGTATCTCGACTGCACCGAACCTTTAATACCACTACCAAGCAACAACCTACCATGGAACTGTCTTTTCATAAATTTCCCGACTTACCTACCGAACTGCGACTGCAAATCTGGGAAGCGGCATGTTGCCATATTGTGACGACATATACATCTGGCGGCCTACAATACATCAGTGCCCGGAACCAAGACGGGGTCGTTCAGGCGTCTGGCAGTTGGTCTCTGTCTGCGGGACGATCCAACACCAGGAGACAGAACAGGTCTGCCTACTTATATGACAGCGGCCTTTGGAAAGCGTGCAGGGAGTCCAAGGAGATTATCGCTAAACACACAACCTTTTGCAAATGCTTAAAAATACAAGAGCGAGGCGTGGTTATGGTATGGAAAGGCACGGAGGTGATTGCAACGATCGATGACTTTAGGGACATGCAGACAGTCAGGCGCTATTATGACCAGCGCGCACACCGGCCTTTCCCTGATCTCCTCCGTTCCCCAGAAGTTGGGAAGCGATGTCCTATGCTTGCCTACCCTCACAATGACATATTTTGCATTCAGGTGGATGATTGGATGCCTTTGAGAAACATAGTGGGGAATTTCCCGACCATAAAAATGCCATTTGGAAGGTTTTGCGAAAACGGGAAGGAATATCATATAAGGAATTGCTTGACCAACATCGCACTCGAGTACGAACCCAGCTGGGTTACAGACCTTCCACATCCTCTGTTGAATCTAGCCTATGAGAATTCTGCGCGGGGGTACCTCGCATATTGTCTCAATTCAAGATTGGCCTCCTCAGTGAGATTTATGCGAGAGAACTCGTTTTGGATTATTGACAAGGCGGCCAAGTGGTACGTGAGTCCTCCACGCTACACAAAGCAACATATATATCGGGACTGCGATGCGGAGTATGTTGAGGCAAACTGGGACTACGTCGCTCGTCGAAACAACGTATCGGATGATGAAGCTGACGATGCAGCTGTGTTTATTCACTTGCTCGATGGGCTCTTTTGTCAGGAACTGGTCCTTTATCAGCCCTGGGTTTATCGTGACGATGAACCGCCATCGATTAAAAGCTTTGTTAGGCTTCTTGTCCGCCGGGATAACGAAGTCAAGCCTGTCACAAAGGGATGCAAAGCGAAATGCCATACGAAAGGGTGGTGCATTTGCAGCGATGAGGAGAGGGAGTAGTGGGAAAAAAGGGTTTAGATAACATCATGATCTGCTACGTATGGCTCAGATATCCTAGCGATCGAAAGAGGTAGTTATGGGGTCCGTAGAGCCGACAACGTTGATAGCTCAATTCAGCGGCAATGGGCACAGCATGTTCTTCTTCGGCCCTAGGTCAGTTTCAACTGTCTATTTTTGAGCTTTTCTGAGGCGTAAGTCCCCAATATACAGGTCAGATGGTAAAAAAACACAGGATTTGTAGACTATCAAACAATAGCTTAATTATAATCAAACGACCTCCTTGGTAGTCTCATTCGCCCCATGGGTGATATTTCCCAGCTTCCTCTGCTTGCGCCACTCCTCTGCATAGCTAACACCAAATCCGTGTTCAAATACAACACGGACCTCCTCCAGCGTCATTCCAGCAGCCTCAGGGTAACAAAAGTAGACAAAAACAAGCCCAATGAAAGAAAGAGCTGCATAAAACCCAAAGGTTCCTGAAGGCGAGATTCCTCGCATCATAGACAGGAAAGTAGACGAAACGATAATATTGGGACCCCAGTTGCAGATGTTGATCATCATAGTACCCATAGCACGGACTTCCATGGGAAGGAACTCGTTTGCTTGCCATGGCACACATCCTAAACCGGCAGCGTAACTGGCGACAAAGAGGATCATGGAAACCAGGACGACAATAGCTGGCCACCCAATCTTATCGTCGGTGAGTTCCAGAGTCCTTCGATCGATTGGAATCTTTGTAAACACAGCAGCTGCCAGTACTAAGAACACAGGCATTCCCCACATTGTCCAGAGCAAAAGTCTGCGACGACCAACTCTGTCAATAAGGAAGACGGATAGGAAAGTGAAGATCCAGTTTGTAGCAGTAACAATTGTTCCAACGGCAATGGGGTTGTTGAAACCGACGATCTGGAACAGGGTGCTGGAGTAGTACATCATGGTGTTGAATCCGCAAAGTTGTTGAGTAGCCATGAGACCACAAGCGACAATGGCGGCTCGACGGTTCGCAGGGACTGTAACAAGGCTCTTGAGAGATTGTCGAACTGAAACCTCCTCATTGAGAGCCTTTGCTTGCGTGACGCCATATTGGATATGGGCCATCATCTGGTGAACCTGAGTTTCGTTGGCGGTGGGGTACATGCGTTGGAGGACATGGAGACACTCTTCAGTTCGATTGTGGAAAACCAACTGCCGTGGTGATTCTGGGCACCAGAACAGTAGTACTCCTAGAAGAACTGAGGGAATGCCACCGAGTCCAACCATGTATCGCCATCCGTGTGGAACTTTGTAAAAGGCTGCGTCAAAAGCATATGCCAGGAGGGATCCGGTCGCAAGGAAGACCATGTCGATTGAGATCATTCGGCCGCGGTACTTGGCAGGTGCGATTTCGGCGATGTATAGAGGGATAATCTGGACTGTTAGTCATGCGCTATGAGAGAGGTGTCACAGAGAGTAACTCACCATTGAAGCTGAACCGACGCCTAGGCCAACAAGCACTCTGCCCACACACATTTGCACGAGAGAGTAAGAAGCAGCTTGTACAACAGCACCTAGGGTGAAGAGAACCGAGGCGAACCAGATTGCAGGCTTTCGTCCATACTTATCAGCCGTGACTCCAGCAATGATGGCACCGATCAAGGCACCAGCAGCACAAAGAGAGGTGATAAGTTCCTTCTCGCCATGGCTCATCAATCGTCCATCGAGGTCATCCCCAAGGACTACGAGAACACCGGAAATAACTCCAGTGTCGTAGCCAAAGAGCATGCCTCCAATGGCGGTTGCGAGAACACAGAGGTTGAGGAAGAGGCCGGGTGTAGAGTCCTCGATGAAGTCCTCGCCACCTTTGTCGTTGTCCTCGACATGGCTTGCCTGAGATGCAGCCACGATTTCTTCCTTCTTTGACATGTTGATGGATGAGGGTGGGAAAAGATGGGAAGATGAGTATGATGCTGAATGAATTAATCTAAGTGCTCATCTTGGGCTTTTTATCTTCGTTTGCATCAAGCACTCAATCAGGTTTGTCAACACACCAGGAATAACCGACCTTGAAAGCCGTGCCTAGATGCCCTGTGTATCCAATCGCGACCTTGGCATTTCATAAGTGGAAAACCTAGATTCTGGGGTAGAAGCGGAGAACCATGCTGCCCCATGGGGTTGGGGAAGCTGATCCGATTAGCGTGAGAAAAAGCCGAAATGTGAGTGATTTCACGACGATACAGCAAGTCTATCCGTTGGTGGGGTAGTTGTTGTGGTGGCGTTGAAGAGCTATGACTCGTATCCACCGCCGGCCGTAAGTAGCAAGTCTTTCCTTGACTAGGGTTAGATCGCCCGTGGAGAACAACTAGCCCATGACTGGGTTACCACGAAGCAACTGTACACTCAATGACGGCAACTCTTTCCGGTCTCAAGGTAATTCCTAACACCAGCGACTCTGGCAGACATCACCGCACATTGGAGCATTGCCGAAATGAGAAGCGACGGGCATCGTCATATCCACAAAGACGAGGAGGAACATAGAGTAGCTAGATTAAATTTTCTGGAGAAGTCCATTGTAGAAGAGACAATATCGATATAAAGAGGTCCCTTCTTGTCCTCTTCTGCCAACCATTCATCCAGTCCCAGCCCTCTCACTTCAGAACTCGACATCAATCCCTCGCAATGGCACCCCAGAAGCTCAAGATTGCTGCTGCCGGCCTTGGCCGCATGGGCAAGCGCCATGCCATCAACTTCCTCAACAGAACCCCCCGCGCAGAGCTGGTTGCTGCCTTTACACCCGATCCCACAGAGATGGCTTGGGCCAAGGTTAACCTGGAGCCTTACGGAGTCACTCTCTATGATGACTATCAGACGATGATCGAGCAGGAAGGTCTTCAGGCTGTTGTCATTGGTACTGCTACCTCAGTGCATGCCGAGGAAGCCATTCAAGCCATGCAGAAGAACCTCCACGTATTGTGCGAGAAACCTCTGTCTACCAGCATTGAAGTCGTAAGTAACATTGTCACTTGAGATTGCTCCACGTCTAACAATGTCCAGTGCCGCCAAGTCGTCGACGAAGCCAAGAAACACCCCCATCTTAAGGTCATGTGTGGCTTTTCCCGCCGCTTTGACGAGTCCTACCGAGACGCATTCAGCAAGACCCAACAAGGTGCCATCGGCCGACCTACAATCATCCGCAGCCAAACCTGTGATAAGCACGACCCATCGGGCTTCTTTGTCGAATATGCTGCGTGGTCCGGCGGCGTGTTCGTCGACATGTCAGTGCACGACATCGACCTGACGCTCTGGTTTTTCGGCGACGAGGTCGTTCCCAAGAGCATCTCGGCCCACGGTGTGCGTGCTGTGCAACCTGACCTCGCCAAGTACAATGATTACGATAACGCTGTGGGCATTGTGGAATTCTGGGGAGGCAAGATTGCATACTACTACTGCTCTCGAATGATGGCCCACGGACAAGAGGATACCACAGAGGTTATCGGTACAGAGGGTAAGCTGACTGTCAACGGCAACCCCCAGTCCAACCTTGTCAACTATTACCACTCTGCCGGTATTACTCGCGAGGTGCCTGCCCATTATTACGGCCGCTTTGAGATGGCGTTTGTTCAAGAGTCCAACGAATTCGCCGATGCATGCCTTGACAATACCCCGTTGCCCATCAAGTTGACGAATGCTGTCCGTGCCGTTGAGATTGGTTCGGCTTTGCAGGAGGCTCTTGTGAGTGGAAAGCAGATCAGATTTGACGAGATTGGGCGTCGCATTGAGGATTCCAAGCTATAGGAGATATGAGGATAGTTTGTGAGCTTAATAAACTAGCCATCTTCTGCATCCTGATTCCATTGCTGCCGCAACGTTGAGCTTAAGGAACCTGTATTCCAGCCTGTCTTCTTTTGCACATGTTCCAAGAATGTGAGCACCATTTCCTGATCGTCCTGTTCGGCAAACACACTGCCCCCTAGAAGATGTTAGAAAACAATCAAATTTGTCTCTTTATGCATGGCGACTAACAAACTGAGAGTGAATGTCGGGCTGTGAACAAGGCATTCTCGGCTCTTGCATGTGAACTTGCCAAGGCTATAACCTGTAGTAGGTGGTTTCGCACAGTTCGCTACGGCTGTTAGATTTGAAAGGATATTTGGGCCTTGATATGCTGACCTCGACTTTCTTGCCTTGTCGTATGTGTTCAAACACTGATGCTGTGACGATTGGTGTCGACATTGCCAGCACGATCTTGGCGATGTGGTAGTACTGTAGCCCAACAGCTGAAAAGTCAGCATATAAGCAAGGTTACACATAACCAACATACCATGAAAGGGAGACAGAACCCAGATTTCGGGCAACAGTCTTCCTTCCTCCTTATTCCTAGCATTCTCTAGAATCGGATTGAACGCAGCAGGTTTTGAGTCAAACCAATTGTCCACCTCTAGCCGGATGCTATCCAGCTTTTCGGTCGAACAGGACGAGGATGTTGGAAAGACGTAGCTGAGGACTTTTGCCAAGAGAAACACCATTCTGTTCGCGTACGCTGCATCGTCTACGCGTCGAAACACATCTGACTGGATATATGTTTCCAAGTCAGATCTCAGTGGTCGTTGCTTTGTAAGTGAGACGTAGATATCTTGTCGCAGGCAAAGCCACGCGGCGGCTTCACCGAGGCCACCGTTGAAGTCGAACAGTGACATTGAGTTGACAATTCGTGATGTACCTGTCAGATGCATTTCCATATCGTCGGCTACGAATATAAGTCACAGTATTCACACTGGGAATTGGGTCTTACCGTCCATCTCTTCATATTGTCGAAGTATCGCAATCGCGGCAAGGGTCTCTTCATCAATATGTCCATTAGACTCGCCAACTGCTTCAATCAAGAGCCTCAAGCAGTGATCGTAGTACTCAAGTGCTTCTGTAGACGTATCTGATTTGTCGCGATTAACGTACTGCGAGGAAAACGCGAAGACTGCGTAACGAAGCACAGGGAAGTACATTGACCGTCGTGGGACCTCCAATTCGAAATGCCGTTTCAGGTCAGTCGCATCGGCCCAGAGCGCCATATTCTCGGCAAAGTTTCTAATTAACACGGCTTCTCGCGTTGTGAAAGGCATTGCAGGGCGCGAATATGGTGATGCGGGAGAGCAGTATAGATCTGAGCTATCGCGAAGATGGCGGGTTATTCTTGCACTGCCCGGTGATCCTATCAATTCTTCCCGGCTCGTCCCTGGAGAAATCGATGCGTGTGAGTGTTGGGATATGTGGGAGTCAGGTGATACCTGAGCTGGTGTCGTCGATATCGGCTCATTTGCTTCAACTGGGTCTGGCTCAAGTGGTATAGCTTCTTCCATAGGTAAACTGCAATCGTCAGCTTGCTTCCAGTATTGGCTATTTACTCACTCTTGAACTTCATCTGTCTCGTAAATCTCCGATACCTGACGTGTTTCATCGTGATATTCCACTACATTCGTCAGTCCCAAATCTAGCCACTATGTCTTGACAATACCTACACGCCTTTCTGTGTCGGACCCAAACTTGATCGATCGAGAATTCATATCTAGCCGAGGGACCAAGCCCAGGGCGAAACCGAACCTGCAGAGGGCGTTCGCATTCGATGCCTGCCTTTACACATGCTGAGCATGAGGGCATATCCTTGTCGCCTAATTACGTCAATGCGGGAACGCTGTTCATGAGCGTGATACCTACACCGCACATGACGGACTATTCGCATCAGTGATAGCTCTTAGCCTAAACTATCGACCTACCTCTACAAGCAGTACTGTCCGTGTTAGCCTAATATTGACAACATGCGCGATCCACTTACCATCCAACTGCGACACGACTGTTTCTTTTTTGCGCCGATTGTTCTACTTCCATGGCCAATTCGGATTACCTGATGAATGAAGTAGGTGTATCCATAAGAAAGGCAAATCGCCACGCAGCTAAGCGGGCTTCTCAAGAGCCTCACGTGTTGACCTAGGTTAGTCTCAACCCCGCATCGTATTTAGCTCCACAACAACACGAACTTTATTGTCGAAGAGGCAGTGGAGCATCACCTTAACCATAGGGTATGATACACTAATTTATGGCTATGGCTGGCTTACATTAGCTTGAAAGAGTATGTATAGGACGTTGGGATTCTACGGTACGCCCGAGGTAGGCCTGAGCTTGTATCTATAAAACAGTGGTTAATTTTGTTGATGTTACTTTTGCGAAACGCTTCACTGCGTTCCTAAAACGTACTTTTGACTGGGTACTTTAGCAGTCTCAGCTATCATATTAACAACGCACGGCGGCATCGATTTGACCCTGGGAGTACTTACTCAGGTAAAATTCTCTAATAAGTAGTGTTCATCTGTTTCACAGTAGATGGTGCCCGATACAAGGCATTCATTCTGCTAAAAAGGTGAGCTATAGCATTCGACAAGCAAACTACTGAATGGAACGTAAACCATCAGTATTGCCGTCAAACGCATCGCGGTTTCTTCTTTTACGCCTGCCGGAAGGTTGGAGTAAAGCTGCTGTAGCGTGCGTAATAAGGATCCAGAATGCAGAACGGTTACTACCCTTTTCAGAAGCATCTGTAGGTAACAAATCATTTGATATAGAAATGTAATATGCCATTTCAGTTTTAAAATAAGAAGAGGCTATCTCTTTCTCCCAAACGGAGTCTTATATATTTTTTATAATCGTATTAATAGCAATACTATAGCTCAGTAGTAGAGTCGGCATGGCTCTACTACCCCGCTTGTAGGAAAGCTCTAAGAATCACAGATATCTCAAGTCTTCTACGGCGCTATTGAAATTTCCCCGCAGAGTTTACGCGGATCTTAGCGCCGGTTAATTATCTCTCCTTCAATCAGCTTTCAACAGCTTGTCGATCTCATGTCCTCAATATTAAAGCCTCTTCGGATGATCAGTTCCACCAAGCGTTATTTAGGTCGTTTAATCAAACTTGATAAGGAATACGGCGAGGTATTGCTACATGGCCTCAATTAGGAAGTTCGGAACATATTCAGACTTAGATCATGTGGAATCATAATGGGCACACTGCATGGCGGGGTACAGGGTTAATAAGAACCTTGTCTGCTTTCAGAGATTCGGAAAAAGATTATAAGTAAGCGTAAGATAGCTTGGTTAATTTCGAACTATCCCATGCCCTCTCTCGCTGCTACTGTCGCCTTGCCCGATCCAAATGCCGACCATGAGAGTGTCAATGTCCTTCACTGCCACCATGTTGGTTGCTAGCACTGTCGCGGCTCCTTCAAACACCCAGACGTCTTATTCACAACTCATGACAGACTCAATGATCAGACTCAACGTCAAACCCTCCTATAACTACGATCAAGCTACACTATACACGTCCTTCGAAGATATGTATGAGTACACCAAAAACAAGACCTATTATGACTTCTTCCGTAATCAAATGGATACGGTGGTACTCAAAGATGGGACAATGACCGGCTTCAACTACACCCACTACTCCCTGGATCACTACCGCTTCGGCAATAACTTGCTCTGGTGGTACCAACAGACCGGAGAGAAGAAGTTCAAAACTGCGGCCGATGACATCAAGAAGACCTTGGATCGTCATCCGCGCACAGCCAGTGGTGGTCTCTGGCACCGGGATGTTGTTTACCCTGATCAAATGTGGCTTGATGGCATCTACATGGCCGATAACTTCTACGCTAAATACACGCGTCTCTTCCAGCCAAACAATGCTACAGCTTGGGATGATATTATCCTCCAGTACGACAAGATTGACAAGGTTACGCGTCGCTCCAATAACCTACTTGTTCACGGCTTTGATGAAAGTAAACGCGCTGTTTGGGCTGATCCAAAGACTGGCGCTGCACCACTTATTTGGGCTCGTGCCGTTGGTTGGTACTTCATGTCACTCCTTGAGGCAATCGAAAGTTTTCCCAAAGACCACCCAGGCCGTGAGAGGCTTATCGGTTATTTCACCAGTCTGGCGGAAGGTCTGAAAGAGGCGCAAGATGAGAAGAGTGGTGGCTGGTACAATATCATGGACGAGAAGTATGAGGGCGTCAAGGGCAATTACATCGAGGCGAGTGCTAGCGCGATGTTCACGTTTGGTTGGCTGCGTGGCCTTAACCGAGGTCTACTTTCGAAAGAAGACTACTCTAGTGTAGCAGCCAAGGCATTTGAGGGCCTGGTCAAAAGGTTTGTTACCAAAAATGCAGACGGCACCATCAACTTTGAGGGAACAGTCGAGGTGGGAAGCCTCGGAAGTAATGCGACATTCCAGGTAAGACAGAGCCTACCACTTCCCATATCTTGCACAGACAGATATTGACCTCTTTTTTGTACAGTATTATTCTAGTATTAAGACCAGGCAGAACGACCTTCGGGGCGCAGGTGCTTTCATGATAGCAGCTCTAGAATATGAGAGGGGATTATTCTCAAAGGGCTGAGTGTAAACGGGAAGACACTACCACACTGGGTATGCGAGACCTTGGGTAAGGGAAATTGGTGGCCAAGCGCGTTGCTCTGAGGTAGATACGATGTATTACAGCTTTTAAGCCAGTGATAGACATTTGAGATGCTTGATAACACCCTTCATTTGTCTACCCTATCATAAGGTAAAGCTACTGCACAAGATGCCGTTCCTTAAGTGATCTCTTCTGTGTCTTCCCTTTCCCCTCTACTGATGCCAATCACACACACCTTACTCAACCTCTTCTGTATAGGTCCTGTCAAAATCAGACATTTGATGGAAAAGTGCTAGGGAAACAACCGTCAAGAGCTAGCAATAGCCCGTTTCCAAACCTCATCAATAGTCCTCCAATATCTCTCCGGATCCTTCCTCATATGGTCAACATGACCACTCTCGAAAATTTGACTCTCCGTTTTGTACCCACACCTCAGCCCTTCAGCAATATGCTCCTCAATATGCTCCGCCGGGATCAAAATATCCCCCTTTCCATACATGAACAAACGTGTACTATCTTTACTCATCCACTTGTCATCAAAGAATAGCCTGTGGCAGAACTTTGGCGATGACTCGCGACCGACGACAAAGTCAAAGAGATGAATGAAAATGAAAAAGCCGATGCACAGAGTTTGCGTTACGAAAAATGGCCAAGGAAGTTTGGCCGCTGGACCCATTGCCATGGCGTTGGACCAGCGTTTGAGGTTTGACCATGTGACTTTCGACTGACCGGGTGTCGAATCGTAAACTGCGAGGACGTGCGGCATTGGCTCGTTGTACATCTCTCTATAAGCGTTCAAAGTGCAGATATAATTGCCAGCGCCGGAGTTGGACAAAACATGGCAGATAATCAAGTTGTCAGAATTATCATTGCCGTTGGGGAAGAGTTCATTGACGATAGGTTTCATGTCTTCGGTTCGCTTGGAGACATGGTCGAAGAAGCCTTGGCCTATGGGTGAGAGAACGGCGATTTGTTTAGCATTGGGAAAGAGTCTGCGATAGCCGTCTGTGAACTTTGACACGTGCTTTGGCGGTGCGTCACCCCAGCCAAAGACGACAACAGCGTGAGGATGACTCGGGATTGGTTGGGTGTTTTCGGCGTTACGCACAAAGATTCGTTTTGAGAGGGCTGTAAAGCCTGGGAAACTGGGTATTGCTTTTTTGCTCATTGTTATAGAAGACGGTTTCGTAATTCTCTCGGACAGGCTTCTTCCATTTGAAGGGAATTACCACGTATTTATATCTGCTCCTGTTCCCACTACGGTATCTGCATAAGCCCATCACATCCTCAATGCCAACACCAGAATCATCATTGTAGACTCTTTCTTATTGGTCGACCTACGTACCTCTTGTCTTATGTGAGATGCATTCTCAGGCTCTTGAATGCTCCCTGGTTAAGTTTGATGACGTGGCATAAGCACTACCTCTACAACGCTATTATCCGGGGAGCGGAATCACATTACCATCTCTTCACGTGCCAGAGCACGCAATGTGGCGAGGGGACAAGGGACCAACATACCGGAAGTCATGTCATCGTTACTCTATCTAAGGTGAGGCCGAGAGTCAGGACTTGCTATTGCAACGGTTGCACAAAGCGTTAATCCACGGGGCAAAGGATCGGGCCATAATCACTATGTGAGTAATTGCAGAGGCGCTTGCAGCTGCCCATAGAAGCTTTGAGACATTGTCGCGGGCACAAGTTAAAGCCATAGTAGTCAAGTAGATTAAATTGTTCTAGCTCAAGATATAGTAAGCTAATAAGTACACTTGACATTATTTGAGCTGCGCAAATGGCATAGTAAATGCTCTTCTCTTTCCAATTTCTGTAATTACATAGATCTGGAATTGATAAGAGACTCGTTTTAGTTTTCTATGCCTTCCCTAAGTGCTTGATCTTCCGCCCGTACCACGCCTAAGACTTATGTTAGTTTACTTTCGTTAAAACGAATGGGATGGCGAACCGTTTCATAACCTGCTCCAATAACATAATTGCCAATCTTTTTTAATAGCCATGGTGTGGGAATAGAAACAGCAATGGCTCGTGCTGCATCACCACTTTTGCCCATGTCCAGTAACGTATCCGAAGCGACGGAGGGATTTAACGCTGCTGGTCGTGCCATCCCGACCATGTCCAACGCGTTGCTGGATAAGGCCTCTTCGATCACCTTTCGACTACGAAATCCACCTGTGACAAGTAGCGGTAGATTTGGGAACTCTTTTCGTATGGCATTCGCAAAGTCCAGAAAAAAGGCCTCTCTGTCCCTTGTACTGTCCTTTTGCACTGGCTGGACTTTGTCTGGGTCCACAATTCCCTACGAGGCTGATGAGAAAAGGTCTTGTAAGATCTAGCGCGAAGGAGGAGATACTCACGATTGGCTCCTCATAACTGCCACCGCTGATTTCAAGGAAATCGATCCCAGCGTTGGTGATCAGTCGGAGCTGTACGAGACACTCTTTCAGAGCAATGGAGGATTGATGATCGACAGAGTTGAACTTGATACCAACCGTGAAGCTCTTAGGTACAGCCTTTCTTGTAGCCTCAATAATGTCGACGACAATCTTGACCCGAGCCTCAGGTGTCCCTCCGTACTCATCCGTTCTCTGGTTTGTCTTGGAAGCAAGGAACTGAGAAAGAAGATAACCGTGGGCTACATGAAGCTCAACGCCGTCGAATCCGGCCTCGGACGCGAGAACGGCTGTTTCGACGAAACGATCTCGCATATCATGAATCTCTTTTGTTGTCATGGCCCTTGGGGTGCCGAAAAGTAACTTGGATACCACACCAGCAAACAAGCCTTTGCCGAGGCGCAAGGGCACGGCGCTAGGGGCTAGAGACTTTTCAAAAAATCCTCTCCTACCTGCGCCAGCCGGGGATTGCCTGCCTGGATGGCATATTTGCATCACTGTCGGCGTCCCAGCTACTTTACAAGTAGACGCCCACTTTTTCCAGCTGTCAAGGAGAAGCGTCCTTGATATCGCCTTGTTATTGGCAATGTCTCTAGGTTGCCCTAGATAACGGTGATCGACCTGCACATTGCCTAATGCCGAGTTAGTAAAAGGAGCGATGGCCGTTTGCAGGATTGTAGAACCACCTGTGATGATCAGTCCCCAACCACCCTCCGCCCAGGCCTTGTAGGCAGAGAGAAAGTCCTCTGTAGGTAGAAGGTCTTTATCTCCTAAGTTCTCGGCCATAGCAGCCTTTGCTAATCGATTCGGCAGCGTCAGGCCATTTTTTAAGGTAAGTGGCTGGGCTAGCGGAGAAGTCATCTTGAACGGGTCTAGATATTTGATAGAACATGCGCTGTAAGGTCTGTGATGAATCGAAAATTGAAATACAACAAAGATCAGTGTAGTTGCACTGTTTTATGTAGAAGAATACATTTCGAAATCTGAATCCTCAGTGATGACAAATGACAGATTACTTCCTCGTTCGCGCGAATCGCGCTACGTTATTCGTGGCGGCACGATTTTGCGCCGGACCCACGTCCGAGCTACGGCACCGGCACAACTGAAATGCCCGTGTGGCAAGTTAAACTTGAGAGATAAGTAATCACAAACTACCAGTCGTCGCTGGCGTGCCCGGGATTGAAGTCGAAAGAAACAGAAAAGGCTTCGTCATTAAGACTGCACAAGCTGATCCGCCTTGCACCAGACGCGTGTCGGTATCACTCGAAACGCATGTTCTTTAACCGGTGGCAGAATTCCCCCTCCAGGTTGTTTTCCTCTGCTTCAACAGCTATCACTCTCTGGCACATTGTCGAATGGTATGTTATAGTTTAACTCTCGGTAAATGCCACAAGAATGGCTCGATTATTACCTCGTTGAAATGAGAATGAGCATGGATGAGGTATTGAACCGCTTCGAGTGTGGTTTTATGCAATGCCTTGTTTGGGAGTAAAAATCTTAATTTGGCCAAACGGGCTACTGCTGTGAGGAAAATGGAAAGGCATTGGACAAACATCTAGACACTCTATGTAGATTGAGGAACTGTGCTGAAATAATAGCTGACGGTACAAAAACGGCAGTTGTTGAGTTGACTGTCGTCTTCCTAACCACATCTCTGCTGAAGCCATGATCAGTGCCCTTCATACCCTGCAGTCGGCCGATTGCGGAGCAACTATCTTGCCGAAACATAGAGTTCATCTTAAAGTTGGTTCTATTGGGCTGAAAGTGTCACCGATCTCCACTGTGCGGAGTTTCAAAATGAGTGGTAGCAAAAAGTCCATGACTAATGGTCTCGGTCGAGAGAAGCTCCCAAGGCCAGCGTATAAAGACGAAGGGGTGGACACTGTTCCGTAACACCTCGCTCGCTAGCAGTCAGCCATGTCCAACTCATCAAGACGATCTATTCTAATCACTGGGTGCGCATTGAAGGCCCTGTACCTTGCTACTTTTGTCTCCTAACCTTTACCGACAGGTGTTCCCAGGGCAGCGCCGGTGATGCATTGGCTTTAGAATTTGCTTCCAGAGGCTTTCGCGTCTTCGCCACCGCGCGCTCACTCACTAAGATCAGTCACTTGAGTGAAAAGGGCATTGAAACTCTCACTCTGGATGTGACCAAGCCTGAAAGCATTGTAAGCCTAAAGGCTGAGATAGCATCTCGCACTGGAGGTTCTTTGGATGTCCTCTTCAACAACGCCGGGGCCTGTAAGTTACATTTTCCTGTTAGACTTCGTTCTGTCTAGTGCTAAACAATGTTCAAGTGTACGAAGCGCCTGCCGTTGAGGCCGACCCTGCTCGTGTTCGCAGCCTATTTGACGCGAATGTATTCGGACTGATGGAAATGGTCACGGCCTTCACTCCCCTTCTACTTTCGTCTGTGTCCAGCAACTACGTGCCGACTATCGTCAATGTTGCCTCAGTTCTAGCGCGCCTCCCCAGCCCCTTTACCTCCGCTTACAATGCGACCAAGGCGGCTGTAGTAGCCTATTCAGACACTCTTCGACTCGAAGTTCAGCCATTGGGCCTCAAGGTCGTGACGCTTTACATGGGAGAGGTATCAACCCCCCTGATGGCGACCGACAACATCAACTTTGGTATCGAAAGCATATACCGGGACGCGGAAGCCGCTGTCAAACAAAGAACGATCACTCACTTACAGAAGACAATGCCACCGAAACAATTTGCACAAGATGTAGTTGGTGAAATAGTAGATGGAAAACAATCCTTCCTTTGGAAAGGCACTAACGCATTTACGGTATGGTTTCTGACCGCGTTTGGGCCGAGGACTGTTTTCGACAGCATCTTGGTTAAGGCGGCTGGGTTAGACAGTAAGAAAACTCGGGCGAGCGTGTACGAACGGGGCCAGAAGATAGCAAGGAAGACGGTGTGATCATAGGCGCGTTGGAGGAGTGAACAGATTGCTGAAGAGTTATACATAGCCTTTGCGAGTGAAATCGTTGGTTTACGTCTATTATTTGATACATATCGAATTTGGAACGTTCAAGAAGTAGCTTCTGAGCCAGCTGGCAAAGTGGTGAATTCAAAGCTCCGTGATGAAATCATCTCTTTTGTTTTGTAAATAGTTTTGCAACTGTCGATATAAGACGACGGTGATGCAGAGCAACTTTCAGGAAGAAAAAAGAATGCTACTCGTCTACCATCTGCTATGAGACATGCCCGGTGCCTGAATCCAAGCGCCCTCAATGAATAGCTGCCGATCAATTCCCCTCGACTGATTACGAGCTGGCCAGATCGCCCTACCGACATGCAGGCTCCGTTCAGAAGCGATCTAGAAAACCTGAGCTCAGGAAACGATGTGGGTTTAGTGCCGGGAGGGTACGGACGCCGAGATGGGTTCAATGCCGACGTGGGTTCATTGCCGACGTGGGTTCATTGCCGACTGCGATCGTTACTGATGGTTGGCCAAAGTATCGATTCTTGAGTGAGGCTTTTCTTCTAGCGTAACATGCTTTAATGCGATTCCATTACCATTGTTCTCGGCGCTCGATCGAGCGAAGCACTTGGTGCATCGTCAATACAGGATTTTTAGATTTCCGCTAGGTCGTTGATTTCCCCGTCAACGCATGTATGACGATGCACAATCTCACTTGCTCATTCCGACGGCTGCTAAGTTTGAGGTGAGACATTTTCAATCGGAGGCGACTTTCGTGAGATTGCGCTTAGACCGGCAAAGGGTACTTCTGCAGCAAGACGGCTTTGCTCTAGCGAGCACCTCACCTGAATCCATATCTAACAACACATTCCATTTTCTGCGAATGACGGTGAAGTTCGTTTTCTAAGCGCACCGAATTCCTCAAACAACATACGCACCGCCAGACGCGCCACAGAGTCTTCGATATTCGATACACCGTATGGTCACCAAGCGTGCAGCAAGCGCCGCCGCAACCACTATGCGGCGAGCAGCAGCCAGTCCGGTCAGAAGGAAACACTCCAGATCCCCCATCAGTGAACAAGCTTCCAGCAAGCGATCCAGAAACGGAGCACCAAGATGTCCTGCCACAAGGCACATCGACACACAGTTCAGCAACGATTTCAAAAACAAAGATGATCAAGACAGCGATGTCATGGGCAGAGAGGTCGAATCCAGGGACGACGCCAGTCAAGACAAGAAGTGGAAGACGTGGTCAGCCAACGCAACATCAACACCGTTCCCTGACTTCGGCCACCCAACCAGTCAGGAATGCCGGCTGGCATATAACCTGCTCTACAAATTGCACAATGATGCCGTTGAGGCCGAATTCGAAGATGAAAACACTCCCGAGACAATTCCATTCGTCCTGGATGCTTTAATTGTTGCTGTGCTCAGCCAGGCAACAAGTTGGAGTAACGCAAAGCGTGCGATGGATAGCATGAAGGGAAAATACGGGTCTGTATTTGCGTACGACAAGATATATTCTGGTGGATCAGAAACACTACAAGAGACCATCCGCTGCGGTGGACTCCATATACGAAAGACGAAGATTATTCTTTCCATTCTTGAAGAGGTCAAGCGACGCCATGACTGCTGGAACCTCGACCATCTTCTGAAAGCCAGCGATGAGGATGCCATGAAGGAGCTCATGAGCTACAAGTACATTGGTCCAAAGTCCGCCTTCGTCGTGCTAGGATGGTGCTTGAAGCGTAACCGTTTCACCGTAGACACGCACGTGTACCGCATCGCTGGCTTGTGGGGTTGGCGGCCGAAGGAAGCGAGTCGCGAAAAGACTCAGTCTCATCTAGATGCGGTTATTCCGGCTGATTTGAAGTTCAAGCTACATTTCTTCCTAATTCAACATGGTCGGACGTGTCCAGCTTGTCGCGGAGGGAGCAAAGCCAAACAGCAATGTGCGGTATTGACGGAGGTCAGGGAACATCTCAATGAGCGATTCGAGGCTCGCGCTTTGTACCCATTTTCTCAAGATTAAGCTCTACATATAATAGCGGCCAATGATGACGTGTGATTACCGCAATTTAGACGTGCAACAAGCACTGATGAATGGTGCTTGAGTGTGACGGGTTGGATCGAGGGCTACTTGGCGGTCGGACTTCGGACTGTGTATACGAGCATTCGTTGTGTCGCTTTTGTATGTATACTTCGGGATTTGCGCTTAAAAAGAGAATCAAAAGAGACGCTTTGGATTAACGTACTTTGTGCGGTGTAGGAAGTGGAGGTATTCACAAGCTAACCCGTCCGAATGCCACGTCAACTTCTGATACTACAAGGTACACTCCAGACTGCACTTTATTGTCTGTTACATATTCTATCGAAGGTAAAACTAGAAAGAAGAAATAGAGCCAGAACAAAGTGCTTTGAATTTCGCACGACGTATCTGTGAGATGAATTCCACTGATGCTTACACTAGAGGACGAGCAGCAGCTACGGCAACCGGAGGCAGGAGGCCCATACCAACCATCTCCTGGACCGACTCGAACGCAGCCTCGAGGGTGTCAACGAAGCCTGTCCACCCTTGCAGACGAGCCTTGTTCATGCTCGCGATAACCACTATGGAAAAGAAGATATCAAGAAATTGAAAGTTTTCTTTGACATCGTTGTCCGCAAATGGATCGTTGGTAATGGCACCACCAGAAGCTTCCATTATCTCCTTCCAAGCATCTTTATTACACTGCTCCTGTGCCCAGTCAAGCATCTTGAAGCTGGTGCCAGCTACCAGAGGAGGTCCGTACCCCAACGGGCAATCCCGCCCTCCCTTGAGCTCGGTAGTCTCAAATCTCGACGGGTCTTCTGGAGGCACAACAACACCTTTCTCATTACCGTACCAACGTGCGAGCTCGGCAAAAAAACGCTCGAATGTCATCGAGTTGGAGTCGACCGAGTTGTAGGCCTGGTTTCCGCAGCTGTCATTCAACGCAGCCCATTCACTTAAATAGCCAGTCAAGCGCGCGGTTGACATTGGGGCTGGACCCTGCCAGGATTTCCAGTCTCCGGGAAAGTAGAGCGGCTCCTTCTTGTGTGATTGCACTGATGAGTAGACGCAAAAGAGGTACAGTCCACTCATTTGCGCTTTGACTGCCGAACCCATGATTGCAAATGGACGAATCACGTTCCAGGATGTTCCAGGATGTCGTTCGCAATAGTCAATGAGACTGTCTTCCTGCATATAGTAAAAATTGGTGCTCAGATGTCGTGGCTGAGGATCCGACTCAACACAGGGCTGCGGTCCTCTACCCAGCGGCAATCCGTAATTCTTTCCTCCAGTCTGCAAGAGGACCCTCTTCGGCGCCACATCGGCAATCTCCAAAGCCTGCAGAAATGAGGACAAGAGGCCACCGTTCGCCTCTGCTAGCTTTTCAACGTTTGACCATACTGCCTCGTTTTCCTCAGTTTTGGGCTGCATGTATGCGTAAAAAAACACGTATGGGTCCGTCTCTCGAATTGGAGCCAGTGATTTCGCAATTTCCTCAGGACCAGTTGAGAAGTCAACAGGGAGGTGATGTATGCGTGACTGCTGCTCGCTTGACAACAGGTTCATCAAATGCTCACTTGGTGGGGAGCGAGACATGGCGTAGACCTTGGACCATCTGGTGGGAGAGTCAAGCAAGCTGCGAATGGTATTCCATCCCGAGATACCAGTCGCACCAGGAACGATTGCTGTAAGGCCTGCTACCGCTGGGAAAGTTGGCAGGTTGCGATATGCGCCCGAATGTCGCACGGTAAAGCTATCATTGTTTTGAGGGATCATGATGGCGAGGGTCAATATGGTAAAATGGCACGTTGCTAGAGGCGCTGTGATGAGAAGGTGTTGTGATGCTCAGAGGAGAACATCTATCTGGGTGATTTTATACAAAACTTGAGCATGCATGAAGCAGAAATCGGTCCTACCACTTTGCCGATATTCACCGTCGGCTACCCACTTCGAGTGATGAGCTGAGCGGTATGCATGATGCCTACAATTTCTGCGACGATCGTTAATACGGACGCCCCAGTGTCACAAACTTGACAAGGACAAGTGGGACTTGCAAGATAGACGTGGATACGGACCCGAACTAACAACTAGATTGGGGACTGTGGGGTCCGGCACGGGGGTGTCGCCCCCACGTACTCCGAAGGATGTGGCTGTCCACGCACCAGTCAAATCCTCCCACCCATTCATTGCCCGTAGCTGTCTCATATTTTATTCAAGCCATTTCCTTATGAGTCAGAAGAATCGAGATTGGACAGAGGAGGTGTGTTCGCTAAGCAGGTATTGTTTTCCCCAGCTACATAGGAACAAGTACTACCCATGCTGCTGTTATGACCCAAAAAACTTTCCGCAACTATCAAACGATATCTTTGTACTTCCGAACAAAGTCATGAAGGTCTTCGGCAGAGTCTGTGGGGACGGGGTTCATGTAACGACAGCTTTGATCTCGTAAATGTCCAATCTTCACAATTGTCCTCGCTAACCACCAATACTCAACGGCGTGCTTCTCAAAACCCTCAAAAGACTTAGCTTTGCCTTCTTTATTCTTGCTCACGACGTCCCATAGGTCCTTCCAGCGGTCTAGGGCCAGTGATATGGCTTCGGCGCTTGCTAGATCCAGGAAATTCATCCTTGACGTTGTAATAACGGCCAATAACGCTACACACATTCAGCTTTGATCCGACTACGTATTGCGAGCATTAGCGTACCGCAAATGAGCATCAGCATATCGGTTGCCGTCAGGTAATCCTCCGGATGAGCTAAGGAAACTGATATGCCTGTGGAGAGCAGAGACGATGTAAGGTTAGATAACGTAGCTGTTGGTGGCCTCAAACAATGCGTCAGGGCCGCACGCTCGAAAACAAGCGCTGTGTCAGCGTTGAAAAGTTCCTCTTCACAGGGGAGATCTCCGGTCATCTCAGAAAGTGCCACGTGTGGGGGACTATTAAAGAAAACGGCCAAAGTGCTGTCGGTCATAAATGTCCACAAGGCTAATCTGCACATCCAGTTAACTATATTCCACGCGGACGTGACACCAACCTTCCATACCTAACTCGAGCCTCATCCGAGATAAAGATTCGCCACTCAGGGCAGTTGGCGTTGGTGATAGGATGTTTACGTTTGTATTCAAATAGTCCTGAAGCTCGCACAGCATTGATGAGAGAAGGGATCCTCTGCAGTCGTATTCGGCGCCGTGTTTGCAGATCATTACTGTTGTTCTGGAGTATCATGAGCAGCACACCAGCTTGAAGGAGTTCGACTTCATAGGTGATGGCCAAAGCTTCCTCGGAGAACAATGGCATCGACGTGGACAACAGTTTGTTGAATATGTGCGACTCGGCCACACCAAAGAACTCTCGCATCGAGAGGGACATATCCGAGGGGTTGCAAGACATTGATCCGAACAAAACAATTACGAGTAATAATGGCAGAGATGCCGTTCGGACATCAAAGGTTGTCCGATGAATGATGGGTAAGGAACTGTGAAAATAGTGGAAAAATGCCCAAACAAAGTATCGCACGTTGGCTGCCGTAAAAATAGCACTTGCAACCGACGGGCCAGGTCTTGCTTGTCCACCGTCGTACTGATCTTGCAAAGAAAGTTGTTGAGCGCACAGTAGACTTACCATCTCTCCTGCGCGGGTTTCAAAGGCGGACATGAGTTCTGGGTCAGACATAGGAAAATAGTTCATCACGCCGGAAGATAAATATCCATTTTCTTCACTAGACGCGAAGAATGGGAAATAGCAAAAGTCGTCCGTGATGTCCAGAGGCTGATCGTAAAAAGCCAGGTTCTCTTCTGAATGTATTGTCGGAAGCTGAGAGTCGACGTCATGGTCCACGACATCTACATCAGGGGCTTCAGCGGAGATTGTTGCTGCTGGGCGGTAACCAGACGGGTTTGTGAAATTCAAGAGAAAGTCGACGGAGATTCGTGGCCCAGTCCGACGGGCACTTACCTCGACGTCGACATCTGTCCGTGTGCGGGTCGGGCGTGTATCAGTCTTCACGCGATAGGTGGCGCTTGGGGAGGCGGTACCCATGCGCTCATAAGTACATGTTGCACCATGTAGGGAGCAGCGCGTGCATGGCTTCTTTGCATCACACGCTAGTTTTCGCTGTGAACAGCTATCGCAAGACACCCGCTTCCTGCCACGCTTCAGAGTCGGCAGGGCGACCTCATGTCCGTGAGTGGAACAGTTTTGGACGTGTCGGCGGGCAAGGTCTCTATGCAATGTTCAGTCTAGGTCTGATAGTCAGTCTGAAGGAGCAGCGCACCGTCTCGTGAACTGCGCGTGGCACAGAGGGCAGGTCAGTTCCTGTCTACCGGAATCTATCCACAGGTAAGCTACCAAAGCTCTTTGATTGTTGGCTAGATTCTTACGCGTCGCTTCGTGTCGGCGCAGATGGCTGTTAGTCGAGTAGGCTTTACCGCATGTTGTACATCGATGGCTGGGTGGGGGAGGCATGATCTGTGAGGTTGCTTTCGGAGGTGAACCCACGGGAGCAGGTGATGGGTTTTATTCCGAAAGGGCTTGCGAACCCGTTTGTGGGGCATTGACCCAGAGTTGATATCGGGCCGATCCCCTAAGACATGACGAGCTACCCAGAGGACCTTGGTGCCGGCTTTTGACCCATGACCATGCCGATCTAAGTTCATTCCCAATGTAGAGATAGCTGGCGCTAATGAGCGACTTCTGTGTTAAATGCTGATCTAGAGACGGCCGGGGCGCACTGTCTACAGATAAATGTTAGACTTTTCTTTCTACTACATTGACCGTAATATATATATATTTAATTAAAGTAATCCTTTATTAACCCTAGTCTAGGTATTTTAGCTAGTTAAGTTACGAACCGCTGGACCACCGACCCCTGTTTGAGTCCTAGAGCCCGGAAGACATCGTGGCGATCTATGGGAGATCCTACGTTCACAATGCGAGGTGAGAGCAACAGAGCCAGAACTGTTCAGGACATTGAGAGTGAGCTCCATCGTAAGACGCAAATATTGACTTCTGGTTTTGTGTCGTGGATGCTAGATTGATAATGAGGTGGAGGCTTATGATCCTGTGTGTCTCCTGCAAGACCCGGGCCCCAATCCGTCCAGACTCACCAACCCAGCGCATATTCGATACTCTTCAACACGCCGGATAAAAGCGATGTCAATGCTATCTAGTTTCCTCTCACATAGAAAATTAAGGGATGTGACTGATAAATCATAGAAACCATTGACACCCCGGTTTCAAAGTTGGGTGTCAATTTTAAGCGCTCGGTAGCTGCTTGAGGTACCCACAATACTTTCTTCGAACCCCTCATAATCCATGTTTCGTTATTGGTAGAAACAGACCGTAGGAATTTTTGATTCCAGCCGAGTAGTTGGTCATTTCGAGCGTACGATGAGACCCTCTCTTCTCCTGTTACTTCGTCGGTCTCTCTAAACCTTTCTATATCTAGATCCAGAACACCATGGCCTATATTTACTTGAGAGTCGGAGCCCCTAACGAATCTAGCATATATAACCGACGACGGGAGGCGACATTTCGCTAGGCATATACCATGACTCACATCAAGGATACTGAGAAACGGCCGTTCGGCCCAACGACGGCATAGTACCGCTAACATGCCCTTCGAATTGAATGATAAGCACAATGGTTTTCCTACCAGGGTCCATTCGATCTTCGCTTTATCCTTGGCCCCCGAGTCCCAGGTATATATGGCATCTTGTCCAATGGGCTGGATTGCGACGCGGCCACCGTCAGAAGCGATCATCCCAACACAGCGGGGGTAAGATTTAGACTCAAATGCACGCAAGCAATCGCCGGTCGTTGGATTCCAGAATCGTATTCTGCCATCTGCATGGTTGGCGGATATTAAATGCCCAGATGGATCAAATTGGATAATGATAGGCGACATTTCAGTATCGTTTGTATGTCCTCTTAATTTATGGAGACAAAGACGTAATTGGATATCCCAAATGTTTATTAATCCGTTGTGGTCAACGAAGGCATATTGGTGGTCTAGTGAAAATGCTGACTCAAAACAACGAGGATATGAGACAGGAATTTGGAATCTGCACAACGTATTGTCGACCACTGCAATGACGATGCCATTACGTGCAGGATCTTGGACTAGCTCAAACTGTCCATCTGGTCCTGAGTTGAGGTAGTCAAAAAAGCTTAATGCTTTTCCATAAACACAGGTGGCTTTGTTTGATATCTGCCCAACGCCTAGCACTCGGAGCGAACTTGAGCTCAGGAGGGCGAGAGTGGTTGTATTGACATAGCATAAATGACGACTGGACTTGCCACTTATCGATACCCGTCCGATTCGTGCCTGTTTCGTCGGGTCATAGAGTATGATAGCATTATGTGTGGACATAGCGAATGACCGGCCATCAGGTGCCCATGCTATGCCACAACAGGGAGGGGCATTTCCACCTTCAAATGAATCCCGCAAAGTTACGAACATCTCCCCATCCCATAAAAGCAAGCGACCCTTTTGTGAAATGAGGAGGCATTTGCCGTCAGGACTTAATGCTGCGTTCCAGGTGAAGTTAACGTCAAGAAAAAGGGACTTTCTTACTAACACCTGACCCGTCTGGGGATCCTGAATAACAAATTCATTGTATCCTGTCGGGTTTCCGAATCCGTAGCCCCTTGAAACAATCGAGAGAACGCAAGGTTCGTCAAATTTGGTGAGGCCAAAGTCGATCCACTGAATGATTCCTTTCCCGTCCCGTGGGTCTAAGGTGTGCTTGATAGATCCATCCCACGGATCGCAGACAAGCACTGGTCCACAGCGCTCAGCTAAAACGAGAGACATCCTGTCTTGGGAGAGGACCACGACCTTACTGTGAATTCTAAAGGTCTGTATGGGCTCTCCAGTGTGCGTATTCCAAATGGTGATATGGTGGTCTCTTTTATCGCCGCGAATCACTGTCGCCAGACGCTTCCCTTCCGCGTCGAAGCCTAGAATCGATAGGATGGCCTGATGACAATTCACTTTTTGAACAGTCTCTCCTGTAAAACTATCCAAAACAATTATAATGCCATTGCCTTGTGCCATTGCGAGTCTTTGACCGTCTGGCGAGGCTTTGAGACCACAGTAAGGATCCCCTGTGTTTGGAATCTGGAAGAGACATGCATCCCATTGCTGAAAAGAAGACGGAAAAACGCTGATATTGGAGGAAATTTTGGAAATGAAGTTTTGCCTCACTTGACTTTGCTCAGGACTAAATATCAATCCTGAGTCGTAAAGTTGAAGTGGGGCTGTATCGCAGATCGCCCTATGATTCAGAGCGAATCGAAGAGCGTCCTCGGCTAAGTCTTTCCATCCTGGCGATTCCATTTTTGGCTTTATTGACAGGTTAGAAGGATAACGATGAAACTGGATGTATTGCACAGTACATACCATGTCGAACCCTAATTGTCTCATTGCTCTTATTGCTGCTGAAACGCAACGTAGTAACGACATAGCTTCCAACCAGTAAAGGTATCTGGTTTTGAGAAACATTTCAACTATTAAACAGGTAGACGAGCTTCGGATTGCATGCGCAGACGATTGAGAAAGGTGGTCGACCCAGTAGATACACCCATACCTGACCGAATCCAAGGCAGTTGATTGAGGCTTTGATATCTCATGGATATAGAGAGTATCATCAGGTGCATTGTAGATGTTTCTGTGGAGGGTCTCTTGAATCCTTTGCAAGGTACGTTGGAAGATCGAATAGTGCTGTGCTGATACGCTCGAAGGGAATATGTCAGACGAAGATACCAGGTACTCCCTCACTGATTGATGGACCGTGTAGACAGTATCGTTTCGAAGAGTAAGGAATGACCCACAGCAGGTGACGATACTCGATAATGTTTGTAGATCCGATTGGAAGCACGCAAGCCTGTCGTCAGAACTAGCTAGTTCTGCTAGACTAAGAGGCTCAAACGCGGCAGTAACAACTGCGAGGATAGCCTTACAAGTTTCTTCGTCTCTGGAATAAAGTATTTGGTTGATCATCCGCTGATAAAGCTTGTCAAGTCCAGGAGGAAAGGATTGCAAGACCTTCGAGGTGTGATGTGGCAAAACACTATATTTTGCCAACTCTTCGCAGACCAAGGAAACCCATAAGAACGTGTCGTTCGCGTTTTTACGCAGGTGTTGTAGAACCGCGTCACGTGTCGACTCTGTGTACCTCTTCCTCATGGTTAGACTGTCAACTCTGCGAGTAATGAACCTTTGCACAGCCTCGGCGATTGAAGAGTGATTGAGCTCTAAATGCACTCGATTGGCCATGACCCCGTCGAGCTGAGCTTCTATTTCAGGCCAGTTACGACTGGATACAATCCATTTTGCCTTTGAGGTAGAAGAGAATCGGGTTACAAGTTCAATAAGCCTCTCTCGATCTTCCAAACACTCATCAAGGGCGTCGACAACAAAAATGCAATCCCTGGTAGTTTCATCCTCAAGCATCGAGGACATGATGGTTGATAGGGCTTGCCAAGCATTGTGATCTTTGAAAGTATCCTTTCCAGAGTCATCGTATTCCTTGCGGATATGGGAAATGAGGTTTGGCCGTCTTCGTGCTAGAAACCAGATAAGACCACGAAGTACAGCTGACGCACTTCGTAGTCGAGGCTCAGAAGCTTGACAGAAAAAGTAGAACACACTGTCAGGTGTACTTGAAATTTCCAGTTGATCGATGATGCCACAGAGGAGCATGGTTTTACCCTTCCCAGGATCACCCTTGATCCATAGCAAAGGGCTCTCATTACCCATGACCCACTGTTGATAGCTTACGTTTTCCATAACCCAGCTGTAGGACTCAATGAGAAGACCACCTTTCGCATTAACGATGGTCTCTTTATCATCCTGAGGATTCGTGACGCGTAGATCCCTCAGGCATTCGTTGTCCTTCTCATCGAGCCGCAGCTGGCTTGGCCGAGCGCCCTGCTGTTGGCGTTCTGAAACAGGGAATTCCTCCAGAAACTCTCTGGCATACGCAGCTGCAGTTGACGCAGCATACTTCTGCCATTCCTTCGCCTTGTGCGAATCAGAGTAGTCGCAAATACCTCGAACTGGTAGGCATCGGCAAATATCCATTAACCCTGCAGCCTCCATTTCAAAGCAAATGACGTCCATATCTTCAGCAAGCTGATCTCGATAGACGCTGTCCTTAATGACCTTGTTACCAGAGGCGATAACCCCATAATGAATGACGGGGTCGTTAGAGTCCCGAGGTGGTCTTTGTACAAGCTCCGATGGATCACAGCTTACACAGTCTGGTGTCGAAGCTTCATGGTGGTATGTGGCTGAAAACAAACGATCTGCTGAGTGAGGGCGCTCGAAACCTCGGAGCGCCTCGGACCTTTCCCTCAAGATGGCTGGAACTCGGCTTGGCCTAGAATAGTGTTTCGATCGCAGGCTGGACACGACAGTAGCAACAGAAGTAGGAACCGTCCTGGGAATGGAGGTTCGATTGAACAGGCCGTCACCGATAGCTTTGCCCATATCATGCTGTATGACCTTGAAACCAACAACGATATCGCCTAAGCGAAGGCCGACTTTGCTTGGTGCTCCACCTCCGATTCCTACCATCAGCCCCAGCTGAATATTTTTAAACGTCCGCCTCATATTCGTGAAAACTATCGCGGCGTTGTTGGTTCCATATTGGCCATCTGGTAGACATGCGATCGCAACATTGTGCTGTGCGATTGTCCCAAGTGCGTAGCAATTGCTATCATTAACATCTTGCGGTAAGGCCTCGTGTACATCATCCAGCATCGCACAAGCCGCGGCCATCTCTAAAGGTAACGCACATATCCAGGCGACGGTATAGCTTCCATGATCAAGGTGGGCTTTCTTCGGTGGTCGAGGGGAGTTTCTTCCATCCAGATCTTCGTTACGGTATCGCTTTCCACTCATACCGAGGAAATATCGCTGTGAGACGAACAGGAGTCTCTCTGTTAGTTGTCGGTGTAGTCAGTATAACGCGCGATTGCCTGTCAATAGCGGTTGTTGACATATACAAACATGGGACGGTTCGAATCTGATGGTGCGGAGATGAAATCTTGAGGAGGGGCCCAAGACAAACAAATCAGGTTGTGAGCTTTGACCTTTCACAGGTTGCCTTGCTGCGCCCCGCTTACTCCTTGTTGGTCATTGAATGTTTGAGAGAAGAGATAACAAGGGTAGCTGTGAGCATTCACTTTTCGCAAGTTGACTTGTTAGGCCCCGAGCCTAAAGCTCTATATCTATATTTAATACTGTCCTGGCACTATGTAGTGCTTTAGTGGTGTTTCTAACAACTAAGATGGAACAGTTATTGTGTTAATACCGGATGTCATGTATGTTAAGCTGCTGTGCTATGTCTCGATGGGCTCCACTCCAGGGTAACTAGGTGTACCATGACGTTTAAATATTGTTCAATGCTACTAACTCATCCCTCACCTTGACAATAGAGAAAGCTAACGGTAGATCTAGAGCGTTGTCATTCAATCCATTTCTAACACATCAATAACTAAATGAGTCAAAAGTCGACCTTCATATATTATTGCAGGACTGAACTTGAATAAACCGATTAGCAACAACATTTGGAACATGCAGGTAAAAGCACAGGCTTGAATACAGCTGACAAAGTGGATTGGCATAAATATTAGACAGTTGACCCTTCTGTTTGTAGTGGCTATAATGTGCACCAATCATGACAACTCATTTGAATAACTCGCTTATGTTACCTCGTCTGTCTAGGCACATGTTATCCTCAATTTAGACCCCTGCTGTTGAGGACAACCAGACTATCTAAGTCCGGGAACAGATCGCTTGACCGAAAACCCCGTATCTAACGAATGTGGTAAGTCAGTTATAACCGGCGAACGGTCCGCATTTGGCCGGTGATCCCAACGCAACGTTTCTTCTCCAGGTTCACGACACTTGTACCCCAGTCATGCCTCTCATTGGAAGAGACGAAGATACTGGGGTCGCACGACCAAATCAAAAGCGGGTCCCAACCTCTAAATGCTACCCTGCATGGAGGGACCATGCCGACTAGCCGATAAGCTATCGCTGAGTGGTTCGCATGGTACGATAAGCTTAAGAGCAATGGATGTCTTTATATCCCGCCTGACCCCAGAGAATACGGAGAAGCTTGTTTAGAGTTTACAGTTGTCTTAAAATTCGTAACTGTATCTTCGAGTGAACAAATTGCATTTGGCAAAACTTGTTGCCTTTAACACCAATGAATAACACAAAAGACGAAAATGTTGCAATCAGTCCAAGACGGAGTCTGGACATCTCGGTGCCGAAAGCGGAGATGGATGCTGATGAGCTGCGTCTGGCACAAATGGGTTCGTTGATTGACTATCTCATTTTGAAATGTCTGACTGACTCTTTACAAGGTCATACACAAGAGCTCAACCGACACTTCAGTACCCTGAGTCTCATAGGCTTAGCCTCCACAACAACCATCTCGTGGACGGGTCTAGGCCTCGGCCTGATCACCGAAATTGGAGCCGGAGGCCCTGGAGCAGTCATCTATGGCTTTATCCTAGTGACGATTCTGCAATGCTTCCTTGGGGCGTCACTTGCGGAGTTTGTGTCGTCTTATCCAACTGAAGGCGGCATGTACCATTGGATTGCAGCTGTCGCGCCGAGAAGGACGACTGGTATCTTGAGTTTCCTCACGGGATGGTTCAGTGTTCTTGGCTGTAAGTCCTTTCGGCCGAAAAGCTGGTTGCCCGTTCACTGATAACCTTAGGGATCTTTACTACTGCATCAACCAACATTATCTACGCACAAATTCTCATGGCTTTAATCGCCCTGTACATACCCGACCTCGAGATCAAAGCCTGGCAGACTTTCATCGTTTATGAAGGCTTGAACTTGCTCACTGCTGGCGTTGTCATGTTTGGCAACAAGATCATCCCCGCCTTAAACAGGTTCTCCCTCTTCTACTTACAGATCGGCTGGCTTGTAGTGTTGATCACCGTGGTTGCATGCGCCCCGACACACCGCGATCCTCAGTTCGTTTTCAGAACTTGGATCAACACCACCGGTTGGGAGAACAACGCTATTTGTTTCATCACAGGCTTGGTTAACCCTCTGTACTCTCTTGGTGGTCTGGATGGAGTGACCCATATCACAGAAGAAATGCCTAACGTACGTTCATTCACGGTCGATACCCATTGGATAAGGCTAACCAATACTCAGCCATCGAGAAATGCTCCCCTGGCTATTGCCATTACACTGTCCATTGCCTTCTGTACTGGTATCACCTATCTCATCAGTCTCATGTTTTCGATACAGGACTTTGACCAGCTGACCTCGGGCAACACCGGCATGCCTCTTGCTGAGCTGTTTCGCCAGGTCACCCAAAAGACTGGCGGTGCATTCGGTCTCCTCTTTATCCTTTTCATTGCTCTTGGCCCTTGCGTGATCAGCTCGCAGCTCAGCACTGGCCGAGTGTTCTGGGCCTTTTCCCGAGATGGAGCTATGCCGTTCTCCAAGGTGTAAGTGAACCCACAATCCATGTTGTTAGTCTCACAACTAACCGTCATTCAGTTGGTCCAAGGTCCATTCAAGCCTGAAGATGCCCTTCAATGCCCAGCTGGCGGTAACAGCTATTATTGCTGCCTTGGGCTGTTTATATCTCGGCTCATCAACTGCATTCAACTCCCTTCTTGGAACAGCCGTTACAATCAACAACATCTCATACATGTTCCCGATTCTCACCAACCTAATTACTGGCAGGAAGAATATGCACAAAGGTGTTTTTCATATGGGACCAACGATTGGACCGATTGTCAATGTAGTGACCGTGTGCTGGCTCACCTTTGCGATTATCTTTTTCTCCTTCCCTTACGTCATGCCAGTTGAGGCTGCAAACATGAATTACACATGTGTCGTTGTGGGTGGCTTGGCGATTCTGATTGGTGGGTGGTGGTTTAAAGCAGGCAAGGAGTATACAGCAAGGATGATTAAAGCAAGAGAGTGATGGTATTTATGTTATCGTCATGACAATCCTTCCACATCAAGCGAGTCAGTGAGTTTCTGGGGACCTGCTGCATGACCTCGAGTGTATTTAAGTCTTGCATGGTAATTAGTGCCCTGTTAGGATCCGAATTAGGATCCAATAAGGCAATACCCACCGCTGTTAAAATCGTATTGCATTGGGGTTGCAGGATTCACTCCTCAGAAAAGTCTTCACTAGCCAGTAAACTTTCGAAAAGACCTATTCTCTGATCTCTCTGCGGCACAGCCGTTTCAAGTTACGTCATGTGCACCTTGGCAAGGCTGACTGGAGAGAGATCTTACGCCAAGATTTCTGAACCGGAAATTAACACTTCGGTCAAATACCCCGCTTCCGCTACTAAAGTTACACAACACCATCTATTCTAGCCTGTCGCTGCTAGATAGTTTCTCACTACTCGCCCAACTAGTAGAGCATCATGTCTGACAGCAAAAAGGCGATGCCTGATAGCGATGCCATTGAGTTGCACAGCTCACAACGACTGGTAAAGTTATCTCCAGCTATTGGATAGATCTCATCACGCTAATATGGGTATTAGCCACCCAGCACAGATCAAGACTCAGTAGTGGAGCTTCTGGTTGCATCGGAGTCCGGGAACGATACCTCGGGGCCAAACTCACCTCATCATGCCGAACCATCTAACGTCGAAACAGGTGATGATGAGGGTCACTCAAGCAAGAAAAGCAATAGACGAATACTCCCTCTTATTGGCCACCTGGCCTTGATTCACTTACCACCTGTTGCCGTCACCTCGGCCGTTCTCTCTTTATACATCGCTGACGTTCGTTGGAAAAACCCCACAAATAACGCCTTGAACGCCCTTCAATTTGCAGCCAAGATTCACGAGGCTTTGATCATACTATCACTGGCTGATATTCTAATGGGACGAATCAACTACCATCTCTCGAATAAGGGAGATTCCCTGCCACTTGGATTCCTCGCATCGCCTTTACTTCTCAACTCGCCGTTTCTTTACCTTATCAGTTCTGAACTATGGAGTCCAATACTATCTTCAGGAGTTCGAGATAAAAGACACAAAATCACAGGCGTCATGATCCTCTTGACCGCCGTCTTGTGCATCGCAGCAAGCCCTCTATCCGCCATCACTATGATTCCTCGTCATGGGTGGCGACTCAATCTCGGAGGCGATGGTCGAGCTGGATTCAGGACCACGTACACTCCCGGAACCCTTTATTACACTGATCTAGACGCGGAAGCCGTTCCTGATGCCGACCTTGGTGCACAGTCCACCAGGCCCAGCCAAATGTCGATATTGGAAACCGGTATTAGTAGACGGACCGCACCACTCAAAGGTCCCTTCGAAAATTCAACATATGCGAATTATGGATCGACGCGCCGGCCTATGTCGTATAAAACCGACAGGCCTGGAGCGGTTGCGACCTGTCCGCTCAGCGCTATAACTCGTCATATGGGCAACGTCATGTACGGGTTCGACCGTTCTGATGAGTTGGTCAAAGCCGGGAACAAGGCAGATGAGTCTTCTGTGCCCACTAAATGGAAACAGCCGCTTGTTTCTGCAGAGTGCTCGTCATCAGTCCTGGTGAATGGCACCGCTGAGTTCTTCTTTGGCCCAAAACCATATCTGAGCCAGGCAGTGGAGATACATGATGAACAGCATCCCTGGATACTGAACGTAACGAGAAACATCAGTAACTCAGCAGGACCACTGGGCTACAGTTTCCTCAATCTCAAGGAAACAAAGAACCTGCAAATCAGCACTGATATGATCTTTGCAACACTTGTCAATGAAACCACGGGAGATGATGGGTACCCCACCCCATTACGGCCCGTGGTTGTTCAGCTCATGTTGTGTCTTACATCCGCAAGATGGACTGAGGCGGATGTTTGGCTCGAAGCCGGTCGGACCGGTGATGCTCTTAGTCATTTCAATTTCCCCAATGACGAAGAGGTGACTCAAATCAGACAATCATTCGGCACTGAAGACTTTATAAACATAGGGGAAGATTGGATGGCTGGAATAGCTTCTCTACCGAATACCTCTGCAAACAGAACCGCTTATGAAGAAGCCATGGATTTCTGCTCGGCGGTCCCAAGGCCACTGATGCTAGACTCCTCTTGTCTTCAAACATTCCTTGCAATGCACGTCACAGATGCAATAGCAGAGCTTGGTGAATTCCAACAGTACAAACTGACCACCTGGGTCCGAAGCAATGCAAACGCTAACTCGCTGACCTATACGGGATATGTATATGTATATTCGTATGAGTTCGGAAGTAGCATTGGTATCCCTATAGCCTTTTCAATTCTCCTTCTTCATGTTCTTGTTGTTATAATCTATGCTGTGCTCTTGTTCTGTTCAAAACATCGCTGGTACAAAGCAGGGTGGAGTAGTCTGGGCGACTTACTGGTACTTACATTGGATTCCGATGTCACTGTGGACTTGACGAAAGGAAAAGCGGCTCAGAAATGGACAAAGCCCGTTGTCGTCAGGGAGGTAGATGATACAGGAAGGAAGGGTATCGTTGTGCAAGACGACGGTAAAGATGTTGGTCAAGTTTGATTGATTGGGGCTTGTTCCACAACAGTATGATGGATAGATCCCGAGTTCCATGTTAAATCTTCCCTAAGTCTCACTCTAGTCGTATGTATGTACCTATAAGGACTGCCCATAAAAGTACTCAACCAAGTTCACACATCATTCCTACTTTTCTTGAATCTTGCCAATCTCAGCATGCTGTCCAATAGCCTTCTTCGCCTTCTCCCAAGAGTCATCCCCAGGGTACAACTGACTCATCAAAAACGCCCAACTAACCCTCTGAACAGCCGCAAGTCTCTCAGCACTCTCATCCTGACATTCCAACGCATCCCATCCACTAACACCACCAAAGCCATGCTTTCCGCCCCTAATCTCATACGAAGCCTTGGGACCAGGTGACTCGTTGTACGGATCGGCGTGCCAATCCGCCCCACGAGTCGTCAAATGAGGGCTGACGTCGCTGTCACCCCATGCTACGAGGCAAGGTGTCTTCATGTTGGAGAAGTCAATGTTGTAGAAGGGCATCATGGTAGAACCTGCTTCCGACATATCGGTTGTGCCGTTACCGAGGGCCCCCATGATAAAACCTGCCTTGATGCGAGGGGAGTAGAGGTCCATTTTCTCGTTGTCGCGAGGATCAGTGTTCACTGCACCCATGAGGACGTTTGCAGTCAGGGAGCCGAGAGAATGAGCTGCGACAGCGATTTTGTCCGTGTCGAGACGGCCTTTGATGAAGGGGACTGTCTCTTCGATGGTGTCGAGATTGTCAAGAATGCGATGCATATCTTTGACACGCTGGTCCATGAACAGTTCGCGGACGTTCTCGGCGTCAAGCTGGTAGCCCATCTGGCGAGAGCTCAGATGAGTGGGTTGGATGACGACGAAGCCATGACCAGCCCACCAGTCGACAATTGGTCCGTAGCCCTTGAGGGAAGAGAGGTAGTTGCTTGGACCGTGGCCATGAGAAAGAAGGATGATGGGGAGGTTTGAACCTGTTGCTGGAGCAGTGATCTTGATGTCGAGAGGAACTCTACGACCTTCGGCTTGGATAGTCATGGGGGAGTAAGACATGATGGGCGTGGGGGAGTTGACGGGGATGTCAGCCGCACCGCCAAGGAAGGGAGTGTTTGGGAATTCCATTGTGAAGCTGAGGTCGAGTGTGAATTGAAGTTGTATAGTCTGGATTGGTTCTCGAAGAGATACTAAATGATGTAATTGGTGATGATTGTGATGATGTTGGTGCTTCTTTTCTTTCGTCAGATGGGATATTGCCTCAACTTATATGCCAACTCATCTTGACGAATTTCCTAAACCAGCTCAATCACATATTATGCATAGTGTAAGCAACGGAGCTCAATGAAGCAGTTGCAAATTCCTTCTAGATGTCTATAGATCAAGCTCACCAATTAGAACTTGCCCGGCTTACATCGTTGCGGACGTTGATTGGTCAGGTTACGCGCTCACCCCACGGCCTTTCGCGGACAATTTTACTTTTCCGCTGCGAGGGACTTAACGCGGACTCTCAGACGGGATTAACCAACGATTTCTCAGCTGAATTATAATCACGTTTCGGATATACCTAAACACCGTAGATGACTTCATTATATCGGACTTTATCTTGAGCGATTGTATGATGGATTGAATTTGGTCTACAGGAGCATAGACGACCGAACAGCCCATACTCTTCATTCAGATTTAGCCCCACTCTCAATCTGCAAGTAAGCCTAAGCGGATAATCTGTCTATTACCCACGATCTAGACTCTGTATCTACTGAAGCTGCTTACTGAACCCCCGCTTTCTGAGCTGCAGCAACCATCAGTCTGCTCATTTCCTCCACAAGTTCCTGTATGAACGCCAGATGCGAAACTTCCGCGACGGTCAATCTTCGAATGGGAATTTGTTGAATCACTCGTGTGAAATCTTGAAGAAGAGAGAGATTGGTTGGAAGCGAGCTTGTTTGGCAGTTGAGGAGAGCAATTGAGAAGACAGTAAAGATGGCTGTCATGGGATAAAAGATAATGATCCTTCAACAAAAGTCAGAATTGGTTGGGAAAAAGACCGGTTAGAGGGAACTTACCAGAAACATTCATGAGCGACGACCGGTAAAACCTTCTCCAGATATGTCAAAATCGACTTTGACGCATCGTTCAACAGCTGAAAGTTCGCCTCGTGACCATCGCGAGTCAGACTTGACACTGAACCGAATATTCTGCATCGCGCCTTGTGAATCAGAATGACACAATGGTGATATGACAAACGAAGGATGATGGCCTGCGTGTTCGTATTGGCATCAAGAGGCGTCTTGTCAAGAAACGAAAGTGTTGGTCTGTGATCTGGTGCAAGCGTGAGACGCCAAACCTCCAACTCCTCATCCAGGTGTCGAATCCTCCGTAGTATCTCAGCTTCGGTTTGTCTTCCTGCGCTCATGGAGTAAAGATCTTCATAGATCCGGGACTTTATGATGGACAGACGAACATCCCAGGGATACAATGGCACAGTCGAGGGTTTGTAAAGTGAAGCGTGTCCAATGCTGAGGATGTTGGAATTTTGCATCTCGGCATAATTTGGTGGAAGAGCCAAATCGCAGTGTGCATCGTTTATGGCGGGTGGTTGACCGATTCTATGACAGAGGTCTTTGTCCATGCAATAGCATATCCAGAATATGTCGCGTATGTGATGTGCTGAATCATCCTTGTTATACGACTCATGGTGTGGAGCTGAGATATGAGCGCCGAGTTTGAAGATCAATCGGGTAGCCATGGATATGAGGAATGATGCCGATTGGAGATCACCGACGAAGTATTTGTATATGATCTGTTGAGATTAATGTCAACATGACAATAAAACATTCTAATGCAGATGAAACTTACCAGAAGTGTCAGAGCCTCGAAGCCATCCAACGTCGCCTCTCTCAAAATCTCAGGTATAGACGCCTCTATTTCAGAGACATATGTCTCAACCGATTTTGCTCCGTATGATATGAAATCCTGACCGTGCACATCCCCAGCGACAAGCATCGCCAAAAGGCAAGCTCTGGCACTACTAACCCCGAACTGTCCATCGGAATACGCCAAAGGGATCGTTTTGTTCAGCACTCGCGATAGACTTAGGACAGGAAAGACTAGATACTCTGCCGACGAGCAGAGCCTTTTCGCAAAACTCTCAACAGTGCTGTATGGTGGAAGATTGGCACAGGTTATTGGTGAAGAGGACTGAGGAGTTGGCAATGGATCTTGCAGAAACCTTTGTGTAATCCTACTTGTTATGGAGGATTCGGTGACAGTATGTGATAACCATTGTTGGCCAGGTTCGCTGAAGAATGGGAGGCCGTTGAGAAGTTGAAGACCTTCCAGATAGGATCGGTGAAAAGATCGATTGAGGCCTTGCGTTGCTGTAGCTCACTCGATGTCAGTGACTTTGCCATCTCTTGCAGGCTAGCTTACAAGGAGATTGCGAGTCAGTCCATCCAGCTCCCCCGTGCTCCAACACTGAAAGATTTATGGTTTGTGGCGACGTGCCTCCAGACCTGCCGACAATGTTAACTATCATTTAAACATTTATAAGTTATCGAAAGGAGAGTAAAGTTTCCTACCTTGGCGTTGAGTCTCTTGCCCTGATGGCTTTTTCATAGCTACAAGTCAATCCTTTGTGTTTGCAATAGTCGCATTTTGGCACGGCTCTATCACATTGGATCTACCTCCCAATCAGCCCAATGCTCAGTCAAAGTGGATGTTATTCACCTTCTTCTTGCGGCAAGAGTCACATGACTTCGGCTTTCGTCCTCTGGTAGCGTTCGGCATTGCTGTCGTTTCAAGATCTCGTTTACCGGGATAGATGCAGAATCGAGCTTCAGCTCCGGCATTCGAGACTGAATTTTCCGCTGACTAATTCCAGCTCGGAGGTTTTTGTGACGTCAGAACGACTGCTGAAACTACCCTGTAACCATGAGCCAGGATGGATTCCTTCGGCTCTTCTATAGCAATTGGTGTCTGCATAATTCAATTGATGATTACGATGGGATTGCAATTTTTCGTAATCCTGGTCTCGGTCTACGGTACAATGACAAGAGCGTGGTGGACCAAAAAGTGGTCATCAACCCGCTGAATCAGCGGTAAATGCTGTGCCAGGCCCTTCGAAAGCTCCAGTTGGGGAATGACTTTTCGATCTCTGCCAAGACCCACACCACGTGGAATCGGGTACTGAGTGGGAAATGTGATTGTGTATAAAGTTCAGTGCATATGCCAATACAGTGCAGCTATATTATTGATTTCATCCATCGGATCTCACAATGGCTCAACAGACTGTCGAGAAGAAGCGCGTCGTCATCGTCGGTGCAACGGGCTTACAGGTAAACTCTTTTCACCATCTCATGATCAACTCCATAACTAATCATATCAGGGTGGTTCCGTTGCTCGAACTCTCGCCGAGTCCCCAGATCGCTACCTCATCCGCGGTCTCACTCGGAACCCTTCCTCCGCCAAAGCTCAGTCTCTCACCTCCCTCAACATCGAAGTTCAACAGGCCGACGTGGATGATCCCTCAAGTCTCAAAGCCGCCTTCCACGATGCAAACATCATCTTCGCCATGACCGACTTTTGGCAACACATGTCCGCCACACGCGAAGAAGCACAGGGTAAATCCATTGTGGATATTGTTGCTGAGCTGCCCCACCTTGAAACTTTCATTTGGGCGGGTCTCCCTGATGCGAACACTATTTCTGGGGGCGTATACCCGCATGTTTATCATTGGCAGAGTAAGGCGGCTGTCACCAAGTATATTCGTGAGGAGAAGCCTGAGCTGTGGAAGAAGACTGCTGCTGTGCTTTTCCCGAATTATCTGGAGAATTGTGTCACACAGCCTGGAACGTATTTGCCAATTAAGGTATGTCGACTGAGTCCGCAGGGTAGGCAATTATTAATGGTTTGCAGCAAGCGGATGGAACCTATCTGAGATCTTTCGTTCTGCCAGAGTCTACTCCTCTTCCCAACGTCGCTATATCCGATACTGGAAAGCTCATTCAGTACATCCTAGACCACCCCGAGAAATGTCTCCAGAAAGAAATCGCTTTCTACTCTGAGGCAATCTCAGAAGGACAGAAAATCCGAGACATGGCGTCTGGTAAGTGTCCTATTTGGATCGAATAGACACAGACTAACCAACTCGTCGCAGCATATGGCATTGACATCCGCTACAACGAGTTGACATCAGAGCAATTCCAGAGTAACCTTCGAAAGCACATGAGTGACATCACCGCGTTGGATTTTGCCGAACAGCTTCTTATCTTCCGAGACTTTGGCATGATCTACGAGCGACCCGAATTTGTCCAGGCTAATCAGGCAAGTAAAGCATTTAATGGTATGTGAGGGAACACGCTGCTAACATGAACTTTCTTTAGTTGCCTGGGCTCAAGTTGATGACTTGGAGGGAATTCATGCAGGCGAATGACTTGCACTCCTACATGACCAGTGCTTAGACCGAGTGTTACTAGCAAGCAATAACTAGGCGTTGAGGATAGTTCAATATAGCTATAGTAAATAAAGTATATCTTACTAATAGCTCGCAAGCTAAGCTTTATATCATAATTTTCAATACATGGGAATTTTCTGGACACTAAGTAGAGTAACTAGGAAGAAGGATATTGGGGATATTCCCTGGTATATCCGAGCGCTGCATTGTTAATTTAAGCTTTGCGTCAATATTTTAGGTTTCTAGGACTGCCACGTGATAGGCGGCATTTTCAGGAGACAATGTCACTCGGTATTTGCACAGCCTCCTTGTAATTTCAGGGAGATGCGGGACTTTCCCTCTTCATTTTATTTGTTCTCCCTTTTCTTTCCCCGAGAGGATTTCTTGGCTTCCTATTATTCGTCGCCGGTCTTTTTCTCTGATACTCCGTGTAACTTTGTATTTTCCATCAGGCGGTCGTTGTTCTCTCGTGTGAACCACGCTGTTCTCCATTGTGAATGATCTTCAAGCTACCGCCGAATGTCGCGAACCCCATCGCATACACCTCCTTCCTTCGATCTTAATTATCCTTGACATTATTTTAGCGTCATTTTCGTCTTCCAATCTGTCTATACCGTTAACCATTGGCATCAAAGTTGCAAGACGTGGAAGGAGTTTTAACGTATATTGACAAACGCCAATACATACGTCGCCTCCGAGTCTGGGAGCGAGTCGATCACCCTATGCATAAGAGCTTGGAAATCAATCACATGGTCGGTGGCACCATCGTTCAACTCATCTGGGGATGATATAAACAGAATGTCAAGCAACGAAGACGGGCGTTCCAACGCTGGATACCTCACCGCATTGCCCGAGGTAGATGACCATCGCTACCAGACTGCCACATCCAAGCGGACGGGTAGTCTGGGAACCAATCGAAACATTCTCAATTCTTCCTGCGGTATGCAGTCCGACCCTGACTACTTGGAAACCGAAGTCCAACCAGAAACACGTCGGCAGTCTGCTGCTCGAGTTTTCCCCAGTCTTCTACCAGCATACACCATGGCAAACCCTGCTTGTGAGACGACGTCAGATGGAGAATTCATGAACATTCTGCCAGATAAAGCATCTTTACCGAGGAGAAAATCCGAGGGCCAGAATATCGCCAGTCCCTCACAGCAGGAATTAGACCCAAAGCGATTCAGCTTCTTTTCCTCCGCTTTGGAGTCCACTATCTACGCTGCCGAGCTCAGTGGTCTGAACCTTCCTGGGGAAACTGTCCATGATATCTTCAGTTCCCTTAACGGAGAAAACAACGGAGTATGGTGGCTCAACATGAATAACCCCAGTGGGGAAGAAGTCCAGACCATCTCCAAGGCCTTCGGCATACATCCCTTGACCACTGAGGATATCATCACCCAGGAAACCCGCGAAAAGATTGAACTGTTTCCTTCATACTATTTCTCCTGTTTCAGATCCTTTAGAAGCGTTGAACAACCCGCTAAGACCGACTATATACCGTTCAATATGTACGTTGTGGCCTTCCGTGAGGGTACTCTCAGTTTCAGCTTTGCACCCGACGCTCATGCAAGCCGAGTGCAGACTCGGATCTCCAACTTGAAGGAGTATGTGTCTCTAAGCAGTGATTGGATCTGCTATGCTTTGATGTAAGCTATATTTTCCTAGATGCTCTATTATACTTTTGTATGGATACTGACCAGGCGCCAGTAATGATATTGTGGATTCTTTCGCGCCCGTCGTTTCTAAACTCGAATGCGAGGCAGAGACACTTGAAGAACAAAGGTTTATTGCTCGACCGGATGACAATTGGAAATTTCTTCAAAGAATCAGTATAGCACGGAAGAACACCACGAGCCTCATGCGTCTCCTGGGCGGTAAAGCAGATGTCTTGCGCGGCTTTACGAAACGATGCACCGAAAACTACAAAGTCACACCTCACATGGACATTGCCCTCTATTTGGGCGATATACAAGATCATGTTGTGACCATGACGAACAGCCTGGTCCATGTCGAGCAAATGCTTTCGCGCTCACATAGCAACTATCTGACTCAACTGTCGATCAACAGGATCGCTCAAGGCAATCGGGTCAACCAGTTTCTGACCCGTGTCACTGTTTTGGCCACCGTGCTGGTACCTCTAGTGGTGGTTACTGTACTATTCGGAATGAACATCTCAATCCCGTGGAAACATGAAAGCGGATTGAATGCCTGGTTCGGCATTGTGGGTAGTATCATTGCCTTTGCTCTTGTCTGTATACTAGTTGCAAGGAAGAGAAGGTATATCTAGGTTCTGCTACGTTATATATACTTGCTGTCTAGTAGTATTTACTGGTATAGCTACACCAGCAAAGAGTCAGGTTTCAAATCGCTAGTATCTCAGCCACACGTTCACTGGACCCAGTGGCCTTTTCATTGTTGGACATGCATAACCTTATGCATTCCGGCAATTTGTATTTATGCAAGATACAGTTCTCACATGCACGCTCGGTCTCTTGTTTTACAAGGTTCGTCATCGCACATCGATCAAAGCTGATCCTTGTGCCAATCGTCAGCAATTGATAACGTCGAACTGAGACAAGCTTTGCCGGGACTAACTCAATGTTCATACCCGGAATTCCAAGTCGCGGGGAAAACAGGAAATCGCGACACCAGATATGCATTCTGTCGATGGATTTCCTTATCTACTCTTCGGTTGCATCAATAGTTTCACTAGCTCAAACTCTCCATCGGACCGCTCAGGCTAAGAACTCAGTTCATCGAGACGTGGCGGGTCTGCACCACTGACATTCTTGCATCTCTTATCTTTGTCCGACAGCTCTGTTCCCGTCTGAGGCAAGGCGGGCTGGAGCTCCCAAAACAGCGTAGTTGATCGACAGCGGCGCCTTAGAGTTGCCTAGCGTCCGCAGTGTCCCGCTCGATTGGTTCGGATGGCTGGGGATTGTCTTTCAGCTTTGACCTCTTCACTTGGCGATCAAAGATAGATAGGTACTCTGTGCTTCGTGAGTAATTACTGCATTATGATGTATGCGGATGCATGGTTTCTGGATAGTATAAAAACCCCCGGATTATTCCCAGGATAGTTCTTGTCATTCAACACATCTCATACAATTATTACATCAATACACATCATGTCAGGTCTCCTTCAAGACGTTAACTGGTCTACGTTGACCCAGGCCCTCTCAGAGGACCAAGTCCTAGTCCCAGGAACCGAAGCTTACTCCAAAGCCAGTAGGTATCATTCACCTATTCTTCATACCACCACTAACAAAACCAGTCTTCGTTGGTAACTTGAACTACCGCAACATCAACCCTGCCGTCGTGGTCAAAGCCCGCTCCGTGCAAGATGTCCAATCCGCTGTCCGCTTCGCCAACCAGAACAGCGTCAAACTCACTGCCAAAGCGGGTGGACATAGCTTCATGGCATACTGCCTCAACGAAGACGGCATGGTCCTTGATATGAGTGCCATGAACAGCTGCCACGTCAACAACGACGCGAGGACTATCCAGATGGACGGCGGAGTCTTGTTCAGGGATGTTTACGACAAGCTCCAGGATAACCGCGATGTTGCCATCACTGGACTATGTGGAAGTATCGGCTTCAGTGGATTTACCCTCGGTGGTGGTATTAGCCCTCTCTCAAGAAGCTACGGTCTTGGCTGTGATAATCTTCTTGAGATGACAGTCGTCACTGCTGAGGGCGAGGTCGTTACCGTATCCAAGGACGATCAAGATGAGAAGAAGCGCGATCTCTTCTGGGCTCTTTGTGGTGGTGGCGGTGGTAACTTCGGTGTTACCGTTTCCATGACCTCGAAGATGCACAAATTGAGAGATGACGCTGGTAAGGTTGTTTCTGGTGAGCTCATCTGGAGCCTCCCTCAGCAGCAGCAAGCCTTTGATGAGGCCATGAAGGCTTTTAACTCGGGTAAATGTCCTGCTGAGCTGACTGCCAATGGTGTTTGGTCCCATGGCAAGAACAAGCAGCTCACTGCTGGTGTGAAGGTTATCTACAATGGCAACATGGATGAAGCCCAAGAAGCCCTCAAGTCTATCTTGGCGCACGAGCCTGTCGAGAACACTCTTGAAGAAATGAACTGGACCGAAGTCAGCGAGAGCGATGAGGGCTGGGCCGCGGATAGTAAGGTCTACGTCCATGTCGCATCCTTCATTTTACCCGAAGGTGCCATCACACCCGAGCTCACTTCCACAGTCAACGGTCTCATGAATGAAGCTGCGACAATCGTCGGCATCACGGATGAGAACGAGCGTAACTCACCCAAGTGCTACTTCAAGTGGCTCCACATCGGCGGGCAAACCTCCAAGATCCCTTCTACAGACACAGCCTTCTACTGGCGTGATGGGCACTACGTCGCAAGCATGAAGGTTCAATGGACAGACGTCTCCAAGCGTGAATCCATCTTGGACTTCATCGCCAAGTGTCAAGACCAGCTACTTCCGTTCGCTATCGAGAAGAAGGCTGCGTACGTCAACTACATCGACGGTGCGGTTAGCAACTGGGAGCAGGCATACTATGGAGAGAATTACGCTCGCCTTCAGAAGGTCAAGACGGAATGGGATTCTGAGAACTTCTTCAGTGACGATCAGTCTATCAAGCCCATTGCGAAGACGATTGCGAGAAAGACGGCGATTGGACTTTGTCAGACGACGCAGGCTACTCAAGTTCAACAGAAGACCACAGCTGTGCCAGTCGCTGTCTAGGGGTAATCTATAAGAAGACATTCGAGTTCAGATAATCCAAGTCTCGTTCCATTAATGACATATCTGTATTTTAACTCCTCCGTGAATTAGCCCCTTTGATGTTATATTCGTAGGTTGCCTATTCGCTCGTCTTCGTTTGGTCCCGACCTGCCTAACAATCATGCGGATGGAAGACCTGCTCAAGGCCCAGGTAGATGGTCTGTTGGGAAGTGCTTTGTTGAAGGAGCAAAAGGCGAGCTACGACAATATTTCAGTGACTTGATGTGCATCTCACGAGCCTTAAGAATTGAACGTCGAAATTCATCGGATGAAATACTATTCCCCTATATTTTCCCTTCGTTCCTCCCAGCAAGGTTCAGGGCTGGCACAACCACGGGCACAAGTCACCGCTTTTTGCTCGTAATCTCAGACATATTCCTGCAATATTGTAAGTCGGACGCAAGGTTTTGGGCGGTGGAGAGTATGAGATAGCTGATCCATCCTGGAATGGCTAGGTGGGTAACAGAAGAAATGTCCTCTAAGACTTAGGCTGCAGAAATAAAGTAGCCTAAACAATAGTCTAACTTGGCATAAGGTCGCCAGTTTATTTCGTCTCTTATGCTTCTAACGGTCAATTCTTCTGACACCCTGCGGAATGGCAAGCTACATACCCTGTTGGTTTACCAGGAATGACACGAATTGTCTTGTCTTTGTCCACTAAATGATGACTGGCTGCAGATACCCAGCGTTTCCAAGTAATTAAGCCAGTAGGTTTAGAGCTCGTAGTGGAAGACTAGTCAATCCTAAGACAGTCTCAGAGCGTGGGGCATAATGATTGGCCATGACATACAGCTTCGGGTAGCCCAACATTCAGCTACGATTAGCTGTAGATCTAACCCAGAAGGTTTGTGATTGTACTGTGGTATATAATAAGGTGTAATGCCTTCCTCGCCAAATCCAAACTCAAACTTTTATATTGTAACTCCATTCTCATCAAATCTTCTACCGCAGCCATGAGCCTCACCCAATCTGCCGAAAACATTCGACTCGTCGACGGCCACATCCTCCAAGCCGACGTACGGGATGCTGAGGGTAACTGGGTTAACCAAATCGATCTTGACCAGTTTATCGGTAACACAGACGGTTGGTTCATGTGGGATGGCGAAAGTAAGTATTACCTGATTACAGTAATAACAACTTACTGACATGCCAGACTTCTCACAGTCAGCGAAGAATATCGAGCTGGAGGGTGCTATGCTGACGGCGGAGCTGACCAAGGCCGATGGGGACTACAGGGACAGACAGGCTATTGACCTCAATGACCGCATTGGCAACAACAATGGCGACCTAGTCTATCTCTAATCAGTTAATGCTACTTGAACATCGCGCTTGAATCGATTTCACTATCGTTGTAATGAGTTGATGAGGAGACAGGCCTACTGTAGTTTGAGTTGGATTGTGGATTGATGCATACTTGAATGGTTCTGGTTCCGAATCTCGTATCATCGCTTCACGGAGGTTGTGACATTATTACTAGCGACAGGGGCAAGGATGAAAAACAACCGATGATCTCAATTGGCTACTCATATCCTTACATCTGCCAACTCCTGCCGCAATCGCTCTTAGAGCTTACTCAGATCAATGCTTATACCCTCATCCATCTCACCAACCAAAACACTTTCACGGTGACATTTCGGAGACAATTTAAGTATAATAATGAGTCCAGGTTCAGGGTTGGTGTGTAACTCACGGAAATCTCAATTCAATACACCAAGTACCAAGTCCCCATCATGAATGCACCAGAGTCCGACAATCCATATGTCCCAAAACAAGCTCTGGAACCTACTCCAGCCCTCTATGGCGAACTTGTAGGGGACAGCATGGAACAGTTGGCTGCTGCTTCAATCTCGTGCATCAATCTACCGTCATCAGAAGTCATCTTCCACGATGTCGGTTGTGGCCTCGGCGCAGCAACTGCAGCCATTGCAGCCGCCTCTGATGAGAGTAACGTCAAGATCACCGGAAGTGATGTCGACGAGAACGTCCTTGATCTCTATCGTCAGGAAATTGTCAAGAATAGTTGGCCAGCTGAAGCTGTAAAGGCGGACGCTACAGCTCTTGACTTTCCGAATGAGACGTTTACTCACTCCATCGGCAACGCGCTGTTATTTGTCCTTCCAAATGACGGCATCGACGCCATAAAAGAAACCCACCGTACCCTCAAAACCGGTGGTGTCGCGATGTTCAATTCATGGGCTTACACACCAACCCTCCCAGCCATCATCGCCGCTTGCGAAAAGACTCGTCCAGTCGGTACACCCCTTCCCCGACAAGGTCTGGAGAAGTGGGAAGACTCGGACTTCCTTCGCCGTGTGCTTACCCAAGGTAGCTTCTCACCCGAGAATGTTAAGATGGAAAAGAGGGATGTCTTGGTAACCATTGGTGAGTTGAAGCATTTCGCGACCATGCTTTGGAGTTTTATTGGTGGTACTTCTAGTGTTGGGTGGCTAGAGTCTGATGAGGAGAATTGGGATGTTGCTGTTGATGCTGTTGTTGAGGCGCTGCAGACAAGCGAAGGGTTCAAGAAGCTTGACGATGGAAGAAACGTGGTTATGTTTAAGGCGAACATTGCAATTGCGACCAAGTAGTGGAACGCTCATTAACATCCGCCGCCAAATATGGTCGAGTAACTCAATTCATATCACAGTCAGCAAGGTCTCTCCAATTCAATCATTATAATTCATATTAACGCTCGTAGAGTCATCATAACATCATTAAGCCTTATCCGCAGATCGATCCTTAGTAAAACCACCAGTATCAGCCCGAATCTCCTCCTTGCCCTGGGTACCACCACGACCACCGGGCTTTCCAGTAACAGAGTTGGGAATATCGTGGCCAGTAGCACTCATAACTTCTCCGACACCTGACTGTCGGTCTTCATTCTCGTTGAGAGCGTTGTCGGCTGCGTTGGCGAGGTTTGTGGCGCCAAGACCGTCGTCGTTCTTTTGGGAGGGGTGGGGCTTGGAGGGGATTGTGTTCATCTTTCCTGCGTCGCCGGGGACTGAACATTGTTAGCAATTGATCAGAATGGACAGTACAGGTGAGATGGAACGTACTGGATGTGCCATCTTTGGCCATATCGAAGAGGTCGCCGCCTTGCTTAGCACCGGACATGTTGATTGATAGTGGTTGATTTGGGTATGTAGAGTTGGATAGATAGTTGTATGATGAAAGAAGAGAGCTCTGAAATGGTCTGGAAGAATACTATTTATGTTCGTCATTCTATCAGGGTATTAATGATGTCATGTGTCTTCATTGTTGGAGGGCTTGGTAGTGACGTCAAAAATCTCCATCACTGACGCATTGATATTGGAGAATCCACTTATCGCGATCGTGATGCCAAGAGAATCAATTGCAAAAACTATCTATCTATAATAAAATGGCGATCTATACAAATGAAATAAAAAGCAAAATCCAGTAATTGACTGGTCGTGTTCGTCTTGTGTTGTCGTGCTGCCGATCCATCATGTTATCCATCAACCCGACCGGGCCAAAAGCTTCTCAAGCTCATCCTTCCACAGCTCCGCCTTGATATAACTATCATGTCCTGTAGTTTCATTACTCGCCGGCAAAATAACAGCCTTTCCATATCCAGGCTTCATATCCTGCAAAACACCATCCTCCAAAAGCTTAAGCTCGGGGGGGTTCATCCAGTCATCAGCGGTATTAACCGCCGTAAGCGGAACGCGGATCTTCTTGAGTCCATCCTTGGGATCATAAGTCACTGACGCGTTCCAAGCGTACATCTGATCATTTGCGTCGTACTCTTCCAGTCTTGGGATGTAAGCTTCATCGACGAACTTGTCCATTGCCTCGCGGGTGGGAAAGTCGCGCTGGTAGTATGCTGGCGATGAAAGCATGGTGAGTTGGATCATCAGCGAACCGCCAAGACCCCCCACGGGCTGGCTGGTGTAGTTTCCGGCTTTGTATGCTGGATCGAGGGTGATGATCTCAGTGATGAATTTCCGGAAGAGACGATTGTGGCCCGCGATTTCGACGGGCGATGAGGCGATTGGCATGAGCGCGTCGGAAAAGCCGGGGTATTCGGCGCCCTGCATCCAGATGTGCATTCCGCCCATCGAAACACCGAGCGTCAATCTCGTGCGGTTGAGTCCAAAGTGCTCAGTAAACAGTTGATGGTCCGCGCGAACCATATCGGAATACTGATACTTCGGAAATGCAGCCTTCAAACCAGAATTGCTTGGTTTGCTCGAGTTTCCATGACCAATGCCATCGCGCATGATGATAAAGTACTTCTCAGCATCCAGAAGCTGACCCTTGTTAAACAGAACAGCAGCAAAGTCATCGCTGAAGAATTGTTCGCTGGACAGAGTAGTAGAGTGCAAGATGACGACTGCGTTGTTGGAGCCGTCTTCGTTCACTTTGAGCTTGCCGAGGGTTTGATAGTGGATTTCAAGGTCGGGAAGGGTTTCGCCAGAGTCAAATTCGAAGTTTTCGATGTTGTAGAAACCATGCTTGGGCTTAGGCCAGGACTCTTTGGCTGTTATGAGTGGGGTGAGAATAGTAAGAGATAGAGTAATCTTGGCTAAGAACTTCATGTTTGCGGTTGGTCAGGATGATTGAGTAGGTTGATGTTGTAATGCGTTGATGTGATTGATTGATTGCTTTGTAGTTCTTATGTCTTTTGGGAGATTTGTTCTTGACTTATATATATGTCTAGAGCCATTGCTTCGAGACCATTTCCTGCTTGCTCATGGTGAGGCTCATCTCTGTTGACTTCGGAGTCGCTTTTCAAAGCGATTGGTCGGGCAGCATTCGCCGTATGCAACTGGCTCACAAAATTAAGCGAGTCCGATGTGGGGCGGTCAAAGGCCAATGGTGGTTCTTCTCGCATTCTAGAACTGGTATTTGGTGGACCCATGTCATCTTGAAGTCCGTAGGGCTATAGGGTCAGCTCCAACGGTTTTCATGTAATGCACCGCAACTTGCTGACGAGGACAAGTAGGCTTAGATTTATGGTTAAATCAATGACGATTACATCGTTGCTTATTCGCTTTATTGGACCGGAGTTAAGTACTGTTTGTAACGGACAAGATTGATCATATTTGTGAAGGTTATGCTAAACAAAATGGGAGTAAATGTCATCAAGCTAAAAGCCGTGCATGAAACACGATTTGTCCGAAAAGATACCGAGGATAACCAATGATTATTGGCTGCGTTTTATCTTTACCTTGAATTGTAACATTTACAAGTCCTGGTTTCAAGCTGGAGTTGATCTTTAATGATGTCAAATCATGAGGCAGTGCAGCCGAAGTCTGAAAAGCGTCTTGATTCACTGGCTTACTACCATGCTGACATGCATGACTCATGCAAATCGTGAGTCATAATTGGCTGGTCCAAAAGAGAATCCTCAGACTTGTCAATCACGAACAACATTCACATCGTCAGATACACAATCAATACCGCGACTATGTGTATGCACGACCACCAAGAGAGCGCGGTCGCAAACCCGTCGCCCAAAGATTTGGAACCATTCCCGTGGCACATCGGAGTATTCGACGCACACAACCACATCGGCGAACGCGTTCACTCTATGACAGACTTACCAACCATGAAATCCCGAAATTTGGCAATTATGGCAACAAGAACTCAGGACCAGCCGCTCATTGAAGGAATCGTCAAGGAGCATGGCGTCAAAGGCCCCGAGTGCTTTTCGCAAGACACAACGACTGTCGTTGCAGGCTATGGAAGACATCCATGGTTCTCGCATCAACTCTATGATGACTCAGTAGACAATCCTACATACGTAGCATCTGATGATATCGAAGAAGCGAAAGGGAGACACTACAAAGCGGTCCTTTCACCGCCTCCGGAAGACCCAGCTTGGTGGCACCAGGAGCCGGTACCAATTTCCCTTTCAACATTCATCGCCGAGACAAGGGCACGTCTTCTGCAAGACCCCTTCGCTATGGTCGGGGAAATCGGCCTTGACAAACCCTTCAGATTACCCATGCATTGGACCGATCCAAGACCAGAAAGAGATCCCGAACGAACAGATGGCGGACGCGAAAGAAGACCACTGAGCCAACATCGCATTAGCATTCCTCATCAAAAAGCTGTGTTCATGGCACATCTCAAACTTGCTGGTGAGCTTGGAAGACCTGTCAGTGTACACGGTGTACAAGTTCATGGTATCTTATACGACGCGTTGACGGAGTGTTGGAAGGGCCATGAGCTCAAGAGCCGTCGATCGAGGGATAAAGAGAAGAAAGCAAACCCCAGCACAAATGAGGAGGAGTGTCCAAAGCCCTATCCTCCGAGAATTTGTCTTCACTCGTTTAGCGGCAAATCAGACGCCGTCAAACAATATCTCAAACCATCCATCCCGGCCAAGATCTTCTTCTCCTTCTCCAAAGCAAACAACTTGTCATTTGGAGCAAGGGAAAAAACGGAAGATGCCGTGAGAGCAGTACCTGATAATCGGATCCTGGTCGAGAGTGATCTTCATACTGCTGGAGAGAGGATGGATAGTGAGCTCGAGGACATGTATAGGGCCATATGTGAGGTCAAGGGGTGGAGTTTGGAAGACGGTGTTAAGCAGATAGCAGACAACTACAAGGGATTTGTTTTCGGATAGATAGCCGGCGAGCCGCTAGCTGTAGGACTTAACTAGCACAGAACAAGCCTTTATCATGACATGCCCCTTTCAAGCACCTTGACTCCACGAAAACCTTCAATATGCCAGAAGAATTAACCCGTATGAACATAAGAGACGAAATATTTTAGTCATCTTATGCCAGCCTTAGACTACTGTTTAGACTACTTTATTCCTGTAACCTAAGCCTTAGAGGACTGGTGCCTTGCGAGTCGCTGTTTGCTTGCTTTCATTCAGTCTTTCCCCTCTGCTCGTCACCAACATGCCATCTACAGGTATCACAGAAGCGGGCACAAGAGCGACCTTTGCATATTACAGCTGCATTGATCGACTAGTCAGTGACATGCGCAGACAGATTGGAAACATGCGGGGAATCCAACAGTATCCCTAGGCTATGCAACCGAGACCACACTTTCAATATAAGCCGCTTACGCCCGAGACGCACTACAGTGAAAGCTCTACGAATGATCAAAGAACTCTCACTAATCTAAGCTCTATCAAAAGATAGAAAGGTCTTTGATAACAGTGACGTCCCTGCCTCTCGATAAGTAATTCCTTGCCCTTCGTAGTTTACTCGCTCCCCACCCCGTCTCGCCCGGCGACGCGGCTCCTTCTCTCCACAACTTAGATGCTCCTGTTTCATAACGCATCATCTCACCGCGTCACCGCGTTTCAATCCGCCACCACGTCTTGTGCAACCGTCTTGGCGTCCTCTCAACCGCTTCATCCCACCTTGACGCGCCTCAGCTCCTTCCAGGCAACCGGTTCAACGCGCCGTCTACCACTCGACTTCGACTGTCGCTCGCCGAGTAAAAGGTCAATATGGATGAGCTCTGTCTCCTTCGACATACCTGACCTCGTGACACGAAGACTCAGACGTATATTTGACTTCCTAAACGAGTGATCTGAATGGGAGCAGTACTCGTGATTTTGGACATTGTCGACACGAGTCGCCATGAGCCAAGGTACTGTCCAGTGTGTACCTTCCTTGCTGATGGGATGGATGTCACAAGCCTCGTGTTCTTGTCATCAAAAAGAAGTTATGTCATCAAGGAGGGTCGACGAAAACGTGATCGCGCTCCTTTCCCCGCCTCAAGTAGTGTACGTGGCTGTTGCCTTCCGATGACAGTGCTGGTCACTCATTCAACAGAACCCACCCGCTGCCTGAGGTCCCCGAACTCAGACAAAACAACAACGCATCTCGCAATCCCAGGCATCTCCGCCTCCATCTTTCAACCGCGTCCATTTCACCTTGTCAGCCGCCATGTCTATCGATCCCTGATCGTCTGCTTTCCTGTCTGCTTTTTCTTTCACCTCGTACCTGGAACTTCCCAGTCCGAGTCTTACCGTGTATCCGAGCGCGCAAGCATGGCCATGTCACCGACGCGGTGCTTCGTGACCTGCAACAATACACAAAGCTGAGACCCATTGCCAGTCACTAATGAGACAAACTTCTTAAGACAGCTTACACGGCGTTGGACTCTGATGATACTGACGAGTCCCTGCTGGAAACTACCTTTGAGGTCTTCCACGCAGCAGACGCAGGCCTGATACGCTGAGAACGAACTTAAAGTCCCTATCCTAGAAGACTGAAATTCCCCTGTCCCTGAAGATCAAAAGTCTAAAAGTAAAGTTAAAAATAGAGGAGATATGATAAAGAGAAATTTAAGATATTATAGTACAACCTATATATAGTAATTACCTTAAAATATCCTTTTATTATCAATAAAAGACTAACTGATTAAGCTTCTAAGTTACTATTATTAAATAAGATATAAGAATATAAAGGCTAATAATGTAAAGTAAAATAAGATAAGATAATATAAGAATAAGAAGTTAAATTAGGAGGAAGTAGTGTAAGGATCAAGAATTAAGATACAGAATTAATATAAGTTATAAGGAATTGCTAGTTCCTGCTATGCTCTTAGGCTAGGCATTGCTGTGTATTATATTTCAACTAATGGTCTCTGCTGTATCTTCGGGTTAGGAGTTATTGCGCAGGCTATTAAGAATGTTAGGAGCTGCTGTACCACCTGGGCCAGAGTTGCTGTGTATGAATTACCGGGATGGGATGGGATGAGATGACATGGGATAAGGGAGGGGGGAGAGTGAATAGGCACTGTGGCCTACCTACGGCACGGATGTGCTTGTTGCTAGAACACTGTGCTACCTATACCAGAGTCGGAGATAGCTGGAGAGATGAGGCCAATACGGCTATTGAGAAGAGATTGAGACGGCTGGATAGACGAAGTTGAGCCGCAGAGGACAAGATGTGGTCCGGAAGCGTAAGGCAGCTGTAGAGGTGGAATCTAGCTAGCTCGCAGGAGAGGGTCGCAAGGGTCGAAGAGATGCAGTCGAAGCTCTCCGGAGTAGTTTGAGAGACGAGGAGGGGAATGGGTCGACTGGAATTCAAAGTGACAAATGAGTGGTAATAGAGGCGGGCGAGGAGAGTGGTAGTATCAGGGCATCGGAGGAAGGGGACTGAAGGAGCCAAGGTCGTCGGAAAGGCGAGGCGACTGGGACTGCAACAAGAGTTAGCGGATTCTTTCTACCGTTTCCTGAAATCATGCAACTGTACATCAAACTGTTATATGTGCCCCCCGAATGGTAGTCAATCCTCTCGTTCATCATGCCATAGCCTTTTTGTCTTTCTCCTTGCGTACTGGAACAATGTTGGTCTTCAAGTACGTGTCGATGGCCGCCGGATAGGAATCTCGTCTTCTTTTAACGATATTGCCATGTGCGAATCTTGCTTCGATGATGGCAGCTAGATAATTCGGCCTGCTAACGTCTGACGGCTTGTAGCTCCGCTCCGAATTTTTCGATCCCTTGGAATGGGTCCGCCGTTCGTTTGGAGTTGCGTCTGGTGACTCCAAGGACAAGAGAATCAGTATGACTAGAGCATCCAAGACCTTTCTGTACATTTCAAAATGCTTACCTCGGAGACGATCACATGAACGGCTCAGCTTCATCGTAGGTCCCAGAGTGCTCATCTTTCTCTCGCAGCAGGGTGCACTTGTCTTGTTGGAGCGTGCAGCGCGTTTTTGAAGGCATGGTGGGATTCGTGCTTCCATTCGTATCTTCCACACCGGAATCTGTGCTTTCGCACCTTTGCGTTTGCGTTCGCAGTCGCGTTTCCGATGGACATCTGTGACGTGTTTTGCGTTGTTTATCTTCGAGGTTCAGAAGCAGCAGGTGGACCCTCGTCAATGGTTACCCGGCACCGCCACTCAAATCACGAAGTACTGGTCCCGTCTCACCCGAGAACCCATTCTAACATTTCTAGAATATCTACCCCTAATGCCTTTTCTCGTTACTACAAACTCGGCATCAGAAGCAACATCTTGAATTACCGGGATAGTTTAGCTCAAGTTTCGGATAACGCTTTTTTTGGGCCGTTCAATTCCCCGCCCCCTGTGCGTTTTGTGATTCATCTCCCCAGCATCCTCATACCTTAAAATATTTCTTCATCTTTCATATTTATAATAGAAATATCACTCTTTCCATAAAAACGGCCGAATTCCACTCCCATAACTCATGATTCTTGAATTTTCACAACTCACGGGTTGACCTTCGAACTTGCGCTGACTAATCTGGAGTGGGTATGGGACGTTCATCATCACCTGTTCGCCTCTCTGAAGACACAACTTCCTCGATGAATCGACAAACAACACCGCGCATCCGGCCATAACATCAATCTTATCAACCATGTCAATTATGTTGATTCATCTCAACCTAATCAGAACACATCAAACTATCCGACAAAGATGCCGAGCAAGCAACGCGAAGAGGCAAGCCAGAAGTCACTCTATTTTCTCCTGCAAGCGGAGGTAAGCTCTCGGTGAAACAGACCCTATGGTCCCTTGATTGACCTAACCTCAGCTTTATTGTGCAATAGCTGTTACGCTACATAAACTCTACCGACACAACGCTTTGGCTTTAGACAGTGCTGACGTCCAGTATCTGGGGCAACCCCTTATCGAAGCCCTGGCCGAGTTATACCGAAATGTCTACATGAGTCAGCACATAGATCGAGCTGTTTGGCCATTGCTGATGCCGCCCTGATCATGTCCCGGGTTCTCGATGTCAACCTCAAAAATGCTTCACAATTTGAAGCAGCATAGGTTGCGCTGGAGAGCCTTGCACAAGATGTTATGACTGAAGAAGCAAGTGGTTTCAACCCAAACGGGATATATCCCTGGCTCCATTCGTCTGTCGATACCCAACACCTCACACTGAGCAAGCCATGTCGGTGCAAAGTCTGGATTCCCTCCTCCGTCGTAGCAACGAAAGATATAATCAGAAAAAAGAACGGCAGTCCACGAGTAGCAGGTCAGAGAGGTGGTATGTATGGAAGGCAGTGGATCGATGGAAGAGAAGGGATTGAGACACGTAACGAGAGGGCAGACCTGTGAAAGAAAACGACGAGTTAAGACGAGGTGACGCAGAGTGAGGGCTCTGAAGCGGTTGGAAAGAAGAATTTGGGGAGGAATGAGAGGAGATCTAGACATTAATGCTGAAACAGCAAAGAATCACTGACTGGTTGAGACAGCCAGCTGAAATGTGAGGAGAGGCCAGTGGCAAACGCTGTCATCAGAAAGCACCTGCGAGAATTAGATGATATTTCACGGTAATGCATGTTGGACGTTCATGTTTATGTTGGTACGTTTGGCTCAAATCGGTTGATTTGTTGGATGTCGGGTGCAGTTTGCGGGCATCTAATCACCACATTTGTCATTGTCATATCTTGAGCACAGATATGTCTTCCTTTCGACAGTAGTCGAGTACGGCTCTGCGATGGAACTTGACCTTGGTGGTAGGATCTTGCTGACTAATCAAGAGTTGACGTCACTCATCTGCCATCGCCTCTCTAGAAATACAACTGTCTCAATTACGGTCGACCGAGAACATACAGACAGCCAAATCCAAGACCTTACCAACCATGTATAAGCATAACCAATGATAGAGCAAGGCACCAGGCCCAGTATCCTATAACGTTAAACTGTTTCCTTAATATGTTAAAGTCTTTCATACTTATAATTATATTAGTAAATAAGTCTGCTTAATCTTAAATTGATTAGTAATTTATATTTAGTTTTCTCTTTCAAAACTAAATCTAAGTTATTCTTATTTAAGACTAGTTCAACTAAGTAATATTATAGAAATAATTAATATAGCGCAGTTCTAAAAATAAAGGTACTTTTAAGGGTAACTAGGTTTTAATAATTCTTTGGATTGTTCTAGGATTTTGCTATGTTATATTTTTAGGCTTTGTAGCTTGATTTCTTAGTTAGTGCCCCACTGGGCTTGAGCCCACTGGTAACGTTAAAGCAAAACCATTTCCAACCGAGTTAGTAATCTGGGATTTGTCATCACTTGTCCCATAAACTACGGTAATAGCATTGGTATTACATTATCTGGAGAATTTCTTTTCCATTGTAAGTTTTTTTAGCGCCGATAAAGCAAATTCAAGTAGTTGTATCAATATCTATAAAGACCAATACCTCCTCTTTATGATACACTTGAAATATGATTTGAGATTTCATTATAGAATCATCGATCGCTCTTATCTTGACTATTCCAGATTTTACACTCAACAAGCAACATGGTAGTCGGTATTTTCCCGGCAGCAGGCGGACTCGGAGGCAGCACATACAAGCATCTCCTGAAGTTCATTTCTGCTGATCAAGTCGTCCTTATCAACAGGAACCCAAATAAAGTGCCACGGGAATATTTGCAAGCAGGTGCCGTGGTCCGCCAGGCCAGCTATGAATCAAGCCCGGAGGAACTTGAGAAGGTGTTCGCTGGCATGGAGACCTTGTTCCTGATCTCTTATCCAAGCACTGTTCACGACTATCGTGTCAAGGTATGTCACCAGTTACGATGCAAGTCACTGTCATTAACGTACGCCAGGTCCAACTTCCCGCTGTGGATGCGGCCCGCCGTGCAGGAGTGAAGCATATATTCTACAGCTCTCTGGGATTCGCAAGCTTGAAGAAGTCGAGCTCCTTGGCTGTGGTAATGCAGGCACATCTCGATACGGAAAGATATCTTGCCAAATTGGCCAGTGAAGATAAATCTTTTACCTACACATCCATTCGAGAGGGCATCTACTCTGAGTCAACCCCAATCTACACTGCCTCCTTCTCTCCTGAAAATGCCAGTCACATGAAGGAGATTCTGATTCCTCATGATGGCAGTGGACCTGGAGTAACCTGGGTCAAGCAGGATGAACTCGGCGAAGCATCTGCACGTTTGATTGCCGATTACGTCACAAAAACGCATAGACTTCAGTATATCAATGATATTGTAACACTCACTGGTATACGAGCGTGGTCGCTGGCTGATACAGTCGACCTCGTGGCCAAAACACTTGGAAAGGAAGTGAGCATCCGGCAGGTCAGTGTGGATGAGTACGTCACGCAGCCGCAGGTATTGGAAAAGTTCGGATCACGGGAGGACGCCTTGTCCTGGGCAACAGCCTGGGATGCTATCCGAGCAGGAGAGACAGCAGTGGTGACGGCAGATATGGAGAAGATTTTGGGACGGACGCCTGAAGCTTTTGAAGTTACAATTGGAAGTATGTGGGGTCAATAAAGAATTCTTTTGAATCATATACCCGTTATTCTATCAATAGCTTTACTTGAGATAAAGAACAGGCCAAGCTAGTCTAAAAGAAATACACAAGTAAAACAGTTGACAACCAAGTGTGCCTATCATAGATGCAATCAGATCCAAAGGACATGTCAAAGGTATCTGGAAGATTTATTAAACTAACTGCAGTCCCTATGTCTATTTTATGGAGAACATCCGGAGTATTCAAAGGAAGAATCATGTGTCTGTAACGGAGGTAATTGAGGCTATTGTCTGCGGTGAAACTTACCACAGTCACCACCAGTCAGTTGTCGAGGCCCAAGCTTGGCGCTTGGGATAATTTCCAATTGGCAGACGCATATCGCACGCGTTTCGGCATCGTCTTTTCCCATCGGGTATTTGAACCCGTCCAACGATATATTCAGATTGTGATTTGGGTGTGCTTCGGGAACTTTGACTCCGAGCCCGGCGGTGCCATCCGTACTAAAGTTCCGGTGGTTGCAAACGGCATTTCCGATTGAGCTAGAGTACACGCAGAGAGTGGAGACTGGCAAATAGATCCTGAGCAATGTAATCACGACCTACCAGGAATTGTGATTATAAAAGACGACCATGGAAAGCCCTTGTATTGCGGTCTCTGTAGCATCTAACTTACCTTTTTACTCAAACATGTCTTCTTCCAATTCTTCATCATTCAAGTCTGCCCTCGGTGTTCCTGGATATGCCTTAGTCACAGGAGCCGGCTCCGGGATTGGCCGAGCGATCTCCTTGCTCCTAGCGCGTGAGGGTTGCGCTGGCATTACAATCGCCGACTTCAACGAGAAGGCAGCCATTGCGGTCAAAGAGGAACTTGCCACATTCGCCACAAACCCCAAGTTCAAGGCAATCGCAGTCTTTGCTGATGTTCGGGACGAGGAGTCGGTCAAATCGGTAGTTTCCGAAACAGCTAAGACGTTTGGTAGGATTGACTATGCTGTCAATTGCGCTGGTATCGGCTTCAAGAAGGCTATTGGCGAAACTGAGACACCAGACTGGGACAGGGTCCTCAGCACAAACTTAACCGGTGTCTTTTTCTGCGTCCGTGAGGAGGTCCGACAGATGGAAGCTCAAGAACCCCGAGATAACGGGTATGTAGATCCAAACCTCCCCGCCATCGGTACGTGCTGGCTGACATAACTGAAAGGACCTATGCTCCGCTACAGCGCGGCTCTATTGTAAATATCGCATCACTAGCTGCTGTCGCAGGTCTGTACCACTCAGGTGCTTACACTGCCGCGAAGCACGGTGTTCTAGGACTGACCCGAACATCGGCTCTGGATCATCCTCAAGTGAAGCAAAATGCAGTTGTCCCCGGCTGGATCAAGACCCCGTTGACAGACGCACCGGGAGAGATGAGAACCAACGCTCTGGACAAGGCTAATAACTGGACCCCACTTAAGCGGTTTGGACTTCCAGAGGAAGTTGCAGAGGCAGTAGTATGGCTGCTAGGGGACCGAAGCAACTTTGTGCATGGCAACTTTGTCACTATCGACGGTGGTTACCTTACTCAATAGAGTTCAAGCTAATAGTCTATTATTTAGCTTCCTCTGGACTGAACTCAGTAACAAAAACATAGACCCAATATTATATGATATAGTGTTGACTCTCGCACCGAACATCAGAAGCCGTAACACCATGGTCGTGATGGCACCTTACATCAAGCCAATGCAAACCCATAAGCCCCAAGAAGCTCTCGGATTAGAACTTCTTGGACGGATATAACAACAGAGTAGTCTTGACTCATTACTTCCCGTTTATTCGTAGTGGAATATCAGTTGTGGTTGGCATGGCAGCAGAACGATTGGAATACATGGAGTTAACATGTTTCAATAAATGACAATCTACGACATGAAATTCTTCGAGAGATGATGTCCTGATTAGGTGTGCTAAGATTTTGTTCTACCAACATACAAGGAAGTCTTACGAACAGACACGACAGTCTTGGGAACAGCTATGTATTCCCCGAATTTGACCAATCTCCAATGCTTCCCCACATTGTATCTTGGTCTTCTGAGCCAAGGTCTTGCTAAAACCACAACAATGAATCTATCCAGTCAAGGAAAGCAGGTGTGGTTTGCGGGGGTCTGCGGCTAGTGTATCAAACCTGGTACCAGTAGATTGGTGACTACAAACGATCGTCAAGAGCCGACGGAAACGTGTCCAGATCCGACCACCGAGGTGTTTCCGTCGGATCATCACGAACTCATCCCGAGGCCTTTATTTTTCGGGACCTTTAGCTCTAAAGCCCTTGCCCGGGATCCCGTTAATTTTGATGTGTCAACAACAATACGTAAGCGAACCTCTCTCATTAAGAAGTCGGAAAATGTATTCCGACACCGGCATGGACCCTTACGCCCACCGGAACTAGACACCCACCGGAACTAGAGAAGAGAACGAGCCAAGATCTTCTATATCTAAGGAAGAGTTGTAACTGCGAACTGATCACTCACTTCCCCATTGACAGTTTACGCATTCATTGGCAGTATCTACGAAATGACAGTCGGACCTTCAAACGAGTCTCAGAACCACAGTGACAGGGCCTCTAAGTCAGAAAATGACTTGGCGGTCCTCACTGTTCGCAGTCTTGTGGCCGATCTGTGTAATCAGCACGGTAGCGGACATGGTGGCTCAGCGATTGGCATGGCCGCCATCGGCGTTGCGCTGTGGAAGTATGCCATGCGATACAATCCAAATGATCCAACGTGGTTCGATCGGGACAGATTCGTCTTGTCGAACGGTATGTTACCCTTTCTGTTATCAACAAGGGCATGATCTCACTATGTCAAGGACATGCCAGTACATTCCTTTATGCCATGAACCACCTTGTGGGGTATGATGCTTGGACAATGGATGAGCTTAAGGGATATGGTAGCGCTAAAACCAACGGATATCATACTATATGCCATGCACACCCAGAGATCCAAATACCAGCAATTGAGGTAACCACTGGTCCCTTAGGACAAGGAATCGCCAACGCAGTTGGTTTAGCTATCGCTTCCAAAAGTCTAGCTGCCAATTTCAACAAGAAAGATTTCAGCATAATACAATCCCGTATCTGGTGTACCACCGGGGATGGTTGTCTGATGGAAGGTGTAGGAATGGAAGGTAGGAAAACATTCGCGAATATGCGCTTTCGCTAAAATTCAATAGCCATTTCGCTTGCTGGGAGTCTCCAGCTCGATAACCTAACTCTCATCTATGATAACAACGCCGTTACTTGTGATGGACCTCTGGACTGGATCAACACAGAAGACACCAACACCAAGATGCGGGCGCAAGGTTGGCAGGTAATCGATGTGATGGAAGGCAATTACAGCGTCGACGATATCGTGGCTGCTTTGCAACTGTCTACAACGTATAAAGGGAAGCCCACTTTCGTCAACGTGCGGACGACTATCGGCGTCGACACTGTAGTTGCGGGAACCTCCAAAGCGCACCATGGAGCTATTGATCAGGAGAGTGTATCGCGATGGAGAAGACAGACTGGCGTAGACCCTGCGTGTTCTCATGAAGTTTCGCCCCGAATTCTTTCGTTCTTCCGCGAACGAAAGGAACATGGAGCGCGCCTGCAAAGCGAGTGGAATAGTCGCCTGGAGCGCTACTATCAGCAATATCCCGAAGATGGTAAGATACTACAATCACGGTTCAACAGCTCTACTGATTCAGGTATAAAACTACTTTCGGAGTTGGATAGCGCGCAATTTCGAGGTAAAGCGACCCGTGAGTCAAACGGAGCCATTCTTCAATCGCTTTGGAAAGCAGTGCCTTCACTCTGCGGTGGCGGAGCGGATTTGGCCAATTCAAATCAGCTGAAATACACAGACACTGATGTGTTTCATCCTGAAGTTGGTTACAAGGGACGTTACCTGCGCCACGGAATTCGCGAACATGCAATGGCGGCCATAGCCAACGGCCTAGCTGCATACCACCCTGGAACTTTTGTTCCAGTCACTGCAACGTTCATGATCTTCTTTCTCTACGTGGGTCACTCCGGAATCTTGTCCTGACGAAACCCTCATCTGACTTTATTGCAGGCAGCTCCTGCAGTGCGCATGGGCGCTCTGAGTGAATTGCCCACTATTCATATCGCAACGCACGATTCTTTCCGTGAGTTTCACTATGCATCCTTTCTGGGCCTAAGAGAAGTACTAATGTATGTTGAACTCAGAGGAAGGCCAGAACGGTCCTACTCATCAGCCAGTCGAAGTTGACTCGCTTTTCCGTGCTATGCCTGGGCTACGCTATCTTCGACCTTGTGATGCCGAGGAACTGATTGGATGCTGGCTTTACGCTCTTCAGTCTAAATCCAATCCATGTATGCTCTCTCTCGCACGAGATCCTGTCAAAGACGTTCCTGGAACAGACAGAAGCAAAGTGAGCAAGGGAGCTTACGTAGTGCGAGAGAAGAAAGATCATCAAGTTACATTGGCTAGCTGCGGCTCCAATTTGCACTACGCCATGGGAGCGGCAAATGAACTGACAGCTCTGGGCATTCCGACTAGGGTGGTGAGCGTGCCAAGCCTGGATTTGTTTGAGTTGCAGGAGACCGAGTATAAGAAACAGATCTTTCCCTTGAATGGAAAGCCTATTATTAGCGTGGAAGAGTACGTTGCTACGGTCTGGGCAAGATATGTAACTGCAAGCATTGGGATGACGACCTTTGGATACTCTGCATCTAACGAGAGTAACTACGATCGTTTCGGTCTCGATTCAAAAAGTATCAGCGCTAAAGTACAAGCATATCTTGAAGCTCTTGATGGATCAGATGCCCAAAAAGATGGTTGGAGACAACTGTGAAGGATATTGCTTGATAGATAGTGGAAACTTATGGCATCTGAAATAGATGTATGAAGCTAATATACTCATATATTCAAATCGACTTTATCGTTCAGAAGTCAATATCATCCACGAGCATCGGATGGAAATCATTCCTATCCGCGATATCACAGGAACCTATAAAGTGACGCGAGATATGCCAATCGGCAGTATAGCAATAGAATTATTATCGTTATTGATATTGCAAGGCAATGTATACATAGCCTTAACAACTATGAATCTTTTAATTGAAATAAAGAAAAAATCAACAATAGGCTTTTGCTATAATTTGATCAATAACCTCATTTGACTCTGAAGGATATTTGAACGGTAAATACTATATATGCATATGGTGACGGGTTTCGTTGTCAACCCCTTTGAACCAGAACGTTAAACTATAAGAGCGCTCTATTGGTCATTGAAGGGAGAAAAAGCTTTTCTATTGATTCAAAAGTTGGTTTGTGACAGCTGTCAAGTCATTGACATATATATCTCAGCCTGTCGTCTCAAGATCTCTCGCTCCAGGTGCTCCGTTGTGGTACCTTCCCATCGTACCGCGCCAGTCAGCACTGTTTGGTAGATTATAGTCATCGTCGCGAACTTCAGGAGCTAGAATGCCGCTACTCACAATAAGACACTTGAGTTGAATCACCGTCGCTCTATGGTGAGTCGCAAAGATCATTGAGGATAAGAGTTAGTCACATACCTTCTCTTATCCTCATTGTTGCGATAACTGCATTACTTGTTTCTTGATTTGCAGCGGCCGCACTGCGGCTGCTCTCCATCGCACTTTTGGAAGATAAGAGAAGCATGATTAGCGACTACGTCAACGGCAAGCAAAGACAGGGAGAATAACAAATACTCCCTACCTTGAGCCTGGTGATACGACACTCTGAGCAAGCAGTGGTTGCATGTCGTCTACCTCTCTGAGCGCTTCTCCTTCCTGACATCATGTTGTGTTGCGCTTTGCAAAATTAGAAACAGTTGCTTCATGTACACTAGAAACTGGGTTTTTCTCCACGGGGCAATAATCGTGCGTCATCGACGTGATATACACGAATGGGCATATCTAGGCCTACCTAGACCAGAAACTAAAGTTAAGCCGATGGCGGAGTCGAGAGAGACTACGCTTTGCTGCCGACAAGAAGCTCAGACAAACGTTCCGACGGATGGTGGTTGTCCACCGGATCATAAAAAGAAATGAATCGAGCCTAGACCGCAAACGGTATAGACTGGCAGGAGCTTACGAATCGAGTTTAGTCGTACGGATAGTGCAGTAGCAAAGAATCTGGCCTGCGTGTATATGGCCTATGTCCTTCCGCCAATCCTTGCTGTTTCTTCCAGTTTGTGTTATGCGATGGCACCAACCAGGACTCAGGCCATATTTGCTCATTTCTTCAAGGCCGAAGCTATACGTATCGGTCTCGTCATGTTAATTACCCAGATTTGGCACCCTATTGCATTTCCCGCTAAACAGGCGCGTTGAATGCGGGGCAAGTAAAGTGTCCCCGCTAAATGATGGCTGAGATTTTCCACGACGTAGGTGGGGAAACAAATTGATCCTACCGTTCGCCACCTGCTTGACATTTTTATCCATCTGTGACAAATTGACGTTCGCCAATTGTCACCCATCAAGCACTTGATAACAGACGGTCATGCAAGAGAGCAACAGCCCAGCACCAAATGTCTCAGCGCTCAAGTCGCGGCAGCGCAAAGTGAGACCGCGAGTCAAAAGTGCTTGCGAGAGATGTCGTCGCCAGAAACTTGGGGTAAACACATCCCTAATCCATTTATCCGTCTGACTTATCCGAACTATGCTCATGAAGTCAATATTTCTAGTGCGACAAAGCTCGCCCATGCGCCATGTGCATCCGGTCCGGGTCCGAGTGTATATCGCAACCGGGACCAGCGAGGTTAAGGTCAGTGGTATCCGGTCCCTTCTCTCTCCGTCCTACCATGCATGCATCCATGTCCAGTCCTACTTGTGCCTTTGTCTGACTAGCCCAACGCCATAGAAAAAGAACCGTAAAACACTCGCAGCGCGATGAGTCATCAGAGGCATCAAGCCAGTTGGTTCATGAACAAGCGAGGATTGCTCCTCAAGACTCCCCAGATTCCAGACATTCCTCTCCTGAACCTGAACCCCAAAGCCCTGCCACAAGAGACGGGTCCATAGCCACCCAAGACCAACTGGTGACTACTGAGAATGGATATCCACCTTATACCCAAAGCTCCTCAATGGTGGATCTGACGCTTAAAGTATGCAGTTGTGCCACTATTACCAGGAAACAACCGCTGACACAACGCTCTCCCTGCCACAGATATTCAATCAGCATCAACCTGGCATCAGATGCGATAACGACACCTTTGCTCTACCTGGTGGCTCTGGGTCAGCTGCAGGCAGTCCGTCCCTGGCTCGACCCACACCTTTACGCGATCTCGTAGGGTTAGAGCTGCCACCAAAACACATCTCCGATTTCTTAATTGATACTTACTTCAGGTCAGTCCATTGGTTCATGATGGTACTCGACGAGCCTTCGTTTCGCCAACACTACGAACGGGTTGCTGTCTCTGGAGTTGCGTCTCAATCTGAGCTTCCATTTATTACATTACTGATGATGGTCTTGGCGATTGCATGTAAGTAAGCTTGGTTGGAACATATCGTTCTACGTGCCAAACCGACACCGTTACTAACTATAGATCAAAGCACGCTATGCAAGCTTAAAAGAAATACAAGATTGCTGTCTTGATTTCGATATCCACTCCCTCCAGCTCTCGCTGCTGGCCAAAGTGAAGCAGCACGTGTATGATCTCTACGATGACGCGTGTCTCGAGGCCGTTCAGATCACTATTCTCCTGGGATCTTACTACCTTTACAATGCAAAGCCCAACCTCGCGTTCACTATGCTAGGAGCAGGCATCAAGTGCGCACAGGCTATGAGTTTGCACCTAGAGTCTTCTTGGAAGGCTCAATCCGAGAACGTTCGTGAAATGCAGAGACGCACGTGGTGGGAATTGTTTGTATTTGACAGGTATTAATCCACTTGCCGCCTTGTGGGCAGATTACGTCTTTACTCTGCTGACAAATAAATCCTAGATTTGCTTCTATTGTTTTTGGAAAGCCTTGTTCAATCAGGGCGTCTGACTGTAGGGTCGAGGTATCTGCCGTGCTGGATTGCCATTCCCCCCAGCACCCGGACTACCAATCGACCGAGGTCAACAAGGATGGACGGACGGTCCCAGTAACCCTTTATACCTATCAGCGGCTGAAGGCGAGATTGTACAAGATCATGTCACCAGTGCTGGAGAACAAGGACTTCCTCGGCCACCCGCAAAAGAAAATGCAGCTGAGAGATAGCATTGAGAAAGTTCATCAGAAACTAGTCGAATGGCACGCCGCTCTTCCGGATGAGCTGCGCCTCAGTGTCGTCTCCAACCCCAACACATCTTCTGGATCGGTCCAATTCACTTTCAAAATGCAGGCCCTGGCACTGCAGCTAGGATACGATAACATCATGATTGTTTTGCATCGTCCGCTTCTTCTGTCTGGCCCAGACGCATCTTTTCTGTCAGACCGGGAGAATGAGAATGAGGATGAGCATGGTGAAGCACCTGGAGGAACGCAAAGGATCTCTCCAGTCATACAGAAAGCAAATTCCTTGAGCAAGAATCAATGCTGGGAGTCAGCAATGCATACGTCGAGTATAATCCAGCACTTGGAAGTTCTACGGCGAATGAAAACGACCCATGCGGCGTCATACACTGGAATGCATCTATTTACGGCGGGCGTCATGCTGAGCGTTGTCGCGATGTCCCAGCCGTTGTCTGAAAAGGCCCAAGAAGCAAAGAGGGCCATCGGTAGCATCATCCAGCTGTTGAATGCATTTGGTCCCTACACAGTGCTATCAGCCCAAAGTGGTACCATCATGGAGCGACTGCTCAAGCTTATCATGGCCAAGGAGATGACAGCTCTTGTTTCGGGTTCGCAAAATTCGCAACTTAACGAGCTGATTCTTCTGAGCCATCCAGGTTCGCCTCTGCCAAACCATACTCAAGAGCAGCTCCAAACTACAGATCTAAATAATGAAGTCATAACTACTCCTCCCATCCAAGATCCCCAAGACCTTGAATACTGCCAGCCTAATCCTGAGTCTTTGCTGATACCGGACAGCCAAACCTCGGATCTGTTTGGATTTACAGACTTCAATACGGGGATGCTCTCAGTACAAGAAGGTAGGATATGGTCGCGATTTTGCTCTTAATGATAGGGAGTTCTTACTGATATGGGTCATAGTGTTTCGAAGTACTCCTGTAGTAGGTTCTGGTTTAGAGGGCGATATCCTGGTTGCACCCTCCAGCCGAGAAGGTGTTTCTGCAACTACTCCTCAACTACATACATCTTGCATCCAAGTTCCAAGGAATGGAGCGGGTGAATTTGTTTCAATGTATGGCAGTTCCCTCGGTGGTCTTCACGAGAACGGCCAGATGTGGCTATGGGACATGCCGTTATGATCATGGGCTCATGCTTCCCGATCTTGGCTTCTGCATTTTAAGAAGAGAAGCGAAATAATTGCGTTTGATGTACCTCCATTCCTGCAGGCAGCAACTGATTAGTAATATATAATAATATGTAGGTATTGTGCTACACAACCTCCGTCGCCAGCAATCAAAGGTCCATAGATGAATTCGCCTTGACTGCTCAGCAGCCAGATACTAGGTTGAGAAACGTTTTGCAGTAGCCCGAGGCGCTTCTGCAGAACCAAGTTCTACTTATTGATATTGCCAATCGTCACAGTCTTGATATTCTGGAACTCGGCCAGACCATATTTGCTGCCCTCTCGGCCAACGCCACTCTCTTTAATACCTCCAAAGGGGGACTCGGCTGCGCTGATTATGCCAGTATTAACTCCAATCATACCACACTGCATCGCCTGCGCAACACGCATAACTTGCCCAATATCCTTGCTGAAGAAATAACCGGCAAGTCCGAACTCAGTATCATTCGCAAGGCCAATGACTTGTTGTTCTGTGTCGAAGGGGAAGATAGCAGCCAAGGGGCCAAAGGTTTCATCTGTGGCCACCATCATTTCACTGGTTGCTCCGACAAGCACTGTAGGTTCGTAGAAAAAGCCCTTTGCATCACTGGGGGCGCTTCCTCCAGCCAGGAGCTTGGCACCCTTTCCAATGGCATCTTGGACATGCTGATCGACCTTGGCGACAGCTGCAGCATTCACCAACGGTCCTTGAGTATTCCCCTCAGCAGTACCCTTACCGAGCTTTAGGTCTTTTACCTTGGCGACAAGTCTCTTTGAGAATTCATCCACTAAACTTGACTGAACAAATATCCGGTTCGCACACTAGATTTGGTCAAAACTGACATGCTGGGAGTCTTTTACACAGTTACTTACAACGCATGTCTGTCCCGTGGCTCGGAACTTGGAGATCATAGCGCCCTCAACGGCGAGATCAAGGTCGGCACTTTGAAACACCACTAGGGGCGCATTACCGCCCAGCTCCATACTTACCTTCTTCATTGAGCCTGCGGCAAGCTTTGTAAGCATCTTGCCGACCTTTGTTGACCCGGTAAAGCTAAGTTTAGAGATCTTGGGATTTGTAGCGAGTTCTGTGGCAGCACTGCGGTCCTTGGTTGGCACGACATGTATACACGAGCTTGGGACCCCTGCAGCAAGAGCCAACTTTGCCAGTGCAAGTGCTGAAAACGGTGTTTCGCTCGGGGGTTTGATAACAACAGAACAGCCGGCTGCAAGCGCAGGGGCGGCTTTGCGAGTGATCATAGCGGCGGGGAAGTTCCATGGCGTGATGAGACTACAGACACCGACAGGTTCCTTGAACGTCATAACCACAGTGTTATGGAAGGATGAAGGGATGGTATCTCCATATGAACGTTGAGCTTCTTCTGCAAACCATGCAACGAAAGAAGCGGCATATAGGATCTCTCCCTTGGCTTCGGCCAATGTCTTTCCATTTTCTGACGACAAAATGAGAGCCACTTGTAGGTTATTAGTGTCAATAACTGTCATTGTTTCATTTAGATGAAGGAGGCGAACATACGATCATCTACATTGGAAACAATGAGGTCATTCCATTTTTGGAGTAGAATGCTTCGCTCCTTTGCAGTGGTAGAGGTAGAATACTCCTGATATCCTTTGTGGGCGACTTCGATAGCTTCGACAAAATCAGGCAAACCAAGGTCAGCGCAGCGGGCGAGCTCTTCACCTGACGACGGTTCTATCACGGAAAATTCTTTGCCCTCAGCTGCAGAGCGCCATTCGCCCGCAACGAGGCCCTTCGTTACGAAAAGCGATGGGTCGTTGAGGTTTAATGGCGATGTTGGACTCATGGTTGTAATGCTGGTACTCTAGGGCGGTAAGGCTGTGATCCAAGTGTACAAAGACTAGAACAAACCCTACGTTATATAGTGGTTGTATCCAAATGCCAACTCTGCCCGGTCGGGACAATGAGCGTCCTTGTGACCATGCACCCGACAACATCCGAAACCCTTGAAGCCCAGTCCATCCGTTAAGGATCTTATGTAACGAAGTCCAGGTTTGAAGACTTGTCAAGTTCGATTGACCAGAATACAGTGATTTAGCGGCATTGTTAGTGACCAAGCTTCTCCTTCCGAGGCCGATCTGCGTAGGTCCCGACGGATGATTTCACCTTCCGTCGGAACTACCAGAGGAGAAGAAGAGACAGTCTACCACGAAAGCCTGTAGGCCTCTCCCGAAAGTGGACGACACCCGTGCTCTCCACACTGCATGCCCCTGCCGCCGACCCCACCATCTCCGGACCGCCCCTGGAGGCCAACTTGACGTGTGGGGTCCGCTAAGTTCCGGACGAAGCCCTCATAGTGGCTACTGCTAGTGACCACGACCTAAAAAATGCTTCAGAATTTAAGTCAGCACAAGCAGTGCTAGAGGGCCTTGCGCAAAGTGTTACGACTGAAGAAGCAAGTGGGTTCAGCCGAAGCGGAATATCCAACACGCCAGATGATGCGAATGAAGATGCGAACACAATCGGGACAAGCCATGCCCAGGACGGTTACTGTGTTGCCCTGGTATTTGATGCACAAGATACCAGATCGCAGCTCCACAACCGGTCACCGACACGCCTTGTAACACCATGCGCGAAGCCAATGTCGGCAGCCCTGATCATGCGGAGAGACGAAATCACAAAGGCTTACGAGCCAGGTGGAGACGGCTGGAAATACACTCCGGGGTAAGCCACGTCCGTCATGCTCTTGTTAACCTCAAGTGCGCATCGCCGGGCATCGTATCGCCAAACGTGTCACAAGCGAAGCCGAGTAGTTCTTGTTGACCGAACCGATGAAACGCCAGAGGCGCTGTAACAGCTGAGTCTCTGGATCAACAAAGAAGATTGGATATTAAGACCCAAGCGAGCGAAAGACAAATGAGTCGGTCTGCAGAGCCTAGGGCATCATCACAGAGGGTCCTGATCGCTCGTCAAAGCCCAATCAACTATTACCAAAGTAGTCGGCCTCGTGCGCTTAGAGCGGCGACCTCCAGTCACCGTGGGAAAGATCTGCAGGAGCTTCAAAATCTCTACCGTACGACGATCAGTACCTTCATCCAAGAGTCTAACGATCTCGCTTCTCCCACCGGTTTCTGGTTCGTCCAACGATCAGGTCGTCGCTAGCGCTACGCTGCACGAGTCCTCAATTTCCCGACGACACCAAACACCCTAAGTACGACTTGGCCCGCCACACGTCTGGTCCGCTAGTGACACACCTGTCGATAGGATGGCTACAGAGACTCCTTTCTTCATCCCATCTCACTTACTGCGCACCAGTGTAAGTACCCCCCATCTGCAGTGTAATGAGGACGGTGGCTAACCTGGAAAGTAGCCTCGTGCCAATGATGTTAGTCACTCCTCCAATTCTCTTCATGTTGACGGAGCCGCTGATCCTCGAACGCTTTAACCTCACAGTCACATCCCCGTGATGACTTGACAGTCGGAATATATCTAAGACTTATGCAGACTGCAGGCTGTATTTGTATACTTCCCAGGCCTGCGATTGAAGCAAAACTCAAGATACAATACGACACACACAGTGAGTGTTCCCAACAGTCGCGATGCGCCCAAGATTGATTGCTAACCGGTTTTCTGCAGTCTGCGCATTACCGCTGTAAGTTTCCATCCCCTCCGTCTTCCGCCGGGTATGCCAGGGCGCTGAACATATTCATCTGGCAATGCTGTGACAGCGAAGAAAGTGAGAACGGAGAGGGAAACGAAGGCCCACGCAGATTGCGGCTCTCTCCAGCTGTTGGGAGAACGTACGCCTCGACAACGTTTCGGGCCACGGGCTCCATCTCCCAAGAACCTGACGATATCGCAGCGCTTGTAAGCAAGCATTGCGTCAAGAGCCGGTGGACCCAGAAGATCGATATTAGTTGCCAACTCACGCCACTTCCGGAAGACGATGATATGGAAGGATTTGAGACAGTTACTGCTTTGCTGAGTTTCGTAACCTGAATGGGTGTTTGGCTCATGACCTCTTTGTGGAATACGTTGGGATCGAAACTTACGAGCGGGACGCGGAGACTGTAACAAGGGGTTAGCAAATCAGTCTCCAAGAACGTCGCGACGTTGGGGGGCACTCACAAAAAGGCTTTGATGGGATGAAGAAAGGAAAAGGTTCTCTCGAGAAAAATGTTCGACTTATGTGGCCCACTGTCTTCGAGCATGGCAGGTGCGACACCACGGAATCCACTGGTTCCGAAACAACCAGCGTCATCGCCCTCCCTTTTGGGAAGGCACTACTTCTACGTCTACAGGTACCTAGGTACATCCAATATCTTCCATGATGCCTCGTCCCACCCTGCGCCAATCATCCGCGGATCCTAGACAGTACCTTATTGTAAGACACACACACAGTTGATAGGGATCCTGCGGTTCCAAAGGCACACGTATTACGATTTCCTTGTTATCAGGTAGAGAGAGGACAGCATAAGCAACAATCTTCTGTTCAGTGTCTTTGAATGGACCAATGGACAGTTGGATCTCCATTATACTGCATCCTACTCATTTACAGAGAAGTTTAGGCGTAACCCTACAAGACAGAACAGCAATTGCAGAGTTGACGAAAGCAGGAGACGACGACAACATGGGTCATGATATCAATCATATTATCTACATTGAAATGCCTACATGAACAGTCTCTCGTCGAGCATTATCTCCAAGCTTCCTCCTGCCCAGCTCATACCTGAATCTCCCAACGAGGCCAAGACCAACCTAGTATGCTGAGATCAACATCGATATAATGAAACCTTGTTTCGAATTTCTTGGACACCCTTTTGGCCAAATGCTATTGATCGATAAGGATTGCGTTTTGGAGTTCGTCGTCGTGGTGTCCAAATCGTTGAGTTTGGGTGGGCAAAGCCCGGTTGACATCGACGCTCATCCTCGAATTGGCCATTTCGGATTTTTTGTGTGTTTTGAACCTGGAGGGTTGATGAAATCGATGAATGTAGATATAAGGGCTTCTCATAAGAAGAGCAAGCACGAACGGCGACCTCGAACAGAGTAACCCTGGCTGCCTACAGTCAATCTCGCATCGTGGCCAGACAGTAGCGCTTTCCTCCTCTTGACTTTGCTGATTGATTGTAAGCTCCTCGCATTGTAGTTTCCCAAGGCCTGGCCTGCCGGGATAGCATAGTCACTCGAATCGAAAGAGGACCGGGGTTTGCCGAATGGTAGCTTCCTTTTCGGAAGACGAATTGGTCATCGCTCCCCATGTTTCAACAGACACCGAAAGGCAATTTCTTGTTCTAGAAAGGGCCAATATCTGCATCGCATTGACCACTATAGCTGTGCGAACGGGTCGCAACTGTTCAGCCGTTTTCGTTCGGGGGTATCAGGAGACACACTAGGATCTTCGCAGCGGCAAGAAAGGCCGATCGTAGCAGATATATATATCGGGTACCTTTAACCCTACATCACAGTAGGCAGGGTAGGAGGGGAGGTCGTCCTTGACGTATCGAGTCACGGCGTTTTAAAGGTGCAATCCGATGCGCGGAAACGTTCACCGTAGGAAAGCAGTTCGCGAGGTAATATCCAACGCCGACAGCATCCTGAGGACTGTTCCGACAGGGGGGTCGGCGTCCCCTGCCTGTTTGTCAAAAGAGCTTTTGGCCGAGGCGTCCGGCCTTGGCTTCCGGAACCCCGATACATCGTGGCTCAATGAGTGCATCAGAGCAATACCAAATTTCGAGACGGCGCAACCGGCGATGTTGTAGATGGCACGATATTCATGGCAGGTTCCTTTGTTGATAACGGTTCAAACCCGCAATTGAATCCTCGTCATTATCAGCGAGGTAGTGCGGTTTCGTCCGTCGGGTTGAGCTTCACTTTTTGTTGACGATGCGAGCAGAGGATCAAATGGAGGAGTAAGGCTGTCGGTTGGCGTCCGAGGGCGAGGCGGATAGCCAGTGGTCGTAATCATCATCATGAACGAGCCCACCGTGTAACACATCCCTCTCCGAAGAAGTCGATCGGGAATTTCCCCTCTTGGTCGTTGCGTTCTTCGCCGGGTCGAACAAATCGTTGAGGAAGCCACCAGTAATGGTTCCAAAGGATAGTGCATGAACGAGACCTTGGCCCTATTGCAAAGATGGAAAGAAGAAAAGTCGTGGATACGTACGTCGACCGACAGTGGTAGGTGGCTGTGTCACCGTATTCACCTGGAGTCAATGTTCAATGATCGCCGTATCGAAAAGGCCGCCGTCGCTGGGGATAGCACCAGTGAGGCGAAGAGGAGCATTCGACCGGTGCTCATCGAGGTGTCGTCATCTGCCCTGTGAGAGTTTGGGCGAGGCCAAATTCCCTAGGACTCTCGCTCAAAACCGGCGATGGCAGTAAAGGTGCTGGCGTGAATTGTCAGTCCGGATCTCCTTCGATCATTGCACCAAGCCCGCACACTCGAGGGCGTCCAAATGCTACCGACGGCTTCCTACACCATCCTGCGCATACACGCCATGTATTGGATGACCCCTGTCCGCAGGAGGTGGACGCAGCTGCAGCAAGAACTTCCAAGGGCCCCGGTGGAGTGTCCGGACCACTGCACTTAGTGTCCCTTTCCTGCAACCAGCATGGGCCGCACTGGATGTCATAGAAGTCGATAGGCTCTGTTGACTGACAAGCATGAGAGCTGATGGGACTGGATGTGACAGGCAGATATACCGCTACCGCGGAGCGAGCATATGGTGCATGTGATCTCGTCACCCGCTCGCTGGCTCTGTTCACGGAGAAGGAGATCCGCATCTATTGACTAGTATCCATCTCATGTCGTACTTCTCACGGCGGCGTAGACGAGCTGCAGCTGGTATCGTATTTGTTTCTCGCTTGCTTGTTCTATACGTGCTGTGGGTGGGTGTCGATGGAAATCGTTGTGCTCTATTGGTCCACGATAAATTCTAGGCTTTGGCTGCAGCGTGCATTTTCTCGAATCTCGTATCCCGCTCACCCCTTCACTTGATCGGACGGTACTTCGTTCGTTGACAAGGGAGATAATTAGTGGCTCATGTAGTTAGGGCGCTGGAGCGAAGACCGTGATGTGCAACCAGTGATGCCACGATGCTTTGAAGCTGTGGCCTACGTGAGGAAGACCTCGAATATGGGTTTTGCGACCGCAAATACTGACGCAAGAGCGCGCCTTCCTGATTGGCTACTGCTGCCAAGTTTCGTTAGGATTTGCTGATACCACCATGGGAAAGTTACTTACTTCCAGCTCGTCCAGGGCCCTCAATCTCTCAGCATCTGAGGGCCTTCGCATCGCGCTTGTTCCCTCGCTCGTCTACCTGAAGCGTGGTCTTCCGATTGTCGATGCAGCGTGCACCTCATACCGCGCTTGTTCCGCCGCCGACATCTGCGTCTCCTTGGTGACGGTTTGGGCCCTGCAAGTGGTCATCTGGATCAGTCAAGGGTTGTCGGCGAGCAGGCGTCTCTCTGGACAGGAGTATGAACGTGCGGTTCCGGAGTCCGTGGTTTGGACAATATCGAGGTTGTGCCGTGAAGCAAACCGAGACGCGGTAAGGGTGCGCTGCGAGTGTTTGTCGTCTCTCATCTGCGCGGCGCGTGGTTGGAGACGATCAGGAAATTGAAACAAACAGCGGTGCATTTTCTTTTGTAGGGTACGTAGGATGTGACGAAATGGCTAGTGGGACAATGAACAAAGGCAAATTGAGGTGTCGGAGGGCTGTACTCTTGGGCAATATGCAGAGTCATGATAATTTTGTAGAGGAGAATCTTACCCGTAGATAACCCGACCGGGGGGGCTGTCTCATGTGCTTCGGCAGTCGGGCAAAGGGGTGGAAGACCGAGATATCAATGGGATAGACTGTAATATGGTGGGAATAAAGAAATAGGCACGGCGACGTCTACCTCAGGAGTATCAATCGTAAGCAGACCTGGGTGAGCGAGGGTGGAATTCACGTCGGCAACTGCGAGTGTTAGAAAGAAACGGAAGACGTCAGATTGTGGATGGGCGTTGGTATTTATAAGTAGGTTTCGAAAAAGCTAGGTTTCAATCGAGGTAGGGTGGTGATATCGCTTCGACAGGGTGCGCGACCACGTGACTTCCCTCAACGGCGTTGATGTCATGTAATGGGTCAATTTCTACGGGAAATGATATTCTACTCTCACATACCAGCAAGCATTCTTCATTCAAGTGGTAATGGAGGTCATACACTAATCTGGACTTTGAATTCGGGCTTTCTAAGTTTCTAGCCCGCTCCGACAAAATATAGAACAATGTTATTCAAACTGTTTGACCAGGGTCAGTTGATAGCCTGGGAGCTTCCTACATGGGTGGACCTTTTTCGATGGCAGGGATTTATAGATATCAAAGTTAGTTGGCGAGTCCGTGACTGCAAACTGTCCCGGGTTATGGAACAAGTCGTAGGCAACGCAGCTCGTACGAAGGTCCCGGGCGGAGGTGAAAGCAGTTGAAGTGACGACCGTAGGATAACCTTTTCTTAGCGAATTTATACTTTCATCAAAGCATCGTAACTCACCTGCCTACGCAGAACTCTGTTCTAACCTTGCTCTCACAGAATTCCGGCTGCTGAAGTAACTATCTCGAGATATCCAGAGGAGTGGTCAAGGTGGGTACCAAGAGGCCGTGACGGCTCTAGCAACGAGTGGCCGGTATCCAACCGACACCGGTTAGTAAAATGAACAGACAGTACTGGGCCATATTGATGTCAGACGATACAAGAACCAAAGCCGAGGGGTCGAGAGGGGTTCGAAACGACTGGAAAGATCAAGTTGTTACAACTGGCGGACGACAGCCACGGGGAACGGAGATCTAGAGAGAATCGAAGGGACAGACAGGCGAATAAAGGGATCAGCCCAGCAACGGTTAAATGATCGGAAAGCAGATCGCGATGTGGAGAGGCTGATGTGGTAGTGCGAGGGTGACGAAATAGTGGGTAAGGAAGAGTTGAAGCTGTTATGGACAAGTGGCCAAGTGGTAGTAGGTATATCGATACCGCAATCCTAGGGAAAGGTTAGTTAGCACAAGGGATCTGGAACAGAGGCGGTTTAAAGGTTTTGCGTGCCTGTTGATTGTTTACGAAACGCCCCAACGAGATCTATGTACCTCCGTGAAAATGGGTCTGGGTCTTTGAGACGCCTACCTCCCGGAGCCGTCTCACTCGTCGCCGCTTTTCTTTCTGTCCTAGCGCTTCGACACGCCCACATGTCAACCCCGCTGCGCGGGTCACCACGCCTCACCACTGCGTAAGGCTCGTAGTTCGACCTTGTCAGCTCGCTTCCTCCAATACTTGGCCCTACCGTCCTGGTTCCCAGCTCCGTCTCCCCAGCCGTTTCAACGCCCCCTTACCACTTCACCTCTGAGACCACTGCAAGCGCCACCTACCCATCGCCTCCGGTCCTCTCGTTTATATCTTGTGTAACTGCGACAAGGTTGAACGCGCATAACTCTGCTCCCCAATGGTGAAGTGGACATCATACGCGAGATCTGTATCGGTGTATTAAACAAGTGGGATCGCGCGGAGGGGTCGAAAGGTAAAGGCACATGCAGCTGAACGTTCGAGAAACCAGGCGAGGGAGCTCGACAACATCACAGGCAAGTCAGTGAGGTACCAACAACTCTCAAGCAACCAGAGACTTTGCGTTCAGCTTTGAATGGTGTTTGGTAGTAGAGGAGATTGTAGCAACTGAAGAGCCGAAGTTGAAGGAACTGCGGAGGAAGAGCGAGGTAACGGCGTGGTCGCAGGAGGGCGCCGAAGCGGTTGATTAGGGGCACGTAAGCCGATGGAGCGACAGGTCCGAATGTCCATAAGGTGCTGAAGTGTTCTGAGATAGAGGACGAAGGTAGTCCAAGGACAGGAGTTCAGGTAGACGGTGAGATGTCGCGGAGGCATCAACGCAGCGACTGACCTAGTAGAAGCCGCTGGAGTGGTTGACCAGGTAGTTGTAGTCCAGTGAGCTGGAGAGAAGGGGTTAGCGATGTCCAAGAAATGGAGTTGGGGGAGTTGGATCAAGGCAGTTAGACCAAGGAACACTGTTCGGGCTGTTCCAGTCGCGGACTCTCGATCGCCCTAAGACTCAGCATAACGGACGATTTTTTACGATAATCTTAGCCTAGCCCTAGGCTGATCATCCTCAGCACATCTAAATCTTCAGATGAAAGTACGCATTGCGGGCATCTTCATCACCTGATGTGTCACAAGCAAACTCCGAGTAGAAGTCAAGACGTTAAGGTCTGCAAGATGGTTAGCGGAGTTCAACCACGTACCGAGGATGATGGATGATCACGATACAACAAACCGTCCGTGCGTCTCTCACATTGCCTGAAGCCCAAAGTTTGAACCAGGTCCCCCGGCGACACCGCGTGGAGGTTGTGAGAGTCCGACTTCGCCGCCCTCCCCCTCAGGAAATTTAACGCTCGGTATCTCTGGCACAGGTGGCACAGCGATCCGGCAACAAGCACGCCCGCGCCGTAGGTAGGTCACGTCGGCTACTCTCTTCTCATCTCTCAAATATCATCCCACTTTCCAGTTTTGTATCGCTTCTTCAGGTGCGTAGGTGGATCCCACGACTTCTTCTGTGTCGGCCATAGTTTCTGCGCCTTGCCCTTCGCGTAATCAGTCAAAGTACCGTTCTCATCGGCAAAGTACAATGACTTGTAGGCGTCGATGATCCCCAAGTATATATCTCGTCTCTCTTCATCAATCTCTCCATTTGCATGTCTCTCTTCAATGTCGGGTTTGTACGATTTGATGGCGGCTTCGAAGCTCGACCAATCAAACCCCTTTGTTGGGTCTTCTTCTTCAAGCTCCACCTTGACGTCTTCCTTCTCTTTTGTTTTCCAGTAATTTTCGATCTCTGGCGGCTTTTTGTGACATAATTCGTTTCTCTCACTGTACTCCTTGACCCATATCAGTACGGTAGTGCGTGACACTCCATGTAGCTCGCACATCGGCTGTAGACGGTCCAGAAATGGTGTAGCAGGAGTGGTGTCTTCATGACCAGCAGCAGCTCGCCATTCTTCAATCTTAGCTTTCTCGGCGTTCACTTTCTCCTGGGTGCTCGTGACGTATCGCTTGGTGATGCATTCCCACTCTGAATCTTTGTCAGCCATTTCTGATTCGTTGATCTTCCCCCAATCCAGGCCGGGTCCTTGGTATGGGGTTTTGTTGGCTTTTGCTTCTGCCATCTTGGTCTGTTTTGCCTGTGCCAATATCAATTTGTTCTCTTCCACGTATTGGTTTCTGATTTTCTCCCTGTCTTCTTTTTGCACTGCCACTTCCTGTTTTCCGTACCAGTGAAGGATGTCTTGAAGCCGGTCGCCGTAGTGGCAGAGGAATTTGAACTCGTATATTTCTGCCCTTAGTTCTGCGTTGGTCTGTACTTGCTTTTCGAGGCTTTCGATCTTCTGGGCCATGCTGTCTTCGAGGCTTTTGATCTTTTCGGTCATGGTCTTGCGCTCGTTCTCGGCGGCTTTGCGTTCTTTCTTACTAACATGGGCCTGCTTCTGCTTCTCCTGGAAGAACTCAAAGGTACTCTCCAGAAGGGACTCTTCAATATCATCAGAGTCCGCCGCCTTGTCAGCTATCTCAAATATCTTTTCTCGTAAACGGTTTGATGTGGGGCTTAGCTCTTGGTATTTCTTCAGGTCGCAGAGGACCTTTTCAGTTACATCACCATGCTTGCGCTTCTTTTGGAGGATTGGAAGCTGCTTGCTTGAAGACATGGCAATTTCCTTGTTCGTAATTGTGTATTTGTTAATGTTTGTGTTAATGTTTGTGTTAATGTTTGTGTATGTGTGTGTGTTTGTGTGTGTGTCTTTGTGTTTGTCTTCGCGTTCTGTATTCTGTATTGTGTCTCCTTGTTGTTTTGTCTAAGTTTCTGGAGAGGGGGGATCTCTTTGGAAAGATGATTGGTATGGCCAAATGGCATATGGAAGGGGCGGCCGCTCATACCTGGGGCGCTGAAGATAGAAGCCGCCGGATGACGACGTGCTTAGTACCTTCCTCAGCAGTATTGCCGCCACCACTTCATGCATTTCCAGCACGAGAACATGAGACACCCGAATTCGAAATATCATCCATTAGGTAGGTAGTACTGTACTAGGTGTTGCATGAACTCACGACACCTCTCAATTCGCGCTTTCCTCCCCGCTAATGACTTTTCCGGAAACTCGCGGACACTTGGGTGAAAGGAAATCCACAGAACTGTGCGCACTAGCTATGAGATCGAGGTGAAGTTGATAATTGAATTAGGCTTCGTTGCCTGTTCTCTTTTCTATTGCCCTTTGAGGCCGACACAGAGACATGGCGCTCACTACGGTTAGTAGAAATAGCAGTTCTGGGTATCAGAGATGGAGTATCTACTAACTTCGAGTAGCGCTAGGAGGCTTTATGGAAACAATTCTTCTTTTGACAACCTGGTATTCAGGAGAAGCGACGAAGCGAGACGACGTATTCCTCTATTCGGGTTTGCTAGTTTGAGCCCAGGCCAGAGTTTGGGCCAATCTCTGCTGCCAACTAAGGCTACTGGATCGATCGTCGTTACGGACTCAGTTATTCACACTTACTTTCTCGCCTCTGTCTCTGAAATTTCTCACCTCTGTTGCTGTAGTTCGCCGTCATTGTACCCTATCCCTTGAAAGACTCAATCCAGCCTTGTCGAGCAGTCTGCTGGCGACTCGTCGATATCGCCGAGCTTTTCGCACAAGTTCCCATCACGGATTAACTTTTGACCTGAGACAAGAGAAACAGCTTTCGGTGGAATTCACCTTCCATCTTACCTATCTCGCTCAAACGCCTTACAACACGCGAAAGGATGCTAGACATCTCCCTGCCAGAATACTTTTTTTTTTCTTTCACAGCACATTGCCAATATGCAGTCCTGAGGAAATCCACTAAACACGCCGTCAGCCATCGTCTCCTCAATAATTGTCTGCCCATCGAGCTGTCACGTGGTACGAGCCTACCTGGCGGTTGCCTCACCCTCGCACGCCCCGCCTCCAGCAGCAACAACAACAGACTGGCACCTCTCAACTGCGGCGAAGCCGAGATGGCCGTCTGGCCATGTTCAGACTCCATTCCACGAAACGTGAGTGCGTCTTTGCCTCGCCTTCCCGTCATATCATCTGAACCGATCATCCTGCGATTCATGCACCCGGGAACGTTCTTCACGATATCCACGACGCGACAGCCCCACAGGCTCAATTGAACCAACTGTCAGCAGATTCGGACTTGATCGCGATGCGTCTTGAGATCAATTTTAACTAATCTTACAGTCTGCGACGTTTCAGCTGTAACTTCCAATCCCTTTCATGGTCTGACTTATATAGCGTGTCGCTAACATTGTTCTTCTAGCAAAAGCCCACGAACTTTTTCCCATACGTACTGTACACCTCAGTACCGAACGGAACATCACTAACATTAGTGGTTTCTTCCTAGGCTCTCTACACACATCAACCGTAAGTTTGTCCCATCTCTCTCAATGCACTTTCAGAGTTAACATATCTATAGAACGAACAACCATGTCTGATCGAGTAAGTCCCCCAAGGCTACAGTGTATCCATTACGGTATCTAACATTGATCTCAGTATTACGGCGATCTCCTTAGTCCCTCCTCTGGCCCATATGCCCTCGTCGTCCTCATTCGTTCCATCGACATCCTCTACACTTCAACGATTCCAGCAGCTCCCAAGCCTCGGTTTCTCGAACCCCACTACTCCATCAATGCCCAGCTTTATCAGCACGAAAACCTTGAGCATCCATCCTTTCTATACACGAGACGACATACGACTCGAAGCATGCCGAAAACTAACATCAACTGTAAGGCAACAACAACTACCGTAGCGGCGAACTGACCAAAGCGCACGACAGGAAGGAGGGTACAGAAACAGAAGGGAAGAAGTCTAGCGGGATCGAGGCGAATGATACTGAGCAAGTCCTTCTTGTGAGAACCCGAAGGAGTTCGAGACGAGGGAAGAGATCTGGCCGAGGGTCAGCCACAAAGAACAAGGATTTCCTGAAACTATTCTAAGAATACAACCTTCTTCGCCCTAAGAAACGACATGTTTTGCTCACTTAATGAAATTTTGGACAAGCATTTTTGTCTCGAGGCGATGATCCGATTGGTGCGGCGATGCAGGGGTTTTTGACAAAGGAATCCACAACAGGGAGCGATTGTGAACCTCATCCCTTCCATTTGCCTCGGCGAAAGAATGAATGTGCCAACCATTCTCCACTGTTTTCACATCTCGACGCCTCGTTAGACTTTGGCCCAAAATGAGTCATAGGCCGAAGCCGAACATCCTTCATTCATTCTCTATCCTATTCGTCAATGCGCAACGTATAGAGATCGACAGGGAAACGTGGAGGTTGCTGTCGTCATGTTGTCTCTGTAGGGTATGTTTTCGCGTAACATGCTGGTTAGTAATGAGTTCCCCGCTTGCTGATCACCAACCAGATGTCGAGCCGGCTCACTCGCGCAACCAGGCCACTGTCCAGAATCAGTAAAGATCGACAGTCTTCGAGGGACGGCCAACTCTTGAACATCAGTTGACGACTCCGCACGAACGACAGTCCAAGCATATAATTACCCAACCAGTACAATCTTCATTTGAAACTCACTCACTTCAATCGCTACCATGGGTCGTCTAGACGGTAAAGTCGCTATTGTCACAGGTCAGTCTCCCATCTCATTCGCTTTCAAAGCTAACAATCTCAGGCGCCGCATCTGGCTTTGGCCAAGGTATCGCAGAACACTTCGCCGAAGAAGGGGCCAAGGTCCTCATCTGCGACATCAACACTGAAGCAGGTGACAAAGTCGCAGCAACATCCGACTCTTTCGCGTTCCAAACCATGAACGTCACCAAAGCAGCAGATTGGCAGAGCGCGGTCGAGAAAGCGGTGCAGACTTGGGGACATGTTGATATTTTGGTCAACAACGCGGGGACGAGCTATCAAAACAAGGTACGTTGTGCGACAATCAATTGATAGTGATGGTTACTGATGTCGGCAGAGTACGAATCTTGTCACCGAGGAGGAATTCGACAAGGTCATGAACGTCAACGTTAAAAGTGTTTTCCTCGGGAGTAACGCTTTCACAGCACAAGTCAAGAAACAAGGCACTAAGGGATCAATGATCAACATCGCCTCAGTCGGAGCACATCGGCCAAGACCTGGCTTGGTGTGGTACAACGCATCCAAAGGTGCCATTACGAATGTACGTCCAACTTCCCACTTCAGCGAGAAGAGAGAAGAGACAAGAGAAAACTAACAAAACAGGCAACGATGGGTCTCGCAGCAGAGTATGGCCCCGACGGTATCCGGGTCAATTCCATCTGTCCACTCGCCACAATGACAGGTCTCCTACCTACCTTTATTGGCAAAGAAATAACACCCGAGGTACAGAAGGCTTTGGGAAACGTTCCACTCGGAAGAATGGGGGAGGTGAGAGATGTCACCAAGGCAGCTGTGTTTCTGGCGAGTGAGGATGCCGAGTTTATTACGGGTGTTAATTTGGATGTTGATGGTGGGAGGGCTATCTAGGAGCAATTATCAGGTCATGATATGCATGTTGGTTGTATCTGCATGAGAACAATGGAATGCCAAGTTCGGTAGACATGGGTCCCTTGCTTAGAAGGATTGTGACAGGGCGGGCGGGTGAACGGTAAATTCCCCTATGCAGCTTGTCGATCCATTGACTGGATCTGTTGGTTGACATGTGCGACATGTGAAATTGTGCAGGGTTGATCCTGCAACCGTGACGGTACACGTTGCACTTGGCGTGAGATGAGAAGAGAGAAAAGAGAAAATTGATGTCCCGGCGATGAGGAAAGGGTTGCCAACAGGTTTGAATCGCGATGGTTTTAAGGGTGATGAGATCTGGGTGTGTAAGGTACAGCGATTCGTATCGAGCCTCGAGGTTGTCGCAGATTTAAATCGGTTAGAAGATCAGATCATGCCAGCCAACAAGGTTTTCATGCGCAACTCTATGAGGAGAGAAGAGACAACAATGTGTAAAGCACCGTTAAAGCTCGATTGACTACCGACTCATTCATTCTACCCAATCCATCCAGACGACGCGTTGCGATTTTCCTCTTACTTCTCAGCAGCAACATTCTGGCTACTGCGACTAGAAGGAACACCAGTAACAGCGTTATCCGGCGCCTTATCACCATGAGCCTCCGAGATCAACTTTCTATCAATAGCAGCGCGCTCTTCATCAGTAGCATCATTAATATGCACAGCGACTTCATCACCAAATTGCTTGCCAATTTCTTCAAGTGAAAGACGCGCTGTTTCAGGCCAGAAGAAGTAAATGGCTGGGATGAAGAAAACGCTCCAGACAATGACGAGGAGGAAGTATTTCCAACCGACTGCGTTGAAGCCGATTGGGGCGGATTGGAGGAGGATGATTGTCGCTGGTTGAGTTAGTATGAGAGTGGAGTGTGGCTGGTGATATTGCTTACCTGCGAATTGACCAAAGAGGGACCATCCAATGCCGATGGACCGGATCTCAGTTGGGAAGATCTCCGAGACGTAAAGATACATAGTCGTGTTACAGAAAGTGCCCTGGAAAGCGAGGTACAAGAACATGAACAGCACTCCGATAGCGTTTCCTGCCTTGTTATCTGTACCAGCGTAAAGCGAGATCATAGCGCAGTAAACAGAAGTCGTGATTACAATACCGACAAAACCGGACATGTACATTTTGCGACGGGAGTTGACCTTGTCGTGAAGCCAAGCACCGCCAGGATTGTAGATGAGACCAGCGGTCGTCAGCCAAAGGGCGGAGAGAAGAAGAGGCATGTAACCAGTTTGACCCAGGCTGGTGTACAGGATGACAGCATAATTGTTCTTGTCATGGTTATTAAGATATCGCCATCTGGGATATGAGACTTACGATGATGAGAGGTCCTCCAAATTCGGCACCCCACTGCGTCATGAAGCCGATGATCATCCTCTTCCTGTAACTACTCTTCTTCAGGACAGCCTTCCAAGGACTTCCACCATAAGCCTCAAGTTTCTTACCATCGAGCTCCAATTGCTTATCAATCTGATAAAACTCTTCCTTCGCAACAAGATCCTCTGGATCCGACGCCGATCTCCTCAGTCTCACCAACACAGACCACGCTTCGTCCCGCAAACCCTTCGACATAAGCCAACGTGGTGATCGAGGAATCCAGGGTGACCCAGCGAGCAGCACAATGGGCGGGAGGATCTGGAAAGCGAGAGGAAAACGCCAGCCAAATTCGAGGTTAGATGAGAAGTAGACTGCGAAGCCGATCCAGGACGAGAGCATGTATCCAAAGACGAGGAAGATGGCGTGATGTCCTACGAGCCAGCCGCGCGCAAGAGGGCTGGACATTTCGGAAAGATACATTGGTGTCACCGTCGCCATGAGACCAACACACATTCCCATGATCCATCGTCCAGCTTGAAACATGGCAAGATTCTGAGCGGCGCATTGAAGAACACCTCCAACAATTCCCAACGCGCATCCGAATTGAATGCTTCTCAATCGACCATAATAATCACAAGCCCACATGAGAATCAAACACGCGACGGCGCCACCAGCTGAGAAAAGACCGTTCGCTGTAGCGATTGCTGGGGTAGTGATGGTATCGTAGCCTGGTTCGCCATTTTGGGGAAGGTTGAAGAATTGGTACCAGCCTGGTTGACCGATTGTGCTTCCGATGATGGATGCCGCGTAGCCGTATGTCTGCAAATTCAATTAGTTAATGTTCTTGGAGGAGGAATTGGAGGAGCGACGTACTGTGCCGCCGATTGCGACAAAGGTGATGACAAGCTTGTTGTACAAGCTTGTCTGGTTCCCGGTTTGAGCCATGTTCACCCGCGATTCAATGTCAATGCGGCAAGAAAAAAGAAAACAAGTTGAGAATTGATCAGAAACAAAAGGTCTGATCGACAAATTTTACCTTTCTGTCTTTCGGTTCTTTTGAAGGGTGGTTCCCCCACTAGGAACTCGGTTGCCGATCCCCGGTAGACATTGTTCTGCAAGTACAGGGATGAAATTGATAGTCGCCGTGGCTTCCCATTGTGACAGTTTCCACATGCAGGGTTCAGAATAATTATCATCAAACATCCTGAGACCAACAGACCAACTGCGCAAGGATCCATTAAACCGGATCATATTATCTACTTTTGGATTGAAGTCCGCAGTCGGATCACGATCTTTGTACGTATAACAAGGGCGTCAATGAGTGCAGCATCGATTGTTCCTGCATCACCTGAACTCATCTTACTACATTGCTCATACCAGTACAATGGATCCTTCAATCATGGAAAAGTCCTGGTATGAACTGCCCAACCCGAGAAAGGTCTGGATCGGCCTACCCGGTTCTCACGAAGAAGGCCTCGGCCGTCTCGTCCTACTCACCCCCGAAAGAGTCGCAAACGCAGCCCAGTCTCAAATTCTGACAGGACGAAGAGTTAATCTGGGCTGGGATTTGAACAAGCTAGAGTTTGCTTGTTTTGACAGACAGCCTTGTGAGATGAAGATGGTTCCGTTATTGGATGGTGTGGCGTTTGATGATATTTACACTTTGAATCCACAGCAGAGTAGTCAGTGGGATGGGCTGAGACATTTCAGTATGCCTGTTGAGGAGGGTAGTAAAGAACGTGTGTTTTACGGAGGGACTACGAAGGATGAGATTCTCGATCGGTCGAATGACAGGATCGGTATTCACCACTGGGCTCAAGAAGGAATTACAGGTCAGTTGTCACTCATCTTCTTCTTCAAATAATACTTATTATCCAGGCCGAGGCGTTCTCATCGACTACGCATCATGGGCCGAAAAGAAGGGCATCGAATACACAACCTTCTCCCAACACACCATCAAACTCTCCGAAATCTTCCAAATCGCAACAGAATGCAACATCACATTCCAACGCGGCGATATCCTCCTCGTCAGAATGGGGGTAATAAAAGAGTGGGAAACGAAAATGGACATCTCCGCCAAACAAGCCTACGCTGCGACCAAATCCCCCAAACATGCAGGCGTAGAAGGAACAATGGATGTATTAAAGTGGATATGGAACACTGGTTTCGCAGCTGTGGCAGGCGATGCGATTAGCTGGGAGGTATATGACCCTTGTCTTTAACTGTTGGTTGGTTGCTGATGATCCAGGTGTATCCGCCTACTGAGGGGGGTGTTTTGATGCATGAGTACATGCTTGCTGGATGGGGAATGCCAATTGGTAAGCCACTGATGCCCTTGGCGAGATTTGGTGCTAATGATGGGTAGGCGAGTTGTTCGATCTCGAGAGATTGGCTGAGACGTGCAAGGAATTGAACCGTTGGACGTTTTTCATGGTTTCATCGCCGTTCAACATGCGTGGAGGAGTATCTTCTCCGCCGAATGCGCAAGCTATTTTCTAGGGAGCATGGCATGTGAAGGGAAGAGACAAGGGTGTTGGATCTTGCAATCATGTACATAGAATTTCCAGGTAGCCAACCGACCGATTCAGCCGCTTTGAAGAACAATGGATATAATTGCTTTTTCTCCTCGTCAAGGATCCACCTGAAACCAACGAGTAACCTTGGCCAACCGAACAATGAATATCCATAAGCGACCCTCCATCATATCATACGATAACCTTGTTTTCTCTTCCCGCTCACCCTTCAACGAGCCGCTTCCGGGACCCACCGTCGATCATTAACAAGTTTGAGCGCAATGTAACCTCTAACCAACGAGACAATATTCTCTCTTTGAGTGCCGAGGTTGGTTGGTTTGATGCATGTTTTAATCTCCGTATTTTGTGCAGGTTGAAGATCCTTCTGCGTATACAATGGGAACCTTTTACAGATTGGGATATTTACTCCGATGTCTTGGACTGGGCAGAGGTGTCAGTTTGGTGAAGAATGTCAATGAGGAATGATCGACTGTCGATGCGCACGTCAACTGTCGCAGACCCTTCCTTTTAAACGTCTTAGCATGGAATTAAGCAGGTAACTAAAGAGACTCGCTTAAGATACATGCTCCAGGTACCTAATCCATCAGGATCCAGTTCTCTCAGCCGTGGATAACGTAATCCGTCTACCCGAGTAGCCAATCCACTCCCACAATCACATCCTATAATCACACGTCTTAATGTTTGTCATTAATCACAACTAACAAAATGGAATACTGAGAACACATGTTTGCTCTGATAATTATCTGCGAACAATGTGCGCCACTTAGGGTTCCAGATCCTTTACTCGTGCGATCCTTGTTCGCTCGGCAAGGACCGATCCGGTAGTCTGTCAGCTTTCCTTTGTGCTGCATAATGACATTCGTTACCGGAACATCCTGAGCCAATAATCTTGAAAATGTGCCTGATGACCTTTTGCAGTACTTGCCACTTGCATAGCCCGTGCCCCTGAAGATTCGGTTGATATACTGTGCCGATCCCGTGAAATCAGTCTATGGTCTTGAGCGCTGTTTCTCTTTGACTGCTATCCACCTTCGTTTCGACGAATGTTTTCCACTCCTTAATCTTCAACAATCCCGAGCGTCTGGATACCGCGACACAACATGGTCAAACCAGGCATGGAGCCCCCTCCGGGCCAACAGTCCAACTTCGACAATCCCGATCGAGAGATGTATTACATCTGCATTGCAGCTAACACGATTACCATGGTTGTCTGCTCCATTTTCATGGGATTGAGAATGTGGGCCCGGTACAGACTTTCGATGAGGCTTCGGATAGATGATAGTATGAATACCCGTTCTTATAGACTGTTGCATGCTAACCTGTACAGTTGCTTGTGTCATCGGATATGTAAGTTCTTGTTGGGGTTTTTGGAACGTTTGAGGTTGACTGACTTATCCAAGATTGGATTGATGGGATATTGTGTCATATGTCTACTGAGTAAGTCACCTCACCAAATCCAACGCCTAAAGCTAACAGGTGAAGTGCTGAGATACGGAGGTGGTCTACACCAATGGGACGTCCCAGCAGAACTCGTCCCCCAATACAGCCAAACCGTCTACGCAACAATGGTAAACTACGGCCCAACAGTTTTCGCAATCAAAGCTGCCATCCTCCTCTTCCTAGCCTCAATCTTCGCCCCTTACAAAACCTACGTCAAATGGATCTACGGCTTCCTCATAACAATGGGAGTATACTACGTCGTCATGCTCTTCCTCAAAATGTTCATCTGCTGGCCTATATCCATGTTTTGGGGCGCTACGACCGATGGGAAATGCTTTAATCAACGCGTTCTCATTCTGGTGGATAATATCATCAGTCTTTTGAGTGACATTGTTGTGTTACTACTGCCTTGTCCGCTTACGAAAAAGTTGCAAGTTGGATGGGTGGCGAAACTCAAGATCGTGGCTATCTTTGGTGTTGGTGGTTTGGCCTGTGTTTTTAGTCTTGTGAGATTGGTGTTTATCATCCAGAATGGGGAAAGTCAGGATCAGACTTATGTCTTTCTGCAAATCAATCTCACCGGGTGAGTCACTAACTAACCCCAAACCCCAAACCCGAACATCTCGCAGCTAACCAGAAACAGTATCGCCGAGTGTGGAATTGGTCTCGTCTGCGCTTGTTTCCCGTTTATGCCCATGCTGTGGAAGTCGATTCTTCACAAGGACAAACCCGGTTACTCGTCGAACTATTCCCGGTCGCAGTTTGAGATGATGAGTGGTTCGAATAAGAGGTCGAGAAGCGCGACGCATAATGCTGAGAGTGCGCATTATAAGGAGAATGGAAGTGATGAGAATATTCTTATTCCTGATGGGAAGTCGTATGTTACTACCAAGGTCAGAGCTGGGGATGGTGTCGAGGGAAGTGTTGGGGAAGAGACGGGACGTGGGGCGAGTCTTGACGATTCTCACATTTTGAGAACGGTGGAGGTTACGCGGGTGTATGAGAGCAACTAATATGTTTACTATGTACTATTATTTAGCAAGAGAGGCCAGAAGGCCTATTCCTTGAGGCTTAGGGTACCAAGCTAAAGCATCCTAAACGCTCATCTAAGTCAGCATAAGGTGACTAAAGTGTTTCGTCTCTTAGGCCAGTGGCTTTGATCTCACAATTGACAATTGACAATTGACAATTGACAACAAGTATTGTATCAACATAATTTCATTACTCGTAAATATGATGCGTAAACAATTAAGCTATAGCTACCGCCCAAACACCACCAATGTGAAGATTCCACGATATTGCCATCCAATTTGTTCCAAAGACCAAAGACCAAAGTCGAAAGACTTAGTACTTGTAACGCCAGCCACGCTCGACACCAGAGTTCTCAGTCCAGCCCTCCTGCTCATCAAGCTTCTTGTTAAGCTTGATAGCCCTCCATCGAACAAGGAAAGCAGAAAGAACAGTCAGAGCACATCCAAGAAGCAAAAGTCCACCAGCCATGCGGTAGAAAGGTTCCTGGCTTCGGGGATAGAAGTAGGGGCTGAACCAGTGGCTGACTTGGCTGATGCAGTTGGCGATGGCGATAAGAGCGGCCTTCTTAGCACGGGGGGCGGGAACAACGGTGGTTTCCCAGGAGAGTTGCAAGTTGAGACCGTTGTAGGTACCGCAGACCAAGAGAATGATACCGATGTAGCGTGCTGCCACGTTGATAGTGCCGATGAGGATACCACAACCTGCGGCGGAGAGTATGATGGGGATGACAACGTGGTATGTCGATTCCATGAAGTGACCGCAAGACCAAGCGATGAGACAAGCAGCGATGTAAGCAAGAGCGTAAGGAGGAGCCTGAATAAGGTAGGTGGTCATCTTGTTGAAGCCGAAGGTGTTCATGATAGAAGGAAGGAAATCCTTGAAGGACTGAGCAGTGACGAGAGCAAAGTGCATGAGGCAGAAGTACCAGGTGAAGGGATCGCGAACAGCATCCTTGACACCATCCCAGGTTCCACCGACCTTCTCCTCGATACCACCGTTGGAAACCAAGATTCGGTACTGAGCCATCTCGCGTTCTTGCTCGGTGAGGAACTTGGTGTCATCGGGCCAAGAGGGAAGAACGAAGAAAGCAACGATGGCGACGATGACAGAGACGATACCCTCGATGAGGAAGAACCATTGCCAAGCGTGCATACCAGCGATACCATCCATATGCTCCAGAATACCAGCAGCCAAGAAACCAGAGATGATGTTGGAGATAGTGTTACCAGCGTGCCAAATAGCCATGCGGAAAGGACTTTCTTCTTTAGTGTACCAAGAAGATGTCATGAGAGTCAGACCAGGGAAGAAAGGCGCCTCCATCAAACCGATGAAGAAACGAACGACACAGAAACCAGCACCGTTGGTCATAGCGGGCATGCAGATTGTTCCGGCGCTCCACATGAGCATGACGGTGGGGAGGAAGATCTTGGGGTTTGTCTTGGCCATGATGAGATTACCGGGGAGTTGACCGATGAGATAACCGACGTAGAAGGTAGAGATACCGGTGTTCCAGATAGTGTCGGACATGCCGAGATCTTCCTGGAGACCAGCGAGACGAGCGTTGGAGACGTTGATGCGATCGAGGTAGCTGCAAGGTGTACTGTTAGCAATTGACTCCGGAATGTCTGGTGGTAGGGGACTTACTTCATGAGGAACATGAGAGTGACGCAAGGCATCATATGCCAATCAACCTTCTTGAGAACACTCTTGTTCAACGCAGACATCTGCGTCTCAGAGAGATCCCTCAAAAGAGGGAATCTCGCCTGGATTTCGGTAGCGGGAATGTGGCCGTGGGGATTAACGGCGTTTTCGACACATTCTGCGACCTCAGCTTTTTCATCGCGGACGTCAGTGTCGCTGATGTTGTTGTGGACGGTAGCAGTCATGGTGGCGACGGCGGTGCTTGCCCAAGAAACTGTAAGATAGATAAGAGAAGATGCCGAGACCGAAGATGAGAGACCAAGATGCTTGGAATGTCTTGTCTGCTTGGCTGATGATCAAAATCTGGGGTAGGAGGATGCCCAGCTTATATACTCATCTTGGCGATGTATTCTCCTCTTGCCTGCATGTAACCGAGAGAACAGAAGGAGGAGAAAAATTCGCAAAGGCGCTCTCATCTTGCTAGCTCGTTACTGGCTCATTAGCTTGACTCTAACTCAGATAAGCTTAAATGCCCAGACGCGGAGAACCCAGGTCTAGATTTCCCCCGCAAAGAGAGAATCTGGAGAGAATGATCCCGCGGGACTAAAATGCCAAGGCCTTCCCGGTTTGTGGCTTTCATCTCTGCAGAGTAGTATGATGAGAAGCGAGAAGGCATGGGTGTGTGAGGGAATGCATGGGTGAGGCATTTGACGGGAAGAACGGGAGCTGAAAAAGAAGCTTAAACAGGGAATTGGGGTCGGTGTTGGACTCCGAATCGTACCATTACCCCGGACTGGGGAGGGAGAACGTGGGTGAGTCGACGGGTCAGTTGGGTTGGTGATGCGGGGATGGTCCGGGATGTTGAGATCGGGAGTTGTTTCGGTCTGGGCACATGATCTGTCAGCAGTCAAAAAATAACATGTGGCGAGTGTGTCCCCTGACTCATGGTGCCCTGCGAGCTGAAAGCTGAAAACATGCAAGCGACATCGGAATTAATTGCATGATGTTCATTCTACGTTCAAAACGGTCGTTTAAAATAATTGCAATTGTAAACTCCATAATGCCAAGTTCAAAAAATGAACAAAGCTTTTGCCAATGCTTTGACAACGCTGATCAACGTTGAGATTGTGGGGAGGGGATCTGGGGAAATTGCTTGGAAACAAGGTTGCATAACGTGATTATGCATATTTTCTTATTTTTATGGGTATGTCGATCTTGGTTTGATGTGGATTGGTGAGGTCATCGTGGTTTGTGTGTAGGGTAACTTGAGTCAATTGAAGAGTTTCGACATCAGAGAGAACATTGTCGCGGTTGCGATTGCAGAACTGAAAACATGTAAAAAATGAAAATAACTAAATCGTCTTTCTAGGGACCTATTGAAGCTTCATGAAACGCGTTTGAGATGCCATTATCGTGATATATTGTAAGATTGCCTGTCTCGTGATGTCTCGTGATGCATCATCTTTCAAAGCTGAAACAACCTTACTCCGAGGTTGTGGTGCATTAGATGCCTGTCAACTGACCTGCAGTCTGAAAACATGGATATTCAAAGGTTGTAGAAGGCATTGGTGGTACTTTTGTTGATTTGTTTGCATCCTTTAATAAACAAGGCAGAGATTTGTTTTTCACCGAGCAACACCGGCAGTCCATTTTCAACGTTCGTGAATTTATTCTATTCGACAAATGCTAATGCGAAATCTTTTAACAAGATAAACCAAAACCCAAACACCTTAGATGCAGTGATATTCAGTCCCTCTCCTCTCAAAACCCACTCCCCCGATCGTCCTCTACTTTCCACCCATCAATAGAGCAGCAATATTCTCATAAGCAGTAAAAACAATACCACCACTCAGAATCAATCGTCCAAGTCTCATGGTACTTCCACTCCAGAAAGCTCTCACACCACCGTCCCTCAAAACAGCCGTGAAAGCCTCACCCATGGAAACACCCTTGGCAGACTGCGATCGCGTCTTGATAGTGTCAAAAGGCTGTGTGGCGTACACGGTAACTACACCGGCGACTGCACCGATTCCGAAAGTGATGAAAGGGTTCTTGGCGTCTGAGCCGACCATCTCTTTCAAGATGTTGTACGAGCCCATTCTGACTCCAGATGTGGCGGATTGCTTGAGGGTTGTGGATGTGAGACCGCGGTAGACTTCCTTGATGCCGCGCTCGGCGGCGATGGTGCGGAGGGCATGGAAACCGCCATTTAGACGTTTGTTTCCTGATCGCGCATCATCAATTCTGGAAGCAAGTCAGTATCTGTACCGTGGATGAAGAGGTTTTGGGAACCTACAGAGCAGTCTTGATTCGCTCAGTGGGTGTAACGACAGTTACACTCTCAACAGCACCAGCAATCATACCACCCAGAATATTCTTTCCAGGTGTGAGTTTTCCATTTGAATCGGCCAATTGAGCCTTGACGGAGTCAAAAGTCAAGAAGCGAACACCAGCCTTAGCAGCAGTACCCTATTCCAATTAGCAACAACTCAACAACACTCGGAAACTCAAACTTACGGTGATCAACGAGGAACATCCAGTGTAAATAGCCCGGAATCCATCAGTCTTAACAGTAGTACCGATAACAGCAAAAGGCGACCGAGAAACCTTGACACCCTGCTGTCTAGCACCCAACTGCGACACAGTCTTGGCCCATTCAAAAGGATAAGTAATAGTGGCTTCAATACCACCAGCGACAGCACCAGCAGCTAGAGAAATTCCTGGTGTGATCTTCTTCTTTTGCTGAGGTGTGACTTTGGGAGCGGATATTTGCTTGGGGATTTGTTGGAGGGGTTGTTGTTGTTGTACGGCGTCCATCTTGGCGGTTGTGAGGGGAAGAATTTGCTATGCACGAAATTGAATCCTGACCAAAAAGAGATTACGGTAGAGAAGCTAAAAAGGAGCGGGGGAAAGGAAAGGTAAATAGCCGCGTATTAAATGAATAACGTTGTTGAATTAATTTGAGCCTCAAGATAATGAATCCACTAATCTTAGTCGCTCAATTGGAATATCCCATGGGGAACAACGGAACGGAATGAAACTCACGGGTAAGAATTTACTGACCGTGGTGAGTGGCTGTTGGAGAAGAGGAACGGAACGGAGATAACAAAGCGGAGTAGCCGCACTAACCAGAAACAGCCCGCGGATCAACAGTGGAGCCGAGTGCCAAAAAACCACACAAATCAAGGCAATTTGGTCACTGTTCTCTTCCCGCTCTTCCCGTGGCATTTTTCTTCCCTCTTTCTTCTTCCCTTCTACGCTATCAACCAAACGAAATGCCTGACGCACAGCCTCGCGTCCGCAGACGTGCCACTGAAGCTTGCACTTTTTGCCGAAAAAGAAAGGTACCTTACCCCATTTCTATTTCCCCTCATTGGCTCCCCTCATTGCTTGGTGTCATCCCGCGGGACTAATCCCTACCTAGATCAAGTGCAACGGTCAACGCCCGTCATGCATCAATTGCCAGACCTACGAGAAAGAATGCGTCTACGAACCCGTTCCCGACGTATCCAAAGCCGAAGGCCGGCAACGTCACCAACGCCTGAAGAGCAAATCCGTCAAAGCGAGGACTGCTTCGCCCAGCGCTACGGTAGTCCCCGGATCATCAGTCACCGGTGAAAGTGAAGCAGATAGTAGTCAGCAAAGAAGAAGAAGTCATGATGGCGGTAGTAGTAATGACGCGAAATCCATCACCGCCGCACCTTCTGCGCGCCAACAGTCCTGGGATTCACCAGCTTCGCAACCCATGGATCCAGGCGTCGCGCGTCTTCTCGTGCTAGCAAATGGCGAATCAAGTTACCACGGTCGCACAAGCGCGCTGTTCGAAGATAATGCGCAAGATCAAGAAAGACCGGTTGAGCAGGAGAGCAACCCTCGTATGCCGGACCACTGGGTAGAAAGAGGTCTTATCGCTGAGGCGGCCAAGCAGCGTGGGTACCTCTTCTTATACTTATCGAGCGATAGACTAACGTGTCATGTCAAGGCCAATTGGAGGACATTCATTACAGCAAGGGCCAACTCGACTTTGACGGCGTCGATCCAGACCTGGGAATGCACCTCCTCTCACTCCACTGGAACCGCCAGCACCACTCATTCCTGATTACATACCGCCCGGCCTTCATGCGGGACATGGCCAGCGGTGGACCCTACTTCTCAAAACTTTTACTCAACGCAATTTACTTTGGTTCTTCCAAGTTCAGTCCACGGTTGGAAGTGCGGAAAGACCCCAACGATGTACGCACTGCAGGATGGCGGTATCGCGAAAGGGTGCGAGAGCTACTCGGTGGTTCGTTGGATAGGAGTGATATCACTACTATCCAGGCACTGCTTGTCATGACGAATTCTTTGTTTGCCTTGGGTGATGAGAGGAGTGCTGCTTGGTTGTATGCTGGTCTTGCGTTTAGGATGTTGATTGATTTGGGGCTTCACGTCGACCTGACGAATTCTCAATTATTCTCAGATGAAGATCTTGAGATTCGTCGACGTGTCTTCTGGGGAGCTTTCGGTAAGTCGCCTCATTCATGACAATCTCAGTACTAACCATCACAGTGGTCGACAAGATCCAAAGTCTCTACCAAGGCCGTCCCGTCACACTCAAAGAAGCAGACGCAATGGTCCCCATCAAATTCGTCGACACATACTCCGAACTCGAATTCTGGCAACCGTTCGCTTACTCGACGTCCAAGAACAACTACACCGGTTCACCAGCATACAGCATCTCGACGTTCACCGCGTTATGCAAGTTGTCAATTGTGATGAGCGATATCATGAGTACTATCTACACGGTCCGTACAACGGAGCAGAATCCGGGCGAGTTGTCCAAGATGTTGGATAAGTTGCAGACGAAGTTGCGTGAGTGGCAGGAGTCTCTGCCTGATCATCTTAAGCCGGAGGTGATGAACCAGCCTGGTGCTGAAGTTCCTCCGCCTCATGTCCTGAGTCTTCAGTGAGTCAACCGCTTCAATTGATGCAGCAGAAACTGACTGTTTAGCGCCATGTATAATGTCCTCGTCATACTTCTTCACCGTCCATTCGTCGCCGACGGTCATCTCTACAACACCTTCCGCTCCATATCCGTCGACTCAGTCATCAAATGCTCGGCCGCAGCATCAAGCATCTGCAGTTTACTCCGCGCCTATCACCGCGCATTCTCCGTCCGTCGCGCACCATATCTCATCTCCTACGCAACCTACGTCGCAGCAACAATCCACTGTCGCATCGCCGCGAAAAACGGCAAGGGTTCTACAGCTTATCTCAATCTCATGACCTGTCTTGCAGTGTTCAAAGAGAACCAAGAGACTAATTCCGCAGTGCAAAAAGCTGCGGTTATTATTCATCGATTGATGAGCAAGTATGGTGTTGTGGTTGAGGATATTCCCGATGACGCACTAGAAGCGGAACCAGCCACACGGACACGGGATCAACAGCCTCAACCACAACAACGACCACAGCAAGTCACCAATTTCGAGGGTCCCCCGACAAATACGCAAAGCGAAACATCACCACAAGCAGTTCCTACCGTGGAAGTAAACAGCACCAGCGCCGTTCCCTCTCCTGGGTCAGACTGGATCAACATCGACGGCATCATCCAAAGTTTCCTCCGCGACAGCGACCCAAACATGAACCCCGAACTAGCCACCTACGGCCCGAACCAGAACCAAATCGGACCCCAGTTCCAACCCCCGAAAATACCTCAGGATGGAGAACATTACCTACACCAGCAACAACCTGTCTACTTCCCCGCAAATAACTTTCCCGCGGGTATGAATCCGCCTCCTGTCATGGAGATGGAATGGGGTCAGAACCAGAACCAGTATTGGTCATCCAATCAAGATGCGGCCTTTTTGGAGGACCCCATTTTCGGGTTTAACGGGTCTAATTCGGGTGAGTTTCAGTACATGGGTCGCTGAGATCCCGTCTTCCCGCGGGATTAAGACACCGACGGATGAGACGGCTTGTCCCACGGCAGTGGAGTCGCCGTTCCCGGGGCATGACACTCCGGGGCAGGATACCATGTCATACCAAGCCCGAGAAAAGGCGAATTCAATGGATGCAGACAAGATTTATAACTGTTTTGTTTTCGCTTACTTCTAAGTAATGTTTACTTGATCCAATTGCAGCGTAATTACCATACCAAATCAGATCATACTCACAAACCGCCATCATGGCTATCGAAATTCCCCAAGCAGAGGAGCATTATCCTACCCGCCATGCCCTCTCCTGCGTGTTGATGCGCGCAGGAACATCAAAAGGTCTCTTCATCCACCGCAAAGACCTTCCCGAAAAGGAATCCGAATGGGCGCCTCATCTCATCTCAGCCCTAGGATCCCGCAACAACGACACAAAGCAAGTCGACGGCGTCGGCGGTGGTTCCAGCACAACCTCCAAAGTAGCAGTCATCAACATCTCAGACCGTGAAGATGCAGACGTTGACTTCACTTTCGTCCAAGTCGCCGTCGGAAAAGAGTCTGTTGACTTTTCAGGAAACTGTGGAAATATGAGTTCTGGTGTTGCACCCTTCGCTGTCCAGGAGAGACTTGTTACTCCCAAGCCAGGACAAACGGAAATTGACGTTAGAATCTTCAACACGAATACTAGTCGTGTCATCGTTGAGACTGTTGAGTTGGATCGCAATGGCGATTTCAAGGAGGATGGCGACTTTTACATTCCCGGCGTTAAGACCGCTGGCAGTGAAGTCAAGTGCGCTTTCGTCGATCCCGCTGGAAGTATGGTCGGATGCCTGTTCCCTACTGGTAACAAGCAAGATTGGCTGGAGGTTGATCCTACGGCCCTCCTACCTGATCTCGCCCCTTTCAAGATTCGCGCGACGTTGATTGACGCTGCGAACCCATTCGTCATGGTCAGCGCGGCATCAGTCGCTGAACTCCTCAAGTCTGACGACGCACCTGAGACCAAGCACGCTCTTGTCGAGACGATAAGATGTCAAGCAGCTGTCGCAATGGGTCTCGCGAGTTCCACCAAGGCCGCAGGTCTTACTCGCGGTACACCCAAGATCGCTCTCCTCTCACCACCCAAGCGATCACCCGATAGCAAGACACCCGATATTTTCGTCCAGTCTTACTCAATGGGTCTTCCCCACCCTAGCTTCCAACTCACCGGCGCCGTCTGTCTGGGTTCAGCAGTGAGCATCCAGGGTACTATTGCTGCCGAACTATCTGCTCAGGTCGAGGGGCCTCCTACACCTGAGCGCACACCATCGCCTGTATCTGAGGAAGGCCGAGATATGTCTAGTAAGCGACATGTGTTGATTGAGCATGGAAAGGGAACAATTCCTGTTTTGGTGGAGAAGAAGGGTGATGATGAGATTGCTAGCTGTGCTGTGTCTAGAACGGCCAGAAGGCTGTTTGAGGGACGGGTTATTTATTATCTTTAGGTTTTGGATGATTGCATTGGGCGGCGTTAGATATCACTTGAATTGATCTTGCATATTCTTTTCTACATCTGGAGAACAGAACAGTGAGCGACAATGTACTTGCACTTTTTGACGGTCGGTTATGAAGTCGTGGATTTCAAACCAACACGATGAGACAACCACAGATATGAACCAATGTACCCCTGCAAGGCGTGGCCGAAAGGTTAGTCTAAACTTTCATAAAGTCAACAAAGTATCTCGTCTCATATACCTCCTGGTCACTGCTTTGTCTAAAAAACTGGACGATAAGAAGCAAGCTGCTTGCAAACGACTTGCCTCCATCAGTCAATAATTGCCTTTCCGTAAGTCATTCACATCATAAATTGATGGTATGGTGTATCTAAGTGGCCGTCGCAGTAGGTATCTCAACCCTCTTCTCACGAGTAAATCATGTTAAAAATAGCTTTAAACACATCTGTAAGCAGGACAGTAAGACAGTGCTGACAACGGTTGGACAGCAAGTAGGCATTTGGCTAAAGGCACCCGTGTAGGGTAACCAAATGCCTGCCTTTGAAGAAATAGAACATCCGAACTGCTAGACTGATATTGTGCAAAAAGGATTCAAACTCAACGTACCGAGTAATTCCGACCCTCAAAAGGCTACACTGGTCTTTCAAACATTGAGGCATTCTTTTGTGATGTGGAATTGAGCAATTGTTGTGTCGACGGACGCCACCAGGTGACCAAGTTATTTCGTCTCTTATGTCTCCAGCGGTTAATTCTACTGACACCCTGCGGGCGTGGTCGTACTCCCAGTCTACTTTCAGATATGACTGGGAGTTTGATTTTTATTCTCCAGTTCGCGCGGTCAACCACCAAGCGACATGGACATGCAGCTATGGTTATCACACAACCTCCATAATCTGACAGGAAAACAGCAAAATTCCTAAGCGCCCTGGGCGATTTGGCTATTGGGTACATGAAGCAGGCTGAGCGCTTGAGGTTCTAATTGGTGAAATTGTCCGGACAACGAATTGAGCCGTTTGACACGTCAAATTACGTGCGGCGCCCAGACTTTGTACGCTATATCATTGGTTACCTGACGATTTCTGCGCGGGGTCATTTTGTGTCAGCATCGTATATCTATTTAACCTTGGTAGCGAACATTCTTATCTCGTCATCTTTCATACAGCACTTCTTCCTTTTCTATCCCCCAGCCGCTGAGAAGGTATAATGAAGTCACTCACTGAGGAAAAAAGCCTGGCATTCCGGGACGTCGAACCTGGAGGATCGCCAGTCGAGGCGTTTCTTAAAGCCTGGCCTCGCCTCGAGCCCCATTACGGAACCATGGCGGAACAGTTAAAGATCGCGTTGGAGGGAGCACTGACCGTTCCTTGCACCGTTTCTGCACGTGTGAAATGCTTGACTTCAATCACGAAGTCAATCAAACGACGACAAACCCACCGAGGAACACAGTATAGGGAAGTTGACGAGATCTTTGATGACTTGCATGATCTTGCGGGCTTCCGTATTGTCGTTGACTACCCCTCGGGCATCCAAATCGCCAACGCCTTTATCAAGCAGAGCTTTCAAGTGAAATCGACCAATGTCTTCAAAGCAGATCGAGAAGTCCCCGACGCCTGGAAACCTACTTTTGGCTCCTTTGAAAGCGAAAATCATCACGTCGTCTTGCATCCAGATGCCAAGTACCCTCTTAGTCCTTTCTGTGGAATCTTATTTGAGATACAGATATTCAGTTTAGCTGAAAGCCTATACAACAGGCTGGCACATCCTTTACTTTACAAGAAGTCCTCCGGCCAATTGTCCATGCAAGAACAAAAGATGATTGACGTCACACATGGACTTTCTCTCTGTTACTGGATATGCCTGTCCTGTATGGAAGAACGGCTTGAAGGGAAAGAATCGCAGAACATTCCTATTCCAATTCAGAAAGTCGCACAACTGGATGTGAACCAGAATGCCGACATGGAATCCGTCGTGAAAGCTACGCCCTGTCCAATGCCTAAATCTGGTGAAAGGGTTCCTATTGAGAAATGTTTGGATTCTGTCAGAGACCTGTCAAAAGAAGCAATGACATCGGACCAGCTGCACAATCGACTTAGTGTGCTACTTAGGTACGTTACAGATTTTCGGCTTACGTTTTCCACCGCTGACCAAAGGACGATAGTGGCTCGACCCAGATATCCACAACCAATACAAACTATGGATCCGGTCATATTGTGCAGAACTATGGTTCTAGTAGCAACACCCATAGCAACAACACGTATAATAGTGCAGGAGGGAACATAACGTTTGGTAAGCCTTGACAGTACCAATTAGCAGAAAGTCAATCGAATTATTTCAGTTATATTAGCACCTCCCAGATACATTCAATTCTCCGTCCTATCTATTTTGCGTTGACCGCTAACCCATTGATGTTTCTAGCCAAGGAAGATACTGAGGACGAGATTCGGAACGCCTTCTGGGTAACGGATCCGCAATCCCACAAAGAGGATATCCAAGAACGAAAAGGTGGGCTGGTCGAAGGCTCGTACCGTTGGATTCTACAGGACGAGCAATTCAAAAAATGGTATGAGTCAGAGTCCTCACTACTCTGGTTAAACGGTGATCCCGGCAAAGGCAAGACAATGTCCGTGTGCGGTATCATCGACCACATCAGTGCCTTGTCGGATTCTAACACAGTTCTTTCATACTTCTTCTGCGATGCAAGCGATTCAAACTTCAATAATGCTGCTTCGGTTTTGCGCGGCATCGTCTATTCCATCATCTTCCAAAACAGTACCGCCTTGTCCTATGTTCGAAAGCGATTCAAGGAGTTTAGCAAGCCGCTCTCAGATCCAAGACTCGCATGGACTGTATTGCAAAAGATCTTCATTGGTATCTTTAGCGCAATGGAATATCAAAAGACCTACTTGATTATTGATGGACTTGACGAATGCAGGGAAGACCGCGCCGAACTTCTGGAATTCATCGTCAAGATATCCAATTCACTGCCTGTTAAATGGCTTATTTCAAGTCGAAAATGGCCAGCCATCAAAGAGATCCTCAAGACTCGCCCTGAGCTCTTAGAAGTGAACTTGGAGGACAATGAGATAGATGTTTGTGCAGCAGTTGACCTTTACATATCGCATCAAATGCAGAGCCTCTCTACCATCAAACAGTACGACCAGAAAAGAAAAGAAGCCGTCGAACACCATCTACGCTCAAAATCGAACAGCACATTCCTATGGGCTTCTCTTGTTTGCCGAATGCTGAAAAAAATTCCTACGTGGCAAACGATGAAGAGACTAGACAGCTTTCCCACCGGGCTTGATGCGCTGTACGGGAGAATGTTGGAGCAGATCCAACCTTCACCTGGAGAGGAGGGAGATTTGGGGTTTGATGGCCTATATGCGCAGATCATCTCCCTCACTCTGGGTGCTTTCAGACCTCTCTCTTTGGATGAACTCTACTACCTGGTCGACGATGAGGGGATCTCTGTCAAAGATCTTGAGGACATCGTTGCCCTGTGCGGTTCGTTCTTGACGATCCAACGTCGGGTCATTCACTTCATCCATGAGTCGGCGAAAGACTACCTACTTAATGAAGCGAGTGGTTTCAAATTTGACCGGGAAAAACAGCATGCAGTGTTATTTTCAAAATCACTCAGCAATCTAACACAGTCTCTTCAGCGCGATATCTTATACCTGGAGACTTGCAATCCACGTACAGTGCAGGACAGTCTTGGATTCATATCATACCAATGTCTTCACTGGATTTCACACTTGATTGAGTCTGGGCCGTTTACAATAACTCAAGCGTTAATGGACGGTAGCTTTGTCGACTGCTTTTTGCGCCAGAAATTCCTGTTTTGGCTTGAAGCTCTGGGGCATCTGAAGTCGATTGGACTTGGTATCAGTGAGATGTTGAAACTGGAACATATGCTTGATGTAAGTACAGCATGTCGAAAGCAGTCTAATATTGCTCATCAGGGACAGAATCAAACCTCTGAACTCAAAGACCTTGTTAAGGACGAATTGCGATTTATACGTTACCACGGGTTCGGGATTGAGCAATTCCCTCTCCAGGTATATCCATTGTTGAACTTCAGCCCCAGTAAGAGTATGACGAGGACGGTCTATGAGTCAGAAGCGCCAGCCTGGTTCACTTTGAAACTAAGCTTAGATGATTACTGGAGTCCATGCATATTGGCATTGGAAGGCCACACTGACTTTGTTCGCTCGGTCGCGTTTTCTCACGATGGACGTCTCTTGGCATCCGGGTCCGGGGATACAACAGTCAGGATCTGGGATGTTTCAACAGGTGCGTGTCTACATACACTTCTGGGACATGATGACTGGGTTTGCGTTTTGGCTTTCTCTCCCAAGAACTACAACGTTGCAACGGGATCAAATGATAATACTATCAAGATCTGGCATGCGGATAACGGTAGTTTGATAAGAACATTCCATTGCCATAACGCTCCCATTCGTGCTTTGAGTTTCAGTAAAAACGGTAAACTTATAGCATCCAGCGCTGAAGATGGGACAATCAAGCTGCTTGATATAGCTAGCGGCGAGTGCAAACGGAGATTGTTAATCAATGATGGTAGTTTCGGGGCCTGGTCCATTGCTTTCACCCATGATGACCAAATTCTGTCATGCGGCACCGATTGTTCCCTGCTCATATGGGATTTGCAGGGTCAGACTCAGCCGCACAGAATCAAAATGGAGGACGCTCATTTCCCCCCTAAGTCGGTCGTATCATCCCTGACGAATGAGCTCTTTTTAATAAGAGATCATGACGTTGAGGTTTGGAACCCACTCAGGAAAATGCGTCTCCGGACAATTAGACACCCTGCGTCCTTTTCAGATGGCGGGCCAATGTATGAGGATTCAGTTCTACTCTCCAGGCACGGAAAACTACTTGGAGTAATGGTAGACGGCGAAGTCAAGATCGTCAGTCCTTCAACGTCCGAGTGGATTGCACAAATTCCGCAAAGGTCACTGGCCACTTCCATTTCACCATCGCATGATATTCTGGCATTAGCATCTTATCATCAAGAGACAATCACCCTCTGGGATCTGCAAAGTATAACGCAGTTGAACGTCTGGCTGCCAGAATCCTGTAGCAGACCGATCGCCGATAACTCTTTGGTTGAAACAGACAGAGAGGTCGTCATCTGCAAATCTTGTACAGGCTATTCTAAACCCTGGCCTGGCCGGTATCAGCCTATCGTCTCATTTGATGGCCAATCGCTTATCATGCGATATGAGAAGGCCTTCCACCCCACAAATGGCCCTAAAGAGGAGGTTGAGGTCACAGTATCCTTTCCGAAACCAGACCATGGTGTGCCAGTGGTTTCTGACGATGACCGTTGGCTTGCAGTCCCATGCCTTACCCACGTCGATATTTCTGAGCTCCATAAGCCGCACGCGAACATCAAAATCACCTGGGATGAGGACCAGAGGGAAGCTGGATGCTCGTTCTCCCATAATAGTGAGACTCTAGCCATATATCATGGAGGGTGTATCAGATTCTACGAGACCAATACATGGCTACACAAGCTCAATCTCTGCAACGTGGAACAAGAAGGCCTATCCAATCATACTGTCCTGTTTTCTTCTGACGACAAATTCCTAGCAACAACGTCACACCAACTCGCCAGCGAAGAAACTGAACTGAATATCTGGAATCTTGAAACAAAAGCTTGCACAAGAATATTGTACAATGAGGGATGCTTTAAACCTCTCAGGCTAGATGTGTCAACGTTCTTGGAATTGGTGACTGATTTGGGGACGTTCCAAATTGTTGACAACAGAATCCAACTACTTGTTCCACCGAAGTATGCGATATCTGAAGATCTGCAATGGATAATGGAAGGCTCTGAGCGCCTGATATGGCTCCCACCCGATTATCGACCCGACTCATTGAGCCCCTTTGCCGCATTCCGGTTTTGCAGGGCGTGTTATAAACACAAAGTTGCAATCAGTACAATTTCCCGTCGTTTAGTTATTCTTGCACTTCCATGATGGACACTATTTGTTGCAAGGTGAGAAAGGCAAGCAGGAGAGATGAGCTAAAGAAGAAGAAAGGAAGTCGCGAACCGCAACTAAGGAGCCCTAAACAGAGATAGTTATTGCACGAGGTTAACTGAAGTTATCAATTTAGAGGTAGAGCTTTTAAAACAGCTACCCATAACAGCATCTGCTGATAGTTTGCGATTCCTTCGAAATCTGGGACACTTCATTTTTTCCGCAGGTATTGCATCAGAGAACTCTTACAGGTTAACCTTGACAGCAATCATACTCTTCGAATAAAATCCCGTGACAAACAACCAGCCCTTTTTCTTCCCACCTTCCAAAAGCGGATCAATCCCAATCAAGACAGCCGTAGCGGCTGACCTCAATCTCTTTCCATCATCTTCAAAAAGAAGCTTCTTACTCCACTTCCCATTCGTATGCTGCGCGAGCCAGACCATCACTGGTTCCATCCCAGTAGCTACACCGACTGACTTAGCTAAGTCACCTGCCTTCGACAGACCGGCTGATACGTATCCGCTTGCGTCACCACCAATGTTGGAGTATGGGTCGGAGTACCATGAGGGGTTATCAACGGCTGTGTCGAAGGGAATGGTTTCCAGTACGGAGAGGGTGTTGTTGGCGCTGACGTTTGCGATGTGAATATCGCCGCTTGCTGCGCTGCCGATGGCGATTTCGTCTGGTGTTCTTCCGTGGCCGAGACCGTTGTTGTTGTGGAGGCCCGTAAGTGCGACAGAAGCCTCAATGCCAGCCTCGGAGTCTTTAGAAGCCATATCCTTGATCTGAACAAAGATCGTGGTGGACCATTTCGCCGCGTAGTAGACATCCTCAATCTGTCGCATAACGCCCTCCCGATAATAATGATCATTGGTGACATAAAAGGTATCCAGAGACCTTGCGACGATGTCATTCGGCGTTTGAATCAGCGGGTGAGCAACAGACCGAACATATTTCGCAGTCGAGGAAACAATCTGATGATGGAAAATCTCAATCTGTGAAGCAGCTTTGTGTCCCGCAAAACTCTTATCCTTCACATACTCCGGATTGGGAAGATGATTGATCGCAAAGATATAAACCGCACCATCGTCTTCGGGATCAGTTATAACATCGATGCCATGCGTTACAAAGGTATCCGCAAACCCTTCAAACTCCAATCTTTTGCTAGTGAAAGTTTTCGGATCGATGACGTGCAGAGACCCACGCATCTTACGGGGATCATGAAGTACGCCAAGACCAGGAAACCAAGAGAATCGCGACTCGTACGAATCCTCACATGCGGTGAAGAGAAGATTGCTAGGCTTATGAAGATGCAAATCTTCGCAGAGCATTGTGTCGGGGATGGTTATTAGATTGCCATCTTCGATCACAGTAGGGACAGGTTGGCGGAATACGCCCAGGACGGTTGTGAAGCGGGTTATTGGACGAGCCAGAAAGGCAGCGAGACCAATGGTTATTGCCGAGAAGGCAAGGGCTTTTGGGCCTGCGATTGAGGATTTTTGGGTGGACATTGTGATGGTGTTTGAGAGAGGTTGAAGGTCGTGGAAAGTGGATGAGGGGATGGAAATGGCACTAAACTAGACTCATGTGCCGAGGTCCAATTCTTCGACAGTTTGGGATTGGTTTGTTTACGATCGACATAGCCGTGGTCTAACTACGTTTATCAGAGCAGAAAGACTACAGACCTGTTGGGATGCAGAAACTCTGGTTACTGGCAGCATAAGAGACGAAATGCTTTGTTCATTTTATACGATTTTAGACCAGCCTCGAGACCACCTTATCTATAAGAGCTAAGTCTTAGAAGATCTTTCCTCAGGCTGACTCATAGTACAAGGAGCTTCATTGAAAAGAAAGAATTCAAAATGCCCTGTCATGGTCATGAAGTCATCCTCAACTCTACCGGTATACAAGTGGCTGTTAATCATATCACATGATCACATCTATGGCTCACATCTGCTCAGCAGTGCCTGGCGGCCTGTATCGCTGTGACGGTTCAAAGGTTTAGACGGGAAGGAATCGCCCTGGCTCTTGCGTTGCACTGCCAGGAAGCCGATCTTGGATGATGGGGAAGGCACCAGTAGACTTCCATGGAATCGCTTCGAAAGTCCATATGTACTTTTGTCAACTGAGAGAGGTGTCGCACCTGCCGTGCTAGAGAGCAGGAGGGGACATACCCGAGCTGCGTTTCTCCGTGTCAAAATTTTTTCTTCATCCATCAAACATCTTTTTGTTTTGCCACAATGCGCGCGTCCTCCGCAAGCCACCAACGACAATATATCTGAGCAGTACCGCGTGAGTCTCCTTTAAGATACAATATATCAATCACGATCACTAACCTTGGACCCAGAACTACGGTCTCGCACTGCATGGCCGAGAAGCGGGCCGCAAGGCCGAGAAGGACGAGAGGAAGGACGACGACGATACCATAGGAGGTAATCAAGAAGATCCTCGTGAGCGAATAGCCAATGAGTACTCCTAGGACAATCATTAACTGTTTATTCTCTTAGGAATGGGAAAGGATCCACGCGGAGCGATCCGCGATGCCCGTAAGTATTCCCTGCTGTTTTCATAAGATAGCAGGTTACTAACGCTCTCTTTTTTAGGACCCCGACGAAGCCCTCGAGGTATGTACCCTCAACCTCTCTACTTTCTTATATGCTCATACTAATATTGAACTAAGGCGGAACTGGCGACCCTGCGGGACGCTTAGGCTGAGCGCAATCATATCTCCTATTATCTTTACCAACAACAAACTTGTAGGTTCTACTTCCTTCCTACCGACAAAGCTGAAGCTGACGGGTGTAGAACAACAACCAACATCCATAATATCTGAACTCTCGTCACTATTATTACCGTCATCATTAGGGCTTTAACCCGCCCATATCTTCACCTTCACCGCGGGGGGCGTGATGAACTCTACGGAGCCGAGGCGGGACCCGGTTAGTCACCCCCTCGCCGCCCGTGTCCTGCGATGCGACCACGACTATCTGTCCGCTCCGAACGTTGCTTCTCCCACCGAGCCGCACGCTGATACAAACTGCAGCCAAAAACCAACAACCCCGGGGGCCAGTAAGTAGTGCTTGATCCTGAAGACATTGTTCACTAACTGATACCCTTTCAGCGCCGCCAGCACCCTGTATGTTGGAGTCTTTTCCGATCATGGTGCAACATCTTTCTAATAGTCTATAGTACCAGGAAGAAGAAGCCTGGACTAACGTGAAACTGAACCTGTCCAGCAGCACTTGAGACATTTGTCACTGATACCAAGCAGACCACCTCCTCATGGCGCACCACCGTCGCCGCCTCCGCCCCGCCTCCTCCACCACCTCCTACACGACCTCCTCCTCCCCCAAACCTCCTCCAAGCCAGCCCCCGGGGCCGCCAAGGTACAGTGTTTCAATCCATTTCCATTCCATTACTGCTCAATGCTAACTTCACCACAGAAAAAGCCAGCTTCCGACGAGGAATCGAGCTGTGGGACTTGAGAATCCGGAATGAAGGAATTGGCAAGGATGGTTCGAAGGATGTTTATGTACAACTACAAATTCACATGCACGTTATTCTCAATAGTCGTTCACATCGCGGTGCATGGGTTATTCCACTTCCGAATGTGAGGACACAAGAAATTAAATCCTTCCAAGCTTTCCACCATCCATTCCCGTCCACTGTAACAGGCGAAAGCGAATGAAATCCGGCGACTCGGCTGAAGATCTGACTTCCGCGGCCTAGGTCTATTCTCAATTGTCGGCTACCTATTGTTGAGATGACTTCTATCGACCGTTCGAAGAGGAACAGAGCAGACATTTAGATGTGGGAATGGCATCAACCCTCTCATCAGCGTGAATAAGTGAGCCATCGAGTTCCAACTCTAATACAGAAGGGGATCTTGCAGGTCCACTTGTGAATTATTCCAGTACAATATTACTCTCAATCTGTCATGCCTCCTACTTGAAAACAAATTCTCAAGAGAACTTCCAAAAAAAGAAATGCTAATAGTCCCCGATGCCCAACTGCCTAGGAAATTCCCACTGTCTCGGAAACTCCATTCCCCATCTCCCCATCAACTCTTTTAACTCTCTCTCCGTCCCGGGTACAACATTCACAAACACCCTTCCACTATCACCGCCGCTCATAGAAGGCTCCGAATGCACAGCCCCAAATTGTCGTCCAACTTTAAATACAGCACATTCTCCCAAGTCCGCCACTTCCGCACCACAAGGTCCAAGTGTGGCGGCAAGTTCGTTACGTACGGCGTCAGAGGCGGCTGCGCATGCTACACAGGTGAGGAATGAGCAGTTATGCTCTGTACTTGCGGCTCTTCGAGCGGATTCTTGGGCGGTACGAGCTGATGATTGGTGTGGTTGTGGGATGAAGAGCGTTGATGGGCCGAGAAGAGTCGTGCAAATCTTCCAGTTCGTTCCGTTGTTCTGATGCGCTTTTGTGTATAATGATTTCAGACCGAGCCGTGTTCCAGGTAGTGCGTCGGTGAAGAAGAGTTCGTCGGTATGCCATCTGGGACGGTCAAAGTCGTGTGTGGGGGTGGAAGCTCGTATCGTGAGGAAATAATGGTGAAAGCCCTTGTCATGGAGGACATTATTGGCGCGATTCAAAAACGGAATGAGTCTGTTCTGAACAGAGCCGGTAAAAGTTCTCTTTTCGAAGTCGTGAAATGTTGATGGGAGACCTTCTGACGTGTCGATCAACGGCCCGCAGTGGGACCAATAAGCCGTCCGCTTGACAGCTATCTCATCTTGACACTGTAACTGGTGTTTATCCCCAAACTTGAGAAAGCTAAACTCCTTATCAAAGGCCGCCTCAACAGCCGCCATGATGCAGTTGTTGTCTGAGTAGGATTGAATGAAAGAGAAAATGCGGTGTTTCGTTTGCTGACGTGGTTAGTCATCATTGATGAAACAGCTGGCGCGCTGAAGATTCCGCCAGGGCTGACGAGCCAATCGGTTCTTGTCAGCGGAGACGCGGGGTCTTTGTTGGTTGAACCAACAGATTGATATCAGGTAAATTTGGTGTTTGTGTTTCAGATAGATTATCTAACCGGCTACCGCGGGTAGGAATAATATGGAGTTTATGTGGTTCTTACAGGGCTGCGTACAGACCAACGACACCTCCGGCTCCAATGAGGATAGCTCTGACAAGATTGAGCCAACGGAACTTTTCCAATAGCTGTCTCACTTCCTCATCGTCTTCTTGACTCGAGTCTTTCTCCGTGCGTTCTTGGGGTCCACTTAAATCCGTGAACTCATCGCCTTCACCACTACCCATGACAGAATCCAACGCACTTCTCTCAGCCTTACCACCGTCTGCTTTCTTACTCCTCGCTCCACCCAATTCATTGTTCTTCTTGATAAGCGCAAAATTGGTAGGAATCATAAGTTGAGTAAAAGGCGCGATGCCAAATGAAAGTGCTGCAGCCAGTAAAAAGCCATTTGTTCTAGGCGTGTTGGTAGAGATAGAGTATAGTGGGCTGGAACTGGAATTGGCAGCAGAGGCAGAGTATATGAAGCCCAGAGTAGAAAGGAGAGACGCAGAGGGAAAGACGTGAGAGCCACGACTAAAGAGCCATCGGGTGGAGGGAAGAGAGCGTGATGCGGGTTGGGATTGAAGTTCGGGGACGTCGAAGAATGTCAGGGTGGCGATTCCGCCTGAGGCGACGAGCGAGGTTGCGATTGAGAAGACTTCCACGTGGGACATGTTGAAGCGGTTTAAAAACGTGCGAATGTTACTCAGAACTGAATTATTGAATTAAAGTGAAGAATAAGATCTGTTAATATATGCTTTTCGAAATGGATGACGTAGATGGGCACATATGAAAATGACGTTCAACACATGTGTCGGCATTTCGCCAATTTCCGCTTCTCCGTCGAACATGCACCAGGCGCTAAGGCCCTGATCGATTTGATACGTTCGTTGCGAACAGACGTAGAAGATGGAGGCGGGGCTGCCCGAAGAGGTATATCCATCTAGTGTAGAATTATGCAATATACCTTTTCTAACTAAGGTCCTGCAATATCAGTAGAGTAATAATCTTAGATAAAGATAGTAATTTATAAGGCTACTTTTGTAACTATATATCTAATTATATATATATATTTATTAAGTTATATAGGGCCTCTTATATATATATGCATAATATATGTATGTAAGTTAGCTACCCTAGAGGACCTAATAAAGATACTTCTGAATTATATAAAGTCCCTTTTTACCCTACTTTGCACGTATTGTTCTAATGAACGTATTGAATTGATTAGGGCCTAAATAGTGATAGATGCGAAAAAAGATAACAATTTCACAAAACTACTTACGCCTCGGAAAAAGTTACAAATAGTGTATTTTAAATCCTTGTCCTGGGACTTGTGCTGACTTTTCAACTTGAAGCTAGTCCTACACGCTGTGAGCTGAGCGTCCTCGTCTGTACATTCACACTCAAAATCCGGGACACTACCATCACCTGCAGAAAAGCTCCAATTTCCAGTGACAATAGCTTATCAATTAACAAAACATAAAGACAAGATGCTTGGTGAGATTTAAGCTTGTGATTAATGCTACCATAAGCCGAACCTCGCAACAGCTGAAATGTAATTGGCTGGTACGGGTATGACAGTCAGCTGCCAAGACTTAGTTGTATAAAGAGTCCGCAGGACCGTTGGACACGATGATAATCTTACATCTTTCACGAATTCCATTCTATCCACTGCCATCCTTTCGCCATCAACATTAATGACAGACGCCAACATGGACACAGCGGAGAAGCCAACGAAGCCGAGGCTCATCTACCTCGCAGTAAGTCCGACAATCTGAGCATCAGAAGGTTTCTACTGACATGTTGCTCAGCACTCTCCAAGCACCCAAGGAGTCCTCTGGCTTCTAGAAGAACTCAGAGTAGACTACGACATTACCAAATTTGACCGCCCCGTCAGCACCCTTCAACGCGGCATGAAAGAAACCCACATCCAAGGCCACGCACCCCAGCTCATTCTTCCCGACGGGCGAGTAATCACTCAAATGAGCGCTTGCATGCTATACCTCACCCAAACATACTCCACCGTTCCAGACGACCGCCTTCGCGAGGATTACCTCATCAGTCTGGCGGTAAGCGACATCATCGCACGAATGTCAATAAAATACCTTTTCTACGTCCTTCCGACGCAAGTACCCTTCCCATTAAGCTCGGTAGTAAGATTGTTAGGCTGGGGTTTGAATAAAGGGTGGTTGAACGAGGAGGTTGATAATGCGCTCCAGGTTGTTGAGAATGAACTCGAGGGACGGGAGTACTTGATGGGTGATGAGCTTTCACGGGCGGATATTGCGATTAAGATGGGGGTTGATCTGGCTGTTCATCCGCACATGGTTGATTTGAACAAGTTCCCGAGGTTGAAGGAGTGGTATGAACGGTGTGAAGCTAGACCTGCGTGGAAGAGATCTTTGGAGGTGGGAATTGGGTATCAACTTGACTGGGCCGTTAGGCACAGGGAGAGTCAGACTGGACCAACTTGGAAGTTGCCCGTCGTTGCATTGGCTGGATGCTTTGCTGCCTATGCATATTTCTACGGTCTGAACTAGGTAGCAATAACATCTTCTATCCCTCCCACAAATATTCCTGCTCAACACCAGGTATCAACTCCTTCAGAGCAACCCCATAATCCCCGCGATTCGGCATTCTCATCAAAGTATGGATATGAAACTTCGCCGGCTCCTCATTATTCAAGAAAACACCAGAATGATGATCAAACTCAAAAATAACAACCGGACTCTGAATCCTGTAATAAAACGGATCATGCTCCCCAAACCCACCAATCCAGCAGAAATACGTCTCGTGGAACCACTGCTCGATTTTCTTAAGATACAACATCCGTGCCATGGCGGGAAGGTATAACAGGAACTGATTTGCTATTCCGATGATAGTTTCTTGTTGTGAGAGGTTCATTTCAGAGACTAGAATACCCTCGTAGGGAACGATTCTGTTATCGCGGTATGCGCCGCATAAATGGCGTTGATCATCGTGATTCCAGCGTTTGGGTGGCATTTCTGGATCTTTCATGAGTTTGTACACCTGTGCGACTTTCTTCTGTTCGTCTGGAAGACTCTGCATCAATCGTAAACCCATTTCTTCCTCCTGATATAAGATCCGTGTGCCCTTGTAAGGACCTTGATCAATGAGGTTTGGTTCCGCACCTGTGAACCAGGGTGCCACGACGATCTGGGATTTATAGAGAAAGATGTTCAAACACAAATGATGGCCGTAGAAAGAGAAGCCCCAAGGACGCTCGGTGGATGGTTCACCGAATAGAACAAAGTTGTAGGAATATTCGTTCATGATGGCGGGTGTTTCGACGAGTTCGCCTAGGAAATGGTTTACTCGCATTGCGCCGAGGGCTTTCTCGTATCCTTCAGGTGAAAGTGTGACTTCCAGGACTTTGAGCACTTTATTTCGTACATCGGTGGTAACTTCATCGAGACGAATACCCTTGTCGCTGAGGAGGAATTCAGGATTGGACCAGCTGCGCCATTCGGGACTGTCAATGTGATAGAACGTCTTTTGCTTCTGATCATCCGTCAGGCTATTGCAGAGACTTTTGGCAGCTTCGACGATGATGTGGATCGGGATGCCTTCATCTTGAAGCTCGAAGAGACCCTCTTTCACGACACCTGAAATGGTTAGCCGAGTTGCGTGAGGGGTGGAAAGAAGCACACCATCGGAAGTGATGCCTTGGTAAGGTTGCTGGAATAGCTTGCGCCAGTGTAGCCACAGGCCATGAAGCCATGGTGGTTGTGCGTTCTTCTTGAAATTCTCGGCGTACGTATGCGCGTCGTGTGTTTTCATGTCTTGAAACCGAGGTGTGTTGAGATCGGGGAGGTACTGGCGAAAGCCTTCGCTGTCGCTTGATTGCGACGCCATGGCTGTTGCTACGGTATGTGTCGAAACAGTGCGTTTCTTGCTTGGAAAAACGTCAAGGACGGTGATCGTGAAAGAGTTCAAGCATGCAACGATTTCAATGGTGAATCGACACCTCGTATCGAGAACGGATCTATCTTTCGTTTTCAGCATCCCACTTCCGTATCTGCGGTCGCTGATTGGAGCGATTTGTTCCGTCCCATTTGACCCCGCGTAAGGGCGGGGAATCAATGCACCGAGGTCCACCACCTCCGATGTAGGAGGGTCCATGATGAGGGGCAGTAAGCGTTGCGAGTATGAACTGATGCGATATTTCTTTGGAATTGTGAGGCATTGAGATACACTATAGTGTAAGCAAGTAAAATGAGTTCCTCATCGTTTAAGCGTAAGTGGCCACCCCAACCAATAATCGGAGCAGCTCTGATCATGATCCAGGTCTCGTACGCTTCATCCCAAAGTCTGATTCTCCTAACATCCTCATCGGCGAACCAATCCAAGAAGACTTGGACATCGGTCTCGCAACTGTTGAAGGCAAGAGTATTATCGTGAAAGTCTTCTCCGGAACCTCCGTTCTATCTCCAGGTGTTCCCACGGACCGGACCGAGTCTGTTGATAGGATCTTGTCACCTTTGGCACAAGAGGAAGTGGGCACTATTCGTTGCATCGGTTTGAACGTAAGTGAGACTGAAACTGTTTAGGGATGGCGGCTGATGTTATAATAGTATGTCCAACACGCAAAGGAAGTTAAAATGGACATTCCCACCATCCCAACACTCTTCCTCAAACCCAACACAGCTCTAGGCGATCCCTACCCAGCGCCAACATATCTTCCAAAGATCACCCAAAGCGATGGAAGTGGTGATTACGAATCTGAACTAGCAGTCATAATCGGCAAACCAGCCAAGAACGTCTCCGAAGAGAATGCCATGGATTATGTTCTGGGTTACACTGCCGCAAATGATGTTTCTAGTCGTGTTTCGCAACTCAATCAGAGCCAGTGGTGTTTTTCCAAGGGCTTTGATGGGGCTTGTCCTATTGGTGAGTTTACATGACTGGTAATGGGGGAAGAGCTAATGGGGTGGTGGTAGGACCTGTTTTGGTTTCAACGTCGGCCATACCGGATCCTTCAAAGTTACATATCCGCGGATTGAAGAACGGCAAGGTTTTACAAGATTGTTCCCTGGAGTAAGACACCCTAACGTCCTCCTACCATCTTTCTTAAATCACTAACAATATACAGCGATCTCATCTTCAGCATCCCCAAACTGATTAGCTTTCTATCCCAAGGCACAACCCTCCCCGCGGGAACAGTGATCATCACGGGTACACCCGCAGGCGTAGGAATGGGAAAAAATCCTAAGGAGAATCTGCAGGCTGGCGACGAATTTAGAGTTGAGATTTTGCCACGTATCGGGACTTTGGTCAACACATTCGAGAACGAAGAATGAGTGGCTGGAGTCAATATCCTCAAGGTTTGTCGAGATGCGAAGGATGTACATAGGGATTTTATCCAAAGTTCTCGACTCGGGCTGAAAGAGGGCCAGGTGGGTGACAGATGAATTGTCCCCGGTGTCAAAAATAAGATAGCCCAAGTTCCGGTCTAAGTTTAAATAGGGCTGCCAAAGTTTGTCATCTCCCATGTTATTCGCGCCTTGTTCTTGAGATGACAGGTGACCAACCAGGTAGGTAGCCTTGCGGTAAGGCTTATCTGCCACGCTTACACCACCACAGAATGTTGAGTCATGGTGGCTTGATGTGTTGGACCACAAGAGAATTTCCATTATTCCTGCAACTTTGACAGATGCTGGCACAAGGTTAAACAAACAATTAAAATATATTTCCTCTCGTCTCAATGAACTAACTCGTCTCGTCTCAGTAAACTAAAGAGCCTAAGCCTTCTTCTGATCTTCATTCTTGATAGCCTAAGTCTCAGAGTCACGAGAAGGCTGATCTCCATCACCTATTTCCCGATTCAGCCACTCCTGAATCTTCTCAAGAGAATACAAGTCATTCTTTTGAGCGCTGATCTTCATATCCCCGGCATTCTTCGACCAACCTGGTGTTCCAAGCTTTCTAAGCTCCCCACCTTCCACCGCGCACGAGTCAAAGTCGATGATGACCGCATTGTCATTCGCGTCCATCATGATGTTGGAGGGGTTAAGGTCATTGTGTGCGTAGCCGAGGCTGTGTAGATGTGTGATGCCGGCCCTGATTTCTTGCATGACCTTGGATATGATAACCGGGATCCTTGATTGCACTCGGTCGAAGAGAGTAATGGCATATCTGCCATAGACGAGAGCGGCGATGCGTCCCTGCAGGACGATACAGCCCCAGTATTTGGCCAGATTGGGATGCGGATTCTGGATAAGGAGTTCTCCAATGATAGCTTCGTCCGTGACCGACTTCTGGATGACGGTCTTGTCGCGTAGCTGGTTGTAGCCGGAAAGTGACGCCACCTTCATGTAGCTATACTTCTGTACTTGAAACGGCGCGATCGTGAGGCCCTGTGTGAAAGCAGGCTGATAGTGCTGGACCGGGATAACCGGGTGCGAAAAGATTTCCATCGGCGCGACCTTGAAGTATCCGATAGCAAATCTGGTGAATTCTTGGGGAATCAGGTCTGGTCCTCGAGGCCTCATGTCGACTTGCCGGAGGTCAACCGTGCAGGGGTTAAAGTTTTGACCCATTTGTCTGTAGATCTCGCAGATGAAGAAGTGCACGTTGTCGATGCTGACGATCATCTCGTGACAGAAAAATGCGCTGCCGTTGTACTGTATATTCACGTCGACGATCTTCAAAAGGGGCATGGGCAGATGACTGTAATTGCCGTATGGTGAAATGTTGGGAATCACGGGAGGCCGAAAGCCCGGGTCAAGTCTGTTGTAGGCCGGGGCTAGAGGACGTAGATTTGGGTTTGACATGATGGATGCTGTTGGGTTTGAATGCTTGATTGATGATGTGAGAGAGATGTATGTGGTTGATGTGATGATGTGAAAGAATTGGTTGTGGTCGATGTTGGCTGAAGGAAAACAATGACCAAAACAGATGAAGTAAGGAAGGAAGCAAGGAAGCGATCTTATACTCCGCCAAAACCGAATGCTTAGACCAGGAAGGAATGAAGTTGCATGTAGACAGGCTTTACTTTGCATCTTTAGACTTCCAAAATAAAATAACCTAAAAGGCAGTCGCAACGCCCATGAAGTGACCCAATTATTTCGTCTCTTATGATCGATGGCTGAGTATGACAACAAGCCCAACGTGATTATCACCGTAGGGAGACGACACTGATGCAACAACTACATCTGCTACAGTCATCCTATCATTCACATTACGAGCCTGAATTTGGTTCAAGATGTGCAATTTATTTTTCAAATCTTCTGGCTCTTAGAAGCGACGCAACCAGGCTACTACCCCAACACCGTAGGGCCATCCAACTATCATCTTTCCATGTGCTGTCCTTATCGGTCCATCGGTTGAACCCCCGAGCTTAACGGAAACGCACCAAAGTCCAAAGAAATCCATGGATCTGGATGCAGCAGCGATATTCGGCGCCACCCCGCATCGACCCCGGAAATACCAATCAGAACAGGACAAATTATATCCGCAACACCTTAAAACACAACAAATCCCTCCTCCAAACTCAACCTTACTCCACAGTCTAAACACAATGACGACCAGAAAAGGACCTTTCAGACTCGTGACAGTCAACACCGCACCTGAGCGCGCAAAGCGCCTCATCGGTCGGCTTATCACGGAATTGCAAGATGCCTATGAGATAATTCACGTGGACAATTGTTCGAGTACGTTACCCCCAGATTTCCTCTGTTACGTGACTAACAGCTTGTAGGCATCGATGAAGTTATTCCCAAAGTCACAGAGCATAAGCCCAATGTGCTGGTACGTCATCTGACTCACAAACTCTGATAAAACTCTAACGGGATAGTTCTCCGCTTCTATGTGGTCACCTGAAGAAGCAAAGCAAATCCACGAAATGGCAAAGTCTATGGTGCCGGATATTAAGTTACATGCGATTCCACAGGGATTACAGGTTGAGAGGGGTCCGGATGCTATTGTGGAGTATCTTGTTGAAAAGGTCCCGCCTCTACTGGATAGCTGAGTTATTTCACAAGCGAAAGTTTGGGTGGAGGGTTAAGCGCGCGGATATTGAGTTGCGTTACTATCATTGGGGAAGTTTAGATATCAATCATCTCCATCCTCCCGATTCTTCAAAAAGCTTCCCTACTTCTCGTCCAACCGAAAGAAGTTTTCGATCGTGATATCTCGGTGCTACCAGTGATAGGCCGATGGGCATGCCGTTAAATCCAACGAATCCCGGAATATTAAGAACCGGAACATGTAGAACCTGTACCTCGTTAGTCGAATTCACGGTCGTAAGATGAGTCACTTACCGTCCATATCTGGCAAAATGCCGCACTGCCTGTACTCTGAATCCCTTCAGGCGCTTCATCGGGTACACTCGGCGTCAACACAGCATCGTACTGAGAAAGCATACCATCTACCACCGGTCTTGCAGCTGCAATGTCATCGAAAGCCTTGACCTGCGCCGCGCGGGTGATTTTCATTCTGTTCTCCACATGACCGACGAGTTGATCTGCAATACGCGTCTTGTCCACTCTGTACTCTGGCAAAAACGCTGTTCGTCCATCAGAGTTGAAAATGATGTTGTACCAATTCGGCAGCTCCTGCAGAGAATCTGGAAACTCAATTTCATCCACTGTAGCACCCTCCGCCCGAAGGAGTTCGATGGCTCGGATCATAGCGTCTACAAGACCGTAGCCAGCTTGTGGCCAAACCATAGTCTTGCTGATAGCAATTTTGGCTCCTTGAAGTCGAAAGTTGGGATTCGGCGGCTCATCATCTTCCAGCGCAAAAACGTCGGCGAGTAAGTCCAAATCTTCCACACTCCTCGCATAAAAGCCCAATGTATCATTGATAATAGAAAAGATCTTCTGGCCTTCTCGGGAAATTGAATTCCAAGTTGGTTTGAATCCGTAAATACCGTTGAAGGATGCAGGACGGATCGTACTTCCTCCGGTTTGTGTGCCGAGTGCGATGGGTGCTTGGAAGTCACCTACTACTGCACCTGATCCAGAAGATGAGCCGCCGGGTGTACGGGAGCTGTCGTGAGGGTTTGTCGTGGGTGGTCCTTGGGTTGTTGCTGCAAACTCGGTGGTGGTTGTTTTGCCGAGGATTAGAGCGCCTGCTTTGCGCAGGATGATGATGCTTGCTGCATCGACTTGGGGAGCGTCGCCTTGATACAGTGGAGAGTTGAACTGCGTTGGCATATCTGGCAATCAATCAGCAATAGTTCAACACTCTCACAAGGCGGTTCACCTTTCGTGTAGATGACATCCTTCACGGCAACAGCAACACCATGCAACGGCCCCCTCTCCTCCATCGGAACTGAATCCAACCTCCTTGCCTCCGCAAGGACTCGCTCAGGATGGATATAAACCCATGCCTTAACAATCGGATCCCGCTCTTGAATGCGCGTTAGCAGTGACGTTGCGTATTGTTCCACTGTGAGTTCGCCATCTCTGATCTTGGCGATGACCTCTGTGGCCGTGAGACTATAAGATTCCGTGAACATGACGAAGATGAGAAATGATTAAAAGATTCAATTGAGTTTTAGTGGAATAAATGTGATCTGTCCTCGCCAAAGATCTGCGTCTTTTCTGCTGACCTTGGTCGTGAGCTGACATAATGGCTTCTCCACAGTCGTCACCTGAGGAGAGCCAAGGACGCTAGGCCGGCACACTATCACCGACCACAATTATGGTGGATCCTGGAATGCAGACCTCATGAACTTGATTTATGCTGGATCTCTCATCTATGCGAAATGTCCTTTTCTGTACGGAAACTGCTGTCTAAATACCTCGGCAACCCCCGTCCTCGTAGCGACCCAGACATCCTCCTTCTGCGAAATATACTCGACGAAATCTTTGAATGCTTTGAATCGGCTTGGCCTTCCGATGATGCGGCAGTGTAAACCGATCGTCATCATCTTTGGTTGTCCTTCCTCTCCTTCTTCGTACAGAACATCAAAAGCATTTTTGAGGTGGGTGTAGAACGTGCTTGGATCGCTAAAGCCAGTGACGATATGAAATTTGAAGTCGTTGCAGTCGTAGCTGTATGGAATCATGAGACAGCCCTTGGGATCGGGAGTATCGCGTTCGTGAGGTAGGTCTATCCAGTACGGTACATCGTCGGCGTACGTATCACTCGCCCAAAGCAACTCCTCGCCCATCTCTTGATAGACTTGCGGTACCAGAGTGCGGCTTTGAGGTGAAGGTCGACCGTAGTACCATCCTCTGGGCGCATACCCCGTCAGGTTCTTCAAACTCACAATAGCCTTCTTGATATCCTCCCTCTCCTTATCAACTGACCAATCATGATGATCGACCCATCGATATCCATGGCACGCCACATCATGTCCTTCTTGCACACAGCGTTTCGCTACTTCAGGTTGTTTCTCAAGTGCCTGAGCCACACCGTACAGAGTGAACTTGATGTGATCCTTGTTGAATAGCTTGAATAATCTCCAGAATCCAACTCGCGATCCATATTCGTATTCGGACTCGGCATTGAGGTCTCGCTCGTTTAGGCGTCCTGTGCAAGGAAATTCGCGGAGGATGGATTCTGAGACGCCGTCGCCGTTTTGTATAGAATGCTCGCCGCCCTACAGATTGAGATCACTTTTTGAACGTTGGCTGGATGATTCTGAACTTACCTCTTCGTAATTAATGACGAATGAGACTGCTATCTTGGCGTTGTTGGGCCACTTCAGCCCTACCAGTCCTTTCTCACCATATCCTCGAAAGTCTCGAGGGAAATCGTAATCAAGGCCTGCGGACATCTTGAGTTCGTGGTGTTTTGATGTTCTCGCCCAGACTTGGCATTATATGTACTGAACCCTGATTGTGATCAGTCGTTTCTGTGAAACAAAAGAACGTCATGATTGATAGATAATCACTAACAATTTCAGTCATAATGTCTCGGATGGCTGGATGAAAGCCCGCTTACGCATTCCTCATTGCCAGCCTAGTCGGTGATAAGGTTATTTCGTCTCCCATCACCAGCCAATCTAGGAAAGGTGTGATGTACTTCGAGTCAGGAACTTGCAGCAGACCTGTTGTGATAGTGAATGGTGGGGTTGAAGCAGTGACGTAGCGTGGCACTGGTGCGGAGATGGAGGGGTTCTTATCTGTTATCGGTCGGGCGCGATAAGATAAGGATTTGTCACTTCAGGGTATTGTCGTGCAGAGAAACATATAATCATTTGTTAAACAATTGTAAAAGGATGGCGGCTGGATTTGGCTAGTAGATCTGTGAAATCCCAGTTTGTCTTTTTGTAGCACGGTTGTACTGGATCAGCGACTGTCGCTGGAACAATCCGTAATTGCCAAAATCTCTAACAGCAAAAATTGTAGCTGGAACTCACGGTTGAGGAAAGCGATGATCATTTGGGTTTCAACGATTGGCTCGAGAAAGCGGTCTTGATTCTAGCTCTCATTTCGGACGCGATTCCATAAAGATCGCTGTTATGCACATCCAAGAGTTTGGAACTTCTATAGTGCCACGCTCGACTGTCTGACAGTGACGGAATACGTGGTAAACCATCCCACAAACAATCATGCCGTATGATGCCAGCAATGCACAGAATCACGACCAGTCATGAAGTATATATATCCCCAGTATCCTTTCCAAATTAAGATTTCTCTATATCCAAGAGACAATATCAGACATTAAATACCCAATACTAAATACTAGATACCACAAACAGACAGCAACTTCAAAATGTGCCATTACGAGAACTCAACCAAGCCCGCCGCTGGCGAAGACCGCATCTTGGTCAACCACTGCGAGTGGAAGTTCAAGGGGCCAGGTTTCAAGACCCTCACAAAGGTCTCGGATTGTGGGTCTACAACGTGTTACCACTCAACTGCGTATGTGGAGCCAAAGGAGCCTACGCCCAAGTCATAGGGCAGGCAGGACAATGGGGCAGCTTAGACTGTCAAATAATGCTTTTGATTTTGTCCAGGTGGAGCGTATAGATGTTCTTTGGTAGCTCAGGGAGACAGAAGTGAACGGTCGTAGCTGAAACACCATGTTAGCTCGCTGCTTCAGGGTACTGAAGTAACCCTCAATTGATTAATTCGTATGCTCATCAACGTGAAGATGGCCCGTCCAGCAGGTCAACTTGCGGCTCAGTTCATTGGTGCCGACCACAGCCACTGAATTCAACTATCGCCAACACAGTCACGCACACATAAGGCTGCTGTGCAAGACACAGCAGCCTTCTCTCTCTTCCTTCTTCCTTCTTCCTACAACCACACCAACCACCAAGATACCTCTTCCCGGACCGACAAGACATCCCAGCAAGTCGGTCAACCCCTGCTCCCTACCCATCGCGCCGCGTCGCTCGCTAACCCATTTCGTAGCAATGAACTGGTTCAATCGCCGCAGCATTACGCCGCTCAAGGACTACTACCGAGAGGATGATATACGCCCCGACCATTCACAGATCAAGGCAGTCCTTCGGCTATCATCGAAAGACTCGGACATCGCAGCGGTAGCCAAGGAATTGAGACCAGGTCCTCCATTCGACACCCAACCCTCAATTAATGAATTCGCATTGTAGTTTTTTTGTTCCGGTTACCGGACTGTGATATGTGAGAGACCCGACAGATATTCTAAGTAGAGATGACAGATAAGACATGGGACTTGAGACATCTCCTGGACGTGGCCCATCTGTCTCGTGGGAATAGCTAGTTGATGATCAGGACGCCAGTCAACGAGTTGAATAAGATAGACCTTTGGTGAAACAAACCTCACTACAAGGGATTGAATACATTCAACTGATACTTGTACTCTATAGGGTATTTTCCTTTTCTTACTGTAGGTAGATTGTTGTCAATATGCACACATGATGGAACATGCCGACTACCCATGCATCACCTTCGTGTCCACTACGCGTGGACTCGCGTTCTCTGGAATACCACTATGAAACACAAGACACAAAAGAACACGAGGGTGACAATGCAATATTTCTGAATTTTACAATAATTACAAAAGGAGAAGCAAAGTATTCTTCAAAGTCCAATCTTGAGCCATTTGAGTCCAGGGTTTCCGAGGGAGTGCTGAGAAGAAGTTTGTGGGAGCTTGATAATGCTTCGTAACCAGCTGGATAAAGTCATGCACAAATCGAAAAGACAAGCCAGGAGTCGTAGCGTATCCTTCATAATACAGTCATTGTAGATTTAACCATGTCAAAGCAGACCGCCCAGATGCTGAGAGATACCATTAACCGGTGAAAGATAACAACGTAAACAAAAGTGATAGATAACAGATGTAAACCCCTGCATAAAGTCACAATTGCCAATATTCAGGTAAATTTAATTGCTCGGCCCCTCGCTCTTCACTTTAAACCGCGAGGCTTTGAAATACACAGCGAAGGTTTTCGGTTCCGTTCAGGCTTACAAACTCAACGGCTGGCGCTAAGGATGATGATTGGTTGATTAAGTTCAATAGTAAGTTCATCGACCGTCAGCACTAGCTTGAGCGATTTGTCATTCGCCAATCTTGGATCTACCTACTGAGCTTCTGTCACGGGCGGGAATAGTAAGGGAATGCCGTTATCGTCAACTTCCTTCAATATATAAATGATGGAGTTGGAAGGTGTTTCTGTCGACTAACCAACTCATCCATTCAGTCTCATTACATTCAGTGCCCTCACTACTTAGAAACGACTTTTATAGATCGATTACCATGTCTGCCTACAAGAACATCGCTATCGTTGGTGTAAGTCACCCCCGATCTTCAAACTCACCACTTACTAACACCGTTAAAGGCCAGTGGAAGCATAGGAAAAATCATTCTCAGCGCTCTCGCCTCAACCAATTTCACGACCACAGTCCTCGCTCGCAAAGGAAGCAAAGCGACATACCCCGCAAACGTAAAAGTCCGCCCAACGGACTTCTCCGAAAATGACCTCACTGAAGCTCTTAAGGGCCAAGACGTCCTTATCTCCGCTCTGGGTGTCGAAGGCTTCGATCAGCAACAGAAACTCGTTGACGCTGCCGTACGTGCGGGTGTTGAGCGCTTCTTGCCTTCTGAGTTTTCATCTAGTAGTGAGGATCCTGTTGTTTTGGGACTCTTGCCACTGTTTGAGGTGAAGAAAAATTTGATCGAGTATTTGAAGAGTAAGGAGAAGGACGGGTTGAGCTGGACTGGTCTTGCGACTGGAGGTCTGTTCGATTGGGTAAGTAATCCAAAAAGTCTGGTACGGTCAAAGGCAACATGCTGATAATGAGCAGGGTCTTGATAATGGCTTTCTCGGATATGATATCAAGAACCGCACCGCCAAAATTTGGGATGACGGCAACAAAAAGTTTACCCTCACCAATGAAAAGCAACTAGCCCAAGCTGTTATCTCCACTTTGAATCACCCCGAGGAAACGCGCAATCGCTATCTCTATGTCTACTCCGTCGTTACCACCCAGAACGAAATTTTGCAATCTCTTGAAAAAGCCACTGGAGCGAAATGGACAGTAGAAAAGACGACCACAGATGCGGAAGTTGCTGAAGCCAGGGAGAGACTGGGCGCAGGTGATTTCAGCGGTGCATTCGTTCTTGTCCATGCGACTGCTTACGGCGACACCGACGGTCTAAGGGCCAATTACGCTGAGGAAAAGAACTCGGGGGTTGATATTTTGGGAATTGAGATGGAGAGTGTTGATGAGACTGTTGGGCGAGTTGTCGGGAACTGATGATTGTTGAACAAGCATTGTATCATCCAGCTATAGTTCCACCAGCCAGTTACCAAGACTTAGAAAAGGCAGGTTTGTTTCACAAATTTCTGCAAACAACACAAAGTTGTCCCTCAGCCTCCAAGATGCGACACCACAAAATCCTCCAACTCACTAGCAGTCGGTCGAGCCAGTGATGAATGCACAACCCCGTTAGAGAAGAAGAATGGCGGAGTGTCCGCATCGGCAACAAGCTCTGTCCGAATATCTTTAGGATTGTCAATCATAACCTTTGCAAATAAGTGTTCACCATTAAATTCTCAGACTTCGGCAAGTTCTTTGAACTTGGCGCTCAAAACACTCGTCGACGAAAATATATGGAGTATTGTGCCTGATATCCATCCCTTTATATTATTCGCGAATCGGCTGGCCATGTACTTTTAATGTGTTTGTATATTGTACTGAGAATAACGATTTGTTTGTTTAGTTGTATAATGTGATTCTGTGATGTTGGTGGTGGAATCAAAACTAGCAAGGAGAGAGAAGGCCAGGACTTTCTAGGTTTTTGAATCTTGGTGCAACGACTGACAAAAAGCTCGTCAGTCAACATGATTATCAAAATGCATCACCTTCCTCAGCACTTTGTTGAGTGACGTTGAGGTACAATCTAAGACAGCTGAAACTTGAAAGCAGACTTATATTGAATGTGTTATCTTGTTTCATACAGGTCAGGCTACCTCCTTAAATACTCTACCTTTAGCTACCCTGGTGTCGATCCCAGTCTTGTAATCAAGTTTCAATGCTTTCTATTGGGGAAAGACAAGCGTGATCTGCACGCCTGTCTTCAGCTGTGTCTTACACAGTCAGTGCCTTGAGCTAGCGGTGCTGAAAATCTAAATCGAATTCAGCCATATTGACTCGCCCTTTGTCAACGTTGGGTTTTTGTCACTTTGAGGGTGGGAATGTATGTGTCCTTTCAACATGTGGTTGTGAGACGATGTGTGATTTGGGTGACAGAATCTAGATACACTGGAAAAGATAATAAGCAAGAATTCTATGTATTTGCAAAGCAGGAGCAGCTTCAAGGCCTGGACGAAGCCTGGTCTCCATGTATGACATATCCTGCTTACACTTTGTTGAGGGACAAGAGAAAACCACAAGACTATCTTGGTGGTTCGAGCCGCTTCCACTAATTATCGTTAGTCACCAGAAGGAAGATGGCCTTCTCAAAGCATGGACACTCAAAGCCAAATACAGTGATTCCTATTGCAAGACGGGTCATTATAAACTGATTGTCAAATAACCAAGAATTGTACCATCCTGCTATATTTCCGCCAGCTAACGATGAAATCAAATAACCAATCTTCAACCATTAGGCCCTGCGTGATATCCAAACGTATCCATCATTACTCGTCCATGCAACCAATGGCAGACATTACCCATTCGCTCACGTGCAACAGGTCCGCTCCCTCAACCTTTCCGCGTTCTTCACGTTTATGAAAGCTAAAGTAGATCGGTATGACCGCGATGTCAAGACTTTGCGCTAGGTTCGTGAGATTCTCAACATCGAATCTCACAAATATGATCCCGCTCTTATCACTCTGTTCTTCCTCTTCAGACAACTGTTCGAAACCGCGCTTTAGTGCGGCGCTTGTTTGATGCCATTCTGCGTAGGTCTCCACGATGACGACTTCATTCTCTGCCACGAGGTTCCAGAATTCATGTTCATCCTGAATTCCAGGGAACGGCATATTGAGAATTGAGATGAGTGTTGTGTTAAGGAAAGTTGAGTGGTTTTGTTACGCAATGTGCTTTGTGTGTTGGTTGGAGAGGTAGAGCTGTTGAAAAGCCTGAAGAGAAGAACCAAGGCCTTTATACCTTTGCTGAGTATGTCCGAGCGGCGTTAAAGCGTACTTTGAGTCCCCACGTCATCATGCATGAAATATCTCAGTTGAATTTCGTGAAGGAAAGAAAAGACAGCCGAAAGCACGATTAAAAAATGTTAGAATGTCTTGGGCTAGTGGGGTCAAAGCTACCTTAGGGCTGATCTGGCATAGCATCCTCTAGAATCTTGTAACTCAGAGACATGCGCTTCTGAAACCTGACCTTGTCAAGCAATGTCAAGATGTTTTGAAATATTCCCATATTCACATCCGACATGATATATTGTGATTGATGTTGCCGGACTAGTTGCCAGGAGCTGGCTACCATCCGATATTCCGCCATGGTTCCACCAGTGCCAAAAGATTTCTGGCATACAATCCTCAACAATAAGCAAATAAACCAAACCATCCATCAATCTCATTCAACCTTACTACTAGCCTCCTTCATACGTTGTTTTAAACCACCCGGATCTGCCTCCGTAAATCCCCTTTTAAGGGCGCCAATGTTGAAATTGTCGAAAGTAGGTAAAGACCGAACACTAGGCTCCTTAGCGACTCCATCCACAGCATCAATATCAACGTTGGTAAAAGCAACTCCGTGCTTGTTGTACGCTTCATTCTCTGAAAGTTTATTAAAGTCAAGGGCTTATAATGCGGCAGGGTCCACACCAGGTTGTCCAAGCGTTGTTGATGACGACCTGATTGGATTTAAGGAACTCTTTGTATTGAGATAAGCTTCTGACTTCCGTGATCGGCATCTTGAGGGTGCTTTCAGCTGAATTTGTTTCTGCTGTGTGATCTGAGATTCGATGGATGGGGAGAATTATGAGTAGGAAGCAAGGAGGGCTTTTATACCTCGAACAAGCCCCTGTGGGAGAAGGGTCCATGTTCAGAAAAAGGTCTTGTGTAAACATCGGCATCATGATCCATATGCAGTGTTACTTTATTGCTATACTATGTGAGACATATGTGTAACTGACCGCGTGAACATGATGTTAATTGGACTATCTTCGTTGCTGGTGTCGGGACCCGAGTGAATTACAAGTTTGTGCACAAGGTCAGAAACCCCATCGGTATCGAATTTGACAGATCCGACCTGAAACCAATCGATATCAACCCACTCGTGTCATCCTTGCCATTGTTCCGCCATCTACCAAAGTGACCAGTTGGAGGATCAATAAAAAGTCCATCCATTCTCAATTATCCCATTAACTGTACTTCTGTATCAAGCTCTGCAATTTGGGAGGATCCGCCCCAAGCAGTTCATCAACTTTATATCCATCTTTGAACACCAAAAAGGTCGGCATAGCTCGGATGCCGCACTCTTCCGAGATAGCGGGCACGGCATCAACATCGACCTTAAAAGCACGGATATTGTCAGAGGTTTCGGAACACTGTTCGAAAATGGGGCTTATCATGCGGCATGGCCCGCACCAAGTTGCCCAGAAGTCGACGATGACCACGCTGTTGTTTGCAAGAATTTCCCGGAACTCGTCCAGGCTATTGATTGGGGTGACTGTCATCTTGAGGGAACAGATGCGTCTGGACTTTGATGGTGGTGAAATACGTTGTTGTGTTATGGAGAGTGGTTCGTTTGTGAGTGGAAGGAAGAGAAACCGAGGAAGAGAAGGTAAGACGTCTGTGTCTTCTTATAGCATGTTAAAGCGGGGTTTAAGACAGTATCTCAGTCTCGGTGTCATCGTACATGAGATGTCTCGATTGAATTTCGTTGAGGACAAAAGTAAGACAGTTGAGAGCCTTAGCGTATGAGAATGGAGATTAGACCGCTTGGCCATGCCGACTGACCTCCTAATCGTCTTTGGTGTAGCCTAAGGTGCTCCCAGACCAATGAAGCTTCCTTGACAAGGTCTCATTTAAATAGATGAGGTTTTAAAAGCCGGCCTTGACATACAATGTTCAGATGATACGCTGCCTATTGTAAGACAGACGGTTGAAATTGATGAAGTGAATGCTATCTTCTTGTTAAAGTTCCGCTGAGCACTAGATATTTCAAATTCCTATCCAACCATAGGGTCCTACAAATACCTTCCCTCAAACCTTGCTGGTGACCTCTTGCACTAGCTTCTCCAAGCCATTCGGATCTGCCCCCTGCAGCTTATCCTGAAGCTCACCGTCATAAAAGCTTATAAAAGTCGGCATAGCCCGAATACCCAGCTCCTGCGAAACATCCTCCGCTTGGTCAACATCAACCTTTGCAAATACAACTCCACTCTTATTGTACTCTTCTCTTTCGGAAAGCTGTTCGAAGATGGGACTGATAAAGCGACATGGTCCACACCATGTCGCCCAGGCGTCGACGATGACGACTTTGTTGTTGTTGATGAGGTCTTGATAGTGGGCCCGGTCTTTGATCTCGACGACGGTCATTTTGAGGGTATAAATGTATCTGGGTTTAGAATAGCGGTAGGTGGTTTGTGTGTTGATGGAAGGAAGAGAAGGAGATGAGAAGTCGTGAGCTTGATGAATGCGGGGTAAAAGCTGACGAAACGTCTTATGTAAACATTTGCGTCATAATGCATTTAATGTCTTACGTTTTGATGAGGTGCTGAGTTGTGAGACAGCTGAAAACAGGCATATGATGTTGATTGGATAACGTCAGCTGCTACGGGACAATCCGCCGACCATGCTACCAGGCTAGTCTACCCGAAGCTACCCCAGTGTCGATCCTAACCTTGTAATCCTATCATCAGATCTACGAAACCCGGTCATGAAAATCCATTGCAGTAGCCAATGACCGATTACATACAACCTATCCAGCGTTCAAAAGCATCTTTACCTACAGCCCACAGGGGTTTATTTTCCCACTAGGAGTACCTAAAGCCTTATTTGCGTAGAGGTTTGCCACACATATGCTAACCTGCTATTGGGTAAGATAGATCTCTAGACCAATAAGAAGGTATCAAGAAGCGGAATATACGTGCGGAATAGCGGAAGTTGGGAAAATACACCCCTGCGGGCTGTATACCTCCATCTACCAACCGTTCAATCTCTTAAAAGCGGTCAAAGCTGCAAGACTCGCCCAGTTAAGTTTAGTGTGGAATATGTGCACCAATGCAACGCTAAAGACAATGTACTCTGCAAGTCTTACATCAATGCTTTTAATTTGTCCTCTGTGGACAGTACATAAGCATGACTCTGCAACCTTGATGTCCTGCCGTGTCTCAGATTGACAACACCGCCTTTCTGCCAAATGGATTAACTTGACCCGGCAGGCATCCACATCACCATGATCGGTGCATCTGTAAACTCATGTAATTAACTGTCACCTAAATAGTAGTCCCTAGTTCCCTGTCCATGTCGACTACCAGCCATTACATGTCTTCAATGATCGAGTTCCAGCCACGGAAACCTTGAAACACAAACAACTCTCAATCGCCATTATATTTTTCAACCGCGCCCTGCACCATCTTGTCTAATGCAGGTGGATTGGCCCCGCTCAGGGTTTCCACACGTTCACCATCCTCAAACAAGAAAAAGACGGGTATAGAGCGAATGCCGAGCTCTTGCGCAAGATCAGGGACTTCGTCGGTATCAAATTTGATGAAGGCAACTTTGTCCTCGATGGAATTCGCGTCGGCGTGCTTTTCGAAGAAGGGGCTGATCGCTTTGCAGGGACCACACCATGATGCAGAGGCATCGATAATCACGGTTTTATGAGATTGAAGAAACTGATCAAATTCCTCTTTGGATTGGATTTCAATAACGCCCATTTTGAATATATAAAGGTAGTGCTTTCCGACAGTGATATGTCTTAGTTGAATGTAAAGATGTGGAGTTTCAAAGTGTGGTGTGGCTTATGAGTTGGAGGAAGAGGTACTCACGGAAATGTAGGAAGCGGTATTTATACATTGGGCGAGACTCTATCAGCGCGGGGTAATGTCATCATATTGCAAAAACTATAACTTTGTTGAGGTGAAATGTAAGACAGCTGAAAAGGTGAATACGTAAGTGTGATACGCTACCCGGCACTAATCAGCCGATCCAAACATTGCAATCAAGGGCGGTTTTGCTGGAAGTTAGCCTTGATTGTACAATATCGAGGAACCCGTAAGAAGCTTTGGTGGTAATTTATTAATGCACGTCGGTGACTCGTTGAATCTCTGCCGAGGCCGGAATGGAGACCCAGCAAATACCGTGGTGCTGAGACAATGTACACGGTCGAGTTCAACATGATGCACTGTTTCTCATCAATCTCTTGGTTCATTGAGGTATGAAAAATTCATAGTAACGACATAGTCCTCCTAAGGGCAAAATCTCTTAAAGCCCATGTTTATATCCTTGATTCGGGGGAAGGTAGGCGATATATAGTCGTGGCGACAAACATTATGAACCCTCAGTCCTGACGCAACCAATCCCATCCAAGACATAATGATCTTAATTGCCTCCCTGCGTCTAAATCATATGCCTCACCATTTCCTCCCATTTATCCGGTTCAAATCCGGAAACCGTCGGTCCCGTCTCACCGCCAAGTAACGTAATAACGGTGGCAACATCGTTGATTTGGAAATGCGCCGCCAGTTCAGGCGCCTCTTCAAGAAAGAACTTGGCAAATACGGCGTTGGCTTGGCCGTTATCTTGGGCTATCCTCTCGAATTCCATGTCACCGGGTTCGAAATCGCGATCCAAACCGGCTACGAAAACTACCGGGTTCTGCTCGATGAGCTCCTGCAACTGGTCTTTGTTGGTAATGGTTTTAGACGCCATTCTGAGATGGTGTTTGAAAATAGGTGATGGGCTTTGGTGATAGAATGATTTATTTGAAAGAGGTTTGAGTGAGTTTGGGACGAGATGTAATAGAGGGCCATGCCAGATATTTATTAACTCATCTGTTGTCAGCCCCGCACGTCATAGCACAAGGTTCCTTGGATCAAGGTACTCTAATCGAATATCACATGTAATGGGGAAAGCTGAAAGTCTTCGATCTACATGTCGTCAACGGGTAGCTAAGTCGACAACTAACACCACGCTAAGGCTCATTTGCCGCCATTTGAAGACAATGATCAACAATGGCGGCATAGCGAGGTGGAGCTGGAGGCCAAGGCTTGCATTGGACTTAAAATAAGCACTAGCTAGGACAGGCAGATCTTGTCAGAGACGCAAAGAAAGTTTCCCAACCCCTCAGTCCATTACGAGCTCTCTGAAGATCAGTGTGACCCAGCTTACCTTATCAATAATTATTACCTGGTAAATGCCTCACCGTCACCTGCTCTTCTCTTTATGACTGGCTTAGTATGCGGAATCTTAAGATGCACTAAGGATCAGAATTGTTGCCCTGAAACCGTTGAGTATAGATTTTCTCCATCACACGGCATGACAAGTAATCGGTAGACTGTAGATCCCAGCTAGCCATCCAGCTGTTGAGAGATCAACCCGAAAGACGGTAGTTAGCGGTCGTGTCGATCCGATCAACCTTGTTCTCCCGCCGTCAGAGCGGGGTCATCCAAGCTATCGAACCCTGATTGCGCCTTGTCCGGCTGAAATAACCTTCCCCTTAGAAGGGACCCTGTTATTCGTGTTACGAGTTTCAACGGCGGATCGACTTCTGTGATCTTCATGCTGACGCAAACCGAGGGGAGACGGTTCGTTCACAAGCTTTCGAGATCTCAATATGCGGTGATCGAAACTGTATCATAGAGTTCGGATCTGTGGTATCTAGAACTCTATACCCATGGATTAACAATAATCTTTGGAATACTGTGTACTCACAATCAGATAAGGTTTATGATGATATTTACACTTTGCAAAGGGCATTATGACTCCTTTGCGCACACATGACCTTTTTCTTTTCTTCTGCCCTGCCCTATAGCTAAGGTTTGGGCACAACATAAATGCCTTGAATGCTTTGATCCGGATTTTGTCCTCTCTAATCCATCATCAACAACTTTTGCGCTGGCGTTGGAAGGGGAAGAATTCGGTCGGCAGCTAGGCGTTTAGGCAACTATTACTGTGTACCCACAAATTCAAGTCCAGTAATTCGGGCGGCCGTGAGTACCACAAATTGCGATATATAAGAATTGGTGAACGGCCAATAGGTATCGGAATCAGCATGGGTCTGCATCCTCTCGAGGCGCCTATTTACCGCTCCCACTTTCTGTAGAATAACTGGTAGATGGATATTGAAATGGGACGTTCATACCTGTCGTCATCTTCTTATAAACCCGAAGTCACGATCATCGCAGGTCTCAACATAGTCAGTCTGTTGTGATATATCTATAGGATCTACATGACGAGAAATGATTTAATAAACAAATGCCGGGTGTTAGATTGTGTATCAGTCTATCTATAATCTATGTCTATAGAAACATCTATAATCAACCATCAAGCCCATTCCAGAACTTCGTAATAAGCCCAGCAACTTCCTCAGCCCTATCCCTAACAACCCCATGACCCGCCCCCTCAACAACAAACACATTATCAAAGCCATAACTCTCTAGTTGCTCCTTACTGACCAAATCATCATTCTCACCCAAAACCGCCAGATTCTGCACACCAGATTTACCAGCCTGAGCAAACTTCGAATGGGAATCCATAACACCACCATCTCTGAATATTCCAACGACGGATGAGACATGACCGTAGTGGTTGCGCATTTGCCAATCTCGTACAGCCTCGGCGACAATTTCGCCGTTTGCGACTCTTTCTCTCCAGTTGGAAGGGACAACAAGATCGCCGCCTTCTAGGAAGTTGAATATCCATTTTTGTGCTGCTGCTTCGTCGTCGCCGCGCATGTGTTCGGGCGGGAAGATTGCTTCTGAGCTTAGAAGTCCTGCTGGGGCGACGAGAGTGAAGCTTTTGACTCGTTCTTGTCTTTTGGCGATGTAACTAGCTGTAGTCGCACCACCAAAGGAGAAGCCAACGAGATGCGCAGAAGGCCACTTCAGATGGTCTAACAAGTCATCGATCAATTGATGGAACAAGGCGGGTTCGTGAGGTAGAATGGGAGTATCGCTCAGACCATGACCCCACAGATCGACCAGAACCAGATGTGCGTGGGGAAAAGATTTCTCCAGAGCTCGCGCAAGAGGCAACATGCCTATCGCAGGAGTCTGAACTCCATGAATGAAAAAAACACGGTCAATCGGTCCCTTAATCTCTGAAGGGATCATCTCATAGTACGCCGCCTTGCCATGAGGGGTTTCCAGAAACTTGGCCGAAGGCAAGAGCGCTCCAAAGGTCTTAACGAAATCAGCCTCTGGGGGTCCAGGGACTGAATTCTTTTTTGACGCGACTGCGCCAGGGCGAGGAAGAACAAGACTCTTTGCTGTCGAAGACATATCTAGATTTGCGGAGGAGAGGTTGTTGCTGCTGCTGGTGGGTATGCGGCTTTTGTAGTGATTGGTGGAGCCACAATAATCGTCTGGGCCAATCATATTCTTACAGTAATCACCGACCGGTAACCTATCTCGGAGGCTTGCGGTAATGTAGAAAGGGACGAACACTTGCATGGCGCAGAAGATAGATTCTCGTCGGGTCACAACACTACTTATCATTTAGAAAAGGCTATATATCTCGCTAAAACTATACTGTGGGCGGAACCAGGCAATGCAAATGGCTTCTGCCGAAGAGCAATGCATACATATGCGTCATTTGACATATGCGAGGGAACCTTCCTCAGCTATACATAGAGTATTAACCTTGATTCATAGAGATTGGACTAAAATTATAGGTAGACCATGGTTCCTTGCGCCGAGATCGCCTACTCAACAGGGTTAGATACAAAAGCTACCAAAACGGTAGTATATCTGGGTTGATCATGTCAGTAGTGTAATGGAAAGTGGAACGCGGAAGCTTACGTGGCGGCAGCGACAGTAAGTTCAACTACCTTTCCCCTAGTAAAGAAACTAAGAAGCATAAGGAACACACTTGTTGAGGTAAACATAATCCCCAGTCGCACATTAACGTCGCTGATACGGTTGCAGATCAGAATGGGCATCATGACTATGGCAACAATTAATACAGTGATTAAGAACCGAGTCAGTGAACTTGTCCAGATCTCAGAGTAAATGTGCACATGTTCATCGTTCGAGGCAGACGATCTACCATACTAGTAGGATTGGTTATCAGACTGGTGATGATCGATGGTGCTTTCCGGTTATGACTCACATCTGTCTTTTCAAGGACCTTTGACGTGATGTTCCTCTCAATGACCTTAATGAGATTGTCATCTGGAGTAGACAAACAGAGTAGATCGTCATCCTTAGATAAAACGTCAAGCTCCTGACGGCATATGCATGGGTTCGTCTTGCTCCAGTTACGCAAACTGGCGATGTCTTCGCTATGCGCCGCTTGTAGATCGGATACGCGAAGAAAGCTTTCCATAAGCTGATCTTGAGCAATGTCAGTATATCGTTAAAGTTGCGTGGAAATGTCGCGATCCGTGTTACCATATGACTCTAGTGCCTTTTGCAGCTCCGCAATAACAGCTTTCCTTTCATCATTCTTCTCACGACGCACACTGGCGAGATGTAAAGGCGACGCTTCGCTCTTATCGAGTGATATGAGTTGTTCTTCCAGCTCTGCTACACGGTCCTGGGCAACAAGCAGCAAACGCATCCTAACATTCGAAAAGCGTCTCAAGATGTGAAAGCTTTCGTGAGCAGCTAGCAGAGCCGCGAAACGTGGATATCTTTTGGGGTAGTCCTCGACTAACGGTATTTAGCATTTAGTTTCCAACTCGTAGAGTCCCAGACTGACCAGCCTTTCTCGATCGTCCTTCAACCATATTGCGGCTCGTACTATTAGAGATCCTGGACAAGAGGGCCACCATTAACTCTTGAAGGGATGTACGCCACTCCTTCTTTTGCTGGACGGGTCCCGTGCTTGCATCTTGAGCAGATTCAGGATCACCATTGTCCCGCTGGCTGACGAACCAGTTCATCGCGTGATTAGATTCTCGAGAAATCGTGGAAGTGTTTTTGGATACTCTTTTCTGATTCAAAAACTTCGGTAGGAGTTTAAAATCACATAAATACCTTTCTTCACATTCTAAAGGCCGCATGAGCGCAATCCAGAAGTCTATCACGTGTAAGATCCTATTTCCAAGACGTCGCCTTTCATCTCCTTGATTGGTTGACATTGCAAGATCCGCGGAGCGGAGCACCGAATCAAATGGCAAATGATTCCCATTTTACAATCACTTACAAAGATCGGCTTGTTGCATGAATCACAGTGGCAGGTAGAGTGGCTATGTTAGGCTGCCATGCAGAGAGCAGATTATCTACCCAGACATGTTTCAGCATGCGGGGTAAGTCAGCATCGGGAGTCGGGAGTGACTAGTGCATGTATGGGTTGACTGGTGTCTTACGGGCCAGGGGCTGTCTGGACCAGATATAAATGGAAGTCCCTTCGAATCGAAGAGTGGGAGAAACCTGTAATTACAACGTCTATCCATCACGCCACAATTCCCAGTCTATACCTACTATGACAAACGAGCCATCCCAGTAAGAGCCTCGAATCACCTCTCGCCCACGCACTAAAGTTGACAAATTTAGAATAGAGGAGGAAGAGGTACTGATTCTCCCTGACGATGGCTCGAGACCACACGTGGGTGACCCTGGAGATGCAGCCTATACGTTCTCTCCTTGGGACGAAGTAATGATTGTGAACCCTCAAACTCAAGTTAGAGAGGGCCCGTTTTGTATTAAGGAGGGAATTCAGGGCAGCTATTTACTTTGCGACGCGCAGGGCAATACGGTAAAGGATGGCCGTCTTTTCCCGGAAGCTCAGTTGGTTCTCCATGATCCGTTCGCATGAGATGCGATGTTTTACAACACCCTGAATGCTAGTCTCGCCCTGAGCTATGAAACTCTCAAATAGAAGTTCCTGGTCATCCACCGTTTCTTCCCTTCATTTTGTCCCTGCCGATACCCTCCTTCAATCCGTTTTACGAAGTCAAGCAGCTTTCCAGGGCCAGCATGATCTCGGTGACGTAATTTACCAAGTGCTGGAAGCACAAGAAATGGAAAAGAAGGCTCTTGGTCGGTGACAAAGATCTTTATGATGTCTTCGCTCTGACTTCCATCGTCCATATCAGAACGCTCGGGTTGAAGAGGAAATGTTATCTTTTCTTCCTGGTCTGGTATTTCGCAATATGAACCCTGAGCCGCCTCAGCTAAAAGATTGGTGATTTCCCATGTGGATCGCAGGTTGAAAACGGCCATGAAAAGAGGGCGTTTACATCTATTGTGGAGAGGAAAGGTAAAGTCTGTCCCATTGGCAATGTCATACCACCCATCTGGACCCATGTCGATACTACACTCGATTTGAAGACTTTCCCCAAATTGACTCTCTGTATGTCGGTTCGTGATGCTTTCGAAGAAGTTATATGCCGCTAGGTGTCCTAAAGCATCAGAGAGAACTTGCAATGACTCTTCGTTCTTTCTCCAAAGTTTGGAGAGATTCGGAATGCAATCGGAGCTTCGTTTATGGATCTCAAAGCAATCATCCCTGTTCACATCAGCGACAAAGACTGCAGCTCCCGACTCTGATTCAAGAGTGGAAGTCTTCATTAGAGGGTGGCTCGAGGAACTCTCTTCCAAGGACCGCCGCTCTTCGTGGGTGAGAGCTGTCGACAGGTGGATTTGCGTTCTTTGATCAGATTTCGATGTCATAAGTCGTGCCTTCCAGGACAAGATCTGTTTCACAACCTAAATTTAGACTGCGTCAGGCCAGAGTGCACAATAGAGGATGTTCTTCACCATCTCAATAAATGTCATATATTTCACTTCGCAGGCCACGGAAGTTCTCACCCCAGCGATCCATCCAAAAGCCTGCTGCTTCTCCGGGACTGGCAGACGAACCCTCTGACAGTGGGTGATCTGCGAGAGACAAAGCTTCAAAAACACCGTCCATTTCTAGGCTATCTGTCAGCCTGCTCGACTGGCTCCAACAAAAGGACCCAGCTGCTTGACGAAGGGGTACATCTTGTCGGCGCCTTCCAGCTTGCAGGGTTTCAACATGTAGTCGGTACTCTTTGGGCGGTGTCGGACAAAAGCTCCGCTGATGTGGCGAGAGCTTTCTATGAGGTACTGAAACGCGAAGGTATGACGGATAGGGCGGTCTGTGAAGGTCTCCATGAAGAGCTCCGGGAGTTGCGGAGACAGCAGAGTGGGGAGACCTATGGGTCAAGAGCGTTTAAATGGCCTACGAAAACAGGGGCAACAAAGTTTTGGGGGACCAAACATGGATTCCTTATATCCATTTCGGTGTATGAGCAATAAGATCTAACAGTCTAATAACAAATTCTGTTTTTCTTCTGAACTGTCGATTGTTGGGCTTTTTGGGATTTTGGTACGATTCGCGCGTTAGGATGTGAGATCCCCGCATTCAACAAACATGAATTTTCGGATCAAATGGCTACCAACGGCATAGGTTATACACTCTTCTGTTACGAACTAAAGCTTCTTAAGCTGAGGCTTTATCATGGTGTTTTGGTCGGTCTGACGTGCTGTCTGTATAACCAACTTAGCTAACCTATAGGTCCCTGGGTTAGAAGCTTACTTATCCTTCACCAATTCTCACATTATTTCATGGTGGAGCAGTAGCATTAATGTTAGAAACCGGCAAATATTGATTTTCTTTATATCTTCCTCAATGTAGCGATCATAGGTCTTTTCACTCAGAACTTGCCTTGACAATGAAGACGTTGAGAGTGGAGATCGGACTATCTCGAACCGAAACCGCCGATCCTAACCGACACTATCCAATGAGAACACCCGGTTTCTTCCCCGACCTGTCACCTCAGATCCAGATCTTCACCTTGGGCCAGTAATTGACAAGTCACCCAAGATGGACTCACCGAATGACCCTGCGATTAGTGAAGCAGAGAGAAAGTAATCACCCTCTTTCTTCCCTGCAACTCTCTCTCATCTTGATCATGACACTGACGCTTTATCAGAAAACTCCGCAATCGGCTATCCCAGCGCGCCTTCCGACGTCGCCAAGCAGAATGTATCCGCGAATTACGCAATCGCGTAAACGCAGATCAAAGACCCGATAGCGAAAGGATTGAAGCACTTCAAAAGGAAAACAAGTTGTTGAGACAGCAGTTGATTGATGTTCAGACGAAAATGTCGAGGTTGTTGGCGAGTGTGCAGGGGTTGAGTGATAGTGTTGCTAAGACTTTGGATGATACCAAGGATGGACACGACAGCTCGGGGCAGCCGGAACAAGAGGAAAAGGATAGTGGTAGGAATAGGGAGACTGAGTTGGATTTGGATTCCTTCGATGCGAGTATTCTGGATTTTGATGCGCCTTTTGTCTCGGATGCTAGTCAACCTCAGATATTGACGACTTCATCATCAGCACCAACGACAAACAGCCTTACTTCAGAACTCGTCAACGTCACCGGCACGAATCCCTTCTACTCTCAAATTCCCAACATATGGACCCACGAGTACCAAATGGGAATCGATCCCTATCTCACAGCTATAAACGCAAGCGCCGAATCAAGCATGGTCCTCGGCAAAGACTACGCCTTCACAAACTCGCCATTCTCAGATCACATCCAGCTATTGCAGAAAATGTTGAAGAATAAGCTCAACACTCTTGGTTTTGTACCTGAAGGTCATCATCCTGGACAAAGGTAAGTTTTCATATTCACATGATGGGTGAGAGCTGACAGGTGCAGCGTTTATCAACCAGTCCTCATGGTCCTATCAATGTTCAACAGCATGACCCGTCCAGACGTAATGGCCTGGTACGCCAAAACACGCTTCTACCACATCATCGAACTCACAGCCTGGCAATTATATCCCTCCCCTACCACATTCAGCAAACTGCATCCACGCTACCGTCCCACAAAAGCACAAATCGAAAACTCTCACCCAGGCATCATCGACTGGATACCCTTCCCATCAATCAGAGACAGATTGATCCAGTTACACTCTGCAAACCCACACATCGACCAGATCTTCTGCGACGCGGTAACAGGCTACGTCGTCGAAACACCAATGTCCGACCTTATTCTAGGCGCACCACAAATAACAGTCTACGTGAGGGTAACTGATCTAATCAACACAATGTCCACCACCTCTGACGAAAACACAATCGCCATCCTCCCCGCACCAGACATCTCTACACTCTTCTCCTCGCCAGCATACGCAAGAGCGGCGTTTAATAAACTCAACATGGACAAGGGAGCAGGATATTACAAAATCGACCCCGCTTTCTTCGAAAAGTATCCGGAACTGTGGGATCAGGGTAGTGACCTTACAGCATCAGGCATACCCTTGAAACCAAAGTTCCAGAAAATTCTAACTTACCCAAAACCGTTGGATCCATCTACTGTGGAGACGTATCGAAGTTTTATCGATTTTTCTCTTGATGCGGCGAATACGATTTCGATGGGGCCTGGATCATAGAGTGACACATCGGCGGCAATGCGTACTTAATCAATCAAACGATGTTGATCACACCGACTGTCATTTCCGTATCATAAAGATCTGGTGATGTTACGACCGGGCCGGTGATGAGCACATGATGTGTTTATTACTGGGGAATGCTTTCGGGTGGTGTCATGAAAAACTGAGTAACGCGACCCCACAGCAACGTTGACTAACACTCCACTTACTAACAACGCATCATCGAGTGGACCTCCAACAATCTATATAGAAACCACACAATTAGTGTCAAAAGATCACCACACCATTACCATCAATTATCATCAATCAAAATGCCTTCTCAAATACCCTCTCCCGTCTTTCGCTACTCTTTCATGGACGATTACAGCGAAGGCGCCCATCCAGCTCTTCTAAAAGCTCTCATCGCAAGCAACGCTACACAAGAAGTCGGTTACGGCAACGATACATACTGCGCTCTTGCACGACAGCGCATAAGAGCGCACCTCGGTCGCGACGATGTTGGAATATTCTTTGTGCCGAGTGGAACTTCTGCGAATGCGATTTCTATTGCGGCTTGTTTGAGACCGCATGAAGCTGTTATCGCTGCCAGTTCGGGACATATCGTTACTCGTGAAACGGGCGCCGTGGAAGCGAGCGGTCATAAGATTATCAACGTTGCGCCTGTTAATGGAAAGCTTACACCGCAAACGATCGAACGGGCGTTGGATGACAATTGGCATTTTCCTCACATGGCGAAACCGCGATTAGTGTACATCTCCAACGCAACAGAGATCGGAACGATATATACAAGGGCCGAAATGGCAGCTATAAAAGAGGTTTGCGAAAAGAACGGTCTTATTCTCTTCCTCGACGGTGCTCGGATAGGAACTGCCCTCGCATCCAAATCAAACGACATGACCCTCTCAGACATCTTGTCTCTGACAGATATCTTCTGGATCGGCGGTACAAAGAACGGTGCACTGCTAGGCGAAGCAGTTGTAGTTAAAGACCCCCGCCTATCCTCCGAATTTGAATTCTACGTCAAACAACACGGTTCTCTCCTCGCAAAAGGCCGAGTCATTGGCGCACAATTCGCAGAACTTTTCGAAGGAGACCTCTACTTTGACTTGGCGCGAAAAGCCAACTTGGCAGCAGAGTTACTTAGCAAAGGAATTGCAGAGGCGGGATTTTCGGTGTATGCAGCCACGGAGACGAATCAGGTTTTCGCAGTATTGCCGTTGGGTTTGATTACGGCTTTGAAGGAGAGCTTTAGTTTTTATGTTTGGGAAAAGTGTGGGGATGATGAGGCTGTTATCAGATTGCTAACGACGTGGGCTACTGATGGGGGACAGGTTGAACGGTTCGTTGGGGTTGTGCATAATTGGAGGGGATAGATTAAAAGTTTAGTTAATTAATAATTGTCTTTGTTTTGAAAATAGCATTCTTGAAAATTCAGCTCGTGATCGTTAATTGCACGCCATGGAGTGGTGATGCCTTTTCTTTCATGTTCAAGAAATACACCAAGAGAGACAGGCAGGTGTTTACAGCTTGAACGGCCACATGTTCTCGCGATATTTCGTGTCAAAGGTCACATGCTTTCGCGAGGCGTTTGTGATAAGTGAAACGGTACTTCGGCTTACTCCTTTTGTAATAGTGCAGTTGGTTCGATTGAGGTGTTCTAGAACTCGATATATCTGAGACATGACAAGACCCACTCCCGGTAGTCGAGTTGGCTACCCTGCACCTCTACGGGTGGTGAGCGAGCTAAGATGTCTTTCAGAATATTCCTATGTATGAGGCAAGACTCTGAAATTAGTACAAACAGCTCGGTATTGATGTCAGTACCACCACGAAAGGTTGCACGACCGAGGAAACATGTCCGGAAGGGAAGGCAATTGAACAATGTGTGACAAGAACGATTGTTAATCAGTGCATGTATACACGTCTCATTTCCAAGTATCACCAAATCCCAGAAAACCCGAAGCCCACGACGAACATTAGACATTTGTATCCATCCACAATCAGGCAGAGTCAAAACTCTTATCAGCCCGCTCAATGATTGGTGGTGGCTTCTCGATCTTCTTGCGAAGAATATGTCGCTTGATAAAGTACGGCAGCCAGACCTTGGTCTCATAAGAGATGAACTGACTCGTAGGAACAGAAAAGACCTCTGCAGAAGTTGTTAGTTACATGACGAACATTATTGATCTTAGGTATGCTTACGGTCGAGTTCTTCGAGAGTGAGCTGCTTGGTTTCGCGGACAAAGCAAAAGATCATGCCCCACGCGATCAGGTTCAGACCTGCGTAGAAGCCAAAGGCTCCGGTGGGTGTCATGGCGGCGGCCATGCGAGGGAATGTCAGACCGAGAACACCAGCTATTCATAGTATTAGTAATGATTTTGGTTTCTTGACGACGTTTGCTCACCAAAGGTGTTGTTGATGCAGACAGCCCAGGCCATGCCCTGCTCACGCTGAATGGTGGGAAATACTTCGGCAGAGTATTGGAACGCGACAGGGCCTTCGCCCAAAGAGTAGGCAATTGTGAAAAGATAGATGAACCTGTTCAGTCAGTGAGAGCGCTTGGGTGGAAGGAGTGGAGAACGTACAAGGCAACAGGTCCGATCCTTGCACCTTTGCTACCAGTGTCTTTGAGGAGCGACAAGCCAGCGGCCAGCAAGAAGACACACATAACCGGGAAGGTCTGAGAGACATTAGTCGTGAACACTGCGTAACAGGAGGAAAGCGCTTACAGCGAGAGTAAGGGTTCGTCGTCCCTTGGTGTCGATGAGGAAGAGAGTCGGAATTGTAGCGAGAACCTGGATAGCGCCATAGCCAAGTGAGGCATACAAGGCCTGCACAGGAGAATATCCAGCCCTGACGAAGATGGTAGAACTATAGAAGGAAATGACTGTGACATGTTAGTTTGTTCCATGATAGATGAGACGTTAACTTACTGTTGATACCACACATCTGCTGCGCGATCATAACCGTCGAAGCACCATAATTGGCTCTCCTGATTCTAGGCACGGAAAAGCAATCCCACAAACGCTGAAAGTATCCTGCACCTCTTGCAACAGTCAATTCCTCCTCATAGATAATCCACGAATAGTAAAAGTCCCTAGCAGCAATAATATTATGCGCCCGCAGTCTCTGCATAGACCTAAATCCCTTGGCATGCTTCCCATGCTTCATCAACCAACGTGGTGACTCGGGACAAAAGAAGATTCCTAAACCAAGGAGAAACGACGGAATAAATGCAGAGCCGAGCTGAAGGCGCCACGAGATGTCGCCTGTGTCTTTGACGATGACATTGGCGCAGAAACCGAGGAAGATGCCGATGACCACCCACAGCTGCCAGAACATGACGAGGGCGCCGCGGATGCGTGCTGGAGCCATCTCGGCCGAGTAAATGGGGACGGTAGCATTCTTGGCACCGATGCCAATGCCCATTACGAAGCGGACTGCGAAGAGCGTTTGCCATGACTGTGTGAAGCCGGACGCGATGGGCGTAGCGGTAAGACAGCATGCAGTAATAAAGATTTCACCTCTTCGACCGAAGTAATGGTTAAGAGGATCGACGATAAATGCGCCACTAGAAAATTAGTAAGTCGCCAACAGCTTTGGAGAAGGGGACGTACATAAGTCCAGCAGTCAAGAAAATAATAGAATTGACAAGACCAACAATCCACTGATCGCGCTCACTGTTCTCCTCATCAAGTCCGAATGCCTGAGGAAACGAGAGATTGGCGCCGTTGGAACCCGTCTGATCCCAACCTTGGGTGGCGGCGCCAATGGCGCAGAGGGAAATAGAGTACCAGAGCATCTTTGGCCCGTGCCACTTGTGATCTCGTTCATACTCGAGGGCTTGACGTTCATCTTCCTCGAGCTCCTTGACCATGTTGAAGCGGTTGCCGTCACGAGCCACTAAAGCTGCGCGGGCGAAAAGTTCGGCGTGTTCGGACATGCCGTGGTTCTGCGCGAAAAGACGACCATCGTGGGCAGCTTGTTCAGGTGTTACTCTCTAAAGAAGCAAAAAACGTTAGTAAGCGCTTGTGAGCAGGGATGAGGGTCGCCAAGAATCTAGGCGATCGCCAAGAGGCCAAGAGATGCTCCCGCTGCCAAGACATTCAACGACATCAAAACGTACCTGCAATGGGTTCTCGACGATGTTGAGGGCGGTAGATCCACGACGAGCACCGCTGCCGGGGGGAATGTCGGAGTGATCACCAAGGCCATGTTTCTCATTATGAGAAGCCTGAGGAAATTCGGGGCCCAAGTCTTTGCTGTCCATGATGAATTGAGAAAAAAGAGGATGTGTTGGACTGAGCTGGCCAAGAAATGAGCAAGGGAGGAGATCAGCGTAAGATTAAATACCCAGAGACAAAAGATGCTTTGCTTGGTCGCAGCCCGATTGAGAGGCGGGAAAGAGCGACCCCAGCTGGAGCTAGAGCAATTTCCCCGCTTGTCTGGGGAAGGAGAAGCGACCAAGGCTAGTCTCAGCAGAGGTTTGGGGTAATGATCAGCAGAGTCTGAGTGTTTCTCATCCCCGGACCATCCCCATACTTTGCGAAAGGGTGTGATGAATTGTCTGTAGTGGCTAATGAGTGGTGGGATGGAGAGGAGAATTGTGGAAACTTGAGGTTATTGTTGTGAAGCAGGGGTCTTTGCTGTTGTTCTCAGGGATGGGGTTACACTGATGATGAGGGTTGGACAGATGGTGTTTGAGGGACATAATCAGCCAGCCATTGACCAAAAATCAGTGTTAGATCAATGGTAAACAAACACACAGAAGATCCGTCTCAATGCACAGAGATGACCATCGAATCTCATTTCAATTCCTCTAAACAATGATTCACTGGTATTTGCCCCAGTATCAACGACAACCGCTCAAACAGCTTCTCCCGACAATTGGAGAAGCTATCTCCCCCCTCCAATCAAAATCCACACAAACACACCTTTGCAAAAAGCCGCTGAGCACCTCGAAATTGGAGGTTACACCGGCCAGTACGTACCAATTAATTCGGCTGCCTAAACGTCATCGGATAAACGGCACGAAAATGACGTCGTTCGCCAAGGCAGCCATATTTCCAGAGTTAAAGTCTTGGCGCTAAATACCAGGCATCAGAATAAATGAAGCACTAAAGAATCTGGACTCTGCTTTATACTGACAAGGTTATGGTTTGATTAAAATATCCCTCAGTATGAATTTGGGTTGAAGGGTTTGGTTGAGATGGGCTGTTGTAATATTGGGTGCTTTGACGTTACACAGCTGGTGTTGAGACATTCCCCCTCCTGTAAATGAAACCATCATTGACCGCTCCATTCTTTCCAATTTGGGGTGGTAGAAACGGAACGATCGGGCAACTCTGTTCTTGGCATTTACTTTACTCGCGTGATATTCTCGGTCCCGAGCATTTGCCATTGAGTTTCTGGGGTGATCTTATTCCCGTTAGATGATCTTGCTATTCATTGTTTCCAGCGGGCGTTGTCATCTGACACCTCGATTAATTGACTAATCATCTATCTTACACTCTGTCAATCACGCTGATCTCTTGAAACGATGATCAGCCTCGAAGTTCACGATAAATGTCAAAGCGCACAGTTCTTGATGAGCTGTCCTTCGAGGCGCACCGAATCGCATCTCGCCCTCTCAGCCCAACCTTAAAGTTAAGCTTACGATGACCTTGAGCCTGTTGCGAGTGGTGCATAATATTGTAGAGTCTGGGGAATCATTGAAAGAGGATGTCATTCCAACTGATCGTCGTGGGAAAAGGCGCCCTTCATTGCATCTGCGACCACACATCATCCTGGTCTTCATAAGCGCAAACATGTCCGCCTACAGGCCAATCGCGTATGTCTCAGGTAAATCAAAGGGGATGTTGCAGGTGAGCAAATGGAACAAGCCCATCATCTTTCTTATCTTATCGACCAGTGGTCAGACTGCGTTGTACTTTTGCTCCATTCATAGGGTGCGAGAGTACAGCAGCAATACGTCAGAATAACACAGCAGCTTATAGTTATGAACAAAAAAGATATTAATCGGCTATCTGAAAACGTCCATCTAATAAACATAGACAAACTCATCATTCTTAGAATCCGTAATATCCATAAACGCATTCTGTCCCAACTGCTCATCATCCTCCGCATTAGCCACATACCGATGCTCCATACTCAAATCCCGAATCTTAGCAGGCTTCCCATTCTTAACCCGTCTTCGCTCCTGCAACTTATTCAAAAACATCAAATTCACCAACTGCAGAATAATAACACCAATCATCGCCCCGGTAATACCCATCGTCTTGGTAAGACCAGGCTTGTAGTATGGTGCGTCCTTGGAGCTGAAGAGAAGAGGTCCGATGATGTTGCCTGCTGATACGCCGATGTTGTACAGGGACATGATGACGGATTTCTTGGTTGTGCCCGCGATGTTGGAGATCATCCAGGATACGATGAGGGGGTTGCCGCCGAAGAGGAAGGCTAGCATGTAGTATGCTGCTAGTAACGGTGCGGTACTCGAGCGGTCGAGTTGGTGGAGCATTACTGCACCTGCAAGGACGGGCAGCATTACTGCGATCAAAAAGGCGGACTTGATGCGGTATCGATGGGCGAGGTAAGAAGCTGGGAAGATAACAAGGAGTTGAACAGCGCCGAATGGAATGTTGAGAAGAGACGTGACACCCTTGTCGAAACCAAAACCACCAACAATAATAGGTCCAAAGGTATTCGTGACAGCAGCAGTGACGTTAAGACACAGAGCCATACCGATAAAAAGCCACGTCTTGGGTTCAATCATCGCCTCAAAAGCCTGCGACCAGGTAAAGTTTCGACTACCAGTACCAGTCTGGTTGGCCCGAAGTCGCTCCAAAGTCTGAAGCTTCTCATGCTCCGTCAAGAAGCGCGCAGAGGGAATATCGTTGTCGAGAGCGAAATACACGACGGGCGCTGTGATAACAGTGATGAGACCAGCAAACAGGAACAGAATGCGCCACGATGCGAGAGACCCGTTGATTTGACCAAGGCCGAATGAGAGCGCAGCAGCAAACATGTTTGCCGCACCGTTAGTACCATACCAACAAGCCACCCTCATCGGCTGCTCCGCTCTTCGATACCACTGCGCCGTAATAACAGAAAACAGCGGCAAACACGCCGCTTCAAACAAACCCAACAGAAAGCGCGTTGCGAGAAGGCCTTCGTAGGTAGTACAAGCAGCCATACAAGCCTGAGCAGTTCCCCATCCAAAGACAAGACAACTCATAAAAATACGATGCGGCACCTTGACCATGAGCCACGACGAAAACGGTAGCCAGACGAGTTGGGCGATTGGAGCCATGGAGCTGACCATGGAGTATTCATTTCCGGAGAGGTTTGTGTCTTCGCGCATGCCCCAGACTGCGCCGTAGCCGAGGACGGATTTGTCGAGGATTTGGAGAAAGTAGACCCATACTAGGATGGAGAGGATGTGTTTGTCTGTTTTGCGACGTAGACGTTTGTTCTAAAATTATCAGTACGGGAAGAAACAGTGGAAGAGGGGGGAGTTACGTCTTCTTCTGTGACTTCGACGTGTTGATCGCCGATGAGTTCAGCTGCGCGGTCTGCATGGTTATTCGGGGGAAGTGGTTTCGATGGTTGGGATTCAATGTCTTCGGTGTGCTGCTGAGAAGGTTCATCGTCGGATTTAGACATGATTGCGATAAAAAGCAAAACGTTGAGAAACAGTTGTGTATAAAGTTAAATTGCAAAGGAACAACGGTCTTCTTATCCTCGTGGTAAGTTCCATGCATAAACTCAAAAACAATGGATCTCCCCACGGGGAAGCAAATCTGGGGGAGGGGAACAAAGTGGACCAAGCCAAGCAGGCTTTGGTCGACTGTCGACTGACGATCATTACTTGATTTTCAAGGTGTTGTTCATACCTCGGACCATAGACACGAGTCATGCACGCGGGGTTGATGCTACGTCATTTTTCAATAGCCGAAGACGTGGGGGTTTTCGGCAATAGATTTAGTAGAGAGTCGGCAAATGAAAGGAAGCTAAGGAGCGGCACGTGAGGGTGAGTGTCGACCTTGCACTGAATCTGGTACGATCTCAGGGGAATTTGCGTGGGATGGTTCCTTGGCTGATGGTTGTCGGGCGGAAGCTTTCCCCGTGTTCTGTGCCGCGAGTTATTATTCTTGGGCACGGAGCGAATGCCGAAATGTGGTGCAAGAATGGTCTGCAGACGTGGGGGTTAAAGCTGAAAAGGACAGATTTGTTTCTCGTGAGGATTTGGTTATGCATGTAATGATGTTTCAATCGGAAAGGTCCAGATTAGTCCCTGCCCGATTGTCTTTGCACACGCTCAAGAGGCAGAGTTGTGAGATAAACATTCCAGTAGACTGAAAACGAGCAAAGCTAACGCTATAACATCATAAAATCTCTGCAAACTATAGGCGTGGGACGAGATGCTTTTCAGTACGTTTGGCCACGTTTTGGCAAATGAGATTTTTGGAAGCAAATCTTAGTTTTTACGCAGATGGAATCTTTGCCTGTACAAAGTCAATCTTACCAAGACGACAAAAGCTGAGTGAATCCATGCACAGAAAATCGTTGAATCGAGCTTTTCAACTGCCCTGGCAGACAATGGTCACGCGATGCTCTCCAAAATCACCATCTACTGAAGTCTGTAGGTTAGGCTTCCCAGCCGTTAGCGTGGCTTACCCCAGATTTCCTTCACGTGGGGGCACAAACCGGTTTCCGCGTGGGGGTCACATCCAAGTGGAGTCTTTAAATCATGAACTAATCATGTTACCGGAGTCAACGCCGATAAACCGAGAATAGAAAAGTACCACCTTCCACATCCATCTCCTCAAGCTCGACCAACAACAAAAATGGCAAAAATCGCATCAATCAGATACTACCGTGTAAAGCCACGATGGCTCATGGTGAAGGTCGTCGACGAGAATGGTCAGCATGGATGGGGTGAGGCGACGCTTGAAGGACATGATCTTGCTGTTGAGGGGTGTCTGGATGAGATGATTCCGAGGATTGTTGGTCAGGAAGCAAAGTGAGGTTTCAATTCTGTGGTACTATCTGTTGCTAACGCGGGGTAGTGATATTGAGAATATCTGGCAGACCTTCTGGCGACACAACTTTTATCGCGGCGGACCGGTTTTCATGTCTGCCATGTCTGGAATCGACATTGCGTTGTGGGATCTGAAAGGTAAGTCGAAACTTCTGTTCAGTATGTGCGGAATTGACAATTCTCAGGCCGTAACTTGAAGGTTCCTATTTATGAGCTCCTAGGTGGCAAAGTAAGAAATAAAGTCCAAGTATACTGCTGGATCGGCGGCGACCGTCCATCAGACGTCGAAGCAGCAGCGTAAGCCATCTCAACCCAAACCCAAAATCCCTTCTAACAAAAGCAAGCAAAAAACGCCTCGAGCAAGGCCTAACATGCGTAAAAATGAACGCCACCGAAGATCTAGGCTGGATAGACTCCCCCTCCGCCCTCGACAGCACCGTCGAACGTCTCAAACAAGTGAAAGCCCTAGGTCTCGACGCCGGTCTGGATTTCCACGGTCGCTGTCATAAAGCCATGGCGAAACAACTTGCTCGGGCACTAGAGCCGCACAGACCTTTATTCATCGAGGAGCCGATCTTGGTGGAACATCCTGAAGCCATCAAGAAATTATCTGATCAAACGGTAATCCCTATTGCGTTTGGAGAACGACTTTATACGAGATGGGATGTCAAGCGTTTCCTTGAAGATTCAAGTGTTGATATTCTTCAACCGGATATAGCACACGCAGGCGGTATTTCCGAGACGAAGCGCATAGCTACCATGGCGGAAGCATACGACGTCGCTATAGCGCCGCACTGTCCTTTAGGACCGGTAGCTTTTGCAGCGTCGGTACAAGTAGCGCTTTCGACGCCGAATTTTGCTATTTTGGAGATGAGCTTGGGGATGCATTATAATACGGAAGCTGGAGATATCGATTTACTTACCTATCTCAAGGATCCTAGTGTTTTTGACTTGGAGGGTGGTCATGTTAGGGCGCCGACGGGGTATGGGTTGGGTATTGAGATTGATGAGGAGATGGTTGTTAAGATTGCCAAGGAGACGGAGCCCTGGCAGTGTAAGACATTCCATGGGCCGGATGGAGGGATTCGCGAGTGGTAGAATATTTTAAAAGTGGTTCGGTCTAGAACAATGACATCCTATGTCCCACTGCAAATCTACATGAGAAGAGTATGTATCCTCTTTTACAGTTGAGCTTGGCGGTAACCGGGCATTTGCCTTTCCATCGCTTATTGCAGGTACCGTTGCGGTCTATGAGCCAATTGGATGTCTGATTCAATTCCGACTTTTAGAGAGGAACATAACAACAGGCCAAGTCAGTCGCCCAATAGTAGATATTTCGCTTTCGGAAGTCATCGTTGTGTGGAACGTTGGTCAATAATGTAACTTCGTATCTGTACAGTAAGCGGGCTTGTAAAGTCAGCGGGCACCAAAGCGTGTAAGCAATAATTCCTAGATTAGCTATTATGCTTAAAACTGACTTCCGAATGGCCTATGCGGGGGATCGCGGGGGTCAATAGCTTATTGCACTTACTTCGAGCTTCAAGACAATGAAAAATGACCCTCGTTTAGGTTAGTATTGCTTGTAGGGCGGTTGGCTGCTTGATCCTGGTTAAGACATCTTTCAACGTCTGATGTCTGTGACCTTTATATAAATATGCGCTACCATGTCTCTCATCTGAAATTTAAATTCCTTCAACTACTCCACTTAAACAATCGATCAATTCTTACGATCATTTCATAATGAAGTTCACTTCTCTCGCCGTTGCCCTCGCCGGAGTTACCTCCGTCAGCGCTGGTTGGGAATCTATCTACATCGTCAACTCCCGAAAAGGCAACGAAGTCTCCAGTGGCTGCGCCTACTACGCAGATAACGCCAACGCATGGGGACGTCGACCTGACGACTACACCGACGTCACTCACGGGCGTGTCCACAACTGGGAAGGCAAGCGTACAGCCTGTAAGTTATACTAAGCCAACCAAATTATACGTTCGGTCTAATATTCGTCAGGTCGATTCAACAGTGGTGTCACTTTTAATGTCGACATCAATGCCAATGCATATGATCAGAGATACAACGCTTGGGTTGGAGGAGGAAACAATGGATTTAAGCAGTTTACTTGCCACAAAACTCATGATAGAGCTGTTGTTGTTCCTACCCTGTATACTGTTGATGGGTGGACTGTTCAAGGTATTTACTGGTGCAGGGAGTATTCTGGAAGTAAGCGAGATTGGATTGCTTGACTCTCATAGCCACCGCTCTAGTTCACATACTGGTCGCTAGCGCTTAGTTTGGATTGTGTCTTGAGCATTATTCAGATTTGGGTCTTTCCCAAGTACCTTACCATTTAGTACCTTGGCATTTATATGAATAAATTGGTATCATCTCTGACGTTTCCAGCCTACAGTTTATTATTTGAGATCAAATATGCTTTTATCAACCAGGTCGCTTTTTTATGGCCAGACAGGGGTCTTGAAATCCACCTCAACGATAACATGTGAACGCTTGTTCGTCTCAAAAACCAGCCCAGGCGAGAATACTGGGATTCGCATCTTGTCAGCCCATGCTCACCTTCAAGGTGTTCGGTGACTTGGCATCCTGACCGAACCAACGGGGTCCCTTACCGGGGAGACATTGTTAGTAAAAATCCAAACTGAGTAACATCCAACGGAAACGTCCAACGACCCGTTCAAAGATCCATCAAGTGACAGCCACTCGGGATTACTGTAAATGCCTCAACATGGATGTCCAAATCGAACCAACCGCTAAACAAACAATGGTATGTCAGGAAAGCATCCACTAACAGAATTGTTGTTAATTCAGTGGGGGTTCCCACCGTAATCGCCACTCCGCTGTTAGCACCCCAGCGACCGACAAAGGTTCCAACCCACGGGTCTTTACGTTAAACTAAGCAAACAGTTAAAAACTTAAGCATATTCTTTACCTTAACTGACTAACCTACGTGGGTCCATGATCCACGGGGTTTTGGCTCAATTCGTCCAAGACTAGTGCCAAGACACCTTGATAGATACAGGTGCGAACCCGGATAGACAGAAACACCATGTTGAAGGATTTTCTAGATCGGATGAAAAAAGACGCTGATTTGTCAATTGAACGTAGAGGAATTGGTAATGACGCCACTGCGAGGCGATTTCTGGTTTAGTTACTGGGTTGTTTGGTGATGTTGGGTTGAATTTCACTCATTCTGCGGCTGATGCCCCCACGACAGACACCAAAAAGTAAACATGAGCCAATAGTTTATGCAAGGTAGATGCTTTCCGGCCGTTTTGTTTCCACATTATGGGAACCTGGATGCTACGAGAAACATGCAGAGATCTGTATAAATAACCCCAAGCTTCACCTGCATAGACCATCTTGTCTCCTCAGCCTCTCACAGTCTTGACAAGCCTTTCAATCCAAACACTCTTCAAGATGATGTTCAAGTCCACCACTGCTGCCATGCTTCTCTTCGGAGTCGCAAGCGCCACTCCCATCCAAGCCCGCGCCGAGGCTAGCACCACCAAGTCCGCCTCCACCTCCTCTCCTACCAGCGCCTACGACTGGTCTGAGGGCTGGACGAAGGACTACCCCATCCACCAGTCCTGCAATGCTACGCTCCGTCATCAGCTCTCCAACGCTCTTGATGAGACCGTTCAGCTGGCGCAGCATGCTAAGGATCATATTCTGCGCTACGGACACAAGTCTGAGTTTGTCCAGAAGTACTTTGGCAATGGATCTACTGCTCAGCCTATTGGTTGGTACGACCGTGTTGTCAACGCTGATAAGACGGGAATGCTCTTCCGATGTGATGACCCTGATAAGAACTGCGCTACCCAGGACGGTAGGTTAATATGAATCTGATGTTGATGATTGAGGCTAACTGTTACAGCATGGGCTGGCCACTGGCGAGGTGACAACGCTACCTCGGAGACAGTCATCTGCCCTCTCTCCTTCCAAATCCGCCGCAACCTCGACTCCGTCTGCAACCTTGGCTACACCGTCGCCAACTCCAAACTAAACACTTTCTGGGCCACCGACCTTCTTCACCGCGTTCTCCACGTCCCTGTCATCAGCGAGGAGACAGTCGACCACTTCGCCGAGAACTACACCGACGCTCTGGCTCTCGCCAAGAAGGATCCTTCCAAGAGCGCTATCGACAGTGATGCTCTGCAGTACTTTGCCATTGATGTTTGGGCCTATGACATTGCTGCTCCTGGAAAGGGATGTACTGGTGAGGTTGAGGAGGAGGAAGAGGAGGAGAAGCCTACTGCTACCAAGGCTGATTCTTCCAAGCCTAGCGCTACTAAGGAGGCTCCTAAGGAGTGCCATACCCATGATGATGGTGTTGTGCACTGCTCTTGAGGGAGATTGGATTTAGATAGATAGATTTCGATTCTTATGACCCTTTTTGTTGAGCTTTGCTGGATTACTGGTATTCTTGATAGAGAGAAGATCTAGAAGTTCGGGCTCTAGTCTGCTTTGGTAGACTGGAGAGGCCAACGACGATTTAATGATAATTGACTATGTTTATGTCCACCAGACAACTAAATCTGAATTGGGATGTGACATGGAATTGAAATTAGAATTCTTCAATAGGAAGATTCAGAGAGACAATTCTCTATGCAGCTAGTGCAGAGTATCTGAGAAAGGATAGTTTTAGTTAATCCACAAGTCCATTACTTCCTTAATCTAATATATACACAAGCTACCGAGTATCCATTCTCAAGGAACCAATATTCGTCCCTGTAAACACCGGCAATATTCCTCCAGGGTCCTCCAACCTCCCAACCCTCTCTTCCAAACTCTCCTCCCCATCCATCAATTCCAACTGTCTATTAACCAACTCCTTAACCTCCCCCCTCATATCAACCATCTGCTCCCTACACAACTGACAATACGTTTCCAAAGCCTTGATCCTCTCCTGCAAAGCCTCTATAACCTCCCACGCAGCCGAACTATTCTGATAAGACCCCTTGAGCTGCATTTCAGCCTCTTCCTCATTCCGTTCTACCGTCTCTTCCAAATCACTGATTCGACAGACTAGACTTTCGAGTTGGTAGCTTCCTTTTTGGTGGAGAAGTACTTCGAGATCTTTTACTCTTTGTTTTAGAGCTGAGATGTCGTCGTTGGAGTGTGGGAAGGTGGCGGGTGTGTGGAAGCATGAGAAGTGGCCGCAGTAGCATGTTGCGCCGGGGAGAGAGGTATTATGGTGGAAGCCCATGCATCCGCATCGATGGCCTTTTAGAGCGGGTATTGTGAGTATGTAGCGACATTGGCCTTTTGGTAAATTGTTGGATTCTCCTGGTGGTGCTGATGCGGACTGTGTTGTGCGGTCAAGGCCATGGTCTCGGTAAGGTTTGGACATATTTGCGACGTGCATTACCCTCTGGCAATATATTTTCGAAGAGTTTTGAGGAGATGAAAGAGAGGGGAATCAGGATTCCCGTTTTATTCCAACGGCATCGCCACTGCTCACACGACCGGCCCCGCGGAAGACCTCGGTGTTAATGCCGAGGAAGACGTGGGGGTTCCTGTGAGGTTTCTTTAGAGTAAGCAATCGGCGCTAAAGAAGAACATCCCACGATCTGCGGGGAAGTGCTTCGGGGATAAAAGTGTTGGTGTTGTTGCCGAGGAATGCGGGGAGCTACATAACGTTACATTATTCACATAATGAATGAAACACCCGGTATCGGAACAATTGTCATTAAGGTCTATGGAGAATCTATGTTCATTTCTCCTTCGCGCTCATCAGCCTTTTGTTAACTCCCAACAAAACAGCATAAAGCGTCTCAATAGTCGCAACATCAACCCCCAACTCCCTTCCCTTCCTAACAGGGTATCCCAAAATAACCTCAACCTCCATCGGCTTCCCATTCTCACAATCCGTTCTCATACTACTCCCAATAGGCTGCATACTCCAGATCTTATCCATCAACCGATCAATAAGATCATACTTGAGCGGAACATCCAATGCATTAGCTACATCGATAACCTCCTTCATGAGCCGTCGTGTCATTGGTGTGGAGAGGTCGGATGAGGTGAGCCATGTGTGTGTGTCCAGAAGGGTTAGTGCTGTGAGACTGTTCCATGCTGCGTTCCAGACTACTTTTTCCCAGCGCTGGACTTGGATAGAGGGGACGATTTGGAAGATAGTTTTGCCGATTGAGAGGAGGGATTCGAATTGGGAGAGGTGCTGTGCGTCCGTGGTGGCCGAAGTGGGTTGGTTGGGATAAAGACCGATTTGCATGTCTTCGGATGTTGTGTGGTGCACGATACCTGGTTCTGGCTGTCGTGCTCCTACCCATGTCTGGAATCTGTCAGCCTGTCTTTTGCAATGCAGATTTGAAGAACGTACCACGCAGGATATAATAGTCGCACTGGGAAAGCGCTCTCGAAAAGCATCTTCATTCCCCACACCGTTCTGGATAATCACAATCGTGGTATTATCCCCAACGCCAGGTGCAATATCTGCAGCTGTACTAGCCTGATCGACTGCCTTGTTTGTACAGACGATAAAGTCAAATGTATGACCTGCATCCTTGACTTGTCTAAGAACTAATCATTCCCAAATTAGCATCCCGTTTTCATTGCGTGTTGAATTCACTCACCACTATCAGGTTTCACATGGTGTTTCCCATGGTTCTCACTGTTGATTCTAATGCCATTCGCAGCAACAGCCTCGTGATTCGATCGCGCAACGACTGTCAAGCGAACATTTTCTCCCCGACTCAGTACGAAAGCGTAGAATGAGCCAATGCTTCAATCATGTCAGTTTTTGGCCGAAGAATTGATGAATTGACTTACGCTCCCAGGCCATAGACCAATACTTCCAACTTCTTATCACTCATTTTGACAATGGTTTTGTTGTTGTGACATGTGGCATTGGTCGGGATTTATATGTTGCTTTTCCGAAACCCCTCACTTCGGAATAAGCGGGTTTCGTCAGCGGGCTTTTCCCCATGCCAAGCTAAGGGCGTGGGGGTTGCCGGCATGCATTACTGAAGACTAGGATGATCGATTCCTGCTGCATGATGTTGTTGTCAAGTGTACGTATCTCAGGTTCTCGACATCGTCAGTCAAGGTCCATCGGATCTCTTCTTGCTCGGACACTCATGGACAAGCCATGTCGTTGGAATAATGTCCAGCCTAACTCGCATTTGAAAAGTGGAAAAAAGGGTTCAACTGAGGCTAAAGTGTCTGCAGGAATGGGAACTGGTCTCGTGTCCGTGCGTTCTGATTCATAATTCAAGGATGTCCCCTTCAGGGTAGGTCGAATCTTCCAGTTGAGTGTCTGCCTCGAATTATTTAAGAAAGGTTCGTCGTAATTCCTCATACAAATTTACAGCACCAAGACTTGATCTTCATATAGGCTTTGTTTCAGAAAGGGATCTCGTTTGGGTTTAGCTGCAATAGTAGATCGAACCTTGAAAGGATGATTCAGCGACGCATCTACACAATGCTTACGCTCAGGTGACAAGACGCAACATGGGGTCGATAGAGTATAGGGTAGGCTGTCTGCTAGGTCTCGAAGGAGCTTGCACGGCTGAGTAGAACAGGTATCTTATCGTATCGTATGCACCTTATCTTGTCTCTTCAATCATGTCCACCAAAGAGCCATCTACTACTTCACCAGAACGGCACGCACGCCAGGCCGTTACAGATTCCCATCGCACAATTCAGCGCCCATCAACCCTCCGAACCTTGAACAAGATCGGCTTCTTCGCCTTCAATGTCAAACTGGGATTCCTCATCTCAACATTCCCCAAAGCCTCCATCTCAAAATCCCTGACCATCCCCAACAACAAAACCTTCATGTTCAACATCGCCAGCGCCCTGCCAGGACACATGCGCGGCCCGTTGGAGAACGTTTCCATGGCATATGGACTCGGAGCAGCCCCCTCCCATCGTTCTGGTCTAAATGTCTCGACGTCGTCGCCCCAGATCTCAGGATTGAGCTGGATCATGGCTGGTACTATTTGTACCGTCGTGTCTTGGGGAATGTCAACCCCCGCGATGGTCATGTCCTTCTGGGCTTCCCAAGGTATGATCAGGGTCGGGGAGTAGAGGCGTAGGGATTCGCGAATGACGTTCTCGAGGAAGGGCAGTTCGTCTATCGCTTTAGCGGACATGTCGTTCGTATCTAGCGATTGGATCTCTCTTCGCAAACGATCCTGCGACGCGGGGTTCTTGCCAAGTGCGTATGCTGTCCAAACTAGAGCGCTTGCGGTCGTCTCGTGCCCGGCAGCGATAACCTGCATGGTCTCATCCATCAATTAGCATGAGTTTATTGAGTCAAGACCAGAAACCCACTCACAATATCGATCAACTCGTCCTTCGACAGTCTCTGCCTTTCCTCAGCGCTTGCCTCAATCATTCTTGTCAACAAGTCGTCCGAGAGCTCATCTCCGCTCGCAGCCTCCACCTCAGCAGTGCGTTGCTCAATCAGCTCCGCCATCATGGTCTTCAGCGCAGCTTTGGCGCGAATGAAGTTCAGATTGGAAGACACAGGCAGCCACCGCAGCGGGATGAATGGATTGATGAAGCTTATAATTTGCCCAGCAAGAGGCTGTGCGAGTATGTCGTTGTAGCATCGTTCGAAGGATAGCGGGGACGATCGGGAGCGAAAGTCGCGGAGTTCTTTGCCGAGGAGGGAAACGCCGATAATGTCGAGCGTGACGCGGGTTATGAGGTCTTCGACTGTTGAAGGTTAGACAAGCGCGCAATGGCAATGTGACTGATTGCATACTCTCGATGATTCCATCGTCAGTCCGCCCCAAGGACGTTTCGATCTCGCGATTGAGCTTGTCGGAGTAGGTCACAAACGTCGGAAACAGCTTTCGTATACTCGGTCGCGACAACGGTCCTATTCATGTCAACACAGCACGCGCATAAAGGATCCTCCCGCATTCACCTGCAATGATGCGCCTCAATCTCTTGTGCTGATCCCCAACACTGAACAACAGCCCGACACCCAGAAACTCCCCTACCAAAGTGTGGAAAAAGCCCGGTTTGGCAAACAGGTACGCATTCGTCTGCAGCACCTCCCGACACGCTTCGAGGTTATTGACGAGTAGAACCTCTTGGTTCAGCCAGGAGAGACACCTGACGAAAGGCGCGTCAGGCCAGCGTCGCATCCATTGGAGGTACAGGTCGTTTGGGCCCGCGCCGCGGAGGATGCGCAAAGCATGACCGACGAGAAGCTGTTGGTCCTATGACGATGGAAGGGAGCATGTCAGTTCCAGGAGGGGACGAAGCTTGATGGTCGGCGCAACTTACCTCTGGTCCTGGGAGATGTCGCAGTCGCGAAGAGTGCGGGCGGAGGGCATTGGTGATGAAGGAGTAAGAAACGAGGCCAGCAAGACTCAGTGCTACGACCCAGTGGAATGGCGAATAAGTGGGGTCCATAGCCCTGGAGTTTTAGAGGCGCTTCACGGCCAGAGGAGCAACAGAAGGATCTGGCGCCAGAAATGTCACAATAGATGTGAGAAGTATGTCTTCAAGCGAATTTGGTCTTGAATTTTAATTTATCTCTGTCATCATCATTTATATACTATATCACTCGTGAAAGCTGCTCGTCAGGCTCATTTCGCACGGGCGCGTGCTTTTCAGGTCGCCGCTTACGCAGATACGGGAGTGCGGGGAACCACTGCCTGCACCGGTTCCAGTGGACAGGCACAGAAGCCCCCGCCGACCCTGCTTGCCCGCACCACCACACCACCACCCCGGCAAAGTACGCTGAACAACTGTAAAAACAGGGGCTATAGACCATTAGCTACAGGCGCTTACAGTGGCAGTTAAGATAACAGCTACAAGATGGACCCTCAGCAGTCATAGAGGCTAAGCCTTCTGCAATTCTCAACTGCAGGTTTAATCTATGTCTGGCTTCAGTTTACCGCTAGAAATTGCATTTCTAATACTTCTTTCTTCAATTCAATTCAGTGCAGCTAGCAGGCTCTTCAGTGCAATTGACAGAGGTGGTGGTGTAGAGTCACCGAACTCTGTGTGCACTGGGACTGATGCAGGTAGTGGTTCCCGTGGGCGGGCACCTAACCATGAAAGGTACACGCAAAGACATCACTGTCGCACCAAACAATTCAACCGACAGAATAAAAAGAAGAGATAAAAAACATGCATGAACAGCCCGAGGTCCTTCTCGGGTAGATTTTCTTGCAAATCGAGTGACATTCTCTACTAGCAGGAAAAGATTAAACCGACGAGATTGTAACCCATTCCTCATCCCCATATTCGCGCATCGTCTCATCCGTAGAGTCCATCAGCCATTCTCGGTCAAAATATTCGAGCTTGATGTCCGGAAAAGATATGAATCGCGTAGAAACATCAAAATAACCAGGGTCAGCAAAGTGTGGGAAGTACCGATCGATAGAATGTGGTTCGACATCATTCTCCTCGACTATCTTTTTATAGTCCCATGGTTGATCGAGTGTGAAGTTGCATTGTAATAGAGAACTCCGTTTACTCACAGGACAGAACTCGGTCATAGACTGCCGTGTCATAAAAGGATAGTCAGGGTGTTCTGGAGGTGCAAATATGCCTTGAGCAACGATATCGGAGTTCATGGTTAGCTCCGCAATCTCGTGCTTCATGAGGGAGGTGAACATTTCGGTTGAGTGGTTGAGATCGGGGTCCCCATCTAGCGTCAAAGTGTAAGAGTCCAAAGGCATCCCGTGACCAGCAAGGTCCATGACGTGTTTCATCCAGTCAACAAATCCCTCTTGTAAAGATCTCTGGCGCACTTGATGCGCCTGCATGAACTCGTTCACCACGATCTGCTCTTCACTGAGTACAGCCTCGAGCTCCAATGCTATAGACTCAAGTGAACACTCGCCAAGTGACCAACCGAGTCGAAAGGTGAAGTTTCGCCATATGTTAACACGATGGTCGATATGCAATGTTGGGTTCTCGATGCAGAAAGGAATCAACCCGATAGGGTGACTCTCTGCCCGGGGCCCTGACATCCGATCTTCGTCGATGACGAGATTTTGGATGTTGAGACGCTGGCGTTTAGTGATCTGGTTGAGAAAGCGTATAGCCAAGGATGCCGCTGAGAAATAACGTCGTCGTCGATACTTGGAAATCGGGCCCCTGTAGATGGTATGGAAGCTGTCCTTCTTGTACCATTCCAACAAATTGTCACCCTGTTCCGACACTTGCCACTCTTCTGCCAGAGTTATCAGCTCTGCTAGCGAGGGAAGTGACCACGGAAGAACAGTAAGGTCAAAGAAGTCAAGAGCCGAGTGCGAAGAAGACCATCCTGGTTTGACTGCATCAATGGCTGCGATAAACTCTTGCGGGTGCCTTTCCACCATGATCAACAAGATATGCCTGATGGCCAAGCCCATTGAAAATGAGAGGCCACTGTCACCCCATTTTGCCCATAATTCTTCACCTCCGTTACGGTGATGCATCCACTTCGGGGCATCGAATTGCCGGCCTTGGGAATACGCGATTCTTGCTCTTCAATAATAGACATGTTCTCGCTAATGCGAGCGTTGGAATGTTCGTACATGTCGCTGGTCACAAGGCCTCGAAGCTGAAGCAACAAGCATTTTTGCAGCTTGTTGTGGTGTTCGAAGATGGTTTCAATGTAAGCGGCTTGCTTTTGCCAATCGCTGCGATAAACTGTTGAGAATTTGATGGTGTTGAGGCTGAATGGAAAGTCTTGTGTCTCCAAAGCGATTGAGCGACAAGTCGATCGGAGTGATATGTCGATGGGCTTTCTGTCGGGCTGAACAAGCTTATTCGTATCACCATCGTAAACGTAGCCACCATCGACCGTGAAGTAGTCTTGATAAATTTGGTTGCGGAGTTCTGAGGGTAGCCCTAGGAGGCTTGCCCTGGGGATCTCGGATTGTGCCATGATGACGTGATTGATGATGTTGAAGAGCAGAAGCTGAGATTGAAATCTGGCGGTGGTGACATTTTATAGACTGTTCACCTGCAGTCAATATGACTCATACAGCGATATCGCAAGAGCCACAGCAAACAAAGTTAGAGCCAACACCTAGCCACACAACGTCACAAGCGAGACAAGCAATAAGTTTCTACATCAAAGAGCATTGCATTTAACTATTTTTGAGTTTTTCCGAGGCGTAAGTCCCCAATATACATATCAAATCAATGCCAGAATAATCGCAGGTTGTGAACCTAAATGCTAATAAAGGTCCGGTCTCAAGGTATGTTTTGTGACTCATAAAGTATCACAATGGTTACCATAAAGGATCTAGAACTATGTTAGTAAAGGAAGGAACAAGTAAACCAGAGGGGCGTAGCTCACCTTCTTCTTCCAACAGGTTAGTTGTCAAACACTTCCTCATCAACATCAACATCGACATCGACAAAACCACAAAGTCGCCCAAGATGACTGCTGAGGTATTAGCTATGGCCAGCCGTTCATAGTAAGATTGATACATACCATCCTTGAGAACAACAATCGCCCGTAGGCACAACAGTGTCCAGGAGGACATCTATAACAACTGGAATGAAGTTAGCAGCAGATCCGCCATCGTTACGGAACAGATTGTTTCCCGCTCCCAAGATCACCAGCATCACTACCACACACCCAACGTGGTTTGAGAAGTCCCAAGGCTACCAATACCTCAAAGACGACCGCCCCGACAGCCATGTGTTCCTGAACAAGCACCAGGTCGTTGCTAAAGACCAACAGTTAGTTAACGCCTGCATAGAAAGAAAGTCATCACTAACCACTCGCCCTTCTCGGCTGCGAGGCCATGTCCATCGATATCCATCAACAGACCAACCAAGCAATGTTCAGAGTCTTGCTATCAAAGGAGAAGAAGGCTCTCCTAACCGCCTTTCGCAACATCAAAAGCCCCATTCCCGAGAAGAAAGAAGCCGCCGAAAAGGATGTCAAGAAGCTGAAGGACCTAGTTCAAATTAGCATGTTTTAAGGAACAGAAGTTGCGTCTACTTACAGGGAGGAGTGGATGAAGTCACTTTTCGAGCTGTGGGAGAATGTCAAGCCGTGCTAGAGTTGATTCAGTCAGGACTCAGACCAGAGTGAGGAGGGGCGATGAAAACATACAAAATGAGTCACAGATGACTCACGAGGCGTTCGGAGGAGGTGGCGTTATTCTGCCTGGCTAGTCAGTAACGAGTCCGGTAAACGTGAAAAGGACCATACTTACGAAATTTTGTCGAATTGGAAATCGTGATGTTGAAAATCTGGACACTGAAAGTCAGTGGGATAGGACTCGAACACGGGGCGCGGGTAGGCTCGTACCCTGCGAAGTTAAAAGGTCTGGCTGCACTGGTCAGAATATATTCGCTCATGTTGGGATCTTGCAACCAGGGAGGACTCACGGAAGGTTTTGGGAGGAAGGGAAAAAGCTTGTAATTAACGCCGTAGCTTTCAACACAATAAAGGTCAACGCAAGGGCCTGTTCCCACGTCAAGTAGGAGATCAGGCGACCATTTCACCAGGAAATGGCTAAGCAGACAAGGTCTGCTAAGACGGGCCAGCCGGAATAATCGAGACATCCTCAGACACTAAATGAACAGGTCCAAGGTAGGCAAACACTCCAGGTACTTCAACCCACGCGGGAAGCAAGCTTCTTAACAAGGGAATAGCAATGCACTGGGCATTCTAGCGGAGATTTAGGCCTGTTCCCATCGAGGGATTTAACGCACCGGGCATCTCAGCGGAGGGAGGAAGAGTCCCATCAAGGGAGGTAGGGTATCGAATAGAGCACCTCCGCGAAGGTAAAGCTCCATCAAGGAGCAAGGGAGTGATGCACCTGGCATCTTGCTGGAGGGAGGGTCCCATCGAGGGAGGTGATGCGCCAGGCATCTCGGCGGAGGGATGTAGGAAATGCATCAAGCATTCGGGTGGATGGAGAGACTCGCACCGAGGGAGGTGGGGTAATTCAGCGAGTACCTCAGCGGAGGGAGGGTAACCGCATCCTCATCTAGTGAGGGGAAAGCGAAGTGATACACAGTCGCACAGCGTATCTCAAGAGGGTGAGGTGTCCGCGATGGGTGACCCAGAAGGTGGGGAGGTACTAGGCGTTTGACGCCGACGGAGGTTGTAGGTGTAAGAAAGTCCAGTAGAGGGTGAGGCGGAGTGCGAAGAGGTGGAGTGCGAAGAGGTGGTTGTGTTGTCGGAAGAATGCCTCGCGGCAGGCGGGCGCTGACTCCTAGGATCAGAACCGAGTGACCTAACATTCACAGATGCCCAAGTGATTGCTCCACTTGAGGGACCCGGTGTCTGAAACGGCTGAACATCTTCCGTGTGACGAGCAGGGGATATTCCTTCAATCGGAGGGAAGTCAGCTGACAGCTCCCTTGACCTAGCAGTGTCGAACTGCTCGATGTTGAAGTACTGAAGGGCCCAATCGGCAGTCACCTTGCTGTACTTGGTGAGGAGGTCTGCGTAGGACATGCGCTTGACCCTGTCGGCTAAACGCCGTCTGGCGTCAGCGTAGAGTCTGCATTCGCATATTATATGGAATGGAGTCTCCCTGCCACGCTTGCAGGCACAAAAGGGTGACTTGACATTTCCGGAATCGTCCTTCACCGCGATCTTGTTCAGGTGAGCCTTCAAGCCAATGCTCTCAGTTCTGCAATGTAGAAGAATAGTGCTGTGGGCTCGAGGCATGTCGGAGTAGTAGCCAAGGCTCTTGCGGCCCCAGTCCTCAGTCAACGCAGCTGGCAACGGCCTTTGCGTGCCGACAGTGCCAACTGGAAGATCCCTCATGATCTCGCGTCCTGTCACATACTCGTTCCAGCGACGGCGACAATCCTGAGTGGCATGCACCCTAGCAAGCTTGGTGAGGAATTTCGTCCGCTTGTCAGGGTTATCCCACTCCTGTTGATCCTGACCCGGGGGGCGACCATTACTGCGATGGCGAGTTGCGAGGTTGATTCGGGCGCTGAGGATGAGATAGCAAGCTTCGAGATCGAGATCGATGTACGGATTGCGAGGTCCTTTGTTGTGCAAAGGGACATACCTTGTCCACAAAGGACCTGATTGGGGGCAACGCAGTTCAGCCCTGGCCCGTCTCCAGCGTTGATCGTTAGCCAGCAAAGATGTGGCTCGCTGGACGTTGGCTTGGGTATGGAGTTCGGTCCATATGTTGGGAATGAAGAGTTCCTTCTCGAGAATCTCGCCGGCGGTGTTTCCGAATGCTCCGGAGATTCTCCTGAGGCTGAACGTGTGCGCCTTCTCAAGCTTCTCCAGCTGGCCAGTGGTGATCTGCCTGTAGATAGATGCATCGTACATCCCTCGACGGACAAACCAGGCTCCACATGCATAAGTCATGACAGAATGAACCTTAGTCAAGAATAAAACTCGCATCGCCCTGAGTGGAGGGCCATAGGTTGCTCCTGAGATCAATGACAAGTGTCCTGTCCTCTGCCGGACCTTGGCCACTATTTTCTTGATGTGCCGTTCCCACGAAAGGTTGTGACTAACCTCGACACCTAGGATGGTCATTGATGGTTCAGGATCCTTGTCGAATCCGGCAATAGCTGGCTTGTCCTTCGGGAGGTTGTCTGCCTTCACCCCAAACTTGGTGAAATGCATGAGGTGGTACTTGAAGGGGTCGAACACCATATCCATCTGGTGGGAGATTTCCATGATGGAGCCGCGAAAGTCTTCAAGCTTCCTTTTCAGCTCGTCCTTCTGCTCCTTCAGAATCTCCTCCTTCAGCTTCTGGTCCAGCCCCGGACCAAGCTTCCGCTCCAGCTCCTCTTCCAGCTCCTTGACATCGAACCGTTTGCCCTTCAGAGCTGGATCGCCGTGGAGCTTCTCCAATTCCCTGCAATTGCTTGCATAGGAATCGGACACAGCAATAAGGTAGACATCGTCCACAAAAGCAAAGGAATTGGTCGAGACGCCGTTGCGATTGTTAGGCTTCACCTTGAGATGCTCCAAAATAACGGAAGAGAAGATGAAAAAGAGGATAGGCGAAAGTGGGGACCCCTGGGGGATACTGGTGTTGAGATCGAACTTGGCTGATGTAAGGCCGGGCAGCTTGAAGTTGACGGTGCGATAAGACAAGAATGATCTGACGAACTCGACTGTAGAATTAGGAAAGTTCTTCCGTTGCATTTCTGACAGTAGGAATTCTCGAAGGACATTGTTGAATGCGCCACCCATGTCGAGTCCGACGATGGTAACGCACTTGCCCTTCAACATAGCCGAGTAGACTTCCCCCAATAGGCATTGAATAGCCTCCGTTGTAGACTTCATGCCGAACTGACGTCCCGGCAGTCTTGTAAAGCATTTTCTCAAGACCGACAACATCGACTGAGCCACTGCCCTTTCAAGAAGCTTACCGGGGGAAGATAGTTGAGCTATGGGCCGCCAGCTCTTGGGGTCTTCCAGTGACCGACCTGGCTTGAGCGCCATCACTAGGATCTCATGCTTGAAGGCGCCTGGATGGTGGCTCAACCGCAAACACCCTTGGAATAGTAGAAGTAAAACCTTGCGCAATGTGCTGCCACCAAGCTGGATAGCTTCGTTGGTGATCCCGTCGGCGCCTGGTGACTTCCGTTTGGGAGCCTTCTTGATCAAGTCTTTTAGTTGCTTGTCGGTAAGGGTCATTGGAATGTCGAGCATGTCCCCGAGGGCCCTATCACCAATGTCATGCCGTGACATGCTTTGCAGTTGAAACCACTCATCCAACGCCCCGAGGGTAGTTCCTGTCACTAACCCGACAGTTCGTCATCACTTCAAGTCTTCACTTGTCAACATCAAGGTCAGTTTCTTCCTCCCCTTACCCATCGTCTTGGTAGATCATATGCTAACTTCTCATTCTCATTAGTTTCCGCGACGTCCTGCCCTCGACCCCAGGTACGTGAAGCCCTCCCCACCCTTCCTAACGCAAACCCCGAGGGTACGACGTTCGTTCACCGGAACCCTGTACCATTGTCTTCCATTTCATACTACTCAGTTACCACTGTTACTGGAGTTCAACTACCCGGTTTGTCTCACCCTCCTCACCATAGAATTACCCACACTAACGATGAACGATTGGAACCCATAGATTTCCGGTCTCTCATCCTGCCTCTTGCCAGCGACTCGAATAACCACCACCCTCACCTACGATTCCAATTGCACCACTCCGGAAAAATCATGTCGCCAGCTGCGGGGGACCTCGGCGCGCACTGGGAGGCTGTCTACGCAACATGCTATCTACCATGCCTATCTTATGGCGAGTTAAAACTATCCATATGCAGCACTGCTTATGGACTTCATTCCCAACGCCCGAGGTTTAGAGGCCCGTTTGCGAACCTATTCAACAACGATCTGTGGGGGTGTGTGAGCGAACCTCTCCTTGTCCCTCTCTTTTTTCACTTCTTCTGGGATCTATCTTTTCCTCTCCGACTCGACTTCACCTGGATCTACGGTTTGTAAAACTCTGCGATGCACTGATTTACAATGTAGTTCGAGTCCGGCACCTCTTGATCGTCTCAGGATAAGCTCTCTCAGAATCGCAATGTACACCCAAATGCATAGCCCAACAGTACTGGCCACTCGATATGTGCTGTAAGCTAGTGCGGCAAGGCGACCTGAGCTGTGGTTTACCTTGAGATGCCCTTTAGGTGGTTGACAAAGCGATTATTCTTCCCCTCTCTTTTCTTCTTCAATGTCACTTCACTTCCCTCCCTCCCTTTCATTTCACTTCGATCTCTCCATGCTTCTCCTTCCTTCGACGAACAGCGAATCGATCGACGAACGTCCTCCAGGTCTGCGATTAGACCAGGATTCAAGACAACAGCAAATGCCCAGCACTTCGAGGTTAGTAAGCTCCACTCACTACAAACTTTCCAGAATTAAATACTAACTTCATTTGCCTCAGGTTACACAGCTCTCTGTCGTCTTGTTAAGCATGAACGGTCTCTTGGCTTGGGGTGGAATGGATCACACGGATGTACTCAGTCATGGTTGCGATGGATTTTCTTCTTCGACTTCTTCAATCTACTCAATCCACTCAATTCACTCAATTCACTCAATCTACCCAATCTCACTTCATCATGCATTTGCCTTAGTGATGCCAGTCGTTTCTGAATGCGAATTCTCTTATGGAGGTTTTCAGTAACATAAAAATCTATAAATCCTCTTCCATCGAGGCCACCCCAATCTCTCTTCCCTCTCCTGTTCATTCATGATATGTACCCTCGCATACCTCCACCCCGTCTCAACATCCATCTCCTCCACTCTCACAATCTTCGTCCGATACCAAACCTTGTGGCACACATAGAACGTCAGAATTATCGGTATCGCTAAAACCTTGAGAAAGAAATTCTGCACACCGCTGGTGTTAGTGTCAGGCACGTACACAGGCGACGCCGCGATCCAGATCTGCGAAGCAAGAACACCAACGTATCCGATAAACGCACACCACGACCCTGTGACTCCCACGTGTGATGTGAATGGTAGCTGTTCCACTTCCTGTTTGTTTTGATACTGCCACGCTGAGCGGAAACGAATGTGGCAGAGACAGATACTTCCCCAGGTGAAGAGTGTGCTTAAAGCGCTGATGGATAACAGCCAGTTGAAGATGGCGTCGTGGGAATCAACATCAGCGAGAAAGGCAAGCAACCCGATACATGACGCGAAGAGGATGGCCATGAGAGGACGCCCTTGACGATCAACATACGCAAAGACCTGCGGCGCATGGGACTGCTCCGCCAAAGCAGCCAAAGTCCTCGAAGACCCAAACACCGCCGAATTCCCAACACTAACGACAGCAATCAAAATAATAGCATTCATAATTCCAGGCAAAATCGATGTGCCCGCCTTTTCAATCGCAATAACAAACGGACTAGCCGTCGCATCAGCCACATTATCACCACCGACAAGACGGCCATCGTCAGAGGGCACCAACAAGCCCACGAGCAAGAGCGCCACAAGGTAAAAGATCATGATGCGCCAAAAAACCTGCTTTATCGCTGTCGGGAGGGACTTTCGAGGGTTGGCTGTCTCGGCGGCGGCGAGACCGATAAGCTCTGTTCCTGTGAAGGAGAAGGCTGATGTGACTAGGACGCTGCAGAAGCCTTTGAAACCATTTTTGAAGGCGCCCGGGTTGCGCCAGTATTGGCCGCCTATGTAATGGCCTTCTGGCTCACCACCAATGTTAATCACGATGGCGAGAAGTCTGGAGCATTGTTAGGAAGATGAGTGGGGTGCGCTGTTGGATGAAGCTCACATAAAGCCGACAATGGCAGTGATTTTAATAAGAGAGAAAATAAACTCGGCTTCTCCATATGTCTTGACGCCGAAGAGGTTGATAACAACGATAGTAAGTAGAAATATGGCCACAAAGACTGATTTGCTTATGGCTTCGTTCCAGTACCCTATCGTAAAAGCACCGGCAATTATTTCCAAGGGTAGAACAAATAGCCATTGCAAGCAGTAACTAGTATACACCGTCAGCAAAACTCAGATGGGCAGCTTAGAGCAACTCACTTCCAACCCATAGCAAATCCCCAAGACGGATCTAAAAACCGCGTCGAAAACGCCGAGAACGACCCAGCTATAGGAAACGCCACACAAAGCTCGCCTAACGATTGCATCGTGCAGTACTGCATTGCCCCGATGAGTATGTATGATAATAACACGCTCGCCGGACCGCCTCTGTACAATGAGCCGCCGGAAGCGACAAATAAACCCGTTCCTGCAAGGTTAGCTTATGAATGACGAAGAACGAGAGTCTTACCTATAGCGCCTCCAAAGGCAATCATCTGTAAATGCCTCCCCTTCAATTCCCTCGCCAACGCTGTATTCGCCGTTTTCGCATTCGCAGCTCTTATATCGTAGAAGCGCTCTGGCGCATCGGTAGGTAAATAGCCCGGTTTTGGCTCAGCGCGTCTGAACCCATCGATCCAATTCGTATTCGTGCCCATCTCTATGCGCGCGTCATCATCTTCTTTCATATTTTCACTGGTAAGAATGGAAGGCGGGGTTGGGAATGAGAATTGGTGTGTCGTAGTTGGTGTGACGAATGACGTTTTATGTTGTCGTAAATGTCGTCGCAAAGATTATTCAGCGATGAAAAAAAAAAAAATCTTGATTAGCTTCTGGAATGGTTCTAGAAGGTTTCTTCGGGTTTGCCACGGGTGTAAGGTCAATAGCCGCTAATGGACAAGATCGTCCTGGAAGTGTGATGAAGATAAGTTCTTGTTTTGGAGAAGTAGAAATTGGAAATGGCATAAAAAACTTTGCGGGGAAATTACCGGTGAGTGAAAGTGGAGGAAGGGCGCGTTTCAATGGAGATGAGATCAGCGAGTTACCGGGTCATTTCATGCTGTGCTTGGCGATTGTTATCTTATCGCATCGTGATAAAATGGCTCAATATGCATGTTGTGGTAGCTGATACTCGGATAATATGTAAGCTCATCGCAAGATCAGGTATTTCTGCCCACGGGGAATTTGTATTTTATCCACACTGGGTCTGGGGTTGAAGCCATCGTGGTGGGTTTCGCGTTGCTGTTACGTACAGGAATTGGGGTAAACATGTCACGAGAACACACGGACCATCATAAGAGACGAAATAGTCTAGGCATTTTATGAACTCTTTGACGATCACTTAGGTTGCTTTATTTTGACGCCCTAAGCCTTGGACGACGATGATTCTGTCGCTCACGTAGGATCTCAAATCTGACAAAGTAAATGGTGGTATCCAAAAAGTATAAACAAGAAATTATTAACGTCAATCAATTCAAAGGCTGCGCTCTCTGCACCTCCCTCGAACCACCCGCAATAACAGCGGTAGGAGGCTCTTTATACGCAAAATCCTCACGGGGCATATCCATCGACTCCCCCTGCAACTGATCCCTCGTAATCAACGAATCGTGACTCTGCGTCGGACTAACAGGTCTTTCCCCAGCACTACTCTTGGAGACAGAATCATGCGTCTTTGCCCAAATCCCCTCCGTCGTGCGCACAGGCATCTCATCCTCATTCTCCCACTGACTCTGTGCCCGATTCGTAAGTCTCGTACCTTGCGACTGCGATCTCGAATTCGAGTATCCGTCATAACTTTCAGAATCCTTATACTTCTTGCGCTTGACGCCACTGTCTCGAAGGAAGGAGCCTAAGGCCACGATGTTGCCTACTGCCGTCGCCGCGAGGATCTCTATGGATGCCCACATCGTGCGCACGACTTGACTACCGTTTGCTTGAAGGATGCGCGGGATGCGGTAGAGTGTTATTCCGACCGTCAAAAGCCCAAAGCTGAACAGCATGATGAGGAGAACCTTGCGCTTGGTGGGGATTTGCGTGGAGAGGATGATGGGGATGGGAAAGGCGATAAGAAGAAGATCGGTGAGGGCATTGCATGAGCCCATCGTGAGCATCTGGATGAAGGCTTGGCGGCATTGAGGACCTGGGTCGGGCGTGACTTGCCAGTAGTGAGGGAAGGGTTGGCATTCGGCGAGATCGCTGATGACGACGGCGAGAAAGGTGGCTGCGAGGGTACCGCGGATGGCGTGGATCATAATACGATGTGATCGTCGTCGAGTAGCGCCAGCAAGACGCTCAAAGAATTCAAGAGTAGTAAGTTTCAGAACCCAAAGTCTACACCAGTTAGCAAACGCCCTCTCAGTAACAATGTTTCACATACACAGCAGCGTAGAAAACTCTACTAGCCATAACCATTCGACTTCCGAAAATCCTCTTCTCAATATCCTCATCGCTCAAATCCAATCCATCCAGATTAACATTATTAGTGCCATTTTTGAGCACGAAGTGCACGCATACTGCTCGTAGAATAAGCGGCACAAGCGCTGCGGCGGCGATGATATCCTCCTTGAGTAATTTCTCGACGCGCACGTATCGACCGGCGAGTCGGGTGAGGATGATGGCTGTACAAAAGACTGTGATCCACCACGAGACCAACAGTGTCGGTTTATCCTCCTGGAAGTCTCTGATGTCTGGTGCTGTAGAATAAAGCGACATGGCGAAAGCGCAGGGCTATTCGCCCGATGAATATTTATCGAAAGCCAGAAATGAATGTGAGTGTATAACGATCGCTGGCAGAAAATGGAAAAAGCAATGAATGGAAAGAGGTGGGGGAAAAGCAAAGTCAAGGGTTCCAGGAATGCGGGACATAATGAATTCCCAGCATATGGGATGGCGGATGGGTGACAAGTGACAAGGGGGTGTGGTCCAGACAAATCATATCGCCAAAGTAGGACAAGACGTTGGGAATGGTCAGCTAAAAAGCGGCGCAGCTAAATCCGCTATCGCACGTCACCCAACCGTTCAAGTCAAGCTAAGCTAATGTCAGGGGCACGCCACCCATAAGCAATAAAATGACCAACCACTCACACTCAATACGCTGATAAGACAAGTCGAGTTTCAATAACTGCAACTTTGTATGATAATACTGAATCTTATCATTCCGACGGAGTTATAAGTACAAATGGGTGAAACTATTCCCGATGGCTCGGACATTATCCATGTCGCGTCGTATCATCCAGAATGGCGACAGTTACATTGGAGAGGTCCTGACAGCCAGGGGTACCGCATGGCGCTTTCCCAGAATTACCATTTACAGCGAGGTGCATTGCGAAGTCGGCGAGCGGAATCTTTTCCCCTGTGGCGCCATCAATCAATCTGAGGTAAGCGCGTATACAGTGGACTGATAAAGATATTTGACCGATAAAAAATGAACCAATGATTGAAACTATCACTTGTCGCTGGACAAGATTGGTTTAGCGGGTTGAGAGTTGGTTGCGACATTGGCTGGTTCACACGTGGAAATAAGCCCCTAATCACAAGCCAAGATCCGCGAAGGATTCATGGCGCCGTGCAGATATTTTTCACATGTCGTTGTCTCATATCAATCTCTCATCAAAACCTGGGGAAATAAACGTTTGATCAAAGCATTCCTATTATTCAAGTCTGGGGATCGCCTTATAAGGCCAGCCAAAGAAAATTATTGTCGTTACATAAACGAGACGTAAAAGTTTGAGATTTGTCGCTCGTAAAGGTGGAGTTTTTTCTCGCTCGGTTCAAGGTCGTGGATTCTCGGTCGGCCTTATTGGTGGAGTAAGAATCCCTGCTCAGGGGATTTTGTCTAATCTTCATCGAGGTTATCAGCTGTCGTCTGCCTTCCTGAATTAATCTAGACTCGGATTTGACTTTCAGCCATTTTTTGAGACGAGCCGAGGATTGCAAAATTCTGGAACGTGTGTCTTGAGCTATGAGACGGAATGTGGAATGCCACGTTTCTGGGCTTTGTGACTAAGCTTGATTGGGTTGTGGCTCGGGCAAGCTTGTGAAATCTTGAATTCGCCATCAATGCCTCAATCCCTCCGTCACATCCTTTCAAAAATTTATCCGCAGTGACTCGCCATCCGCTCCAAGTGAGAATTTTATCGCATTATAGATTCTCAGTTCTTGATGTCCCCTTTCAATAATCTAGCCCCTCTTACCAACGTTCAACATGATACCACCCCGCTGGGTCCTCCCGCCATAGCGTCGGCCTTTTAATGATTAGCTTCCCCGAACCGGTAGATCCTCCGGATTGGCGTTCTGAAAGAGTTCAGCTTGCGAAACAAGACTTCGCTAGCCACGCCGATAGCGGAATTGTGTCGTGTGGGTTTCATCCGCAAATAGATTTTTCTAGAGCTGTAGGGTAATTGCTGTGGATGGTGCCCAAGTGCAATGGAATGCATGGATCTTAGATAGGAAGCTAATGGTAAAGATTTGGTTTTGTGGAATTGATCTGCATGAAATAAATATCAGCTTGGCTATCAAAGTAAATATTCAAGAATTGTCCGCTATGCATCGTGGTTGTAGAGGTGGAGTTTCACAAATGCTGTCAAAAACGAAAACAGATCCCCCGCACAAATACTGAAACGAATACAGACGATCTATAATCCAGGTTAACACGGTCACAGAAAAAGAGTCATCAGCTCTCTTCGTATTTTTCTTTCTCATTCAACAAAAAAATTCGTCCCAAGCACAAAAAAACATACAACAGTGAGGATTCCCCAGTCGTCACCGACCTGAGTACTAATTCACCGCTTCTTGGCTTGACTATGGGAGAGCGGACGGGATCCCGTACTTTCCAAGAGCTATGGTCGTATGTGATTGAGAGCTTCTGAGTTTTGGTCTATATTGGACAAACCATGAGGGTTTGTTGAACGCGATTGTTGAGGTCGATGTGATTGAATGCGGGTGCCGGGGGAACATTGATCCGACCAAGCTTTAAGTGACACAGACCTCGGTGTTGGAAAATCACATTCGCTTTCCGATCTCAGGTATCGTTCATTTCTTTGACAAACCGTTGAAGTTCTGGAAGTTTAATTAATAAAATCTCCGCGTACTTTACTAGAACCATGACCCTTTTGAGGAACGCCTCAGACAAGTGCATGCCAAATAAACTTTCTAGGCGGCACTCACTTATTGGGAACCCTTTACCCTTGGGGATTAATGTTAAACCTTGATTTCTGAGTCACGAAAGTAACAAGGCGCACAAACCCTCTACAACCAATCGCCTCGTCACAAAGAACCAACTGTTCGGTCAGTTCTCCAGGGTGTAAAAAGTTCGAGTCACCCTCACTAATCCTCCATCTGCACTCTTCACCACAACGCCTGATCCTTGGTCCTTCATCAAACCGTTGTCGCTGCCCTGCCTTCACAGTGACTCTCCTCAAACATCGCAACCAGAAAATCGATTGAGTCACTCTGATCAGTGGCATGTAGGGAACCTTAACCTTTCGACCTCGTACTCAGATAATTATTCACAATGGTCTCAGAACCAATTCTTCAGCTCAAAAACTGTACCGTACGCCCTTACGAAGAAAGGGATACCGAATGCCTCGCAAAAGCAGCAAACAATCCAAATATAGCACGATGGTTGCGCAACACATTTCCCAACCCATATACAATCACCGACGCCAAGAAATGGATATCCATCGCAAACACTCCCCCACTCCTTGACTTTGCAATTTGTACACCTGACAGCTCAGCGGTCATCGGTGGCATCGGTCTTAAAGCACGAGACGATATTCACCACCGCACCATGGAAATTGGGTACTGGATTTGCGAAGAGTATTGGTATCGGGGTATCGCTACCGAAGTCGTCAGTGCCTTCTCCAAGTGGGCCTTTGACAATTTTGAGCAGTTGGTGAGGCTGGAGGCTGAGGTTTTTGAGGGAAACTTGGTAAGTTGTCGCGTTCTTGAAAAATCGGGCTTTGACTTTGAAGGAAGGCAGAGAGCGGCCATTGAAAAGATGGGGGTTATCATGGACGCTTTCACATATGTCAAAATAAGACAGGGAATACAGACTCTCTAGGAACATGACTAGATCAATGTCAACCTTTATCACGTTCTGGTCTATATAACCCAGTGTAAGTCTAATGAGATATGATGAAGAGAATGTCCAAGTGAAGCTGCAACATGCATGGACATAAAAGTTACCCTAGTCTGGGGGTTCCTACTCTAAAGCGCGTTTTGCAAAACCGCATGAACAATTTTAGCAATAGCCAAACACTTCTCCTCCTCAAACTTCCTCCCCACAATCTGGACTCCCACAGGCGCTCCATCATAAACAGAAGCGTCGTCTACGCGTGTCAGTCTACTTTCCGCTCTGGATCAGGGTGACTCACAGGCTTGCCAGTTCTTCTTGTCCAAATCACCCAACGGTTTATACGAATCGTCAAATACATCAATGGTCGCATCTGCTCGGATCGTGGGGATGACGACAGCTGAATAGTTCGTTACGTTCATCGCGTCGGTGTAAGCTGTGCTCTAGTCAGCGTTGGCATTAACAGCGCAGGATCTGAAGAACTTGCCTCCATGGTAGAATCTCCCAGGGATCACGGCCGCATGTGGTGCAACCGGCATTAGAACCGCATCCACAATTTGTCCTGCACGGGTTAGTATATCTGCAGCTGCCAGGAATGTCACTTACCGTCGGAATCGTCAGTCGAATTCCAGTAGTCTGAGTACTCTCGCTCATATTCGAGACCCTGGAGTGTTAGGTCCTGGTACTTCAACAACCCTGTCGGATCTTTGAGCGGAAAGTCAAGGTCTGGTACTAGAGGCTCGCCCGAACGGTCTAAATGACTGTGAATATCGTGTGCGCCATCGGCAGAGAAGAATCCGCCCTAGAGGAGAGACGTTAGTTGCGTGTCATGATGAAGGAAAAGAAGAACCTGCCAGTATGTTTGTGGCTCTTTCTTGCGATGGAGGGTCCCAGTCTACTACCTAAAATGTGTCAATGTAAGGTCTAGGCGTTTTAAATATAACTCACCTTATGACCAGCCTTTCTCAAAGCATTGACTACAGCATGTAGACCACGAAGAACAGGTGGATGAGGTTCTACCATTCCGTCCGACCAAAGCACACCCATCTTCAAGGGCTTCTGCCCGGATTTAGAATTGCCCTTCTGATCAGCTCTTGAGGAATACGAAGCCATCATCTCCTCTCTGAACGGGATTGGTATGACGGCAGGATCTCGTAGCCACGGCCCCGTGCCGAGAACGGACTTGAAGACAACTTCAAGGGCTTCAACCGATGTTCCCATAAAGCCAACCGTTGACCGATAAGTATCTTGTCCAGGATTCGTGTTCGCAACGTCGCGGTAAGAAAGTCGATTTGAAGTAGGTTTGATGGAGAAGATACCACAGAAACCAGTTGGGATGCGTAATGATCCACCGATATCTGTACCGACGCCAACGGAACTCCCGCCCAAAGCCATCAGCGCAGCTTCTCCCCCCGATGAACCGCCGCAAGAGAGATTTCGATTGATCGGATTCAAAGTCTCACCAATGAGGTTGTTCTTAGTTTCGCCAAAAAGTAGTGTTTGGGGCAGACTGGTCTTGCAGTATAACACTGCTCCCAGTGATAGCAATTCTGTAACAAGCTGACTCTCGACTTGGTGAGTTTCCTCTTCGGAGACTCCCAGATTACCTCCAATCCAACCGATATATCCCATCGTGGTATCGACACCCTTAACATGAAATTGATCTTTGAGACTGATTGGTAGTCCGTGAAGTGGTCCAAGTGGTTTGTTGTGCCTAGCGAAGTAGTCGTCAAGGTACTTTGCGCGCTCAAGTGCCTGATCGAAGAAGATCTCATGCAAGCAATTATTCTGACAAGAGTTAGTAACTCTTGTTGGCTGACTTCAATAACCCACAATCTGATGCGCAACAGCCGCCCGCCTGCAAAAGGCTGTCGCAACCTGAACAGCCGACCATTTCTGTTCCGCCAAAGCCTTCAAAAGCGGTACACTTGTCATAGATGTGACGGAAATTTCATCTTTGTCCAGAAATTGCTCGATGAATGGACCGGTGATCTCGCGCTGTTGACTGGCGCGTTCAAGGTCGTCCGCGGATAATCTCCACTCTGGGAGGATTTTGTTTAGAGTCTCAGCCCGCTTCGCAGCCGCGCGATCCTTCCAAGAATCTTGTGACATGATCAGTTTGATTGAGGTTATTTGTTGCACTCGTGTAAAGGCTAAGATGTCATGTCAAAGATGTTGAAGGTAAGGATGAACAACGGGGGAAATGAATGACGATGACATTTGCTATTTGTGAAACACGGCACATGTGACCTCCGGCATAGACTGAGTTACTCCCTTTGGAATTGAGGGGACACCCCTCACTATCCGCGCGGCTAGTGACCCTGGAACAACCCTTGTGAATGAAGTTAGGACCCTTGACGCCAAGAGATTTAGTCCAGGAACCGTGTTCCGATGGAATTCCCCATCGTAGAGCCGCAAATTCCATTGACTCCAATTCTCGTCGCTAAACCATCGCAAAGGCCCGAAGATACTGACTCGATATCACCACACTCAACAACAAGGGCGCGACCGGTGAATGCATTTCCCTTCGCTGTATTCCAAGATTGGACTTACGGGAAGTGCTACATGCTGTCATTTTGAAGCCGTCAGACCAGGTCCTACAAGAAACAAGTCTGCCGTTTCGAATATGCGCTGTAAACCTTGGGAGCGTACCGAATGATATCGACACAATACCTTGACCTCTCAGTGCAGACAGGTTGCATGTCCGTTGACTTTGCGTCATGTCGAGTGCGGCAGCGGGTGAGTCAGCAACGGCTTTGGCAAGTACCAGTCAGCTCCTTCGCACACCCGGCTAGGCGATGGTCATCTCACAAGCACACTTTCACGAAATTTACTATGCATTCTCGGATAATGCACCAACACAGACGGGATCGAACTCTTTCGATGACCGCGGCGCAGGCTACTCCCCGCTCGTTCTGAAGCGCCTCAACCGAACAGTGGCAGGCCACGATTACATCCGTACCGATATACTGGAATCGAGCCACAGCCATGACGGGGACACATCCGGTATCTTCCTCCTCGACTCTTCCGCACAAGAAGCGCTAGCAGTGATGGCGTTCATCCTTCTAAAACCTCCACTATAAGGTTGATGCCACTCGGGTTGTACTCGAGAATGTATAACTTATCAACAAGCTTATGACTACAATCGACAGTTAGAGTCACAGTAGCCTGCGTCAAAAGCCCCGCGGCTACCACTATTTCGGAGGTGTCTGATCTGGGGCAACTCCCGCCTACTCTTGGATGCACCCATGTTCAACAGATGCCGACATCCCACCATCATCAAATGAAGCTCTGCCACCCTCCAGTTGACTTCACTCCGTTGCTGGCAAGCTGCGGGAAGACGTTATCCCCTACTCGTGTGTCATTGGATCTTACAGGGTATTCGACCTTGAGGTTGACAGATGTCGAACTTTGCCTCGCAGTGAGTTTCATTTTGACCGCTCGGCTTATCGCGCAGTACCACTTCAATAGCGCAACCTACTGGCGACCGTCTATGGGCCTAACTGTTCCTTCATAACTGTTCCTTCACGACTGCTGACACAATTTGTCTTAGGCACCAACTTCAAGTTGACCTCAAGCCCTTCCCTCAATTACGTTTAATCCCCGGTCTTTGGTCCCCGCAAGCGCGCACGTTTGCCCCCTCCGGTCGACGAGGCATTTGAGTGCGTCGGCCCTGTTCACTTTGGCAACGAGGCCACTGAATGTCAGACTCGCGTTGTCCCCGACCTGCTTTTGTACCCCTGGTATCACCGCAAAACTTCCTGTACGAGTACCGACTCAAAGGGAAGAACTACAAACACCGTATCGCGCCTCGCGCACTAAGTCTCCTCGAACCAGCCAGTTCCCCAGGCGAGCCGTGATGGTCATGTCGTGTCAGACCTACTCGAACCCGAAGCTTCAAGACCATGTGATCGAGAGTGTATGGTCCTTTCCGGTACTGGATACCTCATCATGAACATCAAGTCCTAGAAGCAACTGTCCAAGCTACGCAACATGCCACAGCGCATCACGGAATGCGCTCAGTCAAGATTCGTATCTCTGGTCCTGTTATCATCATCAACGAAGCCAACATGGAGCCTGGTGGCAGAGTTCCAGATCATCATTAGTCCTTCGCGAGAACAATCTGGAAGGTCGAGAGTGCTTCCGGGTTATCTCTCAGGACTTGCAACCGACTCTTTGGTTGGTAACTACAGTGGCCCTGTGTCAGAGGATGTCGCCATCGAGGATCTATCCAGTCGATCCTAGACTGCCCTGCTTACGAGGATTCCTGGCGATGGTGACTTGAACCACTTGTTCAAGGGCCTGCCGAGAAGTGGCTGCACGTCCCCTGGACCATCTCCCCTCCAACCTCGATATGAACAAGACGATCGAATACCAGAAGGATGGCGGGAACGCAGAGCATGAAATTGATGCCCGTCATTGGTGGCTTGGTGATAGCCAAGGTCCCCATCCCCAATTTCACCCACTTCGCATCAGGCCATGTTATACAGCGACACACTATTCGTCTCAACATCCTCGACTCTCCCTTTCATGTGAGACCCAGCCGCCTCCCACAACAAGTTTTTATGGCTCCAGTCATGCATCTGAAGTCTCTGCAACTGCAGACCCGAACGGCGCACCCGATGCTAGGATCATCGTGGTCTTGCAGCACCGGCGTCATGCCTCTTGCGATTCTACCTACGTCTTCCCTCTGTCTTACATGAGCCTTGAGATTGGATCGTATCATGGAGACATTCGACGCCGCAACCGACAAGCGCTCCGTACCAGTCATGACTATCGTCTGTTCAATCGAGCGACCTCCTCTCTTCATTCAGTCCCGCGATACCTCCAACACACGAGCCAAGTTCTTTTCCGTGGCCTAATATGCTTGGATGAAGCTTCGATGTATCACAAGACTTTGGCGACAGATTAATGACAGCTAGTATAGCGGGGGTTTCGCGACGTGGGGGTCCTAGCTCACAGTAAATCACAGTCAGCGGCAGGATGCGATCGATGTCAGGGACCAAGATGAGCTACGGAACACCGCCACGATTGTTTCGCATATACAGTTTACTTTGGACAGTGGCGATCTTCTCAGTCCGACGGATCCCGAGAGGACCAGATTGAGGCTCAAGTTTATGGTCCCAACTTCGAGGACCGTCTTATTGTCTGCCTTCTAACAGGTCCTACCAGTGATGAGTACGACAAGTACTGTCTGGCAAGCAATCACCATGCCCCCACACCTTCCATTTCATCTCTACGGTGTAATCTTACATCTTAAAGTTATGGACAACAGGAGCCGTTCGAAGGACGCATGTCATGTGCATTCATTTCCAGATGCCATGGACAAATGATACGAGCTTTGGAGGGTCTTAGCTGGCCGAAAAGCTCATCACATATCATCAATCAAATCCTGTCGATTACAATAAATATGGGTATGTTCTCGATAGCTTTCCAGCTCCTGATAGATGAGCGACTAAATCTAACATCCAGTACTATCAGATAAACAATGAGTCATTCCAGCTCCGTAGAACACGAAATGCATATCCTACGAGACAAACCCTCGACAATTTGTGCCAGTTTTGATCAGCACTTAGGCTTTTGTTCTTGGTATCGTAAACCTCAGAGGACAATTCTGTTGTTGCAAGTTTATTTATTTATATCCAATCATCTCCTGGCGCAAAGCTCCTTGCAGACGGTATGGCGCAGGGCTGATCGCGCTATGCTCGGATATCGTCGATAGTCTTAGAAGTCTGGCAGTAAAGCCTTTTGAAACCGCCATAAATAACACTTGGGCCATAATTGCAGAAATACTTTCCCTCGTCCGTCTTAGTGTAGCATTTGCCAATCTCCTTGCCATTCTTGTCGACGAGACTGTTGCTTCGATGCTTGTAGAAGGCTAGTACCAAGTCAGTCACCTGCAGAGAGCTGTGTCCAAGTTGACTTACTCCAGTGCGCATTCTCGTTGAAGTTCATCTCCATCTCATCGATCGAACCATCGGCACCACACGTGCCCTTGCAGCGAATACCAAATTTGTTTCCGCTGACATCGCCTCGGTTGCCCCATCTCTCTGCATCAAGGGCCTTTTCAGGCGTCAGTGTCCATCTCGGCTTGTGATAGAAGTCCTCACCTCATCGCAAGTTGGTTCCTTGGCGTAGGGAGCCCAATCTCTGACAAGCCCAGCGTTTCCGGCGGCTGCCGTCCAGTAGACTTCAAAGTCTGCCGTGGCAGTAGGCACGAGAACTGCCAAAGAGAGAACGGAGGCGACGGAAATCTTCATTGTGACAAGTTGTGTGATAGGTAAAAGATGGTGGAAGGAAGAGGGAAAAAAACCGAATCAAGCAAGGAAGGTATTTATGCTGTGCCTAAACCTTATGTATAGAGTAGAGCAAGAAAAAGGTTATGTGTAGGCAAAGGAGTCATAATGCCTTTTGAAAAGTGTAAATATCACCGCAAGCCTTATCTGATCATGATAGGCAAAAGATTGTTAGAGGCTTAGTTGCAAGAGACAGCTGGTTAACTTGATGGAATGCCTTGCTATATCTGGAATCACACAAAATGAGGAGGTCGGCTTCGAAAAGTCCTACAAGTGTCATTCGTACACACCTTCATTAGCATTTAGGTTCAAATGCTGCGATTATCCTTGTGTTAATCTGTCTTTATAGTGGGGTTTTACGCGTGAGAGAAACTCAAAAATAGTTATTCGATCATCTGTGAGAGATCATTTACTCCTTTTGTTGCTGAGGACCCCATCTGGCTGGGGCTCTACTATCCCTTGGCACGGTCATGAGCGGATATGCCCGAGGCTCAGTAAAGCTATCCCAGAGTCCTGGCATTATGCGTCGCCTAGCTTCAGAGGAATAATTACCGTTATGCAGATCATGTCGACTCCTTTGGGACATATGCTGCGGTAGATCCTGGAGCAGATGCGATGTAGACTCACGATGTAAGCTGATGAGCGACCTTGCATATCGAGGCTCATTCGTCACTGCGTGATGTTGAGATGTCATGTCTAGTACAATGCCAGGAAGCCCCAGCCTTATTAATAAAGGTTTCGCACATGTAGAAGTTGTACGTTATTCTGTGAAACAAAGCGCGACCACCTAACAGCATCATTGGATCTAGACGATGCTATGCTGAATATGCTTCGATAACTAGCTTTATTTTTAAAGTGCCTTTCTACCTCGATCACATTCTGTCGTTCATCACATGGCCTGCCGCCCAATCAATATTCCATATCACCCACTCAGTTGACGTGAACGTCGTAACCATCCGTTTCGCGACCAGTAGACAGACAACAAATATTCATCAAAAACCTCTCAGTATCTTCCCGACTGGATGGCAATACCCTCCGAAAGTTAGTTGACTTCAAAGCGTCAACTAAATAATCTTTTCTCTCTTGACTTTCCAGAATCTCGAAGCATAGAACGACTCCTACGACATAGTTGAGTGTAGCTATAGGGTGATCAATCTTCATGATATGGGGCAGTAGGTCCCAGCCTTGTTGGCACATCCGATGGTATTTATCGTACATCTCAGCGTCGGCGGTTCCCAAGGTACATGATAGATCGTAGGCTATACGAGAGAAGATGATGCGCATGGGCACGTACGCACTGAGGGGTTTGAAGAGTGTCTCGTGCGATGGTGGAAGCGAGACTAACTTGCGGTGCCAAGGATAGCTGTCTCCCAGACTAGATTCCATTTTCATTCCTAATTCGTAAGTGGAAACGCAGAGACGGTAGCTAGTCTCGGTTTCTGCAAGGAAACGCAAAGCCAATGCATGCATCTGCTCAGCCAAATGTTGCCGTCGGTCGGCAGCCGTATACGGATTGTTGATTTCCTTAACACCCTTGACCATCCTGGCCCACTGTGCAGTGATAGTGTTCAGTTGATCCAGCCAGTGCTTGCTGACATGCTCTGGGACCTCAGTCGACGCCTTCCAACCCAAGACGTCCTGCCACGAAGTGATCCATTGTGGGTCCTCGGTGCAATGAGCCGCTGCCCAGTGCCTGACTATGTGACCGCCGTTAGCTATACACAACTGGACGTGAAGGTCATCCCCGTTCTGAGGAGGAGGACCTTTCGATCGCATCATCTTTGCTATTCCTTTCTGGTGCAGTGTCGGATCTCCGCCGTCGAAGAGCAAGTTACAACGGGCCATGACCGTGACGGCTGAGCATGTTTCGATGGACAATTGGGTGTCCGGATTCTGAAGTGCACGCATGAGACTCCGTAAGGCTTTACCATGCAGATCGTGAAAAACTGGACTCTTTTCCATTGCTTCGGGACATCGGTAGTTGGTCCAGCAATGACAAAATAGTGCCACACAGTCACGCAACGCTGGGCTGACTCCCAGACGCTGCGGAAGGGTTTTAAGGTAGTTTGCATTGTGGAGGATGTCGCCGATCGGATCTCTCTCGATCGTGCTGATCAGTCGTATAGTGACTCGATCCGCCACGGTGGTAGGGTACTTCCGTGGTCTGGGGAGCAAACCAACAAATCTCTGACGTTCTGCTTCCACAGCAGTCAAATGTGCTCCATTGGACCTCGTTACTGATACAAGAGAATGGGATGCACCGTGGTCAGTCGAGAGACCTTGACCGCCTGCATGGATGAACTTGGTGGTGACTGTCGGTCCTGAGCACACCATCTTGGCACGTTCGCAAGTGGAGCATGTCGGCCAGCGAAGGTCACACTGTAAAGATGAGTATATGTCCTAAAAGAGAAAGATACGGCGACAACTTACCTTTTTCTTACGCTTTTTGCAAAATAGACAACTTGCAGTTTTTGGTACACCTGGCATCGTGTGGATTGTAAATGCTGGGACTCTAAGTTGATTATTGGTCTTTCTAGTCTCGTTCAAGGTGTATGGATATCGACGAAAGAGGAAGAATGGTAGACCTGTGAGATGACATTTATCTTGTGGGTGTGAAACCAATGATCAACTAGCAACCTGCGCACATTTATACAGTTACTACCACAGCATCGCCCAGGCTTTCCTATATCCTCAATCACTATGTGGCTTAATGATCAACGACAAATGTCTCGGAATTGCAAAGGAATACGGCAGAAGAAAACAAGATTTGACCTTAAACATGTAAGACCTATGTCGATTGGTTGATCGTCGCGGCTCATAGCGCAGTATGCAACCTATTCGGGAGATGATGCTCGCTAGGTACACGTAAGTGGTTGTTTTTGAAAGCTGTCAGCTGAATCTTGGGCCGATAATGGACGGCTAAAAATGACATCATGCCGCAACTCATCGGCCTGTGAATTGAGTGTGTATACCAAGTGGTATTTCCTGGATATTGGGAGTGGATTGTCATTATGTAGAGTTATCTATTGTATTCACATATTTGTTCTTATTGTTTAATGCCTGTTGGATCCTATAAGGGGACATAGGGCATCCAGGTTGTGTAGACTATAAGTATATAGTTTTCTTCTTTCGATTTATCTAAATTTACTTAAACTCGTTTCGATGCTGGATACCCTGTGTTGGCCATTGACTCGTAGCAAAGTCATGAATCAATTGAATTCATGAATTCAAGTTGTCCGCTGAAACCGCCTGTTAGGTCTGATGTAGCGGCCGACCCAATTTAGGTGAACATATACCTTTGCTCTATCAGCCGTGTCAGCACTTCACTCTCAGTATTACAACCTTAAAATTGCCCACATAAATAATTTTAAAAGTACCCGTCGCATACTGTGCTAATATTATTGCTACACATTCTCCAAGACATGAATTCCAATTTTCTTTATTTTGCAACAGCTGATTGTAGTGGATTTAAGCTCTGCTTTCTGAAGGGAGCCCTTTGGATCGGATTATCTAATATCCTATCTTATCGGGCTTTTTGTCTTCTATCTTATCTTCAAAACTTCACCACTTATCAATTCGATCCTTAGATTCCGATTCAAGAGAATGAATGAAATGTCATTAATCAATAATAAAACTACCCGTTGATCTACGTTGTGTTTGTGCATAGGCAGGTACTTCTGTGGCCTTGCTGCATTTGAGCCTCGAAAGTGGTTGATGTTTGGTCGAGCGCTTCTGTCGATGTTCCCGAAAAAAGTGATCGACTGTCTATAGCAACCATATCCAAAACCACAAAGAACGCCATCGCATACAAATCATTCAGGCCTCCATCGGTTTCAGATCTTCAAAAAGCTAGAACACCACGTGATTACACCCAAGATCCCCATGACCCAAATTTATCGAGGCGGAATCTTGGCAAAAGAAGAGATGTGCACGTCAACTCTAATAATAGTCTATTTCAACTCCGCATCACTCGGTAGATACGCAGATCCCATATCGCCAAACGTAAATCATGGTCTCGATTTAAAATTGACCTCATCAAAGCACACGAAACGTTAGTGGCTGTCCCGTACTTATATATCCGCCAAGCTCACCAAAGCCGACTTAGCCGCCTTCTGACGAAAGACAATGCTTGGCCAAGTGGAGCAAGCTGACGTGGAAGGGGCACACAAACAAGCTGTTTCCTTTCACTTTCTTTTCCTTTCAACAATTTATCTACCAACTCTGTCGGGCTCTTTTTTGTTATTTTATCTATGTTTCGCCGGACAAGGGGTATTGCTTGACTAGACTCCGAAGCTAGATCCAAAACTAGAAAGTCAAAGTCGACTCAGCCCCGCAGCGATTTGGTAGGCTGGAAAATGCCTTCCATCGAGCCCGTCGATAAGACGACGTACAATGACAAGTATGTCGTTTTGTACGATTTTAGTGAGATAGGTGAGTTTGTGCACTGGCGATATTTGAGAATAGTGCTGACTGGAGTAGACCATGATACTGCTGTCAAGGAAATCAAAACTTTACTACAGGATCTTGAGGAAACTGGTCTTCACACTGAAGTCAGAGCCGGTTACGAACAAACCCTTCTCATCTTTGTCAGAGCGCCTCACGAGTTGCTCGGAAACTGGGTTTACAAATCAAGGTACATCATACACCAAATTCCCCACCAGAACATCAATTCTAACGGGTGAAGCAGAGTCAAAGATTGGCTATATGGGATCACACCCACTCATCCAGGAGGCGACAAAAATACCGTCGTAAAGGGTGCTTTCGAATCCGAGGATATCCTCTCGGTTTATCATCTCGTCAACTGGTCCAAGGATCTTGGCGGTGCGGGGATCACGCCCGGAATTGGACAGTGGGAAAATGTCAAGGCTATTTTCCCTATGCACAACACCAAGCTTAACCAAACGATATTGAGTCATCTGAGTCGAAGGCTTTTCCTCACGGCTGAGGATATTGACGCTATCCGGGATATGCACGGATCAAAGGTCGCCTTTTATTATGCCTTCATCCAGGTTTACACCGTTTTTCTGACATTCCCCGCTGTTACTGGAGTCATTGCTTGGCTCTGGCTTCCAAAGTATTCTCTTGCTTTCGGCATTCTGACTAGTGTTTGGTGCACCGTTTTCCTAGAGTACTGGAAGATTCAAGAGACTGACTACAGTCTACGATGGAACGTCAAGGGTATCCACCATCTCAAGGTCAACCGCTCCCAATTCAAGTACGAGAAGGAATATGTCGACGAAGCTGGCCGCAAGCATTATTACTTTCCCCGATGGAAGAAGGTTGTCCGACAACTGGCCCAGATTCCGTTCCTGCTTTGCGCATTCGTGGCTCTTGGAATCACCATCATCGCCGTCTTTGCCATTGAGATCATGATTTCGGAGACTTATGCTGGACCTTACAAGGACTATCTCGAATATCTCCCCACGATCCTTCTCGCCGTATCCCTCCCATGGATTACCGCCAGTCTCGAAGACGCAGCCGAATGGATGACCGAATATGAAAACCACCGCACAGCCGATCTTCACGAAATGTCGCTCACACAAAAGATTTTCCTTCTCAATATGTTCACAAACTACCTCCCAATTTTGCTTACAGCGTTCATCTACATTCCTTTCGGAGGTGATGTTGTTCCTCAGCTCGAAGGTCTTCTTGTCAAGGCTTTTGCCAGCGTTGGCAAGAAATTCGTTCATCAGCCATTCCATCTCGACGCAGACCGTCTCAGAAACGAAGTCATCGCTTTGACTGTCACTGGACAAATTTCTGGTTTCTTTGAGGAGAACATTGTTCCTATGCTCAAGCATAAAATGTCGAATTGGTACCGAGATTACCGACGTTCGCGATCCCAAGGTGATATGCTACTTGCTGTCGTAAAGGACGACCCCGAAGAGACAGAATTCCTATCCCGCATCCGCAACGAGTCTATTCTCCCCAAGTACAACGTCCAGGACGACATCTCCGAAATCGTGCTTCAATTCGGTTACCTCGCTCTCTTTTCTCCAGTCTGGCCTGTTATTCCTCTGGGTTTCCTCATCAACAACTGGATCGAACTCCGCTCCGATTTCGCAAAACTCTCCCTCGAGCACCAACGTCCCGCGCCTGTTCGTTCGGACGGCATCGGCCCGTGGATCTACTCCCTCGAAGCACTAACCTGGCTCGGCAGCATCTGCACCGCCGCAATCGTGCATCTCTTCAGCGCAGGCCGAGTCGGCAGCCTCCTAGGCCAATGGGCTACCCTCCCCGTAACAATCTTCATTAGCGAACACACCCTGCTTCTCCTACGTTCCCTCGTGCGCTTCTGTCTCCAACAAATCGGTTCCGAGAGAATCCGGGAAGATTACAACCAGCGCTATGCCGTACGTGTAAAGCACCTGGAGGAAATCGAGACGAAGAAGCAGAGCGGTCTTGCTGTGCGAGATGCGCATCGGGAGCGACGTAAGAGTGTTCTTGTCATGGAGAGGGATCCTTTTTGGACGAAGCAGGTTGAGCATGGGACTAGTGAGGTTGCTGGTGTTACCTTGATTCAGCAGGTCAAGAAGAATGAGTCTTCTGAGGTTCAGGAGAAGACTGATTAAAATAACGCAGGCGTCGAGCGTCTTTGGTAGACTACTAGTAGTGTTTTCATTTGTCGGATTTCTTTTCGCAGAATCATGTACGCTAGAGACTGTATAACAAGCCATAGATAGCGATATCTATCATAGATAATTCAAATTGATGACAACCATAATACGCCAGTACTCTAGATATGTGACGTAGCTACGACTTGAGGTCCTGCTGTCTGTAGTACGTTACACATGTAAAGAGTCGATAAACCTCAACGCGAGACAGAGGGTACGTGAGACAAGTTCTACAAACTAACAACTCTGACACAGTTTCAATATCGATAGCGTCATTGAATATGCAACCATCGTCAAATCTACGAGAATACTTTGAGACAAAGTGGTGCATGCACTCTCCCCGCACTGTCCTATTCGACAGGTGTTAGGTGTATTGGCGATCACGAAAATAACTTGTCGAACAGGAGCGAGGGTTATGTACGACTTTCTGCTGTATCACCCATCCGCACTTCGGGGGTTAAAATAAAGGTTGTCTGCGAGCTATAAAGACACGGGCTCGACTATGACAATTCGGATTGAAATCTGTCAGGCTTCAGATCAATTTCGATAAACATGAAAGCTATCTATCCTCTTATCACCATTTTGGTGCCATTTGCTTCGACACATGTCGCACAGCATCGTCTTTCCGATACTCTTCCCTCTGCCAAACACCCCGGTACTTATCCCCGCTGTGATCTTCCCCGTCCGGCGGATCCATCCCACGATGGCCTAGCAAACGCCCAAGAGATCTTCTCCTGGGATAAATCCATCCGAACCATGATCGACCGTCTCCGATCAATTGTCGAAATCAAAACCGTTGTCTATAGTGATATGGGTGATTTAGATGAGGATGAACGATGGACGCCTTTTGGTCAAGTCCCCGCTGTTCTGAACAAATCCTATCCCAACCTGTAAGTCCGCCTATGACACATTAAGATACCTGGATGTTTGGTTCGATCTTCATATGCCTGGTGGTGACAGCTCGACTCCACCGCCGCATAGTGCCATTGGCGTCATGTCCGAGATTGTCGCAACGATCGAGAGCAATCCGTTTGATGCGAGGATTGGCTGGAACAGTCCTGTTCATCAAGGTTTGACTTGCTTTACAAGATATTCGCCGCATATCTACCCTGAACTTACCGAGAGGATCCGCTGGGGCGATCTTGATGGTGCCGCTCGGTTCTTGTCCCGTCTTTCACCAGAGACTCAATACCTTGTCCAAACTTCTCAAGCAGTCGACCTCATCACCGGCGGCGAAACCATCGATGCCCTTCCTGAATACGTCACACTAGGCGTAAGCCACGGCTTCGCACCCCAAGACACAATTGGCAGTATCCAGCACAGCATAGTAGAACTCGTCCAAAACACCGTCAACAAATACAATCTCCGCTTCGAACCATTCGAAGAAGACGACGACTACGACATTTATCTCAAATCGCAAGGCCTAGCTCGAAAACCGCGCAAACAAGGGTCCAGCGCCGGCACATTAACCCTCTAAGCCAGGAAGAAATATTCTCCCGCGGGATCATCACCGACTAGCGGCCGTGTCTGGGATATATTTGCCGGAACGGTCAGACATACATGGGGAAGGGAGAGTCCGTATGTTGTTCCGGCTCCGGGTGCTATGACTGGGAATACGGATGCGCGGCATTATCAAAGTGAGTTGAGTCTACAGGGTAAGGTGAGAGTCCGTGCTAATTGGTTCTAGAATTGTCGAAGAATATTTATCGATGGAATCCTGGAACTAGGAAGTCTATTGCGAGGGTTCATGATGTTGATGAGAGGATTGCTATGGGTGTTCAGTTGAACATGGCCAAGTTTTACTATGATTTTATTCGCAACTTTGATCAAGCCGATGACATCTGAGAGCTCAACTACCACGACCTGGACAAGATGGGATGGAGACGGTCTTCATCACCGAAGCCAAGACAGGAATGTCACGCCTAACCTTGCAGAGTAACATGTCGCGACTTGGCTTTCCCATCCGTTAATCCCGATCTATTACCCGTCCTCGTTTGATAATTATTCCGGTGACATATCGTCTGATCTTTTCCGACATTTCGTTTCTGGATACGCGGATTACATGGATTTGAGAAGAAGCGCCTAGTTGAAGAAGACCCGCTCACCTGTTACACTTCGCTAACCCCTTGAACAACTACCCATGCGAATATTCATTTCCACCAATCAGAAGCATCTAATATCCGAAATCATGGATCGTGAATTTATTGTCTGATTGAGTTTTGTTCATTTATTGAATCGTAGATTGAGTTTGTATAGTCAAAAACGCTAGAATAATTACGAGTTTTCGTAATTAATTGATACTATACAACTCAGCCTTGTAAGCCAAGAATGTTTGTTTCTTAGAACAAGTTTCGTTTTGTCCATTTGTTTGATCTCTTCGTTTTGTCTTGTCGCTACAATCCGAAACTGTCTAGTTGCTCCGACGTCTCAAACGTGGAACAAGGATTTCTCAAACATGAGACGCACCCCAATTGGCCCACGACACTCTTCGACCCATCCGCGTCTATGTAAGGAACCGTTTCAGAAAACGGCTGTCAATCTTCAACTCTTTTCGCGCCGAGGTACCCGAGGAAGCGAGATTCCAGCAATAATGTCCTTCCATACTGACAGGGACCAAGGAAAGGGGATCCTCGTTTAGAAGCTTGATATAAGGCTCCCATTCCTCTCCCCCATTCACTTCTTTTCCCTTCTTCTTCATCCCATTCTTTCATCCATCTGCAGCAGTTGCTTGCCTTTCTTTTTCTTTCTCTACGAGATATTACATTCCTTACAAACCCTGGTGGTTTTAACATATACTATACTTTCACTACATACACTTTCTTTTTAAAAACAACAACAAAGCAACATTCAAGATGCGCACTTCATTCTCCTCCGTCTTGGCCCTCGCCGCCGCTATCCCCACCGCGTTTGCTCACTACAACTTCGACGCCCTCATCGTCAACGGCGAGGTCACTGAGCCTTACCAGTACGTCCGCAAGACCACCAACGCCAACAGCCCCATCACCGATGTCACCTCCAAGGACATCATCTGCAACGCCGGCGGTCTCGACAAGGACATCCGTGCCGCCACCAAGACCATGAAGGTCTCCCCCGGTGACGAGGTCGGTTTCACTGTGGCCACCGATATGGGCCACCCCGGTCCTCTCTCCGTTTACCTTTCCAAGGCCCCCGATGGCACTGAGGCTTCCGACTACCTTGGTGACGGTGACTGGTTCAAGGTCTACGAGATGACTTGGAAGAAGATTGGCGCCGAGGGTATCGAGTGGGCCAACTACTTGAACGGCCAGTCTCAGGGTCTCACAAACTTCACCTTCACTCTGCCCAAGGACACTCCCAAGGGTACTTACCTTATGCGCGCCGAGCACGTCGGTCTCCACGGTGCTGGTGAGGAGAACGGTGCTCAGTTCTACATTGGATGTGCCCAGATCACCGTCGACGGTACTGGTGCCGGCAAGCCTTCCCCCATGGTCAAGCTTCCCGGTGCTTTCAAGGCCACCGACCCCAGCCTTCTCCTCAGCATCTACTACCCTCCCGTCACCAAGTACGATGCTCCCGGTCCCAAGACCTGGCCCAACGCTTGCACTGACCACACCCCCAACTTCGCTGGTCAGGCTTCCGACGGTGACTGCACCAACGACAAGAAGTCTGGCTCCGACTCTGGCTCTGCTGCTCCCGTTGCCAGCGACGCTCCCGCTGCTAGTGCTCCCGCTTCTGAGGCTCCTGTCGCCAGCGATGCCCCTGCTACCTCTGCTCCTGCTGCTACCCCTACTGCTGCTGCCGCTGTCACCACCTCTGCTGCCGCTGCTCCTGTCGCTACCAAGACTCCTTCCAAGTCTTGCAAGGCCAAGCGCGCTGCTAAGAAGGCTCTCAAGGCCAAGCGTGCTCTTAAGAACTAAGTGTTCGTTTGAGAGGATGGATATTTGAAGTCAAGATTAATTCTTGAAACTCTGCGTGGTTGGAAGGATGGATAGTCAACTGTACTCCACGTATTTGTTCTTTGTACATAGATATTTAGTCACCGTATAAATACAACGAGTGGACATACAATTTGCAAGTTTCGACAAGTGATTGCCTACTAGTGTTAAACATATTTACAATAAGTGCAGAACAGTAACAGCGAAAGGGATAACAACTAACAACCATGATTTCCAGTTAGCGCAGAGTAAGAGTCATATGACAATTGTCACAAAAGAGTATTGGAGAGAGTGATTGAGTCCGCAAATGTTCATTTAAAAATTATCAACTAAAGAAGTAAAGTATATAAGGAGTGTAGAAGAAAATTGTTCCACCACAGCAAAAGTATGTTAATGCTTATGTCCAAGCCAGTCTCATGATTCATTAGCCACACCTGGGCTTACACCATCCACCAGAAACCTTCACCCCGGAATTCACCTTGACCTCCTAGTAGTCGGCCTTCTTGCACTCGCCCTTCTTGTGGCTCCAGTAGTAGCCCTTCTTGCACTCACACTTCTTGGCGTGCTTGTTGAAGACTTGGTCGTGCTTCTTGCAGACACAGGCTCCGTACTTGTACTCGGCGTCCTTGCCGCAGTCGTAGCTGCACTTGTGGCCGTCCCAGGTCAGGTCCTTGGGGCACTTGCAAGTCTTGCTCCAGCGGTCGTAGTACTGGCCCTTGGGGCAGTCCTTGACACACTTGCCGTAGACCTCGGATGTACCCTTGGGGCAGACGCACTTGTGAGCGTGCTTGTCGAAAACCTTGCCCTCAGAGCAGACGGGAATGCACTTTCCGTACTCGAACTTGGTTCCCTTGGGGCAGACACACTTGCCCTCCTTGTGGTCGTAGTACTGAGGGTGGCTGCACTTGGGGATGCACTTTCCGTACTTCCACTCGGTGCCCTTGTTGCATTCGCACTTCTTGGACCACTTGTTGTAGAATTGGCCCTTGGGGCAATCCTTGATGCACTTGCCGTACTCAAACTTCTCGCCCTTGGGGCAGACGCACTTGTCGGCGTGCTTGTCGAAGTACTGGCCGTGAGGACACTTGGGGATGCACTTTCCGTACTTCCACTCAGTACCCTTGGCGCATTCGCACTTGTCGGCCCACTTGTTGTAGACTTGTCCCTTGGGGCAGTCCTTGATGCACTTTCCGTATTCGAACTTCTCACCCTTAGGGCAGACACACTTGCCGGCCTTGTGGTCGTAGTACTGGCCGTGAGAGCACTTAGGAACACACTTGCCATACTTCCATTCGGTGCCCTTGTTGCATTCGCACTTGTGGGTGTGGCCATTGTAGAATTGTCCGGGAGCGCAGTCCTTCACACACTTGCCGTACTTCTCAGAGGTACCCTTGGGGCAAACACACTTGCCAAGCTTGTAGTCGTAGTTCTGTCCCCACTTGCACTTGGGAACACACTTGCCGTACTTCTCCTCGAAGCCGTCCTTGCACTCGCACTTCTTGGAGTGCCAGTCGTAGACCTCGTTGTCCTTGCAAGTGGGCTTCTTGAGCTCGCACTTGCCGTGCTTGTACTCGTAGCCGTCCTTGCAGACACACTTCTTGTACTTCCAGGAGTAGACTTCGTTGTACTTGCAGTCAGGCTTCTTGGGAACACACTTGCCGTATTCCTCCTTGAAGCCATCCTTGCACTCGCACTTGTTGTGCTTCCAGTTGTACCACTGGTTGTCCTTGCAGTGAGGAACAGGCTTGTAGTTGTCGCGCTCGAGAAGCTCAGACTCATCTCGAGCATCGAGAGTAGAGTCGTCACGAGCCTCGAGGGAGAAGTCGGTGTCGACATCAGGGATGGCCTTGACCGAGACGGTCAAGGCGAAGAGGCTGACCAGGACGTTCTTGATCTGCATGATAGGCTAGCTTGGTGCCTTTCAGCAACGAAAGTGATGATAAGAAACGAAGGATGAAGAGCGAGAGAGAAGGTAACTCTGGAGTGAGAGACCAGTGAGTGTGATGAGGAGTGAAGAGAAAGAATTGGAATTGGGGAGGATATCGTGAGGTTTAAGTAGATGTCGTGAAGACATATTGGAACACGAGATCTGTGGTAGTGTGCCTTGCCATGCCATGGCCATGCCCATGCTCATGTCTGAGTGTAATGGTGGACGAGATCAACCCAACCATGCCAGGTTCCAGATAGGAAGTCAGCTCATGCTCGTTTGGGAACCATGATGATCCCAAAGTCAATAGTTCCAAAGCTAAAATCCACTTAGACTGGACTTTTCTTTTTGCTCTATGTGACATGCATGCCAATCCCAGCCTCAACTGGGGCTGTCTCTGCCAGCTGTCTCGTTTGCTTTGATCAAGGTTGCATATACCAGCAGGGAAAGAAGAATGAACATGGGTATTGGGGAGTGTGTGGTTGGAACCACAGCAGCAAACAAGGATGTGTTAGCCCAACGTTATGCTTATCCCGTAAGACTAACACGTCCTGATGATAGAGGCCATTAAGATTCAAGGTATTCCGACGAGACCGAAAAAGGGGATTGCTTAGAATAGAATGGTGGACATTTCTAATTATGAACACGACAGTTTTGGGGGAATACAAGGCTTCCAGTGACATTGATATTTCTCCGTGATTCGACGGCTGGGAACCTCAATTAACCAGTGGGCTGAATGGCTGGAAGAAAAAGAAAAAGTGACAGCTGTGACGCACAAGGCTCTCGCGTTGGAGACCACCATCACACCGATTTTGGGAATACGAGGTTTTGTGTAGGAGGGGTAGGTAATCTTGCATATCATGTTGTTTCTCAACACCAGACTCCAACTGCAGTTTGGGTGGTTCAAAACCAGGCTCCATTTCTGACTTGGATGGTGGTGATGGATTGTCAATGGTCACCGTTGTTAGCCTTGGTAGTAGAGGCTCAAGATGGGTACTGTCTAGGACTACAAGCTCTTTAGACGAGGTCCATAAGGCTGGCTAATGCAGGCCGATAATCTTTCGTCTGACCATAGCTAAGAGGTTACCAGGGGAGGTCTACGGCTACAAGTGGAGGTTTACCAGGGGAGCTCAGTGAGACAAGCATAATCCTTGTCTTTAACTGAAGCCGTGCCCTTCCCGTACCTTAGCTAAAGAAATACTCACGGCTGATCGTCAGCCCCAGCTGGGCAAACAAAGAAACTGCATCTATATGTCCTATTTCAGGCATCATAATTACCGTAGACGCACGGAGGCACAAAGCGCTTGACGCACATTCAATTATCGCCAAGTCAAGTAAAAAGGGGGAAAATGAAAGAATACGAGGAAAAAGAAAGAAATGGGTAATTTAGCCATTCATTCATTCATAGAGGCGTCATACGAGAAGCACCATGATTGGCGCCAACGGGAGTGAAACCATCTTGGCAGCTTTGATTCGATGACCCAGTTATTTTGTGTAAATATAGCATAGCCCCAGAACAAGGTAGCTGTCTTACTTGTGGTCGGGAAAAGGGGCTGGGACCAGTAAGAGAGGAGGTTATGCAGCCACATTCAGCGTGTTGACCGACCGTCCCGAGCCACCGAGAACCGATGCATGCCGATTCAATGTGCTGCAACAATGTACAGCTCAGCATTGTTTGCTTTGCTTTGCTTTGTGTTACTCGCGCAGAATATGCAGATACAGTATTTCCAGCGAGGGTCCGAGAGCTGAACAAACCCTGCGAGCTGAACAGTAGAAAACAAAAATCATGATCATCTACCGGGTTAAACCCCGCCGATGATCCGGAAAGCTTGGATGGACAAGTCCAGGTCTTGGGAGGCGAGAGACAGGGGACCCCTGCTTCTTAATAAAAGCCAAGTCTTTGAAAGAGGGGTCGCTAGTGTTTCTCGATCGCGGGGAGGGAGGAAGAGACACGGCAGGGGCAAGACACGGCACGGACAAGCTTGTCTTCCTAGTGTCTTGTCTTTTTAGTCTCCTTTCTTTTAGTGTGTTTTTCTGTTTTTAGTACCTGAAAGACACGATGAAGTGTTAGACATGATTCTCAATTGACTCTTTTAATTGGTTCTCGTCTACGGAGTACACGGAAGTTTAGTTCGCTTAGACTTAATCCATTTACAGTTAAAGTCTCACGTATAAATAACGTTCAGTAGTGTTTCTTTTTTTCTTAGGTGCATGTTGAATGACGGTGATATTCCATAGCTATTGTACAGCAATGAGTGCAATTTCTCGCATCAAATGCCCTAGATGGGAAGAGTACCCATGCCAAGAATAATCATAGCAATAATATCATACCATAATCGTGACGCCCTCTACTGCACGCATTGACAGACAGACAGACAGACTTGTTCTGCGGGGAAGAAACCTGGTTCGTGTTGCATTTGCATTTTGGGGCCTGTCTTGGCAATCTCACCTGCAGTTGACATCAGGAGAGAGAAAAGACAGCTCATCAGTAATCAACAGGGGGGGAGATCAACCAGACCAGTAAGAAATACAGGGGATTAAGGTTGCGCCGTTTATTTGCGGGGGATCGGGAAGCAAGGGAAGGTCCAGCTTCTGGGAGACGAGAAATAAAAGACCCGGGCCCGTTGAGAGCTTGGCCTGATCATCCAGGGCTAGTGACCCTCTAATTGGTTGGACAACGGAATCAGCCCGTCTTGGCGATCGTACTTGTCTCTTTCCCCTGTAAGCAGTTGAAATTTTGGAAGTCCAAAGTTTATTTAGCCCCTGCAGACAATAGTCAAGTCGCCACAACTGCAGTATCCTTGGCGATAACTGGTCAGCTGACAACTGCCGACAAAGTAATTCACTGTAATCATAATGCGTGTTGGTTGAATCACAGCAGAAAGAAAGCGAAGTCGCGAAATGCATTGAACATCATGTCTACTCTTGGAGTCGAACAAACCGTTACTTTTTCTTACCTGCTTCTCGTCAGATCATCGTTGACCCGCTCTCCATACACTATGCATCTTATAGACCAACAGGGTATAACAAACTTGCAGCTCAACATTTGCCTGAAATCAAAAGACCAAGGTCGACCCACGTGTAGTAAGCGTCTCACCCAGAAGGTATTGTACAGTAAGACGGGGCATGGAAAAAGGTACATCCATGGAATCATCCGCAACCACTAAGAATCATCTTTCTCCGAGGTATGCCGTCATATCATTCGCCCGACATCCGATCCCGATGCATACTCTAGGTAAGCACAGCGACAAGAAAGCCTCTTATGGTCAAAGCATTAGCTAACAATAACTGCATGTTGGGCTTACACTTGTTTCTTACAAGCATGAAAAAAAGAAAAAAGCCACTAGACGCGGACACACCGTCTACAATTTGTGTCACATCGGGTACTGCAAGCCTCTTTTTCAATTGTTGTTCGATGGGTCGATGAGGTTGGGCCTCAGTTGCGATGGTCCGACGTTGGGGATTTCTGGGTATTGAGCTATGCCCCGCATGTTGTCTAGGCTCTCGTCAAGATACCCAAAGCTTTGACGCTGGAAATGGAGCTACGGGAATAGAGTTTGGGAATACGAGGTTACCCTGTATGAGAATAAATCGTGAAGAGCCATCATCTCGTATGCCAAGGACCTTGAGAAATATCGTATTGAATGGGTAGATTCATCAATGATTGATAGAATTGGGTTGGTAAATGTAGTCGGTGTTGATTGAGATGACATTCAAACCTTGCGACAGCCAAAAACGTGGAAATTCAATTTTGTTGTACCTGCATAATTCATAACACCACCCAGCCAATTTGTCACTGATGCCTCCAAATCATTTCGCTGTGCTTCTCAACCATTTCCAACGTTCATTCGTATAGCAAAATAAGCCATCGGCATCTTTTAACCGTAATTAAAACCGTCAAAATGTCACGTTCCTGACATGTCACTCTTAGTGTCTCACGCGGCGCCAAAGTCTCCAGCCACGAGCGGAGATTACGGCGTCTCCCTTTTGTCTTTATTTTGACCAACTTGCGTATTCATGCGGAGGAAAGGAGACAGCATTCCAGCGGTTCCGGGGTACGGGGAGGTGGTATCCGTTGGAATGCGGGAAGAGATATTGATGGGATAGGCTTGAGACTGGAAACCGTTTTTACACTACCGTTGTGGTGAGACATTGTAGTCGTAGAATGCTTCAGTTACGATCTGGAACAACAGCGATTCCATTTGGATGAATTGAGCTCGAAGCGATGGTGATTACTGCGTACTGTAGCGCTTATTACCGCTGACTGGATGTTCCTGCGTGACTTGCAGTTTGTATCACAGAGGCTGATGGCAACAGGAACTCACATCAGTGTAGGGTATTACTTGAACTCTGGCGAAGGCTTAATCCTTCTTGCATCGCATATTCAAAGAGAGAAGCTTCCAAGATATTATCCGGTTCAGATGGACTCGTATAAACCGCGTCGAGGAGTGTATGCGACTGCAAGTTCGTCTCACGTCAAGCTGTAGAGCTCACCTCGTCCCATTAGCAGCTTGCAGAGCCCGTCACTATAGTTGGAAGAAATATTCCGGGGGGGGGGGGGCATTCACTCCCCCATGCAAGAGGACATCCACTGAAGTCCTAGATCATGACTACATCCAAGATTCATCATATACTCCCCATCCGCCTCAACAATCGTGTGTTCTCTACATTAGCCTCATCGGAATGCAAGCCTCCTGTTCTGCGAGATCTCCCAAAAGGACGTCTTTGCGTCCAGTATTTGTAGTCCATAAGTGGCATACATGATCCCCAGAAGATGGTGTCATGTTTAAACTGACTGAGGGCGTACGATGTACCCGACGTTGGAATGGGCTGCCTCTTGATGCACGTATGGTTTGCAGCAGTGAGCTTTGCTTTTGACCCAATTCAAGTCCCCGAGGCCACAACTGGTAATTCACGACAGTATAAGATTCAGCCACGGTTTAAGTAACCAAAAAGCAAAAGTCATCTGCTTTATCTCAACTTGTACTTTCACGAGGTCGACAATTCTTTTGCCAAGATTTATAGTATTCTTCATTGCATCTAATCTTATCTCGATACCTTGAGATTCTCTTATCAAAATCTTATCTTTCAACATGTCGTGAAACCCCATTATCAACTACATCCGTCCGACCCCAAACATACACCCAATCAGATCTTCCAATATTACAACTCCAATATTGCGACATCAAGTTCTAGATGACGCTATCACCACACGCCTCAGACGCGCGTCCCTCGCAAGTAGTGTGCCACCTTAGCTACACAATCTCGCATATGCAGAGTTTCCGTACCTGAAGATCTCTGCGGTTGTACTTGGCTTTCTGTAAAACATTGATTGTAGTGTGTCATGGTACGTGGGCTTTCTGCGTCGAATGTTCCGAGGAACTTCTACCGATTAGACTGTAATGGCTGCGATGATGCAAGAAGGGTCCCATATATGCATTTTTAGATGCGTCGATGTCAAACCCTAAATAGTGTCATATATTCTGGCTTTGCACTACACCATGAGCGACAGTAGTTCCCAACTATACTCGAGATCTCAAAGTACAAAACTGACAAAGTGATCAAATTTATTCGATATAAATTAATATAATGGTATCGTTCGAGAGGACGAGAAATCTTGTTATCTAATTTTCACTGACCAGATATGGTCCTGGATGCTGCACCGCCAATTGTAAGGTATTGAGGAAACAACTTGCGTGGCGGTGACTCAGTTCAGCCCCATGTGGCGCCTTTGTCTCATCGCTGACTTCTTTGATGACCGCCGCAAGAGGATTGTGCCACAGGAGGATCATGCTGCACGCCACACGGGGCTGTGTTCAGCATTTCTTGTTGAAGGGAAAGTGAACTCAGCTAAGCTATATTATCCCAAACCCCGTGAGGTTATGAGTAGAGTTCGTTAACCTTTAGTTTGTCTGCGGCTACACTATTGAGTGATTGAAAAGGCCTGCCTTTTCACTGCTTTTACTAACATCGCCATATCTAGATTAATCACGTGGGTTCTCGGTCCGAGAAAAAGAGATGAGTTGCACATAACATCGGCTCTTACGGGAAAGACTGCCCAGCCGAGTGTTGTATATCATCGCAACGGTCAGTATGAACGAACGTTAACTAAGAGATTAATGACTTCTATGCAGAATATCTTTCCTCTCTGCTCAAATCAATTCAACCGCCCATTCACCCACAATGCCATCCAATCTCTCGCCAGATCTCGCCATCCGTACCAGATTATCTTTCTCCACTGCCAATTGAGACTTTCTCTGCAATAACCGATCGATCCTCTCTTTCTTCAACGTGCCAAAGACACGCCGAACCTTGTAGAAGTTGATGTCACCTAGCTCTCCGGAGATAGTGCTCAATTCCTCTTGGTTATATTTCATGCCCTCTTTGCAGCAAAGCAGGTGATCAATACACCTTCGAAGCTTGAGAGTGTTAGCAGTGTCAAGAACACGGCTGTTATCCATGTAGACTCCAAGCATGTCGATCCATCTGTTCAGCCTTCTGATAATCGTCGGCGTCTGAGGTGACTTCAGACATTCTGGAAGTTTCAATCCCTGTACCGCGCCATTGATGTGGTCGATCAAGACCGTGACACTCTGTGGCGAAGAAGGCGTATTATGGCGAGCCTCCTGGCTATGCTCCAAGAGTGTTTGAAGCATACCTTTCAATTCATCGATTGATAGCCCTGAGAAACCTCCACGAGTTACTAGATCAAAGAAGAAAGCCAAAAGCGATTCTGATAGGACTTTGGGAAAGTCCCTTTCGTGGGACCAAACTCGCAAATCGGCACTATCCTCTCCACATTTGTCCAAAATCTTACCGAGGAAGATCAGGTCAACGAAGCACCAGTGGCGGTCTCTTTGCAAAGAACGCGATAGCAATTGTCTAGCCACCTGTACAGGGAGAGTGTTGAAGACGTCAAGAACTGCTTGAATAACAGTTCCAATAGCGTCATTGTCCTGCATGGTAGCCAAGCAATCCGGTGGGTAAGGGCTAGGGCCAGGCCTTTCAAGCAGTAGAATAGAGTCGGAGCCTCTTACAGCATCTGTTTCCTGTAACGAGAGAAAGAAGGATACTGTTTCCAACCCTCCACTCAGAGCCGCCGCCCATACAGGAGTGACCACAATGGATCTGACAAAACTCTGTAGATTTTTAGGAAGTTGTAAGTCCATTGGCCTATTGACAACGTCGTATATTCCGAAGTCGCTCGCGTCGACAGAGCTTGCTTTCGTCCACTGCAGGTCTCCTGATCTATCGCGCTCAGCGCTATGAAGAAGAATGGATATCTCATCCACACATTCTTGTTGGCGAGACTTTTCACGTTTCAACACCGTTTTCAGCTGATAATATCTTGAGCTGGTAGTGATGTCTATCAGTGGCTGTCTCTTCTTTTCTTTCAGGTACAGGCTAATCTGTGGCTTCGGCGTCGCTGCTGCAAAAAAGTGTACGATAGAGAATCCCCGTGTATTGTTTCCGGATACCTGGTGACGTTTACACGAAAAGTCCTGATCGTTGCTTTGACAGGCACATACACCCTCAACTACCGGATGTGTTTCGAAACATTGTTGTAGACAACCCCAACAATGCATATTGTCCATGTTGAAGATGCGCTGGCTTCTAGGGCCTCTGAGGTCGTAACAGTGGAGGAGATATTCAAGACCCGCCTGTAATCGATGTCGTCCTTTCATCTCATCTACACCCTGATGGATGTATCGAAGCTTTTCAGAGGCAGAGCAAGTATCCAGACCTTTCCGAGCTTTGAACGGACGTTTAACGGACCTGGATGAACTGGCCAGCCCCTCAGGGAGCATTCTCATCCATACGTCTCTGTCTGGGTCTTCAGATTCGGAACATATAATAACCATGAGGTATATCAACTCAAGTAGCTCTCTGTCATCGCGGCCGACGATATCAACCATGTCTTGGTAGGCTTGCTCTCCATGGAATTTGGACTTCTCGTAGTCGGACTTTCTCCGGTAAGCTCTGGTAAGCGTCCGATGTGCGGCAGCTCTGTCTGGCTTTGCCAGCTTTTTGTCTTGGAGCAGTTTTTCAAGTGTTCTGATCGCCGCAGCTATGTCCCAGAATGATCTCGCGTAAAACCAAGACTGACCGCGGGCCAGCTGTATCTTCTGCACTGATCTCATCTCACTCTCTGTGAATCCTAACGACGCCCATTCATTTTCGAATCGAAACTGGGATGGGCTAAGGATGGTGAGCACTTCATCATAACCTCCTTGGTCGAGAGCTTTGGTGGCTTGCAGCGAACTCCAGCGACACTCTTTCTCTGCCACCTTTAGCTTCAGGACAGGATGGCGTATATATAGGTTGGCGTCGACTTTTCTCTGCCCTTCAACTATCGCTTTGGCCATGAATTGATATAAGCGGTCTTGTTCCTCGTCGTTCAAGGGCTCATTGCCATCCGAAAGGACGATCTCCAGAAGATCAATCGCTTTGTCATAGTGTTTCGCTTTCAAGCTCTCCTCAACTGCCCGGATGCGCCTCTGATTGATCTCCCCGCGAAAACTATGTTCAGTCCTGGTTGTAGCAGATGTGTGGGTAATGGAGGTGGCAATCGTCTCCGATGGTGGTGGCTGGAGTCCCGACTGCCTGGAGAACACCGAAACCCTATCCTCCTCATCGGTTTGCCCAACCCATTCCGCGATGTTCTCAAGCGTGTCTTTGGAGTGATGTACTGGTGGCAATTGGGGACCCGTATGAAGGCCCGTAGGATTCGGTGATACCAGAGCCTGCATGTCATCTCTAGGTGCAGTGGGAGGTTGAGATGTGACCTTGGAAACTGTTGACATCGAGTCAATGGTGGAGGTATAGTCCTTGGTGCTGCCAACAAGGTCATCAACCAGTTCAAGCATCGATCGGGTGTCTTGTTCCATGTCTGTTTTGTCTCTGATCTCTTGCAGGCTCAAAGAGGTATCTGGACGTTTTCCATCTCGACGGGCCTCGATACGCAATCTCGAAATGGTGTCCTGCATCTGAGTTAATCGGGCCTCCATGTCGCCTTTCTCCGCAGACGACGATCCGTGGTGCTCAGACGAAGTAAGCCTTGATAGATCAAGCTCAAGACTTTCCATGAGCTTATCAATCGAAGTTGACTGAGCCGTTGGAACCAGGTCATTCGAGTCGTGCTCCACGGCTCTTTTTCTCAGGTCGTCTCTTATGTCTTTCGACGATGACTCGAGTCTAGTTAGACGAGAAGCCACATCTTCCATGAGCACAAACGCTTCACCGGGGACGGACCTCTCCGAGGTGACTTGCATGGTTGTGTGACTACATTGAGTGTTAGCTCAAGCACGTAAAGGGACTGATGATACTACATTTTGTAGATGATGACAGGTAGTTGAAGCGCATTTGTGCATGTATTGATGCAGAGTCGAAGATGGCTGATGTCGCTATCATATTGCTTGGTACGTATCCATGCCCTCAGAGCCGGTGCGGAGGATCGCTGATGGGCTATCTTGATAAAAATGTCGTTCATTCTTTGATAATGTTGGTGACAACTTCGCAACAATCGTTCAAGCTCAGACTGGCGCCACCAATCTTCGGTACTTGCATCAAACTGGCTGTTTCCGATCCCATCATGCAAGATGGCCAGGGTTGTTCTTGTTGCGTCTAGTTGGCCGTCGAAATCGTGAAGAAAGTCGTCTATGTCCTTGATTTGCGAGTAGGCTTCACGGACTTTGAGGATGGTGACACCCAGAGCCTGTGCTAGCTGAAGGGTAGCAGCTACGCTGCCAACGGTTTCCATTTTGGAAATATGAAACCAGTGTCAGTAGCCAAGTGGCCTAGAAGGTGAGGAGAGAGTGAAAGCGGGGTTATGGTAATTTATTCTTACCACTTGGCCAACAAGACACCAAAGTGCAAATACACTGCATGCAGGCTGAGCCGCCATGTCTCATCTCAGCCTATGAGATTGTTTCCTCGTGAATCTGCCTTGCAGAATCCCGGTAAGTTGAAGCGCGCAATGGAAATTCGTCTCTCCATTTGCCCAATCACCCTTTTAAACGCTGGGGGCGATATGAGGGAGGCTTGGCAGTGTGTAGAGAAGCCCGGTGATCAGAGCTGCCGATGTCAGCGTCGAACATGCGAGGAGTAGGCATCTTTTAGGCGGTAAAGGAGATGGATATGCGTGGCTTTTCCTTTGTATGTCCCTTGGCTGTCGCTGTCGCTGACTTGGCTTTTGATGAATGGTGGCTCTTATGAAAGGTTGGCGTTTTTGCCGTTAGTTGATGTTCGTGGAAAGGAGAGGAAAAAGACTAGACGGAAGCGACAGTTCCTGCCCTAGGTCTAACAGTCAACTGGCCCACATAATTTGATACCTCGAACCTAATCCTCAAGTTCTACAGTTGCCCTCCATCTTTGATGCCATAACAAGCAAGCTTTCAGATGCGCCACGCTACATCCTCCAGCCGAGCAATAGCGGAAACACCCTCAGACCTCGGCAGCGAATTATCCGTCAGATCATGAAAGCAGCTGAAACGAACTTGGGGAAGATGAGCGCTACACGGTGTCACTACCCGCATCAGACCATAAACCTTCATCCAGCCGTCAAGGTGTCAGAAGAACTGGCCGCTAAGAGCACAAGAGATGAAATAATCTAGTCACTTGATGCTAGCTTAGACTCACACTCAGGCTACTTTTTTTCGGCTTCCCAAGTCTCAAAAGACTATTATTTCTGTCGTCTAGCTGCCAGCACACCTCTAGGCCGTCTGCAAAGTTCCGCAATTGGCCATGTCACGATGTCAGCACTGTACGCAAACCCCAACTCTACCTCCAACTCTTTACTCTCATAGTCAACACTCAATGTCGTCGCGCACTGTGATAATGAGGGGTCTTGAGATTATCGTCGAAAGTTACCACTTCGACCCCGCGAATGTTTCGACATGACGTTGGTCAGCATCATTTGTGTCGAGATGGATGGGAGGATGACGACAGCTTCTGTGAGCTATAAAGCTATATGAAGCTGTCTTCCCCGCGCTCAGAATGTCACTGTTCTTTCAGATTTACAGGAACTAAAATATTACATCAAGATCTACAACTGCTACAATACACCAAGAAATAATACACTAAACAAGAACACTATGCCCGAGAGACGTCAATCTCATCCAAAAGCGCCGACCGGTCTCAATGATGAGACGGCCGTGGAAACGCACGACCTCATTCATAACGCCGAGGTAGAGGAACAAAAGGTAAGACACTGAAATTTCAAGTAAGACAGAGGACTAATTGATGATAGATGCATGGCAAGGACGCATTGACTCAAGAGGACGTCGGTGTAGAAGACAGCGGCAACCAGAAGAGCGAGTCGGCAATGGATAAGGTTAAAGGGGCGTTGAATTTGGGAAAATAATTGTCGCGCAATAATACGATGTAATTACGGTACTGCTTGGGACAAAAGGTGTTTGTTTCGGTCGGATGTTGGCGTTGATACCAGATTGTCACATTGATTGATCTTATCTTTTCTTTTTCTTATTAATAGGTAATTCTCCAAAATATATTGAAGCAAGCATTAAACGAAACAGAAGGGTATCTTGACATTAACATCATCCTCCATCAACCCATGCTCACCAAACAACTACACCAAACAATGCGCCAGGGTATCGCGCAAGAAGAGAAGCCGTCTATATGCCAAACACAAGACAAGCAGAGAACAAAACCACCAGCGCCAAAGCATTCCCACTCGGCTGCTTCACTCCCGCCCCATCCTCATCCCCAGGTTTCCCATCCTTGGCACTAACCTTCTCCCCAGTAGGATACCTAATATTCCACACCGTCTGCCCCTTCAATTCATCAGGAACACCCATCGTATGTTTACACTCCGCCTGGTTCGCAGCAGGATAATCCAGTTCGCATTTTTCGTCGTGACCTAACGAGCAGATCGAGTCGAGGATGTTGTAGAGCACATAGTTCTCGCCTACCCACGTACTACTGTTCCGATCGAGACAGCTCGTGAGGAAATTCATGCTATTCGCTGCGCTAAGAGGTAATTTGCTACCCTTGGTGTTGATGAGCGACTTGCATTTTGATGCGTCGACGTTTTCGTAGGTCATTTCCACAGGGCCGCCTGCTGTGGGCTTGTCGGTGGCTGAAGAGCCGGTATAGAGGTAATTCCACGCATCGTAGCTAACATCATGCGCACCCTGCGATTGATCAATCCGCAAAAGATGAACGGTTCGATCGCCGTACGTGAGGGAAACGCAAATGTTGTCGCAGTCGACAGCGTTGGGCCAGTAGGCGATTCGGTTGGTGTCGACTTTGCAGCCGAGAACACCTATGGAGGAGGAGTAGCTGTCGTGGGGAGTCGCCCAGACGGTGCCACTGTTGTCGCGCGCGGTCGCAAATGACACGAGTAGAGAATGGAAGAGCAGCGATTGCCGCAGCAACATTTTGAAGCAAAAAGAGTGAATGCGCGGGTTATGGGAAACAATGAGTGACTTGGAGCATTCTTGCGATGCGCCACGCGACAGAAAGTGGAGGAGGGAAATTAGTTGATAAAGTTAGGGGTTCAACTTCTGGAGAAGATGAAGAAATTGGAGCTTGGCCCTGGAGCGTTACCCTTTGTAGTCTAGTGTCTTTGCAGCTAGGCTGGTTTGGGGATGATGCTGCGAGAAGGGACATGGGTTGTTTTCGGTATTGCGATCGGTCGATGCTCGCGATATCTTCCACTATCCGGTTTGTCTGAGACATGGAATCTTCCGATATTGATTGATTCACTTGGATTGTGTTACCCACAATTGACCCCTTCAATTAGGTCTCGGCAGCATTTATGGACAGTACTTATTCTCCAAATGTTGGGTGCCAGAATAAAGGATGCTGAATAATGAATGGTCAAAGCTGGCACCAATCACCAGATCATTTTGTCCTGCATGATTTCGGCAGCCGTTAAAATCCCCAGTAAGCCAGGCGACTGCAGCCTGTCCGTTTAAGCGAACATCGTATCTCGCGTTAAAACAAGCCACCTCCACCTCCACGACACGGACCCAAAACAACGTCAGTCTTGGCAGGGCTGAGCGACAAAAACGAGGAATACGACTGGTCACTGTGCGCAAATGACATCGACGCCCCAATATTTCTCTTTAGTCTCGGGACATGATCCCTTGTTCAGATTCACTCGTAACATGTCTTTTCGATGGGTGAAAGTCCTACTTTGGTTTGATGGGTATATAAGAGGGCATGTTTTCTGCTCAAAGGTAATGAACCAAGTCACCCTCAGTTGCAATCAAAATGGCTTCCTTATATCATCTCATCCTTTGCGCCGCCCTTCTCCCTGTGGCCTTAGCATTGTCCTGCAAATGCCATCCAAGCTCTCCAACATGGCCCACACTCAAAACATGGTCCCATCTCAACACCACTCTTGATGGCAACCTCCTCGCGCCTGTCCCTCCAGGGGCAGTATGCCACACATCTCAACCAAGCTACAACAAAGACATCTGCCCTAAGGTCGCAAAAGCATGGAGGACATACGACTTTCACACTGAAAACCCAGTCTCCCTCATTTATGATCAGTATTCTAATTGGACTTGTCTTCCCGACACGAATTACCCGTGTAGTGGGGAGGGATATTCGGCTTATGTGATTAATGTCACCAAGGCTGAGGACGTCAAAGTTGGGATTGACTTTGGCAAGTACCACCATATCGTATGTCTGAAAAGATGCTAATCGTGTGGAAGCTCGGAAGCACAATATCAGGCTCATCGTCAAGAACACAGGCCATGACTACATGGGCCGCTCCGTCGCACCAGGCTCCTTGTCCCTTTGGACCCATCATCTCAAATCAATAACATACCACAAGAACCACTTCAAACTCTACAACTCCAAGACTACCATCAAAGGCGATGCAGTAACTGCAGGTGCCGGAGCACAGATGTACGATGTCTACACCTACCTGGACAAATACAAGCGCGTTGTCGTTGGTGGTGGTGGAAAGTCTGTTGGTCTGGGAGGATATGTTACAGGCGGAGGCCATTCACTTTTATCGCCGAGGTTCGGACTGGCTGTGGATCAGGTTCTTCAGATGGATGTTGTTACGCCTGCTGGGGAGATTCTAACTATTAATGAGGATAATTATCCTGATTTGTTCTGGGCTATGAGAGGAGTAAGTAGCACCTCATACTCTATGTCTTATGATACTGATGGATCCTAGGGTGGCGGCTCAACCTTCGGCGTCATCACTTCGATAACAATGAAAGCCTACCCAACACCCAAGATATCCGCATCAACCTTCACAATCGGTACCGCCGCCGAGGCACCCTTCAAATACGAACTCCTCGCCTACATCCTCTCCCAGTTCCCCTCTCTCGCAGACGCAGGCCTATCAGGCTACTCATCCCTGAGTCCCCAAACTCCCAACCCCGCTGGAGGCGAACCAAAGGAAGTAGCAGGTATATCCGGCATCCTTACAGCACAAGATGTCAAGGATCAGGAGTATATCCAGAGACTCTTCAAGCCTATCAACGAGACTCTTCAGAAGCGATGGCCGGGGATGGTACAGTTCACAGCTACGCAGGAGAAGTACTCTTCATTTTTGAAGTGGTATGATGTTTACTTCGACCAGGGTGCCGCGGGTGAGACGAACTATATCGTTTCACGACTCTTGACGAAGGGCGCTCTCGAGGATGACGAGGTGGAGTTGAGTCATGCTTTGGAGGAAGGATGTAAACCGTCTGGCGGGATGGTCGTGCATCTGGTCTCGGGCAAGGGAGTGAGGGACGCGAAGCCCCGAGGAGGAAGCTTGTCGGTGAACCCTGGTTGGAGGGACACCTATGTCCATGCTCGTAAGTAACTCTTACATTGCCATGAAGGAGACTAAAACTGACGATGGAGTTATAGTTGCCGGACACATTTTCGAACCATTCAACACAACCGCCAAGGAAGAGGCCATTGAGAGCTTAATCAAGACATGGGAACCGTTTCGGAAACTATCTCCTGACGCAGGCGCTTACATCAATGAGGTACAGTTTCCCCTCCTCCGTTCAATTCGACTTCACTAATCAACAATAGGCACTTCCCTTCGAACCCGACTGGCAGCACACCTTCTGGGGCGACAATTACGAAAGGCTCCTGTATATCAAGAAGAAGGTTGATCCAGACGATGTGTTTTGGTGTTTCCCCTGTGTTGGAAGTGAGAAGTGGGAGCAGAAGGCCGATGGTCGTCTCTGCAAAGTGGATTAAATTGTCAACGTTAATGAGATCTCCCTCTCGTGGGGTTGGATATACTCAAGATAGTCTGTAGGGAAAGGTCTCATAGGATTCGTAAATCAAACTTTCAAATTTTGATCTCTTGCCGTCAACGCCCAACCATAATCCCCTCAAACTTTGGGCTCACAAACTGCAATCCAAGGCGAAATAACACCTGCAAATATTAGTCTCACTTCACTCACAAACATGGTCAAACTTACTGCTCAGGAAAAGCCTTCCAGTTTTAACATCATGAACAACAGTCGTAGCAACCGGCAAAATCTCTCCCATCCCATCCTCAAGAACCTTCTTGACCTTCCACCCCTCCTCTCCTTTACTAAACTTAATCACAGCAGCAGGCGCACTAAAACCATATGGATCTTTATAAGCCTCAAAGATCGCGATGCCCTTCGGGAACGCTGCGATCCAGACATCGCCGTTCTCATCGACAGATGCATTATCGAGAGCGTAGTCGAGGTTTATCTCATCCGTCTTGTTGAGATCGTGAGACGGGAGGATGTTGTAGATTGTTAGGACACCGGTTATGCTGTCTGGTAAGTAGAGTGTGTTTTCGTGGATGGCTAGACCGTTAGGGAAATGTAGGTTGCTAGATACTTCTTTACAGTGAGCTGAAGGCGGACAGGCGTTGATGTTGGCGTAGCCTAGGATGGGGGAGAGATGATGGCGCTGCAGGATTAGCTATCCTCTCATGTAGTACCTGAATAATGACTTACCCAGCCCGTCTTGTGAGGTCCATGATCATTCGTGACATAAATCGTCCCATCCTCCATGGTAGCGACACGATTCGGTGTAGCAATTCCCTGATCAGCATAAGTCTTGACATGTTTCATCTCGCTCATTCCAGCGCCCGTCGTAAAACGCTCAATCGTCGTGTTACCACCATGAACATACTGATCCAGAAGCTTTCCATCCTCATCAACAGAAGGCCGCATGTTGGTGATCAAAATATCCATACTTCCATCCGGATTATCGATGGCCGTGAATCCAGCGACGTTGATAAGTCCATCGCCAGAAGTTCCGGCGAATCCTGGTGTTTTTAAAACGCGAGGCTCAAAGTTATCACTGTCGATATCGAGAACCACGATGGCGTCTTTCTCCGAACGGCCAGACACGTTCAAATGTCCAACACTGTTCAATCGTTAGTATCGGCATTTGTAGACTCAAAATGAGGAAACTCACTTTGTCATCCACTTCTCTCGTGAAAGAGGATCCGAGCACGCAAGAAATAATTGTCGGGTAGATTTTGACAACCACATATCCTCACAAGCCTCCATTCGCGGATTGACAATCTTGCGACACGTGTACGGAAAGTCACTAATCGGCTGTAGTACCTTTCTGACACCGAAAGCGAGCCATACTGCGTCTTTGAGATAAACTTGGAAAAGTACTGCAAGGGCGATGACGGCTGTAAGGCCAACTTTGACGAGTATGTTGACCATTTTAGGAAGTCTTGCAGGTTGAGGAAATAACCAGGAGGGGTTCTTGAGAATGATGTAGGATTTTGGACAAGTCAGCTGATTTTACCGCGTATTTCTGGTGAGAGATTTGGTGGTCCGTCAGACTCAAGGATTGAAGGATTCAATCCTGGCCCGTAGGATCAAGAATGGAGACGTATGTATATCCAAATTATCGTACTCGTGTTCGTCACGAAATGTTAAGTTGATAAGAAGATTGCACTAGTTTCACGTCCGTGCATTTTCACTAGCTATCATAACGCTTGCCACACTTCTGCAATTAATCAAGCCTATCTGCTCAGGCCCGAGAACGCGCAGCTTCAGGACGAGGCCATGCAGGTGGGAAATAAGATGTTAGCTTTAGAAGAGAAGCACGCGAGTTTAGAGAAGAAACATAAAAGCTTAGAGAAGAAATATGAAAGTGTGGAGCTAGACAACAAGAGACACAGAATAGAAGCCTAACTGTGATTGCATCTACAGGCGTCTACTTCTAAGCTCACTCAGTGATGCCTGATGCCTCGTGCACTCGAATTGGACACCCACTCCTGTCCTTTCAATCGGCGCCGGTCTTCTGCTTCTTTCCGCCATGACCACCATCATCTGCAGCATTGCGCTTAGAGCCAGCGACTCCATCCTCATCATCGTCCGCTTCGGTCTCTCCATCATCATCCGAGTCATAGCCACTGTCCATTCGATCCTCAGCAGCCTGCTCAATCTTCCGGCACTGTTCATATATCTTCCTGTCAGTCATTACATCCTGGAATGCGAGTTCCATAGCCGTTTTGAACAAGGGAAGACAGTCATTACGCAGTTCTTCTGGTGAACGAGTGAGATAGTTCTCAACTGCATTGGCAACTGTGTCGGCCTTGCCAAAGCTCTTGTCAACACGAAGACAGACTTGCACGGCAACATGCGAGCTGTTTTCCCAGAAGGCTTGATCCTGGTCATGATGCATGAGACGCGCAGCGATTGAGAACACATGGCCGAGACGGGCAGTGTCATCACTATGGTATTCGAAGTCAATGCCACAGTCTTTCTGTGCGATCCAGGCATATCGATTAAATGGTTGATGAAAGTCCGTCTTGACAAGCTCAAAGCTGTAGATCTCACGGATGACAGGGAGATTCATCATCCACTCCGGAAAGTCATCAACAGTTTGGGCCCGGGCGCACTGGATGACAAAAGCCCTTTCCGTCTGATCATGGTAGCTGTTCTTCACCTTGAGAATATGGATGGTGGTATCTCGATGGTCATGGACCATACAAATGGCGGGAATTTTCTCAGAAAGCCAACCCATGACCAGAACTTCGCTGCAAGGGCTGTGATTAACTTCCTCTGGGGTAGAGATATTCACGTTGGCCACGAAAATATCCAGGTTGGACTTTGGGTCATTCCACTCCGCCAGAATCTCATACTGAAGTATTTTGGGGTCCGAAGAGCGGTAGGTACCGACGTTGAAACCAGCTATGGTGAACAGCCCTACGACAACGCTGGTAAGACGTTAGCTGACCTGGCTTGAACTCTCGAACAAAGATGACTACTTACCACTGAATCCATGGATCATCAACATAGACCAACAGGCGTTTGCCGGCATTTTTTACCGCCAGATCCAAAGCACGTGTCATGATCGGACTGTACTGACAGAGCCAGCGGAGGTAGACCTTGCAACTATCCAGTGACATCATCATACCAGCCTTGGCTTGGCGGTAAAGCATTCGGAGCCCACAGCTAGTAAGCATGTTGACGGGATCGATACCAACCATGTCCATCTCTGGGTTTGTCGTCACGTTGTCGAGATCTTGCAGTTGAGGAACAATACTCCTTACCTCGGCCAGGGTCTCGCGAAAGGGTTTGGCATCATCACCATTCAGAATTGCATAATTGCGCCAATCGAAAGATATAAGCATTCCCTTGCGTTGCTCGTCAAAACTATCACTTTCCTGCTGTGCCTTGTAGTGTTCTTTGCTTCGTTGTTGAACAGCAGATGCCAGAGGGAAATTCCATGCTTGGCTGAAGTTGCATTCTTCAACAATGATGCTTGCTGAAAATTGGTCAATTAGAAGGTCGCTAATCGTGGCCCGATGCCTGGCCATGCGCGCTTCGAAGTCTGGTTGTTCGTGACGTTTCTTTAGATCGCTCAACAGCTCCTGGAGATCTCTGTCCGTCAATTGAGGCGGTTCCGGTTCACCAAGCCTTCTGAGGCTCAGGCGGATCGATCGCGCTGGCCAGGTTGTTACGACAGACTCCAGTATCTCGGTGTTGATATCCACTGCCTTAAGCCCAGTGGTTGGACTCCTGTCTTTCGAGAGTATCACGGCAGAAACAACATGATGAATATCCTGTTGATCGACCGCGGTGGTACCAGGACAGCGTCTTTCCTCCAAATCAGCTGCCGAAACCACAGTAGCTGAATCGTGGGAGATGTTGTTGGCTTGGATGGCCGCATCTGGGATGGGAGCGATGCTGTTGCTATCCTTGTCAACCATTGCCTCTTGGCCAGATCTCACAGCATTCTGTTCCACCTTCGTAATCGAGCCCGAGGAGACACCATTAACCTCCAGGTTGCCTGCTGCTTCAAGCTTAATTGGCTCATCACGAGTTGGGACTGTATCGGCGTCAGGGTTACAGTATCCTGGAAACAAAACTGGCATATCTGTAACCGCCCTACCGATCCAGGGCCTCGCCTGGGGGTGGGTTCGGCGTTTGATCATGAAATAGAAGAGTAGAATTGCTCGGTGAAGGTCTTCCATAGAAAACAGACCCGCAATCTTTTTTTCGGTGCCACCTCCAATATTGTCAGGAGTTGGAAAGCGATGGGCGTAACTGGTCCTATCTCGGGAATAGACGCGATTCGAGACCCGATCCTGGGAGGCAAACAACAAGATCTGAACAGCGTGTGACAGAACGAATGACTGCAACGCGTACTTTCTTCGAGTTTCCTGGCTGCCGGTTCTCCAGAAGTATTTTGGCAGAACTCGAATGAACGTAGGCTTGGGGCAAAGCGTGACGACTTGATCCACGAAATCGCGAACAGTCATGTCAGCCCTCTGACCTTCTTTCCCCGCATAGGCTTCCAGGAGTTCAGTTGGATTAATCATCGCGAATTTCCCTTGGAAACTGTAGATTGAACGTACAATCGACTCGCCCGAGCCGTAGTGTTCTCCATGACGAGGAATAAGAGAACCTTTCCTCATGAATTTTTGGAACTCGAGCTCAGCCCCCGTAGCCTCATCGTTGATTTGCTAAACCAGTGAGTGGGGCAGAGCTCCAGCATCGGAAGAGCTGTATAGATTGGACGCGAGGAGGGCAGCCTCGTAAACAATGTCTGACACTGACGAATTATAATAAGCATTAAGGGTCATAGAAATAAGGGTTGGTAAGTACTTACCGATAGTGTCGGCGTAAGCGGTTATCTCCTGAGTACTGTTGAATGCGCAGTATTGCGCCAAACGTTTTACTTGAGCGAACGACGTGACGGAACTGGACATATTAGGCCATGCGTGGTTGATGAGAACGCCCAGCCTGCTCTGCCGTCGTACACAATTCCCGATCTTGTCGCTCACATCGTCAACCTGAGTTACGTTGTGAGGGATGTGGGTAAAGGTCGTGTGGTTTCGGTACAGATTGGGCAAAGAACATCGTGACAGACGGTCATTGATTTCAAAGATGCGCACGACATTCATGAAGTTATGATGCTGAGCCGTCAACTTCTTTTCGTCATTTCGGATAGTATGACGCAAATCTACGCGACCGGTCAGCATAGGCATGGTGATGATTGAATGTTGTTGTTTCTTGGTGTCAGAGTGGAGGTCGCGATTCTCACAATTCCAAGTCTTTGGAGTATCGCTGTGGTAGGGCTCTGGTGAGTGGGGCTCTGGTGAGTGGGGCTGGCACTTCCGAACAGTATCCAGCTGGATAAAGCATCACATGATCAATTGTAGCTGCCTTGAGGGGTGGTGATTCAAGCTGAAGTTGCGGTGCTGGTGCGTGTTTTGAGTGTTGAGGTTGGAGTTGTTACTCAAGGATGAGAGTGTGTGGATCGCCCAGCTGCAACACCATGACCCAACACACGATAAGCTCCAACATATGAAGCTAACATTATAAAGCCCTCAGCCTGAGTTGTTTACTGTCATGCCTTCGCATCGCTGACTTCGGTTGCGACTTTGCACGAGGATAGAAACCACTAGATTCGAAGAGTACGCTGCTGATAGCCAAGTCTCATCAACTCGTCAAACTGGTCTGAGTGATTACCAACAAAGTCAGATCCCAACCTTTATCTGCCCATGGGGTGAGCTTTTTCTCAAGCATTCCCACTCTCATGAACTAACATAACTCGTTTGCTTACACAGAGAGGCGTTATGCTCATTGGCCATCACATTTAGGCTAATCACGATAATGTCGTACACGTCCATCAGACATCGGAACACTCCCAGGTGATAGCTCCCGGAGCCAAGAGCGAAGCGATTCGATATCCCATATCTCCCCAGCGTCAGCCAACTCCCACAGATTCTCAAAATGGCTCGCTCGTTCAATCTTGCAGGAATAGTCAGAACCACAATCCGACAACGCCCTGATACCATCCAAATCCATCTGGGCATGAGTTGAGAACGGCTTCACAATATCGTCGAGTGTCTCTGGGAAACATACGATGCCCTCACCGAATTTTTGTTTTCTGGAAGAGGAGAAATCCTCGCCTACTGCACTCCTCAAACTGGACATGAATTGCTCTTTGACGTCGCGGAGAGTAGCTCGGAAAACTTCTTTATCCTTGCGGTTGAAATCCAGACCGTCAGCGCGACTTAGGAGGATACGTAGAGGCCGCTTGTCGTCGCGATTGAGGAGCAAGTTGACAGCTACGCGTAAAGCCTTTTCCGTTGCCTCCGATCTAGTGCGTTCCATGGGAATGACAATGACGACAACCGCAAACAACTCTTGGAAAATATCGGCCATGTACTTGATCTCTGGAATTTGGTCATCGAAACCAGGGCTGTCAAGGAAAATAGCGCCTAGACGGCTGGAGTTGTACGACTGGATCCCCAAAGTTCTGCAGAGACTGCTAGAGCCTGGCTGGAAATGGTCCTTAGATGCGCCAGTAAGAACCGTCAGCATTTGACTCTTTCCAGCCTCCGTAGAGCCCTGCACTCCGATACAAAGCTTGTCCAAGAGCTGAATTCGAAGTTGGGTCACTTGAGCAACTGTAAAAATCCATTTAGACCAGAAGTAATCGGGAATGTTACGCCGTGGGTTTTCCCAGGCCCGAAGAGGGGTTTCGAGACCTGTTTCCAGTCTGGCTCTCCATTTCTCCAACGTCTCTGATGTGTGCGAACTTGGTAGATCTTCCTGCACATGCTTGAGAAGTATCTCCTCAACCATGTCATCCGGTCTAGTAAGGCTAAGACCAAAAGCCTGTAGAGTGGCAACTAGCACTCCAGAAAATGATAGGTCCAAATACTCGGTGTGTCGATGTAGAAAGTGATAAATTACACGAAAACTGAGGTACAGGACGCCCAAGCTCCCGGCAGCAGAATAACTTGACACATACACAGCCCATGGTACAAGCTGGCTTATGAGGCCAGGTAGTGTATACCAGGAGAGACAGCTCGGCACCATACCCAATGTCACGGAGAATAGTGTACGGCCTTCGGTGGAGCTACAATACCATTCATATGGAGCGTCAAGCTGAGTGATTATGATCAGGTGGCACAGCTGAATAACGCCCATGATGTCTTGAAACTGGGAGATAGCCTGCTCAGTACGCTCTGACGGATCTGTTGGCCGACGATAAAGGTCCTGACTGAATTTCTCCTGTGCCCGAGCAAAATTTGGCACATTTGGGAATTGTTGTGCCAATTTTGGTCTGTTTGCGTTCGTCCACGCCTTGATGGTGGCTTCGCCTTTAGTAATTTTTGGGCTTATTTCACTCTCGGACATATCAGTGATAAGCTTCCTGAGAACGCGCGGACAAACGGCGGGTATCCCAGACAGAAGGCCTTCATCAGGAAATTTTCCGGACACCGAAACTTGGAAATCTTCGTCAGTTTTAAAATCTCGAGGCCACCGTTTCTCGAGGATATCGAAGGCATGACCCATCTGACTGACGACAAGGTGCGGGCTGGCGTCACTGACTAAGCTGTCGATACGATTCACCACGAATCTGACCTTCTCGTCCAGCTTAGTAATTTGCTCTGTAGAACGAGCATTGAGGGAAGCATCAACTGCTCGAAAGCCTTGTACCTTAGATGTTTGCGCCACCAGTACACGTACCATCGCAAGTCGGATGCTTTCAAAGGTATCTGGCTGACTGGCTTTATCAAGGCCCAGCTGTCTCATCTCGTCGACTTCGATAGTGGTTGATCGTCCAAACACATCACGAAGGACAACGCCTTGTTGAACGACGACAGATGCTTCGCCAATATGCACGAAATCATCCTTGCCCTCCATTGCATACTCCAATTCCAAAGAGGCATAATTGACATTGTTAGCTACGATTTGCTGAGGTATAGACAGGTAGACCTACTTTAAAGGGGTCCTCAGTATTAGGCAAATATCCAATGATGGTAAGAGGAATCTCTCGCTCGTCGTGCTTGAAAAATGCTCCTCCAAGAAGGTACAGCATAATAGTAGAATCCACATCCAGCGACATGGTAAGGCGGTTGATATCTACCACACCGGAACAGTTGACCACCGTGCCAGGCATCGGAAGTATGACTGATGGTAGTTCGCTGCTCATTATTCCACTGATGTTCTGTGAAACAATATTCTGTGGCAGTCGGGAACCGATACAGTTCTTGACGCAATGAAAATAGTGCGACATTTTGTGGTGCTCATCGACCTCTCGCACACCAGGGATCTGTGGAAGGTCACGGGCACTCAGTATTTGAAGACAGTTCTGGATGCCTGGCAACTTGGTGGAAATTGAATACATGCAGCCAAAATGACAGAACTTGCCCGTCTTCTTCGAGAGGAAGTCCAGGCAGTTCTCAAAGATTGGCCAAAGCATCTTGATGGTGGGAGATATAGCTTCCAATGGTGTTCTCAGAGTGCTCAAGTTCTGTTTAAACCTCTTGGACGCATCGTTCAGCGCAAAAGGGACATAATCATTGGGATTGATGACGTGATGGAAGTTCTTGCTGACATGCATTTTCCAGGAGGTCGAGCTCTCTCCAGGCTCATTGAAATGGCATGAGGGTGATCCCAATGTGATGACAGAATTGAATAGGTTCATGGTCAAAGATCGCGAGATAAGATGAAGTGGTTGCCAAAGCGCCCCTAAGAAGGTGTTGTTAGCATCATATGTGATTGTTATTGAGTTCTGTATGCACTCTTACCCAAAGCTGTGCCCACAAACAACGACTTTATATCGTTCAATCAGCCATTCAACTAGCGGAGCGAAGTCCTGACTTCTATCAATGAGGCCTTGATAGAAACGCGAGCCAACCCCCTCAGCCGCTTGTGCGTGAACAGTGAGGCTGAACGTGGGATCAGTCACATCGCGGGTGTAACTGAACCCCAAAAAGATTGTTCGCAAGCGTTCCGACCATGCAATGATAGGAGGTATTGAACTTATTCCCGCTTGTTTGCTGATTGGAGCAGCAGAGTAGACTGAAGAGACAAGATCAAGTTCTCTGATGAACTTGAAGTCGTTCCCCTGGTGAAGACATTCGTCTATATTGGCACCCCACTCTTGCTTGTCACAAAGGTGGCTGACGGCAGCGGCAGCGCAAAAAGTGAGTTCTTTTTCGATCAGTTCAGCGCCAGTGAGACCAGCATTCTGGTCGCTGAAGTTGATGTAGTCACTGATCAAAGTGTGTGTTTGCTCCAAAATTGCGGGTAATGGTAGGATGGGGGTGGTTAATTTGTAGATATGGGTTCTGCAGTTATAGTTCAGTCGAGGGTACTGACGCAAGTCATCGAGGCAAATGGGGCGTTTACCCTCCAGATAAATGGCCGTGATCCGAAACGAGGCTCCGAGGTATGTTGCAGTCCTGCATGGCGACCTCAGGCCGTAAGCGCCCAGCGATGCCGCCCATAGGTTGTGTGGCAGGTTGAAAAGCCACAGCGGTTGTCGTCATGCATGGGACTGATTTCGGAGAACTGAATCCTCCTGCTATGGATTGACACAGTTAACAGCCGGGTTTTCAAATGCTGTTTTCATGTGGAAGAGGCGATTGGCAACACCAATCCGGGCCAACAGAAATGGCTGCTTTGCAGTTGGACATGACCATATGCAGGAGGTCCCGAACCAGCCTCCATAGACAAGACAGGGTTGGTGGAGCCTCATGGAATGCGTCGCAGGCAAATAGAAGTTGGTTGAGAAAGCAAAAATGACTCGACGCGAGTGGTTTTCGAGAGCAAAGTAATGGGCGACAGCTAGTTGGAGGCACCTTCTTCCACTTGCGCCAACAAAATGCAGGAGACATGGAGTGCAAGGCTCTTTCCTCTCACGGTCGAAAGACAGTTGACCGGACATCAAGACGCGACACATAGCACAAAGACACAAGACGAATTATGAATAATCATCCAATTGAATAAAGAAGTGTAATAACAAATAAAAGTAAATTTAATCCCATATCTACAAAAGTACCCAAATATGTATACGTTCTAAAATAAACGGCCATAGCCAAGAAAGTATTTAACTAACCCACACATCTATAGCACTGCAACAACAGCACCAAGAACAACAGCCGCAACAACGGGAACGTTCCAGCTGGAAGCTCCGCTGATGGCTACGGGTGTGCCGGTGGGTGCCTCGGGCTGTGGTGTACCCGTAGGCTTCACCACTGTCGCGATGTTGCTTGTGGGGATGATGGGGTAGACGTTTGTAGGGCGGTAGGTGTGGAGTTCCTCAAGGGGGTTGGGCTTGGGGGCGTCGCCGCCGTGGGGAGAATCGGGCTTAGGGGATTCATCGCCATGTTCGGGAGAATCGGGCTTGGGGGCTTCGCCGGTAGGTTGAGGATGAGCGTTGGTGGGATGGACACCGGTAGGCTTGCTAGAGTCGCCGGTGTGATGGCCGCCAGGAACCTTGGTGAAGCCCTCACCGAGAGGACCGCAGGTAGAGCAGTAGCCAGGAACAGGAGTAGGCTTGGGAGCCTTGACGACATTGGTGACGGTGATGGTGCGGTAACCCTTGGTGGTAGCCTCTGTGCAACCAAAGTTGCCGTTACCACACTGGATAGCCTCAGGGATGGTGAAGATACCAGTGGGCTCTGCGCCTCCACCTTGGGTGTTGTGCACGATCTCGGTAACGACGCTGGTGTCGCAGGCGTCCTTTCCAGAGCATGAGGTAATGGTGTGCATGTTTGTGGCGGTGACGTAGGAAGTAAGAGGACCGTTGGTGGGATGAGGAGCAACGGCCTTGTCGGTGGGAGAACCGTCGGCGCCGGGGCAGAAGGTTGTGAGAGAGGTGATGGTCTCGGTGGTGACTTGGCCGACAGGGCAGTTGGTGACGCTGGGAGGGCATGCGGTGACGGTGTAGACCATGCTGGTGACGACGGTGGATGTGACGGTGGTAGAAGGAGCAGAGTCAGTGCCGCTGGGCTTGCTGTAATGGGCACCGGAGCCGCTCTTGGTGTAGCTGGGAACATCGTAGTCGCTTGAAGCACCCTTGGTGTAGACGGGAGGGAGATCGTAGTCGCCGCCGGTGGGCTTGTAGGATGAGATGACCTTGTTGGTCCAGGCAACGGTAGTGTTGGAGTAACGAGTGGTAGAGAAGTAGACAGTGGTGGTGTCAGAGGGAACCGACTCAGTGACATCAGTGGTAACAGTAGCGGTGACAATCTCGGTATCAGTCTCAACCTCAGTGGTGGCAGTGACAGTCTCCATCTCGGTAGAAGTAGCAGTCTCGATGGCAGAAGTGCTGGTCTCATCAGAACCACACTCACCCTCCAGATCAGGGACGGCATTGGGACCGGTTCCGATAGCGACAAGGTTAGTACCACAGTCCTCGTTGTTAGCGAGCCAGACTTCACGGTTATCCCAGTCGTACACGACGTAAGCAGCGCGGAGGAAAGTGTCACCAAGAACGGGGAACTCGTCGTCCTGGAAGACACCAAGAACACAGCGCTCCTCGTTGTGCCAGATAAAGTCGGCGTAAGGGACCTTGATAGTCTTGCCAGCGAAAGTGAAGTCGACGGTACCCTTGATGTCAGCGACAGAGCAGTCGACGTCGACGTAGGCACCACCGTTTCTCTTTGCGGTAGGGAAGTTGTCGACGATCTTGTTGAAGATGGCTCCGGGCAGGGCGCTCACGGTGTAACCACTGTCAAGAAGGACGGGCTGGCTACCTCCAGAGAAGACGGCGTCGGTAGAGCCATCCTCTTGCTTAAGGCTGATGGCGTCCAGGTTGACCCAGTATCTAGGATTGTCAGCTATGCAGGGTTTCAGGCGACGGGAATAATTACCGGGTGAGGCCATCGGGAGAATCCGCGGCGGGAATAATGGGGAGCTTTTGGAGACGGCCGGTGTACTTCTTGGTGTCGATACCACCGAAAATGACGGCACCTCGCTCGCTGTCAATTGTGCGAATATCGAGAGACAGAGCACGGCTCTTGATAAGGTTCTGTTTGACCATGCTGTCAATGACCAGAGGATAAGGCGCATCCCAACCGTTCAGGTCAGGACCGGCACCCATGATACCAACTCCAGTGAAGGAGCTATCATATGCGACACCAAAAACCTGGTTGCGAATGCTCGCCGCTGCACTCAATTAGCCACAATTCTCTCAATTGAGCGCTTATACTCACATCCAATAACAACATGATCGTAACCATAGTTCCAGTACGCATATCCAGTACCGTAGACAACACCACCGGTAGTATTCAAGTCGACAAAAGTGCTGCTCTCTCCGAAATGTCCAAAGTTGGCACAAAATTGAGGCTGCTGCGCCTTTTCGCACACGGGGTTAACCCAAAGCTCAGCAGAGCCGGTATCCAGGTTGACGGTGACTTTGTCGCCGGGGGTTCCCAGGGTAACGTCGATGCTGTAGAAGAAACCGTTCTGCTGCGACTCGAGGAGGACTTCGTTTTGTCGCTTGGTGATGCCCTTTACGACAGGGCCGCCGGTGCTGACCTTGAGAGGGAAGACGACCATGCCATCTGGGGTGTTGTCGCTAACGGGGACGTTGGGAACGTTGACGGCGGTAGCGATTGCGGGGGCCGCAACGGCGAGTAAAAGAGCGGATAACATCTCTGCAATTGAGATTGTTCTAGATCATAGGAAAGAAAAATAAGATACCAAACAAGAAAAAAAGTATAAAAAATAAGAATGGGAAATAAGCTGGATTTTGTTAACCCGGCGTAGAGAGTGACCGGGGAAACGAAACAATTGGCGATGCCCTCAATAAGATTTATCGAGAGGGTGGAAAAGAAGGGTTGGGATGACGGGAGGAGGAGAAAAAAGGGAATGGCCGGGCGGGCGGGCTACTGCAGTGGTGTGTTCTATATAAAACACTGACACTGCAGATTGCAGCATGTATTCTGCAAGGTGCATGCAGGGGGCTCGAATCAAGTGTGACAGCTTCAATTTCATTCGATAAAAGCCCACTTGGTGTCCCAAGTCTCCCTCTCGGCGCCTCTCGCTAAGGTGCCGTTTCTTGGCTTGAAATCTCCCAACGCTCGGGGTGGTTCCTGGCGCTAGGCTTAATATAGATGGTGCGTAGTCTGAGCACCCGAGGTCAAGGTCATGTCAATGGGAAATAAACCTGAGAAAAGAATTGCATATGTCTCAAACATGGACAATTCTTTCTTCTAGGCAGTAACTAGAATCATCTTTGTTGGGTCTCCTGCCGTGGACTGTGACTCGTAAGTTTGTGCTATACGGGAGACGACGATGAATACGAGGCTCCCCTCATGCATGACAAGTTAGCGGTTACCCCCATTAGGGGCTCCAGGTCAGATGTCAGCAATTAATTGCTAATCCCCTTCAGCTTACGTAGATCCCACTTCCCACCTTCAGCTTTGCTTCTGTTTTAGCGCTCAGGCCGTGCATCAAACGTCAATCCAGGTCGCAGGTTGAGCAAAAATATGGGGATCCCATTGATTTCCCATGTTTTATCCTAGATCTGATCTGAGAGCGACAAAAGGGATCCAATGTTGGACAAGGGTAGACATGCTGTGCAAGGGCGATCACACATGACCTCCTTTGAATCAATCAATCGTCAATTAATTGATCAACCTCCTTGACTCTTCCCGAGACATTGATCATCTATTCGGCTCCCGTCTTTTATTCTCTCAAAAGTGAAGCGGTAAAGTGTTTGTACTGTAGTGTTTTAATTTCGCTCAATCCTTTTGGCTGCAATTAACCGCTTAGCTGATGTGTGTTGAGCTGCTGTTGGAGCCGCGATCAATGTCACCCTGTCATTTTCACGTTTGCTTCGCTACACGAGATGTTTTTAGCATGGAGTCGCAACAGCGCACACTTTTGACAAGGATGAATGGCAAACAACATCTGGTAAGTCGGGTTTTAATTGTCATCGATAAGCCATTGGATCCCAACTTAACCACAGCACCGGCTTTATCTCGTGACTATTCCCAGTTTCATCAGCACGGCGCTCCCGTTTGTTTAGTGGCTCTACCATGTTTCGCAATTATTAACCACGCATTCAGATCAACCAACGTCTATTCTAACGTCATACAATTGCCAGCACGGTGTGTCGCAGCTAACGTGAATTGCTGTCGTATTTTAAAACTCATATTAACCCGCATTTATCTCTCGCATCCTTACCAATTGATGTTGCGAATATGCGAACTCATAGAAGAAGTGAGGCTGGTGAGTGCAAGGTTGGCAACCAAGTTTGACGCCATCACCAAGTCCTGATCATGCAGCAAATGTCGCGCAAGTCTACACGATTCCTACACGGATATTACACGAGAGAGGGGCTAATAGCTTAATTCCAATTGTGTTCCCATTCTGCATCCCATTGACGATACTTTATGGTGTTGTTGTCGTGATGTTTAACGGTTGTGTGTGGCTGGTGCAGTAGCTTTAGAGGTGGTTAGGGTGGTACATCAATGTCGAGCATCCATCACATGAGGTGCGGGTGCACCAAGTCAAGCCAGCCACGTCTCCAACCTCGATGTTTTAAGCGATACAACACATAGAGATTAAGGTTCTTCTAAACAGCATCCTAAGCATGGAATCAGTAAGGACTGGCAGTCATGGTCAGGCTGTAATTGAGTCGAAGCTGAGACGTTGGCAGCGAATGTCCACGTGAACTCGTGTTTCCGAGCAATGAAGACAGCAACTTGACGTAAGTCGATGAGTGAGCTACAAAGCAAAACCAGCAGGTTTAGAGCCAGGAATTCATTCTATCTCGAAGAGAACTTCAGTAGTATAATCCGTTTCTTGCTATACAAGGGCCTTTATTCTCAACTTTCTCTTGTCTATCCACAGGCGACGTGAGCTACCCTGTACCATAGCGACGACAGTCATGTTTCCGTCGTTACGGTATCGTGCGCAGTCAATTGAGAGAAGACATAACAACGAGCCGTGTCGCATGGACCGTAGATTTGGAAGAGAAATCGAACTGTCGCTCAAACAGCATTGTTGTGCATCATCTTGGTATTGTCTGTTGACGTGGGGAGTTTCACTCATTCGTGGAACTATCATTGAACTTTGAGCTTGTACCAGGAACAAGGCGCACAAGACACTATTGTTAAGCAATTGCGCAATCCTTCGTTGAGACCTCAATTATATAATCAGTGTAAGCGATTCGCCGGTATAATTAACGTAAATAGACATGCTCTCTTGAAGAGGTCAGTCCTCTTTGGTGCCTTATTTAACAACTGGTGTCAATGGCTACCTGTCTTTCCTTGAAGGAGTAAAAGAAACCCATTATGACGGCTCGCCGAGCATCAAAAAGCTAATAATAATAAGAGACAAGAAGTATACAAGGAGTTCATAGAGTCAACTCAAACTCTTATTATTTTAATGAGTATTTTAACCTCAGAGTTCAGGCTTTCTGACATCCCTTTGGCCGCAGACAGCTCTCCCTCTACAAGAGCTTCGTGCTGACCCACTTTTGATCCAACCCAGCTTTTCCAACCTGACGTAACTCCATCAAATAACTTCTCCATCACAATACCTCAAACCACACCACATCGCAGGCCACCCACAATGGACGGCCTAGACGAATTCGAAAAGACCCTCGCCGCCGAAAGGGCCGAAAGAGAACGCGCAGAGGAAAAGCGCAATCGCAAACACAGACATCACCATCGACACGAAGACGGCGAACGCGATAAAGATGGTCACAGACATCGACACCGCCGGAGACACGATGACGACGATGAAGGGCATAGAAGCAAACGATCGCGGCATTCGCGCGATGATGATGATGGGCATCGATCGCGAAGACATGGTGATGATAGACATCGCAAGACGAAAGATGCGAAAGAGGATCTTCCCATTCCAGACGAAGAACAGCCTCCTAGCCAGGACACAGTCGACAGATCGAAGTCTATCCAGAGAGATTCATGGATGACGGCTCCTTCTGGTATTGAAATCGATTATGTTCATCGTCCCGATAAGAACAAGGAACCACCTCCAAAAGAAGAACCGAAGCGTGTCGTATCGAAACGCGAGATCAACACACACATTGCAGACATCAACGAAGGCAAGACCCTAGACGAACTCGATATAGAGGCTCAACCCGCCGTGGATTATACCTTCGGCGACGCTGGTTCTTCATGGCGCATGACAAAGCTCAAAGCCGTGTACACAGCAGCTGAAGAAAATGGCCGATCAGTAGAAGACGTCGCGATGGAACGATTCGGAGATTTGCGCCACTTTGACGACGCGCGCGAAGAAAAAGAAGAAATGGAACGACGAAGAATCTACGGAAAGGACTACAAAGGTCACGACAAGCCTACAGGTGATCTCTACCGCGAAAGAGTCAAGAACCAGCGCAAAGCCTCACCCGAACCCGAACAAGGCACAGTCATCCCAGACGCCCATCCTCAAACAACCACAACTCCTGCAATGGATCAGACCGCCCTCAACCGTCTGCGCGCCCAAATGATGAAGGCCAAACTCCGTCGCGCCCCCAACGCAGCACAGCTCGAAGAAGAATACAACAAAGCAGCAGCAATGTTCTCAGCCGCTCAATCAAACCCCGAAGCTGTCGTGCTTAGCGTAATGGATAACCGTCAATTGGCCGGTACGAGGAACGAAGCAAAGGCCATCACCAACAAACGCGGCCGCGAACGTGGCAACGTCGAAGAGAATACTGAAATGACTATCGACGACATGGTTCGTGAAGAACGCCGTACAAAGGGGCAGGCAGGCGGCGAAGGTCTCCGTCTGGCAGAACGCATCGCGAAAGATGGGAAATATGATAATGATCTGGATTACATGGACGAAAACGCCGAGAAACTCGCCAAACGCATTCACAAATCTGACATCAACCTCAAGAACATGGCGGTTTCTGAGTTCCAGAAAATGTCCAAGGCATTGGATAATTGTCCCCTCTGTCATCACGAAGACAAGAACCAACCACCTCTCGCACCCGTCGTCGCCCTCGGAACACGCTGCTTTCTCACAATCGCCACAGAGCCCGAGATTTCTACCGGAGGCGCGGTCATTGCACCACTAGCGCATAGGTCGAATTTGCTAGAGTGCGATGACGATGAGTGGGAGGAGATACGCAATTTCATGAAGAGCTTGACGCGCATGTATCACGAGCAAGGAAGGGAAGTCGTCTTTTACGAAAACGCTGCGCAGCCGCATCGCAGAATGCACGCTGCTATGGTCGCGATTCCAATTCCCTACGAAGAAGGCGCCATGGTACCTGCGTACTTCAAAGAAGCGTTCCTCTCGTCCGATGAAGAGTGGAGTCAGCATCGCAAGATCATCGATACAGGCGCCAAAGCACGCGATGGCATGGGTCGCTCAGCCTTCCGCCGCAGCATCGCGAAAGAAATGCCTTATTTCCACGTCTGGTTCAATCTCGATGGCGGACTAGGTCACATCGTTGAAGATGCGGGACGTTGGCCAAAGGGCGATCTTTTCGCGCGTGAAGTTCTAGGTGGTATTGTCGATGCTGAGCCGCATATTATTAAAAGGCAAGGAAAATGGATGAGAGGTGATCCAAGAGTTGAAGGCTTCAAGAAAGGATGGAGAAAGTTTGACTGGACGAGAATGTTGGCTGAAGGATAGATGAGTGGTATCGTTGTAAATTGTCATTATAGCGTCTCCGCCATGATATGTATAGACATTACTGGACATGCCGTCCCCAAAATTAATGTATCTAGTAAAAAAACAGAGATTTCCAACAAGATATACCAAGCTGGTCACCTCCGGGGTATCAAATCATCGCACAAGCGTCCCTCTGCGTCCCCTCTGTTCCTTCTTCCCTTCTGCGCCCGTAACCTTCATCCAATCCTCCCACTCTTTACTCATCTCCATCAACACGGAGCCCATAACACTGGCACTAGCCATGAGACCATGGCCTTCACCTTCCAAGACTCTAACTTCGCAGCGACGCATGGTTTTGCCGAGCCATTTGACGTTATCGACTGGAACGCGGGTGTCTCTGCTGCCGTGGTGGATGACGACTGGTCTTGTGATGTCGACGTATCGGAAGCCGATGGTGTGGCGACGCTCAAGACAAACTAAAAGGTCGACGGCAGGGTTGGCGCCTGTTGTTGCGAGTTCCCAGATTGCGTGGGTTAGACGGAGGTCGTATGTCATTTGACGTTCTTTATCCGCCATGGCGTCAGCCGCGGCTGCGATGATGTCCGAGTCGCCTCTGTTGCCCTGTGGAATACTCTCCCTGTCCATATTCTCCGAGGCAGCAGGAGGATCAATCTCCGCAGTATTGTTCCCATTTGCAAGACCCTTGTTATAAACGTTCTCCTTATCGATACTTGGTGTGACGTTTCGTGTGCTTCCAGTACTTTCGCGTCCTCCATTCTTTCTCTTTCCTCGTTTTTGTGATTTGGGTAATGAGCTGGTGATTGAGCTGCTTGTCGCTGTCATAAAACTGCTGTTGGCAGCTTTGAGAATGGGCGTTGGAAGCGCTCGGAGGATACGTTGTGCGGTCGGAATAGCGTTGGTGGGAGGGAGAGCTTGCGATGTGCCAAAGACATTCATTTGAGAGGGAGGAATCCAGGGCGCGAGGAGATGTATTCTGCCTCGAATATGTTGAGGCATTCGGAGTGCTGTGGCCAAGGCGTAGATAGCGCCAGCGGAGTGAGCGAGGATCGAGAACTTGGTGATCTTCAGTGTTTGACAGATAGCATAGACATCATCTATCTCAATTAGTACACAGTCATGTATCGTGGAGTGAGTTGCTTACCAGGCCAGCTCAGCGGCGTTGCGGTGCCATCCGAATAAGGCTCACTATCGCCAACACCCGGACGATCCGGTGTGATTAGCCGCAGCTTCAATGTCAATGCCAACTCATCATAAAACGCAGTAATATATCTTGTCAATCCCATTCCAACACAACAAAAGACCGCAGAACCTTCAGAATCGCCAACTTCAGAGAAAGAGATCACGCGACCCGTTTGGGGATGCCGAATTTTCTGCGACAATCGTGGTGAGCATAGATATGAGTCGACAGCATCATCGACAGAGTCAGCGGACATGGGTCGCTCGTGATGGGTGCGCTGGCTCTGGACTCGCGGCTGGGGACTAGGATTCTCGCGATGTGCTTCTTCAGCCTTGAGATTTAGTGGTTCGGACAAGCGCTTGAGACGAGAACTGCTGCGCTTCATCTTGATCCCATCTCCTGGCGCTGGACTAAGCTGTCCGGACCGTCTTCGATCTTGGCGGTCGTTGCTCTGGTCTCGCTTTCTTCCTTGGGCCACTGCGGGGAAGGGCGCCGCCGCCTCATCTTCTTCATCGCTCGCGGCGTCATCATCTCTGCTGATATCGAGGAAGCTTCTACCCGCCACACTGGTGGTCTTTGATGGGGAAGCGTCCTTGAGTCCGTATACAGGTGACCTTGTGGACGACCTCGATTGATGTGGGCGATGCCCCTCCCTCGTCCTACTTGTCTGTCGATCTCGAGGTCTCGATTGTTCATCATCTTCTGGTATCACGTCGGCGACAGAACCGTCCTCACGTCTTCTTCTCCCACTCGATCGCTTCGACTGTCCTGTCTTTGTCAGACTTGACGCCCGCGCTGGGATGGCGCAAGGTCCATCCATCGGGCGCTCGATCGGTAGCTCGTACTGCGACTCTTCACGAATAGCGGTTTCGGCAAAGAAGGGATCGTTGCGACCGTCGCTGTGAATGCTATCTCCAGGAAGTGCGCCAGATGAAGAAGCTGAGATACCGCCAGATACTCGTTTTCGCTCGGCCTCTTTCTCGCGCAGACGTTCCCTTGAACTCATGTACATGAGCCCCTTTGAACTTCTTGATGTCTTCTTGCCCCAACTTTCGTGCGACTGTTTATGATTCAGATCGGGCGTTACGCTAGAGCGTCGTTCAACGGAAAGGTTGCCTATACTCTGCGCATCATCGTTCTTTGAGGCTTGCGAAGATCCCTTGGACGAAGGTCGAGATGTACTATTTCGGATAAACGATCGCAGACCACCCTCAAGACTCGGGCTTCGAGGGCTTTTGGGACTCTTTGTCGCTGTTAATGAAGAGTACCCGCTTGGAGGTTTCGATGTGCGGATAACGGGTGGTAGAGCGGCGAGTTCGTCGAGGGAAACGGGATCCTGTCTCAGATCGTCAAGGCTAGGCTGATGAAACGCTCCGTAGTCAACACCGAAACTGCCGTGACCTCGACCTGGACTTGCTGGTAGCGAAAGGCTGTGAGGAGAAGCTTCGAAGTGGGAGGTTGCGGGCTGAGAGATGACGCTCAGACTGGTGATCAGGTTGGAGATAACCTCGGGACTGGCCGGGGGCACACTGGAAGAGGCGCGCTTTGACGAGGGCCCTTGGAAGGAGCGTCGGCGAGAATGACTGTATCCATGAGCGTGGTGGCCGTGGGCTCGAGTAGGGATAGGGGGGACGTCAGCCGAGTCAAAATTCATGGCTGGGGCCTCTGCGTGCCACCGACTTGGTGCGATTTAAAGTAGTGTATTAGGGCGTCGAGTCAGTCGCGGAATATGAGAAGTGGATTTGTTTGCTGTAAGGGAGCACTAGAAAGGGAACCCGAGTTTTCCTTTTCGTGTCTCGCGCAGAAACAATGGGTGGCGCGCTGGTGCTGCCCTCTGATTAAAGGGAGAGTGAGATGGAGCAGACGAGAAAAAAAGTTTGGCGAGACTGAGATATTCGTGGGATATTAGTTTGTTGGTGGAATTGGTGATGGTGGATCGGCTCCCGAGATGTGTAATAACTAGGATCCTAATCTGAAGCAAAGGATGGAGCCTAAGTGGATTTTCCCGTTTGTCGCGCGTGGGAATGGGAAAGAAGGGAGGAAAAATTGGAAAGAAAGAAAAGGATTGAAGCGGTAAGGTAAAGAAAGGTAAGGCGTAAATTATTTAGATGGCGCGCAGAGGTGGTTGACGAGGAGAAGCGAGGGGACGGAGAGATGGGAACCTAAGAGAGGGCGAGACTGAGAGGGGAGAATTATTGGACGAGACTAGTAGGGGAAAGACACGGAAAGTGGAACCAATCAATCAATCAAGCAATGAATGGCGATGGACGTATAGCGAGAGTTTATTATATTATTATGTATAGAGTATTATTGCTTTTTATCGCAAATGAATAATTATTGCACAGTCAGAGACTCAAGTCACTGCAACGTTGACGGAAAGACAAGTCGAGAATCTGGGGGAGGAATGGTTTCAACATGCCCAACCTGAGGAGGGGGCTGAAAGCTGAAAGGCAATCGTCAAGACAAAAGACCTGTAATACTACCGAGGTCGGAAGGCAGTTTGCGTTGCGTTCCGACGGGAAGATGCACATAATAATAAACCTGTGAAGGCATGCCAGCTTAAATCTGCGCTTGTGTTTCTTCTTCTCGCTTTGCAACTGCCAGACTGAACCCCTGAGAGGTTACCAAGACCCCTGACCCGTAAAACTTATTTTTTCCCCTGGAGCTTGTGACCATTTCCGTTAGTGCCGTCATCAACATTACATTCCGCAACTGTTACATTCCGTCTACAATTCCTAAGCATTAGTACAGAGTCAAAGCTATAAGATATCATCATGGAAAAGTTTAAAGCTCATGGTTAATTCCAGACAGAAGGGAAGCGGCATTGTAGATCCCTCGTGGCGATTAATGAGCCGTTCTCCACTGAACTCCCGTTGATCCACTGTGGGTTTGGGATGCTGAGAGCTGAGTTTGGGAAATGTGACGGGTGATAATGAGAGTAAGAGTCAAGATCAATTTATTGCCGACAGGACGCATAATGCATTAGACCTGCATGTACCTCACATGCATCGTTGACCATTAACAACTAAAAGTTTGGGCATGATAACGGTATGGTAAAACGCGTTATCGTTTTCCTGCAGTTGGAGCCTAATTGAAGCAGAGCTCCTGCAGGCACTTTCTCCATTCTGACAGCAAGGGTCCTTTGTCTTCACGTGGCTGGCTGTGGCACAGTCAGCCACACCTACGTCATTCTCACTCATCGCGAATCCCACTGAAGTTCAAAGTCAAGTTCCAGGATCAAGCACTGCGACGTCATGAGCTCTCCGATGTGACTGAAGAATAAGACGCTGGGTTAAATTCTTGTGTCCACTTCATTTTTAATTTTAACAACTCCCGGAACATAAGAGTAATGCGCCACTGACCGCCAAGCTTCAACACCAAAACACCATTACAATGGACGTTCTCCTGTCTCTACCAATCCTGTCATACCTCCTCTCCCCCGCCTCAGCATCATGGTCCACATCGCTCAACCTCCTCTTTTTCTACATGACATGGACAACTCTCGTGCTATCCCACACATCCCTTCGCATCCGCATTCTGGGCACGCTTGCGATAAGGGTAGTGCTATATCTCATACCGTCGCTACTGACACTACTTCTTGATACGTCGGTGCCCAGTGTCGCGGAGTCTGCTAAACTTGGCGGACGCGCTTCTCTGCCGCAGAGGAATACTCGTGCTATTGCGCGACAGGTTGGCCTTGTGTTGGTCAATCTGGCGCTTGTCACTGCGGCCGAGGGCGCGTCCAACTTGGCATTTAAATTTGTGCTGGGCGAAGATGACTTCAAGGGTACATCTGTGCTACCTTTGCCGTGGCAATTGGCGAAACATATTCTCTTAATGTTGACGGGAAGAGAGGTCTTGACTTATTACATCCATCGCAATGTCCTTCATTCAAAGGGCGCAATTGCAAAGTATCACAAGGCATACAGCCACGCGAGGTCAGCGGCGCCATACAGTCTCCAGCTCTTTGCCGACCATCCACTTCCTCTGCTACTTCATCGTTTCATCCCGATTTATCTGCCATCTATTGCGCTGCGCCCTCATTTGCTTACATACTTCCTCTTCCTCGCGCTCTGCACAGCTGAAGAGACCCTTGCGACGTCAGGATACAGTATTGTCCCGGGTATTATTATGGGTGGAATGACACGACGCACGGCGGTGCATTACGCCAGTGGAGGCGACTGCAATTACGGCGCATGGGGATTGCTGGATTGGATGAATGGCACTGGTCGCGGACGTGATGTTCTCGATGATGTGAGAGCTGAAGCTGAGAAGCATAACGTCAAAGAACGATCGCAGAATAAATTGGAAAGTGGTGCGGGTGCCGTAAAAGGAGGAATCGACAAGTTGACAAACGGCGACGATGGCAGGAGAAGAAGTTCTAGGTTGCGATCCAAGCGCGCTTCTTAGTTAATATGCATCATAAGTTCATTCTTCAATTGATGACATTAATCCCATGAATATACTCCATCTATGTGTACAAACTCACATTGCTGTCCCATCGTCTATTTGTAGTTCATCTTCTTGGCAAACCAGTTCAAAGTCTCAATACCGCTCTGAACTCTCATTCCAATTCTAGTATCCAGCACAAACGCCTCCCATACTTTGGCAACGTCCAGCTGCTTAACGCACTCGTCGTACTTTTGTCGGCGGTATGCTGCGATCTCCTCGGGTGTGCCCTCTGGTGGGTTGCAGCACTCGGACCAGGCGATGGCACCCACTTCGTATACTCCTGCTGCGAGAACGTAGTCGTCCTTTGTCGGACCCTTAAATACGATTCTGAAGGCGTTAGTTGAGTGTGACAATGAGGATTGTGCGACTTACCGCTCATGTTTCAAGACATGTGTCTCTAGCATCTCCCTCGCCTCCTCAAACTTCTTCTGACTCCTGTACAGCGACGCAGTGATGAGCGCCCAAGATCCCATCTCATCGACCTCAGCCTTGATCTTCTCCACCACCTCGGGCTTAGCAGTGCATCTATCCCAACTCATTCCTCCCACCGCCTTCTCAAGCTCCGCCGGGCCCATGCGCTTGATGGTGTTCCACATGTAACTCATCTCTGCCGCGGGACTCGCACCAATAGCATCAGCAAGGTCCACACTCAAGCTCTTAGCGCGCTCCTCCCATTTCTGGATCTTGCGCTGCACGAATACCTCAAAGGGCAATTGGCGCGCCATGAAGCGTTTCTTACCCGCTACACCGGGTGCTTTGCGGAGGAGCTCTTCGGCCTTGGTCTTGTTACGGCGGGCCTCATCTTCGTCGCCCGCGGCTACGGCGTCGCGATACAATTCTATGGAGGCGATACCGGCCATGTAGTAGTAGAGTGCGTGACTCCAGTCGTTAAGCTCGAGACAGCGCATGAAGGAGTCGCGCATGAGAGGCCAGTCTTGAATGGCCATGGAATTGAGGGAGAGCTCGAAGTTGTTGAGGGCGGTGACCTGCTTCATCTTGGCATCGCCGGCGGTGGTGAGCACTTCGACGGCCTTAGGGAGGTTGCGTTCGTTGCTGTAAAGACGGGCCTCTTCGATGAGCCAGAGACGGGAGTCGGGGTATCGAGCGCGCATGGAAGCGAGGAGCTTCTCACACTTGGCTCGAGGGGGACCAACGACCTCGGCGCCTTCGTCAAAGTCCTCAGCGGAGGGGAGAATGTCGACTGCACCGAGAAGAGCGTTGTAGTATGAGAGCAGAATGAGTCCAGAGATGGCACCGTTGACGTTGGCGTAAGCAGTAGAGCGCCAGAGCATGCGGACACCACGCTCGCGATCACCGCGGAAGCCTACGACCGAGAGCAGACGGGTGAAAGCGGGAGGGACAAGTGTCAGCATAAGAAGGATCATACCGAAGCACATGCTTGCTCCCGAATGAACAAAAATGTCAAGAGGGTTCTCAAGAAGAACATTGTCGGACTCGGTAGCCTTTGACTTGGCCTCCTTGAGCGGCGCGCCCTCATCAACCTTTTCATCCTCACTCGAGGACTCCACGTTAGCAGGTGTTTGAGTACCAGACTCAATGTCCAGCTTCTCCATGCTCTTAGTCACATCAGTGACAGGTTTAGCAGAGAGCGACGCCTCAGAAGTAGCTTGCGGCATACTACCAAGCGTCTTGGTCTCAGCCTCAATGATCGCATCAAGCGTCATGAAAGCTTTGCGAAGCTTGAGAAAGCTCTTCATAGCGTCAATGAGACTCTCGTGCAAAACACCGACCACGGCACCCATGAGCTGTGTCTGCGCACGCACGAGCTCAAACTCGGTACCGGGAGGGTACAGTTTACTCCCTGCACGAGCCTTGCCGTGCTTTTGAGCTTTCTTGAATTCCGCCCATGCCTTGGCTTCGCACTCGTCTAACTTGGCGGTCGTCTCTGTCATCACCGTCTTCTCGAATCCCAACACCGAGCGCATGAAGATAGTGACAGCCAGACCAAGCTGGTGGAATGAAGAGTCACCAGTCTGAAGTCTCTCCCATGCACCGTCAATATCGTCATTCATGATCAGTGCGCACGAAGCCATGGCATCGTCAATGTCCTCCATCTCCCTAGCCATGGTGTCCTTGGTATGAATGGAGCCTGCATCGCTGTTTGCCTCTGTGGCAGGGGTTGCCGTGCCCGAGCGGAACCATCCAGCTAAACGACTCATATTGGCGGTTCAATTGATGAGATGCAAGTGAGAAAGAGGCCGATGGACCCGTGTATAAGGAAATTGGTCTTGTGCTGAGCCTCAAATGCTGACGTCTTCGGTCTTAGGCTGAATGAGCTTTTGTGCCCCTCTTTGTGGCGTTTGAGTGGACGATAGACGCCAAGAGACTGGGGGTGGTTGGGATGAAGCAGTAACCAATGTGGAAATAAGAATAATGTGTAAGAAATGAAAGATACGGACAAAATGAGAATGAGATGAGGTGAGGGTTAAGTGAGTACAGTAAGAGGAAGGAAAAGAAAAAATCTCTCGCATTGAGAATGGATCATCTTGAGGTCCATCATAGCAACGTTAGTGGGGGGGAGCCAGTGGAGGTACAGTAAGCTAAGCTAAGCTCCGTCCAAACGGAGATCGAGAGCCAAGATCCGCGGAGTTTAGGCGGGCTTACGCCTGCCCGGGCTCGGCACCAATCGGAGTAAGAGGCTGACATCATCTTCGATTCTCTGTCAAGGCATATAACACGCTCTTATTTTATAAAGGTATCTCCAAACTAAAAGTAAACGGCATCAATGTTGGGGAATCCATGAGCAGTCTGAGATGAAAACTTGCAGTTTCCATCCAGGTAGATGCACATGTTTCCATCATCTTGAACAACAAGCACGAGATCACCTCCTCCAAGCTGACCAGGGTTACTCTGGTACACAGCCTTTCCATCAGTTCCGACACAGAGGCCTCCATCACTGTTCATCCAGGCACTGTCTGCACCACTTGTCTTGGATCGCCAAAGTAGTCTATCTCCCATCAATTGGAAATCGCCATTCCCGTCAAGGAAGGCAGAATACTGGCCGTTCTGGCTCTTGAGACACTGGGTGAACTTGAGTTGGGTGCCGGGTCGAAGGGCATCTCCCACAGAGTCGCGCAAGTCAGTGAAGTGGACTGCCCATGGCTGGAAATAGTACGAAGCTTGGATGTAAGCCGTAGCATCGTCGCTGATAAAGAGTCCTGGTTGCTTGTATTCACGCTCTCGTCTATCATCGCGATAGGCGTCGCGCTCCCACTCGAGCTCTCCTCGAGAAGGCTCCCGGTTCGGAGAGCACCAGATACTTCGCTTATCCGCACCCTGAATTTCCACTACCAAGTCGCCGCGAACAGTGAGGTAAGTGGCATCTGTGACCTTGGAGTTGGGGATGGTCTCGTAAATGCCCTTAACCTTTGAACTGACGTGGTAGACCTGGAGATTGCCGGACGGAAGAAGGGTGAGCTGATGCTCACCACTAGGAGACTGGATGATCTGTCCAGCCCTGATGGTGTCCCCTGGCTTGAGCACGTTGATGAAACTGATGGGAAGGCCGTTATATGTCAGGTTTGCCACGCCATCATCTTGCAGGGTAAGAACAACATCTCCCGCGGCTCGGTTGGGCTTCTCTTGAGAAACGAATTTGGAACCTCCGTCGTAAAAGATTTCGAGAGTACCGACACTGTTGAGCTGTGCATAGCCGTATGTACATCCGCGAAGCCAGTCGGGCACCCCGCCGTAATACCCTCTGGTAACCGATGACCACAAGTTGTCGCTTCCCTCGGCCAATACCAGATCATAGCTGTCGTTAAGGGCAAGAGTGAACTTTCCATTGGGAGAGGTAAGCTTCTCGCCAACCAGAAGCCTTTCACCACCTTTCATTGAAGTCTTTGTCGCCTCAGACAGAGCTGGTCCAGTCATGGAAGACCAGACAATCTTGTCGTTAGTGACGATAACCATGTTTCCATCATCTCGGAGTTGCAAGTACGACTTTTCGTTACCTCTGCCAGCAGTACCGGCCTGCCACTTGGTGTCCCCGAAGAGAGTGAGGATTTCAAGCTCACCGTCGGTTCGAAGACGGATTTGCTTTGCAGGAATACCAGGACCGTCGCCTCGTGCCCAAATGCAGCCCTGGTCCTTCTTGTTTAGGCAACAGTTGTTGTCTCCTTGCATGACGAGAGTATATTGGCCGTTGGTGGACATGATGCTCTGACCCAGATCGAGATTACCACCAGCCATAAAACGATCAGGAGGGGGAGGAGCCTGGACCTGAATCGAAGTTAGTTGCGCGTTGTCGACGAGATTCGAGATACCTACTGGCTCGGGAGCAGGCACTCCAGGCGTGGTGGTAACAGGAGCTTCCGGGGCTTGCGCCGTATTGGTACTCCAGACGGCTTTACCATCAGTGTTGATAACAACATTTCCATCATCCTGAATGAGAAGTTCTGAACTGGCATTGCCCTTGCCTCCAGTACCGCTGGACCACTTTTCCCTGCCCCAAGGATCAAGGAGTCTTAGGTTGCCGTCGTTCTCAAGGGTACACTTCACAGGCGCAGAGCTGCCTGGTGTCCAGGTGTTTGATGCCCACAGACATCTTCCACCAGGTGCGTAGACACAGAAATTGCCATCTCCCTGGAGAACAAGGTCGTATTTTCCGTTTGTTGACTTGATGGAGCCATCTCTGTCGATGCTACTACCGGCTTTGATGTGGTTTGGTGTGGACTACACTGATTAGCTCCGGTAAGTGGTATGATAGAAAGTATCTTGGGGCTTACCATGTTGACTGATTGTGAAAGTGTGATGAGTGTTGGAATGAATATCCAAAACCTGAAGATTTCCCAGCTTTATATAAGTTCTCGTTGCGGCCTCCGACATCGATCAAGACCAATGATCTGGCTCAACCATTGCCACGAGCAAGTTGAGTCCAGATTCAGCAATGCCTCATATCAGCTGGAAACCTTCTTCAGCTGAACTCGTCAGAGTATCCTATCGCTGCATCGCAAACAACCGAAGCTGAAAAATAGTTAGACAACTATTGCAACTTTGCATGAACCAGCTCGCTGGATGAACTGCTGACTTGCATGTTTCTCCAAATGTGAAACAAAGATGCATCTCGACTTGGATCCCTACCGGCTGAAGAACCAAAATTGGGTAGCGATATCGATAGTTGAAGTAATCGTGGTTAGCTCGTGCTCTGGTACCGAGGGACTAGTGATCGATAGTGGCATGTAACCTGGCTCTGGGCCGGGAGCGCCCCACTACCCTGGAGAAAGACGGCTAGATTATCTGAGCGTAGACCGTGAATGGTCAGTTACGGTTCAAACAGAGTGGCTTAGATTGATAACATTTCGTCTCTGATGCTCTCAGAGGCCAAAGGCTCTGAGACCCTGACGCGCGGTCAAGTTGAGGGGCTGACGCTCCTGAATTGTGGTACCACTCTGATGGAATGTACGGATCAACTTACTCCTTCCAGAAAGGCAGCACATATCGTGAAGGTAAAACAAATATTCCGCTATACATGTATGGTCGGAGCGACTCTGTATGACAAGAGATAAAGTCGAGACTTTCTCAGTCATCTTGTCAGATCGTTCCTCATCGTTTGGCGTGTTATCATTTGTGTTGTGGTGAGAGCTGAACCATCGATATTCTTCTGTCCTTCGGGAATCTAAATAGTCCGGAAGATGCCCAAATCCGTCACTTAATATTCCTAAGAGTTTTATCAGCTCGACAAGGCAGAACAGACTGATGGTGTGTGATTCTATATCAGCTTCCATCTTATCACCTTGTCACCAGTCATTCGTTAGATACCAAGGGAGCTTGCGCGTATTATAGATTATATCTGCCATGTATCTAGTAGCAATAAGCAATCGTTGTACCCTGGAAGTATCTTTCAGATTTGGCTTCCTATTTTCATCGTTTTGGATTACCTTTGCTGATAGTAAAGGCTCAACACCATGCGTAATGGTTTTAAGAGTGACAGTGGAAAGCAAGGATGTGGCAGAGTCCTACAGCTGCAATAAGCCCAATGTGCAGATGATTTAGCCTACCCTGACAGCAACTCCATCCGAGCATGTTGTGTAACACAGCTGTCCTGGTCCGCCAGTGAGACACGAACAAAGTACATATACGAAACTCAGACAGCGCATAGAGCCAAGAGTTGGGGGCGGCAATGAGTGTCATATGACAGTGAAATCAGGCTGTGGGATTTGATTTAAAAGTTGCCATTCGCATCAGCAGCAAGCGGGAACACAACTCAAACTTCTCTCCACAGATCTTTCCCGACTGCCCAATTCCATCGGAAATTCCTGGACAAGAACATGGCGGAGAATATTGGCCGGGTTCACTGGACTGCACCTTGCAGCATAGTCTTTCTGTTTCTTTCCGGTATTTTAGCTGCTCTGGCACATCATCTTTACTACCAATCCCTTCATCGACAACCGATAACCATAATTCCCCAGGAATGGGCTATCCGTATCGGCACTGGTCTTGCGTTTCTCTCGAAAGCATGCCTTAGTGCAAGTGCCGGTTTAGCCTACCAACAGTACCTTTGGACTATCCTACGAAGTCACGCATTAACTGTTAAAAGTATAGACAACGTCATGGGTCTTCTGTCTGATCCCACTTCCTTTTTGAGCGCCAGAACCCATCGCAGTGCTTTCTCTTGTGTTGTAATTGCACTTGTTATATGGTAAGGCTAAGGCTTGAGTTCAGGTGGTTTCAGCTAACAGTCATCAGGTGTATCCCGTTATGTGCCATAGCCCCGTCAGCTAGTTTGACTGTTGGTGATTTCACATCAGAAGAGATAATAAAAGACGATGTGCCGTATATCGATTGGGCAATGTTCGATTATGTTCCATACAGTGTATGGGAGCGGGGTTTCAAAGAGGCCAGCTCAACGACATACCGAACTGTTATAGCATCGCTATACACCGATACCATTCTTCCCATGACGCCGAAATACCAGAACTCGAGTTATTCTCTGACCTTCGACGGCCCCCGATTCCGTTGTGGTGATGTAGTCAACCAGACACTCTTTGATGAGCTTGGCATGGCGGGACCTGGGGGCATTGCAAAAACTTGGTATAACGCCACTGTCCACTCCACATCGGATTACAGATACAATATCTTTGTGGCCACGACTCATCGAAATTTTAGCTGCCAAGTGTGGAACACCACTTATACGGTAGACTTTAATTTCACAAATGGCATTCAAAAAGCGAACATCACCCACGTACGACATCTGCAACCTCTTAATGGACTCGGATTCCCACTGGTAGGGCCTCAGGTCATTGTTGGTTACCTGGGATGGTATAGAGCTTTAACGTCTATCTTGAGTAGCTACGCCGTCGAATATAGTCGTAATCGCCCACCATGGGACATTTCAACCAAGGCGCTGCAGACCGCACTTGCAGCGTGCCCCGAGGTGAGGAACGCCTTGGGGTCGATTCCAGCCAGTTCTAGAAACGGATGCCCTGGTGGATCTATAGAACGAGCATTTGAGCGAATGAGCGAGCAGGCCACGCTAAGCTTTTTCCCCAACATACCGGCGTTGTAAGATATTGATTGCCTCTATTCCGCGCAGGTGATGTCAACAGCACGATGCATCTAACGCTTCATAGATATCAGCGCTCCGCAGCCGACGACAAGAACATGACATATGCATCAGCATTGATCACTGTATCAACAACTCAACTCTTGTACTCGTACACACCAAGTTCCTTGCTGGTCTCATATTTCGTCGGCGTGGCCTTCTCATTGCTGATAGTGATTGCAGGGCTATACGCTCTGTATGAAAACGGGGTGAACCACAGTAATTCTTTTTCGGGAATCCTATGCACAACACGAAACTCGGAGCTGGATATCATCGCCAAGGGTAACTGTACTGGCTCAAAGCTATTGAATGAAGCACTGGCATCGCAAAGACTTCAGTATGGACTTTTGAAGCAACCTGATGGTAGTGTTGATGGACACGCATCGTTTGGTACACCCGATTCTGTTATAACATTAAAGAAGAGGGACACAACGTACACGAGATTGGACCGGGTGGAGGAATAGCCTGGGACTCCCTTTCTAGAAACGTCTATAGTAATAATGGAAGTCTAAAACTTGAAATATCGACAATCTATGTCTTACTACCAGTGCCAGGATTGTATTCTGTCGCTGGTAATTCGTGCGCCTGCGCTGGATCCCCCATCTCGTATGGCCCTTGATGAACTCCATTGTCATGAGGAACCTGAACAGGCGCATACTTTGTAGCCTCCATCTCCGGCGTCGATTCTGAAGCCTTCTTTGCCTTTTTCCTTCTCCATAACATAAATGCAACCACTGCTATTCCCAGCACTACAACAATTGAGCCAACTACTATTCCAGCAATGGCACCTGACGATGGCCCCGAAGACTCAGTTGATTCTATACCCGCGGACGATGATGTAGGCTCGTCTACGCCAGTCGATGACGAAAAAGCAGATTCGGAGGTTGTTCCAACGGTAGTCTGGCTGGTTGTTTCGGTCTCGGTTGACGACGGGCTTGTCGTCGTGGTCTCGGATGCAGACGTTGTTGAAGCATTTGGGTCGGTGATGTTGAACCTGTGACTCGAGAACAATGGCCCTGTTTCACCATGCTCGAATAGATACAAGCTAAAAGAGTTTGTCTCGGCAGGATCGATTCCTTGATATGATACAATCCAGGTATAGTCCTGGGACCGGCTGTTGGCTATACTCGAGTCAATCAACACCGCACCATGAGACAGAAAATATTGGGAAAGACTTACACTGCAACATGTACATTTTACCCGTGCCGCTTTGCCATAGGGTCAGGTCGGTGAACTCGGCATTGGTGCTCCACCTGATCTTTATTTCATCTCCTAACTCATATTGAGGATTATCTATGTCGGATTGTCTTGGTGGTGGGTTGATGAAGAGGGCGACTACAGTTTGACCAAGCGACAAAAGCGCCAAGAAGGCAAATAATTGTCTAGCCGCCATTGTTGATAGCGACATCATAGTGAAGCAATGTGAGCAAAACAGGAACAAACAAAACGACACGCGACATCGGCGTTGAGTGTCTTTTAAACACAGTCCTACCAGAGAAAGCCAAGGTGCTAGCCAGGTATTGCATCCTACAGGACCGTTTTAATCTCAGGACCCTTGTTCTATTTGCCAACAAACTGCCTTGGCAGCTTGGCAAGTGGGCAAACCCTTCACACTACGGATATTATTGAATGAGATGAGATCTGGCAACGATCTATGCTCATCTTCGTGTTTCATGGCGTATGCAGAGCATATTGGAAGCGACAAAAAAGTCCTTCTTCCCCGTCGATTGGAGCAAGTCATTAGGTTGAACTTGGTCGATAACAAGATCATAGGGCTGCAAACGAGTATCGATCCACCAGTCATCTTTTAGAGCCTGGGCATTATGGGCAATACCCCGAAGCGATACAAGATCCGCCTCCATGGGCGCTTCAGCCCCATGTTTCATGGATCCATTGCAAGGATCAACGACCTGTGAGCGGGCGATATATCATCTTTAGAGCTTAGCGTTCTGGGCAGACTCAGCCTTCATCTTGGGCAATCAAGCGGCTAGTACATTGGCAATCCAATGAGTTTTCGTCACCTTGTAGCGCGCTCTGATCATCGCCTTCCGCCTGGAAAATTCCATTCGGAATTGCAAATACGCTAGGTATATAACGTCGTCTATTACCAGGTAGTCGTAGTTAGGTGTCTGGACGTTGAAGTTGAAGTCTGAATTAGCGTTGGCCGCCACTAACGGGCACTAAAAGCGGATCGTGTGGAACAATTCTAGGGTTACATCCCATTGGATTTTCCTTCCATTGCATTTCATGGAAGGATTGTAAATCAGCTGATTGACTATCCATTCTGTCGTTATTTGCGAATTCTCCGCGTGTTCTAATTTAATGGTTGATTCTACGTCTCGGTGTTGAAGTCCTAAGGACCTTAGATGACAACCGCTTTGGGCATGCATTGCGAGCAGGGTTTGATCTCTGTTGTTCCGTTGCGATAACCTCCAAAACAAAGGTGCCTACTGTAGAAAAATGAAACTTTTGTTAAGCCATACAGCGGAAGCAAGTTCTTGCCGAAGACGGGAGTTTTGCACAACGCCTTGGAAGAGTCGTGCCTGCCTTCTCAATCGCCAGCATCTCAAACTGCCAGGCCATGATTGGTAGTTCCTTCCAGCGGGCATTGCACGGCGATGATGCAAGACCCTTAGGCTCCACATTTGTCAGCCTAAGACTTAGAGGATAATTCTTCTGTCACCCACGTAGCCACCTTGTTGCAACTCACGATTCTTTCTGATTACCCGATTTCATCAACACTTCCTGCGGCGTTATGGTAGGTTCAAATACTCGACCTCAACGAACATCGACAGCTTGTGACTTCTGTCGAAGGAGAAAGGTATGTTGGCTGTCACATGGTTCTCGTGGTATCAGAAGAATTGGCCCCGAAAAGCATAAGAGACGAAAGAATTCGTCACTTTATGCCAGTTTAGACAAGCACTTAGGCTACTTTATTATTGAAGCCTAAGCTTTAGGGTCAATTTTTCTGTGATCCATCTGCCAGTGAATCACTGCAGGCACCTGCTAATCTCTTTTAGCTGGGTTGCGACAACGCGAAACCAAAGTGCGAGAACTGTGAAACCCGAGATCTTGCATGTACATATACGGAAAGGATTGTGCACGCCAGGTGAGTCAGACTTAGCGATACCAGAAGCAAGCTCGCTAACGTGTTCACAGGCCATCTAACGCTCGGATCAACATGCTCGAGGAAGAAAACGCCCGCCTACGCGAGCAACTGCGTCTGGTAGACCAAGCACCACAACAAGGCCATGGTCAAGGCGCTTCGAAACGAGTCAGGCTTGATGAGCCATCGAAGCAAGCAGCCGGTCGACAAGATAGCCAAAGCGAGGCGCTAGAATATTCTCCAACAGCTACCGGACAGCCGGAGGGTAGTGCATTTCACGGTCCTTCGAGTGGTACCGCCATCGGATCGTCAGAGGCGGCACATGAAGAGACTATCACTCCAGTCGGCACCAATCCGCCACAGATGTCTGGAAATGATGCCACTCAATCCATCAAGGATCGACTGCTGGCCGAGACAGTACGACAACGTGAGTATACCCCCTCAGAGCATAAGAGACGAAATACTTTGATCACTTTATGTGAGCTAAGACTAGCACTTAGACTACTTTATTATAGTAGTCTAAGCCTTAAAGAATCTGCCTATATAACTCCAACCATTTGACATAAACACTAACCCAGCGTAGGTCAGCTAGAAAATGTCAACCTACGAGCAGGAAAACTCAACTTCCGAGGCGTCGATCCGCAACTCGGCATGAATCTTCTCTCCAATTTCTGGAACCGCCAACTATACACTGGCCCTATCGTTTATCGAACCGCTTTTATGCGCGACATGGCCGATCCAAACAACGGCCCCTACTTTTCCGAACTTCTTCTTTATGCGCTATTATTCGCCGGATCACAATTCACAGCCGAGGCGGCAGCTGCTCGAACGCTTCCTGAAGCAAACGCCACTGGTCGACAATATCGTGCCAAGTTCGAGCAGACCTTGCATGGCTCGAAGGGTCTAATCTTCAAAAGCGAGGTTCCTACGATACAAGCCTTGCTGGTTGTGTCGGATGCTCTATTTTCTTGGTGCAATGAGAGAAGCCTCTCGTGGCATTATATGGGACTCGCTATCAACATGATCATCGACCTTGGACTTCACACCAATCAATCACTGCGTGGATCATCAGAGCCAGCCTCTGCTGAGGCTACAGAAGTCAAGCGACGTTTATTCTGGGCGGCTTTCGTCATGGACAAAGTTCATTCCATCTATCAGGGTCGTCCGACCCGACTTCACAAGCGTGATCCAAAATTACCCATCGCATTCCTTGACGAGTTTGAAGAACTGGAGAGTTTCAGTAGTCATACGTACTCCACCCAACCGATGACTCTTGAAAGTCCAGCATATGGTATATCCACGTGGATGCATTTCAGCAGGTTAAGCATCGTGGCGGACAACATTATTTGTCAGATTTATTCTGAGGAAGGCACTACCATGCAATCTAGTGAGTTATATGAGCTTGCGTATGGTCGACATGGTTTGTTCGCCCAATTGCTAGATTGGGTCTCAAAGCCAAAGGATATCTCTGCAGTACTGCCTCACTTTCTGTCGTGCGGGTGAGTCTTCTCTGCCTGTAAACTTTGGGATATTGCTGACAGAAACTACCAGCGCGCTGTACTTTTCTTTGCAGATTTTGATCTGCCGACCATTCCTATCAGAAGATCACTTCGTCTCGGAGGAAACAACGCGAGTAGCTCTCAAGGATTGTGTGGCAGCAGCACTTGACATTCATGACATTCTGGTGATTTACAAGCAGAACCTTTGTTTCAAAACTGCTCCTCACCATATATCTTACGCTGCATACGCCGGCGCCTCGATACTCATTCGTATAGCGGCACAGAAGAGCTCAGACTCGCAGGCGCACTCGGCTCTTCGGCTATGTATGGATGTACTGAGCATACAACAAGCTTACAGTCACGGATCCAGACGAATGATGGAGATCCTGCTCAGAATGATGAATCGGTTGGGTGTACATGTGGGAGAATTCGTTGCTCTGGGCCCATCGAGCTGTCTCACGGATGTGCCAAACGAGTCTGAGATGGCTGAGCCGGTTGCTGCAGGACCTACCATGGAAAGGTACATACACAATCTTCTTGCTATCGACGAGTACTGGAGGAATGGTGGTCAAGGCGATCTACCAATAAGTGAGTCTGACATGAACGACATTGAACTCCCCGACGTTCAATGGCCCGACCTAGATTTCGACAAGTTGATGAACAGCTTCATTTTCGACCCTTTCCCTGCCCAACAAGACACTTCCGGGCTTGTGTCTCAAAATGAACTGTTCGGGCTTGATTTTGGAGCCTAAGGCTTAGACTATTACAGTAAAGTAACCTAATGTCTCTAAACTAGCATAAATAGACTAAAGCATTTCGTCTCTTATGCTTTTAGGGTCAATTCGTCTGGTATTCTGAGGAGTGGCTATTCGGCAGTACTGTACGTGCGTGCACGTTAAATTGGGTCAACTACGTCATTCGTCTGGACAATTCCGAAAAGCCTGTTCATGCACGACTTGAAAACTGAGCTTTAAAAAAGACTCAAATAGATATCAATATTCGTGGCTAGCTGGCAGGTAGTCGCTGAACTGTGGGACCATGAGGTGCCGGACGCCGATCGGGACGACTCTTCCGAGATATCCGCAGATAGCACCATCAGACGTCATTCTGCTCTAGGCTTTGGTCGTGTATGATCAAACGGTTTGCTAATAGATATTAGATCAGCTGCGATAGCCGAGTACAAATGGATGCCTATAAAACCGCAGAGCCTCAAATGTGACCTTCTTTTTACAAACACGCATAATCCTTGCCGATAATTACCAACCATGGTTCCTTCACCAAGCGCAGATGTTCTCGGCTACGAAAAGTCTATCTTTGACGCTGGTCTCCATTTTGCACGACCAGCCTTTACATTCCAGCCTTCAAAATGGGAATCGCTAGCTAAAGAAACACTTTCGGCAACATCTTGGGGCTATATCCACGGGAATTGCGGCAATGGTACGACATACCAGAACAATATCAACTCCTTCTCGCGATGGTCCATCATTCCAAATCGCTTGGTACCGAGTCGCAAAGATGAGAATGGCAATGAGCAATTCACTGATACTACAACAAAAGTGCTTGGACAGAATCTTCCTTTCCCGTTGGCTATTGCGCCAATTGGGGTTCAGAAGATCTTCAATCCTGAGGGTGAGGCGGCTGCTGCTAGAGCTGCTGCATCGTTAGGGATTCCTTATACGTTGAGTACGGCTTCCAGTACTAGCATCGAAGATGTCGCAGCCGCAAACGGAGAAAATGCGCCTAGATGGTTTCAACTTTATTGGCCGAGCAGAGAACACGACGATATCACCATCTCCATGCTCAAGAGAGCGAAAGAATCTGGCTACACAGCACTCTTCGTCACGCTCGATACTTATGTTCTCGGATGGCGACCTAGCGATTTGGACAACGGCTACAATCCCTTTATTCATCCTGATCACATCGGCGTCGAAATCGGTCTCACAGATCCTGTTTTCAAAAAGAAGTTCAAAGAGGAGCATGGATATGATATCACCGATGCACCCAGTGGAGTCTACCAAGCTGCGCAGGGTGGGTCGGCGGGAGCTGGTCTAGGCGCTGCAGCTCGAGAATGGGCCAAGATCGTATTCCCTGGACATTCCCATTCGTGGGAGGATATCGAATTTCTGAAGAAGCACTGGGATGGACCTATCGTGCTGAAAGGTATCCAGAGTGTTCAAGATGCCAAGAAGTGCGTCGAAGTCGGTGTACAGGGAATCGTCGTGAGTAACCACGGCGGTAGACAGCAGGATGGTGGAGTAAGCAGCCTGGGCATGCTTCCCAGAATTGCTGATGCTGTTGGTGACAAGATTGATATCTTATTTGACAGTGGGATCCGATGTGGTGCGGATATCATGAAGGCGTTGGCACTAGGAGCAAAGTGTGTTCTTGTTGGAAGACCTTATGCATATGGGCTGGCATTGGGTGGAGAGGATGGTGTGAGACATGTTTTGAGGGCTTTGTGTGGTGATTTGACGATGAATATGCATTTGGCGGGGCTGAGGCATGTCAGTGAGGTTACGAGAGATATTCTGGTGAAAGAGAGTGATCTATTTTAGATGGCATGTGTTTTATAGATATTGTTTTATAGATATAAGAGTCGTGATACATAAACCTAGATTTAAGCCAACCAAGCCTTGGCCGCAAAGTCAAGTGCCTCCGCCTCGAAAGACTCCCACCTCTTCTCATCAAAATCAAAACCATGGTCTTCCCCGGGAACAACATCATACCGAACCTTCGTTTCCGGCGATTTCTCACTCACCAACTTGACAAACTTGTCAGAGGCGCGGATATGAACAGTTGAGTCCTCATCACCATGCATGATCCACCTGTCAAATCAGCACGCTTTCCAGTAAATCAGTGGTTGTACTTACATTGACTTCGAAAGTTTAGCACCAGCTTCAATCCTGTTTAGTGGTCGAAACTCATCTTTGTTCAAACCCTTAGAATCAAGGATATGAGAAGCAAAGATCCCGTTTTGGCACGCAGATACAGCGAACGGTGTTCGTTCAAAACCAGCCCTTGATGCAGGCGTTCGGCGGACTTTCTCGATCCAAGCTAGAGTCTCTTCCTTGGGAAGGATATCTTCGTCGGAGAAGCGTAGAACGTTGGGTTCGTCTGGGTGGGGTCCTGTTGTGAAGATCCTGTCGTCGATGTCGATTAGGGGATAGACTAAGGCAAGAGAGTTGAATTCGTCTGGGTGTGAGAGGCTGAGTTGGGTTGCACAGTAGCCGCTGCCTTCAATTAGTACTTGTGCTCTTATGCATGGTTAGAAAGGTTTGCAAGACTTACCCAGCCGAGCCACCAACAAGCATAGTCCTTCCAAAGTCCAGCTCAATACCCGGAAACTTCTCCCTCATAATTGCAGGAAGTTGGTTCTTGCTCCACTGCCATCCATCTTCCACATCTTCAAGAATATCCTGCAGACCATTCGCAGAAGGTAACAGTCTATAATCAGGAGAAATGATAACAGCGTCATTCTTGAGAGCAAGCTTGTCAACCCATTTTGCGAAGAACGGAGCGAAGAGGGCATGCCCCATGACTAGGAAACCGCCATGAATATGGTAAATGACTGGATGTGAGCCGGGCTTGAGGTCCTTGGGGACGAGAATGGCAGTTTTTATGTCGTGAGAGTCGACGGTTTTGAAACTAGTAGATGTTAGTAAAGGATTCTCATGGTATCATAGAATTTGTCTCCAAGAACATAAGAGACGAAACAATGTGGCCATTTTATGTCTTTAAGACCAGCACTTCGGCTACTTTATTATGGTAGCCTAAGCCTTAGAGGACATCTCCTGAGGGTATCTGAGGATTGGAGGGGACTTGCGTTTCTTCGATGATGGTGTAGGAGTCAAAGACTTCTTCTGTATTCCAAGGTATAGACATGATTGCCAATAGATCTTTCAAAGTTCACCAAGGCTCGTCAAGTTGTTGATTGAATGCGATGAGATGCGAGGAGATGCAGTGAATGTTCGTGCTTGTTGATTTCCTTCCATGATTGCAAACACAAGCCAATATTTATACAAATTTATTCTTACAAATAGACATTTGAATGGATCGTTAGATTCCTTCGCTCGTTCGCCATTCCATCAAGATTGGCGTTTTCTGATGTTGTTAGTACGATGAGCGGATGGTTTCGATCCGCTGACTAACATGATTAATCAGGCGGATGGTAATGCTCCGTCTCATCTCCAGCTTCCGTCCCCACTTGAACGGAACGAAAGCATCCGCTGTCTAACGTTATAGGATAAGCAAGTTACAAATTCACAATAGACACTGGTTTTGGTTGAAATATTTGTCATTTATTTATTTGTTTACTTATATTCAATCGTAACGTCGTTGAGGTCGTTCGATGCTCCCCATTTCTTTAAATCTCATAAGTCGTCAAAACAGCCCGGTGGTCAGAGAACCACTCGTTCTCCTTGTGGTTGGGCTGAGGCTTGGGCTCGCCAACAACCACGGTCTTAGAGTCAGTGACCTTGAGGCCCTTGCCTTTGTGGAGGACAAAGTCAATTCTGTCAAGAGGCTCAGGGCGACGTCGACCGCCGTTCCAGATGTAGATGGGGGACCAGGTGATGCCTTGCTCCTTGACGGGGTCGGGGTGGGCGACGCGGAAGGAGTCGATGAGGCCGGCTTCCTCGGGGAGGACGGAGGTGGGCCACTTGATGCCTGAGTAGCCGCAGTTCTTCTCCTTGAGACCTTCGGTGTAGTCGAGGTGAGAGGGGGCGTTGAAGTCACCGACGAGGAAAACAGGAGTGTCATCGGCGTCGTCGAGCTGGGACTTCATGCCTTCAAGGGTAGCCTTCATCTGGGGAGTGCGGCCAGATTGAGCTTCACGCTCGATGATCTTGTCGACAGGGTAGTGGTCGAAGCAAGTGTCGTAAGGACCATAAGGTGTGTAGCCAAGGTGAGCGACGAAGAAGTTGATCTCCTTGTTGCTGCCATCAAGAGCAATCTTGACACCGCCGGAGCGAGCAGGGCCGCTAATGACACCGTAGTCCTGGGTGATGGGGTACTTGCTAAGAATACCGACATCACCACCGCTGGACCAGTGGTACCAACCGAGAGCATCGGCGAGACGAGGGACGTGGCGACCTTGCTGGTCTTCCTGGATACCGACAACATCGGCGCCACATGAAGCGAGGAACTTGACCTGCTTGTCGTGGTAGTTGGTAACGCCAGTACCGCCGTTCCACATGTTAAGAGAGAGAACCTTGAGGGTGCTGATGAGAGCCTTGCCAGAGCCAGCGACACTGATCTTGAAGGCAGCGGATGTAGCGGAATCGCGACCAGTAGCTCGGACAGTAACAACAGCTTCATCAGCGCTGGAAGAAGGTGTTCCAGAGATGATACCATCCTCACTAACCGAGATCCAATCGGCACTACCACTCTCCTTGGAAAAGGTAACATCACTGCTTCCACCACGAACAAGACCCCTCACGCTGTGGGAATACTTGTCGCCAGCACGGGCATTAGGAAGCGAGACATCAGCCACAATAAAGCTGACATCCCCACCATACTCACGACCCTTAATGACCTGCAGCGGCTCCGCCAACCACGTGTAACCGTTTTGAGCGAGGAAGAAAGCAGTGTAGTTGCCAGGCTCGAGGCTGCCAGTATCAATCTGAACAGACCCTTGAGAACGAGGCGCCCACTTCCACTTGATGGAGTTTGAAGAGCCCTTCTTCTGGTCGACGGGACCGCCGCCTGCTGTGTAGTACACACCGATCCAGTTCTGGTCGTTGGCGTTTTGGGTGGAGTAGTCAAAGGTCCATGAGGGCTGGTTGGAGTTGAGGGATAAAGAGCCTGATGCTGAGGTGTCTTGGGCTAAGACGGATGGGCAGAGGGTAAGCCACAAGGCTGAGGCGACTGCGAAGAATCTCATGGTTGTTGTACCAATTGAGACGGAGGGGAGAAAAAGAGGCAGAGACACGAGAGATGAGTACAAAACTCGTGTACGTACGCCAAGCACGAGTGGATAAAATAAATAATAAATAATCTCACAAATCACCAGAACAAAGAAAGGAGAGGAGATTTCACAGCATATAAGTATTTTTTTCCTTACTTTGCCTCACATATAACAGTCGATCAATAATGGTGTTCTTGGCCAACTGAGTAAGAGAGAGAAAAAAGACGAGAAGATGGGGAAAATGCAATGACCTGCGAATGACCTCTAGTCCCTCGTGCCAAGTTTGGTCTTAGCGGGGTAGACAAGGGTAGCTCCAACCAATAGACGCAAGCTCTCAAGCCACGCCCGCAATGACGTGTGAGACCCCGGCGTCAAGATCGGCGGGTCAAACCGCCTAAAGCAGTTGAGTCTACGGATACTCGGGGCACGTTGCAGAGAGAGACACGGTTAGAGGCAGCACATTTCTGGATCTGCAATGCTACGGTAGACCTTCTGAGCCTGTAGTCATTTGGATACCTATCGTGACTCGGTAGTGCCACAGCTACAGACTGTGATTGGTGTGACGATCATATGGAGATGATTTTAGAGAGGGACAAAAAGAACCCTTAGATACTGCACATGGTCGAGTGCCGTGATTAGCCTTATCAGATCGCGAGGGAGAAGATCTACCGGTAGCCACACCCGCTGCAACCCTCCCCCACTCCCGCTCATGATAACGGAGAATACTCCGGTAGAAACAGAGAGATTCTTTCTTGCCTCTCTTTTTTCATCGGATATCTTGCCTTTTACTGCGTGTGACGTTCCACTGTGGCCATTGCTTGTATTGGTGCAACAGAACAGATATCTTCCCCTCTTTCTTTCTTGAGTCTGAGAGTCTGCAAGTTGGAGGCCAATATCCTGTTTTTCTCTACCGTCACATTGTGATAAACCCGTTGGCAATGAGCGCTTTGTACTGCAGTTTAGAGGTATCGCCGAGTATGCCAAGAAGGTGTTTCGGCCTATCAATTCAGGCCACCTTGCCGGCTCGTCGTTGGGCCGTTGAGTGTAACTACAGACCGTCTTTTGCCAACCGTTTATAATACGGGCGTTAAGAAGTCGCCACAGACTTTGTTTTGTTCGGAGGATACTGGAAAGGTCGGTAATCTGACGAAATCTATCCGGTTTAAAGCAGGGCACTGTTGAATTACTTGAGGCTGGGCGCTTACTTCAACACTAAATCGCTCCTATGATGCGACCGCCCAGCTTCGAGGTCAGTATCGGTCTTGACACGTCTAGTCAATGCATTTCTCGGCTTCGGTAATACTATTAATGTAATTTCGCAAAGTATACCTGATCAGACGTTGTCTATACACCGTAAGACTAAGAGCACTGAGCCAAGGCGTCGCTAGCATCACAATAAGCTGCCAAGGTCAGCAACGCAGTGAATCAGCGTCGATATCCTGTCATTTAGTTGTCATATATAGTGATTTATATCAGTGATATCACAATTGCACGGCGTGCCTTTAATAGCAGCTCGTATCAGGCTGAAGAGCATTGAAAAAGTTTGACTGTGCCGCACTATCAGGCACACAGACAGCATTGTTTACAGCAATGCAAGGGGTCAACTTCGTTCTAGCCTTGACTTTAATAGTAAATATTGGTTCATCGTTGTGTCCACGTTCAATCGACAGGTACACAACTCAAAGACGTGTACCCCCTTCAACCCCAATACATCTTGGCGTACGTCGTCGGATATTTAAACGGGAGGATTGAAATCCCTGAGGCGCTCAGCCCAGCCTTATGAGAAAGAACCCGAATTTAGTCTACCATAATCTGATATACGTATCTATCTGTCTTTTATTCGCGAAGTATAGCCATATCGCCGACGGCCCGAACTACCCAGTCGCGAATACATCTTCGAAATTGCCCTACATCGAGCCTTAGGTAGCTTTCAAAGGGAACGATTCCTACATATGAATCAAGCATCAGTCTATCATATTTGATAGATATTTTTTGATGGTTTAGGAAGGATTGAAATTCACTGGGCCCATCCAAGATTTACTATCGAGGCAATGTATTCCACACAGTCACCTCGTCTGCAAAATCGCAATTGCCTCACAAGAGTCATCACCAACAATCTCGGGTTATCTTATCATGTTGAATTATGCCAATCCAAAATATCGCCTCCGCACAATTTCAAAATCAAAATCAAAATCCTTCCAAGACCGCCAAGTCTACCAATCGTCTCATCCTCCGTCAACCAACAAATAATCCATCGGTCTCGACTCCAGACCCGCTATTCCTCCACGAGCTATATTCTTTTAAGACCGCAAACCCGCCACCTAAAGCAAGGGTCCAGCACACATGATCCAATCAGGATACCCAGAAATAGGACGTAAGGAATCGGCTCACTCCGTACATACGGGGGAAATGGAGCACAAAAGTTACACTAAATTGCTTGTATCTTTATTGAGAAGTGAACCGAGGATGGAAAATCACCTCGGCTTGTGATGCGGTATTTACCCGCAAACCCTAGAATTGCACTCTTGAGCTGTGATCTCTTTCCCCCTTCTCTTCTTTTTCTGTCACAGTTAATTTATCCGAAAATTGGGAAGTGCTCACGCGATGGCTGCTTCTGACGTTAATGTACCTCCGGGTTATTCCCATGATCCCGAGAAAGACTCCAAGGCGATTCTGTCAAACACCACAAATGAAGAAATTGGTCCTCGAAATGTCTTTGGTGATCAGACGCATCGACGACTCAAGGGTCGTCATATCCAATTGATTGGTATTGGCGGCACTATCGGTACTGTTCTGTTTGTATGTTGCCATTCCCCACTGTGAATGACTTCATTCTAACTGTGGAAATAGGTTCAAATTGGTAAAGGTCTCATGCAAGGTGGTCCAGGAAGTCTTTTCATCGCATTCTCATTCTGGTGTCTCATCGTCTTGACAATCACAATGGCCATTGCCGAAATGGTCTCATACACACCAATTTCATCTCCCTTCGTCCGATTCGCCGGTATCTACGTCGATGAAGCTCTCGGTTTCGCATCAGGATGGAATTTCTTCATTTTCGAAGCCGCCCTCGTACCCTTCGAAGTAACAGCATGCCATTTTATTCTCCAATTCTGGACAGATGCAATTCCCGTGGGCGCAACTATCGCTGTAATCATTGTGCTGTACGCACTGATCAATCTCATGGCAATTCAGTATTTCGGCGAGACGGAATTCTGGGCTTCTGTTGGAAAGGTCATCTTGATCGTTGGACTCATCTTTTTCACTTTTATCGTCATGGTCGGTGGAAATCCAAAGGGCGAAGCGTTTGGATTTACGTACTGGAAAAGCCCTGGAGCGTTTAATACGCTTTACTATGACGGCGCATTGGGAAAATTTGTGGGATTCATGGCTTGTCTTATTCAAGCAGCCTTTTCCATCTCTGGTCCTGATTACGTCGCCATGGCTGCTGGAGAAGCTGAGAATCCTCGCAAGATCCTCCCTCGGGCTTTCAAGACGGTCTTTTATCGGTTGACTTGCTTCTTCGTGCTTGGATCGCTGTGCGTCGGTATTTTGGTGCCGTACGATGATCCCAACATGATCGCAGCGTTCAGAGATGGAAAGTCGGGCGCTGCAGCTTCGCCATACGTCATCGCCATGGATCGTCTCGGTATCAAGGTCTTGCCTCATATCGTCAACGCCATGATCCTTGTTTCAGCATTTTCAGCTGGTAACTCATACGTTTTCTGCGCCACAAGATCTCTGTACGGTCTTGCGCTTGAAGGAAAAGCCCCGCGCTTCCTCAGAACATGCACCAGAACCGGCGTCCCGATTTACTGCGTCGCCGTTGTTCTGGCTATTGCATTGCTGTCTTTCTTGCAGCTATCGAATAGTTCTGCTGTTGTATTGAGTTGGTTCGTTTCTCTGGTAACTGCTTCTCAGCTGATCAACTTTTGCGTCATTTGTCTCACGTACTTGTGTTTCTACCGTGCGATGAAAGTGCAGAACTTTGATCGTTCTGTTCTTCCTTACAAGGCTTGGTTCATGCCATATGCTGCGTACATCGGTCTTGTAGCGACTTTTATTATGGTCTTTGTTGGAGGCTATACGGTGTTTTTGCCCGGCATGTGGGATGTGCCCAATTTCCTTTTCTCGTGAGTCCTTATCGCCACTAAAGTAGACACGACTTGGCTAACATGTGTAGATACACTTCTGTCGGATTGTTCCCTGTTCTTTATATCGGATGGAAAATTGTGCACAAGACAAAGATTCACAAGCCGGCTGAGATTGATCTCAAATATGAGCTAGCTCCTATCGAGTCATATGAGAAGGATTATATCTCTCAGCCACCCAAGTATGATCCTCCCCATGTTCAGTGAATTCCATTACTAACAGACTTCTAGAAACTGGTTTGAGAAGATTCTACACTTTCTATTCGAATAGAGTAAAGCAAGCGGTGGAAAAGGTGAAGAGATACAGGATCTAGATAAAGGTTATAGAAGGCTGGTTATGATACCCACCAATTTTCGCATTCTAACTCAAACAAGAGTGGATGAGCGTGATGAAACGAGAAAAGAGCCAAGTACAAGTGACATTACTCTCCCACAGCTGAGAGCTTAATTTACCTGCCGTGTCCTGATGAAACAAGGGGAAGGAAGATCCGTAGCCGACCGCCAAGCCGTTTCACGACCAAAAAATGCAACATCAACGTTTCCATAATTCCTTTTCACATCAAATGTCAATGCGTAAACACAAAGGTGAAAAGTCATTTCACATCAATTTATTTCGTTATTTTTTATTCTAAAGAATGGAAATCCCGACGAAACACCCCCCAAGAACTTGAACTTCTGATGTCGACCAATTCCGTCGGCGAAAAACAGAATTTGGCACGCAAATAAACAAGAGAAAATATCGTCATTATCTTACATGGCGTAAAGAGCATTTTCTTTCCAAGAAAGTATCTAAGGCGGTTGGATGGATCTTCTTCACACGTTTCATATCTCATCGTTTTGGGTTGTAAAACGCTTGTGACGTTTAAGCGAACGCACCGACGACAGACATGCCAAAAGCTGGAGAAAAGTTAGTCGATGCACGGACCGAGACAAAAGATAGTCAAACTTACCACCAAGGAAGACCCAGCACATGGCCAAGATTCTGTCCTTTGTCTTCATGAGGTGTTGGGCTTCTTCGGAGAGGAAGTCCTCGACCAAGAGGTTGACAAGAGCAGCGTAGATCAAAAGACCAGAAGAGATAGAGTTGAAGACACCAACCATGATCAATCCCATCTCACCCTCGGGATCATAAGAGTTTCGGCTGAGAATTCCAATAGCTTGCCCAATTGGCGCGGTACATCCAAAGGCGAAAACAAGCAGCCAAGGTCGGAAACTTCCCTTGGGATAAGGAACAGCAGCGATACGAGATCCGAGACCAAGACCCTCGAACATTTGGTGGAACATGATGGCAGTGAGAAGAACGACGAGACCGTCGGTGGTCATGGCGATGGTCATACCGACGAAGACGGAGTGGAAGAGGATACCACCTTCGAGAAGAGTAATGTTTGTCGACATGCGCTTGTACGTTTCTTCATCGATCTGTGTCTGACTCTCCTCATCAAAGTACGACTCGGTGACTTCAGCATGAGGCTTAGAATCAATAGTAGCCTGGGAGGAATACTGGGTCTCCTTGATCATCTCCATCATCTCAGAGCGCTGTCGAACATACTGCTCGTAAAAGACGACAAACCAAGCAGGCATGGTAGAGTTCTCGTTACCCTTGGAGTAATCGTGAGGCTTGGTCTCCTTCTCGTACATCTCGCGCGCCATCTCCTTCTCGTACGAGACATGGTCGTCTTCATCGGTGTAGGTGTAGTCGCTACGGAAAGAATCGTTGCGGGTGTGCGCGAAGTTTTGCTGCTCGGGGAAGGGACGCTGAGGGCGCTGAGGGCGCTGAGGACGAGTAGGTGGCGGTGGTGCGATGGTGATTGTTTCGCCGGTGGGACCGCCGTGGGAGTGGCCTCCGGTTTTGGCGTTGAGGTACATTTCGACCATGAAGAGACAGAACATGGCAGTCATCATGATGACTCCGGGCATAGCAGGATAGATATCGGTGAAAAGATCGGGGAGGCAGGGATTAGTGAGAGATCCGAAGGCTGTAGGGAGCAACTACATCTCATTAGTTTGATTTCAATATCATCTCGGTGAGTCAACTTACATGAACGAATGCAGTAGCAACCAAAACTCCAGTACCGAAATGCTTGCAAGCAAAAAACACCTTGGGAGGCATCTTGAGCCATTTGATTCTCTTGGCAGCGACTGGAAAACCAGCGCCAAGACAAGAGACTGTCAAAACAGCAACTTGGTGATTGTTAGCTTCGGGACATATATGGGTCGCAAATCTGGGGAAATCGGAAACATACAGAGACCACCGACATGCAAGCCAAGATTGTACTCTTCCGCTCCAGCTTCCGATCCACATTGAGGCTTGGCTGAATCCATCTTGAATAAAGAATAAGAAATATCGTAAAGATCGTAGTTTTCAGATGCGAGAAAAGATTAAAATAATTTCTCAAAAGAAGAACAAGGAAACCAGTTCCCTGTCTCAGTCGTGTATATCGAAAGGAATTAAAGAATTACTGAATAAACAGCAACTCAAAAAGAGAATAAAAATTCTCTTAGAAAAGAAAGAAATTGCACTCGATGACAAACAAGGAAAGTACAAAGGAAAACAACCAGGTACCAGCCTAGATGCAACAGAGAGCGTAGAGAGAGTATTCGAGAAGAAGAATCGAGAGGAGTGTCAAGAATATCATAGCGTATATATATTCTTGGCGATTTAATCGCCGTTATAATAAACTATTTTAAGGTTGTGAGGCGACAATGTGATGTAAAACAAGCCATGTCTTGTCTCGACTCCCCGCGACAGGCTCCTAAAACCGATGTGACTTTGGTGTTTCACTCCCCATAGAAGTCCCCTAACAGGTAGCCTGAAGGGCCTGAACTAGCCAGCTGCGGTAGCACTGAAGTGCCCTACAAGTGCCGTCAACCCCGGCTCTTATCTCGGAAAAATAACAAGAACCTCTATCTCAATTGGTCAGACTCGAGATCTGCAGGCTACACGTTTTAAGCTTGAAAAGAAAATAGTAAAGATCTTTGGACGCAAAACCCTGAAGGGTTGCGTTTTGTCATTAATGCTCAATGCGCGGATGGAAGCTGTTCCGGAGGACCCTTTTTGTCTCAGTCTCGAAGATCTTTTGTCTTTTTTGTCTATGACCGGCAGTTCACCACTGAAGCTTTTCTGCATATCAATTTCCCCATTGACTGAACTCTTGGCTGATAGAAACAATTCTCCATCTCGCGTAACAAATGTTCAAACATTTCTACTCCCCTCCTGCAGATATCTCCAGTGATGACCTCTGTCTTTACCTCTTGCGCTCGGATGCTTCATCCATATCCCATCCGTTGTTTTGTCTTATCACACCTCACATATCGTTTCTCTAGATATCTGATACTGCCACGAGTCTTGGCTGAGAATCTGTCCGGCATTCCGCTTATGAAATCATGGTTGTCTGTCATTTACCGAATAAACAATTATTGTTCAGATGAACTGTGAGGAATTCGTTTGTTGTTGACTCTCATGCTCCACAGCGTACAGGTAGCATCTCCACGATGTGATGGTGTTTTAAATCCGCAGTCGTAATACGAAACCTGGGTCAATGTTACACTCGAGTCCAGACTTCTAAGTTAGGCAGGTATATTGTCCCTTAGCCCTCTATCCTACTTCCAAGTCCAGACTTGGTGACCCTGTCCGGCTCCTTCGTCTGATCCATCTATCTATCTGACTGTCCTTCAACTCCACAACTATCGTCAGGTAGTGAATGCTGATCCCTCACGAAACAAGTAAACATTCTCAGTTTTACATCATTCCTCGGCTATCGGCTCGTGATCAGCTGAGTTCTTGTCTCACTCGCAGACATCTTCTCCACGTCGCTACAGTTGCGATTTCGTAACGCGACAGGCCTGTAACGCGTTGGGGTTGACCCACTATGGGATTACGCAAGACATGGATCCAAAGCTACCCTGTGGGTGCAACCGTTTTGGCGATTCTAGCCGCCTGCCGCCCAGTCCCTGTAATCATCCTTGCCAAAGGGGATGAATGAAGATCTGGAGTCTTTGGTGATAGTTACCCTAGAATGAATTTGAATTCAATGATTTGGCGTTAGAAAAAGGCAGCATGGTTGGGCGCGAAGATACAGTCGGGGATTCCCTTGGATTGTCCGTTAAACGGAGCCAGTAGAGAAAAACAATAAACAACACCGTTACTACAGGACATACAATTTGAGAGTAATGACTCTGAACTTGAATACAAAGAATTTGGTGATTAGGATCGAGCTTCCATGTGCGGTTAGTCTTGTCGGTTTCTCCAATAGCTCGAATACCGTCAGTGCGAATAGCTTCTAAGACACACTCGAAGACGTCGAATCTTCCTACGTACACTGCGCTTAGACCTCGATTCCACGTCTTCGGAAATACTCGTAAAGACATCAAAGCGCCAGAAACCAACATTCGGCACACTTATCCGTTGCAAGTCATCCACCCTCGCAACTATCCACCTACTACAGTAGCCTTCGCCTCCGCGTCAAACGCGCAAAGCACAGCCACCAAAACATCAGATCGTCAATCCTTGCCATCTACTCTCATCTAAATACCCAACTGGAGGAATCTGAACGCAAATCGCTCTGACTTGCATCTCAAACCCTGTTACACCTGATACAGAGAAGCAATTGACTTTTTCCACGTCTACCGGTTTCCGCTTACTAACACTGTTGCGATTCATTTTGACTTTTCGAATGGGTGTACTGTCTCGGGAGGCGATCAGCCGTGAAGAGATCTGATACTATTAAGGCTGATATCCTTGGGTGGGTAGCACTGAGATTTAGTGAAGCACTCTTAAATTTCTTAAACCGACTTTACGACAAACTATTTCAAGTGTAAATGTTTGATAACTGTTCTGAAGTTATTAAGTTCGTGTCGATGTGTCTTGGCGAATTCTAGACTTGGTGTCCTGCAAAAATAGACCTATGTTGTACTTGAACTCTTGGCAGACAAGACACTATATCAGATCGATAAGACAAGACTTTGTCCAATCGCAACAGTTGGTGCTATTTCCGGCGCTCGGATCTGTGTTATCGACTGGGGTGGCTGGGTGGTTACGTATTATCCGCACCTGTATTGAAACATCAACTGTTTCACACCTGGTCTGAGAATGGATGCTGTTTCCCTACGTGCATTTGTCCAATCTGATTGGTTCGTTTTATTCTCAGTAGACTCGACTCGAGTCATTCGAAAAGGGAAGGTTGTCGCGTGACTCGAATTCTTGTGATTCAGTATCTCGCTCTCTCTTGTCACGATGCCACGATGCCACGATGAGAAAGCCTACTATCAACAAACGTGACGACCGATCTATCTACGATTCTGTATCTTCTAAAACTGGGTTCTATGGGCATAAAACTAATCTTTTCACTGCACATCTTTCATCGAGCCAACGTCAACCTTCTTTCTATCCTGTCTTGACACAGAACTCACTACTTGCCGTGGGCCCAGATAACACCCATCGAATCCCATCCTCAACAACCCGATCCCATCTCTCCGAAGCAGAAAGCCTCTCCTCGAAACATCGAAAGCCATGCGGTAATCCAACAAACAGACTGACGTCAACAGGAACCCTACACTTCGTCAGCCAGTCCTCTCCACAAATACGCAATGACTTACCCAGCTTCGCTCAACATCTTCGCATACAAAATTCCCTCATCTCTCAACGGATCCAACCCAGCTACACCGATCACACTCGGCGGCATACCCTTCACCTGTTCAGGCGTCGCATTGCCGGGGTTGATTTTCAGATCGTTTACATCTGGACTTTCGATCTTGAGAAGGCTTGTGAACCATCGGAGCTCGGCGAGTGAGAACATCGGTGCGAACTCATTTTGTTTATAAGATGATATCGAAGGATGTTTCATCTTCTTCAACTGCGGTTCGTAGCAATCGACATGTGCTAAACAAGGTATCATGAGAACCTGGCCCGCAATGGGCGGTAGATCGCTGTTAAGATGTCTTTGGAGTACCAAAGATGCGGCCAACCAAGCACCAGCTGATATCCCACCGATGATAACATTCTGAGGATCGCATTTCAGCTTGTCTATGTTGTCGTGTGCCCACTTGAAAGCATCCTCAGCATCGTTCCATGGTGTCGGATACGCGAAGTCTGGCGTATGTCTGTAGTTGACGTTCAGAACCGTTACTTGGCAACCGATGGCTATTCGAGCACATATCGCGTCTTCGCCGTCGAGTGAACCATACATGAAGCCACCGCCTTGAAAATGGATGTATAGTGGGGTAAGCTCTTCCTCTGGAGTTTCGATCGGTCCGTAACTGCGTAGGCGTATAGAAGTTCCATCTCGTGACGATATGGAGTAGTTCCGTATACGGACTCGGGGTCCCAGCTTTATCATAGACTGCCTCGTTATAGCCTCTCGTTCCTCGTTGGCCAATCTGATCATATCAGCAGACGGCATCTCGAGCTTGGCTACTGGAGGCAAGGTTTGTTCTAAAGCTAGCCATTCTTCACAGCGGCCTCCGTAGCATGAGAAGTCGCACATGTCGACTGGGTATCTGGCAAAGAAGAGTTTTGAATAGTCAGGTGTGCTTAGCTCAGAGCCGAGGGTATTCTCAAATGCCCCACCTCCACCACTTAGTGCGCTTACAAAGATTCATCGACTCCCTTGACTACAATTCCAGTCAGGTCGCTCACTAACGATATGCGGTTTGGTAATACTCATAAGTCTTGACATGGCATTGACCCACCCTTTCTGGTATAGGAGACACAATTGAACTTCTGTATCTTCTCAATCACTGTGTATATTTTATTGGGATAGAAGCTATAGCTGCCCCCAAATGGATTAAGGGAGGCAGGCAATCTATGACTTAATGAAAAGCTTATATAGGGCAGGGCATAAGAAAGCTTTGCTAAGTGTCATAGTGATGATGCTTTAAATGTGCAGGTTTGGTCGGTTAAGTATGATGTTCAGCTTCAGTATCACTGTGACGAAAACTGTTATTTTGCGAAGTATGTCTTGGCGAATATCCTCCATGGTTCTCTTTTTGCAGTTTTCCAGATAGCAGGTGTGGCTGACATTTGTATTATTCAAGTACTCTCGGTCCCCTTCCCGTCCTTCAAGTCCTAATTCTTCGAAAGAAATCTCTCCATGGCTTTTTGCTGGGCGGCGGGCGGAGCGTTGGCAAGATTTACCAATTGCATAGGGTGTAGCGAGTGGGGGTTGATGCCGTAAGCTTTCAGCATTCGTTCAACGGCGACAGTGTCGGGTGCCATCTGTCCAGCAGGCGTTTGACTGGGATCAACTTGGCTTTGGGGAGGTCGAAATGAGGGATAGGGCGTGTCTGGTGGGTAATCCATACCCATTGTAGGTTCGTCATCATCATGAATGAAAGCGTGAAATTCAGCGTCGGGTCCAGATATTGGTGGCCAAACATCTCTAGATACAGATTTCCGTATAGGCTTCAGAGTGTCAGGTGAAGGATGGTGCTTGTTCGTATGAAGCCTCAGCGTACGGGGTGAGAACCGAGGCGGGTATTCACACCCTGGGACGGTACATCGCAACCAATTGATATGGGATCTCTCATGCTCTCTGAGCATCTTTTCAGTAGTGAACCCAATCGTTGCCCTTGAACACCCAGTCAGGCGACACGTGAAAGCACTGGTACCCAGGTGAGCTCTAAAGTACTCCAGCTCATTGGCTGATAGGCCAGCATGAAATATCTGTCCAATTAATAATTTGACAACTTCTTGGTACGAAGTTAGCAAATCACTGATTGGATCAGAAAGTGGCAGTAATTTGGAATGCTGCCGAATCCCGTCGCCCTGAACTGCACGAGAGTCAGTATGAACAGCAGAAACCTGATGTCAAGGCTTACCTTCAGTCTGTAAGATTCTTGCCTCGAGACTTTTTGCCGACCGTGCCTTGAGAGCACTTTCAACGTGCTTCCATAGCACTCCATACTTCTGCAGTTTCGCTATGCGTTTGTCTACCAAATCGCCATTGGTACTCTCTTCCAATTTTGCTGGGTCCAGGTTTTCTAAAACATCCGACAGTTGACAAGCTAGACGAATGAACGGCTCTGGTAAGTCTTCAACGCTTAACACCCAGGAAGGCTCATAGTCCATTAGATACTCGGTCCAGAACTCGGCAGCATAAACGAGAAATCCGTATAGTCCCTTTGCGACACAGAGAACCTTGTTCTGTCCTAAGTCTTGCGAGCGAAAGATGCCGAGCCCAGAGAGGAGACAGGTGATAGAAGCTACTCCATGCTCTTGAACCGCTTGGTCTCGCGTGATAACAACTTTCGTCGACGCTGTCTGTAAGAACCTAGTTATAATGTCAGCCTTTGCCTTGTTAGTGCAGGACCAAACTTACTCCTTTACTGAGTTGTGAATAAAGGCAACTGTAGTGTCTCTGCTTTCTTCAATCAGGGTTCCGCAGATGTCAAGGATATACTGGGGTACTAAGCGCGAGACTTGGGGATCCCCAGTGCTAAAGGTTATAGCGGACAAGAGTTCGACCTTCTTCAATGGGCGTTTTGCAAATGCAATCCAGTCCAGTACGCATCGAATGCGATCGACCGACCGAGAGTCTAGCTGAACCAGAATCTGTGTCAAAATTCTCTGGTAGCTAGCGGCGTTGTCAGAATGTCCCATGACGATGATAGATCGATAACGTACAATTCAGTCAGCCTTTGTGGCAATTGATTTACCGATTCCTTCATCTCATCGCCGCTGTAAAAGACGTTACTAGTCAGATAGTCAACGACAAGCCGGGCGTAGAGAAACATTCCTACATTTGATCAGACCGTGACGCAAGAAATGGAGAGATGGATATATCACTTACCATCAGCTTTCTTTACAATAGTACTCTGGATCTCTTCAATTTCAGAATGTTGTACATCAATTTGTCGAAGTTTTGGGCGCATCGTCTCAAGCCTCAGACCAACATATTGCCAAATGGCTCTATCCAGTGAGCCTTTTTCTTCGGCAAGGGAAATAATTTGTTTTCTCTTCAATCTTTCCAATGCTTCTGAAGGGCCGCGGCTTGCAACTAATACCTTGCAGGTGGTACTTCCTGGTACCACTGGCTTGGAAATGAGCTGGTTCAAAAGTCGCACCAAGCGCACTTGCCTGTCTTTCTCGCATTCATCGAGACCATCTATGACAAGCCAGATATACGATGCCCGATTAGTCAAGTTGGACATGCTTGCTAAAAGCTTTTGTAGGAGCCGTTCCAGCGTCGCGCTTGTCGAGGATTTCCTTTCTAGGATATAGTGTGTAAAGACATAAGAGACCAGGTCACCATCCTTCCGAATGATTTGCAGAATGAGTGATTTCAGGACCTGATCAAACGTTGTCGAAGAGTCATACAAGTAGGAACAAAAGTGATACGCCACGGCTTTTGTTCCTTTCAAGAAGTTGACGAGCTGTGTGCACAAGACGCTTTTCCCGGACCCAGCTGAACCCTTAAGCCAAAGGGCTGGTGTGTCTGGCTTTTTATCCGCCCAAGAAATAATCTTTTTGTTCTTAAGTATCCATGAACAGGTCCCCTGATATTCCGTTGCATCGGACGAGATTGAATCGATAATGGCCAGCTGATCGGTTTCGTTGGTCTTGAGCCAAGAGACGATGGACTCGTATTGCTTGCCATTCTGTTCTCTATCTTGTTGGCGGACACGATCCTCACTTTCTTCTCTCCACTTTTGGATGTTCTCACGCATCGCTTTAGCCTCTGCTATATCACGAGCGTTCGCTTCAAGATCGATGAGAGCACCATGTTTGTTTAGGTCCTCGATGATGTTATCAAAGCGCCTCTGGAAACGGCCCCAAGATGTAGAAAACATCAATGCCCAGCCTAGTTGAGGTGTCAGATCATAGAATAATATGAAGTTTCAATTCCTCGTAACTTACCATTGCGGTGGACGAATTTGTAAGCATACTTGTGGAACGTAAGGATGTCGGCGTAAAATACGGCGAGTGTCTGCTGGAAGCCTGGCTCGTTGATGAAAGCATTACTGAGAATCCCAAACCGCTTCAGTGGTTCAGCAATGCTCGCGTAGCCTTTGATAATAGTCTCGAAAGCTTCGACATATTCCGAAGCCACTCTCAGGATAAGTGTGATAGGCGCCCAGATCCAAGGCATAAATGGGGTTCCATTGCACAATATCTCAGCCACTTTGGAATAGTGTTCAAGACCCCGAAAAAGTGGCATCAGACGTCGCATATTCCGAAGGGACTGCCGAGCAGCCAGTTGATTCTCGAGCTTGAGAGCAGCATTTTGGACATCTCGAAGCGTTGTTTCAGCAAAATCGCGCTTTTCGCCAGGGCTGATTATGCGATCAAGCTCATCGTGCGCTGTCTTGATGGTATTTCGTGCAAGTGCCGAAACTGCAGGTTTGAGCGGCATGTCTCCAGGTAGAACTGCCTCGCAAATTGATAGTGAGTTGGGCAGGATGAAGCAGGAGGCAACTTCGACAGAGGCTGGAAAGACTCTTATGATTAATTCTAAATGAACATGGGAAAACCCAGCATAGCCGCCTCAAACTGGACACTGCAGGAAGGTGTATTGGGATGCGCCAATCAATCGTCGTGCATTTGCACTTTACTGCACCTGATGCGCACAGAGCCTTGCAAGAATGCCTGTATTCTCACTCGAGTCTGCCTAACAGGATGCCTTCCAGCCGTCCTGTAATGTTTTTTGGGGAGGATCTAATTACGAAGAACTTCCTCTTTTACGGCTGTTCCTTCTCCCTCCATCGCCAATTACGAGAATGGACCTGCGTCAAAATTTAAACCGACCTCCCAAGCGACAACGGATAGATGACGAAGGCGATGCCCATTTCCAGCCCGCCTTCTCTTACCATGCGCCCTCGTGGGGCCAGAACTACAACCCTCCTGCTACAACATCGGTTCATGATCAGCGACACTGTAGCACATTCTCCAACGGTACTTCAACTATACCAAATGCGACTCCAGTCCATACTCCCTGGAGGACTCATAACCATTGCAACAATGGATGGGACAGTTATTACCCCCAGCCTGGTTATACAGGACACCTTGCAACCGATGCTCCCAGTCAAAACAACCAACAGTTACAATGGCATGCATCAGCAATTCCCACCCTCCCAGCGACCGATCCATGGCTATCGCTTTACTCTATGCTTCCAACTCATGTTGCACCGTTGCAGCCCCATACCCCGATGTATGCTACATGTTACGACCAGTCCCTCGTTCCGCAGACTTTGTCAAGCCAGTCAAACGTGAGCTTGCAGTGGTCAGAGTCCTACGAAGGACAAGACTTGCCACCATTCATTCCAGGTGATAGTACAAAAACCCGTCTTCTTGCAGACGAGGACACAAGTATTACGGAAACCCAAGACACAACTGTTTGTTTCGGCATGGTGAGTGCTAAAAGAGACTCTTTCGGTCGCTCAAGTACTAAGTTCCAGATCTTGGGCATCTCTGCTCGATACGAGCAAAAGGGAGTCACTCAGCAGAATTTACCGACACAATTTCCTGTCAAGCTCGAATCTTCAACTCGCTTTATTGCCGAGAACATCGCCGAGGTTGTGGGACGCATAATGTCTGAACACGGGCAGGTTGTACAGGGTCTTCTTGACGAGACCTCCCTGGATCTCCATGCGTCGTGTACAATTGACAGCTCTCAGACACTTGAGCTTCAGAAAGACCCACGGACTCTATCGACGGTACCATGTACCCTAGAAATCACGGTTTACGGTCCAAAGGACTTGTTTGACGAGCTGGGGCCATGGTTTGATGACTACCAAATTTTCCTGCAAGACCCAAGAGAATGCCACCGGGATGTCCCATACTGCAATCCCCATCGGCTCTCGTTACAGGACTTCTCATCCGCCCAACTGCTTTCAGAAGTGATCGCCCAGAGTCCTAATGCTCTGCAGCTAGAGGCTATCCCCCAACAGCCTGATCTATTGAACGATTTGAACAGCCATGAGGATCTGGAGGAAGCTTCGCAGCCATCGGCGATCAAGCGCGACCTCCGAAGGTTGGTGTTCATATCCTTTATTCGGACTTGGCAGAAGCTTACAGGTTATTAGACATCAAAAGCAGGCTCTGACATTCATGTTACGTCGAGAACTTGGGTGGGAGTTCGATGGGGGGCCAAATCTTTGGGAGATAATGGACACAGACCAAGGAAGACTGTAAGTCAACGACTATTCCGTCTTGGCTTTCTGGGCTAGCTCACTTATACCGCAGATTCCTGAACCGTGTCTCCAATGAGTCGCAATCGGAAGTGCCCCCTCAGTGTTGTGGAGGCATCGTTGCTGATCCTATGGGACTTGGAAAGACACTGACGATGATCGCGTTGGTGGCGACAGACGTTGAAAGCAGTGGAGATGTGGCGGATGCTGATGAGGGGTGTCATCCAGATGTCCCTGCAACTCTGATCGTCGTGCCTCCTCCCTGTAAGATGTTGAACGTTTTCTCGTCCACAGTGGTTAAGCTAACATCATGCAGTGATGGGAACATGGGAAGAGCAACTTACCGAGTTCGTCTCTATGTCGACAGTGAGGCACCAAGCTAACAGCATTATAGGCATGTTGTTGAGGGTCGTCTGACTTATCGTCGGCATCATCGGGAAGACCGATTGAGATCATTGGATGAGCTCAAGGCTTTCAATATTGTACTGACAACATACCACACAATTTCTGCCGAATGGAGCCATTCAAATAGCTCAAAGACCTCTTTCATGTACTCTGTTCGATGGAAAAGGATAATTCTTGACGAAGGTTAGCTTCAGTCGTGCCTTCAATTGCGATTAAACTGACAAGCTAGCACATCTCATCCGCAACGGCAACTCAAGGATGTCGCAGGCCATATGCGCTCTCGACTCTAGATCACGATGGGCGGTAACAGGGACCCCTTTGCAGAACCGACTTAGCGATCTTGCGACCCTCTTCAAGTTCATCAGAGCACACCCTTACACTGACCGAAGATGTTTCGATGCCGACATATCACATCTCTGGAAGGTCGGGCAGTATCAGGAAGCTATCAAGAGGCTCAAACGACTGTCCAAATGCCTGCTTCTTCGACGCGACAAAGGGACGGTCAGTCTTCCAGCTAGGCGCGACCTGCAGTGCCCTGTCGACTTCAACTCGGAAGAAAGAGCCTTGTACAACAGGTTGCGCGAAAAGGCTATTGTCAGTATAGACGAGGCTATGTCAAAGGATGTCGACTCTTCGAAAACAGGATCATATGTCAATGTCCTACAGCAGATTGATTCACTACGGCTCGTGTGTAATCTGGGGCTGCACTACGATGCAAGACACGGAAAGTCACAACGTAACCCACATGCTGAATCTTGGACGAGTGTCGCGCAAAATACCTTCAACATGCAGCGAGAGATGGGACCTATTGACTGTCTCCAATGCTCATCAACGCTGGACATTACGGAGACGGAATTGGAAGATCCTACAATTACGCCGCAGAGGCCTCTCTTCTTCAAATGTCTTTCGTTCATTTGTTCCGATTGCGCACAAAGACTCAAGAAAACTGCCAAATGCAGCCACAGCCCATCGTGCATCATGGCGCCTGTTTCTACGAGCGGCCAGGCCTTGGAGTCGACCTTGTCGGATATGCTGCCGCAACCAGAAAGAGGCTTGCCGTCCAAGATAGAAGCATTGCTCGCAGATTTCAAGGCTCTCCCTCCAGTTGAAAAGTGGTATGTACCTATTTCTAGCAACGGTTTGTGGATACATGGTGGCTAACATCTCTTAGCATTGTCTTCTCGACATGGAGGTTGACTCTCGATCTTGTCGAGGCTGGACTCAATCAATCGTCAATTCCGAGCGTTCGCTTCGATGGTAAAGTACCACAGAAGGACAGACAAAACATCGTGGAAAGGTTCAGGCATGATCCGTCAGTGCGTGTCATGCTCCTGACTCTATCTTGTGGTGCAGCTGGGTAAGTAACATCAGTATGATGCGACCGTAAATACTGACCCTGCCAGTCTCACCTTAACAGTTGCAACCAGAGCATACCTCATGGAACCGCATTGGTGAGTGCATTTTGAAGTTCTTAATGGACATGCACTCATTCTTTAGGAACCCGACTCTGGAAGAACAGGCATTAGCACGTATCCATCGTATCGGACAGTCGCGGGAGGTCACTACGGTCCGATTTTACGTGCGAGATACATTTGAACAGGTATGCTACACCGACTGGGCCAGTACATGGCTAATTCCCTCTAGCAAGTCATCAAGATCCAAGAGTCAAAGAAGTACTTGGCAGGGTTGTTGCTATCGCCACATGACAATGGGAGCGCAAGCGAGAATCTGGGAAGACTACAGGTCCGTTGTCACCGAATGAGGTGATATAACTTACTAACGCTCTCCAGGAACTCATATCGCTCATTTAGACGAAATCCTGCTGGAGCTAGTTGGGAGAGTAGACGATCGGGCGCGAAAGGAGAAAAGGAGAGGTAGGTATAAGTGGGAGAACAATATATGAAGAATATGTGATGTTTATTCTTTTTGCACTTTTTCTATTGTCTTGGGTGAACCTTCCGATCGATCTCAATTATTATTTTGCGTCTGTTATTGAGTCTGGCTAATGTTGAAAGACCAAAATAAAGGAAGTAAATGGGACAGAGAGGACAAAAAGGGAAAAATCCGCATACGATCAGCGCTTGCTGGTATGCGGGAAACCCAGTTGAACCATGAACAAGTGTTCATGGTTCAACATGCACTTACCTGCAGGGCTCATGGGCACCAGCCATTAGGCCATCCCGTCAACACCCCACGTCGAAGGATATTGTACTTGTTTCAATATATAAGAGCTCTCTCTTGGTCTCGTGGTGCTGGTGGCGTCGAATAGGGAGGCTGCTTTGAAGTTTGTCTGGTGTTGAGTTTGGGTGCCTGGGATCTGGGGCGAGGAGGTCCGAGTGGATGGCCACCTACGATTTAGGTGTGGGTGAGGTGTCGAAACTCGGTCGTTATTAGAGAATGTTCGTTTTGAAGCTCTTTTGAGCTGCTAGAATGCTTGGTCCAATATGATCCGGAGTGTCGTTGCTGAAGGCGGAAGTTGTCTTTGGACAGGCGCTGAAAGGGAGCCTCATGTGCTCTTACCCACGATGCTTTGAGCTAGAACGGCCAGGCAGCTTTCTAGAAAACATATATCCATCTTCTTTTCTGAAATTGGTCTTTGCAATACTCTCTGTGTCTGTCATGGAGGCCTGCGATCGAGTGAAGACAGTCCCAGCCCAACGGAGCTGCTAGGCCAGCTATCCAGGCCAGCGTGGTACCACGCCTTATAGCCCTTCAATAATGGCTAAGACATCCCACAACACATATTCGACCTACGACTAATCCGGACCTGCCTTCTAGGCGTCGCCCCAGGCTCTATTGTTCGGGATGCCGAAGAAGTCGCTCGTCGCGTCAAAGTAGGCGAACAAGGGACCACTCCTGACAAAGCGCCTGGCAGGCCTCTCGGTCAAAACTCATCGGGGTGCCTTCCTTTATCCTATTGATGGGTGTTCTCGATTTCCTGTCGGTCTGTACAGACTCATGCGTTAAATGCGTCACCGGGTGCTGTATTGAGCACCGTCAAGCCCAGACATAAGCCGCACACGACTCGAACGACATCCCGCGATACTTATCACAGGTTCGCTTCCAATCATCGCGATAGCGTTCCAGGAGTTGCGCCGTCATCCGACGGAGGTTGAGAATTGGCTGTCTTGCCGATGAGTCACCCCAGCAATCTTCCCGAAAAAGAAGATCACACCGCGTATAAAGCAACCACTTAGTGCTCAAGCGATACGACTCAACATCTTCACCCAACTCCGCTCATCATCAAAATGACAGCACCAATCTTCAAACTCGAAGCGACAGCCCTCAACGCAATTCGCTCCCTCCCTCCAGACATCTACCTCGTCCACGCAACAAACTGCATCGCAGAGTGGGGCGCAGGCATCGCAGCTGAACTCGCAACCGTATTTCCATCAGCATGCAAAGAGTATAAAAACTTCTGTAACTCCAACGTATCAGCAGGCGCATGCCAGATCATTCCACCTCAACCTTCCGACGTAGCCAGCGGGGCGCCAAAGGTACACATCGTGTGTCTCTTCACGAGCTATGGGTACGGTAGACCCAACCCGAGGACGGGAAAGCCTGGGAAGGACTCCGCGGGGAAGATATTGACGCAGACGAGGATGGCATTGAAGGATATGAGGGGCCAGCTAGAGGGGAAGCAGGATGTGACGATCTATTCGCCCATGTTTAATTCGGGCGCTTTTCGGGTGCCGTGGGAGAAGACGAAGGCGGTCATTGAGGAGGAGTTTGATGGGTTTGAAGGGCGTTGGTTGGTCATGGCACCGCCGTCTTAATGATGGCGGTGAGAAATGGCAGTCGATAACACATTCCACGATGAATCATCAGCGGCTGTGTTTAGCAGTTGACATTGTAGTCTTCCAAGCGGAAAATGCTAGATTGTTGTCGAATTGTCCGAATTGTGTTCCAGCTGCTGGGAAGCAAAAGGGTCATGCTCTAAGGCGTAGGGCACAAAAATAGAATAGCGTACGCTAGTCTAAACTTGCATGAACTGTCTAAATTGTTTCGTCTACTAGGCCATCTTGTAGTCTCTGATTCACCATGCCCTTCATGCCAGCCCTGGATTGTTTGTATAGTCCATCGTGGGTTGCTTTAACCCACAACCACGTTGGTGTCTTAGCTGGCTGCTTGGTTGCTTTCTTGGCTTCTTTCCGTGCTTTGGCAACTTTGGCATCCTCAGCTGCGCATGCATTTCCGGGGGCCTTGTTTTTCTGTTCCTCAAGAGGTTGCTGGTTGAAGAATGGGAAACACCTCATATTCGTTTCTTCCAATTATGGTATGCAGAGCCTGGCTCTCAGAAGATGGCATAGTGTTGACGACGTTATAGTAGGCCTTGGAGTGTTTCTGTAGGGACTGAAGTTTCCTTGGGTGATGAATCTGACAAAGCGGGTAGACTCAAAATTGTCCGTGGACTCAATGTTGAGACTTCCACTGAAGGCATTTATATCCTGGGGGTAATAGGCACGGATGATGTGCTTTACTTCAAGTGTCTTGAAGAGAGACCAGACGCAACCCTCCGGAGAGAAGTTGGGGAAAACGATAGATCGTCCTGACAGACCGTTATCCGGCACACCATATCAGCGGGGATGGAGACCGAGCTCCAACCTTTTCACCTTCAGTAAGGATGCTGGAGTCTACTTGCCTCCAGCAGCTCTTGAAGGATCTTACCGACATGGCTGTGGGCGCGCGCGGAAAGGCCGCGGCGGAGCAAGTTGTCGCCGCCGCCAGCCTGACCAGAAGCTTCACCCTCACGATGAGGGGTGGACGAGACCGCAGTGGCCTGAGCCTTCGTTAGGGCTTTATTGAGGTCGATGTAGATATCGGTGATGAGTTTGCGATTGCGCGAAAAGACTTCGACGTTGAGGGAGTTGTCAAAGATGAAAACGCGGTCATTAATGAATGACGTGATTCTGTTCAGGGTTGAGCACACTGCGCGGAGATTTTTGAGGGAATCTTTCTTGGAAGAAGAAGTGATCTTGCAGTAGAGCTCAGCGGGTAGATGGAACAGATGTACCCGGGATCGGAGTTGAGCAGGGCAAAGTCGTTCGCGATAGACTTTCCTGGTTCATATTTTGCAAACTGACAGGATGTGGGCTTCAAAAGCCATAGCGTCGAGGGTTGAATGAGGGGTTCGCTTGACATAGAGCTTCTTCTTTGAAGCATCAATAAACGTTCGGTGAGCGTTAGTGAGGGCTACATGCTCATCGCTATCAGTATCACAAAGTGTGTTGTAAGCCTTGGTGGTCGCAGGGTCGTCAATAGAGATAGAGGAGTCGGCCACCTCATCACCCTCGGTACCCTCACTGACGCGAACCAGTACACGATGTGCTACCACGCTGGATTCGCCTATAGCAGTGGAATGTCAGTCGCAATGCAGAGGTAAATGTCAGATTCACTCACTTATTCACGTTCACAGCACCTGGTGTAGTAACCAGGATATGCTCCTAGGTAGCCATCACTGTTCGAATCTGCGAGTTATGAAATCACGCCCGTCAGCGCCGGAGAAGATACTGCGATATCCAGAGAGGAAGATGTTCTGGGCCACAACCGCGCTACTCACGGTCTGCTCTCTGCTGCACATGGCTTCTGGGATTGAAGTCGCGTTCTGCGCGTCGGTTCACATGCCTCAGAAGAATTCCCCTAAGGCCTTTGACGCTGGAGTAAATGTCGTAAAAGATAACCTCGATTTCTCATAAACGGTGTAGTCTCTTGTCTCTTATGCTTGAGGATCAGTGTTTGTGGTACTCAGGGTGCCAAAAGAATTGACCGCTGAAACCATAAGAGACGAAATAAGCGGATTACTTTATGGTAAATTGTAGTAGATCTTATTAGACTACTTTATTTTTATAGCCTAAGCTTTAGAGAACATTTCTTCTGTTACCTACCTGCCTGATTGCGCCTGCCTGGAGTGGAAGCGGGTCAACAACACATCTTCTGCTCTACAACAGGACTGGTTCTACCATCATGACAGCTCAAAAACAACGAGGAAAAAAGGAAAATAAATGTCAATTGATCAGAGAAGCAAAAAGATATCAGAGATGACTCTGGAAAAGGCAAAACAAAATGCGACCGAGGGGAATCGAACCCCTCTCTAACGCTTGGAAGGCGTTAATGCTAACCACTACACCACGGTCGCTAGTGATCTGATTGTTGAAGATCAGTCAGCTAATTCGGTTAATATCCGTCAAACAGTGTCGTATCGCAATATGTGCTCATAGCGCATTTGCTGTCGCTGTATTCACAGATCAGTATTCTCTCATCAACAAATGCATTGATGCAGTTGATCAAGCTGAGTTCTAACAAAGATAGATGAAGAAAAAAGCGCTCGGACAAAAACATAAACATCTGCTTACCATGCTCTTGCCGTGGCAGATCGGCAATTTGTTAACAACGGGTGTTCTGAGACGGGCATTTACGGAATCTACGCTCCAACCGCAACATCAATTGAGACTGCCCAAGCTTCCAATATTGACTTGCAGCTTCTGACGCCATTTTATTCTTGTCTGAGGCTCTTTCCCACTTGATATCGCATTCCATAACAGTGTAACAGCTTCTCCTGTGCACCTACCCTACATTTGACATCGGTAGATCCTTTTTCCGTAGCGCCTTCCCGCCTTACCGCAAGGCTCCAGCTACTGCATCATCACCATAGGTCTCCACAGCCCATCTCTACAACACCAGCTCAACATAACAACCGCCATACTTCCGATCATTCATACTATCCACATACCCTCTTCACTTTAATCGATTAATTATCACACACTCAGACCTCCCATCATGGCATCCACAGATCCCAAGACAACAGACGACAAGCCTGTCGAGCAGAAGCCAGAGCAGAAGCCCGCGGCTCTCGGCGAGGACGACGAGTTCGAGGACTTCCCTGTTGATGGTATGTCCAAATCCATCAGTACCCCGTCCCCTGCAGATAACTAACGAGATCCAGACTGGCCTGAGGATCAGACCGAAGCTGCCAAGGGTAGCGGCGAGACCAAGCACCTCTGGGAGGAGAGCTGGGATGACGATGACACAAGCGATGATTTCTCACAACAGCTCCGGTAAGTTCGTACGCTGTCTCTTTCTTGGGTTAGCAACTAACGAGTGTACAGGGAGGAGCTCAAGAAGGTCGAGGCCAAACGTCGATAGAGTCACAAAGACGACCACAAACGCGCGACGAGCCGGGTGATCCCCGTGTTTTCACAGACTACAACATGCGCCCCCATGCATTCAGTAATGAAAGACGGCATCAATAAATCTCGAGCGAGCAAGGAGAAATCAATGGTTTAGGAGTGCCGACGCAGCAAGGAAGAAGACAAAGCTGCAAACAATATCTTTGTATCCGGAAATGAAATACAAACAGTGTTGGACTTGACCTGTTTTATGACAAGGCCCAACCTGTACCAAGAACACAGTGGAGGAGACCAGCAGGAACCCACAGATCAATCAAGCACGATCAATAATGACGACGTCGATGACACGGAAGCCCCAGCACCTGTTGAAAATGTGAATGTCTTCACTTCGGACCCTAGCCTCCGGGAAAAGCCCCGTTGCGATTGTACCTGCATTCAGGGACCCCCCACCCAGGGATGCTGGAATGAGGATTATTGCCAGTGCATCGACTGCTCCTGCCTCGCATGCAATTGCTGGCCAGAAAATGCGCTTGATGTAGACAATTCTCCGGAGCAGGCGTCTGACACACTACCGGTGTTACCCGTCGGAGAAGGTACTTGGGCTACATTGAGACGAGCACGAGAAAACCCACAGCTTGCCCGGATTGCAGAGCAAGTGTACCAAGTGGCTAGAGCGCAAGAAGTGCCCCCTCGCAGACGTGAGCCCCTCCTTTTGGGCGAGGATGAACTTCCTGTCCCAATTAAAGAGCAGCTGAGTCGAGTGACGAGAGCGCCAGACACCTCGCGCCGCCACAGACGTTATACGGATCTGGAGGATCGTGAACCCCGCGAGGAGTGGGATGATGTGTGTCTAATGAATTTGAGACGAGCCTTGTCGTCTGCAAAACACCATCACGATCTGCCTCACCCTGCGATAGATCCAAAACCTAACAACACCCCAGAACTCAGCAACACCTCTTCAGACCGCATATTGGAAGCCCTGAAGAGCGTAGACAAATCTTTTCGTCTTCTCCAATCCGCGTTGGATCGGCGGGATCGTTGGGGAGGTTCGGCAAACAGTTCGCGTCCTCAAATAAACGGGCAGGCTCAACAACAGGTCCAACCACCATGGCCTTGGAGCATATTGCACCTTTTGGAATCACAAAGATCACCTCAGTGTCGACGCTCGACGGGGAGTACACAACCGGATCGTCAGCCTTACACGCCTCGCCCAATTCCCGAGAGGCTGGGTACAAGTTCGGTTCCACTCAATGCGCAGCCGCTGGCAGAGGTCGAGCGGGCGGGACAGGACGATGCTCGTGAGGAGGAAAGGCGCAATGGCAATGGCGAAAAGTCTGATCCTGGCTCGAGCAAGAGGTTGTCTGATCATGCAATTGAGCCTCGACCAGAGAAATGTCCGAGAAAATCCAAGTCTGATGAGAAGGGGAAGGAGCGTATGGTATGATAAACGTATCGGGCATGAATTATGGAAGCAGAGCTTGAGAACAGTTATCGAGTAGTCTAGTCAATTAATAAAGCGCACACAGCGAAGTCTTGAAAAGCAGATAATGTTTTTAATGGCGCTTTTACGCCTCTATTGGTATTTGGTATTCAATTACTTTGCTCTGCTTTGCTACAGACTAGCTCTTCCCGCCCGGCCTTTTTCCATTTTCATAGCCCCGTCATCAACAGGTTCATAAACGTCGTACTCCAACAGCATTGGATATTATTTACTTACTGGACAGAGCAGTAACACCGGGCAGCTCCTTGCCCTCGAGGAGCTCCAAGCTGGCACCACCACCGGTGGAGACGTGGCTGAGCTTGTCCTCGACACCGTACTTCTTGGCGACGGTGGCGGTGTCACCACCTCCGATGATGACGATCTTGCCGTCCTTCTGGACAGCGTCGACGACGGCGTCGAGGGTGGCCTTTGTGCCGTTGGCGAACTTCTCGAACTCGAAGACACCGGCGGGACCGTTCCAGAGGATGGTCTTGGCCTCGGCGATGGCCTCCTTGTAGAGCTTGACGGACTCCTCGCCGCAGTCAAGTCCCTGCCAGCCGTCGGGGATACCGTCCTTGTCGGTGGCGTAGCCGGTGTTGGCGTCCTTGTCGAACTTGTCGGCGGTGATGTAGTCGACGGGGAGGACGAGCTTGACGCCCTTGGCCTTGGCCTTCTCAACGAGGCTGCCGACGGTCTTGGAACCGGCCTCGTCGAAGAGGGAGTTTCCGATGGACACGTTCTCGAGGGTCTTCTTGAAGGTGAAGGCCATGCCACCGCAGACAATCAAAGTGTTGACCTTGTCAAGGAGGTTGTCGATGAGCTGGATCTTGTCGGAGACCTTGGCACCACCGAGGATGGCGAGGAAGGGGCGCTGAGGCTCCTCGAGAGCCTTGGCGAAGTACTCGAGCTCCTTCTTGACGAGGAAACCGGAGGCCTTCTGGGGGAGGTCGACACCGACCATGGAGGAGTGAGCACGGTGGGCAGTGCCGAAAGCGTCGTCTGTTTTCGTTAGCATTGTGCATGTTGGTAGATGTAGACTGGATACTCACTGATGTAGACGTCACCAAGAGCGGTAAGACCCTTGCGGAAAGCCTCAACCTGAGCCTTGTCGGCCTTGGTCTTGTTACCCTCCTTGTCCTTGGAAGAGCCCTCCTCCTCAATGTGGAATCGGAGGTTCTCAAGGAGGATGATGGAGCCATCCTCAGCCTTGCTGACGATCTCCTCGACCTCGGGGCCGACACAGTCGGGGGCGAAGGTGACCTTCTTGCTCAGGAGCTTCTCGAGCTCGGCAACAACAGGCTTGAGAGAGTACTTCTCGTTGGGAGAGCCGTTGGGGCGGCCGAGGTGGGACATGAGGATGACGGACTTGGCGCCATTGTCGAGGGCGTACTTGATGGTGGGGAGGGCACCGACAATTCGCTGGTTGTTGGTGATGTTCTTGTCGGCGTCGAGAGGGACGTTGAAGTCGACCTGGAGGGGTTTTGTTAGCTGACTGCATAGCGGGGTATTACTGAGGATTGCGATGTTGAAAATGATTGCTAGCAATTGCAACTGCTTGATGATATGACTCAAGACTTTTCGAGAGTAATCGCCTCGATTGATGATCATAACATGTGGTGATGCGATGCAGTGCGGGGAGCTCAACCAAGCTCAACAATCATAACCGCGGGGTCATCAGCAACTTTTTCAGCTGTGTCTTGTACTTACTCGGATGAGGACCTTCTTGCCCTTGACGTCGACGTCAGTGATGGAGAGCTTGTTGGACAGCGACATGATTGCGATGATTTTAGGATGAAGAAAAAAAGTTGATGAGGAGGGAGGAAGAAGAGAGTTTGAGGGGAATGTCTGGTAGTAAATAGTACGCGGACATGTACCTCTGTTGCTACCGCAGACACTCAGGTGGGGGTCAATTTCAACGCGATGACGCCGGCGGGGCTTTCGCGGCTGGACTCGAAGGTGGTGGGATGATGGAAACCCCTGGACAAGACGCTTTAGCCATGAATCTGGCGTGAGGTATCTTGTTATCAAAGTTTTTCTGTATCTGCCTATAATTCCCATGACATGATCGGTGTCGGTGTCGTCTCGGTCAAGTCTTGACCTGTCAAGCCCACTCTGCTCCCAAATCACTCACTCAACCCAACCTCTGCACGGACTTCAATGTCCTTGTACACGATATCTCAGTCTTTACACATCGCCGGGTTACGGAAATACCTCCCGGCTTCTGGCGATGCGGATGTAGACTTGCCCGGAGAGACGCGGACTGCTTTACGTTATACTACATCGCCGAGACATGTGCTGTTACGTACAATGCAATACCTTGTTGGCTGCGACTGAAACAAAAAGACGATCACTCAAACCATGATATGACCCACCATTGAGAATACCGTGTTGACGTTAAAGATTGGCATATAAATAATTGTCGTGAACGTGGTAGGCTGAGCATCCATGATATGAGGTATAAGCTAGCAAATAGAATATGGCAGAATCCCACGTTGAGAGCTGATCTGATCTGATACATGAAACCCTTGACATGTATTTATTATGCTCTATCGCCACAAATTCCTCAGACCACTTACATCTCGGTCAATTATATCAGGACAGGCCACGCCATATTCCTTTCCTTTGTTGGATCCCCTGGCATTATTGTACTTAACCGCCGAAGTCAATCCCGGTCCGTCAGCCCTACCAAACAAGCAAGCACGATACTTCCACGATGACAGCACAGCTCATACTTAACCACCTACTATGCGAGATATGACAATCATGATATTAGAAGTTTCGCAGCGTTCGACGATCTTGTAGACGAATATCTCACATCTCATTCACATCTAATCACCATGTCATTATCGTCAATCGAAACTCAGCATATACGTAAAAAATGGGCCAGCAATTGTATTGTTTCTACCCTAAACAACAAACTCCTTTTCTTTTTACCATCCCAAACAGATCATTTTACTTTATTTCTTACAATAGATTCGACATCTAAGCCTTCTGGAGATCGAAGTGGAAAGAGCGGATAATTGAGTCCGTGTCGTCAATAGCGAGAGGACGCACATCAGCCAGGTCCTTGATCTTGGCAGTACTATTATCGGGTTAGTATATGGAAGTTCAAAGCTGAGGATTGGTGCAACTTACACTTGCTTGATCTGGTCATCAGTCATGTTCAGTCCGAGCTGCTCAACACGACTCTTGATGGCGTTCCAGCCAGTCAATCTAGACGCGAAGTGAACATATCGGGACATGCCGAAATCAGCAGGGTCGATGATCTCGTATGTGCTGGGCTGGTTGAGGATGGCCTTGGCGTGGATACCGGCCTTGTGGGTGAAGGCACAGAAACCGGTGATGTAGTTGTTGAAGGGGACGTTGATCTCGACGGCCTCGGCAACGAGATCCTCAATCTCCTTGAGCTTGTGGAGCTTGTATCGAGAGGTGACGTAGTCGTGGCTGTTGACGATCATGCGGGCCAAGAGACCTCCGAGAGGGGTGATACCGTTACGCTCGCCGATTCCGAGAACTGAGGTGTCGATGTGGGTGGCGCCGGCCTCGAGGGCAGCGTGGGCGTTGGCGATGGCACAGCCAGTGTCGTTGTGGACTAGATTTGTTAGTTCTGGTGTTTTGGGGTGTCAATTGGGGATTCTTACAATGGCACTCGATGTCGCAGCCGACAACACCACGGAGAGTGCGGACAAGGTCGTAGACCTGGCGAGGAGAAGCGCAGCCGACAGTGTCAGCGACACCAACACGGTGAACACCCTCCTTGTCAACAGCCTGGTAAAGGCTGAGAAGGTCGACAAGATCACTTCGGAAAGAGTCCTCAGAAGAGAATCGGACCTCCTTGCCTTGGCTCTTGATGTATCGGATAACCTCAATGGCAGACTCCTTGATGTAAGTCATGTCCTTTCCGTGAGAGTGCTCTCTCAAGAACTGAGAAGTGCCAATAACGACATCGACACCGTCGACTCCTGTCTCAACGGCGACCTTGGCATCTTCCATCTAATTGAGTATTAGCTCAGGCTCGAGCTGGGTAGCATTGATTGGGGACTTACTGTGCATCGCACGTGAGTTAGGATCTTGGCCTTGAGGCCAAGCTTGCAGATCTCCTCGCAGTCCTTGCGGGACTGGGGAGAAGCGAGAGGGCTGGTAAGCTCAATGTACTCGACACCAAAGTCAGAGAGAGCCGTGGCACTATAAACTGTTAGGATTCGAAGTTCGGTGGCAAGGAATTAGGTTCGTCGTACATCTTGATCTTGGTCTCTGTTGGGCAATGTCAGTGAACAGCTCTTGTAGCTCGTATGGAGATGGGTGTTGACATACCTGTGTCAAAGTAGGCATTGGCAAATTGCTCTCCCTCTCTCAAGGTAGACTCAATGATCTGGAACTTGTTGGTGTTGGAGAGGAAGTCGCCGACCGACTGGTAAGGCAGCGAAGCATTGTGATGAGGCTTGTGGATGGTGGGAGCAGTCCCGTTCTCTGTGACCTCGACGTTTGACATGATGGGCGATATAGGTCTAAATGAATAGCAATAAAAGAACCTGGGGTATAAGATGAAAGAAGAAGGTGATTCCGAAGAAGAGAGAGAATTGGAAAGTGGAAAAGTCAAAAGTTGGGGCCTTTTTGGGTTATTTACCTACAAGAAGGCTTCATTGGTGGGGGCGGGGGAGGAGGCCATGTATTGCCTGTGCTGTATGGTGTACTAATGGCTAAGCTCCGAATGGCGGAGGGGGAAAAAAAGTTTCCAAAGGAGTGACGCAGTTGGACCATGACACTATCTGTTGATACGCCAGAACGAGGGCAAACTCTGCTAGCACGGTACAAAGACTCGGACCCTTGACCGGGATTATTCCGATCAGTAGAGAATTACTCACTGGGAATTATCAGGTAGTTTGAATCATACTCTGCTGCAGTCACATTCTACTGCATTGGTTAAAGGTAAGACAAACGGATGGTTGCTGCTGCAAGGTACTCTTTAAGGAACGGAAGCTACACCAACAATACCTCAATTGGACAAATTCTTCACCTCTTGTGTGTCCTTCTGATGCTCCATTCCCACCTCCAAGCTATGACGAACTCAATTGCCCTTGAACATGTCTGATCAACACTGCTGAATCCACTACCCTTTGCCCCCTTGAACTCTTGAGTCAGACGCCGAATATCGGCACCACCGTCACTTACTCACAGGGGGTCCCTTGTTTTTTGCGGGGTTAGGCACTTCAAAGCGCAACTACGTATTCTGAACACCCCGATTTGTATGAAGCTGTAGCTGTAGCTTTTTATTTTTTGCATGAGTGTCGTGTGCTTGGTATCTCCCCTGTACTCAATTGCAAACTCTGACTGTACGAGAAACAACAAATGACCAAGCCTGGAAAAGCCTATTTCTGACGCCACAACGGCATTATTGACGAGCTATTGGCTTCGACGACGCACAAACGACGCCCAAATGCATGAGGCTACTGGGTCTTATGTGAGCTTTGACTCGAGCTTGCGAAGCTACCGTTGTCCTCTACACGGGCAATGATGGTTCAATTGATCATGCACACATTTAACCCAGCAATTGACAATCAGACGCAGATGTGAAAAGAGATCAATTCATGTCATTTTAAACATCTCCCTACCCGAAACGCCAAACGAGACGCAAGCTATAAATCTAAACAAGGCCCGTATCCCAAACCGACGAAACAACAACAAAATGGAAGATGCCATGCTAGGCAATTGCTGCGCGCAATACTCGCAAATCGCTGGGCTCTGAAGCCGCATTGTCGAATCATGCAGTATAAAACAAAGAAAAAAAATCCCAACGCCGTTTCTATGTGATGGCTTCACTAGTCGTCGCAATGAAGTGTTTCGATACCATCGACCTGCAACTGGCTCGACGTCTATCTGACGACGTTCTGACGATGCGGTAAGTTTAATCAGAGGCGGAGTTGGTCAAGGAGAGGTATGCTGTCCAGGCGATACCAATTGTAGACACGAAAGGCTATAAGAATGTTAGCGATAGGTCAAAGACAGTCTCTTGCGAATTGACATACCAGCTGGAACTGAACAGGCATCAAACGGAAGTTGACGATCTGGACAGCAGGCCACACAAGATAGTTGGCCTTGAGAGTAGGAATGTACATATCCCTAAGCTTGTTGGACACAGCACGTCGACCACCACCCTCAGCGATAGTCATGGTAGTGTAGAAGACAGCCAGACCGAATGGCGCAAAGATAATCTGATCGAAAGCAACACGCTTCATGGCGGGAGCAAAAGCGCTCGACTTGGTGACAGGGAATACCTGCGAGAGGAAACGGAACCACTTGAACTGCACAGGCGCCATGCAGAAACCGTAGGCCATGAAGCGGGTCAGACGCTCAAAGTCGAACGGGGGAGGGAGACCGGTGGAGTTGGGGATCAGGTCACGATCGTAGAAGGGGTTCTTGCGGTCGAGTTCGTGGATCTCAATAGCGACGCCATCGTCCTTCTTGAGACCGCCGGGTTGGCGGACGGCTCGTTCGCGAATGGCAGTAATGGACTGGGCGACTGTGTCTGCGACGCCTCCGAGGATGGCGTTTGTGACCATCATGGTCATGACTGCGGGTGGTTGTTAGCTATGATCGACCGTCGATTTGGTGAAGGTGACGTACGTGGTCGCTCGTCATAGTACGAGTTGAATCGCGCGGTAAGTCTTGCGATGAAAGCCATTTCGATTAAGAAGATGATGGTATGCAACAGAGGCTATATCGAAAGATGTCGTCAGCGTCGGGCCCAACAGCGCAAAAGAGGAAACGAAGCCGTGAAACAGAATATGGAAATAAAAGGGAAGTAATATGTGTGTAGCACACACAAAAGAGAAAAAAAAGTCGTCAACAAGAATTAAAGAGATTTGGAGCGATGACGATAGAGCTGGATACGTAGTTGGGGAAAATACTGGGGAAGCTAAAGTGGCGACTGATCATAGAGTTGGCAGCCCAGCCCAGCACAGAGGGCCAGAGCGAGCAGCAACGTCAGGTAAACGACAAAAAAACAGGGTGAAACTTACGATGCGACCGTAAATGTACTTTGAGTTGATGGAGCGGACAAACCGCCTCTGAGAGAGTTCCCACGTCATATTGACCGAATAAAAGACAGTATCGCGATAGTAAAAGACGATGCGATGGATGGGGAAGGAAAAAGAGAACAGAAAGGTCAAAAGGTGGGTGAGCGCGCGTGTCAGGTTCTCTCGCTGCAGTGGTTCGGTCGGATCTCCTTCTCAAGGGCGGGTTCTTCCCTATTATAATATGACGACAGTTTTTTTCCCCTTCGTTCCACCGCACAGTCTCCGTGGGGCTGACAAGGACTTGGCGAATTCAGGAGATTTGAACAGAGAACACTCTGGCGTCTAAAGGCGCGCAGACAATATTGGGCAGTCGACAAAAGATAAAGATGGTGGAAACAAAAGAATATGTGTGAGAAAAAAGAGAAACAGGAATTGGAGAGGGGATCAAAAACAAAGTCATGCGACACCCCCAACCACTTCAAAGTTGGGCAGAAGAGGAGAGGAATTGGCAATGCATTGGCATTTCAGCTGCCTTACCTTGTGAAGGAAGAAGCGACAGTGCATCGTCGCTTATATTCAAACGGTGTCACATAAACAGTAATCTGCACTATATTCTCCACGTTTCCCCTCCTCATTTTAATCCTTTGACACTGTACGGTAACCTTCACCAACCAACTGGATGACGATATCGTTCCTGAATCCCCAAAACTCTACAACCGTTGCACATGCGATATCTCTACCGGCGATTTCTATTCCTGTATATATCTTCACTGTCTTTAAGCGCTGATACGCTACCCCTTGTCGTTTTACTGTGGATCTACCTTTCCGGGGATCCCGGCCGGTTAAGAGCGCAAGCCGGCTCCGAGGGTCCGTTAATCTGTTACAATACTGTGACCAATAACAAGACTCAAACATTTCGACTTGACGCTGCGTTGAATGTATGAGTATCATGGTGTAAGCTTAGACAGTATCACTGCCGCTGAAGCATGTAACCGCTGGTGTCGTTGCGTACGTTTCATCTTGGGGCAGTGCTACGTACGGCGTTGGTGGACAAGGCGTATCGCCAGCCAGCTTACTCTTGGCCTTGAGGCTCAGTCTACTGCACCTCAGCACTGCTGTAACAGGGCGGCTGGCCTTTACGCTTCAGCCTATGAGCTTCAAAGAAGTAGAACGCAACTCGCTACTGTACTATGAACTGTCAAGAAAGTCTTTATTGCTGGCTTGGTCACGTGGTCATCCAGCCATGAATCACCTCAGCCTAGAGCACCAGCCGGGGACCTGCTCATTGCTCGTTGCTAGTTGTATTGATGCCTGCCAATATCAACAGAACGCTGCTCTAGATATTATTTGATTTGGGGTTCATATTGCCGCAAGTGTTGGTCGTGCTAAACCAGTCGGGTCGGATCGAGTCGAGAATTCAGGGTCCAGCGCTGATGCCGTCTTAATCCCGCCCATTGATCACCCTGCACTTTTATTCCGCACGCTGGTTAAGTGTGTCCTTTTTGTAGGCACTTCAGCTGGGCTGTTAGCTCAAACTCACCGCTGGCGTTTTACATGATCTATCTAGCTAATTGAGAACTTACTATACACATGAACCATGAACCAAGAACAATAATAAGAGTTTTCCGACGTGACCTGTCAACTTTCTCGCTATTGCCCTGTGTTCTGATTCTAAGCTCATCGTAATACAATACTACTGGGGGCCGTTTAACTAGTTTTCGCTGAAATATCGACTATGCATTATCGCTCAAGTAGCCGCCACATCTCAGCGATCCGATAACAGATGCCGGGTCCAAGTTGATATATGCCCAAGCCAACTCTAACCGGGCGTCGCTGCTCCACGGAGTCTTCATCGTCTTGTCAATCGACTTCTTCCTCAAGCCATAAACCTTCAAACTGAGCATCTGGGTCTACTTTCATATGTTTGAGGCACTGGTATGCGTCCCCTTCATCTACAAATACCCTGCCGTGCTTCATTGCTGTTTTGATCGTTTTGAGATTAACCTTGGCTCCCCCGTCTACCATTTGACGCACACATCTCATCACATTGTCCTTGTCCTTGTTCTCTCCTTGATTCGCTACACAGTATCCGAGAGCTTTAGCCAAAATCTCTTCCCAGGGCGTCAACCGGGCCCTAACAGAGCTTCTACCGACTATTGTATGCCTCATATTTGGATTTGCCCCTTTCTCAAGTAAGTGCTTAAGAGTCGAAGCGCCATTTGGATTCCCAAGACACACAAGGGAAAGAAGGGACGCACTCCGGTTACCTGACCACTTGCCAAACACTCGCTCAATCAGATTAGCCAAACCGTCCCGTGAAATGTCGCGAGTTGATGGCTGAACAATTATGAGACCGCCCGGCCCGGCTCTAGCCTTAACATACTCTACCACAGACATCAAACTTGCCAGACACAACATCTTTTGACGGGAGTCTAGACCACCAAGATAGTCAAGGCTGAATAAGTTCCCTGTCCTGAGTGTTACCGGAGAATCCTTCATCGTAAGTGACTTGGTATCAGCTGCTGAGAAATATATGTCCTCAGGTATGTCGCGGCATACGTCGGTGAGATGATCCAACAAGCGCACAACTTCATTTCTTGACTCGTGAAATGCATTGGCAGCATGTCCCAAGCACCAGATCAGATTTGAGGATCGAGAATCATTCACTTTCGTATTGCCCAAATAGCGGGTCTCATAGTGACGCAAAGTACCTTTGGTAAACGTAGCATACGCTGCAGCGATTCTAAGATGGGCATCGTACGATGTTCTTAGATACTTCCGAAGCCTCTGCTGAGTTTTGTGCCTGGAGATGAATTCGTATACAGTCTTGTGAAGATAATTAATATGGCCCCCAAACCGCGAGCTAAAGGGATCAGATGAGGAGGAGGCTATGGTCTCGTGAATCTCGAGTAAACCTTTGCAACGACTGTTAAGACGGCGGCGAACGTCCTCTATCCGATCCAGTGCTTCCTCGCGCATCAACGTTTGGGGATCTTCTTGCATGGCTCGGTCCATGAAGTTCACTTCATCGGCATACCAGAACAAGAGCGGCGAGGGAGAAGATTTAAACGCTGACATTAACTGGAGTAGCTGCGCGGTATGCTCGTGGTATCTCGAATCGACGCTCTCGAGTATCCTCTCATACAGATCTTCTATTTCCTCTGGAAGCTGAGCGAGCCTCTCCTGTAGGTCTTCCACGCGGTCGCCTGCTTGTACTCCTGCTAGGAGAGAGGTCACAACAATGGTTACCCACAGGAATACACCGCTTGACTTCTTCACGATAGTTTCACGGAGTCCAGTAGCAACAATAGGTTGTCTTCCCTGCAGGTTTTTGAATCGAAGGTCTGCTTCAAACTTGGAAGAGACATAGTTGGAGATGTCCTTGTGAGTCAAATCTTGCATTGCAAGCCTGGGGCAGCCCTCAAAGGCACCCTTGAACTCATTCCAAGGACGACTGGAGACGCAGACTTTTATAGGAGAGATAACGCAGCTCTGTACAAGCGAGATAAGGGAATGGCAATCGCCTTCAAATTCGTCCAATCCATCAATGAATACGGCAAGCTTGGCACGAGCACTGATGTGCGCAATTGCCTTTCGGAACATGTCACCCAGTTCGATCTGGCTGAAGTTTCGAGGATCGATGTTGAATAGACACATAGATTCCCACTGCAACGGGGCAATCAATGGAATGACTTCTGAATGACTTTGAAGAAGTTGCACGAGTAGAGTCCTGTACAGACCCTCTTGGGAACTTTGTAGTTCTGATCCAACAGCCCAAAAATGAAAGGAAACAATTGTGAGCTCATGCTCATCTCCAGCCCACTGTTTGAGATATTTGGCACATCTGCTGTGGCGGTATGTTGCGCTCTCTTGGTTCGTAGATGCCGCGACTGATGTTTGATTGTCATCGCCTCCGTTACTGATAGGTTGAAGAAGATACCTCATCAGAGTGGACTTTCCAGATCCTGGCTTCCCCGTAATCCAGTAAAGCGATTCATCGGACACTAGCCAGTTTTTGAAGCCGGTTGTATCGTTTTCGCCGAATATCCAACCGAAGGTACCCTTGTAGGCATTTTTGATGGTCGATTCCCTTTCCAGCATAGTATCGTAGCAAAGCCTGGAGATAAACAGCTGTTCCAGTCTCCTTTTCCTTTCGTTTGACAGCTGTATGTGCGAAGCATCGTAGAGACTCGAATCCTTTTCTTTTGAGCCGTATATGTTGGCGATGAGATCACTAATGAGCTCTGACTTGATCTTGTCATGCAGTTGAAGGCCCTCAGTCAAATACTGAATGACTGTACCGCCATAACCCAATTTTGAGTCGTTCGAGCCTGCCGCTTCCTCTCCTGAGTCCTGTGGGCCAGACTTCCTATTGAGGGATTTCATGTCGCGGAGCTCTCTCAATATCTGGTCTTGCTTTTCTGCGCTGTCTCTGATCGCTGATCTGGCGCTGACTATGAGCTGTGTTCCTCGCGACTGCAGTTTGTGGCTGTTATATAGCCTGGTTGATAACTTACCTGATGTCAATAGTCACATAGAAAGTCAGGTCCGATTGCACTTCTCTCAGCTCCGCTTCAAGGGTTCTTAATTCTTCTTCCTTCCAGAGTGCCGACCATGCTTTACTCAAACTGTTACGTCCTCGGCGTATTTTATCCAGCGTGTCGGTCATTTCCTTGGAAATTGTAACACTTTTCTGTACTAGCGAGTTGATCGCTGTGTTTGACCCTGGACCGGTGCTTTGAAGGTCGTTTTGGGCATGTCGAAAACGTTCTGAGCTGTTTTGTAGCTCTCTGAGACTCGTAAGAAAAGCGTGCTCGGATTTACTGACCTGCAAGGCGGTAGCCACAAAGCGAATACCGAAGTCAATTACTTGCAAGATACTGGCTGCGACACCGACAGCAGCGAGTTCGGCCATGATGAAGGAATATAATGAGATGCGCAGAGGAATGATCCATTGTGCGTGGGCGACACTTCTTGTAGTGCGGTAGGCTGACAGCTGCTATTGCGGAATCAGGCTCTGGTGGCACAGCCGCATTCAAGATTCGTTGGGCAGTTTGTGGCGTGCATATTGTAACTCCCATACCAACTTGATGCATGTTACTGATGGTCTTGAGCACCATGATTGGAGCATTGGGTTATTTAGTTGCAGATGATATGTTGTCCGATGTGTGATTCGACGGTGGAAATGCTGTCTGCCCTGCCACCCTTCCCGTCCAGTTCGCCAGGAAAAAGCAGAGGAACAAGGCAAGTGCGCATGAACCAGCAAGCAGCCATTCCAGGCAGCTTCTTAAATGGATAGAACTGTCTACCATTAGAAGGAGAGATTGCAACAAGTAGCATCAAGTCAACCTTTCCCATGCAAATAAGCAGAGCCTGATTGCGATCATGCCAACATGAGGGTGGAGAAGTAGAACAGAGACAGTATTCCTACCAAAGGTGTTGTGCAAAGAAGTAAAGACTGAATTATCGTCTGAAACATTAGAAAAAATAACATTACACAAGGGTATACTCCTTCCAGGCCATCCAAGCCAGACCATTCTATATCACAAACCAACCGACCGACCATCCCAAACCCAAGCCAACCCAGATATTATTCGCGAAAATCAGAAATCCTACTCCAGATCTTCATCGTGCTCCCACTTCTTAGCCCCCAGACGACGGATCTTCTTGGGACTCCCGCTACCGCTAACAGGCACAGCCTTTGCCTTTTCACCACCAACACGCATGCGCTCCAGTTTGCGACCTAGGTTCGTAACGCTGTCGCCTTCTCTTGGTTGCTTCGTGGCAGGGCCGACGAAATCTTCACGCTCTCCGAGGGGCTTGCGCTTTGTGGGACTGCGGGAGGCGAGTTCGCGCTTCAGGATACCGTTTTCGCGACGGAGTCTTTCAACTTCGTCTTCGAGATCTTCGATGAGAACATTCTCCTTATCGCCGTCGTCGTCGGTGGCTAGGCCACGTTCGAGAATTTCCACCTTGCGGTCCCAGTGCTCTTCGGTGCGCTCGTGCTCAATGGACATCGAGTTCTTCCAGCGGGCCATCTCAAGGGCGAGACGGTCCTCGAACTCGATGGCGCATTGTTCGCGAATGGCTGCTTCGAGGTCAAGCATGCGGTCCTCCATGCGATCTTCCATGGATTGAAGATGAGCTTCAGCGACATATCGTGCTTCGGTCTCTTGGTCCACGATCTCACGCAGTTGATCGGCTTGCTCGCGTAACTTATCGGCCTCCTCACTAAGTCTGGCAATCTCAAGGGCGGCAACCTCCATAGTAGCACGGTCATCAGCGCTCATCTGAGGGGTGTAGTTCCTATACGACACATGGTGTGATGGCACTACTGGGCGCAAATGGTTGTGGTGAAGGGTCGGGCTGATTGAACGGTTGGGACCCGGTGTAGTGGGTGAGAGAATAGTGCTTGTGATAGAAGGGACACGAGGCACGGCCACCTCACGAGCGAGAGCGCTATATCGAAGGATCTGTGATGTAGCGTTGAAGTCTCCTCGAGGATCGGCCGTAACGATCATGACACCTCTTTGGGGGTTACGGCGAGGTGCTTGTGATTGTGTAGAAGAGGATGAAGGGAAAGAGTTGGAGAACAGTAGCTCAGTGAGCTTACATTGTCTGAATGGGACGGTGTTGGGCTATCACTTGTTAGTCGTTGTCAGAGATGGTTCCATACACTACTCACCTTGTTCGAGCTGGCAGCATCGCTTTGTGCTTGGAGGCACTGGCCCAAATACATTAGACTTTCGTTAATCTTGCCGGCCTCTGCTAGCGTGGCGCCGGCTGTCTTGGCCTCCCGCGCTCGTTCACTACCCGCCAGATCAACGATCGTGAACTTGCTTCCTCCCCAAGGTCCGGGATTTCTGCTTCGTGCTCGCTTCTTCACTTCGAATACGAAGAAACCATGGCTTCGACTCGACACACTGTTGCTGCCGGTACCAGTAACGCGGCGCTCCTGCAAGCCGGTCTCAACGACTGACAAGGCTTCGGTATAGTTTGAGCAGATGACCTTCCGTAGGCCTGCAACAACCTTTCGGTCCTGTGATAATTCTGTCGACTTGAATAATAGCGCTCGGCGTCGGGGCTCTTTTGTGTTTCCGGATTTGACAGCTGGTGTCAAGAGATCGTAAATTCGGTCGTTATGAACCTCGTACATAGAGATGACAATAGCATACTCTGCTGATGGGTCGCATTGGACGCCGGTGTTGCTAACATCGGGTTGCTCAGGGAAAGCTGAAGGACGTGTTGCGACGATTCGAGGCGGCGGCGGGGACATCATACTTCGGTCGCCCTTTACACTTTGTTTAGCAATATTCTTCACATATGTGGCAGATCGGAGGGACATGAAGTGTCGTGTAACCCGCTTGGGCGTCGGGGAACAGTTCATTGCACTGGCAGATGCAGCGATGGATCCAAGGGGTGGTTTATCATCGTGTTCAGCAGAGCGTTTCTATCGCTCACTGGAACGCGCTGAATCCTCCCCCTGGGGAACAAGTCGTACACTTTTCGGACTTGCTGTGTAGTCCGCAGACGACGCGTTGGCGAGACGGGAAGCTTGACGGGTTGTAGGAATGTTGAGACAGGAAAGGGTTGAGGTCGGGGGTCGTACTCCTGGTGTGGCAGCTCGCGAAGGCGCTCTCGAAGCTACTGAATCGCGGAACGAAGGGCTCAGGAAGTGCGACGCGATGGTTAAGGATGAATCCGCACCATCACACTCCTGAAGGGAGTCTTGGGCGTTAAACAAGTCGTTGCCGTCTATCATATTCTCGCCGATCGATCGAAAGAGGACGTCCATTGCGAGCTGGGTCATTCCCCGTTGGGATTTGCTGCCGAGGATGGTGTGCGTCTACATCATTAGTATGGTCTTGCTGTTATTGACGCGAAGCTTACCTTGCCCGAACCTGTCACTCCCAGTGTAGCAACGACAGCATCGGTTCCCTCGCCACCATTAGGAGCAAGGACGCCCTCAACAAAGGGGACGATCTCTGTGCCGTGAAACACATCGAGCTGGTTGGTTTCCTCTTCAAACACACGGGTAAACGCGAACTTCTCGATAGCTCTTCGTCGATCGGTAGGGGGGTTCAAGACGACGTGTTTGGGTTTCGAATCGTCCTCTGGAGTTTCGACATCGAGGATACGCTCGCCATCACCGTGTCGCAAGGGAGGAGGTCGTAGTCGTAGGTAAACCTCGAACAGGTTGTGCGATGCCTTCCGTGAAGAGTCCATATCGCTATGATCGCTATGATCGCTATGATGGTTCTCGCTAGGATGCAGGAACAAATGCAAAACAGAACACAACGTGGAGAAGACGAGACGAGAACTGTTTAGTCTGGTGGATTCATGGATAGTTGACGTTACAATCCTAGCGGGATCGTGTTTACTCTATTTCGTTGGTCCGGTTCGGCTGGCAGGACAACGGTAAGAATTTCGGATTCGATAAGATAAGATTAGATACGAGTAAGCGCCATCCGCGCGGATGTCAGCACAGGCCAACAGCAACAAACGTTTGCGTCCCTCCTGAGAAAAAAAGTCCAAGAATGTGGAGATAATTCTTCCTCAGGCCTTCAATATTCGCCATTGAGGCTTCAGGGACCAGGGTTCAAGCCATTGATTGAATGGTGTCACTCTAAGTGGTACATCGTATGGTTTGGCATAAACATTCGTCTGCAATTACCCTTCACCAAGCTTGTCGGTGAATCGCTGTCAACTTGTCGGGGGCTTCCAGATAGAGAAACATTTTTCTGCTACACAATTGAAACTGTAGTAAGCCGGGATCTGTCAATTCACATGCAAGAAAGGACGCCAAATGTTTTGAAGCTTCGTGGCAGCTAGGATGCGTGGCAGCAAAGAGTCATCAGTATCAGCATTTAGCATCAGTGCGGTAGCTCAGGGTAGGCAAGGGGGTGTGAGAGTGTGACAGCGGGATGAACCAGCCAATCAACATTTCTCTAGAGCTGCTGATTTCCGGGGGAGGTGATACTGATTTGACTCATCCAAGAGTCATATTCATCGTTTTTATGTCTTCATTCTGCAGAAGCTTCACCTTTAATTTCGAGGACAGCAGCTGTGCCGCTTTGCTCTCGGGACTCCTATGTCCCTTGTCCTAAAGCGTAATACCGAGGTTGCCAATTGTTAAATCCGTCGAGTAGCTCGACTCGCGAAGTCAGAAAAAAAAAAGTCTGAGGATGATCTCCGAGAGGGGCACCCGTTTACTGGGCAATAAAAGTCTTGCGCTACGAGGACATCCTGACTCTAAAAATTGGTCTGGCGCTAAAAGCTACTGATGACGGCAGTGCCTTTTTTTCTGACGAGGGGAGGGGGAATGAGGGGCTCTCGTGATGATCTCGACTGAATTCACGGTGCATTGACATGGAAGAAGATGTCGTATAGAGGGGGATTGACAGAGGTAGAGACAGCCATTGTTTCGTATTGGTTAAGCCATATTAAACCGCTGAGTCTAAGAGCAATATGGCCGAGGAAACAGAAACGAAATAACGTGAAACGATAACATTAAATCTCGGCCTCAAGTCAAACTACTAGACCACCTACGTAATAACGGTCAAGATGTTTTGGATCCAGGCACGAGGACGGCGCGTAATGTCATTCATTAGCTTGCCTCACCAGAAATTTTCTCTTCCAATTGATGGATATCTCGTTGCGTCGAGACTCTCACCTGCTGCGGGTTCTTGAGTAATTAGTCTTCGTCAACTCCGGTTGTCGCTTAAAAAAAAGCCCGACCAAGAGCGAGAAAAAAATGTTCGTTAAAAAACAACTCCGGCAACAAAGAGGATATACCCCACCAGGTGTCCGTGGCAACATGGGGACGAAAGAAGCTTGGAAGAAAAAGAGATTTCTCTTATTCTTTTTCGGCCTTTCTTACTCGTCTATTCGATGGTCACCTGGTACCAGCGAGAAGACTGACGATGCTTCTCTGGATCTCGTCCCATAAGTAGATGCAGACCGAAGAGCTCCTCTTTTTTCTTTTTTTCTGGGTCCTTTTTGCTGCAAGTTCTTGTCTGGACTTTTTTGGCACTTGACAATTGGGCCACTGACATAACCGCCTCAGTTTAGCTCAGAGTGACCCCCCTGTTTGATGGTGGATCTTGTAGACTGCGGAGCTTCAAGATTTGAGAAATGCTTGGCCTCTGTTGGACTGAAGCAAAAACGAGGGGTCTTGATTTCTTGCTTGGCTATCCCGGCTCCAGCGTCTGTTCTGCCGTACCTGGACAAGGATGGGTCTCGATTGCGCGGCAAACCGAAGACTTGTTCTCCTCTCGTACGAGATGGGCCACTGCAGTATCCGTAAAGATTGGGTTTCTGGAGAAAGGCATCTTCAAAGTTTTTGGTCGTGACTCTATCTGCCCGAAGAAAAATATGCAATTTTAGCCACGTTGTGAAGCCACCTCCTGCTTGATTAACTGACACATTCAGCTGGAGCTGGAACGTATCGTCTACGTATGTCCAACGTCTACCGAGTACTGCAATGCTCCGCTATCCAATATTATTTCTTGCATTTCCCTTAGTCGTACATTAGAGTGATAGCCCATGCTCAGTGTCGTGCTTTCGCTCCGGGGTTTAACTGGTCCCTTGAAAATTATCCATTTGCTCGCCTCACGGACCAGGGAGCATGGGGTATCTGTTTGTGATGGAGAGAGTCTTCAATTGGGCTCAAAGCCCGAGCCCTTGTGAGACCTGTCCTCGTCGTCCAGCGCTTGACTCCAAAATACCGGTTTGATAGCACATAGATTCGCTCAATTGCAGATGATTCCGCATATCGCAGCATGTGTAGCATGCCTTAATACCAACAGAATAGTCTCCCTGCATCGTGTCTCAGTCGACACATTGTCGCTTTCTCTGTATACTTGTTCATGGTTGGGCTTCTACCTGCTGGCTTCAAGTAGCGGTGACGGTTAATGGCCAGCCTAAAGGGGATTAGCGTGTCTTGTACCTTTTCCCTCCTCCCGCACTCACACCTTAGCACCTCCCGGTCACTCCCCCCCGGCACTGTCCACAGCCCACTGGGGCCTGCCTCCAGACACTTTACCCAATCAGGATGCACCCCACTTAGAGTGCGGAAAAAGTTTGGACTGGATATTTCTCTCCTCTCCTCCCCTCGCCTGCTTTTCTTCTTATCATCACCAACCCAAACCAAAACCTCAGACAACGAAGTCGCCATTTTACAGTATCACCCAGAAAATACCCTACCAAGAACTAAAGTCGAGTAACCATGCCTTCGGCCGTCGCTGAGCTGTAAACGCCCACTGCGGGCCGTGGCTGACTTCCCTGTCGCGGCCTGCAGTCCAGCAGTTCTTCGAGTTAACCAGTCAATCTTCCCTCGACATAGTTCTTTACAGGCTTTCCCGCTCTAGGAGCTGATAGCTTCATCGAGAGTCTGTCTCTGAAACAAACAATTCTACGATTTGCCCGATTGTGAAGGGCTCTTGATACAACTATTGATACTCTCTACCTATTACGACACACCCACCTCCACCTCCTACCAACTCTTAACCAATACCATAACGCAAGATATACTTGCTGTTACTTCCTCTTCAGTGAAAAGAAGTGGTTGATAACTATATTATCACTCTTAACTATTCCAGCTAACGGAATTACGAAACTCTAATTGAGTTCCATCTGACACTACTAAAAGTTTCGACAAGAACTCGAATACAACGTTGCGAAATATCTTTCAAGGACTACTACAATCTTCGAATCATATCCAAAATGTCTCGCAATATTAAGCGAAAGTTTTCGACCCCGGTCAAAGTCAAGACCGCCAACCGCCGTCGCCGGGTGTCCGACACCCCCTCCACCTCTTCATTGGATCTCTCTGATGATGGCGGATACTCTGCTGTAGAAGACATCAGCGACTCGTCTGATGACGACGAGGAAGATGTTGCTGCGGCCGAGGAGTCCAACATTCTTGAGGAGGCTCTTCCCCCAACCCCTCAGCCAGCTCCTCGGCCGCAACCAACCATTGAGGAGGATGACGATGACGAAGAAGAGGAAAACGACGATGATGATGAACAAGAAGGTTTAGACATCGAAGACGACGATGCCGGTAGCTGGGGAGGCATCGTCTCAGATGTTGAGGAAGAACCAGCAGATGTCTACCAGGATGCAAACATCTTTGGCTCTGATAACCCTGTTGAGCGCCACGTCCACTTTGACGTACCTTCAAGCGATTCTGACGATACCGACACTGATGACGAAATCCAGGGGTTCTTCCCTGACATTTTCGTCTCCCAGAACACCCTGGATCCTTCATTCCGTCGGGAGATTGAGAACGACCCCGACGAGTCATCTGGTTCAGGCTCTTTTTGGGACTTCAACAACCAATACGAGGAGCAGGATCAGGAGTCTGATGCTGAAGAAATTTTCCGTCACCTTGACAACGATACCCCTTTCGCCACACCAATGGCTTCTCAGCAAGCCACTGCCGCTTCTACTCCCGTACCCCTCTTTGAGGAGCCAACTGAGTTGGACGGTTACGAGAGTAAGTCTCTGCACCGCGAGTTTATTCTTCTCATTACTGACATATTCAGCCGACGGCGATACTACAGAAGAGGACGAGCCCGAGCCTGTGGTCCGAAGAAAGACTCGACGCCCTTCCCACCCCATGAGCGATGCCTCCGACTCAGATGCGGATAGCCCAGTGAAGGCTGAGCGTGGCCAACCCCGATTGGGACGCTACAACCTGGACCGCTCGGATAAGAAGCCCATTGCTGTCCTCAATCCCGTTACTGGCAAGATGATGATCTTTACCCCTCATCGCCGACATCAATTGGACCTCTCGCCCGAACAGTTCAACTTCCCCTGGACAACAGAGGGCCCTGAGTCGCCTATCATGAGCAACTCTGCCAATCTCATGCTCAGTGCCATGTTCTCCTCCAACACCTTTGGCGACTTCTTCAACACAGGTCAGGTCATGGGTCCTCAAGAGGCATTCTACCCTTTCCAATCTGAGCCCAACACCGCCGACGAAAGCTCGACCGCGCCTAGCTTGCCAGACGACGAGGATGAAGAAGATGACGAACTCAACTTGGACCTCAATGACTTCATCGCCTGGGAGGAGAACGACTCTTCTGGTGAGGAGGACAATGGTGACAACTGGGATCCCGCATCAACACCTGCCAGGCCTAGTACTGCCACCAGCGACAAGGAGGTCCTCGGTCATCTCAGACCTGAGAACGTCGGAGCATTCCGCCGTAACCAAATTAACCAGCAGCTTATCCTGAGCAACCAAGCTACTCAAGATTCGCTCGCATTCAGCGGTCCCTATAACTTGACTGCAATCAAGGGTCTGAGATCGGACCGATTCGACACTGCTGCTATCCCCCTTACACCCGCTCGCCGACATAAGAGACAAATGAGCGACACCACGCGCAGCCCCCTTGAGCAAATGTCTTCAAAACGCAAGGCAACCACTGAGGCTGGCAACAGTCACAAGAGACATCGAAGCATCTCTGATGTGAACTATCTACAGATCTAATGCCATGCACTCACTCCCCAAAAACGTACGAGGACGGCATAGTTGCCGCTATCCCTGGCCTCGACAAAACACCTTCTTTTAACAACATTTCCTTACTTGTGTTTCATTCGGGTTAATACGACCCATGTCTACAGCGTGCTCGGGAGCGTAAAGCCCCCTCCCCCAAGGGAACGGGACGGATTTCTTTTTGGAGATGATACCCCAACTAGCTTCAGCCTGGTCGAAAAGCCGGGTGAGCGTATCGGAGGAATCGGGGACACACCCTCTTGTATTGAGTCACAAGGGTGATGTCCAGGCAAGAGACTGCTCTGTGAGCGTCTCGCCTACAAAACAAAAGACGAAAAGGTTTAATGCCGATAATGTTTTGATGGTCTTGATGATGGAAAACGGGCTAAAAGTGTTTTTCTCATGTACTTTCTTTACTGGTGTTTCCGTCCATGGGTCTAGAGGTAGATAAAAGCCGCAGCGACCAATTTCATTGAATGTTCAAATGAATCATGATTCCCATTCCAATGTGATGTGTCAATTGGTGTAGCTGTGCTCCTGCGACGTGGGAATGAACGTCAACACCGCTGTCTCCGGAGCTGCTTGTCCAATCTGAGCAACGCTCCAAGAAAGTAGTTCAAGCGCTCGGGGAGCACGGTCAAAGGTGAAGCAGGCTCACCCACGTTCTGTTTGTCCCGTTAACTGGGCTTGTGGCTAAACCCACCGCAGGCACCCCGAACGTAGTCCATCCATCCAGTCTCCTGGTGCGATGCCATTCGCCACCTGCTTGACTCATAAATCTTATTGTCCCCCTTGTTTGCTTGGTAGCTGTTACCAGGATGCTGACCGAGTGTCGCGCCAACACTCACTTGGCTACGCGATTGTACCAGGTGTGGCTACGATGACTCACAGTCGTCGGATTGAAGATTCCGGATCATCGATCGAGCATTGTTGCGTGTCTGGCCCGGGATTGAGTTTGGGACAAGGTGCTTTGAACCGTACCAGGCAGCGACCAGCGCGCCTCAGGCCACGTTGTGTCTGTTGAGTAGGGACACAATTGAACGAAGCACAAATAACTTGATGATATGCTTTGAGTTTTGCGCAACGGCGTCGGGCATGTGTTCTAATGGTTTCTAGCGCCACACTGCGAAACAACAGCTCACCACGCCAAACGTCCTGTGGTGTTTCTTCGTACTGACTGAAGTCGCTGATCACGACAGCACCTATATATAAATATCCACGCCTAGCAGCAACATATCAGCACCATGCAGTCAGCGAGAGACTCGAAAGGGAGAGCCCATACGCCCTAGGCTAGACATTTCTATTTGTCGTGAGAGCTGCTGTAATGTCACTTGCAACATGGCAGTGGATTGAGTCTGTCAGTAAGCTTGAGAATCGAAAGTCCCAGATAGACGAACACCACAGGTGTTCCATACTGTCCATCCTTAAATACTTGATTGCATCCATCATCCAGGTAGGCAGAGATGCAGTTGCGATAAGCGCTATGCCGTTGTAGCAGTAGACGCGACCCACCTACTGCAATCCGTCTAAGATGATAGGCCAGAGGACATTACCTACTTGGGCGTCAACCTCACTCAACTTCAGTAGAGGAAGATGGACTAAACCCAGGGATACCGCCGTAAAGGCTTATGCGATTATCTGGTTTATTGGACAGACCTATGTAACAGTAAGTGGATGATCCCAAGGACATGAAGCACAGCGACATCACTAAGCACGAGGTGCTGAAAGCCGGCTCGATTCATCGACTGTCTGTCTATTAGTTAAGCCGATATTGGCCAAAGGTTTCCGCGAGCTATCTATCCGTGGTAGTGAGTCTCGACTAAGAAATTTACATGACAGAGAGTTCTGGTCAGAAAGCTGAAAGGGCGAAAGGAAAGGAGCAGTTCCCGGGTTCGTCAAGAGCATATCTACCAGCACAGCGCTGAGGTGGATCCTTTGACCGAATCCCGTCAGCAGAAGAGCATGAAGCAGCCATAACCTCGTCGGAAGTGAATGGAATCAGCAGATGGTTTCTACATCTTGTAAGAGACAAAAAGAAGGTCGTGTTTAATGCCCAATAACGGGAAAAAAGAGACTGAACACCGAAGTGTTCAGATCTTGAAGTGAGCTGCACCCAGGACTCGAACTTGGAACCTTTGCCACCGGAAAGCAACGCGCTAACCATTGCGCCAGCGCAGCGACTTTTGGGGTAAAAGCACAAAAAGACGGTATATATACTCTTTGCGAGCTCATTTGACAATTCTTTTATCCTTTGAACAACCGCCAGTACAGGGCATCGTGGTATCTGCTCTGTTCTGGGTGCAGTCAATCTGATGTTTAGAAGACGCGCTAGCCTCTTGATGGTTGAGAAAGTGGAGATCTGGTGTTGTTGGCACGCGAGTCCGACTACGTCGATGGTGTAGGGTATCTTTGTAACGAAGTAAAGCGCAATGCTTCCAACATCGTGAGTAGGATCTTATTTGACTAAGAACTTCTTGCTGCTTGCCTGTGCGTTGTAACTGCCATGTGTCTAACAGAGTGAGAGGTCAGTGGTCTGTCTAACATTTTATTCGTCGTGTGGCTTCTCAACCGTGTTCGCTGGCTCGAGTTCGGCTTGGACCACAGCGAAGACCATGCGATGGTAGCGCAAATATAACCACTCCTGAGACCCGGTATCAAGTATGATCTGCCAGCTCCCACATGCAATGAGCCTACAAACTCTTGATGTTGGGTCTAAAAGTTTTCAATTGTATAGAAATCTAATATCGACATTATGAAATGGTCTTCTGTCTTTCCCTCGCCAAGTTCATCCTTTGTGGGTATATTGCAGCAAGCCTTCTATTGTCGTTTCGGTCAGAGCTCAAAGTATTTGGGGGTATGAGTTCATAGAGCAATTCATCTCCTCAAACCCCTCGCAGCCAGGGTTTAAACACTAAGATTAAACCTATATTCTTCAAGATGAGGAGTGGCCGAGTGGGATCCTCTACCTAATATCCTAGAATCTTCTTTCCGAACCTAAAACTCCTTTCTCCCCACTCAGTTGCGCCTCATCTTTTTGTCATTTTCCAACTTCGAATCCTTTAAGCATAGCGCTCAGCCGTAGGTTGAACCGCAGTCACAGCCTCCTTGCCATTTCCTGCGGGTTGAGGAGCCCAGTTCTGCATGGGAATGTTTTGTCCTTGAGGAGCGTAGAATTGAGGCGGCATCTGTTGAGGCATCTGCTGGAAGCCTTGGGCACCGGGACCCCAGTAGGGAGGACCACCCCAAACCATGATGGGCTTCTTCATAGCCGCGTTTCGCTTTTGCGTATCGATACAGGCGCCGACAAAGAGAACGAACTGCCAGAGCCAGAGAAGGCAGGTGAAGACTGTCAAGGAGACAAAGAGCGTGTGCTTGCTGGCAACGCCGTCATCGTTACTTGTGCAAACGTAACGTCTCTCTTCGCGGCTGTATTCACAGGTTTCGTCGAGGTAGTCGAAGGAGGAGTAATATGCGCTGAAGGTGGCCTCCAAACCGCCGATGACAGCGGCACCGAGCCAGATGAATAGATGGATAGCGACATGAGCGCCAGGGTGGATACCAGCCTTCCACTTGCGACCAAAGCGAGTGAGAAGCTCTGCGATATCCCAAATCAAAGCCATGACAAACTAATCCAGGTCAGTATGTATTACGTCAAAACAGAGATTAGATCATACCAGAGGGCAAGCGCCAACTGCGACCAGACCAAGGGTCTGGACGCTCCTCAACGAACCAGTGAGAGCTAGACCAACAATACAAGTAACGATATCGACACCGTGAAGCGCCAACTTGGTGTACGTCCAAGCCTTGGCTTCTTGAATTCGGGGAGGGGTCCAATTCTGGGGCACAGGTGGTGCAGCTCCTTGCTGAGGGTAGGGCACGTAGGGAGGACCATAGCTACGAGGGTCCTGCTGGAAACCGGCCTGTTGCTGCTGTTCTTGTTGTTGCTGGTTGAATGTCTGGGCAGGGTGCTGTGCATTCGGAGGAATGGCTGGGATAGGCGAAGTAGGCGGCGCGTTGTCCGTTTGAGAAGAGGCTTCTGGCGCCATCTTGTGATATAATGAGGTTTAATGTCGAGAGAATCGGTGTCGAATAGTTGGTAACCAGAGTAATAAAGACTTGTCGGTTGTTGCGATAGTGACCGTTTTCGTCTAGTGTCTTAAAGTCTCACTTTCATGTAGTGATTGCCTGAACGCGTCGCACTTGGTTCGTATAATGATGTAGATAGTCTAGGATAAATGAAGAATAAAACGCACAGCGAAATGAATATAATAAACGAAAGGTGGTGGTCGGTACAAATGAGCGAACGAATGAGTGAGTGAGCAAAGAACCAAATAGGAAATAGGAAAAAAGAGGCCCTTCGCGCACGAGGGAGGCGGGTAAAAGAGACTTATAAACCACTAGCTCACTTTAACTAAAAAGCCAAGCGATGAAACCTCTCCAGGGCAGGCGAGCAGGCGACATTGTTCCAAAAGCAACCGAAGGCCTGACATTGAAGTTGCCCCCTGGCCCTTGCAGGGGCTGAGAATCGTCTTAGTCTTGCAGTTTCATTGGTCTCGTGGTGTAGAGTAGCGCAATGGATGGAGTCGTTAATCCCGGCGTGTTGATCTAAGGGGTCATCGGCGCACTCAAGACATGCCTAGGCGCTGTTGGTATGATGCAAAGCTTCGATTTTAGGCAGTCAGCTGAAAAGAATTTTCTTTACTGTGTGTTGGTACTGGGATTGAAGGCATAACTGCCGGTAGGATTATGGGCCTTGTTGGTTGTTGGTTTGGCAGTTGTCGCATCCCTTCATTCAAAGGAGCTGTAACATGAAACATGGATCGACTCAAAAGCCATCGACAATTTGAACAAGCCACTGCCGGAGATAAAGACCAACCAAGATCATTCTGGAAAAAGAACTCGCTAAACAGAAGCAGCATCATTGAAAATTTCCATTTCTATTGACCCTTGGCGGCCGCCGTTACGATTCCCATCAAACCTTTAGCCCCTTTCGGCCTTGGTCCACATGTCGCTGAGATTAGTCCAGGGGACGTGATGGGAAATCGCCGGGTCGCAACACGCCAATTCGTAGGGCTACAAAGAGTCTGCAGGAACGTTGGTCTTGCCTAACCAGAAATGAGTCATGGACTGTTCAACCAACACGAGTTAAACTTGTACGGGAATTGTATATCTCTCACATGTGTCCTACCCTATGCCTATGCGTGGTGTCTAATGAAAGGGTTTGCCAAGCCGGCGACCGGCCTACCGATATTGTTGTCACTTCGTCTCTGCCGGCCTTGGCATCATAATTTATCACGCCTTGATCCTTCGTCCCTGTCGGGAAATCACCGACACGTGCTTTTGTAACTATTGCCGTAATGGGTATCAATCGAGTCTTCTCTTGGCTGCCACTTTGACGACACTGTTGACGCTTCGCTTTTGTACAAAATATTCAAATGCCGCCCATCATATACCCCTTTAAGTTCTCCATCCTTCGTGTTGGTGCTTCTACTCTCGCTGCAGAACGACCAAGAGACCCATGATTCCCAGCATCACCGTCTTGAGCCAAGGGTACTCGGACAAGAGAATTGTAACGTAGCCGACGAATGGAATGTAGCCAATAACGCTGCCAATGATGTCCTTACGCACCAAATAATCTTGGTTCTTGGCGTAGAGTTCGGTATCGTCTGAAAGGTTGTTGTCGCCCTTGGTGAGAAGCTTTGCGGTGTCACTACACAATGTTAGCCGTTATATCATTTCTTCCATAAAAAATACATACCCCTTGCCAAACTTGCGCACAACTCGGTGCACAATGGGAATGTCCTTATCCTTAACGTTGTAAACCACCACTTCTCCAACATCGGTCTCGGCCACAAGGTTTCGGTTCCAGAGGAAGAGGAGGTCACCTCGCTGGAAGGCAGGCTCCATTGAGCCGGAGAGAACGACGACGATCGGGGATGGTGAATCGCTAATGACGGAGAGGCCCTTCCACATCTGCGACGGAGTTAGTATGTGTCTAGAGTATCGGAGAAGACACGGGTCCATACCATAAAGGCCGTAGACAGGATAAGCGCAAAGTTCATGAGCTGCGCAGCAGCCTGCCGCGGGTTTCCAAGACTCGACAACATGGCGACTGGTGTATAGCAATGGCGTGGAATGAAGCGTTGAGGTTGGGGAGCTTGATAACTCCACGATGCAGCTTATGGAGGATTCGCGCTGAGGACATGTGGCTCATGGGAGCTCGACGCGCACGGGCCACCCACGGTCGAGACAGCTGGGGCGTTTGAGGCGGTAGCTGTGGCTGTGCCTGGATAAGGTGTACCCATAATTCCAGGGACCTTGCCGCTATAAATGGTCTAACGCGGGGGGTGTCACGCTCGTAGAAGGTGATGTCATGACTATATGAGAAGCGTGAGATCGATGTCATCGGCGTCGTAGGCGAGTAGGGAGCTTGGTATTTAAAATGGTCATTCGGAGACATTGTTTTCTATTCTGACATTCTCTCAAACACTTCATTTACCAACATTATCTTGTCTCTGTAGCAAAAGCACCTGCAAACTACCACTTACAACCACTTACACCACCAAAACATCCACAATGGCCGACAACAACAACCAGCAGCCCGGTCTCATTGGCAGCCACGCCCAGTACGTCAAGGGTGCCGCAGAGGTAAGTCGCATTCCACATTGGTCGTAAGCTCTTTCTCACAATCTTAGGCTACCATTGGTGCCATCACCGGCTCTCAGCCCTGGAAGGCCTCAGGCGAGCAGGACAAGGCCGCTGGTCTTGCCGATATGAAGAAGGCTGGCGAGCTTCGAGCACAGAACGACCCCAACAACGAGAACGGATATGGAAAGGCCGAGGAGCTGGCTGGCAAGCTCACTGGCTGCCAAGGCATGGAGCGCGAGGGCGCTGAGAGTGTCAACCAGAAGAAGGCCTAAATGGGTTCTTGAAGTTCAACGATTAATGCATGTACGATAGATATACCTCGGCGATGAGCTCACACAGATGACTATGCCGATAATACTAAACTGTTCATAAGGCTTAATGTCTTGTCACCGCCGTGAAAATGAACTGTTGCTGCCTCCTGCCGTTTTCTCCATCGCATCTTTCTCTCTGCGACAACTGCCTCACCACAAGCATACGTTGGGAAGGAGCACCTTCCTTCTCTCAACACGACGCGTCTCCTTCATCACAATGAATTCTCCCCGCCATCTCAACTCTTTGCTTCTCCGTCCTGCATCATCGCTCATCTTTGCTGTTTCGTCCAGCATCACCTCTCCGACGCCCGAACTCCTACGCATCTTGGCACCATCGAATATCTTTGCTGCAACATCCCCTTATTACTATAACTGTTCATTCTTGTCATTTTTGGAACCACTCTACTGTATCTCGACGTCTTGCTGAGTCTTCGCAATGGACTCAGCTCCCCTCCTCCAGAACGCTGATGGCCTTCCCAGCCCCAATGTCATGCAGGATCATGTATGTCTCAACCGCATTGTTCTGCACTCAAGCTCTCTCTAACCAACTCATGAAACAGCCTGCCTTTCTTCGAGCATGCCATTCGCCATGGTCCTGCATCCCTCAGAACGTCCTCGTGATCATTCGAGGTCTGTTTTTGGCGTTTCTCATCGCCGTGGGTATTCTCATCCTCAACTTCGAGCTCCACGAGCATAGCGAATTCTCCAACTGGCGCATTATTTTCGACTTCGCCAACATCAGCTTCTTCTTCATCGTGCTGTACCAGCTTCTGACCTTTGTGAGTTTGAGGTGGCCCCGTTCCCTTTCAGCGAGCTAATCTATTGTCTAGTCATGGACCTTCACTCACCTCTACTATCCCCATCATCATGATCGACACATGGGCGGAGTTGAAGGGTTCCTCATCAGAACCATGTCGCTTCCTAAGCACATGGGCAATCTTCGCAAGCAGTTTCACTTCACGTTATTCTACACCCTCTGTGTAGTCTTTGCGTTTGCGAACTCTACGATCTACTTCTTCATCACCCGCCAACAGTCGAAGGAGAGCCGCGCTGGCGAACCTCAACCAGAACTTCGTCGTGGAAACAGTACCACCATTCCTACCTGGGCTGGATATGCCGAAGACAAGCCTCAGCCTCCATGTGAGAGCACTCGTCATGATCCTGATCTCTAGTTACTGACCATCATACAGTCACCGACATCTTTGGAGAAGGATGGTTCCGGGCCTTCATCATTTTGTCCTTGTATGCGTTCGGAACACTGGTCATGGTTGTCGAGATCCTTGTTCTCAACAGCATCCGACGTCCATATGTAAGTTGCTACCAAAACATGCATGTCTCTTGCTAACAACACATGATGCAGACTGTCGGACTGCACCTGATTGGCATTCTCTTCTTCGCTACCGCATACTTGGGTTGGGCTGCATTTGGTCGTCTCGTCACTGACTATTCCCCCTTCTTCTGGCTCGACAAGAAGGAAGTTGGCTCCGATGAGGCGATCACCCTCTACTCCATTGGCTTTGTGTTCTTGATGCCTATCAGTAAGTTGGCGTCCTTCTCCGAGCATTTTCCGAAGATTAACACGATCGATAGTGTACATCCTCATGCAAGGCTTTGTTGCCTGCCGTGAGACCTTTACACGATCGAAGAACGAAGCTCGCGCTATCGCCGCTGCGCAAGCGGCCCTCGACCAGTGAATGGGAAGTAATTGGGAACGGTGATCGGTGATGGACACCTGATCTTGAGTGAAGATTGTTAAACCTCGAACACACCATGGAAAGTATATTTGTTGATCGAAAAAGATTGACTGAAGAAGATTTGCTATACGGAGACTGATCAACTTGACTGGGGCTGGGCTCTGGCACATCTGATAGCGACACCATTAAACCTAGAATTCACCTAAATTGAACGACGCACTACGTCATCAGCTCATTTGCGATTGTTTCTCATCTGCTTGTTCGAGCCAGCTCTTATCATCTGTATCAGAGTTCGGAGTTATGGCTATAACTGGCGGTTGAGACTTTAGAGTCTCTATTGTAAATGCGTGCCAGATGCACCTTACACATTGCGGCGTCGTGAAGCGTCGTGCGACAGGGACTTGACCACACCATCTTGATACAACCCGACCAGCCCCCGCTGTAGACATGACACCAATCACAAGCGAGGATCTACTAGTACAGATGGAACGGCTCGGTAGCGTCTTCACGAAGCTCGACGATTGGGTACCAGATGGATGAGCTGGTGAGGGACATTGACAGGGCGCATTTTACCGAGTGACATTGTAGCGTTTATGCTGAGAGGGGGTTGGAGTGGCGATAATAGAGTGGAATTTATGGTGTCTCTACAAAACAAGACTTGTTTACTCAGGTCCGTGTAAGTGACGACTAGGAAGATGGACCGGTAAAAAACTAGAGATGACGGTGAGCGATGTTGGGCATTGATAGTGAGGCACGGTGCAGCTATCTTAGAATTCAAGAGTTGCAGGGGCTCTTACAGGTACTGTGCCTATGATGAAAGATGACTCCCAAATGCAAGCCTGACTTTGCAGCGGTCGCGTATCAATTCAATGCAACATCATCAGGCTCAAAGACGACCAGGGCCTTGAAATTGATCCATTAAGCCTATCAAAATGCAAATAATTCAGGTTGCAAGAGCTGCACGACGCTGGCTGCCTCACGCTGATCCCTGGACCCCCGCGGCGTTAAAACTCGATTAGGGCCTTATGCATGGCTGGTGATGGCCTCCCCATAGTAATAAATACAGGTCTCTCCCCCCAGACCCCCGACTCTCTTCTCTCTTCCTCCCCCCCACTCACAACCAAAAAAGGGTCGCAAAGATTCACCTGGAGGATATCGTCTTGTCTTGTCCCAAAAGAAGGACATATTTCTCTTCACGGGCCCATTTTGTCAATCTTTCTGTTGTGCGTCACTCTCTTTTTCTTCTTTCTCTTTTGCTCTCTATCTCTACACTCTTTTCGTCACTCTCTAGCCAAGTCGAATCGATACACAAGAAACCAGGAGTCGTTATTCTCCTCACCTTTCTATCTCGTCGAAATTCCCGTTACGAGTCCATTCTTTATCTACCGATTTCCTCCGATAAACACCGTAGCCATGTTCAAGCGCTCGTTTAGGTCGCAAGACCCCGGCCGTGTCGACAAGGCTGCGAGACTGAAGAGATCGGGCGCTCACCGGGATCAAACGAAGATGTCGAAGTTGCAAAGATCGCTCAATGAGCAGGACACTATTCCGCAAAAGTCCGCACCTACCGCCGCGCCTGCACCCTCGCCTATCGTCACCCTGACGGTTGGTCGAGATGGCCGGCTCTTTGCAGCACACGAGGAAGTGCTCCGCCAGTCGCCCTTCTTTGAAGCGGCCCTTCGCGGAAACCACTTCGAGGCACAGAGCAAAAGAATCTCCCTTCCCGACGAAGAACCCGAGGTGTTCTCCGCCGTCCTCGAATATCTCTACAAGGGTGATTACTACCCACGTCTGCTTCACAACAAGCAGCGCAACTCTTGGGAGCTAGAGGACCAGGCACGTACACCTCACACCTCACCTAACCCCGAAACCGGAGGTGGCCGCGCAGGCGACACGTCTGAAGCCACCATTTATTTGTCGAGTCTCGACATGGCCATCCTCCGCGACACGGTCGTCTACTGTGCCGCGGACCGATACGGCCTTGAGGAGCTAAAGCGTCTGGCCCTGCGCAAGCAGGGACTGCAATCCGGCATCGATGTCGGGACCATTATCAGGTCAGCTCAGTACGCCTACGCCCACACACCCGACTCAGACAGCCGTCTGCGCGCTCACTACCTCGCCCTGATTATCCGCTGTCGCAAGACCTTCAAGCGCAGCGGGACCATGCAATCCGAGATGGAAGCGGGCGGCAGCAAGCTATTCTTCGACCTGTTTGTGGCCATGTGTAATCACCTTGACGACGTCATTGACGTGAGCAACGCTCGCACGCCCAAGACTGTCTGAGGCGATTCAAGACAAGCCAAACACACACATGTATAACCACTCAAACAGGCCTCCAGATGCCTTGTGTGTTTGATCATCGCTGGAGGACATAACAAACAGAATACCGCCAAAGCCGCGAAAGTACAGAAAACCACAAAAAAAAAGTGATGCTTATGGAAAAGTTGGAATTCGGCGTTCGGTGCTTTTCATGCTCCATCATCAGATTGACGTCCTAAGGAGCTTTGTTTTATTACATGACTCCCCTTCTGCGAGGTTGGCCGACCGAATTTTGATGATACATGAGCTGAGAGGATCTAATCCGACGCTATACGAAGTCCCTCACATCCTCTGCTCACTTATTGTGCGATTTCGTCTATCGCGAGTTTCTTGTTTTGCTTTGTCATTTTACAACTCTGCTTTGATACCCAACTCACACACACCCAGGTACTGGGACATTTCCTTTCCTCTACACACTCTACTCTGGCGTTTTGTTATCCACTAGAAAAAGACCCGGCTGTCTTTGGTTTCAACACCAGAGTTTTGGAATGGGGGGAGATCTGGGAAGGATTGGAACGCTTGACTGCTGTTTCTATACCCGCGAGCAAATGTCACCGAAATTGGCACAAAGCTTGCATTTGCACCATCACGGAAAAAGAAGAAAAAAAGGATCTATTCTGGTTTTGTTGGCTGTTTTTCTTGGCTTCCGCGTTTGCACAGGTGTTTTCTTGATTGAACAATGCTTACTAGAACGCGAAACGGATACAAAAACATCTCCTACTCTGGACTTTTGCACTACCAAGGGGGGAACGCCTCGAGAACGGAAGGCTTTAATATCTTACTCTGCATACTGCGTATGCGTCCAGCCTTGACTAGTACTGAGGATCACGTCCCCCCCCCCCCCCCCTTTGGTTGCTTTTGGTTCGCATCGAGACTGATACCTCGAACCTTGTCCTGTTTTTTTTGGGCCTGCTTTCCATGCTGTTTTTTTGTTTACTGGAGGAGATGGAATGTTTTGGGAAGATCCTTCTTGCATGATTTTATTGGGAGCGGCAAGTCGCCGATGAGAATGAAGTTACGATCTTGATGATTATTAACAACTTGGGATCGTTGAACGGTCCTCCCTGGCGCTTTGCACCAGGGTCGAGGTAATGAGAAATTCGGCCACCTCACTATATGTTCTTTGCAATGTGATGTCTTGTGTATTGTTAATGCTTGCTGAACTGTTGATGTCTGTATATTTAGGCGGTGGGCTTCTCCCATTCGACCTCCAACTTCTCAAATGTACCTTCGAGGTCCTCCTTGATGTTCTTGTAAGGATCAGGTCTAAACACAGCCGCCGAAACCTCAAGTTCCCACCCCTCACCACCATTATCGCCATAAACCCAATTCGTCTGTCTCAGCGGCGTCTTCTCGCCGTTCTCGTCAACTCTGTAGATCCAGAGACACACGCCCAGCGCATCCTCCACCTTCATGGCCTTGATAGTGACAGTCTTCTCACCATTCTTGACGCCAGCTTGATCATTAGGTCCAACAGTCTCAACGCTCCAGTCGGCCCAAGAGTCACATGTAACAGTTGAGTAGCGCGGGAGCTCGTTGTACAGCTCGATGCCTGTCTTGATCCACTTGCGGGGAGCGCCTGGGGTAGCGGGCTTGGTGAATGTGAGGACTAGACAGGCTTGGTCGTATTGGTGGACGTAGGGTGCGCGGAAAGTGGCTGTTGCGGAGATGAAGTGCTTTAGGGGAGCGATGGAGTGAGGGGTGAATGGACCTGTTTTTGTTAGTATGAGTTTTGTCTGTTGGTTTGTCTTATGAGGCTGGTGATGGCAGGGTAATTGGTGTGAGTGAGGGGTTGCAGTGAGGACAGACCTGTGAAGACATCTGTGGAAGGAGGCTGCTTCCAGACATCAGTGCCCGGCTTAGCTTTAACATTGAAAGGAGTTTCCATTTTGTATCACGAATAGTAGATAAGTATAGGATGAGATTACTTCAGTAATGTATGAGAGGGACAAGGTCATGTCTTTATAGTGCTTGTGAAACGATGTCTTTCATTCAATCGCGGGGCAACCCTGACGTAATTGGACCAACACGAGCGGAGACTCCGCCATGCATGTTGAAGCTATTGGTAAAAAGGGTATTTAATAAAGCCTTTGTTTACGGTTAATTCTGGAATTGTCATGGTCTTTTGACAGGTAGTGGAGCTTGGGGAGCGAAGCTGAAAACGCGGGTAAAAGCTACTGTGGGGAGGAAAGTTGGGTTTGTTACTGCTTTTGGAACGGCATTCGATGCCTTGCCTAGATTGAGAGAGAGGCAGCTGATACAGAAGAACTATAGTATAATGTATAGGACAAAAGAAGATGTTACTCGGAGTCCATTCAATTGAGAACAGAGTGAACATCTACCTGTCACAGAGAGAGATGTTTGTCGTAATGAGTGACCTCCAGATACCGTTCCTCCTACCCTATGCCTGTGCCTCGGCGAGTTCTGTAAAGCTTGCCTTCTGCAGCCAAGCTCGGTGGGTAACAGAATAAATGTCCTCTAAGACTTAGGCTACAGAGATAAAGTAGCCTATATAATAGTCTAAGTTGGCATAAGGTGACCAAGTTATTTCGTCTCTTATGCCTTTAACGGTCAATTCTGTCTCCCATGTCTTCTGCAGCCAAGGTTCACTGTCGCTGGACCAAGGTTTCATGGCGGGCATGGCAATAAGCTTCCCTGGATGACGGATAAACTGCGGAACTAGGTCGTCACCAACCATTCCATGCAACGAGACCATCAACGGGACAAAGACTAACTCGCAGGACTTTTCTCCCTCTTCACTGCATCTTTCGTTCAGAGAGAGAATTATCTTGCAAGAAATAAGCGATTTGAGGACGGGAAAAGACCGTTCAAACAGAGATAGTCAACGCGGATAAACCACCCAAAAACTGTCGCGCTGGTGTTCGAACCATCACTGCCTTGGCTCTGACTCAGTTTCGGTGCGGGCATTGTTACGCGAGTGAAAACTCTTCCCCACTTGACCATAAAGGCTCCTCTTCCACAAAAAACACCCCGCTTCCCTCCCAACCCACGATTTTCTTCGCCAGTATCTCTCCTACCAAACGCGACCCTTCTCACTACGCATTTCCTTATCGCGATAATCTTTTTTTCTTATTGGATTTCTATAGCTACGCTTTGCTCAGCAGCACTCGACATCGCGATCTTGGAGTGCTTATATAGCCTCTTCAAATTGGCTGGTTTGTCGGCCCGGGGGATGTGCAGAAGGTCGGTTGCTGCAGGACTTATACAGATTTTCTTCCACTTACACGATATTTACAGTATCTAATACAATGTCGTCCTTTCTTACACCACCAAAATCGGGCCCTTCGGGGCGCCCTGCCGCTAAACCGCGATTCGCAAAGCCCAACCCTGTCCGAGCCATGCGCGAACGAGAAGAAAGGCGAGCAGCCGCTTCAGCAGCCCAATCAAATAGTTTACGAGTCGCTGCAGTAAATCGAAATGCTGCACTTGCGAGACCGAACCGCCCGCAATGTCCAAACAAAGCCTGTCCCAAACCGAACGTTGTTGATGGCACATGTCAAACCTGTGGTCGTATTTCGGATGACAGTAATATCGTGGCAGAAATCACTTTCGGAGAATCTTCTTCGGGTGCTGCTGTAGTACACGGTTCTTATATCGGTGCCGATCAGGCGGGTGTTCGCAGCATGGGTCCTGCGTTCCGACGAGTTGGTGGATCGGAGGACAGGGAGAAGAGCATTCGGGAGGCAAAGGGATTGATGCAGGGTTATGCGCAACAACTTAATGTCAGTGACAGTCTGGTCACTGCGGGAACACAGGTCTTCAAATTGGCTTCCATGGCAAACTTCATTCAGGGTCGCACGTTAGCCAGTGTTGCAGCTGTCTGTTTATATGCTGCGTGCCGAGCAGAGCCGCCCTGCAAGGTCATGCTTATCGATTTGGCGGATTTGGTACAGCTCAACGTCTTCAAGCTGGGTCGCATTTTCAAGAAGCTCAATGAGGTGGTGCCAATTGGCAACGATGGTCTCATTCCAGTGTACCCGGAGGATCTTATCTGGCGATTTGCGACAAAGATGGAGTTTCACCAAGATACCGCCAAGGTTGCCGAAGATGCTGTCCGTTTGGTCAAAAGAATGAGTCGAGATTGGATGGTCATGGGTCGTCGACCATCTGGTATCTGCGGAGCTTGTTTGCTCATGGCAGCACGAATGCACAATTTCCGACGAACAGTGCGCGAGGTGGTGTACATCGTCAAAGTCACCAATCACACAATCCAGAATCGTCTGTCAGAGTTCAAGGTCACTGAATCCAGTCAGATGTCCGTGGAGGACTTCTTGAAAATGGACTTTCTAGAAAGCTCGCATGATCCACCATCATTTTATAAGCAGACTGCCGAGTACAAAAAGCAACTAGCCGCCAAGAACAAGAAGCGAAAGCGGCCTTCAACCGATGGAGACGCGGACGAGGATGAGGATGAGGAAGAAGACGACAACTTGGCCGACAAGATTGATCCGCGACTAATAGAAGGCGGCGCCGATCTTTCCAACGCGCCAGTCGTCGAGTACCGTCGTGATGATGACGGCTTCATCATTCCACCACTACCATCCAAGATCGCCAAAGATCCATCACTCGTCAGCAAATTGACCGAGAATGCGGAGGCCGAGGAAGGCGATGAGAATGAGGAAGAGAACAACGTCCAAACACTTGACACGTTGGTAGAAGAATTCGGAGATGCATTGGAAGAGGAGATGGCAGAAGACGCTGCATCTCAAAACACCAATACCCGCAAAGGCGACAAACCCCAATTACCCATTAACGAGGAGTGGGAGCAAGACGAGCAAGAATTGGAGGGCGTCATTGAAGAGATCTTCAACGATCCATTGACTTATGAACACGCAATGGCCTACACGACTGCTGAGCAACGAGCCCGAATCCACACAGTCTGGGCTCTACAACAACGCCCCCAAAAGGAAGTTTCCATGTCGGCGGACGTCACAGAAGACGAATTCGCCGACGATCCTGAGGTCAACAACTGTCTACTATCGCCCGAAGAAGCCCAGATCAAGGAGATGATCTGGGTCAATCAGAACAAGGAATGGCTACGGAAGCACCAAGAGAAGGTCTTTCGGAAGAAGGTTGAAGCCGAGCGACCGAAGCAAACACGAAAGCGACGCAAGCGCGCCCGAATGGGTGAAGGCCAGACCAGCCCTGCCAGCTCAGCCGCCGAAGCAGCTGTCAACGTCGCCAAAGACCGCGCCTGGTCAAAGAGGATCAACTACGACGCCATCCGTAATATCTTCGACCTGCCTAACATCGGCGGCCCCGGCTCAGAAGCAACAAGCCGTAAGACGAGCCAAGCGGGAAGCACACGAGGGGACGATGCGGTGGAGGCGCCTGATGAGAGCGTCGCAGGGGATGAGGCCGAGGCTCCTCAAGAGGATGAGGAAGAGTATGAAGATGAAGAGTACGACGAAACACAGGGTTATAACGACGGAGAAGAGTTTGGCGGTGGCAACGATGAATTTGGAGGCGATGGAGGATATGATGAGGATGATCCGGAAATGGATGCTGAGTATGGGTTGGAGGAATATGCTTAATTGATACCCATTAGACAGGCTTTGGGAAAGACCAGCCTGTTTATACCAATAGTAAAAAAAGCAACATTCTGTATAGAGGCTGCAGGCGTCATAAGCATAAGAGACGAAAGTTTAGAAAAGCATTTAGGCTACTCTACCTAAGCCTTAGAGGAGACTTCTCCTCTTACCCACCTAGAGAGGGTACGCTACTAATCCCTGAGACTGTAAACTAGACAAACATCTGCCGGCCAAGAGCCAGTTCATGAATCCGGTGATCGCCAAAACTCTTTGAGATCCTTCAACTATGTACACCCGGCTGTCTGATCTCGGACATGAGCTTTTACTCAAAACACTCCCCAGTAAAACAAAGAAGATGGCTTGATCCTGGATGAAAGCCCATGTGCTAATGTACTAACGAGTGCCTCAGATCCCACCCTCATGTATAGATGTGACTATATGGGGAAATCGCAACGGCTGATACGGTCATTCTGTAGATGGATCAAATCCAGACGCCATGTTGACCTTCAGGACAGCCTCAACATTGCCATCAACGACAGCACAGCCTATTGCTTGTCAGTATTGGGTTCTAATGAACTGAGGAGACGCCGAGACATACAAGTAAGATTGAGACCATCGACCATGAAATGAATCTGCCAATGGAACTCCGTATGAGGCTCTGTCACCACCACGCCATCGTGGTTCTGTCCCGCATACCTAGTCAAGAAACGACCTCGCTCGTAGTACCGCGATACATCAAATTCGAGATAGCCGAGGTTTTCGGCATCTGTTGAGCAATTAGTCTTCTGGCGTGACTTCGCGTCTCCCTGACTTACCCAGGTTGTGTTCATCTTCTTCATGCCGGTGGCATCTGTAAGCCGTATCTGAGAGGTAAATGTCTTGCTGACAGATATAGGGGCCCCGGAACTTGTTACAAGAGTTTCCGTCAAAGAGTGGGAAGGGCGTCATGGCTTCGTAGATCTTGGTATCAGATGGTACAATCTCAGAGCCCTATGCATGTGAGCAGATTTCTATGATAGAGAGTTCGATGTCAAACCTTCTGAATGACCCAGTAAATAGTACGTAGCCACTTTTCCTTCGTGAAGGCATTACTCAAGCCTTTGCGTCCTTCCGGGTCTTGAGGCTCGAGGCGTAGGAGGCCGTAGCTGCACCTTGCTTGGCGACTGGGGCCATTGCGTTTGTCCAACGCACGAAGGACAGCACCCGAAGCGACAGCATTGATGACCATTCCTCTTGATGTTGTTATTAACATGGCCTTGGAGAAGAGCTGGTTGTAACATACCTTTTGATCTCGTCTGGCACCTGGATTTTGCATTGGGATCGGTTCTTGTGGTTCCACATAGCGAGCTTCTGCTGCATGTATGCCAGAAATGACGGGTTTGATGCTAGACCACCGATGACGACCACCTTCTGTAGATTATATCAGCATATGACCTAGAGTACTCGACTGTATTGTCAAAGGCTTGGAGCGACGAACGTCAACTGAGATACGCTTCCTGCGGGCTTTGTCCAATTGGTCTGTCATAACCTTCGCAGCTCGTTTAAAAACGTCCATGAAAATGTGATAAATGCTCTCCCTGAATGCATCTATCAGTATTTGACTCTTCTATGATCATAAGATAGTAGAGGTGTAACTCACCGGCTGATTGCGAGCTCGTTATCGTTGAGCTCTGGCCTGCCACCTTTTCGCAGCCCCTTGAGGTGGACTCGATGATAGCCAATCGGCCTTTCACTGAGATTGAAGGACCTTTTGATGTCGTACTCGAAGTCCTTGAACACAAAGCCTTCAACGATACCTTGAATGGTAGTCTGGCCATCTTCCAAGTACGTTTCATCGTCAAGAAGCTGGTGCAAAAGCCTTCGAAAGCCTGCGTTCAGTTGAGTTGAACCACATGTATCGCCTGTGGCCGTGTTAGCTCGAGCATTGGTAGGTGCACGATATCTTCAAGACGTACTGTCAGGATCCACGACCAGTTTCTCGAGCCGCAACGGTGCTTGCGCGGTAACCTTGTGAGTACTTCCATTAACAGTACCCCCACCTAAAGCATGATCAGTAAGGGATGGAAGGACTCGTGTCTAATCATACCCGCATCAATCTGCACAAACGTCTCGGATTCCTGTATTGTGAATTAGTCAAGGTCAAACACTGCAGATAGAACCTACTCGAATATCCCCTCTGCCGGTAAGCATGTACGTCGCCGCAGCTTCGGGCTCAGTCACCATGAAGACTCTATCAATAGAGTCATCGTTGGGGTCTATTCCTGGGAAACGAACGTGCTTCATCGCTGCAGTTACACAGCTTTGCATCTTGCGCAGGACCTTGGAACTCCATGATTCGAGGACGCAAACAACCACCTCTGTCGTTGTAATGTCAAAGTCTTTTGTTTCCAACTCATTCTTCGTGTGCTGCAATACAAAAACGAAGAAGTCGACAGTGACGTGGAGGTGCAAGTCATTCAGGGTAATCTTATGCCGGTTGGGGGTTCGTGAATGAAGGTCTCTGAGGGAGTTGGTGCCGTCTCTTCGAAGTTCCTTTTCACTTTTGACGAGACCGAAAAGAGGTTTGAAGTTCACAGCGGGACGCTTGGATGGGTCGTCGTGTGTTGAAACAAGACCCAAGTCTCTGTGTACCTGATACCCCCAACGTGGCTGCGCGACGGCATCGTTGACCACTGCCCTGAAAGAATCGCGACGAAATTTGCGCATGTCTCTGATCATGTCATCGAAGGAGGAAATAGGTGGTGGATCGTCAGTAGAAGGGTTAGTGCGAGATTGAAAGTCCCAACCGGTGGGATATGTGATGACAGTTGGCACCTCCATCCGCATGGGCTCCGAAGAGCGCAACTGGATACACGTGGGCCAATTTTCAATCGTCTCAATCGCATCAGGACCGACATCCTGAGGGTCAATCCCTTCTGGCACTATGGTGTAGGAAACAGCGGTGCTGGTAGTGCCAAAATCCACCGCAACGACCAGATGCCCGCGTTTTCGACGAGAAGGAGGCATGCTGGATGCTTGTGATTCAGACGCAGAAAGGGAATGAATATGAAAGAAAGAACGGCAGTGAAATGAATACAGAAAAAAGTACAAGGAGAGAACGCAAGACGCAGTCGAGATAGAAAGGATGATTGGATGGAGAAGTGTATCAGTCGGAGGGGAGGGCAGAGATCCTGACGATATTTACTGCATAGGAGGAGTAAACAATGGAAATTTCTGGCTAGTAGAGATAGAGACGCACCTTGCCTAAGGCAATTAATTACCCGCATTGTAGTGACGGAGTGGCAGGCGCCGGCTACACTGCCAGTGCAGGTGCAGGTACAATGCTTTACCACTCTAAAGGTCCCATTCCCAACCTGCACTGAACTGCAAGTCAATCAATCCACTTTTTTATTTTGCTTTCACTTCTATGCAGATTGAGAAAAGACCTTCACGTACAGCATAGCGCAAAGATCACCTCAATTGCGGTTGAACAAACATCAGTTGGTCGACCACCAAGAGCACAACAAGCGCTAAGCGAACAAAGAATACTTTATTAATCTTACATACTTCTCTCACCATTCACTCTTCCTTTTGATCAGGCTGTTGATTTATCGGCATCTACCCAGTCCTTTTCAACCCACACGAACTCATCAGCCCTCAAGTGGCCTTGCCACTACCTCAAGCTTGTACAAGAGCATCACGACAAGCATGGACAAAGAAGAAGTTAAGAAACATGATCCGGATAGGGCCCCAAGGCCCAAGAAACAGGCCAAGGTCGAAGCTCAAGATGAAACCGAAAGCGAAATCGAATCGGAACCCGAGGAACAAGTTGCGTCTCATGACGAGTTTGAGATTCGTCCTATTGTCAATCCCCGGGCAGGAGCAGCGGCCACGTGGAACCATGAGTCTGTTATCACGCTTTTGGCGTACATTGAATGGTGCGTGGAGAACGACAAAGACTTTCGGACGGAGGGATTACTGCTGCTCAGCCAAGAACTGGGAACTAGCATAAAGCGGTCTAAGAGGAAGGCATTTGACATCTGGGTAAAACATAAAAGTCGCAAGTACTCTCACAGGCCATACTCGTGTCTCTATACACTGGGAATCGAGTCTTTGAACTTGGATTTGGAAGTTATCCAGAATGTACGAGATCGAGTTCGCGAGATTAGGCCAACCGCAGGAAGCTCGGCTCTGTCCACCGAATCTACCCCGACACGACGTCGTCTGGTAACCATAGTAAGTGCATAATACCAAGAATATTTGCACTCCAACCATTGACCGACGTTAGAAGGTCCGCCCGAGCCCGACAAAACCCCAACAAGTGGGAAATGCAGGAGATGATACGGTTGATGACTCTCAGGAAGAAGAAGAAGACCCCGAAAGCCCTGATAGCCCAGCCCATTCCGTCGCAACACCTGGCTCCTCTCACGGAACTATCGATGTTGCCAATGATGCAGCTTCGAACGGCACACACGACCAAGAACATGATGGGAACCTGGATACTGAGACGACCCAGGGAGCCACGGCTGATGCCAATCCTCATATCTCCTCCAGCCCCCCGAGCCCAAGCGATCCGGATCGCGAGGAGGATGATGGTTTCGACGCATCTCATTTGCAGTTAAAGTGGCTGCACAAGGAACCCCGACGTTTCTCATTCACATCGCCAAGCAGAGATCAATCGGATGGCATCAATGAGGCGGCTCAGATGGACAATTGTCGACAAGACCTTGTTGACAACACACATACCCAGCCCGGTATGGTTGGCTCGCTCTTGGATTACTCCCCCAAATCCTTGCGCCTTCATCTTTTCGAGGAAAAAAGAAAGAGATCTCGATGCGAGGAGGAGATCACAACCCAGCGTGAGAGGATAGCTGAACTGGAAGGGGAACTTAGATCTCTGAAGAGATGCAAACCCGACGCCAATGTTCGACATAACCTTGAACAACATTTTGCAGCCACACGAGCTATGATAGGAGAGAACAACTTGCGATACAGAAAGATTGAAGAGCTCTCCCTGAGTGATATCAGACGCAGAATCATCGCGTTGAGCAATGCTATCCGGGATTTCGGTCTTACGAACGAGGAGATAAGTGACGAATTGCCTGACCTTGAATCAATCTTTGGACCATCAGCGCACTCGTGGGCGACAAGAACCTTTGGGAAAAGCCTACGTCTCTGCATCTATTCTGTCTCGAATCGAGAATTTCGGAAGGAGGGTCTGCTCAGAGGCCTTGTCGCTGCGGCTATAAACGAGTTGATCGTTGAGCCTGTCTTCCCCAGCATCTTCAACGTACACTCGCAAGACACCAACTTCTACCGAAAGTACATTGTTGTCCAACGTGAGTAGGCAAGCGTTTCTTGAATGACCTATGCTAATAATGTCGCAGATGGAACCGAGGATCTTCACCACGCAGATCACCACGTACTGAAGGAACTCGCGCGCGACAAGCAAACAGCCATGATCGAACCTACTGCGAACAATCTGGCAGACAGGATCTCGAAGAACCTGGAGGGTCTCTTGTCGAGAAAAGAGGACCAGCCAGCACAGCAACATGACTTGGATGGCGATTCCGACATGCTTTTCCCCGAATCTGACGTGGATACGACGACCTTGCATCTGCGAAGTGTTCTCTCTCAAGCCCTAAGCCTTAAGTTCGACCTGACGATGCACATGAATCGGCTGAGATTCTTCTTCTTTAAATCAAATGACATTTGGGACGCGCAAAACATGAAGCTTGATGATCCATCTTTCCAACCCGACGAAGGCTCCAGCATCAAGGCATGCATCTCACCAGCCATTTACGTAGCGCCGAAGCGAGAGAACAGCCGTGATGAAGCGATCCTGGAGTTCGACACTCGATTCAACACTTACTTTCTGGAGGCAACAGAGGAAGAGGCCAAGTCGTTGGAGTTAGTGTCTCAGGCAATTGTGTTGATCTAGTTCAGTGCGGATGTTGTACTAAAGTGGTCCTCCTGGCAGTATGCGAAGGCGTTGGAGAAAGGGTTTACTATTGTTGTAGTTTTTGCTGGTAGTTTCCAGGATTAATCTTATGTTGGAATCTAAATGAGGACGGTAGTTCGTTTCTTACTTTTACGGAGATGTCCCTACAGTAGCTCGCTAGATGATTACCGAGACAGTTGTGTTGATCTGAACTGTACGACTTGGTAACCGACCTTCAAAAGACTCACATAGATTTCCGAGACTAGAAGTGCAGTTCCCTTGACTGTACAAGACCGATGCTGACAGGAAGATATCATTCTGGGCAAGGCAAAACCAGCCTACGCCTAGCCCTCGGTCTTCTTGCTCCACCTCTTCTTCAGAAAGTGTTCGATGACGAGATGCAGATACTTTAACCATACGTCAGACAGGGGTAAGGTATGCACGAGCCGTACCGTACTACGGCCGTAGAGTAAGCCTGAGTTGATGAGCGACAACGGCTATGTCCTCCAAAGTACCGCCAACTACAACATATACTTTATGAAGTCCTAGAGGAAATGGCTGGATCAGTCAACAAGAGTGTCCAAGGCGATTATGTTGACTTGACTACGTCCTATCACTGCGGAATATATGTATGCGAAATGCAAACAGTATAAGAAATGAAAATCTATTTTGATGAGAGCCTATGACCTACAAATGCCTTTCTCTAGCAACTGATTCGTTTTGTAGAGTGGAAAAGACAAGGAGATGTCGAAACTTGTTCACAGCATCTAGACGCCGAGCACGAGGGACTCATATCTGTCTTCCTCTTCATATGCGTCCCGGGCTTGTCGGGTTAAGGGCCATGTGCCTCAAGATATTTGACCTCAGAAGCCTGAAGCAAGACTTGATTCCATCGTTTCTACGATACCTGTAACTAAAGTACTTGGTGCAAGGTCCGAGAAGGTTGAATCGACGGATACCGGATCAATTACTAATCCGCTACCTTGATTCCAGCACGACTGCCTGGGCAGCCTGTGATGTAGAAATGAGAACGTGCACTCAACAAACAGCAACATTCTCATCGAAAATGGCAGGGGAAGAAGATACCAGACCCGTCAAATCGTCAGTATCACTCGAATATCTTGGAAATATTGACTGACCTCATCTTTAGGCCATATGGAGGTCGACAGGCCGTGCTCCATTTCTATGAAGAAAGGGAACAAAGCGAGCTAAGAGTACCCTTCAATGTCCTCGAACCGCACAAAGAGTTGACCCGTAAACGGAAACGCGACGAGGCTGGAAAACCTGACGGTCCCTCCTGTGAGGAGTTTGATCTGACTGATACTCCTTTCAGTATAGGGCATGTCATTGTCCACTTCCTCCTGACCGGAACTTATCAAACACTGCGTTTCTGGCGTCTTGACCTAGAATGGGGGCTCGCGCAAGAATTCAGAACAGCTGTATGTGTTTATTCCGCGGCCGTGGAAAAGAAACTACCCGGACTGCGCGATCTTGCTCGACTACAGATCGCCAAACTTGGAGAGCAAATCGACCTCGAATTAATCATCACTGTTATCGACTGCGGCAGACCAGTTTCAAATTCCCTTTTTGGCACTTTTAATCCTGGTATCACTGAGTACCTGCGATTCAAAGTCCAGTCATTTGTCCAAAACGCAACCGAAACCGAGGCTAAAGACATGCTGGCTAAGCTGAAGAGTCCCAAAACCCTAAGCAAGATCTTACTAGAGAGTCTGATCCTAATGAAAATTTCCACTGAGCCCAAAGCAGAAGAAAGGACCAGCCCAAAGATGGACGATGCATCCGCAGCAAAGAACAACGTACAGCTGGCGGAGATGGCTATCCTGGACGCCGAGGACGCCCACCAAAAAGACATTGAGGAATCTAACCGACGATTTAGGAGATTTTCGGAGACAGGAAAGACCCGAAAAGGGATGGAAGGAGTTCACCAGGGACAGCCTAGAGCTGCGTGATCTCAAGGATATGATGGCGAGGGACCGGAAGCTGCTTCAGTTTCAGGGATGAAGAATGGCCAAATCCAAGACGAGGAGGCATGGAGGGCTCGTCAAATCGCCCACCCCAGGTCCAAACAACCCGCGGAACAGGAGCCGCGGAACCAGTTTATCGCCGCGAACTTTACCGATGCCAGGCAAGAACGATTTGCTAAACCTGGGATCGAAACTTTGGACGAATCTGTTTCTTTGAACAAAGAACATGTACGTGATACACTTGGGAAACACCCCTATTCCACTTTGGGGTATTAGACGCTGACTATCAGAAGCTACGATTTTTGAGAGCGAAAGGACCCGACCAAAAACACATTTGATTTTACTGCATGGCCCACCGAACCAACTGCTTGATGGCGGATGATGGCTTCTACTGGGTACCGAACACGATGCCGGCTGAACAACCAACAAGCAAGGAAGGACAGAGGCCAATCCGACCATCTGTATTTTAGCTGTCCTTGAAATAATGCTAATGAATAAAAGTACGTATCCTGCATGTGTGGAATAGAATGAGACGCACGGTATGGATGTGACAGGCTGTGAAGTGCGTCTTGTGGTTAGTGAAGACTGCAGGCAAACAGGAAGAATGGCGAGCTCGTATTTACGACACGTCAATCAAAGACCCGCACGTCTTGTGGAACACAGAAACATGACTAAATATATATTAATCTATATCCTGGCCTTCCTGTCATCTGTGTGACTCAGCTCAATCAATATGGCGCCCCCCTGTAACGCCACCACCAGTGAAGAGTCAACGGCTAAACAAAGACATGCAGTATATCTTTATGAAGCACATACATTCACCGCAAGAAGAGACGGGCTGCGAAATGACTTGGATGCTTGCAAGAATGGGATTAGTCCCATGGAAACGCGGTTGGCGATGAATTGGGCTTGGCGGCCGACGTGGGAGGCCGACCATGGCGCGTCATGGAAAGGCTGCCAGAAGAGAGGGGCTGGCGATTGTCCAGTACCAGTTTCCTACTCCTCTCCCTTCCGATCTTGCTCCTCCATATCTGTATCCCCAGTCTGTAACAAAGCTGCGCAATGGGTTCAAGCTATCCAAAGTCGTAAGTGTCCTGTCCCAGTTGATGGAATGCATCTAATGACTGTGATGCAGCGTATATGGAGACGATATCTACAAGGTGTTCTTCAGAGATGGAGAATACTCATGGGTGCACTCCCTAGTCCTCAAACCCCACCACGAGCTCGACAAACGAGGCTATGGCAACCCAGATGAGCCCTGGCCTTGGTGTATTGACCTGAAGGAATTCGAGCATAACACCGGCCACGCCATCATTCATTACCTGTACACAGGTACCTACCAGTGTCTCGCGAACGCGGAATGGCCACCGGAAGATTCGGATTCAAACAGCCTCGCAGAAGGGCTCCTGACCTGTATCGCCGCTGAATCTCTTGGATTATTGGGACTCCACGCTCTAGGAGTGGAAGAGGTGGAGGAACTGGGCGACAAAATGAGTCTGCCCGCAATCTTTGAAACAATGGAAGACTCGGATATCGCGCTTGGTCAGGTACCAGCTTTTGATGCATATCTGCAAAACCGCATGACCGATGCCAAGTTTGGTGCGCCAGGTCAGGCCATAGAGGACGTTCTAGCCCGTCTCGCCTCTGTGAAATCCCTCGGCACGTTGGCCCTTAGGGCAATGGTATTGCAGCACAAACTTAGAACCGAAGACGAAGGAAACACCCATCCTGAAGAAGTTGAACAGGGTGACGCCAAGACAGATGACCAGCCATCTTTGCCAGAACCGGAGATCCCACCTGCCTTACAGGCATTGGAAGCGAAAATCCAGCTTCTGCAAGAGAAGAAGTGGAAGCGTGGAGGAAGACTCCTCAGGGCAGATCGCGAGCGATTAGAATTTCTTCAAATGGCTGCTAAGGATATACGGTGCAAAGAACTCGATAAGGCCATCGGCGGAGTGAAGACGTCCGACGGCCCTTCATCCAAACAACCAAGTCTCGATGAGCCAAAGAAGGCAGAGGCCTTACGGGAGAAACCCACAGGGTGTTTCAAGTTCACGGATGATGGAGTTGGTAAGTCAATGTGCCTTTCTGATAAAGACGGTTGCTAAGCTTTGGTAGGGCTGTGACACTGATCATGTCGTAGTCGCCAAGTCCAAGGGCAAACGTACGGCAGAGTCGTGGTTGGGTCGTGGTTATGATTCTAGCCACCCACCTCTTCCCGGCCCAGACGATATTTCATCGGATTGGACAATATCAATGACGGAGATGACGCCCAGTTCAAAGGGTAGTTCTTGGGATGTTTTTGAGAGTGGATCAGAGGAGTAGACTCGCTATCAAGGTCCGGGCTTGGGTTTGCCTGTGTGTGGTTTGACCTGCGTTGATTTGTTGCTTGGGCGAACTCTGTACTTATCGGTAACTCAAGTACCCTGGTGTTCAGAATTTCTGTGTTTTCTTTCTCCAGTAGGCTTCATCCTCTTGACCCCCGAGAAACTTAATCAGATTTATACTCCTGCGTAGACTGCGTAGACAAAGGTCAGCCATGTCCCGTCTTTAAAAGAATTCTCTCTTGCCGTAAATTCATTGACACCTTCACGTCCCACAAACTTCTCTTTCTCCATCCTGCCATCAGCACTAACAAACCTGGTATCCCGACAATCATTAGTATCATCAATAACAAACATAAAACATCTTCATTATGCCTCCGGATGACAAGAAACCCACCATACCCGCGTATGTACCCCTCTTTACCCATGCAAGCATGCAATACTGACATTCTCCAAGCTCATACGGCGACGATGTCTGCAGAATCTTCTTCCAATCCCAAGGCCCCTGCCTAATCTCCCGCAAAGCCCTCGCCAAGTGCCCCGCCATCGCATCCCGCCTCAGCTCCAAATCTTTCTTCTCCAACTCCCTCGACAGCGTCAACATCGAAGAAATCCCCCATGACGTCGGCGCTGTCGTAATCCATTTCCTGCGGTCAAGACGATACCGAACGCTCACCTTCGAAGTTGACACCGAAGAAGAACGAACGCGTCTCGAGCTCAGAACCGCGTTTCGGGTTTATGCGGCTGCTGTTGACTTGGAGCTGATCGCGCTCAAGAGTGCTGCCCAGAATGTTATGTCGGATCTCGAGAACTTGATGGATTTGAAGACTGTTGCGCAGGTCTTGAAGGAGACTGGGTTACACTTGGAAGAGTGGCCTTGCTTGCTGATGCATATCTACTCCTTTATTCAATCCTCGAAGGGCGTTGCTTCGAGCGAGGACATGGCCTGGATCATTGCCGAGCACGGGTTCCCGGAGAGCGTCAATGTTGATTCTTTCCAGTCTTCGCTCGTGTCTAAGGGATCACCTTGGAAGAAGGAAGAGGAGAAGAACCCGAAGGCCCAACCGACCACAGATAAAGCCCAACCGAAGGCAAAGACCTGGTCCCCTTCCACCTCCAGCGAAGACAAACCGAAATTGAAGTCCAGCAAGACTTGGGCAAACATCTTCCCAAAGGACTTTTCAATGTGGAGGCTTGGTAGAGGCAAGTCTCGAGCTGAGACGCCTGAGGAAACCATCGTTGAACACAGGCCGATAGACGAGATCATGGAACCGCCTCAGGGTCTCTCGGAAGATGCGATGGCATATGTGAAGCACCTGTCTCTGTCCATTGTGGGACAGGAATGTGAGGCGGGAGATATCGCTCTCCAGAGCACAATCATAACTCCTCCGCCAGATAAGCCATGTTTTTGCATTGTGATAGCTATCAATACTAATAACCTTGCAGTCAAGGACCTACAATAACGAGGTCATATTCATTACTCAGCAACTAGTAACACGATATCCCCACCAAAGATCATGTCGTCCCACCGTGATAACCGCCCGCTAATCGAGATCGGCCAGGTGGGTAACAGAAGAAATGTTCTCTAAGACTTAGGCCACTAAAATAAGATAGCCTAAGTGCTGGTCTAAACCAGCATAAAGTGACCCAATTATTTCGTCTCTTATGCTTTTGGGGCCAATTCTTCTGACTCTGAGGTCGGCGTATCCACTAACTTGACAATTTGAGACACTACCAACACCAATGGAACTCTACAGCGGCATGGACCGAGGTAGCTATCAAACTCTCTCTACACCGCTAATCCCATCGCGGATCGAAGCTCCGACCATTGACGTGATGGGACGGTGACCCCGATGGGTCCCAGTTTACCTTACCAAGAATGACGAGAATGTTCGACGTCACAGACTCCAATTGTGTAAATATCGAGCTTTCCCATTGTTGACTTTGAATTTCCATCTTTACTTTTCAACAATCCCATCCAACACATAATAAATTACCAAAATGTCTTCAAACAACGCTGCATGGCTCGTCGCCCCAAAGACGTCACCACTCGAAGTTAAATCAGCCCCTCTCCCTGAAGTCAAAGAAGGTCACATCCTCGTCAAGAACTCAGCTGTCGCGATTAACCCCGTCGACATCGCAAACCAATATGTCGGAATCTTTATCTCGGAGGAGCAATACCCTGTTATTCTCGGTGAAGATGTCGCTGGTGTTGTAGAGGCTGTTGGCTCTGATGTCACCGCTTTCAAGGCTGGCGATAGAGTTCTCGGTTACGCGACTTCGCTGGCTAGCAAGGATAATGCGAATAGTGCTTTCCAGGAGTACACAGCTATTCGCGCCGACTGTGCATCCAAGATTCCCGAGGGTCTTTCGTTTGAGCAGGCTGCTGTTCTACCTCTGTCTCTCGCCACAGCGGGTTGGGCTTTGTTTGGCGATTCCACGCTGGGAATGAAGTTCCCTACCATGAACTCCGAGTCTACTGGGGAGACAGTTCTTATTTGGGGCGGTTCATCCAGCGTTGGTGGATCAGCCATCCAACTCGCCAAAGCAGCTGGTTACGAGGTCATCAGTACCGCCTCAGCCAAAAACCACGAATACGTCAAAAGCCTTGGCGCCGACCACGTCTTCGAATACAACTCCCCCCACGTTACAAAGGACATTTCCTCCCTCCTGACCAGCAAGAAGCTCGCCGGTGCATTGGAAGCAAGCGGAAACGAAGAAGCCATGAACAGCGCATCTCAATCCATCGCCCACGGCGACGGTCTGCGCAAGGTCATCTGCGTGCGCGGTCCTCAATCTCAAGTCCCTGAAGTTAAGGCACAGCCCATTATGTCGACAAGCATTATCGGTACGCCTGTTGCGAAGGCTGTGTTTGGAGATTATGTTCCTGCTGCGCTTGAGAGTGGCAAGTTTAAGGCCGTTCCGGAAGCGGAGGTTGTTGGAAAGGGATTGGAGAGTGTGCAGTCGGGTATCAATGCTTTGGCCAAGGGTGTTTCTGCCAAGAAGATTGTTGTTTCTCTATAGATTCATACTAAAATCTTATAGAAGTAATAAAGTAAGACTATTAAAAACAGATATTTCGTCAGCAGACTATAATTCACTGACGGTATGGTTTAGTCCTGGAGGCAGCCTCTCTTCTGCCCATCATCAAGAAGTGATTTTCAAGGGAATAAAGTGTCATGATACTCGTCACAGGTACAGATTCATTTCGAGATCTTCTATTGGCTACGCACCCCTGTCTTTGATTCAGCCTGCTGGTCAGCCCAAGAGGCCAAGACACTCAGCCGCACTCAACACGCGATAAATACCTCGATTCTTGTCCATTTCAAAATAGTGTTTACGATCATTCACCCTCAATCATGGAGACTATCGACTGCCCAGATGGCGATGCCCGCACTGAAAAGGAAATAATCGTCAAGCTAATAGTTGCTCATTTCACAGCCATCGTCGCTTTCTGCAACTTCCAATCCCTTCGCAACGAAAAGCTCGACACCGTCGAACCACTTCTATTTCTTCTATCACCGCTGCTAGTAATAGTCCAAACGGGCCTCGGAATCATCATAATTATCACCTCATTTTTCACGGATCTTGCTCTATCGCCTAAGCTATATCTCGACCATCTTGCAACTGTTTCCCGACGATGGACCACTCTATTCGGAACCAAGTCTCGTGATACGCCTATGGGCTCGCGCTTGGGACGAGCTTGGATAAGGCTCGGAAGAACATTAGCCATCTTTGCAACCCTCTTCCAGTTCGCAGCCACGATATTTCTCTATCGGCGTCGAAAAGAGTTACACGGCTTGGAGGCACTTACAATAGTCGACCACCGAACCTTTGAACTATCTGTCGGTGGCGCCGCTGTTTCCGTTTTATCACTTGCTCTCATCCTCAAGTTCCCTGGGTTCGGGCGAATACCGGAAACCACGTATACACCAGAGATTGAAGCAGATACAGATACAAAGATCCTCTTCTGCCGCGGCGACTCACGACGCTGTCCAAGCTGGTACCAGATCCTCTACGCTACAGATATTGGTTCAGGAACCTCGGCTATGACGTGGTTAGCTTGCGTTTCGTCGTCAACCTATAAAGGCGAATCCCTTCCCCTTTCCTACGCATTCAGGATCTACTCCGGGATTTACAAAGACACCTCCGCCACACTTTCGCTCGACGTTTCAATGACGACGTTTTACCTTCTGGTTGCAGCCTTTTTCAGTGTCTTTTTCACCTTTTCGCATCTATGCAAAGATTCGGGCTTCTCTAAAAGACTGAGCAATGAGCTTTGGGTGACGATACCAGCTCTTCTCATCCTGGTAGTTGCTATGGTTGCCTTTATGTGCATGATCATGCTAATGGTGGTGCCTATATGTCTTTATCTGATTCCTTCTGTCCTGAGCGGTCCTGGGTGTATTTTCACGATGAAGGGCTTGGAGATTCGCGACATATTTTCTCAGCCGCCTTTTGGGGCCATGGAAAACGAGACGGATTGTCTATTGCTTTGGAAGGATCCCGCAGCGGATTATCTCTGGTCTCTTTTCTAACTATAACAAAGGCATTTCTATCTCTCGGTGGATATAGTCAATCAATATATTAAGATATGATCAAAATGCTGGAGAACTCAGAATATCTTCAACTGTATGAACTGCCCCTAATCTCAACTAAAGTCATGCCTTGACGGGCTCATTCTCACTAGCAATGGAAGCTTTAGTCTGGACATGTGAAGCTTCAATCGCAACTTCATCACCAAAAAGTGCCGAAATCTCCTCCAGAGTAAGCCCCTTAGTCTCAGGGAAGTACAATATAAAGATAACCGCACAAATGATGGTGAATGCCATCATAATCAGATAGAATCTCCAACCGATAGTCTGAAATGCGGTAGGTGCAGCTTCGAGTAATGTAAGAGATCCAACAAAGAGACCAGCGCACGAGACAGCGAAGCCCTTGCCTCGTAGATGCGTAGGCCAAATCTCGGATCCATAAACGTATGTGGATGCATCCATACAGGTGGCATAGAAGGTCAGATGAAGATACAGGAAGAAGACACCAGCAGAGTTGCCGCCTGTGTTGTTTGTACCACCATACAGAGCAACCACGACGCTGACACCAAGAAGCGAAACGGCGCAGCCAAAGAGGCCTGTGACCATGAGCCATTTGCGACCAACATAGTCGAGGAGCACGGCGTTGATGGCGTTGCAAACAAGACCTTCAGTCAGCCACCCTGCAGAAAGTGCCAAACTAGCGGCCGGACCGTGACCTAGAGCAGCATACAGCGATGGACCGTAGTTGTTAATGACAGTAGTTCCGGTAAGCTGACCCGCAAGAAGAGTGGTGAAGCCAATAAAAGCTCTCTTGCGATAGTGAGGAACGGTAAAAAGAGATGACCAGGACGAAGGGAGGCTGCGTTCCAGTTCAACCTGCGCCCGAATCTGGGCAAACTGAACATTGGCCTCGTGATTGCTGGGATCGTCTGAGTCTCTGTAGATGCGCTTGAGGACGGTTTCCGCTCTCTCGTGCTGATCATGCTCTACCAACCAACGAGGAGACTCTGGGATGAAGTAAACACCGCAAGCGAGTATCAACGGAGGGAGGCACTGGATAGCCAGAGGAGGTCTCCACTGTGCTCCATCCGCGTTGACATAAAAGAACCCAAAACCAACCCAGGCGGATGATGAGTAGCCAAGCAGGATCGAAACACCATGAAGGCCCACGAGCAGTCCTCGGGCATGTGAAGGCGCAACCTCGCTTTGCCAGAGGGGAACGATCATGACTAGACCACCGACAGCAAGGCCTGTGATAAATCTAGCCACCAGATACATGGCTAGATGCACAGAACCAGCTTGGAGTCCACCACCGATGACAGCTAGGACACTGGCAAGGAACATGGCCTTACATCGTCCGAACCTGTCTGCAAGACCCCCAAAGGTCAACGTGCCGATAAGACCTCCGCCCTGGAACAGGCCATTGATGGCTCCGATTAGCGCTGGCGCATTCTTGGCTGTGTCAAGACCGAAGTAGCTTAGGAAGGAAGGCTGGCCGAGGGTTGAGCCGATGATGGCGGAACAGTATCCATATGTAATACTTCCAAAGGTAGCAAAAGCGATGATCTGACGATGTTGTGATCAGCAGAGCAACGTTGATAGAGGGGATGGAGATACATACCAGAACATTGTAGGCGACGAGCGGCTTCCCGCGAAATTTGATTTGAGCCATAGGTAGAAACTGTTGTTCTGTCAAGAACTGAGTTGAACAGAAAGCGACCACGGTGATGGGAAGGGCATGATTGGTTATTTAAGGGGAAATACAGCTCCAAAGTATTGAATCTCAGCTGGAATACTTAGATACGGTGATTCAAGAGTCTCAGTATAGCTCAAGGGGCTAGCCCAGATAAGGGTGCGTTAGCGTCTGGATAATGCTTAACCGGACAGGGCGGGGAATGATAGTATCAACCAGCTTGAACACTGGGTTCGCCTAGACGACGCTAATCTGCGGGGATGAAGCTTATCTAGCTCACATGTCTAAGCTTGGGAAATGGAACCGCCTCGTTACTCGTGATATGGTGGATAATGCCTATCCGGCTCTATCAGAGACGTCAACTTCGATTATCAAAGGAAACTCGGCTTGGGAAAGCCGCGTTATCCATCCCTTACCGTGGTATCGGTACGACGGCAGGTGGCAATGCACGGCATCTACCAACAACATTAGGTAGTTTCTAGATAGGGTGATTAGACGATATACACGTCAGGGTATGTCAGTTGGATCAGGCAATGCACGTTGGAGAGAAGCATACGAGAAACAGGAATTGCAATGGGATACCTGCCTTGCGCGATTGGCTCAACAACAACAAATATACATGTATGAATATATACGGCTCACAACTTTTGTAGTTGAGCTGTCACGTGGCTACCGTGCCGGTGCTCATTAGCCCAATGATACCAACCCCGCTTTGTGTGTCTATTACGCTTCCCATTACCGTCACCATGAAATCCCAGGTGACAGCCTCTGGAAAACCCCGACAACGCTCAGCCCTAGCATGTAACCTATGCCGAACAAAGCGAATCAAGGTAAGCTACCTCTAGCCTTTATCTGATTGGAGCAACCACTGACATGATTTACCAGTGTGATGGTCAACGCCCCATCTGTACAACATGTATCACAAACGGCGAGCGCTGCGAATACACAAGCCAGGATAGCAACAGAAAGTAAGATAACCAACCCAATTACCATATGTAACTGAGAGTACTTACCATTATTCCAGGCCCCCAAGTAAACGCTATGTCGAAGCACTTCAGGAAAGAATAAGAAGTCTGGAATCACAGCTCGAGAAATATCAAGGAGCAGACACTTATAAGGACGTTGAGGACTCGTCGCGTCTGGAGGAATCATGTGACAACTCGGAAGATGACTCCCTTTCTGGCGACCCCAACACAACACATCGGTCACCGACGAAAGATATTAGTGACAGACTCGGTGCTCTCAACATTGGCGAAGACGGCCAGATTCACTACTTTGGCTCACGGAGCAATTTCTCTCTACTCAAGAACAGTCCTGCTGCAAGCTCCACCGTGTCATCTTGTGAACTCGAGGAGCAGGCCGTACGTACACTCGACTGTCTGGGTCTACGAGTAGAGGTATCCGATGAGCTACGTGATCACCTTCTCGAACTGTTTTGGGGCTGGCAAAATACCTGGCAATACATCGTCGTCAAACAACCTTTTCTTGACGACCTTCTCGTCAATCATACAGGGCAATATGCTACCCCGCTGCTACTATCGGCCGTTCTAGCTCTTGCTTCACGGTACTCGGACCGCGTTGAGTTACGGTCAGATCCTCTTGATCCCAATACTGCAGGGAATGCGCTCGCTGAGCAGGCCAAGATGATTTTGTTCTATGAAAGCCAGGCACCCAAGGTCACTACCATTCAAGCAACGGCATTGCTCTGTCTCCGCGAGATAGCTACGGATAAGGAAGCACTTGGGTGGTTGTACTGCGGTATGACTGTATACACCAGTTTCATAGCTATGCTGACGACCTTACTCACAGGAATGGCGGCCAGGATGGCATTTAACCTTGGACTGCACCTAGATCGTACCCATTGGTGCGAGACAGGCCATATCACCGAACAAGCAGCTGAAGTTGGAGCAACTGTGTGGTGGAGCTGCTACGTGCTGGATAAGTAAGTCTGGACTGGGCCCTACGCCATTCCTATAATCACTGACCTCGATACCGTCAAGATTGTTTAATGTTGGCCTTGGTCGGCCGTCAACTATCCAGGAGAATGAGATATCAGCTGCCCTCCCTTCACTTGAACACACCGCAGAGCATGAGCCTTGGTCTGATCAGCAAACATCCTTCCCGAAAGGTCATATAAGTTCGAATGTCCGCGCCACGATTGAACTATTTCGAATCACGGGATCTCCCCTTGACGAAATGTCTGTATAGTTCCAAATCTCAGGTGCTATTCATGCTAACACTTTACTAGTTACCGCCCAAGTAGTCGGAGACTAAGAGCCCACACCCGAGATCTGGTAACCAAGACACATGTAGAGCTGATGAAGTTCCAGACTAATCTACCGAGCTGCCTCCGACTTGTGCCGTCTCCACTAGCACCTACTCTGCCACATGTATATCAGCTTCAGTGAGTCCTACCGCATTGAACCGATGTGAACGACTTGGCGAATAACATTTATAGTCTGCAATATCATGTTGCCATCATTTTGCTGCATCGCCCGTTCATTGGAGTAAGGGGTCATGCATCAGATCCCGGAGGATTCCACCCTAGAGAGGGATCTACCCATCTAGTCGAATGCAGCCAATCTGCTCAAATGATTAGTACCATTTTACGACTGTATAGAAAACACTACACATTGGTAAGTGCGGAGAGTCCCAATCTGCCTTTTAACTCATACTGACCTTGATCAAGCGTCGGATACCCATATCATCCATCCACTGTGCTTTTACAGCCTCTATAATTCTACTACTCGAGGCAACCTCACCTGATCCGAAAAGTAAATCGCGGGCGATTGCTTCGTTAAAGATTGTAGTTGAAGCATTGATAGATATGAGCACAGCGTGGGCTTGGAGTCAACGTGCACTCCAAGCGATCCAGAAACTGGCCCGAGAGTGGTCGGTGTGTGAAAGTGCATTGATGGCAGTAGGAATTGATGACACGGCACTTTCTGTTGAGGATACACAGCCAGGTGAAACCTGGGACCCGAATACCGGTATCCCTATGAGGACACCCCAAGGTCTCGAGGGATTCGATCTGGATATTCCATTTGTAGGCGTGGGGGGTGAGGGTCTTGAGTACGAGGGTTGGATCGGAACACTTTTCCATGAAGCACAATTCTCGGGCGGAGCGACATGACGCATGTATACATCACTAAACTTCTGTCTATCAAATGTAGATCATAGGTATTAATAGCAGACTATACTCTTTAGAGGGCGGCCTGTTGGGTGAGGGATTAGACCACTTGGAATACAGTAGAGCTTATCTCGACGATGGCAATCTCTCATGTTCTAGCCAGTAGACAGATCTCCACTATGATGATAGGAAATTGAGTTTTGCTAGTCGCCATCTTATGTTACTTACGCGGCGTTTGTAGTCGATATCCGGTAATAATCAAATCTCCACACCCTCTGGATAATGCTTACCCGAGACGTAATTACACACCTACCTACCACATCTCCGCATCTTCTTATCTGGATGGACCAGACTTTGCGGGGTAGCGCTATCTGGTAGGTTAGGATGACTGGGAAATGCCTATCCGAGATAATGAAGCCCTTGCGTCTAAGACAGGACCATGAGGCCACACCGCATGGGGTTCTGGCTTGAAGACAGCCGCAGGAGCGATGCACATGGCCTATATAAACATGTCTTGGACAATCCTATTTATCACACTGACTTCATCACTATTCCTCTAAGCATTCATCAATCCATCTTTTATAATGTCCATCCGTCAATGGAAAGCCGCCATCTGCCAGTCTGAGCCATGCTGGTTCGACAAGGCAGCCGGCATTAAAAAGTCAATCAAGCTTATCAACGAAGCCAGCCAGAATGATGCCTCCCTGATCGCCTTCTCCGAAGTCTGGATTCCAGGCTACCCCAACTTTCTGTGGTCTGGCACTTACAGAGAGAACATACCCCTCGTGCAAAAGTACATGGCAAACAGCATGTCTGCTCATGGGGACGAGATGCTGCAAATCCGACAGGCTGCTGCCGCTGCAAAGATGTATGTATCTTTTGGCTTCAGTGAGCGTGTCGGGGCGTCGCTGTATCTTGCTCAGGTTCTCATTGGGCCTGATGGAAATATTCTACTTCATCGTCGAAAGACTAAGCCTACACATGTTGAGAGAACCATATTTGGTGACTCTACTGGGGACTCTCTCACCACCGTTGTGGCCACGCCTTTGGGGAGAATTGGGATGCTTAATTGCTGGGGTAAGTCACATATTCTGCAGTCCATGGCCACTTGTCCATGCTAACCTTGGCTTTCAGAACACCTGCAACCTCTTCTCAAATACCACACATACTGCCAAGGAGAACAAGTTCATATCGCTGCATGGCCGTTCAACGCCAAATGGACGCCAAACGCAGTCGAGCCATACTCAGTCTTCTCCGAGGCTAACGAGGTTACAGCCAGTCGCATGTATGCCCTTGAGGGCGCTGTCTATGTCCTAGTCACCAACCAGCCACTCTCAGCAGAAGGTGCCAGGCTCAACAGTCAAGGTCAGGGTAATGCGGATAAAGATGGCTTCATGCTCGCCGGTGGCGGAGGTCGTGCGTCGGTATTCGGACCAGACGGAAGACAGCTTACCGAGCCCACTGATCCCAACTACGACGGTCTAATTTACTGCGACATCGATCTTGATCAGATTGACTATGCCAAGGCCTTGACAGATTGTGTTGAACATTATTCGAGACCTGATTTGCTGCGCTTGGTGGTTGATGATCAACCCAAGAACTATGTTGTTCGTGTGTCGGATGGACCTACAAACACTCCTTAGCATACGGGAACGAGTGGCGAGACACTTCTTTCTGCGCATAGAACCTTGGATGTACTGCTTGCTGAGAAGGCCAAGTCAGCTCGTGAGGACAACGGTTTTGTTGACAAGGTAAAGAAGGCAAATGGGGTAAACGGAAAGACCCTGGAGACAAAGGGAGTTCAGATAAAATGACCATCACTTGTATTCTAGCACAGGATTAAAGCAATGATATCACATGACACATTTAACTTCCCAACTCAGAGTACAGCTCAATACATGTTCTATGTCCATCGTTGTAGATGATCCTGTGAAAAACGGAATCGCTTTCTCATTAGATTGTTATTCAGTGATGGCTTGGTTTAGGTCGGCAGTCTAAGAGGCAGCTTGTGTTCAGCATTATGTAGCTTCAACTCAGCACGGTATTCTCGGCCCGGCACTACCGTTCCACTTCCACCTCGGGTACATCCACCAAGCATTTCCCCACACTCCCACCAAATGAACGTCACATCATACCCATCTTTCATCTCAAGACCTAACAAACAGCTAAATCTTCGACGATGACAGAAGAAAAGAGACAAGAAACAATTGCACTTATTGGATTGGGCACAATAGGCATTTCATTCGCTGCTCTCCATCTCCGCTATTCAAACGCCAATGTCAGACTCTTCGACGTCCGGAGTGATCTGAAAGAACATATCGAAAGCATCCTCCCAGTCTATCTTGACTCAACCAAGAAGGAGAAAAATGACAAAGATTTATCTGTCAAGCAGCTACTTTCTGATGGACGGATTGTGGTATGCTCTTCCATTGAAGAAGTTGTCTCAAACGCAACCATAGTCCAGGAACAAGGACCCGATAGTGTTGATTTCAAAAAGTCAACTTGGGCTGAAGTCATCAAGTATGCACCTTCTGATGCTCATTTATGGAGTTCGACATCTGGAATCCAAGCCTCAAAGCAGGTTGAGGATTTAGAGGATAAGACTAGGGTTCTCGTGGTCCATCCATTCAACCCAGTAAGCAAGCAAATACCTCACTCCTCACAACATTTTACTAACTTTTCCAAAGCCTCATATAATGCCTCTCATCGAAGTTGTTCCTTCTCCCAACACCTCCCCTGATAGAACAGACTTCGCAGTCAACTATTTCAAAAACCTGAACTCCGGTCACCGCCCCGTTAAAATCAATAAGGAAACTCAAGGTTTTGTCGGCAATCGCCTAGCATTTGCTTTATTTCGCGAAGCATGCCACCTAGTGTCAGAAGGTGTCGTATCAGTAAAAGACCTAGACACTATTGTTGAAGCAAGCATAGCACCGAGATGGGCTGTAGCTGGTCCGTTCAAGACGTATAACAGCGCTGGTGGGACAGGTGGCATTTCGGCATTTTTGAGGAATTTGGCTGATACTATGGAGGCGTGCTGGGATGATGGCGGGAAAGTTAGCTTCAAGGGGATACGTGAGAATGAGGGAGGGGAGAACTGGACGGATGAGATTTGCAAGGAGACGGACAAGATTTATGGAAAGCCGACTGCCGAGTCCTTGGCTGAGCGTGATCGGAATTTACAGAAAATTATAGCCGCTCAGCCTGACGAGGCTTAGCAGATTCACATAATTGATGGTTGATTTTAAGCCTGTTGACCCTGAACCTTGATTTCAGCCTATGTTACCCTTGTCAAGCTCAGCCACAAGACCACGCACCTGATGGCAGATAATAGGGTTATTAATACCCTGCGTCTCGTCATTCCGTCTATTGCCATTATTTTTTCTATGAGTAAAGTTGTAAATCAAATACCTGGGTGATAGAGCACGAGTGAAAGGCCTAAATTTGCTTGATTGAGCGCAGGTCACTTGGTTGCCTCCAGGGACACACCAGAAATCAATTCACATGAGCAGGTAGGTGGACTCTACGAACAGATATTTGTTATTACAAGCCAAGATATTGATAATAGGAATAGCGCCAATCCCATTCAATACATAAATCACATTACCTCACCTCATCTGGATATATCCAATTGAAAGCCAGCAAGACAATGTCGAACACATCAGATCGCGACGACACAGGCCTTGGCGCCATCTTCATTACTATCGTCGTGGTCGTCCCAGTCATCTTCATTCTCCTCACGACGTGCGGTTGTTGCTATTTCTGGCGTATCCGAAACACAAAACGTCGAAAAGCAGCATTGAGAGCTCGAGGACCCCAGCCACCGGCCTATAGCAGGACACCTCCCATCAAGTTACCAGTATATCTACCCAAGAAACCAGAACAGGCTAGGAATGGGGATTGTGTTTGAGGGGGTCAGCATGTGTCTTCCGTGATCATATCAAATATCCGGCCTCCAGTAATGTAATGTTTAATTATTCTGCAGATATATGATTATACTTGATGAGAGTTATGGTGAAGATATTGCTCGATCAATTGGTGTTCTCTTCGCTCTATTTGGAAGGAAAGATGATTGAAGCGTGCGCTGTGTGTTAATTCGATCTTAAAAATATCAAACGATGGTCAACTCCGTTTCAGGAACTCTTGACAATCGCAGCCTCAACTCGCTATTGGCCCCAACAGGATAAGGAGGGCACGTCTCGAAAGTCCCAACTCGCCTAAACCTGTCAGTAGTATCATCACGAGACAGAACCAACCCCTCCATTGTGCGAGAATCCTCTTTTCCGTAAACCTCCGTCGTAGGACCTTGACCAATGGGCAAGAAATACAACACCTCTGGCTCGATATCATTCCAGCAACCTAAATCCAGAGACGTCCCGGTTTGTGCAGGAAGGTTGAGGCGCTCACGAGCTTTCGTATACCGGTCCCACAAGATGTTTACCTCTTTCAAGCCCCCTTCGGAATGGTTCTCAAACTCGGCAACGCTTTGAGGAGGTCTTACTTCAAGATAAAGTTCCTTTTCAAAATTTGAATCTCCATCTCTTACCGATATCAAGAAAGCATCACCGATTCTCTTGCGATGCATTTCGACAAGTTTACCCTTCAGCATCATTCCCCCATCGCTGAGTGCCCCGAACTGGCTACCCTTGGGTATCAAAGGTACTGTCCAGACGTGAATCACCACAACAAGGTCCTCCCACGAATCCAGATGCTCCCGTCCACAGAGTATCCTGGGAGCTTCACATCCAGCCCAAGACCAAGAGGGGCTAATATAGCCAACATGTTCAGGATCCCATTTTCTCTCTCCGAAGTGGTTCCTAGCATGCCACAGTAGCGCCCTCGGTAGATCAGGCTCCCATAAACCTGCAAAGTACTCCTCCTCACTTAGACCCCCATAGCTACCAGTACTCTTCGCGATACCAGCAAATGATGCCAACCGATCTTGCGGAAACGTGAGAGAAGTGGGAGAATATCGCTGCACGAGACCCCGAAATCGATAGCACCAATCTTTCTTTTCGATCTTAGTATCGTCAAACCCTTCCATATCATCATAGGGTGCGTACTTGATATGGGAACTGCCAACACCCTTTTCTACAATAATCCAAGGCGAGTAGTCCTGCAGCTCCGTGATTTCTTCTCGACTGCACTCGCGCTGTATTGTGTTGTTGCAAAAGTGGATCACCCGCGGCGCCAGAACTCGCTCCTGGAAAACCCATGCCCGTTTGTTGACCGGTTCCTTGGGGATATTCTCCCTTGGTACATGTACCACCAAGTAGTCTTTCTTTTCTTGAGTCTTTCCATCATGACTCGTATCCAATGTCTTCCATTCAGAAAGAAATAACTGATATAAACTGTGCTTCCGGTCGAAGATCATCCCGTCGGCACCGGTTGACGCTGATGCCGCAGAGAGATTGGCTTCTGCTCCACTAAAGATCTGGTCCATGCGAGAGATCTCGACCGATTTCTCATCTCGATCGTCTTGGTTGATACATAGTGCATCTATCCACAAGCAACGATATCCCAAACATCTAGTAATCCAGATTGCGTCCCTGAATACTTTCGCCTCGGGGATTAACAGATCCTCCAATGGTATCTGGTTTTCATATGTACCAAGTAGCTTGTTTGATAGTTTGATAGAGACTCCTGTCCCCCAGCAATGACTCAATGTCAGATATTTGGTGTCACTTGGAAGGTCGTTGGTTGAGCAAAGATTGACTTGGGGCAAAGCATTAATCGACAAGTTGTTGATATCGTCGACTGTAATGGGGACAGCACCCCTGGTTTCAGATGGGCTCACGTCCAGAAGGCGCATGGGAAGCGCAAATCTTGAGGGGCCATTGCAGTCGTGGTGTGATGAGATACATTCGTGTAGCCAGTCACGAATCGTCTTTGCAGTCCTTGGGTCCCACGTTGAACTGCCCTTCTCGCCACCCAACGCTTTCAGCTGGATTACTATAGTTAGGAAATACGTCAGTGGAGATCGGCAATTTCGCAAGTGCATCACTACCTTCTTTATCTGTCATCGACTTGCGCTGGAAAGAAACCTCAATGCCAACGTATTGACCTGTCTCACACTTCAACGATAGTTGGACCCAGTCTCCCAAGTGCCAGTCGAGCAGCCACGTCAATTCGGCATCTTGAGATATGTTGCTTAGAATCTTGGTCATCAGCTCATGTTCAGGATGAGAATGGGTAAGAACGCAGAGATCGCAAGTCCCTTCTTTTGCAGCTTTCGTCCAACCTCTAACTCCGCTGGCGAACGGATGTGAGACATAGCATTCACCAATGAAATCATTGATACGCCCATCCGTAAAAAGCTGATCAACGGCGCGAAGTAAATTTTCGCAGTCGGAGCAGAAATTGGACATTGCAAGAGCCAAGTATGAGTATTTTACGACGTGCTTAAGCGAGTAAGATTTGTAGCCTTTCTAGGGAAGGTGGCAGCCTTGGAAGCGCGTTGCCACTTGCCAATGAGAAGCTGCACCAATCCTCGCTCTTGGCATAGGTACCTAGGTATCTAACGTCAAGTCCACAGAGGAATGAGACACATAGAGATGCATTGGTATAGATAGCAAGAGTTGTATTCAAATAAGTGGCAAAGCCTCAACATAACCGCGATTCCACACAGCCGTGACTTAGCCGAAACAATTTTAGGGGGGAATAAATCTTCCCTCGCTGATGAGACACGGTCGATGACCATGATTCGTTTCAAGGCTGCCGTTTCTATACTCGTAGTCCTTCGATATAATAAGAGATCAATCGAAGACTTCTCGGAGTCATATACAGGGCGGTGAAGAACAAGCGGTATAAATTCACCAATGCGTCGTCAATGCTTCGAATTCATGCTCAAACTCGGCCTAACAATTGCGCCGAAATAAAGTTGTCGGAGAATTGTAAAGCAACAGCATGATAAATTGCGATGCATGAACCTGTCGCAAGGGTCCTTCCTCGTACGGCCCGTACGGACAAAGCCATCTACCGTGCCGATCTTTCGCTACCTTCCACAGGAATTCCACGACGATCGGCTTACAAATTCAATCGCACGGTTCAACAACGTTATGGATCTCTTTTTTTCTATCGCTTTGTCTAAAATAAGTAACTTCTCCGTAGAACTAAAGCGGATGATTCGTGAACCGAGGTTTAAAACTCCGCAAGTGGAGCCTCGCGATACTGGTCTGTTCGTTAAGGCTTCGTAAGGGCGGTTTGAAAATTTGCCAGGATTAGATTAGTCAAGAGTCTCTATATAAGAACATTATATCACCTGTTTTCTTGTCTCGGCATACACATTGATACCCTTTATACAAATTTACAAAGTTTGGATTATACATAATATTTCAATATGGCCCCTTCAAGATACGGTACCGAGGTCGTCGACCCTTCTCGCCTCCTGGAACCTCTCGAATATGTCTTTGCCGGCCAAAAAGCTCCCAACCGCTTCCTCAAGGCTGCCATGTCTGAGAAGCTCGCCACATGGGACGCCAACGATGTCTCAGCCCGAGGATACGTCACTCCCGAGCTCCTCAACCTTTATAGAAACTGGGGCGCCGGTGGCTGGGGCTCTATTCTTACCAGCAACGTTATCATCGATGGAATGAACCTCGAGGCCCCCGGTAACCTTACCATTCCCGCCGAGGAGCCTTTCGAGGGTCGCCGTTTTGACGGTTTCAAGGAGTTGGCTACTGAGGCTAAGAAGACTGGCAACCTTTTGATCGCTCAGGTCTCGCATGCTGGTCGTCAGGTCGAGGAGTGGATTCAGCCCAACCCTATCAGTGCTTCTGATGTTCAGCTTGTCAGCAGCTCACCTGGAAAAACATACGGTGTTCCTCGACCTGCTACCAAGGAGGATATCGCCAACGTTATCAACGGCTTCGCCCACGCCGCCGAGTTCCTCGAGAAGGCCGGTTTCGACGGTATCGAGCTCCACGGCGCTCACGGTTACCTCCTCGCCCAGTTCCTTTCTCCCCGCACCAACAAGCGCACAGACGAGTACGGCGGCAGCCGCGAGAACCGCATGCGTCTCGTTCTCGAGGTCATCGCCGAGATCAAGCGTCGCGTGAGCCCCAAGTTCATCGTCGGTATCAAGGCCAACGCTGTTGAGTACACCCCCGGCGGCGTCGACGTCGAGGATGCCAAGGCTCTTGCTGTCGAGCTTGAGAAGGCCAAGGTTGACTTCCTTGAGCTTTCTGGTGGAAACTACGAGAAGTTTGCTTTCGCTCACATCAAGGAGGAGAACCGCAAGCGAGAGAACTACTTCCTTACTCAGGCTGAGGAGATCGTCAAGGCTCTTAAGCGCGACATGAAGGTTTTCTCTACTGGTGGTTTCAAGACCGTCAAGGCTATGGTTGACTCCCTCGATATCATCGACGGTGTTGGTCTTGGCCGTGCCAGTGCCCAGGAGCCTCGATTCCCCGAGACTCTCAAGAAGGAGCAAATCACTGGAACCGCTGAGCAGTGCTTCGACCACGACGATGTCCTCAGGCGATTTGCTGCTGCTGGTGTTCAGATTTGCCAGATTGCCAACGAGCAGGAGCCAGTTGATCTGAGCAAGCAAGAGAACACTGATAGCTTGTGGAACGATGTTATGCAGTACTATGCCAAGGCTGGTGCTGATACTGAGCATAAGCTCTACAAGTGGCCTGCTGTCACTCAGGTTGTTTACCCTTACGGTGCTCCTGAGCTGTAGATTAATATGTGAAGGATTGGATAAAAAAGGATTATGATATAGAAATGTGTTATGGATGATATAGAATAATGGTCACATTGACCAAATGAATTGAAAACAAATTCCTAAGATTATTGCCTCTCATCCGAAGTTTTGTTGAAGGTTAGAAGAGATAGTTGAGGCAGAATGTTGAAATTCCAGTCTCCAGGGTTGATTTGCCTGCCAGGTCTATTTTCCATCACTCACAATTATTGTGCATCAGTACTGGCATGCCCTGGCTGTCATTTGTGCACAGCAATGACTCGTCACTCGTTTCCGCACAAAGATAAGCTTCCCTCCAAGCTTAATCCCCATGACATCGGCAGTTACATCAACAAGGGTCCAGGAACAAATTCCGCCCTTGTCCATCCTCTTTTCGTCCCTCTGTAACATAGCCGCCCAAGCTAAAAACGCCTTTCCGCTGTCCCCTTCGTGTCTGACCACTCACAGCTGACCAGTGAGTTCAGCTGACAGGGGTCAAACCGTTATTTCGACCCTTCGTGTATGCAAGGATGAAATTAAAGCTGAAAACATGAAGAGAAGATTGTCAGAAGATAACGCGTTGACTGGTGTGTTTTTCGGGTGTTGGCTTGGCGGCGCTTCAGAGTCACACTCGGGATTAGACCCTGTTCCTCGTTGTGGAAGATCGTTGTAGGGGATGTTGAGGACATTTGTACAAAAAGGGTGCTTGGTCTCTTGGACTAGTAGTTTAACAGTTCTGGGCGTGTCCACAAGGCTGATCTAAACCGTTGAATACGAAAAAGAAACGATGAAAAGCATCCTTTGGCTTGTCTTTTGGAATTTGGGTACAACACCCTTCGATATTCACAACCCTTGGTTTACTAACAACTCATCCTTAGGACTTATCGCCCTTTCAATCTGTGTACTAGCAGGATGTCGAAGCACGGCTGAGAAGAATTATGCTCTCGTCCAATGGCCACGATCAACCATCGGTCTCATCTGGGGTGAAGAGTGTGAGGAAGCCACAGCTGATATCATACCTGACTGGTACAAGTTCGGTGCATCAGGTAGAACCACCTCATTTGTAACGACAAAGATAATCATTAACATATTTTTAGGAGTCTGTAGGGTCACAGATGGCGACACATCATGCAAACGCAAATTTCCACCGACATTCAACCTCGCCCAAGCCGTCCTTCAAGACCTCGACAAAGCGAATTCCTCCTCAACACTTGAAAAGTGCAAAGAAGCAATCGATAAACCTATCGACCACAAAACTCCCAAAACGCTTGGTGCAGTCCTGGTCGCCTTCCTCATCACGTCAATCTTCATCAACCTTTTCTCTGTGGCTATAGCAGCAGCGGAAGGTCACGCCTGGGCATTATGGACCAGTGGCATACTTGCCGTAGACATGCTTCTCATATTCGCAAGTCTGATTTTGACCGTCGCTATGATGAATTATGAAGGTGGTGGGTATCTTGCTGGTGTGCACGCGTCGGAGTTTTCGGATAGGGAGATGATGGGGATTGCGCTCTGGATGTTACTTGCCATGCTCATTGGAAGACTCTTTTCGAATCCTTGGTTGATTATTCTTTTTGTCTTCATTGTGGTCACCATTATCGTCGTTTCGCTGGTTCTCATTCGAACGAGGGGTTTCTTCTACGTCGTTCGGACGGTTGTGGTTTAGCAGAAATACCCTACATCAATGAACATAACGCCTCTTCAATAGTCTCACCAAAAGTGGCGTACAATCGCATTCTCAATCCCTTCACATTTCCATCCCAGCGCCCTTGCATCAAACGCCACGAAAAATTAACCTCTTGCCACGTTCCTTGCATGCGCGTATGCTTAACTACTCACTAAACCACATCTAGATAACACTTTTGCCCCTGGAATCAGGGACCAAAGCTTAGCAGCGAAATAAACCAGCCACAATTCCAGATCTCGGATTCGTGGCGTCGAGGAATCTCATGCGTTTGGTATAGTGCGATGGAAATGGGGAATTGAAACCAGCTGAGACATGTTCCAGATTCAATGCTATTGTTCACTTGTTAGTCTAGACCAATATTTGCATCCTTGGGATGAGGGGAGAAATATCGATGATGAGAAGATGGATAGAACTCTCGCCGTTTGGTGGTGTATATAACCGGGCTGCTCCTCAGTCTCGCTCTCGAGGAAGGTGGGCATCAATCATAGGTAGTTAACTTCTCATCTCTTTTTCAACTCTCCTTTACAAAGTGCCCAGCACTTATTCTTCTACTTAAATCCCCACGCGGAAACACCGCAAGCATTCCTTTACATCCCCAATCATGTTATCTTTCACAATCATCATCACCTACCTGCTCGCCTCAGTAGCAGCAACAACTCCCCCCTCCTACTCAGGTTACTCCCGAGTCTGGTCCCAAGGCTTTCAGGGCTCCAAAGACACATACCCAGACACAAACGTATGGCACATCATCCAGCGCGAAAAGAACTTCAACAATGAAGTTCAAGCCTACGTTAAGAACAAGAACAACATCCGCAAGACAGGCAAGAACTCTCTTGAGCTCATCCCCAGACGGTCTAATGGACGCTGGACTTCTGCTAGAATCGAGAGCAAGTACACTCTAACCCCTAAGGCTGGGAAGATTACTCGTGTTGAAGCTCAGCTTAGACTGGGTGGTAACTCGGCTAGGAGCAAGAAGGGCATCTGGCCTGCGTTTTGGCTCCTTGGTGATTCCATCCGTAAGGGTGTGGAATGGCCCAAGTGTGGAGAGATTGATATCATGGAGAACATCAACGGCGAGAAGATCGGTTACGGTGCTGTTCACTGTGATAGATCCCCTGGTGGAATCTGCAATGAGCCTGGTGGTATCGCTTCCAACATTGATCTCCCCGATAGCAACTACCACGTCTGGCGAGTCCAATTTGACCGCCGAAGCAGCAACTACCGATCTCAGAGCATCACCTGGTATCGAGATGGTAGAAGCTTTCATAGAGTGACTGGTGCTCAGATTGGAAACCCCAACACTTGGAAGACGCTTTGTCAAAGTCCTTTGTTCATTATCTTCAACGTCGCCGTCGGTGGAGACTGGGTAAGTCAGATCCTGAATCATCTGGAACATCTTCTAACATGATACTAGCCTGGCTGGCCCAACGGTAACACCAAGGATGGCATTGGCAACCACATGGAGATCGGCTACGTCGCTCACTACGTCTCAAAATAGACACAACAATCAGTTAATTCCTTATGTTTTAAGATGTATGCTTAGGATACCAATAATAAACTTTGGCGTTAAAACATGTCTTGTCAGTCATATACCAAATCTGACTACTGCCCAGAAATGTCTCGCAACAGACCATCCAGCGTGTGCTTGTCCCAATTGTTCATTGAAGCTAATATTACAAAACGCTTGCTCACTGTTCGCCAACTCGTTCTCCAACGACACTTAACTTAGGCGTGCCCGGCCCTGAACTACTCCTCTTCTTCAACTTCTGTCTCTCGGCCCTTGGCGTCATCCCATCTGCACCAGGCTGTGACGCAGCTCTATGTGAACTCTTCCCAAAGAAACTGCTCAGTCTACTACTACGACGATCCCTATCTTTGTCCGTTACAGGGGGACTTCCCGTGGTGTTGCCCATATTGAACGGCGGGTCGTCGTACTGCGCGTCGGGAATTGGCGGCGCGTCGCTTGACGGACCGGCGTCATCGTGGGGTCTTTGTAGACGGTATTGGTTGGGATGGTAGAACTTGCCCTGGTCGATCTCGTAGCGTCCTTGTTCAATGGTAGCTTGGTTCCTTTCGATCGCCGCAGGGCCAGCGCCGAGAGCTCTGTCAAAGCTCGAATTTAGTGTTCCACGGAGTGTTTCGCCAGCGCCCTGAATGTAAATGAGTGTCAATTAATCTTGTAAATGTACGATGTAACTTACGTGGATACCTGCAGCAGCAGTCTTCAAGTTCGCAAAGGTGGATTTGCTAACAGGCCGGGAATAATTGAAGGGTTTATTCTCCTGCGGAGGTGGAGGCGGTGGGAATGCGCCCTGGCCGATCTGCAACGGCGCGGGGACGAATTCAGCTGATCGTCTAACATTGCGCTCTGGAATCGCGGGGGAATTGCTGCTATCTGCGATTGAAGGGGCGACCGAGGGGGTAATTGAGGGAACTGGGTCGCGGGGAGGAATAATTCGTTTGCCTGGCGTTTCGAAACTCTTGCGACGCGCTGTGGGGGTGACTGGTGATGGCTCGCCTGATGGTGGTTCGAATTGAGATTGAGGTGGAATTGGAGGTGGTTGTAATTGTTGTCCTGACGGTGGCCCTGGAGGCAGAGGCGGTTGGTGCTGTGGCGGTTGTTCCTGTGTTGGTGGCAGCGGGGAAGTTGGTGTGACCTCTTGGTTCGCGACAGTGGGCATCTCAGCGACAGGCCTGGGTTCCTCAATAGTCTGTGTCGTACCATTCGAGTTGGTTACAGTTGTTGTGGTTGTCGTCGTGGTAGTAGTAGTCGTTATCGTCTGTCCAGTATTTGGGTTCGTAACAGTTTCTCTTTTGATGGTTGGACTGGTCCATGATTCTGGCCCCGAGTTGGGGTTGGGATTGGAATTGGGATTGTGACTTGGTCCTGGCGTAGGCGTTGTAGTGTCTGGCGTCTTTCCAGGGCTCAATCCACTACCACTGCCGCCGACGTTGACATTGCTTCTCGTGTTGCTCAGATCGCCCTCTGTGGTAAGCGAGTTATTCGGTTCGCTGCTTCCATATGTTGAATCACCCGAAGTCTCAGCTGCTTCATTGACGGGTGGAGGTGGCAGATGAATATCCTGGCTTTTTCGCTTTTCTTTGAGTTGATCTTTGTCCTTGTCCTTGTCTTTTGAAGAGCTAAAGATCTTCCATTTTGAGCGCTTCTCTTTATCTTTGTGTTCGTCCTGCATTTTGGTGTCAATTGGTATGAAATGAACAAAAATGAATTGGAATGTCTGGACTACAATAAGAGAATACGATCAATGGTCGAGAAATCAGGCTTATTCTTGTGGGATTCTGTGGTGCAATATGACGGTGATGATATCATTCTACCCGGTCGCAACTTGGAATCTTTCAGCCACCGCCGATCACGTCTTGGGAGCTGCCACTAACGCGCAATGACTACTCCATGACTTCAGAACCTGTGGCGTGAGCTCAATTAACTCTTTGCTCAGCCACAAGGCTTGCATGTTCACTGACGAGTCTTTGGGTATGGCGATGGTCTACTATCAGGTGTGGTGACGGTTTGGGTGCGTAGCTGTTAGAACTATATCTCGAGAATACTTGGTTGAATCAAGTATCGTGCAGAGGCCTCACCTACTGTTCCAAACCTACAGATGGATGACACCACGACGATCGACCAGCAAGATTAACTCGGCACTTGCAGAGCATTTCGATCCCGAATAACGTCGGTATTAGCCGTATCATGAACTTTACAGCCTCAAAGTCTCTTTCAGATGCTAAGTTCGATGTTACTGGCGGACGATTGAAGTTACCCTGCACAACCTGATGTTGCCAAGCGCACCTAAAGATCGCCCGTTTTATGCAACGGCCAATAGCTCCGTTTCCAAAGATTAAGTAGAAGCTTGTCTTTTTGCCCGTGGTATGCCAATACAGTAGTCTCCAGATGACTGTGGGTCTTTCATCGGCTCAGATCTGAATTAAGGGGATCCAAATGCATCAAGTCAGCATTTCTCCGATGATCAATTGCACTTGACCCCATATTCAGGCGTAAGCTGAGGGTCTAGCCAGAGAACGCGAAAATTCCGAAAGAGAATTATGTGATTGGCTGAAGCCCTCCAAAGTGGATACTTCATCTCAACATGGATCCGTTAACTTTTGATTCCATTGTCAAGAAGTTCTTTGTCAGAGTAAGGTAGACCTTTTGTCTGTACCATATTTGCTGTTCTTCGGGTTTCAATGTTTGTATTTGTTAGTCAATCAATATTTTGCAATGTTTTTATTTGTCCTTCGATGAATATTGCCTAAAGAGCAAACATGAGGAACCTTCTGGACGTCCAGCTCGTCCAGCTGCATAGTGGGCTATAAAAGAATCGAGGAACCTTTCAAATATCAATATCTAGCTTTCTTCCTATCATGATATACAGCCTATATTGAACCTCATCTATATAACTCAGACAGGGTACTCGGAAGAAGCATAGTGAGTGGAATCCTGTCGCGAACATGAAGTAGTAAGGTCTTTAACTCCCCAGCATCGAGGCACGCGTCAGAGCCAAGAGAATACTAGTTTTCCGCAGAGTAAGCCCTCCTCATTATGAGATAAAAAAACATGAAGAGCTGTCTTCCCGTTATACTAGAGCCAGAGCATGATTAAGGCTTTGCTATGGCGTTGACATGGGCTGGCACTTACAAAGACGACCATCCGACATGCTAGCTAGCACGTTTCCCGCTGTGCCAGAACACCACGAAAGTGCTTTATACTATAGAACCACCAAAGAGAAACCTGCGAACAATAGTTCTGTTTCTGTCAATGCCAGAATGTGGGCCTGTGCAGTAGTGTCACCCAGGAACACACTGGCCCTGACAAGAATTTCGAAGTTCGAACATCCAATGGGAAACCTGCGAACAATATATCTGTGCCATGCCAGTGCCAATACTCCGGCCGAACAGCTCTGCCACTACCAGAACAGACGGGATGGACCTCACAAGATCTCTATTATAAAATCCGTCTTGACTCTACTTCCTGACAACTTTCCTTCCCTCTCTACCACACACACACACACACACTCAACTACCAACTTTCCACATCATCACAAACTATCATCACACTTCACCTACACTTTACCTCACTACCTACCTACATCGGCATACCTCAACATGTCTTCATCTACTCTCAAGTCTTGGCCTGCCGCCAACCGCACCGTCCTTGACATTGGCGGATCATCCCTAAACAAGATCTTTGACTTCCAGCTTCCAGATGCCTTCCGCGGCGAAGGGTACTTCCCAAAGGAACTCGCATATACTTACGGCATGGAAAAGTGGAACGTGATTGCTGGTACCTCGTACCAGACCTCCGACGAAATTGCCATCATTTCTGCCACGGCTGGTAACGTGGTCTCTCAAATGCCAAAGACTGGCAATGTCATCGTTGACCTCGGTGCTGCCAACAGCCCCAAGTACGAACCCTACATCCATGCATTTCTCAACCAAGGCAAGGAGGTCACTTATGTGGCCCTTGACATCAACAGGGACTCTCTCGTTGCTCATGTCAACCGCGCTGCAGACAATTATCCCGGTGTCACCTGCATCGGCCTCTGGGGAGACTTTGGCCATGGTGACACTTTCTATCACAATATCAAGGGAAATCGAATCTTCCTCTCCCTAGGATCGATTTTTTTCAATGCACCCGACGAGATGTGCTGGGACCGCTGCCTCTTTTTCCGAGGTCACCTTTCCGGCTTCGACCGCCTGATCGTCGGCCAGGACGGCCCTTCTGCTGGTGAGAGTGGCAGCACTCACAAGGCTTATACCACTGCCGCCTACGCTGACTTTTTCACCACCTACCTCTCCGGTATCCAGAGCCAGGCCGGTATTGTCGCCGACCCCAAGACCGCTTGGGCCTACGAATCCAAGCTGATCAAGACTATGCACTTCTTCAAGGTCACCGCTCTCGAGGAAATGATCTGCCAGCGCTACGACGACCATGTCATCAAGAAGGGCACTACCTATATCATGTTCCCATCTTGGAAGCGCGGTGAGGAGGAGATTCACGACATCACCAAGAAGAACGGTCTCAAGATTATGACTCTCGGCAAGTCTCCCTCTTCTGGCATGCGCCAGTACCTGATTCAGCCTCTGAACTAGGTTGACGATACACTCGTCATGTCTTGAATCTTTTTGTGCGTTTGGAGTTTGGAAAGGAAGAATTGGACTCTCGTTGAGCGAGAGGAGCCCACGCCGGGCTTTTGGATTGGTTGATCTCCAGTTTAGGAGCAAAGAATTGTACCTGCTTTTGGAAGGATGGAAGAGAGTCATGTCGTAGCCATAAAGGCTCGAGACTCATGAGTATATAGATCTCCCTTAGACACGGCTACTCGGCCTGAATAGACACAACTTCGGGAACCTTACTTGACCATTTGTACATGCGATTCCTAATGACTGAAAGAAGTTGACAGACTACCTAATTCTACCTAAGTTACAGAAGTATTTCTTGACAATTTTCGGAGCAGAATCCCATGTCGACTTACAGGCTATCCGATGACGTAATCATTTAACTCTGTGGAGAATCTTAAAACGCGACACTCATCGAACAACACAACTCAGCTCTTCAACGCACAGCATCAATCATGTCAAAACGAAATCTCCTTCTATGTTTCGACGCCTTCGGGACTCTAATAAGACCTGTTCAACCAGTCGCGCAACAATACGCCCAAGTCGCACGGCAATGCGGTCTTACCGACTTTAGCGATGAAGAGCTTCAATCCACTTTGATATCGACTATCAAGCAAGAATCTAAGAAGAATCCGAACTTTGGCAAAGAAACTGGCCTTGGCGCTACGAAATGGTGGACAAATGTGTGTTGTTCTTATCATTGGTATTGTGCGGTGCTAATGTTCGCAGGTTATTCATAATACTTTTACGCCTCTGATCCCGAAAGGCCAATCTCTTCCTCAAGACCTTGCGCCAAAGTTGTTACATCGATTTGCTTCAAGGGAAGGTTATGAGACTGAAGAGGGTCTTACAGAAGCTTTGAAGAGCTTGAAGAGTAACACATCTCGACATTATGATCAGCTTGTCGTTGGTGTCGTAACCAATTCAGATGATCGTATTCCCAGCATCCTCGCATCCCTGGGTCTTAACATCAGCCCTCTTCGCTACGGCACGGACTCTGACCTAAGTAAGATCAAGAGTAGAACTTTTGACATTGACTTTCACTGCATGTCCTACGACGTCGGAGTCGAAAAACCGGACAAGAAAATCTTTAACGCCGCAGAATCCATGCTCGCTCAAATAATCAGCACACGAAACGGAAGAAGTTTGAACGAAGCCAAATCAGAAGCTGAGATGTGGCAGAAAGTCTACGTTGGTGATGATTATTCAAAGGATGTGGTTGGGTCAGCGAACGCCGGTTGGAACCCCGTTCTGCTTGATCCAAAGGATGAATGTGAGAGTGTTACGGATATGAAGCGCTGGCGATCTGACTCTAGTGATAAGTCACATGGGAAAACATGTAGGATTGAAGATCACCCGGAAGAGACAGTGGAAGGATTGTTCAAGAGATATGATGTCGCGACTGTTCATTCGTTGCGCAACTTTGTTTCATGGCTTAAGAACTGAGCTATTTATCTATTCAAGGTTTTTGAAGGTCAGTCATCAAGTCGCACAGTTCAAATCAACACAATTAAATAACCACAGATTTAAGAACTGAGCAAGACTGAGCGACACAAAACTCCTGTTCCACATAGAATTGATCTTGTTTCCTCTGAGTCATACTGAATCGATTACTGATTTGAGCTCGCCGAAATGCATTATTCCCAAAGAGGACTGAAGGAATATCATGGGCCCTTGGCCTTTCTGACATTGTGGGGCATTTCCGAGCCGAAGACTATCTGGCCTGGATATTCGATATAAATGACATGATCATATCTGGCCTCTATCCTTCACAGCAACAAACCTTGAACTCTCTAATCTGTTTTTGTTAACGCAGCCATGTCTATATCAATCATTGACTCAACACGCTTAACCACAAAATGTGAAGAAAAAGCCATCCCGCTATCCCTTCTCGACAGCACAACCGCCAACTTCTCCGACGCAAGCGCAATATGGCTTTACGAAAAGCCAATTCGTCAGGACATCAATTTAGCTCATCACTTACGCGAATCTTTGGCTATTACTCTTGAGTCTTATCCCCAGTTGTGCGGCCATCTGAAAGCCATCGAAGCTACGGACGGGTCTGTTCCGCCGGAAGTTGCGCATTTCCCTCCCCATGCACGACGCTTTAGACGGATTTATGCTCATTATGGAACTGGTAACGACCCAGGTGTCGAGTTCGTCCATGCTAGGAGTTCGTCTACGCTACGGTCTTTATATCCCGAGGACAGAGTTTCTAAACACCCTGCCTGGCTTTGCGACTCTGCTATGTTCAAGCAGTTTATGCCGTCCGTGCCGACATCACGGCTGTTAAACCATGCTATCAAAGATGAAAACGGCCGTCTATATCCTCTTCTTGCGATCCAGATTACCGAGTTAGCATGTGGTGGTTTTGTCTTGGCTTTGAAAGAGATACATCCTCTTGCCGATACCACGGCTGTTATGTCTCTTCTCAAAGACTGGGCTTCTGTCAGCCAGTCTATGCTCCTCGGAAACCCTGTCCCTGGGTCAACGTCCGTTTTCGATCCGGCTCTTATTGACAACCATGCCGCCGGAGATATCAACGCTGAACAACCCGACCAAAAGCTGATACAACAAGCCATGTTGCTGCCAATGCACAGATATGACTGGTGGGCACCTGGCCCAAAACCTTCATGGACGCCTCCAGTTCCGGCGGTTTTCGATACACCGGATCTCAAACCAGCAGGTTCAGCTATGCCTTGGGAAGAATGGAATGTGACCGCTCCTGTGTCGAACTGCGTTATCCACTTGAGCAGAGAACAAGTTATTTCACTATGGGAAAAGGCGAACGAGACTTCATCAAAAAAGCTCAGTCAACATGATGCAATCATCGCTCATATTTGGTCCTGCATAGCCCGTGCACGGGGTTTGAAAGACGACACAGATTCTATCCACTGCAACCTTGTATACGGCGTCAGATCGTCCTTCGGACTCGACGATAAGTTTCTTGGTTCACCGGCTGTAATGATGAACATCGAACACCCAGCTTCTAAAGTCTGCAACCCTTCGAATTCGACTGAATTAGCCACCCGTGTCCGGAACACCCTCAAAGCAATTTCCGAACCGAGTAAGATGGCCGCCCATCTACACAGTATCGCATTTGAAAAGTCTCCTCAGCGAATATGGCAAGCCTTTCTGGGTCAGAGGCACATTCTTGTGACGACATGGGCACGTGCAAACGTTTACGGTGTCGATTTTGGGTTTGCATCTACGTGTTCGTACGTTGAAAGTGTTTTGCCAGATATGGATGGTAATATTGCGGTTAAGGAAGCACCAGGGCCTGCTACGAAGTATTGGACTGATAATGGTGTTGATATCTCCGTGCATATCAGAACAGAACATATGGAACGGTTGATGGATGATCCGTTGCTATTCCCACCCATTATGGTGGATGGAAAGCACGGAAGTTAAAATTACTTATGTATCTAAACAGCATATTTGGGCTAGGGTCATCACAAGCCCCAAGTATTATAGTAGGTTTATATGGTATGTACTGTTCAGCTCAAATCCCAACGATGCAATAGAAGGTTAGCGGAAGACAGGTCTCAGTTCTCCAAAGCCCATTTGGCTTGTCGTGGTTGCCCAAAACCCAACAATAGTGTGATTGCCAGCCTCAAAATCAATGACTCGGCAGTCACCACCATTTAGCATCAATAGTTTTAGCACGAGTATATACGGTATGGAAGTAGCGTTGCCATATCAACGGATTATCAGGATGGCCATCAACGGCAATCTCTATCCCCCAAAGACAGCAGCAAATGATTTGCGACATGATATAAAGAGAGAAGGTAGTTGGGGGGTAAAAGGAGAAGAAGGAGAAGGAGCAAGTAATCAAGAAACAATGTACATTTACATCGACCTGATTGAAGGGAATATATTTGCTAATGTTTCCCCAACAACTTCACCTGTAACTGCTAGGAGAAGATCGAAAGCTGAAACTACCTAGGTACCTGATCAATGACCCGGCAACGCCCCTTTCATCTAGATCGCCCAGGGACCGGTGCAAATTGTAGTCATTTTACGGATACAGGGGCCTTTGGTATCCACTGGCGCTCCCGAATTCTGTGAGGTGTCCTAGAGGTCAGTCCTATTTACAGATGCGATTTAACCAACATACTACCTAAGACTAGGTACGCAACAGTCCATCAGCCAATCGGACTTTGCTTTGTGACGACTTGATCAAGAAGATGGAAAGATCGTGGGCGCAATTACACACCATGTGCGGTAATAGTAGATATCGAGGTATGGCTTCCTCTCTTATATTACCTATTTTCTTTTTGAGTTTTTCCGAGGTACGTAGGTAGTATTGCAACTTATAGAAATTTCCCAAATACAAATATACCAAGCCGTGTTTCAGATCTTGTGATTCGCCCGGTTGGATCTATGACGCGGTGTATAATAAGCCATTTCTATATCTGTCTAGATCTGGATACAAATTCTATGTATAGAGAAGGACGAGAGATCTCAACATCAAGGTTTAGTTAGGGCAATGCCCAGATATCAACACATAATGATCAGATTATTTCATTCGTTTATATCGCAATAGCCTAAAAGTTACTTTCTTCTTTAGTCGCACATTGGCTCGATGTCAGATGCAAGCTTGTGGTTGGTTGTTCATCAACGCCTGGTCAGCTTATGTCTGAGACATGCTGTTGGTCATGCTCAACACAAAAAGGACAACCTTTCTTCTTTGTTGGTACCAAATCACTTTCTCCGTCACCATGTCCGTCCTTAGTAATGGACTCCCGTTCGCTAACGGGGACTACTCTCTTCTACCACTGAGGAATAATGATAGCCCTCTACCGCTGACGGATAGTCATAGCCCCACGTTATTATGTCTCGACATGAGTCGCTGTCGAGCATGTCTCTTCCCTATCGAGAGAAGGGAGGAAGATGTCCTGGCAGGTAATTGGTCTCCATCCTACGTCTTGTTATGTACTAAGTTGTATAATAGTCACACCAGATGATCGCGTATCGACAGCATTCCGTCTCTGCCATACAGGTACATTTATGTACAATTCTGACATAGCATTCAAGAACTGCGTGAACCACTCTTGCAAACATCTCAACGGTCTTGCGGTGGCTATCCATGCTGATTGCGCTCGCATGGCTACTCGTCTTGGAAGCCCACTCAACCAATATCGACATTGTATGGAATATTCTTACCAGCCAACCAAGGAACATCAACGTCGACGAAGGGATTGTATTCGGAACCTGATTGAGAACTCCCTTCGTGAAACCTTCGGCAAACTACCGCTTGAGCTTTGGAAAATGGTTTCTGATGACGATGACCTGATCAAGCTATACACCCTGGCAGAGATGTCTTTTAAACGCCAACAACCGTGCTTGTTCATTGACTTTACACTTCCAATATGGGCAACATATACCACGATCGATGGCGTGGAATACGTGACCTCTTTATCCAACTTTTCAACTACTACCAAGGCCCGTCCCGTCTGTAAAGACTTCAGAGCGAACAAAACCTTGTACATATCGAGCGACCATCTCGGTATCAGACAAGTCCTAACAGACCCAGGTCGGTCCATACTTGACGACTACCATCCTGCCTACTGGCAAACCGTGACTGTTAGGGGCCATCCCCTCCATGTCATGGGAGATCATTTCACAGGAGATGTAAGTCTTAATGAGGAAGCAAAAGCCTCGTGCACTGTCTAACCGACAGCAGGGTTACAGACTGCGTAACAGGGTAGAAGGGCCGTCCGCTCAAAGACCAAGATACTGGACAACCCCAGTATTTTGGCCAAGCCCGGTTTTACCGACACCTCTGGCCCTCTTTTTCCCTGGCTGGGGCGAAGGTGAAGTTGTGGCAAGGATGAGGCCTGTGACTTTCAACGAACCAGATACCAGAGGCTACTCGATCTGTTGGGCTGGCACTGAAATGGATGCTATCCAGGCACACAGGGATACCGATGAATGCGACAGAGGTGGCAGTCTCACCAGCAGGGAACGCTTTGAATATGAAGAAATGGGTAACTCGAAGTGGACGTACCATCCAATCGCACAGGACGAATACGTGAAGCAGGTCTGGCTACGTGATTGCATCCAGTACGATACCATTGAAAAACTTCCATATCCGACGGACCGTTTCCAGTATCACATATCTACGCCTTGGGGCACACAAACTTACAAGGGCATGGCAAGAAACAAGAGACCTAGCGATATGGCCCTTGCAGTAAGAAATTTCCCCAGCTAGGCTATCATCTCACTATGCTAATTTCTTTACAGCTTGTCACTAGCAAGGGCCGGACCATACTAGCGGGATATAATCCAGATCATGGGTTCTCCCCGCCTAATTCTGCCAAACGTAAATGGCATTTAGTATCGGAAACAGAGACTCATGCTCCCATGACAATCTTCGTCGCTCTGCCGACCCACGGAATTTCTCTTTTCGCGGCACCCAAACTGTCGGGTACCGCACAAAAGTCACCACCGGTACAAGCTTGTCTCGGTCGCGTTCCAAATTGTAACCCTCTCTACGCACTGCACTATTCTTCCGCCTCTTTGGAGAACGTCACCAGCGTTACCGTCTGCAGAAGCAGGAATGCGAAAGATGAAGGTATACTTCGGCATTTCGACTTTAACAACAGCCGTTTGGACGAGGAGAAATACGCGAAGGTTGCAGGACTGTTGTTCCAGTACGCGGATGGTCATGAGGAAAGCGTGGGTTGTTTTCGATTTGACTGGGTCGAAGAGCCGCTTGATACGAGGGATACGAAAGGCCTATTTGTAGGAACGCGACCGGGGCTGATTGTTCAGATACAGGACCATGTTGGAGATGTGAAGGTCCAACCTCCGAATGGCAAGACTGAGTGGACTTGGAAGGAAATACCTTGGCATGGGACGCTTGAGTGGTGGTTTCATCCTGAGAGTCTCGATACTAGTATCACTCATGTTGGTCGCTCAGAACGCGACTGATTTCAAGAAGTTGGCTTTATTTCTTCTCTTAACTTGTTTTCTTTACTAAAACATTCATCACGGGTCTTTATTCCTTGTTGTGTTGATACAAGAAGCACCTTGTCTTTCACGCGCGTCCTTTGTTCCTGTGCACAATAAATATTGTTTCCCTTCCCATGCGCCTTCAGCGTTGTGTTTCCAAACATTTCCTCGTCAACTGTGAATATGCTTTACTGTTACACTCACCTACCACGAAGTTTGCAGTGATTCACTGAAATCTTCACCATTGCATATCTATATTTCACTGGATGGTGGACTTAACTTTTTAGTCTTAGACTCAAAGTTTCACATCTGTCAACCAGCTGCAATGAGTCAACGAATTCATGCCTGAAACGATACCAAAGGCTACGCAATTTAACAGAAACACTAGAACAAAGAATTCGTTTCTCTTATCTGCCTATCTCTTCACCGGCACAGTTGCATCCAACGGGCCGTCCCGCCTTGTCAGTGTCACGCACCTTCCACCACTGTTCACTCTTCACCACCCTTGTTGCCTTGCGCAGGCAGGTAACAACCTTTGTTCCTGCCACACAGACACTAAAACCGCCGCATAAATCTTCTTCGAACAAACCTAGACTTGTGTATTTATATTTCGTCAATCTCTCACTTCGTTCCTTCCTTCCTTCGATCTCCCAACACACGCGCTCTGACAACAGATTACGATGTTTCCTCAATTCCCCTACCAGCCAGCGCAGAGCGCTACCAACACCCAAAACAAAACAGTCCGTAACCCTTTCATCATCGCGACCGGCGATGCAACTGACCAGGCCCCCGAAAAGCCTCAGCCTCAGCCTCGTCCATTCGTTGAAGTCAACCTGAACCCAACCCTCATCAAGAGTCTCGAGACTCTACGTACCGGGCTCGAGAATCTCTACGGCCACAACAACTTCTCTGTCTTTGGAGATATCGTTGGACTCAAGATTCGCATTTACTCCTTCGCTGCTGATTCCCCGGTTAAGCGCCTCCAGGCGGAAGGATACCTGCATCCTCAGCCCACCGATACGTTGTGTCGCAACGTCAAGCGAGACATCCAGTTGCTGGGTTGGTATCAGATGAAGCCTGGTGATCGAGGGTAAGCTATTCCCCATGTGATTTTCTGTTCTTTTGTTGGAGTCCGCGATTATCAGCGATGCATCTTCACGCTTTGCCATCGGAGTCATGATTCTTCGATGGTAAAAGTTTTCAACAAAACTAAAATTGCATTGTCCCGGGCGCATAGTTTTGTTCTTGTAGTGTTCACCACATCATTGTATGCATATTGCTGAACAGCTGCTAACGGCAGAAAGTCATGCTGTAGTTCGGCTGGGTGGAAAGGAGTACGGGTTAACTTACAAGAAATCGTAACGATAGTCATCACGAGTAAATAAAACTCCTTGCCCCCAATGTTATCTACCAGTTCAATCCTAAACTGTGATGCAAGGTGAAGTAGAGTTTGTGAGAGGGATGCTTGGTTGAAAGTGTGTAAATCGCTGCACGATCGAGGAAGGACGTTGGATCTGACCAATTAGACTTCTCAATCGTGTCGTTCGTAGTACATGTGCTGTGATTGTAAAAACTTTCTCATCCACTGGTCCTATAGTTTAGTGGTAATGACGTCGGATTTTGATACCTCATCAGAAGCCTTCCGAAGACCCCGGTTCGAACCCGGGTAGGACCTCACTTTTTGGCACCGCACACGTTGCAGTGTGCAGGTCATAAGCCTACTATACAACGCACCAAGATATCTACAGGTCCTATAGTCTAGTGGTTAGGACGTTGGATTTTGATGACCCATCAAAACATCTTCCGAAGTCCCCGGTTCGAACCCGGGTAGGACCTCTTTTTTGCCCGATTGAGGACTTGTGTGATGATTCATCGTTTATTGTCGTTGGTCGGGAATAGCCTTTTGCCGGTATAGGCCCAAGTTGTCAATCGGCAGGATCATTGAGCGGCGGTTGGTGAGTATCCTACCCTGTATCATTCTTGGTCAGATCGTGGGCTGTATAAATAAACTTCAACATCAATGAGATCAGTAGTCGCCGAGGATCTAGCCTATAAGTCGAGCATCCGTTGTCTTTGTTTGTGAATAGGCATTTTGTCGTGTGAGGAACGAGACATAGCCCAACCAAATTCGAACATGGACAGTGTAAGCTGGAATCCAATGAGGCTTCAATCAATTCTTATGTAAATATTATGTATTATAAATATGCATCAACCATATATCCAAATTAAGTATTACTCGGATCCATAGACAGTTGCCGCGGAATTTTAGAAAGGCACTGGCACATTGCGCTCAAGATAGCCGAGCCACTTGGGGAGGCGACGCTTTGAGGGAGCATCTTCGCTGAGCTGCAAGTCCTCAATTGCACTGGCCCACTTGACAAGCTCTGCCTCAGCCCAGGCAGTCTGCATAATTCCCAGACCAAAAGGCATGCCAGACTCTTTGGAGTAGCCTCCGGGGATGGTGATGACAGGGTAACCAGCTTGGGCGGCGATTTGGGGAGCCTGGGCGACTTGAGGTGGGACGAGAAGGCCGGACAGCTTCTTGCCCTTGTAGGAAAGAGCGTCATTGATGCCCTTGCGGGTGGAAGTTTGACAGAAGTTGAGAGCTTGCCAGTAAGTTTCGTCGCGCTCACCATTAGTTTCCAGCGAAGCGAGGAAGCCGTCTTGTCCTGAAGCAAAGGCGGGGTGACCCTTGCCATCCTCGTAGGGATAGCCGCCCTCCGTGCCATCATACTTTTTGTTGAAGCTGCTGATTGTTAGATATCGACCAGTGCATGAGAGAGGGTCACTTACTCGACGATGTCCTGAAGGTTGCGGACATTAGTGTTCTCCACCTCGCTCAGGTATGTCTCAATGTTGCGGTAAAAGTCAACCTTGATGTAGGTGTACTCAGACTCATTAGGGAAGCCTCGAGTGGTGCCATAATCCCAGTTCCAACCATCAGGACTAACAAGAGTCTCATAGTTGGTGATCTCAGTGCCATTGATGATTGTCGCACCAGCAGACTTAATCAGGTCAATAAGCTCGAGAAGCTGAGACTGCATATCCTCATCGGCATGAACCCAGAAACTCTCCCAAGGGAGGCCAAACGTAGCACCCTTGAGGGCATTCTTCTTCGAGAGAAATTGCGCATAGCCACCTTTGGGAGTCTTGTTCTTCTGGGCAGAGGTGTAGTTGTCGCGCTTGTCAATGCCGTAAATGGCATCGAGAACAAGTGTAGCATCCTTGACTGTACGCGCAAAAGTTCCGACAGAATCCTGATGCTCGCTCTCAGGAATGACACCGGCTCGGGACGTCAAACCAACAGTGGGCTTAATTCCCACGAGGGCATTGCGATTAGCGGGGTTGATCACTGCGCCGAGCTGTGTTAGTGGAATGCTACAGCACGGTATCCGGCTCAAGGTTAAACTCACCACTGCCGTCCGTTTCCGTACCGAGCGAAAACGCGATGGCGTTGGCTCCGACACCGACAGCGCTACCTGTAGAACTACCGCCAGGGTTGACGGTGAAATTGTAGGCGCTGCGGACCTGACCACCGCGGGCAGAGTACCCCTCGGAGTAGTCATTGCTGCGCATATCGGCCCATTCGCTTAGGGCAGCTTTGCCAAATAGCACGGCGCCTGCATCGCGAAGCTTCTGAACGGTATGGGCATCGCGAGGGACAATGTTGCCGAGAAGAGCCCAGCTGCCTGCCGTGGTCTCAAGGCTGTCTTTGGTTGCGAAGTTGTCTTTAACGGTGAATGGAATGCCGTGCAGGGGACCTCGAACCTTGCCCTTCACTCGTTCGGCGTCGCGCTCAGCAGCAATTGCAAAAGCATCAGGGTTAATCTGCATAACTGAGCTGTACAAAGATTAGCTTTCTGTCGCAAAGTGTATTCCACGTAGATCAAGACGTCATTCCCGGAAAGGTATCCATGTCGCGAACTCACTTGATGTACTCCTCGGTCTGGTATGTGCGGATCAGGTAGCAGGTGAGGAGCTGAACAGAGGTAAGCTTCCCAGACTTCATGGCGTTCTGCATCTCGGTGAAGGTCGCTTCTTCCAGCTTGAATCCATTGCACTTTGCCATGGGGAAAAGATCCGACGATCCGACATTCTTCTCGAGAGGAATCAGGTTGGCATTATACGAGAAAAGAGGTTCGTCCTTGTTGTTCGGTTTGGCGCTCGCGCCTTGATTGGCGATCAGGCCAGCGGCCAGAGACAAACTGAGAAGCTTCATAATGGCGATGGGAGCGAGAAAAGAGTGAAGCTGAGAAAAATGAAGAAGAACGGAGGGCATAAAGCTGTTATTATGTTTGTTAGGTAGGTGCCTACCTTAGACCTGCAGGAACTCCCTGGTCTAATTGAGCTACCTGGAAGGAAGCTACAGGGGTTTCTCTAGAGGCGCACCTTCCTCGGGATTGCGAGAGCGGCGTCCGTTCTTCAGCGAGTGGATCAAGCGGGCCGAAAGACGTTTAGCTAAGAAAAATGTCTTGACATCGAATGTCGATTGAGCAATTTTGGCAGAAGTCAGACATGGGTGGAAAGAATTCCAGCTAGCAGATCATTGTAAGAAGCTGAAGCTTTGGAAGATTTGACGGACTGGGGCGGGCCTGCTCCCCGCAAACTTAGTGGATTTAGGGGAGTCTAGGGATTTGCGGTAGGCCTAAACTCGATTGAGGGAAAGTCGCGCAGTTGGATGTGTTGAAGGGAATTCCTCGTAAAAATTCTTGAAGACGCAGGCTTGAGTTTGAGTGACAGATAATCGTCTTTTGATAGCAATTTCTCGTGGCTGGTGATGTGCATCTCGTGCGACCATCCACCATGCCAGGTACTGTAACACCATCATCCATCAATTTACCAGATGCCGCAGGCAAAGGGTGTTACTCCAGGCACTTGGCATAATTGACGTGAGACCATGTTGGATGACATCGTTCAACAGCAAATGAGAATAATTCTTTCTGAATCATAAGAATCTCAAATAAATGTGATAATACGCTGTACAAGATCAAGCCTTCATTTCCAAGATCTTCCCGCATCGCTCCCACTTTGCGCATGCTGCATATCCTCCTTCAACCTAAAGTCCACCTGCACCAGAATGCCATCCGCACTATTCTCACTCCTATTATCCGCCGTAACGTCATTCATACGATAAACCTTGTTTCCCTCAGCAGAAGTATCGCGACTATTGAGCACATCATGCTCAGGTCTAAAATTCAGCGATCGCAGCGCTGTACCTCCCTTGGAACTCTGCTGTAGTTTTGATGACTTGCCGGTGTCTTGGCCATTGGTGATGTCTCGCTGTAGGACGAACTTGTCGAAGAGGGGCTTGAAGCCTGGTACTGATAGGGCGATGAGGGTGCCTCCGATTTCGCTGACTTCGATTACTAGCATGGGATTGTCTGTGGAATGTTAGATTAAATTGAAGTTATGGTGTTTGGTGACTTACAGGCCCATGACATGTCCATGTTCCATTGTCCTTCGATGACTAGCACCAAACGTGCAATTGAGATGGCGATAACACTAACAACACGTTAGTCTCCATCGATGTTGTTTGCTGGGAGTAAAACTTACGATATACCAGGCAGGAGAATACATGCAAGCTGTATCTTTCTCTTCCTGGGCATCTCCAACACCCTCAGCATAACAATCGGTATGCCAAACAGCAAAAAGTCACACACAAGCGACACCGAAGAATTGACAACATACACCAACCCCCACTGCAAACATGTAAAATCCTCAAAGTCAGGCTGCCACTCATAAGGCCAAAGCCCAGTAACGGGCATACAATGGAAAATGATAAGTAAAAGTTGAGGAAGATATCCAGCGATGAGAACACCAAAGACGACCAAAATTGCTATTCGTAAACGATCGTGCACAGCGCATATGCGATGGTAAAAGGCAAGACCGGATATTCGACATAGTAAAAGTGCGGTTGTGTATATTATGTGAGCGATAAAGTCGAGGACTTCGGTGTCTTCGACGGTTGGCATGTCAAGGACGTATTGGATGTAGGCAAAATGTCGTCCAGAACCCAGCTGGATGAGTCTAATGCACAGACCTACAAATACCACCAAGCAGATCTGGATTGTTAGCGATGCTACTGGCGATGCTACTGGCGATGCTACACTGCAGTGGAGAGATCTACCCGCAATGGGGCGCCAAGAAGAGAGACTCACCCATGATACGAACGTCAATGCATCGTCGATGCCAAAACGGTGCATAAGAAATGCTCGTGAAGCAAGACGACCGAGAACAATGATACTCGTAAGGACCGTAACAAAGAGAATACCTGCTATGGCCGACGCATCTCTCGTTTCGTTGAGATAGTCAGCTGTGATTTCTTTGGGGACTCTGCCGGCGGCAATGGCCTGCGAGACCTTTGGGTCCGACATGGCGAACAAAGTAAGAAGTGGTTATATCAAGACTCCATGGGATATCATTCGTATTGAATTGTCAAAACCAAGAAAGAAAAGAGACAAAAATAAATTGGAAGTGGACCACGCCGTCCCTTATATCAAGCTGCTACCCAACATCCCAACTGCAGAGCTGTACATATTCCTTCAGGCACACACTACACTCTTGTAACGAAATCAAATCTCCACACTTCAAACCTCGGGAGATAAAAAAGCAACGAGTCCAAAAACGGAACAGTAAAAAGCCGTTGCCAACCTCTCTACGGATACGTACTCTGTACATGCTACTGTACTGCTGAAGAGAGAGTTTTTACAGTAAATTACCTTCCCTCCATCTTCCGGTAGCGTATGTGTCTGTGTCCAAATCAGTGTTAGTCTGCGGCAGCGGGAAGGTCTGGATCAAGGAACCCGCCCCAGAATGACACAGATGGCGCTGAATTAACTTTGTCTAGAGGGTAGAGTTTTTCGTGACTACCGGAAGTGATAGATACACTATACAGTAAAGGGACATCTCGTATTCGACGCTTCTGTGTTGAAAGCAGAGAGACCGAGATCAATCGCTATTCTGACAACATCAAACTTAAATCGCTGGTGCCTGAGCCGTAGCGATGGGACGTTACAGGGATTCATCCCCTGTAAGCACATCAAACAATTGAACCTCGCTTAACCTGACAATGCCGCTTCTTCCATCCATCACTTCTCGTAATCTTGAGCCTGGTAACTTTGTTGGTTCGTCGGAATGGTTCCTGACATGTTGGCTTACGCCAAGGAATATTCTCCGACCCTTCTGGACCAGCATTATGACCTGTTTTCTACGAATCTCAGGACCATTATGACCAGAAGCATTCCTCGCTGGCTGTTGGTGGAGTTGTCTTTTTTAGGTCTCCCGCTTTTAGTCGACGGCAGCTTAGCGTTGGAGATCATCTCTTGCTTGGACTGTCGGTTTGACTCCGATGATTACAATTCGTTTTCACTTGCAGATATTGTAGAGAAATGCTTGTTGGTTCTGACAACTTGAAAACTTGTTTCCATTGCTCAAACCTTCAACTCGAATTCCGCCGCTCCAAGGATCGTCATCCCGGGTATATGCAGCTGCATCTCCTGAACCGCTAGCTTGGGTCTAGTCTTCAGCCGCTTCCTGACAGCTTCTCATCTTGGTCAAGTCCATTTCAACTGCATGGATCAATGTGGATGGACGGAACTGTCGGAACCACAGCAGACAGCCTTCATGTGATTTTGGGTCACCTTCTTAAAAGAGGTTTGACGTGACTAACAATTTTCCCCTTGACGCCTAGAATACTTTTTTGAATTTTCTAGTGTCTGGGCTAGTATTTATACTGGCCTGTGCCTGCCACTATGGATTCATCGAGGCCAGCCTTGGAACTTGGAAGGCGATCTCAGGTCATGGGCAGTTGATTGATAACGGATTGCTCGTTCTAGACTTCTGTCAAAAACTCTTGTTTTCAAGCTAGGAACGTTACTTTAATTATGGCTCTCAGACTGATAATATGTGTCAACCGTTAAATAGCGTGGCGGGCTTCCAGAAGGTCACATGCAAGGGTCATCCGGCCTTGATGTTTGTCACTCTCGTCATCAGGTTGGTACGGAGGTATTCCGCAAAGCACAGGATACCCTTGAATCCAATCTCCGGCAGATGCATTAGTACTCAGTTCTGTGTTCCAGGTTTACGTCGGTGAAAGTTGATGATTGGATGTGAGTAGTAGACCTTTTTGTTTTATTTCCTGACTGTTGTTGTAGGTATATTATGAAACCTGTTTGGAGCTATTCTACCTGCCTTGAGGTTCTTCCTCTGAAATCCATTTCTATTGTCCTTCTCCTAGATCTTCTGTATTCTTCAGCCGAGAGACCTCTATCTTACTGTCATCTGATGACCAAGGCAGACCATAAATCTGCTTGTCTCTACCAGTCATCTTAGCCCAATGCTCAACTTCGTAATCCAACATCATCTCAGATGATTCAATCGCCTCTGCCATACGAGCTGTTTGCGTAAATATGTACCAAGCATTGCCGAGAGCTGAATACTCTGAATGGAGTGCAAAAAGAAAGATGATGGTCCAAAACATTATGAGGTGGCACCCAATAAGAACAAAAACAATTATGAATCCAGTCCACTTCGTTGGAATAAGGGTGTCTGCCAAATTCACGGTCTTGACAGGAAATTCTAGGTCGTTCTTGTCCAAGTGATCATAGTACGTCATCTGATACAGGCGAGTTACTAGATCCTGTACTGCTGCAGCGGGATCGTCCCCAACAGTATGATGGAAAGGAGAAGTATGTACAGGATGGGCAGCCCAAGATAGATCGTCAACACTGTTAGGTGCCATACTCCAGGCACTACTGGATCCTAAAGGAAGCTCGTTGAATATGGTGAGGAAATGTGCGTCGGGATTCGACTCGAGTGTCTGTTTCTGGTGCTTTGGAAAACTATGACGAGTGGTGAAGTTCAAAGGGGGATCAAATTCGAGATCCAGTACATCGCCTTCAAACGATTCATCCGACTGTACCTTGTTTTTTTCAGGGTCGGCAATGGCTTCAAGTGGGATAGGCTTCCCAGACACGGCAACTCGGTAAATCTGCGGCGTGTATTGGTTGAAAAGACAAATTGTGGCATTCACTACCATGTTACCATCGCCGTCATAGGCTGCGGTCCAAACATTATCAGGCTTAATGTCGAACTTCAATCTTTTCAGACGCTCGGGCGTACTGATGGTTGATTTGGACTTCGTGTTCGAGGTAATATTATCGGTTGACTTGATCATAAGTACTGGTCGGAAGTTATAGAGCTCGCCAGTCTGTCTATTCTTCTTTAACCCGTCCAAGGTCTTCGTATCGAGAACTTCGGGCTCTTGGTCTAAACACAGAGATGTGGGCCACTCCTCCCAGTCTGTATCATTCGCCTTGTAGTGTAGCTGGCATCTTTTGTTCTCACCCCAACGTAACTCGGCCATTGTTGCAGGTTCCGTTGAATCTGGGCGACTCTTGATATGTCGCATCGTCTTTTTCCTGAATTCGATGCTAGCATCTTCGAACAACGGAGAAAAACAGATAGTTCGGGTATTAATGACCAAAGCCGGTCCTGCATAGGACTGTAGCGACGTTCTAGAGGCTGCATCGAATAATGGTAGCATCGCGCGATAGGTATCTCCAGTATCCCCAGACCAAAGTCTCTGAACTGGAAACTCGTCGTCATCTTTCGATCCGTTCCTTCTATCCTCAGCGAATCGCCATTTTGCTGCTGGTTTCGACCTCCAATATGATGCGGCATTGTAGATGTCATCGTATTCGGCCGGTTTACTGGATGTTATTGCACGGGCTTTTGTGACACTTGGGGCAGGGATGTGCGTTGTTGTGAAGTCAGATAGGAGTATAGTAGAGATGAAAGGTGAAAATATAGTGATAGTGACGCCCACAACAATGATAAATGAATAGACCTTTCCAGATCGCCCTATGGTAGTTTGTCTTAGTACTACCGGGAGGACGTTAAAGAAACCCGACTTTGATGCTCTCTCCAAGGACAAAGCAGGAACATCGTTGAGGTGTGCACCAGATGTTTCCAATATAGTTGCTGAAAGCGCTGCGGTAACAAGTCCAAATTGTATACCCATCGACGTACGTATGGCAGCAGCACAGATTGTAACGACTCGGGCGGTCCAGTCATTGGAAACGATGGTCCTCCAGAACTCCGGTTCCTGACGGTCTCGGGCTGATTTAGTTTCTCTCCATAGGTATAGCAGTAGCATGCAGGATGCTAGGATGACAACATTTCCCAACGTAACTGTGAGGAAACCTGCCAAGCCGAACTGTTGCCAAAGATCGAAACGTCGTCGTGGGAGGCATGGCGGCGTATGGCCATATTCTGTGCAAGCCGATACAAGGCAGCTCGATTCGTTCTTTTCATCCTCTTCGTGTACGTTGTGGCAATGATTCGATTTTCTTCTTTCTAAACTCGTCTCCGATCCGATGATCGCCTCGTTTGGATCGACGCTTAGTACAGTTAGTATCAAGACCAGGCAGAGTAAGCCGATCCCGTGGGACATTACACGTACAGGGTGGCATCCGATCCCTGCGCAGCCTGGTTCTGTGCCATGTCTCATGAATACGAACATTCGTAACTGTAGTTGAAGATGTCAGAGTAGGGAATAGAGACGGTCTACGGATTTTAAGCTTGAATATTCGTGTCTGATGACATGAATAGCACAAGTTAACGGGCTGAAATTTGGCATATTGTACCAATCACACAATTTCAACTTCATAGCCACTCTGATCAAGCTGTAAAACGAGCTAATCTGGGGCTTGCATTGTGTGCCAGGCTCGCCGATCTTGGACGGAGCTGCAGTAAGCCACCACCTCAATAGTCCTACCCACACATTGGCGGTGGCTTTTACTGGAGATGGCTAAGTATTACTGGCTATAACCGCACCATATTTGAATTCAGCAACAATAGTAGCTGAGGATTGGAATTTCGCTGGGTGCCGTAGGTAGTACAAATTGCCAATGTCAAGTCTAGAATTTCGGCCAGCAGGTAAGGCATTTTGCTTTCCCTCCCAGGCGCCCTTCTTCTAATTCCCGACCAGGTAAAAACCTCTTTCGTCAGATTTTACAGATGACTTCTGTTGAGATTGTAACAGTATCTTCGGTTGCCATCAATCCAGCTGCTTCTTTGGGGAATTAACAGGAGATATAGGAGACCCAGTCTTGAACAACGCCTTGATATTCTCAAAAGCCTCTTTCTCTCCCCTCTGAAAAGCCAAGTCTGTCAGTCCAGCGACATGAGGCTGGATGACTACCTTGTCACTTGTCTTGAAATAATCATTCAAGTCAGGCTCCTGCAAAAAGACATCTAGTCCGGCCCGTGTAATCTTCCCACTTTCCAAAGCCTCGATAAGAGCAGTTTCATCGACGATGGCTCCGCGTGCAGTGTTGACTAGAAAAGCTCCATCTTTCATGATCTTAAATTCTTTGGTCGAGATCAAGTCTTCAGTTTCCTTTGTGAGGGGACAGTTGATCGAGATAACATCTGACTGGGCCAATAGCTCGTGCAAGGTAGAGCAGTACGTAGCTTGATACTTTGCTTCGTCTTCAGCATTCAATCTTCGGCGGTTGTAGTACTTGATCTTCATGTTGAAGGCAACAGCTCGCTTCGCAAGACACTTTCCAATAGCGCCCATCCCGACAATACCCAGCGTCATACCCCACGGATCTCTACTCGGTACGACAGGCCCTCTCCAGTTGCCCTCGCGTAAAGAGCGTTCGCCACGATACGTATCTCGGATGACGGCTAGAGTTAGAAAGAAAGCCATATCGGCGGTAGCTTCGGCGACGGCATCAACGCTGTTGCAAAGCCAGATTCCTTGCTCGGTACACCATTCAACAGCCAGGTCATCATAGCCGGCTGCTGCCGAGGCAATCATCTTGCAGTTTGGAGTGAGAAGTTCGAAAATCTTGTCGAAGGGGCGGTAAGGGGGTCTGCCCATGCGAATTATGAAGGCGTCGATAGGTCCAGCTTGAAGCATGAGTGGTAGCTTTTCAAGAGCTTCTTGATGATTACTAGCATCAAGGATCTAGGTGAAATTCATCAGCACAACTAGAGGCCAGAGATGAAACATATCAATTTTGAATTGGGGTTACCAGGGTTGAGACTCGTCAACTAACCTCATAAGCAAAGTCCTGCTGGAAATTTTTAATATACTCACCGTCAACGAACTCAGGCTTTCCCAGCGCAACAACGCGAGGGGTTCTTTCTAAGCTGGTTCCTAATGACATGCTTCAAAATTGATCTAAAACAGAGTTATTACTATTCTCGGCGGCCACTCGATAAAGCGATGTGATTCAAAATTACTAAATACCGGCCGAGTTCGAATTAATAAAGAGGGGGAAGAACTTGTTAGTCGATCAGCGGAGCCGGTTTTGTACTAATAATAACCGGTTTCGATAACCGAAGATAAAAGACGTTCGTTCTTATATCCGAATTAATTTTGGTACTCGCAAGGGGAGAAATGATGAAAAATTGCTTTCTAACTGGAAGATAACTGTTCACCCTAACGCAAGATGTTTATATAAGGCGAAGATAAGAATGGCTCTAATTGAAATTTAATGATGAATAGGTCTAACTCAATGGCAACACTGGGTATATACGTGTATCTCAAGGCCGCTGCTACTTGATTCATAAACTAGATCATGGACTTGATACAGATTGAGTTGAAATCAGATTTAAACATTCTTGTAACAGTTAACCTTACTCTTCAACGTCTAAACTCAACACTGTGCTCTACCTGAGAGCTCCCTTCACCCAAGAATCCAAACGCCACAACCGAGAGCTTAACTTGTACAAACAAACAGAGTAGATAGAACTGGACATTTTGGAATATTTTTTTGGAATATTTTGCACTTCAAATCTTGTTCGAAATGTTGCGGCTTATCGTGTCTTGGCATTCTCAATTGTGCCTCCGGGCTTTGTGGCCGAGATAGCGACATAACGCCAACGCCCGTGACCCCGGTATGACTCCACACCAGCCACTGTATTTATGAAATGCTTCTCAAGACCGAGGAAAGTGACAATCAGCCATGGAATGTAGGCGACTAGGTAGAAGAGGCGTGTCATGGGCTTGATGTTCTCCGAGTAATCATGGACAACGACATCAGTGAACCCGGCTTCCTCGAGCATGCCTCTGAAGACTCCAGGGTGTGACAGATCATTGGTCGGCATAGCAGCAAAGTCGTTAATCTTGCGCATGGAATTGGCCATTTCGTCGGGAGAGTTGTTTATAAACTCGTGGTCGTACTCAAAGAGCGCAAGACGACCGCCGGGGCGGAGCTTCTGGAAGAAACCCGCCAGGACCGCTTTGGGGTCCGTGGCATGCACGAATGTTTCCATGGTGTAAATGCCGTCAAACGATTGATCGTTTAGAGATTCGAGGTGGTGGTAGTCCATCAAGCGCACGCTGACTTGACCCTCAGGTAAGCGAGCGCGGGCAAAGTTGCGCTTAGCTTTGGCAATGTGGTGGTCGACGACATCAATTCCTTGCACGCGATACTTAAATTTGGAGGCCAGGTGCAGAGCGACATGACCTACACCACAGCCAGCGTCGAGGACATGGGCGCCGGCAGGAAGGTTCAGCAACTCAGCAAGTTTATCCTCCATGCGCCGAAGGGAACGGCCAATTGGGAAAGGCCATCGTGTATCATGGTCATAGTAGCCAAAATGGCGCGTTCCGCCGAGGAATAGTTTATAGCCGACTCTGGACTCGAGGGTGGAATAGTAGGTTTGGAGCTTGGGATTGGAATTGATCAGAGGTTCAGACTCGGACGACATTGTGAGCGACGACGAGGGGGCCATTGCGAGGTCACTTCGGGTCGGGTCGCTTCGAAGGAGGGGAGGACGAAAGCTGGAAGGGGAGAAGACACACGACAGGGCAGCTTGGGGGTGGTCTGGTCTAGGGTCCGGTCTGGTCTTGTCTGGGCGAGCGATTGAGATAGAATGGGATGAACAACTGGGATGATGAGAAGACGAACGAGCTGAGAAAAAGCCTGCAGATATTCAAACGGGAATTACTAAACGATAGACGACACGTGTGTCTTACAGTACTTCTTGCGACAATTGCGCATTGCAACGAGGCTGGCGGCTCGAAGCTCCCCAACGGATCATTCCATCCCACCCTAACCGGGGGGTACCCCTCGGGAGCGACACAAGCCCGCTACCTAAAACTCGAGGGATTTTGCTAGATGACAATGTCACTTACATCCCATTGGTCAACGGGACCTTGATTGACGGGGTGTAGCGCTCCCGGTGCCTAACGGAAGTGCCCCGTTGAACCCGGCTGTCCACTCAGCGACATACATTTAGCGCTCAGCCCCTGTGCTCGCGCGGATGGCCACATCAAGAAACATAACCGCCCAAACATTCATCGCATGTGATTGCGTTTAACAATCATATAAATCCATGCAAGACATTATAAAAAGAACCAATTGGTACTTTCAACTTCGTGTACAAGGGATGGACATGTATTGTGCAAACAAAATCTTGGAAAAACAAAGAGTTTTTGGCTGGTAAGGATCATCACACCACCCTGTTTCACCGATGTGACTGTTGGTCCTGGCTTATGCATGTTGGTTCTCGTTGAAGATGTTACACCTTGGGGGCCAATACAGAGAAAAGAGAGATCTCTTGTGCTGGCAATCAGGTCAGGCAAAATGGCTGGGTTCAATAATGTCCGCTTTAGAATCTACATATATCAGTTCACAATGTCGTATTGTGATAGCTTCGTCAGTTTTCGTGCTGCCTTGGGCTGGCCACCATGAGCGCCAACGCCTCTGATCATCAAATTGTCGGATGGAAAGACAGTAGCGATGATAGAGGCTCTTTAGATCTACTATGGTCATGTCTTGTTACTTTATTGCTGTGCGCTTGGGTCACTACGTATCCCAATGCTGGGTCTCCTCACGACAAGTGGTATCACCCCCTTCTCGACAAGTTCAATCTCGCCATCATCACTTTCCTTGGTCCAGATTTCTTGTTTGGTATCGCTCTGGGACAGTTTGCCAGTGCTAGAGCAAGCGTCAAGGTAATGCGTTTGTCATATTCTTACACCTTTTGGTGGCTGACCCCCTTTGAAGGCCTTTCGCAAAGACCAGCACTTAACCAAGGGGTTCGAATGGAAGCTCGTACACGCCTTTTTCGTCGACATGGGATGTCTTCATCTCACGGCCCCCGACTACTCCCTCGCCGATAGCAAAACCTTCCCTATCAACGCTGAACAATTGCACTACCTCGTCAAACACGGCTTCGTCGAATTCCCCGATATAGATAAGTTGGAAATAGAAGATAGGAACTCTGTGGACACACTATCACGGTTCGTGGGATACCGGACTTGCCCTTCCTCCTTATTAAGCTTATGCTTTGGCAGTATCATTACCGTTTTTCAGGCCGCGTGGTTCACTATTAAGGAGCTTGCGCGCATCCATAAGGGGTATCCGATCACCACGTTGGAGTTGACGACACTCTCCTTTTGCTTCATCACGTTTATGATATCAGTATTATGGTATCACAAACCTTCAATCACAAGACCTCAATACATCGAAACTAAAGACGGTTCCACGATAGAGCAAGTTCGCGAGTATGCTAGACACAATGTACGTTGCACTCCAAACGAAGGGGGATATTAAATCAGCAAGAGTCATTGACAAACATTGTACAGACGCACCCTGGGCTTCAAATGGACTACTACCGAACCCCATTAGACTTCATTAGCCGCAAGCGCTTTGGTATCGACGCTCATTGGAACTATTATGTCACCCTAGCACATAAGATGCACATTAACTTCGTCTCACGTCCCATATCTAGGAAACCATGGGACAGAGTACCTTCAGACATGTGGCTATGTCCTCCAGCATGGTACGCTCCAGGTGCAGCTCTAGTCCTAGCAGGCTTCAGTGTCATGTTTGTCCTTGCATGGAACTTTCACTTCCCAACTGAAGCCGAGAAGCTACTATGGCGAATATGCAGTGCCTACCATGCTGCCTTCAGCATCTACGGAGGAGCGTATTACGCTTTTGAGATGTTCAGACCCAACCATAAGAAACAGACACCGACGGGACTTGGTAACCGTCTACGCACCAACACAATGGACTCTATTGATGTAGAAGCCCAGCCTTCAGCCCAGCGTCAAAGAACTTTTGGACGACGTAGACTCTTGCGCTTTGTCGAGCGCGCGAGAGTCTGGAGGAACTTGTCAGAGGACCAAGATCCCGCTAATGAAGTCCCACTTCGGGTAATTATTCCTATTACCATTGCATGTTTTGCTTATTGCCTTTGTCGTTTTTATATATATCTGGAAGACCTCATCTCACTTCGGTTACAACCCGCCGACGTGTATTTGACAGTAAACAGATACCTTCCCTTCCTTCCTGGAGGACTTTAAACTTAGCTGGTACTGAAGAGGTTCCACGGAAACTGTAAAAGATCTCATGATGGAGTTACAGGTCAATGTATGCCGTTCAGGGAAATTGTCTTATCGAAGCGTGTTAGCGATCATACCAATGAGTTTTTTATCTCCTTTCCTTTAGTCTGTATGCGTATTATTTACGATCATGTTACGTTTTAAAAGGTTACGATAGGGGATTTGATGAGAGTTCTAATAAAGCTAGATACTAAAGCGAAAAGAATGTTAATCTCACTGGGGGCTGCCATAACTATCTGTCGTGGTACGATAAGAGGTTCTGGTGCAAGCAAGAAGGCATAAAGTGAACATCATTTAGATACCATTAATTATTCAGTGTCAAAATAATGAACTTTTCTTTATTTATGATCTCGTCTATTCTACCCCGATGCAATGTATCGCCAGGAGAGAACACCTGGTCTGCTCTCACCACGATCTAATAATAGAGGCACTCGTAGTCAAATGCATACTGTCTAAGCCTTACCAGTGTGACTTCGTACCATGCATCACCCTACCCCGATACACCCATGCAACCACTATAACACCTCTACTTCTTCTGATAAGGATCCTTGAAGAAAATAACTTGCACAGTAATATCATCCCTCACATTGCGGCTCATGGGCGCATACGTCGTCATCGCTCCAAGGAACAAGCCCCGTCTCGACCCTCCAAATGCATTCTTCACCAAGCACACAGCCGCATTGTCAAGATCCTCAATGACCTGATGGTCCGGGGTAGCCTGCCAACCATCTTCCAGCTTGCCCTCAAATTTGGTCTCCTTGAAGACCTCAGGCTTGCCGCTCTTCTTGGCGGTCAACCAGCGCGAAACGCATGTCACAGCGTCTTCGTTGCTGATCATGTCCCAGAGACCGTCGGAGCCCATAATCACAAAGTCTTCTGTCTGGATCTTTCGGGTTGTAACTTCTGGACGGGCTGTCAGGTATGGAGGGGTGGTGTAATTGGGTCGGGGTGGAGTTCCGTAGTAATCGTCCTGGACTTTGCGAATGACCTTCTCGGGCCACTTCAGTCTGTGGTCACCAAACGCTCTTGTAACAGCAAGACCGAACAAGCGTCCCGAGTTGAGATTGAGCATACTGTTGAGTTGTCCGGGATGTTCCTTGTCCAGTCTCTCCACTTCAAGCTGATTGAAGCCAGTTTGGTCGATGCTGAGAATATCCGTCTCGTACTTATTCGCCTTGGCGGACCACGCACCGCGAACAGCTCGTGAGTCGCCTGCGACAGCAGTGCGGAGTGTAGAAGTTGTAGGTTCGTACATGGTTAGAAGCGCACATGATCCGGCGATGGCGGGTGCCACGGCCGAAATGACAGAGGCAGATCCTTGGTCTTGCCCGGATTCGACAGCTTTGAGGGCGGTGTCAAAGATACGGTCGTCAAGACGGACAAAAGCCTTCTGGATCGCATCGTCTACCATCTCGCTGGAACTGGTAGGCGTCAGATTTGACAGAGCGCCCGATACGTACGGGACCAGAGCATTCCTCAACACTTGAGAAGTCGCCCATCCTCTAAGCTAGTATTAGCATCTCTCTCTTCCAGCGCTAGAGGGTCAACTTACGCATGTCCATCATAAACACCAGCGTACAAAGTCTTCGTTCCCCCAACACCCTTCGCAATCTTAAGATCCCAATCATCCTCAATAGGGTTATTGCTTCCCAATCGCGCAAAGTCGACGCGTCCTTTAGCTCCTGCGTGTCCCTCAAACACAAAGGTGTGGGCGTCCTCGCGCAGCTTGGCATTGGCATCCTCGAGAATGATCGACTTGACAGGCGAATTGACTGGGATCTGTTCTTCTGTTGGATACTCGCTCAAGCTGGGAACGCCATCATTTGGAGCCTGGGTCTTTGCGGTACTCTTGCTGCTGAAGAAGTATGCTCCAGAGCCAACGCCGACAACGGCTGCCGCTGGCCACACGAATTTCGCATTGCCCGATGTTGAAGTCTGTGTGGATGAGAAGCGCACAGCAGCTGGTACTCGCTTGAGCGCCGAGCCTGGGACTCTTAGGGTCCTGGTGGTTGCGCGGAACATGCTGTCGTTGTTGATGTTGTAAGGCGTGATTGATGACCGTGAATAAGCCAGCTGGCGCAACAATCTGAGTCGCACCCTTGTAATGGAGTTTTGAAGCTGGTGATAAACGCGCCCTTCAAAGTGAGTCGCAGGGCGTGGACATGGATTGGAAAATGAAACAAAAAAAGCTGCACTAACCTTGGAAGGGAGAGGTCGATTGTCGTATGTTCAAAATCGATGATGCGACGTCGTGAGGACCTATTTAAGCCAATGGTTCTGTAATAGCGGTGTTGAGGTCGTGCTTACCCTGAGGCGGAATAAGACACATCGGTCTTTCCAGCTTGGATACTATAAATAAGGCAAGAATCTCAAAAACAAAGATCATCATAAACTGATTCAATTATTTCGTCTCGTTTCATTATCTTTGATTGAAGACGTGTAGTGAAGTGATCCATGGATGCACGTCGTCTCAGCCCTTTGCCAATTGACATATCGCCACCATTGTCACGATGTTGTACAGGGACTTCACCATAAGAAAATAATATCACAAAGAATCACAGAGGTATTCATTGCCCAAACCCAGATGCCACGATATATACAACGCCAAACTAAAGCATGCAATTATCAACCGTCTAAAGGTTTTCCACTCAGCTATTGGCAATCTCTTCCTCCTCATCTTCCCACTCGCCATCCTCCTCCATCTTCTCATTGACCTTGAACTCAGCGTCGCCCGCTAATCCCTCACTGTCAAACTCATCGACATCCATATCACTATCGTACTCAAACTCGTCGTCGTCATCGTCGTCGGCACCCTCGTCCTTGTTGCTGTCCTTGGCCTTGGCAGCCTTCTTGCGCTCCACGTTGGCCTTTTGCTCCTTCTTTCGCGACTCCTTCTCTTGTCGGCGCTGCTCCCATCGCTTCTCAAGCTCCTTGATCTCCTCCTTGCTCTTGTGGACGTACTCGTGCCACATGACCTTGCCGGAAGCAAGACCTTCCTCGACCTTGGTCAAGCGGAGGCGCATTCGGGGACCGAGCTCGACAAGCTTGACGGCGCGGCGTTCGACGTGCTCCTCTTCGACCTCGGGCTCGGCTTCGTTCTGGGCGGCTGCTTGTCTAGCCTTGGCAGATAGGACCTTTCGGGTGGTGGCGTCCAAGATCTCGACCTCGGCGTCTGTGTCCATCTCACTACCGCTAGTGGCATCTGTCATGTAACCGTCGCCGTTCTCGCCTCCGATCAAGAAGTCTGCGACATCCTCGAGTTTACCCAAGTTAGGCATCTTGCCCTTTCGGCTGGTTTTTGAGGTGACGAATTGCTCGGCGGCGTTCAATCTTCTTAGAGGCTTGGAAACGGTGGTTGACTTTGTTGTGATGGCATAATGTCTAAAGTTGACGATGAAAGTACCATCGTCCTCGGGCGATTGCTCGCGGTTCAACAACAGGACTCGTCGGATTGACTTGAGAGGTGTGGCTTGGGGGTTGATGGGAGGGAACATGGATTGGAAGACCGTTGTAGCAAGGGATTCGAGGTGTCTGGGAACTTTCGACTTTGCATCTGAGTCTGGACGGGTAAAGTTGTTCATGACCAGCTGTAAAGGGTTAGCAGGATAAACAAGAGACGATCAAAAAGTCTTCTTACCAGAGGGGGAGTGATGAACTCCTTGCCGCCACCCTTGGGGTGCTTCTGAGCTCTCTGCACATCTTTGCATAGCGAGTACTTTTCCACGCGAAAGTTCAGAGTAGGACCTCGAGGAGTCAAGGCCATTCGCAGGTTGGTGTTTCCGCTCTCCGATCTCGAAAACAGCATCAGATGAGTGACGCCCAAAGGACCGCACATGACAGCGTAATCTTTTAGTCTGTTTCCACGTCTCTCCTTCAATCGACTCGCAGTGCCGGGCTCCATGACCTTACGAACGTCGGCCGCAAGCTGGCTAACGCTGGAACCGACTTCGCCAGCGCCAATTCGAATAACCATGCTCTTGGGATCCTTCGCGGAGGCATGACCGGCAGAATCCACTTCGGGATTGCTGGCACCCAGATGGGTTCTCTTCTTTGTTCGTTTGCGCGCCATTGTTGTGATTTTTTGTTGTTTGATGTGTCGTCAAAACTTGCTTGAGCTGTCTGTCGCAAATCTCAATGTATGGCAGAAAGAAAAAAAGTTTGGCGGGGACCGCGATAAGACTAGCGCACGTGCGATAAGAGGATCCCCACTAAAATATTTTGAAGTCTTGAATCAAGATCATCTTTCTGGAAGTTTAAGTTTCGTTTCTACACCAAATTGCCCATCATGAACAGCGCAAAGAGAAGAAAGGTCGGCCAAGATGCGCCCAGAAAGACTAAGCCCGTTGTCCAAGAGAAGCCCCCTCAACCCGAGCCCGAATCTTCCAGCAATGAAGAATCCGAGGAAGAATCTGCGACTCTAGAGGAGCCTTCCGCCGAGGAGACAGCTGTTGATGCTCCCAAGAAAACCTTTAAAGATCTGGTATGACTCATTGACTTTTCGCCCAATTTGAAGACTCTAACAATTCTCAGGGTGTCAACGACGCTCTCTGCGAAGCTTGCGAAAAGCTCAACTACAAGTACCCCACGCCTATTCAAGAGAAGTCGATCCCTGTCGCCCTCGAGGGCCGCGATATCATCGGTCTCGCCGAAACTGGTAGTGGAAAGACCGCCGCCTTTGCCCTGCCTGTCCTCCAGGCTCTTCTCGACAAGCCTCAGCCTCTTTTCGGTCTCGTCCTTGCCCCCACCCGTGAATTGGCAACACAGATTGGTCAAGCCTTCGAAGCTCTCGGAGCGCTCATTTCTCTGCGATGCGCTGTAATTGTCGGAGGTCTGGATATGGTTCCCCAGGCTATTGCGCTCGGGAAGAAGCCTCACATCATTGTTGCGACACCCGGTCGTCTCGTAGATCATCTTGAGAAGACCAAGGGCTTTTCGCTGCGAACCCTCCGCTACTTGATCATGGATGAGGCCGATCGACTTCTCGACATGGATTTCGGACCCAGCATTGACAAGATTCTCAAGTTCATCCCCCGAGAGCGACGCACATACCTTTTCTCTGCCACAATTAGCTCCAAGATCGAAAGCTTGCAGCGTGCCAGTTTGAGGGACCCCGTCCGAGTGAGCATTAGCTCCAACAAGTACCAGACTGTGTCTACTCTGCTCCAGCACTACTGCTTCATTCCCCATGCTCAGAAGGATGTCTACTTTATCTATTTGATCAACGAGCACGCTGGACAGTCTACAATCGTCTTCACACGAACAGTCTGGGAGACACAGCGCATTTCCATCCTACTAAGAACCCTTGGTTTCGGCGCTATTCCCCTCCACGGTCAGCTCTCTCAATCATCCCGTCTGGGAGCCCTCAACAAGTTCCGCTCCGGTACACGAGATATCCTGGTCGCCACCGATGTCGCTGCTCGTGGTCTGGATATCCCTTCAGTCGATGTTGTTCTCAACTACGATGTGCCCCAGGACTCAAAGACATACGTCCACAGAGTCGGACGAACTGCCCGTGCTGGTAAGTCCGGTGTTGCCATCAACATCGTGACTCAATTCGACCTCGAGATCTACCTGCGAATCGAGGCTGCTCTCGGCAAGAAGCTCGGAGAGTACCCCACAGAGAAGGAGGAGGTGATGACTTTCCAGCACCGAGTCCAGGAGGCTCAACGCCATGCCAGAATTGAGATGAAGTCCTTCGTCGAGAACAAGGGCAAGAAGAGTGGCGCCGCTCGTGGTAAGAAGGGCGGTAAGAGAGGTAGAGATGACATGGACAGAGAGGAGGGTTAAAGCTGAAGCTAGCTGTACTGGAGTTGCGGCAGTTTGGCGTTGTGGCAAAAGTGTTCATGTTTAATGGTTTCTAAACGATGTTGTTCCAATTGTTCGATGGTTTATAATATGTCAGATGTTAGCCATCAATAATGAAAGCTCTACAAAACTTTACAATTAAAGGCCCTACCAGTGACTAGTCTGTTCTGCTTTACGACCAAAGTGCTGTACCTTATTTTCCGTCAGCCAAATGAACATGATGAATTGAGAGCCTCAGCAGAGTTTATGAGACAAAACTAGACTTGGCTTAAATAAGCATCTCTTCAATCCTTCGCCTGCAACGGTAATTACTGACATCTCAGCCAAGCAAGTCTGAAACGCCGAACGTTCTTTCAGGTCCCCGACAAGCGGCCGCCTTACACAGGGATCACGAAGATCACCCCAAGTTTCAATCTTAGGCTGATCCGCGAATGGTTCAGCTCGTTTCAACAACTGTCTAGGGCGCTGATTCATAAGTGCGTTCCCTGTTGTTTTGAGCGGCCGCTTATTGAAGATGAGATGAAAGGACTACGACTTGTGTAATTGTCTGAGCATGTTTGTACTCATAGTTAGTATATAAGTCAAGATGTGATCAAGCTTGTGGGATCAATTGATCATTTCATTCATTCATTCGTTTCTTAGTGTATTGATTACACTGTCCATTCTTTAATTCTTGATATATCGTCATTCCTTCATTCATCATGTTTACTTCAACTCTTCTTCTCGCCCTCGCTGCATCTGCGACTGCTCACATCGCCTCTTGGAACAAGGGCATGTACTGCAAGGTAACTTCATCCCTCATTTAGATCTAAGCAATACTGATTCCTCAGGGCGGCAACGACTCCTCCGTCGACAACGCAAACACCAACCTCGCCGTAAATCCTCTCTACGACCTCCCCAAGTCCAAATGGTGGATGCAAGCCGACCGGGGATGCGACGTCGTTCCTCCTCCCAAGGGCGAATTCCTCGAACTCCCAGCTGGAAAGTCCTTCATGACCGAACTCGCCAATAACCGCGCCTTCACCACGCTTTCGTACAATGGAGACTTGACTACTGATTGGCAAGACGGTAAGAACCGCTCTGTGTCATGGAGAGGTCCTGAAGGTGGCTGTCTTATGGACGGCGGTGATGGTTCTGGTGGAGAATTGCACACCAAGAATATTGAGTCAACTGGTGGAACGGCCTGGGCTATTTCGTATGAGAGTGATATCAGCAATGTTACTATGGATAATCTTGTTGTGTTCTCTGTGCGATACTAGTAAGACAGTCTTACTTCAGACTTGTTCAGTTGACTAACTTGTATAGTTCCCCTTTCTTTCGCGAGACTTGGTATAACGTTCCTGCCGATATGCCCGAGTGTCCAGAGGAGGGCTGCTACTGTGCGTGGCTCTGGATCCCAGATGGATGTAAGCTTTCATCTTCCTACCTAGACAAACCATGACTGACAAGACATAAAGGCGGCCAGTCGAATATGTATATGCAGAATCATCGCTGCAAAGTCACTGGTAGCACTTCAACCAAGAAACTGGACAAGCCGAAGCCCGCCGTGTACTGCCGCGATAACCCTACCAAGTGTGTTCCGGGTCCTAAGCAGATGATGGTATGGAACCGTAGGTTTTTCCCCAAGCAATTATCTTCTTGGGCGGTCTAACTCTCTGTAGAAGCTGAAGGCAACAACGTCAACCCTCCCGATGGCAAAACGCCTACTTACAATCAGCGAATGGGTTTCATGGACGGTGCTCAAGATGACATCTTTGCTGCTGAGTAGTCTTGAAGGTGGGATTCATGTACTAACAGCATAGGTGAATATATAATAACTTTGATATTTAACTAGACATAACTTAAGTACCTAGTCAATAAAGAAAGTTGAATCAGGCAGATAGAATACTGAAGCCCTGCAAATAAATATTGAAGACTCTATAGCCCGCGCTTAATTACACGGACCGGTTTTGTAAACCGCAAAGCTCTTAATAGGGGTTTTCTTAGAGGGATTATAGCCACAACTTGTTCGTGTAACCCGATTCCACCATTCGCCTCCGCCCTCACAGTCATACTCAGGGTATGCGTAGAGACTCCAGCCGCAGTTACTGGCATCCAAAACAGCACCATCGACCTCGCCATTGATAGAAAGGATATCAACGGCAAAGTTATCAAGGTTTTGGCAGGTTGGCTTGTTGTGTGAATAACTTCCGGTAGTCTTGTCGCAATACGTGTCTGTATAATATCTGACCCTGTAGTCAGGCCGTTCGGCGCGCTTCTGTATGTTGGGAGACTGGTTGGAAGCTGGCATGGCTAGGGCGTTGCCAGTGAGGCTGATGATAAGGGTAAGGGAAGTGATGAAGTTGAAATGCATTATGACTTGTTGCGGTGGATTGACTTTTGTGAATATGAAGCAGAGTTGCTTGTGCTTTGTGAGAATGGATGTCTTGATATGAGAGGAGTGGTAGTTGTGTTTTGGTTTGTTTGATGAAAAAGGCTTCTGAAGCTGGGACATTACATCCCTTTTATACCTTTTCAAGTCACATAGTTAAACATTTGTGATGTAATGCTCAGAACCAACATATGCTACGGATACCCACCAGGTGGAGAGAATCTTCAAAACCAAGAGGGCATAAATGTGATATCCAACAGTTCAAAGCGTCACAGTACATGAGAACACCTGTCTATCTGTTGTCACCAGTAATGGTGCGAGGTAGGCGCTGGTCTGATGCAACCGGGCCCCATGAAACATTCTGGGAATAGTTACAATCACATGGTAATTGATTGGGCTATGCTATAAGCTGAAGAGACTTCGGAATAGCCGTGTCTAGACAACAGTTCGCCTCATAGGCCAAGGTAGTGATCACTAGGTAAATATATCATATTGAGACATGTCGTTAAGTAGCAAGTCACTGGAGAGAGCCATTTCTCTACCACAAAACGACTGTGATCACTAGGCTGTTGGTCCTGGAGTTTGAGTAAAACTTCACGACAGAGTGCATTTCGCCTTACGCTATGGTATCTGTTGGTCCCGTTTATGGTATCTGTTGGTCCTGTTCAAGTCGGTTAGTCTATCTCACTCCACCTGCCAAGAGAGAATAGACAAATCATTCTTCCCGCACGGACATGCGTTGAAGAATTCATGCTACTATTATGGAGAGAACCATGGTATCCTAGTCTGCAGATCAGCGGCATTGACATCTGCTGGCAGTTAGCACTTACAAGCGCACAAAGACGACCTTCAAACATATCCATTACCCGATCTCCTATGGTGCTAGAATGATACCAAAATGCTTTATACTAACTACTGAAGAGAAACCGGTAAACAATAGCGGTGTGTCCTTTCAGTGCTAGATTGCAAGCCGGTCTAGTACTATAGGTTTCAGAAGCTTCCAACTAATGCCTTTTCTATCTTTTCTGCATTTCTTATTATAGCGGGACTGTTTATATCCCATGGGATGATTAATGTACAGTAACTAAAAGCTAGAACTGACAGTGAAGTCTCTGTAGCTTCACTGGCTGAAAGTAATATAAACAACACCTACAATAGCAGTTAGCTAATGTTAGTTGCTTATACTTGAAGTTAGAGTAGTTTAAAGAGTAATACTTACACTCTCTTAACAATTGTTTTTCTCAAAACTTCTTTAATGGCCTGGTGGTTGTTGGTTCAAGGTTACAGAGATCTGCATAGTGGAACCTATCTGTGCGAGGATAGTGTACTAACTTGCAAGTTTTGAGGGTAGCTACACGGCATTGCTATTACAAAAGTTTACAGAACCAACAGAAGTCATAGCTTAACAATTACGTTATCTAGATACACACGGGCTGTTTCAAGCAAGTGATCTGTTATGGTCATAGACGGTGCTTGAGTAGTGATCTTCGTCAGTAGGGTAACCTGTCCCTCTATGAGGGTAAGACTTTTGTTCTTTACTTGTATGTTATGTCAACGACTTTTTCACTCGCATTACCATTGCAAATTTCAACAAAAATAAGACAATATTTGTCTATTATATAGTGTGACAGTAGCCTGGTCAAATCCCGATACCTCTACCCATAAACCATCCAGTGAACCTATACTCAAACGCCAATTCGCTACTGACTAAATATCATTTACCACGCCACTGCCCGTATAGAATCATGCGCCGCCCAACTTCCGGATCGTCGGGGCTGGTCCTCATCTTCATCTTCGCCATCCGCCAACTCGGTATCCTCGTTACCTAGAGTTTCATCGCCATCGGCTACCTCCTCGGCCTCTTCTTCGCCGTCACTCTCTTCAGCTTCGTCGTCACCTTCGCTTTCACTATCGGCGTCTTCTCCGCTTGACTCGTCCGATTGGTGTCGAAGATTGGGGAACATGAGTCCCGGGGGGACCTCCTGGTCATAGTCTTCAGGTACATCGCTAAGGTCACTCTCGTCATCAGCCGAGTCGTGAATAGAGCCTGCTTCGCTGTCGGCCTTTTCTTCGACGCCATGCTCTTCGGCATTCTCGTCTTCGGCAGCTTCGTCATGTTCTTCCTCCTGTTCATCTTCGTGCTCTTCTTCGTCGTGCTCCTCTTCACCGTGCTCCTCTTCTCCGTGATCTTCCTCATTCTCGTCGCCGGCATCTTTCATGTCCACATCAACGTCGTGGCCAGCTTCGCGCAGGATCTGCGCATCGGCTCCTTCTTCATCGCTGCCAGCATCACTTGCACGTTGTACAGGCGTATGACTGCCACGCTTGCCGCTCGACACACTGCCCACCCGGCTCTTGCTTGACTTGGGTGCCTCCAAAGCTCGAATGACCGCTTGCTCAGCCTTTCGCAGCACGTCCGGTCTTCTAACGCCGGTTTTTCTAGCCCGCGGCGCAGCTTCTTGCTTCTCTGTTTCCATAGGAGTCGCTGTGCCAGTGATACTCTCCTGTCCATTGGGAGCATTGAGGATACTGGCGAGGGAGCTTGTGGCCTTGGTCTCGGCCTGCGCTGCTTCGAGTTGGGCTGCGACTTCCTTCGCGTGGTGTCGCTCCTCCACGACCTTACTGGGGTCCGGTCCTGGCAAGCTCTTGGCGATCTCGGAGTAGATTCTGGAGTAGCAATCGTTGAGAAGATCGTCGATGGGTGCCACTTTCATGAGATTAGCATTAAGCTTCTTTAGCTCGATCGTCTCCTTCATGCAGTTGAAGAGCGGAACTTCGGCGCCATCGCTTGCTGCCCAAGCTGCAATCCGCTCACCAACAACCTCAAACTCTTCACTTGATAGTGCTTTGAACGCATCGTCTACTACAGGTGTCACATTGTAACCCTGTCGTAGAAGCTTGAGGTAAGCCATACAGCAAGATTGCCATAGATCAGTGAAATGGTAAAAGTCGGCGCCCTTCTTCCTAAGTCGTCTCAAGAGCTGTTCCAAGTTGCCCCGATCATTCATGATGACCAACAACTTGGTCATGAGGCGAACATATTGTTCTGTGTAAACGTGATGACGACCAGGCCTCTCGGCATCACACTTCCACACATTCATGACCATAGTCTTAGTGAACATACTGTCTCTGAGGATGCCGAATGCAGCCTTCGCTTCCACAAGTCTGTCGCTGGCGGGTGATTCGTTGGCCTCGTCGAACAGTATCTTGGCATGTCTGATGATAATACGATGCTGCCAATTGGCCTTGTCCTTATCTTTAAGTCGGGAAAGGTTGCGAATGATGTATTCCTCCCAATCTTCAGGTTCCGAGAAGGATGCATAATGATCCTCGGGGTCGACTTCCAGACCAAATGGCTGCTCGGATAGAATTTCAGCGGCCTTCTTCGATGGCAAATCACCTCGCACCACCAGCTTGTGAAGAATCGAGACGATCTTGTAGTGTGGTTCGAAGATAGGGTCAGTGTTCCTCCCTCTTCGAGCATTGTGTGCCACCTTGACGGCCTTCTTAAGAGTGTCGATCAACAGGTCTAGGCTGACCTTGGAGGCCATATCCTTGACGTCAAGCTGGTCATCAGGAGTTTGATACATCTTCCAATAGCATTTGGAAAGCATGTAAGGGTTCCTATTTAATGTTAGATCCTGAAAGGGACGGTGAATTGACTTCACTTACTTCCAGTTTTGTGCCTTTCGCTTCATAGCCATTCTGAACAGCTTGGCAGCGAACTTCCACACCTTGTACTCGTTCATTTGAGAATGCAGAATCCTCTTGAAGGTTCCCATTCCCATATCTTCGATAAAGTATCTCTCCTGATCGGAATGCTGGAATGGCTCCATGGCAAAAGGCTCTCGGCTTGATGCATACATTCTCATGGCGAACTTGTGATAAAGATCGTGCAGGGGATCTCCATCATGCGTCTCAATGTCCACGTTACGGGAATGCGAAAGTGCAAGCGTGTAACAATGAATGGCATTCCGTTGGAACTTGACCAGCTCAGGACGTTCCTTATTCATCTTGTCAGCAGTCCAAAGAACCGCCTCGTCCAGCTCGTAGTCAAAACATTCGGCCAGACGGAACCATGCATCCCATCTGTCTGCAGTAAATTGTAGTTGAAGTCGCAGGAAAGTCGCGCCGATACGCAGATCGTCAGTAGCGCCTGGGGTTTGACGACGGTTCAACTCAACACCCTTAAACTTTGTCAATGCCATCATACCCAGCAAGAAGAACCAGCCGTGTGTGGCAAGAACGGTCTCGGGGGTGTTAACAGACACAGCGTCTACTGAAACGTCCCCAATGAGGGCGCGGTATAGACGTAGAGGATGAATCGGCTTCTTCAGATACTCAGTAAAATTGCGCAGGTTGTGATACATCTGCGGCGTTGACTTCGTCTGGCCGATAGTTTGTTGCATATGATCGATCGTCGTCTTGAGGTCAGATTTGAGAAGATCCTTCATCGGCATGCGGTTGGCAAGAATGCAAACCCTCTCGACGAGCTGCATAGTCTGTCGCTTCTCAAGCTTCTCCGCTTGGCAACCATGATCCTGAACTTCCCAGACACCTGCGCCCAATTTGAGACCGTGCAAATCATAGAGAACCTGGCCAAGGTAATCTTCCCAGTTCTCGATATTCTTCAGTTTCAGAAGCTCGACCCGCATCACCTTCAGGAAGATCTTGTTCGAAGCCTTGCAGAATTTACGGATACCAATAACTTGGTGAATGGCCGCGAGGTAGTCAGCAAGATCGTTCTCGGGTCCAATGATGCAGTTGTCCTCATTGATACCAGCTTTGAACATGGTGTATTGGAGACACCATGCACGGATCTGCATCTCCTTGAGCTTGTTCTTGAGTGATGAGAAAGCAGCTTTAGAGGCAGCATTGCCACTTCGTTCTGTCCTGATACCAATACGAACTTCATCTTCGCACAGGCTCGCAACGTGCAGCAAACAGTTGATCTTGGCAAGAGCAGATGATGTAGACTTGATATGGGCATCGTCAATAATCTCAAATGCGGTGTTTTCGTTGAGAGCAGAATAGAGAGCTGCAATCAGCAGTTCATCTAGCGATTTCAGGGTACGCATGAAGAGTAGTCGTCGAGATTCGGTTGCAGTGTTGACATATGTCTCGCTCTCCAAGTCTGATACGATCAGTTCGATGCTCTTGAGGCAGCAGGAGAACTTCTTGGTGGGATATTTAATAGCATCGTAGGCGTCTCCCAAACGCGACCATAAAAACAACCTAAGTTCTGTACTGCTGTTGTGGAGGAACTTCCAGAGATCTTGCAGGCTTTGACTTGCGCAATCGGAGATGGATCTCTTTTGCTTCTCACTTGACTTCTCGCTTGAGCTTGTATCATCGCTGTCATCGTCGCCTCCCGACTCAGAATCCGTTTCTTGATCGGGGGCGCATACTGTCGATGGGTTGAGAACAGGCTCCAATGTCTCAATGACATAGACTGGATCGTCCATATTATCCTGAAATAGGCCGAGGAAAAAGTCCATTGTCGTTAGTTTGGAGATCTCGCGATCAGCAGCTGCGGGGGAGATCATCGGCATAACCACATTGTTGGGAAGCGAAATGGCAGGTACCTTCTCATCTGCTAGGTGATCCCTTAGAGAGGTCCACATGAGGAGAATATGTTCGCGTAGAGGCTGTTCCGAATGTGAAGACACAAGTACTGAAGCCCACAAAAAACGTGCTATTAGGGGGTCGTTGGATGGACGATCTAACAGCTGGAGGTAAGCTGAGGCAATGTCCAGCCAGCGCCCAAGTCGATATTTGGTATCCATCCGAGTTGCATAATCCACAACACTGCTAGGGTTGGTGATGAGTTCGTAGATGTCGACATGCAGCTCAAAAAGCATGGGCACGATGGTTTCCAGCTCTTCTAACCTCTCAGCAGAGCCAGCAGCCAGTTCCAGCTCTTCAGTAATCTTATGATACAGCACAGAGTCCACTTTATTAAGCATCTGAACCACTGATAGCTTCATTTTGTCCGACCACTTGGCTGCTGCGTAACTTTGGCTGACAGCTCTGACCCATTCGTATGCGACGTTTTCAGCCGTCATCCAGGACCTGCAAGCTCCTATCTTTTTGGCAAAGGATCTCAGACCTTGTTGCTCGTTGAAAAGTGGCATCGATGGCTGATCTGGCGAACCGGTTTTTGCGTGCTCCAAGAAAGATGATGGTCCAAGACTGGCTTGTTCGTTCTTATGCAGGAAGACCTTAGCAACCTCTTCACGGAAGTCAACAAAGACACTTCTCAAGTCGCACGCGGCAAGATTGTTTATCTTTCCTAGTCGATCTTCAGCAGCGCATGAATCAATGAGCTCATTGATGAAATCCAATGTCGATTTGTCGTCGACGCCCAGATTCTCCATAACACTCTTTGTCATTTGGAAGAGATTTTGGTCAGCGCCTTGATAGGGCTGTAGTTGATTAGCAATTAGGGTGCTGGGGTCGGTCGTTTCCTCAGCTTGGAGAGTCTCTCTTCGTCGAACTCGCTTGCTGCGCTTTTCCGTTGTGTTCTCCTCTTCGGTGCCATCTGGCAGTCCCGCTGCAGATTGCGATCGTTTTCTCGAGTCATTCGAGTCTTTCTGAGACTGGTCCGTAGCTTTCTGGCTATCTTCAGTCGCTTCCGATCCTGCTTTTTGTTCCTTTGGCTCTTTTGTGGTGGTCTCCTTTTGTAGCAATTTCTCCTTCTCGGTGGGTTTGGGAACTGCAACCTCGATCTCTGACACAACACTCTCGGCTTCATTCGGAGGTGTCTCCATCGGAATATCTTCCAGACTGCTCTCAACAATCCCGTCACACGTATCAAAAGCTTCGGCTGTAGTTTCCAGGCAGCTGATCAGTTTTGTTCCGAGATCAGCCCAGGATGACACAGACTTGGGTTCTTGGTCAGCATTGTCTCCTTCGCCCATTTCTGTATCTTCTTGCGGCTGGTCCTGCGTATCCGAAACCTTGGGCGGTATTAATGATTTGGTAGGATCGGGGAGGAAAGGGATAGGATCCAGATGGCGCCTGAGGAGTGCAGGCATCTTCTTCTTGAGCCAAGGTGCCATGATCGGATGCGATAAGGCCATTCCATCGCCCAGCAGCTTCAATTGATCCTTCAGTTGTTCGCCTGCCATTCCTTCCGCTAGTGACGGAGGGTCGACTTCCGCAACAGCTGGGTCATCATCCAACTCAATCGCGGCCTCGAGACAATATCGCTTGATGCGGTTGCTGTTCATGGCTCCAGCAAACCGAGCAGTCTTCCTCCAAAGCTCCGGGTCAGAAGGATCCTGGTCCAAAGCAGTCATCCAGCTATCCAAAACCTTGCGCCCATCATCGTGGTATCTTAACTGGGCCTTCTCCTTCCATGCTGGATCTCGATTCGATACGTCCTTAAATTTATCGACAAAGAATTGGCCATAGTTTTTGTAAGATAGGTAGAGCGCCTGGGCCAGACTTGCTGCAACTCCGTCTGCTCCTCCAGCATCCACATCAAGCCCTCCATCTGTGAGTGAGGGGTCCAAGTTGGATATTTCTGGTAAACCGTCTGCATGTCGCTCTGCTCGCTCGTAGTCGGTCTTCGCTTCCCTGTACTTGAAGATTTCGGATTCGAATAGTTCGTGGTATGCGGCTTCGGCAGCTTCGCGCGATCGGGGGCCTTGTGCATGAAGCTTCAATGCATTTTGGAATCGCTTCAGAGCTTCGTCGACCTAAATATGGTCAAAATTCGTCCAGTGTTGGGGTGTTGTTGCGTGAGCTCACATGAATCTCCTTGGTGGTGTCGATTTGCTCGTCGATGTTATCCTCTGGCTCGAGGTTTATTGCTTGGAATGCCGGCTACAGCCTCGAATTAGTATAAATTTGTTGAACTATTCGAATATCTTACCATATTGGCGGTCGCAAGTCTCCTGAAGCAACGCCCGACATTCGTAACCGCAGCAAAAAAATACTGACTACTGCAATCACAATGATTTGACTTTAGGAGTTTGGAGACAGTTCACTGTCTTGGCATCCATTTAATTGACGAGCGCGTTCTCAGACGCGGATCATTCAAGCCACAGTCAGCCACATATTAGCTCTTCGTCTGTTCCTCGACACGTGGATGTGGCGGTGTTTAGTGCTGCACGTCCCTTTCTGGCCCGCATAATTCAGGGCAGTAGGGAGTACGTACAACTGTTGGAGCTGGAGCTATCAAGGCCAGATCCATCTTAGGGAGGGACCATTGGCATCTTACCTCGAACAAAGGACCCCTCGAATCGAACGACCTCGTCTATTTTCCTCCTTGCACATCACAGGAGGCGATTCTGACGATTCCCACCTAATATCAGCCCCTGATCCCCGATACCGATTACGAGAAGATCGCAGCCATGGTCGCGCCAGCCGTTCCTGAGTGAGGCGCAACACTACCGAGATGCTTGGCATCCACAATAGCTAATCTTGAACTAGAATTACCGAGGAGATTCTCCACGAGTCGATTGATGCCCGAACCGAATCTCTCGCTGGTCTTCGAGAACTCGGCCCTCCCGATCTTGTGCATCTCTTGAAGCACGGCGTCCGAAACCCAGCCAAGCAGGTACGCAAGCTCGATCGGCGCAAGGGAGACAACGAGCTGACTTCTCCAGACTGGCGTTTACCACCATGTTACCGGCGTTGATGCATCTTCATCAGCTAGCTTAGCGGCGTATATCAACACTTTGACATACAAAGAATCGGGGCCAAATGCGACAAACAAGATCGTTGAGGGTGTCTTCTGGTACATCATACTTCAAGCGCTTCCAGACCTCGTGGATGCTAACACTTGACAGCTGTTACAATGCATTCTCCCGACTTGACATGCGCGTGCATGTATCGATTCCCGGAACCGTAGAGAGCTACTGTGTCGACGAGCGAGGCGAGAAACGAAAGGCTTCAGAGGACCTCTGGCTCGAGACCTATCTCTGCAGCGTTCTGCGAGCATACTCATACGCCGACGACGGCAGCGGCGATACGATTCGAAAAATCATGGGTGTTCGAAGATTCAATCCTGTTACAAACACTGAAACTGAGCATCGATTCCTTCATGCTGCAGAACAACTCTTCTTCAGGGGTATGTTATCTCCTGCCAGCCTGCTATGCCCCAGACTAACCTTCTAGGATGGCAATTGGGATCCGATTCTGTGGTCCAGGTGCCCACCAACGTGTCCAACCATCTGACTACCGGTCTCCTCAAGTACCTCGAAACGACCGGCCGATATGCTTCTGGAATCAACCTGTTTGAGAAGCTTCGGACACAAAGTGTGGAGGTTTCATCTCTGCTAGCAAAGGTTATGTTTATGGGACACGAAGAGGTTGCTGGTGTTAGAACGCTCCATCAGTCTTTGCAAGAAACCCCTATGGACTATGTCATGCTCGATACTCAAGCCGAATTTCTCTTGCACAAGGCCAAGAGTGCATCTACTCCTGAACTGAAGGAGGAGAGACTGAAGATGTCCCTGGGCTGTGCGGATCGAGCGACAGTTGCCGCTCCTACCGAATTCAGCACTTGGGCCAGACTGGCTCAGGTCTATGTGACCATGGAGGATTGGGACAATGCGCTCACAATCCTCAACTCATGCCCTATGTTCACTTACCAAGACAAAGATACCCCTATGATGCCAGAGCCAAAGGAAGTCATTCTACCAACCCTTCCTGAAACTCGCCTTGATGAAATCGACAGCGAGCCTGAGTCGAGATACTCGGAGCAGGTTGACCCTAGCTTGCTCAACCTGCGAGCAGCATCCTACAGAGGCACCTTCAAGAAGGCTTACGATATTCTGACTGAGATGACTGCAAAGATTGGTTGGGATCAACTCTTGAAAATTCGCAGCAATGTATTTGTTATGGAGGACGAGTACCGCACAGAGAAGCAGGAGTCTACCCATCCAAATGCCTCGAAACGAACCCCAAGCACCGATGGTCTGCGAGGCACACCAGATCAAACCGTCACCGGGGACGAGGAGACAGAGGGTCAAAACTCAGAGAAGGCTGCTGATGAGGCGTCTGAAGAGGAGGCCAACTCTGACGCTCCTGCCACCAATGGTGATGGTGAACAGAAGATTGAGAAGCCAGCAACCGTCGTCGACCCAGGCGAGACAAAGCCTGATGCCGAGGTAAAATCGAATGATATCATTTTCGAACCAAGCTAACAGTTACAGACCACCAAGAACGACGAACATTTGTCCAAGCTCAACACCAAGCGTCTTTGTGAGCGCTGGCTGGATAGCCTCTTCATGGTTCTCTACGAGGACCTACGGGTTTATACAATCTGGCGTACCCAAATGGCTCAATACCGCGCCCAGCAGATGCAGTACAAGAAGTCTGCAGAGGAGTGGGAGATCCTGGGCTCTCTTGCTGAGCGTCTCCAGCACATGGACGAAGCCGTCGAGGCGTACCGCGCATGTCTTTCCATCCGCTTCAGCCCTAAGGCCCTGGCGGGCATTCTGCGTGTCTTCGAGAAGACTAAGAGCACAAGAGAGACCGTGGCATCCGTCATCCGATTAGTCACATGGCAGTACCGATGGTACAGCGAGTTCAGTCCTGAACTGCTGCACACAATACGGACTCTGATCGAGGACGAGGGAGCAGTCAAGGTCCGAAGCATTATCCAGGCAACGAGCTTGCCTCAGAACGTCCTGGATCTGACGCATCACTATGCTGCGCTGTGCGCGACATTCAGAAGCAGCGGCACCGACGGTTAGAGTTGAGCGATGGGATGTGTTTCAATGGGATTTATCGCAGGTACATGGTTAGATATACATGGAGGATGGGAAGCGGAACAGCCTAATTCACGATGTCCCTCCTGTTGGTAGGGTCAAAAGTTGACTTTTAAAATTCCCCTAATTGACGATGTGATTTATTGCTATGATACTCAAAGGGTAGTTCTGGTTGTTAAAAACAGCAATGAGATAAGAGATAATAAATGCATATTTCCAGCTACTGGGTATATATTGGTTCGTTCGGTTTGCTTCACTGATAGCCCAAATGCAGCTATCCACATGCTGCCTTTTACTTGTCGGTGTAAGTGCGATGTCTGCATCCGAATGCACAGTATATCTCATACACCTGTAGCAAATGCCCGTTGATTCGTACCGTGAAAAGACAGCCTTTTAACACAACTTTACCAAGTAAAAAGCCCCTTCGAACTAGGTGCACATTTTATGTCGTCTGTACTGACTGCTTCTCGTCCGCATAATCATGATAGGGTTTTCCAGGCCGGGTCTTTGGTCGTTGACTTTACTGTCTTAAAACTAGAGATCTTCTACCGATTGACGTTGCTTAAGACGTTGTATGAAATCATTTCTTTAACGTTGTATAGACGGTAACTTTTGATGTTGAATGGGTAGACGCAGTCTGGCTTGGCCCACTTCAAATAGATTGCTTGCTGTTTCTTGTTGTTTCATCCTGGATGCCCCACACAAGCTGTTGCGATACATGCCCCAAGTTTAGAATAGCGGAATAAGAGTGCAGTAAGCCTTTGACAGAATCTGCGCAGGTAACTAATCACCGATTCTTTGAACAGCTATGTCCTGGCTGATTCAATGAGTCACAATAGAATATAATGCAGGCCAGGTACCTTGCGCTACAGAAGTTGGCAGTTTATCTGTTACAGGCAGCAGAGTCGCAACTTCTTTTATGCTCCAGCAGTACCCCACTATCGTCATTCCCTCCACCCTTTCTCCAGCTCCAACTTTCAATAACATACCTACATCTGACATCAAACCCGCACCTTTCATTCCCATCATTTTATTGTCTACCAATTCATCACGATACCTTACTGAGTACGACCGTACTTAAAATACCAGGAGGGAAGGATTAAAGCCGTCATCATATTCCCCACTCATACATAGCTCAGCTACACCACCTTCACAATGGCCAAGCGCATCACCAAGGTACGTCTTCTCCTTCCCATTCTAGCTTGTCTTGTGCCTCATCTAACACAATCTCAGGAATTCGCCGAAATTTCCCAAGAGCCTCCGGAGGGCTTCTCCGTGTCTCTCCCTCCCAACCAGTCCATCCACACCTGGCACGTCACCCTGTCGGCGCCCCCCTCGACCGTCTACCACCCAGGCAAATTCGGCATCCTCCTCACCCTTCCCACCGACTACCCCTTCAAGCCCCCGGTCGTCAAGTTCGTCACCCGCATCTACCACCCCAACGTGACAAACGATAATCTCGGCAACATCTGCTTGGGTCTTCTCAAACCAGACGCCTGGAAGCCCAGCACGAAGCTCTACGCCGTGCTGGAGGCTCTTCGTAACCTTCTTGAAGAGCCGCAGCTCGATAGCCCTCTCGAAGACCGCATTGCGCAGCAGTACCAGAACGATCGTCCTGCTTTTGATCAAGCAGCTAAAAAGGAAGTCGAAAACCACGCCATGGGTCCACCTACTTTCCCTCCCAACGTCTAGGTAAAGCCTATTGGGATTCAGGGCAACTTGCTGCATGAGGACAGCTTCTGGTTTACAGTCAACAAACTTGACAAACTAAAACATCTTGAACGTGGATTTGGGGAATTCTGGGAACGAGAAATGGATCAAAGCAAAGGTAACAGCCAACTTGAACACCCATAAGGGGTATGGCCATGAGGGCACTTTCATCTCGTATGGCTAGATATCCTTGGTATTGAGCTCTCAGGCCTTTGACCAAGCTTATGAAATAAACGAAGGTACATAGATGCTAGGGTGTCAAACGTGAAACATTTCATCACATGGAGGCAGTGCGCGTTTGACCGTCGTGTAATTATCTTTCATTCCATTAGGGTATCAAAAGTTTCCCCCAAATCTACTCCTCGACAGGTTCTAGCCAGTTCGTACGTAATTTTCCCACCCCCTTCTATATGAAAAGCAAGCACCACCAGGACCTTTTGCCAGTCCTTACAACCTTGCCATGTCCCTTGTGTAGCAGTTCACACCAAGTGCTTTTGGGGGCGTGGTGGTGCGTTTTTGTCTTATCGCAATGCAGCCGTAAACCATCGTCATTAAGTAAAACAATGTTCCTTTTTTGGTACCATTCCATCCTGTACATTCCAACCGTACCAACGCTGTTCCCTCCCCGCTGCTTTGACGTACATACATAGTAAACAAACAACTCCCCTGTGTTAGGGGCAGCTGAAGAATAATGAAAATGAAAATGAAAGAAGAAAAGTTGGAGTCGAAAGAGAATAAAGGAGAAAAAATGCAGACACAATGCGGGCTAAATCGATAAAGAGACATGCCTTCCATTGAAACGCCGTTCCATGATGAGTGTCGGCGGCTTCCACGACCGTGTTGACGTGTGCCGGGGTGTGCCGAAATGAGAAAGAAGCTGATAGAAAATGAGATGTTGAAGGAGTGTTGTGGGTGTATAAAGAGATGAGAGGTTGTGAGATATGTTGGTCTAAGACGTTTAATTTCTTAGTTGTTCCATGTCTTGCCTTGGCGGACTCTATCCAACTGTGCCTTGGCTCGACGTTGTTGACGTTTCTCGTCAATCTGAACCTGACTGAGATGCCCGAAGCCATTCCGTCTCTTGAAACAGGCCTCCATAAGGGCATTGGCATCGATCAGGCGGCGGGGCATTGATTGCACCACGCCAAACATTTCCATGGGATCGCCCACTGCTCGGATCTCGCTCTCGCCTTGCTTGAAGATGGCCAATGCAATGCGGAAAAGTGTCTTGGATCCTTCATAGAAGAACACATCCCATACGCGGAGGGTGGTTTCGATAGGGAGTGTTCCAATGAAGCAGCTCATGAACCATGCCGTCATGCAAAGTGTAATCGGCGGGAGTCTGTCTGTGGGTGTTGACATGCGTGCGAGTTCCTTGCGGCGCGAACGAGTAAGGCGAATCGACTTGCTTGTGGAGGGTCGAGAGTTAGGATCAGCCTCAAGCTCTCCACCAACCTTGTCCCAGACAGCAGGCATAGAAGTGCGCATCTCAGTCATGAGCACTCCCAAGTCAATCTTGGAGCCCTCGAGACTCATCTCGTGGGTACCAGGAAGATAGATGCGTGTGATAACATTCAGTAGCCAAAAGCACTGCTCCTCAGTATCGACAAAGAGCAGTAGAAGACCAGCCAAGAAGTTCAAACTTTGACAGTAACCAATGCGAGGGTTGTACACAGCGAAAGCATGAAGCACACGGCGGAGAGAAGTGATAATAGGCGTCTCTCCCTCAACGTTCGGGGGAGCTGGGCTAGAGCTGCGAGTGGAATCTGTCATTGTCGACTGGCTTTCTCTGGCGCTGCTTGACGCTGTTTCCATTCCGCCGGGAGGCTTAAACTTAATGTTGTCAGGGAATGTGCGGTGCAGATCTCGCTCGATAGCTTCAGCATCAACGTCCTTAGCTCGTTTAGTTGTTAGCTTATCGTAAAGACCCGAGTGCTTGGCCAGAATAGCTGGTCCGCCAGCATAGTAAAACCAAGCAGCGCCTCGCCATTCCGGAGGAATGCCCTTGCGAACAAATCGTTTTGTCTTTGCGTTAGGAGTAGGAAATCGGTTAGGGTGGTCTGTCATCAGAGCATTGTCCTTGAGATACTGATTCCACTTCTTCTTTCGACGGGCCAGGTACTCGCTGTATCCGGCATTCCAATTGTCGTATTGCTGTCGCGTCACATACTGGTTCTCCTTCTTGAAACCATATCGGTCACGAGAGCTAGGGTCCTCAGGCTCCACGGGCTCGGGAATGGCAACTGGGGGAGGCGTTGAGACAGGCTCAGGCTTGAGCTCGGCCTTGGGGGCCGGTGTAGGCTCAGACACAGGTTCGGGTGTAGGTTCGGGCACTGGCTCTGACGCGTATTCAGAGTTGACCCTTGACTCGGGGGTTTCGGGTCGGTTGGTGGCTTCAAATACGGGTGCCAGGGTAGATCCAGGTGGTGAAAGAGGTGCAGCGAATGTTTCTGAGCGCGCAGAGCCAGGTTCGGCAATGGAGAGAGGTTTGTGTGATTTAACAGAGGGCTCTGAGTCTAATGACTTGGCCGAATCTCGTTTTTCGGGGAGTTCGGGGCTGCTGTAGTTTTCCACCACATGCTTTTCAGCGATGTGAGGTACAGATGATGTAAAGGCTGGTGATGTAAAGATCATCTTGGACATTCGAATTTCCATATCGAGTGTTGAAGTGGATTCCTGAACCTCTCTTTGTGGGAAATCCTCATCATCCTCATCATCTCGAATGCTTCGTCTTTGACCCATGTCGGATTGTGATGATACTGGTCGCTTGTTTGTAGTGGTGTTTTGGTAATTCACCTCTTCATCGTCGTCGTCGAAGCCTCGCTCGTACATGCCCATAACATCATCAAGACTCGGCTCGTCGTGATCAGCGTCGGGTTCGTTGTCAGGGTTGGTTTCTTGCTCTGCGCTTTCTCGGCTAGGGTATAGTGATGTAACAGAGCTGTCCTTTGTGAGAACACTACTTCGCTCGGTGACGGCAGTACCGGGCGCAGTTATATCTGTATACTGAGAGCGATAGCTCGAGCGCAATTCTTCACCACTCATCCACGGGGCGATAACAGGGCTTGGTGAGGCAGAGCCTCCGTTGGAGTAGCTTAAAGGAGGCCGTGCTGCTGACGATGTCGCACCAGTAGCCGTCCGAGCACGAGGCGCTCTTGGGTCATAAAAGTCGTTGGGGGGAGGAGGAGAAATTACAGATTGATAAGTTGAAGAAGATTGACAAGAAGAAACTGAAGGGCCACGAGGACGTTGAGGAGGCCAAAGGGGATGTTGAGAAGAAGTAACGAGCTCCAAATACTGGTCGGCGGGATTGGGACCGGGGTTAGATGTAGCGGTCCCTGGGGCGTTGTGGACTAGTCGTGGCTTAGTCGCGTCTGCGATTGGCTGGCGGATACTTTGCTTCCGCGGCCGCGAGAAGTTCTCCACGGCGGGTGGCAGGGTGTCGTAGGCGCGAAGGTCAGCCAGTGACGATTTGGATGTCAGAAATGTCGGAGATGTGTTTCGGGAGTCAACAGGAGTGCTTGCGGCAGTATCGTAACTGAGAGGAGATGGAGAGTGGGGAGAGTCGAACGGAGATGCTGCACGTTGCGATATTGATTGTCCGAGCATGAATTTTGAAGGGTTGGACATGGAGTCCCATCTGGGCGAAATCGGCAGAGGAGGTAAATGTGACAAAGATTCGTCCGAAGGTTGACGAGCATGGCGGTAGGCGGCGCCAAATGGCTTGAGCTGCACACGAGGCGATGCTAACGGAGACATCATTGGTGAAGTCATCGGCGAGGCATAAGGCGAAGGCGAAGCCTCACCTGTCGAAGCACCGGGCATGAGGCTGTTCTCGCTGTCTCGTTGTCGATTACCGTAAAAGGCAAATTTTGTTCGGTTTGCATTTGGCGAACCCGGAGCGTCGGGTACAGAGATGGCGAGGGGTGGCATGGTGTGCTGCACACTGGAGGGTCGAAGAACTCGGTTCGTTTCGATTTAATTGACTGCTGCTGGGCGCCAGAGGCTGGCAAAAACTTTTGGTCGCCCAGCGGGCAGGATTATGTGCCGCTGGCAAAATGAAAGTTTTGTTTCTGAATCAGTGGGTATAGTTCGTTTTTCGTTGTAGTCGTTTCGTTGCGTGATGTTCAATTAGTCACTTCACTCTGCCTGCTCTGCTCTACTGCGGCCTCCTTCCTGACGGAGTTGTAGCAGCACAAAGAAGAGGTTGAAATGAACAGGTTGGATTTGACAAAATGTAGCAACAGCTCTTGGCCATCGCTGTCGGATCTAGAACAGAAGATTGAATTTGCGACTGGAATTTTGGCACAAGTCGAGCCAGAACGAATGTAGTGTTGGATACGATTGGATTCGAAGGATCGGCGGATCGTGATCGAGGGGGCCGAGTATGGATTGTTTCGGTTTCGAGTTGTCGACAAACCAGCTACATAACACAACGAAGAGAAAAAGAAAGAAAGTCGCTTCGTTTCAGTCAAAAAGCAAAGGCTATCTAACCAAAGGAGTCGGTCGGAAGTCGGTCGGTGTAGAAGAAGACAAGCGAGAATAGTCGGTCTCGAGAAAGCGTTCCGGTGTGGGATGGTTCCAGAGGTATAGTTCCAGTGGAAATGGAAAATGATGGGGCACAGTCGAGACCCCACGATTAAAGAATTGACGCCGAATCTCGTCTCAGACAAGAACAAGACAACCTGATCCAGTCGGCGTACAGTAGTCGATGAGAAGAATAATGCAAATCAACAGCTTCAGCCGTGCTTGGTGCTTTTGGAAAATAGAAAGTAGAAAAGTTCGCAGCACCTACGCAAAGAAGCACCCTGCGCGAAAGCGTTGACTCTTTGACTGGGACGGGGAAGCCGGATTGGCAGGGCGGGTAGAACGAATTTCAACGACCAGGATGTTCTCGCTGTTGGAGCCCAGGCCAGGGCAGGAAAGCGCCGGGGGGTAACCTTACCGTACTGTCGCTTACAGGGCTACAGTCCAGCTACAGGGGAGCTCGGGCGCCGCTGTAATATGAATCCGTCTCTACAGGGAGACGAGATGCATCCCAAATGAGTGATAGAACCGATGGATCGGACTTGTAATCGATCACAAACTTGGAAGTTGACAGGCTAAAAGAGGGAAGCTTGAGCTTTGATACGTTTGTAGTTTGTGTTGATGTTGAAGCTCGTGTCAATAGGTAGCGAGGAATGAAGAGAAAAAAAAGTCTTTTGGACGCAGTGGACAGCCCGGACGGAAGTGATCCCACCTCAGGGACTAAGAAATGAAACAAGGGAGAGCGGCTGGAGAGCGACAAGAACCATCAGAACTGGAACTGTTGCAGGTGGCGCGGGGAGAAGAAGAAACGAGACTCAGCCAAGACAACAACCAAGACCAATACTTGATTGCGAGTGACCCGTGAAAGCACGTCAAAAAAGAAGAAAAACGCGATCTTCTACGTTACAGGTTCCTTTCAAAGGGGGAATTGCATTGACAAAAAAGATAGCACAATTCAGGTCCGCCTACATACGGGATCCATACAGAGGAGGCCTGCCAATATGTGTAACCGTTACAGTGCCTTTAGGCTCTAGGTGGTGTTGGTGCGCCTCGTGGCCTTCCAACGTCCCAGCGGGCGGCGTCTTTTCCGTATGGCTGTTTGTTACCCGGCTTTCACGAAATCTCCAGCTATAGTGGACTGCAAAGAAAAACCGGCCGACCCAAAGGACCACCAAGCAGAACTACCAGACCAACTCCCGTAAGGTCATTGGCCGAATAGCACCCCGGGGAAGCAACGCTGCTGGGCCCTTTTCAGCTGGTGAAGGCTCTTTTTTGGACGCTAAATCACTGGTTCAGAGGGGCCCGTCATTGAGTCAGTCGACACCAACACCAAGTAGGCCTCTATGGCGGGGGTCGAACCAGGATAATGCCGTGAGCCAGGTATGGTTTAATAGGAAAGTGACAAGAGACACATGCACATTCCAGATATAGACAGGTATTGTAGATTTGGATTGAGATGGCGTAGGTGAATGCGGTGGTGGATAGCCCATCGTCCAGAATACGCTTATCCCATGGTGTTGCGATCTTGACGAGAAAAAACAGGGGTAACAAAAAGTCTAACTGTGCCTTACACGATGGCAGCCTGTGAAAGCCAAGGACGGATGGATGTTTGGAACAAGGGAGGGACACGACATGAGTATCCAGATAGAACAGTCTTAGCCAACTGTACGGGAACCACGCTTCGAGGCCGAGAGACAAGTCTGTTCCTAGTGTCTGTGATGAATCTCGCAAAAGGGCAAAAGATCTACCATCACTTCTTACAGCTGAAGAGCAACAGAGACAAAATAGTTGGATCACATATCCGCGTTTAGACCTTGGACTAATTATTTGACACACCCTAAACATAGCAGTTGTCCCTTGATCGAACAATCTCATCGACAACAGCTCTCAGACTCTGCACGTTACCTATGATGATTGTTGACGGCATATACAGGTAATTGCAATGCCTAAAGGCTAAATGTATCCCGTTAGTTCAGATCATCCAGCCAACAGATCTATCATCCCTTGAACTCGTCTTATTCAACAAGCCTGATTGGACTCTACAGGACCTTCCCCTCTCGAATATGAGAAGCAAATTAAACCTGCCCCTCACGCCAATTCTTTCCATCTCATCACATCACAGTCATATGCGTTTCAACGAGCTGTGCCATGTATTACAATGTCACCACCACTAGACGAAAGTGGTCCTCGCCAAAAAGAAGGAGAAAAACACATTCCCCATTCGCGTAGATTGAGGGTTTGGTTTAGGATGGAACCAAAACCACCGTTCGTCAGTCCAGCTTTCTCGCTAATTCGTAGCTCCAAGCCCATGCTCCATGGTCCGGCAAAGGGGGCCCGACCAACGACCAACTCTCCCAAAAGGTCAAAAGGCGCTGCACCGTCTCTACGGGTTCCTCCCGTCAACGTTGACGTTTCCCAAAAGAATACAAGCGGCACCGCGGCCTGGCGCTGGCTGCCCGACTGGCGTCTCTCTGCCCACATCGGGTAGTCATCTCCCCTTTGCTAGTGTGGTGTAGTGAGTGGGATGGGAGAAAAAGGCTCTGCTAGACTTGTTCTGCAACCGAGCCACAGCGCTCTCCAGGCACACTGCAGAAGTCGACCACTTGATGGCGTCAAGAGACAGATTGAGAGTGGAGGATCTGAGAGAGTTCAGCCAATGAGATACAATTTGTTCCTGGATCTTACTGTGGCTGCTGTACATATCTGCAGGGACATGACTGCAACCCTGGTTCTTCTTTTTTCTTTTTCTTCCATTTATCCTCTTTCCCCTCTCAGTCAATCCATGCCATTAAACTAAACATTAGGAAATTAATGAAAACATTCCAGGTCATATTATCCGTTCAGCTGAATAAATTACGTCGATGAACAGGAGAGACGTGCACCGGCAAACTTTCCAAGGCACAAAAAAAAGCATTCATTCCTTATCCATATTTTAATCCATGTTCCCAGTAAACTTAAGAGCTAAAGCTATTAGTGCTCCGAGTCCATGCCTGTACATAGACCCAAATACTCGGGGCCGCGTTATGTTGCATAGCGTCGCTGACGCATCGCAATATCATCTACCGTGAATGGATGCGTACATGTACATAGCGTCTTTCACAATCTCGATTTGCACACGATCTTCGCAGATGTTTGTCCCAGCGATTCAAATACGATTTTATGCGGAGTGGGAAAGGGACGATCAACCAGGCAGGGCAGGATACGACATCCTTGCCCGTTATTCCGGTGAAAAGCTTCTGGTGAACTTCGAATTCTGGTGATCTACAGAGAATCGAGATGACACGCAGGGATTATGTAACCGTTCAACTCGCTCCGCCAGTCCGCGTCTCTCCGTGGTCATTTCAACGACGGTGGAAGCTTCTATGCCTTGAATTCTTCGGTAAATTCTTCGCAAACTCTCCACTTGATGACAGTCAGGGGAAAAGAAGTGACCTCACAACTTGCTGCAGTCCGACGAAAAGGGAAAAAACTCAACATCTACGGATACAAACTCCATCGTTGTGCTTTAGTGTACATGGGCAGCAACCACTCACACGGGAGCACAGGCTACTCAACGTTTAATCTTATTTGCTCCGTAGCTAAGTTCACCAAAACTTAACTTAAAAAGCAAACATTACTGTCTAGGTTAGGCAGCTTAACCCATAAAGATCGGAAATAATAAGTCGAGCAAGGAGCCAGCTTGTGTCTTTTCTGGAAACTTGGTGAAGAACAAGTTAGCCTCGTCTCTCCCCCGCTTTTTGGTGGAAACCCTGCCATGAGGTGAATGACCCCTTGGAAAGCCTGTCAAGCACGAGGCATTCGTTGACAAGTGCGTAGGCGAAGGAGGATTGATTACCTGCCGACCGCCCCAATACTGTAGAGCAACGGGAGATGATGCTGACGACAATCCGCGGGAGAGCGTCGATTGCAGGATCGTGAGGCTTAGACATGTGAAGTCGTAAGTGTTACGTCTTGATGAGGAAGAAGGATTCAAATGTGTAATTAGAGAGAATTGGTGATATCGACTTTCACATTCCTGCCCAGAGACATGCGTTAATAGCATGTGAGACTAGTGGTTACTTAACTGCACATATTATATGCATGTTTCCAAGATCCATGGAAGGTCCCTAAACTCATCTCGGTAGGTGTTCATCTTAGTTATGCCCACTCCGAACCGCCGGGTCATGATATAGACCCCGTCGTCATTAACCGTCGTCCAGGGAGAAGTGACATTTTTTGTTTGTATCCGAATCCAAACAAAGCATTGCTACGCGTGATATAGCTCGCGACCGAGGCATTGAGGGCACGTCCGTTCCACGTCCGAGCTAGCAACCCATCATCTCTTTTCCAAGATTCAGCCCAAAGCCATCGCGCAATTCGAGTAACGGTTCCCGGCTTGGCTGTGAGCACAGCTGAGAGGCAAGCTAGACTCGAGTTGGCTTTGTAAAGGGTCGTTGCCGACAGACAGGGTCTTTCGGTATCAGCTCCAGCCAGGTAAAACAAATCGCTCAGCAGCGCCTGTTTCATCAGAGGTAATTGCGGACGAAGGGTCTTCTTGAGCTCACTTCCACAGATGAGATTGGGAGGATCATCGGTGGTGGCTTGGATGTATCACCACTGCAAGCCTCCATTCAGATAGACATTTCCGCTCGCTCGGTGTCAAGGTCGCTAAACCACCCAAAACCGCGGATAGGTAGCATGGCCATGATGTCTCGTAATGAAAGAGCTGCGATGCTTCATTTCTGCCGACGTCTTTATGACGACCTGACATGTTTTGTTCAATGCGTTCTGAACTTGTTGGTCAAGTGCGTCAAATCAAGGGCGATCGGAAAGACGGGAAGCAAAGCAGGGAGAAATAAGACACACGTCTAAGATCTTCCGTGTTCCTGTCACTCGGGTGTCTTTTCTTTGCCCTTTATTTTGTTTGTTGCATTGATCAATTTTAACATGCTTCTTTGGGTGATATCAGGATTGCTAACTGTCGTCGTCCAGCCAGCGAGGACTGTGGAATTGACCACATGGCTCGACGTTTCGGAGCGCCGCCGGCAAGAGTCACGCAGTTGAGCGGCGTTGAAAGCACGCGCCAGGTTAAGTCAATAGTTTTGAAAGCAATCAATCAACAAAAACAATGATTGATAACCAAAAAGCAACATCATCTGTCATGTTCACCTTGTTGATTCAAGTCCTTCCTGTCAATCCTACCCTATACTGAATACAAGCACGTGACCGGAGCCAGAGCTCTAAGCTTCCATCTCCTCTCTTCCCCTCTCATGCTCACAATCACATCACCACGCATCGATGACGCCAGTCCTGAGCTGTGTTGGGTTGGTCAACAAGATCGGATCACCCAATCTCCGGCTTCTGTTCGGCCAAGGGGTCAACCGTCACTTCTCGTCTCACTTCCATCATCCTTGAAGCAAACAACAAACACCGGAGAAACTTGGCCCGTCTTCCGGTCCAGGTTCAGCCTCCGGTTTAATTGAAAGAGAGGCCCGAGCTTTGCCGTTTCTTGGGGAAGTTGAAGTGACATGTTACAGAGCTGTCTGCAGCTCCGTTCGTCCTTGTTTCAAGAGATGATGCTGATAAGAAAAGAGCTCGTATCGTCTTGCAAGTGGAGGGTATCATCTATCATTAACAATTGGCGCTGCAGCTCCTGATCGGATGAACAGCCGCTGCCCAAGAAAACAGAGATGGTAGACAAAAGGTCCCAGCTTCCGGTGATTTCTTGAGATTCCGAGACACTTCCATCCGGCTCTGAGCTACAAGTGAAAGTCCTACGTCACGTACAATCGGATACGGGGAGCAGCTGTTTGCCCAGCCACTTCCACTTCCACTTCCAGTGCCCGCGTTCTCACTCTGCCCTCTCTGTACTGTACCAGTGTACCTACTGTATGCCAGGCCTGGGCTATCTTCCCCGCTCTCTATTCCCTTCTCTATTGTTCTCTACCCTGTTCTTCCTCCCGCGCACCTCGATGAGCAAAGCCGGGAAAGGTAAAAGCCCAAAGTCAAAGATCACTTCGATGCTTTCCGGGTACCTATTCCTTTAGTCAGGACACTGATTGGATACCAGCCATTCAGGTCCATTGCGCGTCCTTTCTCTCTTTGGCTTTGACTGTCGCCCTGATCGACTGACCTGACCTGGAAGTCTGGAGGCTGGCGGTTCGCAAACGGGAGCTTGTTGACCTGACCTGACCTGCCTTACCTTGCAATGCAATGCGTTGCAGCTTACTTCCGGGTAGATTGTGCCTTGTCCACACCAAGAAGCTGGGCCACCCAATACGTCCTTAGATCTCAAGCTCGTGGGACTGTACCTCGACTTGTCGCATTTCCTCCTTGCATTCCCATGTATCCGTTACTTGAGTTCCGTTAGTGATGTCCATACTATAACAGTCATGGAGTGTATCCAGTGATGGGATGACTACGACATCCGCAATTGGCTGAATTACCAGCTCCAGCTCACACAAGCTCTGCTCTCGGGCTGTCTATCGCTTTTCACAGTCACTGTTACTGTCGCCCACCAGGCCCAGCTCCTCACGCGTAGTCTCTCCCACCCTCTCTACCCGTTCCCACTCCCCTTGCTTTCCTCTCTCTCCTCTCTTCTATTCTGTTCTTGTTTTGCTTTGTCTAAGCTCTCTATCTCGTGCTGTACCTTGTCCAGCCTTTAAAACCCTCTCTCATCCCCTGAGAGAAGCGTCTTGTTCCTCTAAACTTGCCAATCGCATTCCCGAGACTCCATTACACCACCCAGCTCAGTAATCCACCATGTCCCGCAAGAGAAAGCAAGACGAAGAGGAGGAGGAGCTTGTCTCCCTCCCCGAAGACGATGATGGTGAGGAGGAGGAAGAGTAAGTTCCATTTGCTTTTCTCTCACATGTTGTTTTCTGTGATTTCATTCGCGGATGTCTTCAATCGCCCAATCGCATGTTTGTTTGGTTGTGCGGCTGGCGCTATTCGTTGCGCAGCCTACCAAGTATGCGCGCGCGCATTTGATGTCGCATGTGCAATGAGATGCGCCTCAACGCGCTGCCATTCAACGCGATCGCACTCATTCATACGCGATAACTTCCAATCGCATTGCATATGTCCTTCCATTTCAGCCCTGAGTTGCTTCCTGCGATGCCGGTCCAGTGTATTGTTCATGATTGTTGCATGACGTTTGACTGACAACATGCGAATAGGTATGTCTCTACCGCAGACGAAGAAGAACAAAGTGAAGAGGAGGAAGACGCTGAGGAGGAAGAGGAGGAGGACGACGAAGCTGACGCAAAGGGTAAGTCCTCCATGGTGTTATCGGGCATGTGTGCAACGCATCGACACTCATACATTGCATACTCCCTAATTCATCTATGCAATCATCGTCAAACTCTTGAACGAAGCATATGCTAATCGTATTATTTAGCCGAGCCTCCTGTGAAGAAGCGCAAGACGGCCGAGGCGGACGCCCAAGAAGCCAATGGCGACGCCGAGGAGGACGAGGAAGAGGATGTCGACGAGGAGAGCGACCACGAAGGTGGAGCTGAACTGGAAGAGGAGGACGAGGAGGACGCTGAGGGTGACGAAGAGACTGCCGATGCCTCTGCTCCAGCTAAGGAGGGTGTCAAGGCTACTGAGGCGCCTGCTGCTACCGAGACTCCCGAAGCAAAGGCGGTCACGGCTGGTGGTGACGAGTAATACCGAAGAGGTAGCTTGTTTTGTCGTATAGCAATCGTTCCCTTTATATTATATCACGATTCCAGCTTATGTTCAACAATGCTTTGGTGACTGAACGAGGTGTCGTCGTCGTCCATATGCATCATCGTGTTGTGTATTGGAAGAGTTGTTTGTCGTGGTGTAGTGGTGAAGTCAACAGCAACTCGTCCATCAAAGGGGATCAGTCATGCATTTCACCCCTATATATCCCCTTTCCTAGCAAATCAGTCAACTCTTTGCAACAGAGCACGTGCAATACGGCATAATACGGAACGCAACAAGATCCAGACAAGGCAGATCTTTATCGTGCGTGATCTTGATCTACCCGCGCGCAGTGTCCACTTACCGATCAACCGAAACCACGTTGTTGAAGGTACGTCAATAGTTTAATAGAAACAAGCACCTTTGAATCTGGGGGAAGACACACGAAAATAGGATGTCATGAAAAAAAGCGCGCAGGACAAAACCCCTGCCCGTGGTGTTGTTATTGGTTCATGGTTTTCGTGACTCCGCAACGGGTAGGGCTGAAGGGGAAGGTTGAGGGTTTGGCTGAGGGTCATGATGTTTATTCTTGGGGTTGAAGGGGAAAGGGGGTGTTGTCGTAGAGGACGTATCTGTTTGGTGTTTTCCCCCAGATAGAAAGGGACGAACTCTGGAGGAAGATGGTGACCACGATACAGCAGTTGAGGATAAGATGGGAACTTGAGATTCGGTAGTTACATCATCTGAACTGAGAAGACGATGATACTTTGACAGTCAAGTCTTGACAGTAGTCTAGGGTATTGAACTCTGTAGGACTGAGATGGAGATACCTGAAGATGGTCTGTATGAAAGCCAAGCCAACACCACCAATGACAGAAAACGAGGTTCCTCCTTTACCCCGGATTCTTTTACCTTCTGGAAACTAAAAGGATGATAGGCAAGGTCAAGCCAAAGCCGTTGCAGGGTGGTCTGATCTGATGCACGCCAATGTCCTTACCACGCGGTCAACTGGCAAAAGCCAAGCCTTGACAGCAGGATCTGTAGAACTATCACAACGATATTCTGACTGAAAATAAAGTTTTTCAATAGTTCTTCAGTGATGCCATAATGCTACATCGTGACACAACAAATCCCACTCTTTATTCCCATTACTCAGGAAGAGAGAGTCAACCAACAAGAAAGACAAGACGTGGCTATGGATAAGCCCCCATGAAAAAAGATGAGTCCTCGTGACCCAGCCCGCTTCAAAAAACCACAGGGCGCAAAGTAATTCTAAACATGGCCTTTTTCCACATCGTCGATCTGCATGCCTCGGCAATACTTACATAGTACAGCAGGAACCCTCTTCTGTAACTTGAGCTTCACTCCCCACGACCTCTTCCAAGGCAAACGAGATTGAGGTTAGTCAACGATACCCCATCTTGCAGGGGGGAGGATCCACTGAGTGTCGTTAGCTCTGGGGATAAACTCATACCACCCCAAGTTTTTTTTGATCCTGTACATGCTTCTTTTTCGGGGTTTAAGGGGACTACATGTCTTGTAGTCTGGGATTGATTATACTCTTTTTCGTCTTGGGGACTGGCTGATTCTTTATGATAGTATTTCTGTATCCTGGGTTTGTTTCTCAGAAACCAATTGTTAACCGGACTTAACAAACCTCAGACAGTTGCTCTTACGTGGCTATTAGGTAGCCAAGGGCCCGGATTTACTAACAGAATGCCCATCCTTGACAGGTGCCAAGCCCAGCTGGCTCTTGGCCATTGGTGAAGACTCGGCAGGCGTGTAAGTTGTCACACTTTGTATTGGCCATGGCGGAATTCAACCACCATACAGTACCGGCTCCTTGACCTCATGTCATGTCTGTGCCTGTGGCCCTCCTTCCATTAAGCGAAGGATAACTTTCCCAACTTGTGATGCATCACATTGGTCTATTCCATGTTCCATGTCCCCTTATCCATGCTCAATCTTCAGGTCCCGTCTTCTCCGGTCACGGCCTCACAGTCCGTGTGTTCTTACTCTGTACGGCTCTTACTTCTTGCAGTTCCAGTTGCAGTTGCAGGTGTCGTAATCGAATCCAATCTGTTGTTGGGCCCGGGCTTTCTTCTCTCTTTTCTTACTTTGGCACCCTCCCCACCCCCCGCCAGGCCAGGCCAGGCTTGTTTCTTTTCTTTGCTACACGAGTCGTTGGATCTTGTTATGCATGGAGGTGGTGGTAGTTTCGAGTAATACCGTACTTATCCTTGGCGCTTCAATTTGGGCACCGGGTGCTGGGTCCAAAGAGAAAAAATAAAAACGTAGTATATAAAGGGGACGTCCTTCAGCCCCAAGTCTCAAGTTGTGATCCTGCTCTGTAAACCCCGGGTCTTCCGTCCTTTACTTCCCTCAAGCCGAGTAAACAGTAGAACCTCAAAGACGAAGAAGAAGGAAAAGGAAGAAACCGCACAACACATACAACAAGAGAAACAGAGCAGCTACGTTATGGCTTGTGGCTTGTCGACAGCAAAAGACAACCGACCAGCCTCGAGACTACGAGTCTGCCGCCTTCTTAACTGCCTATAACAAGAACCCCCCCTTCTTTATACCTATCTTTTTATACACCTCTTATACTACAGATCAGCATAGAGAGAGAAAACCGAGAAAATCTCTTCGGGAATCGTTGTGCCAGAAACTCCCCTTCCGTGATGACGGGGTTCAAGGACAACCTCGTGCTAGTTCTAGTATTTGCGGATAACCGTTAAACAAAAAGCCATGATGATGAGCTCAAACTTCCTCGAGACCTCCGGCGACGGAGACGGAGCTGCGCGCTTCGGACGCATGCCCGACGATTGGATGAACGGCATTGATACTACTACCATGCCCTTCTCCGGCCTGGACGCTCCATACGAGGCTTCTACAGTAAGTGCGCCCTCTTACTACCCAGCTCAACTCAAGAGAGACATAGCTAACCAAAGTGCCAGCAGCAGAACCCTCTTCAGTCTCCAGAGACGCCTAGTCTCGATAACACCGTCTTCCCTTCCCCCTTGACAGACCTTGCCTATCTTGATCGCTCCTTCGGAGACTTCTCCTCCAACTATGCCATCCATCCTACAACGCCTGGACAATTCCCCGTCCATCCGCCTCACCGTACCTCATCCACCTTCTCCGAAGGCTACGACCTGTCCTCAGCCAGTCCTTCCCTGGGCCCTGTCTGGCCCGCTCACGTCTCCCCAGCGGCGACCTTCCTCCCTACGCCGCCCATGCCAGACGATCTCTCAGCGACCTCGTCTTCGCCGGAGGAAGAAGACAACCAGGATGATGACGACTACGATGATGACTCGTCGGAGCCCGCGAGCAAGAAGCGCAAGCGTTCCACGGCAAACAAGATAACAAAAACAAAGGGTAAAGATGCCCCCAAGCGTAACCCTACGCAGCTGCGCACCGCTTCTCGTGCTCCTAAGAAGCGCGGCGTTGCAGCTGCTCAGCCTCGACATCCCAGCGAGACGTCCGAGGAAGTCAAGGCGCGGGCTGCTCACAACCAGGTCGAGCAACAATACCGCAAGCGTCTCAATACCCACTTTGAGCGTCTACTCGCTGTCCTGCCTCCACCAGGCACAGAAGGCGGCATCGCCAACGATCGACGAGTGAGTAAAGCTGAGGTGCTTGATCTCGCGCGCGAAAGAATTCGTGCGCTAGAGAAGCAGACCTCGAGACTTGAGAGGGAGAGACGGGAGCTACGAGGAAGGATTGCTCCCGATGGAAGAAGGGTGTTAGTTTAGATGATGTATGTTTGATATAAACAGGAGTGTGGTACTGGAAAAGGGGGTATAAGGATTGGGGCGTATGATGGACATATGATGGCGAATAAGGAACAAACACAAAAAAATGGCGAGCTTAAACAAAAAAATTAGAAAAGGACAAAAACAGGTATCTTTCGGATTGGCAGGGTTAGGTTTATGTCAAGGACGGACTATGGTTAATGGGTTTGGATGGAGTTGTTGTCCGTTCTACAGTAAATGGGTTGGTTACTGGAAGGGTTTATGTTGGTTCAGTGTCTTTATCCTATAGGAGGTTAGGGCTACTTAGGAGTAACACAGGACTTTTTTCTCCTCCCGATTTGCATCTCGATGACTATCGTCTAGCTTAATGATATGTGCTTTATATGATGAAGTCACCTTGGCCTACCACTCAAATGCAATGGAAGGCCAACTTTGATGCGCAGCGGTGTTGAAGGTTGAGCAGTTCTACCTGACATTGCACATTCCACCCGTTAGCGGTGTACATATACACCTAATATGTGCAGCTATCGTTGGAAGAACTTGAAAGGACTTGGTGTTGAGTATGCCCGAGATGGGTTTATCCTTGACAGCAACTACAGTCTCGATAGCAACATCATCCCCAGCTCATACTGCAAGGCTATCAGCCATGACCCATGCGTGCATTGAACTCTTCGATCTTGACTAAACCACTAATACCAAGCTGCATCTTCACCCTTACCAGGGGTGACGAGATGCTAGCCATCGACTGCGGACCATGGGACGTCCACCGCTCACAAGCCGCAAAGGCCGCAGAGGCCGCAAATGCAACTCGCCGCGCTGGCTACCGCTACATCGACATCACCATCGCCTACAGGGACGAACGCGAAGTAAGGATCGGCATCCGCGTCTCTGGCGTCGCACGTAAAAAGGGCTGAAGCTCTGAGACAACTGGCACAAGCGCACCCGTGACTGTCTTGAGAAGGGTTTGAAGAATTAGGGGCCAGAGGGTTTCGATGTGTACTTCATTTACTGGCCCTGATCTCAAGATATCCAAATGGAAGGCTACTTGTGCACAGAAGAGTGTCACTCCCTCCAGAAACGAGCCCACGTTTGACTTAGACGGATAGGAGTGATGGATAGCATCAAGGAGCAGTTCAGCCGTCGGTGATGTGTTCCGTGGAGATGATGAGTAAAGGTTCAGAGTAGAATAAAGAATGCACAATTTGGTTGAACTTCTTATAGATTGATAGCAGGAAAACTTGCACGAAGGGTATCAGATGTATAAATGAACAAGACTTGGCAAACATGCTGGACCAATGAGGTTACAAGATGTAGATCTTCAACTCTCATAGCTTAGCCTTTTCCTCTTTTTGAGATTCTTCTTCCTCCTCCTCCTTCATCACAGCAGCAATACTCTGCCTAAACTCTTCTGCCAGCACAACTGCCTCATCATCATCCAGCTCCTCCCTCTTTCCCCGTCCAAACATAGTGAAGCTCTCACTAAACCGTCCACTAGCTCTTATCTCCGGTCGCGGGATGATATGGAAGTGCATGTGCGGCACGACCTGCGCTGCTGCGGCGCCATTGTTCTGCACCACGTTCCAATCCTCTATACCAGTTGCTCGCGCCATAGCTTTTGATAGAACACGTAGATAACGACCTAGATGAGCGGACTCTGAAGCCGTGACATCGCTTAGCTTGGGACGATGTGGTCGCGTGCAGAGAAGAAGATGACCTCGGCTCAGAGGTAGGATGTCGAGAAAGGCGACCAGAACAGGCGTTGAAAGGACAATGAATGAAGCGGGTGAGACGAGTTCGGGATTTATGAGTGAGGATGTTGATGGTGGTGGATTTAAGGGGTCAAAAGGCTCATAAACTGAAGAGATCATGCAGAAGGGGCATGTTGCTGTTGGGGGAGGAGCTGAAGGGTCGAACATGGCAGCCGAATTATGAGCTGTATCTCGAGATGGTTATTGTCTGGAAAGAAGAGAAGTGAATAAAATATAAACTAGCGTCAAAGTTTGTGATGTCGCAAGATCGTGAATGAAAGAAATTTGATGAGATCCAGGAACCGAGGTTGAGTTGAGATGAGATGAGATCGGATGCAATCATGATTGACCAGGGCAGTCCAGGGATTGGAGATCGAGACTGGGGTCGATTTTAGTGCATTTAGTGGATGTTTTCTCGCTGTGGGGTGCTTGAAACTGCCGCTACTGTAACTTGACTCCATCTTGTTTCTTGATCGAACTGGCAAGGGAACCACGTGGTGATGATGATGAATGTGTATTGATCGATAGGTTGGTTTGGTGTGTTCAAGGAAAGTTGAGACTTTGTCACCATCAGGTTTAGCAGTGAAAGGTACGCCTCTGTCGTCTCTACTCCAGCGACCTAAACCTTAACTCTTGGACATTCACTTGAGATCTCTGACGTTTTCCTTGTCACCTCAGTAGAAGCCTCGCAACTATATCAGATGCCATACAAGCTAGAAAGAATTAGAAATATATTGTAATTTAACAGAGAGTTTATGAACACAGCTTGAGTTGAGATTGAACCTGTCAAGTAGCTTAAGGCCAACATCAGACACAGTAATTAGAAGAAACATTAGAACGAGAAGACGGGTTATTATTTATGACAGTCTAAGTACATAAGACAATACACAAGAAGATCAACAGAAGACTATTACTAGCATGTAGACTACATTACACAACCGTTCCTGAACGATGCCTGAACGATGCATCTCATCCTGGTAGGTCCATGTGAAGGTTGATCAGATAGCGAGGTACGTACCCAAAGCACCTTCTCACCGCCTAAATTTTGCCGTCCAAACTTTCCCATCACCGCCCTCACGGCCAAAGCACCTCCAATCTTTTCCTTCACCACCAAACCACCCCATCAAGCAACTAAACAAACCACCACACAACCTCAAAATGCCTCGCGAAGAATATCAAGTCCCTACCGCCTCTACCGGCCAGCGCGGTGGCACCCGCGACGACCATCAGGTCCGCCACGTCATGGCCTACATCTGCGGCGACTGCGGAGGTAGCGTCACCCTCGGCAAGGACGCCCTCGTCGCGTGCCCTCACTGCGCCGGTCGCATTCTCTACAAGGAGCGAACCAAGCGGTAAATAGCCCTCGATTCACGTTTACGGGTGTGTTACTAACTACGATAATAGCATGGTTCAGTTCGAGGCCCGATAGAGAATACCCAATTTTTGATTACAAAGCGAAAAAGAAAAACCTTGCAAGAGCTCAAGCATGGGGATACTGTGTGGATATCATGATTATAATCGAGACGGGAGTTTGGGGGTCTGGGAATTACGTTGAAATGAAAAATAGACAATGCGACACGGTTTGCGCATGACAAAGACATAAGTCTGCGTGATTACTTCTTTGTTCATTTTCCATTTGAGTCGCCTTGCGAACATCTAACCTGCAAATACCATGTGAACCGAGCAAATCCTGATTATACCCCTAAAACGCCACTATATGCTTCTCTTTTTTCCATCATTGCCTTTGGGTGTAAAGGTACTTTGCGAAACTTGCGTCCGCCATGACCGAATCATCCTGGTCTCCCATAGCTTGCTGATATCGGTCTTGAAGACCTTGCTTCTGAGCCTCCTCATCAGAATCAGTGTCATCGCCATCATCGTCGCTGGCAACATCGGCCTCGTCCTCTTCCTTGGCTACTGGCAGACCACCAACTGACATGCCCTGCATCATCTTATCTAGCTCCTTCTCACGAGTGGCCTTCTTTTGCTCCTCGCGCTCTGCCTTCCTTCGCTCAAGCTCAGGGAGGTAGTCACGCAGGAATTCTTCCCTCTTCTCCTCGACAGCCTCAAAGAACTCATCCACACCAGTACCAAGTCGTGAACTCACACCGACAACACTGAGATGGGCGTAGAATTCCTCCAGCATGAGACTCATCGAGTTGAGCAGACTGCCCATGTATCCGCTGCCACCATGGCCACCGCCCTCAACACCACCCAGCTCATCTGACTCCTCATCCTTTCGTAACGCCTCCTGGAATGCCTCAAAGTCGGTCATCCACTCCTTCGCAAATTCAGCATCCTTGACATCAGTCTTGTTGAAGACCAGAATCATGGGAAGCTTGGTCTTGTAGAGAATAGAGCAGGCGTAAAGCATGTTGGACATGAATGTCGAGGTAGACGCAGTTCGAGGGGTATCGATAACATAGGCGATAACTGTAGGGAAAGAAGACGCAAGCGACTCGAGGAGAATAGTTCCAGAGGCGGACCAGACAAAGACTTCGATCTGTCCGGGTGTGTCGACCAGAATTCTATCAATAGGTTTGCGATCGGGCTTCTCGGGATCGGGCTGGGCGCGCTTCTCGAGCAGGTTGACGATCTGGTCGACCTTTGTAGCGAAGAGGTTGAGAGAAGTCAAGATTCCACCGTTGGGGCCGAGGTTGTATTGCTTCATGACCTCTTCGTAGTTGACCGAGTCGCGGATATCGATGTTGGACTCGAAAGGCACCGACAAAACGGCGGGATCGAGGTTAATGACATATGGAGGAGTGTCGTTCTGGTGAAGATGAGCGTTGATGCGTCGCATAAAGGTAGTCTTTCCAGATCCTAGATACAGTTAGACATGAAGATGCGCAGCGACCAGTGCTGTACTTACCAGCCATGCCGACGCAGACAATGGCGACAGGAGGCTTGTTTGCCTGGGGGGCTTCGCCACCGGTTGTAGAGGACTCGGCCATGATGTATTATTTATTTAGTATGTGGAGGGAGGGTTTCGGGGATTAGCTCTTGGGTTAAAGGTTGAACAGAGCTGGGTGTTGAAGGAATGAAAAGTGACGAAATGGAGACACTCAAAATTTTGGGCGCGGTCAACGTTGATGTGGATGCCCCGCGCGGGGTCATTCGCTGAGACAATGATTGAACCCAAAGACAGCTGAATAAGCTGAAAGGTCTGAAATTCATTTACAGTTCTTAATTTCTATGTATTAATATTATACTATCTAGACGTTACTGTTTCGTTGACCATACGTATGTAAACTCTTGTGGACAACTGGAGGCGGTAAATCGAACTTGATTTTGTAAAAGCTCTGACTTGCAGAACAAAGACAAAGAAAGATGCACATATCCGTCCAAGGCTATTGAGATACGCAATGCCAGTAATCCAGCAGTAGTCGAAAAATCTTGATCGAAAATCTCGCAATGGTGTTATTTACAGCTATCTATTTCTAACACAAGCTCATGGACTTCATATCGACATCGCAAAAAGTCCCTTGCAATGGATGGAGACCCAAAAAAACCGGCCCCACCCAAGTTCTCGGTGAAGCCCCCACATGGATCCGGCATCCCACCCTTCACCTTGAAAAAAAGTTGTCCAGCATTTGATAGGCGTCGGATCTTTCACATCTTCAACACCAACCAACTATCACAGCATCCTCTCTTTTTTGACAGCCTACCTTACCGGAGGCCTAATCGCAAATAATATTAAAACTGTTTACAAGAGCCATTGACGCCCTAACCTGTTCAAAATGGCCGCCGACGAATCCCAAATGCCCTTTATTCGCAACCTCGCTTCAAGCGGTTCGTCCAACCAATCTCTTTTCTTCTAAGGGTGTATAACTAACTCTTGATAGATCGCAAACTTCGTACAGCTTCTCTAGAAACCCTCACGACATTCCTCTCTTCCCGCTCATCCCTCTCCGACATCGACGCCCAGAAGCTCTGGAAAGGCCTCTTCTACGCCCTCTGGATGACCGACCGTCCTCTCCCCCAGCAGCGTCTCGCAACCGACCTCGGAAACCTCCTCTTCACCCTCAAGCCCGTCTGCGCCATCCCCTGGCTGCGCGCCTTCTGGACCGTCCTCGGTCAACAGTGGACCGACATCGACGTGCTCCGCCTGGAAAAGTTTCTTCTCCTCGTCCGTCGCGTTTTCGCCTCGCATGTTCGTTTCGTGAGGGAGCGCGGCTGGATGGATGGTGATGTTGAGGCTATTATTGGTGTTCTGGCTGAGTTCCCCTATGATAAGGAGGGCGACTTGCGAAAGAACCCTCTTGGTATTAGACTGCATGCGCTGGATATCTGGGTTGATGAGTTGGAGCGCGAGCAGGCGCTGGAGCTGCCTGAGGGTGAGGCCTTTGTTAAGAGCTTGGGAGATGTTGTTATTGCGCTGAAGAGGTGTCCTATCAAGCCTGTGAGGGAGCGCGCCGCTGATAGCTACGAGGACGAGAGGTTGCCATGGGTCCAGGCTGGTAGCGGTGATGAGGAGGAGGATGACGATGAGTGGGGTGGTATTGACGATTAAAAGACCAGAGTTTTGCAGGCGCATGGCGTTGGGATATGGAAAAATGCATTGCGGTTTAGAGCCGCCTTCTTTATACGTGGGCTAGAGGTTGATACCACCTGAAAATATCATCACCATCTATTGTCATTACTATTAAATGAATGCGAGAATGCGACTTCAAACGCCTGCTTGGGATATCTATTTCGTAGTAACGTGAAGCGACTTAATTACATACTGAGCCAACACTCTGATCAACGAAGAGTGGACACATTACCAGACCCTCTGGTCTCCTCCAACAGTTTCATCCAGATCGTCTGCTATTTCATAGCCCATTTCTCTTGCTTCCTGCTTCCGCTCTTGTTCCCGTCGTGCTTGGCGCCACGCATCCCACTTGGCTCGCTGTTCTGCAGTCTGAACTCGAGGTTTCACGAGGCCCTTCTTGCGGAGTCGTCGACGGTGCTGACGCTTTTGTTCAAATGAAAGTCGGTTGATGTCGATGTCAGTGATTTCGCGATCGTAAAAGACATCCTTCATGTCTGCAAGCCAATCACTGACTTCCTCCTGAACCTGTCCGGCGAGGATACGTCCACGGCCACCAGTGGTCCATTGGTCCAGCTTGACAGGTATGGCGTTGCCAAAGGTGGGATCGTTGATGGACCAGACGCAGGGAGTACCGCTGCAGCGGGTAGGACGACAGAACTGGGCGCACATGGCAGACTCAAGAGCATACCAAGAACCCAAGAGGAAAAGAACAAGACCGAGAAGGGTGAAGCGGAAGAATGGCTTGCGATGGTAAAGTTGTGGAACAGGAAATTGGACGTAAGACACTGTCTTGGTATCGGGGTGCGTGATGTAGGCGGGGCCTGTGCTGTGCTTGTCGAGGAGGGTAGCCATTTTTTCAGGGACCGGCTCGGGCTTGATAGTATCGAGGAGATTCTTCTCGACCGGCTCTTCCTTCGGTGTCTTCAACGTCGTGGATTTATCTTCGACAGGTTTGCTCTCAGCCACTTTGTCGGCGGCCTTGTTCTTTGTGCTGACTTGATCAGAGAGACGTTCAATGCCCCTTGCCGCAGTGTGAATTCCGTAGAGGCTACTTTTGAGGGTATTGTTCATGCGTGTGAGTCGATCCAGATCGGAGTTATCGTTGGTCTGGAGATCGATCTGGTTGGTGCGTGTGTTGAGTTTGGTGTCAAGTTCCAAACTGAAGTCGTCATCAAAGGATGAGTCTTGGGGTAGCTTATCGAGAAGAGCCTCGACCTCTCGAGATGGGGCTTTGCGACCAAGGATAACCTCTTCAAGATCGTCTAAAGTGGAATCCTCGATGTGATGTGTGCGTTGGAGTTCTTTTAGATCGTCTTTGACTGTTGGAAGCCTGGCCGAGTTTTTAAGTGTGCCTTTGCGGCGTGAAAGAGAACGAGTGCGCCGTCTCCTCGGCCCACTTGACGAAGTCTTGGTGGTCGGTTTGTCGTCTGTCCCAGGATCTGATGCTGTGTCCCTATCGCTACTATCCGTTGAACGCTCCGTCCTCCTGTCACGGAACGATGCAGATCTTGGTCGCAGCGGTCTTTCTTCCCTTTTTGGCTTTTGTTTATCCTTCAAGTCAAATTTCTCGACCTTTACCGTCGCAGGTGTTTCCACGTATGCGCCCGTGATCTTAGGCGTGGGCATAGTAAGGGGATCCGGCTTCGGAGGTCGAGGTGTTGCCTCCACATCCTTCTCATCTTCAGATTCGACATCCGAAGGTGCCTTTACAGACCCCTTCTCAGACTGATTATCGCCAGGCGCAAATAAATTGGCTTCCGCTTCAAGGCGGGCTGTAGGATCGGCCTCAGAATTCATGGATTTCTTGCTTTTAGCAGAGGTAGAACGACTTCGAGGCAGACCGACAAATCCAACAGTAGGTTTTGAATCAGAGTCGTTTGAGCGATGTTGACGATTTCGAAAGCCATTGCTGGTTGAAGGTTGGGGAATTGTTGATGCAGTGTCTGTTTTGGTATCCAGGGGTAATGGCGCGGGTTTGTCAGTGTCGGGCACCTGCCGCGGCTCATTTTCTGGCGCAGGGCTGGAACTGGCAGCTCTGGCCAGGCGTCGCAACAGGTCTCGGGAGTCAGTACGCCTGTGCGACAAATCAGGTCGCGCACGATCTTCGTCGTCCTTTGAATCCCTGTTCTCTTTTGGTCGCGCTTCTACATTTTCTCGCTGTGACTTGTATATCGTCACAGGCGTATCGGGTATCCGCTCACCAACCGTCTCAAAAGCAGATTTTGGCCGAGTCGGCGGCTCCTGGGTTTCGATTTCGGCATTAGACTTCGTCTCTGGGACCATTCCTCGGCTCGTTTGTGGTCGATTCTCTTCTGGCGAACGTGAGCGACTCATTGCATTTTGCTCGCGAATCTCGTCCAACCTAATTGAAGCCATTGATCTTCTTGGGAGACCATTAACTTCCCGTTGTCGAATGGCGTCTAACTTAGTATTTCTCGGCCTCGGCGCATTGCGGTCAGGGATAGGTATTTGGTGTTCGACCTGCTCCTCGCGCGCTCGAATCTCGTCAATCTTGGTATTGTGAGATCGCGAGGAATCGACAGGAAGATCGCTCCCTGTCTTGACCTCTCGTGACCATATTTCATCGAGTTTGGTGTTACGCGCTCCAGGAGTTGCCACCCTCGTCCGCGAGTTGATATCAACCTCACTACCCTCATCAAAGTGAATTCGGTTTGCGAAGGGACGCGCGCCCATTCGAATTCTTGGACTATCCGATATTTGTAGTTCTCCGGCCGTAAAGTCGTCATCCACCTCCCAAGCGAAGCTCTTTTCAGGGGACGCCTGGGCTTTCTCGGCTGGTTCAGCTGGCTCTGTATTGGCTGGTTCATTTTGACCATCGGCACCCTCAATTGATGGCAATAGGTCCTCTATACCAGGGACGAGTTCTGGAATTCGTCCTTGTTTTGTCAAATCATCCTTCGAGGGCATTTGTCTCAATCCGCCCCAATTTGAGCCCGGCCGTGGTATTCCACTTGCGCTTTCTGGTCGAGCTATCCCAGCTGCACTTCCTGGTCGGCTCCCAGCCTGTACCCCATTGGTGAGAGCATTAGGCTCTGGCGTAGGCTTCTTATTCCCAAACGACAGTCCTGCCCTTGACTTTCCATAAAAACTACGCTCTCGTGGCGATGCTGTCTTATCGGGCGATTTCTTTATTTCGGGTATCCTTGACGCTGCGAGCGACCCCCGCGAAAAAGGTCGGCTCGGCGCTTTTGTATCGAGATGAGATTGGTTGTGGTTGAACAGCTGCCGCACCTGACTCTCGTCTCCTTGATTTCGTTCACGCCAGGCTCGCGGCGCCGGGCTTGGTGACGCATCGACAGCTTGAGTTCCGTCGCTATCGTCCTCGATCTCTCTGGCAGCTAGAGCAAACGCATCGGACATGGAGAGTCGTTTCCGGGCGGACGCGGAGAATTTCGGTGTAGGTAGTTTGCTGTCGCGTGAACCAATGCTGCCATTACTTCCCCTCCTATCGTAGTCGGATGTTGTCGATCGCGCGAATCCATTGCTTCGTATACTAGAGCCAAGCCTCGAATTGTTCTGCGCTTCGTTTTCCTTATTCCTGTCGTTTTCCCTCGGTGGGTTACTTCCAAAAAGTGGTTTCCTCCCGTTCTTGTCCACAATAAGCTGGCTCGACCGCTCGAGTAGTGAACTTCTGTCGCGATCCATTGTGTGAGGTGATTTCGTATGTGATTATATGTAGTAGTCCAAGGTTTGTCGATAGCACATTATCTGTCGTGTCGACGGCGGCGCGTTTATTGCATCGCGACAGTGATTCAGACAGACAAGTCGAAAAGCAGCTGAGCTGGTCGCTAACAGTCGAGGTCGTACAAAGGTATGTATGGGGATAGCAAGTAAATGTTGGACTGGGTATCGTATGTTCGTACAATGATAGCAAATAAAAACATCAACAGCGCGCAAAAAAGTGATTGATTAAATGTTTTTGTCGGGTCGATTAACGCGTTCAAAGAAGCGAAGTGGCATGGGGGTCCCTGGCGTGGCGTCCCGTCCGTTACCGTCAAAGACGGTAGGTGGGGTAGTGAGTGTCTCGCCGTTCACGTCTCTCTTACCTCTTGCACTCGCTTTCTCATTGGATCCTATCAACATTCATATAGATATAAACGTTGATGGCTGTGAATTATTCTTGAGATTATGGACATGAGGACTCCATTGGCTTGACTGAGATTGTTCTTTTTTTTTTTATTCAATCATGGTGTTGTACATAAGAACTAACATACCCTTGCAAAGATCATATTTAATCATCATCATCATACAGCCAATCCATACGCAACCCTCCCTCCTCATGTAACTGCTTCATAGCAGACTCCAAATCATCTCCCAAAGCTTCCATGAGCTCCTCATCCACAATCCCTTCATTCCACGTTATTCCCAAAGTCAAACCACCGCCCTTGACACTTATAACGCTAATGCTCATGGGATCACTAGAGATCATGGGCGAATTCGTAAACATCGCATGCGTGATAGTTCTCTTCTCAACTTCGGATTCTTCCTCATCTACGGTTTCAGAAACCTGTGTCAACTGACCAATGTTGCTGACTTCCCACGTCTTTGTGCGCTTTTGGTGGTCTCTGTCAGTCAGGAACTCGGTCCAGTCTTTGATGCCGCGGAGGGCTTGGAGGCCATCGTTGGCGGGAAGTGTTGATGTCTTTTGCTTGAGCTCATCTTTAATCTTTTGTGCGTGTGACCAGACTAAGTCGTCAAGGGCATCGCCTTGTGCCCTTCGGAGAGCCTTGATTGCTGTCAACTGGTGTTCGTGTGATGTGCCACTAACACAGCCGAACAATGCCTCTTTGAGAGCTGGGTCGGCTGTAGGAGACAGGTACGGACGCATGCTTATAGGCGTTGAGGACACAAAGCCTAGAGCATCGGGGACATGCCTTGATAGCGAAGTGAGTGCGATAGCGTGTAGTAGACCTGTGAGAGATGTTCCGTGGGATCGAGTATCCTCAAGAACACTCTTTACCACGTTGGGAGGGATGTTTGCAGTTACGATCCGAGTCTTGTGCGGGCGACTGAAGTCGATAGGCTCAGCCGACCAAATCTCTGGGGTAGCGCGGGAAAGAAACGAAGGCCAAATCCAGCTGCACCAACCCATAAGTCGATGAGGTATGGTGGTTGTGTAGTCAATGACCTTATCTTGAGGTTCAGGCAGCACCGGCAACTCTGGGAAAGATAGAGTGCTCGACCACGATGGGTTGGGCGGTAGAGTGTTTAGCTTGGCAAGAAGCTTCTCATGGAACAATCTTCCTCCCATACCATCCATAAGAGAGTGGTGGAAGGCAAAGACAATGGCCTCAAACTCGGGAGCCTCTCCGGCTGGTCTGAGAACAACCATCCTCCAAGGCGGTCTTGTCTCAACATCTTGAAAGATCTGGTCATGACACCAACAGTGCAATTCTTCCAGATTCTTAGTAAACTTCTCAGGAACAGAACTGCGGAACTCCACAAAGTTATCCAGCTTCATCTCGGGAATGTGAGTGAAGTAGGCTTTAGTCTCGCCCTCATCCTTGATACCAACACGAAGTATGGGATTTTCAGTAATGACATCTCCCAAAGCTGCGTAAATGGCTTCTTTGGATGGTTTGTCTGAGGGAATGCTGTATGTTGCTGATACCACGACCGCGCGATATAGACCCATCAAGTGAAAGGCCGCAGAGCCAGTCTCTCTAAGGCACAAATTAGTAACGCAGTCGAAATACTGATAAGAAGGCTTACAAGAGACCTAGACGTCGTACGGTAGCCATCTCAGTAGTTTTGCTCATTTTGTCTTTGACTCTCGGTATGAATAAAGTCAAAGATTTCCTTTTGCAATGTTTGACGAAAAAAAGGCGGTATCTTCATGCAGCATCCCCAGTTTCAACAGTTGGCACCAGTAGACAAGACGAGACAATTGGCATTACGCGCTAACGCAACAACCCGGACGAGATGGAGCTGAACTGGGGCTCCAGAGGATTCCCCTCCGCGTAAGCAACTTTGAATGCAAAACAGAGGCACGGTCGATAAGATGCAGTCATCGCTAAAAATGACCTACTTTATGTTGCGTTGAATCGGTTATCAACTCTGGTAGCGATCTTCACGAGTCTCACTCACAACACCATCACGAACGACAATTATCTCTCATAATAAAATGGTTAGGTTGTTACGCATTAAAAGCTATAATGTAAAAAAAATATTCTATTCATCTTGCAGATGTGACCCAGCTCATTTCATCTCATATCAATTTCCACCTCTCATTTCACAATCCAAACAAGGGTCCCAGTCCCAATCTATATCCAAACGCCACGCAAATTTGATGCAAATGAATATTCTTTTTGGCAAAACTTTTATCTACCATCCCTCGCCAGGATTTCTCCTAGGACGAGTGTTGCCGCGGAAGTAATCATATGATGGTTCAGCTTCGGGGGCGTGCTGTGCAAGACCGCTGTAGCCTTGAGGTCCTCCGCCCATAGCACCGACCGAAGGCCCAGGCGACTGCACAGGTGTCATACGACCAGGTGTACTGAGGTTGCTGCTGTACGCGGGAGCTGCTGCGTTCGAAATGAGCCCGAGACCAGAGGAGCTTCCGTTGTTCTGAGAGTATAATGGGCTGCGACCGCGAGCAGGGGGCTCTTGACCCAAAGTCGTCTGCTGGGTGAAACCGGCATTACCGCCTGGTCGGTAAGATGTATAGCTAGTATCGCCACTGACGTTGCTGGCAAGAGACATCAATCGTTGCTGCTGGGCTGCTCCACCAGCGAATGCAGCAGGTGAGCCAGTGCGGCCAACAGGTGTGCCAGGTCGAGAGAAATCGCTACCATCCATGGATCCAGGGGTACCGGGACGACCAATCTCTCCAGGGCGACCATAAATCTCGCCTCCACCGTGGTTCTCTGCGAACTCGGCTCGGTTCTTGTAGTATTCGAAATCCATCTGGGTATCGTTCACAAACTCGAATCCAGGGAAGCTATTGGCAGCCTTGCCTGGTTTTCCGCCTTGCATAGGGTCCAACATAACCATGTCAGAGTAGCCACTCACGGTCATCATATCGCCGGAATCAACATCTCTGCCATCGCTTAGGCGGCCCTTATAAATGGCAGGAAGAAGGTTTTGCGCCTTAGAATGGACCATGGGTGTAATGAGAGGTCGGTAGAGGGCAGGGTGGCCGAAACGATTCGCCAATCGCTCACTTCGCATACGGTTCTCCTTGGGATCGACTCCGTTCTCGGGACTCTTCGTAACATCTTGAGTGTTATAGTATGTGATTTTGTCGTTGAAAGCATAGTTGCAGTAAATCTTGAAAATGATCATGATGAACGGCAAAGGTACGACACAAAAGAATTCGATGTGAGTTCCAAAGTTACCGCGAACCCAGCAAGTCAACATGACAACAAGGTTAGAAAGAATCGTTGCGAAGATGAAGCGGTTGAAGATGACACGCCAGAACATTCCTCCAGACTCTGTCTTGGTAACAAAGCGGTAGAGGAGAAGGTACTTCTTGAGCCACGAATCGATGAGGAAGTAAAGGGCTGTTGCTGGAAGAACCAGAGGTTGAATACCAGCGAAGCACATGGTGACTGTGGCATAGTAAAGGAAGTAGTTGTAGTAACTGGCGTACTCGAAAGGCGGAGGGGCGGTAAGCTCAATAAGCTCTCGGGGTGTCGGACTGGAGAACTTCTTAAGGAAGAAGGCTTGGACCAGAGGCCAGGCCTGGGCGAGGTCGATAGCCGCACCCAGTTGGCGCTGAAGTAGGTAAGTGACCCAGAAGACGCTGTTCTGGCAAAGAGCCGCAAACAGTGAACCAGCAATGTCATTATTCTTGATAGACTCCCAAACATCCTCCTTCTTTGCACCGGTTGTATCCGCGACAACAGCGGCAACGAATTGCCAAATAACACTGAAGATCGAGAAGATGATAAGGTTGTTGAAAACGAAGAAGAAGTAAAGCTTGGCCAGGACGTGCCTCTCTCGACCAGTTTTGGTTTGGTCACCAGCCTTGACAGAGAGTCGACGGAAAATCATGGGGAGAACGAGATAGGTCAGAGACATGACAGCTGGTGCGGCGATACCCTGGATAGCACCCCAAATCTTAGGATGAGCAGCGAGCTCCGTCTGGAAAGCAGGCCAGACCGAACCCAAATTTCCCAAGTTCACAAGGAAGATGGCGATACCCAAGTTAGGGACGATCCAAAGGAAGGTTAGAACAGTAATCCACATGTTGTTGACCCATCGTCGCCTTCCACGTGTGCTGCTGTAGAGAGGCATGTTCTCCCAGATAATGTCGTTAGGTCGGGGTGCAAGCCTGACCGTGGCGCCAACAGGCTTCTTCTTGCGACAAGCGTACGCGATACCATGAGCCTCTGCAATGTCCGCATAACTGGCGAAACCGTAGGGCATCGAGCCTCGCTTGTCAACACTTGCGCGAACCTCTTTGATGTGTACCTCAAGATCGCGAATTCGCTGAGTGTAGTATTCGATAGCATCCACCTTCTGGCCCTTGGGATAAGTTCCATACGATCGGTCCTTCTTGGAGGGTCTGCACATAGGGCGAGCAACCGGAACATTACTGGGATCCTTGAGGTACTTAGCCAGGATCTTTTCAAGTTTGCGAACGGCGTGGTCATGCTGTTCAATAAGAGCTGGTAGCTCTTTTACGTTTCGAGCGACGGCGGTTCGAGCAAAAGACGAGTTGGGGGCGATTTGATCGATGATCCTAGCGATACCTTCGTCGGAGCAGCCCTTCTTGGGGATATCAAAAACCTGCGGTTCTGTGTGAGTTTACGGCCTTGTCTAAAAACACATCATTCCTTACCATTAGAGTACGAGAGTGAAGACTCTTTTGGTAGTCTTCGGTTTCGAAATACTTGCGCCGGAGCTGGAGAACCTTTCTGTAGTTGAACCAGAGGAAGCCCATAATGATGAAGTTGAAACACCAGGCGATGATAACCTGAGACCAGATAGCCGGGGCGAATGTGGTAAGAGGAGTAATGCCAATGACCCAGTTGGCGGCCTTTTCACCCTTGTAATTCTGCCATTTCGACACATTGATAGGGAGAAGAATGCCAACACCAGTAACACATAAGGTGAGAAACATGTTGCGACACATTCGGACGAAGCGTAAGAAGACAGTGGCATCCATACCAATCAATGGTACAAGCATATCTTCGTTGGTTCGCCATAGTGTCGTGATCCACGACCACGGAGCCTTTCCTATAGGGGGCGGCACATGTTTCTCGTCGGCGTGTTTTAACTTTGGGGCGTAGATAGCTTGGTGATATGGTCGCAAGATCGAGAACACGATGGCAATGCCGATGGTGATTGGGAGTGAAGTGGCCAAAGCAGAGTACAGCGAGGCAGCCGCAAGCTGGAGGATTGTTAGAAGAGCGCAGAGTATGTGGGTTTACAGCTAGCCATACCTGTTCACTGAAAGGCTTTTGGAGAAGAGTAAGCAATTGTTTACCGGCATCCTGAGGATCGCGGCCATGAAGGTGGGCCGAACCGTCCATACTGGGCGCAAAGGCTCCGCCAACAGGCGAAGACGTTGGAGCTTAACTCAGACGAATAACGGCAATCAAGTACGGCGCGTAGAGGCAATATCCTGAGCTCTCAAGTCTCGAAGTCGATAACAACGTGTAAAGAATCGAGGATTGAACAGCGCAGGCGGGGGAAGAATCTCGTATAGGTTCGCAGGGAGTTCGAGTCGCAGTCGATATGAGACAGCTGACGAAGCTCAGTCAGTGAGGGCGAGGGGATAAATGTGCACGCTGGAAGTGACAGATGTATCGTCGTAAACAAAGGATCCAAAGGTGAACGAGTGTCGCTATTGTGAAAGAAACCCGGTAGGCCCGTGAGCGAGAGGATGAGGCGCCGTTAAGGGGGCAAGGTGAAGCGAAACGATCGTATATGGCGTCACTCAGGGACAAGCGACGATGATGGAGAAAGAATAAGAGGGAGGAGACAAAGAAATTGGATAAACCCGGAGAGATGATGAGTCCAGGTCCAGGTCGAGGTAGGTAGTAAAAGGGTAAAAGGTAAAAGTAGGGCTGGGGGGTGGAGGTTCCTATTCAGACTAAGGAGCCATGACATTGACATGGGATGGGGATGGATCCCATTATCATGGGGGACGACCTCGACACTTTCACTTTTTTCTCTAGGTCGTTTTTTGGGGGGGGAAGTTATCAACGGGAAAAGCTTGGCATTCATTTGGGTGTTGTATCTTAGCCAGCGCCAATAAAAGTCCCCTGTTTTAGTATGTACGGTACCTAATCGATCATCTTAATTGTCTTTGCCTGTATAATAGAATGATCCAGACTCAGCTGCATGTGATACCCTGATAATTAATGATTGTTGTTAATGGCCCCTGTTTCCTAATCACAGGTTCAAAGGTCACAAACGATTCATCTTGTCAACAATAAAATACTTTACACCCACAATATCCAACCAGTCTTTTTCAACTGGCAGGCCCTTCACCCTCTTTTTTTCTTCTTTACCCTCTCGGTCAATGGCGCCGGCTTCAAGAAAAAAGGCACGCGGCCTCCGTGGGGATGGACCAGCTCCAGATGCTATTTTTGACGCCTCCCGACCCGCTACCAGTGGAGACGGTCTTCAACCGTGAGCTCAACGACCAATCGTCGCCCTCCTCAATCGCCACGTCCACTGGACCTTTGCCCCTGCATGGATCTGATCCCCTGATGGGAGCGCTGGGATAGGATGGGATTTCATTTTTCTAAGCGGTGCCGTCCCTTAGACGAGCCGAACTAAATGGGATACGAACATTCCAAGCAGTGGTCTTCTACAAACGGAAAGTGATGGAACTCCAATGGATCTTTGGTTTCTAACGTGCTCAAGCTGTCAGGGAGCCGTTGTCGATCGATCTACCTACATACAGTACGTTGCCCACAAATTCATTTTCTTTGACTCTTTAAAATCTTTTCTTTGTTTTTTTACTGTATGTAATGCATGGTTGTTCGAAGACATGCATTGCCCTGGCATAAATAAGCAATCTTGGCCGTTTCTGACACTGACGCTCAAACGCCCCAACCGCCTTACAATCTCAATCTCACTCATTCTTACACTGTAGTCTCCTTTTACTCCCCCGTAAACAAACCTCTGATGGATCCAAACGCATCACTAGTACTCATGCCTCAATGATGCACTTGCTGTATGGTGTCGTAGTGCTTTTTAGCCCTCTACCCCCCTCATTCGCCACTATAAAATACCAAGTAAAATAGTTCATGCTCAATGACATATCGGTACAGAAACGACACGCAACCCGATCGCAGTTTGGTAAACAAATCCTGTCAAATCGGGAAACGTTGGATGGTCTCGTTCGTTGTTTTGATGGGGCCTGCTATGAGCTATTAAAGCTTGTTGGAACCTCTGAAACAGCCAGTCGGGAAAAAGAAAAATTCGACTTCACTTCATCATGACACGAGGCATTATTATAAAATCTTAACACAGTTTTGTTGAACAGTATAATGCGTGCATTTCTTGAGTATTGTACGGAGTAGATCGATCACACTCTCTGCTTATCTAGGCATCCATATTATCATCTAAATCTGCATGTCATCGTGCCATCTGTCTAGGGGAGCCAGGGAAGTAACGTTCACTTTTGACAGCCATGTAGATAATCCGGTAATAAGTCGGCTTCCTGCGCGATACTTTGGTCATCTACGCCGCAGTCTGTCTCAAAACATCAGTGTAAGCTAAGACAACACTGCCATCATAAGAGACCAATTTGATGATGCCAACACTATATATGGCATATCAAGTCAGCACATGATATGGTTCAGATACCAAATGGGCATCCATGGTAATGGTATGAAAGATAGTCCTTTGGAGGAGTCATTGAAGCTGCAGCGGGCCACGGCCTGATCTACAGGGCATTGCTACATGCTCCGCCAATATTAACTGTATTCTTTAAGATACAGGATAACTTTCACTTACTGAACAAGCCTCTGGATCTCTCGAAATTTAGTATTGATGATGAGAGATCCATCTTGATTCCCATGACTGAATAACACCTCAAAGAGATACTTAAAGCTTCACACAGCACAACACGAAGTTCTCAGAAGACAATTAAGTTTAAATCAGTACAAGGGCAAGTCTCAAGTCTCGTTTCATCTACAACATAAGAAATGAGAAATGAAGGCCAAGACCAACCAATTGATCTTTGCACCGGGTGTCCCCTCAACCCGAGCCCGGCAGTTTCGGGGTCCGATGCCAACACTGAGAAAAGATCAAAGCTGACAGCCATACCGTTGTCGTGGGACCATAGATCTGCAGGCAACCCCCGTTGCTGTCAAGTCTCAGCCTTGGACCCCGAAGGAATTGCACGTAAGCTCAGCTGGGAGCTTAGCTACCCTGTGACTGCAAGCCGTGACAAGTATTACATTACTACTCGTGTTAAACCATGTCATGAACAAAACATCTGATCTAAGAGATTGAGCTCGGTATCTTGAAGATTCTCCGCTTACCAGCCAAGGCGAAATGCATTGCCATTGCAGTACCGTACCCACTTAGACCAACCCACACGTGTAAAGCAAGGATTCTCCGTGAACATCAGAAACTTGACTGAGATACGAATTCATTGAGTCAGTTTACATACGTATGTCTTTCTAGATTTGCCCTTAGGGCATTGATTCTGTAGAGACTAAGGCCAAGAAACAACCGGCAAGTGGAAGAAACAAGTATAATCGGGTGCTGACGTTTTGCTCCACTGAGACGTAATGGGAGGATCCAAGATCTACTCAAGAGCCGAAGATTCTTTTTGTTCTTTGAGCCGGATCCTAAGCTAAGTGGGACTCGATCCAGATTCCAGTAGTCTTCGAGAATATGTAGTGCAGCAAGTCTGGCAGCTTCAGTGAAGGCTACTGTAACCTGATGAGAAGGCCAAAGTTACTGCCTGGTTTTTTCCAGATCGTATTGCATAATGCCAATCTCACTTACTACCGGCTAACTCGTCTGGCCAAGCTTTTACCTTGAACTGTTCGATGATAAGGTCTGCACCGTCATATCATAACCGTGATGGTGAATCTGGATCTCTCGTTGTGCTTATAGTGTAATCTCGATAATAGACTGTTAACGAGAGTGTTGAGTCTTTTACCAGGGAGCTCATCTCCTTTTAAGAATAGACTGTAGCAACGTTCCTCAAGGAAGTTACTGCTGCAAGCATTGTCCACTTACACCGGCTTCGAAAGCTTTCATCGCGCGGGCTTACTCATGAAAGATGAGTGCGGTCCTTCTTTGTTCCACACGGTATACTAGAGACGGGCGAAGAGGTTCGGGCAGAGCGATGAGACATATAAGAAGACGTCCTCTCGTCCAGCTGGGTATCATGGTCATCAGCATGAGGGCCGCTAATCCTGAGTCCGTGAAGATGATCTGATAACAGCCAATATGCTTGGACGCTGCCAAAGATAACCACAGCCGTGAAGCCAAGAGCTCTGCAATGAGGAAGCAAGGCTCTCCATGATAGTCTGCGGTATAGACGGTATGCATTGTTAAAACGGTACGCATTGTCGAGACGATTGGATGCAACACCGAATAGACAACCGACGGTGCAAGACCCGAGAAGGGGGCGACCGAATCGGATAATTCTTGGCAGAACCATGATGTTATATCGTTTCTGTGGTGGATTGTCTTGGGGTATGGCTCGGAGGGTTAGTACGAAGAAAAAGAGAATGGAGAAACTCTCGGTATCATTTATACCTTGGTGAATTTGTGTGGATTTGTGTGAGTTTATCCAGTGACAAAGCTAGCTAGACTTACGTTGAATAACTAAGAGATCTGGGTTTAATAAAGACTATTAACTTAACGTAAGCTTTCAGTGTGTCCGGTAATCTCTATCAGAGGACAGGTCTTTCCAATAACTTAATTGGCGAGTGCAGAACTCAATAGAATATACTGAGTCCACATTCAGGGAGTGTTTATAGAACACCGATGCAAGAACGAGGTCAGAAGAGATACCAGCGAGGATGAACGTCTCCTGAATTAGCCAGAAAGCTGCTTGCAGTAGATGAGAGGCTCGATGGTAGTTGCCATCATACCACCAATGCTGTGCAAGGTATCAACACATTTATTCATTACTATGTTGCATCTTCATACATCCCAATCTTCTTAGAGTTCTACAAGGTGATCTTAGGAACACCATGCAGACGGCCAATGTCGTGGTTGATAGCAGAAAGGAAGTAAACTAACGTTGGAAGCAAGTCACCGTCTCGCTCAAGACGCAAGGAGCATGATCAATGATTTACTACCTGAAGCACAAATATACACACAAGACAACCAGGCAGACTTTGGGGAAGTTATTCCTGTTCCCGAACCGACCGTGCCGTTTTCGCCGTCCCATCTGGAGCAGTGTTCTGCTCAAAACTCATAACACGTCATAATCAATAGTAGAATAACTCTTCCTAGACTTCAACCGGACCCTGACTTCGCGTCTTGCGTGCTGTTTTCCCAGCCGCAGGGGAGACAACCTTCTTTTCCTTCTTGGGGGTCTTGCCGTTCTCTTGCTTACCGTCTGGCGAAGCCTCCTCGGAGGCTGTCGGCTCATCTGCAACGTCTGCGACACGAGCCTTCTTCTCAGCAGGCTCATCGGATCCAGACTTCTCGGCTACAACAGGAGCGGAAGCACCGTTGGTGGCGGCAGGGGGCTCGTCGGCCTTGCGCTTCTCTCCTGGAGCAGCTTCAGCAGGATCATTGACCTCAGACTTGCTGTCGCCATTAACAGAAGCGGGCTTGTCGGTCATGGTGACATCCTTTGGCTCGGAGACAGCAGGCGCAGATGTTGTCTCGACACCAGTGGTGACAAAAGCAGCTTCGTCTTCGTTCTTTGGCGTTTCCTTGGTCTCTTCTTCGATGTTGAGTACAGGTCGAGGAGTGCCGCCTGCGGGTGTCATGTTGTTGACGGGTGTTTCTGGAACTGAAGCGACCTCGACGGGCTTCGGCGGAGCGTGGAGGCCACCGGCACCGTCAGTAGGCTTGCTCTCTTCCGGCTTAGCAGTCTCTGAAGGAGCTGTTGTGGTATCCAAAGTAGGAGCGCCGGCCTCGGCTTCGGGGGCCGTGGGTTCAGGCGCGCCGACTAGAGCATGTCAGCTTGGTCCTCGAGGTGTAAGTGCGGGAACAAGCTCGACCAGTTCCAAAAGTCATCGCGAACATGTCAATTGCATTGCGCAGGGCTATACGCGATGGTTTCGATGCCATTGAGATGGCTGACGATGGAACATACCTTTGTCTATAGCTGGAGCGATTCCGTCCGACATGATGATGACGTAACAATTGTTGTCGCAAAACGAGTCTGGCTTACAGTCGCAAGTATACGCGATATAGTATAGTCAACAATGGAAGTTATGGAGTTTGTAACAGTGGTATGAAGTCGCGAGAGTGAGACTGAAGCTTTACGATGGGGAGGAAGAAAAGAAGTCAAGTTGGGGACGAGACACGGGGAGCTGAAGTGAGGTTGGCGGTTGGCAGGAGCGAGAGAGCACGAGGTCACGACGGTTCCACAAGCCATCCATAGCTAGAAACAGAAAGCAGCAGAGCAAGAGGAGAGGAGAAGCAGCGAGAGACAAGATGGGTATGGGTAGATCCGAAGCCGAGGATGGATGCACAAACAATATCGAGGTTCCTCTCCAGCAAGAATTGAGGGACGAGTAACATGGACGGGATGGTGGTCAAGGGTGGGAAAGATGTCCACGCCAACACTCTTTCGTCACTGGACCGCAACTCTGTGGACTGTGAGATTAGCCCAAGGAACACCCGTACTTGACGGTGTGAACTTTGAAGATCGGGACGGACTTGGTCGTCATCTTGGGATTGGATCCCAGTTTCCATTCGACATTGCGCTTTGCGGGGAACTGAACGAAAGAAAGAGCTTGAGTGGGTCAAGACCAATTAAGCCACTGATCTGGGATCCGGAACCAGTGAGACAAGGCCCTAGTACCGGTACTTGAGAGTTGCTGGGGAAATCTGTGGGAGAGAGTTTTGGCTAAGGAGAGTTTCTGGGTTTTAGTTGGCACTCAGTACGCGTTTGAGTTGACCTAGATGTGAGTACAGAAACTTGCTTCTTCTTGAGCAGCAGTATGAGAGATTGTTGAGTGCGTAAACAATCCATAGATGACCACAGATAGTACCGAATGCAACTCCCCTCTCGCTCTCTCAACTGACGAGCATGACATGACGGCAGAATTGACGATCCAAGTCCTGACCTGCATGTTATGCTTCCCAATCCATGCTAGCAGATCGGCATCGGTCAGACCAAGAAAGATGTACCTCACCAGCCACACTTCACGAAACTCAACATTACCAGCCACATTTCCAAATTCAGGGGCTGCCTGCAATCTGGCTCTCCCACCATCGTGAGCTTAGTCATTTTTGTCATGCCCCCCATCGCCAGCTTCAAGGTGTCCCTTTAGTAGTAGCGAGTGGCTAGACGCGAATAACGACGAGACAATTCATCTACGCGACCACTAAATTCTCTACGCTCATTTTTCCTTGACGATTTTTCTTTGATCTGTCTACCTTTCAGATCACTTCTTCTCTGCTTAATTCTCTTCTTCGAATCGATACCCCTTTGCAATTCCGCCCGTCATGGCTCCCAAGGGAAACAAGTACTCGGTTATCTTGCCGACGTACAATGAGCGAAAGAACCTCCCTATCATTACCTGGTTGTTGAACCGTACCTTCACTGAGAAGTCCGTAAAATTCTGTCTCTAGCATTTATTAATTACTGACTGGAGTAGCAACCTCGATTGGGAACTCATCATCGTCGACGACGGCTCCCCCGATGGAACCCAAGAAGTCGCCCAGCAGCTCGTCAAGGTCTACTCTCCCCACGTCCAACTCAAGCCCCGCGCTGGCAAGCTCGGTCTCGGAACGGCCTACGTCCACGGTCTCAAGTTCGTCACTGGCAACTTCGTCATCATCATGGACGCCGACTTCTCCCACCACCCCAAGTTCATCCCCGAGATGGTCGCCCTCCAGGAGAAGGGTAACTACGACATCGTCACCGGTACCCGATACGCTGGAAACGGTGGTGTCTTTGGTTGGGATCTCAAGCGCAAGTTTGTCAGCCGTGGCGCCAACTTGTTCGCCGACACTGTCTTGCGACCTGGCGTGAGCGACTTGACAGGTAGTTTCCGTCTGTACAAGCGTGCTGCGCTCGAGAAGGCTATTGCCAGCACCGAGAGCAAGGGCTACAGTTTCCAGATGGAGCTGATGGTGCGTGCCAAGGCTTTGGGCTGCACCGTCGCTGAGGTTCCCATCTCGTTCGTCGACCGTCTGTACGGAGAGAGCAAGCTTGGTGGTGACGAGATTGTCCAGTATGCCCAGGGTGTCTTCAACCTGTGGCTCAAGGTCTAAGAATGGGAATAACATGATCAAAAGGAACACATCTTGTTGGATGGGGCGTTTGGGGAAGTATAGTACCATTTAATCTAATACCACGTTTCTTCAGTCGTGCGATCATCTACAGTATGGATGTTACATGTTACGTCCTCCGGTCACCATGATGGTCTGTCCTGTTACATAAGAAAACAATGGACTGGCCACAGCCAAGATAGCACTCGCGGCCTCGGTTGGAGTACCTGCTCTTCTGAGAGGAATATCCGCAAAAGCAGCATCTCCAGCAGCTTGCTTCTGCTTCGCTGGGATTCCCAGCGCGATCTGCTCACCGTCTGGACCCTTTACAAAGGCACCCTCTTCCTTGGCCGCAGTCAATCGTGTGAGAATATGTCCAAAGGCAACAGTATTCGCCCTCACACCAAAAGAGGGACCCCACTCCTTTGCAATCGTCTTAGTGAAGCCAGTAACACCCGCTTTAGCCAAAGCATAGTTGAGCTGACCCGCGTTTCCGTGGACGCCAGATGTAGATGAGATGTTGACGATACAACGAGGAGCACCATCCTTTACGCGAAAGTATGGTGCTGCAGCTCTAACAAGAGTAAATGGAGCGGTGCAATGCAGAGCGAGAATAGTATCCCACTGCTTGTCCGTCATCTTGTGAATAACGCCATCCCAGGTGTAGCCAGCATTGTTGACAATGATGTTGATCTTACCGTCGCCAAAGTCAGCGGCACTCTTGATCAGAGTCTCAACGTATTCTGCTTTAAGGATATCGCCAGGTACAGCTTTGGCTTGGCCGCCGTCCTTGTTTATGCTTTCAGCGACAGCCTTGCATTTTTCTATTATAGTTAGCATTTCTTCCAGGGTCTTACGATAACGTGGAATTCTCACCCGCGTCAATGTCTGCAACAATAACCTTTGCGCCCTCTTTAGCGAACAATTTCGCTGCTTCCGCGCCGATACCTTGGCCGCTACCTGTAATAATGGCTACTTGACCTGCAAGGAGACCTTTGGGGTAGTTGAGATGGCCTGCGAGTTGACTAACACGGTCCGACATATTGAGGTATATTGTATGGATTGTTTTTACAAAATTATGAGGAAGAGGTTTTGGGTAAATAATAATACCAACCTTTCCCCAGGTTCTGGCCTTTAATGATCCTGGCGATCGGCATGATCGACATGTCTGTGCCGAGGCTCAACGGGTCGGAATGTGGGGTAGCTCCCAAGTTGGCATCTAACAAGACAGAGGTAAAATAGAAGCGACTCCATGATAGTTCCTTGATATTAAATGTTTAGGATTGGTGATAGATTTGACTAGTGCAATTTATCAAAAGCGTGGCAGTTTTCGTCTCTGAAGTTTGGATACATAATCTCTCCTACGTTAAAAGAGATCAGAACCCACTCGAATGCGGCCGTAGACACAGTAAGAGAGTTGAGTAGCTCCTACACCTATAAATTAATCACTATGAGATTCGGATCAAGCCTTTTTGGCCTTCTGGAGACTACTTTCTCGCAATACGAGGCCTGAACAGATCATTGAAGGCATCAGTTGCACAGAAGGCCGTGTTTAAAGTATAGAATGATTGCAGATAGCACGCACTAAAGTATCAGAAAAGTTGGTCATCAGGAGCATAGGTGTATGGATATTTGGCCACTTCATACAGATTGTGACCAGCTCAGGCTATTAAGTTTGGCGTCCTAACCCTTGAGAGATAATATGTCTGCTATCCAGTAGCCTGGACAGCGCCCTGGAGGAAAGAAGACGGATGCTGGTCGACCTACCCCACGGTCTCTGAAAGCGCGTAGTATTGCCATAACTACTATAGCTTAAAATCGCTGTTTGTCTTTTCCCATCCTGCCGCCGATGCCTCCATACAAGCTACCCTCTCCGTCAACTTGATCTTCATATTCTTATGTCTCTCAGTACACAGCTCGTACATAGTCGATAAGTTGAATAGCAGTGTATGCGACGATAGGCCTGAATCTACAAGTCCTTCCAGAACCGCTCGTCCCTGAATGAGTTAGTATATGAGCTTCCATCTGGCTATGGGCAGTCTGGGCACTTACCTCTTGTATTCTTCCCAAGTATAACAAGCACACCGCTGTGTTGACACCGACCATCTCGTCATCCATAGTCTCTTTGAGTTCCTTCCACGCCTCAAGCGCACTTTCGTACTCAGAGTCCGCCATGTCACAAAGCGCCAGGATAAGCTTTTCAGCATTCTCGTCGTTTTCCACAGCTAGGTGTGCGCAAGCCCTCGCACTGTCGACATCACCCAGGTGCAGCCATAATAGAGCCTTCGTAAGCGCCATCTTGCCATCACCCCGATCCCGCAGGGTACTCAGATGTTGAGCGGCACCCGTCAAGTCCTCGAGCTCAATCAGGGCGCCTGCGACTTGGATACCGAGATCATGGAGTCGGGCTTTCCAGAGCTCTCGTGCTGAGTTATCGTGTTGGGCTGCTGCTTTGGTGATGCGCTCTCGTGCTTCGCGAGCAAGGTCGTGGTAACTCATGACAGCTCTGCGATAGTCACCAAAGCCGAGTGATTGGAGGCGCACGTTGAGAATTCGGAGTTCCCAAGGCACTAGATGTTCACCTGTTGTCTCATCCACATACCTTCTGATATCGTTGAGATCTTCCATGGCTTTCACCTCCTGGGCGGCCAGGGGAGTCGCATCGATCAGAGTAAGGCATGCTAGGCGGGTGTAAAGCAGCTCAAAGATCTTCTTGGAGTCGGTTGGGTTGATGCCCCCGCTGGCTCCGGATCCTGTGAGCTCTTGGACAGCAGCTATCGCTGCCGCTCTGAAGTGCCCATTAGCGAGGAGTTCCTCGATAGGCGCTTCAGGGTTGGGCTGTTTTTGGGGGTTGCGGAATGCGACAGGGACATTAAGAGGGGTAAGAGGGTGGTAGATCTCTGGTCGCAGGAGGAATGAGAAGTCCTTTGGTTTCGTTTCGCCTAGTTGCGAAACTGGTGTTCCTGTAGAAGAGCGTGGATGTGGTGATGAGAGTCTGTTGCGCTGTGTGAGAGAGGATGTACGCTTTGGTGCAGGTTGAGGTGGTGAGAGTAGCGGGTCACTATCAGAAGAGTCAGCAACCACAGGACTCAAATGCAGAAGATTCCGCTCACTCGTCAAGATCGAGAGGTCCTTTCGTAGAAGATCTCGGTCGAGCTGAGACAGGATTAGCCTTGTATCGCAAGTGTCATGAATCTGTTAATGGAGGCTTAGGTTAGGCTGGGAGCGTGAATTGCCCCGCATCGTACAGCAACCTCAACCCACAACAGACGAGTTCTAAGGACATACTCTTGGTAATGGACTTGTTTCTCGAGTGCCCTTGACTTCCTGTTCTTTGCGGTTCACTCATGGTCTCGTATTTGATTTGTTATTGATGCTTTTTGAGGAAGTGTTGTGAGCTTGGAGCTTCATGGGCAGTTCGGGTAATTGTCGGGTAGCAATTTTGGGACAACGTCAAGTCTATTTCACTGACATCACGGACTCCAAGACTGTTGTGTATAATGTCTGACGGTGCTTGTGTCCTTTTTCTTTTCTCTCTATTCTTAATCAGTTTCTAATGTCGCCAGAAAACGAGAGTAATCTGACAAAAGGAGAGCGTTGTATTGAGAGAAAAGGCTTCAGATCCTTATTGGTTTCGTGCTGAATGTCTCCAACCTTGCACCCACTGACACAGAACTCACTCCTTACGATATAAAGTCGAGCACATTTGAACGATGGAATGACTCAAACTCTTTAGACTTCCATCGCCATGGACATCTCATCATGACAAGTGACAAACAATGGTACTTGGAATCCTTGCAACGCAGGAGCCTGAGAGTGATACCCCTTTACCTAGCTAAAGAGGCTGGTCTGCATTGATACAGAATCTAGATTCAACCCAGAGATACTGAGGCCATACATTGGAGATCATATAATGAGGTCGGTATGTTGCTCTATCGAGAGCGGGACACGTTTTGCTTGACCGGAATACGGAAGAAGGATGTCTGTAACAATAGACCCAGAAGCGAAATGCACTAAATATACCAATTCGGTTGGTCTACACTTTACGATCGATATATGACCATGAAGTTGCCTTGCATCCAGGCTAGATACCGTCACATAGCCAACAGTGAAGTTTGATGAAGGTTCAATCGTTGAACTTGATGCCTGCGGAAGGCATTCAATCTAGTAGGTACAAAAGAAGAGACTGAGTAGTGGCTGCCATTAAAGACCCCCCCAGCCAGTAGTTTTTCGTTTGATCAGCCCTCAGTGGTGTCGATTTTGTTCTGTCCCAAAACCGGCATCTTGATGTGCCAATCAACTGTCCAGCTAACCTCAGCCTTTTGTGTTGCCAAACTCTCCATCGTATCAAAGGCTTCTGAGCTGATCATAGTCTAGATAGCAGAAGCAATTAGCGGATCAATTCTTGTCATATTTGCCCAGTTCTTGAGTCTTCTACCTTTTCTAGCCTCAGTGTGGACATGAAGACCATTCATAATCGTGATCTGTATGCGTTACCGCTCGAGCTCTTTCTCACCAACCGCCTCTATTATCGTGGTAGATCGGAAAGTCACAATTGTCTTGTTGGATGATGAAGCTGGTCGTCACGTTCTTGAAGCAGCTTAGACATAGTCCTTGTTCAGGCGGGCGTTCTGAGCTCTCAGATCTATATTCCGAGCGCAACTCCTCAACGGCCACTGATTTTCCATTAGCAGATAGCTACTGGGAGAGGATATAAGGTCAAGACATACAAACGAGCCTCATTCCAAGCTCTCGGTCAGGTAAGCGAAGTGACCACTCAATGATCTCCCCGTGGACGTTGTGTAAGATGGAACTGATTTGGAAGAAGGCGTGGTCGTCGTCGAGAATGCATGCAATGACGAACTTATCCCAGTATCCATCGTACCCGTGAAAATCCTCGTCGCCAGTGCGGATTCGTAACCAGTTAGCCCCAAAAAGTTTAAGTCTTCCAGCCATGCCGTATTTATCAGCCAAGGTCACCATGTCATAAACTGTTTGAAATGACGGATCGGATTCGAAGTGATCATCTGCGCCATAGAGAGTCCGTAGCACATGTTTCATAGCCTTCGGGCAATCCCCAGGGAGTGCAATCGTAACAGGAGAGTCGTGTGCCCTGTTTCGAAGAGCCTCTCCTTCCTTCATAGGTGCGTTCAGCATTGCCTTGAATACAGGCGAGATATGCTCGAGGAAGTCTGAAGCCACTTGGATCTTCTCCTTCTCTAGGCCAACGACAAGAATGACATCCCCATTCTTGGAGATCTTTGTGATGCCTTCATCATCATCAGAGGCAGACGGTTGGGTGCTCATGTTCGTGTGAAGTGATTCTCTTGGTGCGAGATGATGTGGTAAAGAGAGTCAAAGAGGAACGAAGAAAGTGAGGATGCGGTGGAAGGATCCCTGTTTTGTTACAGTGGAGAGGAAGATAAAGGGAGTGGTAGCTCGAGATTTAACTGCTGTTTGACACTCGCTGGCAGTGGCAGGCAGCAGCCTAAGCTTAGGATAAATAACTGTAGAAGAATCCCAGCGGATTCATTTGAAACGTCATCAAGAGAGCTGCTAGAATTCCAACACCTGGCTGCCTCTCGTCCTAAGTGCAGGATTAGCTCCTAACATTGTGCTGCTGCAGTCAATAGTCTGTGAATCACTAGCAGCTGCCTAACACTAACAGATCGCATGCATACAGATTCCAAATCTTAGTCTGCATTCCTTTTTTTTTTCCCTTCTCCTCCTCCTTCTTGACTTCATCAACACAGACATCTTCCCAACGCCCTACCTTAGCACCTGCTGGGCAGAAAGAACTATCCCCAAAGGCCTAGTTCGCCATAACAAAGTAACAGAAATGCCAGTCTACTCTAGCATAAAGTCTCCTAACTTGTTTCATCTCTTAGGGCCTCATTTCATCCCTTAGGGTTTCAGCAGCTAATCTTTCTCGTACCCCGGCGCCCATCATGGCTGAGCCACCAGCCAAGCGTCAAAAGGTTGACCAGACCCCGGAGACCCTTTCTTTTGAGGACTTTGCGGCCAACGGTGATGTCGTTTTCATCGTCAAAGGCAAGACTCGGGTGCGAGTCCATTCTGTAGTTATGATGAGAGCTTCATCAGTCTTTGCTGCTATGCTCGGACCCAACTTCAAAGAAGGTCGTGCTCTAGCTGAGGCAAGCGCTGCACCTGTTGAGATCCCATTGCCAGAAGACGACCCTGAACCTTTCGGATGGATCTGTCGTGCGTTGCACTGTCAGGCTAGCACAAGGCTCTGGAAACCTGTCACCGCCCGGCTTTTGTCGGTCTGGAAGCTCATCGACAAGTACGACATGAAGGACGGGATGCAGCTTTCTCTTGGATTTTGGATCAGAGAGCTACTCAACGGAGGAGAACCGAGAGAAAGAGACAACTATGCTCTCTGGCTCTTGGCACAGATCTCTTTAGGGGTTCAAGACGCGGGTTCATTCGCACTTGTCACTCGTAAACTTATACTGGAAAACACGAAATCCTCATTCGTCCGCATGGCTACTATTTCTGAACCTGACATACCCATCATTCCAGGCCGCCTTCTTTACAAGCTTGCAGGTATGGCTCATCATAGTTGAATTTGTGGTTCGCAATGGAATAATAACTCTTTCTCTGCAGCAACACTCCAAGCAGTACACGATCCTTCTATGGCAGCACTGGTAAAGCTCATATACAGTGATCTGCCAAAGATACTCCAGGGTTGCGATTCCGCTACCGCTTGGTATTTTCAGCACTTGAACTTCCCGGACACTGATGTGTCTCTCCGAACGGTCTCTTCGGCTATTCCATTAATCATCGCCTGGGCAGGCAGAACAACATGCCCCTGTGATGTAGATGAATGCGAAGGAAACTTCCAACAACTGCTAGAGAAGGCCTTGAGTTTGAGGAAACTAGAGACATCCCCAGCTAATGGACTCTGCCTCTCCTGTTTTGACAGCCCAAAATGCCCCAACCACAAGAAGTGAATTCGTTCACACTACCTACCGGGCTACCCAGGTATGCCAGCCTACCGTTAGGGTATTAGAAGAATTGGTCGAGCATCAGAGACAAAAGAATTTGGTCATATTAGGTATGCTAGGTACCTTAGTAGCTTAGAGTAGCACTTTGGGCCACTTTATTTCGACGGCCTGACCCTTGAAGGGGACAATATTTCTGTTTCCTGCATGCCAGCTCCTTACATTGATAATGACTTCGTTCCAATGCCTGAACTATACGCCTGGAGCTCTCTGCTGGACTCTAGCTTCATTCACCTGTTGGATTCGGTAAACATTGTAACTTTACACCAACTTGCCACATATTTTAACCTGAGGTGAATATAGATTTATGTACCTTGCGCTTGCTAATTCGAATTGTTCGTGGAGGTTCAGACTCAGCAAACCTGCCTCTTGTATGCCATTGTCCTGTGCGCCATTGGCCTGTGACATTCAATTGTTGCCCCACTAAAACTTTACCATCACACCTCACCTCAGTCCTTCTTCTGAATCCTTACAGCTTCACTATGAGGACCCGAAAATCCAATCGCACTAAACGATACACGCTTGAAAAGTACGATTTTGAAGGCAGTTCAGACGAGGAAACTCTCAGACGCGCGACTCAGAAGACGGAACGGGACGAAAACTTTGATGAGACTGCCGCTGCTGAGGAAAGCGCCGAAGAGGAAGAGCTTGCTCTCGACCAGGAAGGTGGGCACGATGAGAATGAAGAAGTCGACTCTGAAGGTCCTGTGAGCGAACCTGATGGAGTACCAGATAGGTTTGCGCGACAGCGCGTGAAGCCTATTAGGCCATTCAATGTACGCGCTGCTGGCTTGACAGGGTATCTCGATTTGGAGCCCGTAGCAGACGGACGCATTGTTAGATCATACTGGGGGCCGTATGATCGCGGCTTCAAGGGAAAACAACTTGTGGAAGCTTGGTATGGAAGACACGAAGATGGTGTTGGTCTGGTCAAGGGAATGCTGGACCGTTGGATGGACTGGACCGTCCTACCTCCCAAGATCCCGGCCGATGAGGGACAGACAGATAGAGCTGTATGGTCACCCAGTTTCTTCGAACGGGAAGCTTACAGCGCCGAGCATTGGTATGAGCGCGTTCAAGAGAGCCTTCCTGAGACTAACGCAAGGATACGGCTATCGCCAGAGGAAGCTGAACTTTACCGTTTCCAGAGAGAACCGATGCCAGTGTTATTGGGGCCGTCAACATCGCAACAAGAGATCAGATTCATGCCCGGGGATGCTTACGCCATATCTCAAGATGGCCTCCCTTTGCAAAATGACAGCGCACCCGTGGGATGGATGTTAGACGCTGGTGGTATCGTCACCGGAATGGACTGGGCGCCTCTCCATAGTGTCAACGCGCCGCAACTACTTGCCATATGTGTCATTCCTCATTCTGACCAAGAACTATACGACTACGAAGAAGAGTGTCTAAGGCCTGACTTTCAGAAGTATGGCGTTGTGCAGTTGTGGGAGTTTGTCGGTGAGAGGCAAGATGATGGTTTTGCGCGACCTTCATTGCAGCCACCCACACTACGCAAAACAATATGTCTGGAACAAGGGCGCGCTCGAAGGGTAAGATGGAGCCCAGCATGCGGATTCTTAGCAATTCTTTGCGACGACGGAAACGTATATGTGACTGAAGCTGGTGATGACGGAGAAGGGGGCTACGGTAAGTCTGGTCTCGTCTCAAAACATTGAGCCATCCTAACATTTTCTCAGAAAAGGTTGTTGAGCCGATAGCCGTGTTTGGCTTCCCAGATGAAGACGCTAAGGCTACAACTTTCACGTGGATCAATTTCAACAGGCTAGTGATAGGATATACTGATGGTTCTATCGCTCTTTGGTCTGTCCGTCCCCATCGTCTCCTTTCTCGACACCCTGTTCACCACAACATCGTGGTCGATCTCGTCTCAGGCTATCCAGCTATGCCATATCTTATCGCTTCTACTCCAGTCGGTGGCACTGTCAAACTGCTCGACCTTCGTGCTCCTAGCTACGAATCCACCGAAGTTCAAAACCTTACAGTTGGAACGCAGCCAAATCTCCTCGGCTACAGCGACCATCTATTAGGGTTCTTCTCCATGTATCCATCTGCGGGCGTTCTCAACACTCATGTTGGTTTTATGCATCATTCACAGTTCCCTGTCGCTCGTCGTGTCTTCACGGGAGAGAGCTACCCTTCGTGTTTGGCAGTCGGACGCACGCACCCCTACCTCCTTGTCGGGTCCCTAGACGGCTCAGTCTGGGCCATCAACCCTCAAGTCGAGCTCTTTACTACCAGGCGCGAACCTACAGATCGCATTCGCGTCTGCCATCACGAACATCGACCTGGGAAGCTCTTTCCAGCTGACTCTCCCGCTGCAGCGCGAGGTATCTCGAGAATAGTAACTGGCTTTATCCTAGAGCGCAGTTTAACAAAGCATTCAGCGCACAAGCCGCCTGTCAAGAAAGGTAAAAAGCCAAAGAAGAAGGAAACCGACACGGCTGTTGGCGACGATGAGGAAGAGGGAGGTGCTATCATGGATCCAACCCGAGCCATCATTTATGAGCCTTTGACGAGGGTTACAGTGGCCGAGTGGAATCCCAACGAGGAGTACGGCTGTTGGGCTGCCGCGGCTATGGGGTCCGGTCTGGTACGGGTCATGGACCTCGGCTTGACACAAACGGAGTGATCCGCTCAATCCATGATACACTGGGAACCCATAATGGTATGGTGGTAGTCAAAAGCCTTGGCCATACCATAGAAATGAGTGACGGCTGCGAGAATAACAAACATATGGAAGATCTGGTGTGAACTTCCCCAGATATCAAAGGCACCAGGAGCACTTCTCTCCGGCCATCGAACCTATTTTGTCAGAGTCGGAACTCGAAGGAAAGAGCAAGAGTAGACATACCGCATAAAGAACAGCACCAAAGATATACATGGCGCCGTGGAGAACAACCCAGCTGAGACTCATTCGATCCTCCAAGCCTTGGAAACCATAGATGAAAGCTCCGTGGATAACAGGAACAATACCTGAAAGACCAAGGCCGATGAACATCATTGTTCGGTAGGGGCGCCACGTCGGGGTACGGAATCGCTCGACCCATGAAGCGAGGGTGCAGCCAACTCCAAGGATACATATCTGGCCTAGTTAGCAAAATTCTATGGCATGACGCCAGGATGGTCACTTACAACCCAAAGATATGTAGTCATCAGGTTGGGCAGGCAGAAGAAGCCGTAATATAGAGCAGGAACATAGCTTCCAACAATTAGAGCCACGATGCCTGTGTAATCCAGCTTGTTTCCCCATTTCGCAACAGTATCGCTGTGATTCGATAGTGTATGGAAAGTAGCACTCATTCCTAGACACACCACAGCGCCTCCGAAGAAACAGGCAAAGACAAGAACATCGGCCTCACTTGCGCTTGCATACCGAGGCCGAACAACTCGATCGACATAAGCTGCACTACCAAGAAATAGTATAGCTCCAAGGAGATGAGTCCAGATATTGACGGACTCATTGTGAAGGTAGAAGAGGGAGCGGAAAGAATGCGCGTAAGAGCTTTGGGATTGACGATAGCCAGAGAGGATGAAAGCATTGTCGCGACGCCAGGCAGGAAGATCATCCCAAAGAAGAAGAAGTGAATGTTCAACCTTTGATTCAATGTTCTTAGCGGCATCGATAAGGTTTTCTGTGGCTGAAGGCCGGCGATTGCGAACGCCGTCGTAGGGCTGAGTGTCGGTCATCTTGAATGAAGCTATCCAGAGTTTATGGAATGAATCTAGACAATTCGGATGCGATGATCAACAACTAAGCTCAGGATTTGCGTCTCGCTCTTCCACTTTTATATAAGTCGAGTTCCACTTGTCCAGTCGCAATGGAGTGATTTACTGTTGTGTTGTTGACTGGGATGATTTTGTTGGGACAAGCACATGAAAAGACACGCACCGAGGCTAAGACACGGTCAAGGCGATGGAAGGCCTTTGGAAGCGTCGTAGAAGGCACCCCACTATAGTCGAGGGTCCTATTTTATGGCATGTTAATTGTCATGATGGATTTTTCGAATGGAAAATGGATCTTGTTCATTGTTATCAAGAGTTGCCTTCTGTGGAAATCGACAAGCGAGCTGCACTAATACAGTGGAGGAAATACTACAATAGCATGGATCGTCGGGCAGTTTTACAGCACAGTACAATCACAACTACAGCAAAACTTCTCGTCACAAAATATGCAAGGAACTGGATGTCAGCATTTTGGGTCAGCATAGAATTCATTTCTCGTTAGCCATCGCGCGATATTATCGTATCGTCTTGTGGTCTAAAACGCCAAAAACACGCAGGCTGGCTCATGCGCCAAAAGCCTCCACGACCCTCGTAGGCCCTGTTCGCTCGTCGTTAAGCAATAGACGAAACCGTTTATTTCTTTCCACTCTTCTTGATGCCCTGGCCACCGGTGTTGAGGGGGCCCTTGCCTCCAGCCTTAGCGGCAAGCTCCTTGCGAGCCTTCTCGTCTGTACAACAGTTAGCGAGCTGTGTCTGTGATGTTTGTAACGGTCGGAGTCTGCGTACCGGCTCGCTTCTTCTCGAGGTAGGCCATGTCGTCCTCGTCGAGGTCCTTCTGGGCCTTCTTGGCCTGCTTCAAGGGCTTGACCTTGCCGCCTGTGATGGAGGGGTTAGTTTTTTGTTTCTGTCAAAGTATAGCTTGTCGGAGTGTGAAAACGAACCTTCTCTGTTAGCGCCACCCATTTTGATGTATGTAGAGATGAAAGAGAGTAGATAGTTGTGTAGAAAGGAGGCAGAGATGCGGTTGTAGAGAACAAAGTTGTCGCGAGAAAGGAAGAAAAGTTGCCTCCCGCTTATTATTCGCTTTAAGTCTGGGCTGTGTTTTTGTCCGGCCGCAGCCCAGGCCTTCTGCTTTTGCGCCTAATCCACTCAACCTGCAGCGGTGAGCCCACTTGGACCGCGGGGATAAGCTCGATAAGATGGATAAGGGTCTTTCGGGGCTTAGCTAAGCCGGAAACTGGTCGGCTTTTCCACTTTTGTCACCTCCAACCTACAGATTCGCTGTTACGTCAAAAGTCTGGAGATAGAATAACAGACGATAACATTTGAGCTTGCGACATCACGACCTGTTTAGGCTTTGCAACACTTGCGCTCAATCACGCATCTTCAATCCGTACATACCCTTCTTTATCATCTGGACTGCGCTCCAGCTTCCCCTTGTTTACTTCATTACAACTGTCAACAAACCTCACCATCGGCACTACGAGTCACTACTGATCCGGTTGGGCTCTTTTCCCATTGCACTCTGCTTTCATCAGATCCCAGCGCTGACACTGTTTCTCTTTCTCTATACTTAAAGGCCTAAGGATCCAATAAGTATCTTCGTCAAAATGACGTCGAGTTCGGACGAAGGCGAGATCGTCGAGAATTGCGCAGAAGATTTGAAGGCAACTTCACTGCAGCACACTGGAGGAAGCAGTGTTGACCGTCAAGACAGACACAAAGATAGACATTCGACCCCGGATCACGACACGGCATCTAGATACAGCAATAATTCCCGACGAAGTATTTCACCTCGTGGCTACAAGCGACCTCACGACGACAGAGGCCGAGATAGAGATTATTACAACTCGCGGTCCCGCGACCAAGACCGAAGCTTTCGCCATAATTACGAGGAAGATCGACGCGATGATCGTCGCAAGCCTCGCGGACCGTACGATGATATTGACCGACCATCGCGCCGCGATCGAAGCCGCGACAGAGACAGCTATCGCAATGGAGACCGAGATCGATATTCCAACAAACGACCTCGAAACAGGAGTCGCTCCCCTCAAGGATCTCGACGCGCAGACAGTGGCAGATTAGATCAGTTTGTGAAAGAAGGCCACGATCGTCGCAACGGTGGGCCAAGAGAACTCAAGTACGATGACAACTCGCGGGATGGTGGTTCAATGTCCAAGAGGACGACTGTAGGAGAGGCTTCACGCGCCCAGGGATATAATGCTAAACCTGACCAAGGCCTTACCAATGGACGTGGCCCTTCCAAGACTTCTCAGCAGTATGTCTATTCACACCCTCAGAGTCAGATGAGAGTGCTAACGGGAAACAGACAGCCAGCAGCTCAGCAAGAGCCCGAACGGAAACCGGAACCTGAGCCTGAGCCCGACTATGAGGAGCCCGAGCCCGACTATGAGGAGCCCGAGCCTATTGACGAAGAAGCTGAGATTGAACGACGCCGCAAGCGACGTGAGGAGATCCTGGCTAAATCCAGTTCGGCAACTCCTCTCCTGCTCCATGCTGTAGGAGCTGCGGCCACCAAAGCACGCGCTGAATCCCCTGCATCTACCGTACCCGACACGCCTGTCAGAATGCAATCCGACATTGAGAGCCCTCGTACCCCTCGATCGGGTACGTCAAGATCATCTTCTCATGGACGACCTCTACTGACGTTTGGTGCAGATATTGTATCACCTCGCTCACCTGCATCGCATGTTGGAATGTCACCTGGAGGAATTAACCTCCTTGATGATAACGAACTGATGAACTCTCATGCAAAGACCCAGGATGATGAAGATGGCCCCTCTGCAGCTGACTATGATCCCACTGGGGACATGAAGGAGGACGAACGACGAGATGAACTCCGACATGGACACGTCGTACTTCATGGTGAGCAGCATCCCATTGCAACAAAACAACAGCCACAGGAAGCAGTCGCAGAGAAGCCTGCCGAGAAGACTACCGAGAAGACTGGCGACGATGATGACGATGACTTCGATATGTTTGCCGACGATTTCGACGAGGAGAAGTATGCGACCAAGCCTGTCGAGCCCGTAGCACCCATTGAGGGTGACGGCAAAGCCCCTGATATGCCAGCCATTAAGGGAGGTATTCTTGAAGGCGACGATAAGGATGGTTACTACAAGATCCGTATCGGTGAAGTCTTGAACGGTCGGTATCAGATCCAAGCAGCACTTGGAAGGGGTATGTTCTCGGGTGTCGCCCGCGCCATCGACATAACTACAAAGCAGATCGTTGCCATCAAGATGATGCGAAACAACGATGCCCTCCGAAAGGGAGGCTATACCGAGATCGCCATTCTAGAGAAGCTCAACGAAGCTGACCCTGAGGGTCGTAAGCACATCATCAAGTTTGAGCACTCGTTCGACTACAAGGGCCATCTGTGCATGGTATTCGAGAATTTGAGTATGAACTTGCGAGAAGTCCTCAAGAAGTTCGGCAACAATGTAGGCATCAATCTTGGAGCGACACGAGCATACGCATACCAGATCTTTGTTGCTCTGGCACACATGCGAAAGTGCAGCATCATTCATGCTGATCTTAAACCTGACAACATCTTGGTACGTATCTCCAACAACATTATTGAAGCGATTGCTAACGTATGTAGGTGAACGATACCCGTAACGTACTCAAGATTTGTGATTTAGGTACAGCCATCGACAAGACCGATGCAGCGAGTGCGCATATGGACGTTACACCATATCTCGTCAGTCGATTCTACCGAGCTCCAGAGATTATCTTAGGTATTCCTTACGACTACTCTGTCGACATGTGGTCCATCGGTTGTACCCTGTATGAGATGTACACAGGCAAGATCCTCTTTGTTGGAGACAGCAATAACCAGATGCTCAAGGCCATCATGGAGATTAGAGGACGATTCACACCCAAGTTGTTCAAGCGTGGTCAACTGGCGCCTATGCATTTCGACGACAGGGGACAATTCATCAGCGTCGAGCGAGACAAGGTTTTGGACAAGGTATGTTATGATTCCATTCACTCCCAACACATTTCTGTTATTTGTTGTTGTTTTTTACCATGCTTCACTCCTTGCATCTACATCCAAGCGCCATATGGCCGCTTTTTTGGTAGCCTTCCACGCGATGTCTGAACTATTTTTGCCATGATGACAGGATGGCTGGGGGCTGTTCCCTCATGGGGCTCTGCGAGCGTAAGCGCCGACTCCCTTGCAGATGGAAGCGCTCGGGATATGTGGGTACACATCACGATGAACATCGCCCACCCAACGGTTTCTAGATTAAAACATTAGACATGTTGGATCAAAGTCGCCCTTGCGGGGTTCCAGACCCGGGGAGATGCGGGATGTGGTGAGATGGGATGAGGTGATGGGACGCCTCACGATCCTTTCGAGATTGGATCTGGCCGCATGACATGACCAGCTTTGTCTCGGTAGATCGAACTCCCTCTCAGCATCATCCACGATGGCTTGCATATCCCTTACATGCAAAGTTCAACGGCTGCTGAAGTTTGGTCAAGCGCTCAGCCCTTGTAGACATCCACATTTGCTTGGAATCATCCTTTTCCTGTTTTAGAACTGTTTGTTTGGAATCGATAACTAACCAGCTGCGCTTACAGACTACCGTCAAGACCATGGCTGTAGTTAAGCCAACACGGGACCTTCGGACGAGACTCATGGCTGCGTCGTCAGGGATGAACGATGCAGAAACGAGGGACCTGAACCACTTCATTGATCTTCTTGAGCATTGTCTCACGCTCAACCCAGATAAGAGGATCAAGCCGGCTGATGCACTGCGCCATCCCTTCTTTACATCGAAGGCGGGGCCTATACGCCGCTGAGTGGGATGCTAAGGTATTCGGATAATGGAGTCATGACGCTGTTTAGAAACAAAAGCATGGGGGACAGGCATCTAAGGATTGGGAAAATAGACTTGGCTAGACAAAGGAAGGGAGGAATCTGGCTGGTTCAAAACATGTGGTTGTTTGATCGATGTCTCTGAACGTGTCACCGCCGTTTTTCATGTCATGCCTTGCTGTGTCTCACCTTTGTCCAATGTCTCGCATACGGCCGAGTTATGGAAGTCTAGATTGGAGAAGCAAGCTAGAAGTTGCTGGAGTTTAGGGAGTCCTTGTTGCATGTTTGGACGTGGGATTCTGGAACAAATGCCTACAATGTTGTAATAACCTAGACCACTATTGAAATGGAACCACTATTTGCGCGGATTGTTTGTCGTTTGATCGGCGATGAGAGTGATTTTGTTATTGTACGTTGTCCTTTCACATGCGGGGACGAAGACGTGATCTCGTACTCGCAGTATTCCGAGTCACTTTCAGCGCCCGGCTCGTACGGAGGAATCCGCTTGGCGCAGCTGGAATTGGGATGAGGCTCCCAGGCACGGGTAGCCTAGTAGAGTGGCGATGCAGACTGTAATTTTTTGCCCGCGTGAGCGTATGTGTCAGACAAGGCAAACGAATAACTGCCTACGCTAGCTCAGGGCAAAATAAATTTTCTAGGCTGCTGAGCTGAATGTGCGAATGTGATATCCCATTCCAGGCTGATGTTTGACAGCCTGGTAACAGTAGATTACTATTAGGACCGAGCGAGGTGCGGGCGTTGGGGCAATCAAGGCTAAACGAGCACATGTCACGGTGATGCTTTGTTGGTGGGATTTGATTGCCGCTGTATTTGTGTTCTTGGCAGCTGATGTTGTACTGTACGGTTACGGGGGGTGGTTGAGATGATGTTTGCTGTAGATGACTGACTGATGATAGTTTCGCCTCTGTGGTCTCGTCTAGTCTAGTCCAGTCTAGCAAGGGAGGGAAATACAGCCGATGTGCTGTGACTCTTGTGTAAGTCGCTTGGCTGGGAAGCGAAGCGGTTGGGTCATGGTCAAAGCCGGGATGTGATTGATGGTCAGGAGGGTATTACTCGGGGACGGGGAGTCCTTGCTTTGACGTCAATGAGGTTGCACGAGAAGGATCAAGTTGCTGGCAGTGCTACGGATAGGCAGGGCGAGCAGAGTAGTACAGTGTACAGGTGATCTTACGAGTTGAGTTGAGTTGAGTTGTCTGATGATTGTTTGATGATCTTGTGTAGTTACTGGTCATGATTGTCGTGATGGACGTGAGGCTTTTGATGATCGAAACTTGGCTTGGTTGAGCACAATCCGAGGGTTTGACGTTGGATCGTCCAATGTTAGTCTTACTTAGTACTGTAACTCATTCGGTTCTGCCCGACTACACAGACCTTGCTAGCTTGCCGATCCATATTGAACAACGCTGTGTTCTCTGTACCAGTAGGATAGAGATGAGACTCAGATACCCAGTCATCAGAGCCCTGGATTATGATGTGCAGTCATTCTATGAGACGCCCTGATCGCCATGCTCTTACACATCTGTAACAGATCCTGCGACGGAGATTACGCCCAGGCCAATTACCGACAGACGAAATCTCCCACGAGTCAAGCAAGGGAAAGAGTGGGTTTCTTTGCTTTTTTGCAGCCTCACTCACTCGCTTCGGCGGTTCGACCTCGCTAACGGTGACTCTTTGGGCAGGGCAGGGCAGGACAGGGGGCGGGAAGACGAACGAAATGGATCCTAGTTCCCTCAAACTAATTGCCTTTTAGCCCTTGAAGCCCTTTCTAAACGGTGAGGTAGCGCATGAGGAGCCAAGGGTGGCAGAGCAAGGCAAGACATTATGACGATGGATCGTGGACGGTGGCGAAAAGAGCAGCGTCTCTGTCGTCAGGATCGGCGTACTCAAGCGACTTGGTTCGCTGAACTTGAAGGGGCTCTGCGTTGAGCTGATGCTAGGGTCTGGTCATTGGTGGTTTCGTCCTTATTTCCCTGCAAGAGTTTCATCAATATCGAAAATCCCGTCCAGTCAAGTATAGTATCGAATTATCACTCTGTGGTTGAGGGGGTTCGGGGGATCATCATGACAGAGAGATAGGCGTGTTGAGATCTTCAGCTTCCGGGGCCATGCGACATGATGATCAATGCAATGACAATATGGTGTTTTGTGTTTGTACGAGGTATACGGAGGGTTCGGATAGATCAGATGATGTATTGAGATGCCTGATTGTGTCAGCTTGCCCGTCGTCAGAGCTTAGAATGCGGATACGGAGTAATACTTGCTATTCCAATATCAACTTTTGGAATACAGGGTAACCGTTGGATGCTCCGTGTTCTACCCCGGGTCCGCTCCGTAACGGCGGCATCTCCACAAGCACATGGCACGGGTCACGGATGACGGAAGGAACCAGAGTTTCTTTCTCTTTCTCGTGTCCGGGACGTCTTCTCCTTACCTCTTCCACTCTGGATTTGAACTCTACTATCGAGATGGCCCCACGGACGCAACCGAAAGTTTACTCTGTTCTCCAAGCGAGAGTCAAAGTGACGTTTGGTTTAGTCGATTCCATCACACCATCTTCTTCACTACCTACTGTAAACAATTGGATCTTGAAATCGAAATTCATGCACGCAATGTGATGGAGAACTAAAGGACTACCGGATGTCATCCCGTCCACTCTCACCACCCAATGAATTAGCCGTTGAGAGAGGTTGGAGGTTCCAGACCAACACCGCTTTAAACTTTTGGCCAAGGCGACAACGTTGACTTTCTCTTTGTGGTAATATTCTGGGCTGATCGGCCTCGAGTTGCCGCGAGATGGTGGCAAAGCAAAGAAAGCCAATTGCGATTGATAGTAGCTGGCTCAGATCTTGATCATCGTTTATGCTCGTCTGCCGTGAGAGAAAAAGAAACCCCGTGACGGTGCTTGTGTGTTCAACAGCGTTGCATTCGTCCCCTCTCTTCATCCCTTGCATGGACACGCTACGCTACGTAAAGCAAGCCCTTGCAGACAGACACACATCCAACGTTTGGCGGTGAATCTACAACGGAGAGTCTCAGTATCACTATCGGGCCATAATGGAGACGTAACTGCCCTAGCGTCATGATAGAGTTGAAGACGTTTAAGACGGTTCATGTTTATTTACATCTCATGATGGTGGTTGCTACTGATAGAGACGAAAATAGGCAGTTGGTTATCTTCAGAAACAACAACTGGTTCATCAGGTTTCACATTACATGTGACACTCCTGGTAGCATTAACAAGATCGATCTGAGGATCGTTATCAGACCAAACCAAAACTAAAAGTCCGAGCTTGTTCGTAATGTTTCCCTACAAGGACATGATTGAAACGCAAGGATCTCTTAATCGGGCCTAGAAACACCATTAATGGTCGAGATATCGCTCATCACCAAACCAAGGTGTCATGTTGATCCTACCGCCAGTCTAAACTAAACAACCGCATCCATGGTCCCGGGGAAGTAAGCCTGAGTCTGGCGGCAGTTGATGGTGGTGCCTTTATTTCCCATTCATCATCTCCTGATCTAAAAGCAGGAGGAGGGCTTGTTGATTTGCAGCTGTTCTCTACGGCACGATAGCTGATGTCTTAATAGACGCATTGCCATGACTCAGAGCTCACTGTACAGTAGCTGCACAATAGCTCTCTTCTAAGTGAGTGCATGACCGGCAGTGCGAAGGGGGAACTCCCTATTGGATCGATATGGATTTGTTGTAATTATCTGGGAAACCTTTTCCTTTCTGAACCTGCGCCGTATCCTGGAACTGCACAAAGGATTGTCCCGATTTGCTACTTCTTATTCTTGCAGCACACGATGTGGTCTTGGTCTGGCAAGTTCCAACGCTTAACGGTATCGCTTATGCATAAGAGCAGCTGATAATGGACTAGGATTCGACCTACTGTGCATTGCCGTCGTGAGAGAGAACTGCTGGTCTTTGGTCGAGTTTAGTTTGCAGTAGCAGCAGGTCAGGCAAGTTTCGACCAGCAGTCAAAACACACACACACAAGTCACAGTCACAGCACGCACAAATCAGCCCATGCATAACATACTGCATTATTATTCGTACACCGAAACACCTACTTTGCCGATGGTCATAACTCACAACCACGGCGGCCGAGCATGGCCAAGAAGCTCGTCCCTCCTGGTCTTTTGCCCAGCACGCTATGCTTCAGCTACAGTAGATAGTGTATGATCGACGCCCCGGACTCAATTTGACTCTGGAGATTAACTTAGGTAGAACGCCGGACACTTGTTCCAAGGGCCACCACAGAATCAGTGCTCGCTGGCGCAAGATGGGTCGATTCCAAGGGGATCCTTGTGACCCAGGCAAAGCCAAGCAAAGCAAAGCGGCCTCACTCTGTCTAGAGGTGGATCTTCAAGTTTGTTTCTTGTTGGTCGACCTGGGTCTTTGAAGGAGCACAGGGCAACAAACGGGGAATAAGGGCAGACCGAGATCTCCAACATCATCTCGGTGCTAGGCCCTGAACGGTTTAGATACGCCCGTGGTTTTGGACTTGCATCTTCGATAGTTAATTGGTAATCACGGTGAAGCGTCCTTTTTCGAACTGCCAGACCGCTTCTCTTGGTCAGTGAGAAGGGCCCGTTCCCCATCGACCCGTCTTGAATTGACAACTGTTCAATTAACTTGGACACCGTAGACTAAACAGTGTCTTGTCTCCCCGATCTACAGGGGAGAGGGGACCACTGAACAACACTTGTTGAACCGACAAGAATACCAACCAGGGTCCCTTGGAAGGAATTCCAACTGTCATATCGACATGGAATAGGGTAGCCGAGACAGTTTCTGGATATCCGGAGTTACAGCACGGTAAATGATTGCTTCACCTGAACTTCTGACTTTATTCATGAATTCCACTCGGATGCATATCGAGAAACATGTTCGAGGAGTTCAAAAGTCATGCGATAATGGTTCGTGGCTGGATCAAAAACCTGACCGAAAGAAGCAAGTGATCAAGATCTCGCACATTTTGACAGACAAGGTGTAACGACAGGGCATGCCTCAATTCCTTAATTGATGCTAATCCTTCAGATCCGGGGGGCTTGAGAGAGGCACAGTAACTGTACGATACCCGTCAACGTTTCGATGACAGGAACCAAGAACCAACCTGGACCTGGGTCTGCCTGTCATGTCAAGTCAATCCAGGTCACATTGGCATTCACACCGTAAACCCGTTATCAGTAAAAAGAGTGAGAACCATGCATCCATCCAACACGATACAACGCACACAACACAACACAACCTTGACAAAGATCACAGGCTTTTGATAGAAAGAGACAGCGGGGCACATTCCCTTGACCGTATACAGCCTCTGATTGGACGCCTCTTTTGTAACCGTTTCCCACAGTCAGCCTCACTGTCCCGTCGTGGCCTGTTCCAAGGGCCTGAAGGGGTCTCTTGACAGAAGAGCAAAGTCCTACCGGACAGGGGTAGAGGCACACAGCACACAGTCTGCCTGCATCTCACCGCGGCCTGGGACCACCGTGTGGTACTTGATGCACCCAGGCAAGGTGTAGGTTGCGCACAGGTTACATTACAGTACTGTACAGCAGACAGCAAATTGACGCTGCATCTGTCTTCTTCGAGTAATACTGCGTTATCCAGGGTCTGGGTCTGTGCCAGTAACGGGAGCTGTCTGCAAACAAAAACCTGCCAGCACGGTTGAGGCCCGTTCGAGGGCATGCCGTTAGACGGATACGTGCAGAGACAGTAATATCTGATGGATGAAATGAGTGACTGGCTTAACTGAGTGACAGAGTGGCAGGCCTCGCTTCAGATCTCATAGTCTAGTCAGACAAGACAAGACAAGGAAGGGCAACTGGACTGGAACTGAAGCCTCATTCATGTTGTCTGCGTGCTGTTCCTGCTCCTTCTGTTCTCCATACAACCACCGCCATCGCTTATGGATGAAACACCATGTTGCTTCGTTGATCAGAATGGAATAAGCAAATCTCATATTCTCCCATGTCAGCCTTGCCGAAATGTGATGAGCGTGACATGATATCTCGATATTTGATACATTCTCTTATTGCACCAATCATAGCTCAAGAAGGGCCCGGTACTTTGAGTCTTTTCAGAGTTGAAGGTTCAACCATGGCTCAGTAAAGAATGTCGATCTTATCGCGGGGCTGCACAAAAATAACACACAGTCATTAGTGAAAAGCAAAGTTCAGGTTAAAGAGGTTGGCATAAACTTATGCAGCGCTTAGCCGCTTTAGCCTCAATATGTGTGATGCATGGTACCTTCCTTTACAATGTTTTACTGGCTGAAAGGAAGTAGCGACCCTCATTAGTGAAGGGATCGTCCTGCAACAGTGGTGCCAGTTCACACTTTCCTTCCCATTCACATTCACATTTCAGCCCCCCGCCCACCTTCCCTTTCATAACCTGAGGCACGTATGCCGCCAGACTCAGAACGGGTCAGAGTCTTGGGTTGGGTCTTTCTGTCTCCATGACTTCATGCATTCCATTTTGTGCAAACACGTCGTCAAGCGCCACAGACGCCCACTCTGTTCTATACTTGGGCCCCACGAACCAATCGCTTGCTGCACGGCCGATTTTCTGTTTTGTTCGTCGTGTTCGACGACGAAGGTTTGCTGTTTCGTTCCAGTTGTTTCTCCTGAAGCAGGTCCGGTGAAAGGCAAAATGCCATGTTATACGGGAAACACGGCTGGACTCAAACTCTGTGTAGTCAAAAAGATAAACTAACTGGTCATTAATTACAGTTGAGTTATGTAACAGGCGGCACGACAGTCACTCTACAGTGCATACGATGAGAAGAGTCAAGCAAAGCAAACCCGGGCTCCGTAGTCCCCGCCCTACGCCGCGCCGGCCGGTGATTGTAAGAGACGGAGCATGGCATGGCATGGGAGGCAAAGCTACGCTACGGCAATGCGCTGAAAAAACTAAACTGTGATTCATCACGGGGGCTGTTGATTATGACGATTCGCCCGACGGGTGGAGAGTAACCAGTCAAGTTACAGAGAGGACACGCAGCACAAAGACGGCTACGGCACAGTGCACTCTAGGGGTGTCAGCAGAGCACACAGAAGCACACAGAGCACCGCCCTGGATGCTAGAGATCTGCCACCGCACGCTTGTGAGTGGTTGACGACAGGTGGTCGACCAGTGGGCCGATGGATGGCGTTAGTGCTGAGACTTGAGACTCAGACGCAGACTCAGACTCTGACTGCGAGCGACAGGACAGCCCAAAGAGAGATGGTGGGTCTGCGCAGAACCTGAGAGGACCATGGTGTGTCGTGGCCTGGAGGCAGTGACACAGAGGACCACTTTATTCAACTATCTAACGGATCCTTGCCTTTTCGTATATTGCTCAGCGTCACCAAACCAGACCAAACCATTCCTTGTGAAGCTAGCTGACGCCTCAAGCCAAGACGCCCCCCCATCCCTTCGACTCTACGCCTAGACAAGAATAGAGCATTAACGCACAACGAGGCCAAGGCAAGGCCCCCCATGTCATTAATCTCTCCAATGGACAGGGGTCAAATGAGTTGGTGGGTCTCAATCCACGCAATTCCCAAGTCCGAGGCGTGAACTTGAAAAGGTACGTATCTTTGTCTTGGGTGTGTCTCGCTCTGCGCTCGTCCGCCTTGTCCTTGTCGCTAGAGACTGCTTAACTTATCTACTGCCTCTGCCCATCTCCAAACTGGGCCGGATCTAGTTTGAAGAACCTCTATCACCACTTTCACGACACTCCTTCCGGCACCTTCTTCCACCTTCGCAGACGTGACCAAACGGTCTACTCTTGTCGACTACGGTACAATCACAAACTCCTTCGACAATCCCCGGAAGGCCGACAACTTCAACTCTAACCTCTCTCTATCTCTTCTCGACCCGTTGATTCGGCCGTCGGGACCTCAAATACAACTACTTCAACTACAACCCAGGGACTTTTTAATCTCGACCCATTTGGACTGGACTTTGGATCAGGATCCTTTGCTGGCCGTAGGAAAACACTGTTTTCTATTTTCATTTTCTGTCTACCGTGCCATTTTGGATTATCTCTCCGGCCCTAGGATCTACTTCAACCCATATACCCAGTCTTTAGGAATTTGTTAGACTCAACCAGTTAACATGCAGCAACATGCCATTTTCGGTTACCAAACCCCTCCGCCCTCGCCTGGATTCGATCACCCCAAGTGCACAGTTCAACAGCCCTTCGCTGCCCCACGACACTTTCAGGCCCGATGTATTCCTCTCGCTCCGGAGGCCAGGCTTGGCCGCGTGCTTGAGGGCACTCTCCAGCTGACTGACATCCTTGGAACCGGCGCCTATGGCGTCGTCTACCTGGCTGTCGACCTTAAGACCGGAGGTAAATACGCTGTCAAGTGCTTGAGCAAGTTCAATCCCGATGGAACCCCTTTGGAACAAAGACAATTTGCCTACCAACAACGAGAGATCCGTCTTCACTGGAAGGCATCGGAACACTCCAACGTGGTCCAGATGCTTAAGATTGTGAATGATCCCGACTGCATCTATGTTATTCTCGAGTACTGCCCTGAGGGCGATCTCTTCTTGAACATCACAGAGCGCGGTCAATACGTTGGTAAGGATGAACTATCAAGGAATATCTTCCTCCAAATCCTGGATGCCGTTGAACACTGCCACAACCTCGGAATTTACCATCGGGACCTCAAACCGGAGAACATCTTGGTTACAGACCACGGAGACACTGTTAAGCTGGCTGACTTTGGCCTCGCTACTTCTGATGATCGATCCGAGGACTACGGATGCGGTTCAACCTTCTACATGAGTCCAGGTACATATCACCTTCCCCCTTCTCTCCCCATCGCAACCCCTTTATGCTATGATGTATTGCCATGGACACACAACTAACATGTTTTCTTTTCTTCTCTTCAGAATGCCTGGACCCCTCTGCTAGGAAGCCTTACTATCTATGCGCCCCCAATGATGTCTGGAGCCTTGGAGTTATTCTCGTCAACCTCACTTGTGGACGCAACCCATGGAAGCAAGCCTCTTTCCAGGACTCTACTTACCGTGCCTACGCTGGATCCAAGGACTTCCTGAAGACCATTCTCCCTTTGTCGGATGAACTGAACGACATTCTGGGACGAATCTTCGAACCTATCCCCGAGCAGCGGATTACTCTTCCTGAGCTCCGAAACATGATCATGTCCTGCTCCATGTTTACTGTGCCGCCCATGTCCGCTGTACCGACACCACCGGCTTCACCAAACCACATTACCGAATACGTTTCTTCCGAGGATGCCATCATTGACGACTACGACTATGACTCGCCTTTGTCTCCCGCTTCCTCTGACGATGAGGGTTCGCTTACCTCGAGCGACTCTACCATTGATGACCTGGACGACGAGTTTGAACAGGAACGCCAGATGCCTCAGACTCCCCCTGAGTTCGCACCACACACATTCGACCCTGAGGAGCACAAGGAACATCAGCTCATCTACCACAGCCAGGAATTCGTCCCCCAGAAGTACTCTGGGCCTGTCCCCGTGCCAGTGGCCGTTCCCCCTCAACCTATGCTCTGCCAACAGGTCCCTATGCCAATCCAGGCTCAGGTTCCTGTGCAAGCTCCTTGTCAACCCAAATCATACTTCCCCATCTGGGATATGGTTAAATACGTTCAACAGGTACCGATGCTCCAGCACCACGTACCCTTCCATCAACAGGTCCCCTTTATGCCTACGTTTCAAGGCTGTTACTAAGCTTGAGACATGAACTGTCTCTTGCTTTCAACACAAGCCTATCCCACTACCATTACGACCTTACCTGGATGAGATACCACCGAGGCCCCAAACCCACTGGCCGAGGATACTGTTTTATTCTATCACCACTTACTACCTTGGATATTACTCGACGTTTTAATATCGACCCTTGGACCTACATATCCACACCCAGGGGAACTTTCCACTATGGAACCATTATCAAAGCCGTGCAAGGATACGCCTACCAAAAATATTTTACGACCATGAATGACAGTCCGGGATTGTTTCTTTTCGGCCTTGTATTCCCCATTTTGGAGCAGCGTTTCCGGTTTTTTATTTATTCACATTTCCTTTGTCACAAAATTTTCTTACTTCACTCACAAAATACCTATTTAAAAAGCGAGGAGTTTTGTCTTTTCAAATCTTATGAGGATGGGAAGATATCAGTTGTAGAAGCATGATGTTTGGCGCATCGAGACTTTTATGGGAGGCACCTTTTGTTTTTTCTACCAAGACGGAATACATGGAAGATGGAGTGGTCCGATTCCTTGATTCTGTCTTTTTTCTACCAGCCAAGACTGGCCCACCATTGGAACCCGGATATACCAGAGGATAACGAATGCTTGCATCGGAAACGAACATTTGTGTTTTTCGTACTCCTCGTTTTTGTTTAATGCTATCACTGTCTTGGAAAGGCGCTGTCTTTTTACTGATAGAAGCGGGAAGAATGGCTATGGCTTGCACTTGTACTGGAACAGAGATACCTCTTATTACTTTTTATCATGACGGTCTGGATGGAGGAGTTGGTCTTTTTTTCCCTACAAGAAGGGAAACAAGACAAAGACAAGATGTCAATGGCATTTGACACTTGCTTACAGATTAGAGAAGAAGACATGGCTCAATAGCCACAGCGCATAAAGCATCGCTTTACATTGCGCACATACGTTTACTGAGGGAAGACGGCACCTCGCACAAAAAGATGCATCTGCCGATCATCCAATGAATGAAAGACAAACCATTTGAGATATCTCAACTCATACTACTTTACTCTCGTGTTCAACTTGCTATGTGACTTGGGTGATGCTGTGGAACAGACAGACAAGACGGTACTTTGGTGATGACTTCAGTGTCGTATCCTGGCACTACACTAACTTGACTCTTAGTGACATGACAGCTCAAGAGTCCAGGGCCCAGGCCGACTAGCTCTGGTCTACCGCAGCCGCTACGGCGCTCCCGTCTCGACCTGCAGGACTGCAGACTTGAACGGAAGCAGACAAAAGCAGCTTAACAGATGCAGATTATCACTTTAGCTATCCCCTGCTCCATGATATCAGATTGGTCAGATTCTTACATGCTTGTGCATCGTGGGGCGGGCGTTACAACCAACGCTTGTGAGAAAAAAGTAAAGAGAAAAAAATGGAAGAGAGAATGGGACAAAAAAAACAAGGCGAGAACGTGGCGGCCAATAAGCAGGGGTAGTCTTGTTAGGGCGAACGGCATGAGTTCTGGAATGGCTGTGTGGGGAGGAGGATGGACGAATAAGACACAAGAGTCACTGCAACAAGAAAAAGGTGAGGCGGGCTTTGGGAGGGTAGCGTGATATGTCCGAGACGATTATTGGGGCGATGGATTCTTGGGCAATCTTACAAGTTGTCAAGACTCAAGTTGGTGGTGGTGAGGTAGTTGATGGTGGATGGGAGGAAGCGAAGCTATTCACATCATCTATCATATTGCCGGTAACAGTATGGGCTGACGCGGATCTTGGCATTGTATGTATCACAATAACTGAGTTGGTTGTTGTAGTGACTGGTCAGGCAAAACTGCCGACTCGAGTCAACCTGACTCTGAGTTCTTGACTCTACTCCAAACTGTAAGTGAGACAATCAGGCATTGAGAATGGAACCGTTGGACTCTTGTGCATGTCCAGTAGAGTAAAGTGCTATGTCATATCATGTCTGACTGTCGCCCGCAGAATCAATAGTTCACCGCCGATCTAATCTAATCGCTACAAACTATCTGTAGAGGAATGTCTCAGGCAAAAGGAACAAGAACAAGAACCACACGGCAAAGACAACCCCATGTTTCGAGTATATTGATTCAAAGTTGCGCCCAGACTTCTCTTCCGTTCCGTTGCCTCTCGTTTACCGGTCTTCTCAGCGTTTTAATCTCCGAAAGCAGTTCATGGGCCACCCCAGGAATGTTTAATTGTTGGTTACAGAGCAGGGGGTGAAAGGAACTGTCAGATTTGAGGTCTGAGAGGCACAGTTACAGTAGGATAGAGTCATAATGAACGGACCACTCGGTGCACATTCCTCTGTTTCTATCCAAACTGTCTGCATGTCAAAGAAGGGATGTGATGATGTGATGGACTTTTCCATTAGTTCAACATGCGTAATCTTGTACCGTAATTCATTCCCGAGTGATTGTTTCCGGGGTACAAAGTCACAAGTTCAAAGTCAAAGCCACGAGGTTTTTCGCTTTCGCTTACTACAAGTTTTTGCCCTCTCTTTTCCTTTTACAGTTTCAGTCTAATTTCGGTTTCTTGTGCCTCAATGGGAAAAGAGGAAGGGGATTTCTTTCTTGGCAGGCGTGGCAGGCAAGGAAACTCTTGAACCAGCTGTCGATCATGGATTGGGGCGTGTAGCTAAGCTAGCTTCAGTCGGTTAAGTTGGGTACTGAGCGGAGGTCCGTGATTGCTTTTAAAATAGAGAAGCGAGGAATTTAGACTGATGGGTTCGGGGAGAGAGTCTGGCTGGAATGTTGGTGAAGCGTGGCAGGCAAGTATCACATCACGCCAGGGCTGAACTTTGTCGAGTTTAACTTGTGCCTAGTCTAAGGACAGCCAGTCTTGGCTTTCAGTCCATCACCAATAACAGTATCCGGAACACTTGGCTTTCAGTCTCGACGGATCGTCTACCTTGTGATTATAAATGAATGCAGTCAAAAAGAACCAACACAACTCAAGCCAACCCCCTGAAGACATATCAACTCTCATATAATCGCCAAACTCGGCAAGCAATTCATTTTAGTTTCCTATTGTCATGGCATGATTGGGTTGGTAAGGTATCCTTTGAAGGATGCAGATGCGCAAGCATAAGTCCTGCATCAGCATCCTAATACCCAACGCCAAGATGTAATCTAGAATACCTGACCTTTGACTTCGGCTTCTGATACTCGGTCCGAAGTCTGCTCGCAACTGTAGATCTGTGGCTACAGCCTTCCCTTCGGATGGCCCCGAACGTGGTAAACATGGACCTGTCCTGTCTATCAATATCAGCCCAAAAGCTAACCCAAGCCAACCCTTGCTGCTTTTCCATCTCCCGAACTTACAGTACATCATCGTGGCCTTAGGCTTTGTGGCTTCATCGAAAACGCCGCCCCTCTTCAAGGACAAGCCCCAAAGGCACGGATCCAAACTCAGCCTCTAGAGATTTTAGTCAACGGGCAGCGGCAACCATCGTCATTTGCTTCAGCTTGTTTTACGACTCATGAACATGTAAGCCAGTGGGACCAAGAGTCTGTTCTCGGCCCCAATAGCTCCTCAATAACAATTGCCGCGATGCCTCTAGCTAGGTTACTAAGCTTGCTGCTACTATCGTTAGGCTTTCATCTCTTTACGGACCGAAACTCTGTTTCTGCTCGATAGTTTCCTTAACAGGTGGGGATTGGCCATGTGTCACGTTTCAGTAGCCCACGAGTCAAGCCCAATGGATCGTCATTATAGCTCAAACTTGATGATATTTGACTTTCTAGGAGGATGGCTATGCTGGTGAGCTGAAAAAGAAAGTCCCTCTGACTAAAAGGCTTGGACCATGTGAACTCTCAATGCGAACAGTCACCGTCGTTTCACGAGATTTCGGGGAAAGGGAGATTAGCCAGGGCTGAAGGTTTCGTGATGGTTGGTTTGTTAGAGTTTGTGGTGTTGCGCGCGTTGTAACCCTTCAAGCTTTCGGCATCTCTGTTGGACAGCGGCTGAAAGACCTGTTAGTTTGAGCCCGCTGAACTCTTTTGCTACAAGTGAAACAACTAGGCCTTTTGATCTGAGGCTTTTGCGATGAAGTGTTTATTGCCGGGGGTGGTGTTGTAAGTGGCTGGCAACGCATGATGTCGAAAGGTTGGGGAAATGTCATCGGCTTTAGGCTGGGTTTATCGTGCATGAATCTATCGTGAAGTGGGATTGTTTACATTCAGGAGTAGAGTTTGGTGGTGACATCTTTGAGAGATGGAAGTGTGCTTCCGAGTGACATTCTTCAGGCAACTCGGCACGGTCGCTATCTGACTATGCAGATGTAAACATAGATTCGGTCTTAACTTGGGAGCGACGCATAATACGTTTCTTTCAGGTAAGCAATTGAGTTGCTTGGTCAGTCATTGAAGCCAGCCATTGTCTCATACTATGCATCATGATTGCGACAGATAGATGGATGTGAGGCTCTCTCCGATAACCTAATGGCAACCTCGAGGCTCGGGATTTGAAACCAATGATAGGATCTGATCTCATAACAAGCCATTCATTGTTGTTATTGATGCTGAGACTACAGTTGAGTTGTCCGATGCCAATCTGTGATGTATGTCCAAGTTGCACTTCTCCTGAGACAACGAGTAGGCAAGTCCGTTTTGTCGGACAAGCCATCATCGACCTATAGGCTATACCAGTAGAAGCCCCAGGGTGTCGGGGAACTGCTCAGTTACTCACAGATGTGTCTTGCAGTGAAGCAGTTGAGCGATTGATGTTGATTTGTCCAGTGTCAACGATTGATCTGTGTCTGGGTTGTGCTTCTCCTGAGACAACACTCCTGGGACGACAAGTAGGAAACTCTGCACTACAGAACCATTGAGCTGCAAATTCTAACCAGAAGAGATGCGTGTATTGAGTAACTTTTCAATGGCTCATACAGGTGGTTCGCTATGAGGATGTTAAGCTATTGCAGAGTGTCAAGTCCATATCAACAACGCCCCTATCATGAGAATGTCGGGGCCATAAGAATTGGCCGCCTAGAGCATAAGAGATGAAACAATTCGGTCACTTTATGGCTGCTAAGACTAGCACTTATGCTACTTTATTTTAGTAGCCTAAGCCTTAGAGGACATTTTTTCTTTTACCTAGAATATGTCTTTACGTTGCTCCTCAGATACAACCCATAATCCACGTCGGTCACTTATATCCTTTCATTTGCAGTACTGCAGTGGTATTACTATTAAACAACATAGCTTCTTATAATCTTTGAGCCTCATCGTGTATGATTGAGCTCTTCTTCCGACTTTTTGAACGCCTCGTGTAAGGGGATTTCAGATAGTGACACGATCTTAGTTTTCTTTACGAACTTCCAGATCAAGTACGCTGCAGTCACAAGAGGAATATCTCTGTACGCGTAGCAGTTAGTCATAGGTAACTTCGTATCTAGATGACAAGACTTACAGGTAGGAGGAGACAAAGCCGACGGGATCCCAGTTACCCTTGGTGAAGACTCTGAAGCCGCTCGTGAACAGGATGAGTAGCGTCATGGCCAAGCCCGCGCACGAAGAGTAGACTATAACTGTTAGCAGGGGCAATTAAATGATGCTGTAGTTACTTACAGGTCCAGGAGTTGTGCCAAGGGAGCCTTTCAATTTGGATGCCTTGCTTCTTCATCGCCAGTCGTAGTCGAATGTGATTAAACAGGATAGAAGCCCATGAGACCAATACTCCAGCCGCAGTCAAGTCGACCAGCCACCAGAATACTGTCATAGCTCCGTTGGATAAGCTCATGAAGCTGAGGAACATGAAGCAGGTGAAGAAAAGAACACAGACATAAGGTACACCCCACGAGGTCGTTCTGAGGAAAATCTGAGGCGCCTGTCGCTTGAGAGCTAGACCGTAGAGAACACGAGTGCCGGCTAGAAGACTTTGGTTTGAGGCCGACCATGCAGACGTTATGACAACAGCGTTGACGACGGATGGGATCGCAGGAATGCCAGCTGCAGAGGCCGCGATGACGAACGGACTTTGACCTGCGGATCCAGACTGGTTGTTGAGTCTCTCGTCGTCGCTTCGGACCAACATACCGACGATGAGAATGGCCAGGATGTAAAAGACGAGGATTCGGATAAAGACGTTCTTGCAAGCCTTGGGAATGGCTCGCTGCGGGTTCCTGGTCTCAGCAGCTGCCATAGCGATAGATTCCACTCCGGCAAAGGAGAAGACAGCACTGGTCATGACAGACCAATATCCAAGGAACTTGCCCCAGTTCCCTTTCGCAATATACTCAACGAAAGGTCCAGGGTTCTTCCAATACCTGAATCCAATGCGCTCTGTTCCAGGGATACCGCCCAAGTTGATGACCAAGCCCAAAATAATGAGGAAGACGACCTTTAGGGCAAGTTAGTTAAAAGCTTTGCATAGTTTAGAAGATTTTCATAATGACTTACCAGTAGAATCTTTAGAAGAGCAAACCAAAACTCCACCTCTCCAAAGATGCGTACAAAACAGAGTCCCACCACGGTCGTCAGAACGATGAAGATGACAATCCACACCGTCGGATTGAGATCAGTCCAGAACTCAAACAAAACACAGATAGCCGTGATCTCAGACGGAATAGACAAGACATTGCCGTACACAAGGTTCCATCCGATTGCGAACCCCCAAGCTGGATCAACAAGAAACTCAGCATGTCGCACAAACGCTCCGGTGACTGGTAACAACGCAGCGACTTCTCCCAACGCAAACTGCACAGCGCATACAACAAGACCAATAGTCGCATAACCCAGCAGTGCACCTAAAGGACCGCCTGTTTGGACAGACTGGCCTAGACCGAGGAAGAGACCTGTTCCAATGGCGCCCGCAATACCCAGCATGGACAGATGCCTCTCATGAAGACCGCGCTGAAGATTCTCTTCTTCTGTGACTGTGACGAGATTGGCATCATGATTCTCATTCCCCTGAAGCACCGTCGCTTCGACATCTGCGGTAGCTGGCGTTGGCTTAACGCCGTCGTGAGTATCGGCGCTCATCCTGACGCCTCCGATCTTTTCGAGATATGCAACTTTTGAGGATCTAGATCTGTTGCGAGGAACGAAGAGATGTAAGCTAGAAGAGATCCCTTATCATCGCCATTCTGATAGACAATGGTGCAATGACCGGGGTGATAATCAACCTCGGATATCGGCAGACATTTTTTTATTGTCGCAATTTTTTAAATTCGCTCGCGGATGTAGTTTCTCTTTTGATACATAGCGGTTAAGGGAAGTGGGTTTTGGACTCCGTTTAAGGGAAGATGGAAAAGTTAATTTTGTTCTAGAAGGCGTGATGGTGATCTCTTTATCGTCGTGTTCTGGTTACCCTGTACTGCTGTCGACAACATCATTCTTCTAAGTCGTTTGTCCTTAAACTCTAAGGATAGTAAAATTCCAGCGTATGAGTCAAATGAAACGATATAAAGTGAGTCATGACTGTCTCTTATGTTGCCTTAGCATTGCGTAGTATTGTATTAATCCCATGCGAAAATGAAACGGCGCGAACAGTTGACGATGCGAAAAAACAGATCAAGTTCAACTACAGACGAGGACATTAATCTCACATCGTTCTGTACAGATTGCAATGCAAATAACTTGAGCTCTTAGAGCTCGTTAGCACTAATCTGAGACACATTTGTTGAGTAAAAAGGAGTGAGACGCGCAAGTCTAATTACTGATCTTGGGGATGAATGACAGCAAGGATGGACGTTGTCACTGATAAACTGACCACGATGGAGCGATGACTCGGCTCGATTCTGACAAGAACAGTTGTCTAAGGTCTCTGGATAAGCGAGAGTGAGATTTGCCTAGTATTCCCATCATGTCTTTTGAGGATATCCCGGTGTGCATGTCTTATGCATTGCCACTTCATGGCATGATTTATATTGACAATGCTACACGCAACAGATAATGGCAGACAACATCCTCCTGAGACACCAGGGTAGAATTATAATGTCTAACCATTTATGATACTATACATGATAGCTGGGCCTTGGCGGTGAACCCCCTGTTCAGGGCACTTGGGACATTCAAAAACTCGGAAGAGGATCACGAGATGGTACAATAAGAAATACGTTTGTATAATCACCAAGTCTCATTGGAGTCAGAGGCATTATAAAATATATAAGGAGCCGTAGGAAATCCACATCAAGCTGGTAGTTTAACAACCACCAGTGCTGCAACCACCACCGCCGCCATCACCGCCGCTACAAACACCACCACCTCCGCCATCACCGATCAAAGCACCAGTGTTGAAAACACCACCGCCTCCCGCACCATTTCCACCCTAAGAACTCCCTCTACGCTTACCAGAGGCGTAAGCGTGTGATCGTGTTTTCCAGCACCAAATGCAAGAGCACACAGTAACGGTAAATATAATACCTAACGCCGCACTGAGAGCTACTATGCAAGCTATTCCGAGTCTGTCGGGGAGACTCAGCTTCTCGAGTGAACAATTGCGTAAAGCAACCGATGAGTTCCCGCAAGCGGGCATGGTGATATGATCTCCCGTCTGGGCGATTAGCTCGAACGCAGGAAGGTTGGGTTCTTGTGCAGTATCGACCTCAGGCAACGTTGCGTTGTCGAAGTACTTGGCGACGATATTCTCGGTGCAGTCAGAAGAATGGAATAAAAAAGAATGCTGCGAACTAATTAGTATAATCGTGACCTGACTGCAGAGGATTGACTTACACTGACACCCTTATGAACGACGATTCGACTTTCTGGAAACCGAGCAGAAACGTCTCAAGTCGAGATCAAGGGAGTGGCGGGATCGTGTGCTGGATTGGCAATAAGAACAGGATGTTTTGTCTTCACACGGCGGAATGTGTTGGCATCAAATGATGACAGAACCTATATTGGATGGTATTGAATATTGAGTAGAGGATGATGTATTGGAGATGATGCAAATGGATAGTTCGTAAAGTCTCGACGGACATTTGGGCTTAAGAAAGAGAGTGAAACACTGTCAGGCAGTCTCGACCTTAGGTAGGCTGCCCAACTCCAGACAGTCGGCATTGAACAGGGAAACAAAAATAGAAGGTACTAGCCGCGAGTTGGCTCTTTGGGGTTCCGCAGAGGGAAAGCACACCAGAAAAAAAGCATGACAGGCAGGGGAGTCGTCGTCGAACGTCAGTCTTGTCACAGATAAGGGTCCCTCGAGTAAGAATTTCACGACGAACGAGGCACTTGTACACCAAAGGGACACCGCAGGCCATCACCGCCCATGGTTTTCTGACTCTCCTTTGCGTATGGGAAGCTCAACTGGACCAGAACCTTTCTTTTTGCACCTCTATATTATGAGCCTGTCTTCGGATATATCTGTCCTCCATCTCCAGAAACAAACAACCTCTATGGTGCTTCGTGAACCCTCGCCTCGCTCGATAACTCTGGTTTTGCCGTAGCCTGGCTCGCAGGCGATGAAGAAAGTTGGTAGCTTTGAGGGTAAGCAACCTGCTGCTGTTGAATCGGTTGCTGATCAACGTAATTCTCGGTGGTCTGCTGATACGCCGCAGCGTCTTTGCCGTTTCGCGATCGCTTCCAGAAGAAGAACCCGAGACCCGCGAGTAATAATGCGCCGGCGATTGCTCCGACAGCGATTCCTGCTCCAGCTCCTGCGGAGAGTCCTCCCGAATCTGTGCCGTCAGACATGTCGTCGTCGGTTCCCAGAGTGACGTTGAACATTTGTGAAATGGCCACAGGGTCCTCTCCCTTTACATCCTCCTGTTTGAACAACTGGAACCAGAAGACACAGTCGGCGCCATCCATAGCATCTTCCTGAAATCCATTTCGAGCCGTAAAGTCCGCCACCCAATGGCTGCTTCTATCCGTGGTATTATCTGGCATCTCAATTAGGTTCGTCCAGAAAGCACATCATAGATGTTGTACTCACAATCGAGCATGTATACTAATTCCGATCCATTGGCAAGGATCTGGGAGACTCCCAAGCTCAACGACGTAACATCAGTCCTCCATTTGACGTTGATGCTATCTCCAACTTTATAAACTTGGTTGTTGTCCGCACTGGCCGTTTCGTCCAAGTTTCCGGGGTAGACGAATAACGTCACGCATTGGACGTAAGTAACGAAGCTGAGAAGTGAGACCAGAGGTCTTAGAAGAGAACGCATCGTGAAGGATCTCGAAAGAGGGTTGACAAGCAAGCACAGACACAAAGGAGAAGGAAAAACAGAGAACCACGCACTCAAGCAAACAGATGGGGGCGAAGGGGGCATCTCTTCCTTTTAATGGCACGAGGCTAGCCCTGTCTTTTTGTCGATCCCAGTTGTTGACGTTTCATCCCCGTCCAGAGGATCTTCATCCCGGTTAGAGTTGCGGTCTCTCGCCTTGCCGACTGGAGATGCCCAAGCTCGAAGCACAAAAAAGAAGAAGCAGGCATCTTCCTTCCATCAATGGTAGAATTACTTGGTTATTCTGTCTCTTACTTTTATAGTCAAGTTTTCTGCTATTCTGAGGGTCTCGTCAATCCTGATAATGATAAGGTTGTGGATATCGTATGGATCCGATACTACATCAAGAGGCTGAAAGGAAATCTCCGATACTTTCAGGTGACTGTGATTGTAATTGCAGGACGAAACAAATAGAATCTCTTAAATGTTTGCATTGAAGTTACTAAAGCTTTAAATATTGTAATCTAGAGTAACGACTTCATGAAGTTATCGTGTGTTTACCTCTCCGCCAAGTTAGCCGACATCCGAGCCAAGCTGTCAAAGCGTGGACCCAGGAAAGCACAGCCATGCTTTTCTCGCCTATCATCTCCATAACAGCCAAAATCGCTTGCGCGTTTGAGTTCCGCAAAGGATTGAAATGCTTGTCAAAGCTCCAGAAAATGGTCTTGACCGGGAAATCCCTGCTCTCGAATGAGATTACCTCCATTCTTGGACTTGACTTCCTTATAGGGCGACCATTGCACCAGACTAGCAGTATGAGGAATTGTATAAGCCATGGGGGATTGTTAGCCCGATTCCTTTGGATGGGGTATCCTCGGGGTATTATGAATTCGTGCTGATGTTGGAATCTAAAGTTGTATTTTTGGGTTGTAAGTAGACAGCTGGGTTGATGTAGCTTCAATTACCGGTATAACCCCAGACCTGGTATGATATCGCATAAAATGCAATGACAGCAAGCTATAGCACAAAGATAAAGCATGCAAATTGCTGCAACTGAAAAAAACCCAATGTTGTCAAGAAATGCGGCAGTTCCTTCCATCATCTTAGACTCAAGACCAAGAGCCAGACTGAACATATCTCAATCCAAGTAAAACAAACGACCATCCGCACTTTCTTCTTGATCACTCTCTTCTTCTTCTCCTCCACGATTCTGATTCCTGGCCTGCTCCATCCTAGTTTGTACCTCCTGAAGAAGAACTAATGCAAGGAGCATCAAGATAGGTCTCACATAGGATCTGTTAGTCGTCACTCCATAAACAAGTTAATGGGGGTTCACATACGCTGCAAACATCACCAGTACAAGTGCGAATATGCGTCTGAATCCATGGCCGATTATCGAACAGACGACGAATTGATGTGCGGTTTCCATCGTGGTATAGGTTCTTTCTTTGATAGGCTTGACTATCGTAAGGTGTGGTGGTTATGGTTAACGATGAGAAGGGCTCGAGGAGGTGATATCGAAAGGCACGATCAAAAGGATCTTTGGTGGTCAAGACGGACAGAATTGTTCCAAAACAGAACTTGATGGTTCTTATAGAAAGATGCGCATCATCTGAACTCAAAGTTCGATACATAACTGACGCGCATGCTCGAAAGTATATGGTTTGCGACAAACTTACATCGGAAAGACTTCAACCATGGAACTGCAGTATTTACGAAAAGTAACTTTAATCCTCATGGACTCAAGGCAAGAGATCAATGTAAACGTATATGCACGCAGTGAGACATGTTCATGCGCCGATAGGGAGTAAATAGAGCCCAGCGTCTCTATAATAAGAACTTTAGTGAACAGTCTGTACTGAAGTAAAAAGATGTTGTGTATTCCCTCAATATCCGGAAAACAGCCCTTTCTATCTGATGTGGCACTGGTAGCCTTCTAATGCAACCATCTTGATATATAGCCTCGCTATGCTTTAACGAAAGAAAGAAAAGATAAAATCACAATGTAAGAAAACAGTCCAACGGGGCATATCCAGCGCCCCCGAGAGGCGAGTATACTGGAAGGTATCTATCAAGTGAGCATAAGGGACGAAATAGTTTAGTCACCTTATGCGAGTTTAGACTAGCATGGGCATAGCCTTAGAGGACAATTCTTCTGTTATTCAATTGCGAGTCGGCTACTCAAGATGCTGGTGAGATTCGCGCGAGCGAGTTCGCGTGGTGGTAGTCTCGTCGCCCATTGATTTCTCGGTCGGCAAGACAATGGCGCGATCCAAAGCGTAGGGGAGTCCACGATGACGCCCGCGCATCATCATGGCGCAAATGACGAGTTTACTGAATGTTGTAAATTCGGTGCAAAAAGACGCATTGATCGTAGGGTATCCTAAACTCAAGCCGACGTTGCAACTGTCGAAAGGTTAGTGCTGGAAATAACGGCAGAGGATCGCACTTACTATGCCGACACGCCCTCGAATACGATGGGCCACATTGCGAAAGCCTATCATTGTAAGCACTGCGCTGTATACTAGAGCTGAGGGAAGTACTTACTGGGTCGTTTCCGTCCATAACCTTCTGGTGCTCAGCTATAGTAATGCAGAAAAGCCCAAGGCAAATGTACCATAGATCGAAACTGAGCTGGTTTCGCAGATGGGTCAAAAAATAAGAACTGCCGTTCTCCTCATCTAGTTCCCGCTCATCTTCGTCGTAGAGCCCAAGGGAGCGTTCTTCGTAGGTATTGGAAGATCGAACAACAATGGAAATAGGATAGACGGAAACGTACATCATGACTAATAAAGCCATTTGTACTGCTGGGTTGACGTTGGCAAGATTGAAGGTTGCGGTACCAGTGTGTCGCGAACTGACGGCCTGAAAAACAGCAGCACAAAATCTCTGCCAACCGGGAAGGACTGTGACAGTAGGGTTGTCCAAGTCAAGAAGGATGATGAAGAGAATATCAGCGACGTTAAGGAGGGTTAGAATACCAAACAACGCCCAAGTCGGTCCGCTAGGGAACAGCAAGGTGTAGCATCGACGTGGATGATTGAGGAGAAAGTGCAATGACTCCTGAATCGAGGACTTTTTCGGGAAGACCTTTGATGCAGACCAGATGACAAGACGTAGCATAATAGGGTAAAAGGTATGCCCAGCGAGCGCTAGGGCACTCATGATGAGCAATGGAGCAGGAGCATCGTTGAAGGAAATCATTGAGTCGGGAGTCAATGTGAAACCCAAATTGGAGACCATAGTTTGAGCGGAAAAGATGGCCCTGTAGTGGATGAGAAATGCACATGATCATCGACGAAGGAGGAGACTTACCACCAGATACTGTTTTGCCCAACCTCAGCGATGTAGTCAACGTACTTGCTGGGTGCATGTCTGATCCATCCTATTAGGCAGACAGCGCCCAGGAGGTGAAGGAATACATAATATCCTATGCGCATTAGTCTTGTACCTATCGATAGAGCACTTCAAGACCTACCAATGATGATTTTGAGGAGCAGCTTCAAGCTTTTGTATTCAATACCACCAAGCTCGTCTCGATCTTCCGATGACAAGTGACGGAAAGTAGAGTTTCGCCCGATGGTCACCTCACGCGACAAGCGTGGGAAATCTCCTACAGCAAGGGTCGGCGCTCTGGCTAACGGACGCTCCTTAGGGCCCTGAGCAGTGTTGCCGATAACAAACAGCGAGGAGGCAACGGTAGCGACACGTTCTACCGAACGAACTTGAGCCAGACTGAGACCAGCACTGCGCCGGCGGCGAAGGGTTCCGATGGGATTGGAAAAAGAGCGAGGGACAGGTTCGATGAAGTCATCTATATGGGCGATTAGTACACGACACATGGATATGGTATTGGTGAGATATCCCCGTACCGTCTTGTGTATCTCTACTGAATCGTCGACCACTATTAAGTTCGACGAATGGCAGCCCTAGAAATGTCAGTTGAGTATAGGAGATAATTGAGGATACGTACCCTGATCACGAGCACGAGGCCCAGGGATATATAGAGTAGAATCCTGCTGTTCGCGCCGAGGATGATGATCGGTTGAAGGGTCAAATGTGATCTTTGTTCCCTGCTGATCATTCTCTCGATCAGTTATCTTATCGTCATTAACGAGAGATGTTTCGTTTTCCACGGAGCGTTGGGATTGATGATCGGGAGCTGGGACCGTTTGACTGCGACCCTCAATTCGTGGAAGTCCATCTTTGCCTGCGACATTCCTAGGTGCATGGTCCGTAACTGCTCGCACAATACTAGGTCGATGTTCAGCTGGCTCCGAAATAGGAAGCTCAGCACCGATTTCAGGGTCTTCTTTGGGATCTGGATCCGCAGCTCTACGTCGATTCACAAGAGCGGGCGCTATGTCGAGAACATCAGCAACACTATCGCAGAAATAGGCAAAGGGATGAACTGACCGGCCTTCTTAAGGTACCTCCGAAACCAAACTAGTCTGACGACGACCACTATGATATTTATAGTAACGGTATTGCAAACAAGGGGTATAAAGTAGAGGTATAGCTGCTGGTACGTTCTGAGGACAGGGACATCGACACTGGATTGGTTAGTTGCCCGTGATCATCACAAGCGTTGTAGAAAGTGGCTCACGTTGTCAATCCGGTAACGGTCGAGGCGCTAACCCCAAGGAAATAAGCATCTATTGCGCTGAGTTTACCGTTGGGATATATAAAAAGGAAGCTGGATAGACCCATGCAAATGATGTATATATCTGTGTGTCGCCAAGAAGAGTGGTTGTCAGCCGCATCGCATCTTGCATTTTCGATACACCAGACAAAGGAACAGCTCGCTACTCACAATGCAACTTGACGAAATTGAGGTTTGGGCGCCACATGGTTCGTCGTGTTTGGCGTCAGACGCCGGGGACGACTGGTAACCCTGAGAGAGTAACGATGTTTCAGAGCGGTGCCGTTTGCGAACCGTTGAAGGGTGTAGAGTTTGGATATGGTGCTGTGCCGTTCCGGGGGATGAAGAGGGGAGTGAGTTGGTCTGCAACCTACTCCTTCGAGGAAAAGAGAGCGAGCGGGTAGTGTTTGAACGAATCACTGCCAAGCCGAGGGGCCGTGATCCGATGACAACGTTGAAGACATCTGTGAAAAGCGGATAAGATAGGTCAGGTCGGCAGTGGGTGCATGCACGCAGAATGAATCAATCGAGGCCAAGGAAAGGTGACAATAGAAAGCCCCCCAAGCCCTTGAACGATGTGGCTGCACATGCCCGGTCACTGCGGCAGCATTGCCACGGGTACTGAACCTCCAATTTCCCGCATCGTATACTATTGTACGGTCAGCTCGGAACATAAGCTTAAGCTGTTAGGACAGGGGAGTAGCGGTAAAGAGACCCTGAAATGAACCAAGAGGAGACGCTGGCTTCGCGATTCCTGATTAGGCTTGGATGATCAGATGCCACAGCTCGATAAGACCCTGCTTAGCCTTTCTGGGCAGTGGCAGTGCAGCCAGTTGCAAGTTACGAGCCATCCATAGAGAATCTGGCGTATAAAATCACATGCTTGACATGATTAATGCCGATGTCAGTAGATTAAGTGTCGATTTTTCTTGGAAGAGAGAGTCAGCGATGCAGGGTATTGGTATAGCACTCGTAGGCAGTAGTCATTCAGGCCTGTAACCTCTGAAACAAAGGAGAGCATCGCCCTAGTGAATGTTTTGACTTCCATGGAATCATGATAAGCATTCGCCTGGGGCGCTAACAACAAAACGACGTTAGATAAAATGTCTAAACTAATAAACGCCAAGCTCAGATGCCAAGCTCCAACCCCAGATCAACTGCAAGTGCTCGCAAGCAGCTGGGGAAGGATAAATTATGTCATAGGCTAGACCCAATTAGGAGACACCACTCTAAAACGTTGACGTGACGCGCGCGTCGCAACACGAGATCAAGACTGTATCATACATCATGGAATTTGAGTAAACAACAAATTCATTTTCCCCCAATTCATATTCAATCCTTTCAATGTTAATGACAAACACAAATAATCTCTAAATATGGATTTCAACTTTGGGCAGGACCCTTCTTCGGGCTCCGGTTCTCGTTCTAACTGGCTTGGTTCTGGTCATCGGGTCGAAATGTCAAATTCATCCCACAATGCGCCTAACGCGATGCCAGATGATGATATCTCTTTCGCCGAGTCATATCGACCTGAGGCTTCTCCTTTGTTCAATCCGGTTTATATGCCTCGCGATACCACTACTGAAGCTACACCTTCCCATGGAATGAGCCCTGGACCTGCCCCTACTTGGCCTTGGCAGCGCGATGCCGACAACACATTGAATAGCGATAACTTCGACTCAACCGATGTTTCTGCCTTACCGGAGCAACCCACGCGCTTTTCCTCCTCTCCAGAAAAGCCTGCGGCACAGGAACCCGAGGAATCTGCTGATGCACAGAATGTTATTTCCCCCGAACGCGCTGCGTCTTCGTCGTTCGAACGTTCAACTATCGGCATTCAGGGAGGCTCTATTGTTCAGCAGGATGACGAAGAGGAGGAAATTCTGCGAGTCGAGAGCGACATCAGCCCACCTGTCGAAGAGTCCCGAGTCGAGATTTATGAGCACAACGAGACAACCATTATTCAATCATCAGAGAAGCAACCCGATGAAATCCCCACACAACAAGAGCGTGACAGCGGAGTTACACCAGGCGAGGCCGAACGCGTTGAAGAGACACCCACCGAAACACCAGCTGAGCCGCTGAGTGATGCTGATAACACTGCCAAAGGCCAAGAAACTCCTGCAAAGGAAGCATCGGGGTCACCGGAGGTCATTCCAGCCCCAGCAGCAGGTCCTGGTAAGCTCAGGTCCGCATTGCTTTCCGTAGGAAGGGGAATAATGAAGCGCATGTCTGCACCCCCACCTGTCCTGGCTGCGACTTCCCCACAAGATGATTCACAAGCCAGAGCTAGGTCCACAGAGCCTGAGCAACAGCCCGGAACGGGAACCTCGACACCGTCCCTTGTTGTTGAGCTTAAGAAGATGTCAGAGTCTGAAAAGGAGGCTTTTGTTGAAATGTCCGAGGATGAGGAAGAAACTGCACCTGCTGAGGATCCTGCTCCCAAATCCGCTGCCAAGCGAGGTCGACCTAGCAAACAGAGTCTTCTCGGTAAGGCTACAGAGTCTGCCAAGAAGCCAGTTCGTGCGCGTCGCAGCATTGCTTCTGCACCTGCATCGCCTGCAGTCAAGAAGGCTCCTGCATCAGCCGCAAAACGCGGTCGTAAGTCTATGCCAGCGAGTGTCACTGTTGATGAAACCCCTAAGAAGCGAGGACGACCACGAAAGAGTGATGTTGTAGCTACTCCAGCTCAACCACCAAGCACAGCAAAGAGAGGCCGACCAAGGAAATCCGTCGCCACCCCAATCGTCGTTCCCAGCGCATCAAAGCCTTTGTCCGCGAGAGGTCGCCGAGTTGCCAGTGCCAGCAAGGCCGTCGCCACGCCTAGAAGGTTTACCTCCGTGCGTACCCCCAAGACAGCCATTGGACTGAAGGCAGCTGCAACTCCCACGTCGACCCCTAGGCCGCGTGGAAGGCCACCCAAGAACCCCAGACCTGCAGAAGAAGCTGAACCAGAAGTTGAGGAGCCCAAGCGCGCCGGGCGTGCGAGCCGAACTTCAAATGCGACCGAGGATGTTCCTTCCGCTAAGAAGGCCACTCGTGCTGTAAAGCCTCGTGTTGTTCCCTCCCCTGCCAAGCGGGGTCGAGCAACAAGGAATGCTGCATCTGCTTCTTCTCCCAAAACTGAAACTCCAGTAGCTACAAAACGAGGACGCCGAGCTGCCGCAGAGCCCAAGGAGGAAGCTCCAGCTGAGACACCTAAGCGACGCGGTCGCCCTGCCGCCAAGGTCGAGGCACCGGCAGCTGAAGAACCGGCATCCGAGCCCAAGACCCGAAAGCGTGGTCGTGCGGCAGCCACTGAAGATACTCCAGCTGAGGAACCAGCATCCAAGAGACGTGGCCGAGCAGCCAAGTCTGCTCCCGAGGAGGAACCCGCACCAGCTCCCAAACGACGTGGTCGTGCTGCTGCCTCGAAGGCCTCCGAAGAGGTTGCAACTGAGCCTGCGACAACGAAGAAGCGCGGAGTAGCTAAGACTGCCTCGAAGATGGCCGAAAATGCTGCTTCCGGGCCTGAATTGGCTCCTAAGAAGCGAGGTCGCGCAGCAGCTGCAGCGAAGGCTACCGACGATGCACCAGCCGAGACTACCACCAAGCGCGGCCGTGCAAAGCGATCTGCTCCCGAACCAGAGCCCGAGGTTGAGACGCCTGAGCCCACTACCAAGAAGCGACGCACAACACGCAAAGCTGAGGAGCCTGCCCCTGCTAAGGCAACCAAGGCCGCTTCGGGTAAGAAGCTTGGACGACCGGCAAAGGCTACCAAGGAAGCCGCCGAGAAAACAGCACCCAAGCGTGGCAAGTCTACACGCACCAAGGCTGCCGAGCCCGCTCCTGTTGAAGAGGCACCCAAACCCGCCAAGCGTGGTCGAGGTGCCGCAAAGAAGGCAGCAGAGCCAGTCGCGGAAGCTGAGGCTGAAAAGCCCAAGGCTCGTGGACGACCCGCAAAGGCAAAGTCTGGAAAGGGCGAGCTTCCAAGCTCCAAGAATGAGGATGCCCCCGCGACGAAGCGTGGCCGAGGTGCCACAGCCACCAAGGCCAAGGCTGCCGCCCCTACTAAAGTAACGAAGACTACTGTTACCAAAGTGACCAAGGCTGCTGCTCCAGCCAAGACAGGCAGGGCGGCACAAACTGGCGTTCGAAGGGGACTGCGATCAAGGGGTTAAACTGACGACTTTTGATATGTTGATGCACAAAACTGGGCTGGGTTGTAACTCATCAATGGGTGGTTTTATGTTTTTCTGTTATAAGGTACGGTAGACTATGGCATTCGCGAAGATCATTGTTGGAATGGGATGGGATGGGTATTATGATTAGGAGCACTTGTAAAATACACATGGAATAAGAAGTCACATTTGTACGATGTCTTGAAGAGTTTAAAAATGCACACTTGTTCATAATAGCTTCCAATGTCGCGAATCTTTGCGAGTACTAATCTAGATCCCAGCTTAAACCACGACACGTAGGTCAAACATGTATATTCCCATTATCTATCTACCGTTGGGGTATTAGAAGAAGAATTGGTCACCGACAGCATAAGAGACGAAACTATTTGCTCACATACAGGACATTTCTTCCGTTACCCGCCTGTATCGCTAACACACAATCGAAACAGATCACCAAAGAAGGCTATCTGGAGGTTAAAAGGAAAACGCCCATGCAAATCAGTCGTAAAGGGACTGATCAACATCGCCATCTTTGTTCGCAAGTGGGCTTGTCGTCTTGATAGAATTCTCCAATCGCGAGAGCGTCATGGTATACCGTTTGTATCCACACCAGCTACGTGCCATCTTGACAGCAGTCTTGATCTCACGTCCGTTGAGTTGCCACAGTGAAAGCTCTGTAATATCTTCATCGTCGAGTGGTTTGTCATCGTAGCTCGTGCCAATATCCCTCTCAGCACCTTCGTCCGTGTTGCTGTTTCTTGGTGTGGTGGATCCAGTGTTGAGAGACTCGTCGTTAACGTCCGTGACTCTGTCGTTCTCTGGCACAAGCTGGAGGAACTTGCACCAGACGGCCTCGCGAGCCTTGCGGTCGAGAGACTCGAAGCGAAGATGCAGGCTGGCTCGGCTGCGGAACGCAGTATCAATGGTTTGATATAAGTTGGTCGTCAAAAAGATGATGCCACGGAAATACTCGAGCTCACGGAGGAAAATGCTGACGAGTTCGTTGCGGTGAATATCGTTGGGACTGCGTTCCGCCATAAAGACATCTGCCTCATCAAGGAGGACAACAGCATTCCACTCGGTCGCCATCTCAAAAACACGTTTGAGGTTGGCGCCCAGAGTATCAGCGCTAATACCCAAATCCTCGGCTTGCAGATAAAACAGCGGACGACGGGCACGGTCTGCGATGGCTTCAGCCATGAGAGTCTTACCCGTACCAGGGGGGCCGGACAGCAACATGATGAGACCTTGGCCCTTGCCGACGATGACATCCCCCATAGCTGTGGATGTACCATTGGCCAAACTGTGATTCTCGACGAAAGATAGGACAAGATCCTTCTGTTGATGGTCAAAGACGAGATGGTCGTAGGCGTTATCGTTCCACACAATTGGCTCGATATCTTCTACAAAGAACTGAGCTAGCAATCATTTGTTAGCATTATGAACTCATGTATCTCAATAATAGTCTTACTCCAGATCTTATTCTTCAACGCATATCCGCTAATGAGCTCGGATATGAAAGCAATGTCGTTTGGCTTTTCCAGAAGTCTCTCCTTGTTCAAAGTTCGATCCTCTTTAGAGATCCTTTTTTGCTGGTTCTTGAAACATTTGTCCTCTGCTTTGATAACATCTTGGCTTAGACTGGTGCTGGTTTGCGGCTCATGTACCGCTTCAATGTCGGGGTCTTGGTCCTCGCGCTTCCCTTGGGCTAGATGATATGTGTTGTACCCTGCAACATCAACTAAGATGCGACCTTCCACATTGTGCTTCGTGTATCCCATGATCCCCGGTTCAAGTGAAATTCCACTGTAGGAGCAGTATGACAACCCCTGCAAATCAAGAGCCTTTCTACCTCGCGCCAGCAGGTGGTCCTGGATAGAGGCTTGATCTGGATGCATGTCGAAAGGGTAATGTCGAAGTTCACGGCTCGGCTTGTTGCCAACGAAGGCCTCAATAGTCAATTCCTTCTTTGTCCAAATGAATCGTTTTCCATTGAAAGATATAACTTTGGAGTTAACGACGAGCTCATTAACACCATCCTTGCGCCTATACTCGGTGTTATCTACCTTGGCGATGAACTCCGAGTTTATCCCATAACTGTAGATTGTCGAATCCCTAGGGAATAATGTCCAGGCAATCTGATAGTCAATCAGACCCTTATCAAGCAAATGGTGTCGTTTGATCTTGAGATCACGGAAACATTCATCAAGGACTCTGATGAGGAGCTGCATATATCCTTTGAGAGGGTTGTCCTTGTTTGTCTCCTGATATAAGTCTCTGATGGCATCTTGACAAAACCAAAGAGGGCGAAAGGGTGCCTTGAATGTCGCTATATCATGAACGTTGAGAATGAGGTTCTCCTTCTTTAGAATTGGTTCAAGGGCGCTAACCAGGAGAGGGTTCTGGACATCGATTCTGTGGTACTTGAGAGCAAAGCGGCCGGACACTTGGTCTCTGTCGTTGTCTTTGACCTTGTAAACTCTGATGGCAACACGGTCGCGAGCTTTGATGACAGCCTTGGAGATTGGCTTGGGCGGAAAGGTTCTCCAATCGAAGTCACGCATTCCATCAGATCTCTTGCCCTCGTAAAGAGTTTGGATGACTGGGTCGGTACCAAAAGTAGCATCTTTGCTGGTGATGTCCTCGATATCTTCCTCCTCATATCCTCTCTCGACGTCGACTGGTACGTCGAGAGGGGACTTCTTGCGGGGTAGAAGTTTGCATTTGCATTTCCATGCGACATCTGAAATGGCATCTCCGATGAATCCGAGCATTTTGAAGTGAGATCCTGTTGGGCAGGAACCTAAAGATGCGGAAGAGCTGGGAGATGTATATGAGAAAGAGCTCGTCGTAGAGGACAATGGTCTTCGTGAGAGAAAGGCCATATTTGACCATATGATAGCTTCTTATAGGAAGCATAGATAGTCCTAGAGTAGAAATTGGAAAAACGAAAGTCTGGGACACGCTTTATAAACGCAGGACTGGTCTTGATGCAGGGAGCCTGGACGGTACTGGCCAAAGAGGTAGAAACGCATAGCGAATGGAACTCCAGTTGGCTTTGTTGATCAATAGGCGCTTATGAGAGCCGTAAATGAAGCCCACATCATGTCGCATGTATGACAGTCCACAGGAAGCCGTTATTGATGAGGCTTGGATTGGTTGAAGGGATGGGAAGCCTGCGGGTGAACAAAGAACAAATGACGTCTATACCATGCATAGATAGGTAGCTTAGAATTCCGATTTGTCGTACGCAATGTGAGAACTGAGAGATGATGAGCTATGAAAACTGTTCTGGTGTAGGACTTGTAGGCGTCTGTCTGCCTTAGAGTCCTTCCCGGACCCATCAATGGAGAGATCGCTCTCACCTTTCCACAGCCTTACAGGCAGCCTGGCCAGCTACACTTTCCAGCTTTTGTAGTTGTCTTGTCGCACAGTAAGACGAGCTGTTGATAGGCGTCATGATAGTGCTTTGTCGGAATTCCAGACTTGACCTTGTATGTATGCTCAGTACTACGAAGTCCAGGATTACCCTGCCGTTTCTCAGTGAGACGTACCCTGCAGAAGTGGCCCCTGGATTGAACAGCGACAAGATCTAAGCAAGTGTCACTTTGCGTAATGAGGTGCGGACACCTTGAGTGAGCTCAGGATGTTCGGGCGTAGACCTCAATTTTACTGATGAGTAGACGAAGAACCCCAAGATGGCCTCTCTGCAAGTGGACAAGAGCTATATTAAAGTCATTTAATTCAACAAGCGGGTTTAGCTCAGTTGGGAGAGCGTCAGACTGAAGTCAAACTTCAATCATCTACCGATATCTGAAGGTCGTGTGTTCGATCCACACAAACCGCATGTTCTTTTCTTTTGGCCTACTCCATTGTGGATCCTCTTTTTTTTTTGCTGGTCCACCACACATTAAAGTGTTTGTTGAGATAAAAGTGTTCAGCGAATTGACTAGCATTGCGGTCATATCTTTTGCCGTAAGAGGAGGAGCGCATTGGTTAGTTGGTGGTGAAACTGGGAATAGCTTCAAGACGCATCTGACGCCTAGATTGACCCGCCTCCATCACTGACTGGAACCGCCTACTCACGATCAAAACTTGACCATCTAAAACCAACTAGAGAAGCCCAAGAGATGTAATTGCTATTTGAGGTCGGGCTGCCAGGTTGTTCACTTGTTGCTTTGAGCTCTTATCCATGAGCGAGCGAGTAGCTGCAGCTCACCCCAAGCTGTTACGCACCACCCTGCTGCTGAAGAACTTACACAGACACATACCATCAACGACGGCAGTCTCGCAAAAGTCCTCCATATGGTCAGACCAACGCAATGGTCTGTATGAGCGACAGGTGAACATGGTCAACCATCGGCGTACCTCAATGAGGATACCATGTATGCATGCACCACCCAAAGTACCAAACGCGGGGAACATTCTGCGACAAGGCTGGAACCTATCACTTTTCTGATTCCTCTAAATCACTTGCAGAATGGACCAGACCATGGGGTACATATCGTGGTGCAGCTTGCCGGCGGTGTTGAAAGGTCATCTTTATTCCCAAGAAAGGACCATGAGCACAGACGGCTGTACAACCAACAATTCCGGGACGTCCTGGGCTGGCAGAAGTCATGCGATGATGATTGCACATATTGATGAGAGTTGTAAGAGACCTCGACGTACGTCACCAGGATACGCTGAGCACCTTGACGTGCGAAGAGATGACGCCGCAGAATGAGTGAGCAGGAGGATGGCCGTTAACAATAGCATTTCATTAAGACAGTCAGAGTTGCATTGGAAATTGAAGAGCCTTTGATCAGGACAGCACCTGTCAAAAGAAATCGTGAAGTTTGCAGGTGGTCGGTGCTTCTTGTGCATAGTGATATGTTCCAGAAATCCAAAGTGACACTTCACTGCAAGATGCCGTGATCCCATCTTCCATTCTCTTGACCGCTTGGAATACATTGGGTTAATCTTGTAGTATAATGCAATTCATTCGGATTGATTCCAGAGGCTGCTAGTTCATCTCCAGGCAGACTGTGCAGGCTGCCAGCTGCTTGTCAGTGCCACCACTACTTCATCTTCACCCACCCAGCAACCACAACCACAGCTTAAATCCCAAACACCAACATCAACGCACAAATTCCTTCTCCTTTCTCCTTCCTTCTTCACCGATACAAAACATCTTTCTGACCGCCCTTCCATTACCGTTTGACAAAGATAGTCATTCTTCTGCGCAGCTACCCGACGGGGGAAACAAACCAAGCTTCGTTTCTCCCCTCAGCTTCAACTATTTTACCCATCGCTTCGCAAACGGACACCGCAAATTTCGAAATTTCCTTTGAACAAGAAAAGTATACATATAAATGTGTTCTTTAGTTCTTTTTAAAATTTCGTTGTTTCGTTCCGTTTACTCGCTTCACGCGCTTCTGGATGAATGAATAGAAGCACGCTTGCATTGTTCAACTGATTTCCCCTACGATCAAAAAAACTCATTCATTCATTCATTCACTTGGGACAACAATAAAAGACAAATTCGACTGCCTATCTCAACTTCAACACCGCCCGGACGACTATAAATTGTTCCCAACTTTTTACTCTTTTCGAAATCTTCATCCTCTTGGTATCTCATCCTCATCAACACTTGAGCACTATTGCTATTTCTGAAACCTCTTTTCTACTACTCTTTTGATCTCTCTATCCAAAAATGGTGTCTCCTTCTACTCCTGACTCTCACAAGAGCTCCAGCAGTCCTGCTGCATCAAACGCTACCCCTTCACCTCCTCAGCAGAACACGCCTTTCACTGAGATGACGGATCCGCGATACAAGAAGACTATGGACTACTCTCAGCTTTTCACTGCGTCTAATGGCTTCGGCCAGGGACAGCAGATTCCAGCTGTGCCTCTGAACTATATTCCTCCTGTTCCTGCTCAGCATAATACACCTCCTCCTTCGGAACAAGCTCAGAACTTGGGGTTATTCTACAGAAACACCTTCATTCCCCGCAATGTCTCAAACACTTTCCAGCCTTCCGGCAATTTTCAGGCCCAGACTCAAGCTCAGAATCCTCTGGCTGTGAATCACATGACTGCTCAAACAGCCATGCCCGTCCGTCAGCCAGCTATTCCTCCAGTCGGCCACGCTTCCCCTGTTAGAGACAGTTTCGCAGGAAGCCTCGCCCCTTCACCTGAAATCTGGGAGGGTCTTAAGAATCGCTTCAACCAGTTTAACCTACGCGAGTCTCAAGGTCCTACATCTGCACCAGGCCAAGCTTTTACGTCTGATCAGGAAGCTCGACCGTTCAAGCTTCCCAACTATCTAAGCTCTTACGAGCCTCGACAGCCTCTTGCCCCCAGTAGCAACCACTCGGTTCGTTCTCAGCCAGATAGTCCTACTCTTGGTCAATCTTCTACTCCTCGAGGGTTCAGACCCATGGCTGCCATCAACCACAACCGTCCTAGCACCGAGAATGGGCAAGTCGAAGCTGAGGTGAATATCTTCTCAAACAACTACAAAGGCGAACACACCATGCGTAACGCAAGTGCCATGAATCTTGCCCCTGAGGAGAACTGTGCTCTGTGGTTGACCAACCTGCCCCCGGACGTTACTCACAACCAACTTCTGGCTCAGATCCGCAACGTCGGCCGCATCTGGTGTACTGTCATCAATGAGCCTGACTACGAGCGCCATGATACTGCTGCGGCTAAGGTTGTCTTCTTCACCCCTGGCCCTGCACAGCTGCTGCTCTCCAAGTCTTTGACCCAAGGTCTCGAAGTCTCTGGCTACCCAGTCCGCGTCACCCACAACCGTGTCAAGTACGGCGAACAGCCCATGGTGGGAGCCGCCTCTCGCGTTCTCATCATCACCGGCAAATCAACCTTTGTCAACGCAGAAAGCCTGACCGAGTTCTTCAAGGAGCGTTTCGTCTTTGAGGTTGACGAAATCACCCCTCTGATCGTCCAGCCATCGCGCGTCAAGTGTGGCCGCTCAGTCATCGAGTATCGCTTCGGAAGCTTCCGATGCCAGGCACAGATGGGCAAGATGGCCCTGGAGAAGGATCGACCTCTAGGATTTGAGAAGGTCGAGTTTGGAGAGGATCCCTGTGAAGTTGGAGACACACTCAGTGCTTACGGCATTGCCGCTGAGCGTATTCAAGGAAAGGGAATGTAACTTTGTGGATTATTGGAAGGAATGATAGATGGGTTTTCGTGTATTGAACAATGATGTTTGGATTGGAAGGATATTGCTTGTCTATGTCGAGAGAGCTTTGTTGCAAGCTCTTCTAATCATGGATGGAAAGAATTAACTGGGAGTTAACCAAGATAGACTCATGAACACACTACTGTAGACACTTCCCCTCTGACGCTCCCTTGATTGCCATACCCGAATTGGGACAGGTAGATGTTCTAAGTAGGGAATGAAGCAATTCCCAAGCTGAGTTAGCCACCCGTTCTAGCTAAGCATTTAGACTGCCGCTCAACGTTCAGTAGCAGCATCATCACGGACATACCCGCGCCTAAAGTGGCCTCACATTGAGTTTGCCAGCGCCTAAATTTAGCCTATGACCGAAAGTTTGGCCATTTTGGTCGTTGTTCCATCGACTGCGGCTCAGTGGCGCCTCCTAGTCAACCTCGGGCCAGTGGAGGTGCCATTTGCGTAGTGCTCATGTAATTGTGCCTGTTCAACACCATCACCACTTCCGAGTCTCATACACAAAGCAAGCCGTGGCGTCATATGAGAAACAATAGTTCTGTTCGAATATACTATCGTGGTTGAACTCCAGCAACGCCGTTAGTCTAGTTATACTAAGTATTATACATGATTAATTGATGCAATTATTGTCTTCGATCCTTCAAGGACTCGTCCCAAGGAAGCCAAGTCTGGCGATCAAAAGTAGGCATGCACTTGACCTTCTCTGGTGGCTCGTACTGCCAATTAATATTCGCCTTGCTCTCATCCATGTGATGCACGACTTCATTCGTAAAACCCTTGAGTTTCTTGATGTCCTTGCCCCTCGCATTTGTGTACTCCAGACTAACACTGGGAACAACAGCGATCTTGCGGTAACCCTTGTGCCATAAGTCTTTACAGAATAGTTGGGGTTCTCCTTGGAAACATTCGTCCTTTTTAGGGTCGCGGAATCGTAGGCCGTTGAGGATCGGGGCTGCTGTGAACGCTGTTGCGCCGTTCCAGCATGCGAATACTTGAAACGGAAGGTGGGCGTCGTATGCCATTCGTGCTTCTCTGTTTCCCCTGAAAAGATCCCATGCGTCGTCCCATGAGCCGTCCTTGGGGATGGGAAAGAAAGTGTCTCCGGCAAGTGTTCTCGCAACCTGAGATCATGTTAGTCACTAATTGGGACCTGGGGACGAGTGAAACTTGCCCATACGTCGTAAAAGGTCGGATCGGGACCCGCGTAAGTAAAGTCCATTGCGCAGGTCATATCGGCATTGAGGTTGCGACGCTGGTATGCCAGCTCAAGTATATCGTCGGGACATGCTGCAACATCGTTGATGAATAGAACGGTCGTCTGGTCCGAGGCCGGCACCTTCTTCTTAAACAGCGGCTCAAGAGCCAAATTGCGCAATTGTGCCAACTTGCGGATACGCGCACCTTTGGAAGGGTTGATAGCTGAATTGTTGTAAAAGTATCTTATTCCCAATTCCTCCATGAAGGGGTGTAAAGCGTCAAGGACATCAGCAGTGCCATCGGGGGAATTGCCCTCGACGATCGAAAGTGCGCATCGTTCAGGTCCAAGGTACTTTATCGTCTCAACAATACTTCCCATGAGACGAGGGAGCAGGTTGACGACATTGCGCAGATTAAGGGCGAAATAAAAGTCAATGGGTTCCTCGTCGTCGTTATTCTCGCGGGTTGCGTGTGTCTTTTTAAGTTCTTGGTATCGCTTGGTGTCCAAGGGAGGGCATTCTAGTCGTGGGCGCTCTTTGGATGAGGGATCGAGGATGGCGTGGATATAAGGCGTGATGCGCTCGGTGGAGAGTATAGAGCCTGATGACTGTTAGTTCGAATTACTCTCATTCCGAGCATTGCAAATGAGATGTCACCATTTTTAATTGGAATGGCGGAACTTATTGGTGTAGCGGAAGTAGTCGTAGAGGATATTGTTGCAGTTGTTGTATAAGAGCTGATGGTGGATGAAGAAACCTTTTCAGCATAAACCGTGTATGATGATTTCGACGTTGATGTTGAACTGAAAGGAAAGGAAGGTATTGTTTCTGTAGACGTGGTCGCTACCTGATTTGGGGCGTAAAGAGGAAGGTACGTCTCCGATAACCGAGTGATATGATCTCGACCCAAGTATAAGCTGGTCGAGATTAATAAGAAGCAAACGAGAGGCACACAAAGAAAGAAGATTGAGCGATGCATTTTGAGTCGCCTAAGGATCACAACAAAGGATGCAAGAAACAGAGAAGAAAAGCGACAAGGGAGGAATTAAAAAGAAGTATCCTATTCATAAAGTAGAGCTACGGCTGAATCAACTCAAGGGCGAGGCACAGCACCTCACTTGGACAATGGCATGGCGCCGATAATGAGGAGCCACTTACCAAGGGAAGGGTTCGGATGACGGCAGTGATCGGGGGGTCCGCCGTTACTGTCGAAAGAGGTGATAGAATAATTGAGTCACTTTATGATGAAGCATAGACGACATATTTCTGACGCCCTAGTGGTATGGCACGTTACAGCGGGCACCCTCCAATTCAGCCCAGCCACTCTCTCGCTCTCATTCTCATTCGGGGACCTCGTTTACACGGGAACTAGCAGGGGCTCGATCTTGCAAACAAACCTCAATACGATATTTATCTGCGCAATGACCTGACGTGGTAACGTATTTATTAAGTATCCATGGAATTCCAGCAGGTGACACTCACTTGCTGACTCACTGATTGAACAGCTCGTAAACAATAGATAAGCTTGCAGTAATCCATCCTTCAAATCCCAATCCTCTTATTCATTTCCGACCCTGCATTTTAGGCTATTGACTCATTGGGCCTTTCTTCTAAATCACTCAAGCTGCGTCCTTCGTAAGGCAGGGTCGCGACAGGGCTGCAAGGGTCGCAACTTACAACTTGCCTTTTCTAGCCAAGACAAATGTCAGATTCCTTGTCTAAGCGAACGACCAATTAGAGTCACCTATCACCTGCAAGGGACATGCCGATCGAAACGGTTGATCATTCCGTTTGAAACAGTAACAACCAGCGACCTACAGCAAGCTAAGTCATTGAAGATTTATCCTCTACTACCTACCTAGGTACCTACAAGGCTTAGGCTATTAAAATAAAGTGGTCTAAGCTGGCATAAAGCAACCGGAATATTTCGTCTCTTGCCATGCTTCTAGAGGCCAATTCTTCGACACCTGGACATGTACGACCGACCAACACAAACAGCGGGTTCTGTAACTGTCCAAAGCTTCACGTAAAACCAACAAAAAGCAAGCAACCCTTGACCAATATCCCCGTCACGATGTGTTGTACAATTAAATCCGCATGATTTTCGTCCCACTGCAATGCCTAAATAGAATAATTTATCTGGCTTCACCGTTTGATCTTAAACTCTCTCCTTTCCCCTCTCCTTTGACGTTCAAAATGCAGCGAATAATTTGTGCTTTCCTTTTGTTTCACTTCTACATATGTCGCAGTCATGCCCTTTACGCCAAGATTCCCACTCCAACTGAGACATCAGCGCCCAGTCGGACAAATGACCACCTTGCAGAGCGTGGCGTCCCCTCTGAGATGATAACATGCGGTTACAAGAATGGAGATCCAGAGGCTGTGACGACCCCGCCAGCTGGAAGTGTTTGTCGATTTAGTACGCAAAATGGGTTGTGGGGATTGTGTAAGAGTGGCGGTGATCCCAGTTGTACTCTTGTCGGAAGATGTCGAGATCACCACGATTGCTTTGGGGGCTGCGGAAAGACGGAGAATACCAAGTTCCTGGCGACGACATGGTATGGTATCTTCTAAGGGTCGCGAGTCTTCAGCTAACAGGCGGCAACAGTAAGAAGGAACAATACTGCAGCTTTGCATACTTAATAATGGACGAAGGACACACATACACTCAGATGGGATGCGGCGCCGTCTTTGCAACAGATACTTTCTTCATGACACCCAAAGTCCCGCAATTGACAAACCCCGGTACGACAGAAACGACAATGACAGCTGAGACATTGGAGCCGACGAGCGACACGACGGATGAAACCGCCCCATCGGAAACCGCTTCTGAGACAACGAACGAGGCCTCTGGCCCCCATCCGAGTGGTAACGTGGGCGCAATAGTTGGTGGTGTCGTTGGAGGCCTGGCTGTTATTTGCGGAACTGCCATCGCTGCTTTATATCTGTTACGGAAGAATCGCCATGATGGACCAGAGACGGAGAAGGGTACCGCTGCAAAGCCGACAATGCCGGGTGATGGACCCAAGGAGCTGGATGCATCGAATCCTTCTGGGTTGTTGGAGAGTAGACAAGCTTCTGAGTTGCAAGGGAGTGCCAGTCCAGCTCCTCCTCAACTTCCTCCGGTCGAGCTACCCTAGGGAGAGATGCGCCTTTGATCCACACTATTCCGTGGATATGAGGGTCAATATTTCAACTTTAATGTTTTTTTTTTTTTTTTCATACGGATAGCCTTTATTGAGGAGGATGTAAGGAAATGTTTATGATGGGGTTCTGATCTCTGCGAGTTCAAGAAGTATTTCATTGGGGGATATTGGAGTTCAAGGATTGCATTGCAGGGACATTCTTTTCAGTTCGGAGTTCTAGGTTGGATATTTACAAAATGAAAGACAAACTTGCCAAGATCTAACTTTACAGAAATGTTAAAGTGATAGACTGGCATTTCTACGTGCTAAAATCTGTCACGGCATATCAATATGCCACAACTTGCCGTTGCTAGTACCTTAATTCGATCGGAGCTATCGACTTGGTGATATTGGTTTTCATATTCCTGACCTGGATATACAAAGACATCAAATGAGAAATTTAAGATGGCATAACGATTTTCCTTTGCCTTCTTTTGTGTTGATAGTTTTAACGAGCGAATGTGGGTATAGCGAACTCCTAAACTCCAAATCCCATGATGCTCAAGTGCAAAACCCCCTCGCATTTTCCTTTGATAACCAGTAACGTGGTGTATGTGGACAATCTGTCAAGCAACTGCAAGAGTGATCATCAAAATTAGAACAGCCATTACAAGTATTTCAACCTTGAATATACGTACGTGACCATGTTATCCCACGCTGTGCAAAGACAGTCGCGATCCGCCCTCGGACATTCGTGAGGCTGCAAGATATTAGCACAGATAGCACCTCCCAGGCAAGTCACTCATACTGTTATTGTTTCAAGGCATCTCTGGTAAATCTCAGCACACTCTTTGACTCCAGCAGGTAGAGCAGATGCTGCAGCAGCAGCGAAGATAACAAGGCTGGTGGTGAATTTCATGATGAGTGGTCGTCGAAATAACCGAAGAGACGAAGAACGAAGAGATAGTAAAAGTAAGGCAAAACTCGAGGCTGTATACTTATATTCGTGGCAAATGAATTATAAGATTCAGGTCCGCTGCGTAACGAGGAATGCATTTGGAAATCGAGACCCTGCCACTATTCCCAGATCGTCCGAGCTAAGCGCTTTCCGTGAAGATGATCAGCCACGATAAGCTTATCTCCATAATGAAGTGCCTGGACTTTACTGATCATGGCTTGGACCATCATTTGGATTTTGCTCTATTTGTTCTTGGTAGTTAATGGATTGTTGGTGGAGCGGCTGGACTGTTGTGGAGTTGGATGACGTTCTAGAATGACGTCCAGTCTCGACGACCGCGAATTTAGCAGGAATTCATCGCAAAAGCCGAATCTGGATAGAGATTGTTCGAGAAGAGATCTATATGGCCTGGAGAATACGATGCACTGAGACTTGTGTGCCAATTAAGATAATCATTCCTTCGCCAAGATCAAGCCTTCGAACAGAGACTATTCAAGAAACCACTATCAGTCAAATCGAGAGGAAGAGATAAAGCTAGTTTGATATTAAGCTACCAGATAACATTCTTCCATCATTAAATAAGCTAGCGGTCAAATATCAAGCAAGTCCAGCTACAGGCCTAAGCATACCGACGACATTCAAAGCATACTTCAACTTCCACATCGCAACCATCGAAGCAAAGATCCCAGCAACAGCACTCGTCAAAGACCCTTTACCAATCATCTTCGCAAAAGCCATCCACCACATCATCTTATGTCTAAGAACAAACTCTTTCGACTCATCCACCTTTGGAAAATTTTCATTCGGAACCTCTTTATCCAAGAAGTTACAGAGCGGTGCCCAGCCTTCTTCAATGCGGAACTCGAGCATCTTGTCTGCAGGAACTATTCTTCTGACCAACTCGTAGTGTTCGTAGTAGACCTTTCGTGCGGGTGAGTTGGAAGAAAAGTCTGTCATGGTGTGGAAGTGGGCGGGCATGACCTTCTTAGAGAATTCCCAAAAGGGCCCAGCTTGTTTGGAATCAAAGCTGGCAAGTGTATTCCAAAGAGGCCAGCGTAGAACCCGAGCGTCAGCCGAGTTCATGTTTCGTAGCCAACTGTCCACATCTTGTTGGGTAACTATGATTTTTGCTTCGGGATATGCGGCTACAAGCTCTTGTACAAAGCATATAGCCGGAATATCCAGCACGGCATCATAAGGACCAAGTATCTTATCAAACTCGTTTCGGCCCCATGGTTTGCCTTTGCCATGGAACTTTGCATCGAGGGCTTCGCGCCAGAGACTAAGGTTTGTTTTGGGACTGCCCTGGGCCGTGGATAAGTGGTATGGGGTATAGCCTAGTTGTTTAAGGGCTGCGAGGAGGGTCATGGTCCCTGTTCGGGATTGTCCGAGACATAGGACGCGCATGGGCTTCGTACGGGCCACGGGGTAAGAATCGATACGTCGGCCAGTCATTGGATGAGGTTTGATATTGTCAATTTGACCGAGTTTGCGAGTATCAAAGATTTCTGAGAGGGAGGCTTCGCCTTTAACTTCAGGTAGGGGCATGATGAAATACAATCAAAGCTATTATTTGATATTGAGAGATGATCTCATAGCAGCAAAGAATCAAGCTCAAGTGTTACTTGAACTCTCGCCAAGCTTTACAATCCAGGACCGGGAATTTCCTGTTTTAATATATTATACATGTACGTGTCTCATAAGCACTAAATCGCGATATCATGACGATATGGCCCCCAAGCTGACACGGAGTTTGTTAAAACAGGCCGCTTACATGAATCGAATTGCCCCGAAATGGTGTGCAGTAACGGATAAAAAGATTACAGATGATTTTAGCCATCGCCAAGAGCAATTGACCCAGCGAGTGGAAAGTCTTTATTTCCGAAATGCCAATCATGTCAAGAATGGGGATTAGTCTCGGGCTGCTCACCTAATCTATCGAAACTTGATGCCACTTATTGCCGTATTCAATGATGCTATATTTACACTTGGATAAGAGCTACCGAGTAAGCGGGAATGGGAATTATCTTTTTAATCATTCCGGCATAAGTATATACATAAGAACTCAATCTATACGACGTGATATGTACAATAAGCTGCATGGGTAATCGTTTCCGTTGGACTTCTTCCCGCATCATCCTCCCCCCAATCACTCCACCATGGCGAACCTGCCCAGTCCTCTCACCTCACAACAACCACCTCTTAAGGGAAGTTGGAGCCAGCCTTGAACTCAGTCTGAGGCTTAACATTGACCCCTTTGACAATGATCGTGCTACCAGTAGAGCTGGTAACACGGACTTCTACCGTCTCAGTCCTGAAGCCACTAGGGTTCTCAAAGAAGTTGTATTCCTTCCTGGTAGTTCCAACCCAGGTTCGGCCGTTGTCGGTGCTGACTTCGAGGCTCTTGACGGGGAGGTTGCTGTTGCGGACTTGCATGGAGAACCAGAAGGGGCTTGTTCCTAGAAAGACTTAGGCATTGGAGTACTGTGAGAGGCGTTTGGAGGAGTGACTTACCCTCTTTGTTGCGTAGGACAAGAGGAGAGGTGATGTCTCAAGAGATAGCTCTCCAACTGGTCTGGACAAGACCGTTGGTTCCTCCGACGGCAGAGAAAGCGTTTTCAAAGAGGTCCAAGTGTCCCTTGTTGCACTCATTGCATCTATCAACGATCTAGGACTAGGTCAGCACAAGTCGCTCAATGCCATTCCCATATCAAAGCACATACCATAGCCTTGATCTTCTTGCCAGTTGGGCCAGTAACCTCGATACAGTTACCGCAAACACCCGCACTGTTCCAGTTCGAACCAGAGAATGCAGTTCCATAGATGCCAGAAGGAATAGTGTAGCCAACAAGTCCACAGGTACCTCCTCCGACGTTACCGCCGTAGTGAGTAGAGGTGCCGGATGAGACCTCGTCACTGAGGTATCGTCCTGCGACGAGAGCCGGAGCGGCGAGGAGGATGGAGAGGAATTTCATGTTGAAGAGATAGGCGGGGCAGGTAGGAAGTGATAGTTGTCTGGGATAAGTGATCTGCTAAAACAAGATCAATCAGCGATCCCACCAGTTTTTATACCATTCAGATCCATGATTCAAGTGCCGTCCTCTCCATGATCCTACCATCAAGTTTCAAGGTCCTGCAATTTACTCCCGGGAACCGCCACGGGAACTAGCAGGGATACGCAGTCGACAAGCAGTCTCGACCCTCAACGCAAGGGAGCAACCCATGAAACCGCCATCAATGGCAAGCTGCATCGTAGTTTCACCTATAAACGAGTGGCGTGCTTCAGAAAAAAACATTCATTCGGCATGACCATACCGAACCTTGTTAACCGATGTCACTCAACAGTGATGATTTGCATTTAGAGTTTCGTATGTATGTGATAGCTGAAGAGACTGGTGGAAATAAGCTAGGTATATGATCCCGCCATGCGTCTTTCGTGAAGCCGTGTTACCAGATCAGGTCATTCGGCAACTCCTCGTCTATCGGACCTTCCGAGCACCGTCCTATTTGAGATTTAGAGTTCTGAAGTTTGTAGGCAAGGTAGTAACGGCCTTGCGCGTTTCGAGATGACATACCAGGGTTGCAGCACTAGCCTAGGCGATTTCTATCACCAGCCAAGAGAATTTCCAACTCCATCCATGTATAGAGTCGTTTTAGCCCGCTTTGTGACCTGCTCTCTCGAGCTATCGCGCCGACAAAAACAAGGAAACATATGACTATGTTACCTCGTTATGTCCTGCCTTATGACCCTTGTCATTTCGAAGTTTTCTCTCCTGCTTGTCCCGGTTTGCCTTCGTCTTTCAGAAAACAGTATCTCAAGAACTTACTGTAGCTCTCATCATTGAAGTAGGCTTCAATCTCTGCAAGGAGTCTCGATTTCAAAGTCGAGTAGGGCTGAAAGCTGATCTTCTTCATCCGGATGGAAAGGTCCGAGGACATAGCGCCCTTTGGTTTGTGGAGTGACTGTGGATACTCGAACTTGCTCAAAAAAGCAAAAGAGATCTGTGCGTTGTAAAAGTAGAAGAAATCTTGGTTTTCCTCGTCGACGTATACTGCAGAAGTCTACAAAAATAGTATCAGTAACTAACTTCGGTCAACAGAAGAGATATGTTACCTTGAAAACATGATCTTGACGATAGCGAGTCTGAGGAGAGCTCTTGTCCTCAGCCTGAGATTGTGCAAGGCCAATAAGCACAGCAAGGATATAAGGATCACGGAAGCGGTCCTCTGGTTCGAGTTGCTTAAGCCGCAACTTTCGCAACAACTCCGCTGGAGGGTTAGATCTTCTCGGTCTAGGAGTTTGAAATAAGCCCTCTCGTTGGATTCTGATCATTCCCTTTTGAAGAAAGGCAAAGACAGGTGCTAAATTGCCAGAGGAGCGCAATGAGAAGATAGAGCCGTGAAGACGAAATTCATGTTTCTTGCCGAAGCAGAAGTACCCAAAGGGTCTGAAAACATTAGTCAGAACGTCAACGAAGGTTTCGATAGACTTGAAATCATACCTTTGAAATCGCAGAGGACCACCATCTTCGGATACAAGTTTCTTGATAGCTGCGTTTTTCATCTCTGAAGTAGCCAAGCGCTCAGCTGTTTTCGCACTATGGTTCACGATCTTCCTACTTCCGGAAGCCTCAGATGCTTTGTTCTCTGAGTCTTCTGGTTGGTCCTCAGGAGTTTCATCCACGAAAGAGCACTTCAGGAGTTCTAGATGAAGCTGTGTCCATTCCAGAGGTTGGACGAGAAGTCGCTCTCTCGGATGCTGGCGGATGATGTCATGAATAGATTTTGGCTCGCGCATCGTAACTTTTTTCTTGGAATGCAACAGTCAATATTTCAGAGGAGATCTCGTTGTTGAAAATGTTATATCTGATTTGTGGTTGTGGTAGAAAATGTTGGAATAATCCAGACCGTGAGGTATGGAGCATTCTTGGGAATTCCAGTTGTCTCACCATTTCCTCACGTGAGCCCCAGTACGAGGCAAGCAACCAACAGTCGAGATATTCAAACCACAACACTGAAACTGGGAACTAGCATTTTTGTAAATCTGAAAAATCGGCCAATTTTCTTCGAGTGGATAAGCATCAAGTGCAGCTACACACCAAATCCATCTAAAAATCATACATCATGCAGTTTCTCGATTACAGTCCAGGGTATCAGAAACTCGATCTGAGAGCACAAAAGACGAGATGGTTTGGTCATTTCAATTAATGGATTGACTGAGTCTCAGTTTGTTTATTCTCATTCTCTTTGGGCCACAGGGACGGCCTTTCTACCGTCTAGAACCCTGTCATATATATCATCATTCATATAGTCGATAACGAGCATTTATAAAACTCCTTCAGATCGTCCACTCGCCATCTAGTCCCCCATCCGCTCTCCCTCTCAATTCGATCCAACATTTCCAATATCGCCTTATGCTCACTCGGATGGCTCATACATCGTCCAGCAACCCACAGCGGCTGAACACTATTCGTCCACGCCCCATGATGTTCATTAGACATGCTTATACCGCAAACCTGCCTCGCATGCCAGAGGATACTTCTCGGTTTCGCTGCGTGACCCAGTCGGATCGATGAGGGCTGGTTTTGAAGCATCAGGATTGATGCGGTGTGATGCAGTTGATTGCCGGACATGGCTGCTGGATTCGAGTAGAGGATCGTTGGGAAGGGGGAGGTTTCGGTGGAGGGGATCGTCATGATGGGGTGGAGAGGTTCTGGTCGGTCTTGATACCACTCGCAGATGTATTTCCATAACTTAAGCCATCTGGTGCGGAATTTTGCTTCGTTGCGTGTTGGTTCTGAAAGTGAGGGTGCTAGTAAATCGAGCACTTGGGCTGTAAGGTATACTGCATAATTGGCCCAATTCTCGAAAGTTGAGGCATTCTTGAACAGTTCAACATCGTTCTCAATTGACAAGGTTTTCGATGCCCAATGACTGATTGGTATGAGCGTCTTGACCGACGATATTAGACCACCACATATATCCATGCGCGCAAAGCACCAGAACAAAGCTTGCTCCGTCCCACCGACGAAGCCATTAATGCCGACGGCTTCCATCAGACTGGCGCACCCGTCGAGATGTCGTTGCCATGCTTTTGGAGAGCAACTTAGCATCTCCAACACGCAGAGAATGACACATGTGGCGATAACCGCAGTCCCGCGAGTTGGTAGGTGTGGGAGTAGTAGGTGGATGGCCTCTTGATAGAGCGCAAGGCTGCGGCTGGTTGAAAGAGTATGCTTGAGCTCGAGTTGTCGTGCCGATAGAGCTAGCATTGAGTATCGAAGATGGTCATTGTCTTTACTCATGGTTGGAATCATTTGCTGAAAGTGTCGGTCTCGATCAAACTTGTCAAGCCAGGGAGCGATTTCGTCGAAGTAATTCTTCCACAGAGAGCACTCTTCTTGCTGCGACAGGAGCGGGGCCTGCGAAGGCTGAAAGTCGTTTATCGGTAGCGTAACCTCCGGCTCGTCCAACGTAGCTCCTCCCGACTCAGCCTCTGGTTCTATGTGCGGTGTCGTTGATCTAGTTGGCGCAATTGACCGTGTCTCTTGTATGAGATGGTTTCGCAATGTCGAGTGTAATTCGTGATATGCGGAACCCGGTAGGAAGATACCATCTTCAGACGCCCCTTCCGGTGTAAATGCTTGCAATTGATCCATGTACGGATACTCTGTTATGATGTCAATTGGGACTGTGTCCATAGACACCTGGAGAGCAGGGTCTATGTCGACGGAATTGTGAGATTGGCCGTTCTGACTAAAGTAGAGCAGGTCGGCAACAGCGTTTTCCGTTCGTCGTTGTGATGCTGGCGATGATATGTTGATCACAGGAGGTCTTTGAACAGGTACAGGTACATAGCCTTCTGTCGTATTGGAGCTGGTCTCCGAAGGTCTCTCAGTAACGACAAGACTCGACCGATCTAGAGCAAGTCAATACAAACAACTACATTTGTAGAACACAAGCTTACCGTCATTACTGCTCCTTGTATGGCGATCTGCATGACTACCATCCTCCTCTTCAGTCTCAGCACCGTTATAATCACGAATGACTTCATCCGTAACATCCAGGATCTCAAACTCCCTAGGCGGCCTCCTCCGCGCCATCTTGCGCATCGACGGATGCCGCGCATTCAAGCATTGGGCATGCTCGGCCCGAAACGCAATCTTGAGGCCCCATTCACAGGGTTCATTACGGCGACGACATGTACCGCAGGCCGGTCGACCTTCGTCGCATTTGCGCTTCTTTCGTCTACAATTGAGACATCCTGATCGAGTGCGCTTGTGCTTGGCGGGCTGGACACGGTGTTCCATAAGTTAATTGTAGCCGGTGGTGATATAATGGGTGAGTTATGAGGAAGTGTTGTGTTAGCGGAGGGAGTGGAGATGCGAGGAGGAAGGATATGAATCGGGGGAGGACACGGCAATTGCAGCCAGAGGGACGTCACGCGAGTAGAGTGACCTCGGGACAGGCAATTGTCGCAGCACCCTAACAAATAATATGTCTTCCAAACAATTAGCAAATAATTAATTCTGGAACGAAACTAAACAGCAACTAAACCACAATTTTCCTGCTCTTCCCTGTACCTGATCGTCATCTCTTAACATGCCTGTAATGGGCTTAGTCCACCTCCGCTTAGACTTGCCTAAACCTGATCACATTGTGGAGGGTGACATCGAAACCCAGGCTACCTAGGCCATCCCATTTTGTCCTGTCCGTCATCAGGATAAAGATATCCCTGGCACCCAGCTACCTAGGTAACAGAAACAATGTCTTCTAAGGCTTAGGTTACAATAATAAAGTAGCCTAAATAATACTCTAAGCTGGCATAAAGTGACTAAATTATTTCGTCTCTTATGCTCTTGGGGCACCTCCAAGCCAAGAATCCAATTGCCGACTCATACATACTCCCTCAATTGGCTCGAGTATCCAAGCCTTCGGATAGTCCTTCTAGAATACTCACAACACCAAGAGCGCCAGGGTCCGGTATGCCACCCTCCTCATCAAATCGATCTTGGCCAACATAACTAGCCCGGCCTAAAGACGCTGCCATCTGTCGGGTGCTCTCAGCACCCTTGCGCGCTTCCGCCAAAGCAGCTCTTAGCGAGCCATCTAACGTATAGTTCTTGACGAAAGGAATAAGAGCATCCATTAGTGTTCGGTGACCGATACGCGCAGGTGTATATCTGCATAGTTCGTCTAAGCCGCTCTGGAGGGCTTCTTGCATCAATTCAGAGACTTCAAGGAATGGTGAGTCGGCAGTCAGCTTGTTAAGACGGTTCGCTACGGCGTTGAGGAAGATGGCGTAGATGGCGCCTGATGTACCGCCCATGCTTCGCTCTGCGGTTGTTGCTGCTCTTCTGAAAACTTGACCGATGTCGATAGAAACTGTATCTTCGTCCCGAAACTCCTTTAGCAGACCTAGGTGGACGAAAATTAGCAAGATGTGTCTCCAGTGGAAGTTGATGGATACGTACCGGTGACCCCGTTCAGAAGTGTCTCTCCACAATCGCCATCACCGGCAAGTGTGTCGTATTCTGTGATTGTGGGCTCATCTCTTGACATCGTTCGAGCAACAGACTCAACAAGGACCTTTACAAGAGAGGTTGGTACTGTCCAGCAATCAGCTTCTACCAAAAGTGAATCGCGATATTCGACTTACCTTCAATGCCCGTCTTCCGGTTAATCCCTTTGGGGGGACTGACTATTATTTCCCGTTTGGCCACGGACTCAACATCTGTCGCCCATCCATGGATTGAACGCGGCCAGGCGGGTGCTGTGGTAGGAGCATCAAGAAGCTCTGTCAACTCATCGTCAAGCGATAGAAGAGTAACAGAGAAACCCGGTCCATCCAGCGAAGTCACAAAAGTGCCAACAAGACTCCTTTCTATCTTGACATCTTTCTGGATCAATTGCGACACCACTTCGTCCGCAACAACACCCAGCTCAAGAACACTCAGTCCGCCGAGGTTGTTGATCATCAAGGCAATGCGCTGGCCCTTCTCAGGTTGCCACATGTGCTCCTTGGGTGTGAATATCATATCCAAAGTCTTCTTGACCGTGTTCTCAAGACTGGAGATCTCTTCGCGCTTGACGCCTGGTTCGTTGTGGATTCCCATTCCGAACTCGAGCTGGTCGTGAGGAAGACCTTCTTGCTTGGTTCGACCAGGGACGCTACATCGATCGAGACTCGCGGCGACAGTAGCCATTCGCGAGGCAACCTTTTTCGTTACAGCGGCGACTTGATCGAGGGGTGCTCTTCACAGAACGTATCAGTCTTGCAATGATATCGCGAATGGGAAAATACTTACCCCTGAGCTGCTTTGGCCCCAGCGATCTTATGACAGAATACAGTCCCAGCAAGACCGCGCTGGCCGACAAGTGAATTACCTTGGACTGATACATCATCTCCAACAATGACCATCTCTACTCTTTGGCCTTCAGCCTTTGCCTTTTCGGCCGCTAGACCAAAGTTCAGTTTGTCGCCGGTGTAGTTCTTGACGATCATCAAGAATCTGTACACATGTTAGCCAAACACTCGACTCTATGGATGTAGTAGCGCACCCTTTTGACGACTTGACAGTCTGCAGCCCCGTAAGGATCTGCGAGGCAGATGGGGAGGCAAAGATTTCGCCCGCGATAATGACATCCAATGCGCCCTCTCCCAAGTAACCAGCATGGGCAGGCTCATGGCCAGAACCGCCGCCGGAGATCAGGATGACTTTGTCATTGTTCTTATCGTTTCTGTAAAGAACTGTTTTCTTGTGGTTAGGTCGCCCTCTATCTCCAGTACGAGGTGGGAGTCTTACCCTTTTCTGAAGCGATCAGACTGAGTGATGGATCATGGAGGATGCAACTTCGCAAATTCCGCTCGACAGAGTTTGGGACACCGTGGATGAAGCTCTTTCCTATCGCACCCTATCAGCAACGGCAAGATGGGTATTGTTTCACAAGGGCACGTACCCAGCGTCATGGTTGTATATGTGTTTGCCTTGGTTTGACTAAGATTTATATTGGTCAAGGTTTTCGCAGACAGGCATCTTTGTGCGTCTTTTGTATTTTTCTTCGTTTTGTCCCCATTGTGTGACTTTTCCTGTACGATACCAAATTTGCCAATCGGTCCAATGCTCGAAAGCATTCTCCTAGTCGCAACATGGCGAACATCTCCTCGCCAGCGTCCGATTGAGGAAGTGTATGCCTTCATGTTGAGTGCAAGTCCTGCGTAGCGGAGTTTCTGTATTCATCTTAGTGTCGTCCCTTGACCCTGGGCGGTTACCGTCAGATTGTGGAGATGTCAGGTGTGACTCCAAATTCTGCACCCGGTCTGGTAAGTCGAAGCGCATCATCCAGATTGCATGTACCTGAATTGCCCGATTGAGCATTTACTTGAGTCGAAACATCGTTTTGTTTGTCTTTGTCTATTTTGATGCAATGTCTTTAACAAAAGTGATACGAAACCTTCTGGAATATTGGTCTAGTCTGGCGCCACACATCGCTTGAGAATACCTTCAAACGACACAGAGCAGTACCATACTAGCGAATGGCAACACAATTCTTCTCTTCCATAACCCTAACAACTCCCAATCCAAAGACAATTGCCGTACCTTTCCGCCGTCTCCTACCCAAAACCCCTCATCAACGCATACCATAGGCGACGGTACGGCTATAATCCACCCTCTGCAGAAAACCAAGGCAATTAGACGCCTCTCAATCCCTGAATTCGGTTGCCTAAATTCGCCGGACTTCCCCACAGCGCTTGCAAATGCCCTCTACGTGCTCATCGTCTCGACCCCAGACAACGCTACAACGAGGGAGAGTTGCAGTGGACTCCCCACGGGGAAAATCGCACCCAAGACCTTGGAACGAACCTTGTTTTCGCGCGAGTCAATCGAACGGATCTAACAGAAATATCGGAAGAGATGTTGTCAATCATCATCGCGGTATATATATCAACATGAATTCGCCCCATCTTTATTTTCATTATCTTGGTGTTGTGTGTGTCTGATAGCATCATCAGCAACAACTACAGAAGCTGTTGAATAGCTTCAATTATCCTTTCTTCAATTCTCTTTCGGTTTCAACTCCACCAAGATGACGATCCTTGTTGGAAAGCCCCTGGACTGGGCCATCACAGCAACTGCTGGCTCAGGCTTCCTCCTCTTCGGTTATGATCAGGGTGTTATGTCAGGTCTTCTAACTGGAACTGCCTTCACCAATACCTTTCCTGAAATTGACACCACCAGTGGCGGCAATGGTAGTTCCTCTCTGCAGGGTACCGTGGTTGCCATCTATGAGATTGGATGTTTCTTCGGTGCTATCTTCTGTCTTGTATTTGGTGAATACTTCGGACGTCGAAAGTGTATCATGATGGGATGTGTCGTTCTCAGCATTGGAGCTGCTCTTCAGGCTTCTGCTTTCGGAATTCCTCAGATGATCGTTGGTCGTATTGTTGCAGGTTTAGGAAACGGCATGAACACCAGTACTATTCGTAAGTTGGCCATTCCACGAAAAAGACCCTGACTAACAATGCCTAGCTGTCTGGCACTCTGAACTCATGAAAGCCAACAGCCGTGGAAAGGGTCTTGCCATTGAACTCGCCATCAACATCTTTGGTGTGATGCTCTCATACTGGGTCGACTACGGCATGTCTTTCGTCAGCAACGACGCCCAGTTCCGATTCCCCCTCGCCTTCCAGATCTTCTTCGCCATCCTGACTTTCATCGGTATCATCCTCCTGCCCGAGTCACCCCGTTGGCTCATCAACCACGACCACCATGATGAGGCTCGCGAAGTACTCTGGGCTGTACGACAGGACGCCAAGTCTATTTCCAAGGAGGACGAGTCTGTTAGCCGTGCTATTGCTGAGATTCAGCATGCTATTAACGAGGAGCGTGCGGCTGCGCAGACGAGCAGTTTCAAGGCTATGTGGAAGAACGGAGAGCAGAAGTTCTTGTACCGAACCATGCTGGGTATTGGTGGACAGTTCATGCAGCAGGTGAGATGCATTGAGGCGGTATAGAAGAACTTGCGGCTAACATTTGTTCCTTGTAGCTTTCTGGTATCAACCTGATCACCTACGTAAGTATCACCGCCCTCAAGACAACTCAAGTCCAGGTCGCTAACATCAACTGCAGTATGCCCCTGTCATCTTCCAAGAATCCGTCGGTATTTCGCACAACCTGAGTCTGCTTCTGGCAGGTTTCAACGGCGTCGCATACTTCTTTTCTTCCCTGATTCCCATCTGGATCATTGACCGTCTCGGTCGCCGCAAGTTGATGATGTTCGCCGCAGCTGGACAAGCAGTCTGCATGGCTGTCCTAGCAGGAACCGTCTCGACTGGACAACCAGGCCCTGGAATCGTTGCAATTGTCATGCTGTTCCTTTTCAGTAAGTCGATCCACCAGAGAGAGATAAAAAGATTACAGGGCTAACGCATCCGCAGACTTCTTCTTTGCTGTCGGATTACTCGCTATCCCCTGGCTGCGTAAGTATCAATCCTTACTTGAAACTCCATACAAAACTAACAAACTCCAGTTCCTGCCGAATACGCCCCCTTGGCTATCCGAACCCGCGCCGCTGCCCTCGCCACAGCTTCCAACTGGATCTTCACCTTCCTCGTCGTCGAAATTACGCCAGTATCCATCTCAAGTATCGGCTGGAAGACTTACGTCTACTTCTGTATCTTCAACGCCTTCTTCGTTCCCCTCATCTACTTCTTCTACCCCGAGACCCGACTTCTGTCCCTCGAGCAGATCGACAAGCTGTTCACTGGTCCAAAGGTGCTGCTTCACTGGGATCACAGCATGGGTGTTCCTGGAGAGGCTTCTGAGAAGAGCTCTGGTAGTGAGACGGGCAAGGTTGTGCATGACGAGAAGTCTGAGGCGGAGGTACATATGCGTGAGTAGAATAGGGGAATAGGTGTTTTTAGTAAGGGATTGGATTCACAAGTCACCTCTAGTTTGAGGATTTCAAATACGTTTCAATTCATGTTCATTATAGTTTACTATGCGCAAAGTGTTACCCCATCCTTACCGAAAGTACCGAACCGTGGCGGGAGGTGATGGCCCCCTTCAGGATATCAGAAGAATTGGCCTCAAAAGCATAAGGGACGAAATAATTTAGTCGCTTTATGCCAGCTTAGACCAGCACTTAGGCTACTTTATCATGATGACCTAAGTCCTAGAGGACAATTCGTTTGTTGATGCCCCCTGGTGTTCGCTGGATCATCCATTGCTCACTTCCAATCAAACCAATGACTCTTCTTCTTCTCAGGCTCCTGCTTCTTCTTCCATTCCGTCTCCTCCTGCGCCATCCAAGCCTGCATCCTCATACACTTCTCCTCCATCTGCGCATCCGTCAAGAACCCCCTTCCACCATCCTCAGCAGTATCTTTGTCCTTCGAACCCTTATACGAACCCTTCGTCACACCCAGCGTGTCGCATAATCCTTCTGACTTCTCCATCAACCATGCGCCATGTTGAAGGCCATCGCGCCAATGTGCCGGTAGGGTCTTGTACCCAAGAAGGGCCCCGAGGAGAGCACCGGCGAAGCAAGCGTTGGTGTCCGCGTCACCGCCTTCCATGGTAAGATCGGTAATAAGCTTTTCGAAGATGGCATGTTGTGAAGATAGGTTGCTTGAAGACTTAAGTTGACGTAGTGCGAGGCGAAGAAGAAGGATGCCAGATCCAAAGGTCTTGTAGACATAGCCGATCTTATAACTCTCATCCAGCTTGAGGTCTGCTAGCGTTTGTGCTGTAGCATGTTGCTTGAACTCAGCAACATCTAAGCGCGGTTCGTCCTTCTTGTCGGGATCTTGGAGTTCCTGTTCCCGAAGCTCGTTATACCATGCCAGACCAGTTTCAATCAACTCATCAACATGTTGTTCTTCGTATATCTCGCCCAATACAAGGCCCCTAACAAGGGCAGTGCCGATCGCGCAAGAGACCACACATCTTGGATCAACGTGAGTAACCACAGAAAAGTCAGCAGCGACTTGAAAGGTTTCTTCGACCGAGTTGTTTAGACACATCAGTCCCAAGGGATGCGTCCTCATCAAACTACCATTGGGAGCAGCGTTATAGTTTCCTGTCACCCAGAACTTTCGTGCTGTCCCTTCGGGATCATCCAGGTAGGATTTACTCCTGACGATGCCCCCAACAGTGCGTCCCAGACCAAGGGGCAGAGTATCGAGGGCTCTTAGACCCATGCGCACCCAGATGGAAAGTCTAGAGGCAAAGTCTTGAGGATCGAGCTTCGCTCCGTCGCTGTGGAGGTACGAAAGCAGAATCAATACAGCATGATCTGTATCGTCTGTCCACTCTCCTGGACGATGGAAATTCCTGTGATGGTCGCGACGAAACGGCGTGGCTTTCTCAGCAGGGAGTAGAGTAAAGGTGCGATCAGGGTAGGCTTTTGCTGAGAGTTCAGCAGAGAGAAACTCTGTGTAGAGGCCGATTGCGTCTCCCAGAGCTGAACCGAAGATGGTGCCGATGATATGGTCTTGGAGATGGGAAGACTCCAGAGCTTTGAGGGCATTTTGTGATAGAGATATTGAAGGCATTGTCGCGAATGTAAGTTAGGATCTATTGCATGAGACTAGAAATAAGGGAGAGTGGTGTTGGTTTATATGGGCTTTCAGCTGAGGCAGCCAAATTAATGAAACAACCTCACAAGGCACCCACGATTGGATTCGAACTAAAGGTGGTCGAAGCTGAAGCTAGGGCGGTGGCAGTGAGAACGCCACAATACGCGAGAAATGAGAATCATAGCATAGAGTATAATTATTTTTTCAATTGCAGGCTATATGCTCATGATAGCTAAGCTTAAAGAAATGCTGGTCCCATTACATCTTTTGGTCGAGATGTTGTCTCCTAGGTACGTTGGATGAGCTAGGTGACAAAAATGAATGGGATAAAACACAGCCTAAACCTGCTCAAAGTATTTCGTCTTTTAGGCTCGCAGCGGTAAGTTCTTTGGGTTTAAAAGACTCCGAAGTCACGATACAAAAGTCGAAGCAAGTTAAGTGACCAGATACGATGGCAGCAAGTTGTGTCTTAGCCATGGCCGACATGGGCCCTCCGCTACCACCACGGCTGCTGTGTCCTCCAAGTAGGAGGCATGGATTGGTATCGAGCTTATGAATTGAACTCTATGTTGCATTGTCTCTTCAACAACTATAGGAGCTCATGGAGGTACATCAACTCCAGACATTCATCGAATCCCCCCTCGCGCTGCCTCTGTTCTGCGGACATGCCCCCTCCACCTCATCTCGTTCCAGATCCTTCCTCCTTGGTGCGACATCGCGGGTTCTCAATCGTAGGCTCGATACACAAAGAGACTGTTTCCCTTACGCCTGCTGAAAGCCGTCTCGTCTCGGTGGTAGTAGCTGCCTATCTCTCTCTTGCGTAATCAAGTGCTGGGACAGACCACCAGGCGGAAATGCGATTTCCTGCAGATGGTCAGATATCACTGAGGTTGATGTGTCGGTCTTTCCTCGCAAGCACGTCTCTTACGTTCCGAGTCATGCTAACGTCACGATCCGCGCTTTATCGTCCGGTGTGTACGCGTCTGATGACGGGCGTTGGTGAGAGTTGCTCAGATAGTGCAAGAGCTGCTGCGTCACTTGTCGTTTTCAAGCAGACAAGTGGCAGGTGGTTCGGACCATCCAGCACGCTTCCTTCTCGATGGGGCTTCGGTCGTAGCATTAGACAGTCGCGCCTAGTGAAAGGTGTTATACCATCGCCTCCTGTTCGTGCTTTCGTTTAAGGTGTATATCTTGGGGTCAGTATCTTTGAGTTTAGTATTAATAGAAAGGAGCCCTCAAAGTGAGACCTTTGTTGGTGGGCTTTTCCTATAAGTGTTGACCATCATGTGCGCTCTCCCGACAAAGGTAAGGTATCGAGGGAAGGTGCGATACCCCTGGGTTCCATCTTCGTACATTTGTTTGCGTCGTTCGTTCGACATCGCCTGCCCAAGTTAGTCTCCGAGATCCTTCTCTTTCCACAAATTCGTTGCCGTACTTGCCTCGGTGCTCTTGTCGAAATCGTTCAGGGTCCTTAGAAGTCAGGAGCGAAAATGCCCATGGGACGTCTATAAGAATCCCGTCCGCCCCCCTCATCTTCGTCTTCTTTTCCTTTCTTCTTCATCCACCCATATTCGTATGGGTGGACTAGCCGCCGCCTGAGTTCCGGCACACCAGACGTGAGTTCCAAACGCTTTCGCTTTCGCTTTCAAGAAGGTAGGTCAGATCGGCAGGCGGCTGCGTTCTGGGCCCCCTCTTTGCACTAACCCCCAGACGTAGTGGTGATGTGTGCTATTCACCCGGCATAATTTTTGATTTCGTGTGTCCCTGGTATTACACTACCTCCAGGTGACGCACACTCTATTTTTTTCATTGCATTCATTGGCTTGCCAGTGGTGTGAAGAAGAAGAAATACTTGCCTTTGCCCTTGATGTAGTGACTTCTGTGGAGATGTTGAGCCATCTTGGGTTGGGTTAGTAGAGCTGTTTGTGTGATGGAGATGGATGTTGGGGGATGGGGATGGGAAGTTCTGTCAGCCCTCAGGCTAGGGCATCGCATTATATATACGCTCAATAAAACAAACTTTGCTGTGACTGAACTCTTTTGGGCACCTTTGCCACTTGTGCATCAGTACAACTCTGATTCTGTTATGCTTTTTCCCTTGCAGAGCTTATGCGACTTTCCTACCTTTCCGTGCGTGCATTGTTGTGTCTGGGTTTCATGGCGCCGCTTTGGCAATTCTTTAATGCGAAGCAGAATTCGGGCTGCTAGGTGAGTGTCAGAAGAATCATTCTCTAAGAATTAGCCTGCAGAGATAAGCAGCATAAGGTGACCGAAGTATTTCGTCTTTTCTGCTCTCAGCGGCCAATTCTCCAGATACCCTGACGGCTGCCCATCTTTGATGAGACCCATTGCGTCTGCCATGCATTAGCCATCATCTAGATGGCCACCCTACGATAGAAATATGGCGTAGCCGGGCATAAGATACTCGTTCATCCTGCCTTGAAAGTGGTCTGGTTCTGTTCACATACGCTCGGATGGCAGGCGAAGTAGGCAAGGCGAAGGGATGTATGGCTCCTCTTGTCACGCAGTCACAAATATGCTGACCTTGAGGCCGTTGTCATGATACAAACTCCAAGCTCCAATTATGTAGTCTATTTCATCCAACTATGCAGACGCGCAATGTCCTCCGTCAACCCTCAAGTCCGTGCCGTGAACAAACGAAGCACCCTCGGACAACAAAAACACAGCGGGCGCCTTGAAGTCCTCTGGCGCGCCCAGACGTCCCAGCAGGGCACCAGCCATCCACGTCTTCTCGACTTCGGGGTTCTCTTGGAGCAGTTGGTCGGTCATGGCGGTTCGGATGTAGCCGGGAGACAGAGTGTTGACTCGGATGCCGTATTGACCCCATTCTTGAGCGACCGATCGACACATTTGTTGAACTGCGGCTTTGCTAGAGTTGTATGCGGTGCAAGAGAGACCCTGGAATCTGTTAGCTTGTTCGGAGGCACGGGATGGTCGATGGACTTACTCTGTTGGCAATGTTGCCGGACATGCTGCCGATGATCACAATACTACCCGGTGATTTCTTCTCTCGCAGTATTCTCGCAGCATACTTGCACGTGTTGAAGACGCCAGTAACATTGACTCGCAGGATGCGGTCAAAGTCGGCAGCTGGATAGTCAAGAGCAGCGATCTGCTGCTGGATACCAGCACAAGCAATGGTTCCCCAGAAAGGAGCACCGAACTTGTCAGCCTCAGCTGAGATCTCCTTCATCGCTGTCTCAACAGATTGCTCATCTGTGACATCGCATTTTCGGTACGATACTGAAGCTTTGTTGGCTGTGGCGATCTTGTTGAGCTGTGCCCATTCTGCTTGCGACGGCTCCTCGAGAATGTCGAGACAAGCTACGCTACCGCCGGCTTCGACGACGGCGATGGCAAGAGTAATACCTAGACCACGCGCTCCGCCTGTGATGGCGACGGTCTTGTTCTCGAGTGAGAAGAGTTTGTAGGTTGATGCTTTTGAGGCGGGTGTCTCTTGGGTTTCGGGCACGTTGGCCGGGAGCTCGATGTCTGAGACAATAGCGGGAGCCATTGTGGAGAGATTGCTAATGTATTGGAGAAACTGAAGAAAGTAGTTGAAGCTGATGAGAAAAGGAAATGTTGGAAAGAGTTGTCAGGTTATACGATCGTCTAGAATATCCATTTCGGGGGGGCACTGGAGTCGGCCTGGATTCTATTAGATGGAGAATTTCCAGGGCAGTATTCGAAGGAAGTTCTATGCGACGGATGATGTGTTGAAGTCGGATTCGAGGGTCTCATCTGCAGGAATCGCATGAGGTTATTGCAGCCGGGGGTTGTCACATTGCCATCGTGGAGGTTGTTTGAGGCCAGCTGGGAGTCTGTAGAAGGAGACAAAAAGAATTGGACATTTTGGTTATCAGACATAAACCAAGGGGTTTGTACTACGACCTCAATACGTAATTGCCTGTATTATTTTTGTCGCTTTTCAGTTACACAAGACATAGCATTTTTCTTCCCGTCTATCATCCATCCCAACCATCTGCCGACACAGAGAGTAACATCTGCGGGATCTTAGCTCTTCCCCACAGAGTGGCACCTCGATCATTCCCTCTTGTGTCTTTTCAATGGCAATTCTAAGCGCTCGCTATGGATCTCGACTCTAACCTCAACAGGCAAAGCCGTAACTCGATGCCTCCAACTTCCAAATACAGAAGCCTTGCAGCGAGACACCAAGACCATCAAATTCCCCAGACAAATCCAACCGACGTTTCAATGGCGATTACCCAGAACCCCACGGCGCTTTCCCTTACCGTGTTGGGACTCCCAGAGGCCCGCAGCAGAACATCATCAACGTTATGAGAAAGATCACGCGCAAAAGATGCTTTTTAGAAATCCTTATATCTCGAGCAACACTGTCGATGTTGGTCTCACTCGACTTATCATCTCTCTGTCTAAGAACACCATAAATTCGAGTTCAAGATGGCGCCCAGTGCAATCTCCCCAACGACACAGGAGCCAGCGGCTCTCTCCAACGTTGTCAAGTTGATCAAGAACGATGATGCTGAGACAATTGACCTCGCTCTGCGACAGTTTCGTTGCTTGATCGCCGACCTTTGCCAGCAATTCTCTGGTGGACATCCGGGGTAAGTTTTGCTCTATTCAGACATGAGAGTATGTGAAGTACTAACTGATTTCTAGAGGTGCTATGGGAATGGCGGCCATTGGCCTCGCACTCTGGAAATATGTTATGCAATATTCTCCCAACGACCCAGACTACTTCAACCGCGATCGTTTCGTCCTCTCCAACGGCCATACTTGTCTATTCCAGTATACTTTCCTTCACCTCACCGGTTACAAGGCCATGACCTTTGACCACCTCAAGTCCTACCACTCCTCCAACTATGATTCACTGGCCCCTGGACATCCTGAAATCGAGCATGAGGGAATCGAAGTTACGACTGGTCCTCTAGGCCAGGGCATTGCCAATGCTGTTGGTCTTGCCATGGCTACCAAGAACCTTGCCGCTACTTACAACAAGCCCGGTTACGATCTTATTAACAACATGACTTATTGCATGATCGGAGACGCCTGTCTGCAAGAAGGCGTGGCTCTTGAAGCCATTCAGCTAGCTGGCCACTGGAAGCTCAGCAACCTTGTGGTCATGTACGATAACAATCAGGTTACCTGCGACGGTAGCGTCGATCTCTGCAACACCGAGGATGTCAACGCCAAGATGCGCGCTTGCGGCTGGGACGTTATCGAGGTTGAGGATGGTTGCTACGATGTTGAGGGTATTGTCAAGGCTCTGCTTAAAGCCAAAGCGAGCACCGAAAAGCCCACCTTCATCAACATCCACACTATCATCGGCGTTGGCAGCAAGGTCGCTGGCGATGCTAAGGCCCACGGTGCTGCCTTCAGTCCTGAAGGTGTCAAAGCCGTCAAGGAGAGCTTTGGCATGGATCCAGAGAAGCACTACGTCGTCTCTGATGAGGTCTACAACTTCTTCCGTGACCGTAAGACCCGCGGCGATCGTCTCGTTGAAGACTGGAAAAGTCTTGTTCACGCCTACAGTAAAGAGCACCCTGAGCTACACGAGGAGTTCGTCAAGCGAATTGAGGGTCGCTTTACCGAAGACTGGCGAAGCATCATTCCTGCCAAGGAAGATTTGCCTACTACTCCTACACCTTCCCGAAAGTCTGCGGGTATTGTCTGTAACCCTCTCGCTGCTAAGATCAAGAACTTCATGGTTGGCACGGCTGATCTATCACCCTCTGTTAACATGATCTGGAAGGACAAGGTTGACTTCCAGCATGTAAGTATTGTCTGCAAGGCCAGAAGTCATCATTAGCTAACACAGGCACAGCCCGATCTCAAAACCACATGCGGCATCAATGGCGACTACTCCGGCCGCTACATCCACTGGGGAATCCGTGAGCATGCAATGGCTTCCATCTCGAACGGTCTGGCCGCCTACGGCAAGGGCACCATCCTCCCCGTCACCTCCAGCTTCTTCATGTTTTACATCTACGCCGCCCCTGGTGTCCGTATGGGCGCTCTCCAGAACCTTCAAGCCATCCACATCGCCACGCACGATTCTATTGGTACTGGTGAAGATGGTCCTACTCACCAACCCATCGCTCTCGCTGCCCTCTATCGCTCTATGCCCAACATCCTTTACGTCCGCCCTTGCGATACCGAAGAGACGGCCGGCGCCTTCATTACGGCCCTTGAGGCCAAGGATACTCCCTCTATCATCTCCCTCTCCCGACAGAACCTCGAGCAATATCCCCAGTACTCGAGTCGTGAAGGTGCCCAGAAGGGTGCCTATGTCTTTATCGAGGAAGAAAACGCAGATGTCACCCTCATCGGTGTCGGTGCCGAGATGGTTTTCGCTGTCAAGACCCGCGATGTCCTTAAGGAGAAGTTCGGTATCAAGGCTCGTGTCGTATCCTTCCCTTGCCAACGTCTCTTCAACTCCCAGCCCATCGAGTATAAGCGTCAAGTACTCCAATACCGTTCAAACGCTCCCCGCGTTGTCATCGAAGCCTATGCTGTCAATGGTTGGGAGAGATACGCCGACGCCGGTTACTCCATGTCGACATTCGGCAAGTCTCTGCCTGGAAAGGATGCTTACAAGTATTTCGGCTTCGATGAGAATGCTATTGCTCCTGAGATCGCTAAGCTTGTGGAAGAGGTTAAGAAGGAGGGTATCGAGAGTCTGCGCGGCGAGTTCAGGGATCTTAACAATGTAACACATGAACACTAAGGGATGGCTTAATGGGTAAAACAACATAGCATAGGTCTTGGAGTTAACATTGGATGATTGAGATGATATGATAATAGCAGTTTCGTAAAATGAAAGTTCGCTTTGTCTATACTAGCCCAGTATCGAGATCATTGTTCTTCTGGTGACCTTGCATGCTTCACGTAATCCCTCCAATGTCTTTGTGCCAGTCCTACTCTGGGCTTCTTTCTCTCAAGCTTCTCTAACGCCCATAACATGCTTCTGATATAATAATACAGGGTATCATTCCTAAATGAAAAATTCCATCAACCCAATTCCAAGCTATATTGGCAAATCCTTATTATGTTGTCGGCTTGTGCTCCAAATGACAGCTTAAAAGAGCAAATCGTAGTCCAAATGGTATAGAAGTGGCACCAGATCCCCAGCTGTGCCGTAGCTTTGCTCTTGGCTACGCAAGATCTCCTCTTTTGTAGATCGACCGGAACAGTGTTTCCGTCGAGTTCATTGGTCTTTGTCTTCCGCGTACTTCTTAACACGACGTTTGTCTCCCTCGTGGACGAACGATGGCATCGGAAGGCGGCAGCGATCGCATACCCTCAGCCACAAACTCGCTGATAGAGTCAAGAAGACCGCCGTTAAGACCCCCAGGCCAGGCCGCCAATGACTCCTGAACTCGGGTCATCGCAGCCTCGACACCTTCAGCTACAGTACCGACGCCGTTCTCAACGGCGCGGGTGGATGCTCTAAGGGCTTGCTGCGCAGTCTGCACTCCTAGAAGCATCCGGAGGAGGGAGGCACGGGGAGGCGATTCATATTCTTCTGACTCAAAGGGGCCGATTGGGATATCGTAGTCAGTCAAGATTTGATGGCGACGGTGGTACTGTCTGTTTGCTTCGTAACAGGCCACCTCGGGGTCCTCGTCAGAGACATCGTCCACATCGCTGTCGTCGAAGTGGAAGTCTTCTGACTTTGACGAGTTGATCTGGAACAGAGGCCTGCGCTGGCGTGTACGTGAAGCCTGAGATACAGCTGAGAAGTCAGCTGCCTCATCGACCATCTGCTGCCCAACAAACACAGTCTCATCATCACTGTCTGGGGCTTCCTCTTCATCCTCAAGGGAGACATCCACCAGGTCGGGATTGCTCAAGATCTGTTGCTCGCTGTTTGTAGGGAGCGAACTCTGTGGTGCATTTGCGTCCAGTACCAAGTCCGAAGACTTGGTCTCGCTGGAACGCTCCTGCTTGTTGCCATCCATTTTGACTTCCCTCTCTCGACCAAACTGATTGCTTCCAATATGATGCTGCATGCTAGCCGAGGAGGGAAAGGACGGCGGGTGATCTGGGGGAGGCAACAACTTGGTGATGGGGATAGTGTGTTTGCTGGAAGCCTAAGGAGACAAATGGTCGGGTTTAGGTATGACTTATGGGTAGGGCGAGGAAAGATGATGAGAATGTTTGGTATGGGCAAGACGAAAAATGATGGGATGGAAAGGCTGGTAGCTGGCAGTGAAATGAAAGTCTGGGAGTGAAATGAAAGCATTCGTCTTAAAAGTGAATCACTCCATTGTGCGAATAGAGTTGACGACTCCATTTATTCAATGCGCGCACATTTACCTTTCGTTTACTTTACTCGGCTTTGTAAAGATTTCCCTTAGCCTTTCAATCGCCAAGTCAAAGAATATAATTTATATTGTTCTTCAGGCGCGAAACATTGCCTTTTGATGGCCCCGTCCTAGACCTTTTCCAACACTCTTTGAGCGGCCTCCCTCTCATCACAGGTTCTTCTATTTGTCCATTGTGCTTCATCTTATTGAATCGGCCAGCCTTAAAAAGAGTATCTTCAAGCTCTCGGGCCGTATCCAGGATGGAGTGTGAGCCTGCTGGTCGCGAGAAATGGCCTTGACAGCGATCCAGTTACGCCTTCCTTCAACAACATCGACATCAACAGAAACCCTGCTCCATCGGCTGATGACGTACATTGGTTTCCGCTTTCCCTTAAACCTGCCCTTCTTTAACCTCTCTTTATTGCGCATCTTTAGGATGCCAAACATTTCCGACGTCACTTGCAATGAATGCTCGAAAGTATAACTCTACTATATACAACTACGCGAACGAACAACAATTTCATATCAGACGGCCCCGCTACTTGCGTAAAGCATCCATAAGCTGCATCTCTACTAGAGTTTAATGCAGAATCAAACCTCGGTTTTCTACAGTTTCAATATTCTCTCCTCTTTTCTGAACTTGCCCATTCTCTTTCCATCCACGCATCGTCGCCCATATCGTGAGACTAGTCCATTTTCTACCATACGTTATCGTAATAACAATACTCACATTGATTTAGATATTCCAAGAGCTTTTCTGTCAGCAAGATGAGCACATCCAGTCAACTTAGCAGTACCAACACCACTCGACAGACGTTTTGCGAAGTGTGTCAAGATACTGCCGAGTGCGAGTTCCGCAAATACTTTAACAGACTGCAGAGCTCCGACGAAGACTGGAGACAAGAAACCAAGCCCGACAGAAGGCGGTACTATAACCCTGAGATGAAAAGTGAGATGAGTCGCCTCCGCCATCTGGCACAGGAAACCGAGATCTTAGACCGCGCTCGTCCACAGCACATAGCTAAGATGACAGCCGAGGAGCGAGAGATCCAAAACAGAAACTTCGCACGCGTTGTGGACTGCCATCAAACCCGACGAAAGCTCGAGCAGGACCACTTTCACAGGTTTGAAATCGCTGGGCCAGACTTTTTCTTCAGGACACCATGTCGACTGTGGTTGAATTTCAATACTAGCGTGATGGTGTCGGTTTATAAGTCCTCTGACGTAAAAGATTCAAGATTCTATTTGCGGCATAGGCCTGGTACCTATATTTTCAAACTTCGTTATGGCATGGGAACCGACCATGACACTTTCATGGGAGCCGCTGGAAATGTCACGATCGGAGACTTTGAGTACATGGGCCAGGTTCCTCGACATCGAAGCGTGTATGGGTTCCGGGGCAGAGCTCTTCTCAGTGACGCGTTGCGGCTGTTCGTAAGCGAATTACGAGAGTTACATACACTATCAGATCCAGATCAGGAGCCCGAGCCACAGGGCCCCGATCCTGCCGAGATGTTATTCATCGAGGCTTATACGAAAGCCTGGGAACTCTGGAAGGACTTTTCGGACCGCTCAGAGGGGGTATAGCCGACTTCAGATCTGCAGTGTAAGTTCAAAACTTGTCCTATTATACTGGAGCTAGGTTGGCTTCTCAACTCGAACACACATCTAATTCCCAGAAACGATGGACGACAAGCTCTGGAAGAGCTTATGGTCAGTGCCACGGGTACCAATCTTTCTAATCTTGCAACGTGCTGGGATGCGAAAGAACGGGCAGCGGCTTTGAGTATGCTGAAGTCGGGAGACCCTAACCTCATGATTTATATACCCACGCCTGATACTGAGGTAAGTGATCAAAATGGCAACCATGACGACGATACGTGAGTGGCACTTGCATTATTTTATGTATATTCTTACTCCCCATTCTATTAACACCTGCCACAGTCATGGTTGTCTGGCTTTGGGTTGTTTGAAGCCTGTCTCAATCGTTGGTCGTTATACACTCACGGATCATACTTAATCCGCTCGGAACAATCCAGCTAACAATTTCCTCAGGACATTCACAACTTCTATAGCCAAGAACGATTTGATGGCGACCCTCTCAACCCGGAGGTTCAATTTCTTTTTGCGGAACTTGAGAGCCCACCAGTGACGGCACAATCGAACTCAGCTCCCTCAGGAAATCCTGACCCATCGTCGTCTTGAGAGCACCGACCGAACCCGCTCTAGTTTTTGCTTGCACCGGCTAGCGCTGGACCAATTGGCACGACCTCGATCAATCTGGCACTCGTTCTAAGACCTCGACTGTTTCCCGTACTCAAATTCTATCGTCACCGACAAAGAGACGATTTGGCTCCTGCCCGAACGTACCCCCACGACCCTCTCGACTCTTGCTTCAATCATATACCCTACAATGGCCTCAATGTTCTCTCTCCGCGGGCTTTTCAGCCGTCAAGCTACTCCCGCTGCGCCCACAACTCGTCTCTTTTCCACGACGACAAACATGCTCGCCCGCACACCTCCCAAGCCTGCCGCGAAGAAGCCCGCAGCGGCAGTTCCCCGCAAGAAGCATGTGCAGGCCAAATCCGAAAACTTCTACCGCATCCGCACACTCCGCCAGAACATGTTCTCTCCTGCGCCTCCACCCCTGCGTATGGCCCGTCTCCGATACCTCCGTCACTGGACGATCCACCGTGCATGGCAGCTGTTCCGCCGACAGCAGAACCAAGCGACCGAGCGTGAGCGTCACCGTATCTACAGCGGCATGTACAATGCCTGTGAAGAGCTGCGCAAGACCGTTGGGCCTGGAAACAGAGACGAGGGTTACCTGTACCGAGTGGCTATGGAGAAGAAGGGTGTCTGGGGCACTGATGCGATACCGATTGAATACGCACGATACCAAACAGACTTCCCCGCTAAGAATGCGTGGAACCACGACTGGAAGAGGCACACCGAGTGAACGGGCCTATGCGGTTAATGTACGAATTCAAGAAATGGTATCAAGGTCAAAAAAGTGTACTGTATGTATAATAGACAACTGTTAAACGCTACAACGAATTGATGTGCGTTCAGCTCACAACGAAGAGTCGGTGGTGAATTCAGTGAAGCATGCGAAACAACATTCAAGCTCAAGATCGTCGTCACTCTCATTAACCTAGCAGCTCTTCCAACGGTAGACCAATCTCCCTTGTCTCAGGTATGCCATTCAATCACTCTCATCCACTCTTGCACTCAACCAAACCAGCCAGCTCTATGCTGTGTCCCAATTATTAAATGATACAGAGAGCGAAAATGCATATCCTAACCCGCTTGAACTAAAATTATGCAAAATGCCGGACCTCCCTCTGCCTACACACTCCAGCTGCCTCCGTTTTTTATATCCTCCTGGGATGCCATGTATATAGGAGCATTTTCGCTTCGCATTCCGCTTGCCAGATATTAAAATTGTCAGATCGGGAAAAAAACACAAGTCAAAACAGTCGGGACGATTCAGGATCAAAAAGGAAAGGGGAACGCAGGCGCAGGCGGAAGACAAGATGAACAGGGTCGACGTTTTGTATTTCTTGGAGAACGATCCAAGTAGCGAATATTCATATTCATATTCATATTCATATTCATATTTTTCTTGTCTTTTGAACGGGGAACGCCTGGAAGTAAAAGCAATGGTAAAGATGCCGGCATGGTCGGTGTGGCCGGGATGATGTAGATGGAATGGAGTTAGGCCGAAACGCCGTGGCTATGAGTTTTGGTTGTCCCTTGGCCACATTCCCGGTCTGTCTGATGACAAGACAGTATGTTAAAGTATAAGAAAAGTCCTCCTCCTGGAGCGCCGAGCAGTAAGTCCTCTATATCCTGTTTGATTCCCTGGTGTCCAAAATTCCTTCAATTGTCTCCAGAAATTGGAATATATGTTGATAGATAGTATAGCCGAGGCGAAAGGGTGATCGATCGCTTTGGATTCAACCGGTGCCGTTTCGTCGTCAGCATTTCGATGCGGGCAGGTATGGTCACATCCTTGTGATCCAGATGCCGAGTTCGCATGTGTATCGGAGTGCGCATGGTCTTACAGGACCACACAGCAGCCACCACCCTCGCCCTTTTCGAAAGTCAGCAGAGCAGCACGAGTAGCTGCCTCGAAAACATCGTCGACGCCCTCGCCGCTCAAACTGGAGCATTCTAGATATCGCTTTGCGCCAATTTCTCGTGCGATAGACTCGCCGTCATGCTCGGAGACAAATCGCAGCGACTTCTTGCGCATTTCCTCAATCGCAACGGGGTCTTCTCGGAGATCCTTCTTCAGACCAACAAGAATGATGGGAACACCAGTGCACAATCGTTGAGCTTCCTCAATCCACTATGCGAGCAATAGGTCAGCCTTGAACTACCTCCAATAAGCGCCACGGAACACAAACCTTATGCTTAACGTTGTCGAGGGAATCTGGAGTGTCGACGGAGAATCCTATCAAGATGACATGTGCTTTCGAGTATGCTAGAGGTCGTAATCGCTCGTAGTCTTCCTGGCCGGCAGTATCCCATAGAGCAAGCTGAACGGACTTGCCATCTACTCTGCAATCTGTCACATAGTTCTCAAAGACTGTAGGGATCTTATCTACAGTTAGTATTCGTCGTCGCATAAGAAATTCGATCGAGACTCACATAATGCTATGACATAGTTAGTAAGTGATGACGAAGCAAAGGTTGGGGAGCTCACTGTAGGAAAGTAACCTAGCGTAAATACGCTCAACAAACTGGTCTTGCCGCAGGCACCATCACCAATAATGACCAACTTCCTGTAATTCTTCGTCAGCGATTGTTCCAGTACAAGTTTCAGGAGATGTCGGGATTGAAAAGACAAAAAGAGATATAAATTTTGGAGTGATGGGAGTCATGTCGATGCAGGGCTGGGCGGCGCGACAATAGCAGCACATACCTGCGGATTACGTTGCTTGGATTTGCGCTCATGATGAATCAATTATATAGGTTCGAAACAGCGTGTCGTCTCGAAAACAATGCGAAATATCGTCGGATCTGGAGTCTTCTATGGGCCCCAGATCAGGGTAATGCGTCGGGTATTCGTTTTCGTCGTCGATTGAAGATGATGGAAATGCAGCAAGCTACAGCGATCAAGAGGGCGTCGTCGCGGTGATAAGAGCAAAAACAAGCTAAGCTAGACCAGCGGTAATTGATTGAATGCGGGAAAGAAACAATGAAGGTAATTGGAAATTCGGTTCGGCGAGGAAAGTGTCGTCAACGAGATTCAGGACCCCTTATTTTTTTCGAGCGGACTTTTTGGTAAGAGGATCGTTGGATGGGTGAGCAACAAGGGACGTTCGGAGTGAGCGCGCGGACGGGACGTGGAGCGAGGAGAAAGCAAAGGCCAGGCCAAGCAGTACGTAAATACGGAGCACGGCACGGTACAATACGGTTGAGTAGTTCGGGCTGGGGTCGGGTTGTAGTGCGAGCAGGGCGTTTTTAATGGGCGGTGGGACGGAGGACCAAGAGGAAACGTCAGTCAGTCAGGGCGGTCCCAAGACTCCAATGGTATGGGATGTTATGGATGCTAAGGTAAGGTAGGGTAGGGTAGGGTAATATTCCCTAGACAGGTAAAGAAGAGAGAAGAAGAAGATGGAGGTTGATGAGAGATTGGATACGAGTTGAAGGTAGCAGATCAGGTAAAAGCACGTAAATAGTAGGCTTCGGGGTTGATATGATAGGATGGTAAAGGACGATGTGAAATGGTTGATGCTGTGTTTTTTTGTCCGGCTCGTCGCTTTAGTCTCAGTCTCAGACCAGGATTTGAGCTGAGGCGGATTGGGCTGGGCTGAGAAAAAAATGTTGGAAGACTGGCCAAGTTTGTTTCCTAAGGAATGGAAATAGATAACAGAGAGATCTTGAAAAAGTCAACTAAGGATATCTCTATGCGTTTTTAGTTATAGATCGAAGCTAGAGAGGCAGCCTCCTTCTATTGTTGGAACAGTCTTGTTTACGGCAGTGACGGTGGTGGTGGCATCGGTGATAGTTGAGTGGAGAGAGCCATAAACGGAGACTCACTCACTCAGGCTTCTCGGCTCCCCTAGACTGACAAAAAGGGTGGAGCGGCAAAGGCATAGAAAACGGGTCCGGGGCGACCATCTTAGCTGCCCGAGCATGAGACGACAGGACAGCCCTGAAGGGTGCTGTGCTCTAGCTATTACACTACAGATAATGCTACAGGTGGGCTTTGCTGTGTTGTGCTGTGCTTGATGACACAGGGCGGAACATAAGCTGTTCATGGATGGACATGACATGGATCAAGGTAGATACATAAAATGTACCGACAGTATGGATGGTTACAACGGATCTCTCATGATTTCTCTACTACGTAACGTGGACAAGAGTCACTCGATGACTTCAATTGGAAGTGAACAGAATAACAACTCCATTCATGAGCATTGGCATAGCCTTGGGCACATGCTTGATCGATGCACCACAACTGCACATCAATTCACTGAAGACGTTAGAAGCAAGCCCCCTGTGGCGGAGCCACCACTAGACGCCCGGTATATCCAAAACAAGTAATTTGCACCAAGGCCGCTCGGTTAAGTCTGACACTTTCTCCGCTGGGAACCAGCTCACTGGACAGAAACCCGCGAAGGTTTCGATACGCGGGCCAGCCATCGCTAACAGTTTCTACAGCTACCGGTACAGCAAAATAAATTACAGGACTGATCGATTCGAGACTTGTCAAGCGCCGTCGGATTTTTAGAATCCAATTAGGTAACGGCGGAAAGTGTCATCGCGGAACCGTCCTCTCTCAATGTACCTACTCAGCTCAAATCCTTCAGCAACTGTCAACTGCCAGGGGGCTGTTAAGGATGGTTGTCTTCAGCAGTCTTGTCCAACAAATAAGCTCGGCATCATTGTTTTGTTTCGACAATGATAGACAGGGCTAATGTAGCCTTCAATACGACAATGACGACAAACTCCAGATTCAGACAAGCATATCAACAGATCCACATCCACAGCAAAAGGCCCCTTGCCTTTAATCGGAGGATTATTCACATTGTTCTTGGCCTCCGTTCGGTTCTCTCGTCTTTCTGAGAATTTCTGCCCATTGATTCAAGTCCCATCATGGCCGCCGTCATTTGAGGCTGTGCAGGCTAGCCCACTCCCGCCCGCCGGTAAGCTAAAAACAGGAACCAGACCAGGGGCTAGGGTGAACTACCAGTCGGTACTGAACGCTCATTAGCTGCTGTCGAGCAGTGCATCATTTTAAAGGTCCCCTAGAATAGAATCCTAGCAGTTGCAGTTCGTGTCTGGATATTTCATCCGCGTTTACCAAGAGCATCATAAACATAAACTTCTCCGTACGGATGATCCCGTTCAGTATGTGCTCCGTTCCCTTGGCTCCCTCGCGCTAAACTGACGTGCTGTTGGATTTCGGAGTCCTGACAAACGCCGACTGACTCCGTTGCTGACAATTTGTTTGCAAACAAACGTATGTTCTCAAGGATCAGTATCCTCTTCTTTGAAAACTTCTATGCTACCCGCATCGGTGACTGATGACAGCATGCACTACGCTTCGGGCATTGCCGATTATCGCATCAATCCGTCTTAGTTTACCTTGCGCTTACATGTATGTAACAACAATGTGACGATAAGCCATGCCTAACTCTGCCCTACAAGGCCGTGGCGTTCAAGGGATTTATGCCATGATCCTTCGTCCTATGAAGGTATGCACACATACAGCTGTCAGCACCTCAATAGTCAGTGAGTGGTTAGTTGTAGTCTCACTTGCATATTGAATGTTCCATTCCACATGGTTGGCAGAGATCGCACTCCTTTGCTCTCCCGATCGCCCTGCTACGTCTGAGTGGTACCCCAAACGGCCTTTGTATGGGACATCTCAGCATCTGAGACTCTTTTGCCCATGTTTGGCTAAAGAGCCGAAACATTTGTCCTCTGCCGTAGATGCTGTCCTCCGTCGTTTGCGACATGCATTAACAAGGGGGCCGGACGGCGGCATCTCAATCTGGCGTCCCGTCACACCGCGATGAATGAAAGAATAGTGCGGTCTTGTTCCACATGACCTGAGAGCTACAGATAAAGTCGAGTCAATGAATCTCTTTGATGACTTTTTTGCGTTTTGCACTTGTCATGTTGAACGTTGTACAGCGTCGGCAGCTAGGTGTTAATGCGTCGTCATGCTGCCGGTCAAGTTTGTTCTGCACATCAGTATCAGATGTGAAGATCCTAATTCAGCCCCGTTGCCAATGTCAGCAAAGGTGTCAGGGTGTCTCAAGGGGCTTGAAGTCGTTTGCAAGCGTTGCAAACGGGGGCCATGGGTGTAGGCTTCCGCGCTTGCTCATGGATAATTGACTTTACTGTCCATCAGCTGTAGTTGGTCGGTTGGGTGAAGTCGCTGGCTTTACGTTATTGAGAAGCAGCCATTGTAAATTGGCAGAAAACCGTTGCTGCTAAATTGACTCATCAATTATTTCTTAAATGCATGCACACTACATGGTCTGAATTGACTCTGAGTAATTGATTAGGGTCTTGTAAATCGACCGCTCAATAAAAATTGAATGTCCTCATTCGACCCCAGGTTCAGGGTAGCCCCCAGATCAGACGGGCAGACGGGTAGGAAAGCAAGTGACGTTTGACATCAAGGTACCGTATTGGATCTGTTTGCACCCCCACTCCACTTTCCGCTTCCACCAAATCGCCAGATCTCAGCATCACGTGCGCGATCACACCAGGCCGCGCCAGGCTACCTGTAGGAAATAGTGGGGTATAACCCGTCAATCAGATGCGTGCCTGACCAGTAACCACATCCATCACAGTGTACGCTGGGCTTGTTCCGCTGCATGAGAAAGTACATGTGCTATGCAACTCCACCAAATAGTGACTTCTATCCTCTGTTTGAGCCTTGAGCATTGAAGCCTCAAGCAAACACCAAACAAAGCCACTGCGACAAATTGGCTCGGTATATATTGAGTCTGGATTACTCAGAAGAGCCTTGTATAGTTATCGTACATTTGCATTCATTGTGCTCTTCCCCGCAGGCGTCATCGCTGACCTAGTCTAACCCTGATCTTGGCTGCTGCTCCGACTGTGAGTGCCTCATTTTGAGCCGCCCCCAGACCCTCCACCCGCAACGTTCGTTCCCGCAGCCGCCTAACCACCACGACTTCACCCTCTCGAGACGCGCAGCTCCTGCCGCTTTAAAGCTGACACGCACTCGCGTATTGCAGAAACCTCCTCTTTCCACAGCGTCCTCCCGTCGACAGCCACGTGTCGCGCACAACATCTTAATGCCCTCGACTGCCCTACTTCCGTAACCTACGATGCCGGCCAACAACCAAAGACCGGCTGCCCAAACCCCGGTATCGCCACGAAACACATCCAAATACACCAACAAGGATGGTTCAAAGTTCATTACTGTGCCAAAGGGAACCCCCTCTGAGTCTTCGTTGCCTTCGACCCCCACAACTGCCAAACCAAGCGACCCCCCACTAGACATTTCCAATGTCGACAATGGACCTGCTCCCGCCATCAACCGCAAGAAACAGAAACGTAGACAAAAGGCCGCTGCGAAAGCCGCTGCTCAGCAAGCTGCGAATGGACATATCGACAATGCATCTAGCCATGGCGCTGGTGCGGGCCCTATGTCCGGCCGCGGCCCCGCTGACCACGAGGAAGTCGAAAGCGACGATGAGTTTGAGTACATTCTGGAAAGCGAAATTACAGGGCCTCCTACGAACGGTCACCTGCCCTCGGATTCTAGATCTAAGAAGAACCGAAAGAAGAAGAAGAAGGGAACAAATGCCGACCCCACATCGCCAATTCCAGAAGCCCTCGAACCTGAACCGCATCCTAATCTATCGCAAGGCGCTGGCATGTCACGCGACAAGATATGGAGTACGAGTAACCAAGAAGAGCGCGAACGTATAAAAGCATTCTGGCTTGGATTAGGTGAAGATGAGCGGAAATCCTTGGTCAAGGTGGAGAAGGACGCTGTTCTTAAAAAGATGAAAGAACAACAGAAGCACACTTGCAGCTGCACTGTGTGTGGACGAAAGCGGACTGCGATTGAGGAAGAACTGGAGGGCCTTTACGACGCCTACTACCTGGAGCTTGAACAATTCGCAAACCAGGGCGAGGGACCACCGATGCTACCATCGGCCCGCGATTTCGCTCTACGACGAGGATTACCATCGAGCTATACCAATCGACCCCCCTCCCGAGGCCGGATAGTAGAACATGTGGGCGACGACGAAGACGAGGAGGAGCTGGAAGAGGTCTATAGTGAAGACGAAGTGGAGGACGACGATTATAGCGACGACGAACCTCCCGAAGAATTCCAAACCTCACACGAGCGAGACGTCGCCGATTTCTTGACGTTTGGCAATAGCCTGCAAGTCAAGGGTACGCAGCTCCTAGAATCACTTCTCCGCAGATATGGTAACATGGACTTAGGTGGTATTCTCACCGTGGCGGATGACCTTCTTAAAAACGACGGCAAGCGTTTTATCGAAATGATGGAACAGCTTGCGGAACGTCGGATGGCAAGAGAGGAAGACGCTCGCGAACATTTTTCACGAGGCTACGGTCACCCTGGCCCTAATGGCGCATACTCCAACCCTCATAATCCACCCCCTCCTCCTGAAGAAGATGAGTACGACGAAGAAGAGGACGAGGAAGAAGATTATGATGATAGCCAGGACGAGGAGTATGAAGAGGAAGAGGTATACTCAAACCCGTCTGTGATGCCATCCCAGTCCCATACTGAGTGTTGCTGCCAGGACCAAATGACAGAAGAGCAACGAATGGAAGAAGGCCGTCGCATGTTCCAGATATTCGCCGCTCGCATGTTCGAACAACGAGTTCTCTCCGCCTATAAAGAGAAGGTCGCCAAGGAACGTCAACAAAGGCTACTTGAAGAAATCGAAGCAGAGGACCGAGAGTCCGAACTCAAGAAAGCTAAGAAAGCCAAGGACGCGCAGAAAAAGAAGGACAAGGCTGCTCAAAAGAAGCAAGCACTGGCCGAGGAGAAAGCGCGGAAAGAAGCCGAGAAGGCTGCGGCAGATGCTGCACGATTAGAAGCTGAAAGGCAACGAGTTGCTGAACAGAAAGCCAGGGCTGAAGAGAAACGAAAGCAGAAAGAAGCGCAGAAGAAGGCCGAGGAAGAGGCACGCCTACGAAAAGAGGCAGAGCGACAACGACGACTCCATGAGCAACGCGAGAAACAAGCCGAACAAGAACGCAAAGCTCGAGAAGCTAAGGAGAAGGAGAAGAAGCTCAAAGAGGAACAGCGACAAAGAGACAAGGAGGCTCGAGAGCAGAAAGAGCGCGAAGCTCAAGAACGCAAGGACAAGCAAGAGCGCGACAAGAGGGATAAGGAAGCCCGTGCCGCCAAGGCTCAAAAGGATGCCCAAGCCGCTCGAGAGGCCAAAGAGAAGTTGAGAGAGGAGAAGGCGGCTGCTCAAAAAGCGGCAAGTCACCCATCGCAACCTATCCAAATCCCGAAGCGTGGCTCACAGCCTCCGGTACCTACCGCTCTACCACAGCATACTTCAAACCCAGCAAGTTATGCGTCTCCAAAGATACCAGTCGCAACCCCCGTGTTATCCAAGGCACCGACTCCGATCCGACCCCGAACCACGTCTCAACAGCAAGATGTGCCATCGCAGTCAGCCACAACTTCAAGTACAAGTCAAGACCCCTCACCCCACTCAATGACACCCCGTATGAGTCCTGGGCCGATTGGCCAGCGCCATGGAAGTGCAAGTACGCAGCATTCTTATTCTGTTTCGCCCACGAGTGGACAACCAAGGATGCACGGACAATCTCCCTTCCAGATGCCCCCGATGGGCATGCAACCACCCCCTGGATTGGCTCACCATCATCCACCACCACCAGGCTTCGGAAACCGTATGCCTCACGAGGCCATCTTTTCAGGTTTCCGACACAGCCCTGGTGCTATGATGCCCCCTCCTGGTATCAATGGACCACCTCGCGGATTCCCTGTTCCCATGCCCCCAGGATTCTCACAGCCTGTTGATCAATTCGACATGGGCGGATTCCCATTGCCGACGGATCTCCCTCCACCTTCGCATCACCGCCAGAGTTCACTGCAGTTCGACGCGCCCCCTACTCCATCACAACCCATAGGACGACCAGCACCTATTGGACGACCAGGGAGCCTCAGCCAAAGTCGCACATCTGACGACCAAGAAGACGAGACCGCGCACTTAGGCAGTCGAGCTCTTCTCGAAGATGACGAACCTCTTGCAGCTGAGATCAATCCAGGTAGCCTACGAAATCAGCCTCCAGGACCGCGCGGCGACTTCACCACAAGCCCTTTCTTACCTTCGGCCTTTCCTCTGGCGCACAACCCTTGGGGCCCACCTGCTGTTGGCGGACATCCTTTGCCTCCTCCTGGGTTTAACAACCCTGGATGGGGTGCACCGAGTGTACCTCCCGGCTTTGGCATGACATCTCCGATCTCTGCTATGAGCTCTATTCGAGCTCCCGCGCAGCCTAGGTATGTAACCGTTCGCGCGATGCTCTGCCAGGCTTGCAAGGAATTAGCCAGCTCGGGAGACTCAGAAGGTTACATCGACATTGCAACACTCAAGTCGAGAATCGATGCGATGTCAGGCGACCACAGCATCTCAGAACTCGATTTGTTGAACCTTTGTGAGACGGAGGGAAACCCGATCAACGGAGGTGGCACGTTCGATATCCGACGTGATGCAGCAGGCCCAAGCAAACATACTGTTCGATGGGAACCTGATCTGAACGATGGGCTTGTCGGACGACATAGATCCGTTGGTGCTCCAGGTGAGATCGGAAGTCCTTTGATGGGCCAAGCAACACTTCGTGGGGGATTGTAGGACAACTCCCAGAGGGGCAGGGCAAGTCAACGAACTAGCGGCGACTCTTTGTCTATCAGAGATCTGGTGCGTGGTAGCAGTCCACTTGGTGCAATTGGCAGTGACAGGAGTACTCCCTCCATGCACACAAGAGGTTCGTCGATCGTATCCCACATCGGCCCACTAGACCTCCAGGGAAAAGGTTCAGTGGCCAATTAGTTTACCTTAGGCTCATGCGTGCATCTCATACGTGAAGCAGAGTTGGTTCATCTTGAGGAAGCCTTGAAATCTCACACTTTATGGAGGCATGTCGCAGAGGATTGTTGGAAGATCTAACATGGATACCCACGTACGATAATGCGTTGCCGAATGAGGCAGTATGCAAGGAGAGGATTGGGAAAGACGAGTGGCGTGAAATGACCGCTGATCTCAAATGAAAGAATCTTGTTCGAGTACCAGATAATAAGCATTTGCTCCGGTGCGGGCTATTGTACTGTATGTGATTTGGCGCTGTGAATGTATGACATGTATGGGACCACCAATTACATGTGACGATGTCTGCGATGAACAAGCGACTGGAAATAAGCGCTGCGACGGCCATGATTGGCAGATCAACTTTCGAGGCGCTGAACTCGCCGACCGAGCAACACGTCTTTCCACCCGTTACGATTCTTGACTTCATGTGTAAGTTACGTGCCGCGTGGGACCGTTGTAAAAGCCCACAACGGGCAACATGTGAACAGCCAAAAGTGCAATATGGAAGTACACGTAATACTTTAATTCAACGTCTAGCTCCGTCCCCATTCATAAGGTAGATAAAATAGATACATTCGCACTCCAAAGTAAAGTAGCAGACTTTATCCTTTCCCATTGCTCCGAAATACTCAAACATGTCATGTAAGGTTTGTTCCCCCGGGCCTGATATCAAGGTATCAAAAAAAGACGTTATCCATGGCTCTGAGGGTTTTCCAAGCCTCGGATGTTTTCCCCGCGCTGGCAATCACACAGGCATTATAAAGATATAGGGTGCCGGAAACAAGGCAGCCCGCTGTCGTATATATATGAAGAGTTCAGTTTGGATACGGACCCTCCTCGAATACTGGCTGCAGCTGCCTTGTTCCCAAAGCCCTCCCCCGACGGGACCGTTCCGCCTAGATTCGGTCCTGGAAGGGGTTGCCGCCACCGGGAGCGGACTGACCAGAAGCGTTGCGCACGAGAGGCTGGCGCTGAGCAGCGCGTTGCTTCTTTGTGGCGGCACGGGCAAGAGAAACAGCCTCGGCCTTGGCGACAAGGCGCTTCTGCTCCTTGCGGTCACGGCAGCACATGAAGGTGAGGTAACCCAACATGGCAGCGGCTGAGGCGGCAAAGACAATGGCGATGATGATACCGGCGGTGTCCATCTCCCTCTTGGTCATGCAAAGGTCCTCAGCAGAAGCGTCGAGTGTGCAGATCACAGTGCTCTTGCATGTGCTGGTCTTGATCTCGGTGCTGTAGCAGGTGGCAGTCTGAGTCTTATCCGAAACGGTCTCAAGATCGCACTGGCTAGTCGACTTGCTGAAAGTGTCGAAGCAAGCCTCTCCTCTCGAGGTGTCGGCACGCTTCTTGAGCTTGAGCTCACCGGTAGGCTTGGGAGCATCAGTGATGCCAGCGGCCTCGGGAATCAGGGTCGGCATGACAGCGGCGTTGTAGCGCTTCTTCAGCTCGCCGGCCTTGGCGAGTTCGGAGCATCGCTCGATTGTGTAGTGAGCCTCACGGGCGGCATCCTCGTCGGAGCAGCCGGCAGAGCTGTAGCAGGTCTTGAGGGAAGCCTCGTCGGTCTCCTTGAGCTTGGAGAGGCAGAAAGAGAGAGCACCCTTGTTGGCACAGTCAGCAAAGGCGGCGAGGTCCTCGTTGTGGTTTGTGAGACACTCTTGCTGGACGGCAGCGAGGGCGTTGCCAGCGAAGAGGACGGCGGTTGAGAATCGCATATTGGAGGTGAACGGTTTTGTTGTTTTGTTTTTTCGACGGGGTAAGGTGGCGGTCGAGAGAATGCCCAGCAAGCTCTTTTAAGTGTGTTGTCGGTAACGAATACGGTCCAGGACACGCTCGCTCAATCCTAAAAAGGGGAGGTTGTTCTGGTGGTTGATGGGGATGAAGAGAGAAAGGAAACAAGGAAGAGGAGGGAAGAAAGCGAAACGAAGCAAAGCGAATGGGAAGGGATTATCCGTCCGTTCTATTGGGCTGAACCTTGGAAGAAAAAAGCAGACGGGCTCGCAAGTCAGAGGCAGGAGCCAGGGGAGGTGAGGCGGCCTTTGCTTTGGGGCTGGGCTTTTGCGTTGCTTACTGGGCCTGGGAAGAGAGCGTTACAGTACGGCACTGCACTGTTATTATTATTATGGGGATCTTACAGCGTGCTTGTGCTAAAAAAAGGGGAGATGAGGAGACGGATCCTTATGAGCCACAATGGGCTAAACCAGAAAGGGGTTAGAAGGTGAGAAGAGATTGAGGGTCCTTGGTGGGTAGGGTTGAATTGCATTGGGGATTGGAGATTGGCGTCTTTGTTCGCGATGTTAGGGCTGTGTCAAGTACCGCTGGTGATGTCTTCAACGTAAAGGCAAGTATCTCAGATTTGATACCGAGTGTATATGCATATTGGCGATGACAGACACGTGCAGATGCTGCCTCTTCATGTCCAGCCGCAAGCCCATGATGACGGCTGATGCTGGTTCTTTGCTGTGCTGATGGTGCAGGCATGCAGTGGGAACTAACATCCATCCTCTGTTGTAGAAAGAAACCCACTAGCCATGAATAGAACTGACTGGGCTGGGCATGCAAGACAAAGAGAGGCTGTAGATGCCAACATGAGACATGTCTACAGTACTGTATAGTTCTTGGTATAAAGCACCAGTATACTTGTGTGAGTGCACCTCGCCTTGGTGACATGTTACTACAGTATTCTATTCTGCTTCTTAACTGAAACTTGGGATGAACCCTTGCGCATGAGCACAGTAAGCACGAAGAAGCCCGCAAGCGCTGATTCAAGTGGCTGAAATGGCGGATTCCCAGCTCGTTCGCATCTAACGACATGGCGGTGCAACGACCAATAAACGACAAGGGTTTTACTGGCTGGTGTAACGACGGTTGTGGGGTGAAGGAGAATGATAGACATTGACAACAATTGGTTTCATTTCTCGATTGTTTCAGACTGGACTGGTCAATTTGGAGTCTGGTTGTTTCCTGGGAGAAAAACATCAGACGACCGCCCGAACAAATACGTCCAAGCATTGACCGGAAAGAATAATTGTTGTAAGGAAAGAATTGACCTTGTATTGGCGGTCAGAAATTTCATGCTTACACTGCCTCTGCTTACATTCATGGGCTGGGTTGGGCTGGCTGGGTCCATTGGGATGCGCAAGCTGAAATGGGTCCCTGTCGCGCTTCCCGAAGCCTCTCAACGCCTCTATCTCGATATTAAAAGGCTTGGCCTGCCCAGTCGCGCGTCAACGTCAATCATGATACTCTCCGGTGATATTCAATTGTCAGGATATACGATCGGAACAACCCGAACAGAGGTGACCACCTATTCTTTCTACAGTGCAGAGTATGGTGATGTTCAGGGGCTTACTTCGTGGTCAGTGCCCTGTGCCTGAGGTTGACAGCGAAGCATTAAACCATAAACCTCATGCCAAGCCCATCATCACTGTAGACCCGTACAACCAAGAGATGTTCGATCAAAAAATATCCGAGATCTGAATGAATAAAATGTCAAACCCCCTCCTTCTCTTGCACACGCACGTCATGCTTCGTACGTTTGTTGAGCAGCCAATCGAAGTGAATCCGGGGACTGACCATGTGAGTCTACGTCATCAACTTTTGGGCTTGAGCTTCCTGCTTTCTCCTCGTGGTAATACAACAAGCTTTATGTATAAAAGCAAGCAATCGGACCTCAAATCTTCTCCCTCTTGTTCTATAACTTCACTGAACTCTACCGATTTAACTTTATAAACCACCACCTAAAAGAAACCTACAAAACCACACATCATGCCTCTCGTCGTTCCTGGTATCAACTCAACTTCTGGCGACAAGGCCGAGGAGTGGACCAACAAGCTCGTCGGCAAGAAACTTTCCGATGAGGAGTCTTCCACTGAGACGGTAAGCTTTCACCCTGCACATCTTATACTTCCTCCGTAGAAGCATGATGCTAATGTGTCGGGACATAGGTGTTTGCCAAGCGAGACCTCCCCCAGGAGACGCGTATTATCGAGCCCGGAATGATGGTCACAAAGGACTTCAAGGAAGACCGACTCAACGTCCACCTCAAGGATGACGGAACTGTCTCACACGTTGTCAAGGGATAAATAGTGCTGGCATTTACACGACCCCTCCATGCTTCATGAGGGCGATAAGTCAAAGGTTTAATGTACGATAACGATAACGAATGGGAATAGGATTCGCCCGCAATAGCGAAGGCGCAAGATAATAACAGGATCATAAATTTCTACTGCTGAATCTGTTTCGTAAATCCATTTTATATGCTGTTGTATTGTGTCGTGAATGAATGCCTTCGCCAAGTAGAACTGGTCTACCTCCCTTATTGCATCTCGAGATTTACCCCGCCACGCCCGATGCCGCGGGGCACTCGTCGACTTGACTTTTCCCAGCTCCAACTGCCCACCCCCCACCAAGACCCGACTCTACATAGTTTCGACGAGACGTAATCTACACTTTATATATTCCGTTCATCAGCGTTCGAAACAGTTCCTTTTCATCAGCCATTCTCTATTCTCTCCGGCACAGTCGTTAAACCGCAATTATGTTCAAGAAAGAGTACATGCCCCGCGATCAAACCTCTCAAGCTCGTAGCTAACCTCATCGCAGAATCCAGCCTTCACCCAAGCAGAAGCTCAAGTCGTCCGTCCAGCGATCTCTTCGCCAGAACCTCCTCGACACATACCCCCTCCTCAACCCCTACATTGACGAGATTATGCCCAAGAAGGCTTCCCTCTCAAGCATGAAGCTTACCGACCGCAACACCCTCTACGTCCTCGACTCGACACCTATCTTCTACCAACAGGACCTCACAGGCATTCTCATTCCTCATCTGCGCCTCGTCCACCGATTCCCTCAGGCCTTCCCTAGCATTCGCATCGACCGTGGTGCTATCCGCTTCGTCCTCTCTGGCGCTACCCTTATGGCCCCTGGACTCACCTCCCCCGGTGGCAGACTACCCGCCGATGGCTCACCCGAGGGTGTGCAAGAGGGCAAGGAGATGGACCAGAAGATGGAAGATGACTTCCGATGGAGCAGAGAGCTGGTCAAGGGCGAGCCTGTGGTTGTCATAGCCGAGGGCAAGGAGGAGGCGTGTGCCGTAGGAACGCTTGTCGCAGGAACGAAGGAGGTCAAGGCCAAGGGCAAGGGCCCCGTAATTGAGGACGCGCATTATCTGGGTGACGGATTGTGGATGATGCCCACCGAGTAGAGATATGGAAAGCGGCTTCGGGTTTGAGGTTGGAGTCAACCCTTGTGATACCAATAAACGAACGGAACAGGCAGACGAAAGCGGCGAAATTTATCGGGTCAAGTCAAAAACAAAAGTCAGAGTAGCGAAGACTTCAATGAACTACAATAGAATTACGAAAATTTGAGCGCTCGGATTCAGATTCACTCTGCTGGTGAGGACGCAGCTCTTGTCTACCACACCGTGGTATCGATGTGAGTGCCACAGCAAGGCGTAAAAAGTCGCCGCGATAAGAGACGAAATAGTTTGGCCATTTTATGTCATTTTATATCAATATTTAGACCATATATTCTCGTCGTCCTAAACCTTAGAGGAGAGCATCGCGAATTCCTACCTAGTAGTGTCGTTGACCTAGTGACCCTCATATGTAAGCAGACTCCATAGTCCTCGATCCTTCGCGTCGCTGACATCCAATCTCAACTCGGGACCTCGACTATTCAACATCTCGACGGACCACTGACTCAATTCGCCTACACACTGCCTCAAAAATGACAACCTTTTCATCAATACCTGCCCACGTCCTCGGCGCCGCATGCGTTGGCCGCGGTATAATGGCTCTCTTCTCACCACGAGCAGAGTACGGCCATGTCGGTCTTCTTCTCGAACCTGGCAAAACAACCACTGAGACCAGCTTTGTATCGCCGCTTATGTACTTCAAAGGCCTGCGTGAAATCTCGTATGGTGCAACGTTGATGGCGCTTCAATGGCAAGGAAACGAGAGCGCTGTGACGACTTTCTCAGCTATTTTGTCGGTCGTGAGAATTGGCGATGGGCTAGTTGTTTGGATGAATGGAGGTGACGAGCTTAGGTATAAAGCGGCTGGGCATTGGATTACCGGGCTTGGATTCGTTGGATGGGTGCTTTGGAGATGGAGTTACTGAGTGGTTGACATTCGAGTAGGTTTCTGGTGAAACCTCTCCAGGCTGAACAACCACGACTCCGCTGCATTTGGCTACTAAGAGCATAAGAGACGAAATAATTTCGTCGCTTTATGCAAGTTTAGAGTAGCATTTAGGCTACTTTACTTCGGTACTCTGTGCCTTAGAGGACGAGTCTTCTGTAACCCATCAGTGCCATGATATAAGCTTTCTCCAAGGCACAAAAGCCCTCCACGTTTGCTCTCCCTTCCGCCGGTGGCGGTGATCGCTCGATATATATACCGCGAATATTCGGCACTGTGATTGTGTGGCATGACAGGCCGTGGTGTAATTGCAGAGCCATGGCCCCGGTGTGTTGCTTGCGCGTGGTAGGTTGGAGGTGCGCCCACCATGATGGTAATGAGTTGGCGAGGAGTTCTTCCTCACGCCTCCCGTATAAGTTTCTACGCTCTCCTGCTCGTTCGGGCTCATCGATGTCCATGTCCCTATCGTACTCTGGCCACTCCCACTCAACAGACGTAGTTTCGGACTCCATGGTTCTCAGGCAAATTGATAAAGGGATTATGGCATATAGAAGAAGGAAATAAAAGGTTCAATTTGGTAGAGAAGGCACAGCGATAGAATAGCTGTGTGATCAAAAGTGTTGTTTTGTTGAGTACGCTTCGCAGGCAGCGTCAGATGTGTCACTGTCAAAATTTAAGTTGCGAAGGAAGAGCTCTGAGATTTCACTCCCTAGTTGGGTGTGCTCAAGGCAGCGCTTCAATAGCACGTGCCTGGGAACCAGGTCGAGTAATGTCAGGAATAGGCAGGGAGACTCCTTTCTCAATAGACAACAGATGAATTAGTCGCGAAGGTCTGGGAGCGGGATTCTACCAGTGATTGGAAGTCAATGACTACCCGTCTAGGATAAGAATCAATGTCTGCCAGCCGACTAAGATCTTGCCTCAGTTAACCCAGAAGAAGGAGACAGTGTGCAGGCAGGAAAAAAACAAAGGAGCAATGCTATATAGATCACGACATCCATACGCCTACCAGATATAATTTTCATGAAGTACAATTCATTGGTTACGTAGTGTTCCGAGTGTTTGCGTATTTGACTTCCGATTTCTCTCGATCTGAGAATCCATGTTGGTCTTGAGTCTACATAAGAATGGTCATAGGAGAAGTAGGATATATCAAAGCACCTGAAGACACAAGCACAGCAAGTTCTATGACCTGGTTCTCGCTATAGCAGATATCAAAGAGCAGTGCTTGTGAAGGTCACCGGTTCTCGTGACTTCCTGTCTGCAAAAACGAGACTTCGAAGGGGAGAAAGACTTCTGTCTAGTCCTGTATCTACATGATTGGTGATTAGAAACTCTGCAGTGACAATCCATCAGCTAGGTTCCTTCGTGCTTGGGTGGCCTCAGTGACGATCAGAAAGCTCGATAGTCATTAAGCCACCCTTTTGTCTTGGTTTCGGGCAGATTGAAGGCCCTTGAAAGAGAGCTTGGTAGTCTCGCTATGGATATAAAAGGTCTGACGATAGCTACGAAATTCAATTGTCCGGGTATCTATCTGCCTTGTTTCGAATCTGTGTACGAATACGCAATAGAGTACTTTGGCACTTCTCGCATAAATCTCCCATAATCCGATCCCGTATGAGGTATCTATCGTAGTACCTATAGACTTCTGGAGTGTATCGGTGTTCAGAATCATGAACAGAACTTTAGAAGATTCTTGCCCAAGCGTAGCAGGCTTCTTCCTCGAAGGCATAATCATTCGTTGTGGAAAGATTGACGCATGGGCTGGCTCACTCAGAATTGTCTCAGTGAACCGAACCAAACATTCTTTATCCCTTTGTCATCTATATCTCGTTTGCGTATAAACGAAATGCGACCCGATGGCTTGTGTGATCGAAAGTCGTGGTAAGGGACAACCACTTGCGGTCATGGGTGCATAACAACATGCAAACAAAAATGAAAGAAGCATTGGAGTCTCACATATTATAGCGACAACAAAGCTGATTGTAAAACTTGTAGCGAGGCATTTAGTTCTCATCAGAATATATCATATGTTTTGTCGGATGAGTGTAGTAAAGTGTTGTTGGACCTGGAACTTAAAAGCAGAAGTCTGGAAAACTCAGAGACGTTTGGGGTATATAGACTGCAAATGCTGACTCGACCTCAACAAATCCCCAGCTACAATTGGCTTAGCCAGTTCATCTTCCGTAGTATAGTGGTCAGTATGCAAGCTTGTCACGCTTGAGACCCGGGTTCAATTCCCGGCGGGAGAGATCCAGCCACCTGCGAATACGCAGGTTCCATTTTTTGCATCATTCTGCAAATGGGTGTTAGACAGTTGTGCGGTAGTTTTTCTTTTGCCCGCGGTAACCGTTGAGCTTTGCTGTTGCATTGGAATGAATGTCACTGATCTAACGTTTTCCAGGGTCCAATTGCGCTAATTACCAGGGACGATTGTACCTGAGATGGGACGATCGACATTCATGCGTGGATTGTCCAGAATAGAATAAACTTTGCTGGAAGCATGAGAGACTAAATAGCGTGGCTACCTTATGCTAATTTAAAGCAGCATTTAGATCATATCTTTTATCTTGATAGTCTAAGCGTAAGACATTCCGTCTGTTGCCGACTTGTTTGACGGAGAACTGTAAGACTTAGACTGCACGTTCATTCATCGCAGATTCATGAAAGTTCAATATTTACATTCACAGTAGATGAAGAAAACTTGTTTTGCATAATCATGCAATTGTCAAATTGAATATGTACTATATCAAGGTTCTCTACTGAACCGAAACGTGACGCTAATATGCATTGTGAAGATCATGCCGAAATCTCAAAGATATCGGAGACGTGAGATAGAAGTCGTTCTAGACAGAACGTTCCGAAGCTTCAGAGCCCAGAATTTACTGGCCCTGCTGGGAGTAGAGGCAGCCAACGGGCTTGTCGACCTTGGAGGTGATGATGGAGGCGCCAACACAGTTCTTGTTGCCACCGGGGTTGTAGACGTTGCTGACCCAGAGAGTCCAAGAACCGTCCTCCTGAGGGCAGGCGCGGTAGTCGGTGCCATCGTACTGAAGGAGGCCGTCCTTGTTGATAGCCCACTTGTCCTGCTCACAACGGGTGCAGAGAGGCTGGGCACCGGTTCGGTATCCCATCAGACCCTGGCCCATACCGCTTCGGTCTGTGTAAACTTGTTGTCTAGGATTGGAGCGAGAGTAGAGGAGGAGCTCGCCAGTCTTCTTGTTGAGAACGAAGGTGGCGTCGTTCTCGTTGTCGCCGCGGTCACAGCTGGCGCCTTGGTCCTTCATCTTGACGGCAAAGCCGTTCATGGAGGCCTGGACATTGGTGTGGTGAATAGGGCTGGCAGAGCGAAGAACAGTGCCCTTGAAGGTAACAACATCGGGGTTGGGGGCAGCGGCGGCGAGGCCAGCGAGGACGATGAGGTTCTTGAACTGCATGTTGGCGGTTGTGGTTGGTGTTTTAATTAAAGAATTAAAAGTGGTTTTTGAGTTGTAGTTGTAGAGTGATTGAGATGATTGTGAGTGAGTTGTGAGTGAAGAAAGATAGACAAGAGGCTGATGTTGTTGGTCTTATATAGATGTTGAAGCTGTTCAATCTCGCTATGTCATAGCTTGGGGACCAGCTCCGGCAGTTGCCTCACAACGCCCGACGTTCCGCAGGCGGGGGAGCTTGGAGGCGCAGTGCAATCATTGCATTGCAATGAGAGCAATTGCCATCCATGATCTCAATGTTGCCCTGCGGAGACTAACCGTGAATACGAGATGGTGGATAGGTCTCGATGGGGATTGTCTTGGCTGGTGGACCGCGGTGCAACGGTAACCAGGGCCCTCCCAGCTAGGCGACAGGTCCCGACTGCAGTAAACACCTGAGAATCTCCCAGTTGCACAGGTTAAAAATGTCACCGCATTGCATTGAGCTTCTCAAGACGGCATGGCCGAGGCTCAAAGTTGCTGGCGGCCCCTGAGAGCTCTGAGAGCTCTGAGTGCTGGCATGGCATGGATAAAATTGGATATTTCATGCCAACGGCAGCCCCAGATTTTTCCTCAAAAGCTATTCTTAGCAGCAGCCCGACTTTTCTAGAACTGGTCTCTGTCTCCTTGAACTTACCTTAACTTGCCCCCTACTTGGCGATAGACGTCATAACGGTCAAGACAAGCCAAGCTAACAAGAGCTTTGACAAGACAAGTGCCGTAACACAGACAATTATTGATCTGAGTAGTCAGTCGTAAATGCACAGCTGGACAGCATCACCAAAGCATTCATGCAAGAATCGTTTACTGTAGTAAACGTTGGGACAAAAATTGGGGGCTGTATCTGCTGATCGATCGAGCGACAGAGTCCAGGTCCAGGTTCTCCTTTTTTTTTCTGTCCCTCTTGACGATCCGGGTTCTTCGCTTCATCTGGAGTCCATCCGAAGTGACTAATGATTAATGCCTTGTGTTAAGGGTCCAGCATTCTACGGTGAGGTCACTGGAGCCCGCCAAGAAGGTTAACGGCGGAATTCTTCTTTTCTTTTTCGCCTCTGGGCAAATGTAACAACGACGATGATCCAAGGAAAAGAGGTATCTAATTATGGGCGGTGTCTTTATGCCTTGGTCAATTAATGACCTGACGTTGGCATTAATTATGAATTGACAGGGCAAAATACAAGGACGTTGACGGTGGGTCACTGGGGTTTCAGCTATAATGCGCCAAAATAAGGAAATCATTCGCCGGGTATTTTAATCGTCCTTTTGTCCAAGATTTATTATGCAGGATGATTTATGTATTTCAGGCACAGATCTGCATAACCCAAGCATTTTAAGTAGGAAAATACGAGAAACATTTGTCGATCTGTCCGTGTTCAAGGACAACAGACCTCTGCAGGCCTCATGACGTTCCAATTGCAAACAATTGTTGAATGATTTGTCTCTCTTGAAGTAAATGATAGGCGGTTCATATGTGGTCGCATATGCAGGGCTCGAATATAGTAAGCCGTGTATCGTTGTCGACTGGAATAGTATTAGTGTTATTAACTAGCGTTGGGATAACAACAACTTATCGCGGAATTATGGATTGGGTCTCAGCTCGTGATCTTCAGTAACGTTACTGGCCAGGCCCATAGTCTCCGAATGACCTCACTTGCGGGAATACAACCCCAAGACAGCGATCGAAAATGCTCGGCTCCAGGGTAAGGCCACTGGCCTTGGGAACACTCAGCTTCACAACACTATCAAACATCGTGAGACCATGTCACGCTCAAGGCATTGTTCAAGCCGGCAACCTAATTCCCTCATACCAATTCTACTCCAACTTCACCTCAACCTTGACTCCAGCCTACAAGACCATCACAGTCACTGGCCGAGATGACATTGAAAAACTGTACCCTCTCATCCTCTCATATATCACCGACCCAAACAAGGCAAACTCTCTGCGTGAGGTCATCGTTGACACATATGCTTGGCCAAACTATTATGCCTGTCTTCACGACGAAAGCGATGATCTCCTCCGCCAAGACGGTGGCGAGGAACCAAATGAAAAGCGCCCCAATCGTCAACTAGATCACGAGGCTCACACGGCCCTCGAAAGGCATGTTACATCTCTTGGCCTCGGAGATCCATTAACGACTAGGATCGTTGAAGCTTTGACTTGGAAGAAGAAACATTGGTTGGGTGAAGTCTCGGAGAAAGCAAGAGACTTTGACGACAATGAAAGAGCGTTTGCTGTTGCCGCACTCATCGTCATCTTCTCTCTTTGTGACAAGGTGTCTGTGCTACGTATAGCTGATTTTCCCACGCTGCTCAGAGAGTATTTGCTCAAAAACAACTATGGAAAACTTAACCGGTTTGGGTTACAGCAGCTCAAGACTGTTGAGTTTGTTAAGGAACATCCTTTGGATAACAGAGTGTACGAGCAGGTGGACTTCCTTGAGTATATCAGACACTTTGGTAAACTACCAGCCATGAAAAGTCTAAGCATGGAGGGTGTCATGGAACACGAAGTCAACGACCTGGTTTCGCCCAGAACAACCAATATCAAGAAGATCCATCTCGGCCACTCTGAACTTTCAGGTTCGACGCTTAGCAAGATGATCCGCTCATCCAAAGTCCTCGAAGAGCTCCGAGTTTCTCTAGGTGGTTTGTGGCACATGGATATAGGAGCTTGGAACATGCGGCCTCAAACAGTTGGCAAAAGTCTGCATCAACATCGAAACACCTTGAAAGTATTGGACCTCGACGTCGCGGACCTTGATTTTTCGGACGTTCCCTCTTGGGAGAATAGTATGTTCGAGGAGCTTGCGGAGAGTGACGAGGAGTATTTCAAGCTTGACAAAGAATCAAGTGCACTCCCTTTCTGGCAGGAGGATATTCCAGATGATCGACCTTATGGTTTTACGATTGGTTCTCTACACGACTTCACCGCCATGAAACACTTGAGCCTCAATCTCAATACTATGTTTGGTGCGTGGTATGAACGAAAAGAACCTCCCTTTAGGTTGATCGATGCTTTACCTCCTAACTTGGAGTACCTATGCCTCTATGGGTATGTCAAGGGAGAGAACAAAGACGTGGATAGCCATGTTGAAGAGTTCATGCAACACAAGGAGAAGCGTTTCCCTCGCTTGATAAAGATCGAAGGAATAGAGGAGATAGTTCTGGGTGTTGCGAACCTATATCTGGATGACAATTCTCAGATGGAAGATAACCTTTGGCAGTGGCCAGAATTGAAGTTGGAATGGGTTGAAGCATAAGATGGAAGCTGACCCTAGAACTATGTTAGCCTCAATGACAAAGTTTGATCTTAGGTTGGTACATAAAGGATAGGGGAGGGCTTTGATAGTGATATGAGAGTATCACAAGAGTTATTGTCTAATCATCAGGGTATCGTCAAAAGTAGTCGAAAAAGCCCATCCAGACTGTTATAGATTCAACAAATGTCGTCTAACATTGCCGGTTGAGTTTTCTAATTCTATTACCTATGGCGCCAGTGGCACAGGAGCAATGTCAAGGGAATCTTCTGAATTATGGACGAGGCTGTGGTTCTCTATCTTATCGTTTCCAATATCTAGGCCTTGATGCCATCCTATCATCCTGAAAAGAACCATCATAATGCCCATGTCCTTGTCCATGTATAATTCATGATGGAAACCTTATCTTCAGGTCGTTATTCTTCTGATTGTGAGCATTAGAGTCATAGTGCTTGAAAAGTGTAATCCAACTTCAAAGATGAAAACCTTATTAAGTTCTTCTGATCTTCCCATCATCTGTTCTCGATGGCCCATATCATATTCCGCCTTAGAATCAAGCATCCATCACTCCGAGACCGGGTCAATAGACCTGGGATAATATAAGACAGATATCACTCTATTCAACCTCTCAGGGCATTTCCTTCATAGCCTCGACGAGCAGGGCCAGAAGATTATCTATTCAGTCGGATCGATCAAGTCAATGGGCTGATGAGAAAGTTGCATGACGGAGGTCTCTCGGCGGACGTGGCGACGACGATGTCCAGTGCTGACAGAGCTGTCGGAGAAAGCAACAGGAGGCTGCAAGAACAGCTGATTATCAGTAGGAGCTTGCCAGGGACCGGAAACTGTCTCCGGACTGGGCTGTTGGCCGGCCGCTTCGGAATCAGAGGAGTCCGAAGTCTCCCGCATCCATGGGTGCATTCCGAAAGCCGTGAGATCAGAAAACTTCTTGAAAGTGCTTTCGAACTTGTGTTTGAGATCATATTCAGCCTCCTGGTACTTGCGAATAAGGTGGGCGGTGAACTCCTGACTGTAGTTGCAAGTCAGGTCGTTCCACCACTTCTCCTGGACCATGCAGATATACATGTCTACGAGAGCATCCTGAGAAAGGAAAGTTCGAAGTGCCCCGTTGCTACCCACAAGAATCCAAGCGCGATATATCTCTTTGGAGCGGAACTTGAAGTAGTCTCCAGGAGCTTTACGAAGAGAGAAAGTGCTGTGATGAGGATTGTGGTAAAACATTCGTAGCACGATGTAGCGGTACATCGTGTTTTTGATTTTGTCGATCTCGTTTATCATGCCTTGTGCATAGGCGAAGGACAGTGTAGTGAGGAGGAGGAGGAGGTTCATTCCATCCTCGTGACCGACGAGACCACTGGGTGTCAGATGGATCTCGAGGAGAAGAGTCAAGACGTCAGCTCCGATATCCGGAATGGTTGAGTGCAGCAGGAACCCCTAGCCTGGCTGACCATCAAACATGTTTTTGGGAACCATAAACTTATGCCCCTGGGTTCTGACTTGATAAAGCTGAGAAGGCCTGCATAGAAGTTATGTTAAGCATAGTACCGGAAGAAGAGGTGGACTATAATAGGTGGACTTACACTACGAACAGATCGCCACTCAGGGAGCGCGACTGAGTGAACCTCTGGGGATAAGCTTCCTAAGGGGGCTGTTAGTATAAGAGCACAAGGGAGTAGAATCGATGACGGATGAGATCTGTTACTTACAACACCAGGGAGGTGATAGTCTGGCTCACCAGCCTCTCCAGATGGAGTGTCGGGCTGAGAAGTAGCACAACTGACGATCGGAATGACGGCTCTGTCGCCGAGGTGATGTTGGATGATAGTCGAGTCGATAAGTGGGAGATTAGTCAAGGCGTGGTCAGACGAACTGCCCGCAACAGCCGGAGGACTAGGGGCCATACGGTCCTCCCGCAAGATCTGCCCGAACGATACAAGAGACTCGGTTGGATGCTCACTGCTGGTAGTGGCCTGAGACCGACGCTGAGCGGCTGCACGACGGTGGGTGAACCGGAACTGGTCCTTCATATCTTGGAGGCGATCCTTGAACGACCGTCGAGCCATCTCGACGGCTGCAAACTTGGGGTTCTCCTTGGGCTGTTCGTTGGGCTGCTCAGTGCGTCTCTTCTTTTCAGCGGGACCTGGAACAGTGTTTCCGTCGAGAAGCTTCGATGCTGTTGATTAAAAAAAGGGAGAAGCTGTAGACAGAATGAGTTTCAAAGAAGCAAAGATGAAGTTGACGGCATCGAGCTAGAAGAGAATCAAAGAGAAGAATAGAAATGGCAATGATCTGGACAGACCACGAGGGAACGCAGCAGGCTTGGAGAGACTGTGGATAGTAAAACCTACCGGTATCGAGGATCGAAAGAAGGACGGGAAGCCAAAGAGGCAAGAAGGGTAGGGTCCTTTGGCCAGTAATAAGGCCAGTTGCACCCGTCACACAGGGCCCGGCCAAGCTCACCCGCAGGCTTAGGTTCATGTACGACAATATGGATGGCCAGCTCGAAGGTTTCCTTGGGAATGCAAGTTGAATTTGCGAAATACTGGTTGAAATGATTGCTTGTGTTCTGGACTGCGTTTTTCATTCCCGCCGTAAAGTATTCCTTTATATAGCGGGCAAAGCGATGGGTGTGTGGAAGAAGAAGTCAGGGTTCAAGCAAAAACAGTCGAGGGTATTTAGCGGGAAGGAATGAGTACGAACTAGCAAGGTTGGAAGTGAATGGAAGGGAAGGAAATGCACAAACGGGCCGGAAATTAGGGTGACTGGGGACCCGTTCTATGGCTACCACATAGCAGCAGGCACCCCAGAGTTCCATTTGCATTTAGTCTTATTTCTTGTTTTGTTCAAACGAACCCTACTCCAGCGTTTACCAGACCTCATTCTTCGATTTACAACTTGCCCTCTGGCTCATCACAACGTGGGACTCATCCTCGTTTGAGGGTCAAAGGGTCTGGATTGCCCTGTTAGAGCAACAATGATGATCAGGGCAAACGATGACCAAACTCGAACACGAGCCCTACAAATCTCTGATACACACAATCATGGGATATACTTTGAAACCCTGACAGATATCTGGTCAGTAGGATTTAGTCCCACAATTTCTAAGTATTGTTTGTATCTAACAGTTTTAAAGACTTAGGATAGACATGGTTTATCTGTCGATATCATAACCTTCTGCCATAGTAAGACTTTGTAGTGTTGTTACCGATACGTCCAAAAAGTAGTCGGTTGGTGGGATGTAGGCGGCAGCTCGCTGCTTATGGATTGAAGTTGCCAGATGCCGGTTAAGCTGAGATTGGCACGAAAACGCCTTGTGACAATGCGTGCATGAATAAGTGCCGGCTTCAATAACGGATATGCATTCTGTTGAGTGGCATATTTGCTGGGAAGGGGAGTTTCAATGCCAGTAACTTTGTCGGTGTGAGCTTTACGCGTCTTGTGTAGATTCAGCGCGAATGGCGTTGCAAATGACTGATCGCATGGCAGACACCGGTACTTTCCAGCTGCCTTTATCTTGTCGACCGCATTCTTCTTGTTCTTATTGACTCTATCGCGGTTCTTGGAGTCGTATGCCTTCTTAGTCGCGGTAGCCTTGGCCTTGTAGGCCGTTTCATCCTTTGCCCTTTCTTCAGCACGATGTGCTCGGGATCTGGCATTACCATTCGCAGTTGCATTGGCCCTGCGAGCAGCATAGAGAGCGGCTACCTCCTCAGTGTCAAGTTCAATCCTCTCCCCTGACAGTTTCGGTAAGAGAAAGGTGTGAACGGAGGGGGATCCAGCTTAACATCCCTGAGCCTGCCTCGATATCGTCTACGCTGGCACCCTGCCCCTCTCTGGTGTCGACTGTCAAATCCTGTTGTAATCAACCTCCTCGTCCTTACTCACAGGCGTTTTTGGCCATTTTCAGTCGATTACCCAAGCCCTTTCTATATTGAAGTGGAGAAATCCGTCAAACTGCAGGACGAAGCTGTTACTGCCATCGACGAGGAAGTGTACTGCCTAGCATGTCTGGAAGCCCCAGCGTGGTTCATCAAACCCGTCTTTCAGGTCAATTAGGTTCCTCAATGTTACAATCAATAGCGGCGTCTCCTAACAAAGTCAAATTTCAATAAACCAGATGTAAACATCACATCAGCCACTGAACTCTAACAACACTGAACACGTCTTCCACAATAGCTGCCAGGCTGTACGCAAGGTAACTTATCCCTCCTTCAACCTTCAATCAACCCGATACGATAAGGGTCAGTCAATCTGCCCCAGCTCCTACCCTTCGCTGCGCATCACTAACTATCACAGCCTGCCCCTTGACCCCGACCGAGTGATTTCGAACATAGTCAGGGATTATATTGACTGCTCAGTTACCTGTACAGCCTTCTTAGCGTCCAAAAACATTCACCATGGCGTCCAACTCGTCAACACTCCTCTGGGGTGGTCGCTTCACAGGTCAGTAATACCTTATCTAGCCCAGCATGGCGACACCGCAAAACGACCACCGCACGATTCCCGCATACTGACCATGCTACTATCCAGAGAACATGGACGACCTCATGGTCGTCTTCAACGAGTCGCTCCCCGTGGACGGGGTACTGTACGAGGCTGATATTCGGGGCTCCATCACCTTTGCTAGGGCATTGCAGCAGCTGAACCTCCTCACCGAGGAGGAGCTCGGCGAGATCACCACAGGCCTCAAGGCTGTCGAGAAGGAGTGGGCTGATGGGAAGTTTGTCATTCACCCTGCTGTTGATGAGGACATTCACACGGCCAACGAGCGTCGTCTAGCTGAGCTTATCGGCCCGGCCATTGCTGGCAAGCTTCACACAGGTCGCTCCCGCAACGAGCAGATCGCTACCGACATGCGAATCTGGGCGCGATCCCAGCTCGATGACCTATCCGAACAACTGCGTGCCGCCCTGGCCGTTTTCACTGCCCGCGCCAAAGCAGAGATCGATGTACTGATGCCCGGATACACCCACTTCCAGCGCGCGCAGCCGGTTCGCTTCTCACACTGGTTACTCTCCCACGCCACATATCTTATGAGCGACCTGGTACGACTTGGCGGTATCCGTGAACGCACCAACTGCTGTCCCCTTGGTGTTGGCGCCCTGGCAGGGAATCCCTTTGGCATCGACCGTGCCTTTCTCACCAAAGACCTCGACTTCTCCTCCACCCATCCCAACAGCCTAGCAGCTGTCTCCGATCGCGACTTCGTGGCCGAGATCCTGCAGTGGTCGAGCCTGCTGATGGTGCATCTCAGCCGCCTTAGCGAAGACCTGATTATCTATTCAACGGCTGAGTTTGGGTTCGTCCAGGTTGCCGACGCCTACAGCACTGGAAGTAGCTTAATGCCGCAGAAGAAGAACCCCGATAGCCTCGAGCTGATCCGAGGAAAGGCTGGCAGGGTCATGGGACAGGTCCGTTCCTTTTCGCCTCCGACTCGTAAATATAAGAATGAGCTAACTAACCTTTGACAGGCGTCGGGCTTCCTTTCCACCCTCAAGAGCCTTCCGACCTCGTACAATAAGGACCTCCAAGAATCACTAGAACCACTTCTCGACTGCGTCAAAACGGTTTCACACTGCCTGTGTATTTCTACCGGCGTCTTGAGTACTCTGCAGATCGACTCCGAGAAGATGAAGGCAGCCCTAACGGCCGATATGCTCGCCACCGATGTTGCTGACTATCTCGTCCTAAAAGGCGTGCCCTTCCGGCAGACGCACCATATCGCTGGCGCCGTTGTCCGCAAAGCAGAGGAGAAGGGTGTCTCTATTGCCGAACTAGAGCTGCCAGACCTTAAGCAGATTTCACCTCAGTTCGAGGCTGATATTGCTAACGTCTTCGACTTTGAGAGGAGTGTTGAGAAGAGGTCTGCTCACGGCGGCACGAGCTGGAGCTCAGTACTGGAACAGATCTCCGCCATTGAAGTTTATCTGGCCAGGAATTAAGCCTACCGGGCTGGCGAGGCTACCTGCTGTTATCTTTCACGTCTAGCCCAAGGTACAGACAGCATGGTAGATCCTCCGACGAGATAATCAAGAGCTAGAGGACTTGGAGGATCAAGGGGGCATGGCTACAAAAAGTACTATATCCCCATTTAATTTAAATTGGCTCCAGAGGTTCCTTCTCGACGCATCTCACTTATCAACCTGATCTGCGAATGCTACCTGGCTTATCTCTACCTATCCATTAGCTGTTTCCCATGTCGAATGGTTTGTTCTGTTCATTCACAGTAGGGATCAATGAATCCGATCGCAAACACGGTCCACACATCATCGTCAGTATGATCAGACGCGCATCACTACCAACATTCTCACTCAGGAGAGCATAGTCAGCTCATCCAATATTATTTATATTTCACCAGAATTTCTATTCTACGAATTTGGTCAAACTACGGGGAAATACCCCCCAGCGTCGAAGCATCTTTCCTCAGCAATTACTGGGACCATGGACACGAGAAAACTGGAACGAAGCACTTGAAAATCATCGAGGGTCAAAGTGCCAAGAAGACAAAGAGCACTCAATGCAGAATCCCAATAGCATGATCTATGCTTACCGAGGATGGCCGGTTTTATACCAGAGGTACAATTCAGGGAAAATAAAACAAATAAACAAGGAATGATTATTTCTAAATACGCGCCCGTCAACCTCGTCAATTAAAAGATCACAAAACCAATCCCACAGCGCGAAGTATTCTTCAAGTGCAAAAACACATGACCCCGTATTCTCACAAGTCATGATTTAAATCACATCATTTAATGGTTTAATGTCACATGGTTCATCAAAATATTTACATTCATTAACTACTTTTTATAAAGCCCCCACCTCTGGGCACTAGATGTCAACCCTAAAAAACAATCAGAAATCCGCAGATCGGTTCCTTCCGGCCTCCGGGATGTTCCACAGCGAGGGACACTATCCCGATGCCGATCGGCTGTGGCTGGCGGGTCCCCCGAAGGACCGGCGCCGAGCCCGGGGAGAAGAGGGGACCCGGACCGAGGGCCCACTACGGGCGGCAACGGCAGCCGCGACCTCGTCCGCGATGGACCGGGCATAAGAGCGGACCCGGTCCATGTTGAACAGGCCATTTGGTTGCCGGAGCCCGGCCGGCGCTACAATGTTGTAGCGCTCCTCGTCGACCTGCTCGATGATGATCTCCCTCATGGCCTTGATGTGAAGGGAGCGAATTTGGATAGCCTTTTGGTTGGTAGGCTGTGCGACGGCAGGGAAAATGGCCTTGATGTCCTTGACGATCTCGTTCTTCTGGGTCTCGAAAATAAACTCGCGGAGTCGCTTGTGGTAGTCGGTTTCGATCTTGAAGGTCTCAAAGGCTTTATCTCTAACTTCCTCACGGGTGGTGGGGACCTTTGAGTAGAGACCTTGTTCACGGCAGCGGGGTTTGAATTCGGTGATCCATTGTCGGTAAACGGGTCGGTGGGAGATGCGCTGTCGATCGTTGGATTTAGCAGCGGCTCGGTCTTGTTCGATTGCATAGTCGGGATCCACCCAGAACATATTGCACTTGGCCACGTATTGAAACATCGATTCGACATCTGCGAAGGGTCTCCAGTACTCAGGAACTGGCACGCCGATGAAGTCCAGGATTTGGTTTGGGACGGAAGTTAGAAGAATCTTGGCCCTCTTCCTGTCGACTTTTTCAACCTCGGGAATTCGAATCCACAACCCTTTGTTGTCCACAGTGAGCCCGAAAGGTTTGATGATAGACCCAAGGAGCTGCCACATGTCGCCATGAGCTTGATGAAATCGAAGGTACTTAGCCTCCTTAACGTCGAAACAGAAGTGGACGTCGACTTGGATATAGGGACCGGACGGTGGGCCTGAAATAAAGTCTGGGAATGCGGATCTAGTTTTCTCCTGCAATTGGAGTTAGCCTATAACAAGCTTATTGTAGGTCCATAATAGCCTTACCGTCTTGCTCTCGTCGCCAGTGCCATCTGCAGCGTTCCGACCAGGGTGACCGATCTTGCTAATAAGGTGCGACAGAGAAGAAAAGGAGGCTAGCCAGACAGTTAGTCACAGTAGGCCATGAATAATGTAAGACATTTGATACTTACGAGATCGTGGAAGGCGTGTCTTGGGCTTGCTTTTGGAAAACCAGGTGGATTTCTTCTTGCTGCTAGATGTAGGTGTGGACGGAAAGGTTCCTGGATCAGGGCCGGGGGAGAAGTTTGCTTGCGAGCTTTGACCTTCGCCAGAGTTGTCTTCATTCAGAGCAAGGACAAGAGCAGTTTGACGGGCCGCAGCAAGGGGAAACTGAAGGTGAATGTTAGTTGGTTTCCTCAATGTTATGTGCAAACAAAATCAATAGAAGTCACTCACGATCATCTTTCCTTTGTCTCGAAGTTCTTGGAGCGTAAGGGGCTCAGCGTTGGAATCGGGTGTTCCATGCGCATCAGACTGAGGTCGCGACACATCAGAAGAAGAGTTATAGTCAGGCGAGATGGCCCCAAGAGTTGTAGTCGATTGGTTGAGCTCATGAGAATCGTGGGTTGGAAGTGCTCCGTAGTCCTCAGGGCAAGGGAGTTCCTCGGGCCAAGGGATAGCAAAGTGAGCAGCGACGGCGCTTCCTGGCTCGGTGATTTGAGCCTGGGCTCCAAGAAGTTGGTAGACGAGATTGAGGATGCTTTCCTTGCGCATGTCGGAGCCGATGAGGCCAGAGACGATGAGGTCGATGTCGCCGTAGTCCTTCTTTCCGGGACCTTCGATAGGCGTGTCGATCCAGCCGAAAGCTGGGGCAAGAGTGCGAATGAGTTGGTTCTTGACGACAAGATAAGTCTCCTTGGGCATGCGCGGAGTCTCCAGAGGAGGATCCAAACGAGAGAATGCTTTGCCTCCCATAGTGACGGCGGTCGGGCAAGGATGCGCGAGTTTGCGATAGTGAAGCAAGAAGAGAAAGAGGACAAACTTGTGTTACGAGGAATCAAAACAGGAATGCGATGTGTGTTTGTGACTCCCAAGTTGGAGCCCTGTAGATGTTGAAGGAAGAAGAAAAGATTGTGGAGGTGCGTGCTCCGACGCGATATTTATAGGATGGAGAAACAGGGCAGTGAATCACAGAAGATAAGTGACTACCTTGTAGCATGGTTAGTGTATAAAATTAGACTAAGGAAAGAGAAGAAATATTTGGAGAACAGAAAGATCGACGTTTCGAAGTAACTTACCAAGGAGCGTGTGTTGATGAAGAAAGGAAAGATTATGGAGTTGCTTGCTGAGGCGCGATGTTTGAAGGAGAGAGGAGCAGGGCAGCGGATCGGAGAAGATAAGCAACTGTTTTGCACAATGGTTAGTGGCTGGACATATGAATGATTGAAGGAAAGCGATATGTGGAACAAATCGAGTAATCAAAGTTAAGAGTGACTTACCAAGGAAGAAGTAGAGTTGCTTGTTGTAGCACGATGTTTGAAGGAGAAATAGGGCAATGGTTATGTCTTGTAAGATGGTCAGTAAGAAAAGACGGGGATAATGAAAAGAAAATGTGGAAAGAATCGAGAGATCAAAGTTGAGAAGTAACTTACCAGGAGCGCCTGTTGGTTGATTCAGTATTGTTGTCAGAGCGAGGAGAAAGGTCAGTGACTCAGTGGGAGCAGCCCAGTATTAGAATGGGAGTGAGATGGGCTGCGCATATATCAAAGTGGGTTCTCAAAATGCAGTACCGAGTGTTAGTGCTGCCCACCAATTCAACCCTGTCAGCTATCCTTGGTACCTACGACCACCCAGACACTCCAACAGAACTTCATCATTAACAGCAAAAACAAACCTCCTATTTTGCTAATACGTTCATAGATCGATATACCGTCAATATGGAAGGCCTTGACTCAGACGCAGCCACCCTGGTGTTTTTCTTCTTTTTGTTCCTCCTCGCGGTGCTTAAGCTGCACAACGATGAACCCGGTGGAAATCATTGGCAGGTTCCACGTCTCTCTAATATCGAAGAAGAGGATGAAGATGACATCTAAAGAAGCCCTTCTGTCGGGATACCTCTCATAGAGTCACTGGTGAGTGTGCTGACTCAGTTCTCAAACTTATTCCTCAGCGGCTAAACTGACTTTGATAACCGCAGTTACCCCCTAAGCGACGACACGATACACGTTTCTTTGATTTCAGCGATATTGTAGTTGAATGAATCCGCTCTTTCAACTATGCTATCGCTGGTAGTGAGTCTCTCCTATACGGCTTGAGGGGACTGTATGGTCCTGAGAGCGGTATCCGCCTGGAAACTGGGTCGGATTAGGTGCGCCTTTCTTTGCTTTCATCCTCATTGAACATACATACTAATTAAGGTCGCAGTGAATAGTATAGAAGACCACAAGAGTCGAATAAGAGAGCCCATTGAATTCAACTTGCAATTCCCCCAGTATCTCTTGTGCAAGCCCGCACGGCGGCCCATGTTACGAAATGTGATCCCATTCTAACGGGGGACTCTTACTTGAACTTTTTGTTCTCAACTGGCCGCAATAAATCTACCTGGCAGTTCAAGTATCTTTACCATAAAGTTATAACTTGGAGTAAATGGTACGCTAACCTCAGGTCTTTGCAAGGTAATCAGCTTTTGGGGTAATACTGAACCACTAATAAGAACTTTGGCTAACAAATGGATTCTTCTTAGGAATACCTGTGGAATATTCAGAGGCTAGTTGGGTTAAAACCTTCTTTGACTCACATGATTTCCTTTCTGAGAAGCTTTCTTAATAGACATCTATTACTGATCAGCCAGTTGACTCACCCCGAAGCACGGTAGCCATTCCAATCTAAGCACTATGCTTCTGAGCTGTTATATGTACGGAGTAGCCAGAGAGAGGAGGTTGGGAACTCCGCAAAGTGGTTGGTAGGCCCAAGGGTAGTCTCTCTAGTCCCTTTTGTGGAAGACTGCTAACAACGTCTTTCTTCCAGATTGTACACGATAGCCCTTTGCCTACCATTAACATAATCATTGCCCTCTATCTAGGGTACGCCCCAAAGCAATACACTACGACAGCTATTCAACGGGAACGGCTTCTCCCATTTCGATCCTTTCCGCCTCCACTTCAGTCCCTGTTAGTTTGACATTCAGGGACGCTGGTACCGAAATGGGGGCCACTGGGGCGATGAGCACGGGAGTGGCAACATCCGAATGCTTGAGCCAGGGTTACATAGAGATCGCAAAGAAGCAGTAAGGGAATATAAAAGCAACAATTCTTCTTCAATCGCTATCGGTTATCACTTATAGCCTAAGGACCTATCTTCTTCCAGAGGTTACAAGACTGATTGCTGTATCAATATAGACCCCTTCAACTGTTCTATCTACCACTAGACTGTGAAGCAAAAGATGATCACATTGCTGTACTAGGAGATTGATGTACAGGGGCGCCGTGTTGAGTTTGAAGATTTGCCCTGTCGACGTGTACGTGCCGCCGCTAACAGAAGCGCTGAGTCGGGACCAGTTGAAGTGTCCCAATCCACTGAATATGTCTTTTGCTTGTCCTTTTGTTGCTAGCTTTCGATGTTTGCATTCACTCAATCGCTGACCCCGACCCCGACCCCGACCGGACGTATGTGTAGAAATCCTGAGCTGCCATAAAACTGAAAGTCATAACCCAGAACGCAAGCAAGGGTATCGCTTAAGCCAAGGAACCCAAGACGTTCGTGTAGAAATCCTGAGTTGCCATAAAACTTAAAGTCATAACCCAGATCGTAACCAAGGGTATTCCTTAGCCCAATACTTGTGGTAGGCAAGTATGGATTGAAGAGTAAAGGCTTCGGGAATGTGGCTCCCTCCGGGGTGTGTTATAGCCTGTTGCGTAATACCCTGGCGGGGACTGAGGTTCGCGCATATGCAAGGATGCTGGCGTAATGGTCATCAACAACCTGTCTTGAAACACGGACCAAGAAGTCCTCCTCGTATGCGAGTGTTCGAGTGTCAAACCGCTACGCATAATGAAAGTGAACGCAGGTGAGAGCTTCGGCGGATCATCGACTAATTTGTCCTCTCGCTGGGGTGTTTCCCAGACACAGCCACCTAGCGCTAGAGGGTTCCGGAGTAGTTCTTGTTGGTTTCGAAGCAGAAAGATCGATAGGGTAAAATGCTGTCGCCAGATGGGGCTCGGTCCTTGGAGCTTGGAGGTCATATCTAGGCGTCGGACGAAAGGGCTAGTCGTGGGCGTGCAGGCTGAGGCCGCCACCATGGGATGTATCAAGTAGCCCATCGCGGTAGAGCTCAAAGACTTCAGTGTCTTCTATATGAAGTCGTCAGCTTAACCTAGTCCTCTATATATGTTGTTTGAAATTCAAAAGAAGAAGTTCGGGTCAAGCCTGTGTGGCTTACCCGAGCCGGTATCAACAGGCAAAGTCAAACCCAACATTTGGAACGTACCAGTGGAGTCGATAGATAAAGTGAGGATGCATTGTTTATGGTTCGGTGGTGACACATCTGAAGATGCCCGCAAATCGTTCTCAATGTGTAATGCGGTGGGGTGGTTGCGTAGTTGCAGGGTATACGACAGAGGGTAGTATATATATATCTCCTTCGAGACAGGAGCTTAGATATTGTGAGGGACTGTGTAGGGTACTGCGAGCCTGTATTAGCATTCGACCTTTCTGACGTGAAGTGTATTCTTATTCATTTACCTTGAAATGCTGCTCTACCCCCTTGAGATTTTGTGGTGTGCGAATAGCTTGTACCAGGCGGTTCTCACGAGCCCTCGACTGCAAATGTAAACATTCGATGGAAGTTACTGCTTCGTCGATCCCGGAATAGAAAGAAATGTGATTACTGTTGTTGTGATTGTGTTGTTTCGATACTTTGAAGGACCTGCCCTTTCAAAAGGGAAACCCCAAAATAGTGGTTGCTGTTAGAAGGCGGTGGCGGGCTTAAGTGGTGAAAGGGAAGCCCTTCAAGGCAGATCCTAATCAGGAGATGATCAAGCAGTCTGAGGCCAGGCTAGGCAGCTGCTTAAGCAGATTTCGTGGGCCTTGTTTGTTTCTCCTGTGGATCGACGTTGTGGCTTGGGTAACACGACACGACAATCGTAATCGACAAGCAAGTGAAGATAGCAATCCTTGAACAATTCACACAGAATTAGAATAAATATGGCTTATGTAAACCGAAATGAGCTCAGTTGGTATTGTGATAAGGTGGCAGAGACAGGCAGAAATTCCCATCCCTTGCTCGGGAGCTAGATCTGCTAAGACTAAGCGGAAGAGCACGACCAACCTGACCCACCCCTTCGTTTCACCACCCATAAAACAGCACAAAAGTGCTTCTTTTGTCTCTCTCTGTGAGCGGACTTCTAAAAGCTCAGTCATGTATACCCGTTCTTCAACTATTCTTGATCATAGACTGCAGTCTATCTTAGAAACAACAGACCTAAGCAGGTAGACAACGAGAAACGTAAGTCAAAGCACAAAGACTCTCCCGAGCAGACAAGAAACCTACTATCTAGTCGATCTTCAGCCTCCTCTGTCAAGCAGAACACCACCGGCCCCGATTGACGTCTCAGCAATGCCCGGATTACCTCGACAAAGATCGAAAGCCGGTTACATTGTTTGATTTCTCTTGAAGGGGGGGGGGGGGGCATTCACTCAGAGAGACTACAGAGCGTCAATAGAGCGATAATTCAAACATGTACAAGCCGTATGACTTTCGTCGTCACTCTAGCAAAGCTATTTGCATAAGAACCCTTGCTCCAACTATCTTCCAATATTCAGCTAAGGCTGCTCGGACCATGCAGGGCGCGTCAGACAAGCTTTCACCGCAGCTCACTTTTCAGCTTTCATCGGTCCATTCCAACAGGCATTGTCCACTCCCTTATTTCCTGAGCCAGGCGGGCTAACGGCAAGTCTCTAAAGACTGAGTATTATCTCTCGAAGGACGAGATGAGCGCTTTGCTGTGCATCGGGCGTGTAAGTTCGGGCTCTCGACGGCGACAATTGGGAGCAAGCTTTAACATTTAGGGGCACAAACACCCTTCCAAGATCCTCACTTGAATTACTGTGGATTTCGTTCCGCAAAGACTTGGCTAATGTATTGCCTGGCAGATATCTTACTTGGAAGATACTCTCCTTCCTTTTCCCACCTTGACTCTCGAGCCATTACCGGAAGCCAACACAGGAAGCCTCAGAAACCCGAATAGAAACTCCGAGAGGTCTTTAAGAGTACTGAAAGCCTGGACATAAAAGGTCAAGCTGAGCTGCTGATCTTGCGTCTGTACACGGAAGTTGCCGAACTCTGCCCAAAAGTATGCATCATCGAAAGGCATCTTGGGCAGCCCTCCAAGTTTCTTTATGTCTAGTACCGACATAGTCAACGTGATGAACTCGAACATTCTCTCCATCTGCTTCTCTGAGAACATTGGCTGTCCAATTGGTAATAATTACATGCATGTAGCCGGTAGTTAAGGCGTTTTGGACATTCCAGTCGCTCCCACAACGCGCTGACGTGTACGAATTAGAAGCGCCATCATGTTTTACAAAGAAACATTGCACAAACTTCCCTGTGACATGGTGGTGTGCGCGTTGCACAATGAGTGTTTTCTAGAAGGTTGATTTACCACCGCGTTGTCGCGTCTGAGCTTCAGGGTAGGGGGAAAGGAACGCGACAGTTAGCGTTCGAGGTGAGTGGCGCAAAAGTTATCGAGTCTATTGATTGAAACGCCGCTAATCCCAAGAGACAATCTTGCCCGTGAACTAAAAAGATTTGTAGATTAAGTGCCTGGGTTTGTAAGGCCCTTTGTACGAAACACGAAACAGGAAAGAGGTGAGCTGCTTCTTCGGTCTTGCCTCAATTAATGACAAGGATCCACTGAGTCTGAATCGGGTATTGACTCTTTCAACCTGAACATTCAATTCTAAGAGACTGACAACCAACATAAACGCTAGACCAACATATATATCAACAAATGACCAATGCGATCGAGAACCTCTCACAAGCAAAAGCCCTTACCGGATTACAAAGCCAAGGCAACCTCGGATCACACCTTGCGGGGTTACAAGGATTCTCCATCCTCGCGACGTGGGCTAATCCATCATTGGAAGCTGCCAGATCGAAAACGGCCGATGAGCCGTTTACCCCTGGTTCACTAACTCAAGAAACGAGCATGGTTGGGATATGAGATAGATACCCCCGGTATTTATTGGTTCGACCAGCCAACCAAGGCGGCTCAGCTCTTTCTCGTCAAACTCTCCAACTCTCCCCTCTCCCCTCACATACCACCCACCATGCGTCCCCTCGCCCTCTCTACAGCAGTCCTTGCAGTCGGAGCCGTTGCCCAGAAGTCCGACAAGACCTGCTACGATGGATTGTATATGATTGCCGCGAGAGGCACCGGCGAGGATCAAGGACCTGGTGTTATTGGTAAAATTGCTGATGCCGTTGCTGAACGCATCAACGGCTCGCATGTCACTGGGCTCACCTATCCCGCGACTCTTCAAGAGCCCGCTTACGAGGATTCTGAATCTAAGGGTGTTGAGAATTTGCAGAAGGATATCAAGAACTACTTCGACAAGTGTCCGGATAGCAAGGTCGCTGTCTTTGGCTACTCTCAGGTTGGTTACGGATTCCAAGCAATTATGAGTTCGGCATTACTGACGACGACATAGGGCGGTCAAGTTGCCACTGATGTCTTTTGCGGTGGAAGTGGTGGCGATTTCCCCACCAATAAGCCCCTTTCCGTAGACGAAGTCAAAAAGAACGGTGAGTCTCCCTCCGTCCTATCCAACAGCATACTGCAGATACTAACTGTTCTAGTTGTTGCCGTGATTACCTTTGGTGACCCAAGCCACGTGGCAAACGTCTCGTACGACGCAGGAAACAGCATTAACGATGGTGTAAGTACAAAATTCAAAAATTGCTGTGCCATGTTCCTCAACTCTAACGCCGTTTACAGATTTTCCAGCGTAACGACACTAAGCTTTGCGAGGACAATTACAGCGACATCCTCCACGCCTACTGTGACACAGGCGATGTGTACTGCGACCGGGGTAACGACACGGAAGTTCATGGGAGCTATTTCGAGAAGTACGGCAAGGACGTTGTTGATCTTGTTGTGGAGAGATATGAGAGCGCTATGAGCGAAAGTACGGCGACTCCCACATCTGAAGCGACTTCTTCAGCAACATCTGGTACCTCCGAAGTAACTAGTACTGATGCCCCAGGAAATGGCGCAGCTGGACTGGCACCTGGCCTTGCTTTGACTATGATGCCCTTCGTATTGGCTGTGTCACAGCTTCTATAAAGGAACCGAGCGGCCAAGGATCTATGTCTTACAATATCTGTTAAAGCAAGATATCTATTTGAATTTGTTATTGGATACAGGCATTTATTGGCAAACTGCAGTTATATTAGACGAATCAGCATTCTTACTCTCAGCGAATGAAACGACTCGGTGTCGTCTCTTTATCTATTTTCTAAAAACGGATATGATGCTACATGGCGATGAGTAGCAAATTAGAGTCCAAGGAGATTTTGACATATATGCGGAATCCATTCGCATGTCACTCTTCCAGGTGGATAATAGAAGAGAATGTCCTCTAAGTCTTAGGGTATAGAAATAAATAGCCTAAGCCCCGGTCTAGGTCAGCATAAGGTGGCCAAAGTATTTCGTCTCTTATGCTCTCAGCGGCCAATTCTTCTAACACCCTGAGGTCTTCCTCTTCAACGCACCTATTCCAAGCCGCGAGGCTTATGTCAGAAACCTTGCCTAATCAGGATGCAGACCCGAGCTTTGAATTCCGAAAAACCAAGCTCAATTATTTACCGCTTTGACGACGATCCTCGACTCACAACGCCCACCTCCATGACCATCTCCGATTGTACCCAGGTTGCCAAACTATGCAAAAGATGTGAAGTATTGGAAATCAGCCACCAGACGCTTTACGAATCCCTGCCTATCAAAGACGTGAAGGACTGGGAACTGAGTCTTGACTGGGAACTAGATGGCATCTGGCCTTTTGTACGAGATGATTGCGAGCAGATGGGAAAGCTTTGCGACTTTTGCAGTCATTTGAGCTCTTTACTTCTCCCCTATTGGCTGTGTCGTGAACTTGAAATTATGAAAGAGCAAAGGATTCGCATTACAATATCCTACGTGGTTCAGCGCACCATGTCCGACAAGCTCAGACTCAAGTGTTTGAGGGTCAGAATGAGCGCAGAAGGTAATTCAAACACTTGACCTGCAAGTTACTTGAACTAATCTTCCAGGTTGCAATAATAGTTGGGAAGGTATCACACTCGACTGTCCGATTGCAAGAGTTGGCCCCATGTCCCAAAGCACGACAATCGATCTGGCGGAACCTTTCACACATCTTGAACCTGAGTCGCTGGATTGGATAGGTACCGAAATAAAGACATGCGTGGAATATCACAACCACACGCATCCTCAGCAGGGCTTTGTTCCTGCCAGGCTAGTCAAAGTCGATGAGGATAAGCCTCGTCTCGTTATTCCGTCTGATGATCCAGAGTTTCTATCAATTGATCAACAACCGAAATATGCAGCACTCACATACTGCTGGGGCCCACCTCCGCACTCTGATCAACAGCTCAAGACCACAAATAGCAACATGGCGAACCATATGCAAGCCATACCGCGAGACAAGCTTCCTCAGGTCGCCAAAGACGCCATCACGGTTACAAGAGAGCTCGGGATGAGGTATTTGTGGATAGATGCGCTTTGTATTCTCCAAGATGACGCCTCCGATTGGGATTACCAATGTACGCAAATGGATAACATATACGGCAACGCGTATGTGACGATCTGCTCAGCGTCATCTGCAAACTGTGAAGAGGGATTCGTGTTCAAGAAGGACAAGACGCCTGCCATCCGAATGCACCCCATTCACCCTGTCGCCAAGCCCACTCTCTTCGCCATATACCTTCCTTTCTTTCATCACTATGCCGCAGAAGATTTAGATAAAGCAGAATGGCATATAAGGGGATGGACCTTTCAGGAACGAATGGGTTCAAGTCGCATTGTTACGTTCGGGCAGCAGAATCTGCATTTCGCATGCCAAGATGTCGGACGTTCCATGGGTTTTCAACAAGATGATTTGGACCGCGGTTTTAACATGATTGATCGAGATCTCTTGACCGAGGGAGAAATCTCTCTGGTTTATGAAGGGTGGAATAAAGATGTGGCTGCTGAGTTCTCTCGCTTTGTTATGGCATTCGCACATCCAACTGATATCCTTCCTTCCTTTGCTGGAATCGCAACATTATTCCATAGTCGCTTGCACGATACTTATCTCGCTGGGTTATGGAAAGGGGACCTTCACCGAGGTCTTGTATGGACATCCTATCGCAGATTCCAAGGCGTCAGCCTCAAGTACCTATTAAAGCAACTCGAGTCACCCTCACCGTACGTTGCTCCATCCTGGAGTTGGGTGGCCAAGTCAGGGGCTCTTTCTGGTCGACTCCACGCAGTATACTTTCTGCCGCTGTTGTCTGAATACGTCGACAACACCCGAAGAGAGATCGAGATCACTGACTCTAAGGTTGTTCTGAAAGGCTCGAATCCTTTTGGAGAGATTACCAACGCATATGTTGACATTCGAGGAAGGGTCTTTTCTCCAAAAGAAGAGTTGAAGTATGTACAGGTAGGCGATGATGAGATTGATGCTAGAAAGACACTACGATTAGGCGACAAATATCTTGTAGATATAGAACCAGACTTCGCAGTGAAAGAGACCCTGAGCTGCACAGGAAGTCTCAACATCCCGATAAGCTTCCTATTGGTGGGAAGTACATTGGAAAGACCGGAATATCGCAGGGAGACACATACGGAACTGAGGAAGCAGAAGGAACGGAGAGCTATTAACCCGCAAGTGCCGTTGGGTAATGGAAACGGAAATGATCAGCCACTAGAGCTACTTGGCCAGGTTGGCAGCAAAAGCGATATCGATTCTGCGTCGGTCGGTGCAATGGAACTCGAGCCTGAAGGTGAACGATTGGCTTATGGACTTTTGATCCATCCAGCGAAGATACCAGGAGAGTATTATCGAGTGGGAACTTTCTGGTCGGAACTCAAAGGGGTTGGCGGGCTTGCCTTCTTCGAAAGGTGCGAGATGACAACGCTTCGGCTCGTGTAGGTATGATCTAGAGGGAGGTTTTGAGTTAGCACAGGGAAGCAATTAGGTCTGAAGAGCCACAAAACAATGAAAGGACAAGGTAAAGCGGTATGTACGTGACGGTTTGATCGTGTGCTGTGCTCTGAGTTGTGTGGCTAGTGATAAAAGCGAGAACGGGTAATCTGGATTCCCCTTCCATGGCCGCAGGGTGTCAGAAGAATTGACCGTTGAAAGCATAAGAGACGAAATATAGGTACCCAATTTGGCCATCTTATGCCACCTCAGACTATCATTTAGGCTACTTTATTTCTGTAGCCTAAGTCTTAGAGGATGCTTCTCCTGTTACCCACTCAGGATGGGGAGGCGCAAACGGATCTTCCTTCTTTCTTCGAAAGTCCGCCGTGATGTGCTGTGAGGTCGGTAGTAGAAAGCTCTTAAGTTTTGTCAGAGGCTGTTGAGGTGTTTAGGTCGTGATACTGGGGAATATTCGGGCGTTTGCGTGTAGGGCTGAGCTTAGGATGGCTCAGGGGCTCAGTCGAGGTAGATTTCACAGCTTCAGGTAGAAGAGTAGAGGAAATGCTGTCGTGCCGGTGTCCTGGATTATGTTCAAGTCATCTTGGTGTTAGTAAAAATGCAGTTTTAGAAGGGTTCGAGTTCCTTATCGACGCTGGACGCGAGAGCCAGGCGGGCGGACTTGGCCGCCTGATCCTGTCAGGGGCTGGAAGCGCTCACTGGCATCACCGAGGAGGGGAAGTATGTCGAATGGCGGCTGGGAGCTTCATATAACTAGCCTCTGGTGTCAGCTTATTCTCGATGTTGTGTGATTTGTGCGGCTGGCAGCCTGGATAGCTGTAGATAGATGAGTGTGACCAACGAGGTTCCTCGGAAAGCCTTTTCGCGATCTGAAGCATATATGGGGTAATACATCAAAGGAACAAACATATGTTATGAGCTGCAAGATCGATTCACTATAAGCAACATCGGATTACAGTAACACGGGACGCAGATTGCACTTCGTTCATCTGGCAGCTGTGGGGGCGGGCATAGCCTCCTGTAAATTATCGATACGCGATTTGACATGAAGTCCTGCCACCTGCAGTCTACCTACTAAAGACTTCTCTACAGAACTTACAGCATGCAATACTGCTAAAGAAGTCGGCTCTCCGATAATTATTGCCGCATGATCACCCAAAGAATAGCTTCACCCATCCACATCAAACATTCGAGGGAACAAAGAAAGACGCAATAACAGAAGTAACATGATAGCAAACATAAATATAGACTCTCTAATAGCAACTGATTCTCTTCATATGACTGCAGGCACTGGCAAGGGTGGGCTCCCGGGAAATTGACGAGTGTCACTAGGCCAGGGGGTCAACGTCATTGGCCTCCGGACGGCATATCTTAGTAACTCATGGAAGAGAATAGCAAATCTCACACCAGCCCCCTCGCCCTTCGAGCTCCCTCCTCTTCGTCACACCTTTCTAGGGCTTTCCGCACAACCCTGATACCTTATATTCTCCCACACTTTCTTCCCTGGCCCAACCCTTCTCCTCCTCATACAAAATCATTATCCCCTCTCACTCCCAACTATTACTCCATGACTGGACTACCACGCCCTCACCTCAACATCATCAGCCCTCTTCATCACTGCCTTCGATGTGATGCCTCGCTGCTGCCCACACCACGGGTAAGACCATCACGTGTTCTCCCTCCCCTTCGAGGTGACTGACTCATCAGTTCCTCGCAACACCTCCCCCATATCCCACACACATGTGCCTTGAGGCACACACAGCCTTGCCTTCCAGGCAGCTGGTTGCTCAACATCACTTTCTGGCCATCGGTTGTGCTTAGTACGCTCACGCCATATTCCCTTTCGTACGAAGCATCTTCTCTGACCTATTCCTTCTAGCAAGATGCCGCCACGAGCCCACTCTGGCGTGCGTCCAACTAAAACACCCTCGGAGGGTATATGAGAGGCGAGCAAAGCTTAGCCAGGGGCTCAGCTGGCCCAGAACATCCTCGGTGCGCCGGTGGTTGCCATGAGTATGATATCCCAACCTCCTCGGCGTGAATGATACTGACTCTCAACAGGTCAAGGCGCAAGCCAGGTGGCCACCGGTAGAGCTCAATATTGAATTCACAAATCTTTCCCGGCCGGTTGGCTCCGCGACCTTCGGGCCGGCACACACGATAGTGCAAGACTTTAGCCGGGTCGCCCCCAGGCATAGGGTGCACCGACGGTCATAACAAGAGTATGATCGTCTCATCTTTCTCGTCGTGAACTTTACTGACTCTTGACAGGCGAAATATACCCCGACCAGACCGTCGGTGCACCCGTTAGGGGCGTACATCGAGCGTGGTAAGTCGTCTCTATCGTTGCAACAATTGACACCAGCTAACAGACAACAGCAAGAACTAGCCGGGGGAGTTGCCACCCGTAGACTCTCCGCTCTTCGAGATGCGGGTGGCAGTCTGGGCTGGTAGCCCCAAAGTAAGTATACTTCCCTTCTCTCATCGATCGAGTTCTAACCTTTTATCGTGGTAGTTGACGGGGCCTCTATCATAAGCCCCGCGCTTTGTGCCACCCGTCAGTTATCTCCCCGTCAATCAAGCGGCGAGGGATAGGAAAGTCTCCTACAAATCAGCCCATTGTAGGGTGGCCCCCAGACATCGCCCATCTATTCAATGGGGGCCGTAGCGGGGAGGTCAGATTGACAACTTTCAGTATCCCATTTCAACTGCCCCTCGGCAGCGCCTGTCCATTCTATGCGGCCGAGGGGCTGGGAAGTCAATTCGACACTTCTGCCTCCCTGTCTCCAACCTAACCCTCGCCGCAGATGACTTAGGGTGGCACCAGCGCTCAAGGACTCCGAGCCAGACTCGGCGGGTAAAGAAGGAGCAGGAGATTGGTGGTCTTGGAAATGGTTCTGGTGTCTGTCTTATCATCGTTGTGTCTTTACAGAAAGGAATAAAAACTTAAATCACATCACTGCATCCTGTTCCTGTGCATCGAAATGCACTTAATCATCGTGACTGAGCGTAAAAGCCCCGGTTCTTATCTGCGTTAACTCTCAAGAAACCATATGTCCATCTTTTGTTTGCATCACTGGCACTGGGCTAGGAGTTGTTGCCTACCATCTTCCATCACTACGCACAGCATCACTTACTTGAACGCTGGACTGTTACTGCACATGTCAAATATTCAACACACCTCATCACTTTCTCTTCTTTTCTGCGCTTCCCGTCATTTGTGCATGCGACCTCCCATTCTCCTGAGCCCTGCTAATCGACCATGTAGTATGAGGTTACCAGTTCATGCGAGGCCATCTACAGCTTGCTATACAAGATGGCCAAGCGCCGGCCAAGATTCTAGATATGTTACGAGAGATCTATCTCCTTTACTGGTAATCTCGCGACTCATTTCGACTGGATAGCGGGTCAGAAGGCATCTGCCACTTGCCGTTCTGCCTTAGCAAACTCCCTTTCCCAACTGTCAAACTTCCTTTGTTCACAATCCAGTTCCTCGAAGACATGTTATTGTTCGTGTCAGCGAATGCGTGTCGTCTCAATCCCTTTCGGGGCGCTTTTGCCGTAGAGAGGTACCCGACTAGAGTACCGCGCAGGTTTCAACCCGTCTCTGACATTCGTTTCGCGCTTCACGACTCAGCTACGATAAAGCACCAACCATCGATAGGTTTCGTACCAGCTCAGCTCATCTTTCCTTCGATAGGTTATCAATCATGTTAAACCTTGAAAGAAGTTAACTTCTGACACATTTCTCCTAGGGCCAGCGACCTCGTCGATCTCGCAAGTCACTCGCGAGACTCCGTCACCTCAATGCCAATCGTCCTCTCGAATGCCATCCCGATCAGCGCGACATAGTGGTTCCAACGTTCTCCGCAATACAGACATAAGGAACCGAGGATAACTTCCAAGTCGCAGCTCAGTAGAACTCTCAACTACCACATCGGCCTGCTCCTGAGGTGATCTAGAACATTGCAGGTCAGTTCAGGTCCTACTTCAACCGTCCTACTATTGACGTGCCGTATTAAGCGGAAACAGCGCCGTAGCCTTGGCGTCCTCTTCATCCTTGCTACGATACACGAGACAAATTACCGTTACTAGCTCGGCGTTCGGAACGAACAAGGAATAGGCCGACATACGTCAAGTGGTAGCGATATCGAACTCTCGTCCTTTTCCCACGGCACAGTGACGACGACACAACACCGATCGGAGTTCGGCACAGCAATCTACAGATATATGGCCACTCTGACTTCGTATATCCGATTACAGAACTTCCTTTCGAAGGTTTTGGCAACGACCGAATACTCTCCATGCTGTAGCAGTCGTACGATGGGAAGTTAGGTGCGGTTGGCCCTGTTGAGCACGACAGTGCTTTGTTGCTTTGGTGCTTTGTTTCTGCCGAGTGTAATGTGATAGAAGCATAGCCCTACGACCATACGACTGCCAATCTCATTCATATTATGGAAGCGAAGCAAGCTAGAAGTGCGTAAGAAGCTTGGCTTTATGGGCGGTCAGGTAGTTGTCAGGAGAATTGACATCTAAGGCTTAGGGCGTCGAAACGAAGTAGCCTAAAAGCTAGTCTAAGCTGGCAAAAGGTAACCAAGTTATTTCGTATATTATGGTCTCGGCGGCCAATTCTCCTGACACACTGACGGCAGCTTAGACATATCACAAGTACACAACACTATGACAAAGATATATCCCAAGAAGCTTCCATTCACCTATCAATCAAGAATGTCTCGCTCTGCCGGCATTCTGGTGAATACTTGGCACCTTTGCCATGTGGTCTCCCGGACAGGGGTAGAGGCTGCTGTGCCTTACCCCAACCTTGGAGAGGGAATCACCGAAGTCAGAACATGAGATTGGACCCTGAAATCACAATGAAGGCAGTGCATAGCTTTATTGTAAGCCTACAAGCCAATCGCGGAAGCTCGTCCCGTGTACGCCGAACCAAGACCAACAACATCGAATGTTCTTGGCGTCTCTTTCGACTACTATATAAACCGCAATTGATCACCGCCAAGCTGCTTAATCAAGGCAATCCATACTCGTAACTCCAAGATCATTCAATATGCCTACTGTTACGTCGTTCTTCGATCTTACTATTACCAATTTTGGTCCTCTCACTACGACTTATACTCCTCCGCCCTCATGCACCTCAGGGACAACCGACCACTTATTGTACGCCTACAGTAACGCTACAACTATTCTTCATGGCTCTCCAACGTGTGACCGTGATCCAATTGGAGATTGCGTACCTGGCGGTTCTGCCCATGACGCCCTGACCTCTAAGATAATCGGCGCATATAACCTGGGTTTCCTCAACTACCATTCTCCAGGTGTTTACTGTCCTAAAGGTTGGACTACAGCTGCTGTACTCGAAAACGGTGAGGGGGCAGCAACCGAAGTCAAAACTGGTGTCTTCACCGAGGTCGAGACACAATTCGACGCCGCCAGGTATACAGATTATCCATCAGTCCTTCTTCCGAATGACATCTGGCCACGACTCCTGGAACCATCCGAGACACTTGTTTACTGTTGCCCAAGGTGATCTCACAAATAACCACCTACAATCACTACTTGACTAACGTCTGGTCTGCAGTGGATGGAGCCCCAATGTGTGGGGAGACTGCGTCACTTCCGTCGAATCTCTCGATCCAGCTAAGTACACTGGCATCTGTGTCAGAGATTACAACGAAACATACCCCGAGTGGGAGACTGCTTACACAGTCGAAGGAGAACCTGTGTCCAACACCGCTGGTGTCGTTTCTGCCCTTCCTTTCACAGGTACATTCACTGAGAATCTGGAAAAGATCACGGATTTCCTCGAAGGCGATAGCTATACCTCTACGCTTGTTGTCGTCAAGACGTTGCCTGCTGTTGCGTTGGTACACCATCTTTCGGATCTTGAGGCCACTGCCATGAGGACCGGAGATGCGAAGGAGACTGAGACTGGTGGGAGCGATGAAGATGATAAGCCTGGGGAAGTTGGCGAGAATGGAAGCGCGGCGTCGAACTTATCGAAAGCCGCAGGGCTTGCACCTGTTCTCGCAGTTTTGGTTGGATTGTTCACTGGAATTGGACTTTTGGCACCATGGTAAGCTTTCTCGCGGGTGACGTCGTCGGTTGATCTTTTGCTCGGTGGGTTCTGTCGAGGCCTCGTAGTGGTCAGTGGTCTATCGGGGTTCTAAGGAAGCACAGTTGTCGAGTCAGTACTGAGGTTGGTCGTGGCTTGATCTCGCGCTACCCAACGATCGTGGACGAGGTGTCGGAGGCTCAGGTAGGAGTAGGAACGGTAGATCGGGCTTCGGACCCAATATCGGAAGTCGTCCATCGATAGAGATTTCTATGTTTCAGAGCTTCGGTACATAGGTAGGTAGGTAGTCTTGTTGGATGGTACAGGTAGCCGTGGAGTTGAGATTCTGAAATGTTATAACTGGCAGCGTTTTTTTCTTTGCACAGATCTTCCCAACTGGAGTCGTGGGCGTGACTTCACCTTATTCCCTCTGCTGCGTAGAATTGGCCGGGTTCCCCGATAAATTACGTGACTACTCTATACACGACGCCCTTCAGGTTTTCGGGGCAATTTTTAATGGCCGGCATACTGTAGATAGTTCAAGCGTTCTATTAGATGGCATTGGCACGCATACTTGAGGCTCTGCTGATCAACTACACGTCTGGCTCCAGACATCACAGTGGTTAAAAAGGGGCAAGCAATGAACCCAATGGATCGCCCTCCTTATTAGACAACATTTCAAGACATGCACGAAATTTACATTGACAATTCTCGACCTTTTCTATGCAATTGATAGCATCTGTTTCCCTTCTTCTTGCGCTTGAGTCTCTTTTTCGTCCGTTCTCTGTCTACCTGGTGCCTGATCTGCTCCTTCCCCCTATGTCGACCCAAATGACTCTTCGTCGCCCCAACATAAAGCCCCAACACAATTGCTCTGTACCTTCCCAGAAGGAACGGAAAGTCCATATGAGGTTCTGACCGGCCACCAGCGTCACCTATCTGCACATTTGAACGAGTGTTTCCTACAATCCTCGCATCCTACCTGTATAAAGACATTGGGAGAGATAGATCAAGATAGAACTGTAGTAATGTTATCATCACTTGCCGTAGAATCAACTCGCCTCGAATGATCTCCTTCTATTTGGTGCTGTAGTCGTCGATGATATTCCGTTGGGTGGATCAGACAGCCAATGCCCGTCTGCCTTAAGAGCCACGATGGGAAGGAGCCAGCTCCGTGCTTCGTCGACGACATGACGTGAGCCTCCCACCCGTGTACCTTCCCTCTCGATGTCCAACGACGAACCATAAAATCCTCTCCTCCCATCCACCCGTCCTGATCTTCTTTTCTTCTTCATCATCCCATCCCATCCAACATCCTCACCTTCTGTTCATCCCAATCTTGTCCCTCCTCTTCCCTGACCACCCTTTCATCCCTTTCAGAGTTCTCTTTTCTTCTTATTGCGCCATCGTTCTCCTGTTCGTCACATTCATGTATCTGTTTCCCGTCAGCGACTTCGTTCTTTGTTCTTCGTTTTTCCAGCGTCTTCCTGTTCAATCCTGTCAGCATCACTTCATGTTTCCTTTCTTCATTCCCATTCTTCTGCCCCTTCAGCGTTCTCATGTATTTTCCCATCTTGTACCCCCCAGAGACTCAGATTTGTTGACCCTTTGGGTCGATGATCATCACGGTCTCGTGCCCTGGAAGTCACGAACAGCCCACTCAATGGCTACTTCGTCCCCAGAAAGGGCTATATTAACTTCATGCTGTCCGGTGTCGCAGACCCCATCTCACGTTAGGGGCTGCGTCCCATCTTTGTGGATGACGGGGTGCTGGGTGGGGAGCACCCCATAGGTATATGTCTTCCACATGTGACAACGCATGATACATTTTTCCCCAGTGATCCCTCTGTGACATCCGCTCGATGATGTGAACTTCCAAATGTTTTATGCCACTTCCAGACTCAGCCATTTCCATCGAAAGCCCAAATGTGTGTTGTGAAACAACTGTAGACTGTGCATCATTGTCTGCGTGACGTGCCGCCTCGTCCCAACATGGAGTGGTCAGCTCCCGGCGACTTCCCTCGTGAATCTGATGCGTAAAGTTTCAGTGAGTTTCGTATTCTGCCAACGCGAGAGTATCGGTGTGACTTACCTTGCCCAATCTACCTCAATAGTCCTAGTCATGTAGTTGACACAGGTAGGGTCAATAACCCAGCTGCCACAAGATTCTGTTGGTTCTTTTCCAACGCTTTTTTTCTCACGCTTCCCAGACACTTCGGCGTCCGGTAACTAACAAAACAGCCCCTCCATAATCTTGAGAGAAGAAGGAAAAGAGGTGGGCGAAATAGTGGGAGAGTGTGATCTTTATACTTGCCGACGAGTGGGTCAGTCTGAAAGCTTGAGGTGCACTGCACTGCACAACACCGGGCAATTTATAAAATTCAGTCTGCTAGAAAGCTTTATCTCTTTCAAAGTTTTCAGCTTCAACATGACTCATTGCTGCTATCGAAGTCTCACGATATACTTTGCGTGCCTATCTAACTACTAGGTACCTATTGAGATAGTAGTCAATGTAAGATGTCGCGTGGTTGTGTTCCGCACCTATTCCGCCCCCGCAACCCCTCCATCACTCATACGCAACTTGACTTTACACTCATACATTATCAACCTTACATACATACAACCTCACAATGGGCACAATTTCCATAAGAAAGTTTATCCGCTGGCTTCCAGATGAGCCCTCTGAACCAACGACAACGTTTGTAATCACAAGCCCCCGACTAAAACGCTTCGTCGATCTACGCATCCTTCTACCAGAGGGTGATTCCAGCTGGACTGGACAAGATGGTATTTACTCAGACACCACTTCTCGTACCAAATCCCTAGTCGAGCAGTAACTAACATACGACAGATCCCCTGCCATTGTCGTGTCTAGACTGGGCCATAGCTGGCACGACAGTCTCAACCCTCAAACCCGACCCCTCAGGCACTTTAACTTCCCACTCCACGTTCTACCAATGGATATCCTCCCGCGCTCTAGGCGATGACTCGGGTTTCATGTACCCTCAACCCAACGAGCTCACTCTCGAGAAAGGTAGTATGGTCAATCCCGACACGGGTGTTGACACCGAGTACGAAGAGCTCTGGCATGATGCCACGCCGACTGCCGTGCCGGGTGAGGGAGCTGTTAGAGCATTGGTTCTGCAAGTGGAGGATGAGGAGAAGGGTGTAAGAGGTTGTGTTGTTAAGCTGGGACGGCATGCGCAGGGGTTGATTAGGGTTGGTGAGAATATTGCGCTGGAGAGATGGGAGTGGACGGAGGGTGGGTGGAAGAGGACTATCAGGATGGGTGATGAGGATTTGCCTATCGAGAAGATTTTGGGTGAGGAGAATCTGAAGGAGGGGGGTGGTGTTGATGTTGGTGGTAGGATGTGGAAGGTTATTGAAGCCAGTGGGAAGGAAGTTTAGGGTCGATAAGTACAGCAGGCGATATAGTATTGAAATCACATAGAGAGCCCTGATTGCGAACGAAAACTCTCGATCCTTTGGGACGAGAAGCAAATGTATTCTCTACACCAATCGTGCAGCAAGACCTAACAATTGGAGACTCATCCACTACAGTGTACTCTAACACGTCTACCAATTCCATCCTCTTCATTCCTTTTGTCTTCCCTCTCCGCCAGAATCTTCGGCCTCTAATAGATTTCCGCAACGTCTAGACGATCCACTGCCAATCAACTCTCACAAAACCCGGCTTTAATATATATCAGTCCTCCTCTAGGATTTCTTGAACCTTCAAACCCCGCTCTAGAGACGTCCTCGTCCCGTCATGCTTCTTATAATATTGAAAGGAAGCATACGTACAAACTCGTACGCTGCTCAAACATAACGCCCACTCATGGTTAAAATAGTAATAATCAATCGATCCGCTTCCTCAGTAAGTCGAGGTTCTGAACATAGCGCAAAACAAAATCGAGTATCAGTTTAGACAGCCCAACTGCCTCTTCGCTCTCGAACACCCCATCCAACGGGATCCATGCTGTCGAGGTTGGGATGCTGTCTAGCCCACTCCTTGATGTAAGTTTGCAGAGCGTGCCATCGGGGGCATCTCTGATCTCGAGGCATATCGGCCTCAGACTCGACAAGATGACCCTGAGCAAGTTGCTTCTCGTCATCCTTCTCGAGGTCCTCAATAGTCATCGTGCTGATTCGGGAGAGCTCGCCATCGAAAGCGCGGGCCATAGCGGGGTAGCCTAGAGAAAGGTAATTGTACACTTGCGTGACGAACGTATCGTCAAACTCATGCTCAATCTTCTCTTCCAACTCGACATGTGCCTTTTCTTTCTGTAGGCGCTCGTTGATGCCATGCAACATGTGGAGCCCCTTGGGAGGACCGGCCCGTGTCCGGTGCTCAGCGACACCATTCGCCTGGCCATTGGTCGTGCCGTTGATGGAGACAGGCTCGTCTGTCAAAGGTGGAGAGCTGATATGCGAGGCATCACCGGGACTGGCCGCCGGTCTGGGCGTAGCCAACATTGGTGGGGCATGCAGGTCTGCTGGCACCAGGTACGCATCGTTCGAGTCTGATCTGAAGCAGTAACCTCGCCAGAGACCATTCTGGCCCGAGAGATCCCGGAACTTCTCCTCAGCATGTCGTTCTGCGAATGGGTGATCGGGTTCGAGCTTCGTCTGCTTGGGAGACGGACACTTTCGGAAAGTGAGGTCTTTGCCGAGCATTGGTGGAGTAACACCGAATCGCTTCTTCTGGGATAAGGGAGCAGGTGATGCACGTCCGTAGCCTCCAAATGGTCGTCCAAAGGGGCGGGCAGCGTTGCGCGACGCAAAACCGCCGGTGTCTGGGGGTATTTGAGACGATTTGGCAAATGGGGTATCTGCAGATCCAGCGGGCGGCGCCGATGGGATGAAGGGCATCGTAGATTCACCAATATGCCGGGATGCTGCAGGCGCCGGTGAGGCGGCCTTATTGCGCTGTTCTGCGGTCAGGTACGACTCAGTGTCAAGCAGCGGCATATGCGTCTCTCCAATCGGGCCACTGACTCCAATCGATGAGCGCTTGCTAGTACTATCACGAGGCGTATTGGAGGTGGTCCAGACCGGATCCGGAGGAAGTTCAAGGTCCATCTTGTCGAGTTCCGCCGTGTCGGTCGTATCGTTGCGCATCACAGTATCCTCGTCTTTCTTAAAACCTGGTGTTTCTGGCTCTTCGACCAGAGTATCCATCTCGCCAGGCTTCTCATCAATAGCCATGGCATCCTCATTTTGCTGCTCCTGCTTGGATTCTGCATGCTCTTGCATATGCTTATGCCACCAGTTGAGATTGCTGTCGGATGACTGTCGCCGCACATTGTGATGATGGTGCTTGCCTGAGTGGTGCTCGTGCGTGGGAGAAGTGCTCTCGGGTGATTGATCGCTTCCTGAACTCTCACGGAAGTAGAAATGGTCTACATTTCCTTCGCGCACATGACTGTTGGGGAAAGCAGCCAGAGCAGCCTCCTGCATCTGGCGCTCCGCCTCCTTCGCAGCGATTTCGAGCAAGAACTGGACGACATTTTCATCTTCGGACTCGCGACGTCTGGGGCCATTGGAGGGAGAATCGTAGGCATCGTCTCGTCTCTTTCCACGGTGTTTTGTGGCGGTGTAAATGTTCTTTGTGTAGGGGGTGATATCGGTCTTGTCGGTAGGTTTGGTAGCAGGCCCTGCATCTCCCCCTCTGCGGCTCCTACGAGAAGACTCAATCAATTGGGGAGCGAAGCGTCGCTTAGGTCGCAACTGCTTCTGTTGCAGCTCGTGAAGGCCAGGAGATGGCGAGCGAGGAGAGGGCTCCGGGGTCGGTTCTGGGTTTGGTCGCATCGTGTTTTGATCATCTGTCTTTTTGGTTGATCGACTTGTCGAAAAGGTGGTCTCAATGGGCTCTGGAATAAACCGTCGCCGGGGTTTCTCTGGCGTGGCCATGATGAGAGAAGAAGAAGAAACCAGGAAAAAGGTCAGGGATCGGATTGGGTGACTCGTGCGCTGGCGGGTGCTGGACTCGACTGGGTTGTACTTGGTTTCTGAGGTGCTATTACGTTGCTTTGCGCCTGGTTCCTGGCCTGTGATAGAGGGGCAGGGGCGGACAAAAACAAGTGAGTAGTCGGGTGCTTTATTTAGCCTTTGGGTAGAGGGCTGTTGCTGTGGGAGCAATTGAACTCAACAGCAATAAAGTAAAAGAGGTGGAGGAATAAAAAGGATGTTGGAATGTATGAGAAATAGAAGAAAAGGTGACGATGAGAATTAAAAAATGTGAAGGAGGTTTGCTAAAGTAAGTTGGTTGGATTGGCTTGGTCTGGTCTAGTCTCTCTAGTGACGACAAGACAAGCAATGGAAAGAAGCGGTAGGTTGGTATTAGAAAGGCATGGAGACAAGGAGAGACCGACAACACGGGCAGCCTTGGTACATATTTTGGCTTTAAAGAGAAAGAGCCCAGCAGCAGCAGCAGCAGCAGGCGGGGCGATGAGAGATGCAACTACAAATGCGAATGCCTGGTCCTGCAGTGGTCTGGTCTGGTCTGTTCTAGTTTCGGTTTCGGTCTGGTTTCGGTAGTGGTACATGGGTTCATCCATTTCCTATTCATCTTTATTGTCTCTCCTCCATGGACATTGACCTGACATACTGTGCGTATGCGATGCGTAGGTAGGCGTATGAATCGGAAATGGCTGGCGTCCGACGCCGGCGGTCACAAGTTCACATTTCAGTCAAATCAACCATGTCAAGGCCCCAAACATCCATGTCATCCAAGTTCACTTCGGTCAGTCTCACTTCTGTTCCTGTTCTCTCAATGGATACCGCCACAAAACTATCGAATCGCCGACCGCAAGCCCCAAGCCATCTTGGTATATCTTTTCCAACTTCCTCAAATAGCCGTCAAGAAATGGGTGAACATGTCATGAGAAAAAGCGCCAAGTAAGAAAGATCAAGCACATGCACACTCTAATCATTGTATGCTGACTATTTTTGACATCCCACCACATGCCACCTTGGAAATCTGACGACGTGGGCGGCCTTCAGTTCCCGAGGCAGAAAAAAGAAGACCCCTGGAACACAAAGAAGGGAAGGGTTCTGCACCAAGCCAAAGGCCCTGGCCTGGCACTGGGCCTTGTCATACCCTGAAAAACGCTGATCTGAAGTAAAGGGACCTGGAGTGGCGATGATGATATTCATGGTCCCATTTTCAAGGCACATGTTGATCATCCGTATCTGAAAATACCAACATTCTGGTTTTTCACGTCAATAAACCGGGCACGAGAATTATGCACTCTCTAACCAAAACATGAAGCTCACGATGGTGTTTCTGAGTTTTAGACTACCCCAGCCATTCAAGGCGGATTCCCCGTGGGAATCATGTCTCATTATTTCTGTCACCGAAGCCCAGGCCAGTTCTTGGTGGGGGTGTCTTGGAGTCTTTGGTGGGGTTTTACTAACATGGGGAGATGAGAAGAGTAGATATACAGTGTGTGTGAGATGATAGCCAGGTTGATACTGTGCTGAGGTCATGGTTTGCTGTAAATTGTAGAGTATCGTTGGTCTGACTCAGAGAGGACAGTAATTTACTCTTCAGCTCACACAGGCTGGCGACTTCTTGTCAAAAGCTCTTTGATTGAGCAATGGATTCAGATTAATTACAAGCGCAGCAGCCGAGAACGGCTCCCCACGTCCAACAATTCCAATCAACCATCCTAGGCTTCATTGACCAGGCGCTCGATGATCTCATATCACTCTTATAAGCTGCAATGATACAGGAACCTGCGTACAGTATAGAAACAAAAAGCCAAGAACAAACAAGCAAACTAAACTCACAGACACCTGCTCGCCACCCGCTTCCGCGTCCACCGGGGCTCCTGTAGTGTTCCCGCCCGGCCCCCGAAGCCAGTCCCAGTCCCCCGCCCGGAGACAACCCGCTGGGAAGCCAAAAATTGACCCGCTGAGGGCCTCCATCGCATCGCAATGGTTCCTGGACCTGCAGTTGTGTCGTCCTCACCGACTATTTACAGCACCGAGCACCCTATCCATCCACTACCGAGCAGCCTAGGAATCTAAGAAGTGAAGCGAAACCTTGATCCCTTTTTTACACGAGAGTATCCATTTCAGTCCAGACTAATAGAGTACAGCAAGCTACAGGTAGACCGAGAATAAGCAGGAACTAGATATGCAGAAAACATCGAAAAAGGTGAAAGACGAGATGAACTAGACCCGCAAACTCGCAGCTATTTGTGGCGATTACAGAGGGAGAAAGCGAAGCAGAAAAGAATTCTCATGACTCTTTTTTGTCCTTCAATTCTGATGGATGGATGGATGGCATTTTGGCTGCAACCCTCCATCGCCAGGTCCGTTATCTCTCTCACTGGGCGTCCTACTGTAGGCCTCGTACTTCACACCCTCTCTCGGAACTTCGCTTAGCCAGAGCCTCAAAAACGCCCCTTCTCTCTTCCATTTTTTCTTCTCCTCGCTGTGAGATCTGATGTTGGTTGCAGAGATGCTGAGGCAGGTCTTGTGTTGCACAGCAGCCCACGCCATAGACTTACTTTTTCGTTGAGGATCAACTGGAATTTAGTGAAAGAGTCTCAGATGTTTTCCTTGGTTTGTAGGAGATAATCTGAGACATTGACACAATTTGCATGGCATCAAATACGTGTCATTCTGTTTCAACTCAAATTTGAAGCTATCGTGATCCTAAGGTTCAATAAAAGAAAACATTGACTTTTTCCTCGTAAATTCAAATTCATATCCCCCACGCGACACAGGCATTCATCATTCATCCCATCCCCCCTCCCTCCTGGGCGCTTGCTTGCTGCACGCATACGCACACATCCATCTTATGCCGTCACATTCAAGACAGCCACTCATTTTCTCAGCTTCCAACCCTCCATTACGATACGATACTGTTAGTTGGGTTGATTTCCTTCCAGCGGCTTCCGAGAGCGATAACATTATGAGAGACAACATCTGAGCACAACCTCCCTAGAACAGCCACAGTGAACCGTTGCATTCAACAGTTTCTATCCACCACCAACTATGCTGTGGAACAATACATTAAACACCATCTTCAGTTTCATCTTATGTCTATCACCGCCATAGTCTAAGCAGTTGATGATCCTTCTCTGAAGGTCCCCTGTGCACAGTAAAGTACAGTACATAACCCTGTTGATCCCCCGCACTCACCGCATCCGCCCGCCCTTGTTCTATCCCCAGCTACCTTCCATCTTCCCCGGAACCGTCTCTGCAACCTACTATACCTAGACTAAAGCTCCGAAAGTACACGAGACCCTCCAATTCTCAAGGATATCAACCTCCCGCCATTTCGCATCACGATGCTATCAAATGTCCGCTCTTTCATGTAACTCAACCCAACCTCTCCTGACACTGCCGAAGGCCTAATTTATCCTTGTCGAATCAATGCGGCTCTTCTTATCCTGTGTCCCTGGTACTCAGGTGACATCTGCATCTTGTATTTATCCTATTATACGATTCGGTCGTGCTCTTGGCAACTACCTTCTCGATTGATAGACGACGACTTAGCCTGCCTTGATTCATTGACAGTCCAAGATCACGATGATTCTTTGGATGCATGAGTCCCTTTGTCTCGTGGTGTTTCTTTATGCACACCGCTTGCAGTCTGAAACCTTGATGTTTCTTTGTTGTCAGTGTCGCATCGTACAGAGCCTCCATGTCATCCTAGCTCAACGTTTCTCGTCAGCTGTCTTGATCCATTCAACATAGCTGCTGCTGCAAGATAGCTAGTAGCTACTTAGAGCTTGGTGCTCCCTCCCTCCCCTTTGTGGCATCTCAAACCATGGCAACGAACCTTGTGCTTGTGTTATGTATCACTTGTGGTACCCGAGATGGCATCCCACTGTCTCACTTCCCCATCATGGAGTCTCCGAAGTCGGCAGTTACCGCATTAGCTTGTCATCCCCAAGACTTCCTTCACAGTCTGTATCGTTCCCCCAGATCTTAAAGATCAAAACTCCACTCGCCATGTGCTTCGGCGTATGTCCCGCTCGCTTGAACTTACATACCCTCCTCTCCAAGTTTAGCTGCCTGCCGAGGGACAAGAACATCAGCCCTGATTTTAACTTTTACTCACTTACGGGTTGCTGTCTTTTCTGGAATGCTCGTCTATCAACCTAGCCAACAATCTTTCTACAAACCGCAGATCACTTGGTGCGGATTATAAGGGTCCCGTTACTGTATGCGTGCAGTTCGGATCTTCACGACATCAGGTTTGTTTCCCCCGAGTCGTGTTGTGCGATCTACAGTGGTGTTTCACCTGCGCGACTCACGAAAGTGATCTGCTTTCTGATTTGCAATTGATGCTCTGCGGCTGCTTGACGTTGCGTTCGTTCCGCAGGTCCTGGCACTACGTTGAGCTTGACTGTAACTGTGTTGTGATAAGTCACTGTACTTGTGATATGATCTCTCGAGACGAGTTACCTTGTAATAGCTGCAGCCGTGCACAGCATGATAGGAGCTTTCTCTCCACCGTGAAGATCAATGAGGTTGGGTTGGACCCTTGAAATCGTGTTCAACGTGGGCGGTGGCAAAAGTCCATGATTAACCGTAGATCTGAAGATATGGGTTCCTTATCAAGATCGATAAGTCATTATTCATGACGATCCTAAAGCTAGTTGACTATTATGGATCGTCATCTACTTTTGTGGTTGTCGCGTGATGAAAGCGGCTTGCTCTCTCCAATGTCCAGGGTAGCCTAAATCAACGACATACCACCACTTTCCGTAAAGCTGTACCACAACATCTATGATGAAAGCTTTACTATCTTTGTTGTAATTGGAGTAGCTTTTCAATTCCATTTACTAAGATGTACGGCCTATGAAGAAAACAAGAATGATCAAGATGTTGTGATTCAATAGAGCAATAGTTATAATTCATTGCAGAAACTTATGGTTGATGCTTTGTTGTTTAAGGCTGCAACATCACGGCGCAGTGGATGTCGTTATGACAGATTCTCTCAAATGTATGAGGTCAATGATAATCATTATATTTCTTATGCCTTCATTGCTTTGACAACCGGCAAGGGCATGGTGAAGCTATACCGACTTGCACATGGGAACTGTCATCTTGATGAAACAAAAATGTAGGAATGTCATCATCTATTATACTATCCTGATAAGGGAACTTTGGCATTGTATGCGGTGAGCATTCAGCTTAGACGCCTGGGATGTTCTCTTATGCACCAAGTGTGTATATGGTCAATGTCTAGACCATTCACAGTACTCGACAGACACTCTTCCATAAAACTTTGCTTGTCCAGTTGAGCGGATACACGATGCAGTTCGTAAATAATATTTTAACCTCCTTTCCAGTTACAGCAAGAGATAACCTGATGGGATGAGGGTGAGGGTAAAGATGAATGGACAGTGATTCACGAAGGTGCGGAGGATGTAAAGTGATGGAACACGAGTTTCGAATGAGCCCAGGAGGGTTACTCTGCAGAGCTCTGGCTTTTTCATGTATTTGAACCTCAGGTGAGCGCAGCCAAGACGAACACCCGATTGAAGTCACCACCCACCTCTCAGGAGGCAGGTATCTCAAGAGCGGGAACTAGTGGCAGCGAGGTTAATACGACATCGCGGTTGCGGTATACAGAGCTCTACAACAAAATCCTTATTGCAGCAATGGAACTGGTTGTAGTTATCTATCTCTATCTCTACGTGGTTACTCTTTCTTGCATCTTTTCGAAAGGGCAATGGGTATATCCTCAACACAGTTACGACCATCGCATCAACGAAGTTCACCGAGAAGCCCTAAACTACAATGCCTACAGATCTTTCTAATTAGATACCGGCTATCAAAGATTCTACGAGAATGTCTGAGACTACCACAATCGCCTCAACTGCCGATGATGCATTTCAGGGAGTAGTCAAAACAGTCAGAACCTTTCTCTTCAACTGCATAGCCCACATTAGGACAGACATAAGAGATGACATGATTTGGCCACTCTATGACAGTTAAGGTCAGGTTTTGGGTCATTTATTCCAGTCTCTCGAAGCTTACTTGGAGGCACATGGCAGTCAAAAACTTCATTCCCCGACATTGGTAACCAAGAGACTTCCTTACTGCAAGCCATAAACGTTAAGCTTTATAAGAAGCTGAATAATTCAAGTTTCGCTGAGTGCATTTTCAGAAGCAATTAATAATATCGTCTTACAACTCGGACTGTCGACAAAAAAGCTTGCACATCAACCCTCTGCCACTGGGCTAAATGATGACGCAGACAAAAAGTGGGAGAATAGTACAGGCTGTATAGTAGTGTGTTTGAGTCATTGTTTCTGTCATATCAGTTCAGTGTGTGACTTATTTTCGATACCCACTTGAACTCCTGCGCCAGGTCGTCATGATACCTCAAACCCGCAACCTCGGTCGTCATCTCACACATCAACTCCACGCCTCGGTCATCATGTTAGTAAAAAGGGCATCACCTCGGGCGTCACATCGCATATCTCAACGAATATCTTCCCATTTATATCTGCCGAAAGTCAGTTTGTCAGCAACCCTCTCCAACCTTGAGCGAACCCGCTAATCCCAACCAGGCAGTTTTTTCCTCCCGACAAGATCCACCTCGATGCCAAGAACCAACGGCTCCATGACTTCAGAGGGGGCAACCCGAGATTTTGACGGGGGGACTACAAAGCAAGATGGAGATCCTCTTCTTTTGTTTCTGGCTTGAGGGATTGATACGATAAAAGTGCTGTTCTAGATCATCGAAAACAACAGATGCTATGACTAGGGCCGACGAGGAAAACACAGGTGTTCGCGCCGGAGAGGCAAGCCGGGATTCATCAGTCGATGTTGAGAAGCTTGGTCGTCAAAGACCTGAAGTGTTTAAGACAATATGGGCTGAATTGGGCTTCGGTTTCTCCGTCTTCTGCTCCATGTTACTGGCAGTAAGTCTTCACTTACACAACACACACTCGTCAACGTCTTCAGATACTGACATCATCAGGAATTCTTTGTCAGTGGATTTCATGTCATTCTTCCGCCCTTGGCTAAAGAACTCGAAATCCCTTCTGCGTCGCAAACATGGCCATCAAGTGTCTTCTCCCTCATCACGGGAGCCATGCTCCTCCCCATGGGTCGATTGGGAGACATGTACGGAGGCTACCTTGTTTTCAATGGCGGTCTGATATGGTTCTTCCTCTGGGCTCTCATTGCCGGCTTCAGCAAGAACTATATGATGCTCATCTTCTGTCGAGCATTGCAAGGCTTCGGTCCCGCTGCATATCTCCCGGGAGGCGTGGCCCTCATGGGTAAATACTACCGCCCGGGGCCAAGAAAGAACCTCATCTTCGCTCTCTATGGTGGATTCGCACCCGTCGGGTTCTTTTTGGGCATCTTCATCGGAGGTCTATCCGCTGAGTTCCTGAACTGGCGTTGGTACTTTTGGATCGGCACCATCATCTTCGCCGTTGTTTGCGGAGTTTCGTTGGTCGCCGTGCCCTTCGACTACCGAGACAGAAAGGTCGACATCCCAATGGACTGGTGGGGAGTTGGGACGATCGTGCCGGGCCTTCTTCTGATCGTTTACGCCCTGACCGATAGCTCACACTCTCCCAATGGTTGGGCAACGCCCTATATCATCGTGACTTTGGTCCTGGGTGTCATGTTTCTGATAGCAGCATGGTACGTTGAAACCCACAAGGCTCGAGTTCCTCTGTTGCCGGCAGATCTTTTCGCGCCCAAGGGCATGAAGCGGTTTATGGCCGTTCTGTTCATGGCCTTCGGTACCTTTGGGCTCTTCCTTTTCTACTCGAGCTTCTACATGGAGCTGGTGCTGCACAGGTCACCACTCATCACTGCTGTTTGGTATATCCCTATGTGTGTAGGCGGTCTGATCATTGGTACTGTTGGAGGCTTCACGCTGCACTTCCTACCAGGAAGAATGCTGTTGTTTATTTCGTCCATGGCGAACGCGATTTGCATGCTGCTATTCGCCCTCATGCCTGAGGATCCAAATTACTGGGCTTGGGTATTTCCCAGTATGGTCTGCTGTACCCTCGGTATCGATATCACTTTTACAGTCAGCAACATCTTCCTGACCACCAACATGCCAAGTCACCGACAAGGACTCGCAGGTGCTTTGATCAACAGTGTTCTTTTCCTAGGCATCAGCTTCTTTCTCGGTATTGCCGACATTGCTGTTGCTGAGACGTCTGATCTCGGACTTCGGAAGAGTTACAAGGTGGCTTTCTGGCTGGCATTCAGTGTCGCGTGTGTTCCTCTGCTGTTCATCCCCTTTGTCAACATTGGGTCTGCTAAGAGTGACCTCACGGTAGAGGAGCGCCAGAGATTGGAAAATCCACAACGTTCAACGGAAGAGTCGGAGACGGAGCGAGAGGCCGGACCGCTTCCGCAAGAGCCGAAGAATCGAGCATGAGAGATATCTCGGTTGGTGGATAACCCGGGAATTGGGGACCCAGCTCGGAGGTGATGGATAATATGACTGCATAATGCAAGAACGGCGTTGGATAGAGCGTGTTATTTGGTTACAGTCTATATCACGGATAGTCGGTGAAATAATATTACTTTACATATTATCGAGAATGCGCTAGTATAAACCTCTGAAATTAAGTCAGGATCATTGCGGGCGAGTAAACAAGACCCTGAGTATCACCGAAATTGGAGATGTTGAATAACAGACCTCACATATTAGTTCAGGGCCATAACTGCCGCAGCATAATAGTGACCCGTCAGCCCGGACATTGGATGACAAGCCGACTGCTACCAGAAACTCGCGATGTCACTCTACCTCCCGGAAACCCGAAGGTCCTTTACGCAGAGTTTTTCTATTGTTTATTGGTTTCAGAGTGTCATCTCTTCCAGTTTAGAGTTGCGATGCAAAGGACCACACTGCCCCTGCATAAAATGATCAAATCGCAACGTTTCCCCTGTCTGCTTACTCTTTGAACCGACAAGGATCCAACGTGGGTGCCAGGGGTCAGAGGCGCCACAGAGTTGTGTTCGTGCAACTGTGGCTTCCAGTGAATAGTGAGACCAGTAACAAGATTGGTAGAAACAGTTCCTGAGGTCGTTGAGGAGATGTCTCTCTTGTCTATTGAGGCTTGACCGTTGGTGATGGATAGAGACGTTTTGATGTTGAGACGACCGCAACCCTTGTCAAAACGGCCCAGAGCTTTGGTGTGCCCATTAAAACCCCTGTCGATGATCGAGATGAGCAAGTCAGCCCAGTTCCTTCAGTACAAACTGATAAGACAAGACATTGCTTACCATTGATTCACTGGCTCACCTTCCTAGGCTGACCTTGCGAGCGGCACAGCAAGACGAGACAAGAGCTGTGTTGGAAGCTCGTCAAGAAGCTGAAATTCGATCGTCATAATTGACGAATATCTTGATTTGCTGCATACACCGTACTTTGTCATTGCTTCAGCCAAGCCATGCTTCGGCTTATGCTTGAAGAGCGGAGACGTAGTGTTGTAGAAACCTGCACTAGAGTTGCATGTGAACCTATGGGAAACCTCAAAAGCCATGAGCAACAGGGTCTGCAAACCACTCCACTGGCTGCGGGTTGGGTCCGGTAGAGTTGGCGTAGCCGTTCCATGAAATCCTCTGCCGCTTCCGGGGAACAGAAGGACAAAAACAGGGCAGAGCGTGACCCAAGATGGTGGGTAACAGTTTCAATTGAGTTTCTTGATTGGAAGCTACGTTCAGAAACGGCATCTTGACGAAGCTTTTACTTTGCAGTGGCTTTTGACCTGCATGTTGTTTTGTTGATCATTTGATGATGAAGGAGGGTTATGAGAATCTGGGGATGGATCTGAACGGGCAAAGTCTCCGTCTCGGCAAGCGAAACGTGGTAGTAAAACACGCCGGTTGAGAAAAGTCTTTCTAGCAGCGGTACGGATAGATTGATGGTTTCTTTTTTCCATAATATTGAATCATTGGTCACTACCGGAAAAGAAGGATCAATCATGTGGATACAAGACGTGTTTCTCGTTTCCGATGCTGGTCAAGTTACAATGATCTAAGAGAGAGAAAGACCCATACAGTAGCAAGCATCGTGATCTAACTAAGGGCATGTCATTTCTGACATTTACTGAGACTGAGTATTGGAACGCGATGCTTTTTGGTGTAGGTTGGCGATCGACAATGCAAGCTATGCTGATCATAGATGGGATGGGCCAGGAAAAGGGAACTTCTATTTCTGATGCATTTTTCAGCTGAGCCTTATCCTGATCCAAAACATGCAGTGGCTTGCTTAAAGAGAATTGCTAGATCGATTGAGTTAGGCTTATTTATTGGAGTGTAGACAGAGTTTAGTGTTGAGTCGGGAGAAAGAGTAATAGAGTGTGCGCCTCCAATCCATACCATAGCAAGACAAGCTTCTTTTTCTCTTGTTATCCTCTTTTTCTAAACTCTAAGTTTGCCATTATTTACTTTCCCCCAGTCAACCAAACATGTCTGATGCGACTCTGTACGACTCAAGTCACGTTAAGTCAAAGACTAATACTTCTTTAGAATCTTGATGGATTGTTCTGTCCCACTTAAGTCAATGGGCAGGCATTGCTTCAGGTTACTGTAGACTCTCCTCTCCAACTTCCAACTTTTCTGCCCACTTTGCGACTACGTACGACGTCTGTCTTCGTTGCGACATCCACTCTGATCAATCCAATTCTGTTGTACGTTGCCCAATCTCTCTTCTTTTCTCTTTTCGTACCACTATACTTGACCCTTTAATATTTGGTCGTTTGCTTTTTGTACGCCAGGGCCCTACGTCTCGTACTACCACAAGATCAGCACAACCGTGCATCCTCAACATCTGGTTGGTTACTTTTCTCTTATATCGACTTGACAAGCTTCGCATTCATTGCAAGTTGCACTGCGTATGCGAATTGCGCTGTCAGGTACGGACCGACATCTTGTTAATCCTTCTCTGATAACCACGTTTTCCTCTCTGCCCCGTCTCGTCTCGTCTCGTCTCGTCTCATTTCATCTCATCTTAATTCACAATCTGCAATCACAATCACATCTACTTTACTTGTCTTATGTTACGGGCCTTTCCGCGCCGTACCTGGTTCGGTTCGGTAGGTATAGTACCTGGGATCATCCTGTCTTTCCATGCGACGCGCCCCAGTTGGTAGCGAAACAGAAACACCAGGATACCTTACCTTGATTTGGCTTGTGCGCGCTGCACTACAATTTACTAAATCGTCCTCTTTGTCAGTGCCAGTCTGTGCTGCACGGCACTGAGGATTGTCTTGTTTACTCTATTAGGTACTTTTTCCCAGTCATTCCAGTCTTGTTTTCTGTCTTCCTTCCCGCTTTGTTCCCGTTTGGTTTGTACAAGGACCCCTTCCCTTCCACTTTAATATCCGCCATCCTTTTAAACTTGGACCATCAACTTTACTTTTACGTTTACGTTTGGGTTTGGGTTTTGTTCCGAGTCTAATCCTACTTCTAGTCTCTGCCGCGCCGTTTCGACGATCTTGTCATTTCCAGTCGAGTCCTCGTCCTCGTCTTCTTCATCTTTTTAGCTTCAACGACGTTGCGCGCGAACGAACCCCTCGACCCTTGACACCGGTCTCCCGCTATCACCAAGCTACTCTCGAAATTGCGTCGCCTGCAGCCAGCTATCATCAAAGCTCACACCGACTTCAACTCACTATATCATGGGATGTTCACCCATGACTTGAGATTACCACCCTCCTAGCTACCAACAGATCGATAACAACTCAACTGCTTTGCACTCGCTGTGCTGTGCCGTTCAGTCAGAGTCGGGTACATTGTACCGAACTTGGCCAATCTTGTCCATTTGCATCCACTTGCTTGTCTATTTCTGGACGATCTGGACGCAGGACGCATCCTGGTTGATAAGAATTAAGTCAAAGGCAGCAGTTTCCCTGCCTTGTTCGGTTGGCGCAGGATCGCATCGACTTGTGCGCTCACCAATCAGTCATCATGACTCCTTCAAAGACTACGATATCCAACGATGGCCAAGACATGGATGAGGCCCGATCCGCATCTGCTCTCCTCTCTTCTCCTCTTTCAACTCCCCGCACGACAAGTCCTGAGCTGGTCTCAATTCAGTCGCTGGCCGACCAAAACCCGACACCACTCAGTATGATGGATGATTCATGTTTCCTCGATATTGACAAGTTCATCTCGACTGGTCTCGAAGCGGGCAGTGTTAGTGCTCCAGCTAGTGTCGACAAGACTGCAGCGCCCTCCAGCCAATCACCATCGAATTCGGCGGGGTCGCCCACTAGACTTGCAGACCCCAGCACCCAAGGCCAGCACAGCGCAGATCTTCCAGGGCATAAAGAGACTGCAGATGACGGCAACGCCGAGCAGACACGTGCCGCTGATGATGGTAAAGTCCCTTGTTCAATTTGGGAGAAATCCGATTTACATCAAACTCTAGATGGAAACCCGAGCGAAAAGTCTCCAGCAATTAGCGAAACAAGTCAGTCAAAAGACAGTGCTTCGCAAGCGCACCCAAAAGTTAATTCACCGTCTGCTTTAAATACGACAGGCCTGGCTGCCCAAAATAGCAACGCCCCATCAAACGCCGCCGACCCTGCGCTTGGTTTCAGGGGCCCTCATTCCGATCAGCACGAGTATCGAATAGATAGTTCGACCAGCTATCAGCAATACGAGACTGCTCCAGCGCCCACAGGGCCCTCATCAGTGGGAGCGCGCCCTGCACCAGGGAAAGCCACAGCACCCGCACAGGCAAGCAGTCGCTGCAGTACTACACAAAACGCCACCCAGGCCATGTCCAGCACGGCCTCCACTAGCAGCGATTCTGTCCCCCCTGGGCATCAAAGACACCGCGACACTCATTCCTCACAAGACAACGACCTTCCTCCCTCACGCAACACATCCCTTTCTTCACGACTAAGTGGTATCCGAGTCGATACGAATTTTGTCAGGCCGACGCCAAGGCCAATCGTTCGCACCGCTCCCGATTCGCCATCCCTTAATATCAAACATCCAACTCCAGACATTACCTCCCAGGCTCGGTCTGGAGCGTACGTTGGCAACATCGCACAACTCGAAGCGACCGCCGAACGACTGTCTATGACAAGTTCCATCGACGATGCGATACGAAATTTACATACTGAACTAAAGCGATCCGATAGTCGGCGTTCCTCGATACTTGCTGCCAGCCTCAAAGCCTCAGGGTCCATTGACGATTACACTAATAATCCCGGTTCCGCTGTTGAACAATTAAGACGACATCCCTCTATCGCTTCCTCCATCGTATCAACGAATAACGCTGCACGCCACGGTGGTTATTCTCCTGGCGGATACGTCCTTTCCCCGAACCACTCTTTTACTGGGCGACTTAGATCAGGGTCCAAAAATTCGGCAGGCCGACCAGACTTTGACCTTGATTCTGTCTTGTCACGACACGGCCCAGGCAAGGCATCTATCAGGAGTGTTCGCTCTACCAAGCAATCGCTTGCAGAGATTTCAGAATCCGAGCCTATTGCCCTGACACAGGACGTTCTCGACATGGCCGACAAGACCCCTGTCAAGAACCCCGAGGGTGAATCCCTATTGCCCGAGGAGCTCCGCGACGCCAATATGCCCGCTACCGATGTTTTCCAGAACATGATGGGGGATGACAACTTCATGGAATCCAGGAACGAGCATCCACATGCCAAGGCACACACTGGTCTTCCGACCGAACAGGAGTCCCGAGATCCCAAGCGGCCTGGAAGCTCGCACTCAGACACGACTTTCCAACAATGTCAAGATGCGTTTGGTGATTTTGATGGTGTTCACTGGGTTCCCGATCAAGATGACCCTTACGCTCTCCCGGACGACCTTGAGCCTCAACCACAACATTCAGCAGCCCATCGACCTGCACCTCGTCCTGACATCAGACCGCAATCTTATATGGACCCCGAGTCAGGTCAACAGATGCTCTACTACCCAGCTCGTGTACCTGCTATGCTCAACCTGCCTCCCAAGCTCTCGAACAAGCCCAAGGCCAGCGAAAGGAACAAGCGACGATCCCAGGTGATGAGCGCCATGCTTGATGGTGGTAGAAAATCACAGGCTATGGATGCCAATATCCCTGCCCCGGAGCGAGATACAACCAGAGACTCGTGGCTGCCCGATCCCCTCGCTGGTCATCGAGCATCATTCGTTGCCCTGTCTTCTGACGAGCTCAGAGAGCTTGGTCAACAACCCGACCCAGGTCATCCTGTGCTTCCAGAGCAGAATGCCGCCCCTACTGTCCAACCAGTTGAAGCACCGGTTGAAACCTTAAGACGTCCTCAGAAACTCCGAAAGAACCCTGATGAGCGAAAGTCAAGAATGTCCAACCTGCCACCGCAACTGAGAGCCAGTGCTTACTTCGATCTCCCCGACAACACACAGCCAGATATCGAAGTCAAGGATGGCTCAGCGATGGCTACTCTCGAGAGCATTCTGGATGCTTCTGCCAATGCCCCTGTTAGTGCATTCACCGATCATGAGCGCGCTGGTAGACTCGGCAAGGAGGTTTATGGTCCAGAGAAGAAACGGGCATCTGTTGCTGCATCCGTTGCTCTTCAACCCGAGGGTGACAAGAAGCATGCCAGAAAACGCTCTTCTTTCATGTGGCTTGGCAAGCGTCACAGTCATGTCAGTGATGACAACAAGGACCAAAAGGCTCAGTCAGAGGCTGGTTTGGGACCAGTCAACGCTGACACGAACGCTGGTGAGAACGATGGCTTGGCCCGCAGCGTAGATGGTCGCAACGATGGACACAGTGAGGATGAGGCTGCGGAGGATGCTGAAGATGCCACTGATGAAGAAGCATACAATGGACCTCCGACAACACTACTGGCCGAACTACAACTACGTAAACAGCAACAGAAAGAGCGTACTCAAAGAACATTCCCAGGTGGTATGCACGCAACATTACTGGAGATGGACGCAGTTGCCGAAACGCAGAGGAAAGCAAGAAACAACAAGCGTATCAACTTGGCCTGGGAAGAGGGCGCAGCACAGCCTGTTGATGAAGATTCTGACGATGAGGACATACCTTTGGCTGTTATCGCAGCACGTAACCAGGGTGCAAAGAATGTTATGGATTTGAACCGCCCCATCGGTTTGATGGAGCGTCGTGAGATTGAGGAGAACGAACCTCTCAGCCACCGCCGAGCTCGTCTTCATGGCCAGGATCCTCGATCCATGGTCCTCACCAACCGGCCTAGCATGAATAACCTCAGCGCCAACTATCTTCCTACGACACCTCACTCTGCACATCACTCAGTGCAGAACGCATCCACTGTGCCGGATGATGAATTCGAAGGCGAGACACTTGCGGACAGGAAACGACGGCTTGCTGCCAAGGAAGAGGCAGAAAATCTCTTACCCAAAGCGCGACCTGTCAGTGGAGCCTTCTCCGTTGAGCTTCTTAATCAGTTTGAGGACCCCGAAGAGAAGAAGAACAAGGAAGAGGAGGAGAACAAGCCCAAGACAGGCGAAGAGGAAACTTTGGGACAGCGTCGCCGTCGCTTGCAAGCTGAGCGCGAGGCCCGTGAACGAGAGATGAGCTTCAACCAGTTGAACAGTCCACAGGAACCGGAGGCGCCAATTCCTGGTGTCAATGGCCGAATGCATCAGATGTCGAGCGTTCTTTCTGCTCATCCCAAGAGGGAAGTCAACGAGGCTATGGCAGAGCGCGAGCGTCTTGAGCGTGAGAGAAGACTGGTTAGAGAGGGTAACGCCAAGATGGCTGCCTATAGAAGCCAGATGCCTCAAGCTCTAGGAGTTGCAGGCAATGCTCATTCTGGTGGCTACCGTGGAGGCACTTTCAACAACGGTCTTGGTGGTCAGAACTCTCAAGCTGCCATGTCTTCACCAGCTCTTCATACTCAGATTTTCAACCAGCCTGCTCTTAACCACCGTAAGAGCGCAGTTTTCAGTACATATGGTGCGCCGATGCAGCAAGCTCCCTACGGCGCTTCGACTGGAAACCTCGGTGCGATGAACGGCATGGGCCCCTATGGCGCCGGTGGCATGAGCGTCTATGGTGCAGGCATGTTGCAGCCCGGTATGCAAATGCCCGGCCAGGGTGGCTCTACCAACAGGATCGAGCAGTGGCGTCAAGGCGTTCTCCCTTGAAGAATCCAACATATCTCGGGTGTTTCAACTTGAAACATTTGATTGACCTCTTTCGAGAGACAACTCTAAACATGAATCTACAGTAATACTTTTTTGGGAAACATAGAAGAGGGATGGGTCACACAAAGCGCATGGCTGTCAATATGGTGTTAGGTGTATTTGATAGAGGTGAGGAGATTTTGGCATCATATATTCGGGAACTTTGCTTTTTCGTGTTCAGCATGGCACCTAGCATGGCATGGCGCTGGAGATACTCGTAAAGCTGGAAGGACAGCTAATTTTAACAAGGAAACAATTTACTCATTATAACAAATGCTTCTCTAACAACGTATTTCTCTTGTTGATATCCTCATTTAGCCAAACATGAACGTGATGAAGTGAACAAACCTGCTACCATTTCAAGTATGAGAGTGAATGCAAAGCATGGGGAGGTATCAACTTGTCATATTGCCAAAACAAAGATACAGAAAAATTAAAGCAACCCAATGTCTACAAGACCAACGCCAGGATGTTAACAAGCCTTTATCCCTCCCCTATTTTCACTCTTCTACATGCTTTTTCTTCAAATCCATTTATCTCCGCTTGCTAGAGTTGCCAGTCTTTTGCAATTTGGCTGGTGGTGCAGCCTCAACATCACTGTCCTCATCCTCGCCCATAGACTCGTCCACATCATCGTGGTTAACCTCATCCTCGTCGAGAGACTCATCAGCCTCGCTATCCTCTTCTTCGCCAGCTGAAACCTCCTCATCGTCAGAGTCACCGACAAAGCCGTTGGTAATAGGAACATCGGCGTCGTCATCGTCAGAGTCGTCGAAATCGCCTTCAAAACCGCGTCTTCGGCCAGGTGTGCGTGCAGCCTCATCTTCACCCTCGACCCAGATAACATCCTCGTCATCGTCGTCCTCTTCGTCATCGGAGCCCGAGTCGCCAGCGTTGCGACGCTTAGGGTTGGCCATCTTGCGTCGGAGGTGCATCTGGTCCTCGAGCATGTCGAGCTTGCCCTTGAGAGCAAGAATGCTGTTGAGACCCTTGGCGCGCTCAGAGACAACCTTTTGCAGACTGCTGAGGCTGTGGATAACCTTGGGCTGAGATGCGATAACACCACCGTGAGCAATTAGTGTCCACTGGATCCAATGCATGAGACTCTCAGCACGGCCAGGACGACGGTGCAGGCGAGCGGCGAGCTTGATAAGAAGAAGTCCGGCAAGAGAGCTATCGAGGCGCTCAATAGTGTTGCGAATAGTATCGCGATCGGGGGTGTGGAAGCAAGACTCGAGAAGGTCTGTGTCGTCGGTGCGAAGAGCCTGGGTAAGGACAGTAGTAAGGGACTGGTGAGTACGGGGAACAAGAGAGTTCCTTGTGGACTGGGAGACGACTGCGCCATTGAGGGCTGAAGGCACATCGATGATATCACCCTCGGCGCGAAGAAGCTCTCCAAATGAAGGCGAAACACCCTCCTCGTCTGACTCTTCGTCCTTGCTGGCATCACCGTTGATCTTTTGCTTCAAAGCCTTTGCGCTGGGTTCCTGAGCAGCTTGCGCTTGCTTCTTCTGGTCCGCAATGCTCTCAGCATCAGAGAGATATTCGTCGCTGTCGGCATCGGATGAGATGTCAATAGTTTCCGGCTGGGATGTAGCGAAAGTCTCGGCGCCACCGATAGAGGCCTTTGACTCGTTGATAGCGGACTTGTTGGGAATTTGAGCACTGGTTCGAGAAACAGGCGCAGCCAGCTTGACCGGTGCTTTGCGTTTTGTTGTCGACATTATGAATAGAGTGTGAAGTTATTGAAGCAGGCGCAGAAAGATTACGGCCGAGTCGTCGCGTGCAAGGATTTTGTCGATGATAGAATCAAAGACGGGTATAAGCGAGTCAAATGGCTTTGACTGTTGCTGCGCTGATATCGCGGTTTCTCGTTATTAATAAAGAGAAATGAATGATGTTGAGCGTTATCAATTGGAAAATTTGACGAAGCCGTCGCTCAGTCTCGAGTGAAGGAACTTTTTTTCTGGAACCTGAGCTTAACTTGGTGGTTGCCCCACATTGCGATAAGATTAGAGCATATTATCACGTGCGATGCCACAGCTCAACAGCCACAGGATGAGTCATGTGTGGCACGAGAAGTTGGTTGTCAGGTTTAGACAGCGGCCTAATCTTGAAGTTTGGAAAGCGTTTCAATAACACTGATTGGCTGGCAAAGCAAATTGAGCATTGATTGGCTAGGACGAAGACAAACTGTAATCGGCCGCGTATGGGTTCTTTTACATCGCTCGGAAGGATCAACTTGTCATCCGTGCCCAGGCACAAACAAGAAACAGGCACGTATCCGTACACAGTTTCCTTTTATAAAAGGGTTACCTATCAAACATCCCAGAAACATCAAATTTGGGTATCACAAGCCATGTCGATGTCCGTTTATCTCGTTTTATACGGAACGCACGGTCACCTGATGTTTGGCTCCCAACTTGAGATCCAAAGTGGACCCGTGTCTCCGGCTGGACCATGATGCGGCCTAGCTTCGGTATAAGATTGTAGATCTTTAGTTGACTATGATGCTTTGTTGCATCATGGCCTAGTAACGCGACGCGAACGTGTAAGAGAAGTGTCGCGAAGGTTAAAGCACGTGTCCTGAATTAAGAGGATAGCCTCTTGCATGCAAAGTCACTTTAGAGTTGATTACTGTTCTCTTTTTTCATCATGGTTTTTTTTGCAAACGTGTTGCCAAAATGGAACTCTCATCAGAACATCGGCCCGTCAATTAAGGCGACATCTTCTTTTCATCTAGTTGAACCGGATCATCTTGTAAGACGCAGTGCTCGGGAAACGGAGGCATTCCGGAACCGTCTGCAATTTCTCAACCGCGTCTTTTCGGGATGGAGACCTTCCCTTTCTGAACAATATGCTCAGACTCTAGCCACATCATCTGCCTGTAAGGTTTGGACCAACATGTAAGCGAAGTACTATTACGTGTGCTGTATAAGCTGAACATAATTCTTTCTGATCTCAGCTCGAGAATCTTCATGATGATTCCGATGATATCAGTCAATCCATCCATCTTAGACATGATCAAAACCTCATGAAACAAACTTGTCGATAGTGATACCCAACCTCGTAGCCACAAGTTCCCCAGCCACCAGAGATCACCATTGTGGGATGGCTCGTGCCATCCCCTTTCTGTACAAAACCCGGACAACTAAATTTTTCCCCTTGCCAAGTTTGCGCGCCCCGGTAGAGACAAGTGAACGGCTCAACGGAGTTTGCCTTCTTCTCTCATAAATACCACCGCGCCTCCGACCGGGCAAAATTCACTGACGTGCACGCGCTTTTCCCTCAGAGGCTCCGAAACTCCCCTTAAATCCAACCCCCCTTACCCCCCTCCAACATTCTTCCGTCCCGGTCTCCGGCCAAACAGAAGAGAGAAGAAGCAAAAAAAAAAAGACACAGAGCCACTGCACTGTTCTTTCACTGCGCTGCGAAGCCATCTGGGACCTGACCTCCCTAGCACTGGCCACTCACACAAGCCCAACTGCCCTTTTCCCCCTCTTGGCAACCACCTTGCACCTTTTTGAGGCTACCGCAAAGCACAAAAAGCACCTTCCGCGCCCCGATCACGATAAGAGCTCCTTCCCGTTCTTGTTGTTCTCGAACCTGGCGATCACCACCAAAAAAGCTTACTGCACCTGCACTTGCACTGCACATACTATTGACTTTTTATAATCAATAATAAGTCTCGCGATCACAGATTAAACTCTGCTTCGCCTGCACTGACTTTTTTATTTATTTCTTCTTTGATTGTTCTTTCTATTGATCATTTTTCTTTCTTCCTTTTGCTCTGCTCTACGCATTATACATTGTATACTACAATCTGCGCGCAAGGCCTATTACAACAAAAGCTCTCCAGTTATTGTTGTCAGCGTCATTGCTTCGGCTTTTGCTCTTTGACCTACCTGGCTCTTACCTTACCTCCGGGTTACGACATCGATTGGTACTTGCTGCTGTCACCTCCGCTTGCGCCTGCCTGCCTTCTGCCGCTAGGCCACCAAAACCCCAAAGCTGAGCGGCGCATAAAAAGATCGCGACTCCCCGCCTTTCTTCCAACTACGCAACTGCGCGACGCGCCTCCATTCCAGCATCCCCACCCCAACCCTCTCCATCGCGCATCAACATCACGTCGCTTACCTCTCGATAATTTGCGACTTACCTCGTCCCGTAAACGCATCGTTATTTTATGTCGCGTTGGGTCAACTAAGTTAGACTTACATTGACGCGCATTTATCGCGATCAGCCATTATGGCTTCGCCCACCCCCGATGCTCCCGCTGCCGATCCCATATCGCGCGATGCCACGGCAGAGAAGGAACAGAAGTCCGAAGTTAATGGGTAAGTCGCCCCTCAGTCTTTCTGCTGCGTGCCAACTGTGACTGTGCTGTCGCGATGCATGCGCTTCCATCTTTTCTCAGCATTCGCTGACTTTCTTGTTACCAGACATGCGACTCCTGAGAAGTCAAATGACGCGCCTGAATCCACATCAGTAAACGACAACGACAAGACAGAAGAACCTCCAGTCGAGAACGGCGTAGACAAGGATATTGAGATGGCAGAGAATGAGGATGAGAAGAAGACATCCCCATCGCCACTCAAAGACGAGGCTGTAGATATCAAGGATAAGTCGGACAGTGGCGACCAAGTGAAAGAATCAAACGATTCGAAGCCCGCGGAAAATGAAGCAAAGGCTGCATCAGAGGATGTCGACATGGCAGATGCTGCCCCTGCCGACAAACCTCAAGATGATAAGCCTGCGCAAGATGCGCCCGCTGAAGAACCTGCCACTGAAGATTCTAAAGATGTCGATATGACAGAGAAGCCCTCCGATGCGCCGGAAAAGGGTGACGCTACTGATGAGAAGGCAGCCACGTCAACTGATGCTGCACCTCCTAAGGAAGAGACCGACGAGCAGCCTACTAGCCTGTCTCAACTTGCGATCGATACCAAGGATGTTGATGCCCCCAAGCCCTCTACCGAAGTGGCCATGCAAGATGCGCCTGCAGTCGACGCCTCGGCCAGCTCTAAAGTAGCGCGCGAGCGTGAGGACGATATTGACGATGAGCCTGCGCCCAAACGAGCCAAGACGGAGCCCAAATCAGAAGAGCCTGTCGACGCTGGAGTTCCCGCTCCGATCACAGATAGTGTTCCTGGTGAGGATGCTCCCGAGAAGGAGATGTCACGTTTCTCCGGTCTTGACAAATGGAGTGACGACGGTTACAAGGAGCAGAAGCTTACCAGCCATCAACGCCGCGAGTTCAGGAAGGTGCTTGGTCGCGTCAAGAAGACCAAGTCGGGTGGTCACTTCAAAGACTCTGTCCCAAAGTTGTGGCCAGGACTTGCTGAAAGCTATCTGGCCAAGATCGACAAGCCCACGGACCTATCTGAGATCGACCGAACTCTGCGCGATTCCAAATACAGCACCATCGGTGACTTCCAAAGCGACCTGGCTCTTATGTACGACAACACCCGTACCTTCAATGGCACTTTACATGAGGTGACGACTGCTGCGTTCAATGCCATCCGAGATATCTGGGAGAACATCATTCTGATCCCCCAGGAAGAGGCAGTCAAGCCCAAGTCTGCGCCTAAGCCCAAGCCTCCTCGTGAGTCGCGTATCAGCTCCCTGGGCGACTCCGTTGCCCGCAAGCCATCTGTTGGACCAGGCACGAGCCCTGCTGCTGAGAGCGTATCCTCAAAGCCGCGGCATGGATCTCAAGAGGCTGCTGCAGCTTCTGAATTGCGCCGTGCTTCGAATGCGACTGAAGGTGATCGTCCCAAGCGAACTGTCCGTGCTCCCAAGTCCAAGGACATCGACTACACAACCAAGCCTTCGCGCAAGAAGCTCAAGCCCGAGTTACAATTCGCCGAGGAGACGCTGGGTGAACTGATGCACCCCAAGAACACAGCCCTCAATTCCTGGTTCATGGACCCAGTTGATGCTGAAGGGTTGAATATCCCCCACTACTACTCCATCATCAAGAGACCCATGGACCTCAACAAGATTGCTCGTATGTTGAAGAATGGCGAGATTACCAGCTTCAAGGACTTCGATAAGAACGTGCGGTTGATCTTCACCAATTGCTATACCTTCAACGGCAGTGTTGACCAAGGCAACTCTGTGTCATACGTGGCCTCCCAATTGGAGGGCTACTACAGCAACCTGGTGAAGGACAAAGACGCTTGGCTATCTAGGTATGCCAAGGCGAATGCTCCTGCCGCCACTAATGGCAGTGATGAGGAAGATGAAGATGAGGAGGGTGAGGGTGATGAAGCAGAGGGCCCCCCTGGTGTTGACCCTACCAAGGAAGTGCGTGACCTGGAGGCCAAGCTGCGAGAAGAGAGTGGCAAGCTCACTGATCTTTACGCTGCTGAAGTTCCCAACGAGAGCATGATTGAGACCCAGCAGCTTATCGTTGGTGTGGTGCAAAAGAACCTGCTGAAGGCGAAACAGGCTCTTAGCCAGCACCGCACAAAGAACCCAGACAAGCCTGCTAAGAAGGCCAGCAAGGCCAGCAAGCCTAAGCCCAGCGGATCTGCCCCCCGTAAGCCTAGTGGAACCGTGCCTCATCCTAAGAAACCCAGCGGTCCCAAGAAGGCTGCTTCCAAGAAGACCCTCACTGCCGCAGATAAGGATTCGATAGCTTCGGCCATCAACGATCTTGAAGGTGCACAGCTTGACCGTGCCATCGACATTATCAAGCGAGACACCGGCCAAAATGCAAGCACCACCTCTCTTGTCGAATATCGAGTAATGCTAACATGTCTGTAGGAGAACACTGACGGAGAACTTGAGCTAGATATTGACCAACTAAGTCATGAGGCATTGCTCAAGCTTTGGGAGCTCTGTAAGAAGGTTCTTCCAGGGTTCGGTAAGGACTCGAATGTTCCATCTTCTCCAGAAGTATCCCGAGCCGCGCCACCTAAACACTCGAAGACTTCGTCAACATCGGCGAAGCCTAAGAAGAACAAACCCATGAGTGCCCGCGAGCAGGAGGAGCGCATTGCACAGCTTCGTGGTCTTCGCGATCTATACAGACCTGGTCAAGAGCCCGGAGACGCCCAGCCTGTGCTGCAAGCTCCTACACCTACCGCCGAGTCTAGTGATGAATCAGACTCGGAGGAGGAGTAAAAATAACGTCGAATTGACAGACGGATTGAATGAGTTGTATGACTTCCTTTTTGGAAGCTTGGTTGCCAAGTCGACCGACGAGCATGAGGCACCATTATACCCAGCCGCATGGCTACACCAGGTGTTATGCTTGCTCAAAGGAGTGGCGTGATGTGCTCGGCAATATACTCGGGCATGCCGCCTCAGACGAGGTTGTCATAAACCAAGCCTGATGAGATCGGTAATGAAGACATCGTAATATCTCCCGAGCAGTTTTTGGCTTCGGGAACCAACCAGTAGCGGCGTACATGCGAGAGGATGCAGTGCTAGGAGGGCCCCAAGGTGGAAGGGGGTTGATGAGAATAGTTTTTGGGAGATACCCGAGAAGCGAACGGAGGCGATAGCATATACGGATATGGATACTCGATAGGTGATATCCAGCAAAGTGAGGTTGGATGGCAGTGGGCATCCGGTACCGGTTATCGGTCCAGCGTTATGTTGAATGCAGAAAATAAATCAACTTCGATCTTCCCACTTGGGCGTTGATTGAGTGCGACGTGATATAGTGATGTATGTAAATGTATCGTGCCAAACGACAAGGCCTTGCAGTCATCGTTGTAGCTGCTGTTGCTTGTTTGTGATCCATGATTGGGGCATGGGTGTAGGCTGACGGAGCTCAAAGTAAACAGCACGTCTAAGTCGCCTCCGTGTCTTGGTAAGCCTTGGCTTTGTAGTGCTGTATGGACGTAGTGCGTCGTGCTGAGAGTTGTTCACGCCCATGATGTAGGTGGGAACGGTACGATGGCGATCTGGACACAACTGGAAATGTTAAAGGGCGTCCAGTGGTGCCAATGGCCGAAGTGGTTGGGAACTGGTTGAGTCGGGGAAGCATTGACGGGAAGCGTCAAGTAAACTTAGTCGTTGAGCCTTGAAGCATGGAGTATGCCTCGAACTTTGAGTTGGGCGGGCGCAGGACATCGGTGTGGCTATGAAGAAAAGGCCTGAGGCACCAAGTGTATCGATGCTTCAGAGAAAAAGGAAGTTATGAAACAACTCGTACGGAAGTGTGCGAAGGTATACGAGGTTGTAAGAGGAGGTAAACAAGAGATGAAATGGTGAGTGATTCAGAGCGTGATTGTTGTGGGAAGGGAGAAGAATGAAAGCTTGGTGATGAGCTGAAGACTCTGTGATAAGGCCACAGCAGAGATGACATAGCAGAGTGGCAAATGAAGTGAATATATCTCAGAAAAGACTCTTGGTGAGGTTGGCATTGTAAGAACGGTTGAGTAAATCAGGCGTATTAACGAGTCGGTTGTTTTGACTGGAGGCCATATGATCCGTCAAGGCGGGGTTGCCAGAGGTCAGCAGACAAAGAGAAGTAATACATACCGAGAGATATCACAATAATCTCTATACCAAAGCAGATATGGAGAGTTAATAAGTGATATCAGCGATTCAGAACCGTAACAATAGATGTCGTGGTTGATATTTTGTCGTTGAGTAGATGGATGGACGTATCTAATTTTTTTCTTTGCGGGTTTGTTTGACAGAGACTGAAATTTGGGGGAAGTAGTGGACTTTTTTGGTGGGCTGAGTAGTGGTAGGGATGGAGGTCGTTTATTGGGAAAGGGACCTCGCCTCACCTCAGAGGCAGAGGCAGTTTTTACACTGTAGACGGGCCTGGACGGCTATCGGGACAGTCGAGTTACCCTGGATAAGACACAAAATAACCAGTAACTGATTGGCTTAGAGGGCATTAATACTCAGTTATTGCATTGGGGATTGATGATGTAGGTACTGATTAAGAATTGACAAGAATTTTAAATTTTATAAAGGGTTACTTTGGTGGTTAATAATTCATAGGACATAAGTCGCGAGAGACGCACACAATGACATGGCTACAAAATTGAACACCTTGAGTGCTTGTGGCAAGATAGACTCGGTATATATCGAAATAGATGCATGTAATGGAATTCTTTGACCATGCCAACGTGGGAAATCTCTGTATACCCTCACTTCTAAAGTCTCTATGTCACGCCAGCGACTACACATCCGACTCGATAGGCACAGGAATCTCTCTCCTCAATCTCTTCTTGATCTCCTCCAAGTCCTCTTCATTCTCCTCCGTGACAAACCCCTTCCTAACAAGAAAGTCAATCATAACAGGACAGACATTTGGCTTAAACTCCCCCTTCAACATCCTCTTAACAACCTCCCCACACTCCATAAGCACAAATTCTTCTACCTCGTCATCTCCCGGTCGGGGAATTACATCAGCCGGCATCTCCAGGTCGAACACGTAGATGATATCCGAATGGAAGAGCTTTGACTTGGCGTTGATGTTGGCCAGCGTAATAGCACCTGCGGGCTCGAGAGCGTTTGAGACCAGATCAGGAGGAAGACATGCTTCTTCGGTGGACTCGGCTTCTATACAAGTAAGAGGTGTATCGCTTGCTTTAATACCACCTGCGACGGTGCTGTCAAGAAGACCTGGGTAACTAAAAAGATGTCGACTTCTTCGCGCAACCCAGATCTTGATCCCTCCATGTTGGTCACGAACATAGCCCGTTAGGTGCGCACCGCGAGTAGCAATGCCGAACAATGGCGCAGCGAATCTCTCAACTTGAACAAAACTCCTCGCACCAACTATACGAAAGTACTCGCTATGTTCCTTGTGAAGAATTGGAAACAGATCTTGATCAATGGCTTTATCAACAGCCTTTTGGAATGATGTGTTGGCGTGTTCTGTGAGGGATTGGGGAGAGGGTGGTTCCGTGAGGGTCACTTGGCGAGTTTCGTGGTTGATGGTGAAGGTGGTGGGCCATGGCATGGAGGATACCGTGTCTGGGTGGATGAAGCCATGAGGGCGAGGGTCCGGGGCAAGATAGAGACGATAGTAGGGGGAGAAGTTTGTTTCAAAGTCCAAGGGGACACTGCCAGTGAACTGTTAGTTACGGCATAGCCATTTGTATGGAGAGACTTACTTGTCAATGTCGATGATAAGATCGAGTAGTTTGCGGGGTGATGAAGTTGAGGCTGCCATGGTAGCGGAATGAAGCCTGATGAGAGGTGGTTCCTCAAAGCTTTGATACTAAGTGAGTCAGTTGCTTGTTCTTGAAGGGAACTTAATCTATTGAGTTGAAAGTGGTGAGTGGAGATGAAGCCAAATCTGACTGTGGAAATATGCAGCCAATATGAATGGCGAGTACCACGTTCTACACCCACTAAGACAAGCACGTTTGATCTTGCACACAAAGACTCTGAGCAATGATAGGCATGTCATTAAAAGTGCACATGTAGCAATTGCTGACACTTTGATTTGGTCATTGACTTACTTAATTCTGACTACCTACATCGATGATTCTCTAAAGTGGTTATCTTTACTAAGTTGAGATCATACCTGGCAGTGACAGTGATGTATATATCCTTGCTAGGCCATCTATGGGCATCTACTCTATGACTTTGACTCTTTTAGTCTATATCCCTTTGGTCAGTTTATTCCTCATCCTCATCCTCATCCTCATCCTCTCCAAACAACTCCTCCATATTCATAGCCTCGAGCGTATTCTCAAGAACCTTCCTACATCTCGCTCTATAATCCAGCACCAACTGCTGGTTCCTCGTCAAATCTCCTCCACTCACAACCTCAACATCAGTCTCAAGCAACCTCTCAAGCTCCTGCATAACCTTGTGCTGGATAATAGCAGCCGTCTGCTGCATAAACATCCGTCCATCCTCGGTAACCTGCCCACTGAAGAACTTCTCTTGTTGCTCCTGCTCTGTGCCCTCGCATATAAATTGGTGGCGTTGTTCGGGTGGTGCGAGAGTGCAGAATATGTCCCATACCATGTCGTGCTGAACATGCTGGAAAGCTCCGAGTACATCAACAGAGTCACCCAGTTGCACGGTTTGCTTAGATCGTGCGAGGAGGGAGCTGCTGTGGCGGATGGGACGGAGGGAGATGTAGTACTCTTCTGTAGCTTCACCCTGAGCGGGCTGGCGCTTTCGTACGTGGACATAGTCGTTATGCAACTCGTCCGTCTCGGGGAGCATAAAGCCGTATCCGAGGAGTAACTCGGCGTTTGTCTTCATGCTGTAGTTGTTGAAGATCTGCTCTCCCGCTTGATACGCCTTTCCAACCTTAAGACTGCAATCATTACTCTTCTCATCGCGCTCCCATCTCACTTCAGTCATCATATCGTGGTTACCCACATCAAAAAGCGGCATGAGAATAGAAAAGTCATCCAGCTTGACTCCTTCGGGCAGTCGCTGTTGGTCTTCTGGTCCAAGAACAAGGCTTGGTCGGAAACTTCTGCTAGAGAAGATACTGTAGGCCCATTGATACAAAGGCAGAGTGAAATGCTTAAGCAGTTCAGGTTCCCAGTCATCTCGTGATAGGAGATCAAAGGCCGCTCTGAACTCGCGCTTCACGTTGGCCTTGATGCTGGTGACTCCCACCTCGATATTCGTTCCCTCAAACAACTCTGCATCCTCATCTGGCCAAAACGGGGGAAGAGACCAAGAGTCAACGTCATTTGGCTGCGGTAGTGCCTGGATATATGGCGCCCAGAAAGACTCTCCCTTGACAAGGAAATGCTTGATCAAAACAAAACGTCCTATGACATGTGGAGGAGTCTGCGCCAGAAACTTGGTAGTAAACGGCTTTGGATCGTCACGGCCAGGAAGAGTGTTGAGATATGACAGCGTGAGAGAAGGAGGAATGCTGACGATTGTATCAAATGGCGATGTAGAGGCTGTTGCGCAGAATGAAAGGCCTGTTTCTGGGAGATGGGAGACCTGAACTGAGGGGTTTATCGTGGCCCCGTTTGAAGTCGCCCATTGAACGAGTTGTTCTGAAGAAGACATTGCGAACGTATGCATGTATTTGTTTTCTTTTCATACGAGAGAAGGTGAAAGGAAAGAGTGAGAATTGTGTATATAATAAACTTGGTTTGATGTTTGTGCCCCACCTTGAAAAGTGGAAGAGCAAACCAACTTCAAGTGACGTCTGTTCAAATCATCTGAATGGTCAGTCAAAAGAATATCACCATACCTACTATTAATGTTGATAGAGAGTCCTAGTACTTCACAGATGATACATGTACAATACTGAGTTCTATGATAAATGTTGTATTTTTGATACGAGGCATCACATGTCCAGCATGTATATACTCATACTCACCTTGACTTGCCTTGATTTATATCACAGAAATACCCTACCATTTACTTACCTTACCAACTCCTAGATCTAAAATTCCTCACGACAGGATAAGCATCCTCTCCCTGGCCAATCCACTTGATAAGGCTCTTCCCCATATTCACATCCCTCACCTCGTCCATCTCCATCAACTCATCCGCGACGAATCCATAAAACAGACTCATATGCTCCTCACCCTTTCCCAAACTATCAACAGTTAGTCTCAGCTGCGAATTCATAAGGATGATACTAGTGATCTTCATGTGTCTCTGATGAGACTCACCTGAGATCTTCTCTTTCAAAACTTTGCGCCATTGAAGCACAGCCTGGCGTGCCTTGTCTCGAATGATGGGCCACTCCGTGTTGACGTCGTCAAGTGGGTTGTTGGGCCATTGGATCCAGGGCACCACGAGGGCGATCATCATGTTATCGTTGGCATTGTTCAAGCCGCGATGCCAGCAGATGTAGTTGGGAGTGCTGGACCGGGGCGATTCGAAGGTGAAACTCTCATAGGAGCTCGAGTTGGAGGTTGTCAATGTCATTTTGAACGACTTTGATGCAAACCGGTTGCAATATAGTATGTTTGTTTTGAGCGAGTCTGAAACTGCAGGTGATGAGTACATATTCTGAGGTTTGAGGACGGCAGGTTTTATATTTACGATGAAAGCAATTCGTTCGGGGGGCGAATACTCGCTCTGAAGCTTGTTCCTCTTCGAACCGGTCGAACAAAGACAGTTTAACAAGTGCATTGTGTTTGGTGAGCAATGTGTTATGTCTGCTATGAATACGGTCTAGTTTTGAAATAACAAAGAACATAATCAAGTCGAACAGCAGGCTGTGCAAACATATATGTTATAGATACAGGCCTAGCCGCGGCCAAGAGGTTCTAATCACCGAAAACAAGTGCACTCAATGAGGATCAGTCGGGGCAATAAGCAAATACAGAGATTTACTATGTCACAAGAAGATATCACCATAATCAAGCACAGCTTAGCCAGTAAATGTATACCATTGTCTAACCCAAGTAACCAATCGTTATTTCCAAACATCCATCTCTTAATGAAACTCCGCCTCAACCCTTCCATATCTCACTCCATCCACCTTCAACTCAAAGCCCAATCCCGCACTCTCAACTCTCATCTCCAGTGTAAAGTCCAAGTTATCAAACTCAACGCCCCTCGTGGTCGTCAACCTCGTGAACAGACTCCTGGGGACAGCGTTGAGATCTGTCGTGAGAGTACACACGTGTTTTAGATCTCGGGTGTATGCTGCGGGTGCCTCGTCGGCGTCGCATGCTATCAGGTCGTCTGTGACAATGAGGGATTGACCAGGGCGGAAGTTACGTGTGTAGTGAAATGCGATAGGGGCAAGTGGTGATAGAGCCTCGCCCTGTAGTGTGTTAGCGGGTGTCTATTGGAGGGGAGAAGAGACGTACCTTGGCGATGTGCCATTGCATTCGGTCAGATACCATCCATCGCTCCCACAGAGGAGACCAGTATCGCTCACTGACCGAATGCTTATCTTCGTCATATACAGTAGCATATGAAGTTCCGTAGTGCATTCTCGACTTACGAGAGATGACCATGTTACCCTCCAATCCTCTCAAAACAGCACCACGCACAACTGCCGTCCAAGCATAGACAGGCTGCATCACTTCGATAGAGCCCGATTCCTGCGTAGAGTTGGCATTAGCATGTGTGGGACGTTCGCTGTAGGGCGGTGGAGCAGCGCTGGTAAAGTGAGACTTTAAGCGACGGTATAGATAATCGCTCTGACCAAATCCTCCTACTAGGACGATGCCGGAGACGATACCGCCTTTCGATCGAAGTCCTGAGACTTGGCCTTGAACAAGGTCGCAGACTTCCTTCACTACTGGCTCGAAGATATCCTTGACTTGTTCTGCTGTCATGACTAAGAAGCCTGAGTCCAGCCCAGCTTCTTCATCGTCAGGAAGACCAGGGAAGCTAAGAGTGTCAGTTTTATGCCAATCACAAGTACTGTAGTGTACTTACGGAACGTTGACTTCCTGGTGCTCATCCTCATTGAAGTTTCTCTTAACGAATTCTTCAAAGTATCGAAGACCCATTTGCCATGTCTTGCCCTTCTTGGCCTTCATCTCATCAAAGCGAGTCTGGCCAAGACGACCTCTGACATGTTCTTCAAAACGGTAGTTCAGGAAAGCACTTCCGCATAGCCCTCCTGTTCCAACTGCAGATTCCTCGACTCTGAGTGGTTTAAGAGAGATGATTTTATATGCGATCAAACTGCCAACTGTCAGTGCCTGTGAAAATCTCAAGAGAAAGCGAACTTACTCAACGGTACCACCTCCAGCATCACAAACAATAAAGTTATCGCCCACGTTCAGATGATTCGGCTGAATCGCCTTGAGAGTATACACAGCCGCAGCCTCAGGCTCACTAATCATCTGGATCTCAGATCTGGATCCCATGCCTGCCCTCTCAGCAGCTTGCAACGTCGTGTTTTTCGCTGCATCACTCCAAACAGCTGGACATGTCAAGACAAACTCAACCTTTGTAGACGCCATGAACGACTCTCCATACCGACGTGTGAGCGTATCCATAGTATGCTTATATACCTGTGTCAGGTAATCGCTCACAGCGTCGACTACATTCTTATTGAACCGCTTCAATTGGGCTGCTGTGTCGAGAGGGCTGACATAGAAGGGCAGTTTTTGAGAACGGTCTAGGAAAAGCTTGATGCAGCGCAGACGAGACTCCTCGGGCTTGAACTGGAAACCCCATTTCACTGTTGGTTCTGTGCCTTGGGGTGCATTGGGTGGGAAGTCGTAGGCGATCTCAGTCGGGACTTTGTCTGAGGTGATACCATTGCCGCCTGGCCATGTCTTGATGATTTCTATATCATCAGGGGTGGAAGTGTAGACAGCAGCGACACTAGAGAGAGGTATTAGTCTCATATCATATGATATCCTCTCCAACATGAATACTCACCCTGAGAAGGTAGTACCGAAATCAACACCCACGATCAAGCGATCGTTTAGAGGCGCTTGCTCTCTGACCAACTCTCTCACAGGTCCATTGATGGCTTCGGTCGAACTTGGCGGAGTATAACTGTTGAAGTAATTATTTCGACTGTCGCGATTGCGCTGACTGCTTGTGCTAGGTCGCATTGGCAGATTGAGACTCATTTTGAGCTGATTGGTAGAAATGATTGTTTCCTTGGCTCAATCTCAATTAAACGCTCATCCATCGGTCAAGCCGTTTATCATAAGTCCAACAACCGTTTTACCCCTCCCCCGCGTAAGATGATGTCTGACCGTTTGGTGGGATGATACCGTAGCAGTGGCGAGAGAATAAGGATGAAGCCCAGGAAATATGTCAATGTAACTTTTCAGAATATATCGTCGTAGTATTGTTTCTTCAAATCTCACTGCGCCTCACTGGGTCATCCAAGATGAATCAATGGGCTTGACTCGTCGCTGACTGTGAAACGTTTACCGTCCCGGTTTCTCAGTAAAAAGAACAAACTTTCAAGAATCGCAAACAATCCCGGAAAGAGACGAGAAGATTGTGTAACACGCTTTTAAAAAGAAGCTTCAGAAGATCGTCTCTCGTTTCGTAATGGCCACGGCTTTGTCGTCAGTTTCTTGGCTTGGCTTACCCAGTCCCCAGTCCAGCTGAGTGCTGCCTAAGGTAGTAGGCATAGTAAGCATCGTGATATTCCGTCGACCACGTGACGTGATAATCCTACCTAGATATTAACTGACCTTCATCTCATCTCAATTTATCTTTCCATGGATGTCAAGTCGATCAATTCATAATGGGCTGTAGTATTGATAACGATATATCACATATACATCAGTTACTTATGTCCCATTCACCAGAGCCATAACAATGCAATGACACCCTAACGGCCAAGCGCTTTGCTTATTCTTGTACATGGTTTGAATAATACTATGCAAATAATACTATGCATGCTCAATTCTCAATGCAACAACCAGGCATCTAGCCCAACCTCACTACGCAAGCCACCTCATCTCCCCCTCCCAGAGTCTAATCAATTCGGCTGCCTCCCCGCTTGTTACAAATGTTGCTTCACATTCTGACTTCATCCCCCACTCACAAAGGGAGGCAGAAACCTTCTTATGAGACTTTTATCATTCTTCACTCATCAAAGTCTGAACACATCAAGGCGCTTTTCGTAAAATGATCAATTGATATCACAAAAGGCAATGGATGGATGGATGTCACAAGGCATAGCAGCAGCATGATGAAACAGTAATTGTTTTGTTCTTTTTTTTTTTTTTTTTTTTTGTTGATTAACCCCATGATGCTCCATCATATCAAGGCATTCCTACTTCTGTTGCCGGGGCGTACGATAATTATATACAGTTCTCCCATCGTTAACTTTGCAACTGACGTTTGGCATCCTGGCCCGTGAAACTCCCTTATATTCGATTGGCAAATCCCAGTACATCGACAGAGAACAGCGGACCGTTAATACCCGTTGACTTTTTATGCATCCTCCAAAAAGCAAACGATGGTTTCTGTCCATCTCCCAAGAAGCGTCCTGTTGACCCTTTTTCTGCCTTCACCAAGCAAAGACGCCGATATGACAAAGAGAAAATGGCCGGTCATATTCAGCCCAAGATGCTTAGACTCCGTTTCCCCTTCTTGTATATAGTGAGACAAAGGAAAGAAATTGATTGAGTGGTATGTGATATTGCTTCAAGCAGATTGCTGCGGCTGCGCTCGCCTGTGGTCTATAGGGGTATTTGATACACGAGGGATACGAAAAAAGAACAAGAGTAAACAGATGTGGAAAGGGAGAGATTGCGAAGAGGTAATAATAATAGTAATGTGCAGAAGGCGGCGTGAATATCCGACCGGGTATTTGTTGAAACGTTGAGCGTGCTGAAGAGAAAGGGGAATAAAGTATGTATAGTCAAGCCAATATGCCCAGAAATCAAACAAACCGCCCACGTTGCAACAATGTCAAAAAAGATCAAAAGGGTTATCCATCTTAACCCAACACCCAAACACCATGACTATGCGAATGATATCAAAATAACTTTTCCACGCCACTGGACGTAATCATAATGGGTTGTGTCCAGATTTTTAACCCCTAAAAGCGACTGCCGGCAGCCCAAATGCTGGCTGCTGCTGACGCTGCCCATTCACTCTCCTCGTACGGTGGCGTAGGCCATTTGTACTGGTCTGTCTTCTTGTTGAGGTCGAGAGGCTTGGGAGTAACAGCCTGGCCATCAGCAAACAATACTTGGTTGCCGTTGGCGGAAGGTGAGGGAGTGGGATATGGGTTCATCAACCCAATATTGCTAGCTGATTGCCGTAGAGGCTTGTTCTGGTTCTGCTCCATTCGCTTCATGGCTCGTTGAGTTGTAGTCATGGCCTCGTCCAGAAGCTCATCTTCCTCGTCAGGGGCCTCGTATTGATGCACACCATGAGTGGCTTGGGCCCGTCGTGTACGACTGGAGATGGGACCACCCCTCGCAGCGCCGATCAGGTTGTCTACTGACCGGGCTTGGTGTTGAGGTAGCGAGTGATGTCGCTTGAGGGTGCTGGTAGGCGAGATCTGGTGAGTGGGCGGAACGGGAGGTCTCGAATCGAGGTTGTTCTGAACATCTCGGAGGGCCTTGTCAAGAGATTCGTAGACCTCGGACTTGGGAACGGGAGCCTGTTGTTGCGGTTGGTCAATAACCATGGACGACCGGTTGCTAGCCCAAGGGCCACATCCAACCTGGGCCTCCAGGTCGTCATCATAGGAGGGTGAGACGGGGGTCTGATGTCGTCCAGAGAACCGCCGCGCACGTTTTCGGAGATGTGAAAAGAAGCTCTCCTTCTGTCCAGACGGAGGGGAGGCGAGGCCAGAATTCCCATTGAGAGCACGTTCGGCTTGTTGCCGATGCATTTCTGTGTAGTTGTTTGTGCTTGAAGCGACAGAGAGCTGTCGGCCAAGTTTCTTGGTCTTCCCCTGGCCATGTCCATTAGCGTAAGCGTCGTCGTAGGCGTTGTTGGCGCGGGCATTTACAGCATCAGGGATCGGCGAGATGGGTCGCGCGGTAGGCAGGATAGGCATAGGTGCCACATTTGAGGGGCCGTTTGTCCAAGTGGCTCTCTTTCCAGCAGCAGGGCGAGCCTTTGCGGTGACTGGTTCGGGAGCGGGACGAGGACCAGCGGGTTCCTTTGCTTGGGTCTGCATGGTGGCCAGGTCGGTGCTCTCAGAACGGCCGATGAGGGACTTGCGGAACCAGGATTGCTTGACGGAAGTCGGTGTGGTGGAAGCTTCCTTGCTGCTTCGGCTGAGATCGGATTGCTTGCGGCCGAGGATTCGAGAAGCGGAAGACTTGGGTCGAGTAGGGTCCACGGCATCGACGAAGTACTCGTGGGCAAGAGCTTGAGATGATGTTGGGCGGTTCTTGGGGTCCCACATCAAGCACCAAGTAACAAATTGAGCCAAAGATGAAGGCCACTGAGGTGTTTGCAAAATCGTGTCCATGGCATGGGGAGCCATCTTGGGGAACGAGAAACCCAGCTTGCCGGCGAGCCTGGTGCCATCGCGCCAATCGCCTCCGCCAACTCTGTTGCCCGACTTGTTGTACCAGTTACCTGGGCTGCCCATAATCTCACAAACTCGCCAAACTTGGTCAACCTCGTTTCCACCAGGGAATAGCGGCTTGAGCGTGGCAATTTCAACAGCCATAGCTCCAACGGCCCAAATATCGACAGGAGCCGAGTACTCGCCAGCTCGCAGAAGAACCTCTGGAGCACGGTACCATCTTGTAGATACGTAAGTGGTGTAAGGAAGCTTAGAGTGTGTCTCGCGGGCGAGACCAAAGTCGGCGATCTTAACGGTGTATGTGGGAGGTGTTGAAGGAGGAGTAACGAGAGCAGAGTATCGTCGGAATGTGTTGCCAGACTCGTTGTGGCCGGATGTTGTGACGAGGATGTTTTCGGGCTTGATGTCGCGGTGGAAGAAGTGGTGAGAGTGGATGTGTTCCAGACCCTGCATAATCTGGTAAAGGATGCTCTTGACGCTGCCGTTGTCAAGGCACTTGTGGTCGCGAGCCTTCATCAGTTGGTAGAGGTTGCCCTCCATGTACTCCATAGCGATATGAAGCTTCTTAGTGTAGGGGTCCAGGAAGATGTCGAGAGCAGGAACCAGGTGAGGGTGGTGTGGTAGTGTGCGAAGGAAGACAACTTCACGAAGCTCCAAGCATGGTGTTAAGGACTCGAAGGTTTTCTTCATCGTCTTGATAGCAACCTAGAATGGGTTAGCTGTGACACGACAGGACGCACATCGTATCGACTTACCACTGTACCTCGGCGAGCAACGTTGGCACCCGCTGTCCGGACTCTACCCAGACAGACGCTGCCGAAGCTACCATCACCAATTTCCTTCAGTACTTCAAATCGGTCCTCCAGAGAAAGCTGTTGACCATTTGAACCCCGATGGGTCAAGTCGTTTTGAACAGTCATCATTTCGAATTATGATCGAGACAATCTATTGTCGAGATGCAGTGTGACACGCGTGGAGTCGGGGTCCTGGGGTGCTCTTGATGTTGACCGGCGGCGTAACGAATATACCTAAACCAGGCCAGAGACAATAAGCTCTATCAAAGAGCTAAAAATCGATTTATCGGAGCATTCAGTTCGGTGACGATGATTCTGAGAACGACGAACGAAGGACCTGAGGGCGTGTGCTGTGTAGAGCGTATAGTGCAATTGTATAGCGATAGACGGGTAGCTAGTTCCTCTGTTGTATGTATATTTAATGGGAGGAGGGGACGGATGGTGGCGGAGGTTTGGTTGATGTAAAGTAACGATGGACTGAATAGAACAATGGGAGGGTCGAGAAGGAGGGGATGTAAATGGGGAGAATTATTCAAGACGACGATGAGAATAAACGTCAATCAAGGAGATGAGATCGTCCCAGAGGGTCCAGGTTCCAGAAGAGCAAAAGGAGTGACTGAAGTGAGGGTGATTGCAGAAGTGGATAGGGTCGATATTAACGAAAAGGAGAGGGAAAGCTCTTGCCCAGGGTCAAGGGCCAGGGGGGAGTGGCTTGAACCTGCCGATCGGGGCAGGATCCTCAGGCCACTAGTCAATAAGGTATCTCTCCAGAGAGGCCCCAGCGAACAGTTTCCCGCTCCAGCCTTAGTGCAATGTGATTAATGCGATGCGCTGGGCATTATATTGATTGAGCCGGTGATTTTCAGTCAAAGTCAACAAATGTTGTTATTGTTTCTATCTTGAAGCAAGTGAGGGGAAGATGATAAGAAATGCAGGTGAGCAAAGCGAGAAGTCCAAGCAGTGAATGATTGGAGTGCTAAAAAGGACAGGGCGGAAGACCAGTAAATCCCCCAGAAGAACCCAAAAGAGAAGCCAAAATCCAGAAGCCAAAGAGCCTGTGCAGAGGCGTCGACGGGTGAGATGAGACGGGGTGTGCGCGGACGTGGGCGTGTGATGGTATCCGTCAACAGCAGCCAGCTTTGGCTGGTGGAGTTCACTCTGCTCAGGTGCAGGGAAGCCGTGGAAGAAGAAGCAATGGAGACCTCGCCCAGGGTGCTGTGATGGGATGGGATGGGATAAGATGATGGGACGGGATAAGAACGTCGAGTCCAAGTACTTGCAAACCGTGGGCGGGACCTTGCAGAAACTTCCTGCACCCTAGCAATGTGGCTGGGAAGAAAGGTACTCATGGCGTCAGCGCGCGGTAGCTTTTTTCACTCAATATGTCACTCTACCACCGTGGGCTGCCCACTTCGAATGCCCTGGTCGAAGAAATGGAAAACCCAGCACAGAACAGCACACAGCAACACCTTCGGTTCAGGCTCGAATTGCCAAGATGGGTGTACGTACCCGCCATCCGGTGGGCACTTTTCCCACCTGAGAGGTGTGGAGAGACGGAACCCGACCAGCACAACAGAGCTCAGTACAGTGGACAGTGGCCTACAGCAGCAGCACTCAATACCAACCTACTGGGGCGCTGGCAGAGTCTTCAGAAGACATGCTAACTCGAGCCTTATGAACTTAGTCCGAGTCACGGCAGTTAAGGTACTGGTACCTCGCTCAGAGTTGAATTCAGGCTTGAGGATCAGGTACAGAGTTCGCAACATTTCCTATACTGGCAAATAGCCCAGCATCCATTTCTCTGTCTACGCGAGAGGCAAAGAGAATTTTTCACAAGAATTATACTATCGAATCGGCGCGAATCTGCGTCACGAAAGGAATTCCGATACTCTGGGTGGAATATCAAATGTCCCAGACAACCAAGGAATGAAGACCAGGATCCACGAGCAACAGCCAGAGATCCAAAGGGTGTGCAAGGTTTTGGGAATGGAGCAGTCGAAGCGTCTCTAGGGAGGGTCAGAGGGTCTCTTCCATGGTGTCGTGTGGCCCTCTCAACTCTGACGGGACTGGCTGTTCGCTGGTATGGGCTAGAATGCCCGGCTTCCCAAGTGTTAGACGACGAATAGCAATGAGTCGTGATAGATCACGGGAGATTTAAACCTCCAACTTGAGCCCGTCGGCTATTGGGGATAAGGGTCAGTCTCCAGCAGTCCCAGATAAATGGAAATCACTTTCTCGCAACCTGGATGAATAGGATGACAGAACAATTGGGGACGAAACTCAAGAAACGACCTAGGGTCACCGCGGGAAAGCTCCCCTGGATCCCCTAGAAGCTTCCTAGGATTTTTTTTGGACCATCAATCCAGAGCAACCACCGGCGATGACGGTGTCACAAAAGTGACCGTCTACCTACTGGACTTTTTGGGACTTGCTAAGTTGCTAGCCATCGTTCCGTCTATGGTAGACACGGGGAGCAAAGAGATGAAGTTCCTAGTGCCCAACTTGGAAAACCAATCCCAATCTCGCGAGCACCAACAGGCCCGCCTCTCTTTTCCCATGTTTTAATAACGTCTTTTCGGGGATAGCTCTCCGCGTTGCAAATTGTCGCAATTTGGGCGCAAATCGGATACACTCAAAACGTTCTACCAGCCGCGGAGCATTTGATAGGCACGCAGGGTCTAGGAGATGAGCAATTCAATCTGTCTTGTCTCCCATGACCACCACTTCCATGCCTCTAGTGTTGGATCGCCAAAAGCGCTCGACAAATAATGATACTACGGCTGATAGATATTGGTATCACAATGCGGCGTTTATTGGCGATGCTTGTTGGAGAAGTTAACTTTGATGAGCCAAGCAAATTGCTAAGATTGGACACCAACCCCCGCCAGACGCGTTCTGTACCTATCTTTTGGCAGACGCGTTCAGGCGCTCTCGCTCACTACCTACCTACACGCGCTGCCCTATCACCTCAGCCTCGGCCGGTTTTCGTGGCCTGGCGCCACAGACCTCGAGGTTCGATATTAAAAGATTGGCCTACTGTTACAACCGTCTATCTATTGATGCCCTGGAGCACAGCGAGCTCAGGTCGATTATCGAAGCGAAACGTCAAATCTTATCTTTGCTCATGTGGACTGAACAATCTTTGGTTCATTCGCGTGGCGCTCGTCAAATTCCATCTGCAAGAGCCTCCGAGTGTCCTGGTTGTGTCTCGGGGTCGCATGAATTGGCCTTGTCAACCTGCCCCTCGTTCATCCCCCCAAACCTTACCTTGAGTGTTCTCTTCAGGGCCCTCGTGGGCTAATTGGTACGTGCGGAGGCCGTCTTCCAGCGGCCGGGGGCATTAATAAAACAGCCTGTCTAGCTTTGACGCTTTTCCTTCTGTCGGGACGTGCCCTTGGATTATGCTTCCAGGGGCCTTCGAATAGATTGAAAAGGGGGAAGGGGCGGGAGGGAATGGCAACGAGGGGCATTGAGCATTCAAGTGACGAAACAGATGAGGGTCAAAGTTAACCTGCTTGGGAATCACGGCTTTGCGACTGACAAAGCTGTGACAGAAGGGCAGGCGGCGGACAGTTTGAAAGCGTGTTGATGGAAACAAGGACCAGCTTTTTCCGAAACGTGCGTGCGGACCCTTGTCACACACGTGTACAGGTCCGTTGGTAGTGCGAATTATGCAGCGCCATTCAGGGCATAACTGGACATAAGACGCCCCAAAGTCTTGTAACCGTTGAGCTGAAGGCACTGTCCCTGCTTTCACAAGTCGATCATGACGGATAAACTCGTGAGCCCTAAAGTGGTTCCCGGAGACTCACTCCAAGTAGCTCTCAGCTACGGATACAGGCAGATCGATATTGGATGTACAGCAACATGGTGTCATCGTGCTTGAGTTTGGAAGCCTGTTTGTTGACAAATGCAACGTCATGTGGAAGCTGGCTCATACACACGTTACTACTATCACAAATCAACATTATCAACTACCAACAGGGTCGTGTTCGATCTGGTATTGTCTGCTCGGCATAAGAAATCCCAACTTAGGGATACGGAAGCTGCCCTAGATTGTTCGATGCAGGGTTTGAGAAGGTCTGAATTTTCCTTCCTCCATGCGAGATTGTTCTTCCATGGTTTGATGAGAGCCTGTTCTGGATGGTACATTAAAACAATTAATTATGGCTACACCAACCAGACCAAACCCAGCCTCCAACCCACCGGTCTTCGAGCCAACCGTCCGGGGTGTGGGGCCGCTGCCAGGGGCCAGCCGCCGGACCGTGGACTCGACATGGAGGGCCCAGGTCAATTTCACTTCACTTCACTTCACACTGCCTGGGCTGGGCTGCTAGGTCCTCTTTAATTACCAAACATCTTTTCATGCTTGACTATGAGTGGATGCCCTTCCATTCGGTCGGTACTTTCCAAAGAGCTGATGCAGGTACCAAACATTCAGGTACCTGCCCTGATCGTCTCTGAAACCCTGGACTTGGACTCGCTCGCTCGTGAATAGCATTGCTAACTGTACCGTGCACTCATCTGCTTTTTCCCTCTCGGGGCACGCTTCCCGATCCTGGACTCGCCTGTCACGATGCCGCAGGATCATCGACCCAATGCAAAGGACACACGCCCGGGGAACGGAGATTGCCTGCGACAGAATCACGGGCGAGCCTGGACACGATGATACCGTACGGTAGCATTCCCGGGTTGCCCGGTGTCGCGGAAAAATCTACCAGACCTTCTCGAAGGAAAGGCTATCCTGGCCCAATGGAGTGGACGACCTAGGCGTCGATCCATCATCTCGCAGCGCAGAGCAATTGTGGTGATTGACGCGTTCCTTGTACTGATTGTCCGCGCCCCTCCCTCCCCTCCATCCCCCTCTCGTTGCTTTTCTATTGTTATCTCACGCAAAGTGATAGATGAGTGTATCCCTTGAAGTTGTCTCTTGTTCAAACAGGTAGTATTCGCGGCATGAAACACGGCGATACCTGAGGAGCCGCTGCGCCTGTTACTACCAAGCCTCGCTCATGCAGCCACTGGTGGCCGGGAAGATAAACGTTAGGATGGGCTGGGTCGCAGGTGTTTCGAGTCAGCGCAGGCGGGGTGGACTCTGATGCCATTGTCCCTGCATTTTCCAACCCAGCTAAACCTTCAACCAAAACCCGTCACGGCCCAAGGCTATCCAGGAGTTCCCTGTGCGACACACGTCTGTCACTCAGCGACCAGCTGCACAGATGGTAGATGATGCGAGCGAACCCGCGCCAAAGATCTCTCGCAGGCCCGTTCATTCTTCAGGTCGATGTTTGAGGGACCTATAGCGGTAGCTGAAGGGACCATTATCATTATGCTCAGTGCCTGACCCTAAAGATGACCTGCCGCAGCAAATGGCCTGCATGATGGCCCTTAGGCGCCGAAACGCGGTACGCACAGATGGAGGCTGGCGGGTGAACAGCCAGACATTGATAAGATCCTTTCTTTTTGACGCGAAAGGCAATGGTGACCGGTTTCTGACCAACATTGAATTGATTGAATTGATGAGCTCACTACCAACGACATCATAATACAGACAGTTCCTGATTCCAGGGCCGTACCTGATCCAGACTGACGTGCCGTGCCGTGTCTAAAAAGAGTGTGCGCCTCGATCCCAATCGATTTAGTTCAAACATTGTCGTCATTGCACTGTTCTTCTTTTGAGTTGTGCCTGTTTGAGGTGGCTCGGCTCACATCATCTCTGTCGTCTGCCACGAACCCGTTTCTACCATCTTTCATCCGCTGTGCTGACTGACTGTCATCAATGACTTCTCACTGCATCCAAACTCAATTGAAGATCGTGATCGAGCCTGCGCCACACGAGTAATGGCAATCAATGCCTGCCGGTACTAGTACAGTATTCGTATTCCCAGCCCTCGTCTAGTGACCGCTGCAATGCCTCACTTTTCGATTTCACAGTTCTTCCCCTGCCACCACTTCGCTTCAGTGAAAGGCCTGACCTACCCTACCCTAGCGAGTCGCCAAAGCCAGCCAACTCAACTCTCTGTCGACCTAAGTTTTTTTCAACTGACATTTGTGGAGTGCAGCCGTCCAAAGGGTTCTTCCCGATGGGACGCCCCGTGTTGCTCCACCTTATCTTAGCCTTGAGCCCGTTGGCTTTTATTTAGCGTGCTGTCCAACCGCACCTTCGACGGTAAAGTAAAGTCAGACTGTCTTAAGAATTTAGGAACCACTGGTTTAGGGTTTGGATGATCGGTAACATACCAATGATGCGTTCGCTGAGTGAGTAATGCTCAGGGCAGAGTTTTCAGCAGCTGTCCCTTAGAAGGAAGTTTGTAATGCATGCTCTTGGTGTTAATGCTGAGATCTGGCTGGCTGGATCCATTACCCCGTCACCGCATTGTCGGGTCTTTTTGACGTGTTCCGTTTCTCTAGGGACCATTGACCATTGACCATTGACCATTGACCATTGACCATTGACCATTGACCATTGACCATTGACCATTGACCATTGACCATTGACCATTGACCATTGACCATTGACCATTGTTGATGTTGATGCATGATCCGCCAGCCGGAACCTGAGCTGGCACTTCCGTATTGGCCGGATTAATAGCGAAGCAGGCATTTTCTTTTACGTGGATTCGTGCTAATGTGGCGATGTCTGTCCACCTTGGAAGTTGTAATCATCCCGAGAGCTATGGTAGTCGATCTTAGCCCGCTTGGATCACCTGTCATGGTGGCATCGTTCGTGGTGAAGTCATGAACGACGATTGGACGCGACAGCGCGACATGTCGATCTATTTTGTTTTCTTTTGACGAACGCGAGCGAGGATCAGACTGGGCCCAGTGATGCTCATCGCAACCGATGCTCAGTGGAGAGATACCTTGACAGCTTATCTTGAAGCACGGATCCAGGGACCAACTCAACTGCATCAGGCGGGCTAATTATTGCAAGAGAATCAGCCTGTATCGGAGGTCAATAATCGTCACCAGTTTTTGTTTCAACGCGAGAGTCTAGTTTCTTGTTTTCCCAATGTCCGTGGGTGGTGATCTTGTCACGCTGTTTTGAACAAGCTAGCTTCAGTCTATTGCTGAGGCTTGCAGAAGCGCAAGTCAAAAGGTTGTCTACCCCAGATCTTGTGGCCGAGATGAGAATGGATTGGGCCTGATCTGGAAGACCTCACACCTTTATCGGTAACAGGCACCTTCTTACAGCCTAGACCTTGACCTTGTTGTAACTCTGTAGCCAGCATGTTGCTGGTGGGTTTCGCGATGAGAAAGTGAAGCTTACTACCCCATCGATGGGCCGTTCGCCAAGGGTAGGTCAGTTGGTGATGGATACCTGCTCCTGCTCTACCGTAGACAGGCCGTTAGCAACGAATAGTCTGCGGATATCACAGTCGCTTGACACGTCTTGTTCAACATCACTGCAGCAACATGGCCTGACCCCAGCATGTTGACAAAGAAAAATTGATGCTTCGTCGGCTAAGGCGGTGACTTGCAGAGTCTGCCTGTTCAGCCACGCGATGAAGACCAATGGCTTTTCGAGAGGCGCAGGGTAGTTGCAGGACAGTCGCCATACGGTCTGGCAGATTCTGTAGTCTTCATGCGGTATCTTGCAGCCCTGCGGCGAGTACGCAAATGCCCGGAGCCCAAAGGTATCGAAATCAGTCGTACATAGATTAAGCGCGGTACACTATTCGATCTGACCAGATGCAGTCATCGAGATAATGCAGTAAACACATGCAACGCAAAGCCTCATGGTGGTCAAAATAGTCTCAAATCGCCGACTTGATTGTCATGCCAGGTGATCGATGATCTGGGGTTCGGCATCGAGTTAGCTTGACGCTATGTGAGGTTCCGCTCGAGCGGTGAAGACCTCAATTCATGATCCTGTAGGGTAGATGGCGGTGAAAATGTCGGAAGGAGCCAAGCAAGGTATATCTTCGCTAACAAGTCTGTGCCGCGCAAGGAGGGTGTTTGAATAGAGAAACGACGTGCATAAGGCTGGTTTTCCCTGTGACAAGGTCAATAAACATGTCAGTTGTAGTAGTCAAGGATGATGTTGAAGATTGCCATGTGGTAAGTGAACATTGTCTGTGGGCCAAGTTGAGCCTCATCCACTACAATGATCAGCACAAGTATGCTTAGATGCGATTCAGATAATCGAGCGCAGAGGCCTTCGGGCTACTGTATGTATTATATGATATCTGTGCAAAAAAAAATGAGTGGCTGGAGTATTTTTTCGGAAAGTTGCATATATGTAACAGCCTGGAGGACTCAGAGTACTCAAGGTGTCCATCAGGAACATCAAAGTTGAGAATTGAGAATCGAGATTGTGAGTAGAAAGAATTCATCTTAATGATCTGAATTCGCATAAGTCGTGGGCCGGTTCATCTTGAATGCTATATGGTGTTGACAACTTTTGGTCTTGAGGAGTGTTCAGGGGTTGATGCAAACGGGATGATACATGCAAACACTGTTGAGTTACAACTGAGTGATACAAATCTACCGTGAAGACACGGTTGAACACAAGCCATGCATCTTTGAGGATTGCTAGGTATCCAATATATCCCTTAAGTTCAAATGCTCATGATACTCTGATTACGGAATCTACATAACCATCATATTGCAACGAGACAATACACCAACGAAACTCTGATCTTTACCTATAGGTAACCACTGGAAGTATTTGTAGTAAACATGAAGACTCTAAGTACAATATTAGATAACATTACCAAACAGTGGTGTATATCCTCAAGGTATCAGAAGAATTGCCCCCAAACGCATAAGAGATGAAATAATTCGGTTACTTCATTTAAACAAACACTTGGGCTACTTCAGCATAGTACCTGCCTACGTTTTGAAAACAATTCCACTGTTGCCATCTGTCTACCTCTAGGTAGGCATTAATTGTAATATCATCCCGGCTAGAGTGAGTTTCCCATGAGCAGAGAGGTGCACCTGCCTTGCCACTGGCAAACAGCCTCCCGCCAGAATCTGCCGCAGCAAACGGAAAGTGCGAGCAGCCGAGTGACATTTGTTGCCTACCTACCTGCCTGCCTACCTAAATAACAATAGGCGGGTAGTGAATTGAATAGGCAGGCAGGAGTGCCCGCACAGTGAATCACTGTACTGCCTACAAAATTCCCAGCAGGCAAGTCATTCTCTCCCCCTCATCTTCTTCTCTTCCACAACACACATGCACATCAACAACTGCAACTTCTTTCATCCAACAAGTGTGCACGATGGCCGGCAACCGCAACAACCAGTATCGCTGCGCCGTTGGCGGCGAGTGGAAGGATATCTCTGAGTTCAGCAGAAGCCAGCAGAGACGTGCCAGACCCAACAACAGGGAGAACTCGGGCATGATCTGTCTCGCGCACAGCCAGCCATCTCGTGCCGAGATTACCTGTACAGTCTGTTGCAGGACCAGACCCATCGACCAGTACTCCAACAACGAACGTAAATCGGACAACCCGGTATGTTGTTGATCCAGTATGGAGTTCTTCCACTAATATTATGTAGCGATGCCAACAGTGTGTGGCCTGGGACACCGACCAAGAACACGGTGTCACTCCTATTCCTCTTGCCACTGGCCATGTTTCAATCGAGGAAGATGCCCTCAAGAGATACAAGGAGCCAACTTCTTGCTCAGAGTTCTTCACGCATGAGATTCCTGCAGTGAGTCGGTCCCGAGAGGCGTTCGTTATTCAGAGTCACTGACATGATGCAGGCCCCTATCACCGGACCTGAAGCACTTGGTCTGCGGTCTAGCGAGTCCACCAACCGAGCCTTCGCCCAGGTCGTTGGCAGCTCGTCCTCGGCTCGAGTAGCTTCGGAGACATCCAGCGTCGTGAACGAGACCATGTCTGTCACTTCCAGCCGTGTCACCACCACTTTTCCACCTCACCTGAGAGCCCGCATGGAAAAGTTGGCACTCGAAGGAAAGTCTGCTTCTGAGGAAAACTCCAAGTCTGCAGCTACAACAAGCAGCCGAAGCGTGAAGATGCTGCCCCCCCCACCTCCGCAAGTCCAAGTTGGAGCAGAGTAGCGAAGCTGACAGCGTCTCTACGGCCACAACTATGCGAAAGGAGAAGGAGGAGACTGCCACCTCTAAGAAGATCCTCTACAATGCATGGGATTCCAAGGGTGTTCAGCACAGGGTCACCAAGGACCCTACTGTCGCTTCTAGCTCTGCTTCTGTTTCGGCTGCTTCTACGTCTGGAGAGACCGAGTCCCTGGGTCGCGGTAACAGCAAGTGGCCTAAAGCTAGCGAGGCAAGTGATCAAAAACTCGATTATGAGCTTATTGACTAACTTGAGATGCAGTACATGATCTCCCGTGCCGACCTTCAAGATCAAAACCAGCTGGTAGGCCGCCCAGCGCAGAGCGGAGAAGATGACAAGGAGCGTCGAAAGAACTATAGATGATAACTTAGCCGATTGCTGGTGCGGATGCGGGTGCATGGATCCATATGGGCTTGAGACTGCAACGCCGAAAATAAGCCAGAAAACAAAATGCAATGATATTTCCTACCCATGACCAAGACTCCCGTAGAAGTGTTTTTAATCCATATACATGCTTCATGGTCTGCCGGCAAGACAGCCGTCCACCTCTTCAAACTAACCGCCATCCTTTCGTATCCAATGCATCATGTACAGTGTATCCTCATCGTCACGAAAAACCGATGTTCGTCTTTCCCACCTCTTGCGATTAGGAAGGGTTTTACCTATAATATAAAAATAACCATATCATATCCCAACTTTCACTGCCCAAGCATGCGTGCAACGGCACGCTTCGTTATGCCGCATAAATTCTCAACGTTGCTCTTCAGACCAGAGATTGACTCTCCTGTTACTGAAAGCCACGTAGTCTTGCGCTCGTGAGCGAAAGGATCTTCGTCCTCCGATTCGAGTAGCCTCTTCCCTCCTCTTTCAAATATCCAAGTTTCCTGTGCGCTTCTGTTGGCGTGGTACTCCTCCGGGCATATCGTCGTCAGCCTCGTGGGCATGTTGTTGATGTTCTTGTGTATCCTCTCTTCCATCTTCCTCCTCCTCCTGATCTTATCTCTTGTAATAGTTGCTGATGATATAGTAGCATCACGATATATTTTCGTCTCTGTTTTGCTCCGGCGCACGGCTCTTCCGCGGGCGATCATGATTCCCTTTGTGTAAGAAAAAAACCCATTAGACTTCCTGTGGACTGCTATAGTTGCTTCGTGGCGGCGCGTTGACCACCGCCTCGGCGTCGCCCACCTGTTTCCGTTCCGATATCTCTCGGTTTCGGCTCTGTAGTCGTTTGCGAAGAACCCAAGGGGGAACCTGAAGGTTCTGTGCGCCGGCGCTAAGTGATTGCTATTGGAGAGGTTCGGAGGACGAGGATAGACGATTAAGGTGGAGGTAGACATCGGTACCGTATCTGTTGGAAAGAAAGGTTAATTACGAATTTGCTCTTTAGGGCAGGGGTATCGAATGTCCTGTGAATTGGTGAGTATAAAACTTACCCTTCCATGCTGATGAGTTTCAAGTCACCACCAAAGTAGCGGGCGTATAAGCGTGAGATGGGCAATCCGTAGCCAAAACCGGCCATTGGGGCCTTGAAGTCGCTCTTATCAAAATCAGGATCCAGGCTTGGTGTGCGATCGACAGTGGTGTACATATAAGTCCAAACAAGAGGAATGGCGCTTCGAGGAATACCGCCACCCTCGTCAGAAATCTTGATGGTGATGTCCTCTTTACCCTCGGCGACAATGACCTTTGTGACAGGGAAAGCCTGTTTCTCCTCACCGTGTGTCTCGACGACGGCGCGCAGCGAGTTTTTGAGAGTCTCGAAGAGCATGTGCGACAGATGACCGGGAACGTACATAAAGTCGAGGTTGGGGTTGCAGACGAGTTGAACCTTGGGAGCTTCGAAAAGACCGTAGTGATCCTCGCAGACGAAACGGGCGTTCTCAATGGCTTCTTGGGCGAGATCCTGGACGTTGGTCTTTGTGCAGATGATACCGACATAGTTGGGGTCGCGATGGTGGCTCTGGTCCGTTAACGCAATGTGCTGCCCGATAAGCATACGGATTCCGATACGAGACATATAGAAGCGGTCGAGGAACGATTGAATGGTGCTGTCAATCTGCATGCGCTGGCGGCGGCGCTTGTATTCGAGGATACCTTGAGCCATGGTCGTAACGACGCCATCGTGACGGCGCTTGATGTGATGCAGAGTCTGGGCGAAGCGTTGGTTGTAAAGGTGAAGATCGGCGGGCCAGTCGCTTGAGTCATCGACAACAGCAAAGTAACGGCGCGTAAGGCCTTTGTTCTTTCCATTGCCGTTCTGGAGACCGCCCCAGCCGTCGGACTCGCCCTCGTCAATTGAGGGATTGGGGGTTGCGGCAGGAAGACGGAAAGCGTTGCGACCGATAGCTTTGCTGGGTTTCATAAGACGGGACTTTATATCCGAGGGTAATTCTGGCCGAGGTAGCTGTGTGATTTCCTGGTCAAGTCAGCATCGCAATTCTGAGCAACCGGCTCATATAATACATACCTCGAACGATTGGGCGTACCAATCTTTGACCTTGATGACGGATGGCATTTCATTGAGGCCATCTGGAAGCTCGTCTAGCTCTTGCACGCGATGAGCTAGACGGATGGGAAGCTCCTCGGCTAAGAACTGAGAAGCTCGGAATAGAGTGCCTTGAAGCAACCAAAGTCAGTAATGGTCCTCAATGGACGCGAAAACAAGCGAAAACATACCAACCGAGGGTTTCTCGCCGAACTGCACCATTTGGCGCAAGCTGACGCCAGTGGCGGGAAACCGAGCATAATGACGGATCGTGTCCATCAGACGCTCTGAAGCTCTCCACGACATGATGGGCGGACGTGGGTCGAATCAGAGAACAAAAGATGAAGTTGTCGAGCGTGACAATGTTGTATGGAAAGAGGAACCGGACTCGGAGAAGGTAGCTCGGACGGACGGAGGGAGAGACCGGGTTCCCGCTGCGGGAGAGCGTCCGAGAGAGTTGTAAATGGTGGAGAAGCTCACGGCGTCGTCATTGAATAGTCAATCAAGACCAGAGGAGTCGAGAGACTGTATCGTCAAGAGGAGAATTGACGTGGAGAGAAGAGAAGGGAAAGGAAGGATGAGGTGAGGTTGGTTGAGGTTGGTCGGGGATTCGGAGAGGAGGGTATCAATGATGGCGGCCCCGCGTATGGAGATGGAGATGATGGAGACGCAAGAGAGGCGTGCGAATAGCGTGAGAAGCCGAGGTACGCAAGTTACAGTATAATACAGTATTGTATTTGGCAAGCAATCTCGTTTTCAACAACGAACAATTGATATTTTTATAAACAGTGTCGCGTGAGACCAAATGGAGACGCACACATGAAAATGGAATAATTCGGAGGAGACCAGGAAGTAGTGGAAGGAGAGGTTAAAGGGTGCGGAACTGCTCGGGGAAAGTCCAGCGATTCATGAGGAACTAAATGATTCTTCCGGGGAACAGAACAGAGAGATACCGAATTAAACGTCATTCTAGTGGAGGAAAGACTGCTATCTATGGAGTGCTTGGCTTTTTGCACATGTGGGATCAAGTATGGGGAAGCATTAGATTTAGAGCAGAGGGGTAGACAGACTATGAGACGGATACAGGCACATGATGGGGAACATTCAACCACAGAGACAACTACAGTATTTGGGGAATTAGCCTACGGGGTAATGGAAGGTCACGAGGACCTGATATTCAAATTATGTTGAGGTTTTTGGACCCTTGAGACGATATAGAACAATCTGGATCATGACTTTGAATCCATGACAGTAATTACAGTTCCCCTCATCACCGCCGGTCTCCGAGCTCCAATGTCGGGGCACGGATTTCTCAGCTCGGGGGAAGACACGGCATGTCATGTCAGGCCACGGGAATGACTTCGCATAACAACATACCACTATTCGCAGTGATTTGAACATGATTGATTTCACCACTCAAAAGGCGAGAGACCTCGGCCTAGATTTTGGGTTTATGCCGCCATGGACCGTTGTTGATGATCTGACAGAGTTTCTTCTTAAGAACCTTGTAGTCTGGGCTGCTTCTTTCATCCGATACATAACTCGACAGGCGGGCAACAGAAGAATTGTCCTAAGGTTTAGAGTGTCAAAATGGAACAACCCAAATGCTAGTCTAAACTGGCACAAGGTAACTAAATCATTTCATCCCTTACGTCTTCAGCAGCCAATTCTTCTAACACCCTGACGTCGAACTTGGAGTATGAGAGGCTCGCCGGCTCGGTGGAGGGATGCCGTACAGTACTGTATACAACGGTTACGGTATGAATGTGATATTATGCGTCAATCCTGATCTGACATCACTTTGAATCATGATCACAAGAGTCTTTGTTGCATTGTAGAGACATGTCAAACCTGTTCCCAAGAGTGGTCGACTCGGGTAGAATCTCGATTCACTGCAGTCTCTTCTGGTCTTGGCCAATTCGTCTGCACTCTGCAGCAAAGAGACAAGTTCCCCAGACTTTGAACCCAACTCGGTATGGAGAGATCATCCTTCACAAAGCCGACTAACTACCCCACACCTCAGCACAGGCACGCCATCGAGGACACGGACTAGCTGCTCGATGGACATGGAAGTTGACGATAATATCAAGTCATGTTATAGTGGTTGGGTAGCTATGGTCAAGCCAATTTGGGTCAACATCGTGGGCTCATGTTCATGCAAGCACTTCATGTATGTACAACGTGGTGAGACAGCAAGGCACCAGCAAGGCACCATCGGGTCAAGACCTCGACAACGTGTCCCAACTTTGAGAGCTTTAGGGTAACCGCAAAGCTTCAGAGTGAGTTTCGAAGCTCACCACAGCTTGCTCGAGAATCTGCTCAAGTCCAAGCCTGATGCGCTGTCATCCGACTTTCGGAATATGGGTGACTCAACTCGTTGATCACGTGAGCGAGCTCCAGTACCAAGTTTTCATTGTCTTGCTTCAGAAGCTCAGAGAAACAGAGACGACATCGCTGCCCAGCAACAGAGACAGAAAACGCCTCATTCTTGTTCCAGCATGGCACTAGGAGGTGGACAACTCAATCGTACATGAAATCGGGCGTCTAAAAGCTGAGCTGTAAGAACTGCCAACACGTGAAGGTCAAGACCCAGCAGAGCAGAGCATAAAGGCATGACGTACCTGGCTTTCGATGTTATTTAATTGGCTCTCGGATTAAATATGGGTCAGAGTTCCATCTCCCGTCCCGTTGATTGCCCGTCAACCATTCATCCAAGTTTCCCCGCCTTGACGGAAGGACTAAAAAAGTGATATGCTACCTTATTGCTGACAAGATAAAGTCCCAAGCAAAAACGGCTGGCGTCAAGTTAAGAGAGCAACGAGATTTGGTGGCTGTCATCTTCAATACTAACGGTTTTATTGACAATTTACCTCTTTAGTAGCTCTCACGAGAGTCATATTTCGGTTACCCTACCTTCCGCCCCCCTTTTTTCTTCTTCCTTCCTTCCTCTGAAAGGCCCTGGCCAGGTCAGGCTGGCTCCTCCCTGCGCTGCGGCCCACGCGGGGCCCTTTAATTTTTCTCTGCTGGTTGGTGGACGTGGCCAGCCTCCCGCTCTTTTCCAGGGGAGTCGGTGAAGCTGGGATCTCTTTTTTGCTCCACTCTTGAACACGTCGGTCGGGTGGTGCTCATTTATTTTAGGCGGATTTTCGATGCTTCTCTTAAGAGCGCGTAAAAGGTACTTTACTCGTCTTGTGGGAATCGCTGGAGCTTGTCTTGAACGTCTGTTTTGCGCGCGTCTGTTTCTGTGTTACTACTGCCCGTACTCGAATTCCATCACCCGGAACCCCAATCGAGAACAACATCAACAAAACTATATCGAAATAAGCAATCATGGATCTCGCTGCCATTGACGAGGATCCTGCTGCCGCACTTGCTGCAGTTGAAGCCGATGCCGTGTCTGCAATCTCAGATCCGCAGTTCCTCTTTTCGACACCTGATCGCAAACAACTATCAAATCAATCTTCCAACGCCACAACACCAGCCCCCGGATATTTCTCTTATGGAAGCATCGACAGCAATTATCGCAATGAATTTCGCGACCGATATCACGACGACCAAGACTATCCAGGTCTCAGGACGCCCTCGTTATTGTCTAGCCCAAGTGTGGCTTCGAGTCTCGGATTCTCCACTGGCCGCGTGAGCCCTCACAAGAGAGCAGAGTCTGTACATTCGAGATTATCTTCCATAAACGACTCGTCCCGCAATTCTTCTCCTTCTGAGCGCCGGAGTCACCGACCGCGGAACAGTCGCGATGTCTTGGCGCAAAGGTTGAGCCAGCTCGCTCACGAGCTTACCTCTGGCGAGGATGATCTTCTCGACGATAGTGGCGTCGACATTCTCACCGCGCAACTGGATCAGCTGGAAGGGACAAAGATGCTTAAGAAGACTGTCTCATTTTCCGTGCCATCAACACCATCGCCGCGACCAAACATTCGACGACCAGTGAGCTTGGATATGTACAGCCCTGGCGAATCCATCTTCAGTACCCCAGGCTCGGCGTTTAAGACACGATTCTCAGACTTGGGCGCATCTATTAGAAGAGATCCTGAACCAGAACCGACGCCAGAACCTGATCCTCCACCAAACCTGGGAATGACGGTGGTACAGGCGAAGAAGGTTATCCAAGAAGTTACACAACTTAACGAGGAAATGTCTCAACTTGTTGAAAACCTCAAGGCTAGACAAGAAGAGTCTGATGTATGTGAAAATTCTCACTTTGACATATTTATATACTTACGATTTCCTAGCATATTCAAGGCCTTCTCATTGAGCGTGCCGAGCGTGCTGCTCAGCGCATTATCTTCCTTCAAAACCGGATATCTCATCTGTAAGTGTGCTCTCTCATCCCAACACCGACTATTCTAACATCGAATAGTGAGCAAGAACTGCGCGAGAACGATGATGAACTCCAGTATCTTCGCATTTGTCTCAAAGCTGTTGAGATCCAAATGCCTGCACACCCCGACAAAGAACTCCAAAGATGCATATCCTCCTTCAAGAAAGACTACCAAGCCCTCAAACGAAAACGTGTCAACCGCACCAGTATCGCCAGTTTATCCAGTCTCGGTTCGCCGTATCCTGGATCGCCAGCATGACGGAGCTCTTCACTCAACGTTCTTGTTCGTTCGCGATGGAAAAATTAGCAGCAATGCGCAACGCTTAAACGACTCACGACGTACTTTCATCTCTCACTATAATTGCGCGCTCACGCCTTAACGCTTTACGACGTTTCGCTTATTCTTGTTACACGATTCGTTCTCATCACCGTACTTCTTAGCAAAGTAATGACTCAAATGTCATATATTTCACCGTACCAACTTCGTAATGCTACCTCTCATTACACCCGCTCAAACCATCAAAATCGGATACCCTTTTCGGAAGCAAGCTTGTTTGTGTTTCTCTCACTTGCATAAAAAACCGGTGCATTACGGCATAGCGATCGTTTTTTACATTTGGCAGCGATGCCTACTTATCATTTTAATGGCGCGGTATCTATTGAAACCTCAGTTTGGTTTCTCTCGCATTGTTCAAGTCGGAATTTTTATTCGACAACCTCATGATAGCAGGCATGACAAAAAAGGAATATGAGTTTTATTGTTCAGATAGTATCGTATCAATTGATAGACTGTCTTTGTGTTCACAAATGAGCATCGACGCCAAACGTGGAACCCTTTAAGCGAGCCCTATGCTCATTTACCACATCCCTGACCGTGTTGTTGATCCATCCCCATTCATATCGATGTCAATGCGAACAATGCTTGAAGTTAAAGCAAACGCGTCGACCCGCGTTCGATTCTCGGGGAACAACCTTGTTCAACGTCCGTGGATCCTCAGGAACGGTTACGCCGAGAAACTGGAGTAGCCACCCATGAAGCACAACACAAGTTTCCCTCGATCCGCGAGCCGTCAGCCCGTACTCTTTGAATGTCAACCAAACAACAATCCCTTTCACAAAACGTCGATCTTGAGTAAGTTCTACTCTGTCCGACCACGTGGCTGTAAAACGTAGTAAGCACATTGCCTTTGAAACGATCATCGGAAGGACAGAGCACAAAGCAATGTGCAACGAACGTGGTATTTTATAACTAGAGCCTCCAAGTTCCACACCAAGCGATAATCGTACACTATCAAAAAAGGCCAACCAAAAGGAAACTCATCATTGTGAGAGGGGAATCATAATACATTTCATCAATTTGTAGCATAAGGTCGTTAATGTCCGAATAACGAAGAATGAAGAGAAGGAAATTATAGAAGAAAAAAGAGTCGTATATATATCCAAGAACTCCGAGACTTTTACGTATGGTGGGCCACCCAAGGATGTATAAGAAAAGAAGTTGTTTCAAGAAAAAGGAATCAGCGGGCTCGTTCATCGCTTCCACTGGAGTAAGGAAGATTTCGATAATGACCGCCATCATCGACAACAGCATTTCGCATCGGTCGTGGATTCAAGCGCAAGTATTCGTCGTAGGTCATTCCATTGGGATCCTTGCCAGTTTCTTCGAAGATTAGACTTGAGCGACGATCACCGTCTCTGCGAGGTAATGATCTAGGAACTGCTTCGACGGGCGACTTAGTATCCCGACTTGATGGGCATCGATAGTCTCTGTCTCGATTGCGACGACTGCTGCTGCTGCTGGGATAACTGTTTCGATGGACAGGAGCAGGCATATCGTAGTTATCAGGTGTACCAGAACTGCTTTCAACTGTTGGGGTTGAGTTGCGATAGCGATTCGATACAGGACTTCTGGCTCTGTGACTTGAACCTGAAGGTACTGGGGAGTCCCTGGAAGGGCGCATGGTGTTTTCTGACTTGGGACGCTGAATAAACCGGTGCGAAGAAGGCTCAGAACGAGGCACTGGTGATGGCTTATAGTCGTCCTTGGGTCCTCGACGATGCTTGGAGTCTCGATCACGGTAGTCATCAGGTCTGTAACGTCCTGCCTTATCCTCCTTCGACGAGGATTTGTAGACATCCTCAGATGAATTCCTCCTGAGATCGTTCTCATTCTCCGCGGTATGCTTGACCCATCCAGTAATAGCATCGACCACGAGATCATGCGTCTCACGATGTCGAGCTGCTGGAAGAAGATGTCTTGAAAGCTGCTTCGGTAGTCGTTCAGGCTTTCCATCTTCAAAAGCACCGTCGGCGATGATAGGAAGATCAGCCATGATGTGATTTAGTCGCTTGGCTTCTTGGTCAGGGAATGCTCGGATTTGACAGGTCATCCAGTGCTCGAAACCAGCTGGGGTGAGCGAGGGGATGTGAGGCATACCGCCTGGTCGTCTTTGGACCAGGTGGTTCTCACATCGGAGATGCTGGTACAAGGTTTCGAGACTATCAAGAGCACCGTGGGGTCGGCAGTCAAAGATTTCTGGTATGATTAGATGGTGGCTGTTTGAGATGAGAGCTTATACATACGTTGGAATGGGAATGTCTCGTTGTCAAGCTTGTACTCGTGGTAGAAAGCCTTGAGCTTCTCTGGTGTGACGACGAGCGAGTTGCGGGGACTGTATTCGGCGACCTTACCATGGTTAGCACAAGCAACATAACAACTACACTGATAACCTACCAGATAGTTGGCAATTCCTCGGAGGACCTGGCCAAGTCTTGCAGTGGGATCACCCCTATCGTCAAACAGTCGTCCCCATTTCAGATCAACCGCCGACAGCATCGGACCCTGTTTTGTTGGCTCAGTGGGTGGCCCGGATCGTGATGCCGGACGTGGTGGTTCAGAATGTCGTAGTGGCTCAGCAGGCGGTCCAGCTCTTGATGCCGGGCGTGGTGGCTCAGAATGTCGTAATGGCTCCGTGGGTGGTCCAGCTCGTGATGCAGGACGTGTTGGCGAGATACGCCGAGGTGGCTCAGGATCTTCGTTCAAGATGATAGGAGCCTTGGAGAATCGTACAGAAGGCCGTGGTTTCGTGACAGGAGGTGAAGTTTCCCTTGGAGTTGACTTTGACCGTGGTGGTAGTTGGTTGGAGGAAGTAAAGTCTGAGACATAGGATGTTGAAGGGCTGCCAGTGGTACCGATGGAGCTGCGGCTGGATGATATGGGATCATTGGGCTTGTTCTTGGTCTCGACTGGAGCACTTGCTGGTTCAGGCTTCTTCGTTTCTTCTCGGACTGGCTGCTGAGGTGCTGGTTGTTGAGACGGTGTAGGCTTGGCCAGATTTGACTTGGGACTGGGAGGTTCTGAAGATGAGGGTGTATTGTCTGTTGGCGAATGCTCTTCGACGACTATGCACTTGGTCAATTTTCTAGCAACACCGCCATTGATAGCAATAGACTTACGTTCAGACTTGACTTTCTCAAAGATTTCATCAAACCATCTCGTCTTCATCTCATCAATCGTCAACTTTCTCACCAGATCTTCAACTTGTTCTTTAGACATGTCTGTGCTCATCCGCTTCCTCATCTGACTATCAGTCGAAGCAGTTGAGCCGGAAGCAATGGAATCGTCATCCTTGGTTCTAGTCTGGGGTATTTGAATCCTCTTCGTATCCGCCTTGTGCACCCTCGAACCAACTGCACCTCCATTCATGGCCAGCGAGCCCATCGGGGACGGCGATGGTTCAGCAAACATGGTAACCTCACACGGCGGTAGTAGCTCGGTTGTCTTTGAGGAGAGGAAGAACACAGCATGTAAGATGGAATAGAAGAAGAATGCAAAGTTGGTAACACAGAGCGAGAAGGATTATGCAAGAAACAAAGGGAATTAAAACAACAAGTGGATAAAAGGCAAAAAGTGCAGCTTCATCAGCAAGAGAGATTAAAAAAAAAAAAGGGTAAAAGTGACAAGAGCTGAGTAAAGCAGAGCAGAGCAGAGGAGAGGTAGGATAAGGTTGGTTGACTAGAGAAGGGACGAAATGTCGGGCTTATACATGCAGAATGGATATCAACTGACAGACAGTAGTCTAATAAACAAACTAAACTATCAGACTACAGAAAAGAAACCTGGACCATGACACGAAATGGACCATCTTTGACCGCAACTAGACAGGGATCGCCTCTGGAATGGAGTTGGGTTACGCAGCAGCCCTGAGGCCCGCCGGTAACATTACAGTAAAGAAGAGTAACTAGAGAAGTGAAAGTGAAAGTAGTCCAAGGGTCTCACCGTGGGGATGACAAGATAGGAAGTGATCGTGGTTGCGTTGCGTTGTTTGGTCGGGCGAGCTGAAGCTTTTACGGAGGATTAGAGTCTCTTTGGTGTTGGTGGTCAAGGTGCAGCTTGATAGATCCCTGCATTTTGGGCCCAATATGACATACATGTTTCTATGTCTGGCGCAACTGTAACGGTTCCATGGTATTAAGAAGAGGCAATTATTTACTATTTATGGTATATAGACATTTAAATATCTTGATCAAAAACCACAAGTTACAATATGTTATCAAGAAACATATAATTTGAATCATATCGTAACATATCACAACCTGAGTCTGAGTCTGTCTCGGCTACTCCCTCCATCTCACAAAAACCCTGATTTTCACCCATGAAAGTGAAATGGATGCTCACTCATCAGTCACAGTCAAAGTCAAGTCACTCACCCAACCCACCACACCAAAGGACCCTTTTTCCCTTCCATCCTTTCCCTCTTACAGCTTAACCAACCACGCTCCCCCTCTTCATTGGGCCGCAACGTTCACGAGGTGATCGTCCCCCGAACAAAGCTCCTTTCCAATTGGAACACGCATAAACGTTCCATCCAAACTAATTGGATAATTTCATTTCCTTCTCCCCGGAAGGCCAGAACAAGAGGCGAGGGAGGCGAAAGCACACAAAAATTGAAACAAAATGTACAGTAGATGTAAAACGCAAGGGAAAAGAGACCAAAAAGAAGCAAGAGAGTGGGACTCGACTTGGATGACATATGTGATGCATAAGTTGTGAGTGAGATCGCAAGGCTCGGCAGATGTTCTGACCAACCAAGGACTTTGTAATTTCAGTATTGAATCATTTACGAACAAGTGTTTTGACATTTGACGTCTGACGTCTGGAGAATGGAGAGACCCACGAATCTCCAGTGTATAGAGCACTTGACATCGGAGCGTTCAACGCGATTGCCGAGGATCAAGGACTGACTAGATGCAAAGAGAGACTTGCGGTCTGCAAAGATAAACATGTCATTGTCATTTCAGAAACCACTCAACACGTTAAGCGCGTTACGCAGACTAGGAACAGGTATAGTCAGGAACGGAATACCCTATTCGTTCTTCCTTACCGGCTGGAAATTCCTTTAGATCACGATCAAGGTTTCGCCTTCGAACCTTAGGACACGATTGGCACTCGACTATGCTTATCATTCCATTCGATTCTGAACATCAAATAACTATGGCAAAGGCAACGATAATCCCTTCAAAAGCGCCAATAGCGGTGCGGTCCGCAGGTGTCAATACATGATAAGCGTCCCATGTGGACGTCAACGCCTACGCCCGTGATCAAAAAAATGCAGTCCCTGATAGCCACTGCTTTGCGCCACCCTTTCCCTTTGTAACCCAAGTCATTTACGCCTTATACAACAGATCTAAGAATCCACTCGCAAGATCAACAACAACGCTCTTGTTTGGCAAAGAGCCAGCAACACCGTACAGTGCTGAGGCGTCACCCATGGCCTTGCCATGTGCTCCCTTACCCTCAACAAGACGAACACGCTCCTTCTCACGCTCTTCCTCGACAACAGTCTCCAGGTCGGAGACGAGCTTCTCCCAAACCTTGGTAATGGGCAGAGTGACCGCAACATGGATAGCAGGAGGGCTCTGAAGAGCGTTGAGATGCCATCCCTTAGCACCCATGCCGTCAGCAATATCGTAGACGTTCAAGTTGCGGGCTGTGAATGCAACAACCGAAACAAGAGGCTTTCCGATGATCTCAAGCTCGCCACCCAATGCCGGGGTAGTCTGGATAGACTCGGTAATCTTCTTAGCGGTTCCCACGATCTTGGTACAGGCATCGATGTAGCCGGCCTCACCCATAGTCATCAAACTAGCCCAGCAACCGGCGATAAGAGCACCAGGTCGAGAACCAGCCAGACCAGGAGAAGCGTAGACACCACCAGACCAATCAGGGGACACAAAGTACTGGAACTTTCGCAGCTCGGCGGTTCGGTAGAGAACAGTCGAGTTACCCTTTGGCGCAAAACCGTACTTGTGAGTGTCACAGCTGATGCTGGAAACGCCCTTCAGTCGGAAATCGAAGAGCTGAGTTTCGAAACCAGCACGCTCGAGGAAAGGAACCAGGAAGGAGCCCAGACAACAGTCGACATGGAGCCAGAGGTTCTTGCGGAGAGCAAGCTTCGATAGAGCAGCGATGTCGTCGATAATACCGTGGGGGAAGTTAGGAGCAGAGCCAACCAAGAGAACCGTGTTGGGGTTGATCAGACGTCGGACAGCGTTTACGTCAACCTGGTACTCGGGAGCTGGGCAGGCAACGAGGTGAACCTTGATCTTGAAGTACTCGGCAGCCTTGCGGAAAGCAGTGTGGCCTGTCTCAGGAAGAATCCTATCACAACTGGTTAGTCTTGGTCTTTGGTAGCACAATGCTTGAGCATGACTTACATCTCGGGCTCCGTCACTCCACGTTCAGCATAAGCCTTTTGGCGAGCTGCGAGACAAGCCATAAGAATACTGTCAGTTCCTCCGCTAGTAGATGTACCAGCGGCTCCAGGAGGAGCATGGAACATGCTCAAAACCATGCTCACAACCTCAGCTTCCATCTTGCGAACACCGGGGAAGACGTCGGGGTGGATAGGGTTGGCAACAGTAAACTTTCCGAAAGCCTCTGTCTGCAGAGCCAATAGCTCATCCTCGCCGTGGTATACAGCACCAGATACATAACCATCCTCCCAGCGGGTATGATCCATGTTGGCAAGGTTCTCGAGCTCGCCGCGTACGAGATCATGAGAGAAACCCTCTTTTGGTAGAGTAAGGTAACGAATCTGGTCTTTGGGGACCAACTTGTCGGATATCTTGGCTAGAGATTCATTGACCTGTTGCTGGACCTTGCCTCGCACGCCGGGGGCTCGTAGGAAGTAACCGTATAGGATGCGACGGATGTTGGTGTATAGCTCCATGATGGAGCCGATAATACCACGCCCTCTGAGCTGCCAGAATGCGCGACGAGTCCATCGCCAAAGGAAGAGGAATAGGAGTACATTGCGCAATCTGTGATAGGCAGACGTTGTTAGTATTTGCGACACCAATTGTCAAGTCGCACATGGTGGCGCATCATGACGATGTGCTGTAAGTGGCATCATGACTTACAGGTCAAGGTTTAGCAAAGGCCAAGACACATTATGTCTGCTGCGCTTGACAGACTCGATACCACCGCGCAAGTTGGCAGGAAGACGGGAAAGGCTCCCGACATGTGGAGGAGAAGCCATTTTTCTAACAATTGAAACAAGAGACACAAATGAGAATGAAAGACAAATTCGAACAACTTTTTCTTGGAAAGGGAGAGGTGGGATGCTCGAGGTTTAAATAAAAACCCAAGCAGAAAGGAGCTTGACGTCGAGATCCATCTCCAATATCGCGGGGCATAGCCAGTACTTGGATATTTCTTAGCGCATCTCGGCCACCCATCACATGCCTTGGCGGGGGACCGGCTTCCGCGGGAACCTATGGAACGCCCCTAAAGTTATAGTGCTTGAACCCTCCAACGCGTCCCCTGGCCGAGGCGAGCGACCCTACATGGGGGAGCATCCCTGTCTTCTACGCCGTAATTGTACATGACGAGTTGCTTGCTATGAAGCACTTTTTTGCATCTGGTGATGTAGGACGTCTCGTTTAGAACACAGTTTGTGACGGATATGATCAACTACCCTGTTTGGGCCAAAGGCCCGCCGGCAATGCATCTCTATCAAGTTTGGTGATAAAAATTCGCTCGTTCGTACGACCCTGAGGTGTTTCTGTACACTATCTACATCTAGATAGCAAGGTTAGTAGTTCAGACATTATTCGGAAGATCGGACGGGCGTGGAGGGTTTCATCAAAAACTGCCGGGGGATACAAAGTATAATCGATTAGAGCAACAGTACAAGGATCTGAATATCTCTCGGTTCCCGGTGTAAAAGATCTCCATCTCCATCTCAAGGCAAACTCGCTCGCACTCGCATCCATTGTCAAGTCATTGGCCAAGAAGATGTTTAGAGCAAGAACTAAGAGCTTGCTTGTTGAAACTATTCAACCCCAAAGTTGAAACTCCTTTACCGAAGAGAGGCAATCTTTGCGACTACATCATCCTTGTTCATTCTACGAAAGAGGTCCCAGCTTCTTTGCGGTGGTCAACTGCGGCACCTTCTAGAATTAGAATACGAACATCTGATCTGGTCGATTTTATAATTGCCAGAATCTCGCTACGGTGAACTCAAGTGTACGCACTCATGTTCGCTGTGAGCTATCCTTTCTCAAAACACACTTCTCACACAATCATCGACGATATATGAGTAGATCAAATGTTCATCTTCGACATATAAGCTAAATGCAACCAGTAAATGACCAACAAACGCCAAGAAGAGTCACTATTGGCTTTTCCCTTCTCCGATCCTATAAGCAAGCCCCTCCAGTATATCACAAAACGCCCAATGACCTGTGCTCAAATGCCTATGTCATGATGCTCATTTTCTCTTCTAAGCTGCGTCTTCGCCAAACTTGGCTTTCAGCTGCTTCTGGTAGATGTGCGATAGCTTATCGCATGATGCCTGGCCTGTGACGGTACAGTCGACCATCAGCGTAACAAAATCGCCGTCTCTAAAGGCATTACCTTCTTTGTTACGGCCGTATGATGCAATGGAGCGCTGAGGTACGAGGGCAAGCTTGGAGAGGATGGTTGGGTGCCATTGAACAATATGTTCCTGTAGGAAAAGGTTAGATGAGACCGAGGGGTAGGATACCGGTTAAACTTACAAGAGCATGTCGCTCAGCCTTCTCAAAGTTGTAGCTCTGGTATAGAGGGTCCATCCAGGTCTCAATGAAGAACTTGGCCCAGTCGCCGTTCTTCAGGACGTAACTATTAGTTACAAGTCCGACTTCGTCCTGGCTGATAACCAGGTTCACATCTTCGCCTTTGAGATGCGAGAACGTCTTGATGATACTATCAGGTGGTACTACAGACCAGTCCCTAATCATGAGTCCTTCCAACGTCGCAGGCTTCATAACTTGTTCTTCTAATGTCTGGTCCAGCTGCATGATGTAGGCGTTCTGATCAAGGAACCAGACATAGGTGGCATCGGGGTATTTCGAGAGCGCATGGCGCACTGCCATGATCTTGGCCCATGACTTGGGAGATTCGCCTGTATTGTAATCGTCGACTTTTACGACCATGGCTTCGTATCCTGGGGCCAATATTAGTTCACGCCTTCGCACTGAAGACCTGTGAGTCTCTTACCGTGTCTCTTGGCATAATGTTCACGATTTGTTCGAATCGACTCCAAATAAGAGGTACTGTATTGCGAATGATCGAAAACTGTCACAATGACTGCCGGAGGGTTTCCTGATGGTTTATGCTCGTGGTAGGGAGCCCCGCTATTTGAACCGAATAGAAGGTATACCAGTCCAACGATACCAAGGAAGCCCAAGAGAATGGTTCTCTTGCGAAGACGTCGTAGCATCGGTGGGATATTCCCAGATCGTCGCCCGAAGGGTGGTGGGTTGGAGTTCTTGCGAGGAGGGTATGCGAAATGCATGATGGGCGAGACTTAGGTCGGCGCCGTCCGATCCGAGGTTCTGCAAGTCGAGGGAGATGTTATACTGTTCACGACGATCGAGAATAGCCAATGCGACAATTCGAGGGCTCGTTGATCGTGGTCACTTTGACAGATAACCAGGGTCTTTTTGAACTCGATGGCGGTTGTCGCAAAATTAGGTTCGGAATCGAGGTCCGTAGTCGTGGAGAGATCGAGAAGCGAGCGAAGACGAACAAGGAGGTCCGTAGCAGATCACAGAAACATTCAAGGAGCCATGGCTGGCGCCGTCGATTGATGATAGATTGGCTTTTTGTCCAGCCCGACGGAATTCATGAGCGCTGATCCACATCTACTGTCAGGCTACCCGTATTCAGTGCAGGGATTAGGACCCCAAATTCGAACGTCATCTCGGTGTCGGGGGCATAAAGATCCGACTTAAACAAGGATAGCACCAGAATAATGGGAGCTTACACGAAGAATACGATGAGAATTCGTATTGATGTTGGATATATATAGGGCGTTGTCTTTTTCACACCAATTGCAGATGTTGTCAGTGTCGGAATCACATGAGCAATAAGAGTGATATTGCAATCGGCGCATTATTCTACTCAGATGATCAAGTAGGCTTCAGGAACTGTAGTTGAAATCAAGTTGTACCAATGTTTGGCTATCGATTATTATTTAGAGGAGACGATGGTATGTATCAACCAACATTCGGCCATCTGCTCACTGCTTATGTACGAGGGTATTGTACCCAGCAGATGCCGCACACCGTTATGAAACGCCCAAGGGCGCCACGATGCGTGAATGAAGACTGATAATCTCATGCTGGCCAGCGAGAAAAGAACCAAAACGGCCCCGACTCAAGGCACAACTGAGCGTAAATCTTTGCACACAGACTAGTCGACTTGACATGGAAGAGCAAGGTCTAGGCAACTTAAGAGTGTGCAAATACATACACCATGCGAAGTATTTGGGTCATGAAACAAAACGCCCTTTCCAGCATAAAAAGCTTGGAGGGCTTCATTGATCTTTCTTGCTTCCCTCATTGGATTCCTCACCCTCGTCCTCGTCATCATCCTCTTCAATATCGACGACCCTGTCGCTCACGTTCTTGAGCACACGAGCGCTCAGCTTCTGAACAAATTTCCAAATGCCCATGAGGAATGTGAATGCGCCAATAAGAACGAATATCAGGCTAATGTTCTCGACACGGTTTCGACCAGTGCCACCTCTCCTGCCACCACCTGTCAACCCGCTGTTTCGGATTTGCCACCAGTGGAACGGGTTCACTGTGAACATGGTCTTGAACAATCCGAAAATTCCTAGGGAAAAGAACCCTTTAATGAAGTGTTCGATCCACGTGGTAGGCTCTGGTGATGGAGGTTGCCTGAGGGCCTCGATATCTGTTACCACGCTTGTGACAGTTTCGCCGAGGGTTCCAATCGGGTCTTGCCACAAGTCGAAGAGAGGATCCGCGACGAATCCGAGCAAGAAGATGCTCAGTATACAAAAGCAGATGGTCACGCCAACCTGCGTCACCTTGCTGCTCAGAGCAGAACCCCAGTGCAGTCGAGAAATGCGATAGGTGTACTTGCAAGTTGGACACTGCCAATAGTTTCTTGCTTCCATTGGGTTTGCAAGCCTCCATGCGTTGAGGCACCCTTCGTGGACATATTTCTGTGATCCCTTACACTTGCATGGTGATAACAACCTTCCCAATTCCGGGTCGTCAGAGACGTATGTAGGTCGAGATGATCCTGTCTGTATGCCAAAAGTGGTTGACTGATCAGGAAACTTCGGCTCTTCAGCATCGAAGCAAATGCGACAAGTGCGCGTGCCATAGCGCTTGTTTCCAGGCGCGGGGCGAGGTTCCTGTTGCGATGACGTATCCTGCTGCGCTGTAGCATCTGTAGCATCTGGTCGCGGAGCAGTCCAAGCATATTGCGATGATCGGCGTGGCTCTGGTTCGGGTTCTTGAGGGACAGTATCGTCCCCGACCGAAGACCAATCCCAAGTAGGGCGCGTATCCATGATGATTTACGTGAACCTGTGGATGTAAAAGAAGAAAAGGTAGTGACAGCAAGTAGCAGACAGAACAAAGAGTTGCGGAATGTGCGAGTACGTAGTCGGCACTTGAGGCGTTTCAGGCGCAACCTACATGTTTTTGCAAAGCTGAGAGTTAAGTAAGATCTTTGGAGAGCGGGGAAAGCAAATGCTCGCCAAGATCATGACCAGGACATTAAGAATGCAAAAGGCCAGCTCAGCCCTCTTTTTTGTAGAAGATTGAGGAAAGAAAGCCGAAGCAGCCGTTGCCAAATTGTAACGTTAAGAAGAGCTCTGCTCTGTGGAGCCATCACGCGGTCATCGGATAATCTGTTGCCCCGCATACAGCTCCGGGCGGTTGAGCTAGACGCGCAGCTGGGCCTGCCTAGAGGCTACAGCTGCTTGCCAAACACCAAAGCTCCAGTTGTAGCCTTGCTCGATATCTCCTTGTCAACCCCACGAATTGATAAACGACCATAGTTCAGCCATCACCACATCTATATCGAGTTTGTCAACCCAGAAACTTGAACTATGGCGGATAGATACTCCTTCTCCCTCACAACCTTCTCCCCCAGGTATGTTTCGGTGACGACACTGCTATCTGTATGGGGACATCATCGCTGACAATGTTACAGCGGAAAGCTGGTGCAGATTGGTACGTAATTGCTTAGTGGAAAGATTTGAATGCTCTTGATGTTCAAGCTTTCTACAACCAATTCGACCCATGAAGCTAATGTCGAAATAGAGTATGCCCTCAACGCTGTAAACCAGGGTATCACTGCCCTTGGTATCAAAGGTTCGCGCTGCTTTCAATATTCATGAGGAGCTCCCACTGACCAGTAAAAGCCACCAACGGTATCGTCATCGCCACCGAAAAGAAGTCATCATCTCCCCTAGCCGACCAGAGCTCCCTTTCCAAGATCAGCGACATCACTCCCAACATTGGCATGGTGTACTCCGGTATGGGCCCCGACTACCGAGTATTGGTCGACCGAGCACGCAAGGTTTCGCACACCGAGTATAAGCGCATCTACAACGAGTACCCCCCTACCAGAATATTGGTGCAGGATGTCGCGCGAGTTATGCAGGAGGCCACCCAGTCAGCCGGTGTCCGACCTTATGGAGTTAGTCTGTTGATTGCTGGTTGGGATGAGGGCATTGAGCCCGAGGAGGAGAACAAGGCCACTCTGGAGGATAGCGAGGAGAAGAAGGTCAACAGAAAGACTGGTGGTATTCACAAGGGTGGTCCTATGCTGTACCAGGTCGACCCCTCCGGCAGTTACTACCCATGGAAGGCCACAGCCATTGGCAAGAGTGCAACCAAGGCCAAGACATTCCTGGAAAAGCGATACTCGGAGGAGCTTGAGCTTGAGGATGCTATCCATATTGCCCTGTTGACCTTGAAGGACAACATTGAGGGTGAGATGAACGGTGACAGCATCGAGATCGGTAAGTTGGGAGTGATCCGACAGATGAGGCTATGCTAACATGTTGCAGGTATTGTTGGTGCACCCGCAGAGCACCTTCTGGGTCTCGAGGGCGTTGATGGGGCTGTTGGACCCCGTTTCAGAAAGCTGACCCCTCAAGAGATTGAGGATTACCTGACGAGTCTATGATTACCCTTATGCAGATGAACACAACGAGAAGCCTTGTACAATAGAGGGTCACTGGGCTCAATAGAGCTGGTTATGATAGAAGGGCAGCTCATTCTGAGCTTTGACGTCATGTTGATTCCGTCTTTGCTGTCACTATAAACGATGCCCTTGGACCAGCTTCAATAGCCACCACCTCCTCGTCTGGGGGGAGTATAAAATCTATCTTTGACCATAATGCATTCTGTTTCACGGGTTTTCCAAGACCAATCTGACCATTAGTGTTATCCCCTATGACATAAACGCAACCATCAGTAGTAAGGGCGATAGCATGTGCCTCCCCAATTGCAAAGTCTTGCACGTCCTTCTCCCCGTCAACTTCCACATAGCTTGGTATAGGGCCAAGATCAATGAATGCCGTGTGTCGACTTTGTGAACCAGGAGGTTTCATGCCCCAGAGGTACAGCCCACCACTGTCTGTTAGAGCCCCAAGGGTGTACCCTCCTGCAGATACTTTCTTGATGGATTCACCGAGGTCACTTAGATCCTCTATAGGACGTGGTACATGGGCAGGACTAAGAAATATCAGTATAGGGTTTGTCTGCGCGACCTTGAGCACATACCATGATTCGTCGACCTCGCGGCCAAGGCAGTCTGGAAATCGGAGATCACCGCAGCTAAGTACGGTCCCATCCTCGAGCAATATCACGAAGCCAGTATCGTAAGCAGTTATTTGGCGAACCGGTGACTTGCAAGACCATGTCTCAGTGTGCCTGTTGGCTCTCCATGCCGCCAACGATGGGTATTGAACAATGGCATGAGTAGGATGTCCAGAGTCTAAGTCCTGAATGGTCAGAACTTTCCCGTCTCCCGATTCGGCACTTGGTAAGTCGAACAAATATGTACTATCGGCCTGGCGATGGAGAAGCTTGCTGGGGCATGACCCGGCCAAGGCCCAAGTATCACTTCGTTGCACTATTGACTGTTAGAACAGGAATCAACAACGTAGGGTATCATGATAACTGCCAGCAGTATAGCATATCTTGGAAACAACATGGCCAACCGAGTTATCTGGCAGGACCTTGGTGAAAGTGAACAAATCGTCGGGCTCTTCATCAGATGGTATGGTATCGAAATTGAGCTGATTCCATGCATTGAAACCTGACGCGTATAGGTTCATGGTTTCATCTCCTGAGGAAGAACGAACTGGGATTTCCATAAGTGAAGAGATATTATTTGGTAGTTGATAGATTTCTAAGATGGGTTCGCATGTTACGAGAGCGAAAGATGCAAAGGTTCAAAATACTGCCTGACATAAATCGTATCCATACGCTGCACTTAGCACCACACCAGTTCGGCACGTACACATATATAGTAGAATCACTCCACAGTGTCTGTTAATATTACGTGGTACAGAATAAAGATCCTCTAGAATTACAAAGGATTTATCTGAAGAGAATATGAATCGATTCGTTAATTAATGCCCCCTGTAGTTGAAACGTTCGTTGGTCTACTGCCCGCTTATGGCTGGTGAGTTAGGGCGGCAGTCACGAAGCCAACACGGCAGCCAGAAACCAACTTGAATCAACGTTAAACAACGAGAAGAGTCCTATATATATGAGGAAAAATAAAGGAACACCCAAGATTGTGCCTATTCTATTATTCTTGATGCTTGATGCTTGCACTGAACTAAAAGTGTAGTTACTTGACCTCAAATCCTAGACTACAATTGAAACGCCTTTTCAGAAATCCTACCCTGCATAATCCACACCAACAGCTCTTGCTGGCAGTGATTCACTGCGAATCTGACCTCCTAGGCCTCCCTCTCTCTATCTACATGGACAGAATTTCATTCTTTTTTCTACATGTGATTGATCACTTGAGGGCTCAGCTATTTCATACAGAAGGTCGGCCTCCTGCCACCTGCAGTTGCGTCAACCACAATAATCCCAAACAGGCTCTCACAACTTCCCCCCTACATGTTCCTTCAGTCTTCCTCATCCTCTTTCTTCAGATCAGAAAACTTTTGCTCTATGAATTGACTTTATTATAGTTACTTAAAGTTTCTACCACCTCGATATTTTGTTCTACAAAATTTTGATCATCTTATTTTCCCCCATCATACTAACCTCCTCCATTTCGAGCTTTTGTGCGAAGGTATAGTTGGTCCTGGGGGTTCAGCAGCCCATGATGACTTCCACCGACGAAGAAATGCCGGACGTCGATTCGCAGAGTACCGATGAATCTCGGATACAAAGCTCCTCACAGCCTGGTAGCCCTCTTGCTGCTGAGGTGCCAACTACCGAGGTTGAAATATCCGAAACCATATCTATCGTCGCCGATGAAAAGGCGAGTGGAAAGATGAAGGTCAGGAAACTTCGACCTAAGAAAGGGACGCCCGATCCAGAGGTTGTTAATCCTCGCGGTTACCAGCGAGAGATGCTGGAACACAGTCTCAAAAGAAACGTGATCGTTGCGGTAAGTGATCGAGCACTTCTCATACGAATATCGTCAGCTAACATGATTAGATGGACACAGGAAGCGGAAAGACCCAAGTGTATGTTGCTTTATTGAATCCGATAACAAACCGAGAGACTGATTAGGATATGTAGGGCCGTGCTGAGAATCCAAGCTGAACTCGAGAGGTGTTCGCCAGACAAGGTTGGTGAACAAATGAACATATGTGTACTTGTAACACTAACAAATAAAGATGATCTGGTTTCTAGGGAAGACTGTCAGCTTGTGCGAACAGCAGTTCGATGTTCTTGAGAGACAGATGCCATCGGTATCCATGAAACTGCTAACTGGACAATCGAATATAGACGCCTGGTCCGAAGATGTTTGGCCTGTTATCCTCGAAGGCACTCGCGTTGTCGTTTCGACTTTCGAAATCCTACGGGACGCTCTTGACCATGCTTTCGTTAGAATGGACATGCTGGCCCTGATTGTGTTCGACGAAGGTGAGAGACAACGCTGGCGTCATTAATACTATTACTGATTCATTTGCAGTTCACAATTGTGTAAAGAACAGTTCAGGAAGGAAGATCATGGTCAACTTTTACCATGAGAAGAAGATTGCAGGCAAGCCTGTGCCTGCCATCTTGGGTCTGACGGCTAGTCCAGTACAGTCTAAATCGAGACGAGATGAGATACGAGAGCTCGAGATCACCATGAATGCGAGATGTGTTACGCCTACGGTTAATCGCAAGGAGTTATTAGAACACGTCAACAAGCCCGATCTAATCCGGGTACTCTACCATGTCGAGGAGCGTTCATCTCTAACACCCTCGATGCAGGCTCTGCAGTCGGAATACCTGAGTATGAACCTCGCCCAAGATCCCCATATTGCTAAGCTGCAAGATCGTATCGTTAAGACCGGGAGTGGCCACGCTGAGTTGCAAAGGGTGATTGCGAAACACGACACTTTCTCGCAAAACCAGGTGAAAAAGCTCTGGAGCAAAAGTAAGGATATTCTCGATGAGCTAGGACCCTGGGCGGCAGACCAGTATATATCAGAGCTGGTCAGTCTCTTTCTAGAAAGAGTCGACGCACCGACTACATACACAGACAACTGGTCCAACGAAGACAGAACGTATTTGGCGGGACACTTGCGCCGGATCGCTAGTGATCCAGACAAACTCGGACTGCCCTGCACAGGCAACCTGACTGACAAAGCTAACAAGTTGATCCATGAACTTCTTGCAGCAAACAAAGATACAGTCGGTATCATATTCGTCAAATCGCGCGCCGCGGTTAATGTCCTTTGCGCAATATTGAAGAATCATCCACAAATTCAACAGCGGTACCGTGTTGGTTCTGTAGTAGGGTCTGCAGCTTATGAGACACGTAAGAAGAACGTCTACGAACACCCTACAGGAGATAGTAACGAAATACTGGCCGCATTCAGATCAGGCGCCATCAATCTTCTGGTTTCGACGAGTGTGCTCGAGGAAGGCATCGATGTTGCAGCATGTAACTTGGTCATCTGCTTCGATGAAACGACAACACTCAAATCTTACATCCAACGCCGCGGACGAGCGCGCAAGAAACAATCCAAGATGATTATCCTGGAGAGATCAACTTCGGACATCCGTGAATGGGACTCTTTGGAAGAGGAAATGAAGAAGCGCTACGAACACGATCGAGAAGAGTTGGATCGACTGAATGCACAGGCTTCCGCCGAATGGACGAGCTCGGAATCTTTTCGTGTTCCGAACTCAGACGCCAGACTGGATCTTGAAAATGCTCGCCAACATCTTGAACACTTTTGCGATAAGGTTTTCCGCCGAGCATACGTGGACGTAAGGCCTGTCTATGTGTTCCAGAAGGAGATATCTGAGAACGGAGTGCCGACGTTCAGTGCAACGGTGACACTACCATCAGCTTTGCCATATGATCTACGCAAGTTCCAGGGGAAAGGAGGCTGGATGTCTGAAAAGAACGCCATGAAAGATGCGGCCTTCCGCGCTTACTATGGGCTATACCGGGCAGGGCTTGTTAGTGACAATCTTCTGCCTATAAACGAGGGTGCAACCAAGGAGGAAGACAAAGGAAAGTTACCAAACACTGAACTTCTCTTCAATCCATGGATTCAAGTTTCGCAAAACTGGAGTTCCGATGCTGATAAGTGGCTTTATACTTACGAGTTCATCGACCACGAGAATGTTGCACCGCTTTGTTTCCAGATTGCTCTGCCGATTGAGCTACCTCGTCCTCGAGACATCACAGTCTATCCTAGAGAAGACGGAACATGGACCATCAAATGTATCTCAATCCGAAGCATCTCCAACGACGAATCTTTAGCGTTGCCAGATCATACATCGACCCTTTTGGCAATGCATTTCGGACATCGCTGGAAAGTTGAAGATTCTGACCATGTGATCAAGGTTATCTATGGAATCAAGGATCTTTCACGGGACCAGATAGGATCTATTCCCTTCGGAGAAAGTCCATACTATCTAGACGATGTCTCTGAAAAGCGAATCCTGGTTCGGGATTCTTTTAATGCACCGTTTATCTATATCAAGACCATCGAAAAGAAACCTCGGTATGAGGAGGTCCGGCATCCATTCTATGAATACGAAAACGCTCCGGAAGGAGAGTATCTGGATGTTCTTCAGTGGACGCGCAGAGCGGATTTCCTCCACGCAGTGAGGGGTGACCAAGCTACGAGTTCCTGCTCCAAGCCCTACCGCTGGGTACTTCCTATTTCGCAAGCCACAGTTGACGTGGTTTCACCACGAGTTGTTGAGTTTGGCATGCTGATCCCATCGATCATTCATGAGCTAGAAATCCAGCTAATCGCGTTGGAATTGTCTTCGACACTTTTGGCTCGTGTTGGTATCAAAGACTTGCAATTGGTAGTTCAGGCCATCAGCGCCCCCAGTGCTATAGAGCCTGTTGACTACGAGCGTCTTGAGTTTTTGGGTGATTCAATCTTGAAGTTTTGCACCGTTATTCAAGCCTACTCCGAGCGTAAGTCTAGCTTTAATCCTTCTCTACTTCTCTACTAACTAGCGTTATAGACCCGAACTGGCCCGAAGAGCTTTTGAACAATTTCAAGGATCGACTCGTATCCAATACACGGCTAGAGCGCTCTTGCTTAGAATCCGGACTATCTAAATTCATACTTGCAAAGAGCTTCACTGGTGTCAAATGGCGTCCACTATATCGAGAAAATTTCCTGGAGATGCAGCCAGTTGATGGCGCATCACGTTTTATTGGAAACAAAACACTCGCTGACGTGGTTGAGGCGCTTGTTGGAGCCTCTTTCGAAGACGGTGGAATGACCAAGGCTTTGAAGTGCATCAAAGTGTTCCTTGGGGCTAACTGTAACTGGCACGAAGAAGGAATGGCCAGAGACACACTCTTCGGCATTGCTCCCAGCGACGTTGAGCTACCTCCTACAATGGAGCCCTTGGAGGACCTGATCGGATACTCATTCCAGAAGAAGTCGTTGCTAATCGAGGCCATGACTCACGGATCTTATGCCGCTGATGCACACCAGAGATCCTACGAACAACTTGAATTTCTCGGAGATGCCGTCCTAGACTACTTGGTCGTGAGTCGGATGTTCCAATTCAACTCACCAATTCCCAACAGTATTCTGCACCTTATCAAGACTGCAATGGTTAACGCACATTTCCTTGCGTTTACCAACATGGATAATGGACTGCATCGAACCAATGTCGAGGTTGAGGATGGTAAACCAGTGTTTACTGACGTGAAACTGCCCATTTGGAAGTTCATGCGACACAGCTCGCCCGAGATGGGACGAGTGATGAGAGAGACTGAGAAGAGGTTCGACAGTCTTCGAGACGAGATTGACATCACTAAGAGAGAGAGCGACCATTACCCCTGGGCTTTGTTTGCACGACTGCACCCTGAAAAGTTCTACTCGGATCTCGTTGAAGCTGTTTTAGGCGCTATCTGGGTTGATTCTGGAAGCATGGAAACATGTGCAGCCTTCCTTGCCAAGGTTGGAATCTTCACTTACCTCGACCGGATTCTCAAGGAAAACATTCATGTTAAACACCCGAAAGAAGAATTTTGTGCCATGGCTGGGAACAAGAAGCCGGCCTTCCTTCTTTCAGAAGGTGATGGACCCATGATCACCTGGGGCTGCTCGGCCACGGTTGAAGGACGTGTGGTAGGAGTCTCGACTGGGGCTCTCAATAAGTTTGAGGCCGAGACCAAGGCTGCTGAAGCGGGTATCAAGGTTTTAAAGAGGGAGAAAGAACTTGTGAAGGAACAGAAAGGGGCGAAGAAGCAGAAGCTTTCAGATGGATAGACCTTGACGGACAAGGTAGCGGACCAAAATTTGATGTAGAGCAGATGAGAAATCAGACCACTGCTCTTCCAGCGGTATATAGAATTGATCTTGATTTTTAGCGATATCTGCTTGACTTAACATTGCTTTCTAAGTTCATCTAAGATGGTGTCCACTGTCCATTCAAACGTCTTTTCGATATTCCCATCAGCACTCACATCACTCTGTACCTTGATGTCCTCCTTTACCAAAATATCCTCCTTAAACTTTCCCTCTACATCACCTTCCTCAAACATCCAAGCATGCTCCTCCACGTAGTTGGGCCAGACGATCTTATCAACGTAACCTGGGGGATCCGCCCAGAAGCCCTCGAGAGTAACGTATCCATCCCTAGCCTCTCTTCTCGCCTTGGCCTTTTCGTATGTTGTTCTCAAGAAGAGCTTGATATCTAAGTTGGGCTTTATAGCAGCCATGGAGGGTGAGTAGAGAAGAAAGCCGTCGAGGAGACATAGACGGAGGTTGTTGCGGAGAGGATGGTCTGGTCCTAGAGCAGCGTCGACCTTGGCGCGCTGAGCAGCGATTGTGGCTTCTGAGACGGGGCACTCGCCAACAGAGTTTTTATCTTCTTTAGAGTCGAGAGTAGGCTATGGTGAGTTTGAGTATAAGCTACAGTGACGGATAGTCAAGATATGAGACTTACAGGAAAGGCAGCATGTTGGCGGATATAAGCGAGGGATTCGGCCATGGCAGGGATATCGAGTGCCCCGGCACAGTCCCAGTCTAGAAGACCATTCTTTGTTGGCAATCTTAGTTGTCAGCCAAGATTCAGTTATAACTAGCAAGATCACATACTCATTCTCGGGTCTATAAAAGTCATCCTCATGAAGAATAAAAGTGTGTGGGAAAATGTCCCGCAGCAGCCTTGCAAGAGTAGTTTTCCCACTCGAGGAACATCCTGAGACTCCTACTATGAGAGCTTTGTTTTCGCTCATAATGCCAAGTTATTGAAGGTGAATAACGTGTAACAGAGTTGAAGGTTTGGTTTTGTTTGTGAGTTGCTTTTGATGAGGTTCAAGTGTGGTTGGACGAACTGGGGACCCCACGTAAGGTCCCGACGCATATGCAGGGGAGGGCTTGATAGTGGCGTAAGACGCTAAGAATGGAATTGCATGGGTTTCTTTGGTAGAGCTCTATCCTATACACTCTTGGCATGTATATAATGCCTCGGAGCCGCCGTGTTAAGATTGCTATGCTATCCTATAACAATGAGTTATCTCCTGAGTTTCTAACTAGAGTATGTTGACTATGTTCATGCGGACTATTGTCAAGATAGAGTCTTGACACCCTCTCAACTACCGGCGAATCTTTCCCCAGTTGAGACTAGTCAAAGAGTTGAAGAAGACGAACCATAGACATCGTCCGTCACATTGGGTCAAACGACTTGCTGAGAAGAAAGCTATCGCTCATTAAGATAAACATGCCTCGACGTGCGACAACACTTTGCTACTATTGGTACATTCCCTTGCCAAGACGTGCAACTTGACTTGTCCGAATTAGACTTGTACTTAGACTTAACTTGGGCCCGAGTCAAGGGATGTGAAGCAAGGGAGGGTTTAATATGTGCTGTGCCCGTGTAAGTCGGGACCAACAAGAATGGTCTGGTTTGCTACACCACTGTTCCTTTTCGTGCATATGCGGTGATTGTTCTTGGCTTCATATGTCTTTTATTTGCCTTTTCGACATTGTCGACTGTGATTTGAGCTCGAGGACTCTCAGCTAAATGTGCCAAGATCTCAAAAAGATGCGCATATGAAACAAATTCGAGTCGACACAAGATTCCAACCAACAGATTGGCCATTTCACCCAAAAATCCCGATCGATACATACCAGACGCCTCTCCCGTACAGACCTGTCTCCCTTGAGAACAGTCCCTTTCGCCCCTCCCCTATTTAAAACATCATGGGACAACTCTCACAGTTTCTGCCACCAACAACAAAAATGTTGAAGCCTTCATCTTCGATTCTGGAGAAAGCGCGGCCCCTCAGGAGGAGGGTAGCTGAAAAGCTCGAGTGGGTGAAAGCACATACGCCACAGGTTGTCAAGTCGCGCGCATTTCAAAAGGCGGCTACCATTGTTGCTGCGTTCACTCTGGCGATCTCGTTTATCTTTCTTACGGCCAAGTTGACGAATGCAGCTTGGTTTATACCAAAGGTTATCCAGAAGATCGGAAGGTACCCAACGTGTGAGAGTAAGGGGATCAATGGGACGAGAGATATCTGGGATATATCGAGACACAAATACGAGAACCTGCGAGACGATAAGTTCACGTACGCCCACAACCCCCCGCGAACCTCGAGCCTTGACAAGTTGCTAATGTGATCTTGGTAGTATCGCTATGCAGACTTACCAGCGACCCAAGGAACTTGAAGAAACTCTCAATATGATCCTAAGCGAGGAAGTCCCTTCACTTCTCGAAATAGTCATCGTCTGGAACGATCTCGAAAACTATCCCCCAGAGGATTACGTTTCCAAGTACGGCGTTCCCGTTCGGTACCGAAAGTCGAAGCGCAACAGTCTCAATGAGAAACTCTGGCCTGACCCCGAATACAAGACCCAGGCCATCTTGCTCTCGGACGACGACGTCTACTACCACCCCGACGACCTCGAATTCGTCTTCCAGACATGGCGAAAGTTCGGAAGAAACCGCATGGTTGGCGCTCTCGCTCGGTGTACACCAGTCGATACGTTCGGATACCACCATTACACCTTCTGCTCAAATAAGAAGGGCCAGGACGACTATAACATGGTCCTGACCAATCTTGCCTTCTCACATATTTCATTCCTCGACTATTACTCGTCCAACGATACCATCATGACGCAGATTAGGGACTATGTCGATGAGGGTTTCAACTGCGAGGATCTTGCGTTGAACTATGTCCACGGACTACTCACTGGCGAAGGACCTCTTCTTATCAATGGACATGAAAAGTATGTCAACTTTGTCCCTCGTGTGGGAATTAGCATGAAGAAGGGCCACATCGAGGCACGAAGTGCTTGTCTCAATGACTTTTCCAAGATGTTTGGATGCCATCCCTTGGTGGACGAGACAGGATACATCCAACGCGGTGTGCTCGTTTTGTGAGAGGTCAATAGGATCGGCATGTGTATGTATAGGTAGCAGTTTCTCACTGAACGTTAGAACTTCAAACGGCTGCGCCGGGAACATTTTGTGTTATCATAGATGACGTTATTGGTTTAATGAATGATATAAAAGGAGACAATAAAGGACAAATGCATAATTTCGCAGGTTTCAAAACATCATCGAGATAGAAACTGAAACGTTCTTGAGATTTTCCTCTATAGTCATAACTGCCCCACGTGATGTAACCGCCAACCTAGCTCCATCATTAAACCACCAAACTTCGTCACAAGCTAAACCAGTTAATTCTGTCAATTAAACCTCCCTTATATCACCATGGACCAAGGCCAGCAGACAGGAATTATCATAACCACGGCCATCTTGACCGGCCTTACAGGTTATGCCTTGGGTATCTGGACAATCCGTGGCTACCTCATCTCGCCGTCCCTGGTCGAAGAGCGTCGGCGCGCGCTGCACGACCCTGTCGAGAGTGACGAGAGCGACGTTGACGAAGACGATACTTTACTCGATCATGCACCCAACTGGGCCAACGGCGCTGATGCTGATCGCAAGCAGGGCTTGAAGGCTGCAGAGGAGAAGAAGGAGCCTGTTGTTAAGGATAACGGCGAGGAGTGCAAGCTTGTTCTTGTCGTGCGAACAGATCTTGGCATGACAAAGGGTATGTATAACAGTATCCTTGGATTGGTGATGCAAAAGCTGATTGAAAATTTACAGGGAAAATTGCTGCCCAATGCTCCCACGCCACCCTCGCATGCTACAAGTCCCTCGTCCGCGCCGCCCCCAACTCTCCTCAGGCCCAGATCCTCAAGCGATGGGAACGTCTCGGCCAGGCTAAGATCGCCGTGCAAGTCAAGAGCCAGGACGAGATTCTCGAGCTTCGACGCAAGGCTCGATCCCTGGGTCTCACTGCTGAGGTGATCCAGGATGCTGGCCGAACACAGATCGAGGCAGGCAGCATGACAGTGCTGGGTGTTGGACCTGCTCCTCGCAGCATGGTCGACCAGGTCACTGGTGGACTCAAGCTACTTTAAACAACGAACGATGATGAGAATAGAGGCGTCAATGGGTGTATAAATACGAAGACATGCACGGGATTACGAAATTTGGGTCCGGATTCTTAAAAGTATTACGGTTATAGACATTCAAGCGGAGCTTTGATAGATAAAAAAAAAAAAAACATTTGTCAAACTTGTGAAAATCGTATTTCCTGTAATAAAGGGTATTATTCGCATTTGTACATGAAAGTCTATTACTCCTTTTTGGCAAACCTCGACAACGCCGGTCCTAGATCCGCTTCCGCCTCCTGCTCCTTTTTGTTCTTCTTGGCCTGCTGCTCGTTCCAAATCTCGTCCACATGCATTCTCTTCTCGTCGATGATGTTCTTCTTTCGCTGCTTGCGCAGGTACTTCTTGAGCGCACCGTTCTTTCCTCTTGCTCGCTTGCGGATCTCCTCGGCGATATCTGCAGCTGGAGCATCGAGGTCCTTCTCGGCAGCGCGCTCCTTTGCGGATCGCAAGTCGAGCTGTCCGATGTATTCAGGGTCTAAGGCGATCATATCGGGCTTCAGCTTGTTGAGCAGACCCTTGACTTCGGACTCCTGTCGTTGCTTGACAGTCTCGAAGGGGTTGACTTCCAGAGCGTCGTAGTTGGCCTCACCAGCACCAGGAACGATGATGGAAGAGAAGCCAGAGTCGTGGCCGATACCCAGAACATCTTCGAAGGGACACCATTTCACGCGCTCCATACGCTTACCCTCACCACCCCAAGCCATGTAAGGACTTTGAACCTTTTCTTGAACAGGGGCGTTCTTGTCGAAGAGACCCTTCCAGATAGTAGTTTGGGTGCCCCAACCAACAGCTGTCAAACCAGTATCAGAGATTGCGACTGACGAAGCTGGCTGGCGCACGAAGTACTGGTTAACCTCGCGCAACATCCTGAGATCCCAGACTGCCATCTTGCGATCTTGACCAGCCGAAACCATATATCGACCTTCACGGTCGACGGCCACATCCCGGACGGGTCCTCGATGGGCCAGCAACTTCACAAGAGGATCCGAGGAGTTGGGCGACCATAGTGTAACTGTTCCGTTCTGGTGACCAACATGTAGAATGGCGTTCCAGGGGTTCTGTGTAAGGGAGCAAGGCTGGCCTAATCGGGTAGGAATCTCGGCGACTAGTTCTCCTGTTGATGTATCCTGGTATTTGAGCCAACCGGTAGAGCCCTGGGAAACGTTAGTGATAAAAAGGCTGGCTTATACTGTAAGAACCCACAATTGTTGCTAAGAGGTAGTGGTATGGTAGAAACTCCATGTGAGACACCTCCTGGTGTTTCCTCAAAGTATGCAGTTCCACACCATTGTGATCGTAAATAAAGACGTAATTCTTCTGCGCGACCGCAAAGTACTGATTGTTGTGTAGCCACTTCACATCCCTGATAGTCTCACCCAGCTGCAGCTCGCAGCCAAGCTTACCCTCTCGCCAGTCCATTGTCGCAACATGACCCTTTCGACCACCAAGCAACAGGTCTCGTCCGTTTCTCGAGTAATCGAATTGATAAGGTCCAAGCTGGTCCAACTTAAGCTCGAATCGCTTTTGCGCAGTCTCTACAGCCACGCCTTCTGTGATGTCGTCTTGTCGGACCTTGTATGTTCGTTCCATCTCGTCTTCGGCCTCGAGAAAGCCTGATGTATTCTCGAGCAGGATCTCGGCATCCTTGGCCTTTAGTGTAGCATCCTGGTACTTGTTCTCGAGACGCTCCATGTTGCTGCGAAGCTTCTTGTCCTTGATAGCTCTGGTGTTGACCTTCTTGCCTCGACCGTAGGCCTTGTGTGCTTCTCGGATTCGACGAGCACGTTCTCGTTCCTCCCGAGAAACGAGTTGCGTTCGGGCGCCTTCAACAGCAGTGGCGCCATTGTCGCGCACTCTCGAGAGGCTCGTATCAGTTCTGTTACCCGCCATATTTTCGTATTGTGAACGCGCTCACTTGGGAAAAGGCAACTTTGAACTGGACGGCAGAATGGATTGGCATACAACTTTCCTTATCGACAAAAAAATTCACAGCTTATCGCTCGGACTCTATTGGCCAGGAAGCCCCACTAAGCTCTGACAGAATAAACGGACATTCTAAATATTCTGCCATTACCAGCATGCGCAATTGGACTCTTCTTGGAACCAGGAACTCAAGAAGCATAAGACAAAATAATTGTATCGAATATATGCTTGGTCAATGATACGAGATTAGGATCACCTTGAGTGAATTATCACAGAGTTATTTAGTTATAATGTTTCTATCAAGGTAGATGGACTTATAATGAGGGCTTGTTTATGTCAGGTACAAGCCCGCCACTATCGATAAACACAAAAAGATTTTGGATTTAACCCCGCCATCACCGCCTACAATATCGACGATATTGCCATCATTGTGCCTGTGATTCTCACCAAATTCGATATTTTTTCTGTCGCTCAATCTGGCTTCGTTACCGTTTCGATTTAAAGCCGGAGGCGAGAGCAAGATGCCTACCGCTGTGGCTCATCATCATAGGCCGACCACAAAGGTCACAAACAAGGCTTTCAAGTCACGGGCTGCATCCAAACATGAGTTGAGGGACCGCGCAAAGGGTATGGCTGGTTCTTTCGTGCATTTCTCCAAATCATTATTCTGACATCGCATCAGGCCGAGTTTCCGACGAAAAGGGAAACCGAAAAACTCCCCATCAACAAGTCATGTCCAAATTCGACCGACGCAACCAGGCCAAGCAGGCTCGTTTGAACAAGCACAAGGAACATGTTAAGGAAACTTCGGTCTTCGCTGGAAAGGATGGCGCTCCTCGACATGTCGCTTTGATTCCTCTTTGCGCCGGTACCGACCTCGACTCCACCATCAAGCAACTGAACAACAGTGTCGATATCGAAGAGAACGCCGATGGCGGCAACTACCGAGTGTCAGTCGACCGATTCAAGCAGAAGCTACAGTACATCCCTATCGAGCGAGACTTGAACGCCTGTCTCGATGCCGCCCGTGTGGCCGATTTCGTCATTGTCGTCCTTTCCGCCAGTGTTGAAGTTGACGAGCTGGGCGAGTTGATCCTGCGCAGTGTCGAGAGCCAGGGTATGTCTACTCTCTTCACCGTCGTCGAGGGTCTTGACAAGGTCGAGCCTGCGAAGCAGCGACAGAGTGTTTTGGGTTCGCTGAAGTCCTTCATCACCCACTTCCACCCCGAGCAGGAGAAACTCTACAGCATCGAGAACCGACAGGAATGCGCCAACCTTATGCGATCGCTGTGCAGCACAACACCCAAGGGCATCCGATGGAGAGATGACAGGAGCTGGATGCTTGCTGAGGATATCAAGTTCGCCTACTCTGAGTCCGAGCCTACAATCGTTACTGGTATCGTTCGTGGCAAGGGTCTTAAGGCCGACCGTCTTATTCAAGTTGGTGATTGGGGAACTTTCCAGATCGAGAAGATCGAGGCTGCTCCTCTGCCCAAGCAGGTCAAGAAGAAGGGCGAGGAAATGACCGTTGACCCTGAAGATACTGGCAAGGTTCTGGACGAGCCTACCGCGGACCGCGACGATTTGGTGGAGCTGGCCCCCGAGGAGGTCATGATGGACGATGACGATGTTATGGAGGCCGAAACCACCGAGCAGAAGGGAGTTCTTCTTGATGACCACCACTACTTCTCAGATGAGGAGGCCGAGGCTAGAAAGGTTAAGAAGCGAGTACCCAGGGGTACATCTGAGTACCAGGCAGCCTGGTACTTGGAGGACGTCTCTGACGACGAGTCTGATATGGAAGATTACGTGATGAAGGATGAGGCTGCCGAGCAAGAAGCCCGTCCTGAGGATGGTCTTGAGGGTTACGCCCCAGCGCCCGCTACTGAAGGTGCTCCCTCAGAATACCCCCAGTCCGAAATGATGCAGGAGCCAGATGAGGAGGAAGACGCTAAGCAGCTTGCACAATACCGTGCAGGCAAGCGATCAGAAGAGGAGGATGATATGGAGTTCCCTGATGAGGTTGAGATGCACCCTCATGTGCTAGCTCGCGAGCGTTTGGCCCGTTACCGTGGTCTCAAAAGTCTGCGAACCAGTGTGTGGCAGGAGGCTGAGGATCGTGCCCACGAGCCCGAGGAGTGGCGACGTCTTCTCCAAGTCCCCAACTACCAGTCCTCCAAGTCACAGGTTACAAGAGAGGCTTTGGTGGGCGGTGTTGAGCCTGGAACCCGTGTTCAGGTTTACATCAAGGGTATTTCTCCTATCCAGGAGAAGACTTACGACCCCAAGAAGCCCTTGACACTCTTCTCTCTCCTGCGACACGAGAACAAGAAGACCGCTGTCAACTACCTCTTCAACCTCAGCTCCGATTTCACCAAGTCCATCAAAGCCAAGGAGGAGCTCATTGTCCAGTGCGGACCTCGCCGTATGGTCATCAAGCCCCTATACTCCCAGCCTGGACAAACACCAAACGATGTCCACAAGTACTGCCGATACATCCACCCTGGACAATCAGCCATCGCAACCTTCATGGGCCCTCTCACATGGGGCGCTGTGCCCGTTCTATTCTTCAAGCGAACCACTGCTGAGGAAGTCGAGAAGAACGAGGAGGAGGATGGTCCCCACATTGGCATGTCTCTTATCGGTACAGGAACTGCCATTCCACCCTCAACATCTCGCGTCATCGCCAAGCGCATTATCCTTACTGGCCACCCTTACCACATCCACAAGAAGATCGTTACCATCCGCTACATGTTCTTCAACAGAGCGGATGTCGAGTGGTTCAAGGCTCTACCACTGTGGACCAAGCGTGGTCGCAGTGGTTTCATCAAGGAGCCTCTTGGTACACACGGTTACTTCAAGGCTACATTCGATGGACGTATCAACCCTCAAGACTCTATCGGTGTCAGTTTGTACAAGCGGGTGTGGCCACGAAATGCCGTTCCCGTGGAGGGAAACCTGTTGGATATTGCTACTAGCAATGTGCAGGCGGACGGCGATATGATGATGGATGACCAGGCATAGATTATCACGACATTCGGTATACCTTAGATTTAAAAAGTTGGCGTTTTTTGTTTTCTCTCTTATATGACTCTTTCCAACACTGCCACCTGTTTTAGTGATTATGTGATGTTATACTTATTCCAATTGCTCTAGACCCTCTGTTGGTCTAGGTCCTCCCTTGCTTCGTCGCTCTGCCTCTGCGCCGCTGGCCTTCCATGCGCTCTTGATCAAGTTGACGATGTGATCGACGCCAACGTCCTTCTTGACCTGTGCAAAGATCGTAGGGCCTCCCTCACGGATCTTTCTAGCGTCTCTCTCCATAACACCGAGATCGGCACCAACGATCTCGGCGAGATCAGTCTTGTTCACAATCAGCAGGTCACTTTGTGTGATGCCAGGTCCACCCTTTCTAGGGATCTTGTCGCCACCGCTGACGTCGATAACGTAGATGATGAAGTCGGCCAATTCGCGGCTGTAGTTTGCTGCGAGGTTGTCACCTCCCGACTCAATGAGAAGCAGATCGGTGTCGAACTCGCGGTGCAAGTCTTCCAATGCAGCAAGATTCTGGGAAATATCCTCTCGGACAGCGGCGTGAGGGCAGCCACCAGTCTCAATGGCACGGATACGGGGAGGTGGGAGAGCCTTGTTGCGGGTAAGGAACTCTGCGTCTTCGCGGGTGAAGATGTCGTTTGTCACAGCTGCGAGAGAGTATTCCTTTCGAAGAGCGAGGGAGAGGGCGAGCATGAGAGCGGTCTTTCCGGATCCGACGGGACTTGTGGATGTTAGTTGAGTGCCATGAGCAATTGATGGAGTGATTGATTGTCTTACCCTCCAATACCGATGGTGAAGGCTCGCTCTGACCATTCTCGTCCCTCAACGATGGGCATCTCGCGACCTAGGAAGCTACCAGGTCCGTCGAGAATCTCATGGGAGTGGCCATGCTCCTGGGCATTGAAGCCATCATGAGAATGAGTCTGACCGTCGTGAGAGTGCGACATGATGAGTAGGTGTATGGTTAGTTATGTAAGAGTGTTTGAAGTCAATCGCGGGAATTGAAGAGGGGAAGCTTTTCGATAAGAGGTCGGGTTGTAAAGTTGCCCTTATCAGTTTGACAGGTCAAGCTTTGGACCAAGGGACCTGTATTGGTACTGGGTACCTACGTGGGGGAGGGGCAGCTGCTTGTGCGTAACCGGCCTGCGAGTCTGGATGGAAAGGTGGGACTTGGATCCAAAAACCTCCGGCTGCCGGCGGCGTTGGAGGCGCCCGGGAAAAGTGGAGTTTGACTTACACCAATTTCCAGGTACTTGGGAACATTAATTAATTCTCCTCTAGTACAATTACAACATATTTATTTATCAAGAAGACTTCGCTTGTCTGTCCTGATCGAGTAACCATTGCGATTGCTGTAATTGCCGCGTCTACCGCGTTGCCGTCGCTCATCATATTCCAGCCACTGTATCTTATTCAACGAGCTCATGACACCCTCTCTCTAGCACACCCTGGTTGACAAATTCATTACTCCCAAGACTACAGGGACTACAGGGTTACTCAGCCCGCAATACTATGCCGGACGCAATACTCCGTTGCTGATTTTTCTGATACCCGGCCGGATAGACCAGACCCCTGTCTTGATATGACGAAACAGTATATACAATGTTCACACGACTCCAGACGGTAACACAAAAGCAAAGAAAATGATCCTTCAAGCGGGCGGTTAATCGGATGGCGTTCCGAGCCGTACAAACACATGGTCTTGGAAATTCGGCCATGCAAGCCACTATAAAAGTCTCGACTCCGAACTGATCAGAAGAGAAGAGAGCTTTGTATCAGACCTGAACACTGCATACTCGCCACTAGTAAGCCCTGTAGATCGCTATTATACAGATGCAGCTTCGTGCATGCTGAGATCCCGCAATCTCTCTGTCTCTCAGAATAGTTGTGGCGTGTGAGACAACTACCGCCGTCGTCGTTGCGTTGTCCCTTGGTCTTGAAGAGTGGTCTGATCAGTCGCCTATGTCGAAGTTGTAACCAACAGGATATGAGAAGTGATAGATGCCATGGCTACCCGCTACTTTACGTGGGGTTTTCGCTTCTCCTGCGTGTAGTTATCATATTTTTGCGAGACCGATTTGCGATCACAACTCAGATTTACAATAAGGGCAATAGCAAGGCCTCTCGTCTGTCAGCAAATTCCATGCCAAACTCGGTAAGCAGCTGATCGCTATGATGACCCTGGTGCTTGCCCAACTTGGCAACAAACACCTGTTGAACAGCTCATATCATAGCTCTTAACAGTTACACAGCATCGACCTTGCCGATCGTGACACTACTATTACACTCAGCATTGACGGCCTAGGCGGCACAACAATAACGGACTGATCTTATACACTTACCGGGTGTGTTCTGACAACCCATGGCTGGCTGAAGTCAACCCACCTCTTCGACCTCGTACCTAGATCTAGGGTTCCAAGTACCGAGACTGCATGAGGCGGTGTCCAATCATCATGTCTGCCGGACATATCGCCATCTCCAAACCACACAACAGATCGCCTCTAACCTGAAACTACCTTGCATTCGAACTATTTATCGCTTGCATCATCGTATGATTCCCGCTCTAGCATATATCGACTTTACAACATGGAGTGAGACGCCCTATTCCTTGTCAATTTCGCCCGATCTTGGTTGAGCCCAGGATATTGAGTCTCAATAACCCCTGTAATTTCTGCATTCAAGTCGTATATCCTAATTGTCTCTTCTCTCATTGAGAGAACAATATCCCTTGTTTACTATAGTGACACGCCCTCTGATGCAACGGTTCCAATAGATTTGGGAAATATGATAGATCTCATCAGAACTCAACTGCAAGGTCAGATATGTAGGGGCTGATCTCGATATCTGCAAGTTTCTCAGCTTTTCACAAATCAATTCTGATTTCTCACCCGATGGAGCGGTGACCGAGTACAAGAAAGAAGGCTTTTGTAATTTCCGCCTTTGTAGTAGAATTATATATGGATTGAAGCCAGCCCCGAGATTTCGTTTCTTTACGGTTCAAACTTTGGTTTACAGACTTCCTCTATATTCACCACCTCGCCATTTTGGGCTCGAGACGTGACCTACTCTTGCACGTATTACCCCTTTCTGTAAACCATTCAGAGACCGCAAATCCTCTTAATTCCTAGCATATCACTTCGAATATCTCCAGAACATTATATCGCATAATTATCTACAATGGCTTCTGCTAGGTCCACCATTCAGACGATCACGGCGGGTAGCCCGAAGCAGTCAGTGAAGACAATCTGATAATTCCATTATATATAGTAACTAATAGCTTGTAACAGAGCTCAGCTACGTGCCGAGATGCTCGACCGGCACATCTATGATACCAGTTCTGTTGGGGAACGACTCTTTTGCACGGCCACAACCACTATGAATGAGGCAGAGAGTGCCGATAACATTGCTTCTGTTCCAACTAGACAACAGGTCTTGGAAGATCAGATTATCGAATTTGACTCGGTGATGGGTACCTCTTCCATTCGCAGCCGACTGTAAAATTATGGAAGAGTGCATGGGAGGTTGGGCGGAATGCACTTGGCACTCAATAATTACAGATCGGAACATGTACAATTGATTCAGACTTTCACTCCAACATAGTACTATCCAAGTGCACCATGCTCAATAGTTACTGCCAAGCTCTACTTTAATCGAGTGTTGCATTGTAATACGTTTACTTGATGATCCGTGACAGCCTATCATGGAGTCATGGAAACATTGCACAATTAAAGCCTATGTAGCCGCCTTCTGCCACACACCAAACCCCCAGGCCGGCTTACTCCGCACTTATCTCTGGCGGCTAGGACAATAAAGCCAAAGATCCATGTACCGGTTCATTCGCCGGTTCTCCGCCGGGGTGGGCCCACTTTTCCCGAATCACACGGAAGATGGGAGGGTATCCACTCTTCGGCGGCCGATACGCTCAGTCGGCTGGTTCAGGGGCTTTAGGCGCCCGTTTTTGTGTTTTGTCGCCTTAAATGAGGCTCCTCTGCCTTTAGATTCCCACAAAGCCAGCTCTCCCTATGAGGGGTTTTGAGTGTTCATTCCCCAGGCCGATCCGGAGCTGACTTGAGAACCCGGGACACCGGAGCTCCATGCCTATAAAAGTTGGCACTCTCCTTCCGGAATTACATTTAGAAAACCCCTCGTATGAAAATAAATCTACCGCTCTCTTCGTCTTCTTTCTTCGATCCATGCATGGCGCCTCCAAACTCCTTTTAAATCCCCAATCGTACATACTAGTTGCTTAAATAGCCTACATGTACAGCCCTGCCACTACCTACCATCCCATCTCCTGCTGTTTTGAATCGTACAGACGAGTAAATCATGTCTTTTGAAGATACTATTTCATCATTGGATGCTGAGAAAGGTCATGAAGGGTAAGTGGGCTCGAAATGGCACCCCCGGCTACGAACTAACTCGTATCCAGACACCCTGATACAACCATTATGCTTAACCGATATGTCTATGACACTTCTTCTCTCCAAGATCGCCTCTTTCAGCTTCAACTATATGAGCATGGACCCTCTTCTCACACAGCTTCTGCCGGTCCTGTGACTGGCGTGGCGCAGCAAAACACAACTGCGGACCAGAGCAGACTATGAACGATCTCTCACATACCGATGGCAAAGGATATTAATACTGTTGCCTCTTTTTTTGACCTCTCTTTCCTCTTCTCTCGTTCATGGTTTACATCTGACGAACGCCCCTCAATCGGCTCCGACTGGTTGTAGTAATAGTTATAGTCCTAGTATAATCACGTCGAGTGAAGGTTTGGATATACTGTATCCCTCATTCACTCGTTTATATTACACAATCCATCTCATCTCTTGTACTGTATTCTCGTGATATGCATGTTTAACATCTCGTGTTAGCTCTTAACACGCAACTTAGCTTACCGTCGCAAATCAAATCATGCTCCCGGTCCATAGGGGGAATGACGTCTGGCTCAGTTACTGCCGCGATTTGGTACTCTCGTCAGGCCATATTAAAGTACGTAAAGAGGAAAAAGGCATCGTCAGTATGGTCCTAGCTCTCTTGGAGCAAATCGGATGTCTCCCTATTCCGATAACCTGCAAATGTCAGATATGGACATAGCCTCATACTGATACAGCAGTAAGGTAGCGGTGGGCTTTCTTTCGTGTTTGGAAGAGGAAATTCTCCAGGGAGACAATGATCTGAGACGTCAGCAGCCACTTATGAGCGAAATGTAGGGAGGAAAGGCATGCGCGGAATTACAGAAGCGGAATATCAACCAGGATAACACCGGGTTCCCAAGGCTGTGTCATTCAGCCTGAGAACTTCACTTTTCTCGTCTGTACATCAGAATCTATCATATATGAGTGCTCACCGCCACGAGAGTTGGGGAACTGGGTGGCCTCAAACAGGGCCGAGACTGATTCTTTGCGGACGAGGCTGAGCAGATGGGTTTAGTAGCGCCTCATCGAGACAGACAAAGTCCTCTATCTTCCCTCTTTCCTCTGCCCCAACAAGGCTTAACGCAAAACTGTCAATTTAATTAAGCGAAAGCCTATGTAAGTCGTGCAGCATCGAGTCTCGCATTGTCCGATCGGAAGTGTATGCAGCCTCCCACCCACGTGTGATGCAATGCGCCCTCCCGGAACTGATATTTCATCATCAAGCCCTACAAAGGGAATGTTGCCTAAAGATATTGAAGTTCACCGCTTTTCAAAAGTCTTCAGCAGACGAAAATGTAGATGCGGGTGTGTTGTGGCTCATTGGCTCACGGCTGTTGGTTGTGTCTTGTCTTGTAACACAAAGTACTCGGAAACTTTTACTCGATGAAGGTCCTTAACGCGGGGACCTTGTCTTGTTCCCAAAAGGGGAGGTACAACAGAGTAACCAGGTTCCTGGTCACACACCCAACACATGTCTCTACTAGTCTACATGTGTTCTGCATACGTCAAAGGGGATCTTTATCTTGGTGCTGTAAGTAGACATCACCGCCTTTTAGCAACTACAGACCGAGTTTCTCAATCTTGATTCTGTTCTGTCTGAGGGCTGCACTTTTGGCCTTGAAGATCTTTTTTTGCATCACCGGTCAAGTTGGGCTGTGTTTTGAAATGCGGGCGTATTGTTGCCCGGCAGCTTAGGTGGTGGGTGTAGTTGCGTTGTTGCGTTGAGGCCTTCGTGAAAACCATTTCTATCAGAATGGCCACTCATTTAGTCCAGGCTTCAATTACCAGTAACTCATATATAAATCAGCAAAGTTTTCTCTCTTGTAACAAGTTATTCATCTATCTCAATCATGATTCTCTTGCGACACAGCCCTTAGTTATCAGACCTGATATGGAGCAAAGTTGAAGCTCGACAACTATTGCATTACTGTTTTCTCAGTTCTCCTACCACACTCTTTACATCGCTTTCATAGTATACGTCTCTGTATCCAAACTTACTTACACCACCTTACCTTCATCATGCCGTCCAACTCGAGTCAGACTCCCACCGTTGCTACGGGAGGAGCCGCACAGTAAGGTGACACTCTGCCTTATAGCTTGCCACAAGGCTAATAGCTTCCCAGAACACAAACAGGCAGCTCTATGCTGGCCTCTTACATCTATGACACGTCTTCAGTTACGGATCGCCTTTTTATTAGAGCCATGATAGAAGATGATCAGTCGTCAAAGAAGGAGGCTGATCAGTCGGAGCCGAAAGGCTCGAAGCTATAAGTTATTCCTCTCGAGAGATCAAGCAGTGTATATACCCGGTGGCTACATTCAGTTCAGAGGGTTTTGTTTCGTTGCAAGTATATATACATATCAATAAGATGTATAGAAAACCTCGACCATACCACCCTAGGTGGGTAACAGAAGAAGTATCCTCTAGGGCTTAGGCTACTACAATAAAGTAATCTAAATGCTTACCTAAATTGCTCTAAGATGGCTAAATAATTTCATCTCTTGTGCTCATAACGGTCAATTCTTCTGACACCCTGCGGCACCCCCTGTTGAGTGCGTAGAGACGAACGACCAAGTTAACCAGTGGCCAACGGCCGTTCAGGATACGGCAAGCGTTGCGATTTTGCCTTGTTCTCCGCCGCTAGTTGTTAGCCTCTCTATCACATTCGTTCCTTTGACTCCGTAGAGTGACCCCTGAGTAATTCTACCTCGTCCGGTCTGACGGTTGAGAACCATACCCCATAGCCTGGCATATGCGCAAAGAGAGCAAACAGTCGATACAATGAAGAGACAGGAAAGTGCGTCTATTTTACGCCTCATGATGTACATTGTTGCACAGATATAATTACACGTTATTCGTACCACTCGTGGCACATCATCCACTATCCAACCCTCAGCCATGCATCGTCTACTATTTTCATTTATTGAGTTGGAGGCGTTGTCGTTGATGAAGGTAATGAAGCATCTGTAGCCGCAACCTCTGACACGCCAGCCTTCTTGAGAGCAGCGTCCTTGCGCTGCGCAATAATAGCACCAAGCTTCTCCAACATCTCCTCGCTGAGCTCGGGTTCGCCCTCCTCGGCACGCTTCTCGCGCTGCATCTCGTGGAACTCCTGCAAAGGAGTCTGCATGGACTTGATAGACTCTAGACGGGCCTGCTTTGTCATGGCCTCGGCCTCCTTCTGTTGCACGTACCAATCCTCGTGACGTGTTCGGAACTTGGAGAACTTGTTTCGGAGTTCGTCGATAATGGTCTCTGGCATAGGTGGGGATAGAAGGTTGTAGTAGAAAGTTCGTTCCTCGGCATCCGCTCGGATAGTGTCGCCCTCGAAGGTTTCCGCTTTGGGGACTTGCACCTCGGGCCAAGGAATGACGACGTTGATTCCTGGGACAATTCGATCCCACTTGTATCCGTGCTCCCATCTGTCGAGTGTCATATTAGGGGACTTCATGTTTGGTGGAATAGCCTTGAGCTCGTGGATGACAACGTCTCTTGTTGTGCCGGTTTCGGGGTTGGTGATAGGATAGACGAGGCGGATAGCATCGATGGCGAGAGGCATGGGCTGAGAGCGGGCGTCGTTTCCAAACATACCCGAATTGATAGCCTACAATCATTAGCTTTTATCTAGCCCTCAGATACCTGTCATTCTTACCCGGTGATGTGTCTCAAGAGTAACAAGCCCCGCCTGAATGTTGATCGACCTGATGCGATCGATCTTGCCCTTGTCAGGACCATCCATGATAACCACTCGGTCAGAAACGGCCAGGTTGAGCTGGTTGACACCGCCAGCCCAGGCACATCTCTTCCTTAGAATTTCCGGTCGAGGGCTGTAAAGACCGTAGTTGGACCAATCCGTTCGTACACCTTCATTGAACATGCCATAACCGTTGAATCCCAAATCACGCTTGGGAGCGATAGGACCCAACTCCCAATCCTCCTGTCGAGCACGGCGCGCATCCTGAAGATTCTGACGGACCTCAGAAACAGCCGCTCGGATGGCCTGTCGGTTTCGAAGTTTGTAGTTCGTCTGTTCGCTTTTGGCGGCCTTTGTGGCTCGTTTGCCAGCCTGGCGCTGGGCCTGAGCGACCCGCTTGGCGAGCTTCTGCATGGCGGAGAAAGAGCTGCGGGGATTTATCGAGGGAATTCGCAGGCTCTAGCGGTTCATTGAGCGGATTGAAGCTGTCAACGCCGAGTTGTCGCTTTGGGCGTGACGATAATTCGTTGTGGAGTGGATGATTGAGCTGGAAATTCTCGACCATCGAACGGAACTAGCCGCAGTAGTGGGGTGCGTGTACTTGATGCGCACTGTCCCCCGCACTATGCTCATGATAGCCTCATGTCGTTCCCTTTTAAGAACCATGATGAGTATCAACGAACTCTTTCCGTAAGTAGGAAACATGGTCTTATAGCTTATCTTTTGCAGTAGCTATCATTATAGTCTCATAGACTCTATGATCTTGAGTATGATCAAAATCAAATGACTTGTCTAATCTGATTTAGAAGCAGTGCTGTTTGAAGGAATCCATGTGTATCGATCTTACTGAGTTTCCTTCAGTCTCAAAATCTCTTAATAAGAGCCTAGATTAAGATACTTCAATCATGCTAACACTCGGCCGACTCATAACTTTCCATCTGAAACTGCAGCCAAGTGCAACACATGAACAAACGCTGTAACAAACCACATATAATAAATGGAGCAGATATTATCCGAATGATAACATGATAAGGGAGTCAGAATGGCTTCTAATTGGCCATCCAATATGCATTCCTCCAGGCAGGATATATCATAAGATCACATGCTATATCGCAGCGTCCAAAGTCCCGTTCTTGTTGAGGCCTCTGAAGATGAACTGTCAGGACTATGGAATCAGCACTTGTTCGTTAGTGAAGGAATGCACATGCATGAAGACTCATCCCCTATATGCCTATCACGACTATCTCACATCATTCAGGTGGCGATTGATGAATACGTGATCCAGTCAACGCTTATCCGTATGAACAACTCAGGGTCACTCAGGGTTCACATCGTCACTGGACCTTTCACTAGGCATTCAGGGGAGGTTGGATGAAAGTCCTACGCTTTTGGGGCAGCGTAGGACTTTTCCGTCCGCTACGAGCTCTCTGACTGGACGCTCCGTGTTCTTAGACCTTTGGCTTGGGCAAGCGGAGGCGGGATGGCACAGCACGGAGCTCCGCCATGCATTGCATGACGGACCAGGGGTGGGAAGCTTGTGCCAGCTTCACTTTGCATGGACTATATTCTGAAGACAACGTTATTGATGACGCGGAAGTTTGATGAGGGAGACTTTGAGATGAAGTTACAGAGAAGAAAGGGCATTGTTCATATTCTAAATGTAACTCATCAAAGATCACTTGTCATCAACATCAAACGAACATGCTCAAACCGCAGTCATAATCTGTTGGCAATAACCGCCAGATCCTAGCCGGAAATCTCCCAAAGGAAGACCTCCTCAATCTCCTATGGAATTTGTTCCCAATGCCTGGCCTGGCCTAGAAAAGCTAATTCGCGATCACGGGGTTTCGGCTGGTTGTTGTTTATTAGTTTCGTCTTGTCCAAATGAGCCACGGTTTCAGCCTCGAGCTATGTAGCCTAAAGCGTTCCATCGTGTATGGATGAGATGATACAACTTAAGTAGCTAACTTCAGTTAAAGCCAACAGCGACAGTTGTGTACAGCCAGGCTCTGTTTGGTGGGCCAAGAATGAGTGTGCACGTCAGACCGATAGAAACAGTGCACAACGTGATGGCTAGGTATGGATGATGATGGCGTTTAGCGGTGGTGATAGTCCAACGGCTGACTGTAGTGATAGGCAAGGAGTCAAAGTCTTTGTAGAGAATCCATGACAGCATATGCTGTTCTTTCTCACTCAAGTGATAGATTGTTTCAATGTCCATTATCCATTGACTAACAGTCCTCTCAATTAAATGAAAAAGGCTCTACAAACGACAAGGCCCGTTACCCTTGACCCTTGATATTCTCCGTCATCCAAGCCCAGTGACTGGTTCATTTTAAGTGTCGATATAGGCAGGCCCTTATCTCATCTCGTCATCATTATCGCTGGTACTGCTCACTTACTCTTTCCGAACCGTTTCAGACTCACGTAAATGGACGACGACGCAACACGACGCAACCTTTGAGGTCAGAGAAAGCAACAAAACAACCTGTTATGCAGAGACCTAAATGGAAGCAACTGCAGATGAGCTGCCACTGGGAGTTTCCATGGCGGAGCACTCTCGGTAAAATAATATGGGTCAGGTAATTCCCCCTCCAGGGAAGTAGCCCAGCCCGCCCTGGAAGGCTTGCAATGCGCACCGCCCACACACTGTGCGAAGACTCCACTAATCATTCACTGAATAGGGGACGGTGTTAGCGGTTGTTGCCACCCACCGGCCACCAGCCAGGGCCACGGGGCGCCGTTGGCTGCCTCAGGAAGGACAGGCGTGGACCCTTTTTTCCGCGTAATGTGACAAGAGGTACCGTTCGTGTGGTAATATCGGTGAAAGAGTACATGCAAAGTTGACGGTCCAGGGGAACACGGGCATTCATCATCATCAAAGAGCCCCAGCAGCTCGCAGCCCCAGCAACAGAGACGTTCAAACATGGAACAAAAGCTCACAGCCTGCCAGGGCCTGACTGACAAACCCAGTTGTAAACATTGTCAGGGCTGTTTTGTTTTGTTGCTTTTTAATTCTTGGATCCAACAAAGATTCAGGAGGCTTATCGTTTAACGGTACTGCAATTGACTCACCGTTCACTTCATTAGACTCAAAGGATATGGGACAAAAGAGACAAACGATGCACATCGAAAGGGACTCAATGGATTAATCAATGGTGTCGGTACAGTCTAGGCCGGGCATATTCTGATTGAGAACCAGCCATAAGCCCGGCTATTTTCAGCTGCTATTGTCCACTAAGTGTCTATCAAAACACAGTGCGACTTCTAAACGCCTGGCCGGCTTTCATCATCCTCAACAACCCTGCCTAAACCCCAGCACCTGTGACCTCTGACACCTGGTACCTGATTCCCAGTGCATTTCGCATCTAACTCAGAGGTACCTTTTGTCATGTCGACCTGCCCTGGCTGCCTGTTGTCCTGTGCTTGCCCGTTGTCCTTTCCAGCCAGTCCTGTCCAGTAGCTCTTCGGGTCCTGGAAAAAAAAAACCAAGCCCAAGCCTATTTCACCCAAAACCAGAGACCCCCTTCTGCTCTCTGTCCTGTCTCTCTTGCCTTGCCGCGTCCACTCTCCTCTTTCTCTCTCGCTATCCCATCCCCATCGACCCGCAGCCGCCGCTCTCCGCGAAACTCACAACCTGCACCATCCATCTCCCAAGCTCAACCTCAAGCTCAAGCTCGCAATCTACGCCAGCAAATTCGTCCATTTCTCTCAACTTCTTCACCCAAAAACACATCTAATCCATAACCATGGCTGAGATTCGCCGAAAGCTCGTCATTGTCGGCGATGGTGCTTGTGGTAAAACCTGTTTGTTGATGTGAGTTGGCCTTCTTTCACGACAAGACACGACACCAACGTCTCGTCCCCATCGCCCATCACCGTATTATTCCTGTCCATCACCGCGTCGGCTCTACCCGATGCCTCGGCCAGTTCAAGTCTACACCAGGAAATCAATGCGATAGTTGTTCCTGGCTTCTTGTTTGGTTGAGCGCTTCGCATTGTTAGACGCAATCATCTTTATCATCATCGTGATAGATGCAGACGCCCCTTGCTTCACCTCACCATGTTATGTCGCCATCTTCATCGATCATCGCCATCATTCTCCTTAAACAAGCCATCAACTGGTCGCTAATCAATCAAATAGTGTTTTCTCCAAGGGCACTTTCCCCGAGGTAAGCATTGACTCGACACCGTTGATGTCTTTCAGCCATCGCACCGCCACGCGGCTTAACTAAAGACGCTTATCTCTGGCGAGAAAGAATCACAACGAACCTTTTACTAATAATTTCACCTTCAGGTCTACGTCCCCACCGTTTTCGAGAACTACGTCGCCGATGTCGAGGTTGACGGCAAGCACGTCGAGCTCGCCCTATGGGATACTGCTGGCCAGGAGGATTATGACCGTCTTCGACCTCTTTCTTACCCCGACTCCCACGTTATCCTGATCTGCTTCGCTGTTGACTCTCCCGACTCCCTCGACAACGTCCAGGAGAAGGTTCGTTCGACACCAATCACCAAATGGCTTCATGATGGATGCCATCTATAAATACAGCTTTGCTGACACGTGCTCTTTTACAGTGGATCTCTGAGGTTCTGCACTTCTGCCAAGGTCTCCCTATCATCCTCGTCGGCTGCAAGAAGGATTTGCGATACGACCAGAAGATCATCGAGGAGCTCCGAAAGACCAGCCAGAAGCCCGTTTCCCCTGAGGAGGTACGATTTCCGCCCAAGCAAAACGTCCATTTTAGGTTCACCGGACTTGATTGGTCACTTGCTACACCTCATGTCAATACATGCTAACAAACATCAACAGGGTGAGGAGATCCGCAAGAAGATCGCCGCCTACAAGTACCTTGAGTGCTCAGCCAAGACCAACGAGGGCGTCCGTGAAGTATTCGAGCACGCTACTCGCGCTGCTCTGCTCTCACGAAGCACCCGTGGCAAGTCCCACAAGAAGTGTCTTGTTCTGTAAAGGGCCCATCGAAGCCCTCTGAACGCAGCCCACGCACACGTATCGTGGACCCTGCGTTATAATCCTTGTCGTCACAGTTCAACCTCAACTTGGCCCTCGGTAGCTCGGATGAAACGGGCTCGTGGCAGCCAAGAAGGCCAAATTTGTCGGCATGCATCGGTTTTCTCGGAATCTGGAGTTTGATATCGTCTCGCTCATGTCTGGTCCATCGGCCTACGCGCCGGCCCTTCTCGCTGGATTGATGGTTTTCTGGTCGGCGGAGCCCATGGTTTCTTGGACCTTCTGAATCTCGCAGGGGGGTTTGCTATTACCGACAGATACCTCATCTATTTTATTATCACCACTGGCAGGCGAGCGGGACCTCTGTTTTATGTATGTGCTTGTCACGCGCGGGGAGGTGGGCCAGGTGTCTTTTTTTGTTGGGGCCATTGAGGAGGAGGAGTGACTCTCGTTCCTTGCTCTCCTGCCCAGTCTGTCAGTTGCAGGCTGATGGACGAGGAATTACTTGGGAGATGTTACAGGAGGCCAGGAGAGGCTTCGTGGACTGGTTACGGCGAGAGCGTTTGCGTCTGCTTGTGTGTGGATATGGGGTCCGGCTGGGGAAACCAAGTCGGATCGGGCCATAAATCTTTTCGTTTTTTCTCTTGGAGCCTCGAGACCGTTACTTAGACCATGGAGATGGGACATCTATTGCGTAGGGCCTGCCTGTTTAATCTCTTGATTTTTTGTATATTCTGCTTACTTCCTCTGATGTGACTTGACTGTATACTAACACTTGGAAAATGTGACTGCAGTTGTATTAAGCATATCGAGATACATCATACAGGCTGCGAGGTTGCACAGTTGATCACTAGCTACCAGATGCTTGCCTCCAGGGGTTATCACTCCAACTTGTACGGTGTAGAGAACAAACAGCCTAAAAGTCAAGTCTAAGCTGACATGGTCTAACTCGTTCATTCCGTCCCTTACTCTAAGGCCAAGCTTCTTCCTGATGTCTGAGGACTGTCTAGCTGCTTATCCAGTCTGTCTTGGTCCTGTACCTGTTGACACTTCTTATCAAAGACAACCTATCCACGTGCCAGTGCATAGTCATGTGGCACCCATCCCATGCTAGACCCTCTGATCGACGCCAAAGCCCATTTCGGTAGTTGTGATACGAGTGATGCAATCCCGTCAATCAGCCACGGAGCATGGGATTGTAAATACATCAGCTTGAGGTGAGTTGGCCTGGTCGAGACAGTTCACGCCAAGCGACATCATTCACGGACTAGTTGCGATGCTTGGAGCAGATATTTTGAGATATGTATCAGTCTTGTTTCCTTATAGTAGTAGAACTTAAGGTTGAACAGTAGCGAATGTAATCTCTGCTGCACAATATCAAAGGTCAAACTTCCAGTATCAACCGCCGCCCAAACAAAAAGAGTGACGCTTCAAAGAGCGGCCTCATCACGACATCCGCCCAAACCGCAACCACGCTCCCTTAACACCGGTATCTCATATCTCAACTCGTCTCGTCATATCATCGTGAATCCTCTTCCTTGGAAGTTTAGACGGGGCAGTGCTAGGGCAAGTCAGCATGATGTAGGTGAGGAGAAGGAGGAGTGCTAAAACGTACAGCACCGCAGCTACCGCAAGTCTTGCCAGCGCCGTCGATGGCGGCGTTGCACTTGGGGCAGGTGTTGTCGTGGTAGTTAACAAGAGGCTCCATCTTGACTGTGGTTATCGAGAAGTGTTTAGACGTTTGAGGTTGTGGTTGATGTTGATGTTTGAGTAAACTAGATCACTAGAAAAAGAGGAAAGGAAAGAGGGGAAAGGAAGGAAGTCAAATTATATATCTACCCATACTACCTACGGATACGGATACAGTCAGTATCCATCAAACTCCAAACAAATCATCCTTCCCTCACACGAGATTTACGTAGCTACGGTTCCTCAAAGCGGGGTTGGGTTGGCGTCAAACGCAAATAGCGGGCTGTTGCTTTGTTTTACCCCCTCATGCGATTCGTCCATGTGTGTGACACCCCCCATCTTGGATATGATGCTTCACCTAGGCTTTGAACGCAGTGCAGCTTAGGTCAGGTCCACCTGCTGTGAGGTACCGCATGGCGCGCTTATTCGCTCCATGCGAACTTGAAGGGTCCTATCCTGGTGAGATGGGTATGGGTGGGGAATGGGAAGGATCTTGTGAGAAACAGCTCATTGTGCAGGCATTACTTTGAGAGTAAAAAGTATAGAAGAAGGCAATGTTAAGAAGATTCGACCTATGATCATATTCTCTAGTCACAAATGAGCAGCCTGTCTTGTGGTGCGGTATCACAGCTTCACTTCAAATCACTATAACCAAGTTCAACATGTGCTTCATTCATGTGTTATCAAGAAACGTCAAAAGTCTATATTTCAGACACCGTGTATCACGCCACGCCAACAACTCCTAGCATACAAATCTAAAGTGCGTGTGTACGCGCAAGTACCTGGGTTTTCTTTGACATGTCTTACTCAAATGTGTAACTAGATTACCACCCGCCTTTTATACATGATCGATTCTTCCTCGCAGCCGCATATGTTTTGCGTCGCCACTTACTATCTTACACGTCTGCTATTCCAAGAAGTGTCTATATCTCTTAATGCTTCGTTAGGCATGCTATAATGGTATGAATAAAGGTAAAAAGGTGAAGCAGTTCTTGGCCTATGCACATTGCTGTGGTCCATCTTTGCCTGCGAAAGTGTGTTAGTACGAGGCTGCGCTATCCAAAGACCCGGTGGTCTGTGTCTCGAGCAGATCTGGGTAACTTACTGTTGACCATCTTTTGTACCGCCTGGATCACACTAATGACCATGACGACCATGCCAAATGCCACCACTGCACCAGCCATGTACGTCCGCCAGCTCCGTGTCGTCAACTTGATGTAGCACAATGGAGGCAGGATATATGCCATAGCCACTGCACTCGTCGCTCCCACGAGTTCAAACACAGCGCCGAGATCGCATGTCACCAGACTCAGCACAAGAGCTGCCACAACGAGACTCGTGCTGAAAAGGAGGTGACGGTTCATGTTGAAGGGCTCGTCAGGGAAGAAGTATGTCAACATTACCTCACGACAAACAAAGGCTTCGAGCGGAAGCGTGGTGAGCATGTTGAGTCCAAAGCAAAGACGCGCAATGTTGACCATGGTGTTGTCAGCAGGGAAGTTGTTGAGAACGTTACCCAGAGTCTTATCGCCAAACGTGAGGAAACCACCCAAGGCCAAGACGAGACAAAACACCATTGATACACCAGTCGAGTAATGCGTAACACGAGAGAAATTGTCAATAGTGGGTGTTTTCAGAGATCCGTAGATGAGGAGCGAATTGTGATGGCAGACGAAAGCTGTGGAAACCAGTAAGCCATATTGCAAGCTCAGGGATGCAAGTGTAGTGACATACCAAATGAGATGACACCAATGGCCTGAAAGAATCCGCCATTGAAAAGAAGGAGTGACGGGCTGAAAGAGCCTCGTTCTGATGCAGGAGTCATGATGCCTTGCACCAGAATGGTGCAGACAATAACTACCATGCCAACAAGCGCAAACGTACTCGCCTTTGCCAGCTACACATATGCCGTTAGTTCGTTTGCTCGAACAAGAGCGCATGTATGCGATCTAGTTTATGATTCTCACCTTCGAGATATCCCTGTAAAGGGTTAAAGGGTAGCCAATACCGAGCACAAACACCGCAATCGCAACTTGTCGATTTGCCAGAAGCCCTATCACAGGCACTTCCGACAAGTTCGGCCACACAGCAACTAGCACATGAGGTATCGTATCGCCAACAATAACGCCATATGCGACCATTCCTCCAAACGCGAATACCCACTGCGCAATACTGATAGCGATCAATCCCGACTGTCCAAAGCAATGCTCAACGGTCCCTTGGAAGTGACTCGTCCCACTGAGCTTGCTATTGATGACAATAAGACAGATGGTCCAGTCGACTACCACTGTAAGGCCTACCAGTAGTAGAATGCCGCCGACAAGACCAGCCTGGCGCACGGCGTAGGGCTGGCCGATGATACCCGCGCCAATGATGGAATTGGCCATGTTCATGAAGGCTGACTTGAGTCCTGACTTGGGACGGTTCATTTCGTGCTCTGCTTGTTCGGAAGGATCGCCCATTGAGTTCGCGAGGGCCACGCTTGGTGCTTCGATGTTTGTTAGGAGGGGCGTACGATGCGCCCGCGCCGGACTCGTCGCCTCTTCGATGTCGAAATATGCGTCGTCCGAAGACCGTCTCTCGTCGTCTCTGAATCCACCAAAGGATTGTCCATTGCTGACTCCCACGATCTCGGGTGTAAGGTCGAAGCGCACGCGGCCTGGTGTTCGAGGCTGGCCATTCCCATCAGATTCGGTCTTGCCTGAAGCCTTCCCCAAATCTGCGCTCGTGCTTCCACTACCACTGCCGCTGTGCTCATCGTTGCCTATGCCAAAATAGTCGTCATCGTAGTCGGGTCCGTGGCTCAAAAGACCGCGGTCTTCGCCATGCGGGTTTGGGGAGCCATTGTTCCTGGCGTGCGTCATTGTCGAAGGGGAGCAGCAACGAGATATTGCCTGCACATTTTCTCCCCAGGAGAAGACTTATTATTCGATTCGGCCGTAGGTATACGTGGAAAAAAAGACTATTATATGGTCAAGATACAAAAAATGAAGGGTAAACGATCGACTGTCGAATCAAAAGGATAGAATATCTGGTGTTTGTTGTAAGTTGTAAGAGGTTCTATCTCCTTGTAATAGGATCTTAGCTTAAGGATGGTTGTCTGTCCTTCCCCCGGATAAGCAAGGATAGAGGGGATTAGCGTCAGAGTACAGCATGATAGGCGCTGGGATTGGTGCAACTGCCCTGGGCCCCTTGTGAAATCTGGTCCTTGGTTCTGAAATCGCACGCTAGTTGCTTATGCAGGGGCACGGATCATTCCATTCAGCAACCTACACCAGGCTCAGAAGAGATGTGAATAGAGAATGGACATCTATGGAAAACATCTGTTAGATCTCTAGCTTTACTAGAGTTGCTTCTTTCGATTTTCTAATGATCAGGATATAACAGCCACCAGCTTGTTGTGAGCCGCTATAAACTCAGAGATTCTCACAGAGCAAATTTCATCGAAAATAGGGGTCCAATTTACAGTCTCCTTTCCAACGGCCAGGGACCGATCAAAATTCTGGAAACTTTCCATACGAGTCAACTAGCAACAGACCGACCTGCCGGATATGTCTTTGGTTGATTTATAACAGATTCTTGGCATTTCTTTGAGTCCATCCAACATTTCTATTGAGTCTGATGGTCTATCTATGAGAATATTTCAGATGGCTTTATGTGCCATTTGTTGTGTCCCGACAAGTTCTCCCTCCCTTCAATCGGGTATATCTGTGTTCATCCTCTTTCCCTCACATGCTCAGTGAGCTTTCCTTGTCCATATATGCGGCTTTCCATGCTATATGAAGCTCTCAGTATGTATATGCGCATCTCTTCGCGCGTCTAAAGATTGTATCCGGGGTATTAAAAAGAATGTAATGCCGCTCATCCAACTCTTTCTAAGCCAGGAGGGCGAAAAATGGTACTATACAGAAAATGAATGTGAAACGGGCTTGTGATAGTAGCCCCGTGGGTGCCGACGAGTCTTGTGTCTCGCTCGCCTGTGTTGAGTCGGCTGTGGCAGTGCCGGTTGAGACCGATTCCTTGCCGAGACCCATGTCCGGAACTGCGGTCGCCGTTGACTCAGAGTTTGTGGTGATACCCGTCTCTTCGCTGTCGTCAGATGTTTGAGTTGGCTTGTTGGAAGTCTTTGTCTTTGACGAAGAGCTGGATGCTTCTTCAGAGTCATCAGAGCTGTTGTTGATAGCAGTGGTAGCAAAGCCGATTCGACGCTCGTCTGCATCGAAAACAGCGTAGACGTTCTTAAGGAATGTGTCACCAATCAGCCATGCGTCTTTGACGACCTCAAAACCGTATAGGTTACTAGCACACTTTCCCTCCTTGTTTGGAGGAGAAACCCAGTCCTTATGCGAGATAACGTAGTCAACTCCGGAGAACTTGATAGTCATGTTGCCTGTGCTGTCGCAAGGAACATGATAGGTCATACCATCCTTACTCTCAGCTCCTGGGATAAGAGCATGGACCTTCTTCGCATTGGCCGGTGAGCCGAACATGAACGAGGTTCCGGTGTCGATGTAGCTGCGCATGCCTCCAACACCTGCCTGCTCGCCATTGAATCCCATGTCGTCCATCTCGATAGCCCAGTCGTCCTCTTTACCGATGGATGTGTATGAGATCTTGCCGGTGTACTTGTCAGGGTTGGGTGAGCCAAAGCTGATCTCGCCTTCGTTGGTACCATCATCTGCACGGTTCAGAGCGACGGCGAACATGCTCTTGTCGACTTTCTTAGACTCGTCCAAAGCGTTGAGGAAGCTTCCACTGGATCCCTTGTTTATCGCAAGACCAAGAATACCGTCAAAGGCGAAGTTGAGAAACTGGTCCGATGTCGTGTGCGTCAGGCCAAACTGATAGCTGATGTCCATGCCAGCCACGGTGATCGTATCGTTGACCCAGTTACCAGAAACCTTTCCGGAGCCGTATGCGATGTTGAAGGATTTACCTGTCTCCTCGAGTGTGTCAGAGTCGTCGACGCCGAATGTGTTGTGCATCGAACATGCTTTGCTGGTACAAGAAGTGCCCATAACCCAACTTGAACCAGCACCGGTGTCGATAAGCATGTACATTGGCTTCTTCTCTGACCCGACTCCCACCTCGATAAAGTACGAGTAGTCGGTACCATCCTGGTTGACGCCCTGAGTATGTTCCTTGGTCGATTCCGTCGCTTCCATGACATTGTACTCGTTCTTGCGCTTAGCTAACACACTGGTAGCTGGGACGGTTCCTCCTGTATACTTTGCGATTAAACGTGCTGCTTCGTGGGCTGCTCTCTCTGATATCGGTTGGGTGGACTGTAGTAAATGGTTAGTATAACGATGCCTCGGGGCATTTCGCATAACAAACCTTGGGTGTTCTCTGCTTGATGCCCATACGGACACTATCGCTGTTTCCTGCGCCCTGCGACCTTCGCCCCACGCTCTCTTGTCCTATGGGCACATCGAGACGCCAACTCGGAGTGAACGGATAGAATGCATTGACTGATGAGGCGAAAGCCAATTGTGCAAGCAGTGATCCTGGACGCATCTTGAAGCTGTATTGAAATCAGAACAATGAAGTTCTTGTTGTTGTAGACTGTATCTGAAGTTGGAAGTGGTTGATATAGCCGCGAAATGGCTTGAATCGAGCAGAGATGGAGGCTGATTCGGTGCTAATTGGAACAGCTCGTCACAGCTTTGTCTCAAACGCGTCTGATCAATGAAGACAGAGCGAGCTGGAAAGGATAGTAATGAAGACGAGGCGAGGCCTCTGAAGCCCAAGTTGGCTGGGGTGTATTAAGAATTAGGATTTATGAGCCCAGCATTGGAAACAAACCGACACAGTAATGATGTCGAGTTGGAGCACACAAGCGAAGACACACAAAAGAAGCCGAACAATGGAAGTGGCTTGGTTACTGAGACCAATTCCCGAGTCTCTCTTTTTGGAACAGGGCGTTTCTTTGAAGGGCTGGGGTTGAGCTCGAGGATCGATATTGGAGGGAGCACGACAAAGAGGAACAAAGAGAGAGGAAACACAAACGACGAGAATGAAACGAAACAGAAAAGGAAGGGACGACGATCGAAGAGGGAGAGGAAAGGATTATTACGAATTAAGGCAAAGCAATACAGGTACAGTATTAAAGAGAGGCAGCATATGTGGAGGTGAGGGAGTGAAAGTCGGGAAGTGGTGGGTATGTGCTGCAGAAGGTATGGGGAGAGTGGAGAGAGGTCGAGTCCAGGGGGGATTACGGTTACTTGATGCAGCTGTACCTTGACCTCTTCCTCTCGATCAAGAGAAAGGATCCCCCGTTTAGGCAGGCCAGTGGGTAAACTAGCGAAGTTACGAGTTGTCAAAATAGATAAATCATTTAAGAGTTGCCAATATAGAGTTGCATTTATGTCACCTACAAGGACTCTCAAAACTCTCCATCTTTATCTCATCTCCAAGACCAGGCTCTAGACCCTAGAGCTAGGCTTGAACAAGGCTCTAATTGGTTATCTCATATCTTGGCTCGATGATCATCTGCACCTAGTCGATACCTGCCGATCTGGTTTTCATTTCACCATCTCTTGGACTTGGTCTTTGACTTGGACTGAATCAGATGTCAAGCATATGCCCAAAACTGACTCTTCGGAGCTTCAGAATAAACAAAGGAACGCCCTCCGAGTTGGAGGCAATAGACGTGCAGTAGAACGATGCATCTTTGCTCATCACTGGACGCCTATCTTTGTTAGGGTCAGGGGTCATCGGCTTCTGAATGGGCCATCAGTCTTAGCCGCTTTGATGGGACCTCCAACTGTGGAGATTATGTACAAGCTCCCATGTCAAGGTCAAGGCAAGTCAAAGCCAAGTCAAGTCAAGGATATCGGCCCAAGATAATGCTTGTCTGTTCTGCCGTGTACTTCTTTCTACTTTGAGCACTACACACATGATAGCGACGTTGCTTTCAACCGATGCAAGATGCCGCTTTCAGTCCATCACTTCTCTACCTTTTACCCCTGAAACGATAAGATGGACGAATGCGTTTAGGTTAAGGTAGGCCCCGAGATCTGCATGGTGGCACACGAAAGGTGCTGCAAAGCAACGTGGAGCAAGCGTTAAAAACAAGCTTCAGCGGTTGATTCAGGCGTCTTCAACTGTGGGTGGTGCAAACGATACACGCGTTCAGTGGGAACTATCACTAGCTGCATATTGTGGCTTACTATCGAATCCCTTGCTTGAAACATTTGACTTTCAGTATTGATCTTCAATAGTGAAGAAGAGCAAGGAGGGATAGTCACATCATCTGAACTTGTTTCAAGCCTTGCAAGAGCACGACCATTATGCTAACATCAAGCTTAATTATAAACTTTGAACAACTGGTAGAGCCATTGCAACAACGAGCAAAGACCATTCCATTTCGATTGTCACATTGATACTATCACATGAAGTCAAATGCCCTGGCGTCAAACATCACATGCAGTCAGATTGCCATTACCATCGGACATCCCCTAGGCTTGCATCTCAGTCTCAATGTCATTGGCTCCAAGGGTTCTGTTCCTTCCACTGACTCGATAAAACTCTAGCGTTTCTTACGCGTCAAAACATCCCGCAGCGCCACTTTATCCTCTGAAACCCCTGACTACTGCCGTGAGCCTCATAACTGTCAGCTCACTCCAGTTTGTATTCTAGAGCTCTTTTGGTACGAGGCTTTTGACACTCTGGCTTGAGAATTGAATCACTGCACTGTGTTCTTGTACTCACCAGTCCCTTGATTCGAGGGTTCGTATTCAGGCACGTAGAGATTGACTAGTGGCTCTTGAACATTGATACAGGAATACTTTCACCTCTTGTACCTCTACCTATACATCCAAGCTCAAAATATTGCTCCTTCAGTCTCAGGTTCCTTCCTTCTGTCAATATTGATTATGCAAAATCATGTCGTGTCCCAATAATATACATTCTAAGATCCAATTCAAGTTTTATATATAGGTCTTGTCATAGCGTACGCATAAACAGGATATAACCAGGCCTATCCCTGATCCTGGAAACATATCTTCCGCAACATTGCAATACTTAGGACTCTTCGTCTTTAACGAATTCGAATCGATGACCTATGTTCCATAGAGGAACTCGCTGTCCAAACAACCGAGCTCGCTAGAGCATCTCATCCTGCTAGGTCTGCACTCCACGCATCTGGATCGCTGCCGGTCATAATCTCAGATAGATTGCTTGTCCGACACAATGGATCGTACCTCACCGCATGCGGCTCAAATGACTTCATACCCAGTCCTGGCAGCTCCATTATCTATCTAGCAGCTATGGGTTTCCTAGCCCGCTGATGAAACAACTGCGGCGAGCAGTCAATGCCTAATCTTAACCCCGGCAAGATACAGCACTATCAGGTCGGGTCACGTCGATCAGAAGTAGAGCTCAATTTCCGTGGATATTACCTCTGTTATCAATGGGTATCTTAAGCTGTGATAGGTCACTGAACGTAGCGATGTTCAATTATAAACTAATTGCTCAGGTAGCGGCAGATCGTCATTTAGACATATAACTAGAAGTTGTCGCTGAAATGAAAGTGGTCTGAGCATCCCATCTATCGCCAGACGATATCGTCTGTTATTTCCAATGTCTATTCCCATGTTTCGCAGTCCATATACCCGAGCGACGGCCGTGAGGCAACCAACGGGTTAGAGTCTTGTTCTTGGGAGGACAAGACCACAACCTCACTTCGCTGTAATCCCACTTGTAACCTCTAGCCACTGTGTCGCTCTTTCAAGTGTGCGCTTTCCAGATTCATCCTCAGCAGCGTTATCCAATAATCCTCTTCGAACGTTCTCAAACTCCTCCATGTCGGCAGTACCAGCTCCCGATGCCGCGATATATCGAAGGAAATACCACACAGACTCATTGCGCCACTTGAAAGAGCATACAAGCTTCAATGTTTCGCGAAATACAGCCGATGTCTCAGAAGGACGCTTATCGAGCAAGAATATCAGGAACTGCCAGCCTGATATGTCATTGTGATGTGCGAAGCACCACTTTTGCGTTGACCCAACCATTCGGGACAGAGCTTCTTCTGCCTTCGACGACGGTAAGATAAACGCGTTGGTCAGGTCTCTCGCGTGACACCAAGCGTAGTAATTTCGAGGATGTCGTTCGCCGGATACCATGATGATGCTTGAGATATCATCTTCCACTGGAACCTCAATATCGTGAAGACGATACTGTTCCATCAGCCATCGGCGATGGTTCCATAATGTTGGCGATTTGGTATGTCGATGAAGCCGACTGGTTAGTAAACTATCGAGCAAGTGTTTCTCAGAACGTAGGATGTCCTCGACATCTTTGTCCTCCAACTTGGTCATGATAAGCCTCTTTCTTGTATTGGCAGCGGTCAAATGTTCAGGATCCATCAACAGCATGACTGCTGTTGACCTCAAGATGTCATCTCTCGACACATTCCCATTATCTGCAAGGAATTGCTTGTGAAGTTTCTGTGCCACAATAGATGCTTGAACTATGCGAAGCTTGGGTACAGCAACCGCGTTTTCGTCTCGCAACACTGTCGAGCTAGGATCCAGAATATGACTTTTACCCAGTAACTCTATTTCCAAAAGCTGATCTGAAGACTCGATGAGAACATCAGAAATATCGAGGAAAATTCTCTGGTGGTCACCATGCTTGAGAGCTTCTTTCACACTCTTGTCAAGTGCTCGTGACATTGGATCATTTGGGTAAGGAAGTAACGAATATGAAGATGATTTGTATAGGGTAAGTGCGATGCAGCGGACGTGGTGTGGAGGGGTTTGGATGGAGCTCCATGCATGTGTCGGGGCTATGACATGGCTTGACCACGTTTGACAGAACCACCAAAACTAACATCACCATCAACTTAACCTTGATCTCGACCCTCACGAGCTCAAGTTGGCGCCGCACAAAACACCCATAGAGTGTGAAAAGCCTTTCCGACTTTGAACTGCGCAGTCTTCGATCCGCAACCATGGCTTCCCTTATGCTCAGCATCTTCGTTGTCGAAGTTATCGTCAACCTCGTCAACACCATTGGAGCCACCGCAATCAACAATTTGGTGCGTCACTTATCGCCTAAGCCATACTCTCAGGCCACACTTGCTAACTGAAAAAGCTCTGGAACCTGGTCAACTTCCTCCCCGTGCCAACCGCAAAGGCTGCTGGAGAGCAGCGAAAGCTCCAAGCCGATTACCTGAAGGTCCGACGAGACCTAAATGCCACGAGTTCCCAAGATGAATTCGCCAAGTGGGCAAAGCTTCGCCGCCAGCACGACAAGCTCCTCGATCAGCTGGAGAAGACTAGTACGTTTCGCTTGTCGTACCATAGCAAGGAGAAGGAGACAGCTAACACATATCCTCTACAGAGAAAACCACCGAAGCGTCACGATCCAACTTCGACAAAGTCCTCACCGTTGTCCGCATCGTCGTTACCCGCGCGCCGCAATACTTCCTGCCCTTCTGGTTCGCTACTCAGCCTATGTTCTGGCTGCCTTACGGCTGGTTCCCTTACTGGGCGGAATGGATCTTGTCTTTCCCTCGTGCCCCCATCGGAAGTGTCAGCATTGCCTCGTGGCAGCTTGCCTGCACAGGAGTCATTGCTCTTCTCAGCGACTTGATTGTTGGTACTGCTGGACTACTTCTCAACGCAAAGCAGGCCAAGGAGGCACCTGTGGCCGCTGAGAAGGTCGCCGCGGAGGAGAAGAAGAAGTCATAAGACAAACAGCGCTTCTAGATAGATAGATAGCTTATTCGCACATAATAAAGGCATGCATGCAAAGCATTGATTTTACAAATAAAAAACTTGACTACGATTTGGGATGTATCTCTTCGAAATTTGACGCAAAGTTCTTCATTGCCGAAGCTGAGACTTTGTAACACGACAGAGAATAACCCTTGGCAGGGTATTTGGGGCTTGATCTAGGCTGCTTTTTGACTCTGGCGACCATGAAGAGATCGCGAAAGCTTCGAAAGCGCCAAACAGTACACGCGAGGTGTTTCTGAATCGGTATCACGGGAGAGAATGAAGGGAACGCTGTGAATAACGGCGCGAGGGCCATAGTATTGCGCTACTGAGCTATAGTTGGAATCGTGGATGTTTTGTAAAGACTGAGGAAAGAATGATTGTGTTGTTGTGATTGTGAGTTGAAGAAAGAAAGAAAAATCAACGAGAAGATAAAAAAATTGTCGGTTTTACGTTGGAAAAAGAGGACGGCCCCACCAAAGTTCTCAAGGCCCCCCACATTGGCCGAGGACACTCATTCTTTGTTGACGAAAGTCTTGGCGCCACCTTTGCCTTATCGATATTGGTTCCTGGACTGACGTCGTGTCATTGTCATTCAGCCTCGTGTCTCGACTTGTTACGACCGTGTTCAACCTGGTCCTCAATCAATTTCACTATTTCACCATCAAAGACCGCTTGGCCATATTGAGTCGATACTGGCCATCATGGCGATTCCTTGGGACTCGTAAGTTGATTTAATCCTTGTGTACATCCATGTTCACATACTCTATTCTCACCGGCGGCCACTTATACTCAAACTCTCTGTACAACTGCTAACCTTATAACCCAGTCTTCGTTCCCTCGTCATCTTCTTCGGACCCATAATCATACCGAAGGCTATATCATACTACCGATCAGTTAAGAATAATCCTCACGGTCGCAATGCACCAATAGTACCCGTCCCGCCTCGCGTTGGCGTTGCGCTCGCGCTTCTGGCTTTCTTCGTAGTCGGCTACCTCGTCCAGACGCTCCCGCCCTTCGCACCCGAGAATCTCTTCCTTGCGACGCAAAGCCGTATCCAGATCCCCGTCGATGTTCTCTTCAACCGAGTCGCTGTTGGGAGACCCGATAATGTTCTCACAAAGCAGGACGAGGCTCTAAGGGGCCGATTTGTCAACTTGGAGAGTCGATTGCTCTACTTGCAGTTTGGTCCCGATGTGTTGGCCAACTGCCCGTTCTGTACCTCGGAGGAACCAAAGACATTCTTCAACTATGCTCTCCCACAACTCCTGTGGCCTCACATCGCCAATCTCTTCGTCGTCGCATTCGTCACAAGCCCTACTTTCACAGGTCGAGCTGGCGCACAGTGGCGACCAAAGGCCACGATGGCTGCTGCTGTCATCGCAGCTCTCGATATTTACTTTGTCAACTCTTACAACTACCAGGCCAATGCGCGCGCTCTTCGCCTGTCGGAAGTCGACTTCTTCTACTGGACTGCTCGTATTGCACGCCTGGTAACTCTTGCTGGCTTTGACGCTGTCCTTGGCTGGCTTCTATATCTGTCTGCCACGAACCGCGCATTTGTTGAGCCACCGTCGCCTGTTGAGCGCATTGAGGCAACTGGTCGTGCCTTGATGGTCGTCAAGAGTAAGCTCAGCGCATTGGGCATTGTCAAGAACACAGCCCTACGCGACGAAGATCTTCGATCGCGCAGCCATGCGTATTGGAGTCACGAAGTCCGCCTCATGGGCGAGGTCATGGAGGAGCGTGAGGTTGTAGAGGGAGTCAATGATGCGCTGAGTAATCGTATTGACGTTGGCAGCATTACAAGAGACGCCGAAGGCTATGCACAGAATGTATTGCAGAACTTGCATGCAGAAACAGCACATGATGGTTGAAATCCTCTCCATCCTGCTGCGTATTCCCAACCCTTCTTTCAAAAGAGCTATTCATACAAAGAGGTCTATGACCGTCAAATTTATCTTCCATTACCTTGAAAAACGTATCTCGTTCTCTCTCTTGTAACAATGTCCAGTGAAATAATCTCCCTACTAACCCCCTGAAACATGCACCGTGTTCATTCCTCACATGTCCGTTTAGTTTAATTGCCACATCAAAACTCCATATTCAACATTAACTCTTCGACTCTGGCTTTGTGGACTCTGGCCTCACTGGCCCTGTGGCTGCACTGCTTGTGCTGCCCTTACGACTTGGCGTCTCTAGAGCACCCTCTTGTGCGCTACGCTCCAAGAAGTTTGCCCAGAGTTCTGATAACGACTCCTTATCCTTTGCAGACGATGTGTCCGCAAATAGATCGGCATTGAGGGAAGGCGAGCTTGGTGTGCGGTTGAAAGGTGAAATCGGTAGGCGTAAATTGTTCGATGTGCCTGGACGGGCAAGACCAGCTTGCTCTCGCTGCTCGTCGGTCCAATTTAAGTAGCCAGCCATGACTTGGAGGACCTGGAAACGCTTGGCGTCACCACGGTCGAGGGTGAGGAAGTGGAGGAGATGGTTAGTGACAATTTGTCTTTTCATGGTCAGTGAGATTTTATAACCGGATATGGAGAAACAAACCTGTCTACATTGTCCTCTGGCTTGGTCTTCTTCAAGTATCGTAGTGCTTTGGTCAAGTGGTCATTCAGCACGATGGCTTCATGTCTCAACTTGCCAATTAGGAGATTCTTCTCCTTGACTTCCTTCTCGTAAGGTGCTGTTCGCTCAAGCTCTTGCGTCAGAGTCTGCTTGGCAGTCTCGGCTTCAGTAGCGCGAGCGTCAGCTTCCTGGACTTGCTTCTTGAGGCCTTGGATCTGTGCCTCTGTGGTCTCGACCATATCACGAAGCTCCTTTTTGCGGGCATCTTGGATCTCGCGGAGAGCGTTCTGCAGGTTCTCGATGAGGGTCGCCTGGCTATCTCTATCCGCAGTAGCACTCTCGTAGTTTTGTCGTAGCATGGTGACCTGCTCCTCCAATTCCGAGACTTTGTCGACCAAGCTCTCCTTAATGGAGCGCTCCTCCATGGCGATAACTTCCCATTCACCCATGGCGTTGGCGGTCGTCTCCATCTCCGACTTTAGGTGTTGAACATGTCGAAGTAGTTCTTCCTTCTCCTTGCTCCAGTTCTGTGCCGATAGGTTGTTTCGACTTCTAAGTGTGTTGAGTTCCCGGGTCGCATCTTGCAGTTCTTCCTTTAATTTGGCAACATCACCACCGGATGATGCTGCACTATTCCTAAGCTCCTCGTTCTCTGCTTCGAGCTCTTCTATACGCTCTTTGCTTTCCTCGAGATCCGCCTTATCGCGCTTGAATCTATCGCTCAGTGTTTGCTTGATCTTCTCGACACGGCCAAGAAGAGTCTGGTATTCCTCCTCGGCGTTCTCTTTGGCGGCATTGCTCTCTTCCAGGTCGCTCTTGAGCTGTGTGACTTCATTGCTATGCGTCTCTTGTATGGTTTCGAGCTGCTTCCGTAGCTGTTCGACCTCGGCCCGCAAGGCCTCTCGTTCCTGACTCATGGCCTCTAGCTTGGCAGAGGTATCTGAATTGTTGGTCTTTTCTTTTTCGCCATCAACTGGAGGGGGTGTGAGCCCGTTGCTCTTGTCCTGGGGCTCTACGGCATGCCCGTTGCTTTGAACTGTGGTGCTTTCGTTTACGTCTTCGACTTCGACTTCTGCATCAACTGGCGTCTCCTAAAATGGCGATACATGTCAGCGCGCGCGCAATTGCATGATTTGGGAAGCGTCATGGCTACGTACGGGCTGAGTGGGTGTCTCGGGTTCGTCTTCGAGGGCGTCTTTATCTGAACCCTGTTGAGGCTCAGAAGTACCAGTTTGCTCCTCGGAAGCCTTGTTCTTGTTGGCGTTCTTCTTCTTATTGTTCTTCTTCTTTTTGGACGACCCTGCACGAGCGGGAAGCGAGGCCCCATGGTTAGGACACGTTCTCGACTCTCCATTTCCACCTCAATTGCAGGGGTAGGGATTGCACGCACCTGAATTCGTCGCCTGGGTCGGGTTCGTTGTAACAGCGGAAGACATGGTGAGCTTCGAATGCGCCAGTCACGAGCATTCAGAAGTTCAATGTCGTGCAGATATAGTATTCTTAGCGCCGGGGTTGCTTTTACGCGATAATGGATGCAGGATCTAGAGTAGGCCAGGTCGGGTACGTGTCAGTATGTACATTACAGTACAGAGTGGCCTCCCTGGTGTTGGTGTTAGGTCAACGGGACGGGAGGGATACCTCTAGAATTCCAGGGCACCACGTCAGCTGGGGCATTGGTGGGATTTAGTGGATGTCAGTACCTGGAGCTCCCTGGAGCTGGCGACGTTTCAACGGGTGCGGCGTCATCCCAACAAGTCGGGTCCGAAACTACCGGCCGGCTACTACTGTAGCATTTTGTCAGTTATAAATAATACCTATCGACCTGCTCTTTTGAACATTTGAGGCTTTCTTTTACTGCTTAAAAGGTCAGAAAGACTGGTCGAATGATATTCTGTTGGTATTGTGAAACCGTATTCGCTGATACAGAGATGGTGCCAAGATGCAATTTCCTCTAAGTTAATTCTCCATGAGTCTTACTCCAAAGGGCCGTTAAATTTCCTTTGGCTTCTTGGGCTACATATATGCCTACCTATTGTAGTCTGGCCTGGCTCAAAAGAACCTGCCTCTCAAACTGCCATTGTAATATATCTTTGGTATGCCATACATCTCATATGGCTACCGCTTAGACCAAAAGCCGGTAACATGGGCCTGTGTTTGCAAACTCTTTGGGGCTACTACGAGAAAGCATCTCAATATTGAAAAATTGAAGTCCAACTAGTACCGCATGATGTTGGTTGATTTGGCAGATTCATGTAAGTTTCAAACAACACGAACAACTCATTGTAGCGTATAGCTATTTCTCCACAGTGAAGTGACTTAGGCCCGTTACAGGTTTGTATCCTTCCCATTTAAGATATTTAAGACACAATAGAATAGTCAATTTCCATTGACCAACGATAGATAAATCCGGGTTGATAGCGAGAATAAAGTCGGTTTGCTCAAGCTGTAGGTTAACTTGAGTAAATTTGGCTTAGTCATGTTGGAAGTGGATCCTCGCGATGTTCTTTTTTTCTTTATCACGTCCGCGCTTTCAACCTCTTTTTTTCTTCTTCACATATTTTTCATCTTCGCCATCACACTTTTGAAATTACCATTGTTCACCGTGGCATTTTCACAATCAAGCGCGAAGTAGACCAGATATCGCCTTTCATAATCCCGTTGCTTGCTCTTTTATTTTCTATGAGTGCTATGGGTTCGCTTATGTGCGTACATATCATTGTGAAACTTTGCTCGTTTTGTAGATAGAATTGCCAATGCATGCATGCATGCAACATAGCACGTGACACTGAATGATGGATGTCCAATTTGCATTCATTTCATTATGGATCTCTTTTGAACTATATCTATGCCGCTTTAAACGCCGAAAACCCGTTGAATTGAACAATCCTGTACCCGATCAAGCTTTTGTCTTGCGGCCCTTGCCTCCTTTTGTCGCCTTGCCCTTGACAGCCTTACCCTTGGGCTTGGTCACAACCTCGGTCTTCTCAACGACCTCCTCGACGACCTCAGCGGGCTCCTCGACCTTAGTCTCCTCAATCTTGGCCTCCTCTTCCTTCTCGGCGGGTGCAGACTCGATGGCCTTGGTCTCGGTCTCACCGTTCTCGATAGCAGCAACAGGGGCAGGGACATCCTTCATCTCAGGAGCGTCGAAGTCGTAACCGATCTCCTTGAGCTTAGCAGCTCTCTTAGCGCGCTTGGAGTTCTCCTTTTCCACCTTGTTCGCCCATGCAGACTCGGTCAAAGGCTTCTTGAGCTGATTACCAGCCATCTTGTTCCAGGGGACCGCCTTGAATCGTCGGTTGGCGTTCTTGAACATATCCTCGTGAATCTGGTCCTTAGGAATGACTCGGCACTTGAGAATGTGACCGAACAGAAGGTAGTTGTCCATAGTCTTAGCAACGATCTCGGCAGTGGAGGCCTCGGCGAACTTGACGAAGGCGTAGTGCTTGCTGGCACCGGTCTTCTTGTTTCGCGAAAGTCGCAGCGCAACAATGGGACCGAATTGCTCGAAGTACTGTCTCATCTGCTGCTCGTAGAAACCGTGGGGAACGCGACCGATGTAGATAACGCCAGTGTCCTCGTTGGAGGCCTTGGCAGCCTTCTCAACAGCCTTGGAGACCTTGGGAATCTTGCCAACATCCTGTCCATCCTTGTAGCTGGCGTCGCCCTCGGTGATGTCCTCGTCGCCGGAATCGAGCTCATCCACGATCGCCTGGACCTCCTTGCCCTCCTCAGCCTCTGACTCGGACTCATCGGGGATATCAAGCGTGGTGGACTCCTCCTCGACAACCTTGACTTCCTCGACGGGCTTGCTCTTCTTGGACTTTTGCGCCGGCTTCTCGGCGGCCTTTGTTGTGACGGCAGTCTTCTTGATAGACTTCTGCTTCTTCAGCGACACAGGCGACGCATCCTCGGGGGCTAGAAAAGCTGTGTTAGCGACATGAATGAAACTGTCTTGTTGGTGTTGTATGCTTACCCTTTCGCTTAGGCTTGGCAGCTTTGGCAGCGCCATTGGGCTTCTGGATGTCAGAAGCAGCTATAAATAATTAGCGCATGAAGTTTGCCTGGGTTTGAAAGTACTTACACTTTCTCTTTCTCAATTCTGGTGCCATTATGTCTGATATGGTTGTCTTGATGCTAGATACGCAAAAGCTGGACTCCCGCAGAAAAAGATGCGTGGGCCATAAAAAAATTGGGATTCTGCCATATCTAATTTGGGCGGTGAAGGACTTTGTCCATTATCGGTTTATCGTAGTGGGGGTTGGGGTCCCTTCAGTGGCTTGTCCCACTAAAAAGTGCCTGGAGCTGCTGAAGCTTACATGGAACCAACGACTGGCGATAGTTTATGGCAAGAGCAGCCCCAGGCAACGTTGGACACTTCACTTTACATTCTGAACACCTACTTTGAGCTGTGGAGGAAACGCCTTATATCCAAAACTTCACAACTAAGCAAGGAGTTACTCATCTTGGTTGACAATCACTTATCTCATCTCAACCATACTCTAAGCACACCGAATAGTCAGGGGGTTACCACTTTAATCCTTTGAGCTTTACAGATATCAACATCTGAGCCCAAGATGTCAAAAAAGCAAGAGAACCTCACTCATGAGGAGATGTGGGATGACTCCGCCCTCATAGATTCTTGGAATGAGGCTTTGCAAGAGTACAAAGTGAGTATGCCTATGGATTTACCACGAACATTCACTGACGGACCTTTGACAGAAATATCACAGCATACACGCCAAAGGTGGAAGTTTACGAGATCTGGAATCTCAAAACCAGTAAGCAGAATACTTGTGATAAAATCTTGAAGACAGCCTGCTCACGTATGAACTAGGGTTGAAGCAGAGCCAGAACCTGAACAGCCTCAAACAACAGAAACACAAGAGAACGTTTTGATCTCAGAAAGAACCGAGGAAAATAAGGTACGCATCCTTGCCAACGGCCTAATCTATCCGAGCCTCATCCGGTCTTTGGATCTCATCACTTCCGTACGGCTAACCATCTTTGCAGATCCCTTCATCACGGAACGAGTCTAAGGAACCGGCACCGTCTCAATCCCAAGGTGTCCCTGCCTTTCCGATACAGACCGTTCTAGGTTCTGGTAAGCCAAGCTTTTTGAACTGCCATCTGTTACACTGTTTGACTAACCAATCGCGATAGTTCAAGACGAAGGCCTTAAGAAACTCCTCATGTCTTGGTATTATGCAGGCTACTACACAGGCTTGTACGAAGGCCAGCAACAAGCTCAACAAAACCATGCTTCGTAAGCGAAGAAACAATGATATACTCGGATACCACCCTTGAAACACGGAAGAGCGGTAGCCATCTCTCAACGTGGCTGTGAAAGCCATGAGCTGGACATGGGTTCTCGGTCGGACAGCTGCCGTTGATGCGACGACGCAAGATTGATTGTCGTTTACTCGGGAGTATGTGCATGAATGAGCTTAGATGAAGGACTTGAAATGGAACATCGTGGAGAAATCTCCATAAACAAGTCACTGGATGCGATGTTAAAGGCATCTGTAAGTATATATCATATCACGGTATAATTACCATGAGTGAATGTTTGAGGTGATAGGACAACGCTAAGCACGGAGCAGGTCTCTATACATTAATAATACGACTCTGATACTGTGCCAAAGCTTGCTTGAGAGCTTAAGCAGCTTGATACTGAAAGGGAAATATTAACATATTTTCTGCCTTTCCCGTGACAGAACATGTGCATCTTGAAGCATAGACCACTGCCAGAGGGCAATAATACACATCTATTAACCACTTCATATCCACTCGACTATGCCCAGAACAAGACACGCGGCCGATGATGGCAGGCCAAGCTTCAAGAAACATAATCTCTCAAGGAACAAACTCCTCAACTGAATCATTGCCTAAGCGTTTGTGAAATGAAAAGGCCAGACGATGTCGATGAAACCTCGACGTTGACGATCAGTTGGTGAAACGAATGCTATACCGCTCAAACGGCGACTATAATATTTAATATCTTGGCTTTGGCCACCACCTCGTCGATAACGAAATAGCTTCATTTCTGGTATAGCAATAGCCTTAAGCGGCTGGTCCAACTGGCAGTATAGGACGGAGAGGAGCACTCCCGTTCTTGGCTCGTCGGACCTGTCTCTATGTGTAAGAGCTTGGGTCTCATCCCTAAAAACTTTACCCCTGCTGTTGGTTAGCAATACGACCCTATACAAGGCCTAATTAAGCATTTTTGCCCTATACTGGGTGCTGCGTAAGAAAACAACCCAATCATTATCTGTCGCATATAATTCGCTTGGCGCTGATGAGTAGCGAAATGGGGTAAAACTCCAAAACACCAAACGCGATCCGAGACGGATCTGTCACAGAAACGACCCCCCGCACCAGAAGTCGTTTCACAGGAAACCACAGCGCTATAGCGACCATGGTGATCGGATCTTGAGAAACCGAAGCGAATGCAGGGCTAGACTCTCAGCCTGAGAGTAGCAGTCGGCTTCTTCAGCGGCCGTGTTTCGAACATGTGTTTGAAGGCTTGTCTTTTCAAGGGGTCGCAGCAGCCTTTGACTGATGTACTATAATAAGAGCATGCTCGTTCCACGATAATCAATTCTCGTCTCATTCCCATATCTCATTCTCATTCAGTTCTCAATTGTTTCTTCGTGCTTCATTCTTTTTGCACCTAGATTTCCTTTCATTGAAGGCAGGCCCTCTTCATTATTCGAGTCCCTTTAATCAACTAAAACTAAAACCGATTCAATCTCTGGCAGATCATCTCTACCTATTTCCTTATACCATACCAGTTTAATACCCAGAACGACATCATGAAGACTTCAACTTTCGCCCTGGCCGCCTTTGCGCCTATGGTCTTTGCCGCCCGCTTCCATGAACGACGAACACATCCTGAGCCTGAGATGCCCGCAGCACCTGAGATGCCTGCCATGGAGCACCCTGTTGCTGCACCAGCTGCCCCAGCTGAGCACCCAGTAGCCGCTCCTGCTCCTCCTGCTGAGCATCCCGCACCTCCTGCTGAGGTCAAGCACCCTGCTGAGGTCGTCGAGGCTCCCGCCAAGATTGTCCACCCCGGTGTTACCAAGGAGTCCAAGACTGAGATCATCATCATCTGGCACAACGCTGGAGCTGGTGCCGAGACCACAACCGTCAACGAGAAGGTCACAGTTACTCAGACCATCACCAAGGGTGGAGAGGTTATCGAGACTAAGCCTGCTGAGGCTGCCCAGCACACTGTTACCGTTGGTGGCCCTGGAGGTCTTGTCTACCAGCCCGAAGAGCTCCACGATATCCCTATCGGTGACACTGTCGTCTTCGAGTTCCTCTCACAGAACCACACCGTCTCTCAGTCTGGCTTCGACACCCCTTGTGATGCTATGGAGGGCGGCATGGACTCTGGCTTCATGGCCAACCCCAACAACACTGTGTCTCCTCCCCCCCAGGTTGCTATGCAAGTCATGGTCGACACTCCTCTCTGGTTCTACTGCAAGCAGGGCAACCACTGTGGACAGGGCATGGTCTTCTCCATCAACCCCTCAGCTGAGAAGACCCATGCCAAGTTCAAGGAGATGGCCATCCAGCAGAAGGGTGACGGTAAGCTTGCTCCCATCCAGGGTGGCGAGCCTGCTCCTCCTGCCGCTTCCAAGCCTGCTGAGGCCGCACCACCCGCTGCTGCTCCTCCCGCTGGCACTGATGCTGCCGCCGCTCCTCCTGAGGCTACAGGAGTTGTTCCTGGCAAGGGCACTGTTGCTCCCGACGGCAGCTGTGTGTGCCACGTTTCTTGCGCCGCTGGTGCTTTCCCTGCCGCGGCCCAAGGCATCAACTCATTTGGTGGCATGGCTGGTAAGTTTGAACCATACAATCTTTACTCATTGTAACAAAGACTAACAATATACCAGGAGCTATGCCCTACAACCTTGGCGGTATTAGCTAAGTAACGACATGATAGACGAGGAGTGTTGATACCACGGAAGATGCTTAGTACTTGTTTGCGATGTGTTATTACTTGAATGTACCATTTATGGGTTTTAGACGGTACGGATTATTTCTTTGGGTAGCCTAGATGGCATTTGAAATCTTCACGGGTTTGAAGATCGGTATAGTTAGTTAATGGGACAAAACCTATGGGACGAAACTTAATTTTTGATCATGATCTTTAAATGTGTGCCTTTCATCTCGATAGTGTCAGAAGTGATTCGTTGTTAGGAGTTGACTGTTTTTCTGCATCGGGTTGAAGGAACTTTCGCATCTAGTGTAATATGAGCGAGGCAGTTCTCAAAGTGTAGTAGCAAATGGTGTCTGCACACCAATACTTCTGGTATTGTAGCTCGTCAACAAACCAAACAGTCTTCTCGGTATGAAATACCAAAGCGTCATCTCAACAACCAGCCATGTTTGTGGTTGTGATTATACACCAAGGGGAGCATACTCCTCAGCTTGCCGTTCCTGGTGATATGCACACGAATACTACGACAGAGTAACACATACCTGAGTTGCGGTAATTTGTTCCCAAGAGTAATCAGAAAATAGTTGACATTGCGCACGACATTGTAACCATTTGTCTGTGAGCCATGCAAGTCCTACACGTAGAGGTTAAGAGCGAAAGAAAGAGAGAAAGAGAAGGGACCCTAAAGCTGCGTATTTAGCCATCACGAGCAAACATCATCGCAAAGATGTATTCAAGAGGCTACCTATGTATATGGTAACTGTTTTTTTTTTTTGAAAGACAACCCAACCCATATTATTGCACCACTTCGCCTGTGCTACCCAAAAGTCGTTTCGTTTCGTCGCTGAAAAGAATATCTGATCCCGAACGTTCCCGCTTTGCCTCTGGCCCTTGTTTTCCATCTCTTGCAGCTGTGGTATTCCATACACGTAACTGATGATATTTTTTCTTCAAGCCAGAGTGGACAGTGTTCGTACATCATATCGCAGCATTTATTTCTTGGCCTCAGCGGCCTTGCGAGCCTCAGCTATAGATTATTGTGTCAGTATTCACTCGTCCAAGGACCAACGACCTGTTGGGACGTGGTTGTCGCATCATAGGGCTCGTTTTCGGGGTTTGGGTTTGGGTGTGGTTCGGACATACCAGCAGCCTGCTTCTGTCGCATGATATCAGCGTTGGACTCCTTAGCGTGCTGCATCTGGGTACCGCTCATGGTAGTCTTGGTCTTCTGTAGGTACGAAACAAGTCATGTTAGTTCATCCTCTGGTGCGCATGTCGACCTTGGGTGGGAGCGTTAATGGTAAGACTAACCGCATTGTTGTTCTTGAGGTTCTTCTCACGAGCCTTCTCACGCTGGTTGCCACGAGCCATGACGACGGTTTGAAGCAAGGTACTCTTACAAAGAAAAATCGAGAGACAGGGGTATTCGACCGTCAAACGTTCGTATTCGAGCAAGAGGTGAAGAAGAGGGAAAAGAGGAAAGGTCGCGACACAAGCGGCCAGACCGTCAGATAAACCTTAGGGGATGGGCCTGGAGGCTGTGCCCTTTCCGTTTTGGTGGAAGTCCTAGGCATGGAGCCAATCGGAGGGCAAAGTTTCAGGGAAACCTGAATGGCCTCGATTTGGGTCGATCGGTCGACACAGGGTAAGCAGCCATGACAGGTACTTTGTTTCTGGCTGAGGGTTTGGTGCAGACTCATGTACCCTGGCTAGACTGATCAACCCACTCAGCTCTCGCTTACGGAGAACCTCGCTTTACTGGTGGTAGTGTTACCAAGCATTTATTACGATGTTATACGGGTACGTAGACTTCACTGCACATTGTGATGCACACTTTGAGAGTACATCCAGAACAGGAATAAGTGACATACACAGGTTCGGTTTACTGGACAAGGGACGGTTAGGTTCATAGCCAACAAACATACTAAAATTACACATGATGTTGAAGGCTTTGCGGGTTGACTGGATACGCTTGAGGCACGAATCAATGAAGCATGATTATGCCGTTTTTAACTTGAACTGAAATTCAAAATAGACGCCTGGCAACAAGATTTAAAATTGTCTTTAACGTACCTAGGTTTACTCAATGCTCTTCGACGAAGCTGCGGCAATCCGTACACAAGCGCTTAACTAGCACGAGCCGATGTCTAAAATAGCATCGCGCCTATGATTCCAATCCTGGCGCTTCATCTCAGTCTAGGGCCTAAAATAAGCGACCAAGATATGCGAATACGAGAGTTTGGCTTGGTATTTTGGATAGTCGGGACGATTCAGCTTGATTGGAGAAAGCTAAGGACAGGATTAGTACCTGTAAATTGAGATAGGTAGATACTGAGGTAGGCACTATTTAGAACAGTGAACTGGAAGATCGGACGCAGCAACAGAGCATAGAGCACCCCACAATAGTAACAATTTTACAGGTCAATGAATTTGAATAGAAACTCTACGTATCGATGTCAAATCCCTGAGACATTTTATATCTGTCTAAGTGCAAGATACCGCTATTTGTCAGTTGGATAGACCTGCTGAATCAACTTCTGGAGTAGTCTCAGAAGGCCATGAAACAGGACCCGAAGCTACGATATTGGCTTACAATATATTGAGAATGATAACAACACATCAATGAAACTTGATGATATGATTCATCTTTTATTCATCTGTTCTTTTTCCTTTGTGAAGCGGACCTTAACCATGGGTCAAAACAGTAGACTACCTCTAGACCTCTTAGCGCTGCCCAAGGACGACTCCACTATAAATGCCCTGGCCCAGGTCTGAAACAACGTTTCGACACTGCACAACCAATCGTCCACCTTGTAAACCCCGGTCTCGCGAATGACTATATGCCAAACCACCAGCGATATCGCCCAAACTCCAGGAACACAGCGCTTGCGGATGAAATTGCACGGGTATCAGACTTAGGCGCTGCAATGGGTCCATTGGCCTGCAATGCTGCGACCTGTTGCTGCCCATCTCCTGGTTGCACTCTCCACTCGGATCAGGGAACCGCTGAAACGAGTCTGAATAGAGGCTCGCTCAAGGCCAAACATCACGGCCATGATACAGATACGCCAGCTCTGATCATGTTGAAGCCCGAGTGGAGCCCAACATCAGAGTCAATCGTTGACGCGATTCGATGCGGATGAGATCGAATCGTGAGTCGCTTCGCCTTGTGGTTGGCTCCTCGAGTGAGGAACAACCCTCAGCTTCTCTTGATTGCTTCGCTTTTCTTGATGGTGGTTGCAGGGATGGAGAAAAGTCTGTTCAACATGTCTGCTGCATCTCTGCATTGTCTCTTACAAATTGCCCTTTGTACTATACGGCAGTCTTTTCTCTTAAAGTCTGCCCTGGCCAACTGTTCAAGCGAACCCCTCTTCTATTCTCCCATTGTTCTCCATTCATTCAAAGCCTAACAATAATGGTGTTCAATCACCTTCATTGACACCCTTTATTCCTTCTGTCATTAATTCCCTTCTGTTACTACCTATTGTTCACTTATTGACTGTTCGGACCGGTTCCACAATCATACAACTTTCATTTGTGCTTCATCAACTCACTTACTTATATACCCTGAGCCACTCACTTGCACTTCGCCCTTTCACTGTCCGGTCATTTTCATATATCTACCCAGATCAACTCTCTACCCAAAGCAAGAGTACGCAGTAAGTTAAATATAGAAAAACTGCAACTATAGTCTCATTCTGACCCTTTCTCTCAGCTTCCTGCCTTTCGATCACTACTTTCGAATCCGAACCGAACTCTCTTTTACACCCAAAGACTCTATCTTACTATCCTAAACAACAACTTCTCCGATCATGTTCGGTGAAAAGATCCGCGGTCCTGGCATGATTGTGCTTCAGGTCATTCGCGTCCTCACAATTATCAGCCTTCTCACAGCCGCCGCCGCTTGTTGGATCCTCGTTATCAAGATCAACCGATCTGCAGGGTGGTTTTTCTTCGAAGCCTTGTCCTTGGTTCTCACAAGCTCCGCGACCATCTTCCTTATTATATCCGAATTACCTTTCTGCAAAGGTTACTTTCAGAAGAATTGGCCCGTCTTCTCCGATGCTCATGGCCTCACTTGGCTGGGTGCCGGTCTTCTTCTGATTGGATCCAATATCCTTGGAAAGCTCAACTCTCCTTACAACCGCGACGACAAGATCGGACTCCCCTTCTGGCGACTGATCTTGGCAGCCGGTATTCTAACTCTCACCTCTGGTGTGCTGAACATCATCTGCTCTATCATCTTCCGCGACCGCGATATCAACGCTCGCATGATTCGCGCCGATGGATCTCTAGCTCGAAGCCGAGACGACTCCAACTCTTTCGGCAAGGCACATTCCAACTACACCGCATCCTTCAACGATGAACAACCTAAGAAGACGTTCATGTCTTTCTTCTGGAAGAAGGATGACTCCAAGTCTGGCTCTCTGCGACGTGATATCAGCCAACCGATCAGCCGACCTCACATCAGCCACCCAATGACCAATGACCATGATGTTGAGCGAAACGCACCCGCCAACTACCATCATGATCGAGATGACGACTCCGAAATGGACCGCCGCAGCCCGATTGTACCTGAAGTTCGCCGGCCTGACACAGCTCTGCACCCCATGAACATGCGAAGACCTGCAAGTCCAAGCATGTATTCCGAGGCACGCATGTCCCGGTTCTAAGTCAGTTGCGAGGGGAAAAGGGGGACTTATCAGGGCGTTTAGTATGTGAAGGAAAACGGACAGAAAATTAAGCGGCGTTTAGGGGATAAGGAGTCAAATACCCAGAGGTCCTTGGAGGACCTATATTTACAACATTCTTTAAATTTTTCATAGCAAGCTCTTTCAATCGTTGCATTATGATCTCGACTACACTATGTACCCTATTTTCTTGTGATTTGTCTTGACCCTCTGTAGGATGTCGCCCTTCCCATGCAATGGCAGGACTTGGATCCGTCTTTGCAAGACTTCGCTTCTATTATTCAGGTGTCATTGGGTATTATATGGTCTGGATGCCAGCTATATCTGATATTTTGCAATTAGGTTGTGTAGAAATGTATCAAAATAGACCTTGGGCACTGTCACGCGAGTGACCAATATGCTTCAGAATAGAAACTTAAACACGAGAAACGTATTTAAAGGCCCACCCTCCCTATTACACAGAGCTCCGGTTCTTCTTTCATTTAATTTTCTCGCAGACTGGCCCTAGGTCATAATAAAAGAACCAAGAGTACAAAGGACGGATTGACAGTCCGAGAGTCAACAAATATTTACACATCAAAAGAAAGTCGTAGCAGCAAACAAAAATAGGTATTCATTTGTCACTATTGCCGGAGCAAGGAATATATGTAAAGAAAACCTTTTCCCTCTTGGAACCTGTCTCAAGATTTTGGATAATCGTTATCTTTCTTTATCTTTCGCGTTTGAGTCAAGACAATACTCGTTTAAGTGGAGCCTCAGGCATCCACCATCCTCCTTCCTGAGCTGACTCGACGGGGACTGTACTGTACCTACCTAGCCCGCGCCTGCCTCTCACCTAGCTTCGCCTAGCCTGTCCCAAACATCACCAATACCTTCGTTTCGCCTCACACGACCAGTTGCGCCTGTCTCCAACATTACAACCATGTCTGGAGACTCTGCTGAGGTGGCGGAGGATTACCGCCTTGCTTTGGAAGATCTTTCCGGCAATCTGCGCTTCGAGATTAGCAACCTGACTGTTATTGCTCGAGAGAATACTGAACATGCCCTAGCGATCGCGGAAGTTTTGCAGCAGCACATCCTCAAGGTAAGTGGTGATCCAGAGTCCTGTTCGAAAGGACGTATTCTTTCCTATTCTATACAATCGCTAATCCTCGTCACAGGCGGCTCCAAGCAAGAAACTCCCAGCTTTGTACGTACTAGACTCGATTGTCAAGAATGTTGGCACCCCATACACGCTCTACTTCGGTCGCAATCTCTTCAAAACATTTATGGAATCATACGCCGTAGTCGATCAGCCCGTGCGTCGTAAAATGGAGGAGATGCTTAGAACATGGAAGGAGCCTGTTCCTGGATCTATGGACAGCAGACCTGTGTTTTCTCACGAGTTGGTGCGACCTATTGAGAATGCGCTCTTGAAGGCACGAGCTGCAACAATGCCCCAAGCGGGAATGATGCCTGGGCGACCGCGATCTGCTGTGCCGCATCGTGACACCCCGACACCACCTGGAATGAGACTCCCACCAGGTCATCCAGCTCAACAATACACATCAAATGGAGGACAGTCATTGAGCAATGACATTCGGAATCTAATTGTTGCCACGCAGGCGGAAGCCTCGAGGAACCCCCATGACCCTGGTGTTCAGACTAGATTAAGAGCACTTCATGACTTGCAGGGCATTGTGAACAGCACTAGCTTGCCCCCGGATCAGCTTGAGCTCATTAAGAACAAAGTAACTGAACTTGCTGCTGTAAACATGATGGCGCCTCTGACCCAAAGGCCTGCGCCTACTCCTCCTGTGCCTGTTCAAGCACACTCTATCCCAATGCCTCCAGTGTCCGTAGCCCATCCTCAGCCCGCAGCCCCGGCTCCGGCGCAAGAAGGCGTGACGCTTGATGCGCTCTTGGGCAAGGGAGCGCTGGCAGCATTGATGGCAAGACAGTCGGCCACTCCTCAAAACTCGACACCCACTCCGCAGCCACCTCCTGTTCAACATGAACCACCAAGGCCGGCAATGCCTGCGATGTCTGCGATGCCAGCCATGAATATACCAGGTATGCCTATACCAACAATGTCAGCAACCCCGACCATGCCAGCATCATCCACACCGGTGCCACCACCAGCTGCAGCTTCCGCAGCGCCATGGAGTCTCCTTGATCAACTACGAAAGTCAGGCCTACTGCCACCTACACCTACGCCTGCACCTGCACCAGTACAGCAAGGCGGTATCAATGTAGCCGCTCTGAAGCAACCCTGTCAGTCTTCCTTGATCCGACAGCTACATAACGACTTGGGTCAGCCTTGCACTCAATGCGGCCGACGCTTCCGAGATGATGAGGCCGGGAAGAAGAAGAAGATTGCCCATATGGACTGGCATTTCCGTGTCCACCAACGAACCAACGAGGCCGAGAAACGAGGCATGCACCGGAGTTGGTACGTTGACCAAAGCGTAAGTACTAGTCCCAGCCCCGAATCGCCTATATTATAATTACTAACAAAAATGCAGGAGTGGCTAAAGTCAAGAGAGGTCATCGATGTTGACCACGTTCCAACGACTGAAGACGTTGCCGCGCAGGCCGTTAAAGCATCAGAAGCCGCCAAGCCCAAGTACATCCCCGTTCCTGACCCGTCTCGCGGTATCAACCTTGTTTGTCCAATTTGCCAGGATCGCTTTGAGAATAAATGGCTCGACACTGCACAGGAATGGGTATGGCTAGACACAGTTCTGGTCGGTAATCGAGCATATCATGCTTCATGTCACGCAGAAGCAACACGGGATCGCGAAAATACACCAGTGCTGGGTAAGAGGAAAGCCGAAACGAGTATCGCATCACCCAAAGTACGATCTCTCAAGACTTCATCTTAATAGGATTGGAAGTCAGTACATCATATACTATATCAACTTGGCGACAATCGGCGTTATGGAATTAGCATTTGATAGGAAGGGATGACGGCAGTTGCGCATTACATGGAGTTATGTCTCAGGGCTTTTTAGCATTTTTAGTCAGCCCAACTATTCAAAGTTGTCGCCTTGGTTTTTGATGAAAATAAACTATTCTTTTTGTGTTATATCTCTGAAATAATTCTTCGGTGTTGATGTTTGTTGTAAACCTGGTGAATGGAACCTAAGCTAACCAGTGAACTACCGGTTCTATGGAGCCGAGAGCGGGCCGTCGTTCCTGGATTGGTCCCCACGAATTCACTCTACGCGGACTTGGACCTGAACGCGTTCCAGCTGCGTTCCACTGTAATTTACTCCGTTGTCGACCTAACATTACTTCCTAGGGCGTAGTGAGGTACAGCTTTCAACTTCTGGCAGCCAGCTTCGATTCTGCAAATTATAACTTTGGAGTCAACCAACAACCACACGACACGACACGAATTGACAACCGCTGCCGGGGGTTGCAAAGCCAGTAAAGTTTACCCGTCATCATCCGGTCATCGGCCAAATTGCAGCGACCATGGCAGTTGACTGCCCAATCTGCAACAAGCCTGTAAAGCCGTCTGAGATCAACAACCACATCGACTCAGGATGCGAGAAATTCGTGATAGATAAGGAGAAGGATCCAACGCCGCCGCAGTCACAGACACCTCAAAGCAATTCGCAAAAACGAAACGCCTCGAATTTCTTTTCTACGCCCGCCCCGAAACGACAAGCTGCTTCTGAAAATCGAACAGCCACGCCGGTTAAGGAAGTTTTGCAGCCAATAGTAGGGAGAAAAAGAACATTTGAAGAGGGCCCGGGCGATAGACTCGGAGGGAGCACGAAAGACGCCGATGATGCTACGAATGGGGATGCTGTCAACGGAACGAGTGGCTGGGATAAAGCAACCGAGCAAGATGGAAGAGTGACCAAAAGGACAAAAACACAACGAGCCGCGCCCTTGGCTGAACGAATGCGACCACGAACCCTCGACGAAGTGTGCGGACAAGACCTTGTTGGGCCAACTGGCGTTCTACGATCCCTCATCGAGTCGAATCAAGTACCTTCAATGATCCTCTGGGGTGCTTCAGGGACAGGAAAGACTACAATAGCGCGCTGTATAGCACATATGGTTGGCAGTCGGTTCATTGAGCTCAATGCCACTAGTACAGGGGTCAGTGAATGCAAGAAGTTCTTCCAGGAGGCGACCAACGATCTTGCTCTTACTGGCCGCAAGACGATTATTTTTTGCGACGAGATCCATCGCTTCAACAAGGCCCAGCAGGATGTGTTTCTCAAGCCTGTCGAGGCCGGCACTGTGACTCTCATTGGTGCTACGACGGAAAACCCATCTTTCAAGGTAGCAAGCGCTCTGCTCTCACGTTGCCGTACATTCACGCTCCGATCTCTCACAACTGAGGATGTGGTACGCATTTTGCAGCGAGCGATCAAGGAGGAAGAGGCGGTATATCCATCAACACCACTTCTGGATGAAGCCATGGTCACATATCTTGCCCGTTTCGCTGATGGCGATGCTCGCACTGCCTTGAACCTCCTCGAATTGGCTCTTTCACTCACGAAACGCGATGGCATCACTCAAGAAGATATCAAGGCCGCTCTTACGAAGACCCTTGTATATGATCGCGCAGGAGACCAACACTACGACACCATTTCTGCCTTCCACAAGTCTGTACGAGGAAACGATGCCGACGCGGCACTCTACTATCTCGCCCGCATGCTTCAATCAGGCGAGGACCCTCTATTTATCGCCCGGCGCATGGTTGTCATTGCCTCTGAAGATGTCGGACTGGCAGACAACACCCTCCTACCTCTCGCAACAGCTACATATACAGCTACTCAACAAATTGGCATGCCCGAAGCCCGTATTCCTCTCGCACACTGCGCCCTCGCACTATGCAACGCGCCGAAGAGTACGAAAGCGTACCGCGCTCTCAACAACGCCTACGCAGCTCTTCGCGAGCCAGGTGTAGCCGGTCTACCTGTGCCTCTTCATCTGCGCAATGCGCCTACACGACTTATGCGTGATATGGGATATGGCGCTGAATACAAGTATCCACCAAACTACCGCGACGGACGAGTGAAACAGACGTATTTGCCCGACGACCTTGTTGGGCGCCGTTTTGTTGAAGACCGTGATCTGGGTACAGAAGTCGACCCGGATCTTGAGATGGGTGGAATATAATTCTACTGATCGGATCTAGAATAGACTGGATAACAGGAAAAAGGATAAAAAGCGTGGCATGCATTGTAAAGGAGTTCGGACAGGTTTGGGTACCCCATTTGTGGGTTTTGTAATATTGTACTTCTACTATAGGACACTCAGGTCGAGATGATAGTCTCGCAATTATAAATCGTAACAATACGACGAATGTTATCATTTAATCTGTTGTAATATACCAGGAGCGATGCTCGATGACCATGCTGTTCGCTGTGTAACGCCTGTAAACCAATGCTCAAAACGCCGCCCCCATGCTTGTTCGTATGTGTAGATTCTTAATCATCATCCTGCGTCAAATCTATAAATCCAACATCACTCACCCGAACAACGTTCGCTCTGATCCCTTTACGCTGCAGAGTTGCTGTCTCCCTAGCTATCAACTCATCGCGCTCTTCGGCGTCTACCTCGACCTCTTTGAAGAAACCAACAGCACTGGCCCTTGGGATGAGTAACTTCTTCTTCCGCGCAGGGACAGGGCTGGGAGTTGAGTTTCGGTTTGGTGGAGGAGACTCTTGTTGTCGCTTGCCAGGGGATGCGGAGGCGCGGGAGACGAGGGACGAGAGCGGAACAAGGTCAGATGAGTCGCTATCAAAGTCATCGTCAAAAGTTGCCTTTGTTTTGGGTTGTCGTCTAGGAGGTGAGGGCTGAGGTGCAGGCTTTGTGAGAGAAGGCTGGGAGTAGCTCGGGTTCTTGAACTTTCTAGTGAACATGTCCATGGAAGTCTGCTTCAACTTAGCTGGCTGGGACGATTGCGAAGGAGCTGTTTGCATCGAACGTATACTATTCCGGGTGGCACCTTTCAACCTTTCCGGAGAACCGCTCGAGGCAACAGTTGTACGCATCGTGTCAGACTGTCGCTGAGAAGCAGAGGTACGAGCCCTTGGCGGTGGTGATGGCGAAGGGGGAGGCGACTCTGCTGCGCAGGGCGGACTAGATGTGATAACAATCGCCTGCTGTGGTCCGTCTGTAGAGCTTCGGGTCCTAGGCGTCACCTGTGAGCTGGCAAGTGACCAAGGGGTTGTAGTCTGCCTGGCGTGGCTCTCCGAGGTGGACATAGGTTGCTTACTTGGCTCCAAAGGCGATGGTATGCGTAGACGGCGGGTTCTTGTTGCACGGGTCGGCGAAGTGGCTTTACCTTCCTTTGTAACAGTCGTTTTTGTAGCTACCGTAGATGTAGCATGAGGCTTTGTCGCTCGCACAAACTTGTTAAGTGCACCAGCTGGCATCCCTGATTTCGTCTTATCGGTTTTCTTCGCTCTCGGCTGTTTTGCTTCGCGAGGGCCCCCTTCTCGAATCTTGGCTTTTATCAAGGCCTGCTGAACAGCAGATGGCTTGCAGGGTTCTGCTAAGGCGTTTATTACCCAAACACCCAGTGGAAGGGATGGATCGTATGGTTTGCTCCGACTCTTTGCGTTCCCAGACACCTCAATGTTCTCTGTGTCTTCCACTTCGTCATCACTGTTTAATGCAAGCCCGGTTCGGGCTTGTAAGATTTCTTCTTCCTCTTCCTTGGACAGGTCGATCGGAACAACATCAATTGGAAGATGTTGCAGTCGAACAACAGGAACCATGTCATGGTTAACATCCTTTTTGGCAATCGTGACGCCTTTAATAAGTCCGGCATGATCTTCCCCCCCTGCAGCTTGAAGCTTCTGGACAAATGCTGCGTGAGATAAGACCTTTAGGAACTTCAAGGCACCTATTCGATAATCCCAACCAAAGACTTCGCGGGTAAACTCTCGTAACTCCTGGGCCTGGATCTCACCTTTCTGGTGTACCTTTTCACGAATTCCATCCAAGCTCTCCAGTGGTGAAACAACAGGGTGTGTGTAGTAGCGCAGGATTTTGAAGTCGGGAAATGTTTCTGGGATCACCAAGGCCTGGTTCCGTCGTTTGAAAAAGCCCTTTTCGTTGGTACGTAGTTCGTGTATCAAAGAGTTTCTCCAGGCCTGAAGCGCGTTCTTATCTGCTGGCTTTAGACGACAGAGCTCTGTACCAAACCCAGCTTTGGCGGCTTCGAGAGCCACTTTGACACCACACCCAGGAAGCCCATCAGGATTGTAGTCGCCGCCGCTCATCAAGGCAACTAGCACCATACCCTCTCGATCAAGACCTTGCGATCCAAGCTTTAGTTTTTCCGCATCGAGAAGTGAAACGTGCGTGGGCTCCGTGGCCCGTTTCGACTCTGGTGACCATTTTCGCAAGACTTTTGTGCATCCAAACATCAGAGCATCAACATCCTCAGTCAGAACCATATCCACGATTCCGTGTTGCTGTAGCAAAGCGCACTCTGCCTCTGCTTCTCCTGGCGCATCGTGAATGGTGCAGCCAAATAGTCGAACCAACCTTTTTGCCTGTGCGTTTGCAAATGAGCTGCCGCGGCTGGATTGCTTGTTGCGCTTGATTGCGGGCTTGTAGGGGCCGTCGAAAACGAAGATAGGCTCGACTGGACATGCTAGGAGGCGAACGAGACGGTAGAACAGGGTTCGGATTTCAGGATTGGTGCCACCTGGGTTTCTATTAGAATATCAGGTAGACAGCACTTGGGTATATGAGATATGTACCTTGAGCTGCCTGATTTTGGAATTGCCAGATCGCAACGTCAATAGCAATTCGTAAAGGCCGTCCATGCTTCTCCAAAGATTCAGCGGCGAGTTTGAGTAAGGCGACTCGATCACCTCCACCAATTTCTTGATGAATCCTGAAAGAATTAGAAAATTACAGATGAACATTCAGGAAGTCTTACCCCTTGATGCCCATTTCGACTTCAAGCAGCCCACCAAGAAACCTCGGTCTGCCCCTTCAATTTGATAGTCGATGATGTATGAAGGTGAAAGTTCACGGTCTTGGCCCCACCATGGGAATTAGCAGAAAAGCTGAGACCTAAGCTTGGGGGGAATAAGATAGAGAGCCTAGAGCCGATCTAAACTCTCATAAAGTGGCTAAATTATTTGGTCTCTTTTGTTGGTAGAGTCAAGTATTCTGACCTCAAGGCCCACGTCGCTGCGGTTACCACAGCCAAATGTTTTTGTAGGCGGCAGATCGGCGCTATAAACGCCGACGTTTAAAGATGCATCAACCAACCAGCGTGAGGTTGCACGGCTGCGCCCAGACCAGGGCATCTCTTTCATCCAACGTCGACAATCAAAGACCAAAGAAATAGTAGAGAAAACACAGAACAATTTCACGATATCTCATCAGCCATGGCCTCAGACGCGGCATCTACTACGCTCGCACATAGAAGTGTCGCTAGTATTCGTGGAGGTGCTCCTCAGGGGCCTGGTCCTTCTGCTCCACACACTCCAAACCGCTCTTCTGTTGCACCCGTACCCAGCTACGGCTCACCATCAACTATTCGTGCAGACGACGAGGTCATTGTTGTTGAGATAGGATCACGACACGTCAGAGTTGGCTTTGCTGGCGACACGTCTCCCAAGGCGTCCCTTCAGTGCAGCCCAGAAGATCAACGCCGAGCTGGAGACTTTCGAGGTTGGCAACAATCAAAACCGGCTGCTGGACTGCAATGGTCAAAGGAGCATGAGTTTTGGCGATATGATTTGAGAGAAATTGAGCTCGGGGCGTTCCAGGATAAGTTGGAACGTATACTTCACGATGCTTTCTCAAGGTAAGGTTATTTCCAAGCCCGAAGAATAAGTGCTTACACATTAAAGATACCTACTCATTGATTCTCGACCAAGAAGGATCGGCTTAGTACTGGACTCTGGCGTGCCAATACCATTGTTGACAGCCACTTTGGATATCATGTTCAACAGATTTCAGTCACCAACTGTGTCACTAATGTCGACACCGACCATGTCAGCCATATCAGCAGGTGTCCGATCTGCCCTAGTCATCGACATGGGCTGGGCTGAGACCGTGGTCACCAGTATCTATGAATATCGAGAAGTAAAGACTACACGCACAGTCCGAGGTGGTAAAGCTCTTCTCGATGCGCTCTATACGACCATGGAAGATTTAATACCAGGAGAGCACGACGCTTCAAAGAAAAGAGCGATTGGTTTCAAGGAATGTGAAGATATCATGTGCCGCTTGATGTGGTGCAAGCCATCAGAGTTCCGTTCAGCTCAACGACAGTCAACTCAGCTGGAAACCGTGGACGAGCAAGAAGAGATTGAAGCCGAGTCAGCGCAATCTGGTCTCCCAACTGGGGTTGCCCAAATACCCATCAACACCGCATCTCGTCCGTTGACGGTTGACCTTTCTTTTGAGAAGCTCTCAGAGATTTGCGACGACACTTTCTTCGATCCTTCAGCAGACCGGGCGACATTTGACGACGACGAACTCCCACTACACCTTCTCTTATACAAGCATCTTTTGCAGTTACCGCTTGATGTGCGCGCCATCTGCATGTCACGGATCATGTTTACAGGAGGTTGCTCCAATATCTTGGGCATCAAACAAAGAATCATCGACGACCTAACAGCTATTGTGAAGAAACGAGGATGGGAGCCAGTGTTCGGAAAAATCGTGGACAAACATAGGAGCACCACCAGACTCCATCGACAATCTAGTACCACGTCTCCGACTGAAGGATCACCGCCTTCATCAAAAAACGAAGACGAAAATGCCCCGTCTCCAAAAGGCGCAGCCGATAAGAAGCACGAGCCTGATCCAATTGAAGCAAAGGTTGAACGACAGCGAGAAACAGTCCCACAGATGAAGGGCCAAATACGCGTACTCAAGACCCTTGGCCCTTGGATCGGCGGAAGCTTGCTTTGCCAACTCAAAGTGCCCGCTATGGCAGTAATTGACAGAGAAGCCTGGCTACAGCATGGTGCGAATGGAGCTTCTCGACCAAGTGAAGTTGATTACAAGGTGCAACACAGACAGAGCATGCAAGCAGGAGGATATGGTCGTGGAGGACATCATGGTAACTGGACTTTGGGTGTCTGGGGCTCGATATAAAAGCCTCGATCCAGTTCAGATGGTGTGAATATGGCAAAACATTTAAATTGTTTTGTGTCTTATGATTAGATGGTCAAGATTTCTGATGCTATGAGATGGTAAGGATTCAACGAACTGCACGAGAACTGTAGACAAGCATACCCAGGTCATCCACCTATCAGTCCAACACATTACCCAAGCAGATACAGTGCTTGATAAGCTCAATTGACTTAATTGCCATATTTGCTCTTTTGCCAAGAATAAAGACGTTCCCAATATGATGATGCTGATAATACCGTGACGGTCTGGGACGGCTCGGGTAATTGCATTAAGCAAGCTCTCCACTGTTAAGGCTTCGACCCCAAACTTGCTGATCAGCTCCAAGTACCTCAGTCATGCTTCATATGAGCTGCTCACTCACAACTCAGCAGCCGCCATGAACAGGACATTATCGGGCCTGCGGTGTCGCAATTTGCAGCCGAGGCTATTAAGGACTCACCCGGCTTTGACTCGTAGCTTCGCAGACGCCAAGCGGCCACCGTCAGCGCCAAAGCCTATTGTCGATATCAAGCACATTCGTCAACATGCAGATCTTTATCAGCAGACTTGTGTAGAGCGCAATTATCGCAAGCAAGCGCAGAACCCAGCCAAGATTCTAGAATTGCATGCGAGATGGCAGGACCTTCAACGACAAGGCCGCGCGCTACGTGAGCGATCCAATTTATTGAGGCGACAACTTGCGAACCCAGCTACTAGCAGCGGCGATGAGGATCTTAAGGAAGTGCGACAATTGACCCGCGAGCAAATTCAGGATGAGGCTCGACAGCTTAAGCAGAACCTCTCTTCAATTGAGAAGGGAGAATCTGAGGCAGTTACACAGATGGAAGAGCTTGCATTGGAACTACCCAATCTCACTCATCCAGATACTCCCAAAGGAAGTGAGTTTGAGGTGATGAGCTATATCAACGATCCACCCACTTTCAAAGAATCTCCCGAGGACAAGATTTGGCGCTCCCATGTTCACATTGGAACTGAGCTTGGACTATTCGATTTTGCCGGCGCTGCTACTGCTTCAGGATGGGGCTGGTATTATCTTCTTGGTGAAGCTGCTCAACTTGAGCAAGCTTTGATTCAGTTTGCTCTCGCGACGGCGACCCGTCATGGTTGGACACAAGTATCGCCTCCCAGCATGGTCTACAGCCACATTGGTGCTGCATGCGGATTCCAGCCTCGTGATCTGAACGGCGAACAACAGGTCTACACAATCGCTCAATCCGCTGACGATGCTGAGCGTGGTGTCCCCGAAATGTGTCTTACCGGAACCTCCGAGATCGCTCTTGCGGGAATGAAGGCCAATACCACCATCGACTCCGAGGATCTTCCCCTTAAGCGCGTTGCTGTCTCCCGCTGCTATCGTGCTGAAGCTGGTGCCCGTGGCGCAGATACCAAGGGCTTGTACCGTGTACACGAGTTCACCAAGGTCGAGATGTTTGCTTGGACAGCACCAGATGAGGACGCGGCTCAGGATATCTTTGACGAGATGCTCGATATGCAGACCGAGATTCTCTTGTCACTTGGTCTTCACTGCCGTATTCTTTCAATGCCATCCCATGATCTAGGCGCCTCAGCAACCCGCAAGGTCGACATGGAGGCCTTCTTCCCCAGCCGCCGCGACAACTGGGGCGAAGTCACATCAGCCAGCATGTGCACCGACTACCAAACCCGCCGTCTCGGCACAAGAACCCGCGTTGATGGAAAGCTTGCCTTCCCTTGGACCGCTAACGGCACTGCCCTGGCTGTTCCTCGCGTAATAGCAGCTCTATTAGAAAACGGATGGGATGAGGAGGCCAAGACTGTCGCCGTGCCAGAGTGCCTGCGACCTTGGATGGACGGTAAGGACAAGATCGGTCTCGGTGGACGTCGCTCAAGCGTGGACCGTGTGTAGGCTTGGGTCGAAAGGAACGAAGCATGGCTTGATTCCGTGCGTGTACGAATTGAGGATCTACAGAAGGCATGGATGCTATGGAAATGGATATCTTTTTTAATACGAAGGCGGGGCGTGGTCTCCAGTCGAATTCAAAACATCAGCTTCAAAAACACTTCCTCAGCGCTGTGACAGTCTGACACGTAGACGGGCATGTTAGTGCGTATATATAGTCTATTCTCTATACGAAGACATCTTCATCACCATATCAAATGCTTCACCTTCTTCTCCCAACCCGGCATCCGAAACTCCAATCCTGGACTTCCCCTCCACCAATACCATCCACTCATCTTCTTCATGGCCCCAAGCCACCCCAGTTCTCTTCTTCTCCACGTTCTGCCCCTCGTACCATCACCTCGATGCTGCACTACGTAGACTCCTCCATCAGACGCTGTCGTCAGCCTCGCCTCTCCACGCTCTGGATCTCCACTACTGTGGTATTCCCGTCTTCGTGGTGTTCGGTTTGCTTGGAATCGCTTATTGTGATCCAAGTCTAGGATCTCGGTTGCTGCTACCTCCATCCATACATCCAAGGTCCGGAGGTGATCGGCATAGATGACCAGGAGTGCTACAATCGAACACAGCCCTGATGCTAACCAGAACACCCAAAACGACGATCCTTCGGGTCCATACGAACTCTCGATAGACAGAATTCCAGATACAACCGTCAATGGAAGTAAGAGGCCTCCCAAATATGCTATGCGATCTAGACTTCGTGCATTCGCGTCCTTGGGTTCGTCTTGCGCCTGTTGAGCATGCGCTTGAAGAGCAACTGTCACCGAGATCTGGATGCGTCTTTGAAGACGTTCTGCGAGATTTGACCAGTCGGTGGAAGTGATGCTGCTGAACTGGCCTCGTCGCTCCATGCTTCGTGCGTTGTCGGCATTTGTTTCAAGAGCACGAGCGATAGTCCATTGAACATCTACCGAGTCAGATCCCAGAGGAGGCAGAGAGTCGAGCTTCTGAAGCCAGGTATCGTATATGAGCTCTGCTACCAGGTCTTCTATGGGCCGAAGTTCGACGAGTGTCTGCCACAGGGAGTCTTCCAGCGCGGATCTTTTGGGGGGACGTTTCCCCTGTTTGCTTCTGTCTGGAACGGTATTGCTTGGAATTCTAGCAGGTCGGTAGGGTCGTGATGATAACCGAAATGGAAGACCATCTAAAAGGAGAATGGGAAGTCGTTCTTTGACCATGAGCGATGCACGACAGATCCTGATCCCCTCGTCTTGATCATCATCACTCTCATCGTCCTTGTCTTTGTTGTCGCCATCACCATCATCCAACTTTTTTCTCCTTATTTCCGTCTCGGGAAATTCCCAAATCCATCCTCCCTTTCTCTTGTCCAGTTCCATCCCAAGCAAGACGCCCACGTCGTATTCGCCCCTTACAAGAGCAATCCTTTTCCAGCCCGGTCTTTCTACTGCGCCCATCTCTTCTTGCAACTCCTCTGATGTGAATATCTCCTTCTGTCGACAGTTCTGGGCATTCCATTCTAAGATATACGGTCTGCCAGAACCTGGAATTACCCGATCTGAGGATCGCCGGCGAGTTGTCCGGTGTCGAGGCTCCGGAACCGGAGGATATCGTGACATCTTTGCTCCTATCTTGTTTCAGCGAGTTTAAAATGGCTAAATCAATCACTCTGAAAGAAAAGGTCCGGCCAAGGATATTGTCAATTATGAACTTTCTGAGACTAACTTAACCCCAATATGGGGGAGCTTCACTCTTTTGTCTCTTTTACTATGACTCTCTCCGAAGCCTCATGAGCACAAATCTCGTCATGCGAGAAGTTCACAAAGAATTCTTTCTCCATAATTTTCCAGGTAGATGTCCTCTATTTTGAACTTTTCAGGGTTCCGAAATGTCTCACTAGGCAGATGCTCCTGTAAGCCTCCATAAGCAAGTGTTCGGGTATGGTCATGTGCCAACTTCCTAGGCGCATATGACCCAAAAGGCGAAGGAACACGCGACATTTCTACCTGTGGAGTGTAATTACATAAATAGCCTGTGACAACTAATCGACGGAACCCGAATCCCACAGAGTTGTTCCTGGGTCTGTTGAGGTAGGTAAGCCCAGGACATGTCATAGCATCTTTATCTGCTTTCTCGACTCCTGTCACTTGTGCCGAACATCCAAGACCTGCTACCAATTGTATCTTTATCAAAATAGCCGTCGTTCGTGCATGGCTCGTCATCTTTATTGAACGGTAACTTTACATAAAATGGCTCTTTCCCGCTCTTCCCTTAACGCCAGACCAGACGCCATTTTAACAGCGACAACTGTAGATAGGATGTGGAGACTTCCTGTTTTGTCTCTTTCATTCTTCCCCCTTCGCTCCCTTTTCTCGTCCCCACATCCCCTTTCTTCCGTTGCTTTCTCTCCTCTCTCTCTCCTTCTAACCAGCAATCTTCCTAAGGAGTGTCAAGTGTGTCGAATGACTGAAAAAGAAAAAGAATAGACGCCCCAGTGCAAGAATTCCAGATCGTAATCCCATGCGTATACGTACGACAACATGTCCAATCGATGATGAAGGCTAACCAGTAATGAGCTGTTTCGAATTTCTTCAGTGAAGTCTGCGTTCCAAAATCAACGGTGGTGATCGTCGTCACCATCGTGATGCAAAGTGACACTGTTGAACTCAAGGAATGGGTCGGCAATTTCACCACCAGGGGTGGCCAGTCCACTGTCCAAAGGCACTCCCTTCAAGTTCATAGCCCTTGAGCCTGAAAGATCAACACTCTCGCTCTCCTTCACGTTTCGGAAGTTGACAGTATCAACTCCTCGTCCAGCATGGGGGACGATCGGTGGCTTCATGTGGCGAATCAGTGCCCATTGTGTTGTTCTGAAGAATGGATGCGCCTTGATATCTGATGCACCAGCTCGGGCGCCAAGTCGTCGGTTCTCGTCTTTGATAAGTAGTTTCCTAATCAAGGACTTGCAGAGGCTGTGGCACGGTTAGAAATGGTCAGAGCAAACTCTTTCACTTGAGACTTACTTGGAGATCTGTGGTGCACCAGCGTGGTCGGGGAAGGGAATATCTTCCCTCAAGATGTTGGCGAAAGTTGCGTTACGGTTCTTGCCCTTGAAAGGTGTTGTACCGTAGAGCATTTCGTAGATAAGGATGCCAAGAGTCCACCAATCGACTGCGCTTGTATGGCCACTACCCTTAATAACTTCCGGAGCAATGTACTCCTCTGTGCCTACAAAAGAGTTGGTTCGGAAGTTGGCAATACATGAACGTGTGTCGATGGTTGGTAAGGCGTCTGTTCGAGCTCCATTCTTGCCAACGATCATGGTCGGCTTGCCACCAGGGTCTGACTGCTTGGACAAGTCAAAGTCCGAAAGCATAATATGACCCGATTGGTGAAGCAGAATATCTACAAAAAGGGTCAGCTGTGCATTTGTAAGCACTATTTCGTAACATACTCTCGGGCTTTAGATCTCGGTAGATAAATCCCATAAGATGCAGGTACTCCAGCGCTGCTGTCACTTCAGCAGCGTAAAATCGAGCATCCTCTTCGGGAATGCATTTTCCAGGGCGCGTTTGGAGAGCGCGGAAGAACTCGCCACCACTACAATACTCCATACACAAGTAAAGGTAGTCTTCTGACTGGAAAGAGTGGTATAATGTGACAATAAAGGGGTGGTTGCTTGTCGCCAGGATTTCCTGCTCGGCGAGAGCTCGCTTGATCTTGTTTCGCTTGATCATCTCCTTCTTACTCAGTACTGTAGATAGTTAGTTGTAATCGCAATTCAAGGTCTGACATATTAACTTACTCTTCATGGCATAAAGCCTACTGCTCTTCTTCTCCCTCACGAGATAGACTTTACCAACGTCTCCCTTTCCAATAAGCTTTATCTTGTCGAAACTAGAAGGGCTAACTTCAACGTTTCGGACCTTGATCGAATTGGAACTATAGGTTCGACGGAAGGCCATTGACATGTTGGGAGCTGGTAGAGCAGCAAGAACGTCGTCTGGATTGGCATGCTTGGACATTTCTTCAGTTTGAGAAGTCTTAGCCGATTCTATGAGGCCAAGCGCGCCAGAGCTTGTAAGAAGAGGATCCTTACCAAGCTCGGCAGTCGCAGGGCGCTCATTGTTAGGGTCGTTCTTGGAAAACAAGCCTTGAGCGTTGGGTGCGCTGGCGACTCTTCTAAGTCTCCTGGCAAGCTCCTCTTTGGTTTCGCTGGTAGCCTGGTCGGTTGTAGTGGTGCCATCCGGTGCTTGGATCTTCAGACTTGGCGTATCCGGGGGGCTCGGGGGAACAGAGTCGGAATTATGGTGACGCAGTCCTGGTTGGCCTTGATGGGCAAAATAAGGGTTCGCGTGAGCCGTAGGGCTCATAGCCTCCTCCAACTGGTTGCCTTCGCTTGCCACGGTGTGCGCGCGCAGGCGGCCAACTGTATTACTAAAGAACTTTGTGTGACGAGATTTCGAGGGATCGGGTGTGGTAGCGGCCGAGGTCTTTTCTTTTTCCTTTTCTTTATCCTTATCGCTAGAAGCACTGCCAGTACTACCTCCAGTGTTCATACGGAAGAAATTGCGCAAACGGTGGCTGACCTGGCCGCCGGTGCCATTCGAGTTCTTTTGGGACGGCATCGCGAGACTTAGAAACGGCCGGGTAGGTGGGGACGGAAAGACTTGGTAGGGTTTCGATTAGAGATTCGCTGCCATATTCAACGGCTAAGACGTGATTGAAGATGAATAAAGGATCGGCGTAAGGAAGAGCGGCAGTATTGATAAAAAGGGAGGAGGGAGGAGGAAGGAATGACGCTGGCCTTGAGACCTGCTATGGGTCCTGATGAATTGGATTGGAAATGGAACGGGCCATGCATGGATGGGGATTGCTCGGGGGGCGGCGTCGGAGCTTTCTGCCTGAGGCATGACTAAGATTTCCATGGGCGTACCAGAAAAATCAACCGCTAGAAGCACGGAGACGGAATGACTTGATCACTTTATGCGAACCTAGACCAGCATCTAGACTACTTTATTTTGGCATCCCAGGTCTTAAAACAGTACGGAGTAGCTAATCTAAGCTCAGTATCCTTAGGCTTAGCTTGGGACTTAGGTACCTCTTCAGCGGCTGTAACGCCTCGCCTTGTGGCTTAGAGAGTCAGAAGGTCGGGCCTGGCCGTCTGGGGACCTATCGTTGGTCTTGGTAACGTTAGTTTTAGTGAGCTTGGCTTTATCCATATTACAAAGCTGCCTAGCCCGATCTCGCTTCTTGCAGCTCGGCTTCCCCCAAGTGCCCGCAAACTCCGAATGTTTCGAGCGGCCACTGATGATCTCTGTTTTAGCCAAAAACATTCAGCCTCTCTTCGATCTTCAGCAAAAAAGGAGAGAGGACCCTTGGGTTGTCTTCTGAATGTTGGCTGTAGACTAAATCTCCAGGGCTGGCGAGCCACTAAAACGACAAGTTGAAGTCAGTGTTACGCTAGAATCAAGAGGCGCCGATAGCCTAACCTGATCGGAGCATAATCCTTGTAGCCTCGATAAAGGTTCCTGTAACCTGCAGATTATTCTGTACCTTGCGTCTCTTCTCTAGTGATGACAGAATAAGTTGAAGACTCGTCGAATAAATGAGGCGACTGATTAAGCCATAATTAGAACATAAGCCCATGGGGGGATGTCAGAGCAAAGGCTGGGGAGGGTTACCCTGTCTGTAAGACGATGCCAAACGATATCCGCTTGGTTTAACACTACTGGACTGGCATTGAAGATTTGAACGTGGCTTCGGGACTTAGTAATGATCCCCGTCGTCCTAAGTGTCAACCTCGATACAAATATGGGCAATGCCTAGGGCTGTTCATGTTCATCACTGGCTTTCAATGGTGGGTGTTCGGACGATATTCGTGGCTCAGCTACCCTGAAAGCAGTGACATGACAGCGGCTCGAACACATTTCCAGGATTATCAACACTAGCCAGCCGTGCTTTCCAGACCATCCAGGCTATGAAACAAACCTGGATATCGATTAATTCCACCGTGGATTCATGGAAGTGAGGCAGTACGCATGTTTATGCAGATCTTGAATCGTCCTGGTGTGTTGATCTGAATGAAGCAAGCCTTGACCCATACGTATGATATCATAGCTCGTTTACAGAGATGTTCCTCGCAAACCACCTGTAAGTGCCAAGGCTTCCTGGGAAACTCACGACAATGGACAATGCGCTTTCCGGGTTCCTTGGAACGCACCATTTTGGGAGCAATGAGAGCATACGATTTTTGTTTACCTCGAGATTAGTAGTGCGTAAAAGAAGCAGAACAAGGTTTCCAATTCGACCGCCCCCATATAATACCTATGGATACTCTATATGACTTCATCATTGTATTCTTGAAGCAAAAGACCCTTAGGTATAAGCATTTCTAGGGCCACGGATGTTTTGATTGGCCCTACACCAGATAAATCCGAGGCACCAAGAATGACCGAAGTGCAACCGGATGTATAAGCCTCGTGAAAGTATCGTGCTGGTTTTACGCCGATTCACAGCTGGACTCACAATTAGCAGCAACAAGTCTATATAATTCAAGTTGTTGTCCTTATACAGTACATACGACCAAAGGTAGTGGAAAATACGGGATCCCGTCCGCTCTCCCATAGTCAAGCCACTAACCGGCGGATTAGTAGTTGGGTCGGTGACGACCAGCGAATCCCCGCTGTTGTATGTTTTTGCAATTTCAGCCTATCTGCTTTTTGCAATATGCTGCTGCTAGAGGCGAAACGATGCTATATGACCATCTGGTGAATGATACTCTTCCGAGGCATGGTCTATGTTTCTATTTAGCGAGACGCACATCCGTCCAGTAGCTACACTACTATATGGTTATTTGCCTCAGTAGAGCTCGCATTCAACTCTTTTGTGGCGCGATCGAACAACTCCTGGCACTCAGACAAATCAGTTTGAGTCTTCTTAGTGTCTGTATGATCGGGGCCGAGGATCTGATTGTACGCATGGGCGCATTCTTGATAGAGGCTCAGGGCATCTCCAAGCACCTCAACTCTGATAGGTATGTCCGGATCACAGAGCTCGCCCATCAACTTCCATGTATCCGCAAGACTTTTCATGCTCAGAATTGTCATCGGATGCTCCTCGCCTAACACCCTTTTTCTTGTATCCATCACTTGCTTTTGTAACTCTTCAGCTTCGCCAAAGTCACCCTGACAGAACAAGGACCGTGCAAGATTGCCCATACTTAGGAGAGTATCGGGATGTTCATCTCCCTGAATCCTCCTATGGGCCGCCAAAACATGCTTGTGTATCTCTATTGCTTCTTCAAGCCGTTCCTGATCGGAAAGCGTTTTTGAGAGGTTGTTCATGCTGGTAAGTGTATCGAGGTGATCCTCACCAAGTATGCTTTTCCTCACTTCCATCACATGGCGGTTCAGGATTTCTGCCTCTTCCGGACGTCCCTGGGCGCTTATTGTGACGGCTAGGTTACTCATGGCATCAAGAGTTTGGTGATGCTGTTCGCCACGTGTGCGCTTCCACGTTTCCATAATGTGAACTTCTAACGCCTCAGCTTCGTTGAGTCGGTCTTGGTCATAGAATGTAGAAGCGAGGTCTGACATTACGACAAGAGTTTCAGGATGATCATCCCCCAGTGAACTCTTGCGTAGGGCAATTGACTCTTGTTGCAACTTCTCTGCTTCACAATATCGCCCCTGATATAGGTAGTAACCTCCAAGCCTATGCAGCATTGAGGCTCGGAGCAGTCTGTCTTCGTCTGACTCAATCTCTTGCATTTGAAGGACCGAACTGGCATGCGCAAGATAAGCCGTGCAAGTTGCAATCTCTTCAAAGGTACCATAAGGGTAGAACTCCGACACAGATAGCAAAGCTTCTTTTGCAAAGCCAGACATGGTGCCTTCTCGGGTCAACCAGGCTTTCGTAACTAGCTGTACGAGGCGATGCATGTTGTAATCACCGCCTCGTTCAGCACGAATGAAGCAGAATGCCTTAAGGACTCCCAACGCTTTAACAAGCTGCATCTTGATGTTCGACTCTGCACGCTTTTTCCCTTCGCCGTAAAACTCGAGAAACTCCCAGGGTATTGCCTGGCGATCGAATAAACTCATCAAAGAGAGAAGCTCGCTAGCAAAGGGGCATTGGCGTTTAATTTGCTGAAAAGACAGCATCCAGGTTTGCGCGACAGGGCGAGGGGTATCTGAGTCTCTGCCTGTAGCTTCAAAGTCTTCGCACAACAGCTCTACAACGTCGTGTTCGCTTCCATTGAGGAGCTCCACGTACTCAATGACAGTGATACCGTTCTCCTGTATGAAAGCAGCTGCTTGCACTAGCGCAAGGGGAAGAAATTCCAACCGGGATGAGAGTTGCATCAAATCCATCAAGGTATCATCTCCCTGTTGCAGGCCTTTTCGTAAAAGCTGAACCGCTTCGTGCTCGTCCATCTTGCCCACCTCGATTGGACGCTTGCCTCTTGTAAGTCGCGAACCCACTTGCATGTTCCTCGTTGTGATGAGAACGGTACCATGTGCACAATCGGGTATAAATTGACCCAAGCTGTCATCATGACTAGCTGAGGGGTTCACGGATTTCTCGATCTGAGGAACAAATAGTTGCATGTCGTCGGCGTTATCGATGACCATCATCCATTGTCCGCTTTCTTCACTCTCCAGCCAATCCTTGACTGACGGCAAAGCCTCGAAAGTTGGATCTTGGTAACCGGGAATTTTGCATTGTTCTGCAATTTTGATATAGGCCTCGGTGAATCGCTCCGTACTACTAGCATGGACCCAGAAGATCGATATGTCTTTGGAGATTTCTTGTAGCCAATACGTATAAGCGAGGGCGATCTGAGTTTTCCTATTCCAAGTTAGCAACTTCATCACTGAGTAGCAGTTATTAGGCATACCCGATTCCTCCTAGACCATAAAGCGCAGCTCTTCGATGTCCCTTTTTTTGGGATGGAGTATCGAAACAGCTGAGCTGACTTTTCAGCAGTTCGAGAATCTCAGACCGCCCTACAAAGTCTGGGTTACATGTATAAGGGATAAGGCCTAGGATAAATCAGTAAGTTATAATCGATCCACCACACTCGACTTACAATGGACGATGGCTTGCTTTGAAGGTTTGCGTGGGGTTTGCTGAATTCTCTTCATCCAGCGTTTCAGCTCACCAGAGACAGCTCTAAAGCCGGGCTCGTCAGGACTAGAGAACTTTGTCATTCCGGCATGGTTTGCATGTATAGCTATGAAAGCATAACCAGGCAGTATAGCTGAGTGTTTTGGGACAATCAAACCAAGCCTTTTGGTGGGCAGCTCTTCATAAAAGCAAGTGATGTCAATCATGCTTGCTTCATCTTTGCCACGTGCCCTAATCAGAGCCAAGAAGCTATCTTGAATTCTAGCCAGGACCTCGGAGTCTTCAGTGAGAACCTTGACGATATCGGTGTTTGTCTCTTTGATAAACCCGTAGGAGCGCGATACCAACTCCCCTATCTTTGCAAGGCTTGATCCACGGTGTGGTGTTCCGAGGAATATGACACCGCGTGTGAAATGGACGATATCTTGCAAATGTTGTTGAGGTCGCCCTTGTGCTGTAACGAGTGCCTGTCAATGTGAGTCGAGATAACCCTGATATTGGGCAAGGGAGAAGAATTACATCTTGGCAAACGAGCCCACCGAGACTATGGCAAACAAAGATGATAGGGCGTTCGTTCTATTGTTGTTAGTAGACAGAGATGAGAGATGAGTATGATTGCTCTCACTGTATTATCATTCTGTCGAAGTGTAGCAAGAGCTGCCAATAGATTTTGCGCGTGGTTCGAGATTCTGTTTTGGGAGGGACTGCCTTCTTTACCAGTCACAGTCGAGTCATACGAGTAGGTCAAAACTCGAGCAGTTCCTAATTCAAGAGGAAGAAGCGTTTTAGGCCACGGTTCAGTAGCATTCTTATCCTTCCAAGTTTTGAGGCAGTCCCCTTTCAGTCCATGAACAAATACGATACTATAAGGGTTAGATGATACTAAGATAGGTATTGTAATAAACCAGGCCAAACTCACTCGACCTCATCATGTTCAGAACTATGCAAAGTGTGTATACCGGAGTAGAAGTAAGCTGTTCGATTTCTAGATAAAGGATTTGGTGATGAATCTGGTTCGGAACTGTGCTTCTCTTCAACTTTAGAACCGAGGCCGGATTTGGTACGAAAGACTCGCCGCAAAGAAGATAGCATTATGAAGTATCGTAGAATATGATATTAAAGTATTTGTTAGGAGGTGATCAATTATAGAAGCTATATGGGTTAATGAGGCTTCATAACAATGCCTTGTCCTGCTCTAAGCGCCCAGCTCGACTGCAGACGCTCGTAAGCGCCAGGCTTCAGGGGATACAGCGGGGGCATGTTTCATCAATTTCGATGTTGGTTGTTCTACCAAATCATCTTTGCAGTTTATGCAAGGCACATATGCATAGTTAAATATAGAGAGGTAGAGCTAACAAACAAAACTTCAGTTGGGCGAAGAAAGATCTGCGAGTAGGGCAGGTCTACCAAATTGTCTACACAGGAGACAGAATCAAAACGGCAGCGTATAAGCTCGTAAATAAATTAATCTATTGAATTGTGTAGATGCTGGTTGAGTGTTTACTATGGATAAGAAATATACTTAAAGGAAGATATGTTGGAGGTTCATTGATTGTGGACAATACATCCACCAAAACCGGCAAAAGATTTGCCTGCCATCTACAGATACATGCACACAGACTAGACGTAATCTGATATATGACTGGCTGGATACAAAGGAGTGAAGTTTGTCCTCGAGGCATAGTGAAAAGTTGTTGTGTAACTCGATAGAAGATTTCGGACTTCCAGTTGCCAGTCTATCGTTCAATATCGATGAACCTCAAATCGAACGTCTACATATATATACCAGAAGCCATGCCAGCGATAATACTGATTGGCCACAGTCTTAAATGGGACTTTGGTATACTATTAAACGTTCTTCAGCCTCTACACCGACCGTTATGGATAAGAGAGACTTCAGCTGAATTAGACATTGGGATAACAGACTGGACTTTAAACTATACCAACGCTTTCTAGAACTAGAACCTGCGTAAGGAGTTACTGTAAACCATATTTATAGTTAAATGATAGTTTCACAGTTTCATGCAAACACTTGTAGGTTAAGCACGCGAAACATCAACATAGTTCCGACTCAAAATGAACGGGGAGGCGGTCAGAACTGCAGAGTGATCTACAGGGACTTGGAACTTACTCAGACACACAAGGTCTGATTGATTGACCTTCACGGATCTGCACTGTCACTTGCACTCTGGACTTGATTCAAGTGCTGACACCTCAAGTCTAATTGCTTCAATGACCATGATTAACACCAATGATGAACCGTGATCCGAGCTGGAAGTTTCACTACAGACAAGGCAAAGACAACATTCCGATCCTAATCTTGCAAGAACGATCTAAAAGGCCATCTGAGGTCATCATGTTTCATTGGCCGCTTACCAAAGTCCCCATTTAGCACCGGCAAACCTCGAGCCGTTACATCTACTAGAGCTGGCAATATCGTTGCTCCCGGAACCCTCCACTTACATTTTTAACTCGGATCTGTACTTCCCGAATATAGTCAAGTCTAAGCCCTACCCTACTTCAGAGAATTAGCGTTAGAGACTCGGGAAATCGTGAAGCCGTAAGGCGGAGTAGAACTTGACGTCCCTTTAGTTACGCTTACTGTTCTAATGGCGTTCAGCCACACGGCAGAAGAGCCGAGCCAAAGTGTGTGAAACTGATGGTGTCCATGTTACATTCTCGCAGAACCAGTGAGTTTGCTCTGGTAATTTGCTTGTTTTGGGTCTGTCTGGTGAAAATGGCTACAATGGCTTTGTGACCTGGAGCGAATATGACGATGGACAATTGCAACAGAAAAGCCCAATATCAACCATCCTCGACCAACATAAAGAGCCAATTGAACTATGACGAGAAAAGATCCAAGGTAACATCGTCCCCTCACACTACCGCTATTCTCCGATCCTACCTCATGAATATCTAAGTACGTACCGCTAGAATCTCAAGCCATGGCCGTCTTAGCCGCGCTGACGGTCGTCTAAGTCGTTAGCCTCCTCAGTAGAGGGTGCAACATCGCCGACCAGACTAGAGGCTGTAAGAACTAAGACTCAAGATACCCAATCTCGTTGCATTCTTTCGGCGAGATACATGTCGTCATGATACCTTCAAGTGCACAGCTCCTCACGACAACTAATATTGCCATGAACTCAATTGCTAACAGCTGAGAGGCTCTGGCTTCAGCTTCGGCGTAGGCCGTACGCCTTGTTCACACTATTTGGTCCCCCATCAAACTTTCTCTCTTATATATATCACCAAAGCAACTCCCCCTCATCAGCTTTATTACATTACAGTATCAAATTCCCTGTCCAGTCTCTTATACATCTTGCACATTCTCTCTCTTCCAAGCATAGCCAATACTCGCTCCCTTTACAGAAGAAACCATGCATTTCTCTACACTCTTTGCCTCTGCGGGCCTCATCAGCTCTGCCTTTGCTGGCCTTGTACCTCGATCTTACACAGTCCCTTCATCCAATGGCTTCCCCAACCCTGACCAGGAGCAGCTTAACGCTATCAACCTCCAGGCTGGCGGTAAACTACCTGGTGCTCCTCTTCCCACCTCTCTTGGTGATGGCTCCACAGTAGCTTTCCAGCTCATTGCATTTAATGAGCTTTTTGAGACTGCTTACTTCAGCTCTCTTCTCTACAACGTGACCAAAGGTGTAGAGAACTACCAAGTTGATGGCGATAAGCTTACGGAAGCTCAGAAAATCCTCAAGACTGTCATTGCTGTAAGTGCACTTGCTAACCATCACCGTTTATACCAGATCATTGACACTCCATGATAGCAAGAGGAGCATCACGCTCTTGGTGCCCTAGCCACGCTCAAGTCAGCGGGCAAGTTTGCTCCTTCGCCTTGCAAATACCAGTTCCCCGTCGATAACCTCAAGGATGCTATTCTCCTGGCCGGTACCTTTACAGATGTTGTCCTCGGAGCTCTTCAGGATGCCAATGTCATCTTCAGCAAGGAGGGTGCTCCTGAGGTTGTCCGCCTCATCTCATCGGTCATTGGTCAGGAGGGCGAGCAGAACGGTTTCTACCGCCTCTATCTCGATCAGGTCCCCTCTGAGTCTCCCTTCCTGACTACTGTCCCCGCTGCCTTTGCCTGGTCTGCTCTCCAGGCCTTTGTCGTCCCTGGATCATGCACTGAGGACATCAGCCAAATCAAGCTGCCAATCTTCCCTGGCCTGATGGTCAACGGTGGCGCCATTGCTGTTCTTGAGCCCAAGGACCAAACCCTCTCCTTCAGCGCCACTCTCGACAAGTCCCACAGCGGCGAGGACCTCTACGTTACCTACACTACCGGCCAGCAGCTTCCTTACAGCGTCAAGGCCGAGAACGTCAAGTGGGATGGAGCTTCTGTCACTCTTGATGCGAACTTCCCCTTCTTCGAGCTTGTTGCTTCAGGTTTCTCCCATGCTGCTTTGACCACTTGCAACAACATCTCGACTCCCGATGACGTTCCCACCTACACTCTCGCTGCTCCCGGTCTCATCCAGGTCCAAAACCCTCTGACCGGCGACGAGAAGGGCTACTAAATTGGCCGGTCAAGGAGCTCGCACTGGTAATCTGTTCGTCTAGTACTTAATTTGGTGGAATGGGGAGCTGAAATCTGGTGTTTGGGATTTGATTTAGAACGGTCAAAGTTTTTGTAATTTGTTCTTTTCCGCAAAAATTGAACTCGATTGGTTATGTTGCCCAAAGTTCCAAAATCTTAAGCGTAATCAATGCCGATCTGCTGCAAGATCCCGCCCCTCTATATCAATTTTCGGGATATTGGGTGAACCTTTTCATGAGTTTGTGCCAATGATATGCAAGTTGGGGCATTTCAGCTGAACGCCTCTCAAGTTCGGAGTAGCTGAGGAATCGGGGAGTTGCAGTTTTTATCCTGCATCTGGTGAGATAATAAGATAGTAATCGAGCTTTATTAGTTCGCCGCCTCTAATCTTCTTAACACTTTATCCCCCAAACTTCGCGGCTAACCAGAGCTGCACGGCACTTGAAAGCATGTGCTTATCACGAGAACCCGCATCTGCCACAAATCTTATCGAGCTAACATCCATGAGTGGGAAGTCTCGGTCGACGTCTTCCACTGGGCAAATGCATCTCTAGCCAAAACATCAACCGTAACCCACCAATGCCATGCTGACATGAGAAGGGATTCAAGCTTTGGCTAGCCATACTCAAAAATAAACCTTGAATTTCACTTTCCAGGTGCATTAGACTGGCCGTGATGCATCAAAGGTTAACAGCCTCTCAGTGATTGAGCTTCTCAAGCATTTGGCCGTTCGGTAGCCCCCTCTTCGCCAGGCTCGTCGGGAAGATTATCGTTCATACGGATAAGCAGCTCCTTCAGCTTACGGCGGTTCTTTCTCCACGTTAATAAATCTTCCTCTTCTTGATCCCGAATCGAGGGCGTGACTTGATTGCCGTGCTCATCTTTGAGGTAGTCTGGTATATCGTCATCGTCTTTTCTTTGCAAGCTCTGCTTTCCAGAATTATTTGGCCCATCACCAACGTGCCATGATAAGGGTACTAGATGTGTCTCCTCCATGTGCTCTTTGAAGGCCTCGTCTTCTTCAAATTCAGGAGGCTTCTCTAGACGGCCGCACTTTCCCCACATGCACTCAATAGAGTCGCCGTGGACTATGTAGACGTGCCGCCGCAGTGTCTCAAGGTTGTGTAGCTCAGCCTTGCAGTCCATCCACTCACACAGAAACGGGAAGAATTGGACGTCTGTCTTGTAGTAGAGGTCTCTCGGAGGGGGTGATGGGAGTTTTGGGGGACGTCCTATTCGTTTAGGAAAGCCGACGAAGCCATCAGGATGAGGCCGCGGCTTGACTTGTCTGGCCTGCCGACCAGCTGCGGCTGTTGAGACGTTTTTCAGTTTATTTAGTGAACCTTTAGGCCTGCCTCTTTTCCGCGCCGGTGTTGTCGACGTTGCAGCGCTGGAAGTACCGGTTCGTGTTTCACTTGGCACCGACGTTTGCGGGACCTGGGCTGGTTGGGATAACGTCTTTGGTGGTCTTCCTCGTGGTCGTGGCGTCAAGTCCGACATGACTGGCGCTTCAAAGTCATCTTCTTCCAAGCTGGCCTCTCCGTAACCGTTGATGTCTGCTGGTAGCCTTTTCAAACCAGTGTCCAAGTTTGACTGGCTACTTGATGCCAGAGATCCTGAATGTCGCTTGACTGGATCTTGTTTGTGGCTTTTTGTTTGTGCATCTCTGGCCAAAGGATCATCTGATTCAGCACCGTCCGAAAGAGAATCGTAGCGAGAGATTTGAGGTGGTAATTTCGCGTATTGCTTATTTTGGCCAGGATTTCCACCGTTTACAGTATTAAAGCTCATGCTTTACACCTTGACACGCCTCAACGCGGCGCGGTGCGATGTCGCTAAACGTATGAGCAATCGTCAATTGCACTTTTGATGCTAAGTAAATGATATCAATAGAATGGTTAGCCTGGAGACAAAAGCTTTTCGCAGAGATATTGTCCTTTCAAGTATGAAAAAATAATTGTAAGAAGAATAGCAAGTACTGTCAGTGTCAGTGTCAGTGTAGAGATCGCCAAGAGGCGCGACGCTACCTATTGGCTGCTCACGTGCTTCAACCTCGAATCTGAGATTCACTTGGAAGGCAGCAACGAGAGCAATTAATTTCACGGGCTTTTTTTTTTTTTTTTTTTTTTCTTATTCACCGACTCTACTTTTATTACAAGTGTGCCTGTATGTTTGCGGTTGCACAGCACGTAAGCTAAAAATAAAAGGGTTGAATTCATTTCGCATAAAACTACTTCGTATTTATACAAGCGTAACCATTAAAACTCCATTCGTGCCATCATCAATCTCATTCGTTTACCGACCACCTTCCCAATTATTATCCTCGTACTACAACTGAAAATAAACACATTAAACCTCGGTCTCGACATCGGGCTTTCGGCCGTCAAGCGCTCCAAGCTTGGCCACTTTTCGGACCGCAAACTTGGCTTCGTCCTTGACAAACTGCACGTTGCGCATTGGGCGCCATTGCATAAGACCTCGATGCTTTCGGTGCAAATCGCGGCTGTCTGAACGATACGACTTGATCTTCTTGATGGGATTCTTACTGCTGGAGCTACCCTGTGAATCGGTTGTTGCACTTGTCGCATTGGTGCCTGTGGTATCCATCGAACGGCGGCCGTTCTCGGAGGGCTCTGTTGGTTCAGTATCACCATCCTGAATACCAAGGTCGGGATCGGAGTCATCATCATCGAAGTCATCGTATTCTTCACTGTCCTGGCTGTGCCTTCCTCCTGACATCATAGCCGAAGGGTCTTCACCAAAGGCTCCGCTCCAGTCGGTGCCGTCCTTGGCGAGCCATTTTTCCTTCTGCTTCTCGTCGGCTTGGGCAAGTACATCACGGCCATGGGTCAAAGACTCCTCATGTAGTTTCTGAATTACAGGAGGGACCTCAGCCTCGACATCCTGCTGGCGCACGCCTTCTGCGTAACAGGCTTCCCAGGTCTCAATGGTTTCGCGATCGTCATTCGTGCTGGCAAATTTGATGTGATCGGAATCGGTTCCCGCGGAGAAACGGCCGTTGAAACGGAGTCTTCCAACTTGCTCCATCTCGATGTCTGGAACAGATTTGTAGTTCTCTTCGGTGATGTAGTTTTGGGATAGTCGCGTGCCGTTGTCGCACCTCCAGATGGGAATGTCAAAATCCTTAGCCTCACCATCAACCAGCTCGAGGAGCCAGAGGACAGCATAGGCATCAGGGTTTCTCTTCCCACTGGGATAGAATTCCACAAAGATGGGCGAACTGTAACGGTGACGGACTGGAAGTCGAATACGCTGATTGTCGTTCTCCCCGCTAACGTTGAAGGACATACCGTCAGCCTCTCGTGTGGATGAGCTCTTACCAATACTGGCAGATGAGCCTCCAGTGCGGAAACGAAGCTTGACATGGTTGGACGGAGCATATCCGGTGGTTGTAATAGCGTTGGACAAGAATTCGAAAGTACCGATATCCCAGCCTAACTGAGGGGGTGGAAGGCGAATCTCGACAGAACGGAACAGCAACGAGATACGAATGCGCCCAAAGCCAATACCTCCGTCAAGAGGGTACCACCTGGTCGATTCGCTGCTGGTTTGAAGGATATCGGTCAGCTTGAGGGGAACAACACCGATAAGCGGGTCGTGCTGTCGGTTGCGCGAGTCACGGACGGCGACAGTGACAATAGCAGAGCGCCAGTCGCGGATGAACTTTTCGGTTCCTGCGTTGAAGATAGGCTGAGATGAAACGACCTTTGTTCGAGTCTTGTAGATCAGGTCATCGTTGAGCAGAATTGTACAGTATGAACTGGGAAGGGTCTTGGCTTGCTCTTCCTTTACTTCACCAGCTTCAGGGCGGGCTGGCTCGTACTCGCGACCCTTTCGCTTTCCATTGGAGCCCTTGATATTGGCCAACTCCAGACCAACAATTTGATGGACAACGACGCTCAGAATACCAGAGGGCCACAAGGGATCAGGAGGAGTGTGGATGACAGCATCTTCCTCTGCATTGTCGATGGCGCCCTTGTTCTCTTGAAGCTCGGGCTTATCTGCGAGTTCTTTGGGAAGATTGAGATCCCGACCATCCGTTCGTAGAGCCTTGCGAAATTGCGTCTTTCCAAAGAAGCCCACTTCCCAGTGGAGCTCTCCGGGCATCTCACTGTCGGCCTTGACACCGCGAAGCTTGGAAACCTGAGGGAACATTTTACCAGGGTGCTGGATAAGCTTTTGAATACTGAGCTCAACCTTGCCAACGACATCATCGGCAGACGACCTATCGCTGTCCCAAAGCTCGACCGATAGCTGCTCGTCGGCTTTGAGGAGGTCTGCAGTGACAAGAAGGCCGGCACTTTCCTCGAAAACGGGGTTGAGGTCGTCTTGGATGACTCGTGTACAGAATTGGGGCTTGGAGAACTTGCTCCAGCTGATGGTGATGTAGGGATCAGAACCACCGCCCTTGCTACCACGGTGGTCTTGCTTGCTGAGACCAGTGGCCTTGTGGATTCGAATGAACATGATACCTAGAGCCAAAGTCTCCTTCTTGATGTCGTCACCTTGAAGCATCTTGCCGAGATCCAATGACAGACTCTTGGGCGCCACATACATCGACGCAGCAGCGCCAATGGCCCAGTTAACAAAGTTGGAAATCAGAGGCAGGTTGAGAATATTGACACCTTTCTCAATCATTGGCGTACAACCGGCCTGAACCTTGGGAATACCCATGAGTGTGAAGGTCAGAGTCTTGAGGAAAGGAGGGTCAGGAGTCAACTGTAGTCGAACTCGAGCGGTTGCGACGAGACCTTGAAGCTCGACCCAAATAGGCAATGGAACACCAAAGAGCCCCTTGACACCAAGATAGAACACCAGCTGCATACCCATGTTGCGAGCCTTGGAGGCGATATCTCCACCGGAGGGCTTGGCATGGTAGGCGATGGCAACTTCGAGATTGTAAAAGGAACCAGCTTGCTCGTTAGCTGCAAGCTCCTCGGGATCGGTGGTCTTTTCGTTCTGTCGGTGCTGTTCATCTTTGATATCTTGGACGTGGGAGTCGGGAAGAGCGCGCATGCTGAGGATACGAATGGGGTTGTTGCCCTGAGAGATATCTGCGACGCGGACGTTCTCGATGACACCAGGAACGGAGGCAGCCATAACGTCTTCGAGACTGTTTCTGTTAGCATAAGTACCTCCGCGACTGAACCAAGTAACTTACGTATCGGCAACACCAGCAAACATCTCAGGGTTAATGAGACCCCACATGATTCCCAACATCGTGTTCATCCATTCTACCGACTCAGGGATCAGGTTCGCAGTGGCAGTCTCGCCACGCTCCTGCTCGCTTGACCATTCGAGGTCTCGACCTTGGCGAATCAAATCCTTGGTCCAGAGGAAAACGCCTGATGCAACACAGAATCCCAGAGGGATGAGACCGAGGAGACGACCGCCGAACATCTTTCCAATGAAAACAATCGCGCAGAAGATACCGGCACACAAGACATTGGTGCGCTGCTCAAGAATGGCAAACATTGGTTCGTAGCTGACCGAGGGGGTTTTGTAGAACACGACAGAAGTCTTCTCACTTCGAATGGGTACATCAGATGTCGCACCCGTCTCAACGGGGTCTGGGGGCGCAGTAACATCTTGAGCGTAACGATACTCCTCTCCAGACATTTTTGAAGATACTGGAACGGTGGTGGGTTTTCCTAAGTTCTCGTTGGGAACTGACATCTAAATGGGGATTAGAACAACATCGTAGGGAACGTTCCGTATCAACACACCTGAGGGTTATCAACGGCATCCTTGAAATCCATATCTGCGTCTCGAATACCGACATCCTTTCCTGTAACCGGATCGCGGACAGTGCGAACGTCCTTTTGCTGTCGAATGGCTTCGGCTCTGTCTTGTTTGTGATCCTTTGTCTCTCCATGAATCTTGTTCTGCTTAAGTTGTTCTTCGATTTGAGCATCGCGTTGCTTCTTGTTCTCATCCAACTGATCCATGAACTCCTTGACATTGGGAACGCGGTTCCGGCCACTGTAATGTTGGCCGGCCACGGGTATCTGCTGCTGCTGAAACTGCGACATGATGGCGACCTATTCTATCTGTTGCAGAGTAGCAGTGGGAGGACTGGAGTAAGGATGACGACGAAGGCAGGTGAGTAACAGAAGAGTCGTCCTGCCAAAATAAAGTAACCTAAATGCTGGTCTAAGCTAGCATAAGGTGACCAAATTATTTCGTCTCGACGGCCAATTCTTCTGAGGCCCTGACGGAAGGAAAGAAACGGGTTGAGGGAGGAGAGAAGAAAGAGGAGAAGAAATGAATGAAATAGTAATTAGTGTCGCACAAAACAAACATACACGCTTGGCTCATTGCAACTGATTCATCGCTTTGGGATCAGCCAAGGAAACTGGCAATCATCTATCAGGTATGATTTAAGGTCGATGACGTCGATTCGCCGATAAACAAGGGAGCTTTGGCCCGGGGTCGATCATTTTTAGTGTGTACGTCAAGAGCCGCGTACAGAGAGCTATGGCGGGGGGATGGTATGGAGGGGAGAGCTCCCCGCACTTTGTTACAGGTACCTATTCTTGAATGCCATAAAATGTAGAGTAACCAGCTTTGTTGTTTGTAGTAGATTGTGAGAATGAGAATGAGAATGAGAATGCTTCCATCACAGCAATAAGGTAGCTATCATGTACTCTGGAGTCCATCGTGAAACTTGATACATGTAAGCCAAGACTTTTAATCGATGATCAAGAGCCAAGGTCCAGGGTACTTGTTCAGCCAGACAGGCCACAGCACAAAGCACCTACAGGTCCAGACCCAGGCTAGACCAACCAAGCCAACAAGGAACTGTCAGTGCCACTAAAGCATCCATGATACGATCGCCCATCCCCACCCTCAGAAAGCTTGCGTAAATGGCTTGGAAACAAGTAAGCCTTCAGCTGTCATCTCGATCATTCATTGGTGTTTTTTCTTAACCCCTGCCCTTCCAAAACCAGTACCGTACACACTCCTTCTTGTTTCAGACACTGGATAGAAGCAATCAAGTAGAAGCAGAAGCAAGTGGCTCGCCTGTCTTTGGGTCGATTTCTGTACCAGATAAATCAACGCCGTTTCCTAACTTGTGCATACCGTCAAACTTCTCATATCGAAGCGAGTCTAGATCAATGTTGTTGAACTGTCGAACCTGCAAGCCATCAGTCAGTCGATTTGGGTTCAGACTCAAGGTCTGATATACGTACACTGATACCATAGAGAGGATCATTGGGTCGTGTCTTGCCAAAATCAATACCGATACTGGCACCGCACTTAGGGCAGAACATGTGATCGCGAGTTTTAGTACTGAACAAGTATCGAGAGACTCGCTTATCTGAGTCGTTGTGCCATTCAACTTTCTCGTACTTTGGGTCTGAGGTATAGGTTAGCTTCAACACCGTTCAGTATCTAATCAGGAGGTGAGTCTCACAAACAAGAAGGTAACCTGTTCGACGGCAGACAGAGCAATTGCAGTTTGTAACTTGATGCTCAGGCAGAGGAGGCGACAATGTCACAGAGAGGCCGATATAACCACAATGGCAGCCGGCCTCATAGGTGGCCTCGGCTGTACTTTCATTGGCTGACATGTCGAGTGGGTGAGAATATTCAAGATATGAAGAGATGAGTTTTCGGATAATATGTCAAGTTCATGACGACAATATTCGTACTTGATATTTATACAAGAGTGATTGATAAGCAATAAGATAGGCGGAGGAACTTTAGGTCTTGGATTTGCATGGGGTAGTATAAATAGATCTCCAGTTACTATATCGGGACTCCGTGAATCCTCTGGAGTTCCACCGACTGGGGAAGAGTTAATATTTAATCCACCAAAGATGAAACTCAACTGTCAGGTTGCTCTTGAGTTCGGACTTCGGACTTCGGACCTTGAGTTCCAGTCGGTTGAGTTGCTATGAAATGCATATCCTTAATGGGGACCCCAAGCTTGTGGTACCCTAGACATCGCAATAGAAGAAACGATCACCAGGATTTTGAGACAGTGTGATTTCGAGAATCAATCAGGGACAATGATGGGTACAATAGTATGAAAATATATGTATTGACAGCGAAAATCAAATAGATAATGATAGCTTCCGCTTCTTAGCCGTGCAGTTGATACTAGGCTCCTGTATTCAAGAAGCATCATCAGAATCCTCCTTATCTGTACCTCCTTCCACAAACCCGGCCATTTCTACATCCGAAGCGACAATATCATCTCCTTCGAAACGGGAAAAGGCGGGAACATATGAGTCTTGATCCTCTTCATCCTCTTCAAAACCTGCAAATTCTGCGACTACATCAATCGGTTCTCCAGATCTCAACATCTTCTCTGGCAGGCTATAATGAACATGGCTGATCTCGTCTTGTTTCTTGCCTTTGAAACCATCCTTTCTCTTGGAATAGCGAAATCTTCGGAGACGATACGCAAGAACGACATCTTCCTCGACTGAGTCTTGGTAGGATGACTGTGTCTCGTGGTTTGCCGTCAACTCTCCAGATACTTCCAGCCCTAGACCGGGTGGCCCTATTCCCAGACCTGCACCACCGCCTCTATCGCGAGATCGTTCTGATTTGCGGGACATTGTTTTCGCAACCGTAACTCCGACGACCATATAAATGGGAGCATAGAAGAAAGACTCGCGAACAAAAGCATCGACTTGCCGTGTGCGTAGTGCTCTATTGACATAAGACGGCGATGGAGTGAAGTGTTGCGCTCGGACATTTGTTGCCTCAATAGTGAAGGATGTGCCCTTGGACCAGTTCCCTTCGATGAATGGTGAAGCGCCTAGTACAGCAGCGAGGACAGAAGATGCTCCAACTTTGGATCCGAAGCCAGTGTTCAATGCATCGGTAAAGCTCTTGGTGACTTGTTCGCGTTCGCTGAGAATATCCAAGGGATCAACTGGCTCGACCTTTCCTCGGTTGAGGATGTCAATTGGATCGTTTGGGTATTTGAGAATGCTTCCGAGGACTAGATCGTCTGGAGAAAGACATTCTTGTGGAATAATCCAATATCTCTTGGGCTTATCGCCGAATGCCATCTTGTAGTGATTATGCGCAGTTTGGGCTCCAAGACTTTGGGAATACTCTGCAATATATAATCACTGCATAAAGATCGTCCACCATTGGCAAGGAATGGGTCGCACCGTCAGCGCCAATGACGTTACTGCGCAGCAAAGCTGAATTTGGACGAGGATCATCTTTCTAATTAAAAATGCCCGAAGCCTCGTTCAAACCATAGGTTGATTGTCATTCCCCGCCTATAATAAGCTGATGGCCTCAAAACAATCGTGGTGAACCAAACTCTTCGTTCGCAACCATGAAGCCTGAAGATTATAAGCAGTTCTTACGCAGCCATAAATTTGACCCTGAGAATCGACCAAAAGAACGTGGCGATGCTATTCACGCAGCTATTATCGAGAAGCGAGTTTATATCGCTATCGAACTGCTGAATTTATATCCAAAAGACTGTCTCGAGGCAAGAAGTCGCAGCGGATCCAAGAATTGGCGCACTCCGCTACACAACGCCTGTGAGAACGAGCGAACATTGGTAGTCAAGAACCTTCTCGACAAAGGAGCAGATGTTAATGCACGAAGCTTCCGCAAACTCACTCCTCTCATTTTTGCAACTGAAGCAAGAAACCTCGAAATTGTGAAGCTTCTGGTGGAAAAAGGAGCCGACGTCAATCTTCAGACGGATCAAAAGACTACTGAAAGAAGTGCACTCCATGTTGCTGCAACCATAGAATCGCCCGACTTCATATTGACTCTTCTCGTCAATGGAGCAGATCCCAAGCTTGTGAATTCGACTGGAAATACTCCTCTACATCTCGCTGTTCGGTCCGGCTGTGCATCTGCGGCCGCTCTTCTGCTTTTTCATGGAGCATCTCCCACAGTCAAAAACGAAAATGGAAAGTCGCCTCTCGATCTCGTCGAGAAATTGAACCAGGGTGATCGCGAGCAGTTCATTCACATATTCGAGTGCGCTAAGAAAGAAGGAGAATTCGGGGACTTCTTGGATCGTCATATTAGATCTGGTATACCAGTTGATCTGGTCGCCGCAATCCACTGGGCTATATCGCAAGACCTTGAACGAGCCGTTGCTTATATCCTACATATCGATCCACACGCAACAGGAGCAACTCTACCTAGGGGATGGTATCCTCTACATGTCGCAGCGAGGGCTGGACATGAGAAGTGCGTTGAGGTCCTTCTTGAACACGGGGCGGAAGTTGATTGCAAAACGAAAACGGGCTACACACCGTTGATGTTGGCTGCTGAGAAGGGCCATAAGAAGACTTTCCGCTCCCTACTCGAGTATGGTGCGAGTCGTTCGGCAACAAACGAGAGCGGAGATAATGCATGGAAGATTGCTAGACAGCACGGCCACCGCTTTCCAATGCTGCTACCTGTCAGACACGTCGACCCTTCCGAAGTTAACTGTGATGATAAGGAACTAGACGACAATAATAGCTTGGCTCCTCCGAAGGAGAGACCGCAGTGCAGGACACCCTCTCCGGGACCAAGGGACGTTGCAGAAGACCCAGGTATGTACTCCTAACAGTGTAAGTATGATATATACATGAGAATCTCATACGTACAGGTGAATTATACGCAATCGGAGATGCAAGAAGTCAGGATGAACAGTCTACACCCACGCCTCAAAAGTTCGTTTACAATATTTCATTCAGTGGCATTGCTAACAAACACAGCTCGGAGAATTTCGAGGCTTTCCTCAAGACTTTGGAGGAAACATGGTATAACAGAATTGGATGGCATCCCGACGATGATATTGAAGGGCCTACCGACAAGTGGCCTGGGCCGGTGAAGATCGCCATACTCGACACCGGAATTGATCTAACCCATCCCGATTTCAGCCAACCAGCAAAACGAAGAACAAAAATAGGAGCGAAACTTCAGACCTCAGCATATCCAGAAGAGATACAAAGCAAGAGAATCAAAGCCTGCAAGAACTTTGCAGATGGACCTGACGATGACGTGACTGATGAAGACGGCCATGGTACTCATATTGCAGGCTTGATCATGACCATTGCTCCGCGTGCTGAACTATACATTGCAAAAGTGAGCAGTTCAAGGAAACCAGATGACAATAAAGAAGGCCCCAAGAAGAAGCCAACAAGAGGTGGCAAACAGGCCCATCCCATCCGAGAGGTATCTACATGTTATCACATCCCATCGTCTACTCTGACTAACAATACACCAGGCACTCAGATGGGCCATAGAAAACCGGGTAAACATTATCAACATGTCACTTGGCTTTAGCGAACAAGGCTCTCTCGAACTTGTCCAAACTTTAGCTGAAGCAGACAGTAAAGGAATCTGTGTCTTCGCAGCAGCTGCAAATCATGGAGATATTCATGCCGTAGCCTGGCCCGCGCGTGATTACCGACTGGCCAACTGCGTCGGATCAACCGATGAACATTATAAACTTGCCTGGTTCAGCCCTACCGCAAATGAGAACTTCCCAATCTTCGGCACCTTTGGTGTGGATATATCTAGTCATTGGCCAGGCGGAGGATATCGCAGGATGAGCGGCACATCAGTCTCGACACCAATCGCTGTGGGCATGGCGGCTATGATAATAGCCTTCCTGAACAAGAAGAATGACTTGGATATAGAGGATAAAGAGCGTAATCTTGATAGGCCAAAGGAGTGGCGAATAAGAGGCACGATGGGCATGGGAAGAGTGCTGGCGAGGATGTGTCGAGAAAGTAATGGCCTTAGGCTTCTGTCACCAAGGCTGATGTGGGAGAAAGATTCTAGGCGGAAAGCACATCCGATAACGATTCTTGGATTTTTGAGTGAGTGGGAAGGCTACGAATTGAATTAAGTTTAGTAGGCCTAGAGAGATGTTGCTTTGACTACTCGAGATATAGACAGAAATATAGCAGCCAACTGAATATTGTTACGTGACGGGGGCCAATGTACTGCCTTTAGTTTCCAAAAACGTCCAAGGCATGCTTGATCATCCAATCCATACCGTCAGATCTCCAATCGTCTGCTTCAATGTGGGAGCCATTAATGTTGAAGACGATAGAGTCCCCGTCAGAACCACCAGAAGACTCATAAATAGGCCATTTCTCACCACTGAAAAGTTCTTCTCCCTTATCTCCATTGGGGTCGAGAGTATTGAAAAAGTTGATCCACGCAGTGCTGATATTCTTGGCCATTACCCTAGTAGCCTTTTGGTATGATGCCTCACCACCAAGAGGGTCGCTTGTGTATCCCTCGCCATTGAGGTTGTACATCACGAAAGCAACCTTTAAAGTCAATATAAGTACCTAAAGGCTTTCGTCCAAGTATGCTTACCTCTTGGAAGTGTGCCACTCCAGCATGTGGTGGCTGTCCATTGGGCTTGATGTTAAAGCGATACCCATAACTAGGAACATCATGCTTTGCCCAGATTCTGTTCGCACGCCGTCGTTGATAGTGTATAGTAAAGTCTCCGAATAAAGCATTCGATCGACGAGCCTGAAGCCCAAATCTTTCAGCGTACTCATCACCTGGTTTGATGACATGTGGCCAAGTCTCCAAGGATGGTATTCCGACCTTTGGATCGTTAGGATACAACTCCATGGCTTCATCAGTGAGTTCATCGAGACTCTTTCCTGCGGTGTCTTTTACTTGAAGTGGGATAATATAGGTAAGAGCATCTCTCATGTCCTCATCAGTGTTAATAGGACTGCCAGTACCAAATGAAACACCTTCATCTGTGTTGGCACCAATGAGGATCGGGACTTTGACGAAATTGCCGCTGGATAACTGGTTGGTGGTATAATCTGTGAGAAAGTCGCCGTCTAGGACTGGAGCCCACTCACGACGGGTCGTGGTGATGGCTAATATGGCAGCGGTTAACTCGCTTATAGGAGCTTTTCGTAGGCAAGGTAGAGACTTCTCTGATCCTGCCAAGTCAGCGCATGATGGAACCTTGGCAACAAGGCGGTCGTAGGTAGCCTGAATTGCTTGAGTTGCGTTGAAACCACCAGGATATCGACCGAGAGGGGCTCCGAACCCAGACTGGCCGATTGCTCCCCTAAATAACCCATCATTGCGTCCTACCAGCGTTAGTGTTAAGAAAGTAACATAGATGCTATTGTCGATTTACCATTATACGCAAAAAGTTGAGCCGCAACACTTTCAGCGCCAGCACTTTCTCCCCAGATAGTTACTTTACCAGGGTCGCCGCCAAAAGCCTTAACGTTCTCGTTAATCCAACGAAGCGCAAGTCTTTGGTCGCGAAAACCAATGTTAGTAGCTCCCTCTTTCGCGATCTCTTTACCACCGATGAAACCAAACGCATTAAGACGATAGTTAAGACCAATAGCGATGATAGGTTTACCAACGGCAACGCTTTGCTCGATGATAAAAGATAAATTGTACCTCTTATCAGAAGCACCACCCTGTATTAAGCCTCCTCCGTGGATCCAAACAGCCACGGGGAGGTCAGCAGTCTTTTTCATCTTTGAAGGCCGGACGATGTTGAGATACAGACAATCCTCGGATTGTTCGTAACCGGTTTGGTCAGATCCGAAGCCATAACAGTGGACTGCGAGTTTGGTAACCTTTCGGACACCTTTCCATGAAGTATTGAGACCTTGGGCTACTGAGAATCTCTCGGGGGGCTAAGCAAGAGTTAGTTATGGGAGATGAGGCAGTGGTTTGATGACTTGCCTGGGCAAAAGGGATACCGAGAAAGTGGTCTTGACCATAGTGCTTGTTATAGACACCCACGTATGTGCCATTCTTAACAGTGGCAGTCGGCTGGGATGTTTTTACAGATAAAACATCTTACGGCCAAGCCAAGAACGCACAAGCGGACTGAAACAAGTGAGCGAATCGCATCGTTGGTTATCTTATCAGATGAATGAGACTTGAGATTGGTATCATCGAAGGACGACGACCCCTCTATATATACTTATTCTATGTAATATACGTCCCTGTAAGCACGCCAATATACAATATGCCATGCCTCAGCTATTGGCACAACTAGAAGGATATATACGAGTTGCCAAGCTGGGTAAATTGCATAATGCGACCTGGAGTGCCAGGTTACTGCGACCCTTTCGGACACTTGTAGCGCACTTGCAGAAGGATTTACCCCAGGCCCGATGTCCCGAATTGAGGAGAAATGATTTCTGAACGATTCTCTCATGACTTCGTGCAACTTTGTTCCAGAACACCTGAACTATATTTACACACTATCATAGTAGAAAGTCACCCTTGGACTCCCTTAGCATCATCTGATACTCAGGTTCAAACTGCATATACATGGCCTCAGGACTTCCAGTATTATCCTTGGTATACTGCGCCTCCTCATCACTCACCAGCGTCTTCTTCAGCTGTGATCCATTAGGAGCCACGGCAGCTTCCACAAGCAATTGAGCCTGACATGCTCTCTCCAAGGCAATAAAGAAAGCGGCTGCCTCACCAATAGTCCCTCCCGAAGTAAGGAGTCCATGATTCTGTAAGATGATATTCTTTTTAGTATCGCCCAAGGCATCAGCAAGTCGCGTTCCCTCCTCTTTAGCAAAAACAACACCACCAAAATTGGTGTAGACTGTAAGGTCGTTGTAAAACATGCAACTATCTTGGTTGATCATCTCGATGGGTTTTCCAAATGTTGACCAGGCGCGGCCGTAGGGGCTGTGAAGATGGCAGGCCGCGTTTATGTCTGGACGTCGTTTGTGAATGGCTTCATGAATGATGAAGCCAGCTGTGTTGACTGGTTTTTCTGCGCCTCCTATGCGATTGCCTTTGTTGTCTATGTGAACCATATCCGAGACTGTGAGAAGGCCAAAGTGGACGCCATAAGGGTTTATCCAGAATGTATCTGGATCAACAGGATCTATACATTGTTAGACTTGTCCCGAGGAAGGTTCATCTTGTGGTTTACCTCGTAAACTAATATGGCCACTACTTCCATCTGCATACCCAAGTTTAGCAAACACTCGGAATGCCGCAGCCATTTGTTCTAGCTGCCATTTTCGGGTCTCTTCTTTAGTGGCGAAGACGGGGATCTTGTGAATACGCTTTACTGAACCATCTTGGGCCTTGGCTGTGTTTAGAATTGATTGACCAGGGGTAGCGATGGTAGCGGATGGAGACATCTTGAGTGATTATAAATCTGTTGAAATGATATCCTGATCATGAGATAATGATAGTAAAGAATATTCGTATTTTTATATCGATGCGGGGTTATTATAGGTGATGCACATTCTAGGACATTCTCATGGTGAGTCGGTATCTCCCATGATTGGTGGTCGATTAATTGGTGTTTTGCTTATCCGAAATCTTAAGAGTTGATCTATTCTGACAGTAAGACGAAACGCCCTATCCTCACTGCTATGAATCTTTAATTCCACCGTTTCACTATGCCTCTTTCCCAAACCCTTTTCTCACACATTGAGCATAAGAGAGGGTTTGTAGCATCCTCTCAAGCCTTCTGCCTAGTGATGCTCTACTCATAGAGTTCAGTTGAGAGCGGTAGAGTATTTGTAAGCCTATAGATCTACATCGAATTTATGCTTATCCGAGATCCACAAGACCAAGACTATGATGTGATGAATTTCAGCTGAATCCTTTCGGACTTTCGCTGATTCGGACTTTCAAGGTCCGCCTTTGTCCGCACCAACCTGATTTCTCGACCTGCCAAGGATCGTGTAGTCTAACTACCTAGTCACTTCGAATGCTTTCCTTTGAGATCTGACATAAGATTATCAGACTCTCTAGGTCAACAGGATTTATATATAAGTCATTGTCTTGTCCACCCAAGACTTACTTGATATCAGATCAATTCATCTTTACAATCAAACATCTACTCATCAACACCACGACCATGTCTCCTCACATCACTGTCCTCCCAGCCTCAACCAAAGCTGGTCGAGAAACAATCCGCGCTCTCTTATCCTCTGATAGCAAACCTTCTGTTAGGGCTGTTTATCGAGATCCAGCCAAAGCACCACCTGAGTTCCTCAAGAATTCAAACTTCGAAGCCGTTAAAGGTGACGTTGGAGATGGTGATAGCCTTGATTTTACAGGCTCAAACGCCGTCTTTTACATCCCACCTCCGATTCTGGATGGAAGAAACCAGGCAGAATGGGCAACTCGGACTGCTACCAACGTAAAGAATGCTCTGAAGAAGGCAAACGTTAACAGACTTCTTATCCTATCCGCTCTTGGATCCCAGAACTCTAGCGGTATCGTAAGTCTTCAAAACTATTCCCATATGTTTAAGCAACACGCTGACCGTGCCTCTTTGCTAGGGCGTCTTGTGTTTGAATCATATTTCGGATGAAATCTTGAAAGATGCTGTGCCAGAGATCATAATTATCAGACCAACTTATTTCTTCGAAGACTTTGCCCCTCTTCTTGATGTTGCAAAGGAAGATAACCCTACCATATACTCATGGATTACACCCATTGACTATAAGATTCCACTGGTAAGTAATCACTTCAGCTTGAAGACGAAGAAGATCAATACTGACATAATACTCCAGGTCGGACTCAAAGACGTAGCCTCAAACTGTGTCAACTCCCTTCTCTCATCACCCGACAAGCCTAGCCCACATTACTATACCTTGTTCGGCCCACGAGCTTACGGTGCTACTGATCTGAAAGAAGTGGTTGAGGAAATCACAGGGAAGAAGGTTGAATTAAAGCTTGTTGAGAAAGACGAGCTGCTCGATTATTGGAAGCAGATTGTCCCGGAGGCTCATGCTGAGGAGTTTAAGGAGATGACAGTTGCTAGCTTGGGCGATGGGGTTATTGGTAAGAATACCAAATATGACGAGAATACTGTTGTGGGAGAGCAGGAGTTGGCGGACGCTTTGCGAGCTTTGTATAAGGAGTGAAGCAGTAGCTCAAAGTCCCCAGGATAGTAAATCGTGTTTCCAGGTCAGCTCATCATTAGTCTAACTATCTAATTATTGGTCTTCTAAATCAATTAGGAGATGATTAAAATCTAAGTCTTTAAAATGCACCAGCTATTAAGTGAACAAAACCGACACCCATTCCTACTGTCAGCACGTTCTGAATCGACACCCCGTTCAGAGATACGGCATTTGATAATGATGGGTTCAAATCCTTCGTACAAGCCTGCGAACAAGCATGGGATTTCTCATAAAACGTGTCATCATCCTTATCTCCTTTCCAATACTGATCATAGCAATCCTTAACACAGCTATAAGCCACACATGAAACTTCATCAGCATTGCCCATGCTTCGTCCATCTAACTCGGCCTTGCCCCAAGTCCCATTCGCCCCTAGAATGATGGACCTTCCACTGTAATCAAACCCAGTCGTTGGGTTGCGAGGACGCTTCGAATTGACAAGGACAGTTGATAATCGGATGCGTGTTTTGTCAGGAACCACGTCTGGGGGGATAGTGATGTTGACTTGTGTTTCGGCCACAGGGATGAGATATTGGAGCCAGCATGAGGGTCCTGTGCCCCATCCAGGCGGCGTCAAGGCGAGATAGACGCGATAAGCATCGGCTGTCCTTGCATTTTCAGACCCCGGTTCAACTTTCTGGTCGATTGTGACGTTGTAGGTTTCGCCGGCTGTCATGTTCCAGGGGATGTCGTAGTAAGTAGAGCCGGCGCGAACAGTTGGGAGGGCCGCCAAGAGAGTGAAGGCGGCCACTTGAAGGAATAAGGTCAGCTCCATGGCGTCTGTTTTTTAACGAGAGTGGTTTAAGGAATGAGCCTTGTAGGGCTGAGATTCTGTTTATGTAGGAAGAAGAAATGGGGAGTGAGATGAGATTAAGCAGATTTCAAATTAGGTCGAGTCATGGCTGACAAAATTATTCAACAGGGGCTCGCTTCAAGTCTGTGCACACCACACCCAACCTGGCTAGACCACTCTATTGTATAAGACGACCTCTAATTATTACCTGCCTCATAAGGATTACCACATGCGTTAAGAAGATTCAAGGATAAGAAACAAGGAGGCTGATTTATTCTCTTTGTGTAGTTTACTTTCCCTGTTGAAGCTTGAAAGGCGAGTTTACTCTCATGTCCTAAGAAGAACTCAGAGATGAGGCAGTTTTTGAGTATATGGTGACAGGAAACGGCATATGGATGAGCAACTAGGCATCAATTTCTTCTAATACTAAGTAGGTACAATAAATTCTGAGATCTGATAACAGAGACTTCTTCGTTCTGTCCCTCCTACGTCTGTACTCCTCGGAAGTCTATCATTTCCCATTCTTCCATGTGTCCATCTGCGTCTTGATACATTATCACTAGCTGTCCGAGGATATCAATGAACCAGGTATAGTTTTCCTGGATTGCCAGACGTGTTGAGTTGATCCACTCCCCTTCCTCCATGAACATCCATCCTCCAACATGTACATTCCCTTGTAGAGTCTATGTCTAGACTAATGGTAAACAGGAATCTATCATAGAGTGTACCACAACGACGGCCAGAACCAAGAGGTACAATCCTTCCATCGCTGTATCTCGCCAGGTATGGTGAGCGATCCCGTGAACGCAAATAAATCGTGGTGCGATCCCAGCGAGGGGGATCAAGAGCTGACGGCGCGAGCCTCTCAGCAACCTTGTTAGATATACGTTTTCCGTTTACTGCCCACCCACAGGTGGTCCCGTCCGGCAATGATCTATCGCGCAAAAATATAATGCCGTCTTCCACTGCAAGAGAGCATCCGCGCTCCTTCTTGTCCTCAACCGATAGGCTGCGTTCAAATATCACTTCTAGGGTTTCAAGATCCCATGATTTGACACTGTTTTGGTTCCTATATGTCAAATAGTGGTTGGCTTGATCCGAAAAATAATGCATACGACCAGGCGAGGGACTGGGACTGAGGAGTAGCTTCATTTCATAGGAGCCGTCCTCTATCATGACGGAGGTATTGGGGTAATTCTCAGACCATAAGTCGGTTACATGGAAGATTGACTCTCCACGTTTCTAGGCTTGTTTGTCCCAAAATTCGAACATGAGATTCATTTCCCTTTCCCTGTCTCCGGGGAGCTCGTACGTGCTGACAACGAACTTATCGTAAAAGTGCCAATCTCTTCTTGGTTGGTTTCCTCCAGAGGAAACCTGGTCAAAATACGTGGCCGTCAAAGACCAATCCTGCAATTTCCGCTGAACAAAGGATCCGTCGTTTTCCCTTGCCAAAATGTGAGATCCGTTGAACATTCGGTGGAAAGGCGGTGCGAGTACATTGGTCTTCATAAGCTTCAGATCGTCGCCGTCAAGAATATAGAGATCCGTTTCTCCATCATCAGAAGATTGAAGTACAAAAGGAGGTTCCATGTTTTGTTCGCACTTCGTGTATATGTAGTCTTTCTTCCTGATTATTTCCATCTTGATTCGTTTTGATACAGGAGGGACGCCATCACCAATGGCAACAGCAGCCTGGCTGATAGATAGATAGCATGTCCGTAGACAATGTGACGTATTGCGAATGACATAGTCCGGGTATCATAGTCGCTTGAGATGATCGATCCAGACACGCTCTGGTACCTTGCTCTCCCATAGCGCCTTGGTGATAGGCAAAGCTCCGAAGAAATCACTAAGCTCCAGCTCGTACACAATCTGCTGTGCAAGTTCAAGGGTATGGAACACGCGGTCTGCCGCGTCGCCCGTACCTATGAAAGGAACACTGGGGGTGGGAGAGATTGTTGAGGGAGCAATTTGGTCGATTGATGGAATACTAGGTGCAGGGAATGTTGCTGAAGATGGGGTTTCGTTCGTTGAAGGAACTCCAGGGACGGGAGAGGTTGGCAAAGAAGATGGTTTGGTGGGTGAAGTGATACCAGGGGCAGGAGAGGGTATCGAAGATGAGGGCTGGTTGGTTGAGGGGACACTATTGGTGGAAGAGGTTGTTGGGGAAGAAGCTCGGTCGAAAGAAGGAATACCAGGTGCAGGGGCTATTGTCGAAGATCAAGGTTGGGTAATTGAAGAAATACTAGGGGCAGGAGAGGCTGTCAAAGAAGAGGGTTGGGTGGTCGAAGGGATATTGGGGGTAGGAGAAGGCACCGAAGATGAGGGTTAGTTGGTTGAAGGAACATTGTCGGCGGGGGAGGTTGTCGAGGAAGAAGATTCGTTGAAGGAATGCTTCTTCCGCCTGAAGGGTAGCCATTTCAAATGGCGACGAGGCGGCATGATAGAGTTGAAAAAGGATCTCATGACTGTTGGCATGTATCTGGTAAAGACCGAAGACAGAGTTAATCCTCAGCTTCCAGAAGAGCAGAATTTATGCTGCAGAAATAGGCAACCATCCATTCACTTCCTCCTTGCTTCACTGGACTGTTTGTTCTGGGAAGTGAGACTCTTACAAGTTTAGTATGTTTGTAATTTGTATTAATTAGGGTATTACATGAAAACAAAACGTTCCATAGCCGTCTCATATCATGAGCAAGTACATATAATCTGGGGCAAATTTCCTAACGTGGTATCTAAAAACAAATAACTTTTTGTGCCAACGTGCTACACCGTCATCATCTCACAAGCCCAAGTCAAAAGAAAAACGCCTTGCTTTCAGGGTAGATGGTGCGATAACGTCATTAGATGTTGGTGCCAGTCGTCACACTAGCAGAACGTGTAAATAGAGATGGTAGTGAGGTTTAGGCGGTCTCCTTTCTGCTGCCAACGCTGTCACGTCGAGATCTGACAGCCGCCAAAGCAGTGTCATTGCCAGTCTCCTTCTCCTCCTCCTCGGCAGAAGAACCAGATCCAGGGGCAGGAGGAGCAGTGGGAGCATACTTGCTCTTCGCGCGGATCTTGGCACCATATCGGTAGAAGATGAAGGGAATGGGCGCAAGCACGGCAGCAACACAGCCGAGAAGAGTGGCGGCATATTGAATTCCCATGCCATCAAACATTTGGCGAGCAAAGAGAGGGAAACCGGCACCGCAAAGAGATCGGAGGAAGGTGTTGCCAGCAATGGCCGAGGCGGCAAACATGAGATAGGCATCGACGAGGTAGTTGAGAGCCTGAAGGAAGATGGACATGAGACCAAAGCCGGTGAAGAGGCCACTCAAAGCGGGAACAATCCAGTGGATGTTGGAAGTGTATCCAGTCCTGGTAAAGGTTAGTATTTATTTGATCAAATTGTTTGCGGGTAACTTACCATCCAAACCAGAAGATACCAATGGTGAAGGAGACACCACCAGCCATGACATTTGGAAGTCGCCATTCGGGAATAGGAATGCCATTGTTGGCTTCAAGCTTGCGAATGTACCAGGGCTGCATAGCAATGACCGAGGCACCAGCAATGAGCTGACCAATGATCATACCGAAGAAGCAGAGACCAGACTGGCCAGCGCTGAAGCCATGAACACCGACAAAGACAAGAGGGTAGGCGGTAAGGAAAAGGTAGAGAAGACCATAGATGAAACTCATGTAGATGGAGAGCAAGAGAATGATAGGCTCAGTAAAGAGCAGACGGAGAGGTCGAGAAAAGTTCTTTTGCACAAGCTCCTTGAAGTCAACCTCGATTTCCTCCTGCTTGGCATGGATACCCCAGTTCTTTGTGCGACGTCGCAAATCAGCCGCCTTGGCGATGAGAATGACAGGAGGGTAAGTCTCCTCCAAGAAGATGACGTCGAGAATGAGAGCAGTGAAACCCATGATGGAAGCGAGATACTCGGTCCAGCGCCAGCCAAGGTGAGATTCAACGATGAAACCACCAATGAAGGGAGCGAGAAGAGGACCAGTGAAGACGGACATGGAGAACAGAGTGATGGCAGTACCTCGAGTACGGTTATCGAACATGTCGGAGAAGACAGCTGCAACGACAGCAAGAGGACAAGCACCAAAGAAACCACTAAAGAATCGACAGAGCAGAATGGTCTGAATATCCTTTCCAGTAGCACAACCAATTGAGAAGACAGAGAAACCAAAGATTGAGATGAGAATCGGCAGACGACGTCCTTTCAACTCGGACAGAGGAGCCCAAAGAGAAGGTCCGAAAGCAAAGCCAAGCACGTAGAAAGTAGTTCCCAAGAGACCAACTTCATTGCCAACATTGTACTCTGCGGAAACAACCATAGTAGCAGCAGAGAAAATGGAGGATGTGAAGGCAGATGTCATGGTGGTGAAACCCAGGACAGCAGCAGTAATAAGCTTCTTCTTCAATGGCCAATTCTGCGAGTGCATAGGATCATTGGGTCCATCGAACTCGACAACATACTGCTCCTGCTCAGGTAAGGGAGGTGGATAAGGCTTTCCAGCGCCAAAGTTGGGCAGAGGCTTCCTTGAGGCGCGCGAAGCAGTTCGGGATCGCAGACTACCTCCGACGGTGGCATTGTGCTGGCTACGGGCGGTTTGAATTCGGCTGAGTGCGGTGGGATGGCGCTCAAGGTCGTTCTGAGTCGAGACACGGCTGATGCTGTTGTATTGGCCGATGGAACGGCTTCGTCGACGGGCTGAGTTCTCGGAGGAAGAAGATGAGACGGTAGAGTTGGAGATGACTCGCTCGATTTCAGCACTGTCGCGCTGTTGGTAACGCTGAGGAGATGCTGCGCGCTCTGCGTCCAGCAGCTCCTGGTCCACGATGTTCCCCGACATCGTTGGTATAGTTTCTGGAGTTCAATCAAATAGGCGTATTGTATTAGAGCAATTGCGATGCGGAAAGGTATTGCAAATTAAGCAGGGAAAAAGAGGTGGGCGGAATGTATCCAGTATATAACCTCTCTAGTCTTCCTGTCTGGTTCCCGTCTTGTTATAAGCTGCAGCGTAACCAACTATGACGCTAAAACCCGATGATGGCTGGTTCGTCGGGAAAAGGCGAGACGGATTCAATCGCAACGCTAGCTGTAGCCAGTACGAAAAGGGTCAAGTAAGACAAGTCAAGTTGGAGTCAAGTTCGAGTCAGGAATATGTAATAGAAAAGAGAAGGGAATTGACTCGAATTAACACGCTGAAAACAGTCTTAAGTACTAGAGTATGAAGGATATCATAAACAAGAGGCGAAAATAGGGTGATGCCATGTATAAGTAATCGACTTAGACGAGGTGCAAATGAGTCCACTCGATTCCTAGTGCCAATCTCTTGGCCGAGAAATGAAACCAGAGATCCATTCATTACTAACGTTACCACCGAGGAGCGAGGTCAGTCCAACGACCCAAACAGCCAAACCCTGGCAACCACGAGAGAAAAATTCTTTGCTCCGGGACAAGGATCCACTGATTCTTCGGCACCCACGCTCGGCACGGCGCCGCACAGGCTAGACAAGGTCCGAGCACCCACCTGCAGTCACTTATCAGTGAGTCTCTACAGCTGTCGGTAACTGCAGCCTGCAGCTGAGTCCTATATCCGATTGATAGACGCTATATCCGCTGGGCTTGCTCCTGCTCCCTTCCAACGATTATTGATCAGTTAGGGCGTTTGATGCGGCCAGCTTACTGATAAAATGCACCGTGCTTGCGGATCATCTTGGTAAGCAAAACAACAATAGCGACAAAAACAAATCAGATGAGTCAATCGATCTCTGTGTCTTGGGCCGAATTGCCGTGCATGGATACTATCTCAATTCCAATCTTCTTTTTCTCAAGCCAGTGACTGACCGTCTCCATATTTGGGCTTCAAAGGTTCCCTTGCCCCTGATAACCCCCTAGATCCATCTACGGTAGCAATGGGGAATTCAAGATTTATTTGCAGCATGGACCAAGTCGTTTATTGACAAGATGCCCCTGAGCTGTATGAACCATGGATAGAGCATGAACTCGATGTCTTGGATTGTGACTGTTAACTGTCTAACCGTTGAATTGGTCCCTGCAGTAATATCCGGTTATCGTAATGCTTGCGGGTTCTTTTGCTGACTTGTTGTCAACACCATCAACAGAATCCTTCTTCTCCTCGTCCTCCCTTGTTATGGATCTTACACGCATTTCATCCCATCGTATTTCGCTTCGTTGCGCAAATCACCAACAATGGCCCCAGCCAATGGAGGGAGCCGGCCGAGTGTGATGCCGAAGTGGTTCCACCTTTAAGCTTCTCGAACAAGCTTAGACATGCACGGTGATGTAACTTTTTCGGCCACAGCGATTCCCATCCTCACTCACTTTCAATTCCCGTGCTTTTCTTCGTCTTCGTCTTTGTTTCTGTTTATTTCCTTGCTCAACATGCCGTGGCTTACCGTGTATAACCCGGTCGTCACCTTTCCGAATTTCCGCCTTGTTACCCACGGAACACTCTCGGAACTACGGCCAAGAAAACGAATATTCTTATCGTTTCGAAAAATTCCGAAAGATAACTGAATCTGTATATATCATGATGTTTCTATTTACTAAATCAGGATGCACTATCGAACGCCCCAACCGTCGTCTAGCAAAGCCGTTGCTTCTTCAAGACTCAAGCCCGCCGTCTCGGGATAGATACGCCACACCAAGAAGTATCCCCCGCCGCAGATGATCGCATATAATACGAATGTCCAAGACGGGCTCAGCAGGTCCATCAATGGCAAGAACGTCAAACCCACAACGAAATTGGCGGCCCAGCTTGTCGCCGTTGCTACACCGCTACCGAGCGATCGAACCGCCAATGGGAATAACTCGCTTTGCATCCAGGGGACGTTACCGAGACCCAGCGCGTACGCGGCGACATAGACCATGATGCTCACAAGGATGGTGAGGGCCGCCATCTCGTGTCCCGCAGTAGCAGGGGGTTCCTCGGGGGCTGTGTTGACTCCGGCTGCTAGCGAAAGGAACGAGAATCCGTAGGCCGACAGCAACAAGCCAACCATCATGAAAGGGATTGAGTATAGGAGCACTCTCCTTCGGCCGATGCGATCAACGAGTCCCAGCGCAGCAACTGTTCCGAGGAAATTTGTAACGGCCACCACCATCGAGGTAAGCGTAGGGCTCTGGAAGCCGATAACTGTGAAGATGGTCGCAGAAAAGTACATCAGAGAGTTCTGTGACAGCATTAGCCATTTGTAAAAATTGTAGTCGTTTGTTTGATTACTCACGAAGCCACAAAGCTGTTGCAGCCCCTGAAGTAGGCACGCGATAGCCAAAGCCCTGCGGTTTCTTCCCTCACTGACGAGAGTTTCCCATCCACCAAGCCACTTCCAACGGCTGGATGCCCGGTCATCACGCAATCGTTGCGCCTCCTGCTCCTCTCGTACTTCAAGCTCGATCTCCTTGATAACTGCATCTGCATTGTGTTGGAATGCGTCACCGTTGACCCGTCGAATGACCTCCTTGGCCGTGCTGGATCTACCAACCTTGACCAGCCATCGAGGTGTCTCGGGCATAAAAGCAATCATACCTCCTTGTATAATCGCGGGCAACGCACCCAGGCCAACCATCCATCGCCATCCTGTGGCTTGAGAGCCATAGGTCGAGAAAGCCCATCCGACGATATACGCAATGACCTGTCCCAATGTAATAAACATAATGTTCAGCGTTACCAGACGCCCTCGATGCGCAGCTGGCGCCACTTCAGCAATGTACAACGGCACAACGAAGCTGGCAGCGCCGACTCCAGCGCCGATAATGCATCGCCCTGCGACCATGATCGGAACTGTAGAGCTCCATGCTTGTAATAGGGCGCCCGCAATAAAGAGAATGTCGGCGTAGAGGATAACGTGTTTGCGTCCGAGTCGATCGGCGAGAACGGATGAAAAGGGCGATATAATAAGTGCGAAGAGCGACGTGGAAGAAGTAATGATCGACTTGTCCATCGAGGTTAGTTCGCGGTTCGAGAGCGATGTTCCTATCGAAACGAGGGTAGCGGAAACGACGCCTGTGTCATCTGCGGGTTCTTGTCAACACAAACTCGACGAGTATAACGCACAATAGATACATACATCCAAATAGTAGACCGCTGATACCAGCAGCGAATGTTAATGCCAAGACAAATACACTAGGCATTCCGCTCTCCGTCTTGCCCGCTTCGATGGGGGACCCTTGGGCAGAATCATAATCGAGCTCCTCTTCTTCGTCGCCATGGCCGGCAATCAGCGGCGCTTGGGAGCTATCCATCGTATCGCGATACAGTAGCCGTAGCGTTCGTGCGGATTGCCTCAATGCAATTCCACGAGGCTATGGTAAGTGGTCATGAGGGAGGGAGATTCGTGGATCCGGGGTTCTTATGATGGATGATCAGCACCCCTGGTCACATGGGACATCTACAATTGATGCTAGTCAAGGAGATACTTATGTTGTCATCTGTGGCTTGTATAAAGTAAAAGTATCTCACTAACAGCTACCAATAATAACTACCGACAGTTCCGGCATCCATACCAACCAGTAATTCATTCTTACACTTTATTCTTCAATAAACCTATGCCGCGATACCCTTCAACTAACCAAATGCATGTTCTTCAAAAAGAAGTAACCGTGCACAGCCGCAACGCCAAACGGTTGAAGCGCCCATGGCAGTCGATGCCTCACATGTCTGCTCATAGACTTTGCCATGACAGTTTTTGGCGCTCCAGGCGTATACATCCAGTCTCTCAATAAATCCCATGTGAGTTGTTGGACAGGAGCGACACGTGCAAACATGTATTCTTCGAAACCCTTGATCGCCTTGTCCAGTTCTTGGTCATCTTTGTTCGCAGCTTCATTGATAATCTTTGCAAGTCGCATCGCATCGTCGAGAGCCTGGTTTACACCTTCACCAGCATAAGGTGTCATGAGATGGGCGGCGTCTCCAATAAGAGTCAGGCCCTGTTTATGCTCCCATTTGCTACCGACGGGAAGCATATAAAGTGAACGTGGATTGCAACGGCCATTGGATAATTCGGTTGCTTGTTTGAGCCGAGGGTCCCAATCCTTAAATCTTGTCTCAAGTAACACCTGTGCTGTCTCCTTCAGATCATGAGGGTTGTAGTCGCAGTTCTCCGGCTTGTACCAGTCCGGGTTATCGGTGACGAAACTGCAGTATATATTCAAACTGCCATCGCCCATCTGTTGGATAGATGTGCGGTTACCGTCTGTGCTGGCAAAGATGCTTCCTCGATTAACAAGCTTGTACAGGTCTGGGGCGTTGTTTTCGGCGTCTGTGATTTCCAGCTCATGCATTCCGATGCCTGCAAACTCTGGAACAAGACTTGGATCAATCTCCTTTCGTACTTTGCTCCACGCGCCGTCTGCGCCAACAACGAGATCGAATCCATCGACAGTGGTGTGGTTGAAGACAAGACTTCGACCTTCAATCTTCTTGAGATGGTGACCCCATTTGATCATGCCCTCAGGCAGCGACTTTGATAGTATTTCTCTGAGGCTGGAACGATCAATCTCGGGTCGTTCTTCAATCTTGTTGTATTTGCCGACAGCGGTCTTGACGAGATGATATTCTAAATTCATGTCTACGATGGCCATGTACTGGCCGTCGTAGCGAGCGTGCTTGAGAAACTCATCAAAGACCTGTGCTTCTTTCAGAGCTGCAAGACCTGTGGCTGTGTGTAGATCCAGAGTACCTCCTTGAGATCGGAAGTTGGGGTGAGCCTCTCCTTCAAAGACAGTGACTTCTGCGCCTGCCAGATGAAGAAGTCTTGCTAACAAGCATCCTGAATATGTCAGTGAGAGCATATTTATTTCATGAAGGACTCGTACCAGCTGGGCCTGCGCCAATGATTGCTATCTTTCGGTTGCCCATCTTTAAATTACTTGTTTAAGAGGTATGCTGTGTAAGTGGAGGAGGAGTATGGCTGTGATCCCGTTGAATGGGAGATACTGAGACTACCATATTTGTTGATGGCTGGGCACTCTCATCGTTTAAATACAGTTGTTTCCTGTAACCGCAACCGCGTTGCTTCATTGTGGTGGCTTGGTTTCCAGACAAACACAGTATTGACCATTAGCTCACAGCCGGAGCTGAAGGAGTCTCGATGAACCCCGACGGGTGATGCGGCTTCAAAGTTCAGCCCAGCTGAACCCGCGTTAAGCCACTTCTGGTAGTCTATTCGACGTGCTGGCTGTGCTGTAAGTAGGATGACAGCCACCCAACAATGTAGGTTCTACAAGTCAACGTGGCACCTTTTCCATAAGGCCGCTTTATCTAGTCTTCAATCATAGTCAGATAGATGTCCGCGGGATCCGCTATCACAATAATATGTGTTAGCATCAATGGCAGATGCTCGGCGCCGTGTATTCCGCCATGTTGGACTTGTACTGTAGGCTTAGAATGCAAGAGAAGTGGCCTAAGAGGTCCGGGGTAGCATTAACGAATTCACAGGTTTCATCACATATGCTCTGAGCTGTCAAGTCTTCTATACCGATAAACAGTGATGATGAAATGGTAATAGTGCCAAAAATAGCATATTCTCCAACCCGTCGCTCTCACGTTGGGTCAACTTAGTGTAATATTCAACAACCGGAGTAGGAGGTTGGAGTAAAAGTCCGTTCCCGGCTGTTGTAAGCCAGGCGAGGTGATCGTGTAAGTTGGACATTGCCCAAATAATCCGTTCCTAGCCAGACTTCAATCAGAAAGCCTCCATAGCTGCCAAATTTATGAGAGACAATATTTCAAGGCCAGTTTCTCCAAGTTACTTTCTATTCCCCACGTCTTAAGGTTTAGAGATCAACCTTTCTGATACGTACACAGCTACTCCGGTTTGATGATCATATATTCGACACATGGCTATGTGACAGGCATAGCCTTTAACAACTGCCATAATATGGTTGCTGATGCTCTGTGAAGTTATTGAGATGCATAAAGACGCAGTCTATTACTTACAGCTACAGAGAGTCACTTGTTTAGGATACATAAACACTGCGCGTTGCCCTACTCTATGGTAGCATCAACGGAGCATTTTATCGAAATCATGAAACAAGGCCCTACCAACCCCAGACCCATGAAACGAAGGCTAATGCTTGACAGCCAAGACGGCTGTAGCGTTAAAGCCGTTCCCTAGCCGACAGCGCAGCTATTTTGCGCCATATAGCACGTTGAGCAAGACTATAGCACAGAAAATCGAGCATAAACAATGGCACTGGTATAGGGTGTCTTACTGGAATTATAATCGTGTTATATAAAACTTCTCGATTCATGCTTAAGCCCTCACACGTTTAAGTCCGAGATTCATCTCGAAATTCGATCTAAGATAATGTCAAAAGAGTTTGGCTTGGTGAGGACATCCATTCCAATCAATCCACCGCCTCAACGGTTTTTGAACGTTAGATGGCGGATGTAAGAGGCTCTCGTTAATTGGAACTCAAGTGGAAGTTGGGTGAATTAAATATATGGATTACAAACTGCCTTGTTGGGGGCATTAGAGAATCTGGCGGTTAAACTGCAGAGGCATATGGAAGATGGACAATCTAAATCTTGTTCTAATACACTTTCAAACTGACTCACTGAATCCTATGATCTCAAAGATTCAATGCCTTGATGTTTAAATGGATGCTTTCAGGCTCTAAACCTTGCGCTACAGTGGCACGTGCTATAGTGCAGGGGTCCCATCTACAGTACTAAGCCATAGCCTAGGTGGATTGGATGGATGGATCAAGGTTGGGTTGGGCTGGGCACTGGACTTTCAGCTATTGGGTCCCGTCCCGTCACTGATGAGGTGCAGATAGGTCAGTTATTGTATCCATCCACCATCATCATCCATCGTGCGCACCCTCATACTGTGCTGTGCTGTACTCAACCTCAACATCTCTCTTCCTTTATAGCCGCTCTCGGTACTCTCGCTACAACGAACTCTTTCTACTCTCCTTGCGACGCCTTGGACGACCTTCAACGCCCGCTTTTGCGATTTCTCTACGCTCCATTCGTTTTGATGATGCCTCTTGCCCCTCGAAGGCCACCGAAATCCGATCATTAAGGAATTCCCTCTGCGCTCGATCTTCCAAGTATCGCGTCTAAACGAGGCTACCTCTCCTTCTTCTGCCTCGACTTCAATCGAGCACATATTTCTGGTTGCGAACACAAATATATCTCAAGCATAAGCCGACATGCAAGCTCCATCATCAGGTTCCCAACGCGCCTTTGCCCATCGCCGTTCACCTGGCGCCGAGCCTGGACCACCGCCCAATGTTCCTGTTCGGTCCATTTCACCAGCGCTCCAGGCTCGAGCATCGAGCGCCTCGGCAAGATCTGTACAGTCGGCCGGTTCTCGAAGGATGAATCGTGAAGTGAGTATATAATCTGCAACGTGGGCAAGATTGTGCCCCTGCCGAGCCCTGCTGCCCCACGTTTGCCCAAGCCTGATTGCAACCAAGATACTGACGTTGTTGTTCTCCAGGGTTCCGGTAGCGGTTCCAATATGCCTCTATCGCAGATCGAAAAGAGCGTTACGCACCTGCTCGTTGCCACAAAACAACTCCTAGAGACACTGACACAATGGTCGCGCGGGCAAGCTACGGATAGCCAGGTGTCAGATGTCTACGTGCGTCTGGGATACGAGTTCAACATGGCTTGCCGCGCATTCACTGCCATTCACGTTGACACATCCGATCTAGGAAACGTCCCCGATTCACTGCGACATATCCTTGAGGCGACGCTGAGCCAAGAGGCCAGCGCCGAGAGTTTAGAGAAATATCTGCCCAGGATCCGCGACATAATCATCAATTTGCTACACGGCCTAAAGCGCAAACAACAGAAGCTTCGTCAGAAACAAGCTCGAGATCGCGACGGCCATGCACCACCCGATAGAGCAACCAGCGTCAGCACTGTTGGCAGCGGCAACAGCGGACTCACCAACATGTTGGAGGAGGGATTAGAGAATGGGTTTCAGCCTCAGCCCGAGGCGCAGCCGACTGAGAATCTGCCTTCGTCGAGTGGTAGTAACCGATCTCCACGCCGCTTCAACGCCCAGCGGGACTCGTCTCGAGTATCCGCGATATCAGAACAATCTTCACTCTCGAGCAACACCATGCAGAATATGCCGGTAGTGCCACCTTATCCCGAAGGCGACAGTTCAATTCCATCAGGACCTCCTGCGCCCCCTGCGCCTTCCGGAGAACTCAATATCGATTCGTTTCCTCCTCCGCCACCCCCTCCGCCCGACAACACTTCGAGCGCCCTCGCAGCTCTGCAGAAGGGTGGAGATCTAGAACGACGAGCTTCACGTCGGTACTCTCAATATCAGATATCGAAGCACCTGGGAGGTGCCAATGGTGTTCCAATCTTGCCCTCGCAGAACTCACCCATCCCTAACAGAGGAAGAAAGGAGGTCCGAGAATCGCTACGCGCTGTGCAGGGTCGACAATCTATCCGACACAATCGCAATAACTCAAGCCAGTCTCTACGAGCAAACACGGCGGAGGACTCTCCTGTAAGGATACCAGACAAGGTTTCTGAAGAAAACCCTCCAGCAGAACTGCCAGCCAAAATAGATAGTCCAGTGCCTCAGACCCCAGATGAAGCATATGCGGCCAGTGCGACGCTCAGCGGGCCTCCTACTGACCCTATGTTCTATCAAGGTGATGCCAATGCGCCGGAAACACCAAAGGTTGAGAAGCCCAAGCCCCAACCTGAAGTTGCGCCCACACCACCACCAAAACCTACCGAAACATCGTACTTCCAGGACTCTCCGCCACCAACGCCCTCAAAGGATCTGACCCTGTTCCTCCAGTATAAATCTAAAGTCAAGAAGTTTGTTCTACCTGAGGGAAGGGCCGAGCTTACAATCGGGCGACTGCAACTTGCGTTTATCGAAAAGTTTTCTTGGAATACACAACACAATGGTGCAGATCTTCCCGAAATCTATATTCAGGACCCCGTCTCTGGTGTACGGCATGAACTTGAAGACTTGGCAGACGTTAAGGATCGAACCGTTCTTGTCCTGAATGTGGAGGCCCTAGACGAGGTCAAGAGGCATATCGACGACGGAATTGCGTCTTTGACTGAGATCGTCCGCGACGTTAAGCAAACAGTAACTGATCAAGGAGCGGCTATACAACGAGTCTCAGACCGACAGCAAGAAGCAGCGAACGAAATGGCTCGACTGGCACTGTCACCACCTTCCACCGCCTCCTCCGCTGATGGAGCCAAGACACAGTTCACTTCAGGCCGGAAATTGAATAACAGTCACCTAGGAGAATTGAAGAGTCTGAGACAGGATCTGGCTGTCATGCGCCAAACCTATTCGAACTTTCAAGCCGACATCCAGGACTCCATGGCTACTATTCGCAGCAAAGCTGCTAACGTCAAGGTTGCCACAGCCAGGGCCGCTATTCCCGATATCGAGGGCGATGCAGGCTACTCATATGTTACCAGTGGGCGCAAGCAGCTCAATAGCGACTCTGATCGATTGGTTGGCAAAGTGGACGATCTCCAGGATCTCATCGAGGATCTGCGCAAGGACGTGGTGCACCGCGGTGTCCGACCTCTCCCACGACAGCTGGATTCTGTCGGTAAAGATATCTCGACGTTGAGCAAGGAATTGAAGAGAATGGAAGAGTACATGACTCAGGAGAAGCCCATTTGGACCAAGATCTGGGAGAAGGAGCTGGAAGACGTCTGCCAGGGTCGTGACGAGCTTCGCCTTATGGAAGATCTTTTGGTTGATCTGCGAGATGATCTAGAGAAAGCTTCGGAGACGTTTACGCTTGTGGAACAGGCAACCAAGGAACAGATGAAGGACAATGGCACCGGTGCTAGTGCAGGAACCGCTCGACAATTCTCAAAAGGTCTTATCAACCTTGGCAACAGCTCCGATCAGAGCGCGGCAAAGGAGGGTGTTCTCGGTGAGGTGAGAGCGCTGCAGCCAAACCACGAAGACCGTCTTGAAGCTATTGAGCGTGCCGAGAAACTGCGCCAGAAAGAGCTTGCGACACGGCATATCAATCCCATGCACCGCGAAATCATCAACTTCGTCGCGGACGGCAAGCTCAAGAAGTCTGGCGGATTTGAGGAGGTTGAGCGAGCTCGCAAAGCCAAAGACGACCGCATCAGACGCGAGGTCTGGCAACGTCAGAACGGCATCATTCCTGAGAGTCCCATCGGTGAGGAGGGTGATGAAGGCCAAGTAGGTCAAGAGGAGATGGATGACGAAGAAGCCGAGTTTCTCAGACAAATGATAGCGGAGGAAGAGGCAGCGGCGGCGGCGGCGGCGGCGGCAGAAGATCAACCCCCACCCCCACCACCAAAGGATGGCAGCGACGACGGCAAGGGGCCGGAACAACCAAACGGTGCCTAGTTATGCTATTCCCGGTATCAAGTTTATAAGTTATATTATGTCTAGTCGGTTGGTGCGGTCCATTATGTTTACGGAGAAAATGCCTGGGATGAGGTTTATGCGAGATTGTTTGAACGCGATGCATGTCGGTATGGTTATGGATATTCTCGTACTTAGGGTTTCCGGCAGTTTTAGTCGGGTTTTTGTCATAGCGGAGGCGAATGGGAAATATCTGTCGTTCATCTAATCCAGGCTTGCTGATATGAGTGATAACTTGGCCAAGTTGTACAAGTGTCGTCCAGCACACCACGAGATCTACCAACTTTGATTTGTCATTCGTTCTATGTTCTCTACTACTTCAGGATTACTTGGAGGACATGGGTAGAAATGTAGTCGTAATTCATTAATGTACAGTACTCTAAACCATCTTGGACTGCTCTCTGCCCGCTATAGCCAAGCAGATCTCAGTATGAGCAGTGTAATATATAATTTGTGTATCAAGCTCTCTAGTAAATCGTGGCCTTGTATTTCAAGAACCTTCGAGTATAGTGCAAGGCTTTAAAGCGGGTTGTTGAGTACCCCCGGCCAAGTCAACAGGCATACCTATGTCCGTCGACAGCCTGAGGGTTATGAGTAAGTATGTTCTATTGCTCAGGGCTGCACAGCACCCTGGCTTTGAGTATGATATTTCGATATTGTAAATGGCCTCCGTGCTCATCGCCATGCTTAATCACCCCTGGAAAGGCGACACAGCATATTTCCCTTCCAGTTAGTGATTCTTCGTCTTCTCCGCCTAGATCTTCCATTGTTTCCGGCTCGAACATGACTCTTTGGTGCGGTAATACCGTAGGCATGTTTACACGGAGAACGGCTTTTTGAACAGCAACGAGTCGCGCCAGCTCGACGGAGTTATTAACAAGAACTCGCAGTCCACTGTCTCGAGCTTCAGAGGAAGATGTGCCGCATAGGGCGTCTAGGATTCGGGTTATTCGTGTCAAGATGGTCTCGGTGACGGATGCTGTTGATTCCTCCAGGGAAGAAGCATCTCTATGGAGCAGAGATAGGGTAGAGGACCTCCACTGATTGATAGCTTCGTCAGAGTTGGCTGCCAAAATTAGCAATTGACTATCATGACAAGTAACTATATACGTACCATATGTAGAAATCAGCTTTTCCAATTGCCGGAACTGCTGCGTCTGCTCTTCTGTCAAACCAACAAAATAGGCATCAAAGACCATCTCGACTAGTATCCTGGATACAATGGACTGCAACAGGTAAACCTTGTGTGTCGACGCAAGCTCTTCATACATGGGCACGAGCTCGCTAATCTCAGCCAATGTCGCCTCATCTAGATTCTCCAGATCTGCTATCTATTAGAACGTAGATCTTTCGACCAGCAGCGGGACCACTCACTTATTTTGGCTTTCCTGAAGTTCACTATAACCCAGTTTTGAAGTCCGTTGCCCAGTCGTGCCATGCCATCGCCAAAGACCTCGTCGCACTCCTGGCCATCTGTTCTCGTGCTGTTACTCACCCACTCTTTTAGCCCACGGACTTGGCCTCTAAGTCCCCGAATCTCTTCGTCTCGCTCTTTCAGTTCTCGTCGCAGAACCTCCCAGCCCTCTCTGAGCTCTTCACGCTCGCCTTCTCGTACTTCAACCTCGGCGCGCAAAAGCCGTAGTTCGGTGTCCGTCCGTAAATATTGTTGGTTCAATGCACTGTGCTTCGCTTGCCAGAATGTCGCTGTCTCGCTTTCGTTCTGGCTAAGCTTGTCCAATTCGCGGTGGAACTCACGTTCCATGATACCCATCTCTTTCTCCAGGTACGCGATTCTCTCATCCTTCTCTTTCAGGGCAGCCTCAAGCCCGCGCTCTTTCTCCTTCTTCTCCCTCCGTTCCTTGCGTTCCTTATCACGATCCTTGTCCTTTGTGCTGCTGGCTCCTGTGCCCGCGCTCTCTTTCTCTTTGAGCGGGGCACCGCCGCCGCTGCTGTTCGTCTCATGGGACTCTTCGGGGGTCGCGTTGGTGTTGGAAGGCATGGCAGCTTTCGGCGGCATGGCTGGCATGCTGCTGGTTCGATTATTATTCGAGGCGCCTGTTCGCAACGTATGGGCAGACGAGTTCCCGGGGCCAGGACGGCGCTTTTCAGAAGTGTTCATGGCGGTAACGAGGCGGAGCTGTCAGATTGTGGTGTGTGTATAGCCTCCACTGAAGAGGATCGGATCGTCAAGTCGTGGGGTCCGATGCTAGGCGATCCTGTTTCCGCATTGTCGCTGGCATCAAGTGCAGTGGTAGTTCAATCCAAGCGGCTGATTGTGTAGAGACGTTAAAGAGTTCCAATGTTGATGACGTTTGGTTCTTATTGTGATGCCTGGGGCTGGGCACTTGATTAGGAACTTTAGGCGGCCGCCCACTGAAGGCTGCGCTAATTCTGAGTTTATAACAACGTCTGTATCACATCCCGGATCTGATATCGAATGAAACCGCCAACAGGAGTCATTATGCGGCTATGGGTTTGTCACAGGATTAATTGAGTACCTATTACTTCTGATTTGCTGATAACATCCTCAAATCTCTACAAGTACTCTACAAAGACTAATTTTACATTGAAAGTTGTTGCCTGCTCACTGATTCCAAATTGATACCCTCGGATGCTCTGTCAGCCTTCAAGGTTTTATGAACAAATGGTTGGTAATCTACTGGGAAATAGGTTGGAAAGCGGCTGCCTTGTTCAAATTTGCTGTCTAATTCGGTTGTTCATCATCTCATCATCTCCTTTGCTGGTAGAGTAATTTAGGTGCCTGGCAATCAGTCCATGTCTGCGGCCTTAGCCACGATATTCGCTATAGCATTGCCTGGACAGCCAAGATAAATCAGGTTCTCTAGGCTACAGTTAAAACTCGACCTCAGCTTCGACTTCATATGCTTCGTCATCCGTTCCCTCAATCTTCTTTGCACCCATTCGACATAGCGCAACTCTGTCCACAGGCATATCTTCTAGCCAAACATAGTCATCATATAGATTGACCATGTCCCGTGCATCAATGGTCATTCTTTCTCGGATTCTTCTTCCTCGATCATCCTTGACATAAATCGTGTTGACTACGGTTGCATGGAGCAACAATGGTCTATCTTCCTTAGCCATCAGTCCTGCCTCTTGGAACGTGGCTTTAATTTGCTCGCAGAACTTGTACAGAATCCCTTCTGTATCTACAGGAGCAGCATACAACACCCAAGTCTTCCCAGGCGACTGCATAGCATGTAACCCTTTCAGCGTAATCGAAAGCCGCTCTGCAGTTGAGGATGTCCCAGCTTTAGCATTTGCAAGGAACTCGCTTAGTCTCAAGCTTTTCAGTACCTCAGTCGCCTGCTGGACACCTTCGTCCTTAAGACTCATAACACCAAGCGTCAGATGTAGCGTGCCGGCTGGTCGCACTGCTGTTGGTGGAATCCCAAAGCTGGCAGGATTGGTAACCTCTGTGCGGAAAGCAGCAATGCTTCTGACAAGCTGCGGTCCGGCCAAGGAAATACACACGAAATGTGTTGGGGACGGTCTGCCTGGTTTGGGCGGCATGTTTGCAGTTGTTGAGTTCTTGTTGATGGAAAGGCACTTGTCTGAGTATGCGTTATCCTTCAAAATCAAGATAGCAGTCTAAGTGTCTTCAATGTATGTTTTCCTAAACCGTTGATTAAGTTAGCAAGCAGATCTCTTCCGCATGTACTTCAAAAATCTCAAGCCGCAAGGGGCACGAATATAGAACATCAATATTCGCATACCCTGCCATGCGGTAGAGTTGAGGTTGTGGAACATGACTAACACGATGTATGTAACGCATCTGACGTTGGCTCGTAACACCCCGATGATGTCAGGTCTTCGTATCGGCTGATTTTATAGATCGCTGTAAGCTGTGTCAAAATTACCCCACCACCTATTGTCAGAGCTTTCGGGAGACGTATCAGAACAGTCGCATATGTACATATGTAGAACTTCAGCACGAGGACTAATATACTTAAATCAAAAACAATACAAAGAGACAGATCTCGTAATGTGATAGTTCCACAACCTATATCACAACAAGGAACTGGTTAGGACAATGTTTCTCTTTTGCGTCAGATCCATAGTTGGTCAAGTCTATCTACAAGCCATCTTTCCCCTTCATCACGGATCTTCTTTTCAATTGAACGAGGAGGGGAACAGCATCTTATTCCACACTTCCTCGTGTCACCTCCTACTATGACTAAACTGACGGGTCGTTCTCTCAGCCTCAAGCCTTTCCAAGGCCTGGGGTATCTGCTTCGATGAACCCGGCCTCTCCATCCCTGAATATACCCAAAACACAACAAGTATTTGACGAGTCGTTGCCCCCCTTCGCTCACGGTGCGCGACAAGGGCGTTGCGCTTCAGAAAGCTTGTCTCTGTTCGAGCGTGAACGTGTTGACTCAATCCGAGGCATTATTTGAGTGGCGTAACTGCGTTATTCCTTGTTCTCATAGTACTTCTCCAGTTGCTCCTTTACCACGTCGTAATCTTTCTTAACGACGGTGAAGGAGTCTCGGATGAGCTCTAGGCACTTTTCGTCATCATCTAGGGTAGAGCCATCCAAATTCTCATTCTTGCCATATCGCTGGATCGCTTCACATCCGTCCCTGACCTTGACGAGTCCCAATGTCGCTGAAGAACCCTTGAGGAAGTGGCCGAGAGATGACAGTTCTTCAAGATTTTTCTCATCCCTAAAATCGCAGAAACAATGATGGTCAGTCAAGATCTTCCTGCCGTCCGGACATAGTGCAGAATATGACTGAGCTGCTGCTTGTTAAGTCCTACTCACAATGCGGTATCAATCTGTCCAAAAGTCTCCTCTGCCTGTTCGAAAAAGCCGAAAACAATGGAGTGGCTGAACTCGCAATCGCCTGGCTCGTCCATCTCCAGAATTTGCTCGAAAGTGTTCATGTCGATGTTATCGCCGAACTCGACCTCGTCGACGGGTTCGGTCTGGGGTTAGTTAGTGACCAGATTCGACTTGATGCGCATCCAGTATCGAGCCCACCTTAGTCTCAGCTGGCGACATATTTGCTGTAGTATCTGTCTATGATCGGTATGGGTAGACAAGGTAACAAAACTATGCGAAGCGGTTTTGGACAGCTCCGGGGTAGCAATGCGGGCACGGCGAAAGAGTATAGTCGGAGAGAGACGGTGACACCTGAGCTATGTATGTGTTAGAGACTCAGCCGAAGAAGAAGAGAAGGAAAAAACAATCAAGAAACAAAATCCAAAGCTGAAGCTGAAGCTAAAAACAAAGCTGCTAGGAGAAGGAGGAATGGTAAAGTCAAAGTAGTATTGGATTTTTGAAGGTTGAAAGTGGTAGGTAAAGCTAGAGCGGGACGTGTTGTGGAAGCTTGGCCCGAGGGGAAGGGAACAAGATGACCATCCGTAAGTGAGTGGAGTGGCTGGCTAGGGGTCTCAAGTTGCAGAACAAGCGACACTATGGCGCTCGAGTGACGCTTGCCGTTTTCTTGTCCAGCTCCAGCTCCAGGAGGTAGCAGCAGTGGCGATCAAGAATGTAGATATGAAAAGAACTGAACAGAACTGATCGAGTGACCGTTGGGGATAGAATTGATTCCAAGGGCTTGGTTGTGTGTGTACCTGAGGTTGCTTGATTGGGGGTCCTTTTTTGAGTTCACGGGAGCAGCAGCTATCCGAACGATGACGATATAGGTGAGGAGAGCTCGGTAAGAGTAAGACTCTTTTTGAAGACGTGTAGAGAAGGAAAAAGACAAAAAATAGAGCACAGCTCAGTAGCGCAAACCAAAGTCAAAAGTCAAACAAAGCAAAAAGCAAAGTAAGGCAAGCAGAGGAGAACAAGGGCTCAAGATATGGCTTAGCCAGAAGGCGGCGGTTAAGAAGTGTGTGATATCGGCTGCTGGTATGTGGGCAGTTAACCTCATAAGTGAGGGGCTAACGATGGAGAGTGAGGGTCTTCCAGATCCATAACCAGCTTACTAGAATGGAAATGGAAATAGATAGCAAGTGGACAACAACAACAGTACAATCGACAGCACAGTACAGTAGCCATTGTGAGTGGGGTTTGACTGAACCGCTCGCCGCTCTCTAGCTAGCGAATGCAAGACGTTGTCGAACCCAACACCCAGTCACTCATTCATCCATGGATCTGAGTCTGGGTTTGAGACTGGGACGGACGGCACGTCAAGGGGGAGTGAGTGGGGGATGATGTTTAGTGCGGAAAAATAACGAAAATTTAGGCGATTCAACTTGACCTCTAACTAAGGCCGAGCTAAATCTACATATCTCAGGTAAGGTAAGAGAGACATCTATTCAGGATAGATGTCTATTCATAGACTATCCATTTCTGAGAAAGCAAACAGAGACACAACCGAAAAGAAGAAAAATGCGCATGCATAGAATGGATGAGTAGATGAATAGAGAGACATATCTCCTTACCTATGAACAGTGGGAGGCGGGGTGATTAGACTGTCGACCCTTTTATATCAGGTAGGTCGTGAGGTAAGAATATCTTTATCGAGGTTTGTTTTCTTTATTTTACTTCTAGGGTCTTTGGATCGTATCTCCGCGCGCTTTCTGTAAGTCCTCGCACGTAGATAGACAGGCAAATATCGACTCGGCGCGTGTGGATGTAAAAGAGCTGGTTGACTTGAAGTCAAATCCAGTCAAATGCTGATGGATGTTTTGCGGGAGGTCCCGAGGAGGGTTGCCCTGGTACGACTGACGACAGTGGCTGAATATAGCGTCAGAGGGCAGGGGGCACAGGAGAGCCGTTGAGGAGACCCGTAGAGAGTTATGTGCGAAAGGGTAAGGATAGATAGAATTGTAGATTCACGGAAGAGAGGAAAAGAGGGAAAACCCCATCTCGGTGTAGACAGCGGACGACATTCACTTGACAACTGCGCTGCAGTACACTTTCAGAAGTCAAAACGCCCCCAGTCCCCGTCGGTTCCAATAATTAGCAAGGGCCCAGTCTAGTCTGGAGGGGCCCTGCCGATTACGTCGGTGTTTTGTACGAGAGTCCACTAAAAAAGAGAAGAAGAGTCTGAAGAGAGAGGGAAAATTGGGGAAAGAGCAGCTGTTGCATCATTTGGTTCCATTCCGTCGAGAAGCAGAAGGCCTAGATTCCAAAGCTTCCATTGGAGACACCAATCCCCAAACCGCAAAAGATCGCCTGTCATCCTACCATCCATCCATTCACTCAATCCATCATTCATGCTTGCTGCTGTTGGTTCTTGATATCGAGTTCGTCCTTTTGCTCTCGCTCTCTTCCTTCTTCCTCTTCAGGCCACACCAGATTAGGTCAGTGCCATCCATGCTTGTGCCACGCGATACCTTAATAGCAAAGCCGCTCCTCAACATCGCTGACTCGGCACACGATCGGAAACTTCTTTTAGGTATCCCACCCGACCTCTTCCTCATGTTAGGAAGTCGCTCGCCTTATTGTTCTCGTTTCTCCGGGACTCATAACCGCGTCCGCCTAGCGCGAAATACTCGAGCCTTAACGTTATTCCGCTAGTCCACGGCAGCATGCACCACAAAAAAAACAAGCCATCCAAATGCGACCATGGAGAGGAACAGTTTCTTCAGCCTGTATCCGGAATCCTAGACAAAACGGTGTTTCATACAATCGCCTTCCCTAGCTTATGCGAACGATACAGTATGCAAGGACGGTGCACAAGGATCTCCAGAATCCAGAGCCTCGCTATATCCAGCAGACCGGTCATAGGTTCTAGGGCCTAGGCTCCGTGGAGGATGGCTGGATGATTAGAGCATACATAAAATCTTCCGGTGCGGTATGCTTCCGGGGTCCAGGATACCGTCACCCGAAGCTGAAGCAATTTGATATTGCCCTGTACCCGGTAGTCCTCCACTCGCTGGCCAGCCTCTGACCTGATAGCCCACCTTGTGTCAACGTCTCTTCCCTGACCACCTTTCTCGGCCGAAAGAACTTATACATATACGAAGTCGCTTACCAACGGTATTTTATCTCCAGCTCACTTCGACAAAAAACAATAGGACCACATAGTCAGGTACCCGAACTCGAGACAAGTCGCAACGTTCAGACTTCACCGAGTCACCGGTCCACCTGCCCAAGTCTTGGTTGGTACTCAGATAGGATACGATCGGCATCTCGGCCGCAGGTGCTGGAGCTTCTAACAAAGATCCCAACTTTTGGGAAAGCTAGGAAGGCAAGCTCCTGCAGGCATTCAGAAAGCTTAGAATGACATGCACGCCGTCTTATGCCCGTTGGCCCACCCGTCGAAAAGCTGGACCCAGCCAACGCAACGAACCCCTCAAACATTGCGACATGAATATCAATGCTGCCTGTCTGCCTGTCTTTCACACCAGCCACCGCAGTGATCCTCGGTGCGGCATTTTCTCCATCATCCTTTCGTTCTGTTGTCAACCTGTGGCTTGGCTTGGCTACGTCTTCGGGTAGCTTTCGCTACGCCAATGTTGGGTCGGGTCCCTGCAGGGTCCGTTGATCAATCTCATTTAGCACCCCTCAATTTGCTTGCTGCCCCTCGTGCACGGTCACGATCACGGTCATGATCATGACTGATGGCGGGGTCCAACCACCTACGGTTCAAACGCTGTCCAGCTCATTACTCTCTGTGCTAACTATTCGTCAAATGGCACGGCTGACTAGACAGACCCTCACGGTCTTGACTCTTATGAGGTGTTACACTGTAGCTTGGCTTGCGAACATCAAGGTCAAGTTAACTGCCGGCTAAAACCCACCTGTCATACAGAGGGGCATTAATTATGCTCCCACTTAAATACAGGATCTTATCAAGTGATCCATGTCCTGATTGATGGTTTTGATATTGGGCTGTCTTTGCGGCTGGTACCCACCGTATTGGACCTCACCGCAAGCCATCACATCTTAACTGCTTAGTGACCGACGACTTTCTGACTCGTGGTCATTTTTCAAAGCTGTATGTGCTTAGATGGTAAGACGCTTTGTCGAAAGTATTCCGCACAACGGTATCGACATCACAATCGAACCACCAGTGACTCAGCATGGCTGGAAGGGTTCACCCAATTTGGGCGCTTCAGCTGCCATGTACACGAATCGCATCACCGCATCTAACGAAGCTTGACGGGTGACATATCTCACTTCAGGCCAATCTGCAAGACCCTGCTATTATTCCCACGCGGAATGGCCCCATTCGAGGCCCGCAGCACATCCGTCCTGCGAGGTGATAATTCCCCCCACAAACCGGTTTTGGCTTGTTCTACTCAGCTCTCATACCTTAGCCGGATGAATGCTGTGGGTATTCATTCTCGTCTCTCTCTTTTCTTATTTGCATCCGCCTGGGCTTGGGCTGTAGCAGTGTGTGCACAAGGCACACAACACAAGAAAAGAAGAAGCAAAAAGTGACGTGGCAATCGGTCGACTTGTACAGTAGTAATGGCATTGACTGTAAGCGGGCCACTTTCGCTGTCAGTTGACACTGTCTTCCGGGCTGCGGAACGGGCCCGGGAGTGGGGCGGTGAACGCACCCCGCGCCGGCCCAGCAAAGGACGGCGCCGGTGTTGGAGTTGGGATGGAAACTTGCTGGAAACATTCTATTTGTCCAAGAAGTTTTCTAGGTGGCTGAATGAGAAGTATCCCTCGAATACTGACTGCATCATGTGCGACTCGGTTTCGAGAGAGGTGAACCGAAGGAATCAAGGTATCTATTGATCTCGAAAAGTCTGCTATCCGTTTGAAAGAAAAGCTAGGGCTGTATAACCCAGATACATACTATTAACATATTACGCTTATTGTCCATTCTCTTTTTACTACATCCGTTGCTCTACCAATTGTATCAACATAATGGCACGGTTTATCGTCTTGGGTTTAAAATAACTCGGTCTAAAACATCACCTTCGTGGCCACGCTCAATAACCAGGCTGCATCCTTCCATCCACCTTCATCAGCTTTTGGAGGAGGTAGCTGTTCTTCTGGTACGGTTGTTATGCCTTCCGGATTGCGGGATGACCAGCTGCGAGAGCGGTCGAACTGGGACTCGTCTCGTGGGGTCTCATCACTGTCCTCATCTGAATCCTCATCATCCTCTTCCACAGAGAAAAGAGACCAAACGCTACCAAACCAGGTACCTGTACCTGCTTGGCCCTTTCGAACGAGTCGTCTTACGGTAGCTTCATCATCCAGGGACGCATCTTGCTCAAGCTCCTCTAGCTTTTCATCAAGATTCACAAAATCAGGGCCGGGAAGATCATTGTCAACTTCTTGATGGGGGAAATAAGACCCTTCTGCAGTTGTCGATAGCTCATGAGGCGAATGGAGAAGGCTCCGAGGCCGAGCTAAGCTGTGAGAGCGGCTGTGAGAGCGACTGGGGAAGCGACTAGCATATGGGGACGCGTCCTCCTCAATTGGAGCAATGCTACCACGACGGCTAGCATGACGACTCGTGAGCTCACGCTCGCGGGCAAGCTCGTTTTCGAAGGCGTCGTCATCGGGATCCATTCCTCCTAGGCTGGTCGAGCTCTGACGCGAGATAAGCCATGTCTGACCCTTGGATTCGCGAGCTTCAGAGCTCATTAGCGCGCCGGTTCGGAGCAACCAATCGCTGTCATTGCGATGGCGCATGCTGAAGCTCATATCATCTTTGGGACGTTTAGGCGTCGCACGGCCTGAGCGGCCCTTTCGTGTTCCGCTGCCAGCGAGGTGGGATGCGGACTTGCTCTTGGCAAGTGGTGTGGACGGAGTTCGGGTAGTTGACCGTGAACGCGGTGCCGTAGGAGAGCGGGCGAAAAGACGTGGAGTCGTAGGCGCTGACTTTCCCTGGATATAAGAGGGAATTGGATGGATGGGCGAGTGAGGATGTGATGCGATGCCGTCGGCTAGAAGTTCGTCGTCATTGAGGGGGAGCTTGGCGGTCAGAGGCGCGAGAGAAAGGTGGTTCAGGCTGGAAGAGGACCGATTCTTACGACGAGCGCGGTCGGCATGTTGGTTATATGCAACGTCCATGATGGCGATGGTATGATTTTCGTCGCGGAGCAGATATCGTCAATGAGAGTTGCTGTAAACAATAGCTAGGCGAAGAAGCAGCCTAACTTGGGTAGTTATGCGGGCAGGGTTAGGTTATGTTGGGGTGGTTTTGAGTTGAGTGCAAATGAAATGCGGAGAGACGGGAAGTCAATGGACTCAACCGATAGTCGGGATCGGCATGTGATGGCGACCTGAGATGCAGCTGGATATAAACGGCAGATGGAAGTGAGCTAGGTACTAGGTAAATGAATGGTCAATCAAGGAAGGGGACAAGATTAGGTATATATGTATTAGAAGATGAAAAGGTGGCTGCATTAGATTGATCGGCTCATTAAAAATAAGGTAAGTAGCAAAATACAATAATCGCCGAGGCCCGGAATCGTAAAGAGAAAAACCTGCATTGATAGGTATAGTACCTATTGCTTGTGCCTGTGAAAAGAGCTGATCTAGACGGAAAAGAGAAGAAGTGTGATGCAACCAGACGGGAGAGAAAAAAAACTGAACTTTCAACGATGGCGAGTCGGGGTATAGGTATAGGTACTTTATCTGGGAGTCATAGCAGGTATCGCAGAGGCTAAACCACCCCGCAAGGCTACTTTACCCACCAACCTCATCAAGTACCGCAAAAAATCTCGAATTCGGGCTTCGACTCCAAATCTAGCAAATACATCGCCGCTGATTTCCCGTTTCATTCACACCCAAGAAAATAAAGAAAAGAATATCACCACTTTGTCTGTCGGCCTTGTCCGAAGGGGACCAGAACTGGTACGGTGCTGGTCGAACGATATCTGCCCACCTGATAATATTGCACTTGCAACAAGATGCGCAACCTTCGAAACATTCGATTCGGACAATGCCAGCGTGCAAATGTCACAGCTGCTTGTTGGGATCCTGAGAAGGATGAAGTTCTTTGCGTAGCTGGACCGACTGAGGAGAGCAGTGGTATCGAGTTACTGAGGGTCGCTGGCGATCAAGATGTGTAAGTATTTGTACTTGTGTTTGTCCATATATCTATCTATCTATCTCACTCATAGAATAATGCATTACACATAAGAATCATCACTGACTCTATATAGTTCAGTTCGTACAGTGGCAAGTTGGGATGCTCCCAGCCCAACACCAGATCTTTCTGTCGACAAAGTCGTTAGTCTACAATATCTGAGTGGTTCGGCCACTACATGTATTGTCCTCGAAGGAGGCGACATCATCACAGTTCAGGAAGATGATTTCTCAGGCCAAGATGCTCATATCGAAATTGTCGGTTCCATCGATGCTGGTATTGCTGCCGCTCGATGGTCTCCTGATGAGGAGCTACTTATCGTCGTCACAAAGGAAAACAATGTTATCTTTATGGGCTCAAGCTTTGATCCCGTTGCAGAAATCACAATGACAGTCGAGGATCTCAACGCATCCAAGCATGTTTCCGTTGGATGGGGAAAGAAGGAGACGCAATTCCAAGGCCGAGGCGCAAAGGCCATGCGTGATCCTACGATCCCTGAAAAGGTCGATGAAGGTGTACCCAGTCCTCAAGAAGACGGTGCGACGACCATTAGCTGGAGAGGAGACGGCGCATACGTCGCTATCAACTCCGTGCAAGAGGGTTCTCGCCGTGTTATCCGAGTTTACTCCCGAGAAGGTGAGCTCGATAGTGCAAGTGAGCCTGTCGACGGTTTCGAGAGTGCTTTGAGTTGGCGACCAGCTGGAAACCTGATGGCTGGTATTCAAAGATTCTCAAACCGCATAGATGTTGTTTTCTTCGAGAGGAACGGACTACGACACGGAGAGTTCACACTTCGTTCTCCCTCTGGGCCAGTTGATGCTCATGAAAAGATACGTCTTGAGTGGAACTCGGATTCTACTGTTCTAGCAGTCATCTTCAAGGATATGATCCAGCTATGGACGATGGGCAACTATCACTGGTATCTCAAGCAAGAGATGCCGATCGAGGCAAATGCGACATGTCTGTCGTGGCACCCTGAGAAGGCTCTGCGCTTTGCTGCTGCCTCTACAAACAATGTTGTTGTGGCCGAGCATATCTTCTACACAGCAAGGGGGTCATGTCTACCACCCCACGACAACGGTGCTGTCGCAGTTATCGATGGTGAGACGGTCAAATTGACCCCATTCCGAACCGTCAACGTACCACCTCCCATGTCAATGTTCGACATCACGATTGCCTCAGCCGTAGTTGACGTTGCTTTTGGTCGCGATAACACCTCTTTTGCTATCCTCCACCGTAAAGGTATTGACGTTTACGCCTGGCCCGTCAAGAATGGCCGGTCCATCAAGCCGCAATTCTCGAAGAAGATCACCTTTGACGACATGGCTAGCCCTGGCTACAACGCTCTTCTCAGAATTGCTGCTGTTGCTGACGCTTTCCACTACTTCAGTTTTGAGGAAGAAAAGGGGTTCGTTCAGCGATCAGTACAGGCTAGCGGAGAGGGCGAGGCATCTCTTGCCGATGTCAACATCAAGGAGAACTTGGTTGCTACAGCCAGTTATCAAGACGACAGTTCCTTTACAGGCTATGGTCAAGACAACTCAGGGAAGCTATTCCAGATCAGCGATTCCGGCAATGATATTCTCCCCGTTCAATTCCAGACACAACTACCTTGGTTCGAGATCAGCAAAGTTGACGAAGAAATCGTTGCATTTGGCTTGTCCAGGAACGGCCATATCTACGCCAACTCTCGACTGCTAGCCAAGAACTGTACCTCTTTTGTTGTCACTCCAAGCCATCTTATCTTCACTACTAACAACCATTTGGTCAAGTTTGTTCACTTGTCCGCTGATATCGACGGTAAGCTATACCGAAGTCTTTCATAGCTATTCGCTAACACTTACCAGAGCTTGAAGTCCCGGCCGATGACCCAGAGACCGACGAACGATGCCGTAGCGTCGAGCGCGGATCTCGACTTGTCACTGCCATCCCTTCCAACATGAGCATCGTTCTTCAGATGCCTCGTGGAAACTTGGAGACTGTCTTCCCTAGAGCTATGGTGGTGGCTGGTATTCGCAATCTGATTGATGAGAAGAACTATTCACGGGCATTCTCGTACTGCCGAACTCAGCGCGTGGATATGAATATTCTCTACGACCATCAGCCCGAGCAGTTCTTGGCCAATGTGGGACTATTCCTCGACCAAATCCCAGACGTCGCCCACATTGATCTCTTCCTCTCTTCGCTTCGGTAAGACATCCCATTTTCATATAACCAAATCCCAAACTGACCAAGAACAGTGCCGAAGATGTCACTCAGACCATGTACCAAGACACAAAGCGGCCCAAAGCCTTCGGCACAGATGCCGTTCCCTCCGACCTGTCTCCGGCACCTCGTGGCTCTGCAGCCAAGGTCAACACCGTCTGCGACGCTCTTCTCAGCGCTCTACAGAGCCGCAAAGCCACCAACCTCCAGAACACTATCACTGCGCACGTGTGCAAGTCGCCACCTGCCCTCGACGATGGTCTTCTCCTCGTCTCCGAGTTGATGCGTGAGGATGAGAAGATCGCTGAGAAGGCTGTCGAGCATATCTGTTTCTTGGTTGACGTCAACCGTCTATATGAGAATGCTCTGGGTCTTTACAACCTCGAGTTGGCTCTCCTCGTCGCTCAACAGTCACAGCGCGATCCCCGTGAATACTTGCCCTTTATCCAGAACCTGCACTCTCTTCCAGAGCTCCGTCGAAAGTTCGAAATTGATGACCACCTCGAACGCCGTGTCAAGGCTCTTGGTCATCTCCAGACTTTGGATGTCTTCGACGAGCTTCTCGCATACACCGTCAAACACTCTCTATACCACGATGCCCTACGAATCTACCGCTACGACCCTCCCCGCCTTCGAGAGCTTACAGCTGCATATGCCGCCTACCTCGAGTCCACCTCGGCTTACCGTGAGGCAGGTCTCGCCTACGAGTCCCTTGAGAACTACGCCAAGGCAACAAGCTGCTACCGAACCGCTGGCGCTGCATGCTGGCAGGAGTGTCTCTACACTGCAGCCCAACAGCAACCTCCCATGTCGTCTGAGGCCATGGCTGACCTCGCCAACAACCTTGCGGATGCCCTCTGGGAATCAAAAGACTACTCGTCTGCGGCGACTATCCACCTCGAATATCTGGATTCTATTGATATGGCTGTTCGATGTCTCTGCAAGGGTTACCACTTTGCCGATGCTATCCGCCTTGTCGTTCAACGCAACCGTTCCGATCTTCTAGCCACCAGTGTCGACACTGGTCTTGCAGACGCACTAGGCACTACAACTGAGTTCCTTGCTGATTGCAAGGCTCAGCTCAAGGCTCAGGTTCCTCGTGTTGCTGAGCTTCGACGCAAGGCTATCGAAGATCCTCTTGCATTCTACGAAGGAGATCGCGCCGGTGGCATGGACATCCCCGATGATGTTTCAATCGCTGCATCCTCACGCGTCAGCACCAGTGCATCACTCTTCACACGATACACAGGCAAGGCTGGAAGCGTGGGCACAGCTGGAACAGGCGTCAGTCGTGCAACAAGTAAGAACCGCAAGCGAGAAGAAAAGAAGCGCGCTCGTGGCCGTAAGGGAACAGTCTACGAGGAGGAATACCTCGTCAACAGTATCCGTCGCCTGATTGAGCGTGTAAGCGCCGCCGCAGCCGATACCGAGCGTCTCATCTTTGCGCTTGTGCGAAGAAATATGCCTGAGCGAGCACGCGCCGCGGAAGCCCTCATGGCCGATGTGTCTGAGGCTTGCGCCTCGGCTGTTGCGGATGTTTTCAAGCCATTGGAAACGGAGAGTGAGAAGAAGCCCGAGGGCGAGCCGGCGTGGCATGCTACAGGAGGAGACGCAGTGCTGCAAGATTTCGTGATGGGACAGGGAAAGAAGTTGGAGCCTCCTGTTGTGACAGGAGTTAAGAAGCTTACGCTATTGGGATCATGATGAAAGTATTAAGTAAAAGTTATGTTGAATGATAGAACAATATGAGTAAAAGTTTCAATGCCTTTCATTGGTCCTCACCTAGTGAGGGTATCTGGGTTTTGTACTACCTACATCTGATTGTAACGATATGGCCCAATGCTATTGTAGGGAATGCGGAACAGGCGACCCTCAGACAGCTCAAATAGGCTACCATCCATCGCAATGCATTCCTCGTCTGGCACATTCCCGAACACCCACCTTTAGTCACATACATAGGGCTGATGTTTGGCTTGATCAATGCATGCCAGCTCATTATTCCTAGGTAATTGCGTGGAGTCATGGCTAATCGTATACATATTTCGAGCTGTAGAGTTGTAGCAGCAGCCTGCTTGGCGTCGAAATGTCTCAGAGCGGCATGCGAGATACTGTAGAGTACAGCAGGTCCGGGGTCTGGTATAGGCGGGTCATTCTGCATGTCTGTCGTAATTATTTGAATTGACTCATATGCATCCTTGTCTTGTCGATCCGACTCTAGTCAAGATGCCGGACTAGAGGATAGTTTGAATATAATGACTTGCAGGACATTGCGATATAAGGGAAACGTGAGAAGCTTTTGTAAGTATTAGTATATCGTAATTGCGGATTTCTTGGTGCTGTCTGTCTGAACCGTCAATCAATTAGTCCATGTCGTAGAACGTCAACCCAATTAGGCTGTGCATATGATTCGGACTGAAACCCTACCATGTCAATGGGTCAGACGAGTCTTTTTGGCAGCCAGGGTTTCTTTGTCCTCTGCCATCTCAGTGAAGTGTCCATCACCTACTTACCCATACCCTGAGCAAGTTGAGCCTCAATTTTGGGGGTCTCTCGAGTTCCCCCGCGCTCTGAATCCTTCTGAGAATGACTGTTTGTTCAAGGGTCCCCTCACCATTCCGTATGACAGTCCAGTTGTCTTGGTAGAAGCGCCGTAAGTCGCTGTATCAAACTCCTCATCTTGATGATCGGTCCCAATTCCTTCGTGTCACACATCTTCCCTTCCCTTCCCACGCAGTACGCCCATCTATGGTGCACTACCTTCGTCGTAGCAGCTCCCAATTGGTCATGTTCTTGTCCAACTATGCCGATTATCTTCGGCTTCGTCCGAGCCAAGTACGACTCTTGCATGCATACCAGGCATGAAGCTCCGTCAAGAGTGTCGATGATGGACATGACAAGGTTCCGGGACATAGACCATCCATGCATGCACTGAAGGGCTGCAGCTCTGCACTGCATTCCCCGTGGTTTTGGTGTGCTATCGTTCATGGCGTTTGTAGTAGTGGTTTGGGAGACTGGTGACGAATGAGAGGCTTCGTGATGTAGAGACGATGCTGCCAATATGGATGGGTCGTCATTGAGAGGGTGCTGGTGCTGACGCTCGACGTTGACATGGTTGGTATAAGGATAAGAAGTGAGTGTTTCCCTCTCTTTGATCGTTACTCTTCACTTTGTTCTGTGTCTCGATATCCCAAAGCACTCATCGTATTCCCTCTTCTGTTTCGTTTGCTCGGAACTCTTGTTCAAATCTTGACTCTTTGCAGTCGGCTCAAGTATCTGCCTTCAGTCATCTCTCATAGATTGTTGACTCATTGTCGATTCGATATACTCACAACTTGGTCCTCGACTTTGTTGAGATATATCTTTCACCCATTGCTTCTTCTCTGCATCACATCAAAATGCCAGAACTCGCCGCTGATATAAACGGCTTCATAAGCCAACACTATGCGAGAAGAGGGCCACAACCATCACAACATGCTTTCACTCCTACACCAGACTATTATGCTGCAAGCCTGGTATTCTCGGATGAAGTCACAAACGGCCTTCCTACTCCCACCCAAAGTGTCAGCATGTCGGATGCCAGCAGTGAGACTTGCATGTCGTCTTGTTTCGACATGCCAACCGCTCAAACATCCTCAACTTATATCGAGTCTCCTCCTGCTTCCATCCCGTACCAGCATGTATCGGTGCCTTCTTCACCCCTTGTATGCGAATTCGCACGGTACACGGGATGCAATGCAGCCTTTGACCCCAATGATGAAGCTGGATGGATCGAGCATAATGTGAACTCTCATCTTGGCAGCGCCTTCCCTGCAGTATGTGTGTGCTGGTTCTGTGATCGAAAGTTCAAGGCATCTTCGAAAAGCCGAGCTGGCCCTGAAGCCTGCTACCGCGAGCGAATGCACCATATCGCCAAACATTTCCGCAGGGGCGTAACAGGAAGACAGATGCGTCCTGATTTCTTCTTTCTCGACCATATATATGACTATGGTCTCATCGACAAGAAGACGTTCCAAAAAGAAACCATGCAGCACGAAGCTCCTCAACTATCGGGTCTGCATCCCGCTGGCTGGAGGCCTGAGGGAAGACCAATGCAAGATCAAATAGAATCAAGTCGATCGCGGTATCGAGGTTCGTCAACTCGTCATCGTCCGTCACAGAGATATCACAGATGAGGATTCTCATCACCCGTCGGAGGGATTTGTGCGTAAGATTTCGATATGCTGAACCAAATCAGCTAGGAAACGTCGGGGGTGAAATATGCTCTCCTTCAATGCGTACATGTAATAGAGTAGTCGCAGCGGAGCAAGTTGCTGTTGGAGACAGAAGGGACTCCTCTCAAACAGGCAGAGAACAGATATTTAAATGAAAACTCCCAATACCAACTCAAGACGAAAGATAAAAGATAAAATTAGTCATATGAATCATTTTGTAGCCATGAGCCCCTGAGTAACGTTAACTAGGCAGTGACCATGCGTGCATTGTTGTGGCGATGCTCTTAAACAACGTGATTGGATTAGAGATACGACAACTTGGACAAATCGATAGAAAGGACCTTTTTTAGGCAATCAAGTTACTAGAAAGTAGAGGCAGATGAAACGTGTTCTTTTTCTTCCTTTTCTTATGATATTATTCGGCCATGTATCGTTTTGTGTTATGTTTGTAAATTCTAGTTCTTGTCCATAGGGTAGGTATGTCAGATGTGGACTTGGCCTCATTCACGGCTTACACACACACACTCACGCTCGGATATAACCTCAGAAACCAACAACAATGTGACATAATAAGATATTCTCTCGTGACCATAGGACTGACGATGAACTATCGCTTATGGCTACAATGATATGACTAGGCGATTTTGAATAAATGGTCCGGAAGCTACCTGTTCTGAACATTCACCACCAGACAGCCATTCTAAACCATTCTAGTTACCAGAATTATCGCACGACAACAAAAGATTGGAAGTCGTTGAACGAAAAGCTCAGTTGACTTATCTGAGTATTTAGAATATCATAATGATTCACTTCAAGCACTAGAATTTTGCTTACATGTAAATACCTAAAACACTGCAGGTGTCGTCTAGCAAATGCTTCATATGCAAGCCATAACACTCAAGACTTGGACAATTGACATAAAGTATATGTATGCAGAATCAATCACGACCTTCAACAAAAACGATCAGACAACGTGTCCGAGTGGTTAAGGAGATAGACTTGAATCATCACGATTGGATATCTATTGGCTTCGGCCTCGCAGGTTCGAATCCTGTCGTTGTCGAACAATTTCTTTTTTTGATCTTTTGGCAATTCCCTCAGCCGCTTTGACCTTGAATGCTTACTATAGCTGGGGGCTTGGAGCAAGATACGCTTTTACCTTGCCTGTACACATTTACAGACATTGACCCGGGATCAACCATCATTGATTGGACTTGTACCAAGTTCACTCAAGCTTTGAACCCCCACGCGGAAACCGTTGAAACGGGCTTGACCCGAACTACAGTAGTCAAAGCCAAACTTGTCTTTCATGTGTTTGTGCCCAAGCGATGCCCAGATAGAGATACGGCAGATGCAGGCACCCTCGATGGTACCTTGTTGGTCATGGTCCCTCAATGCAAGCTTGATAATCTCTAGTGAAAACAGAAAGTCAACGTAGAATAATGTCATAAATTAGTTCCAATTTCTATATATCTCATCGTAAGCAATACGATCCTTTCCATCACAGAGCTCAGCTCCATCTGTGTCGTATCGACTGGCCATAGTCCAACCAGCATCTGCTTTGGTTGTCCCGTATCTATATAAAGTATATAATCTCGTTGAGTAACAGCGTTCCAGGCCGCAGGGATTATACAAGACAAACACAAAGGAATTTCAACAGTATGTCCAAGCATGGGGTATCCGCAAAATGAAATGAAATGAAATGAAGTGAATCCAAAAAAGAAAGGTGAAGAAAGAGACATCAACATCAGGTCATAAGAATCGTTGCATTGCATCGACGCAACCACCAGCTCCTGTACAGTACCACGCCGTATCGTACTGCACATATCATATCACATCAATCCATCAGTTGGCGACAAGTCCAACCGTATTCTGGTCATCCATTACCCAAGGCAAGTCTCGGTTCCCAACCGTGGTGCAGGTGAGGTATGTGATGCTGTCTGGTGTGCGTGAAGTATCGCCCATGTCGAGCTCGAGGTTGCTGCCCATGAGGGGTCGTACGATTTCTCGGGCCATTGTCTTGAGCTCGTCGAGCCGCTTCTCAAACCTCCGGAGGTTCTCCCGGCTGTAGAGCTCCGGGGTAAGCTTAAGGAATCGCTTGCAGTCGTCGTGGCCGAGAAACGAGGCGGGATTGTTGGATCCGATTTGACGATATGCGCGACCGACAGAATTCAACGGCGGGGACGCGGGGGGTAAGGCGGCGACGCTGCGGCCTCCATCACGAGAGGATATCCTGCGTCGCTGATCGGGAGGCGGCTGCGGAGAGGTGTTGTCGGCCAGCCATTGGCGGAACAAGCTTATGGACAGCCAGTCGAGGTAATTGTTGCTTGGGCCGACACGTTCACCACGGCTGTTGGTGAGCCCAAGGCGGAAGAGGCGTCCCTCGATGCGACCGACAGTTTCCTCAAGTTCATCCACCTTATCCTCAATGATATCCAAGACAATATCGGGCAGGGCTGCACGCAGACTGCGCTCACCGGCCGGCCACTGCCCAACGACGTGAATCAGGGCTTCCTGAAAGATGACCCGGCTGCGAGCTAGATACCCGAGGCGCAGATACGAAATCGGATATTTGGCGATTTGCTTCCAGAGCCGTGACTGGAACTGCAGCATGTGGTGATCAACTCGAGGTCCCACCACAGCAAGGGCATCATATTGGTCGGCGAGGTTGAGCAAGCTTTTGCATTGGACATAGGCATCTGCGACATTGACACCATCGAGGACGGGCGGGTAATTGTAAAAGATGCGGAAGAGGTTGTCGTAGTCGCGCAAGAGGTCCTCGTCAGCCTGCGATAACTCCGGGCCAGCAGGTGGGTGGTTGTGGTTGGAGGAAAGACTGAGATTGGCAACAGAGCGGAAGAAACCGCTAGAAGTCGATGAATTGGACAGCGATCGCGAATGCGAGTGCGAGTGCTTGGAACGGCTCGAAGATCGTGAGTCTCTGGAACTGACCGTAGGTGGAGCTGACGAGGGGCCGAACAAAGACTGTGTGCTATCTCGCGACGATTCGTCTCGCTGAACCAACATAGGAATATCATTGGGGCCAGATCGTGGATCTAATTCGTACCGCCATCTCTTCCTCGGTGGGTGGACGCTTCCTCTTTGCGACCTGGAACTGACGTCGCTTCCGGTAACGGGATCGAGTTCTCCATCCTCGCCGATGCGGGAAAGTTCATTACCGGCTGGCAGTGCGCGAGTACGAGACCACTGGTTCGATGTGCTCGTTTCAAAAAAGCCGCTAGATCGCGTAAGGGTATGGCGATGAAGCAGGTATCGGTTCTGCACAGGAGCGGCATCGGAGGGTGAATCGCGTGCGCGGACTATGATCTCGACATCGCCGGTACTAAAGACGGGGAAATCATTCTGGAGAGCATGAGTGGTATTGGTGCTGCCGCCAGTATGAGAGCGATTGTAGCGCTTCGATCGCGAGTGGGATTGAGATTGGCGAGAGACAACCGACGAGGGGCCGCGACGGGAGACGGAGGAGGCGGTTGGAGGCTCCAGCGTGGACACCATGAGGGCTTTTGTGATATTAATGTTTTTAAATAATATGGTGATGATTCAACTGCCGCGCAGTCGCAGGGGGGGTTAGAGTTAGAATGCGGCTCAGAAGGAGGCGGTTGTGGCGGAGTGAAATAGATTGAAAGAGCTAAACGAGACAGGAAGAGGCTGGGGAAGAATGGACGATGAAACTAGAGGTAAAGTAGTGGAGGTAATGTAATTTGAATCACATGAGATGGGATGTTTTGGTTTGTTGCGGAGCGACAAGAGAGACCTTGACTCGACAACTTGACGCGACAAAAGTAAAGAATTGAGATGGGGGAGAGAATAAAGTTGACAGTGTAGCGATGGATGGATCTGGATATAAACATAAACAATACTACTAGTACTGTGAGGTGAGAGTACCTAAGCTGCCACTCACTACCTTACCTTGGGTAGTAGGTACTGTACTGCAACAAGGATGGCCTGTGATGGTGGCACGAGGACAACAAGAGAAGAGAGGGTTGCTGCAGCCAGAGATTCAAGGCAAAGCTCCATGATTCAAAACCAAGTATCCGTATATCCACTCCAAGGCTGTTTCTGCTTTCTACTGGGGGGCAACCATTTTATGCCTTGGAGGCGAATCATTTGAGACTTTGACAGGGGTTGTTATTACCCGCATGAGTTGGTTAGCGAGTGTTTTTCCTGGTCTGTGTTCGCTGTGAACTCTGGGGATACCAGAGACTTGGGATGAATATGATGATTGTTGTTTACCTTACCTATTATTTACTTACCAAGACTATGGTAAAGTAAAACAAAGGCTAGTCAACTTTATATGTTACAACTGTCCACCGATGGTTACAGTACAGTATACAGTTGGTCCACCAACTAAGGTACCTAAACGCCCGTAGTACAAGGTTACCGCCTCCACTAACTCGACCGTTGTGCTCTGGACAACCGTGTTTCTAGAAGCTTGTGATTCTGGACGATCATTGATTGAATCAACACGGGTTGGTTCATGTTATGTCTTGGCAACTGAAATAGTCCTCTTGGGTTAATTCCCTCCCTAAGGATTTTGCTTGTTTCATATTCGACTTTTCTCCTCCTTCCATTTATTCGTAATGTCTTGAATGGCAAAACATGGTCTCAAGTCGTGGTTTTAACCCATCGCAGGCGGGAAGGAGCAGCGTAGCGGCCCCACCAACTTGCCAGAATTCGAGACGACCCACCAGAGCTTTACTTGAATCCCTACATCACCACTTTTTACTTGCACTCTCCCATTCCCTTTGACTGTCTTATCATCAGTGATTGCGCTCCAGGCTCAAGCTGGAAATATAATGGGATGAACACGGCAGCTCGTGTCTTTCATCAAGCCCCTCGGCCTATTTCTTCATCCGAGTTCAAAGATGCCGTTGATGCAGTATGTCGTCCGCGTTTTCCAACTGCCCGCTTTGCCAGGCCACAGCGGATAGGTAAGCTATCCCAACATCTTTTTGCCTCTCAAGATATTGATATTCATCAGTTATGGCAATCAGCGGAGGTGTAGATTCAATGGCTCTGGCATTCCTCATGTCTAAATTTGTCCGTACATACCGAGGCTCCAAAGTCGCAGACAATCCCGTCCACGGCGCCTTGGCTGTTGTCGTTGATCACAAACTTCGTGATGGAAGTGATGCAGAAGCGGCATCAGTTGTCAAAGAACTGCACAGGCTCAATATTAAAGCCAGTGTTGCACCTCTCCCTTGGAGAGATGAAAAACGTGATGGTCTAGATCCTCGTAAACTTCCAAATGTCGAGGGCCTTGCGCGCACCTACCGATATCGTACACTTGGTCGCATTTGTACTTTTATGGGGGCTAGTAGTCTTTTCTTTGCGCACCACCGGGACGACCAATACGAGACAGTACTTATGCGATTGCTTGGTGGGCATGGCTACCGGGGTCTCCAAGGAATAAGAGAAGCAAATTCAATACCAGAATGCTACGACCTGCATGGTGTTTATAAGAGCGGTCTTCTCGACGATCAGCTTAGGCCGAGCCCAGCGCTCAGCTTTCGACCGGCCCAGCGTGAGATGAAGCGACTAAGGCGGGATTTCCGCGACGAGTTGAGACTCGAGCCGTCCCCCCTCGTGGCCGACTTTCCACGAGACCTGGTTAATTCCTACCCATCATCGCGCGAGGCTTTCGATCATATCCCCTACCTCAAACCCCTCGAAGTCGAAGATGGAGGCGTCATGATATATCGACCGCTTCTTGAATTCGACAAGGATAGGCTTATTGCGACGTGCGAGGCGAATAATGTCGCCTGGGTGGAAGATGAGACCAACAAAGACCCCACGTTAACAACGCGGAATGCTGTCAGGTATCTGATTCGAAACCACGAGTTGCCCAAGGCTCTGCAAAAGCCTGCTATTCTCTCTTTAGCTGAAAGGTGTAAACACAGAACCAAGCTGGAAGAAGCGGAGGCAAAACGGTACCTAGTCCGTGAAGGTGTTGTCAAGGACTTCGACCCCAATGCTGGAACGTTGTTGATCCAGTTCCCACCATCTCGCACGCCTAACAAACAACGACAAGGGCGTTCGTCCGAGAAGGAGAGTGAGTTGCGCAAGGAACACCAAAGGAAAATCATGCACATTGCAGTTCGGAAGCTTGTTGATTTCATCACCCCTGAATATCACTTACCGCCTCTCGCCAACCTCGAAAACGTTGTCAACAAGCTTGTTCCTGGTATGTCATCCAAAAATGGCTCCACCCCCAAAGCTTTCACCACAGCTGGCGTATACTTTGATCCGATTGTGGACGGGAAATGCCTTAAATGGTTGCTTTCTAGAGCACCCTACACGTCGACTCAGACTCTCCCTGCCGCAAAGCTTTTCTGGCCCAGGGAAAAGTTACCTAGTCCTCCTGACTTCAGCAGCGAAGATCCGGATGAAACCATGCCACCGTTCAACCACAATGGATGGCCAAGATCCAAGATGTTCGATGGCCGCTTCTGGGTGCGCCTTGGCCCTAATAGATGGCCGATGTGGCAGGTTTCTCCATACCGTCCAGAACATGCTAAAGCGTTCCGCAAAGCTCTGCCTCCATTGCGAAGAGCCCGCTTGGAGAAGCTACTCAAGCACTACGCTCCCGGAAAGATTCGCTATGCGCTTCCAGCTATCTACGGGGTTGAAAGACAGTGGGAACCGTACTCGTTACATATGGCAACACGACTGACACTACTTGCGCTTCCGACACTGGGAATCCATATACCTGGCCTTGAGCGATGGGTCAAGTATGATGTGAGATATAAGAAAGTCGATGTCACATTGTTAGGACATCAGCCTCGAAGTAGAAAGGAGAGAAATTTGGTAAAATACCGACCACTGTTCGGACCAGCGCATAAAAGGAGACTACGGTTGATGGGCAAGTTTGGACCGCAACGATGATTATTTATGTTGCTTGGTATGTTGTGGTGAATTATGGTAAAGACAGGCGCAATTTATACCCCATTTATCAGCATTGCGCGTGTTGCCGTGTTATGTATTACGTTCAGCGAACGATGTGGTATCCCAAACCCAAACGAACGACCCTGTCCCAGTAGATCCTCTCAAAAGTCACAAACTCCTTAACACCTCCATCAGGACATTTAGGAAACCTGACTGCTGAGATTGCAAGGGACGAAAATTTCGTTTACCTTGTGCAAGTTTAAGCCCGGCCCCAGACCACCAAATGTTGTTGCCTCATATCGTTAGCTTCGTTTGCATTCGTCACTTCATGGTCTCTCTCTCTCCGATCAGAGCCACCTGGTCACCAGATACACTGTTGACCTCAAGGGAAGAGTATCCCTTTCCCTTTCGCCCCCTGATGATCTTCATAAATGTTCCTCCCTCGTGTGTAATCTGCAATCCCTTACCATGGAAGTCTTGCGAGCCCGAGGCGGACTGCGCGAAGAGAATGCCCTCCCACGATGCGGGATAGGAGAGGTTGATGCTCCCACTGATCGACTCGTGCTTCGACTGCAGGACCGAGAAAGCTGGTCTGCTGACTTTGACTTCAGCAACGTCAGAGTCTTCTCTGAGAACAATGTATGGTTCATGACCAGTCTTTGGGTCATAGGGCTCGAATGGAGGAATCGCTCCGCCGATGGTGGCAAGGCTTGTCCACAAAGGTTCGAGGAGATTGACTTGGGTAGTCCCACTCTTCGTGTCCGTCTCGAGGTATGGCTTGCCCGCGGCGGCTATCAGCAAACTCGAATCCAACACAGGCCAAACACGGAGATTCAGATCACCTGATTGGGATTTGAAGGATGCAGATGAACTGGCAGCTACGTCGGCTTTGATATCTCCTGAAGCCGTAATGATGTCTACTGTGTAGTCGCGCGGTGGGAACTCGCGATCAGGGCGGGAAGCTCTCTGAGCTTTGTCGATAGGCTCGTCGACCTTGATGGTTCCAGAAGCTGACCGCACTCGGAATGTGGCTGGTCGAACGTACTGCGGGTTGGCGGGCTTGGGTCCGATGTTGGTCGTGATGTCGCCCGAGACAGTTCCGATATCGAGAAGATCGTAGAGAGGATACCATCCCTTGACTTGGCCACTGGTCGTATGGACACGGATTTCACGAGAAGAAATGGTGTATGGAACAAGGTCCTTGTTTGTGCTGCTCGCATCGATAGCAGGTGCATTGATATCGCCACTGACAGTTCGGATATTGACCCCGTCCAAAGCTCCAAGCACGAAGCCCTTTGCGATATTGACATCAAGCTGCACAGTACTGATGGTAAGAGCGTTGATAATCGCCGCGCGAGGCGCCCAAATAGTAGCTCGGATTTGGATACAAGGAGCCTTGTCAGTGAACTTCCAGTCAATCGTTCGCGGCACAATCAACTCGACGAGTTGCGATGTCTTATTCATGTTCAACTCAACGGAAAGCTCTTTCGTGTTGGAAATATACTCGACTTCAATCCTGGCCGGCGATGAGTTTTCTGCTGGACGAAGAAGAACTTCACCAGAGATGTGAGTAGTCCATCCCCTGTTCGCAAGAGTATCCTTGACGGTCTGGATGATGCTCAGGTTGCGGGATGACTGAATATCTAGCTCTTCGGCCTTCATTGACAAGGGAAGCGGTTTTTCAAGACATGATTTGGAAGGACGCCATACAAGTTCATTACGGTCGCTAGAAGGTGGAGCGACGGGATCATTATCTCGGACTGGGGATGTGTGTGACTGTAAAGAAATTAGCAAACTCGTATATGTGGAGAAGGGCTGACAGGAGTACTAACTCCGTGGCTTGACGACAGGGTAAAGCTACTGAAGATCATAAACACGACAGTAAAGATCAAGAGCGAAGCCAGGAAGGTCTTGATTCTTCTTCGAATGTTGAGTCTGGCGACAAAGTCTTTGACCTTTTGCCAGCGCGAAGGTTGGTCATCTTGACTTGGGTTGTTCGGCGGGTTGCTCATAGACTGAGGCGCATGGGAATGAGTGATCAAAGGCTGAGTCTCTTCGGGTCGACCCATGGTCGCAGTGGAAGTGAAGGTCTGATAGTTGTTGACTGTTGTTGGTGAAGTAGGCGAAGGTGAATAAGCAGGCGGGGCATCAACAGGATGAGCAAACGTCGATATTCTTTGAATATAAGATTGTGATTGGGACTGTAATTCAGGCTGAGGAGTTGAGGCGATTGGATTTTCAGAACCTCCTGCGCCTTCCTGCTCTCGGTGCAAAGAGGCAGTGCCAGCAGAACCTCCATTATTTAATAACCTCCTCTCCCTCTCAGCTTCTTGGACTTTAGCATCGCGACTCAACTGCGAGGGGTCCTCGACAAGCACGTTTGGGACATGAGGAGAACGAGATGACGACGACTCGGACGACGCGTGGAAGTAACCGTCAGTTGGTGAGAGAGCATCGGGTTGTCCTTGATCGTGTTCGTCGTCAGAGTCGGCGGAATAGAGATTGTCAGAGTAAGGAGCAGGCATTTCTGTGCGTGTAAGACGTAAGGTCTAGAACAAGTAGATGAAGTATATCCCTTGTACAAGGTAATGTGTACGTGGCTCTATTCAGAAATAGAACATACACAATTCAACGAATAGTCAAGTTAGCTGTAAGACAGCTTTCTTCTCCAGAGACTTGGAAGAGACCAAGTCGTGAGAAAAGTCGAAAGTTGAGATGCGGCACGGAAGAAAAGAGAAGTGCAAAAGAGGGGAGTAAGCATGCATCTATAGCTGTATGCAGTGCCTACGTTCGGTTACGTTGCCTTATGAGCATGTACTGTAGGTATTTTGCAATAACTACGACGTTGATCGATCACGCTATGGCCTGTTTGGGGTTGAGTTTGACGGTCTATCACTGAGATGCATATGAAGCGGAGTAATACAGCAAAATGTCCGATTTATCAATCCATGAATCCATGAATACGTTACTGTAGTATATTCATTGTCCTTGATACATCATATATCATACAGTATCATGGCATTTCTATATCTTAGAATTCTTATTCACTACTAATTGATTCCACTTATTCTCTGTTCTTCTTTCTTCTCTTCCTCTTATCTACACCGTCCAAGAGCAAGGATCCTTAACAAAAGTTCCCCCAACCATCTCGAAACCCCGCAACACCTTCTTTTCTCTCCCAATCCCTGCCAATTGCCCTTCTTGTGCAAGCTCAATTGCTGCTGCGTAAGCTCTGTCGCACGCGATGCTGCTGACGACAACTCTGCCACGAGTTGCAGAGAGGCAAGGAAGAAATGACGTTTGATGTGATGCTCAGGAATGGACTTGATAGGGCTGATTGATAACAAGACCTTCTTGGTTGGGGTATCCTGGTATGATCTGCGCTTCTCATGGTCAAGTCTCGTTTATGCGAACTTCTTCTTGCAGTCTATCGACAAACTGGCTGAGTCCATATTGTCGGCAAAGAGCCGAAGACATAGCACATCCGTTTATCTACCAATGTACAACACAGATGAATCAAAGACCTGGCACTCACTTTCTTACAGTAACCCATTGCACCGGTAGTCTACTAGCTACCCCGCGATGGAAATACTGTCAATATAGTTATCTCCGACCCTTGTAATCTAACCAGGTTCAACATATTACAGGGAACTGCCTGGGTGTTTACCAGATTGCTTCGTCTCTTTTCATACTCTCTTTTTTTCTATCTTATCTTTGAACAAATCCATGTTCAAATAGTTCTAGCCATCGCTTCTGCACCTTCAAAAAATGAGAAATATGCAGTGCAGTGTAGTATAATGTTATTCGAAGCATCGTCATGTCCATCGATGATGGCTGTCGACCACTTTCATCTGATATATCAATCCTTTCAACGCCATGAAATTGCCCCTCGTCGTAACGCAATGCCATCCAATCGCTAAGATTCCCGCTTTCCTGAATGTTGATGTGAAATTTGCGTGCGTGTGTATAGTAAATAGTAAATGTTGGTTGTGAGAACTGGGAACAACTCCTCAGTCTCATGTCTTTCGTCTCGAGCCTGACCGTAACGACCAGCTAGCTCAATCCAAGGATTCTCTTGGAATTCTCATACACCATCCAAGTGATACTCAAAGCGGGTGCGACCTTGAGAAGGTTGGGTGTCAGGCCCTTGTACAAGCCTCGGTAGCCCTCACGTTGAATAGTCTTTTTCGTCACGTCCCAAATACCAGTGTATGTCGCCGGATGCATGGCTGTGCCCTGGGTCTGAAGTCGTGTTCGTACCACGTTTAAGGGGTACACCACACTAGCTCCAAAGGCTCCAGATGAAGCGCCAATTATTCCTGTAGCGATGTTTCCTACTTCGATATCGTCCTCGTGCACATTGTCTCGTCGGGCGTAGTAGTTCTTATAAGACTTTTTTAGTACTTCGAAGGTGCCCATATCAATGGCGCTATAGGGAAACATTCCGATCAGTCCCATAGTCAAACCTCGGTAGCATGCACGCAAGCCACCGTCTCCGTACATCTTGACGGCAGTTTGGCGAACGAGAGCCGCGCCCTTGAGACCATCTTTAACGGTCTCACATTGCAGGCGAAATTTGAGGGTGTCTAAAGGGTAAACAGAAGCCCTGCTAGCTGTTAGCTTGTGACGTCGATAGCTTTGAATCAACCATACTGTGCAATCATGCCAGCAAGACCGCCCGAGGCAAATTTTGACCACGAGCTGAGCTGCTTTGGATCTCCGTGTCCTTCAAAGTTGGCAAGTGCTCGCTTGGCCGCTTCATATGAGCCAAATTTTATGGCTGTTTCCGGCATAATTTTTACGACATTGAGACCATTTCCTGATGTTGTTAATATCAGTTTGCGCCACAGAGGGTCATGGTGCACAAGTCTTACCTGCAAAGAGACTTCGAACACCTCCTGATCGAACGAGATCTCGGACCGCATCGCCAAATGGTTTTGCTGCATTCTGTAGAGCGGCGATAGGACGACCCTGCATAAGCGCCGCGCCCGCCGTCTCGGCTCGACTGGAAGTGTTGACAAGCAGATAGACCTTCAACCGATCGAGAGGCGCAGTAGCCGTACGCGACACTCCACCGGCGATGGCACCTGCTAGAAAGTAGCCTGGATCAGGTACAAATTGTGTTAGTCTAAACTTCTTGTGCACTGCTGTTGAAGCTCCAGTGGTGTGTTCATGGGTGCCATCGTCCAGGTCTTGTGTAAGCGATTCGACTTCCTGCGATATCTCGGTAGCTGGATCATCGTAGTCGGGATATGAAACCGCGGCTGCGGTAGCCATGTTTTCGGTCGTGTTCGAGGAATCATTCGGATTTGAGGTGCTGGGTTTATTGGCGGAAGTCGATGTCCGGCGGTCTTGTATGGGTTTTGGGTACTCGAAGGGGAAAGCTACTCGAAGAAGAGAGCCAAAAAGGGTGATGAAAAGAGAGCGGAAGCCGTCCGTACCTAGACCCTCTAATGTTTCCTCACTCACAAGCGTGTCTCCTTCAGGGGTAACGCTGACCACCGAGTAGTAAAAGTCAAGGACGGCATGAAGTTGAGAATCGTGATCGTGGGGGGGCATAAATAGGAGGAAGTTTCTATAAGTTCATGATCAGCCAAAAGCCCCTGACCAATTCACAGGGTTCCAAGATCGTTAATCAGCAACAGAAAGTGGTCGCAAATGCATTGCCATGTGGTTGAGTTTGGGCTTGGCACATGACGTTATGAGGGTTATCCCCGCCAAAATGACTGAGGGTCAGTCATGAGCACCAAGCATCTGATGGAATGCGACTGACGCCCAGTGGGGTTGTTAAAGCAAGAAAAGGAGCATTCAAGGTAAAGTTGAAATAAAAGACTAACCGCCATTCGTCAAAAGTGACATAACCGTCGTTGTTGAAATCCATATCGTCAAAGAACTCACTGAGCCGGCGGTTCGATAGTGTGAGTCCAGCGCTTTTGAAAGCTGTTTGAAGCTCGAGCTTGTCCAGCTTCCCATTTCCGTCTTTATCAATTGATCTGAAAAGGGCAAAAAGCTGGCGCTCTGCATTCTCGACAAATTTCCGGAACTCTAAATGGTGCAAAGAAGCAAAAAGTAAGCTTTCATGGTTGCGGTCGCAGGAACCGAGGCAGTATCGGAGGGTCGGAGAATGCTCGACGGTCAAGGTAGACAGATATGCGTACCGTTGTATTGAATCTTGCCATCGTTGTTCTTATCCACCTCTTCCATTATACGTTTTAACATCTCGTCAGCGTTCTTCATGGCTGCAGTCGCTCATCAGTAAATCTGTCGCGCACGAGCGAGCCAACAAGAACCCTTGCTTACGATGATCAATCCTCCTAAGCCCCTTCTTCAAACCCTTAAGGTCAAGTTCACCTGTATGATCAGGCTCGAGGCTCGCCCAAAGCTCTTCAACTCTCGCATCGCGAGAGTTTTGTGGCTCCCTAAGCCCCTCCTCGACTCCCTCAACAATGCTGGTCACGCTCATGACGATAGCTATGGATGCGCTGGTGGCATATCTCGATCCGGCAAGACTTCAGGTTCGGCGGGCGCAACGGGCGCGAAAAGCCCTGCGCTGCAGGGGAGCGTCGTCTTTATGGGTTTGTAAGATAAGGCTTATCGATCCGCGGCGACGTCGAGGGATATGCTATCGGGTTACCGGAAGGTCATGACTGAACAGGAGATCGGAGGTCAGGAAGAAAAAGCTGGTGTTGAAATGCCAATTGGCGAGCGAGCTGTGACGTTGGTAGCTGGGGAGGGAACCCCCAAACAGGGTTAACGCTTTGCTCAGAAAAATACACCAGAGTTGCTCCAGTGGAGCTAGAGGTAGTTGAAGCCCCCCGCCGGCTATTGGAAGCCGCCCTGGGCGCTGTCGGGCACTGCTGGGCCTGCTCTGGCGATCAATCAGAGGCACTGTATTATGCTTAGTGCCTCGGAAGGATCCGCTGAGCTATTCTCTTGCTGTCTCTAGTTGCTAGCATCCTCGCTCTGTCTCGGCATAAAATTGAAGGGCTCCTCATGTCTGAATCAATTTCTTCTAGAATGAATGCAAATATTGACATCCTGGAACTAGCGAGGAAGAATTCTTTGGTCAATTGAAGGTTTAGTTTCAGGGCACTGCGGGCCTGTCAAAAAAAAATCTTTTTGATCAAAGATTCCTTGTCCGATGATACCGCTTTATGGCTTAACAAACACAAACAGACAGCACACGTGCCAAGCAAATTCTATCATGAGAGTTGAAATAAGTGCTCATACCTGGGTAATTCCAGCTTGGGATTTGTAGGATCCAGTATCTGTACGCAGGTGAAACGTAGAGCCTATTTTCAGGGTGTAATCAAGCTTAACATTAGCTTGTTTAAATTACCTAAAGACGAAATTACTGGCTCATCTTGTGTTAACTAGAAAAAGTCCTAGAAATAGTGACCATTTTGTTCTATCTTCTTTTTATCATTGCTGCAGACTGAAACTAATATACCTACTCAGTTCTACAACCCCGGCACACAAAAGCAGATATGCAGATACGATCTCTAACCAAAAGTTCAAACTCCGATAAACGCCTGCCAAGACTATGCATGCTTGTTCCATAAGTGCTTCATATCTCGTTTCTCATATCCCTAATATCAATATCACTTATCCAACCCTCGTGCCTTGACAAATCTGTTGATCTGTTCCCGTGTGAGCTTGTCATTATAATGCTCGTAACACTCGTAAAATGAGATTATTTCCTGCGTGGCATCCACCATTGATGCAATGTCCACATTACTGTCAACCAGCCACTTGGCGAACTTCTGCACTCTGGACACTCGAGCTTGCTGTTGCCTCTCCTTTGGCTCAGCAGTTGCGGCATCTGCAGTTCCTCCTGACGCCTGCTGGCCTTGCGCTCGCATTAACGCCTGCTGAGCTGCTGCCAGTCCTGCAGCTGCCGCTGCTCCTGAGGCATTCTGTCCAGGGCCAGAATTGTTCGGTCTTAGAACCAAAGCTAGCAGCATGGCTACCATTGCGATGATATGTGGAGGATATAGCAGCGGAAGGTCCGTCATGAAGTGATCGTTAATCACTGACCGGGCAAGCTGCACCTCATCCTCCTGCAATCCGAGTTCGCTTCTCAGTGCCGTGATTGTTCGATATGGTTGGTATACAATGAGCTGCGATCGCATTTCACTTATCATAAAGAACTCGCACTCTCCCAGTTTGGATGTATCGATAGCGACGAGATCTCCCCACATCTGTCGCGCCTCGGTAACGATAAGTCGGATATGCTGGGGCGACTCCTCTATTTTGCACGCGAGGTATATCGCGGTCGCTATCACGAGGTACGGATTCGTTCGGCGGATTTCGACTTTCGAGTAGAATCGCTTCATGTAGACCTGCGCCGTGGCCATGGATTGTTGTCGAATCGTCAGCCGCTTTGCCAGCCTTATCAGCTCTGTTTATCCAAGTCAGCCACGCCGTCAGGTCTGATAAAGTGAGCAAGGTCACCCACGTTGATTAAAGTATATGTTCAAGTGTCGCTGCTGTGGAAGTGGAAACATGCGCACGAGTTCTGCATTGTCTTCCTCAAGCTTCTGTCGCATTGTCGCGAGCTGTTCCTTGGTAAAGTTCCAGAAGCGACATTGCGTCGACTGCCAATAATTGGCGGACATGATGTATATAGAGTATACAGCGGTCCTGTGATTGAGGTTTTGAGATTGGTAAAGGAACGCCTGCGACAGCCCAAGGCTGTTGAAGGTTTGTTGGATAAGTTGGGTTGAGGAGGGGAGGAGCTGGCAAGGCTGACAGCGCCACATTGAAGGGTCGTAGTGGCTGATTGACGATGACCAGGCCAGACTATTGTGGCGATATCTAGAACAACATCCATGGATATCCTGTTGCAAATTCAATATAGCATAAAACATTACATAGTTTCACTTTGGTCATAATCAATCATGATGCATAATTTCTAAATTCCATTACTTGTTTCTAAAAAGTCATGATAGCATTCGTCGAACTTCAGAAACGTCCAACCCTGTCATAAACGTAACATGCGTGAAAGATCAAACGATATCAGAAAAGAATCATCTATTGCCTCCCAGGACGCCGTTGGGTATCAAGTCTGATCCAGTAGCACTTCACCTCTTGCTATTGCCTCGAACACTCTCGTAACCTCAGACTCCGTTAATGTCTTGCTCCCGCTCAAATCGTACATTTGAATTCCCTTATCAGAGGGCCTAAAGAGCAATGCGCCGTTGGAATTCTTCTCATCCACTTCTATGAATCCCAACTTTGATCCCATATAGTCAGGAAGGAGCGCACACAGGAATGCGGTCAAGTCCGGCATCGCGTATGCTTTGTCGGGATATTGACCGTCTAATGAGACAACATTCGTGACGATCTTGAAAGGGTCTTCACGACAGTTAAAGCCTAAGATTCGCTTCTCTAGGCAATGACCTCCGGCGTTCTTCAGACCCAACGCTGAGTATTTTATACTTTGTGCAGTGTGTGAAGGGACAACGGTAAACTTTGAGAACTCTGTTGATCGATTAAGCACTGTTTTGGCAGCCTCTCTGTTGAGAGCGACATTGAACTGGTTTGCAAAGAGATTCGCCGACATGTCGCAAGAACCCTGGTAATTGTTAGTGATTGCCATAGTCAGAACTACCACAAACTGATACGTACCACTTGTAGATGGCACTTGACTTTACCAGCTAAACCATTCTCAAGAAACTGCCGCAAGATCCTTAGAGAAGAACCTCCGAAGAAACGAACACTTGCTGCAGTTTCGATTGCATTATAGACAGTTTTCAAGTTAAGAGGTTGCACAGAAGTCTTTGAATTGCATTCCTCTTGCTCGATTCTCTTGGCACATCCTTCGTACCAGTCTTGTAGGCTCCGTGATCGCTGTGCAAGAGGCTCCTTCATAATGTTATCGTATGCCTTCAGCTCGTCTGCGCTCCGGTTGACAAGCTCTTCATGATGATGAAAGTTGAGATTCACGGGATTTTCAATCTCATCTAGGCTCTCAAAATCCACGAAGACTTCGTTGGGAGCATTGTTCGACCACTCGGCCAAACAAGAAGCAAAGTCCCAAGCTGTAAGGCGTCCATGCCGCGCGGCATGTTCTCGTGAATCGTACTCCGGCTTTACAGCCATTTGTAGCTGCACTTGGGTCAGTGAAATTCATAATAGGGTATTTAGAAAGGGGAGGCTACCAGCTGGCGATCAACTTCTGTGAGAGCTTTGATATTGTCAAGATCCGTCTGGTTGATAAGTCCACCCAAAAGCACCTTGAAGGGATTCCCAAGCGCTTCAAAGTGCTGTTGTATCAAGTCCTTACACTTTGACACTTGTTCAGCTGTCATAGATAGCCCAAAGCCCACCTGGCGAGGCTCTATAATCCAAATCAAGCGAGTGTTTGGCCTCTGGTATGTCGCCTTCCACAAGGCCATTGCGGCAGCCAGATTGTCCGAGTCGATGGAGTCATTGTAATAAATGACAAGGTTTTTGCCCATGATGAATGTATCTCTATGTTCAATCTTTGATTTTCCGATATGCGATTGCGCTGAAGTTGTCGGGGATAGTGAGAGATTTAAGAATCTAGACCATTAATTGCATGCTTGAAAGAACGGAGGCGGCTGTGCAACAGTAGGTAAGCTTAGGCATGTTGTGCCACTGAAAAAAAAACTGCCCCGCGAAGCGCCTTACCACGGCCAATGAATCACAAAGTCAACCTTCTCACCCAAATTACAGGCTACAGCCTTGTGATTCGAAATGGATCATGGGCTTGGGCTTTTCACAGGCTCCTCTGTTTAGAAAGTGTTTCATTGCCCTCTTCTCGCCTCTGTTCGTGTATCAAAGACAAAGGCAACTAGCACGGAATTAGCAATAGCCGAGCCATCCATATCCTAATCACTCTAGTTTAGAGGGGTCGGCGATAACATGACTCTATCAGGTTGACTTGCTCAAAGAGTGATCGAGAGAGGTCAAAGAGGGCGCCCAGTGCTTGTGGTGTGGTGCAGGCATCCATAGCACGACATCTAGTATGGGCCATACTAATATCAGGAAACAAAGAAAAAAGGACTTTTTAGATTATCTTGTAACATCTTGAACGTGCCTTTAAGTCACTTTGTTTGGAGAATTAATATAGATATTCCTATTAATATCTGTTCTGTCTTAGTGTGTTGCTTAGTGTTACCTGTACTTGATTCTTCGCCACTATTCATGGCACCAACTAGCAAAGATAAAACAGAATCTTCTCTAGCTTATTACTTCAAAAAAAGTTTTGGTTTCCCGTAAACATGAATTTGTTTGTTGTCCATTCGACCCACACCAAGGCATGATTCTTTCAAGGAAGCGGGCGTTCTAGTCAGGGTTTTGAAATTCCTCATATACTAAAGACTTACAGTCATTGCTAAACGAGCTCACTCCTATCAAGGCATTCTACTAGCGTTCTATATGAGGCGGTGTTTTCCTGATGGTGTGTCCCGGCTAAATATTGAGTGGTGAAGACTGGGTTGTGGTTGTATTTCCACTTGAGCTTTTGGTAGTGCAGTGTGACGACCTTCATGATCCTGAAAGAGCTTTAATGAACTAAAATTGGTCGAGTCCTAGTCGTGTCGTATCTCAGCTTATCGAATCGCGGTATTACTTTGAGGAACTTGGAGCTTTGACAGAGATGGGTCCAAGACCGAGAACAACAAGGCACTCCTCCCCATATGGATCATGTCTTGATCAATCACGCTGTCTTATGACAAATCAGCCGACTAACTATAAGAGAAAGGGTGATACAAGTCTACATTGAAAGTCATGTACTATGGCTAGGGTCTTAATATCAAAACTCTCGAAGAAGTGGTGCAGTTGCGGCGTTTATTTCAATCTCGTCTTCAGTGCTAGGTCAAGAAAGGGGTTTCGAGAGGTTCTTTTTCTCGTTACATATTTATCAACTAAGCAAAGCGATATACATAGTTCTCTTTAATCCAGAATTGGCATTGAGAGCTGTTTCCTGTTATCTTCCCATGTGACCATTTCAATTTATTTCATCGGGCTTATAAAGAAGTGCTCCTTTGTCATGGCAGTAACCTGGAACTTCATCCCAACTTCAAGGTGCCCCTCGGCACTTGGTGCGCAAAGCATTCCAAAGCTTGGCTTGAATTTGAGTCCAGGGTCAATTCTTCGGTACTTCATCAACTGGTTCCAAGGCTGGCGTGGGTGCTTGGCGGCCGTGATAGGGTGAACATTGGGCACCTGGCATCGCAGGCAGCGACAAACCACGTCAAGATCAAGGCGATGTTCACCTTCTCCTATTTCGAGAGTCTTCCATTCGTCTTCGATCCAGGGAACGCTACCGCGGATAATGATATTTGGGCGGAAGCGCTCAATTTCGATCTTGTCCTCCCCGGCATCAGCGAGACGGTCGTTTAACTCGGCTATGCTCGCCATAGAAGCAACCTTTTATGTCACGTTAGCAGAAGTCCTAGGTCTGCTGATCAATAACTCATATGACTTACCAGCACAGGCATCATATCAGCAAATTTGGTGGATTCCGTACGACCCAGACGCTGAGGGGCTCCGCTGCCACGTAGTACTCGAGGCGTAGGGCCTTTGTATACCAGACGGACGTCCATGTTCAGGAACTCGGAGATGGGCTTCGTGAGCGTTGCTGAGTATACCCAAGCGTCGGTCTGCTCGCCCCAGATGCCCGCCTTGTTTAGCTCAGTGTTGTTCTCAAGCCACTGTGTGGTAGGATGGGCCGGTATTTCAATTTTGTGTTCATTTAGCGCAATTGTAAGTGTATCCGTGTCAATATCCCAAGCTGTCGTAATGAGAGTCATGTTGGAGTTCGCTCTGATGGTGATGAATTCGTGCTTATCGGCGGTGACAAACATCCAGTTACGATCCAGATCCAGACCTGTCCGTAGAAGTTCTGTCGATTTCACATCGAAACCCCGGCATGACTTCACTGGGTACACTCGCAGGCGTACAATCTCATCGGTGGCTGGCAGAGGTGGTGTAGACTTGGCTACATATCGATCGCTAATCTTACGCGAGAGGATGAAGATGAGAACTATGGGCAGTATCAATGAACTAGCAACAAACAAAGTTTGTGCCAGTGAAGAGTTTGACGTGATATAGAACGAGTCCATTTCGACACAATCGAGATACCGAGTCTGTTGTGTTGTGGTGGTGAGTCAGGTCTGCTTATGAATTAAAGAAAAAAAAGCTAAAAGTACCTACCTAGCGAGTGGGTGCGGGACATGCGGGTCAAATAAAACTACTAACTTTAAACAGTTACTACTAGTACACCATACATGGAAGTATTATTTCCGATGCTTCCATTTCTTCTTTTTGTGTGAACCTCATGTCAATATGAATCTCCCTAGGTAGAGACCGGTCAAGGTTTCAAGCGAGAAAAAAACACTTTTTCAATATATATTGCATAAAGCCATAAAGCCACTGTGACCAATGACTTCGACTCTCTCAATAACAACACACAAAGTATTCTTGATGCTTCTACAGCAACCTTGACAGAACTGTATCTCAAATTTATTCTACAGTAGAATGGAATTTAAATGCCTGGCCTGCTTTATCGTACCTGATATTTCTTGCGTAGATATAAATCTTGGATTAATGTTTCCCTAGAGATCAATCAAGGATTAAGATAACAAAACTAAAGAACACACTTTCTCGATATCTAACACATCAAGCTACTATAACTCCAACAACAATAAACTCTCAATAGAAGCACAAAGCTTTCACAATGAGTTTTCAACACACCTTCAGCTTCTTGGGTTATTTACAGACATCTTTTCTTCCTTCGAGCCAATCCCCACAACCTTCTCTCTTCTTTTTCCATCATCACCAAAGGAGTCCCTGAACCACAATACGGACTTCATTAAACCCACCAGCGCTCCTGAAACATACACAGAAGCTTGAAATCCGAAGCCAACATCGCCAAAGTATTTCATCTCAAAATGACAGAAAACGGAATGGATGCCCCGGGGTCCAGCGAAGTCACCACGGCGACTGTCACCTTGGTCTATCCTGATGGGACTGAAATGAGAAAGACCATCACCAAGGTGGATCGTGAGCTCACCCCGTCGGAGATTCGGTTTCTTGCCCTGTACGAGCGAGCATATCGGTTCCAATCAGAATCTCTGGGTTTCCTTGGAAGGTTCGGGTACTTCTGTTCCGGTCCCCATCTCGGCCATGATCGACTAGTACGAGTACACGAGCTAAAATGCCTCGTGTTGATGCCCTCAGGTTTTGTTGGGCTGTTCACGCTACCATTTTTCGGAGTCCGTATGGTGATGCTAGCATCTGGAGGGTGGGGGAAGTTTTGGAAAGGGCTTCCAACCTTTGTGTTGCAATTGTCGCTGCTGGCGGCTGTGGGCTTCCTTTTTGGTGTGCTGGGTGCCTGGAGCGTCAACCATGAGCGTCACGCTTCGGAAGGGAAAGGAATTCCTGAATCAGAGGATGCCAAATTCTGTCGGGTGGTGGGTGAGGTCTCTCAACATGGATGTGTGACATAGAGTGAGAAGGAACGGGCTGATGTTTGAACGTTGCTGGTCTCTCTCCAGACCGATATTTCTTCACTCAACGAAAAGAGAAGAGAACAGTGGCCGATTATTGACGTACTACCTGGGAATTATGAACGCAAGTCAAAAGCCTGAGTTACAACAATCTCAATCTCGGCTTAGGCTTGTAGTTCTGAGTCGCATCAGAAACTTGAGAGACGAGTTTAGGAGTAGTCGGCCTAGAAATTGACCTACTTCTGGTTCCATTCATTGTGGTGCGTGAAGCGATCTTGGTCAAGCACAGTGATCAATCTAATAGCTAAAACAACTTGAAGTAAAGGATGCAGGACACTTGTACCTCTTTCTACTGCACTTTTCGTAGGGAAGACCCGCTCCTCCAAGCTTAGCAAAGAAGCCTAGCAGTTCATAGCTGATATCACCATAAGCTTGAATGACAAGGGTCTTCACTGTATACTCAGGACTTGACTGGCAGCATTCTTACAGATAGATACAACTCACGACGAATCAGCGCTGAAGTTTCCCATCTGAAAGTCATGATGGAACCTCTTGTCAGGTGACGTAGCTGCGTCCGCGCAAAGTGTGGCGCGTGGGGTAAAAGGGGTGGCGCGGTCTGGGCTGAGCTGAGTGTGCTCGGACTTCTACCATTGTTCTCCGCTACGTGAGACAGAGAGAGTCTAGACAGTCGGAGTAAGGTCGGCACGGCGAAAGAAGCGCTCCAGCCGACAAGAGCAGACGCAGCCAATTGAGAAATGGCGGTGTGGTTATGCGATATGGCACGCTATGTGCATCAGATAATGGGCTCGTCTCATGATATAAGAGGGGTTGAGGACTCGTGATGGTCAAGTTGAACAATGGCCGTGAACAATTAGATGCGTGCGTCTGGTTGTAGCTTGTCCAGATCGTGGAATGGGATGGCTAGATGGGTCTGGTCTGGCCACTATCTACAGTGAAGCATGGGCATGGCATGGATGGCTGATTGCGTCAGCGTGGGCAGATGGGAGAAAGCTAAAGGCGTCTGACTCAATCATGGCCTTGGGCCCTTGAGGAACAGGACTCACAACTTTACCATTTGTGTCAATGTCTCTCTTCCCCTGTCAATTAATCCCAGTTATCATGTACAGTATGATACTAAGGATGCCGAATGTCTTCTGCAGACACTTGGACGTAATAACGTCTTTCGCCACCAAGACCCTTAAGGGTATCTGACCTGATAGATGTACTGTACAGCAGTACCTTGATGATCTGCTCCCTGGACCGTGAGTTAGTGCTCAGTTTCTCCATGCCTATTTTGTTCTTTGTTAAGCGACATTTCTACTGTACTGTCAAGTCTGGGCTGTCTCTGTATGCTTTGCGCTAGGAAACCGAAACGCGAAAGCTTCACGCATTCGGCCAAGGGTCTCGCAATCTTACGGGAAGGAATTTGGAGGCTTTCTCCAGAAACGGGAATTCATTGTTGGGAGCCTCGGGAGGATTAGCCATCTTGAAGATTGATCGGCATGGGCGAGTCCAAAGAACAATAACAAGAGCGAGACGAGAGGCACACCAAGTTTAAACCTTTCACTAATTAACACAAACAGGCCCAAAATAGATAGCGCAACATCGGGCAGCCCATCCCCGCAATGATGTCCTGGCAAATGACACAAGAGCCCTGGAGGGTTTCTCATGGCGTGGTCCAGTACGGTAACTTAGCGGTAAATCGTGACAGCCCTGATAGGACGCTTTGACATTGGGGCAGAGCAAAGCAAAGCAGAACAGAACAGGGTAGGGCAAGACAAGGTGGTTGCTTGTTTGGTAGAAGACAAGTGACGATCTGTTCTAGATTTTGACTGAATGAAAGAGAGGCTGGATTGATTTGTGCCAAAGGATGCAGTATTGTATCAAAGACCAAATCGAGATGCGGGTAGTGAATTGATGCGGTGCATTCTAGACATCCATGCAGATGAGAATTCTGCTGGTACAGGACGATAAGATGAGGCTTGCGGCGAAGCGGACCTCCCAAGATGATGAAACGATTGACAAGATGCATCAAACACCATAGTAGGTGCATGGAAGTTGAATACCGAATACCGTAACTGCAATACATACTAGGTTTCAGTGTTTTGCCGCCGTCGTCACTTGCTTATCTTTATCGTCAGCCTTCACCAAACGACGACGATCACTGATAACATCGTTGGTTCTGTTATGCGACACAAGAAACACGATCTCATCCTGCGGTACGGATAGTGCTTCTAACACACTGATCTTTGTCCAACATTTTCGTAGACGCCCGTAAAGACGTTGCAACCACCGACAAAGAGTAACTCGCCAAGAGAGACCTTCTTTCGGACAAAGCGACAGTGCAACGCACACAAAAAGGGAGCCTGCAGTACAACTGAAACTGGACTGCAATCGTGGGTTGGGGTTGGGGTTAGGTGTGTGTGTGTGTGGGTATGCAGGTGAGGTTACCCTTGACCTTGACGGACAACGCCACAGTGTTTTGTGAGGTTCCATTTCTGGATTCATCAACCTGCTCTTCACGATCGAGGTTGGTGTTGAAAATGGTCTGGGCTTTGTCATGCCTTGAATCACTACCCTACAGCATGGTGATGATAGTATCCAGGACCCGTCAAGCGTCACAGCACTCACGTCACAAAACTTCCAGAAGCCTGGGAATGATGATGATCATTCTCTCAGACATTTCGCCTCTCGTGGCGATAGTTAACACTAGAGAATCCTGGAGGCCGTTTCGATAATGGTTCGACCACTGGGGAAACAGTGTCGATTATCAACAACATCTCATTCGGCCGCTGACCAGGGCACAAAAACAACAACAAAGAGAAGGGGATGCGATCTGCAGACTGGAGGGGCCATGACAGAATAGCACAGTGCAGCGCCTTTGTCCAGCCCAGCCCGCCACGTTTCCAACAGATCAAGGACCCATGTCCAGACCCAAACCATCATGGACAGCACAGGACAGGGTCTCGAGGCCGCCCAGTCACAGCTGACACCAACCCTCCCTCACATCGCGCTGGTGGTCGGGAAAGGCTTCTTGGATGGTCATGCACAGTGTTCTGCTAGGCCTTAGTGCTCACTGCCTTCGCAAGGTACCGTCGAGCTATCACCGCCTGCTTCCCACCCACCAAACCAATGCCTTTAGAATACAGTGCAGAGTGCAGAACTGCCCGAAGCCTTGCCTTTCCGCTCATCCCCCTTCCCTTCCCGTCCCGCAATGGACGATGCGATACGATTGTAACTGGGGCTGCTTCGGCAGTGCGCTGCATCGAACTGCAAGCACTTGACTTGACTGCACCTCAATTTGCGTTAGCTGGTATCGTGGGTCAAGGCAAGACCAGCAATGTTATTCGGTACCTGAGGATACCGTGCCTCCCGCTCCAATACACCAGATCAGATATGTGCGCCGCGATATATTGATGAGAGATTGATTGGAGTGCGGGGGCTTCCAACGTCGCAGATGAGAAACGGCAGTCAATTAATTCCGTATGGTGGAAGCGCGAAGGACCAAGGTAGTGGATAATAACAATTTCAGCATGTCAACAAACGGACAGGCGCGCGCAATCCAATCAATGGACAAGATTAGCATGCTGCACCAGGGCATAGCGCCTAATCTCACGACGGCGAGAGCCCTGGAGGAGACGGTCAGAAAGGGGCTTTCCTGCGCTAGCACAGGGGAATTGCAGTGGAAGAGCACGCGGTCAAGATGGTGCCTGAGTCTGAGACTGAGACTGCGACTCTAAGTGGAGGATCCTCACTGTGTGTTTAGGTATCTGTATGGGTAGTGTCCGTAGCTCAGATTCCGTCACTCACCTGATGAACAATGCGCACCCTGGCCCGACAGACTAGCACGGTCAGTACAGTGCAATACAGTAGACAGACAGCCCTGAGATGGGATGTTCTCACATAGATAGACGGGCAGGGGACAAAGCTGAGAGCAGTCAAGTGACGAAGGTTGGAATGGAGAACCCCGAGAGGGCCGACTGAGCATTCAATCTTCAATCTAGCACTGGGCTTGTGAGTATGGATGCAGTAGCTCACACCCTTGTAGGATAGGCGCTGAGTTTCGGATACCGTCTGGTGTGCAGGTGAACCCAGAATAGGACAAGTAGCTTGCACTCAGCCCCCTAGCAAATGCGTGTGTTGTCTAGCTTTCTGAACACGCTGGTGGTACTGTGCTTGTGTGAAGCAAGACAGACTGTGCAGCTCCTAAACATCCCTACCCTGAGCGACCAGGATTAAATTACCAGCATGCCACCAAGATTACACTGTGGCACAAGCTATTCTAGCAATATGCCAATCATAACAAGGTGGCAAAGAGAGCCTGGCCACCGTTCGCAGGTTGTGATTTGTCAGAAGTTGGTCCCACCCTCATCTCCTGGCTCTGCAGGCGCTTCATGTGGGCTTTAGTGTGGACTCAGTGGACCTTAGTGGGCTCACAGTGTCCCCAACCAACAAAATCCAATTGCCCGCCGTCCCCGGTGTGCAGTCACTGAACTGTAGGTATTCCGCCTGCCCCCTTCCATTTCTATTTTACTTATCAAAGCCAGCCCGTCACCTTCCACTTTCTCTCCGCCCCTCCTACCTCGTCTCGCTTCGCTCCCACTCTATTTCCCACAATTCATCTCTCGTCAACCAAAAACCTACATCAACCAACAAACTTACTCTCCTCTTCAACACAACCCAACTCAACTCATCTCTCCTATCTTGTCTGCGACTTTTTGGATTTGTCCATTACGACTATTAACGACGACTTTTAAACACTTCATTTCTTGATTGTGTTTTTATCGCCCATCTGATTAATCCCGCACCAATTCCGGAAATCACAACAACGCGACTTTCGCCCGACTCGCATAATGTCTGCATACTACACCTCCTACAACGCTCACCCAGCGCACCCCGCTCCCATGTCGCACAACCACCACGCCGGCCGAAATCGCAGAGCTCCTCGTCTGTCCATGTCTCAACAAGTCCAGCGCCAGTTCCGATCTGGTCCCCGTAACATGAACATGAAGGATCCCGAGGTTGCTGCCATCTCATCTTTCCGAACCAAGTTCGAGACTAGCCGGTCTTTCGATCTTGAGGATGACATGGAGTTCTGCCCCGGTCTGTTGACTGAGACTGACGTGAGTTGTCCTGTTGCTGTTCACCCCAGCGCATCAATCTGACCTGTTGTTCGCAGTTGGTCTCTATCTCCAGCGCGTCCGAGCGCTCCTCACTAGCCAGCAACTCTCCTGACTCTTCTCCTACGCAACATCCCAACACTGTTGCTCCTGGCTTCTCCCTCAACTCGACATCTCCCGCTTTCATTCCTCCCTCTTACCAGCACCAGCCCAGCATGAAGCTCCACCAGCCTTCCGCTACCCGCGGCCGCAATGCCATTCCCATCATCAACCCCGCTACTGGCATTACCATGTCAAGCCCTCCTCAGTCAGTATCACCTGGCAGGATGCAACAGTCTATGCGTCGATGGTAAACCGCACCAGGTCGCCACTCATACATCATGTATGGGTCGACTGGTGTGTCGAACCACTGGCGATGTGCTTTGAACTGCAAACACCACCGTTAGTTCTTGGCAGCTGTTCATCTTGGCGGACACATTGACTGATCGAGACTTGATCTTGGTATCATCTTATCATGAACTGGGCTGGTTTCCTCGGAAGCTTTTTTGAGGAGTTCTCGCTTGACGCGACTGCTTATTGTTGATTTAAACAATCTTCGACAATCACCACACTTACCATCCAAACCTATCTCACTTGTATAAACATCCCTAATCGACATCTCTTGTTTTAATCAACAAGTTTACGAGGATACTATTGGCACGGCATGATAAAGATCGATACCATTTTCGGCTTGGTTACTTTGTTATTTTTGCAACAAATCAAATACCTAGGGTTGGGTGTCCGCCTCGCAAGATGAGGCTTCAAGACACGAACGGGCGTTTCTTTGCTTTTTTAAAAGACGACATTGCATCGGTGTTGGACGGCACAAGTATCGGATTTCACGGCATCAATTGCTTTCATCTCTTTTTTTATATGGGAGGCGCGGGTTGGTCTTACCATTCTTACCAAAATGTCTTCTCTCATCGCGGTCATGGGTTATGAAGTCAACAAGAGAAAAAGAACAACATAGAAGGGAGTGCTTTTTCGCAAGCGGGGTCTTTACCGGTGTTATTTGATCGGTCGCATCTTGAAAATATCTTTGGGCGGTGGTCAGGATCGAGACGAACGGTGTTTTGCGAGTATTGGTATCCCTTGAATGGGACGGAATCTGGGAAATTACGGGGAGTTGGTCGAATTTCTGGTGTTATCCCGCTGCTGCATTGAATGGGAACGAAAAAAGGACGACCTTTGCCCCTTTCTTTTTCTTTGTATCATCTTGGGATGGCCTATACATTTGTCCTCTTTTTGTTTTCTTGTTCATGGATTAGGCTTCCAGCACCAGCGCTGGCCTACATTGTTTTTGGGACCGGAGTAGCTTATACTTTGGAGCGTTGCTTGATTTGCCCTTGTCCTGGTTGGACGGGCTTCTTTTTTACAAATATTTTGTCTCGCCTTGGCTAGCATCTGGAGTGTTGGGTCCTGGGACATTTGTCATGATCAGATACAAAGAGGTTTTTGGGATTACGGGAGGCCCTCGAGCCTGGTTTTGCACTGCAGCGGTAGACTGCATTTGTGTGGCTATTGTTAACTGGGTATTGGCGCTGTCTGGTTGCGACAACGCGGCTTCAGCGCTGCGAGACGAGAATATACGAATGTTCAAATAATCTGAAGTTCAACTCTGTGACATGGGTTAAGTGAATGTGTTATATGTCAGTGTGTATATGAGGGATTTGATGTCCTTGCATGTGACGTGATGTTATGGCGTACAGGTAGGTAACTGCAATCGCGAATTATTGGGCCAATGGCAGACACGTAGAGCAGTTTTAAAGTATCTGTACATCAACAAGTGCCGGGCTGTTCCCGATCAACCAAACTGGAAGATGAATGCTTTGTCGTTGACTTCAGCTATGCATGAAGGGTAGTAAAGCATTCTATATTTCGTGATGATGATGGTTTAACCCCACAGTACCTACCAAGATTACCTAGTAAGTTTCCCCTCATAACAATACTAAGCCCGTGCGTATTATCAACCATAACCACGCAATTGGATCCCCGTACTACCTACCTACGGAGTATGCAGTTCATATGTAGGTCCAAGAATTCATGGCAATCGCTTCCTCGGCAAAGTCTCGCCAACAAGGTCCATTGCCCCAATTGGGGTAGCATGAGCAGTAGGTAGTGGGGAATAGACGCATCCAATCTTCCATCATTTCAAGGAGAAAAGGAAAAAACAGAAGGCGTAAAGTTGATGATGCTCGTGACGTCACTCTCCCGCAAATGGTCAATAACCATACCCGAGGGGAGCAGTATTAAGCTCTTTCTCTGGTCTCTCCCCCTGCAGCTGTTTCTCCCTCTCTTCTTTCTTTCTATCTACTCAATTCTTTCCAAGCTACTAAATACTTCAATTACCTCCAAAATCACCACCGCAAAGATGATGTCAGCTCGATCTATCATGACCATGCGCTCTGCGCAGGCTACCAAGATGATCCTGGGACGAGGATCCTTCACCACATCAGCACGCCTCGGCCTCAAGGAATCTTCAACTCGTAAGTCTCTCCCTCGACTCAATGCGGAATCGTTCGAGAGGCCCTTGCTTACATTACACGCAGAAACCAACGTTGACTACGAAAAGCACAAGCAGGACTCCCTCAAGAAGCAGAAGGAGGGCAGCGCCCACTGGAAGCCCGAGCTCGCCTCGGACAGCGAGGAGGCTGTCAAGGCTGACCGATCGCAAACTGATCCCAATAAGGACATCAAGAACCTCCAAGAGCGAACCAAGAAGGCGGCCGAGGAGACTCACAAGGCTGGTACTAGCACACGGGACAACATGTAAATGCGGCCCAAATAATTTGAGTTGTTGATTGATTGAATGGATGAGCGGCTGATGGTTTGATCAATGGATTGTTCTGGGAGTTATAAGGTCCGGAAGATAGACTGGAACGTCTGAGCAAAATACTTTATTTAATGAGATTGGCTCAATGGCAACATTATCTTGTCTTCATCTCTTTGAGCGCCAATGCGAATGTGAATCTGGGTCAATTGGACTTGTGTGAAGTAAACACAGGTATGCCTCGATATCGTTTGTCGACGCACTGAAACAGGTGAGCTCATCTCTTGGCAGTCGAATGATTCCATCATATGTGCATGGATGTTGGTAAAGGAACATTCGTCAATGCGTCAAAATACAATCATACTTATCCCACTAAGTACTTACCTACTTCACCAACGCCAAAAGTATTTGCCAAAGTACTCAATTGAATCCTACAGGCATTGTCCTTTCTTCTCAGGATATGAATACCGAGGATTCACATGACGCGCGTGCTGGTGATGTAATTAATTGGAATACAGGGTAGCTTAGCTCGCGATGGATGCCCCTCAGAACTCAAGCTAAGCTCATCTTATCGATAAGTCCAATATTATCAAGCTCCTCCAAGCCATTAACATTTCGCCGGTCTCGGTCGGCGCAAACCTCCGAAGCTACCAATCCCTCTACCTCCTCCGGACACTGTCCAGACCATTGCTCGACCCTCGATTTGGAACGGAGATAAAGTTACCGACCCTTCGAGACAATGTCCGCAAACCCGCCATCCTTCCAATCTGCCCTTCTCGCAGGCGCCCTCGCCGGCACAACCGTCGATCTCTCTCTGTTCCCTCTCGACACCCTCAAGACTCGCCTCCAATCCTCGGCCGGGTTCTTTCCTTCAGGTGGCTTCAGCGGCATTTATCGTGGCATTGGTTCTGCCCTCGTTGGTTCGGCCCCTGGCGCTGCGTTTTTCTTCTGCACATATGAGGGTGTAAAGGGTCTTTTGGCCGATAAGGACAATACTTCTGCGCCAGGATGGAAGGCTCCTGTCACGCACATGGCTGCTGCCAGTGCGGGTGAGATCGCTGCTTGTGCCGTGCGTGTGCCAACTGAGGTTGTTAAGCAGCGTGCCCAGGCCGGTCATCATGGAGGTTCTTCGGCTGCAGCGCTGCGAGCTATTCTGTCACGATACTCCAGCCATGGATTTGTTCCCATGTGGCGCGAGCTCTACCGTGGCTGGGGCATTACTGTCTTTCGCGAGGTGCCCTTCACCGTGATCCAGTTCCCGCTATGGGAGGCCATGAAGTCATGGGGGCGTCGCCGACGTGGTGGGCGTGAGGTCACTGCTGCTGAGAGCGCTCTTTACGGAAGCATGGCTGGTGGTTTCTCTGCAGCACTTACTACGCCACTTGATGTGCTCAAGACAAGGGTCATGTTGTCCAAAGAGCGTGTGTCAGTGTCGAAAATATTCGGTCAAATAATGCGTGAGGAGGGCAGCAAGGCGTTCTTCGCTGGTCTAGCGCCGCGAGTAACATGGATTTCTATAGGTGGCGCGATCTTCCTGGGAAGTTACCAATGGGCCATCAACACGATGAATGGTGTGGTATAGACAACCTTTCCACGCAGATGAAAAGAAAAACTGGTCGGCATGTATGATATCAAGCACGGAGCAAGGCGTCAAGAGATGGGCAGCTCAAACAGGGATAAAGGCTTAATTTCTCGCTAATGGTATATGCGCCTTGGGGGCATCTAACCTATGTATAAATCTACATACGATAAGGGGACTCGCTGGAGACGAAAGCCTGCCATCTAATATAAATAGGAAGGCATGAAAAATAGAAATAGTGGACACTGATTGTCCTCTCATACAATATATAACAATGGAGGGGTCACCTACAGTCAGGCGGCCTTAAGGTTGAGGCTGAGAAGGAACTTGGCCGTCTGTGTTTGTCTCTTCCGCAGCGGTGCCTTCTAGAGTTTCCTCAGCCTCAGCTGGCTTGGTCTCTGGAGGAGGCGGGAACGGTCGGATCTCCTTTTTGCCATTGGCTTTGTAGTGCAGAACGATATCGTTACCTCCCTTCCAGAGGTGAGTGCGAAGAGTGGCCAGGGTCGTCACGGCGGAGAGCAGCTAAATAAAAGTCAGAAAACAGGGAAGTGTAAGGAGTCTGAAGATAATGCACTTACCTGGTCGTTGCAGTAAAGTTCGAGATACTCTTCTGGTCTCATAGGATTTTCATCAGGTTCCTCAAGTGGTGGCTCGATCCTCTCGGCAACGTAGGAGAGAATTTTCCTGACTCGCAACATGCGATTGGCGTTGAGTCTGTTGTTTCCATCTGCCGAAGCAATGGCTGGAAGGCTGTCATCCATTGGATATAAGACGAACGAGACCTTGACTGGTTCTTTGAAAGGCATAATATTCTGAAGCAAAACATCGCCAAGCCACATGGGTGCCTTCTGCTCGATAAGGTCTGCATCCTTGCCTACGTCCTCGACAGTGCCTTGATATAAATTGGCGCTGCCTCCTGATGTCTCCTCTTGGATGACAACTTTGGTTCCAGGCGGAAGTTTAAGAACAGGTGTATCGTTTGGCAGACTGGGCACCACTCGGGTCTCGACTGGCTTATCAGGATTCTCAGCCAGTTGTCTGTCGTACTCCTGATGAATTTTCTGAATGACGCCGAAGAAACTGTCGTCGACCTCCTTTTCTTTCTCATGGACGGACGATGATTCAGACTCTTCAGTCTTCTCCTCCACAATAGCAGGCTTCTCCGTTGTGGCTTGAGAAGCGGAGCGTGAAAGCTTCTTCGTGCCAAAAGTCATGCGGAACTTCTTCTTACCAAATGGTGTGCTTGGCGATTTTGCGTTGTCGGCCTTGTCCTTGTCCTTCTCTTTATCACCGTCTATCGACTTTTTCGAATCTGCATTATCCTGTGTTGGCGTGGATACCATACTCGCTGCCTTAACTGCTGACTCGAAAAGTTGCATGGGGCTATTGAAGTAGTCCTCTCTTTCTGTCGAAGGGCGACTGACATGTGACGTCCTCTTCTCAATAGGAGTCATTGGACTCGTTGCGGCATTTTCAGGCACATCAGGCAAACTGTTAGGACCTGACATGATACTGGGGCCAGGAGTTGCTAAACCAATGCCTAACCCGGGCGTATTGGGGTAAGGATTGAGGTTGGGTTTTGGGGTGACTTGGTCTGCGTTATCCCAGTCTGGAATGGCGGACTTTGGTAATGATATCGATAATGGAGGGGCGTCGGCGGTTCCTCCAGAGGCGACCTGCCTTGCTTCAATCCCCTCGTTGAGCTTCTGACGATGCGCCTCATCTCTTCTGATTTCTTCATCGATGAGATCGGCAAAGAGATATCGAAGAATCCATTTTCCAAGACTGACTAGGCAGGGGTTAGTTGAATCTTGTCATTGATGCTAGTCATACTCACTCCTTTGGTCTTCTCGGAACTCTACAGCCTCTGGTAACTCGAGCTCATCGGCATACACTTCAGCATCGAAACAGTTGAAAGGTTCTAGCACTACAGTAAGATTTCCAGAACTGAGATCAATGGAACACCATGGAGCTACAGCTTCAACCGTGTTGACAAGATGTTCCACGTCTTCCAGGTGTTGCTTGCCGAAGCTTTTGATGGGTTTGCACTGCTGAGGTTAGCCATCTTCCCCATCCCATGACAAAAGTTGCGCACCTTGATCAAGTCCCACAGCAACACATCACCAGCAGTATCCGACGTCAATACACGTCTCCTATCGTTAAGCAGCCTGTGTTTGAGCAATCCAAATTGTCCCTCGATTGTTTCTTCGGCCACCGCGTGAATTGGCTTGATATCGGATTCTCCTGAATCGATGATAGCCTCTGAGCCTTTCCGTGTTGCAGCGTCTGTGATGGTGGTAGAATCAGGATCCGGCCCAGATCGCGCAGGAAAGGAAGCAGCCGCAGAGATGCGCAAGATAGACTCGGCGGGGATTTCTTTCTTAGCAGTTCCATTCACTGCTGGAGGTGAAGCCTCGCGTGGCCTGTTGGAGGCGTTTGACGTAGCTCTGTGGTGTCGAACTGATTCCGGGAGCTTGATGTTGGTATCGGTATCAACATCTTCCCATCGGTTAATTGATGATCTGTTCGTTGCTGTCCAAATATGACCCCCGGCTGCAACAACCTTGCCCACTCCGATGTGCTCATGTGCCACAGCAAGACTGAGACCATCGTCCATCTCTTCTAGGCTGCCTCGCACATCTGTCTTAGCTACCAGACCGGAGCGATCAGAACTGTAGAAAACACCGAGTGTTGGGTCATCAGAGAACAGTGACCAGACACTCTCGTCGTGCATCGTAAACGTGTACATGCAGCGACCGTTCTTGATACTCCACATCTTAACCGTCTTGTCGGCACTAGCACTAAGAATAGTGTCTCCAGCATCGTCAATCAGAATCGCGCGAATATTGTCAACGTGACCAACAAGCTTAGAGACCTTGTCGCCAGTTCGAGGATCATACAAGCGCACCGTCTTCTCTGGGCCACCACTCGCCATGATGTTGCGCCCGACACGTAGGGCATATACAGAACCCTTCTCGGCAATTTCCTCGCCTTGAACGTCGATCTCGAGTGTTTTGCCGGCGCCATTGAGATCCCAAAGGCAGATCTTGCGATCGAGACCACCAGAGGCAACCCAATTTGCGCCCATATCTGGAGGCGGGGTTGTAACACATTTGACATAATCAGCATGCTCGCCTATCGTCTCGACGCGGGTGTTATCCTCTTCGGAATATGGTCGCCAGACCTTGACTGTAAGGTCGGATGAGCCAGAAACTAGGGCTGTATTGTTCTGTGCAAGGGCAATATCGTTGATCCAGTGCATATGCGCATGGGTTTGTGCTCGGAATTTGGTCGTGGACTTGGGTTTCTTGTCTTCGGAGGCGGCAGGCGTCGAATCGGTAATGTCGCTATGGCTCTTGAGGTCGAGGTTTAAGTCCCAAGCGCAAACAATGCCGTCGCGGCCACCCGAGTATCTAGGAAATGAGGGTTAGCAAATTGCCCTCTGAGGCTTAGGCTTAGGCTACCAAAATAAAGCAGCCTAAGTCCTAGCCTAAGCTTGCATAAAGCGACCAAATTATTTCGTCTCTTATGTTCTCGGCGAGCTTACAGAATTGCATTATCATTATCGACGGCGAGGCCATTGACACCTAGACGATGGCCACCTTCGGAGGATTTGGCATTTTCAAGGACTGCAATAGCATTAGCAACTTGTTCAGAAGCCCCAAGCGACGGATATGTCATCTCACCATAGCTAATCCTTTGGCGCGCCTTCTTGGCCATGGCGTAATGTGAGAGAGTAAGTGTTCAAAGTCAAGCAATGCGCCGGTGAGGGTAGTGTAGCACAAATGACGGGAAGGCGCAGAAGAGAAAGAATGCTTGACACGTACAGCGACGGTTCAGCGCTTTCAATTAAGTGACGTTGTGCGTAGTGGTATGGGTGGAAGATGGTAGGTCATAAGTCCCAGTGCAGCATCGGGGTTCGGATAAGTGGTGAATGGATGGATGATTTGCGGAATGCGGGATGGGGGAAGCTTCCACCCATGGAAAGTGGAGGGGCCTAGTCTAGCCTACCTACCTACTGGAGTGCAGTGAGCGATGGAACTGAACTGGTGGATGGACTGCAGCTTGACTATCTAGGTAGTATGTACTCGGATTATCTCCAGGGGTTGCCATTCCCAAACCTCTACTCTACCTGGTCTAGTTCTGTTGGACCTCAAGTAGAAGAAGGATTGAAAGCCCTGGCCTGGGCTAGCCAGAGAGGGAGGAGAAGCCTCGTGGGTTCTGAACTTGGAAGCTAGGTGCAGAGGATTGAAACCCCTGGACCCCTGTCAATCAATCACATCACACACCCAAATACCCGGCCTCCATTCTAACAAACCAACAGCGGGGTTGGGGGCGGGTGGGTACAGAAGAATGGTCTTCTAGGTAAGGCGGGCTTAGACTGCCAGAATAAAGTAGCCTAAAAGTCAGACTAAGGTGACCAAAATATTTCATCTCTTATGCTCTCTGCCTCCAACTTCTGACATCCATTCTGACGGGGGGTTGGTAAGTTACCTATCCATGGATGGAGGATCCAATCCAATTGCAGTACTCTGTAAGCCCAGGGCAACTCTTAATTGACCTTTGTCCAATCCAATCCAGTCGCATCTCGAGTTTAGCTGTTGTGGCAGCCATTGTTTACTTCCATGTACCTAGTCATTAAGGAATCGGATTCTTTAAAACGAAGTACATACTGCAGTGGACATGTTAGATGTCGCATGTCTCAGATCTTGTGCAGATTGTCATCCACTTACAAGTACCTAGAGGGGGAAAAGAAAAAGCAATTACACCCATGCCTAACCATGTACAAAGAGGAAAAAGAGATGCTTGGCTCGAGTATCATGACGATGCGACTCAATTGAAATCATTCATTTCATAACAAGTAAATCGAGAAGACCCATGAACTCCAAGTATCTCTTCGTCGCAGAATAAAAAAAACCTCCGTACTCCATGTTCCCAAATTGATACCCGTATTACTCCGAATCGAATCATTCCATTATAGGCTCCCCTGCCCTCCCTCCCTTCACTTCCGTTGTTTTCTCTCACTGGCAAACGCAGCATCCGACCGAGCACCACCGTGAGGATCGGAATCGGCTGGGCTTGTTCTCACACTGCGCGCAGTCGTCGTCGACTTTGGTGATATCTTCTTTTCTCCCAGGACAGTCTTCTCGGTAGCATCTTGTGTTGCCACGCAAGACGCGATGGCCGCATCGGTGCTCGATTAATGTTTTGGTACACATTGTAGCTTGGAAGATGGAGTAGTTTGAGTTTAGGAGGGTTGGTCACAGTATTGCTAAGGCTTGTCTGGCCGAGATGTGTTTAATCGTGTGATGGCAATAGGCAGATAGATTCGCCAGTCGAGCGCAATGTCGTGCCTTCTTTGTGCTTTCTTGTCGCTTTCAAGGGATGGAGAATGAGCAAAAGGACAGTGTTGCTTTGATGCGCGTATTATTGCGAGTTTGTAAATGTGGTGGTGATATACGTCTCTTGGCTGGGACGCTGTTCAACTTGGATGTATATGATTCAAAGTTTTTGGCTGCAATTGGGGACAATGTAAGAATTGTGTTTGCACCCAAACAGAAGGAAGCAATTGAACTCCAAGGGCCAAAAGGGCATGACGCGGACTACGGCCCCAACGGGAAGAAGGGAGTGAAGCTCGTGACGCGGCTTCGACCAATGGCTGAATAGGTGTGGTAGATGTTGCACTTGGGTCTTGGAACTATGCCGAGGCCTCCGGTTGGATACGAGAATTTACTGAGACTGGCTATTCTAGGCTAAATCCATGGGGAAGCTGAGGCTTTTATTCTGAAATTCGATTCGATTTGGGCAAGTGGCTCGATTTTTCTTGGTGGCTTGATGTGTCCTGGTCGATCAAACGACGTTGAGCTTCATATGAAGTCAGAGCTTCGGCTAAAACGCATATGACACTGTCGATCACTGGAATCGATCGACCTACGGGTACCTGGACTTGCAATGAATCTGCCAACCTTATTTGTCTGTCAATTTAATAGCAACCACTCGTCCCTGGTGACATGGAGGTTGGTTCGTGGTGAGCAGTCTAGCCATGCAGGCGAAGGAACAACCGAAAAGTGGGAGGAAGAAAAAAAGAAATACAAAGGAAGTGCTAGCAACAAGCTTGATTCTAACTTGAACTCAATGCACCTTGGAATGAGACATGGCTCATCCGCAATAGAACATGATACCTTATGTAGCAAATATTTGTACGCAACTACATCTTCACTTAATCAAGGCAATTGAAACGAAAAGGTCTGTCTATGATCCTGCCGTAGCTGGGTACCATCATTACATTTTGCAAAACCTAACGCCGTGCTTAAAGCCTCCCAGATACACCGACAGCCAATTTGACTGACCACCACATTTTTCCTTTCCCATTAGGTGCTCATGCTTTACCTGGTGAAATTGCCACCATGACCTTGTCGTGGCTGGCTACCGTATGCCCTGCGACCCTGCTGCTTCTTGTCTCTGCTCATACTAGCGCCGAGAGTGATCTCAACACGAGGCGGCACTGAGAAACCGAAGCTCTTAGCAACCTTAGCAAGATCCAACTTGTTAATGTCAAAGACACTGCGCAGCGAGTGCGAAGCGTAGGCGTGCAGGTAGCTGCGGTAACCGTCCTTGGCGCTCTTGTTCAGGTAGTAGTTCTGGCTGATGAGCTTCTCGAGCTGAGACTGAACATTGACGATCTTGTTGGCAGGGAAGTCAAACTCCACAACGGGGACTCGAGCGGCCTTGAGATGCGACAAGAAGCCAACCTCATTAGGCTGAAGGAACATGAGAGATCGACCCTTGGTGTTGTTGCCTCGGGCGGTTCGACCGACACGGTGAATGTAGTCGCGGGGGTCATCCGGGGGGTCAAACTGGACAATCCAGTCAACAGAGGGAATCTGTCACAGGTTAGTAGGAAGTTCGTGTGAGGAATGAAGTGGAGTACGTACATCAAGACCACGAGCGGCAACGTCAGTGCAGATCAGGGTACCCTGCTTGGCATTACAAAACTCGAAGAAGGTGTTGGTTCGCTTCTGCTGCTTCTGCTTGCCATGGAGATCAAGGACAGGAAGGTCGATATAGTTAAGGAGCTCGGCGTGGTACTTCACACAAGCACAGCTACTGAAGAAGACAATGACCTTCTTCTTGAGGTTGCGCTTGAGGAACGAGAAGAGTAGAAGGAACCGCTTGTCGGCCTCGCATACAACATAACCTTGCTCGAGACCCTCCACGGTACTGTACTGCTTCTCCTCATCAACATTGATGTACAAGGGACCGGGTCGCAGCGAGATACGAGCAAGATCCTCGACCTTGGTCGTTTGAGTGGCAGAGAAGAGCATGGTCTGTCGGTCCTCCTTGGGGAGGACCTTGATGATCTGTCGCATTTCATCCTCGAAACCAATCTCGAGAATTCGATCAGCCTCATCAATGACGAGAGACTTAAGATTCTTGAAGACGAAAGGTGTGTTTTGGAGGTGATCGAGGAGGCGACCAGGAGTAGCGATCAGCAAGTTAACACCCTTGGCAAGCTTGTCGGCCTCAGCGCGACGGTTTGCGCCTCCAATAACGATGCCGTAGGTTTGAGAGTGGTGGGCCATGAGCTCACGGGCAACACCAAAGATCTGAAGGGCCAATTCGCGAGTGGGCGAGACGACAATGACACCAGTACCGTTGCGAGGCTTGAAGCGCAGAGCACTCAACATCTCGATAACAGGAATTAAAAAGGCCAGAGTCTTTCCAGAACCTGTCTTTGCGGCACCAAGAACATCGCGACCAGCCAGAGAAGGAGGAATACCCCTTCTTTGGATCTCTGTCATCTTGGTGAACTTCATCTCCTTGATGGCCTTCATAGTCTTCTCGGAAAGGTTCAACTCTTCGAAAGATTGCGCCTCAGCGCCAGCAACCGGGGGTAATGTGAGCTTTCCGCCATCAGGCAGATCTGTGTTGTCCTCGCCATCGTCCTTGTCCTCCTCTTCCTCATCTCCCGACTTTGAGACTTCGGCATCCTCATCGGCTTCGTCGCTCTCGTCCTCGAGCTCCTTCAGAGCCTCCTCTTCCTCGCTGGAAGCATCGTCTTCGGGCTCGGGTTCGACGCGCTTGACTTTCTTTGACTTCTTCTCAGGAATAGAAGAAGACTTCTTTTCTTTTGAAGGCTTTACGCCATTGGCGTCCTTGAACTTGCGCTTCTTGTTGCCGGCGAAATCCATGTTTGGTTGCGCTTGAGATAGGTATCCTGTATAACCGATCGTCTTAGCAGCGTCTCGAACCGAGAACTTTTTTTCAGCGATAAGAAAAAGTCTTGGGCGATAACGGCCTCTTGTTCTTCCGAGATCCGACCCAGCTGTCGAATTTGCAGAAACTCCCCGCAGTGGAGCAGCGGCAAATGTTGTTATAACCTTGCTGTTAAAGGACTAGTCTCATGTACGTCTGTGTCGCTTTGTCTAGAGAACTTATGGATGGGTAGCAGTGTGAACTGAATTGATCGAGACAGATCAGAGGCACAAAGTAGGATTACTGCAGGATTTATAAATTGAGTTCAGTCATTGTCGCTCTGGTGACAGGCTGATGCTCCTAGCGTAGAGCATGGCTTAACTTAATGCTAGATATGAGTTAATACTGAGTCACCTTTAGGTTCACACAAAGACTCGATTTCAGGCCGGGTACGGCAAATGAGAATGAGAATATCGGAAAATACTGCGTGAAAATCAGGTGACACAAAGGACAATAAACTTTACATAGCATAAAAAATTGCACTGTTGGTGTACGCATGCTCAATATCCGCTCAGGGTTTTCTTTAAAGTGGTGGAGGATTGTCACCCAAGTTCCAAATATGGTTTAGCTGCAAGTCACGCTGCACTGCAGGTACTGTAGGTACGTACTGCTGCACTTTCGCGCCCGGGTCGTCTTCCATTTCCATGAACCTCCACTGATTCTTCCAAATCAGAATCCTCCCTCCTCCATCTCATCTGCGCTTTCGAGACATCACCCCTTTTGTGGCCAGAGACGCTACATATTATCGTCGTCGCGATCGCATCAGCCTTCTTACGCGACCCGAGACATTTATTGGCGATCTGTCAATATCCTTTCCTTCGCCATCTCTACTATTGCTTCTCATCGCAAAAAGTCTTGATTTCCATCTTGACCCTAACGTGACCGGCAAATTGGTACAGTCGTTGCGATACATACTACTTTGGAGACACATTTATCTCGTCGGCCGCCTTCATAATAATTTGAATCCGCTACTTGATTTGGATTTTTGATTTTTGCTAAATCGTCAAGTCCATCAATCACTTGCCGGCATAACCCTACGGCACAAATTAGCTTCTTCTTTCGTGCTGGTTCTTGTCTAGATCCACCAACAGCACAATGACTGATTCCCGACCTGATATCCAGAGCATTCTGGCTGCGCTCGGTAAGTTGAATCGACTAACTTGATCCAGATCTTTTGCGCTTACTGACTTGTTCGTAGCATCTCAGAGGCCACCGACAGGAACACCTACCCAGACACCACCTGGCGCCCCCAACCAGGCATACCCTCCCCCGCCTGCGTCTACGCAGTCAGCGGCCGCATACCAGCCGCCGCCTCTGAACTCCGGCAGCTACGGTGCACCCGCCTACAATGGTCTTCCTGCACCTTCATCCAGCGGAAACCTCGACCTGAGCTCGATTAGGCCTATTAATTCAGGAACACTCAGCATTACCGATGCGATCGCTCAAGCCAAGGCTTACGCCGCTGAGAAGGGAGTCACATCCTACGACCGTCCCTTGGTTTATGCTTCCGAAAACCGAGGGCCCGACCGAGGATACAACCGCTCACGATCGCGATCACCTGCTCGCGACGAGTTTCGTGATGGCGTGAACCCCTACAGAGATGAGCGACGTGGTGGCGACCGCGGCTCGCACGGTCGAAGCTATGATCGGGATCGTTCTTATTCGCCCGGCCCCCGTGGTCGCAACTTCTCTCCTCGAGGAGGAAATGGACGTGAGAGATCTCCGTTGAGAGGGGGAGATGACAACTCTGAAACTATTCAGATTGAGTCAAGCCTGGTAGGCCTTATTATTGGCAGACAAGGCGAGAACCTACGACGCATAGAAGCAGACTCTAATTGTCGTGTCCAATTCTTGGCCCCAACTGATGGAGGCCCGGGTCCTTATAGACAGTGCAAAATCTCTGGGCCAAGACATCGCCGTGGTGAAGTAAAGGATGCGATCAATCGCATCATAGATGACAGCGGCATGGGTGCTCTTAACCGCCCCGAGAAACCCCGTGATCCAAACAAGGGTGGCGCGACCGCTCTACGTGAAGGAGAAGACCACATGCAGATTATGGTCCCCGATAGGACAGTTGGTCTGATCATTGGGCGTGGTGGTGAAACTATTCGTGATCTCCAAGAACGCTCCGGTTGTCATATCAATATTGTTGGTGAATCCAAAAGCGTGAATGGATTACGACCCGTCAATCTTATTGGTACGCGCGAAGCTGCTGCTCGTGCCAAGGATTTCATTATGGAAATCGTTGATAGTGACAGTCGGGGCGATGCGCCTCCACCTGTCAAGAGACTTGGTGGTGGTGGTGGTGGTGGACCAGCTCCCGGTGGCCGCCATGAGGGCTCTCAGCAGAGGGACGTGGGTGGTTCCGGCGGCCCTGATAAGATCAATGATGCTGTTTACGTGCCTTCGGATGCGGTAGGTATGATCATTGGCAAAGGTGGTGAGACGATCCGTGAGATGCAGAACACCACTGGTTGTAAGATTAATGTCGCCCAATCTTCTGGGCCTGGTGAGACCCAGAGGGAAATTGCCCTGATCGGCTCTCGCGATAGCATCGCTCGCGCCAAGCAGGCCATCGACGAAAAGGTGGATGCAGTTGTAAGTTTCATCCGATCATGACGTCCCGTATACAAAATCTGACATGAATATAGCGCCAGAAGGGAAGCGGCCCACGTGGTGGCGGTGGTGGTCGTGGACACCAAGATCTTGACAGACCCAGCTACTCTCAACAGCAAGCGCCCAGCACACCTACTAACCAGCCCCCCCAACCGGCTTCAGGTGACGGATCAGATCCATATGCCCAATGTAAGTTTTGATCGAAATGCTTGTAGTTTTGCACAATACTAACGGAAACAGATGGTGGCTACCAAAATTATCTTGCACTGTGGTATCAGTCTTTGATGTTCCAACAGCAGCAAGGTGGACAAGGTGCCCCTCCTGCCGGTGCTCCTGCACCTGGGGCATAGTGATGTCTTTCTTGTCTGCTCGCTCGTGCTTGGGTGATCTTGATCGAGCTCTCCTTCGCAAATGCCGCGAAGCGAGGGCACCATCTGTTGATTCGATTGACATCATGCCGATGCTTCTGACACTCTTGACGCTCCCGCTGCCCCCATGGCCCGTTGACACGACCCTCGATTGTACTACATACCTTTCCGTTTCTCGAGAACCACTTGGACTCAACTTCTTTGATGACATATCATTTGACTCGACTATTTTTGACGACCTTAATACTGGCATGCATAGCAAGTGCAACGTCCATGACCGTACTGCTTTGCCGTCACCCAAACTCATCTAGCCGCTACCTCGACTCGATGCTGAATACTTCTACGAACACCGTTTGCAGATCGCGTACTTGTCGAATCTCTCGCAATCATGATGACTCTGGATTGACAGCTCACGACTAACGCAGTGATGACATGTGCGATCTTTGATGCCTATTCATCCATTGGTCTGACGCTCATCTCGAACTCTGCGACCTGCCAAGATACGGTTGAGTTGAGTTGTGAATTGGTCACCCAAGGTTTTGAATTGCATCCCAATCCGAGCCAAACAACAGTGTCTTGCAACCTGGTTTCGGTCGTACTTAAACTCATTTCCAGCCAGATCTGTGCGTTGTTGGATGAAATCGATTGTGTCGTGCAAGTGGTTTCGTCGTTTCTGCATGTGTGTTACGTGTTGTGCACATGGGGCCTATTGATCATCTGCAAGTTACGTCTTCGTCTACAAACTCTTTTAAGGTCCGGTTTCAACCCCGGACCGTTTCTCATCATTGCATGCATGCCATGAGGAAAGGAATGTGTTTTCGGAATAAGAGATAGGGGAAATGGCGTTGGGGATTGGGTTGCATTGTATTACCACCGTAACGTAATTAGTCTTATATCGCCGTGAAATTCCACGGATTTCCCTTCGTTAATGTCCTCTTTCAACCGATGTGAAATATAAACAACATGCTTATAGAGAAGTAAGGTATGTAGTCATCTTGTCGAGGATCACCATAAGACTCTTAATGGGCAGCATAAAAGTTGTCCTCAGTTAGAGCGTCAATAGGCAATCCAAGTGCTAGGACCAAATCATTGTATCTCTTAGGCTCTCGGCAGCCAACCTTTCTGATGCCCTGACAGGCTCATAGCCTGAACCTGTGTTCTCGCGTGCTTCAGGATACCCCTTTCCCACAACTGAAGTACTTCAGAATAAGAGACCTCACTATCTCAGGCGGGATTGACTAGTCATTTGCTACATACATCTCCAGTAAAGTAGGCAGTTTACTATTCGCGGAGCGCCAGGAGTGTGGTTGCTAATAGTTCAACAGGTCACTTTCATCCTGCGCATACTATTCATTGAGATCACAATATGTATATGCTCGGAATGTAAGGTGGGTTGCAAGTCACGATGCTGCTACTGCCTTGATACCGTGTTTCTATACCTGACCCTGGCATCATGGACTCCTGTATAGATAACCAAGTATAAAGCGAGGGAGAGGTTGTTGAAGCACTATAGAAGAACGAATGACGTTTATCAATGATGGGATACTGTATAGAGCTAAAGTAAGTATAACGCTTGGTGATGAGAAACAGCATAGGTAGTACTGGTTTGGAGTTTGTAGGCCAGTGGAGTCAACGAAGAGACCTCCGTAGTAAGGAAAGAACAATGGCCACGCATTGCCAGAATGAAGACCCCGACCTCTATTCTACTAAAGCAGGTAGGTTTCTGCTGGGTAAGTCGTACAGAGATATTGATCTCAAGGCCAGCCTAGAATACCGTGAAGTAGCTAATATGATTCATTTCATAGATTCTTGACAGACAGGTTTGCTGACGCACTGTCGCCAGGGCATGAGGATTGATGCAGTCCTCTTATGCTGCTCAAGGTAGTTCAGACGACGCTTAGGCAGGTAAGTGGTGCGGCAGGCAGATCTCCTTGACCTGCCTGCCTACCTGGGTAGTTACATCTACAGTTGACTGATAAAGGAGCAAGCACATCTTTCGCTTACAGACGCTTTCAACTTACCATCAACATACATACGTCCATCCATCCAAGCTCATCTTATTATACACAATCATGGACCCAAATCAGATTTCAAATCTTATTGACGCTATTGTCAATGTTTCGAACAGGGAAACATCCCCAGTTCGACACTATCAGTCAGAAAACTACGAGAGCATCTTTGTTTTGGACAATCTCATAGACAACACAGCCATCCCCTCCCGCTTCGAGCGCCATTGCTGCCGAACCATTCGCTTCCAACACCTCTACTGCATTGGTTGCTTCACCGTTTTGAAGTTTGTCTCATACTGTGCCCATATCTTGCCTGACGACGATTTCTTCCCGGCAACTCGTTGTTACGACTGCAGATTCAACAGCTCCCGGATGCTGACAATACCCGAAAAATGCCTTCAAAGCTATTGGGAAGAATAGGAATCTAAAGTACAGGAGCGATACGAAAAATACCGCTCTCGCCAAGAAGAGAAAATGGAGGAAAGAGCCAACAATGGCGGAGGTTCTGTCATCCGCATAAATTCTCGTCTTGAGATGCCACTAACGCAGGTTGCAACAAACCGGATGAACTCTGCACGAATGGGGCGGCACAACATCAGCCCCATCGACCGGCTTCTATGGAGGTACTAATTCGAAGGCTCACACCCTGACTTGTATGGGTGATCTACCGATGGCAGATACCAGAGTACCATGACGCACATTGAAGGCGTCTGCATATGGCTCAAACGTTCTTTATAGCCATGAAATCAGTCATGATATGGTGGTGGCATTAGCGTCTAGAAAAGAACTACTATACTGAATAAAGCGTACTGGTATTGTTGTCTCGAGTATCAAACGATTGTAAAAAGAACCTTGCTGGTGTTGAGATAAGCAGTGTATGCTTTGACTTGCTTTCCTTCGTACAAGCGTCTTCTACACCTATACTGGATAGCAAAGGATTTGTCCTTCAAGGCTTAGGCTGCAGGAATAAAGTAATATAATTACTAGCCTATGTTAGGATACGGTGATCAAATTAATCATCTCTTACGCTTTTGGTGGCCAGTTCCTCTAATACCTCAATGTCACTCAAACAATGAGAGAAGGTGACCTATGGGTTTAATGTATGCATGATAGCTGCTATTGGAATACAGCCTGAATTTACTTAATCGATGAGTTCCGAAATTTGTATTTTGTGCTCTCAGAAGCCAGGGGCAGGCTTTCTTAAGCACTTGGTATAAGCTCCAAACACTCACTGCCTTGATGTCGATACCTCACCCTGATGCCACTGCGACCTCCCAGAAGGAGCATATTCACCGGTTAAGTCTGAAGGAGCCCATCATGATCGACCGCTAGACCTTAGACGTCTGTTTTGTAAGTTACTTACTACGTAGGTCCTTGGTAGGTTATACTGCTGCTCTGCATTTCTTACATACATGAGAGTTCAAGGCGCGGCGTTACTAGATCTTGGATGAAACTGGCTGATACTCAGTTCAGAAGCCTAAACCGAATGAGACGAGTATGACAGAAGCTTCGACTACACCCGTAGAACATTCGTTTCGTGCCTGAGATGACGCCCTGAGACGGGTAGTGCGTAGTGGCACGGCTAACGAGCGGGCTTCATCAAGATCCCGGTGGATGTCTCAAGAATTCCAGTGATGTCGGATTTAACGAGTTTCGGACTTTGAGCTACTGTAGTTCGTATCTTGGGCTGAGATGACTTGACCCGACTTGACGTGGCTGATGTTAGCTTGCAGGACTAGTACAGTAGCTTATCATGCCAGGAACCGCTTGTTAGGCTGTGCTCTAGCTTATTGGACTAGAGGTAGGTAGAGATGCCATAATAGACAGTGCGGAATATTTATCACTTTGAAAGACTTGTATTCCCCTTCCAATGCTTGGCTGTATCTTTGGAGCAGTGAATCAGGAATGCAATGGCGGAAGCACACCGTAAGAGCTGTGAAACTTGATAGGTATCGAGGATAAGCTTATGATAGTGAGCCTTGATGCTAACCAGGCTAAGAGGCATCACAGGAATTCTATCTCTACGATGAAACTCCCTACCGAGTCTGGGGGCAAAGGGCGAGGCGCGAAAGGCTATTGCCATGAAACAAAACGTCTTCGTAACGAAGACCCGAGGAGATGGTAGAAACTCGACGCTTGGCAAGGGAGCCTGTCATGACTGAACAAGAAGGATCGCCAGTCATGGATGATCGTTGTCTATGTTGGGCAGTTCTCTTTGGTTTAAAGGCGTCAGTCTTCCGGGAACGCGGCGCTGGGATAGAGTAACTTGAACTAGACAGCCAAGCCAAGCCTCATGTTGCCCCTGGTTTAGATGGATCTTTCTGACGATGGATAATTATTTCTTTCCGTGAATTACAAATAATTACTTTTAATCATCTGCGTTCTCCTGCATGAAGTAAGTGGCAGAAGAAAAAGAAAGGAAGACGGAAGCTCCGGGGTCTTCTAGAACAAAGTCTAGAACATAGAAGAGAAGAATTCCTCTGCCATGAAACTAAGCGTCTAGAACTCGAGGATCGTCTTGACAGTGGCTGTGGCAGTGCAGCTGAACGGCTTCAAGATCTTCTAGCCTATTTAGTTGAGGATCAGTGGCGAAAGCTTGTTGTGTGTAAAGCTTAATGCCGCGAAAGCGAAAGCCAAGGGGTACGACGGTACTGTTACTGACCGTACTGCAGAAATGATGTGTATCGGCAGTCAAAGCACCAAGCTAGCTAGACTGTAAAGATGTTGATGGCTGTAGTCAAACTACAAGGCGCCAAGAAGGATGCACGTCCGTTTTAGGGATATGATATGGCATGTCCTTGTTGCCTTTTCTCATAATTAATTCCTAATTCTTTACTGGACTGTAATTCATCGGTAGTTCATTTGTGACGTTTGATGGGAGTAATTAAAGTTGGCCGTTACTTTGCCTTGCCTTGCCTTGCTTGCCTTGAGTTGATTACGATCAATGCTCACTCGTGGTGTATGCCGTATCACACATCTCACCTTGTCTGCTCAACTTGTATAAACATCCCATCTCTCCTTCGACTTTTCTACTTTTTGTTTTATCCATAATCTCTTTAATACTTTACCAGCGGCAATAGATCTTCTACTTCAGCACCTCATAAGCTGTGTCTCATTCTACTTGCAATCCAACCAACAAGTCAATACAGAAACAAAAGGGCACTTGATTTTGCAATAATTCATCACAACTTCTCCTCCGCTTTGATCGTCATCGTCATCTGCATTACGCTCGGACGTTGCATTGTGGCTTGTTCGAATTGTCTCGCTTCCGACGTTACAGAGCGTCGCTTGATGAAGACATCACATCGATTCGGCATTCGGCATTTTATCCAACTGAGACATCGAGAGGGTTTCTACTACAAGAATAGAGAGTAATATTGTCAGTCCTGACTCACTCAATCTCTTGTACTTTACTGACCATCAACCTCTAGTTCCAAAAGCTTCATTTATGACCATCGTCTATACATCAGCCACCTCAACAACATAATGTGTCGAATGATAATATTCCGGGGATACTGCACTTGCTGCGGCTCAGCCCAAACATGGCTTGACTTGACCCAAGAGTTGAACTGTCTCGACGCCAAAAACCTGGGTTGGTTTGGTGGATGTCAGCGGGGTATCCTCGTCGAAGAGCACAGTTTCAACCAAGAGTGTTCCATATGTCATGAGGAGGATGAGGGCGTTGGAATAGACGACAACTATACAATGCTATTCCAGCAGACATCTCATATGCAGAGCAGTCTTGGTAAAAGAAGCTCGACAGAGGATCAGCAACGCACAAGTCCAAGTTCCGGAAGCGGTCATAAAAGACAGAGGACTTGAGTTTGCGTTATCTACATCTGCGTTACTTTCCAATTTTGTACACTAATAATAAGATCTGTGGCCTACAGGTGGATTGCATTCATATTATCATTGGGGTGGAATGGTCTAATGGGCAAGGGCGGTAATTCATGGACGAAGGAGACTTGTGAAGATGAAGCAAGGCTATAAACAAATGTAGCATATATGTATCTACTTTATTCATCTTGAAACTTATCAGGAAGCTTTAACTAAACATAAAGCTAACATTAGCTACTCTATATACATTTCCCCTCCCAAGTCTCTCGAACAGCCTTCCAGTATCTATCGGCATCGGTTCTAACGTGAGCAACGTGAGCGCCTCCCTTGAACATTTCCGTTCTTACAATGGCTCCATTCTTCTTTGCATCTAACGTATGAGACTCGATATCTTCAAATCCAACCGACTTATCCGCATCACCATACAAATACGCCCTCGCCGTTTCGCGACTTGTTCTCTTTGAGTGGTTGAGCGCCAAAGCATTAGTATTATGTGGCATAGAGCCCAGGTATAGAGCGCAGTAGAGCCAGCCAAAGCCAAGCACCACCCAGACAAGAGGCGACATAAACCAAGGGAAGTCCATGGAAACCACATGATGATCACGTCTCCAGTGGAAATAACCAGGGCATGAATCCATCACAACTGCATGCCGAGGGACTGGCTCGCTTCCAAGTGCAGACTCCCATAGCTCCCACAATGTAACAGCAGAGCTGACGCCGCCGTTGGAGAATATATGGAGAATAAATTGAGGTTCGTCATCTTTCGGATTAGGGATTGATTGAAGAATAGGTAGAGCAGACTTGAAGAGACTGCGACGGAGTTTGGGTTGCATAAATAGCATGGGAGAAGATCGGAAGAGCAAGATAGCAGATGTTGGATACATGGAGCGGTACTTGGAAATGTACTTGGCAATATGAATATCACGAGCGCCCGACCATGATAGAAAGATTATGAGAGGAGGATCGCGGGTGTCGGTGGTAGAGGTTGATGCTGTATTGTCTGGACGATAGTATAAAACAGACGGGCTGTCGAGCTCGTCCATAAAGGCCAAGGGCGATTGCTTGACTGTCGCCATAACGGTTTTTGTGTCTTATAAAAACAAAGTTCGAATTAATTCATAGAGAAAACAGCTATTTATACAATAAACGCCGAGGGTTGGTATGGCTTGAATGTTGAGACATCGGGGCCGTCGGGATGATTTGACGGTCCGTAGCCCCGCTGGAACCGGAACCGGAGCCGGACGGAGGAAATATTCGGAGATTTATTCTTACATCCAATAGAAAGATGATTTAGTTCTCAAAGAGACAACAGAAACATTAAAATAGATTATCTATACAATTTACGCTATAAATGGAATTCCTTCATCTCGTAAATACAAAACTCTATGCCTCCAAGTTTCCAATAGAAAGAATCTGCTCTTCTATAAAATCATGAATCTTCATCGCCTCGTTCTCCGCCTTGATCTCTTCAACTCTCTTCTTGAAACTATCTTCAGAAAGAACCCGTTCAACACCTTCTCTTACAAGGTCAGGAGTAGGCCTTCCTGTTCGTAGGTTGACCGCGACACCACTCCACTCTCCACGCGCGGCAATCTCGGGTTTGTCTTCACTCTCGCCTGCAAGAACCATAGGAACTCCGTTTGATACGCCGTGAAGGAAACCGCCGTAACCGGCGTTCATGACAAATACGGAGGCGTGAGGTAGAAGGATGTCGTAAGGAAGATAGTCAATGACACGAGTGTTGGAAGGGATGGTCATATCATCAGGTAGAACGGCGCCTTTTTCGCCGAGAATGACGACGACGAGGAGATCGTCTCGGTCGGAAAGAGCGTTGATGGTGGGAATAATGAGGCTGGAAGCCTCGCGAGCAATAGTTCCCTGGGTCACGGCGACGATGCGACGATCTCCCCGCTTCACATCATCCCACCAAGCAGGATAAACAAAGTCGGCAGGAATAGGCTTGGGTGTCAAGCAACCAGCAAACTTGACGTTTGAAGGCATATCAGACCGATCATACTCGAGACTAGGAGGGCACAGCTGGAGATTCAAGTCGTGCATGAGCATCCAATGATGGAAAGGGATTTGAGGTTCCAAGATCTCAGTAGCCCCAAGCTCCTTGAGGACTTGATCCTGATGAGCGATGACCTCGGCAAAGGGGCCGCCAACCATCATCTGGTTCAACAACTGGTTTCTCGCTCGGCCAGAGTCTGTTGAATCAGGAGGGAGACCAGGACCGAAAGGGGCAGTGTCGATGCTTGTAGCCATGTATGGGATGGGTTGCAAGTTGATCACCTTGGGTCGGATTGTATAACCCTTGGGGAGAGGTGCACCAAGAGAAATAGGATTTGCTCCCATGAAGCATGTCTCAGGCATGACAATAACCTCACGTTCTGCATCATCGGCTCTGATGTCCTCGAGGACCCCCTTGAGAACTTCCCAGCGATGAGGAGTCTCGCCTGTAAAAACATGCTTGATGTCCCACAGCAGCCGAGGAAGACCAGCAGGAATGGCCTCACGTTCTGCCACTATCTTGGGGTTGATCAAAGGTCTGATACTAACATGTCTAGCGCCCATCTTGGTGATGGCAGGCTCGAATTGGTCACCTCCTATGAAGGTGATCTCGAAACCTCGACGGGCGAGATCTTGAGCGATTCGGATAAGAGGGTATGTGTGACCATCCACGGGAGTGGCACCAAAGACGAGATGAGGTTTCTTGGTGTCTATCACATGGCCAGCTGCGGGCTCAAGTGTATCGGTAGAAAGAATTGGCATGGTCGTAAGTCAGAAGGAGGCAGTTGATATTCAACGGTGAGAAAGAAACACGATAGTAATTTGGTACGAATCATCTTAGAGTTGAGTAAGTGACCTCTTCTTATATACAAATTCGTCCGTGTTCCTGTCCCCATTCTCTCCTCTAGACGACCCAACTCCGCCAAGATCTCATTTTAACATGTGAGTTGGCTTACTGGATGACGAACTCAAGCAGCAAGACCCAAGGTTGTGCCTTGCAAAACTTGCCTCTAAGCCAATTAACTTATCGAAATGCTCCAGCTAAGAAGACCAAGCGTTGCGCTATCACATATTGATATTACATCCGCCGCTCATCAGCCCTACCAGGGCGCAGTAAGACGCTAACAAACGTAAGCACCCCTGACCCATTTTATACTATTCAACCTATGGAAATGCGTCAAATGCGAGAAGATAGCGGGTAGATGGTCAGCATTTTCGTTCTTGATCCGGAAAATGGTGGATGTTATTGCATCGTGAGATGCGGAGTTGTCTGGAGTTGATGGTGTATATCCAGGTGACAAGATCAGGGACCAATCATGAAACTGTCTTGGGGGTTTTGTTAGGCGGAGATGGGACTTTGGATCGTGTAACTCTCTAGAATCAGTTAGTTGGTGTTCCATGAAGCGCCACTTTGTTTGTTTTTTTGAGAGTTAACGACAAATCTGGCAGCTGGCGCATAATGTGTCAGCCAGATAGTAACTTATTTTGCGAAAGGGCTTATGTTGCTCAGCCTCTTCCGGCCGGGCCTAACGTTAGTTTAATTTATCTACCTAGGAGTAAAAGTAGGTATCTAGTTGCATGTTATCTCGAATCCAGTTGTCAAGCGATGTGAACGCAGTGTAATGTCTTGTTTCAAGTCTTCTCTGGCCATAATATGAGATACTGTTTCGTTCTCTTAGGCTTGCCGAAAATTACTGTTGACGTTACACAGAACCCATGAGTTCAAATCATGTCTTTCTCGTCTCGGTAGCTTGCATGATAGTAGTGCATAAGTGAGTGTCAACAATGGTTGGTTGTTCTTGGGCTTCAGGGTCAAGCGTTCAATTCTGCTTCCAGTGATATTGAGGATGAGAAATAACCATCAACAGTAACGATATGAGTGGATGGATACCTTGTATACGTATACTATCACGTAGTATCTTGGATAGGTACTGGTCGCTTAAATTCATCGAGGTTGAAAGCTGTGCTGTGCAACTGTTTGGACCACTTACCTAAACCTGAACGTGTTGGCGAGTTTGCATAGAGTAGCACCTTACTCGCGATATGCGATCCTTAGGGTCGGGCTTGGGCACGAAGAGAATTGAGGGAAGGTATATCCAAGGCACTGTTAGACAATCGATGGCAGGCGTTTCTGAACGATATTTCCCTCTCTCTTGCCCGAGTACCCAAGTGCAGCACTTCTCGAAATAAAAATCATCTATTGGATCTCATCCTTTACCTAATCCTCTGATACTGCATCTCTCTCTGGTCACCTACTTCCGCCTCCTAAGCACTATCACCATGAGAGCACTCTGCTTTGTTCTCGCTATCACGAACATACTATGCCCTGTACTATCGGCAGCTGTACCAAGTCGAGATGAATGGGACCTGTCGACTTCACTAAATGGATTCTCCTTTGAGCGAGCCAAACCTTTGGCATTCAAGCCTATCAAGTCCGCTGAAAACCTTCGAGTTTACACATCACGACTGAAAAGCCTGAAGTCTAAGCCTGATATTTATCCAAGGTCCTCGCTCTCTCTTCTTACAAGGCCAGATCTGCAAGCATTCTCTGACGGAAACGGCACAATTCATCATCAGAATATATCCGCTGTTGGCACTTTCTCGACTGCCTATGCCATTCAATGCACATGGGACCAAACTCCTGTTTGGTTGATCTTCGACACTGGAAGTTCCGACACTTGGGCTGCCAAGACTGGCTTCAGATGTGAGAACAGCGTGGGCAACAAGCGTGACCAAGCTGCCTGCGAATTCGGCCAACCTCATATCTCGGACTTTCTCCAGGATATCTCTGAAGTCTATTTCCATAGACGCTATGGATCTGGAGAAGATGTGTCAGGGCCAATGGGTACTTCTGACATCGCCTGTGGAGGCGTCTCGGTTTCTGGACAGCAAGTCGGATTAGCCAACAGAGCATTCTGGCACGGTAACAACGTCACTGTCGGCATTCTTGGCCTTGCATACCCGTCACTCACAAGCGGATATATTGGTGATCCAAGCGATCCGGTCGATGAGTCGGAGTGGAACAACTACCCTTATACCCCTTGGTTAACCAACGCTATCTCTCAAGGACTAATTGACCCTGTTTTCAGTATCACTATCGATAGAAACACCAGCGATGGAGTACTGGCCTGGGGTGGGCTTCCTCCCATGCACTGGCATCCTTAGTCCGTTGCATCGACGGATCTTATCATTGTCAGTTGACGTGACCTCAAACAGATTCTTCTCCGGAAGTGCTAACTGATCAACAGACAAAACTAGTAGATCGAGATGTCACGGCCTGGAAACCATCATTCTACACCATCATTCCGGATGGTCTTCAATGGGGAAGTACTACCGATATGGGGAAATATCCTTACGTCGTCGATACCGGAACCACAATGATGTATATCCCTCCCCGTAAGTCATGCGCTCCACCATATGTCGTAGTATTGCTAATCACACAAAGCACTGGCCGAGGCGATTGCAAAAGCTTTTGATCCTCCGGCTACGTATATGCCTCAATGGGGATCCTACTTTGTCAACTGCAAAGCCATCCCTCCTCATTTTGCAGTCATTATCTCAGGAGTTCACTTCTGGATCAATCCTGCTGATCTGATCTACCAAGAACTTGTCGACCAGTCCAACGGAAAGTGTGCTCTTGCCATTTCAACTGGTGGATCTGGGCCATATATCCTGGGAGATGTCTTCTTGCAGAATGTCGTGGCAGTCTTTGATGTCGGTGGTGCAGAAATGCGCTTCTATTCTAGAGAATAGCCACATGCGACTACTAGTGGTCAAGGTTTAAACCAGCTAGATAACAGAAAAGTGAGAGATGAGAATGGAATCCTTGTGAATTGTACAGAGCCCAACCAATGGATATCGCACCTCACCATACCAGTTCTTCGAGCTTACAGCTTTTCCCATTCACTTTGCTATTTGTGATTTTTACTTTCTCGGTGGGCTTCAATCATACGTCGACAACGCTTTCCTTCATCCTAACTGGGTGATTTGTGTAAGTAAATGTTAAGTTCAGTGCCGTGAAACGCGGTCCGCCATACAGTGGTGGAACGGGTTCATAGGTATGGGAACAAACGCTTATCGTGATAACCAGCTGAGCGCGTGATTTGGGTTCCTGCAGGTCGTTATCTCTGTCTGTTGCTGTTTGTCTTGTGCCCTACCAAGCTTCGTACATGTCTCTTCAGTCACAAGACTTGACAAAAGCGCATTCACCGAAAGAATCTCGCCGTTTGTTTATTCCTGAGTTTCGGTCGACGTCACGAGCGAGATCACAGACCCATCATGAAAGGCATCGCAGCTGGACCTCCGTCGTCGCCACAAACAAGGGGTCGTTCGTATACCTGGGTCTTTAGCAAGGTACGAATTGGTTATCCGTTTCTTTGTCTCAGCTGCTCCTCATCGCTCAAGCGAGCGAATCCGATCCACTCAAAGTTCTATTATCGTGAGGTCGAAGCGGTGTAAGAACAGGATAGTCAAACCTGGGGTGAAGAGGGGACCCCACGTCTTGAGGTTCGGGACCTGAAAGTGCATCCATCTATCATGCTATGGAGGGGGTCAGAAGATGGGCAACCCCAGATACAACACGCGTTACGATGCAAGAATCGGTCGAGAACAGTTACAGTACCGGTCATGATATCGCAGCAAGACAAACAGATGCGAGTGGTGCCAATTCGGACAGACCCGGAGCATTAAAAGGGTCTCGTGGACGGGATTCTTGTGGCGGTTCCTGCAGCTCACCCCGGACATTGACAGCGATATGGATATGGATATGGTAGGATGTCTGAGGCTCACGGCCCGGGGAGATCTCAGTTGCAGTGCTTCGGCCTCTTGTCGGCGTCTAGGGAGAAATGCCTAAATGCCCGGGGGGTCAATCATTGCCTGGAATTCAAACTTTTCATGGTCATCAAGTCTTGTCTTTTCAACAACAAATATGGATGGCTCTTGAATGCCTGATACTGGATTTTATCTGGTCGCCCTCTCCGAGACTAACTACCTACCTAGAATAGACCGGGAGGATCCGGAGGCATGTCACCGGGAAACAGGTGCAGCTTTGTGGCAGCTCCCCCCACCTGCACCATCTCATCGCTAGAAGCAGAGCCCTTACAGTGCTGTGCTTCCTAGGCTGTTAGCCGTCCCGGGCTATTCTACACGCACGCACGGCGTCTATCCCGAGCGGCCGGGGGTGTCTTTGGCCCGCGGTAGTGGATCACCAACGCGGGCTTTGGCGGGGCAGCGACGTAATCCCATTGGTCTGACTCCATTTCATCGTCATTCATGATGGATCCGCGACCTTGAGAAAGACGATGGAAGCCGCATGCTCAACATGATTTTTTTTTTCTTTGGTGTTTGTGATGGAGCAAACTTGGTTATCTTGACTAAACAATACTGAAATACTTGTGTCAGTATCTATCTACTGTACTGTATAATCAGTTAGTCAGGTGTTGGTCTGGTTCTACCGCCTATACTCTACTCTCTCTACGCCATCAACCTCCATCCCGAGCTAGCTACCTGATGGGGATACCTTCCTTGCCTTTGCGCTACTGTACCTGCCTACCTACCCTTACCTTTCTACCTTACCTCACCTTGAGTTTCCGTCACTTGACCTCGTTTCAATTCTTTTTAACCTCCTGGCTCGTCTCAACTCGACTAGTCTGTTCTCCTCTCAGACTATTCTACAGTACAGTACAGTAGCCAAAAGATCTACCTTGGTAGCTTCTGCTGTTGTTCCCTTCATCCATAAATTACAACCCCTCATTCTTTCCCCCACCTTCATCCCAAACAGCTTCTTCTCCCCGAACTTCTGGTTCCATTGCTCCGGGTGCTTTTTTGCTGCAGATTCCATCGATCAAATCTACTCATCCTGGTCGCTTCAAGCACAAACCGAACTAAATCGTTGCCAATTCTCCACTACAAGCGGAATCACGTTTACATTGGATTGATTCTTCTAGTGTCAACCCGCTGTGTCATCGACCTGAACTTGACAAGAAACATCCATTTGCATCTTTTGTACTTTCCCTGCTATAGCTTCCTCGTTTGGTCTCAGCTGAACTGTCTTCGGAAGGAAATCTTCGAGGCCGTACTTTCCTCCTCGCACTCTACCTCGGTCTACACGATTATTACTATCTGGTCTACTATCAGTCATCATCGATTGGGCTGCTGTCGCTTTGCTTTGTTCCCTATTTCATGTGTCTGCAGTATTGGAGCTTCAACATATCCCGTCATTCTCAAGCTCTTACCATTCTCAAACCTTGATCGGCCTGCTCAGTAGCAGCCGTACTCAGCTCACACCGCCCAATCTACACCCCAGCTACAATGCCTTCTCGAACTAACGGCGTCGGCGTTCAGACCGAAGATACCAGGATCTGTGTGGTCATGGTAGGTCTTCCGGCCAGAGGCAAGAGTTATATCGCCCAACGAGGTAAGTTTGGTGGCTGTCTGTCGTCCATCGCCGTTATAATGGCTAATCGATCAACCGTTTAGCCCAGCGATATCTTCAATGGCTGTCCATCCCAGCCCAAACATTCAATGTTGGCAACTATCGCCGCAATGACGCTCCCCAACCCAAGGCCGACTTTTTCGATATCAATAACCCTGAAGGAGAGCGCACCCGCCGCGCCGCCGCCGAAGCTGCCGTGGCCGACATGCTAGCCTGGTTCCGCTCCGGAGGTATTGTTGGTATACTGGATGCTACAAACTCAACTTTGGAGCGTCGCAAGTGGGTTCTCGAAGTTTGCAACGAGAATGGCATCGAGGTTCTTTTCGTTGAGAGCAAATGCGATGATGAGGAGCTCATCATGGCCAATATTCGCGATGTTAAGACCACTAGTCCAGATTACCGCGGCCAGGACCCCGAGACTGCCGCTCTTGATTTCCGCAACCGTATTCGCAACTACGAGAAAGTCTACTGCACTATTGATGCTGAGGGCAAGGAGTCGCATCTGACTTACCTTAAGATCATGGATGTTGGCAAGCAAGTCATCATCAGTCGAATTCGGGACTATCTTCAGAGTCGAATTGTTTACTACCTCATGAACCTCCACATCCGCCCTCGCTCTGTCTGGCTTTCAAGAGTGAGTCAGTTGATCCTTTGGCTTGGAAATGTACTAATAACCCACACAGCATGGAGAGTCATTGTACAACATCGATGGAAGAATTGGTGGTGACACTCTTCTTTCTCCTCGTGGCGAGCAATATGCTAGAAAGCTTCCCGAGCTTGTCCGGAAATCAGTTGGTGTAAGTGTTCCTCATATCGAAATACTACTTGACTTTCCTAACATTACATAGGATGACCGTCCACTAACAGTCTGGACCTCTACTTTGAGACGAACCATCGCCACTGCTCGCTTCCTTCCTGACCACTACAACCAGCTTCAGTGGAAGGCTCTTGACGAGCTTGATTCTGGCGTATGTGACGGCTTGACCTACCAGGAGATCAAGGATCGATACCCCGAGGACTTTGCCGCACGTGACGAAGACAAGTACAACTACCGCTACCGTGGAGGAGAGTCATATCGCGACGTTGTCATCCGTCTCGAGCCCATTATCATGGAACTGGAACGCAGCGAGGACATTCTGATTGTCACTCACCAGGCCGTACTTCGATGCATCTATGCATACTTCATGAAAAAGGACCAGTCTAAGAGCCCCTGGATGAATGTCCCTCTTCACACACTGATCAAGTTAACGCCCGGCGCCTATGGCACTGAGGAAGTCCGTTACGAAGCCAACATCCCTGCTGTCAGTACATGGAGAGGAAAAGGAAGTACCGCTAAGCATGAGAATCCGGCTCCTGGTGTCATGTAATCGACGTTGCAGCATCAGCGATGGAGCTAATTTGTGTTGCGGAGACATGAGGCGTTTCAACGCCTAGGGGACGGCTGTTTTATGACTTGGAATGAGCACGCATCTGGAACAAGAGGAGCATGACGAAACGACAAAGCATTTTAGGGAACATTATACGACTATTCGCTACCAGGGGGCTTAAATGATATTCACAGGAACTAAGGGTTCGGAAACAAAAACATAAGCGGCATAGTGTCACTGACGACACGAAGAAAGGGCTTCGGTATGGCTCTGTACAGATTTAACGGCGTTCTTTTGCTATTTGTCTAATAGCGGATCAGGCTGGATAATAACTAGCGTCTCTACAAACATGATATCAAAAGATATGATAAGTGCAAGATAAAGCCGTCGTGACTTGATTCAAAGTGGTTTATTAAATATATCTTTCGAGAAGTAGAACTTTCGTGATGGCTCGGCACAGAAGCCCGGGTGCTGTTTTCCCCCGCTCTGAGCCTCTTGCTTCATTTGTCCGCTGACTCTAACCTTTCTTGCGTCTCTGTATTTAACTTGGGGAGATGGTTTGAGACTCAATCATGTCCTAACATTCGATCCAAACTCCCAAGATGCCATAACCAGGCTGTGTGAGTGACATTCTCGTGAGTGACCACCAGTCTCGAAGTGTCTTTTACAACTGCCTCGCGAATATATCCTCCAACGGATGCCTCTGAAAACCGGCAATACTTCACCGGTTTGTGCCAGTGGAGAGGGTGGGGATGCTGGGATGTGCCGGTAGTTGTACGGTGGGGCCGACATGTCTGCCGAAGCAGGATGTTTATGTTGATATGCTAAGAGCTGAATCGGATTCATCAGAAGCGAGCCAATACAGATGCTTCTTTTCGTTTCCCTTGATCATTTGCTCTAGGCTCCCCGATTCGACCTGAACCTCATGACAGTATAATATCGTCTGTTTAAAACGGTATGTCTTGGATAACATGGTCAGAATCGGGTGTTAGATGCCAGCCATCGTCATTCTTCAGTCGCGATGTATATGGGAGCTTTCGTTTGACTGTCCTGTTGAACTGGGTAGGTTTTGTGATCCGCAGTCGGTCGTTACGTTGGTATCCGACTTCCAGGCTTCTTGTTGTGGCTTGCTGTCTTCGGTGCTTCGTCTTTTACGTGAAAGAGCTTTGCGAGCTGAGGTCATTGAAAGAGGTCGTCCTCCTCCACGGCGCTTCTCCCCGGTGCGTATGCTTTTTGTGAATGCCGGCCAAGAGCGACGGAATCTCCCAGTGGTCGGGGCCGTTACGCTAGGCGCTGGGGGAGCACTGTGTCGAGATTGGACTTGACGGAGGAATATATGGTTTGGTTCATCATGGCAGGCGCAACGACAAGGGGCTAGATTTGGTCCGGAGGCTCTGACGATTTTTGCGATAAGTTCAGCCATGGAGAGTTCGATGTGAAGCTTGACAAGATATGCAAGGGGATGAAATTCAACATATCTTTCAAACAGTTAGAGGAGTTTTATGATCTGGGGATTTGGACATACAGAAAGGTATTTCGTAGGGACATTGAACCAATGATCAAGATCTAGATTCAAATCAGTCAGGCGTAACTCAGATTTCATCCAAGCCGTACTTACATCCATAGAGATGGAAATGACAACCATCACTAAATTGAAGCGGTATAACACAACATATTTGGTAAGGCCATATGAGATGAGGGAAGACCGGACCAGATAGACAAAATAGAAGTTCAAAGCGAGATCAATGACTGCAAAAATGCCTTTCTCAATTCGGTCCCAAACATTATTGATGTGAATGTAGGTCTCGCTAATTTGTAAACGAGCAGGTATCCAGATACAAAAAACCGAAATGTTGATAGCGGCGAGAATAGCAAAGATGCCCCATTTCAGCCGCCGCACGATGGTAGGTGAAACGTGAAGAAGGGCGATTCGATTGACGATAATTTGCATAATGCAATGGATTTGAAACACCCAGAGGAACACTATCGGGGTCAGTTTGTGTAGGTAAATTCGGTACCGAGAGCCATACGTATGAAGAAGTAGATGAGGAAACTATTCGGCAAATGTCAGTCAACGAACGCCAGATTGTAGCCAAACACACATACCCAGGACGAATGGTTCCACGAACATAACCCCAGCCCAGTCCTCCAATGATCCCACTAGCAATCAGTTCAAGCCATATTAGAACCATATAAGTCGTGATTCTGTTGGCGCGTTTCCATTGGTGATATGTTTGGACAGACACGCGGATAAGACCAAAGATGGTCAGACAGAGGGTCATGCCAAACACAATGCTGACAATCGCCCAGTCTGAACAGCTTGGCTCATGGTATTCGAACCATGGTGGAATTAAAATCCCGCCTTCTTTCATTGTAGTACTCATTGTATCATGATTGCTGGCTGTGTCGAATTTGATGAAGTGGGAGTTTCGCAGGTCGTCAGCCAGCTTGTGTGCTGCGCGTAGAATGTCGAGTCTCGAAAATCAAGAGCAAGAGCAAGAGCAAGAGCAAGAGCAAGAGCATCAGCTCGCTCAATTCAGAGACGTGAGACGATATTAATATTGAATAGACAAGATGGTTGTAAGAAGCAAAACAAAGCTCCCGCGCCACCGAGTATTCGACGTTCCAATCAGGGCATTTCGGCAAGCTGAAGTTTTGTCGAGCAGGCGAGTTGAGCGGAGTATTGCACCCGGGGTAATGCAGGCTGCAGTAGATCGCAGACTAACAACTGGACGTTGAGGACGTGGCGCTCTGATATGTCAGTCCGGCGGCCCGGCCGTGGAGGGCAGGTAACTTTTAAAGGTCAACTGGCTCTTTACGGTGAGGTCGAGGATGCCATTCGTTCGTCACCGCTTCATTTCACTCTGAGACAGAGTTCAGCTTGAGAGTCGCAGGGAGAAGAAGGCTTCAGTACCGGATTCGTACAGGGCAGTTTGTAAACGGCATCATGAGTGCCGAGACCTTTTCTTCCTTAGTTCATGTGACAAGCGACGGGCAGTCTTCCCTGGTCCTGGTCGCTGGTGTCGTGTTATGTCATTATCCACAACAACGGGACAGGACAAGACAGGAAATGCTTGGGCCCCAGCCATAGCCGCCGATTATGGCTTGAACGGTTGACATCTCGCCAAAATAACGATCGATAGAGTTTGTAGGGGCCTGTAAGCCAGCTGGCCAGCTAGTGAGGAGCAAGGCAAGGCCGTCGATCTTAGTGGGATGTGATACGTCAGAGACAAGCTCCCTGCTTGACTGCTTTGAGCTACGCTCATTTGCCGTATCTGTAGTTGTCATTTCATAGCCATTGAGGCTACTGTAGGCGCTATTGTTGTTGCATCGTATTGGGCAGCTTAAAGAGTGAAGATCTTGAGCAAAATGGTGTTTTTGGTTGGATGCAAGAAACGACAATTGCTGCCCGTGTTTTGCTATTCGGCAGGAACTCATTTTAGCGTGGGTAGGTAGGTAGGTAGGTACTGTACCTACAGTAGGTGGTTACTGGGCAGGCTCAAACGACGGGCACTTTCCTCGGAGAAGGTGTGAACGGATTTGGAAGGAGACAAGTTTGACTCAAATCATGGTATTTGATTTGGAAAGGATTGCTTTTGCTATAAGAGGCTCGTGCCCCTTGATCAGTTGTCTTACTATTGCTCTGGAACTTATGCCTACCAATGGATATCATTGATCAATCACTGAGACAAACCATGCAAGGGAACAGGTTATAAGCTGGAAAAGAAATCCCCCCACAACCAGCCTCGGCAGTTGCTCACAATCCCGGTAGTAACTCAATCGTGAATGTCTGTAATAGAAATCAAGTCTTTCGCTGTTATCCCTTAGGGTAGGTAGGTAGAGATGACCAACACCAAACAACCCATCACCAACCGATGTCGACTGTGTTTGTGATTCAGTCATACCGAAAAGTATATAAATGAGAGAGAAATCCCTTTCTTCCTAGTAAACTTCTCATTCTGGTTATCGTTCCCCCTTTGAACAAAATGTCGTTCTATTTCCAACCTCCAATCTTTGGGAACTACCTCCTCCAAGCCGCTCCAGCAACTATTCCCTCTAGTTTAGTAGTCTTGTTGCCTCGTACTACTTACACGCCTTTATACTGGCAGCCAGCACCCGTGATTACCCCAGTACCTCAGTACATCTTGACTTGGAATATCAATATCAAAATCATATTCCACCGTGCAGGAACTGTCCTCGCTTCCAATGATGCCTATTACAACTATACGCCAACTCGCGAAACAGTTCTAGCGAATCTGGCGTGGTGGTCCAAGCAGCATAACCTAGGAGACCGAGTTTACTCAGGACAGTGTACGCTGTATACTACGCGTAGTCAATATTCGAACCTTTCGATTCTTCCTGATGTTGGACCCATAACACCAGCGGACAATGTACGAAAGGTTTCATTCGCGGACCAGCTAACTGCCAACGACTTCCAGTCGATCATGTACCAAATATCTGCGAATAGCTACGGGGCGTTTATTCTCGTCGACGTAAGTGTGAGAAGGAGGAAAATATCATGGTGGAAGAGGAAGAGATAAGTTAGCTAACATGTAGGTTGCTAGCATGCTTACGTTCCTCTTCAAGTCCTGGCTCGGGGCTCCTCTGACCAGTCTTCAAGTGATGTTGCGAATAACGCCTCGAGTGACTTGACTAATACCGCTCAGACAGCTCCTCATAGCACTCGTCAAGCTTCACCTGCACCACCAAGCCCCCCAAAAGAGCCAGTCAACAACAGCAATGATGTAACCTACGGCACAGGCAACGGCAACACTGGCACTCAGACGCGGCTCGCGCCTGTGGATACTGACGCAGGTTCACTGAAAGGAGACATTACTGATGGGAGCCCTGAGAATATTGGTGGTAAGGAATATAAGCAGCCGACTGCAGAGGACAGTGTAGATGAAGAGGGCGTTGCAAACGTTTAATAGGGAGTTGGGGTCGCTCGAACACGATGCGTCTGATAGCAATAAAGCAGAGAAGTTTTTGAGAACGAATGGTTGAATTAACTACTGCTCATGTGCCTGCCAAAGTAGTAAACCTATCTCCATGTGCATGGCTAGGTAGAAGTTGGGCATTTTGGCCCGCCATCTTGTCACTGCCAGCACCTGAAGGACTTGCGAATCACAAACAACGCGACCACAGCGCCTTGGTCACAATTTATTAACAGCAGCCTCATAGAAGAGTTTCAAACTCATCTCACACAGAGTTACAAAACCCTCCTTCGAACCACTGCCCCGTATTGACGCCCGCCCAAGTTAGTATTGTTATCACAAGACTTCCATCTTTTCGTGCCTTGGCCATACATCACTGTCGCCTTCAACCTGATTCATTCGACAAAAGAAGACTCGAGTATCATGGATCTTTGCATCACCGCCGAGGAGCCTTTCGCCTACGAGCCACCCAAAACAAAGCCCTTTGCGCCCGTCTCGCCCCCTCTTACTCGAGCCGAGACACGCAACACTTCAACCTCTGGTAGCTCTAGATCTGCAGCTCCTCTGCCTACTCCCACCGAAGCCTCCGACCTCGAGTTCGAGCTTATCGTCCATGATCCCGCCAACGACAGCGCTCTGACCTATCCCTGGGATCTCCCTCAGACGTCTCTACGTATCCCCTTGGACACCTCCAGAGTCCACCTCCTTAACCTTTTGCGAGAGCGGCTTCCAGTGCCTGAATCTCAAAACACCAAGTCTCGTCGCACTCGATCGATCCGCCGCCCTAAACTGGTCGCTGCGACTTTGTACTGGACCTTTCGCGGCGCCATTCTCCCGCTTGGACCGAGTGACACGGAATGGCACTATCGCGATCCTATCACCAAAACCGACATCATGGCTCGCACTGAGCTTGAGTGGTTTCTGCTCAAAGAGATGATGGCTTCTTCTGGAGGCGCGCTCAAGTGCTATATTGCTATTCGTGGTGAGGCGCCCCCGACCAAGAAGCCCACTGGTTGGTGGTTTGGTAGCACGACTTGAGCGCTTTACGTATGTATACACACATTTCCTCTAAGAGACAAGCACTGATTAGTTTGCATCGCAGGAGTGGGAAAATCCTACGGGTGTTTTCGATATAAGACGACGGTGTATCACAAATAAGGAAAATGTATCAGGATCCGATGTAGGCTGGAAGTATGAGGACTGAATATGGGAAGAGGAAGCTGAGATCTGCTTCGTAATGGCAGCAAAGGGACTACTGCATGTGACTCAGTAGATGTTTATCGTAATGTACTATTGGCTCATTACAGGTCGTCGATTAAGAGCTATCGTTACCCATTCCTATTGCGAGTGTCCCTGATGGATCAGTCAAGTCAAGGCAGGTTGAAGCACATGGTAAACAGATCGAGGCTCGAAAATTTGAAACTTGACATGGCAAAGACCAAACTCCTTATTTACCTAGGTATAATCTGAATAACCCCATGATATCCTCGCGCATCCGAACCGCTCACAATTCAACGCGGCCTCCCCAACTCTTCCATCTTTTTCTGTCTTCTGACTCTGAAATTAACGCGCCATTTGATAACTGGCACATGCGCAACCGATACCCCGTGTCTCCGAACTCCGTCATGTACACCGGATTGCTTGCCGAGCGTCTCTTTCAACAGGAAAACAAGTAGAAGACAAATGCGCATGACAAAAAACGAAAACAAAAAGGGTAGCCAGGACCTCGGAAGTGGACCTGTGCCGCAAACCCTGGTAGTCGTACAAGAGTAACTACAACACTGTTACCCAGATTAAGCCCCGAACCCTCGCTTTCACCTCTATTCGTTGACCCAACTGCCCGAGGAACAGGCCCATGACGATTTCGTTTACTGTCGTTATGTGTGTGCGCGAATGACTTGCATGGCCTCACCACCGTATCCTTGGACTCTCAGTTCGAGAAGGCAGCCAGCAGTGCAAGACGTACCGCTTCGAGACCTTCAAGAGCGATCTCTATGCTTGAAAAGGATGACCAGGAATGGATAGATGGATAACAAAATCACACCACCCCACATGCATTCGTTCTGCCACAACCAGGTATTTTCCCAAGAGCCAGCGCCCGAAGTAAAACCAAAATGAAGAGACGCCACCATGCAACATATGCAAAATCAAAACAGTAAACATCAAGAACGCCAGCTAAATAAAAGGTTGACACCCTTTACTGTGCAGGCGGGTTACCCTTGAGTCGTTTCGGCATTCTTGGTGTAGGAGGCTTGGCATTGCGAGGCATTCCATTGGCGTTGGGCGTAGGAGCTCCAGATCCATCCTCCTCTTTTACTGCGGAAGGTCTTCTTCGTTTGTTCGAGGCGGGAGATGTGTTTGCGCTAGGTCCACTTGACCCAGTACCCTGTTGACTTTGCTGCATCTGCATTCCAGGGGCCTGCATATGGCCAGGTGCCGGACTGCCCATATGAGGCGATCCAGGCAGGTTCATGTGAGCGGCAGCTGGGCTTGCGCCCATCGGAAACTGCCCAAAGCTAGGTGTGCGGGTCCCAGGGGGCATTTGCTGGCCGTTCATATTTGGAGGGGCTCCGTTGATATGTGTCGAGACGTACTGGTCGAGCGTTTGATAGGGGCTCATGCCGGGGTTCGAAAAATTATATTGGAACAATGGGTTCATCTGTCCCATCACTTCAACAATCTGGACATAATTCATTAGCTTCACTCTTTACTTACGATGAGTGAGCCGTTCCTACCTCAAGAAACTGAAAGACCGCTTCAGTCACCCCCTTACTATTAACAGCTGAGTCTGGCAGGTCGACCAAGACTTCCGGAGGCTGTGTTTGGGGGGACTTCAACTGCCGACCCTTGCCCTTCTTGGACAGTTCAGGCGACTTGCCATCCTGAGAGTTAGTCTTATGCCACTCCTTCATCCACATGTGGGCTGGTTTCGCGGCATCAATGACCTGCTTTCGTGAGATAAATTCGTCGTGACTCGTTGTAAGAAACTCAAAAAGTTCGATCTTCTGATCAGAATCAAACTGTGCTCGTAGGGTACCACTCGCGACCAACTATCAACCGCGTTAGTTTCACCATCGCTCAACTCATCCACGAACATCTTACGTGAGATCCTGTCTCGAACCAGTACACGAGACTAGCCTTTGAATTCTCGATGCAGTGGCATTCTCCCGGAAGAGGTCGATCTGTAACACCCTTATCCAGAATCAACTGCATATTTTTGACGCCGCTGCCAAAGTGAGTATGGAAGTATCGAGGAATGGCGGGGAACGTAATCTCGTATTGCTTATCGGTCGTATCTTCGGCATCGGTAATGTGCAGTGAGTGGCGAAAGACACCATTGACGGAGAAGAATCGGTTAACGAAGTCCTGCCAATACGAGACATCTTCTCTGCCCTTGGATCCCTGTTATCTTGTTAGCGTGGAACTGGGATTTTGAAAGAGATGCATTCTTACGGGAAAGCCACTAAGATGTTCGCTGAACTGCATCAACTTAAGCAAACACTGGCCTTTCATGCTATCCCTCCGCTGTTGCTGCAGGAACTGATTCTGCATCGCAAGCTGGTGGGCGGTGGCAGCATTAATCTGATGCTGCTGAGGTTGAGCCTGTGCCTGAGCCTGGGCTTGTGCTTGAGCCTGTGCCTGTACCTGACCTTGAGGCTGAGGTTGAGCTTGTGATTGAGCAGGAGTTTGCGGCACTTGAGGCTGATTCTGACCGGGCGGCAACTGAGTTGGCTGAGCAGGAGTTGAGCTAGGTGTTTGAGCAGGAGTTTGAGGCCCAGTAGGGGCGGGTGTTCCAGCTTGCGACGACTGCTGAGGAGTGTGCTGAGGTTGCTGTTGGCCAGGCTGCTGCTGCTGCTGCTGCTGTTGCTGCTGCTGCTGTTGCTGCTGCTGTTGTTGTTGCTGTTGTTGCTGTTGCTGCTGCTGCTGCTGTTGTTGTTGCTGTTGCTGCTGCTGTTGTTGCTGCTGCTGTTGCTGCTGTTGTTGTTGTTGTGGCTGTGGTTGAGGCTGACCCTGAGGCTGCTGACCCTGCTGGTTTGCCATCTGGTTTTGGAGAGCAAGCTGATTCTGTTGCTGCATGGCTTGCATGCTTTGAGCATTCATCGACATCGGTTGGCCTGGATTAGGCCCAGCTTGCATTTGCTGAGCATGAGCAGCCTGCTGTTGCTGTTGTTGCTGCTGCTGCTGTTGATGTTGTTGAAGAGCAAGCTGCTGGGCCATGATTGCTTGGGCCTGAGGATGCTGTCCCTGGTTTGTTAGCGGAGGTGCACTTGGTTGCGGCAGGTTGGGTATCAATCGACTTACAGGACCCAGTCTCCCTCTGAGATGCTGTAGCTGTTGAGGGTTAAGTTGGCTAAATTGGGCCATGTTTATCGGCATGCCGCCACCTTGCATGTTAGCCTGGAAAGCGGCTTGCTGAGCCATGAGCTGTCGCGCTTGTTGTTGTTGAAGGAGCTGTTGCTGTTGCTGTCGCATCGCTGCCATCGCTTGCGGATTATTAACTTGAGAGGAGCCAATTAGCGCGTGCGTAGAGACAGGGGATGGCAGGGACAGTGCCAGTAGGATTATACATACAATGTTGTTGCTGGAGTTGTTGCTGCAGCATTTGCTGCTGAGCGGCGGGATTGAGGTGCTGTAAAGCATGAGTATTTGGGTTCGCACCCGGCGGCATGCCGCCCATGAGGGCAGGGTTTACTTGTGCTCCGGGAGCAGAGACCATAGGTCCTCCGAATTGATGAGGCATTCCACCACCGGGAGCGCCTTGCTGGCCTTGGTTATGAGGCATGCCACCAGGGCCCATAGGGTGGCCGGCGACTCCTGGATGCCCCATACCGGCAGGATGCCCAGAGAAATTTGGGCCGATACTTGTCATCATGACTGAGAAGTCAGGTCGACGATCCACGCCGTGGATATCGACAATCGCGCGGAAACACTATCGCATGCGTTGAACAAAGGCGACAAGCGAAGGCTGATCGACGACGCGAGTGCGTGCGTCAATGATGAAGTATTCCAAATAGCGGAAGGTGCTCTACAATAGATATTTCGCGCGTCGCGACAAGACAAAATCGGAGGCACGGTGCGATAGCGATCGTATCGGAAGAGAACAAGGAGGGATAAAGAGGGATAAACAGATTGCTCCGTGTCGGATCGTAAAGCGGCTATAAAATAGTTGTCGTCAAGGCGTCGGCGAGCGTTATCAAGATTTGGTGGTATGTTTCGCGCTGCGAAAGCGGATAAGAGAGAATGAGCCTGGTTGGACTGGACTGGGGGAAAGAGGAGGTAGCGGGCGAATGAGGCGACGATGGGGCCAGTGGCACGTCACGAGATTCCAATGGTCGAGACCCCAAGTAGGTCAGTGGTAGGTATTATAATTATGTTGACCAGGAACAAGTGAGGCCCAAAAAGAGCGCAAATTGAGGTTGTCGAGAAAGGAATTGGTGGATTGTCGTGACAGACCCGGGAAGGAGAATGCGAAAGACGCGGGAGAGCGATGCCACAAAGAGGGTGATCCGCTTTCAGGACTGGGGGACGGGGGAAGAGAAGAACGGGAGTCGCAAGGACAGGATGGGGACTGCGACTGCGACTGTGACTGGGCCTGGTTCGGATCGGGCTGGGTTATATTTCCGCGTGGGCGCGCTTAAGTTTTCCAGTGCACTGGACTGTACTGTACTGTCTAGGGGGGTATTAGCAAGCTTATAAGCGGTCGTTAGGGCGTAAAGAATAGATTACCTGGAAGTCGAGCTCAAGTTGCTGCAGGTTGACTCATCAATTCTGTCTGCTATGCTTTTACCAGCCAAATTATTGGGCTGGACTGGGCTGGCTTTGCTAACGCGACGGCGGGCCCGGCACTCAGGTACGCACGCTGACAGGAGAAAGTATCGAGACGGCACGCAAGAAAACCAGGGTGGAATCTGACGTGACGGGGGGGCTGATGATCTTGGTTTTCGACTTGGCTGAATATCCAAGGGGAAAAAAACAAGAGAAGAAGGGGGGAAGAGGTGGGAGGAGTTTGATGGACCGACCAGAAGACACTCTGGAAGGAGAAGTAGAAGAAGAAAGGGTACTGATGGTGGTAGGCAGTCTGGTCTGCAGTCTACCTATGAGAGAGCCCGTGGACCAAGCAAGGCGGAAGGGAAGATGCCAAATCAAGGCGTAGACTAGAGGCAGGGTTGTAAGAGTTCCCAAGTATAGGGCCTCAGATCTACCTGATTTATCTGTTTCGTTCGTGACTGTCTTTTTCCCAGTAAAGAATTTCAAGAAGCTAATAATCAAAATAATTATATCGAGATACCCAGGATGAAGAGATGCTGTAGATAGAGATCGACGGATTCGCTCTTACAGGCCGGGGGAGATCTCACTCGACTCTTTCTGTCACAATCGCTGGGCTGAGCTGGGAGGTCCTTTCCATGACCTCGTCTGGTTGAGTTGGGCAAGTGGATTCCAAAGAAGACGGGAAGGGCTCTGATACGTGCAGATGTGGGATAAATGGGTCTCTTGCCAGGTCAGTGGACTTGGTCGAGGACCCCGAGATAAGAGTGGAGGGTTATGTATTTATCGAAAACAAAGATGTGGCTGGCTCAGAGGCTGACAAAAGACAGCGAGGTTAGCTAGGCCAAAGTCTGGCGCACGACTTCTGTCAACTTTCCAGCTCGTCACCCGATAAATGAATAAAATACGTAAAACCTGAAGCTATACCCGTTATAACGAAGTGCCGGATCCCTGAAGACACGCGACGAGACCCATCAACCAGGATACGTAGTACTGCCTTCTACCAATGCCCTCTTCTAGGTTACCCTATCGCATAATGCTGCTGAAGATTGACTTCAATGTATCTGTAGGCCACACGCACGGATAGAGAAAATCACTGACATGTCGTTCAAGGCTGACGCAAAAAAGCGAGACATATCATCTGACTGCTGACACTGTCAAAAGAACGAAGACAAAGAAGAAGAAGAAGAAGAAAAAACCTTGGTAAAGCTCATGGGCATCATGACGTGAACCTACGTTAACAGCTTTCTTAGTCGTACCTACAGATCCAAGACAATCAATCCAGGCCCAGTGGAGAGGGTCCTGAAGGATAAGATAATTTGCTTCATGCATCTATCGCGGTATTGAAGCGGGCCCTGAACTGGCTTCCGCCGCTAGCGCCAGGAAAGGACAAGAGCCCGGTCACGTGAAAGCCACACAGTGCCGCGCATATAGCAAATTTTCTTGCACTGTCTTCCAATATCTTGCTTCGATGCGGCTCTCAAACTTCCTCTCTCAAGCTTCAATCCTTTCCAACAACAACAACAAGCCGCCTCTGCCTTCTGCCTACACGACCACCACGCGCGAGATCACACCACGACTGTCTTCTTGGAGGAGCAGCTGTTTTGATTTTGAACAGCCTCGTATGCGCGGTGCGCGCATGGTCTTGGTCGTGTGGGAGTTTGCTTGGTGGATTTGTTTGGTTTGCAAATTCTTTGTCTGCAGGCAGCCCTACAAACCACTTGGATATGAATGGTAAGAAAACCACACCCTCTCTTCTGCCTCGCAGCACTCCTCCCCTTCCTCTCTGAATGATGACACTTGTTACAAGTCTTCTTTTCCCAACTGAATCGACCATGAAGAAATTCAGTCTGTTCGGGCCCTAGGCCTGTTACTTGCCAGTATCAACGTCTGACTACACCAAAACACACAGCCTTTGTAGCACGCGCATTCCTGGCAGCCTTGCTAACATTCCATGAACAGATTTACGAAAACCTGCTATACCAATAATTAACCACCACAGCTTCACGAAGCTTTTTGAGAACTAACGTAAGTTTACAAATTTTTTCTTCACAACCAACCACCCCGTTTGCATGATGAAATTTTCCTCTTAATTCGCAGTTTCCACTCGAGTCCCGATCGAGCCTTTTCTGGGACAGATGAGGGTTTATACTTCCTTGGATGTCTGATCAAACACCATACCTCACATTTTATTGTTGACAACTTGTTTATCGAGTCTTGAAGCTAACTGTCAAAAAGTATCAGATCCTGCAACGAATATCAATCTTTCAAATAGAAATAAATAAAGAATAATACAACGATGATCATGTCAACTACACTGTGCTCCAAATCCGCGTGTTTCGTGTTAATGTTCCACTCCTTTTAGGTGTCATGATGGTAGTGTCATGATGCCTTGCATTATGTGAATTCCGTTATTGCCAACAGATACATGTCTCGCGCGATGGTAAGAAGACATGTTGGCTGCGCGATGGACTTTTCGGACTCAGCACTCCCATCAGATTTCTTCATGAGGTTTTATTCCCTTACTCCAAGCATTTGGCCTGCCACATACCAAATCTGGCATTTCTTTCAAACCAAAAAAAGTAAACAAATCGCTAAATAACACGAACTTCGTCTCTCATATCATCTCGCCGCACTCGACCACCGACCATGCCCCTTCTGTTCCTTCCTGTTCTTCCTCTCCCCAGCCAGTTAAGCTTCAACATTTTGCATAGCTCCACGACCCGCTCGTTCCCTTCAGCCCCAACATCACCAGCTGACACCCCCGACAAGACACTCATACACTGCAACATTCGACCAACCATCTCGGTGATGTGCTTCGAGTCCTCGACATTCTGCTCACGTTCTCGTAGACTACCTAGGGAGGGCACAGGTGGTATTCCTCCGCTTCCAGATGGCGTGAACGGTCTCAAGCCGCCATCACTGCCGTGACTGCCGAAGCTGACATTGCTGATGGCACGACTACGACCCCCAGCGGAACCTTCGCCAAGAAGGGTTGTGCTTGTTGAATTGTAGGAAGCATTGGATGGGTCAAGTGACATTGCTGTACCAGGGCGGCCAAACGACTCAGAAGGTGAGGTAGACAGTGACGCTTCTGGCGGAGACGCCATCGCCATGTTTGCAAGCGACGATGGCAGAAACTCAAGGGAGAGCCGCGAAAATATAGTCTTCAGTGTGTCGTAGCGTGGTAGGATGACAGTGTCCCTGTAAGCGATGAGGACAAGCCTTCTTACGTCAAGAACCGATGGTGCTGGAGCAACACGAGCTTGTCCCCCTGAGCCAAACGAGGACGCGATAGCACCGCCCCAGAAATCACGGGCTTGCTCTCCGGTCATGAGTGTACCGCAGCCTGATACCTCAAGATCTAGCGGGAGAAAGACGGCCTGCATATATGGTAGGATGGACGTGAAGGTAAACATCCAAAGCTCCACCAGTGTTGGAATAAAGCGGTCTTCAGGAGTCTGACGCAATGTTCGATCAAGTGACAGGAAGCCCGTGTGTAAAAGATCTCGCAAATCCTCCAGCATGGTATTGGGTGAGCGTCTATGCATGCACCACTGGATGTGCATCTGCACAACACGGTTGAAGTCTTCTACCGGAAGACGCAGATCCTCGCCCTCAAAGATGACCAGGAGCTTGGCTCTCAAATATGGCCACGCATCGTCCAGCGACATGTGGTTATGAAGCCCTAGTTTTCCAGGGTCGACAGGATCATACATTGTGGACTGTTGGGACATCGACGGTAGGCTACTAGGTCCAGGCCATTCGCTCTGCACATTGAAGCTCGACTCATTATCTAGCCGACTGTCCGACCTTTCAGCAAGCTTCTTGTCCTTTTTGGCCTTGGCAAAGGTGGAAGAAGTGGGCACAGGACTTGGCGGGATATTGAAGTTGTACAATGGGTTTGGCGCATTAGGATCAGTTGGGAGAGAATTGCTAGCCGCTGATGACAATGGAAGATGATATTCATCTTTCAGCTTGTGCTTTTGCCGTGAAAGAAAATGGTGCTTCTTCTCTTTCTCCTTGCCCTTTTCCTTTTCCTTGTCCCTTTCTCTTTCTTCTGTAGGCGTTTCAATAGGTCGTATGGTTGCTGAAGATGAGTTGTTGAGATTGTACATTGACTGACTACTTGGATCAACCAGACTGTTTGTGCTGAAGTTCCCACGTTGAAGAGCCGATAAAGCGGAACCAATTTTTCCTGGACTTGGTAAAGGCTTCTCCTTTGATTCGCCCTTTGTGCTAATTTTGCCTGGACGGGAGAAAAGTTTCACCTTGGACTTTTCTATCTTGCTTGGCTTTTCCGACGCGGGTGGAGGTGGAGGAGGTGGTTGTGAATATGGCTGAGGCGATGCTCTTGGAGAGTTGTGACCAGATCGAGGGAAAACAACATTCGCGGCCGCCGTAGCAGCAGACGAATGTGGCCCACCATATCCGCCATGGTTCACGAACCCTGTATCTCGCGGCGCACTCGCCTCCGTCAAGCTCAGCATTGGCGGGCTGGTAGGGCCTTTGCTACCACTGCCTCGCCGAACACCCTCGTTCTGATCGCCAGGGAAAGGAACCGTTTGTGAGCGCTGGCGTGAGTGGTTTTGATGCGACATAACAGCCGCCTGCGCTGCCATCTGACTTGCAGACAAGCTCACATTAGAAGCAGAGGCAGCCGCAGCCGCCGCAGCAGCTGCGGAGGCAGAAGCAGTAGAGGTATTTTGATGAGTCATTCCGAGATGCGAAGATAGATTCGAAGTGCTCATAGACGGCAGCGTAGGTTCAAACGAGCCTTGTGTAGCAGAGTGTTTGCGCGCATGACCTTTGACCAGAGTCGCTGGCGATCCCTGGGTAACAGATCTTGCGTTTGCCGGTCTCGAAAAGTTGTGATGGCCTAAGCTCGCGGTACTAGAGTTGCCATGTGTGGTGAATTGGGCATATATCGGTGTCGCGGGAGACGAGGGTTGAGGCTGTGGAGGTTGTCGCGACTTGGGTATCGTAATGGAGGCTCGAGGGGTCTCGTCTTCACCGTCTGAGGTTTCGACTCGACGGAGAGCAGGCCTTGAGGATGTCGATAGCTGTGAAGGTTGGACAGAAGAGCTTGATAAAGGAGAAAAACTGCCCGGACCGCGGGGTTGAGAACGTGAGGGTTGCATTGTTGTTTATGCGCCGCCAGGGCCGCTGTTACATCTTGGTCCCTTCCGAAAGCTGAGGCCGAGCTGACAGGACCCAGTGCTGTTTGAAGTTTGTTTCGGACCAGAAAACGTTCACGGAGTATTATGCGATTCTCATTCGGCCATTATCAGGCTAGTGAAATGGTAGGCATGAGATAATCGTTGCTGAGGGTTGAATTACTGGACAGTCCTAGAGATAAGATCGTTCACCACAGCCGGTAAACAGGGAGTTGAGCATTGAGCAAGCCACCAATGTGCTGACTAACCTACGCTATTACACGAACACATGGATAGCCAGCACATTTCTGTATTACAAAGTCAGTAGATATGGCAGAGTATAAATATAGTGGCCATTGTACTTTCATAAGGTAGTCACTGAAAATGACAACCTGGCGACTTGAGAACATATCATTTTTTGGTGTAGTTGATTCGCAAGTATCCAATGTCAATTCCGTCACATCCCTAGAAATACAAGCATCCATGATGTGGGGTTGTTTCCTATAACCCCGCGGCAACTCTATCAACTCTTCTTGCTTTACTTCTCCAATCATTGACATTCCAACTTCATAACCACACACTCCTTACAATGTCGCAACCAACTCTTACCGCAGACTACTCCTCCCCGGAAAGCGAGTCTTTCAATGTCTCACATCAACTGCCAGCCATTTCCTCTACAGCCTCCACGACTGACAAGGCGACATTCCTCGAGGCTCTACGTGCATCTATTGCTGATACCCAGGCCACAATCAACCAGGAGCTCACAGCACGAATGGAGCAGGACAAGGCGAGAGACGCGGCAGCTGAAGCCAAGGAGGAAGAAAACTACGGCGAAGAGGTGGTGGAGGAGGAGGACTGAAAAACCAAATCCGCAATACCGAAAGCGAACCTTCGACTCAAATATTTGTATATGAAGGGTATTCGAAGAAATGTCATACTGGCTACCACCGATCCGATTCATGCAAATGCTCCCCGAAACAATGCTCCCGCTTAGCATAGCAACTCGTCTAAAAACCACGACCCCAGCTTGGCGCTCGAGCTGCGTCTACCTTGTTCCCAGTTGCTCGATTCAAACAGCCGTAATGCACCACTGTGTTATCCGGTAGAACGGCCACAACGCTTCCACCAATACGCATACCCCCTCCAAGTTTCTTGTGGCATACAACGCAGTGTCGCTCCTCTGTGATGGCAACATGGCGGTTGCGTCCACCTTGCCCTCCTTGTACGTCATCCCCAAGGTGCAGTCGCGCCGCGATGGAGACTCCCTCAGCTTGTCGAAGACCAGCAACAATTCTCGCCTCATTTACCAGGCTATTAGCTGAACGAATGCGCCCCCGAAAGTAAGACTCCAATGACCGAACGGGAAGATCGTCTGGAATAAGACCCAGGGTTGAGGTTGCTGGGAGGCGTGAGCCATGCTTAGAAAGCAGATCAAGTGCTGGTTCTAGATTGGGCTGGTTGGGTGGTGATGGTTGAAGATAGAGCGACAGAAGCGTATGATAAATAGAAGGTGTGGTCTTTTCGGGATCATCTCCATCATCTTTGCAATTCTGTTGAGATGAAGTGGTGTCTTGAGTCGCATTGACTCGGTTGCAGTACCTATTGAAGTCAGTAAGGGCAGGTCAGGGATATCATTGAAAACGCACTGTTCAGCTTTTTGGTAGTCTTTCATCTTAAACACATAAATCTCCAGTGCCTGCTTGTGCTGGCCCATCTTGCTCAACACTACAGCCTGTGCTTCGTAGAAAGCAGGTTCTGTATTAATAGTCAGCATACTTCGCTGTGAAGTAAAACAGACGACTTACCGTCGCGAGGAATCAGCTGGAATGCCTTGCTGAGGCTATAAACCTGCACTGGTTCTCTCAGGAACTCGTGCCTCAAGAACTCAACAAAGCGGTTCATCATCTCGTTCCACTCATCGCCATGCTCCATTTTAGTCAAGTTCTCTACGTAGAGCTCCACTAGTCGGTTGTGAAGGTCAGGCGTCATATCCTCGAGCTCGTTGATGATATGCTCCAAATATCGTCCTTCCAGCTGTGTATCGATATCGTGCAAAAAGGACACAACCCTCTCCCGTGGTAGTGTTTCTGCGTTCTCAGTATCGCCGGTGAAAATTTCGAGCGCATCATCAGGACTGGCCTTAAGAGTCCATTCTGCATGCTCAAGAATGAGGTCGATCTCCGATGGAGGCAGAGTTTTAAGGTATTGAATAGTACGCTCGGGGCCATGAAGTGCTGGCGCGGCCTCATCTGGCTTTTCAGCAGCTCCAAAACGCCTCAGCAGCTCCAAAGCCTCTTTGTGTAGCTTTTTGCCGTAAAAAAAGTCGACCAGCTCAGTGTAGCGATTATGCTCCAAAAGCTTTTCGTTGACCACGTTAGGGTCGCAGAAATTAGGAATTCGAAACAGAGAGCTCGCTAATGTTGGTCGAGAGAACATGTAGGCTCGGAACAACGTTGTATCAACTAGGCGGAACGTGTTTCGCAACTCTTCTTGCAGCTTTTCTTCCGATTCGTCAAGCCCTATGCGTAGGAAGTTTTCTGCTATTTCCTCCGTAGAGCCATTTCGATCACTCCGAGGCTTTAAGTTTCCAGTGACCGGATCGATAACACGCTGCAACCGAGCGCGTGTTCCAGCAAGGTAACTGTTCAATTCAAGGACTGCGTTCGTCAAGTCCTTGTCTTTCAAAGGCAGGTCCTCGTTCGATTCAGTCTCCTTTATACTGGCAGTGTCGTCGCCATCTACCGTGTCTTTCTTCGAAAAAAGGGACGCGGTATCTGCTTGGGGCCTTCTATAGCTTCCCGTAAGATACCTAGCAAACCCTCCCTTGCTCGATTGAGGAGTTTCGTGCGTTGGCTCAGCAGCTTCAGGAGTAGTGGAACGTGTTCCGTTGGCCTTCTTTGGTGTCGTGGGAGCTTCGTCAGATTCCTGGCTCTCCTCTTCCTCGCGCCCTGCCCATGCAGATAGTTCTCCAGCAATTGAGGGTGGGAACATCCGGAGTACTCGTTCAGGAGGAGCATGCACAGTGTCCTCGTTGAAAAGATCCATCGCTTGGCGGTATTTCTTCTTCTTGAATAGACTTTCAGCTTTAAGCATTTTGACCTCACGTAATGTCTGAGTTTTGTTTTCCAGCAAAGCATCCTCTAGCATTTCCAATATGCTAATTGCTTCGTCAAAATGACCACCATCCACAAGCTCCTGGATTTGAGAGTCGTAGTCTGTTGCATCCATCTTCCAAACACATCGCTCACTCGAGATATGAAATCCTTTACCGCGGTGTGCAAGGCTGTAGGTTGGTGATGGAAAGTGTAGCTGAGCCGCTCCAGGTAGTGATAGGCTTTGGAGCGATGAGAGTGTTGAAGGGTTTCGAACTTCAAGTGAGCCTTTTGAAGGCGCTTGCAGGGCCAGAATATAGGGATACGAGTAACCTATAGATTCAGGGGCATGGTGCCAAGGAATCTGCCTTCTGTCGAGAGGTTTTCCATCGTCATCGATGAATAATGTGTTGATATCTTTGGCAAGCAGTATCTCCCCTTCAGCTAGCTTGGTAGATAATGGCTTGGGCATATAACCCCCCAAGCCCATGTATCCCATGCCAGCACTGCTCATCGCACCAAACCGGCTAGTTTGTCCGGCTGCTGGCCCCGAGCCAGGGCTTACGATGTCTTCAACTTCACGTGTGACCACGTTGACCATGACGTATCCACCATTCATACCGCATACCAGCTTTGTCGCACTCGCCCATGTTACTGATCGAATCGACTCAGCTAGAACAATTTCGTCTACATCTTCAGAGAGCTCGCTCTCGAGCCAGCTCCAGAGCAGCAGTTTCCTCTTGACCGCAACAGCTAGCCGGCTTACGATTTCAGGAACTCCAGTGTCAGGATCCTTAACGATATTCGAGGTCGATGCGAAGCACGTTGCGTTCTTGGTTCGATTCAAAGTTTCGATGAGTTCGTATGTCTTCAGATCATGGAATGATACATGATAGTTAGACAGAGAAACGATCGTATTCGCATCCTTGATGATTGCCAGCTGCTCGATAGCTCGTGTGGAGAAGCGCTCGACCTCTCGCATCAAATCCGTTGGGCTTGTCGACTTATTAGGAGCAGTATTGCTCTCGCCGGCCGCGGATGTTGTGGCATTGGCATCCGCATCGGCAGAGCCATTCTGAGACTGATCGGGGAGCTCGTTCAAACGGTAGATTCGGAGGGCGCCGTTGTTAAGGCCGACGAGGACGCGGTCACCTGGACGTGAAGGCTTTAGTTATGTACAGGACGGCCATAGGAGTTGCGGTGAGGTAGATGGAATCAACCACTGAACAGAGAATATGAACATGAGCGTACCGTTAGCGAGGATCGTTTCAATCTTAGCTTTCGTTTGTTGTTTGAGCTCGATTATAGGACGGGCTGTAAAGGCGGAGAGCATGGCGCCGGCCAGCTCGAAGCTGTGGAGGCTATTGGGAGAGGGGGCGCATCAGTTAATTCGAAGGGTAGTTGGGTGTAGATATTGCGATATCCAGCTATTGATATCTCAACAGCAAGAAGTGCTAATATCGACGGCGAACCTTTGGTGTTGTTAGATCAAGACGAAAGCGGTGGTCGGGTGTTTGGTATTGGGTGGCAGGTCATGCCGCCAATATCGACGTCAACGGCATGGCCAGAGCTTCTTGCATCAGCACAGTATAACAGTGTCAATTCGCACTTACACGCTTGCCTCCGCTCTGAAGGTATCTACTACTTGTTGTACTGATATTCATCTCTAAATATCTAGAATTAAATTACTAAAATTGCAAGAAGCTTATTCGAGTCGACCAGACACTGTTACTTATGCTAAATTGTGCCTATCTGAAGACTTGCCTGAGCTTTAGGATGACACCGATTTATTTCATCTCTTAAATCCTCGGCGATCAAAATAGCTGATTTGACACCCGGTGTGGTTCTGAATTTATACTCAATTCAAGCTGCTAAATGCAAACAGGTAATCTATTTCACGCTGATCTACACTTATGACATTTCAACCCATCCAACTAAACCAAGCAACTACACCTAACTTCGAATTCAAAACACCATAAACAATAGCTGATAACCAAGCGATGACTGAACATTTGATGCAGTATCTCACACATTAGTCAAGTCCGGCGACTTGCATAATTCCATATCCAAGGGTTACAACAACGACGAGAGTGATGAGACTGCTGGGCACACCACGGCTGATGAAATGCTTGACCTGGAGATATCGCTGACCGAAAGGATCTTCTTTCATGATAGCAGCTATGACAAGTTAGAAATCGAGGTTAAGGTGCAATGCGATGCTGAACTTACTCATGTTAGGGAAGCCACTGGTTGGCAAGCCCATGGCGGCACTGCACATTAGAACACCACCCATGACAAGCAGGTTGGGATGAGGTTGATCCATGGCGGCACCGACATCGAAAACAAGGGGGAGGAAAATCAGAGCTGCGACAGTGTGGCTGATGAAGGTTGCGATAACCAAGATCAAAGTCGAGAAGACAACCAGGACACCGTACAAACTCATGCCTTCCACCTTCTCAGAGACAATTTCGGCGAGAGTATGCAGGAGGCCAGACGAGCGAACAGCCTTGCCCAGGGACAATCCACCAGCAGCCAGAATGATGATGGTCCATGGGAAGTTGTTGAAGTCCTCCTTGGTCAATAGGCCAATACCAAAGAAGAGAACAATAGGGATAATGGCAATCACACCCATGTCTCCAAACTCGGCTTCAAGCTGGTGGCTGGCGCACCACAAAGCAATAGTAGAAATGGTGACAATAGTAACAAACCATTGCAGGCCGGTAAACTTCTCTTTGACAGGTCGGATGGGAGCAATCGTTGTGCCCTTACCTGGCTGGAATGTCACGAGAAGAAGAAGCCAGATCAGGACAATCGACACGGCACCAACAGGAATGACGATGAAGAACCACTGTAGCCATGTAGGTGCGGGCTGCATGATACCCATTGCCACCACATTTTGAGGAGATGCAATAGGAGACAACATTCCACCGATGTTAGATGCAAGTGCAATACCGATGATGACCGCTTTCGACATATTAGAATCAGATGGCAAGGTTCGAAGCATGGGCTATGGATACAACTGTCAGCGTGATTTCACGAAAGCGTATCATTGCAAACTCACCTCAATGATAGAATAGCATAGAACAGGGGCAGCGACGTTGCTGATCAACATAGACGCAAAAGCAGCCACGAACATATTGGCGATCAGGACAGTTTTTGGTTGTGTGCCAGCCTTGCTCAGAACAAGAGTAGCCAATCGTTTGTCGATAGTGCACTTAGACAGAGCCGCTGCTAGAGTGAAGCCACCAAGGAGAAGCATGATGACGGGTGTCCACATAGCAGCGAAGATTGCAGATGTAGCTTCCTTGGAGCCCAGGCGCTTCTGAGGCTTGCCGGGTGTCTCATCACGAACCACGTTCAGAACGACAGAGAGGAAGGGAATCAGTAATGAAGTCACAAAGAGAGGAATGGTCTAAGAAAAGTCAGTGAAACTTGGTCGCGGCTATGTCTCGCTGTGAAGCTTACCTCAGTGGCCCACAGTAGACTGACAAAGACAAGCATGGCCAAACAGTTCTGTTGCTCAGCCTTTTCCATGATAGGGAGCAACAGTAGCAGGAAGAAGACAGTCAAGCATGCAATCAAGGTCCAGAGAGACGTGCTTGCAAGCCATGGGGGCAAGGTGATTCTGCCCAGAGGAGTACGGAACTGCGTGATTTGGGCGCCCTTGGCCTCGTCGCCCTGTAACCTCCTTGTCACATTGCCTCTTTCTTGGCCAAGTAGCGCCTGTCCCAGGCCAGCCGCCTCGGCTCTGCGCTCAATACCGATAAGGTCTCGCCAGACAGTGTTGCGCTCCCATACAACGTGCTCTCGAAGATGCGAACGAAGATCCTTGCGAGCCAGGGCCTCATCTCCGCCGGTAACAATTTCGGCGTATGCCTTCTCCATCTTGGCAATGTTTTCCTCGAGCACGCGCTTGGTTTCGTCCTTGAAGGGGTAGGCGGTCTCGACGTGAGCTCGTAGATATGGTCCTTTCAACTCCTTATCGAGAATCTTATCAAACTTCTTTAGTACCTTGGTGAAACCGGTACGGTTGAGCTGAATGAATGATTTGAGCTCGCAGAGTGAAACATATAGCCCAATAATACGTTTCTTGAGCATGATGCCCGACGAAAACATGCCTGAGGAGAACATAAGAGTTTCCTCGTTTTCATCCCCAACAGTGCTGTGCCTTCTCGCATCTCGGCCAAAGTCGGTAGACGCATTCATATCCTCGGAGCGCGGCTTAGCATTTATATTGGGAAGGGTTCGCCTGCGGCCTGCGCTGCTTCGTCGTCTTGTTGTCAACCCTGTAGTCTCATCTTCCTCTTCGCTTCCGCTCTCCTCATTGTCGCTGCTGCGGCTCCTGGGGCTTCTTGAGCGGAAACCATTTCGCCCGTCGGCTCGGTTGTTGGCAGACGACACAGAGAGTCGGCGCAAGTAACGGTTGTCAGCTATGGCATCTGCAGCCTCGTCGCCAACGTCGCGTAGGAGCTGTGCAGCCTCTTCAAGAAGCTCACCTTCCTTGGATACATAGAACGAGCAGATCTTCTCCAGCTCGACGCCAAGGGCCCTGGAGAAGACGTCTTCGGCATCTTCCTGGTTGATGAGAGGTCTTGATTCAGCATCGCCGGTACTACCGCGCGCCTGATGGGCGGTCTTTTCCAAATTGTAGATACTGCACGACAAAGTCAGCACATTCACGCAATCACCGCATTGGGGAAGTCAAACACACAGCTTCTTGAGATTGCTGTAGGCAATATAATGGCTGCTCCAATCTGGAACAGCATTGAACTGGATACTATGCGAAAACTTCATCTCGTCCTGTTGTTCAAGCCAGCGGCGCTTTCGTTCTCGTTTCGATTGTCTTCTGGCTTCGCGATCTGCGGCGTCTCGACGAGCCTGGATGGGAGGGTAATCGACAAGCTCGAACTGTTCGCTCGTGTTTGCGCTACTGTCGCGCTGGTATTGCTGCTGTGATACCAAGGCTGGATCGTCTAATAGGGAGGCAGCAGCACTCCCTCCTCGGGTCGGATGGACGTCGTTGATGCGGGATTGGGATGCGGTAGGGACAACGCCAGGAACGGAGGAGGGATTGTCGAGGGTGGATGGGGAGGGAATGGTTGCGACTTTGAAGCCTGGCGTAGAAGACGGGAGAGGTCAAAAGATTTAGTTTAAGGTACAAGGTCAAGGTCTAGGTCCTGGCCCAGAAATTTTCTGCTATCGACAAAGAAGTTCGGAACAAGTTAAGGTGTGTGCCGGTGACGAAAGGCATGTGGTTCAAGAAACCCAATTGGGTGTCATTTGTTGCGAGTGGATGAGGAAATCGTCGAGGCAGCGCAGCCCCATCAGCCAAGAAAAGGTACAGCACTAACGTCCCCACTTGCGATCGTAACCTTGTTTTGTATGATTGGAGTGGATTGTTTTGGAGATGATGATACGATGATACCTGTAAGAAGCTGAGGCTTGGCTGTAATGCACAGAGCCAGATTGAGGGTATTGTAACTCGGGGAATGAGAGAGGGTGAAGCAACACGCAAGTCAAGGGGTTGATGGAAGCCACTCAAACGAGGCGGAAACTTGCAGTAAAGGATCACTTTTGAGGCTTGTGATAGGTTGAGCCTGGAGTTGCGTGCAGAAAGACCCTTGTACGATGTGACGTCGGGTTAGTTATTGGGGGCTTGCAGTTGCAATACAGTACTATTCAGTCTGTACTCGAGGTTGATCATGAGAGAAGAGTTTCAAAGAATTGCCGTCATTATTAATAGTATTTCTCCTGATTCAACCTTGTCTCGCTTCTGCATCTCGATTGTTTCGCAATCAAAGATGGACTCTCCAGTCCGCTTACCTAACCGGCATCTCATGTAAATACGACTAAGTTGTCTCCAAAAGTGCATGATATATCAGGTTGTCTACTGTTCACAAGAGTTCAGGGGATTGCAACCATAGCACGGGTTTTCTGGTGTGTCTGGGAGTCGTCCCATGATCAGAAACGTGGGCAAATCCCCTGAATTGACAGGTTGGATAGGTTCACCAAGTTGCACCCTCTACAATCAGTAGGCTGAGACACCGGGAAAAGAGGTTGGAGGTCAGCTGGAGGTCTTGAAGTTGGAGATGAACGTGGGGGTGAATTTCTCCAACTTTGTCTGCCTACCCTAGGACACCCAACCTCATTATTGGATTCCAAGTTACACAAGACTATCAATATAAACATCAATTCTAGTTTTTCTACTGTAATTCGATCCTTTTATCAGTTTCCTAACATCTGCTGCAGGGCATTCGTACGATAAGTCTCGCTTCTTTCCACCAACTCTTCGTGTCGACCCTTTTCTACAACCTTGCCTCCCTCAATCATCAAGATGACATCCGCCTTGCGCACCGTGTGAAGCCTGTGTGTTATGGCGATCACGGTGATACCTCGTGCTACACGCTCTAGCCCCTCTTGCAGAGCCCGTTCACTCTCGGCGTCAAGTGCACTTGTGCTCTCGTCAAGCAAAAGCAGCTTAGGCTTACGCACAAGGGCTCGCGCAATCGCTAGTCGCTGTCTCTGACCGCCAGAAAGACGCGAACCATTAGGCCCGCATTCAGTATCGTATCCGTTGGGCAACTCCATAATAACGTTGTGGATATTGGCCAGCTTACAAGCTTCATGGATCTCTTCGTCACTTGGCTCGTGATCAGGAGTTGAGCCTAAAGCGACATTGAAACGGATCGTTCCGTCAAATAGAGCGCAGTCCTGGGGAACAACTGCTATGTCGTTGCGGAACCCGGTTCCTTCACGTGCGCAAATATCAACACCGTTAATCTCGACGGTACCGCCTGATGGTCGGTACATACGTTGGACCAACGACATGATGGTCGACTTGCCAGCACCAGATGGTCCGACAAGACCAACAAACTGTCCACCGGGAATAGTGAATGACATGCCGGTGAGGATTTGAATATGAGGTCGGGCCGGATATGAGAATTTCACATCCTTGAACACGATCGTGGCCCCCTTGCCTCCGCTACTCTTCTCATGAGCTTCAGCGCGAGCTTCAAGATCCTTTTCGGTATTTTCGATAGCGAGTGTCAGTTTGCTTTTCTTCGCCTCGTCTTTGGAAGATCCGAGATTGATCAAGCTCAGAATGCGGGAAGCAGCAGCCCTGGCTCGAGACACTTCAGGCGCAAGACTGAACATTTGACCCCAGAGCTGTGCACTAACAAGCATGCATATGAGAATTATAAAGAACTCTCGCTGGCTAGCCTCGCCTGCAGTGATCCGAGTCGAACCCCACCAGTATGCGAAGGCATAGATCAAATTCCCGGTGCTGTTAGCGAGAGAGAGCCATAAGTTGGCGTACATAGAAGCCAAAGTGATTTCCTTCCGAGGTGCCCTCAGAGCACGACGGTATGCGCTCATGACTTCCTCTTCTATAGATAGTGAAGAGATGGTTTTGAAAGAGTTTACAGCCTCGTTGGCGATGCCGACGGCTCCGGAGAAAGCTCCAGCGTGGCGACGCTCAAACTTGGACAACGATCGAAGCTGCATGATGCCGCAGCCAAGAAGAATAGGCACGATGACCAAGCAGACGATGGCAATCTTCCAAGCGAGAATGTGTGAGAGGATGATGGCAACCAGAAAATTTACCACGATAGAGAAAATTGTGCCAATGATAGAGCCGCTGAATCCGCCAACTGCTGCGGCATCCGTGGTGATAACAGATAGAAGCGCAGTGGGAGTGCGCCCTTCTGACTGATGCCAATCGAGATCTTGTTCATACAGGGAGCGGAAGCAGAGGACTCGGATCTTGTATAACAACTTCTCAGCAACCATGCCGAAGCCGGTCCAGCTTGTGGTATTGGCCAATAACTCGACGCAGGCAATCATAAACCACATGCCTCCAAAGAACCTACCCGCCCAGAGAATATCTTGGACAGGGTTACAGGGGCTGAGGTTGTCAATGGTGTAACCGAAAATTAGACCAGATGAAGAAAATGTGAGCCCGACGATAGTGGCAGCAAAGAGACAAACAATGATGAGGAGAAGATAGGGTCGTACCATGCTGCCAATGGTCTTGATGACGACCCATGCAGACTTGTTGGAATCGAGAGCAGCGTCTGCCTCGGGAGGAGTATTTTTTTCTTCGGTTTCTTGCACCTGGGAAGCATCTACCTCCTCCTTTCCAATGTTCTCAGCCTTCAGTTCTGCAACCGAGTCCTTTTCGGAGAAGGTACCATCAGCCCGTACAGTGCTTGTGGTAGACCCGGCGTCCTCTGAATCAACTGTCTGCAGGCGTACCATACTGGCATATGAGCCATTGAGAGCCATTAGTTCAAGATGGTTGCCTTGCTCGATAATTTCACCACTGTTCATGACGATGATGTTGTCGGCGTTTTTTATAGTGGACAAACGATGGGCAATAGCAATGACGGTACGATTCTTAGCAATAGACTCGATGGCCATCTGGATGCGGTGTTCACTTGCGGAGTCGAGAGAAGCTGTGGCCTCATCCAGGATGAGGATCTTGGGATCGCGGATCAATGCTCGAGCAAGCGCAAGACGTTGTCGTTGACCGCCGCTCACAAGCTTTCCGCCGGTACCGACCAGTGTTCCATAGCCATACTCCAATCTGTCAACGAAACCAGATGCGTCAGCAAGTCGAGCAGCCTCCTGAACTCGTTCAACTAGGTCAACCATTTCTTGCCCAAAGCTTTGAGCTGCTACCACGAGATCATCGCCCTGACGGAGCCTAGCGGCGAGCTCACCAAGCCCAGTGCCAAGGATTGTGGTTTTAAATCTTTGATGCTCAGGCTGGGGCGAGTTCAAGATGCCAAGGGCGATATTCTCGACGATTGCCCGGTCCAGAAGAGAGGGTTCTTGCTGCACAAGACTCATGTGACTCCTTAGTCCCTTGACGTTTAGTTCTTTAAGATCATGTCCATCAAGGAGAACTGTACCCTCGGTGGGGTCATAGATTCGAGATGTAAGGCCAGCAACAGTGGACTTTCCGCTGCCAGAAAGGCCGACGAGGGCGGTATGCTTACCAGCAGGACATTCGAAAGAGACATTCTTCAGCACCGGGTGGTGAGGTCGTGAAGCGTAGGCAAATGAAACGTTTTTGAAGCATACGCTTCCCTCTACTGATGTGAGATTCTTACCCTTGTTGGACCCCGTGTCGATGGTAGCCGGGCTGTCCATATCTTCACGAAGTTTTTCAAAAGATCCGACAGCAGCCCCAACCAGTGGCAACAAAGGGGCAATGCCACCAAGAACAACACAGGCTAGAACAAGTCAGTAATTGGACCCGGCTCGAAACAAGCACATCAGGAATAACATACCGTCAACTAGCAAAAGAATAACAGTGTAGATATCACCAACAGAGGCATTGCCGTTACCCTCAACCATGTCGGCAATCTGCGTACTACCCTGCCAGAAAGCAAGCGCGTTTGCCGAGTAGGCAATAAAGTAGAGCAACCCGGCTTGAATAGCAGCAACAAAGGCTTTGTTAATTCCTTGCTTTCGTGCCCCCTTCATCCTCTCCGCAAAGATGGCCTCGAGTCGAGGACCTGCACCAAAAGCCTGAACAACGGGAATATTGGCAAGGACTTCTGAGGCGATTGAAGAGGCCGAAGCGATCTTCTCGGACATGGCTGTTGCAAACTTTGCGGTAAACATACTCCCTACAATAGCGAGAAGCATGAACGCAGGAACAAGCGATACGAGAATACCAGCGAGTGTAGTATTTTTGACAAATGCGACAACGTACGACGAGACAAAGAACGAGGTGCAACCCATGATAATGCCCACTTTCTCTGAGGTACCAGACTGAATTGCCTGGATATCAGCATTGAGACGGGAGGTGATCTCTCCTGCTTGTCTCTTGTCGAAGAAGGTCGCATCTTGTAATAGGATGCTCATAAAGTAGCGATCTCGAATGCGATTCTCGAGACGACGACTAAAGATAGACCAAGACACGATGTAGGTGTAGATGAGAGCAAAGCTAATTACTCCGATCCATGTGATCATGACAACCTTTTTGTTGATGCTGTCTTGGAGCTCTTTAGGTGAGTATTGTGATGCGATCTCGCCATTGTCGCAAGATGCAGTATTGAGATCGTTGACCAGTTGACCAAAAATGATACCCATTAAAGGAAACGGGGCACCAGCGGCGCATGCTGTGAGAGTTCCCACAATGAGAAGAAGGATATCGATCCATGTTGGGTTGGCGTAGAAGAGGAGTTGGAAGTAGGCGAAGAACGAACGTAGAGTCTGCGAAGAAATGTTAGTAGCTGTGAGATTTGCATGTCGTTATGACGCTTGTGTACCATGTTAGTAGAACTTACCTTATTCTTCTTCTTTTCGGGCGGTGTTTGTGATGTTGCAGACACTGATGATGACCTTGTAGACGGTCGTGGCGAGTGGCTAAGTTGATGCTCAATGTTTGAGTTATTCAGCACATCAACCACCGTGTCTGTGGCAGCAGCGCTGTCTTTTGAAGATCCATTATGCGCAGGATCATTAATACCAGATGCTTCTTTGCTCATGGCATGATCTTGTCGCGCTGGTGAAGGGGATGCCATTGTGAACGTGTAAGTCGCACGACAGACAGTCTACGGCTCGTGACCTCATAAGGACAGAGATGGAGAAAGAGAAGAGAAGAGAAGAGAGAACTCATGATGGGAAAGAGTCTTGCGCCTCCACTAGATTTTGAGAACAAAATATCGGCCATGGAGATCAGCCATTGAAGGGTGTGGTCATCTTGGCATTGGAGGCGACAAACCCAAAGCACCTTTCTCTCTGTCTGTTGATAGGCATGAGCTTCAGCCCTGGACGACGACTAGTGAGGAAATAGCTAAGAAGGCCGAGACGGAGAGGGACGGAGACGGAGACGGAGCAGAGCCTCTCACTCTAGTTCATGTTTAAACAAGCATAATTTTACAGTCGGTTACCCTGGTCTTGGCTTGGCATCTCTAATGGGAATAAAGCCACGGTGCTAGAGGAGCGAAGGATTGAACCCCACTGAAGGAAAGAATAAAGTGTGGAAGATGGGATGTTGAAAGAGGATTGGATAGCTATAGAATGAGGACAGGTTCATGGCCTATCTTAAAGACGTTGCCATATACCGTCAGAACACAGATCAGGATCAGGGGACTTGAACATGCATTGGATACCATTGACTTCTATTCTCCAGGCCTTTTAACAGTAGGAAGAATAAATAGATTATTCTCTAATAAGAATTGCTCTGTGATTTTACCAAGCCAAGAATTTGGTCCACAGGTGAGCGGGACACACCAATTCGAACTGTCAAGGGTGCTTCGGATCAGATAAATTTTCTCGGTCACTAACTGGCTCAACTGGCAACCCTCAATCCTGATTTGTGTGGCAGCCTGGGCCGGGTTATCAGATCGGCCTAGGTCTGATTCCGCGCTTCGGAATTTTGAACTCGGCTGGTATATCCGTAGAGACAGTTTCATTGAGCCATGACTGTAATGTTTAACAAGGGATGTTTGCTCATCAATGTTTCTGAAACAATATTTCTAACCATATAACCAATGCTATCACCGTTACTGAGAAGTTGAAATCACGTAGCTCAATTCAACTGTCAAAGATGCTGTACTTGATGCCCTTGACATATCCTTGTCATTTCTCAAAGAGTGGAAGGAGATCGGCCTAACTTCTCTCTCCGTGCTGATTTTAAGGACTGCGCTACAAGTCGTTAGTTCTAAGATCGTGGCACGCAAAGTGGAAACATTACGAGGAACCGATCAGATAACAGTATTTTTCATGACTAAGCGGATATGTCTCTTCCGTCGGATCTGATAATTCTTGTCCTCATCTCTCAGTGGCTGGCTGTACCTGTCTTGGACGGATCTGATAACTTTATCTCCACATCTCTAGCATCTTCTACAGTAAGAGTCTCCCCCAACATCCATCATGGCAATGGAGCATGCCCCGCTACTGGCCGGCCGAATCTCTCATGTTACTGGCTATGTCTGATTCATTCCTTCACTCATGATGGGGAACTGGGATCTGTCATGACGGAAATCCAGGACATGATCCCTTGTTCGACCAAGGGGCCGGTCTTGGTCCGATCGGTTTTGAGGACTCTCACCCGAGTACGATACCGAGCATCCCTCCCACCTCGTTTTCTCTCTCTATAACAGCTCCAACTATTTCTTTCTTCTTGCCCAATCTTCATCTCTCCAGTTACTCCATCCCTCAGCTCATGATCGTTTCTCGAGTATCTGCCAAATTCCCGGGACGACTCTCCAAAGCTTCCCACGCTGCTTGCACTCAGATAAGACGTCCTTTTATATCCCAAACTTCCTCCCCAACTGTCATCACGTCCAATCATCAGATCCGCGCAGTGTCTGTTTTCACATCATCTTATTCCCGACCTACACATCGAAATCACTTCAGAATCTATTCAGTCAAAACATTTGCTACAATGGGATCACTTCCTGAGACATCCAACACTGTGCGTGTCCTTATTCTCGGAGGTTGCTATGGTGGTCTCTCTGCCGCCGTCAACCTGTTGGATCTGAGTCAGGGTTACTCTCCCCGCATGAACTCTGAGCCTTACACTCATCACCCCAACCTGCCTACCTTCAACATCGAGATTACCATTGTTGACGAACGAGATGGCTACTGTAAGTCCCTTCTGCTTGGATCTTCATCCTACAGATACCATCAGACACTGACAAATTGCAGACCACCTGATCGGTTCTCCCATGGCCCTTGCCGACTCTGCCTACTCCAAGAAGAACTGGGTCAAGTACTCTGACATCCTAGGTCTCAAGGACCCGAGCATAAACATTATCCAAGGCTCAGTCACTAGTGTTGACCCTGCTACCAAGAGAGCTACTGTATCAGCACACCTTACCCAAGAGAAAAGCACTTTAGAGTACGACTACCTTGTTGCCGCCACTGGTCTGCGCCGCGTCTGGCCTGTTGTGCCACAGTCTCTTACCCGAAAGCAATATCTCCTCGAAGCCGAGAACCACATAAATGCGGTTGACAATGCGAAGCACGGTATCGTTGTGGTCGGTGGAGGCGCTGTCGGCATTGAGATGGCCGCTGAACTCAAGATGGTCAAGCCTCATCTCAACGTGACTCTTGTTCACTCTCGTGATAAGCTTCTCTCATCCGAGGGTCTTCCTGACGAGACCAAGGACGTTGCTCTTAAGCTGCTCCGTGAGAGTGGTGTTGAAGTTCTTATGAACCACCGCCTGGCTTCTAAGAACAAGGTAGAGACGGCCGATGGCAGCGAAAAGTATGATGTTGAGTTCACCAACGGCCACAAGATGGCTGCCAGCGTGGTCATCATGGCCATCTCTAGGAGCGTTCCCACATCTACGTATCTTCCTACATCAGCGCTCGACGAGGATGGGTACGTCAAGATCAAGCCCAGGTAAGTCAAATAGTTTCAATTTACCCTCTTCAATCATTGACATGTTTCTAGTCTACAATTAGAGGAAGGTACACCAAATGCTGAGTTCCACTATGCGGCTGGCGACATCACCAAGTGGCCTGGCATTAAGCGATGTGGCGGAGCTATGCATCACGGCCATTACGTAGCACAAAACATCCACCAGAGTATCCTCAGCCACCGAGCTGGCCACGTTCCCTCATATAAGGAAATTGCAGTATACCCTCCTGTTATTGGTCTGGCTGTCGGCAAGAAGGCTGTTGCCTCTAGTCCTGATTCTGGCACCGTAGCTGGTGAGGATGTTCTCCAGTCTTGCTTCCGAGATGATCTAGGATGGACAAGTAAGTAATATCTGGACTGTTTTGGGGGAAACCGTTACTGACATGATTATAGTTTGCTGGAACTACATGCAACTTGGCGGCCGCAAGACTGATGAGGCCAAGGCTTAAGGGTAAATAATTACGGGGTTTGGCGTTGGAATCACATAGACAATTTGGCGAGACAGGTTATATATTTGCATTATCTTGAATACTACGTTTGATCATGATTGTTGGTACCTGTTTGAGTATATCTCGCATTGATAATGTGTAATCGTGTTGTTATGTTGTCTCTGGAATGCCGTCTCATTGTAGTGAATTTGTTTCTAGGCGTTCTCCTGTTGAGATAAATTGTTACAGGTCTGTCGCTATTTTACCTTCATAAAGTGTTCTCAGAATAACGAAGTGGGCTCACCGATATTCTTGGACGTCAGACCCTAAGCCCGGCGGTGCAAGAAATAGCGACCTCTAGGTATAAAACATGGTTACCTGCATACTGTTGAATAGGGCTTGGACACCAGTCCATTGATTGCCATACTCGTGTAACTTGGAAATGATATACTTAGAGTTCGGTTATGTACTCGATAGATATTGTAAGTTGTACTCTTAAACCATGTTCTGGATTTCGGTCCGTCATTCAACCGCTATCGTGAAATACCTGTGTAGTAACTTCCTGTTATACTGCGTGTTTTAAGTCCCTCTAAGTTATCTATTGACCGAAAGAGCTCCGAAGCACTAATATATCGATTTCGAATACTTGTCCAGCTGCCCATCGTCGTGCTCTCGTTACACTTAGTTTCTCAGTAATACTCATAAACCCGGCAGGTAGAAGGCAAAGCAAGAACCTGAGAAAAGAATAAAGATATAGGTAGCCAGTTCTAATGGATGAAGAACCGTGTGTACTTCTATAATTAAGAAGACCAGACTGTTGTCTATATAGGACATGGCACCTAATGGCCGGGAGCGATCGCTTAATCTTTCGGGCAAGTACTGATTGATAAAGAATTATCAGATCGGCAAAGCCGCAGGAATGGGATCTGCGACACCGTTTGTCATGTGAGTTCTGTACCTGTGTGTCGGTAGCAGATTCGACAGGGATAATGAAGATCATGCATGAAGCATCTTTCAGGGCATCAACATGTCACTACTGAGAGTCCAACAAGAGCTCTATCGTTCAAAACTCATGTTTTAGATGACTGCTTTGTAGTATAGAGTTCAGTAGTAAGCTGTGAATATCTCGTGGGTGATTTGAAGCTGGTCACTTGCATTATTCCTGTTCATATGTCACAAGATTCAAGTTTGTGTTAATGCTATGGATGTAAAACACCACCGCCTTGAGCTATGCCCGATAGATCAAGCCCTACAGAAATTAAGAATATGGACTTTAAGAGAGCACACAGTGGTCTTGTATCTTGTCTCATATCCTTCACTGCCCAGCTTCTGCATGCCTAATGGAGAGTGGTAGGAGCCAAATAATCCGATAAGTTCTACCCTGAACTAATCATACAACCCTCGGACACCTTGTTCCAAAATGCCCCCGATAATTGACGTTCCGTCAGACCATAATTTCTCCGTTAGGACACAGCCGATGCATGTTGCAAGGGCTTTCTGCCAAGTCCTAGTATAGTGGCTCGAGTGGGAATACTTAGCGTTGTTGAGCGGTTTATCAGATCCTGCTAATGAGCGGTCAGAATTGGCAATACTACGTAAATTTTGATCAAGACCCTGAAGTCCGAAGATCGGATGACGAGGGGGGCGTGTAGGCAGAAAAAAGAAAATTTGGTGTGCAGGGGTTCGAGTTATCAGATCCGCTCAGGTCCACTTGATAATCTTGACCCTGATCAGTGTTGGTTTGCGCCAGACCAGTCGTAGCAGGACATCTGCCAGCCATACGATTTGACTAAATGGTTCCGGTATTACGTTGTGGAAGGCGTTTCGAGACTGCGACTAGCCTGACCTCTACTCTCTCGACGCGCAAGAGCCGAGCGGACCTGAATTTGCCGGAACTCACGGGTACGATAAGTTACGGGACCAGTTCAGAATGGAGCACTTTACCTTGCTCACTAGCTCTGTGATGTCGAGCTTGTTCCGAAGTGGAGGGCCGACATGGATGCATTCTCCCACATATGCAGCTCGCTATCCTACTGCGAATAGCTTCTCGGCATAGTAGAATTCTTCTCCTTCTCTTCTCCCACGTCTTTACTGATCCTGAATTTGTTATACTCCAGCTGCGGTAATAATGTCGACACCATCTGGAACATTCTCTAACCTCAAAGCTGGCGAGACTATCGTCAAGCTTCCTCATCCGTACCAGACTGAGTACACCATCGAGGCAGCCTCAACACCACTTGGTGTGAATACACCTGTCTACAGGCTTGTCCCGAACAATTCTACGTCCACCAAGAGTCTACCTTTCGACCTTCACCACCCCGATCTTATTTTCTCTGATCCAATTGATCTCAAGTCGAGCGAGCTCCCACCTCAATCCAATAACAGCCCTTGGGCCCGGGCTCGCCGTTCACCATGCGTCACCGTTTACTGGAATGGAGCTGAAGCGCCAACGTTGGCACAGATCTGGCTGCTTACATATTCTCTCTTCACGGTGAGAACGAACGTGGAGTCATATCGACTAGAGCTCCGAGGCGCCAATGCTACCGTTCTAGGCCATCAGCTTATGGCAGTTTTGCTTGCGATTGACCACCCTCTCAAAGGCCGAGAAAGGCGTCAAGCCTCGACAAGCACTGATGAAAGTCTTGTTCTTCTGTTGCGAAGCACCTTCTGGCAGGGCGCTGGATCGCCTTTCGGACCCCGACCTGTCTGGTGCCCAGCCGAATCGCCCGCATCTCTGCCAGCTTCGAGCCCCCTCGGATCATACCCTTTGACTCCTCTCCATAATACAACGACCATCACACTGGCTGGAGACCCTGATGATTCTGAGCGAGTTCAGCAGTCGTGGCATCCAGTCAGGCCTGCCAAGCCCGCACCTGGCGCAACGGTGTATAGTCGATGGATCCCTCACCTCAACGAAACATTCTCCATGGTTTCTGTCGACTTGAATGATGCTGAGCATGTGCGCTTATTTCATGAATGGCAAAACGACCCTCGCGTTTCTCAAGGCTGGAATATTACCGGTACTCTGGAACAACACCAAGAGTATTTGCGCAAGGTGCACGATGATCCTCACGTGGTTGCTCTCCTTGCCAAGTGGGACGATACTAACTTTGCATACTTTGAGGTCTACTGGGCCAAGGTTTGTTCACTCCTATCCTCTACTTCTGGACAGGTTTCTGATTCTTTCTGTGACTAGGAGGACCGCCTTGGTGGGTATTTCAACGCCGGTGATTTCGACCGCGGTCGTCATTCACTTGTAGGTGATGTTCGTTTCCGAGGACCACACCGAGTGTCTGCATGGTGGAGTAGTTTGATGCACTATTTATACCTTGACGACCCTCGCACGATGTTCGTGGTGGGTGAAACCCAGGAAACAAACACCACCATTGTTATGTATGATTTCGTTCATGGCTCTGGGCTGGATAAGCTGGTTGATCTACCACATCAGCGAAGTGCTTTTGTTCGCTCTTCGCGTGAACGCTTCTTCCAGCTGTGTCCACTTACAGACAATGAGAAGGTTGTCGCCGGTACGAAGCTTGGGCTTGTACCTAAGCTATAAAAAAACGCTGATTCGGGTCATTGTGGATTAGTATTGTATATAGATAGTCGAAAATATAGTCGCGGAGTGATTTGGAAAGTTAATACACTGAAATACATAACATCTATCAATCGCACATAAAGTTGAGGGTCGTGTTGGGCAGGCAGGCATGTTCGTACCTGCCTAGTGTGTCACGGTCACCTTCCCTCAAAAAACAATAAAACCAAAGCGGTAGTCACTTGATTCCAACATCACAAATTCCTCTTTCTCGTTGGGATCTATCGCCTTTTTATCTATAAAAACCTTGCTTGTATATTAAACCCCATCATAGTTTTAGAACGCTTTTCGCCATCCGAATTAACGCTTCGACCCAATTCAAATCAGCCTTATTCATTTTACAGCTTCGATGCCTTTTCCTGCTTTCGTAGGAGGTCATCACCCAGCTTTGCCATCTCGAATTTGCGCACTTTGCCACTTCCCGTCAGGGGGACTGTCGCAGGTACATTATCATCTCCCAACCAGAAAACGTGAGCTGGCGACTTGTGTCCACCAAGTCTCTTGCGGCACCAGTCCTTGAGCTCCTCATATGTTGGCTTCTGATGACCGTCGGCCAGCTCAACAAAAGCACCTACAACTTCGCCATAATGCTTGTTCTTGAGACCGACCACAATGGCGCGAGTAACGGCAGGATGGTCCATCAAACGTTCTTCGATTTCGAGTGGATAGATGTTCTCTCCACCTATTGGCACCGGTTAGTTGGTCATTCCTCTTTCCCAATATTCTAAACTCACCTCTAATGATAATGTCTTTGAAGCGACCGGTGATTGAACAATAGCCATTCGCATCAAACACAGCTTCATCACCGGTATGAAGCCAAAGAATGCCCGAGCTATCCCGGACCATGGTTTCGTTGGTCTTCTCCGAGTTGTTCCAGTATCCGGCCTGAAGCTGGTAACCACCAATACAAAGCTCTCCACGCTCTCCGATGGGAACAATGTTTCCATCACGATCAACGATCTTGGCTTTGGCATGAGGCATCAGTGTACCGACAGTTGTCAGCCGAGTATCGATGGAATCGTCGGTAAATGCGTTAAAGCAAGTGGGTGATGCCTCAGTGAGACCGTAGCTGCTGGTAAACTCAGTCATTCCGAATCGGTTGACAAGAAGCTCCATCAAATATCGCGGCACTGGGGCGCCAGCAATGATTCCAGTGCGCAGATTATCGCAATTGAAGTTGTCGGGCCATTTGGCTTGGAAGAGCGAGTCGAACATGGCGGGAACTCCATGAACAGCAGTGCATTGCTCATCGGAAATTGCTTGAAGCGTTGCCTGGATATCAAAAACCTCGGCTGGGTAAACGATCTTGCCGCCGTGAGTGATGACAGCAAGAAGACCAAGCACCAAGCCAAAGCAGTGGAACAGAGGTGGAGGGCAACACAGTACATCAACAGGTCCAAGACGCATACGATCGCCAATAAACCGAGAATTATTGACCAAATTACTACGAACTAGTCAGCAAACGTCCCTGACTCTTGAGAATGTTTACTTACTGATGTGTGAGCATAGCAGCCTTGGGGAGTCCGGTCGTCCCACTTGTAAATTGAAGATTGACCACTTGATGAGGGAGCACCTTTGTCATGGCTTGATACAGTCTTTGGTGGTTTCGTCGACGCCCAGCATTTACCAAACCTTCATAGGTCTCATACTTGCCGGTCTCGTCTCCCCGGAGCATCACAACCCTGGGGGCTGTCTTTTTGTTTTCGAGCTGCTGTAGCAGTTGTGTCTGATCGAGTCGTCCGATTCGTGGTGTTGTGAACAGAACTTTACTATCAGAAAACTTCAGGCCATACATAGCCTCAGTTGGGGTATATGTGTTGTTGAGAATGACAAGAATGGCACCAATCTTGGCCACGGCGAAGAAGACAGCAGCATATTGTTCACAGTTTCCAGCCATGATTGCGACGCGGTCACCGACACCAATCCCCATATCTAGCAGAGATTGCGCCAAAGAAGAGCTCTGCTGGCTCAGCTCGTTATACGTCCAGCGAGCACCGGTCCATGGGATGACAAGACACTCCTGGTTGCCATGCTGGTATGTTTGCAGCTCAAGAAGCTCGCCCAATGTAAAGTCAACAAGCGGAGGATCTACGGGACCTTCGAGCACCGAGAGCTTTTGTTGTTGCCGAGATGGCGAGGAGGATACGTTTGCGATTTCGGTCGCCATGCTGGGAGCTGGATAAGTTAGGATCACTTCTGGTCGAGACATTTGGAAGGAAACACCACTACAAAAGGTTGCGAGAAATCATACTTAAGAGGAACCGCAGTGGGTAACGATCAAGGGTCCTCCCTTGCAACCATATACGTGCAAGCTGAACGGAGGCTATCAACGCTTGCCCATCCGTATCAACCCGCCATGATAGCTTGCCCCACTGTCAGTGCCGTACTCCGTCCAGGCCCATGTTTTAGGATGGAATCGAAGCCAATTGTGGAATCAAGTGCGTAAATCAAGAGCCGGATGACGCCGGAACTTGCTAGAGCCCAGCCGTTGCGGCAATTATCGTGGTCCTTAGGTATTCAAGGGGAAGACGCCGTTTGACGCCAAGTATCGCCATCGGCGTCATCTTGCTCTTACATCTTGACGGAGGTGTCTTGGTATGGGCAGTTGATCGACACTGAATGTTTAGTCCGATTGGTATCAATTCTAACATCGTCCAGTAAAGTTTCCAAGAGCACAGCTCTGTCTGAGACCAGACCCTAGGGTTTAGTTCCAGTGTGACGGAACTCCTGTCGATGCTACGCCATCCATGTGCATTACTTCATCGCGTTGATGTTACGGTGCCATCTCATCGCACTAGCTTTTCATTCGATCCATTACGCCAGGCCAAGTCGAACCAAGATTTATCTAGTGGCTTTTTGGTTCGGAGTATCTAATCTGATCATCAGATAAGATGAGTTGCCCACCAAATCCAGAACCAGGGCCGAGGTGTTTCTACACCCACGCCCATAACCGAGATCGGCCCACGCAGGAAAAATTTTATCTGATCAGTTGCAGTTCCGCCTATGCGTATGGGTACAGGCATCGGACGCAACCCCAATGGGGGAAACAAATTACGCCCACAACCGGAAGCTAAGGCTTTTGAAGACCGTTGGATTGTTAAGGTACGATTCTCGACTGTTAGTCTGTCCAGGTGGTATTCGTAGTAACAAATCGGCAGGCTTGATTTTGGCGAAAGCCACGCTGTGTAGTGAAATGACCATCATGGGATCCGTTCTTTTATACAGAGCCTCTAATTCTGACAACAATCCTCTTCTACTGACATCGAGGGAATCGCCATTATTTGTACCACGTTCGGTCTTCAGTTCACAGATTTAATCTGCCAATGCGTATCGTCAGATTCTTTACCGTGAAACTCAAGTCCGTGCTGGAATACTGTTGAAGTTTAATCGTCAAGTTCGTTCATTTCCTCTCGCGGCTGACACCCTTGAAGCCACCACTAGAATTTGGCCATAGAACACCGTACCCATGAAGAAGTGTTTTCTTTGTGAGATGCCAGTGGTTATCTTCTCCGGGCTAGCCATCATCATTATTTCAAGCACAGTACGCTTGTGCTTTGGAGCCCAATGACTACTCTACACTTTACGCGGGACGCGGATCTGCAAATGAAGACACAATATCTATTGCTCCTCTTTCCAGAGCCACCAGAAAGAGTGAGGGTTCATGCGACTAGCACGTATTACGAAGCTTTGGAAGAGGGTAAAGTCGAATAGAGAACATGGCGTAGCTGAAGAGTGTCGCTAAGGTTTAGCAGCCTAGCATAATCCCTGTCGGTCATGGAAAGCGGAAGGAAGTCATGAGATAAGTAGTATAAGCCCTATGTTCTTTGTCATGACTTCTCTCCCGTTGATGGGGTTTAAACTCTTGTCAAGTCATGATCCCCTATTCTGAGGACTGCGCTGCACATAACCGGTGAGCATATATGAGCTCATCATGACTCCCATACGAAGTGTATGTGATTACAGAATGGTTGATATGTGTCGGAAGGCTATATGGACTTATTACTCGACATCAACTAGGGTAATATGAGCCGCAATCTTTCTCAGTCGCCGTTTCTCGGCGGCTGTTGCTGGAGCGATTCTCTGTTTTGTCCTTGTCTGGATGGTGATTCTATGCGTGCCCAACTACTCCAACTTTGTGCTCCTCACACAACAAGACGATATTCACCGGTGAAGCTTCACAACATTAACTGTATCATAGTAGACCATACTTTGATCTAATCATTCACAAGATGGCCTGGTCGGCTACGTATGAAAGCCCGAATCTCCCTCGCCGCCAACTCGGGATACATGATACATGATTCAAGTTCCCTCACGGGGTGCTATTTCTTATCCGCCGCTCATATCATTTGGGGGTGCCAATCAGCTATCTACCATGCAGAAGTTGCGAATAATTTACCTCATGACTGCAGTCTCATTCGTCATGGGTCTAAAAGATAAGGGCTGCAGGGTTCATAGCCATCATGGCTCGACCTATGAGGATCAAACTTATCCATGACAGCTACAGTTCTATCACTGCGAATAACCGCAATACATTTATTTATCTTTTCCAACATTGCAACTTGTGTAAGACCATCGCTTCGAATTGTTCCAGCGAGAGTATAACCATTGCTTGCGACCTGGAAGTTTGAAACACATCAGCCAACGCTTCATGGATATCGGGATTTGACAATCATATCGAGAACACCCATACAAGCAAGGTACGATGGGCATGTTGGTACCATTGGGCAAGGATATCATTTTGATTTAGATCAGCATTGCCTTGGGTAGACGTGAAATGTCCAAGGCTCACGGAATACTACAGATATGTAGTGTCTTATCCGACTCGACAGAAGTTGATACCGCGTTATTCTGACAACTGTTGGTAGGCGTGTAGCGTGACCCTCAACGAAGACATGGGATACTAGAGTGTGCAGCCGTTATGCTTGATCCCCGAGAAAGCTGGCTATACGTTGCTTACAGTTCAAGTGACTGGATTCCAAGGCCGAGGACGAGCGACATATAGCATTGCATTTTTATTGAGCCTTAGTAAGTATGCCAGAGGCTCGAACGACTAGAGTTTGAACAACATGCATCAACTCACCGGTAAGTTGGATGTCTGTCCATTCCAGTATATCGTTATTTGTCGAAGATATGGGATACGCTAATGACCAACAATGCCAGGTACCTTCTGTAAAGTTGGACTGGGAATTTCGATGGCTCGGTGCCTTAGAACCAACCTTGTTCGCATTATACTCCGACTCAGCGTTGTTCCTCTACTCATGGTGGGCATCTTCCGAAGTTACCGAATCCCGAGCAGCTGTCACTAAGTACTTAACAAGTGATAACGTAGTACTCATTCTCTACAAGCTAACCTCAGGCCTATATACTAGTTGCAGTGGTGGTCTTGATACTTGGATCCAAGACTACCGTCGATTCAGCTGCAGGTTCACTCCGTTTCCAAAAATGAGTACCAATTGCGTGTTCCTTTGAGCCCAACTAAGTTTTGTATCGTGTAAGATATCAACTAAGTCTTAGAGTCGTGCTGAACTGCTTGGATACCTTGAAAGATTTTTGCTTGCCTATAGGATTTGAAGTTGCTGTGGCTATCAAATCTCGATCTACAGAAAGGGTTCAGTTTACTGGTGTATATTCCTTTGTCATGTAAGACTATCTTGAGCTATTCTTGTAAATCAAGCTTTGAGGTCTGACTCTTGAAGGACGAGTGTCTAACCGGAACGAGGACCAGCATATGTAGTGACGAGCCATGGCTGCATGATGCCGGCCGGACCGGACATAAGCTTAGATACCCCAGGGCTCACTTCTGACCTTTTAGCTTGAACTGATGACCAGGAACGAAAATTCAAAAGATTATAAGAGTGCCTCTTCCGGACAAGCTAGGACAACAAATACATTGAGTTTCTAATGATAACCCAGGATACAAAGTTTGAATTGTAGAGCAACCCTATCATCTACAATGGGGAACCCTTTGTCTGTTTGACATAAGCATGAACCCGGCGATCAAGTTTCAGGGTAAACTAGCATTCTGATAAGTTATTGTTTTGTCATAGCTTCCAGGACCTTGATGAGATACCGACTGCTGATTTAACTATAAGTACACTATCATCCTTCTTTTACACCTAACGATTCAAAGCTGTTCAAGGGGCTTTTGTCAAATAGGGGGCAGACAGTCGGCCAAGCAGATGTTCTACATCTTTGATTTTCCTTCGTCTCAACTGCGGCCGCAAAAGTCAGTAACACCGTGGATTCAGTTTAACTGCTGCGATACATAATTCCAAATTGTCAAAATAGTCTAAAGAAGCCTGAGTAAGACACTAGTTAGGGGACGAGCTTCAGTCTTTGTTCAGGATAGAATCCTGGATGGAACGGAGTTTGAGATCTATTCGGGTATGATTGATATGACTACATAGCGACGGTATCGAATAAGAAACTAATCAACTGTTCACAGATGAATGATCGGCAGGCTCGGTACCTGGCATGACGCGTACGGAACGAGCCGTTGATTTAGATCTCACGAATCCTGCCTCGACCATCTACCAAGTCTAGTGTGATGACGTTGAAACTTTGTTGAGTCGGCTTTAGTTGCCGCACAATGGAACTCAATGCTTTTCAAATGTATACAGTACTGTACATCTATGCAATGGCGTCAGCGCCAAGGTGCCAAGGTGTAGAGTCGATTACATCATGAAATCACCAACATCGTGTCAGTCTTGACAAGGAGGTTTATGTTGATACGCATCAAAATTGATAATACTCAAGTGAGAAATACATGGTTGTAAGTTATTAGCACTGTTGGAAACAGGCAGGTATCAATGTGCTTGCCCACAGCCCATACAAAAAGAACTCCTATATGGAGGAAACCCCATTCCAAAAACACCATACACCAACATGACCAAGTCATGAAGGCATGAGTACGGGAAGCAGACTAGACCCAAAAAAACATAAACATATATCCTTCCATACATGGTATACCGAGCGAAAAGCGAGAGCCCATATATAAGCGCCATGCGTCAATCGTAATGATGTTCCTCCCAATTTTGTTCATGATCATGAATTCGTGACGGTATAACTTTACTTGGGCGTGTCTGCCGTCTCTCCGATGCCAAGAGCCCGGACCAGACTACGTCGAATGCCTTTTCCATTTGTCGCATCGTCCTTATCACGGCCCAACAGTCCAAAGCTCATGCGTCGAACTGTACTGCCCGTGTTGTCTGATTGGTTTGTAGCCTTCTTGGCCTTTTTCTTCTTAGCAGCAGGGGCCGGTGTAGGCATGGTCGGTCGAGGGGGCCATTCGCCGTCCCGCTTCCAGCCAGTAACGCAAGCTCGAAGCATGTCTGAAAGATTGATGGGGCATGAGGGTTGAAGACTATGGATAATGACCTTGTCGTAGAGGCTGAGGTACACAGAAGGTGTGATGGATGCACGAAGAGGGTTGTTGGGTGGTAGGAGAGGTGGCGCAAGAGGAAGGAGAACCTCGACAGGATAGTTTCGACTGTCGGGGGGTGTTGACGGCGTTGTATCCTTGGAACGAGCGTTGCGAAGTTCGTCGCTTCTTGCTAGTGATGAATTGTCGGAAGCATCGCTGACTTGTGGTGGTAGCGCAGACGCAATCGTGGAGCTGGGAGGAGATGTGGACATGGAGCGGCGGAAAAAGAAACGACGGGGAGATAAAGGTGACACAGCAGGGGGTGTCACAGGCTTTGCTCGGATACGAACAGTTCGTGCACCGGTCCATGCATTTCGCCGGGCCTCGAAACAAGCAAGGCCCTCGTTCCATTCCATTTCCTGGCGGACTGCTCTACGTCGCTTCGCGCGCTTGGCCTGAACTGCAGCTTGGACAGTTGGGCCCACGTTGTTGGGGTTGTCGAAGCGGAAGGGTGACCGCGAGGGGCCGGACTCATCATCATCGTCGGAAAGATCCGACGTCCACTCCAGACGTGTGCGAAAGCGAACGGGGTCCTCAGAAACAGTGCTATAGATGGATTCGGCATCGCTATTGTCCTCGTCGTCAGACGACTCAGGGTCATCAACTTGGTAGCCATCATCTTCATGTGTCTCATCTTGAACCGCCTTCACTGGCTCAGTGACATCGAGACTTGTTACAGTCTCAAAAGCGTCAGGTGACTCGGGAGCCGTGTCAACGACCGCTACGTCACCCTCAGCCAGCGGAGGGTCAACAACGCGAGACGGCCATGAGAAGTCCCAATCGTTCTTGATCTTGGCGTCGAGGTATCGTCTCACAGCTTCCTTCTGTTTCGCCTTGTCCTTGCTGAGGAGGTCGGCGTGTTCATCGTTGTACCAATCCGGGGTGTTGTCGGGCAGTGGGGTCGGCAATTGAACTGGATGATGGCGAAGCTTAGCGATAGGGGACCGCGGGCTCTTGTAGATGTCGGAGAATATCATGGCGGAGGAAGGTCGTGCCTGGGCTTCGGAGGCCCGAGAGGCAGACTTAGCAACGTTTGTTGGTGACTGCGCGGAAGAGCCCAATGGCAACGAAATGCACTCGGAAGTTGGACTTGTAGTGGTTGTAGCGGCAGCGGCAACCGTCGAGCGAGAATGCGGGGAAACGGATGCGACTTGGAGCAGAGGGTGGACTGTTGTTGGGGAGGATGATGTGATATCGCGAGATGGTGATTTCTGAGTATCTTGTTCTTGATTACTTGTCTTTGCAACTAGAAGATATTAATAGCGGTTCCTTTTTTGATCGACAGTGCAGAGCTTGGAAAGACAAAGTTTAAGAATCATGGAAAGAAGGACAACGGCCAACAAAAAAGGTGTGTGTGGTACAGTACGAGGGGCGCCAGAAACAAAAGGAAAAGGGTAAGGGTATGGACCAAGGTATGGTGGTTTATATGGAGGCGGTGGTGGTATCGTTTGAGCGGAGGTGGCGTTGCGTTGCGTTTGGGAGATCAGGTTAAGGTAAAGCGCTATTGACAAGGGCTCCAGCTTGTTCGCTCCATCGCATGGGCCCTGCCTGTCCTGACCTGTGCGCTTTTCTGGGGGAACTTGAACTAGGTACTTAGACTAAAGCGAGAGGCGCTTCGGCATCTTGCTGTCTCGTCCGTTATAGTACAGTACAGTCCTCTGCGACTCCTTGTCCGCCAATTGATTGATACATCAACATTGAACACTTATACAGTGTACAGTACAGGAGGCATGCAACGCGGGGAATGGGGAAATGAAGAAGAGCCTAGAGCGCAGCCAAGACTGGGAGAGGTTTGACAAGCAGTTGTAACAGGAGAATTGCAAGGGCTCAGCTCACCTGGGCATGATCGGCAGCGGATCCCCAGAAACTGACTAGAGCCGCAGTGGGTTCGTTCGTCCAAGATGAGATGCGAGACGAGACACAGAAAGGAATTGGGGATAAGATTGGGTTAAGACAGAACAGAAGGGAGATGGAGGGGAGACAATCAAGGCTTGTTTGTTGTCTTGTTACTTTCAAGTCGTACGTAGAGAAAGATGTATCTGCATCAGTACGTACATACGTACGACACAATAGAACATCCTAGATTTTCTTGGTAGGGACTAGGTTGTTTGATGCATCCAAGCTTGGATACTTGAGAGATCCAAGTCCCTGCGTTTTCCAGAGTTTGGGTAATTCAATCTGGCGGTGATCGATTCTGTACAGCCATGACCCTGCATAGCAGACAGGATCAAGATGGTTTGGGTACGAATTGGGCTTGTGTATGAACATTGGCCGGCAAACGATAAACGAATCAAAACAATAGACGATATAGTACTGAAGATACAAGGAGATCAAGAAACTCACCACCATCGACAGGCGTCTGAGGACGGTCGGAGCCGACGACGGGTAAAGGATCGCCAACGCCAACACCAGGCGATTTCGGCGGAGGAGGAGGCGACATTAGAGGCAGGGGTCCAAGTCCAGAACTGCAATGATTGACAGAGGGTGTTTTTTTTTTGGAGGGGGCTTCAAGGTAAAGTTTTTTTGGTACTGATTCTGGACCTTTCTTGGACGAGTCTAGGTCTAGTACTGCCTGTAGTGTATTCGTATATTCGTGTAGGTAGGGAGCCAAAGAAATACCGCAATCAGAAGACACAGAGATGTACTGTGCTGTACAAGGAAAGGGGGGTAGGGAATATGCTCTGATATTTCCGAGGATCCTTTTCTGTTTGAGTCAGCGCGGAATGTGGGAAGAATGAGGTGTAGGAGGTGGTTGGTGTTGTTGTGCGACAAATTTTGCCTGCCTTAAGGTTACAGTCTGCCCGGTGGTGTACCTGATGGGCCCATAATTAATCACCCTAGACTTCCCCGATGCTCGCCTACAACTGCGGGTAGTCCTCCACTGAAGGAGGGCAAGCATCCACTGGACTGTCAAGAATGTGTAGGTTGGTTAGGTTGTGTTGTGCAACAGAACTGAAAAGAGACGATGGGTAAGAAATCTTCAACAGCTCGGACTCTGGTCCTTGAATTGGGTCGCAAGTACCCTCTTTAGGTCACTGCGCTGACCCTGGGATCCTGGCCCAGACGCAAAGACGGTTACTTGCATCAGTGAGTAAGCAGAGACAGCATCCATTACATAGCAGATCCTGGCAATTTTCGTATTGTTGTTCAGAGTCTCGATTCAAATCAGAGCATGTGAATACTATACTGGGTGGAAGAAACAGTATGTTCTCAAACTTGGGGTGCTAAAAATAAATTATGGTGTTACTGGTCTGATATGACATGAACTGTCCCAGTTATTCTGACTCCTGGGGTTCTCAACTGCCAGTTTTTTCTGATCCCGTTAGAATATCACACTGTGGCTGTCGTGTGACTGCCATCCGCTCAATAGAAGGCTTCAGGCACAAGCGGGGGAGCGCCACCAGCCATTCTCACATCCACTGGATACCACTTTGACAATCAGAAGCGGTCAATTGAATTGTTTGATTGGGTAGTCAATAGTCAGCCGCCCAGTTTGATGGTGAGAGCCCTTGCGTTGTCGATGCACGTGGACGGATTGTGACTGTCACCTGCACAATGAAATGGAAGACAATGTGAACATGAAGCGATCAATATCCATTATATCCAGTAATTATTGTCATTGGCAGGTAATTTGTGCATGATGATTATCTCCACTTACTGCAGGCATAAATTATACCGTCAGGACTGTGCAGCGGGCACGGGTATGTAGACAACTGTGCCTTGCTGTACCCCAGCTATTGACATCCCTAATTATCGCAAGGGACCCTGAGTAAGTGACGTAGGTGGCCTGGACAAAAACCATCGGCTATTGCGGCTCCATAGGTTCTGACTAACGTACTGCAGTAGGTAAATACCTACCTCTAGGTAAATGCCGGGTGTTCACCAACCGATAATATGATGCCCATCTCAAGAGTACTTTACTTTGGCTTAGATACAGAAACCTGCAAGACTCGCGAAGACAGAGAGGGAGTATCGATGAATCTATCAGCTTTACCTCATTACTTTAAATAGCGGCATTTATCCAACAGTGCTTGGAAGAACAAAAACATTACGGCCTGGATCTCTCAAACAGAGAACATGCAATCAAACTTGATTGCATCGAAAGACATCAATAGATTATGACACTCCTTGCTAATCGACATCCAGCCCAGCCCAAGAATATAGAGGGGAGTACAGAGGTTTTCAAATCATCTTGTTCAGAGTACTGCACTAGTAGACTCGTGTGTGTGCAAAACATGGACGCTCAGGCTATAGCCCAAGATATTGACACTGACGTCTTCCTCACGACTTTGGACAGCTTCAGGTTGCAGCTTCGAATCTTGCTTAGGTAGGGTGAGGGTTTCTCTGAAATGCAATGACCAGACATAGTCCACATAAACTACCATGTCAGTGTGCGTGACCCAACTTGAAGTAAGGGACATCACGTTGCAAAGGGTAAGTTATAAGTGTATGATCTCCTCTTTATTGAATCCTCTACTCTTCCTTCTCTAAACCAACATTCAAGAGCTAGGAGCAAATGATTTGATTCTCTCGGGACCTTCCCCAGTGGTCCTCCGCGTCAACTTCCACTCAATCATTATCTTCTTTCTCAACTTCGACTTCTTCCTCCGTTAACATCACTTCTCTTAACCCGTTAGCGGTGATTCACTGCTCAGCTGCAGGATTATGGCGCACCTCGCACTGCGGAAGGACGAGTTTGGGCGCTGGGGCGCTGGTGCGAGGCTTCTTGTTTGGCGCCGTAACAGTGCCCTCGTTCATCTTGCGCTTGTTTGTGCCTTTGGTAGCGACAGCAGCAGTATCGTCAAGTTTCTTCTCCTCGGTATCCTTCTCGATGTTTGCGTTGCCACTAACAGGTGACTGCTAATCATCCGGTGGAACATACTCATCAAAGACCGTGTTGAAGGGGTCTCGGGGCTTGAACTCGGGGTTTGATGGTGGGTTATAGGGGCCAGTAAGAGGCGGAGGAGACAAGCGGATAGGAGAGTAGGGCATGTCGTCGAGCCCCATTGAGGGTGCATTGGGTATTTCGACCGTCATTACTGAAATGTCGTTGTGTCCAGGTGTATTTATGTATTCAGCATCAGGATCGGAAACACTGGGGAACTCAGCCTGAAGACAAGCGATCGAGGAAGATAAGTCGAGGTCCAGAGATGGTGAAATACTCTTGGCACCAGTGGGGGGGTCGTTGAAGATAGGAGTTGGCGTCGTCTGAAGAAACCAAGAAAGGTCCTTGTCGGGGGGTTCGTAGATGCTGTTATGAACGTTCTCAAAGTGTGATTCAGGCTCGGTAGAAGTAGGTTTGGTAGTGGGAGACTCATGGGCAGGGGGAACTCCCCACTCAATAGGTTGGTCCATGAAACTTTCATTGTACTGTTGTACGGGCGCAAGCAACGAGAGCAGGTCCTCCAGGGATGCCTCAGATACCTCGGAATCAGCATTGAGTGGCTGCTCCGCGTTAGTTTGGAGGGGATCAGAGGCAGAAGCAATCTCGGTAGGCTGGATCACGGGCATGACAATAGGCTGAAGAGCAGGGCTTTGTTGACCAAGGAAGACACCAGCCTGGTTATTGTACTCATCACTCGATGGAGCATCTTGAGGGAAGCTTTGCTGAATATTGAACTTGTCGACAGGAACTGATTGAGCAACACTTTCAGCTCCAGATGTTGTCTGGTGAGAACCTACAAAGTCAAAAGAAGCAGTGTGAGCAACGGTGGCCTCGGCAGTGGATATGGGCTGACACTCGATATCGGTGATGTTGTCGAGGCTGAGCTGGCTAGCGACTGCGTTGTCGTTCTTGTCGTGACAAGCAGCGATGGGAGAAATCGAGAGGGCAGCAGAAGGAGACAGAGAAGCACTGAGAGTAGAAACAGTGGTTATGACCTTGTTTCGCTTGTTGACAGTGATCTTCTCTGTTGATTCCGACGTGAGCTTCCGAACTCCTTTGTTCTGGCGACCTTTCTTGGCCCTAGGTGTTGGTGTAGGCGTAAGTAAAGGCTTGGACTTAGACTTAGCAGCCTTGGTCTTACTGTTTCCATCGTTACCGGCTGCATTAGTCGCTTGCTTCTGCTGCTTTTCTCGTCTGAAGCTTGCCACCAGCTCGTTAATCGTGTCCATTGATATCTCGGTAGGTGGCGCCACAAAGTAGACTAATATGATCAGAATTAGTGGAAGATAAAGGGCGGACGAAAATACTTACCATTATACATGTCAGCTTCTGGGGTGATAGGCTCCCCGTTGGAATCTCGCTGAAGGCGAGGATCATCCCTTTCATAGCGAATGAGGCGACGTTGTGAAGGCGGAATGGGGGCATTTCGAGCTTCTGCATCACGAATTGTTTTCTCCTTGTCAGACAATGGGTACTTGTCAGCCTTCTCCTTGGTGTTGGCAGGAGGCTGAACAGAAGGAGGAGTAGGGGGTGTAATAGCGTGGTGCCGGGACGTCAGTTGGGAGGAGATCAGTTCGATGGAAGGAGTTCGAGACTGAACGATTTTGGTTGGCGAAGTAGGCTGCTGGACTTCAAGGCTGGGAGAACTGATGGGAAGCTGCTGAGGCTGGCCAAGGTAATCGGCGATGGGAATGTCAGGCTTGGGTTTGGCTGTCATGTCCACATGCTTGACTCCCTGTGGAATTGTCTTGCCGTAGGCCACACGACACATGGCACTCTGGACCCTGGACATGGGAGATCCAGTCTTGAACTCGTTAGACTTTGACAGGACAGTGTTGTCGCTGGGTTTGTAGCGACGCTTGGGAGCGTTTTGTCCAGGTTGGGTGGCACGACCACGCTTGGGAGACTGCTTTCGAATTGGCTTTTTCATAGAGCACTGTTTTTGAGGGCTCTGTTGCATGGTGAGGCGGGATGCTGGAGATACTTGAGTCGCCTGGGGTGTCTGATGCATCCCATCGTTTCTAGTGATTGGAGTATGCTGAAATCCTTGAGCATGTTGCAGAGTAGTGAGGGGGCCACAGACAAGCCCCTGACCTTGAAACTGCGTGACGGAAGGATAAGCCATTTGCTGAGGCTCAGCAAGATTGCCCTGGGAAGGGGTGAAAGGGGTGGCAGTTGGGCGAAGAGTAGAAGACATATGCGGGTGATAGCCTTGAACTTGCTGAGCGTTATTCTGGAAAGGGTGCTGGACACTAGTCATGCAAGATGGTTGCATGTTCTGCATACTATTCGCTCCGTACATGCCAGAAGCAGCAAGAAGAGCTTGGCTGTTGGCAATAGACTGAGGTTGATTCTGGCCATATCCCACCATTGAGCCAGGAGGGTAACCCATCATAGGGTTATTCGCATACTGGTTTTGAACGTAGTTCATGGAAGGAGACTGCATGCTCATAGAGCTGGTTTGCATACCACCCATCATGGGCATGCCGTTGACTCCCATATGGTTGCGGGGATAGGCAAAAGGGTTCTGCATGCCCTGAACTTGGTTGCTGGTCATGAAAGTCTGGATGTTATTCACAGAGGCCTGGTTGAGAAGAAGATTCTCAGGGCTAGCGTTGGCAACCTCTGATGGAGTTGATGGTGAGGACGTTGTGTATGCCTGCTGAGTCGGGCTGAATTGTCGAGAGCTTACAACCACAGGAGTAGAAACAGCAGCATTAGCGTTGTGAGAAGCAGAGAGAGATTCGCTCATCTTCTGCTGCTGACTGTTCATCTGGGACATTTCGCTAGACACAGAAGTGTTCTTCTGGAAGAAAGGACGCATCAGTGAAATGTGGTCTTTTGATAGAGGAGAGGAACTTACCAATCCGGACGAAAACTCGTGCTGGTTGGTGTAATGGGGAAAGTATCCGATCTGGTCCATAAGAGCAGAAGGAGCCTGAAATAGAAGATCAGCACGTTTTTGTCCCGCCTGTCCAGGTCGGATGAGTAACTGACCTGATAGGGAGCTGAGGTGCTCTGCTGGGGAAAAGACAGAGGCAAAGCCTGGGCCGCTCCGGCCAAGTTGGGCTGATATTCCAACATACTCCTGAATAGATGTCTTGGGCTATGTTGAAGCGAGTAGCGGAGAGAGAATATGTAGCTGGAAGCGAGTAGAGATGAATGAATTTGGTGTAGCAAAGAGGGCTGATTTTCGTCTGAGAGTCGCTCGAGACTATAAAGAACTGAAAGCTGTTATATCCTCAGAAGGAGAAGCAGACTTCATGTAGAGTATAGACTTGATCGATAACGAGATGAAAGGATATGTGCGATTGCTGTTCGTATTGGTATTGACCGGTATCAAACGGTTGAGTATAATGCGAAGCAAAGTCTGATGATGATGAGGGGAGAAGAGAAAAAAGAAAAAGCAGAAAGATCAAAGACAGAGAACAATCTCGCCAATATGCATGCACTTTACCTACTGAGCAGAAGCTTTTTCCCATGCCACCTCTCTGCCAACGCTCTGGCACTGTAAACGGCTGCAGAGAGCTGGCAGAGAAAGGAGTGTTTGACTGGGGACCTGCCGACTGTCAAACAGCTGCAAGGCAGATTCTACCCAGCCACCTGCCTTTGGAGATAAGTACTTGTGATGTACTCATTTTTAGTGAGGTTCGCGACATCATGACGAGCTGCTGGAGGAGGTATCTTGAGGTTGAAGGTCTTGATGATACTCAAGGTTGGACTAAAGGGGTTTTATACTACTAGATATAACTACGTGTCCAATCACAATGACCATGTCATCACGTTTAGGGTCCTGATTGTATGTAATTCATGTCCTGCTTGTCTGAGAAGAATACAGTATCCAAGTATTGTCCCCCTATGGTGTTGAGTGACTGTCACTGCGGGCGGGCATTGTTTGGTGTGGGGCCAATGGGGGTTTTCAGCTCAGTGCATGCAGTCAAATGAATTCAGTTCCGGGCAATTAACCATAGGACGCTTCCATGGGCTTTTCAGGAATCAACAATCATCATGGAGGTCTTGGAATTTAACCCCAGATACAGATACTCTGGGGATAGCGGCTATCAACTATGTAACTCAAAACTCTCTCACCATGAGAAGAGCATGATTATATGTCACTGGACTGAATCTAGACTAACTCCTGTGTTTTCATTCCCAATTCTATTCTGTAGGTATCTGCGGTAGCAGTGGCAGCGCAGTCGTCAAAGGGGTGGCTGGTCGATGCGATAACGGCAGCGTTGATGTTAAAGAGCTTGCATATGATTACGTACTACAACGATAAACCTCCAACCTCCCAGGCAACAAGGCATCAAAGGTCGGCCGTGCAATGATAATGAGATGGGTAGCGCTCTCAAGGTACATATGAAGATGCTACCAGTTGATTGACTGATACCATTCCACAGCCACCAGGAAAATCAGCAGATATATACTGCATAGGTCGTGGCAGGTGCCGTGATATCTCTATCCTATTTGTTTCAATAGATACTAATCTTTAGATTAGATAAGAATCTTGAATGTTCTACGACCTGTATATGGCCTTTGGTTTTTAACGTCATCGATATGAGTGTAGAGAATGGTGGTGTCACAAAAGGGGGTTCCAGACCTGGTTCGACATAATGGAAGTCGAGGGATTAGGTGCAGAGAGCTGCACGTTTGTATATAGCTATCGAAAGTGTTGAACCCCTTTATGGCGTGTGATAAATTCTTGCCGTGAATTACTGGGGTTTCTGCAAACAATTGCACAAGTTTCATTATCATCCTAGTGACACATGTGGTGATAAAGATGCCCGCAGTGCGAACTTAATAAGTTGCATTATCTATTACAAGAACAATGAAGAACATAAGGGAAACGAGAATACAGCAAGGTTCGTTTGATTTCTTTTCCTTTTCCAAGACATCAAACAATCATAGATTTGGTCAACAGGGCAAGCCGACCTACCAGCTTAGGATGAGCACCATATCCAGCCTCATTGGAAGCCCACATCGCGGACAGGTGTCCAGTCCTAAATACTCAGGCTACCTCCTGGACCATCTTAGCGGATGGCGGTTTTGGAGGCCCAAAGACTTGACCAGCAGGGCCGTCAAGCATTTCCTCGGTTACTGCCACTCGCACTCCGCTCTTGTTGCTGACCCATCGAACAAAAACAGGATCTGGCCTATTTGCCTCTTCACCTGACGGACCTGCACCTGCAGCGGCTTTGCGGTTAATCTTGGGGGCTTGCTTTTTGAGAAGCTTGTTGATCGTTTCCATCTGCAGAGAAGCGTTAGCGACCACACACATATATCTCTTATATTGCGATTCGATGTTGTACCTTGACTTCCTCATTCCGCTTTTCGCTCAAGTTACGGCGACGGCGGGCCATTTCTTGACGGCGCATAGACAGTTCCTCGGCTGTAAAAACTTTCTTGGCTTGTACCTCTGCAAGCTTGTTAGTATACCCGACGTACAAACCAGTGTTACACGTACCATCTGATAACTTCATATATTGGTGCTCCTTTTCGTCTTCGAAGCGGGCACGCTGACGTTTGGTCATCTTTGTGAGGTCGATAGACTCATCTGGATTGCCATCTTCATCGTCTTCGTCGTCATCTTCACCTCCATCGCCTTCTTCCTCCTCTTCCTCATCTTCGTCCTCGTCGCCTTCCTGGCCAGCAACCTCTATTTCCTCGCCTTCAGCATCCTCATCATCATCATCGGCCATAGTCTCGTCGCCGAAGCCCATAGTCTCGTCACCCATATCACTATCGGCGGGGTCACTAAGCTCGTCGTCATCATCCTCATCATCCTGAATGATCTTTGCGGCTGACGCTCTAGGTGCTGGCTTCGAACGGGCTGGCTTGGAGACGGTAATGGTTGGGGGGGCTAGATCCATTTCAATATCACCCTCGGCGTCCTCTTCGCCTTCAGCGTCAACATCCATGTCATCGTCGTCTTCCTCCTCCACCTCGATCTCTGCTTCCTCCTCCTCTTCTTCGTCCTCGTCGGGACTTGAATCGACAACATAGCTCTTCTTGGCTCCTCGGTTCCGCTTTCCTGACACAATTTGACCGCCTTCAAAGCCACGGTCCCCTCGGGTGGCCTGTCGAAGCTTGCTGGAAGGAACCTTGACAGTCAAACTTAGATGACGATCGCCTCCTGGTGAGGAGGGGTCATCTCTAGAGACAGATACGCCCGAGGCGCGACCAGATCGTCGTGATGACATGCTTCTTTCGCTTCTTTCGCTTCTTTCTGGAGAGTCAGCCAATCTGGCATGGACAGAAATGGTTTCATTCGCCTTGGTGGCTGCTGAACGACGTGGGCGAGAACTCATGATGACAGAATCGCGCTTGCGAAACCTGGGGTTATAGTCGAGATTAAAAAAAGCTTATAAGATTGAAGAGCAAGTGATGAAAAGAATAGAGATTAAGTTGGATGTATGTCGGGTGGGAGTCTCCAGGATCCCAGACTTCTGAACCGGATGCGCAAATGAACAAAGCGAAGCGACGGTGAGTTGTATCACGCAGAAGGGGGAGTAAGTTTGGAGTGTCGGTATTGACAAGGCTGTAATAAGCTTAGGTCGTTAAGGTAAGATGATGGCGGCAAGAGGCAATGAATGGAGGGTGGTCGCAATAAGAAGAGGGTGACGGGTACGCGGAGTTGAAAGGTAGAAGGTGGAAGAGTGAAGAGTGAAAAGTAGGTAGGTAGGCAAAGAAACCAGGGAGGCTGCAGCTTTGAAATGTTGGTGGCGATTGCCGTGTTTAAAGTTGGACGAAGGTCAGGTTGCCCTCCAGCTGTGTTCGTGGCAGGCAGGCAAGCAAGCAATTTTACGACCATCTATTGGTGACCGGGCAGCCTGGAGTTGTGTAGGCAGTATGCAAGGCTGAAGATAGATAGGTAGGTAGGTAAATTACCAATTAATCTGGCCTGTAAATAACCTGCCAAGCCCAAGCCAAAGCCAAAGCCAATCCTAGATTGAGTGCCTACATATACCTAAGGTAGGTATCCGTAAGGTAAGGAGACCTCTCGCTTGTGAATCAGGGATTCATACGAGCGAACGGATTGAATGCACGTGGCTACTGATCATCGGTCCAGAAACAAGCATGGGCGCCAAACTACCTAGCATAAAGGAATGGTGAAGAGTTATCCTCTATCGGCTGCAAAGATTCCCAGGGACTGGACTGGAGCTGACGGAGTTGGTGTTGTGCTGATGATGCTGTGCTGAGCTGTGCTGATTGATTTGATTGATTGACTGATGCAACCAAACAAGGAAAGACAAAACTAAAAGGAAATCTTATAACTCACATCTTACAAAAGTCTATTGTCTCTGTCACACCAGTCTTTCTGCTTTCTTCTTCTTTTGGCTTCAATTGTTCTCAGTTGGTTTCAAAAACAGATGACCCTTTAATTCACTTCTGGCCGTTTTCCAATTGACGTGCTTTTGGGTTAGCTCTGAGCCAAGAACTGAGCAAAGGCGCAAAAGATCTCCAGTCTGTTGTCTAGCCGACAGCGGACTTTTCTGCGCTGTGCTCTGCTGGTAAGGGTAAGACTCGTGAGACGAAGCCCGTTACACGCTGCTGATTTGCCCACTGACTGCCCTGATGATTGGATTGTCCGGCGCGTTGAGATTGACCGATAGGATAGGAGGTGCCGGCGCTGATTGTCGCGGGGGCTTGATCGCTTTCTTCCGTTGTTCTCAATGAAGCGCTCAGTAGGATGCGTGTGACTTGCTTTCCCAAGAAAAGTCTTTGAAGTGCAACTGGGGTGGTTGAGAGTTATAGGTGACCGTGATCTGAGATATTGTCTGGATATGATATTGTCTGGCGAATGCGCGTTTGAGCCAGGCTACCGTTAAGTAGGACTAAACGGTTTCATGACTTCCGATATCGTCCACAGTAATAAACGGAGGTCATGGTAACCACCGTTACAGTCGACCCATTTATATCCATACTGGACCCGACTGTATTGGCTCCCCACAAGACCCCAGACCAGAAGCCCAAAAGTTATTAACTCCACCGTTATCGGCTGGAGTACCGAGGCATGTGCCTGCACCTCGGAGACGGCATCGATAAACCGCTTCCATTTCATCTGAACATCCTCCCGACCTTCAACAACACATCTGGCTACCATTCATTCTACTCATCCTTGTCGCAATACTCAGAATGAGTGACTCCGATTCCAATCCCGCCATCCCAAGCTGGCAGAAGGCGCAGTCAGACGAATCCGATAGTCAAAACACCGACCCGGCGCCGACTCCGTCCACAAGCACATCAACATCAGAAGTCGACGCACCGGCAGTCGAAACAACAGAAGAAGAGACAACACAAACGGATAATGCTTCGGACAATGGAGACAAACTTGAAGTTGCGCGACGCTTCCTCGAGAATGATGCTGTGCGCGACGCGCCTCATGAGAAGAAAGTTGAATTCCTCAAGTCCAAAGGAATCGACGAGACGGAGATAAACGCGCTTCTAGGCCAGGAAGGCTCTTCAGAAGAAAATGAGGTTCGCACTCCTGTCTGCAATCGTGTAAAACCCAGTACTAAAAGTTGCAGTCCTCCGTCGGCTCAGAAACAGCCAGTTCTTATGCACCAACACCTACCGAGACTCTTCCCTCATCGACAGCCTCCCAACAATCAACGGTCGATCGCCCTCCAATCGTGACATACCCCGAATTTCTCGCAAACTCTCCTCGCCCTCCTCCTCTCGTTACCAAAGAGCGTCTCTTCAACGCTCTCTACGCCGTAACTGGTATTTCTACTCTTGTCTATGGTACAAGTCGCTACGTCATCCAACCTATGGTTGATAGCCAGGCCGAAGCTCGTACAGAATTTCACGACCTGACCTCTAAGAAGCTCGATGCATTGGTTGCAAAACTCGAGAAGACTGTCTCCGAAGTCCCACCAAAGAACCCCGTGACCACAGTCGAGGAGGAAAGTGATGCTGAAGACCCTACAGAAATGTTCCATCGAGACATGGGCACGCAGACCACATTCCCTATAAGCTCCGTGACAGCTCTTAAAGGCTTTACGAGTAATGAATCGCCTGCCAAGCACAACGCCAACCAACTCGCCAGTTTGAACAAGACGCTTTCTGGCTTGAAAGATGAATACCGTTCTCAGAGTGAGGGGATGGATAAGATTAAGAGTGCTGTTGATGTGTTGCGCGATGATCTTGACACCTTGACGTATACGGCCTACCCTGAGCAAAGTAATGGCTATGATTTGTACGGCCGCTCACGCAAGCCTGAGCCTGACGATGAGATTCGCAAGGTGAGGGACAGCATCCGACGTGTCAAGGGCGTCTTACTCAGCACAAGAAACTTCCCTGCTTCAGCACGATGATTTACTGCATCAGGACTCAGCTACTGGGGGCAGAAACGTTGTCACTATCTGTAATACATACCGCTTCACACAAAGCGTCCTAATGGAGACGTGGTCTCAAATCTTTTTTTGTACACAGTCCAGCCAATATACCCAGACTAATCACCCTGTTGACCAGACATGTCTATCTTGTGACTTTACTTACTGTATGTCGGACCACCTCAACCCTTTTGAGAACCCATATTGCACTTCGCAAAGAAGTCCTTCCAAGGCACGATATCAATGTGCTCAAAACCACGACCTGCTTCGGCCTGGCGTTTGTACCATTCCATTGTTGGCTTGAATCTGTACCTCATAAGACCCCCGGGGCCTTTGCGCCTCTCTTCCATGCAATGCTGAAAGAAATGATTCTTGCACTCTATCTTTCCGTTTAGCGGCTTCGCTCGAGGAGGATGAAACACTGTTTTTAACGCATCCATACTAGCATCGATATCGATATCCATTGGCTCGGGAGATGAACATCGCGATCGGTGGTCAGGCGCATTCTCTGGCAAAACCAATTCCCATCCCTTATATGCCAATTGTTTTACGTTTGCGGGTATGTTGACTTTCACGTCGAGCATTAGTTCTTCCAAACGGTGGAGTGTTCTATCCACAGGGTCAACCCGAGATGAACGATCGCCATCCCATTCCCCATACCAGACACGCTGCAGCGGCAACGTTTGGCCAAACTCTTCCCGGATTGCTTGTATCATCATTCGCTGTGCTTCAATAAGATCTCCTTCGTAAACTGGTTCTCCTTTGTTGAAACCTGTCCCGACAGGGTCCCAGATGATAAGCTCCAAAGACCTGTATGGTTTAAATTGAGGATTCGCAGGCCTGATTATCATAATCCATGGCCGTCGCTTTCTTTCCTTGTCTCCTCGCGCTTCATTAAGACTCCAACCTCCTTCGATTGTGTAGCATAATGCAACAGCGGTATTGTAGTGACGGGGGAATTGTACCTTCTTAAACGGTCTAAAACAATCCCTGTACGTCTCAAAGCCGTTATGGGGATAGACATCGAGTTCAGATGCCATAGCCTGACTCCAGTAAGCAACGGGGTAGGGGCAGAGTATCTGGGGTCTAAAGCCTTGATCCCAGATCTTTCTGTCAAGATCTTCCAGATACCGCTGAAAGGAAGAACTGGTGTCATCGGGTATTAGCCTGAACCTCTGTTGTAACTCTGGTAACTTCTCTTGGATCGCATTGGGTCGTTCGAATTCCCGGACGTCCGAAACGGCTGATGCAGCAAATTCAGGCCTCGTGGTAAGGTGTGTGAGTTCACCATCAGTCGCACTTGATCCAACCACGGCGAATTCCCGGTATTGGTCAAGATTCATGATAGACCACCAACCAAACCAATTAACTAAGCTCTGCTCGTCATTGTTATCGATCAATTCTGGGCCCATGATGACCCCAGGCTGCTCCTCGCATGATTGATCTTGGATGGATTGAACCAAGTCTCGGGTCTTTTGCAATGCTTCAAGTTCCATCGTTATTTTGTCTGTGCAGTCATCTCGATCCGATATACCCGAATAATTAGTTTCTATCGCAGTGGCTACCTCAAGAAGCCAGCTATCGAAGCCGGCCCCAACAACAAGCGTCAGGCAGTCAGATTCGTTATACTTTTCCCAAAACCATTTGACCAATCTCCAAAGCTGGCGTGGCTGTGAAATGACAAAGCTGGGTGTGATCAGGATTGCAGTCCTGTTCTGTCCACAAAGGGGCTGCAAACTCACATCTCCAACTCTACATCGTTGTTCGAGTGAGGGGTAGAGGGGCGAAGGCTGCAGGGATTTCGAGAAGAGCATAAACTTGAACTTTTCTGGTAACTGTAGCAAGTTCTTGACGCCGGGAAATAGGCGTATAGACCATATTGCTTCCTCGTGAATGATGACCACCCCGCTGTCTAGCTCCAATAGGCTCTGCCAGTGTCCAGGAGAAAAGCTAGACAGGATTCTACAGTCAGAGTTGCAGGCTCGAAGCCATAGGCTCAGTAGCTGTGCTTCGTCTGAAGTGTTTCCTGGAAATGCGAGAAAGAAATTATGTTGACTGGGGAGTTTTGCAGGATCTTCTAGTTGTTCGTATCGAAACCCCACTAAGTGATCACAGAGTGTCAATGGCATTTGAGGTAACACGTCCCCTACATCTAGACCTTCCGGGAGGTTGATCGGGGAGAGGCAGCGGGTCGTAAAGCCAGGAGCTGGCCGAAAAAGGTAGTAATACAACGGGGGAGACTCAACAGTTGTTGCCGTTTGCTCTTGCGACTGCGTACACACAAATATGCATAAATCATTGCGATATAAGAGAGCACCAAGAGATCTAGCTCGAAGCCAGTTCGTAACTACCATCAAACTAGTAGTGGCATCATTGCTCACCATAATGCCGTTACCCAGCTTGTCGGCAGCCAGATCAGGTTCATAAAATGAAAAGTCTTGAGTTATGCAAGTGTGTGTGAATATCAACGAAGGCATGTTCTCGAAAATCGCAGGCCAGGGCAGTTCGTTTTGGGGCTCGAATCTCTCGAATCTGACAGATATCGTCTCCTGGGTGCCTGGGCCAAATTGGACGTCTGTGATGATTGTTCTATTGGAAGGGTTTGCATCGCGGCTGTCGGTGGATACATAATCGTTTCCACAAATCTGACTATTTAGTACGTCTGCTTGGCTGTTGATAGTCCTTGGCTGGAAGGCCGGGTTCGCGGGAGAATCCTTGGGGGGTAACGCATCAAGTGCCCATTCTTCCTTCACGACCCATGGAGCCTCGGTAGGGAGTGTCTCCTCACGCATAAACAGGCTGCTGCCTTCTCTAGCGAGCTCTTCTGGCTCTCGGAAAGTTGTCTTTTCAACCGTACCCCAGCTGATCGATTTCTCCTGGTTGTTCTTCTGTGATGTCTGGCCGGCACCGGATGAATCGTCATGATGGTGGACGGGTATAGCGCGATCATCAGACGGACTTTCGGTCCTGTCAGCTTCGATACTCGGGATGCTTGGAGTCTCGACATTGCGCTCTGCCGGATTTAAAGATATGAGGGTTGAAGGCATCTTTGATGGTGCAACACCGTCTCGATCACGGCCTGCCTTTTCGACAATTCTTGCATACCGAGGTTTTAAGAACCTGGGCTTCTTCGTAGGATCCTTTGCAACTTCAGCAAGAGTCTGCCGCTGTTTCCTTCGTATTCCTCCTGCAAAGACATTGCCAGTAAAGACTTGTGCAGTTTGAGTTTTGCGGGCCGTCAGTGGAACTTTGCCCAATCTAGCATCGGTACGTCTCGTCAGCCCTGGACGGCCAAACTTGGATTGGAGACTGTTCGCAGGCGCTGGTCTTGGGTTTGAGGTTTTGTTTGCCGCAGAGCCGATGCTTGGGCGTCTTGGCGGCAGTTGCGTGTGGCTGGTCGAAGACGTCAGTGGTGCCTTGGTGGTGAGCGATGCACTGCCGCGACGGCTGCTGTTAGATGAACGATCGTCGCTCAAATTGGCATCCGTTGTTTTCCGTTCTTCGGGTGAGGAGGGCTGATACTGTCCGACTTCAGAATCGGAATCATAGTCTGCGGAGGATGGGCTCGATTCTGTAGAGGCACTGAGGCCCTCTCCATCTGGCAATCTATTGACCCATTCCAACATGAGTTCCATGTGTTCGAAAGAGTGTTGTTTAAGTCCTCGGCGCTTCCGACGTCGGTTTCTCTCCCTATGACGAGCGAGCTTTTTCTCATATGCATCTTTCCAGGCTTTCTTCCAATCTCCAATCGCTTGGTAGAGATCGAACCCTGGTTTTGCCTTTGTTTCCTTCCACTCTTCAATGAGGTTTCTGTTCAAGTTCTGCCGAGGTTCCCAGGTAGCTTCAGACAGATCAAAGCCTTCCCATTCAATCAGGTACCGCCAGCTGCCTTCGACTTTCCACGCAGCCAGGACCGAGGAAACTATCCATTCCTCCTCTGAGTCGTGATCGGGTTGAATAGTAGATGCCACTGACTCGTCATCAGAATCATCCATGACAACATCGACATCGTCGGCCTTCTCTGATGGCAGTTCTTCCATGGCTGGCAGTTGTTATCAGCGCCAAAGGCGCATGACATGCACGACAAAACTCAGGTGTGCATCCAACTAGTAATGTTAGTAAGGGTATGTGTTGGGGTAATCCGAATTGACTCACTGAATTTGGGATATGTGTTACAGGTGGTACCTTTGGAAGCCGGTGAATTACGGTGGTGGATCATGAACCTTTAAGGCTTGCTCCAACGCTCAAATGACTGCAGTTTCCAGCCAGCCAGTGTAGGTACTCAATCTTGGCAAGCTCAAGATTACCTCCCTTAGGTGTAGGTATTGATCTCTTGAAGGCTGGATAATTACAAAACTGAAAGAGGCTCGAGAAAATAAAGCATTCGATTAAATGGGCACCTAGCTTTGCAAAACCGATCTTATGTACAGAACTTTTATTTCAAAACAATCTGGACCATTTGCATTCATCTTTGGCGCGGTTTTGGCGGAAAGTGCTGCCTGACATCCGCGTGGGCACGTGACTGTCTGTGCTGAGCCGCTACCCTATAACTATATACCGCTCGGTACTTTTTTATCCTTTTTGATAGATGCTTGGGCAACAGTTCAGTTGCAACTTACGAAGGTATATGTAGTAATAATGCGTTGCTGGGAAAGTGATACAGGGTGTGTAAATATACACTGCATTGTACAGTAGTACCTACATAGGTATAGGTTAAAAAAAAAAATGTTATGTGTATTAATGAAAATGAACCTCAAATTCATAAAACATGGTGAGTTTGGCCTTGCTAATCCGCTGAGTTCTGTCAATTTCTTATATGGTCAACCATGGAGTGGCAAACATCAATACCATGACTGACAAAGGAGTAGTCATCGAACTATGAATGAATCGATTACTGCTACACAATAGCGATTTGGTCATGCGTCTTTGCCAAACTCGATTTCCACAGGCTCCGTGATATACGTGCAGCACGAGCAAAGTGAAAAAAGGTCGTTCACCACAGTCTCCATGATATTTTCAATAAAGCATCTACCTTGCCAATATTACGGTATCCTTGACTGATTGGGATACTGTAGTTGGCTAACTAAGCGATTGTGACTGTAGCGGAGTGTTGAATTGGTCGAAAGTAGGAGATAGAGCAGGTGTGTGTGTGGGTTTGACCATGTGCATTAATCAAGTGCAGAACACATTACAATGCTACCAAAATAAGTCGATTCAAGGTATCTGCAAGCGGTCAGTGATCAGCTTTCAGATCCAGATAAATGCCCTAAATTACCATTAATGTATGGATGCGGCCTATAAACGCATCATAGTCTCACCAAGCTAGTTGAGACCTCTCACTTTAGAGGTGTCCGGATTCGGTCGCTGACCATTCAATATCGTAGGTACTGTACATACACACGACTAGGAACTTTCTCTTTGTTGTTGCCCGTTTCCCAAAGCCACTCTAACTCTAACTCTCCATAGCTCTAGCTCTAGCTTTAGCTCTGAATCAGCGTACAATCTGTCTACCTGTCAGGCAGGGGCAATCAATTTTAGGGACAGGTTGCATTCCCTGGGATTTGATAAATTACGGGTTGGAACCTAGCAGCGCTGTTCGCAGCGTTGGGTCCATGGTCCATTCATCCAATCCAATACCCGTCCCGTCCATGCTACCTGGCCTTAGGCTTACCTTGCTGTAGTGGATGCCACCACTGGGTACCTCTAGTACTGTAGGTACGTTACCTACTGGCCTCCACTTCATGGGCTAACAAAGAGGCGCTTGAAACCCCCTACCTAGCGGGAGGTACAGCGCAGCTCTGGGGTGGACTGGGCACCTTAGGTAGTCCAGGCTTTTACCCCTCGGCACGAGGATTGGAGGTAAAGGAACAAACAACCGCCTATCGCCAGAGCCGCGCATTCTCTCCCTCTCCACATCCCACACCTCAACGACGTCGACTTATCTTTCTCGCAGCGCACTCACTTTCACTTTCATCTCCATCCTCCACCCTCCAAATCGATCTAATTCAATACTCATCTGAAGCTACAACACCGCAGCTATGGCCAACGACGAGTATGATGTACGTCCCAACCCTCTCCCTACCGTCCCGCCAGTTGCTGACCAGTGGACCCCCTTTGCAGTTCCTCTTCAAAGGTGCCGTCATTACCACCTCCCGAGGCCACGCCTGGCCTGGAGCTTGCGATCGCTAATTGCTGACATTGTGAACCTGCAGTTGTCTTGATCGGAGACTCTGGAGTCGGAAAGTCCAACCTTCTCAGTCGATTTACTCGCAACGAGTTCAACCTCGACTCCAAGTCGACCATCGGTGTCGAGTTCGCCACTAGATCTATCCAGGTCGACTCCAAGACAATCAAAGCCCAGATTTGGGATACCGCTGGACAAGAGCGATACCGCGCCATTACTTCCGCTTACTATCGAGGTGCTGTCGGCGCTCTCCTCGTTTACGATATCAGCAAGCACCAGACTTACGAAAATGTCACACGGTGGCTCAAGGAGCTACGAGACCACGCCGATGCCAACATTGTCATTATGCTGGTTGGAAACAAGAGCGATTTGCGACACCTGAGAGCTGTTCCCACGGAGGAGGCCAAGTCTTTTGCCAGTATGCATTACCTCGAACAAATTTGATTGATGAAGTAGAGGAGGATTCCTTTAACTGACACATATGCAGGCGAGAACCACCTGTCCTTTATTGAGACGTCCGCCCTCGATGCCAGCAACGTTGAGCTTGCATTCCAGAACATTTTGACTGGTCGGTTATCTCGCATCCCCCGATGCTATGTCTGTGACAAAAACTAATACTTGGCTCAGAAATCTATCGCATCGTTTCCAGCAAGGCCCTCGACAGCGGCGACAGCGCCCAGGCCACCATAGGCGCAGGAACCAACATTTCGCTGAGCAAGCCTGCCGACGATGATGCCGCAAAGGGTGGAAAGTGCTGTTAAATTACTTGCGGAACCGTTTGCAGATTGATATAGGGCTCTGGGGTTTGGGATACCTGGCGTCTCGTTTGTCCCCGAAAATGCTCCTAGTTAATGGAGAGTGGAGGAGGCGAGGAATCGTGATACGTCTTTTTTTATATCAGAAGGCGCGGTTACTTCGGCTTTCCTTTGTTCTTATTTTTTGTCATGATGGTTGTCTTGGGGTTGATGCTTCCAACGATCGCTGCGACATGGTCATCTTAACGTAGCTGAATGAATTCTTTATAATGTTCGCCCTGACTGCAAGCTGTTGCATTGCATCTCGCTTCCGTCCGAGTCAGACGCCACAATCTCTGTACGCCTCCACGTCATGCTGATCAGATCGAATGCGAGTTTGCGGCCAAACGTCGAATGAATTGATCTAGTGCTTGGCTTGTTCTCAAGGGTCCATTTGTGCTCGCAGCGGGGCATTCTTGTCACATGCTGTTGGAAGTGCTGGAACACCCGTCTTCATTGTTAGAAGTGAAAGGCGGTTGATCTTTGTTATCATATTTTAGTGCTCGAATTAATGCAAACTATAATTTTTCAAAGTCAATCCGTTTGGGTGACTTTCGTTGGAAAAACGCACGTGTACTGTACCATCGCGACTGCATGTTCTTAGGTTTCTACCTACCTTACTACTAATCCATGCCAACTCCTAATACCCCTGGCTCGGTATTGTTTCGATTTCTGTCTGGGATCCATCCACCTAGAAATGGGCTCGGGCTTGGGCGGTGTCACGGCCCCACCAAGCATCCCCACTTTGTCTTATCGCCCGATTTTGAGTTCTTATCAAATCCAGCCGACCAAATTTTTTTTGGAAAATTGCCTGGCCGCGTCGCAAAGCCTTGCTTGTCCAGTAAAACATCCATCACCAGAATTACGACAGGTCTTCCCGATAATCGACAGTAATCGCGAAGTCGCAGCGTATTCAAAATGGCTGCTGTGTACAAATCTATTTCCAAATCCAGCACCCCAAAGGCGGAAGCGCCTAGCAATGGCATCAAAAAGAACAAGCAGAGGGTTCTGATTCTTTCCTCCAGAGGCGTCACCTACCGGTAAGGATCCTGTAGCTTTTGAATTAGAAGCGCATCGCACTGACATTATGAAATTTGTGTAGACACCGTCATCTCCTTAACGATATTGCATCGATGCTTCCTCACAGTCGAAAGGATGCAAAGTTCGATTCCAAGACCAAGCTTTACGAACTGAACGAGCTGGCCGAGCTTTACAACTGCAACAATGTTCTATTCTTTGAGGCAAGAAAGGGCAAGGATCTTTACGTTTGGCTCAGCAAGGTTCCCAATGGACCTACCATCAAGTTCCACCTTCAGAACTGTAAGAGACGAGAGCAACAAAACAGATGACTCAAGCCGCTAATAAAACATAGTGCACACAATGGAAGAACTCCATTTCACCGGCAACTGTCTCAAGGGATCACGACCTGTCCTCTCTTTTGACGGCGCTTTTGACAAGCAGCCTCACCTGCGATTGATCAAGGAGCTCTTTCTCCACACCTTCGGAGTTCCCCAAGGTGCCCGAAAATCCAAGCCCTTCATCGACCATGTCATGGGATTCAGCTTCGTCGACGGCAAGATTTGGGTTCGAAACTATCAGATCAACGAGGTTGAGGCGACAACGAAGGAAGGAGAAGAGGATGAGGAGTCGAAATCCAAATCTAGGTCTGGAAAGCCGGATACTGACATCAATCTGGTCGAGATTGGTCCCCGGTTTGTCCTGACCCCCATTGTGATTCAAGAGGGCTCCTTTGGCGGTCCCATTATCTACGAGAACAAGGAATTCGTGTCACCGAACCAGGTCCGCGCCGACCTCCGAAGGACGAAGGCCTCGCGACACAATGCACGCGCTGAGCAAGAGGTGGAGAGACGGGCCAGGAAGGGCGACCTCGGCCTCCGATCTGCTGGTGGTCAGCGTCCTGCCAAGGATGAGCTGGATACCAAGATGCTGTTTGCCTAGACTATTTGATACCTGTCGATATACTTACTGGCTTGTTCCATTGGGTCTGTAAACACCTGGACGGGGTGTTGGAGTTTAGGTCATGCTGCGCTGCTATTTTCCAAAAGAATATAAAATTCGCTTCTTATATCAACCAGGCTGTAGATCTTAAATCTTTTTGATATGACCTTGACGCCACAAGTAGCCCAGGTCGCATCATCAATTGACCCACTCGGAGAAAGCCCGGCTATTCGTTATCAGTACGCGACTGTTTTGGAACCTCATGTTATGTACATACTCGTTCAGGATGATCCCTATATCCTTCTTGTTGTGTTCTATTCTCAATGCCTTGTTGCACACACAAGATCTTCGCGGAATACAGCCATGCGAGCTTCATTTGATCAAAAATTGATGCCTGAGTGCATCCGTATTATTGTCTTAAGCCCCGACGTTGGGGTGGCTGGACAATAAGCCCTGTATCATTGACGCCTTGAGTGACTTAACTGTGAAGTCTCCCGAAGCGACATAGAGTCAGATAACTCTTATTCCAGTATCAGATCAACTCAACTATACGCAAGACAAGGTCTTTGAAGACCCCAAGTCCCAATTATCGAGAAGTCCAAATTATATAAGCGCCATTCCACCAACAAACAAAATGCCAGTTCATCAGGTCAGTCAGTCATTCCCTGCATCGTCATTTATGATATAGGGTCTAATCGTTATAGCAGTCGTAAGAGTGTTGGACCTACTTCTCTCATAACAAGCACGTCGTTTTACATGCGAGGTATCTTGTTGTTTATTGTCGACAGAATTATCTATTTACACTCTGACCACTAACTCTCTTAAACTTTCGAAATACCATACCGTCAGGGTGTCAGAAGACTTCGCCGCCAAGGGATAAGAGACGAAATAATTAGGTCATCTTATGCAAGCTTAGGCTAGCAATTGGACTACTTTATTTCTGTAGCCTTAGCTTTAGAAGACAATTCTTCTGACACACACCCGACCTGCATTCCTACCTGCACGCCATACCTTGTCATCTATAGGCATGCAGTTATCTATTAAGTTTCCTGAAAACATGGCGCTCAAGACGCCAGAAGCCCTTTGCCTCACCGAGCTCCCAAACGAAATCCTTCTGGAGATATACCACCAGCTGGACTTGGACGGCGTTTTCAACCTCTGTGCCACCCACGACACATTTCACGAACTGTTTACTAAGAAAAAGGCTTCAATACTACTTCCCGTCCTCACTCGGGAGTTCAGCCCCTTTGATGAACTTCTTCAGGTTTACACAGCCTCGATTGAAGACCTTGACTGCCGCAGTGGCCTGTATATTCCACGAAGAGTTATATTCAAGCGGTTTCCTGGAGATACCGGAACAGTGTTGGCACCAAGCGGTGACCATAGACCTGCTGTGGCAGCAGAAGATGTGGGCGGTTTCATTACTCTCAACAAACCTGGGAAGCCCATCATACCCTCGGTTCAGCCTCACAAAACGGTTGTTTTGACAGAGGATGATTTGAAGCCGCTACTCGGCTATTGCTCACTTGTGTTAAAGTGGCAAGCCAGGTTTCCGCAGATGAGATGGTTCCATGAACCTGAGAATTGCCGCCACCTCCGAGGACACGAAGCTGAGAGATTCCGCAGGGCCATGTATCGCTGGTGGCTCTACGGCTTCTATTTTCACGGAGAGTTCCCACGACCCCGTATCGGCCTTCCCGAGCCAGGTGTGGATGATGTACGACTTAGTCAACTTCGATTTTACTCCACAAGTGAGCTTGTAGAGCTCATGGACTTGGTCGAGACTATGAAGGATGTTGTCTTGCATTATCTCTGTCCCCGCCTGGACCCCAGTCAAGATGAATATGTAAGCTCATAGCAACTAGACCCGGCTGCACATACTGATACTATCTTCAGGAGGGATGTAGCTCTTATCTATATGACGTTGTTGACCGACCCGACTCGCTTGCGAGAGGTTGGCGCGATCAGAGTCGATGGGGTCGGATTATAAAGACATACTGTAAACTCGGCCCCAAAGACTTGATGTACCTATTTGAGAACATCTACAGTTATCCTCGGAACCGACTTATCACAGAAGCTCGTTCTCTTCAGCCAAACCTCACCTTTGACCAGGAGTCTATCTCAATATCAACTCAATGTGTATTGGATGAGCGACAGTGGTCATTGAATATGCCTGCTCTACCTCTAGATGGATTAGGAGGTGTTCTAGACTGGGACGACGAGCGCGATGCAGAGCGCACCACATTCGGGAGCGATGGAAGCCTGGATGGGACGTTACCAGGAGGAGCTAGGATGTTGAGGTCATGGTCTCACTACTCACCCCGAGGAGATGATGGCTCTCACCTGGACGACATTCATCGACAGCCTTGGTTTGAAGGTAGATCCATGGTATCGTTTGCTTAACATTCTCTAACAGGATGTTGTTGATAGACTTTCAGTCACCGTCTAGATATGGAGATATGTAATTGAACAGGACCCAGGCTAATAATTAGAAGCATATATCGTCATGTGTCCTCCACTTACGCTCCCCGATGCTACTTATGAATGGAAAAATATTGGATAACACCCTCAGGATATCGGAAGAATTAGCCCATAGAGGCATAAGAGACGAAACTATCTGGTCACTTTATGCCGGCTAAGACCAGCATTTAGGCTACCTACTTTATGATTGCAGCCTAAGTCTTAGAAGACAATTCTTCTGTCATCCACCTGATCATCTAGAGAAGTCATACTCCATATCTGCCTCTTAGGTACTTAGGTAGTAGGTAATCAAGAGACACTATAGTACATGCCGTCTCCCTTACCACTATACTGATGTGGGAGTTCTCGTCGCAGAGGTTGGCTTTTAAACCAACATCAATCTTGACTAACTCACTTGATCTTTGGAAATTGGATGTCGAAAATGTGGTGTCAAAATCTACCTCAGTAGGTACTACTAAGCAGGCGGCGGTCGTCCAGAAAATACCTACCAAAACACAGAAGCCTATCAACAAAATAACTTAGACGTGCTTAGACAATAAAGCTTAGAGTAAATTATCCTAATCTTATGATACCCTTAACTAAGTCTCGATTTTTCAACTCGCCTGCTAAGGTATTGGAAGCCATCAATCGGTCCATACCTAGTGCCTGAGAGGCCTGAGCAAAACCCCCCACTAGGTACAATGGATGGTACCTAGTCATGGGCTTTCAGGGACCGATAGCGCCTGAAACCAATGGAGAGCACAGGGCAGCGCATGCCAATAATTGACCTTCCATCACCTCCGCTGCCCGCTGCCCGCTGCCCGCTGAGCCTCACCTCTCTCCCTTTGATTCTCATCCACTTGTTTCTGAGCAGCTTGGTTATCCAATATCAGCCGCCGCAACGACAGCTGCGCGCGCATCTCCCTCCACGACACACGATTGGAATTGATATGTACACCAAAATCTGAAAGCGACTCGTGTTCTCTCAGAATAATACTCTCTATTTATGAGCTTGTCGTGGCAATTACGATCGCGCCATCTTTAGCAGGGGTGAGTAGTGTTTTGTTTGCTGCTTTGCTTTGCTTTGAAGGCACCATTTCTAGTTGGATGCTTTTATTTTATTTGGCTATGCTCAACCTAAACTTGCTGCATTAGGTAGGGGGCTTGCATTTCTTTGTTCGCATCCACGCACCTGACTGACAAAGTGCTTATGAGCATCCGAGAGGAAACAATGATACCTCGAGATCCTTAAATAGCGTTGGCTCATGCATCTTGCCCTGCTAACATGGATCTGTTACACTTCTTTCTTCTTATTCCTTCCTTTCACATAATCTATTGAACTTCTTTCCTTCTATTTACCAATTCAATTAACAACATCTCAGGCACGTATACCGGCTGTACCCTTGACATAGTGTCATCTTGACTCGCTCTACGGTTCACAAATCCTGGGGCACCAGGCCTTCAAAGAGAAAAGCATTCGCCTAGCATGGAACCAGATGCTACAGATAGCGTCGACCACCCCATGAAAGATCTGGATGCGCCAAATGGACCCAGCCAGACTCATAACAACAGTATCGATGATGACGATACAGCTTCCGAGGACCCTTATGAGGCGGATGTTGACCCTGAACCTCAGGACATCGCTCTCGATCAGATGAGACGAAGGGGATTATTGCCCACAGGATGTTGCTACGATGACAGAATGAAGCTACACATGAACGCTGATTTCTCGCCTAATACGCATCACCCAGAAGATCCTCGTCGCATCCACGAGATTTTCAAGGCTTTCAAAAAGGTTGGCCTAGTCTACACTGGGCCTGAAGAAGAGCTGCCGAGAATTATGAGAGAATGTCCGACACACTACATGTGGCGCATCTCTGCTCGTCCTGCCACTCGAGAGGAAATTTGTCTCGCCCATTCCGCTGAGCACTTCGATTGGGTGAAGCGTCTGGATGCTATGAGCACCTTGGAGCTTCGAGAATTGACAAAACGGTATGACCAAGGAAGAGAGTCTCTGTACGTCGGTAGTATGTCGTACACAGCTGCACTGCTCTCAGCGGGAGGAGCCATCGAAACCTGCAAGAATGTTGTGACCGGACAAGTCAAGAACGCATTCGCTGTGATTCGACCACCAGGGCACCACGCCGAGTGGGATGCGCCCATGGGTTTTTGCTTTTTCAACAATGTCCCTGTAGCAGTTAGAGTCTGCCAACAGGAGTACCCAGATCTCTGCCGCAAAGTTCTTATCCTGGATTGGGATGTTCATCACGGCAACGGCGTGCAAAACATCTTCTACAACGATCCAAATGTTCTATACGTCTCTCTTCATGTCTACCAGAACGGTATATTTTATCCTGGTAAACCTCCCAACCCCATGACACCGGATGGAGGCATCGAGCACTGCGGGAGCGAAGCAGGTCTTGGCAAGAACATCAACATCGGATGGCATGATCAAGGCATGGGTGACGGAGAATACATGGCTGCATTTCAGAAAATCATCATGCCTATTGCCAAAGAGTTTAACCCTGACCTTGTGGTTATCTCTGCAGGCTTTGATGCTGCCGACGGCGATGAGCTCGGAGGGTGCTTTGTCTCTCCTGCTTGTTATGCTCACATGACGCATATGCTGATGTCCTTGGCGGATGGCAAGGTTGCTGTGTGTCTGGAGGGTGGCTACAACCTGAAGGCCATCTCGGTGTCTGCCGTAGCCGTTGCTAAGACTCTCATGGGCGAACCTCCACCCAGGTTAGAGCTGCCCAAGATCAACAAAGAAGCGACACGAATCCTTGCCAAAGTTCAATCATTGCAAGCTCCGTATTGGGAATGTATGCGGCCGGGCGTTGTCAATGTTCCCGAGGTCCAGTCACTGAATTCTGCTCGTTTACACGATGTGATCAGAAACGCTCAGAGGCACGTATTGCAAGCAAAGCACAACATGATACCTCTATACATCCAACGCGAGAAATTGTACAAGTCGTATGAGAACCAGGTGCTAGTTACGCCAGGCATTTCTGAAGCAAAGAAAGTTCTCATCATTATTCACGACCCGTAAGTTGCTAATCTACTCCGTGTAGAGTTGTTCATGGCCACTTACATATTCTAGTCCTCAACTTTTGGCGCAAGCAGACGCAATAGACTCGTCTCTCGACCCGCATAACGCATGGGTTGTAAGTATATGCGATCTATACGTGTTTGATCAAAGACTGATTCCTTTAGGTTGATGGTGTGACCGACTACATAGACTGGGCCGTTGACCAAAAGTTCGGTGTCATGGACATCAATGTTCCAGCTTATGTCACCCATGACGAGGTATTCACTCATTTCTACAGACTACCTGAGTTGTATTTCTCACATGACAAACAGGATTCCGATGCACATATTCCCAATTTTAAGGAGCAAGCTTTGACAGAACAAATACAAACTCTTGTTTGCTACCTGTGGGATAATCACATGCAGCTTTACGAAGCTGATGACATCTTCATCATGGGTGTCGGAAACGCCTATCTTGGAGTCAAGGTCCTCCTGATCCAACGAGGTAAGGTAATCACTGGACTGGTGATGAAAATTGTCTAACAAAAGCTAGATTGCAAATCAAGAATATCGGGTGTTGTGAACTTTGCCAACGGAACTCTTCGGCCTGTCAAGTCGGAATTCGATACGGAGTTGTCCTCGTGGTACAAGGACAACTCGCGTGTCTTTATCGCGGGGGATCATGCCTGCTGGGCCGATTCCAGCTTGACGAAAAAGGTCAACAAACGACGGTTTGGGACAGTTGTGCGCAGCCCCATGATCGGCCTGAATAAGATGATGGCCCATCATGCAGAGGAGGCGCGAGAGTGGATGATTGAACGACTCGAAGTGCCATCGGATGCAGATATGACAACTGAGGAGAAGTAATGGCAACGATTTGAGACAGGGTATGAGGATTCAGACAAACCCGCACTGCCTTTATATAACCTCGCTGCAGTAGGCTATGGTGAGCAGGGCAGATATGGAGCTATATTTCATTTCTCTATATTATATAGGTATCTCTTGGTAGCGCTTTGTATCGTAAACTTACCGGTATCCTCATTTGGGCGAATAGCCATTGAATTGAAGCGTGAAACCAGCCTCTTCATCTGTCTACTAGTACCTTAGTAGTGTGCCGGTATTCTAGATACCTAGGTGCTGGTATATGAACTGCCTGGAGGTCATCGCAGGAATAGCACAGTGCTTTATGACGTACGCACAGTACGGGTCGTGTTATCAGCTTATCAATGTTATCAATGCCCGACCCGGACATCGGGATGTAAAATCTCCGACCTCCCTGTTCAAGTCCGTCGCAAGTCAACTTTAGACTTGCGACTTGCAACGACGCGTGCTTGCCCTTTTGTAAAGGCATAGCACAACATATCAACACAACCTTTTGCGAGTGTCGTTTATTTAGGAGAAGAATGGACCGCGATCGAGGTCGAAGGTAAGCTTTGAGATATGCCTCTTCCCCCATACTTGCACATTGTTATTATCACCACCATTCCGATTTGTACTTGGATTTGCGACATGCCGGCTGCTTCAATCTTCCATCCGACTCCTGGGCCATCAGCACACCTTCAACAGACTCTACCACGAGAACCTATACGAGCCGATATCCGCATTACTTATCCTTACTACGATCCAATTTGAGAGGAGAGATAGAACGACAAAGACTTGGCTCAGGCGCTTTGGCGAAACGTTCCTATCTGAATTTGACAAAGAGCAATGTTTTTGCGTCAGCCTGCACATCCCGATAGGAAATACAATCAAGCCTCCTGGCGAACACATGGAAGGACCTGGATGCCGAGCCACCGCTTTGCAAGTTTGCAAGACCAAGAACCGAAAGTCGGATCGAGTTCTTTCGACGGGACCCATATCTGGAACTTACCGTCACTACGCGACATCACACGTTTTCGACATATGGTTGTACAGGGCTCATTTGCGAGCTTGGCAAGGGAGGCTGTTATGGGCTTTTGTTTCGGCTAGTTCTACTAGAAATCGCCAAACATCGTCAAACGAATGGTGATAGATTCACAAGCGGAACCTAGTATGTCGAGCTCTTGCGCCTCTCTTAGAAGTAGACATCTGCTTCTGTCCCGACAACCCTATGGGAGGAATTTCGCATCATGAGCATCAGCGTTTTCGGCCAGCAGCCAACAGAAGCCCTTTAGACAGACAGAGTTGCGAGGTGCACCTTCGTTGTTTCCGACAGCGAGCCTCTTCTCGCCCATAGTCTATGTGTTCCTTCCGCCCCCAAAAAAGAAGATACCCGAATCATCGACCGACCACCGAATCTGGATACACCAATCCTACCTTATATCCCTCTTTTGCTCTTTTTGACTGTTCCACTGTTTTGCTCTACCAAAATCTCATCTACCCATAACTTGTTATCACACGGCTGACTTTTACAGGTTCGATGACGGGGAAGTCGTTAGATACGGTGCAGGCGAGTCGTGGCGACCCACTCCTCGAGACCGATCCCCCAGGCGGGTTAGAAGCCCTACTAGAGAGAGGGTTAGAAGCCCGGTCAGAGAACGAGCAAGGAGCCCGCGACCTAGAAGTCCGCGTCCCCGAAGTCCAATTCCTTCTGGATCCGACAGCTATGTGCCTGGAAGATATCCACCACGTCGTAGGTCGAGAAGTGGTGGGGGTGATCGGTATCGACGGGAGCGATCGAGAGGAGAGCGAGAGAGTCCACGCCGACGAGAGCGTAGCAGGTCTATGAGGCGGCCATCTCCTCGACGTAGTTTATCGCGGAGACCCTCGCCTCCGCGCGGCGGTGATAGGTATGAGCGTCCTCGGTCCCCGGCTCCTGTTAGGGACTGGGAGCGAGATCGCGAAAGAGTCAGGGATAGAGAATGGGATCGTGACCGAGTACGCGATAGGGGTCGTGACTTCGAGCGGCGCGATGACAGGTAAGCGTCCTAAGTATATATATACACCTTGGGACTAACTGACAAAAGACGACGATCTAGATCTCCCTTCGGAGTGATTCGCCGCGATAGAAGCCCTATTGTGAGGTCTCCTGTAACAGGACCTCGGGGTGGTTCATACAGGCCACGTTCACGGTCCATGAGTCGGCGTGGAAACGATAGATACCAGTCGTACAGACGTATTAGCCCCCCCAGAGAATCCGGAATCTCGTCAGCCATCACCTCACAGTCGGCGTCTGGAAGGTCATCTCCTCGACCTAGCTCGGTGAGAGCTCGTTCACCACTTCAGTCTCGGGAACAGTCTCCCCACCATGCCATGCCAGGAGCCGCACCACCTAGAGAGGCCCCTAGACCTGGCCCTTACGACACAAACGCATCTGCTCCGGTGCGATCGCCGCCTAGGGGGCCCGCAGCATTAAGAGCACCCCCAACTGGCCCTGCAGCAAACAGGAACATTACAGCCCCAGTGGTTTCACCAGCTCCGCCCCCTCCTGCTAGAATTCAAACACCCACTGCGCCCCCACAGCGCTCGGGCACTACAAGTCCAACCATTCCACCAGCTGGTCCGAGAGGTTATGTGCCCCCTGCCAGAGGTGGTTTTGCTCCGCGTGGAGGACGCGGCGGTTGGAATCAAGCACCGGCGAGACAATTCTCCGGACCTTCTCCCACACCATCAACGCCCAACGGACCCTCAACCATTCCCACTGGTCCACGAGTTGCTCCGCCAAATGCACCCTTAGTGTCGACACCAACACAGTCACGGCCATTTAATCCTCCGACTGGACCATCGGCACAACATGCTGGTGGTGCGCGGCAAACTTTGGCGCAGTCTATGCTTGCGACACTGCCTCCTATTATCCCAGGTGGCAAGCTTGATCCTTCAATGACACCTATCGCTTTGGGAGTGACTCGGGAGCTTGAGCCACATTACCGTAAACTGAAGGATGAGGAGGAGAAAGTGAGGGATGAGCTGCATGCAAAGCAGGAGCGGCTGCGCAAGAGTCTTTACACATGGAATAGGCTTGAGCGTGATTCGCGAGCATGGGAGATGCGAAGCGATCTGAGTGAAAAGAGCATGAAAAATCTTGCAGGTGAAGGCATGGGAGGTGCTGCGTTCTAATAAATAGATACATGGTTCTGGGGGAGCATTGTATGTTTCTTGGTTGGGCGCTGGGGTGCAGATTATGACTTGTGCTTGGTTTAGACAATGGATGCCGAGAGGACTGCAGTGCAAGATCAACTTGAAAGCTGCAAATGTCGGGTTTAACTCGATGATCATGAGGGTATCGAGATATGCTAGTTCGGGAGACACCCTAGGTAAAGTAATGTGTATCATGTACGATAAATGTATGTATCTGTCTTCAGCTGCATTAGGCACATTCGGTTTATTGTCATGCAAAGCCCTTGATCTAATTTATGATACCTATACAAGGTCAAAGTTCCGGTCAGAACGAGTATAGTGACTGAACCGTTTTGATCATCATGACTCTGATTGGTGTTCGTGTTACCCTGAGGCCTGGGTACTGGGTTTGATGTAATGTCAGGTCTTTGTAGTTAGTGCTATCTAGGAAGAAAGGGGAAGACACTATTGAGAATCTCTCAATTCTGGTTGAGAGGACGGGACGCATTATGTCCCCTATGTGCCTGGGTACCTACCCCCCATTTCATGCTTCATACCGGGGTACAAGCTCATGATATAGCCACTGCCAGAATTTGAGACTGCCACAAAGTCTGACAACTATACCGGTTCGACTGGGACAGTAAATCCTGCTTAAAGGCCTCGCTCATATCACCAATACTGGCTGCAGCGGAAATCTGGCATAGATATGTTGATTATGCATACCTCAGCATGGTGTACAGTAAGCCGGTCATCATTCCACACAGTCCAACTGCACAAAGTTACCACCAAGTCTGTAGAAGCGAAACGACAAGTTTGAATTTTAACGACTGGCCACGGGGCAATAGCAGTATGAAAATCGGGTATAAGATTGTTTCAGACTTTTGCAAGTATGAGCTGACATAATTCTAGAGCAAATGGGATGTACAAGATGTGTGAGCAAGCTTCCAATTTCTCGTCTGTTCTCAACACCAAAAACACCAGAGCAGCGGACAACCTGGTCGTATGGATGGATTGATGTTTTAGCTGCAGGAAGCTCCAAGCCATGTAAGAGTCTTAAAAATAGTAAAAGCATGGCATATCATGTATCGTTGTTTCTATTGATGGCAGCTAAGCTAACGCCAAACAAAGACCGCATCATCATCGTCGTCATGATCGCCGTTCCATTCTTCGTCAGATTCGGCACGATCATCATCCATGAAGTCTTCCATACCATATTGCAGTTCTGTAGGTTTCTGATTGTCAAAGACGATGGAGACGGTAGCGCAGCGTCCCTGGATCACAGGCGCTGTGGGCTTTGTGGTCTGGTCCTCGGAGCCTTCGTCCGTACCCTCTACCTCTTGTCCATGACGATCCGACATGGGACTTTGCGTGCTACCTTCCTCGTCGGTGTCGAACTCATTCTCGTCAGTCTCTGGCTCCGCATATGTAGGACGACCATGGGAGCTGCGAAGACCCTTCGAGTTGGTGCTGTGCCTTGATTCAGAATCTGAGACGTGTGCCGCTAGACGATCGCTTCGTCGAGACGGGCCATCAGAAAGACGATTTGACCTTTTCTTCTTGTCCAGCACTTGGGATGCCTCTTCATCTTGTGTTTCACGCATGGAGTAATGTTTTCTTGGTGGTTCGAAGGGGCGAAGGAAGACTCTATCAAGTTTCCGTCTCCATTCGTGGCGCATATTAGCACGGGCCTTCCAGGGTATGTTGAGCATCGTTTTCACAGCAAGATGGCGCAAATCGGGTAAAGCAGCAGCACTATCTAAAATAGACCCAAGAAACATTTCTGCGGTTTCAACGCTCCAATGTCGAATGTGTTCAAAATCGATGACCCGAAGGCTAGACGGCCACTCTGGCTTTTGGTGCGGTAGTAAAACTTGGTCGTACAAGGGGTCGGCGTCATTGTTGGTCATGGATACGGAGTCATGATGGTGAAAATACGAAAGGTTCATGTACAGCTGTTCCAGTTTAGGGCAGGAATCCGCCAGTGTGGTCAAGAATACCAAGTCTAGTGACTGATTGTGCAGCAGACTCAGGCTGCGGAGATGTCTGCCATGGCTGTGCAGGAACGGCATAAACTCATCAGACTTGATCTCCCAACAGTTGATCAAAGAGAGATGCGTCAGGTCCCTTGGAAGAAGGGGAAGCAGCCGGTCATTCATGACAGTCGACGACTCGAACACGAGGTGTTGAAGCAATTTCAACTGAGAAATCGCCTCAGCAATCGACTTGATGACAGATTCATCTTCGCTGTAAAGTTCTAGTTCTCGTTCCTCAGTGGCACCTTTCGACCCTAACTTCCAGAGAGATGGGACCTGAAGGTTTGTGAAGCTAAGTTTTGTGAGATGAGCAAATGAAGGGTCACAATGGATGCGGCCAACATCCTTCATGGTGCCCACCGCTCCCCCCAGCAAGCTCCCACTCCACTCCCAACTCTTTAAAGTGGTATATTCCATCTTGTTCTCGTCACCGATTTTGAGCGATTCGGGTCGTTCGAGGCTTGGCTTCAAGGCATGGAATATATCTTCAGTGTAATACCATCTCACTGGGTGATTCAACTGTCTGTATGGCGGCTGATCAGACGCTGTGAAAATGATGACTTCTTTTAAACGCGGAAGCACATGGAGTATTTTGGGTAATAGTAGCTGTGGCACAATCTGAACATCTAAATACAGAGTCTCAATTTTGGTGCGGTAGTTGAAGCGGGTTTCAGAAGGAGGACGGTCGAGCAGAGCTGCGAATCGTTTGGCCTTGCCCGTCGTTGTTAGAGGTGGTGAGCGGTAAATAGCTGTCAACGCCGCTTCCGAGAAGGTGCTGCAGGTAGTGGCAGTGCTTATCAACCAGTTGACATCAAGGCTATCATTGCCTGCGATAGCTGCGTAGTAGAAGATATCGGTCCAGGCACCGTACGGTATTTGGGGGCTAGTCCAGGGTGGAATAATACCCTGTGGTATTGGTTCGACTTCAACAGACACACGACGCTTCTTCAGAGACCTTGTTTTATTTTTTGCTGGTTGAGATCGCTTCCTTGTTTGTTGTCGAGGGGTTGCCTTCTTTCCTCCCAACTCAGTCGCAAGATCAACCAAGGACGTTGTTCGAGAAGCACCTGTGTGTCGTGTGCTCCGGCGATTATGGGTTCGGCTTGGCGCATTTTCTACCGGTTCTGTATTTCGAGCCCGATGCGATCGTGGTTTGAGTATAGCATCGCCGTCTTGTTCGACCTCACTCTCGGCATCCCCTTCGTCGGGCGAGTACGGGTTACTCAGGGAAGAATCGGAGTTCTCATGTTCGGATGATTCGTTATAACAAAGCTGATCATTTCTTGACCTCCTTGGGCGTGCTGTCAATGTTGTAGTATGTGCGTGGGAGGATCGGCGAGCATTGCGACTGGCGGAGACACCAGGCATGCTCTGGCGGTTGCCGACTTGGTTACGGACCATCTCGTATTTTGCGCCTGTTGAAACAAATGCATTAGCCAGATTCTAATGATGAAATGTATGCTAAGTTTGTAAGAAGCGAGAAAGAAAGGGCCATGCGCAGAATTGAACATTGATCGTACCTTGAACGGCTCCAGAAGATTGGTGCGTTGGTGTGATGATGTAGTGGTAAGAGAGTTAGAGGGGCACGAACTAAAGTCCAGCCTTGCGTTTGCAGACTGTAAGGTGGGGCTGGACACTAACAGCCAATAAGGTGGAACCAATCATCGAAGTTTAGGTAGCGGCCAGTCGCGGCAAGGCTACGAATGAGTATGGGGACATGCGTTCAAACAAGACATGGAATACATAAGGTAGACGTAAGGAGAATATTAAGCCATGCTGGTCAAGATGGACCTTTACAACATCAAGGTAATTGATTTAGTATTCGCGTTTCTGCTTACTTATAATATAAGGTATATGCATTTGATCATATTGGCAAAATTCTGAGGTGAACTTTTGGTGAGCTGGCTACCTTCTCAGAGAGGTATCTCTGACTCGCAAATTCACTCATGGAACAATAGGTAAGACGAGAAGCCCGGGCGGACATTTGATTTTCTTGGAACAAATGCGAGTCCAAACCACCGGTCTTACACATGGACAGCTGTACAGCGAATTGTGTGTACTAGACGAGAGAAACAAGGTGTCGGCAACGAGGCATGATGGGCCCTAACTAGATCTCATGATGGAATGAACTGAAGTCGCGAAACATTGGAGGCCAAAGGGGTTCGGCCAGCGCAGTGAACCCATCCGATTGAACCCCACCACCCAAGTAGCCCATGCATAAATAATTTCCAGCAGACCTAGGCAAGTTCCCGTCTTCATGAGGCAGTGGAGAGCCTGTAATTCGCTGTCACTGAGAACGACCTATCCTGTCGGGTGGCACGAACTCGACCGCGGATATTTGTACCCGCCCCGCTTAAGTACTGCCTGTGAATGGCGGGTGCTCCCCGCCGCGCCTCCCATTGCCAGGCACGACTTAGGCTCTAGTGGGAGTCGCGATCGAGTTTCCAGGCTATGCCCCAGGCCCAAGGTCGCTGCGCGGGCGGGTTTTTACCTCCCGCCACTGCCATTCAGCCCGGTTGTCACTGAGCACTGACTGGACTGGACATGAGCCCCAGTGGACTGCCCTGCACGCGTCTCGTCGGTCACTTTCCCTTTCCATGCCGCGCTCACTCAGCCAAGTGTCAATACATCTTTCTTCTCATGAGAACAAACTCTCGCCCTATAATCCCTTCCAAGTCCTCCACTCCCGCCTCCTCTCTCTCTCTCACTCTCTTGAAAACGATAGAACGCGCTTATGAGTTTCAACCCAACCCAACCCAGCTTATAAACACAACGCATCTAGGACGTTTTCAAGTGGCAGTAGCACTGCGCTGAGCCTCTAAAGTCTGGCGTCGAGGGGAACTTTTCAATTGTTCCCGTCACCACGCGACCAGGTTCCCGCATCTCCTCCTTAACTCATTATTTACATCCACCACGAATAGGACAAACCCGACCAGGAAGACATGAGACAGGACAGGACAGGATAGGACAACAAGCAACAAGCAATCCCTTTCGTCGTCTTATCCCAAAGACGATTTTCCTCTTACTATTCATTTCCTCCTTCCTGTCCCGACCCTTTTCGCCTTTTCTCTTCGGACTTGGTTCTACAGTTTGTGGCATCGCTTGCTTTCTAGCCTACCTACCTATACCGGGCTCTTCTTTCTTTTGACTTCCTACTTCTCTCCCGTCATTTTTCTTCTTTTCTACCTGACAAACTCATTCTTGGTCTGCACGACGACAACAGACAACAACAAATAATGAACGCCAAAGCAATCAACTACTAAACTAATATATTGCCCTTTGCTCTCAGCAACTGCGACGACGCAATACTGCATCTCATGCAGTGTTCTCAACCACAAACCCACCCGCAGCCATTGTCGCCTTTCGCAAATAGCTGCACCACAGAGGCCTGCGCTCACGGGTCTGTTCATCACATCATTTCTCAACCTTCCAATGTCCCCTTCTCTTCCACTATGACGCAGAAAAAAGGATATACAAGGACAATCCCGTTCACTCAACAAACTTGGCAAGTCACCCACAACGCTAAAAATATGAACGGGAGCTCCTCTGCGCCCAAGAGCCATGATGATGCTACTACTACTGCTCCTCCGCAGAAGCGTCGACGCTTGTCGGCATCGAAACCCCTCCATGACACTTCTGTACCTTCAGAAACCGAACGGCATTCATCACTTCGCATTGAGATTCACAAACTCTTTCACAAGGATTCCAAAAGAGTTCGGCCTCTTCAGGAAACTCCGCCAAATGATGAAATTCTCAACACCAAAGGCAAGTGCCAGATCACCATTTCTGATGTGAGCGGAGGCTTTATCAATATCGTCCATCGTGTCAGTCAGAGTTGCGACATAGTTTCTTACAAAAACCCCTCGGGACCTCATCGGATTATTTTCATTAAACCACTAAAGTCGTTTGTTGTTCCTGAGGAAACCATCCTGATCAACAGGCAAGATGATCCGTCTCACGACTTCTCGTCATCTTACAAACTTGATGTTGAGCTGAGCTCAATCAATGATGGTAGCTGGCCACCACTCAACGCCCAGGAACTGGGATTCACGGAAAGCCAGCCCCAACCCAAGCCATTGGCTGATGCTGGTGAGCAGAAATGGGTTCTGCACAGCGAATTTCCCCAGATCTTCGGAAGGTGTAAAAATCCCGTCAAGCTCACAGCCGGCGTTCACCCAGAGCGACCGGAGTGCCATACCGATTATGTCATGGACATAAATCTACGCTGGGCTACCGCGTTTAAGCCTATCGACAAAACTGCCAACAGTTGCATTACTGCTGTAGATCCAGATGCCGAGGAAATTTATACCAGCGATATCCTTGAACCTATTCCTGACGATCAACTCGACAGTGTCAGCCCTCTCGCTGTCGAAGATGGCGTCAACGTTATTGGCGACACGGGCGACACGGGCGAAACCAACAAAATCAACGGCGTCAGCGAAACCGAGGGCGTTGGCGAAATACATGGAATCAATGAAACCAATGGCATCAAAGAAGTTGGAATCACTAATGATCATGAATCAGATGGCATCAAAGAAGCCGAAATCGCTAATGAGCATGAAACGAATAGCATTAAAGAAGCTGGAATCGCTAATGAGCATGAAATGAATGCCATCAAAGAAGCTGGAATCGCCAATGAGCATGAAACGAATGGCGTAAATGGCATTCACCATATCACGCCCGAGCCCGAGCCTGATAGCGCAAACGGTATTCTCGACACGAGCGTCGTGAACGAATACAGGCATCTTAGCGAGGACTTGCCGCATGCTCATTCACGCGATCATTCACAGGACCATTCGCAGGACCATTCTCATGATCTTGAGGACGAGCTCGAAGGTGACCAAACACCGAACCGTCCCCTAAGAAAAAGAGCCAATAATGTGAATTATAATCTCAAAAAGTTGTCTGCCCAGGCTTCCGGCAAAGAGCGCAAGCCACGGGCGAAAGCCGGGCAAAATGCGCAGGTTGAGGGCCGTGTCACATATCTGCCGCCAATCAACGACCCCGTACATCTAGACTCCTGGCGGTGTTTTTCTTGCGGCTGTCCCAACGATTCTTTAGATGTCTTGCGAGCTCACTTGAAAAACTTTCATCTTAACTACGACTATGCTCTAGAAATTACGAGCGAAGGACCTCTCTTCCGTGTTACTCGCATTTCTGGCCTTGCCGATTCACCCACGAAGACATTGCAGCTTGGCAAGCCGACAGGACCATTCAACCTGAAAGATTACAATAAAGGCGACGAGTCGTGGATAACCTCACGTTTAGGGCCGGATCATAGCGAGCCTGATGTGTTATCACCTGCGAAAGCCACTACAAAGAAACTGTCCGACAAGCCTGCTATCAAACCTCCACAGCCCCTACCAGCGGCGCAAACTGTGGAACGGCGACAAGAGAAGAAGAAAGTTATCATCCCTGATTCATCACAACCACTATTCGACCCCACGAGCAAAGCTCGCCTCAAACCTGGCGATGAGCTGCCGAAACCTGCAGTGGATAACAAGTGGTTACTTCAGAAGCATCGTGAGGGGATCGGGGAGTTCTCAGACGTATCACCAGAGGAGAAGGAGTATATCTGCAGGTGGGATGCTTTTATGCTGCAGCAAAACGTTACTTCTAGAGCATACTTTCGACGGTCTTGGCTCAAGTTTGTCAAAGACAACGCATTATGGCTGGCGAGTGTAGGTCATCGAATGATCGAGTTCGGCAAACACTTGTGTGTGCTGATGGCGAAAGATGTTCTGGATGACCAGTGCGTTGATAGTGCCTATAGGCTGATTGAAGACGCAAGGACTCAGTTGAAGTCTGGCGGTTGTGACGAGGAGATGGGTAATATCAGAACCGCACCGGGGGACAGTCCGTCGAAACAGCTACCCCGAACTTCACACATCACGAAAGGCGCGAATGGATGCACAATCTGCAAGTTGCCTGTTCTCGGTCCCTCTCTACTGATTTGCTCAAACAAGGTAATGCATGTTCTACCATGAGGCTGAGCTGTTACTGACCCTTCTTATAGAAATGCCCAAGCAGACTCTATCATAGGGGCTGTATTAAAGAGTCAGCTGCTACTCCAGTGACTCGTACCAAGTGGTTCTGCAACGAATGCAGCAAGTCTGAGGGATCCTCCTAGAAAGGGGTGTCCTCACCCTTGTCCAGGGAGAGCGGCTCAGCAGTTGAACTCAAGCCATTGAATCAGCGCATCGCACGAATTAGAATCGGCAACGGATGTGCAGAGGGCTCTCATCCGAAAACTACACATTTGGCTGTACGTAAGGAACATGCAAGAAAAGGCGTTTCAGAATCTCTCAAAAGGCCCGGATTGCGCGGAGGTAGGAGTCGAACTTCGAAAATGGAAAGGGTAGTCTTGAAGACGAATGGAAAAGTAGGGAAGCCTCCAGATCATATAAAGAGAGAATCGGAGGCAGCAATATTTGGAGACACTTGACGCGGGAGGGTATTGGATTATTATTGTTGTTTTCATACGCATCTGGGGCGCTTATTGGGAACAGAGGTTGATGAGACGACACGTCAGGAGTCGGATGCTTGGTGGTTTGGGTAGAGAGGATTTCGGGGAAACGATTATTTTTGGGACGTTGCAGAATCCATGTGCCAAAACAGCCTCAAGTCTGTTGTTATACATTATACCTACCTGTTAAAGTATCTGGAATCGGTTGTTTAAGTGACGGGATTGTGACTATGAACATTCTTAGTTGTCTGTATTGGGTTGATAGTGAGGCAAAAAGGTTCATGGACAAACAAGGCCTTTACAGTGCTACATATGTCGTTAATGATACAAGAAGTATGACTGAATACATAGGCATGAAGACAGCATGTCTCCACTACGTAGTTTTGGGCGAGTTACTTGTGTCTCTACTTTTACAAATGCCGCCTTTTGCGGCTGTCACGCTTACATCTGTAGGTGTTATGATGCAGCCACAAGCATCATAATGTTGTTAAGTCGCATGAGATGCATGTTAGTTGGATGAGGCAAAGCCGTAGTTTCCGCTAATAAACAGTACAAGTTCCCAGACTTGCGTGCTTTTGCTCAAATTTTCAAAATACGAAAATGTATCGAAGAGGCTTGGGAATGCCAGGTGGTGGCACATGTGAGGCACACAACTACGTTAATAAGGCTTCAACAATAGTCCTTCGTGGCGGAGGTGACCATGAGTAGTGTTTGATGTTTGACAGTCCTGGTCGGAATTATATACTCAGGATTGGGATTTGAGTATTGGAGTTCCGTGTGAGCATAAGGGGAGACAGCATTGACATACGAGCGGGTTGGGACTATGACTCCTGAATTGGCATCAGAACACTAGCCTGTTTGGGAAACTAATGCTATAAGGCTATATCTGTGCTCTAAATTCAACTGCTGTCTGAACTAAAGGGGTGTTGGGAACTCTCCATGGCTGCTCTATTGGCTGGTTGGAGCGATGAAGTAGCACAAAACCCGAGAGCTGTGAGTTCCAACACCTATCCCTCGCTGACATAGCTATTGCTACCTTAGGTCTTAGTGTCTCGCTCATAAAAAGTTGAACATGTAGGCTCGCAAACAATAGACCTTGCCAAGAAGTCTAACCATTCCCATTGACAGATTTAGTTTCTAGTAAGGCCAACCGGCATTCCTTAGTACTATCACAAGAACTTAGATACTTCGGGGCCTACGCCTCGGAAAATCTCAAATTAGTGGCTCTCATTGCCTACCTACTGCAATCTGATACCATATATGTACGAGGTGCTTCATCGTCTATCGTAGTTCCAGCCAAAAGCGCTCCTTACCGACTAGCTCACCCCAAGACTATGAATAAATAAAGAGCGTATGTACTACATCACCCGGTGGCTTCAAATCCGCTCTTGTAGCGCACAGTCCATGGCTGCAGCAATGCACCAGTTGTTTTATGGGGGGAAAATTGAGTTCATACATAGAACGATCATCATCATTTGGACCCAGCTGAATTCTAACCCTTATACTATCGAAAGCGCCTCGGCATCCTCGGTCTTTATTGAAAAAGAACGCGCTCTCTGTCGTACAGGCGGACTACACAATCAGGAAACGAGCCCATGTACTCTTGTCAGCCTTCTCGTCATGGCTCGCATCAGCCTTGATACTTAATGCCAACACCACGACACCCATAGCAATAGTAAAGCCCGATAAAATAAAGAAGTGTAATATTCTGTGACTTCTGCTATCTATTACTATCGTGCATCGGAAGGATGTTCTTGACCACAGGGTTCAAGGGTGATTCAAAGCAGCCGCTTATTGGACCGCTGAACTATTTAGAAACTCTCACTTGATCAGGACAGTCTTTTCTAAATGGTGATCTTCATTGGGAACTAGAGGAGGGCCAGATGTGATAGGTGTTAGTACGACTGCTGTAGGAATGATGGCCCTCTATCATGACTCAGCGGGTAAAACGACCCTACTACCTTGGACCGAGAAAATCGACAAAAGGAGATGTTAACGGTCATTTAACCAGATTTGCAGTGCGTCCGCGCCAGATTGAGCATCGATAGCTTTGCTGGTAGTTTCATCATGGCCACCTCGCTGCTGAGGTTCTATGAGGCCTTTACCGCAGTGGATCCTGGTATGGAGGAAGAGAGCACAGAAATACAAGACGGAATGAAAAGGTGTTGATGGGCAAAACGAGATCGTATGTGATTTGGAAAAGTTTTCTGAAGTATTAGGTAATCTTGTGGTATAGTCTTGATTGAATCCTGTTGCGGGCATGATCATGACAACCCGGTTCGCAGAACATAGCCTCGGAAATAGCTTAGCACTAACAAACCTGGTCACACTAGTTGGGTATCTGTAGACTGGGTATTGACTGGGAAATGCGATAGTTGTGACTTGATTACGCCAAGATCTCAGCATAATATCTGCGATACGCAGCACGATGGGATCTGGCCTCGTGAAGAAGCCAATCATATATCCACTATCATGACATTGTTGACTCGTAATTAGCGTCTACCGGGATCCTAAGAGCTCTGCAGCACCTGTATGAGAATTGATGGACGTGGCGACAGCATCTTATGCTGTGGCATGGCATTCGTTGGTGACGCGAAACTGATCTGGAAGGGGTTGTGGCGATGTGCGCGACACCCTTGAATGAACCACTTCCTTCAAGTCGGACTCTGCTGTGCCATGGATCTAGTCTGCTGATAAGCGAATCATGTGTAGGGTCTAGTATATAGTGCAAATTCACAGAGTTACTGGTACATACGACCAAAGGTAGTGGAAAATACGGGATCCCGTCCGCTCTCCCATAGTCAAGCCACTAACCGGCGGATTAGTAGTTGGGTCGGTGACGACCAGCGAATCCCCGCTGTTGTATGTTTATGCCTTTTTGCCATTCTTTCGCTTTTGCCAACATGGAAAAAGATCTCTCTTTGTTCTATACGTATTCTTAGCTAGGTAGACCTTCTTCTCTTTACGGGCATGTTTATGTGTTGTCAGTATGCCCAGTTGATATCCGTGATGATCCATGAGTCGTATTGTGAGACAACCATTGCATCTTTACCTAATGACATGCGATATGACACCTCCAGCCAGCGTTTAAGTCGGGTGTTCCTCTACTGCTTCCATTGCACCATATGAGGAACGAGATTGTAAAATAATTTTGCATGGTACCTAGGTAGTCTGTTAACTTTAGCAGATAATAGCCATATATTGTTACAACACTACGTATGCTTGAACACTCGCATTTCTGGGAAAGGTACAATGGAGCTTATAGTCCTCCCACTAATTAGTCGAAAGCCATGATTTACGGATAATTGTTCAGCACTCAGTGTCGCGTGATTCCACTGTTAAGACTCGGTTCTAATATATTGCCAAGTAATGAAGTATGCCTGGGCTCCTACGACAGGAGATATTGTATCTGCACAGTGGAGCCAATCATCTTCACCATCCTTGGATATCAACGTTTTCCGCTGGTGATGATGCAAACCCAACGATATAAAAAGGTAGGAATCATTGTCTAATCATTACAAACTACCCCAGTGAGATGTCTTTTATTTCGCGACGGCATCTTGACTCGGCCAAAGAAACGGCATGTCGACATAAAATTATACCAAAGTGCCTCTCAAGTACCAGCCATTCACGAAGTTGGACATGATGCATTTCCCAAACAAGAGGTCAGTCAGTTTGTCTGCTATTGAATGAATCAAATTTCGTGTCGAGGAATATCACTAGATTGTACCCAATTCAGTGCCTTTCGAGACGAGAAACTCAAGAGTACTGAACGATAGTTGAGAGCTCGTGGCGAAAGCTGAACGTTTGATATTTATTCTGCGTCCGTTGTCTTCCAACAATTTTTGAATCTCGAGAAGCATGGTATCCGTCCTGTTCTAGCCATCGAGTGGCTTTCAGTTAATCAAGATATTATAAAAACGCCTAGTCACCGACCCGGTTCCTGTCAATGGTACACTTCTGACGACCAACTCTCAACTGTCAGCTAATTAAAACCTGCCCTTGCCCTCCCTTCGCTTCTCATTACGCTCCGCCTCTGTCTTCTGCCTCTTTCGACTCTCTTGGGCAATCATTTCACTCAAGTCATCGTCATAAGCCCACTTGGCTCCGACACCCTCTTCCTTCTTACCCTCCTCGAACTTGCGCCGCAGGTCATCCTTGCTAATTCCGTCATTATTGTGCAAAGAGTCAACATCGAGAGCAACATCGATGTCACCAGGCTTCTTGCGCTTGCGCGTGTCGTCATCAGCACCAAGCACAGGCACGCCTGCTCGCTGCGCTGCTTGATTCTGCTTAAGATCATATACTCTGTCGCTACCAAAGAAACCTTCGGCACGGACTTGCCGCTCTGGCAAGACTGTGTAGGCGGATCGAGGTGCGCTCGACTCCTCCGTATCGTATCCACGACGCTCCTTGCGTAGATCCATCTCACCTGCGATGGATGTCTCGACACCTTGCCCGTAGTCGGGCTGTACAGTACTGGCATAACCGCCAGGAGTCTCAAGACCACTGGGTGTTTCAGTTCCACCAGGGACATCCTCATCATCCTCTTCCTCCTCTTCGTCCGATTCTTCCTCCTCTTCTTCTGACTCCTCCTCGCGGGGCTGCAACTCACCCCACAGGTTCTTCTCAACAGGCTCACCAGCCCCTGTCAGGATTTGCGCCGCACCCTGACCTTGCCCGCCTGATGCTGCAAGGCCAAAAACATCTCCACCGAATAGAGGCCTGTTGAATTCATCAACTGGGGGCTTGCCCCAACCACCGGGGTGGAAACCCCATGAGCCTCCAGCGGGTGGTGGCGCATTCAAACCTGGAATCTTGAGCGTAGGATATGATGGGGGAGGCCCGAATCGTTGTTGGTTAATGAGCCACGGCGGTGGTGCACCAGGCGGCATGCCAAGGGCTTCCTTAGTAGCCTCGGTAAGATCACCGGGGCGGAAATGTTGGTAATCAACCTCAGACTCCTTTCCTTCATAGTAAACCTCGCCAAATCGGGTCAACTCGGGCTTAGTCTGGAAACGGAAGAAAGCGTCGTATAGTTTTTGGTAGTCGATATCGAGTTTGCCCATTTTGGGAGCAACGCGCTCACGCTGTTTCTGCTTCAATGACTGTTCTGACTGCTTGTCAAGGACGGCATCACGCATCTCTGTAATGCCGGTTTCTGCAATAAATTGTGGGAGGCGGAAGGGCGGCTTCTCAATACCTCTCTTGGAGGATAGGTACTCTCGTTTCAGGGACCAATGAGTCGGAACTGGCACAACGTTGCGCTGAGCCTTGATCTGCACGAGCAATCGAGGGTCTGACGAAGAAACATCTTGCCACTCCACCACTTCGGGAATCTTGACAAGAGCCTTGAGTTCTGCAATAGAAAGCTTGTTGAGCTGCTTCTTCTTCTTTTTTGATAGCTTAGGTTGGCCAGCGTTTTCTTCGTCCTCGTCGGGAATTTCGTCGTCATCGGCGTAAAACACTGTCCCGGTGTTTCCAGCATTAGCCTCCTTGGCAATCTCATCCTCCTCCATGGACGCGCCGAATTTGTTAAAGATGTCCTTGTACATGGCATATGCAGGATCTTCCTCCAGGCCATCTGTATCGAGCGCGGGGCCATCGGCAGGGGCGGCATCTTCAGTCTTGGACTCCTTCACTTCGAGGTCTGTCGTCGTAGGCTCGGGCGTGGCATCATTTTCTCCAGGTTTAGTGACCTCAGTGGGTTCCTCGGTCTTGGTAGTAGGAACCTTCAGCGCGTCAGTATACGAAATCGCAAGGTGAAACAAGATGGCATCAACATACCTCTGCTTGGGCTTTCTTCTGCTCCTTCTTCTTAGCCCTTCGCATCTGATTCTTGGTCATCTTTGGGGCCGCCATGGCGAATCCGAAGCTGGCGACGGTGGCGTCGCGACTAGGTAGTGTCGTTTGCTTGCGGTAGGATTCGAGGCTTGTGTCGCGGAGTGGAAGACGGCAGAAAGGGCAGCGAGCGCGAGGACGTATTGTCTAGGGTCCTTGCTCATGCCCAAAAAGGAGATTAAGCTTTCAAAGACGCGAAGGCAAATATTTGTTGAGTGTGAGATGAAGCAAATGCACGTCTGGATGCGCTAACTAAGAGATTGGTTTGGCTGTTTCGAGTGGAGTCATGTTCTGCGCTGCCGTCCAAAAGTCTACCAAAAGCTTAACAAACTGCCCCCAGAGGAACAAGGAAAATTGGACGCGGCTAGGGCGTCTAAGGTGCGTTATCAGCTTATCAGTCGCGGTTGTCGGAATAACTATGGTTGAAAACCAAACAGTAGATCCCGATAAGCCACGTAATGTTAGTTACAGACTTATCGCAAACGGTAGACTAAGAGACACAATAGCTCAGTCACTTCGCCCTACACTAGATCGGCTCTATAGGCTGTCTATTTCTTACACCTCAAGCTTCACAGACTAGACTGTCCCCTAATGGAGGGTTCCAAAGGGAAGACCCCCTGCAAACCCCCGTGTGCAATCTATCTGACGTCCATCGATTCGTCGTCTCATTGGCGCCCCTTGATTTAATTATAGGCGGTACCTTGCTCATCCCACTTGCACCATTCCCTCTTTTGACGTGAACGCCATCCAGCAGCAGCTACAGCAACTTTTATTGTAACTTGGCACCATCTTTTTTCTGGTCAGCCTCTTCCTCTGTCCAGATCAATTTCGCCTTGCTCTCTTGCAGAGTCGCATCGCATCACAGTCCAATCAACTGACTGCCACCTTCTCTTCCGCTTCCAATTTCTACATCCATTCGTTCTCTTTCGCTTCCACGCCCCGGCGTCGTCATTCTAGAGCTACTTCGATCTGGCGTCTTGGCTGACAGAGACGATAACACACTACGAGTCGACCCTCGATAAGCTATGGGCATAAGCTTTCATCCACGCACTTGAACATCATTCTCTCGAGTACTCTCTATCGAACCGATTCGATTCATACACAACCTTAATTTTGGCCGTTGCGCCGTTAAAACGTCGTTACGCTACATTCTCTCCCTGATTGCCACTGCCCTGTGATGGAAAAGTTCCCCGACTTCGTCGACACGCCCCTGGGCGAGTCACCTTCAGACGGCCCTCCAAACCCTCCCGGCTGGGCAAATGGCGCGCCCCCTCGTCCCTCCGATCGATGGCTACCGGTTTCAAGGCATGAGAATGGCTGGTCAGCGGCATCTCGAGGGCACAATCGCCAGAAGAGTCTCACTGATGCCATTCGCACAATAAGAGGTCGCAATGGCAGTGTTAGCCAGAATGCCCAAGAGATCGCCGACGCACTTCGTGCTCCCATTTCTCCCAAACTCATTGTACGCCCATTCTACCGAGTCCCAAGTGACGAATCCCTAGTGGAAGTGCTGACCTGATGATGCGCTACACAGATTCTCTGCGTATTGTGGTACGCCTCCTCTGCACTCACAAACACTTCGTCCAAGTCTATCTTGATGGCATTTGACAAGCCTGCCACCTTGACGCTTGTTCAATTCGCTTTCGTTTCCTCATTATGTATCTTCATGGCATGGCTGGCGACCATATTCCCTATCTTGCGGACCAAAGTTGCAGCTCTCAAACATCCGATTCGAAAGCCGACTCGCGATGTCATCAGGACCACCCTTCCTCTCGCAGCGTTCCAGATCGGAGGCCACCTCCTCAGTTCAACGGCTACCTCCAAAATTCCAGTGTCCCTCGTTCATACCATCAAGGGTCTTTCGCCACTCTTTACCGTCCTCGCTTACAGGATTGTGTACGACATCCGATACCCAAAGACGACTTATCTGTCTCTGATCCCTTTGACACTCGGTGTCATGTTGGCCTGCTCTGGGAAAACGACATACGGTGGAGAACTTATTGGTGTTATTCACGCTCTTCTCGCTACGGTTATCTTTGTCACCCAAAACATTTTCTCCAAGAAGCTGTTCAATGAGGCTGCCAAAGCTGAAGCTGAATCGCCGCATTCCCTGCCGAGGAAACTGGACAAGCTCAATCTGCTATGTTATTCTTCAGGCATGGCATTCATTCTTACCTTGCCCATTTGGCTCTGGTCCGAAGGATTCACTCTCCTCATGAACTTTTATCACGAGGGCTCCATTGACCTGAATGAGCAGCCCAACTCGATGGATCATGGACGACTTACACTTGAATTTATCTTCAATGGTGTTTTCCATTTTGGTCAGAACATTCTTGCATTTATCCTTCTTTCTATTGTTTCACCTGTTACCTACTCAGTTGCCAGTCTCATCAAGCGTGTTTTCGTCATTGTACTGGCTTTGGTGTGGTTCAGAAGTCCTACAACACCCCTTCAAGGGGTAGGTATAGCCCTCACCTTCCTGGGCTTGTACTTGTATGATCGAACAAAATCCGGAAACAAAGCCGATCAAAAGGCACAGTCGATGCAAATCAAAAGATCGTCCTTGCTTCCTACCACCAACAACGGTTTCCGGCCTACGCCGATCACGGAGTCCCCGCAAAGCACTGAGCTTAATTCTTATCCGTACCACGAGGGCTACTTTGGCCGCCCAACAGCAGCAGAAGACTCCAAGAAGAGTGATGATGGCGGCGCCCGCAGCCGTACTCCAGCTACTAGTAACGGCTGGCTCCCTCCTGGTACCAAGCAAGAAGATACATGGCAACCTGGTGATCGAATTGCCGGTGTATCATGATGGCTTTCCGCGACGGGCGTTGGATTGTGTTTGCTTGGATAGGAATGGTGTTTGCAATATTAATAAACAGCAAAGAGTGATATAGACTTCTTAGGCAAGGGTGTTTCTTCATATCCAAACAGTTATTTGAAGGGTTTGGATTCTTGTATGGCATACTATGGACTGGCGTTTTGGTAATGTTGTGGATACAATGCCCCCCAAAGGTGGGTGCTGGGAATGATGTACCATTACGTGGATATGGAATGATAGTATTGGAATTTGTGAATAGATGAGTTGCAACGGCAGCCGATCTGAACGACGTGTTGATGGATGGTGTACGGTATTATCATTGTATGGGAACCGCGCTATTATATTGTTTGGGGTATCATCAGTCTATTAGCCATTCTTCAACCTCCACCCCAATGCTTCTCCCTATTCCACGTATCACCTCCCAAGCAACATTAATCCTCCACTTGCCTCCTCGATCCATTACATCGCCAGCGCCCCCAACACGTGTCAGTAGCCGCAAGCTCGCGAGCGTGGATACAGCCATAGCCACATCTCCGTCAAGTCCAGCAGCGCCGACGGCAGTACCGTCCGCCCACTCGGTTCGCACAGCGGCAAAGATTGCCATCATGCGTTCGAGAACGAAAGCGTGTGCGCCCAAAAGTTTGCGAGCAATCTTTCGGTGCTTTGTACGGGTAGCCCCTCGGGCAACCATTCCTCCACGGCGACGTTTTCGACTGTGATTATATGTTGAAAAGAGTGTAAGATCGTGTCGAGTTGCGTTATGGGAGGCGAGGTAGGCTGATAAGAGAATGAGACGAGCCGTTGTGGGAAGAAGATTTGTAAGGTCGGTCGCCGAGGATGTAGGTTTCGCTAGAATTTCGACGGGCTTGTTTTTAGGTCGAATGGAAACAATACTTGGGTTTAGCAAAGACTCATCCTGGAAGTGCACTCTGCCTGCAATAAGCAGTTTTGAGAACTCTTTCGGCGTATGCGTTCCAGCTAAAATAGGGGTTGTAAAGCGCGGCCAGAGCGCATGGCAGCTATGTTTGAACGAGGGCAACGTCCGAGATGCGGATTTCGTAAGAGAGTCGTATACGGCAGCACAGAATCGAGTCCAGAGATCAAGAGTTTCTTGGTGTGTGCACGTAGCAACGGGTTGTGGTGGAGTGAGAGATAGGATGCGGACAAATTCCTTCTTTTCGTATGGAGGGAACAAAAGATGTGCTGAGGAGGGTGAGCGTAAGAAGCAGGCGGGCGGAGATGTGACAATGAAGACACATGTGAGAGATGGAATCTGAGTAGCAAGGTTAGCTCTGCGCCCGAAGATCTGAGTTCTCCGTGCTTACAATTTCTGACAATCTCGCCAGGGCTGGTAACAAAGTAGGTGGTGCATCTCTCTGTCGATCAATTGCATCCAGCACCAGCACAAAGCGCCATCGGGGATCTCTTTTAGGATACTGTATCATCTTAACCAGCTCAACCGTCAGCTGCGCTAACGTCTCGCATCGTCGCGGCACTTCTTCCCACTGCAGCGCTTCGGCTACTTGTCCAACTATACTCTCGAATAGATGTCGCCCCGTGATGCATTGTACTGAATTGACCACTGCTGCTTGTAGTCCACCTGAGGAGGCATCGTTGTTGATATTTGTAACTAAGTCGGAGACGAGTCGGGAAACAATGGCGGATTTTCCTGTTGCTGCCACACCATGAACGACGAGATTTCGGCAAGGAGCTGCATTGGGCTGAGAGCAATGTCAGTAACGATTCATCTTGTTTTATGACATTGGTAGTAAGTAAACATACATGTAGAAGCGTTGCCAGGGATCGAGTCTGATGCTCTCTACATGGAAAAGACTCGAAGATAGGTGTCAGAATGGCTTCGTCCGGAAGACCAAAAAGAGAAGACATTTCTGTGTTTCTATGCTCCGACGTTGTTGACCTTTGGCTACGGTTGTTGAAGTTGAAGGTCATAAACTATTTAATTTCGAGATGTCCAGGAGACGCGTTTGGCGCGTTGCACGGCCCAAGGTACGTCACTCGGAGAATTGTGGGCCGAGTAGTGTCTCCTACCTACGGATGTTTGGTACTGTACATGCACTTTAATCGACATACACATTGAACAAAGCACCTATACTAGCAATCATTGTTATATATATATACAGGCAGACCACTATGAAAATGGGGCCCAGAAGTATCAATAAGTTTGGCATTTAAACTTTATGTATATCATCATAGCCCGGACTGTTTCAGTCCTCGCCCTTCTCCAACGCCATGTGCAATGCTATACCAATAACGTTAATACATTCATAAACCCTCATATAGCCCCAACGCCGAAACCATGCCGATCAAAACAAAACAGGTATAGGAGTGGTGGTGATTCTTGGTTCCTTGCCAAATACCTCAATCCACCACTGATTCCATACTCTCAACTCATTATATAGGTCGCTTACAAGCGATTCTGGTTCCCACACGGGCGCGGGCGTTCCTTGACCCGACTGTGTCTGTGTCAGGCCTCTTCCGGGGGCTTGGATCGTAATACTGGGTCCGGAAGTGACCCAAAGTCTGCGTATATCGTTGATAATGTTGTCCGTGAAAGTTTTCATGTCTCTCCCAGTAGGATGAGGCGTTGGCCCCTGGCTTCTAAAGCCAGAGAGAAGCATCTCAGCTGCCAGAGAATAGTCTTCCATCTCAATCATGTCGGCAACATGTGCTTCGGCTCGAACAAGTCCCGTTCGCATTGCCTTTAAGGCCTGGGCGACATCCGACCAAGATTCATGCGACATCTTAGATAGAGACAACCCACGAAGAGACGGCCAAAGGATATTGGATAAATATAAGACTTGTGTGATCGAATGGACCTGCTGCGCATGGAACGATCCGTCTGTCTGGCTAAGCTGCTTCAGAAAGTCGACAATAGCACGGAACAAAGCCAGCAATGATGGAACATCTTCTTCTGTCCATTCCCGAGGAATTACATCACGGACCATGAAGTTTCGCAAAGCTTCTGCGTAAACCTCGATCATCGCAAATGCATGATTTTCAGCTCCGGTCGCTCGCACAATGGCTGGCAGCATTTTACCAAGAATGAACGAGAGGATACCCCGATTTTCCATCCCCTTGTGCAATAGTAGAACAGCGTCACGAAGCTTGTTCTCTTTCAGCGACAGCTTGAAGTTATTGCAAAGGAAATAGAAGACCTCATGTACAGCCTTGTTGTCGCCTTCGGTTAATCGAAGCCCGTAGGACATCATGCCAGCCACCTGTAATTGAGGGTCTTGAACCGACGGTGAGTACTCTTTCGTGATTTGATAGAAGTATGCGTCAATCTTGCAAATTTCAGAACCATGGGCTCTGATAAGCGCAATGATGTTCCGAACGAAGGCCACGTAGCTCGGGTGCTCAGAAACATCAGAGCACATCGTATGTAAATCGCGCTGTATCTGCTCCATTACCAGCTTCAATGTCCTCGAGTGCTCGGCCATGATGACCTTCTTGAGTGCCGGTCCAGCGTCTCGTAGTGACTTTCGCATCCACGATATAGTGAATTCGAAAAGGTCTCGATTTGAGTTGTAGTCCGGGTTGATGGAAAGGCCCAGAACTGCTTCAGGTACGAAGTCTTTTTTCTGCTTCCACAGCTGTTCTGCAAACTGATTCTCGTATGACAAGTAAGGACGTGGTTTGACAATTGACAAAGCCCAAACTTCGGAAAGGGGGAACTCAGCCTCGTCAAAATCATCGAAACCATGCCTGAGGAGTGTTGTCATGAACAAGGTCAAGTGTCTCCGTTGGTCTAGGCTGAGCTTTGCTGGGATGTCTTCAAAAAGACTATACTTGCCGTTTTTGAACATGTCGGCGAGTCTCAGCAAACCACCGTTGATAAATCGAATTGCGAGTCGAGCAGTCAATATGATGACCTGCTCAGTGCACTGCGACACCTCTGCGACAGTGGAAGGGTCTCCTTGCTCTCCATGCGAAGAGAGGATGCATCTCGCCATCGAGAAGTACACCCTCGAAAGATCATGATCAACTACCAGGATGGCATCATCGGCTTGCGCTGATTCCAGAATTTGACTCTCGCTTTGTTGACTTTCTTCGTCTTCTTTGAAGTCATCGATTCGTGAGAGAAAAACGTCGAGGGTGCCTAAGGCAGATCGAAGGATACACCAGTCAAATCCTGGAGGACATGCACCAAATCGATGAAAGACCTGCTGCATTTGTTGTGTGCTTAAAGCAAAGGTGGCGGCTTCCAAGTTGGGGGCATGTTTCATGACATCCAACGATGTTGTGACGGACATATACAACACGTCCATTACAGCCCGTTTGTTCATTGCCACCATAGCGTCTACTAAGCCCTGGTCGACTGTGTTACTCCCATCTTTGGACATGGCCAGTACTTGCTGCTGCATATCAGACTGGACTGAGTCAAACTGATGTAGCATAGACTGAAAGAAGTTGTTGCGCCATTGGCCAAATGGTTTGAAAGAGGTGGTAGCTTCTCCGGAGGAGACCACGAACCTAGCTAGCTGGCTCCAAGCTCGTAAGTTGATGAGGCAAGCCTCCTTATGAGAACTTGCTGGGGCGACAAGTCTCTCGATCAAATGAGCGCTGGGGCGAAGCTCTACTGGCGAAGCCCAGAACAGAGTGCAAAGAAGGTCATGGTGGTTTCGCAAAGCTGCCAGATCACGCTCCTGGATTATTTGCTCTTTGAGTAGTTGTCGGTTGTGGTTCGGCATTGTCCGAGCAATCAGATTTCGAATATCTTTCAGCGAGCCAATATCACTCAGTTTCTTAATACTCAAGGCGACGAGTTTGAGAAAGATGTGAAAGCATTTATCAGCTTCATCAACAGACAACGAAGGGTGACTGGCAAGTTCGTCCAGGAATTTGGGAGAGGCATATACTTCTTCGTTGCGAAAGTGGGCAAGGTTCTGCGAGCCAAAGAAGTCGAAGATGACGCCGATTACCGGTACGCACTTGCGCCACCCCCATTGCTGCACAAGATAATGGCATCGACCAACCAGCGCTCGACAGTAGCTGTTGAAGCTAGGTGACTGTCGTGAGTTGTCCTGGTAAACCTGAAAGACGTTCTTGAGTAGCTTCTGGGGTAGTGTCCATCCATCAACAACTGCATCATGCCTGCTGCCTGCGATAACAATACCTTGGTCATTGAATTCAATGAGAGGTAGAAGGGTAAACGTATTTCTCCACAAGCCTTCATGAACATTTGCATCGAGGCTCATTAAGGCTTCAGGCGTGGCCATAACCATGTACAGAATATCCCAGAAAGACGCCCGAAGAATGTGGGCATGTTCCAGAACTTTCATGTTGATCACCCAGGAGTGAATTACAGGCACATTATTTCTTAGACCACGTTCTCTTGTGCGCGGGTCTTTGAGGTCGTTGTAGGTTTCTGTAATCTGATCCATACCCACCATCGTGAGTGCGGTTATGGCAGTCACAGACAGACCCTTGAGCAGGTCTTCCATTTGAAATTGTTCATTCATCAAAGACGCTTCGCCCTGACAAAGTTTCAGAACAAAAAGTGTAGCAAGGAGCAGATAATCGTAAGCACTCGCAATAAGGGAGAAGTGGGGTTGTGTAGTGTCGTCTTGTTGTCGCAAGAGGGCGCTTACACGGCTGTTGAACCCTTGGAGGACCTCAAGCGCCCTGCATACAAAGATCTTGATCTGCGTGTGGTCTGCGAAACTCAGAGAATCCAACATGAATTTCATAATGAACCCAGCAGCACTTGTAATAAATTTGGTGTCTGGAAGTTCCCCATGCAATGATTTGGGGTCTACCTGGTCCGCAATAGAATCAAGGAGGACTCCCAGTTCAGACGAAACCTGTGCATCCCAAGGACCCCACCTGAGCACCTGTTCACCAAAGTTGAATGACATTCGCGGTCGAGGCTCGAGTAAATGCTGGCAGGTAACGGCGCTTCTTGCTTTTTCAACGAAGCCACTGCCGATCAGGGTTGAATCATGAAAATACACATGAGAATTCAGGGGGAACGTCTCAAAATGATGGGTGTACTGTGTGCCATATGGTCCCAAGCCCTGCATTTTCTTCTCGCACGCCTCGCCAGACTGAAGGGGCTCAGTCGCCACCGTTGCCATAGGTATCGGATCATTGGCACGGCTGAACTGCGGTGCCTCGAGGTCGATGCGTTGAGGTTTTGTCTTCTTGCGGAATCGCGACTTATTCAGAGTCCGGACAGGTTCCTCAACAACTCGAAGTGGTACTGGATTTTCTTCTGCTGGTGGGCTTGCTGGGTAAAATGTATCGGGTGCATTATCGAAGGTCATAATACTTGAAGCATAGAGATCGCCTCGTTGTTTTCGGTACAGGTGATCCAACCTTTTCTTCTTTGCATTAAAGGAGAATCGAGTGATTCCATCCCTGTCATCTGTTTCCAGTTGAGCTGGCCGTGCAAGCCCCGAAGCAGTTCGAGCCGGTGTAGTTAGGCGACGTGACGTTGCTTGAGGTTCCGCCGTGTTGCTGTCTGTCTGGTATCGGACAGATCCCGCCTGGCTGACTTGCTTAACCAACCGGCGGGATACTCCATGCTGCATGAGCGTACGTCCTGAGATAGGTGAGCCGTTCCCTGATGTTATACCTAGTGGTTGCCCAGACCCTCTGGGTTTCGGTTTAGATGTTTTGGCCTTCCGGGCGGTGGTGACAGATGGGCGTTGTGGAATGGACCCAGACCTCCAATTGCTTAAGATGGACACAGCATCAACGTGATCATCTCTGGTGGCCAGCTTGATGAACTTCCTACTGGGGCTGCTTCTACCCATATCCTGGCGTCGAGTCGCAGACCGAGCTGCAATCTTCAAGAAGCGGGGCGCATCTGGCTCAACCACATCAAGGATACCAAGGCGAGGAGGCGAAAATGGCTTCAGAACATTTTTGGATGATCGTTTTTTTCCACTTCGTTTCACCGCAGACTGACGATGCTTCTTCTTGACAGACTCGAGTGCTGGTACAGAGGCATGACGAGATCCAGAAAGCATGCTCGTAATTCGAGGCTGATGAGGCCTTTTTGCAGCTGAAGATTTTCGTTGGAAGCTGGAGCTTCTGTGTCGTTTTGCAGTGCCATTAAAGGATTCCGAGAGGTTTAGCTGTCGCTTCCTGCTCACAGCCATGTAATCAATAGCGTTGTCCTCGATTGCAGATCCCTCGTCATCGAAATGATCCGCTGGAACAAATATAGGCGGCTCATCTTGGATAAGAAGACGCGTCTGGTTGGAGAAGGTTTCGTCTGTCGTCTTTTGTCGTGAGGCAAGTGTAGGGACAGGGTCGACATCATCATCGGATTCCTCAAAGAACATCTCAAGGGTCGTAGAGGCACTTGGTGTCGCTATACGCCTTTGTGCAACACCCCGTCTTATTTCTCGCTCGGGTGAAAAGGCGACAGGCTTTTTCTGTGTGTCTTTTGAAGGTTTCTTGTGGCCAGACTGCTGATCTAACCGCAACCATGAGGCAGGAAGGACTCCCCTGATCCGACGCCCGACTGTATTCACAATCTCCGATCCACTCTCAGAGCCAGAATCTGAATCCGATTGAGTAGTAGACCCTTGGACATTCGGTTGCAACATGGTTGTTGGGCCAGCAAGTTCATCCTCGGAGTCATCCGTGCTTATTTGAGGCGCGCGTTGCGTTGGGCGGACGAATGGCCGAGCTGATCCAGTAGTTACTGGAGGATGTAACAATTCTGGATCAGAGCCCTCAGCAGTAGGTAACAGTATGTCTTCGGTTCTTCGTGAACTTCGCTGTGCAGCAGGTGAGTCTGTGGTCCCCGGTCCCAACCTAAACGCAGATGCGGGCTCAAGAGGATCACTGTCAACAACATCGTATCTCTTGCGCTTTCGAGCGGACGATCTGGATGGAGAAGACTTTCGCTTGGTTGCTTGCTTCGATACAGTAGTTGGTGGTCGTCTCAATAGGTCCTTCAGCGCAGGAAGATCGTCATCGGCTATGCTCGTGTTCTCAGTATCTCCTGCTGAGCTGGCTTGGCTACTCGGGCCGGCACGACTGATTCTCGGTGAAGTCTTGGGTGGCGAGGGCGACGGAACATCCAGCGTTTCCAGTCCGTCTAGAAACTCTTCCAAGCCCTTCAATTGACTCTCGTCTGATATATCTGGCAGGTGTGATCCTTGGCTATCATCTTCAAAGTCCTTATCTTGTGAAGCGTCCTGCTCAGCTTGTTGCCTGCGTCTCTTCTCTCCTTCGAGGGCAAGTCTTAGGGGCCGGACGCCATGTTTTCTCAGAACGTTGGAGTAGTTTGACATCTCTATAGCGTATGGGCGTTCCTGTATAGGCTTGCGTGGCCGAAAAGATCGCTCATAACGGATAGCTGTCTGTTGAGCAGCTTGATGCTCGTCCATACTCAGATCCTGACTTTGCAAAGGTACTGAATCAGAATTTTGGTGGACAGGCGATGGGACAGGCTGTGCAACACCGCGCGTGCCTTCAACTTCCGGTGGGGGTGATGAGCGCTCAAGATATGTATTGGATATTTCACCAGTAACCTCATCATCTTGCTCAGATTGGTCCAACGGCCTGTCTTCGGCGGTTATAGTCGGTGGTTGAGGGTGAGGGTAGTCAGCTCCGAGTAGTTCATCGTCAGAGCCTAACGAAGACAGAGGCGAGGATGACGGAATGTTCCACACATCAGCTATCGGGATACGTGGTTCGAGTGGCTTATTTATTGCTTCATCTTTCTGAGTGGATGTCTTTGTGGGAGGAGCAAGCTGTAAAAGCTCCTGCGACGAGTCGGGAACGTCCCAGATATCATTGTTTTGTTCTTTCGATTCATCATGGTTGGTGACGGCCTCATCTCGGTCATCATTTTCTTCGGTATCGATCTTGTCCGTCGGTGTCGGGATAACTGCTGGCAGAGAAGGTAATTCCTGGCTCTCGAAACCATCTTCGTCTTCAGAATCAGGGACTTCTCCCAACTCCTTCCAGTTGCTCATGGTCCGTATATGGCATTATCTTTTGATAGGCATGGTCTCGAGTCGCAGTTTAGGCTTGGTTGTACAGAAAGGCCTGAAGGAAAATACTAGAGGTTTCGAGTTGGAACTCTCATGGCTGAAAGTCGTGATCGCGCTTCGACAGGTACGTAGCTCGTTAATTGATTTCTGGGCCGAGCGTGGCGGGGGACGCGGTTGAGGAACCCGGAAGACGCGTTTGGGAAGAGCTTAGGTAGCTTCCATCGCGTTCGCACTCTAATGGACCTATGTTTTAGTGGGGAGACCCCGAAATTCAGAGCGTGCCCGCAGGGTGTCAGAAGAATTGACCGTTGTAAGCATAAGAGACGAAATAACTTGGTCACCTTATGCCACTTTAGACTATCATTTACGCTATTTTATTTCTGTAGCCTAAGTCTTAGAGGACATTTCTTCTGTTACCCACCTAGCGTGCATATGCTGTGATCCCGCTAAATCTCATGTGGGTCTCATCCGGGCTGGGAATGGATCCATGGATCATCATGGACGAATTCGAACTTGGACATTCAACTAACCTACCCTTAACTTCTGCATGTAAGCCTTGCTTGGAAGTAATTTTGCCAATACTGGCCCGATATACTCACGGAGACCCGTTTGACTAGACATTATTCAAGATGCATGTCTTTGAAAGAGCGTTACCGTTGGCTTTGACTGTCTTCTGCGGTGTTGTTGGAGGTTAGTCATTGTCTCTCACACAGGCTGTCATCATATGCTTAACACCTCGAACCAGGAATTTACACCTTTCAACCAATATTTGCACCTGATGCGCAGAAGAAGATTGGTCCGACAAAGAGGTACAACGCAGTGCTGCCGTTTTAATATATTTCTAACGTGCTTGCAGTACTGAGAAAAAGACGGAGTTTGTGGATGATTCTGCAGCAACAAAATGATAGCCCCTTTGCTGTCTGCACATACTAGCTTTTAAACTTGCAAAATATTCCGGCAACCGACATTCATTTCTAGTGAAGCAATCTTCTATCATCGTCTTTCCATACTTACTTCCTTTCAAGTTACTCTATACATATAATGTCCCTCCGCCGTCAGGGTGGCAGAAGAATTGGCCGCCGAGATCATAAGAGATGAAATAATTTGGTCATTTTATGCTAACTTAGGTAAATTTAGACTACTTTATTTCTATACCCTAAGCCTTAGAGGACGTTTCTTCTGTTATCCATCCGAAGATGTCTGTTTGGCACAGAAGTCTATGGCTATTTTGTTTTAAAACATAGGAGCTTCTAAACCCCAGAGCAAGTTCTCCCAGTCCATTCCATCCAAATCAGTGTTCAATCCCAATCCCAGATCGTTCAACTCTTGGGCAGAAACCCTGATGTCACTGGGTGTTGTTCCCGTTGACATCATTGCTGTTGACGAAGTAGGCGTGGGCGGAAGATTTTCACCCATCTGCCTCCGAGGATGCCGATCATTTGCTTTGCACACTGGCAACGTTACTTTGTGTTTCTTCATCACCTGCCTCAAAAGATCCTGTATGCGAGCTGTAGGCTTGGAGTGTTCCTTTGCTGCGTCCAGTATATTCCATGCTTCAACCAAGTCTTGTCGTCTCTCTTCTTTTTCGTGGGCATCGACACCGAGACAGAAATCCAAGAGAAGGACTATACTGGCAATAAAGACACTGTGTAAGACCAAGCAGAGTCGGAGTCTGGTCGAGTTGAACGTCGTATTCTCTGCCTCCAGCTGCTGTTCGGTCTGGATGACCATTCGTGCTGAGTCAAGACAAACCCTCCGCGAGTGGGCATATGCGGGCTCTACAGCCCCACGGGCCAAGTAGGGGAGATGGAGCTTGCATCTCTGTCCGTATGTGAATATTTTCATGATATGGCGTTGAATGACAATGCCTGGCCGTCGTTGGACATCATCCGAAGGCATTTGCTGTAGCTCTCTCGCATTCAACTTGAGGAAGGGGGGAAGCTCATCAATGAAACGCTCAATGGCTGTATCTATCTCTAGGACAAGATCGTAAGGGTTGCTGTCCTGGCTTGGAGATGAGAGGGGCGCTCGGTCGGTAAAATCTCTTATTACCTCAGCAAGCTGTATTCTTTGCAAGAAATAGGACATGCTCGTTGATTGGTTCAGTGGTTTTCCCACCATAACTTTCCCTTCCATGAGGTCTTCGTCATTGGCGTTCAGGGGTTTTCTTATGTTCATCTGACGAGGATTGATCATGTAGGTGCCCTCATGGGGGCCCGGGAACCGTGATATCATTCTAAAGAGTTGTCAGAAGAGTGAAGATACCAAGCATGGAAGGAAAGTGTCTTACGCGTCTGTTCCAACGAGATACCACCATACTCGCCGAGCTATCTCCGCCTTCAGATCGGTATATTGGGTGATTGATGTTGAAGGCTGTTGATGTGGATGATCTAGACGATGTATGCCAAGCTCGCGGCATATCGTGATAGCTTGGAAGAAGCAGTTCCGTCCTCGTGGTGAGACGCCTTCAGCATTCAATAGGACAAAGCTAACAATGATGAGCCCCTGTGCCAATTCCAAACCCGTTTCAGCCCTTCGCTGAGCTGCATCAAACACATCAAAAGTTGCCTTGAGCCATCCAAAAGCCTGATTGTTCGCCTCTGAAAAGTTCGAGAACAGGGGAGTCATATCATTATCTGTCGCCGTCCAAGCGTATATGACATTGGTACAGACTGCGAGCATGAGAAAAACATGACATAATTGGACCTCTTCTCCCTTTTCGATGGTATCGTAAATTTCATCGACCAATTTGAATAAGGTAGGGATGTGGATAACATGATGCATATATGTAATGACTGCAGTATACTTATGAATCAGTATTTTGATCTCATGTCGCTGAGGCAACCAAATGCATCTTGTAGGCTCCAGTGAGAGTAGACCCGAAGGAACGCTTGAGTTTTGGAATATATAAGATGATGGCTGCGTGATGGATTGGATAGGGCAAATACGAAATGCCACTTGATCTACTAGTACCGAGTCCTGAAAGAAAGATAAGTGAATAGGTCACGACCGCAGTACTGCTGACTTACTGATGGTTTTGGACCAAGACATGTTCTTTCGAGCCAAAGAGCGTCAGCAGTTAAATTCTGGACATTGGCAGGCAAAGGCCGTGGTGGCTCTCGGGGCTGCGTCTGAGTTCTCGGACCTGGTACAGCGTCATTGCCATAATTACTCGAGGAGGCAGTCGATGCTGTAGGAGTATTGCTGTCAGTCTGGTTGTTCCTCTCTGCAAGAAGAGCCTCCAGCCTTTCTAAGCGACTAAGGATATCCGCTTCCCGGTCCGTAGGCGGCGCATCTCCACGCTTAGCAATCGGCCGTGACACGGAAGCGGTAGTTGTAGCTGCTGGTGTAAGCCGGGGTGGGTCTTGAGATTGGCACTGAACTCCGCGGCTTGTACAATTAGAACACGGAAACTCTCGACTGCAACGCAACTTTCGCACACGACAGAAGTGGCACGACACAGGCCGTTGGCGAGGCTGACGGCCCATATTCCCTGAAGTTTAGACCGTACTGTAGCAGCAAATTGGTATATGATTCTTGGCTTTGTTGTGAGGAACGGACAGTTGAGTTAAAAACGGACGGAGATTGTGGCCTTTCCATGGAGTTTCCGCGGATTATCCATGGCCCCGACTCCGACATCGTCTCGGGATAACTATAGCAGTTATAACAAATCAATCCTTTGGACATTTAGCTTTGCTTACGGTTCCCAGGTCGTCGATCAAGCATAAGTTATTGGCTCATGAGCATGATCCTGCAGACTAATGACGAGGGTTTGAAGGTTGAACAACCCAGGCTAAGATCCATATTGGCCTGTATCACCTACACCCCCGTCACGGTGTCAGAAGAATTGCTCATCCAGAGCGTAAGGGACGAAATAACTTAGCTAACTTATGCAAGTTTAGACTAGTACTTAGACCACTTTATTTTGGCGCTCTCAGTCTTAAACGATAATTCTTCTGACACCTCCCTGACCCCCTTCTCGATGACTCTCTACTAGCCGCGAGATCGGTTTGTCAACCATTGTTGAGACACGGACTTAAGAAAATCACCGTTGTATTTCCCGGGCCAAAGGTTCCTTCCGGTGCATTAGTGTGAAAGTGAATGTCCCTCCCAGTTGAGGCTCGTGGCATTTAAGGCAGATGTCCCCCATACACTATCCACCGAAACTCAGATCTTCAGCCCTACACAACAAACGGCTCAAGCTTGCTCTCTCGTGGGTTGTCACTCGCCACGATATAACGAAATAGGAATCGAAAGGAAACTCGAAGACTGCCGTGTAACTCTTGGCAGTTTACAACAGGCATGATGATGCACAAAAACACAAATGACGAGCTTACACAAGATCTCTCTCCAACACAAGTGGCCGAAGAGGATTTGAAGCGCCAAAGAGACCTGGAGGAGGGATCAACTTCAGTCGAATTTGACGAGCCTGCTGATAATGACCCCAATATCGTCAATTGGGATGGTCCTGATGACCCAGCCAACCCACAGAACTGGTCAATGAAAAAGAAGACCGTCACGGTCATTATTGTGTCTTCTGTCACATTCGTCACGTAAGCCTTCTCTTTTCCATTTCGATGTTGCAATGACTTACTAACACACCCAGGCCGCTGGCGTCTTCCATTTTCGCACCCAGCATTGAACAAGTCATGACTGAATTCAACTCAACCAACACTCAGTTGGCATCTTTCATCGTCTCGGTTTACCTTATCGGATACTGTTTCGGCCCGCTTGTCATTGCTCCCTTGTCTGAGATGTACGGCCGGCTCCCACTCTACCACGTTTGCAATGTCCTCTTCGTTATATTTAACGTTGCTTGCGCATTAGCTCCTAACTTGGGTGGTCTCATTGCTTTTCGGCTTCTTGCCGGGCTCGCGGGCTCTTGTCCACTCACGATTGGAGCTGGATCACTTGCCGACATGATTTCCAAAGAGAAACGTGGAGCTGCCATGTCTTCGTGGGCTCTTGGACCCCTTTTTGGACCAGTAATCGGACCAGTTGGTAAGTACATACTCTCAGGGTATCAGAAGAATTAGTATCAAGAGCATAAGAGACGAAATGATTTGGTCACTTTATGTCAGCTAAGACTAGCACTTAGGCTACTTTATCATGGTAGCCTAAGCCTTAGAGGACATTACTTCTGTTACCCACCTGATACCCCAACAGTTGAGCTTGAGTGATATGGAGTGAAAACTGACAGTTCCAGCCGGTGGATATCTTTCCCAAGCCAAGAGTTGGCGCTGGTCCTTCTGGGTTGTTTCTATTCTAGTAAGTTCCTTGGAATGATTATGTGGTCATTGAAACAAAGCTGACTTGTCTAAAGGCCGGTGCAATCACGATAATGGCCTTCGTATTTATGAGAGAGACCTACGCATATGCTCTTCTCGATCAAAAGACCAAGAGACTTCGCAAAGAAACAGGAAACCCCAAACTCCGCTCCGTTCTCGATAAAGGCACCACCACGAAGGAACTCTTTAGCTTGGCCATGGTACGGCCCACCAAGATGCTTTTGTTTGCGCCTATCGTATCGCTCCTTTCGCTCTACATGGCTCTCGTTTATGGCTACCTTTACCTTCTCTTTACAGCCATGCCGACTCTTTTCGAGAAAGAATACAACTTTTCCAGTGGATCAGTTGGTCTTTCTTATCTGGGTATAGGTACAGGATCGTTGATCGGACTCGTCATCTCTGGGGCGACATCAGACCCCCTGGTTAGATACTTGGCTAAGAAGAATGGAGGAGAGCGTAAGCCAGAGTATCGACTACCACTCATGGCGGCAGCTTGTCTTATCATCCCAGCTGGTCTGTTCTTATTTGGATGGACTGCTGAGAACAAGAGTCACTGGATCTCACCCATTATTGGCACTTCCTTCTTGGGAGTGGGTATGATCATCGTGTTTGTAAGTATTCCTACGATCTATTAAGGGTCCGAACCAGCCTAGCTAACATGATTCAGATGTGCATCTCAGTTTATCTCGTTGATGCATACCTCGAGTACGCTGCGTCTGCCATTGCTGCGAGCACTGTACTCCGATCACTCGTCGGAGCACTGTTGCCACTGGCTGGAGGAAGCATGTATAAGAGTCTCGGTTATGGTTGGGGAACCTCTGTGCTAGGCTTTGTTGCAGCAGCGGCAATCCCGTTGCCAGTGATCTTTTTCAAGTACGGCGAGAGGATCCGAAGCAGGAATCTGTTTGATGTCAAGCTCTAAGTAGAAGCTGGAGCTGGAAAAAGCGAAGGACTGCCACGATGCAAATGCTGTGAGGCCAGATGGGCAACAGAAGGATTATCCTCAACCATGTAGCCCAAGTGCTATTCTAATCCAGCATAAGATAAATAAACTATTTAATCCCTTATGCTTTTGTCGGCTAAGTCTCCTTTTGAATCTTCTGACATCCTGACGCCTACCCGGTTCACTGTAAATTGTATGTTCAATCGCATATATGATGTATTGTTTACGGGAAATAGGAATGACTTGAAACAAATTACACTACAAAACGATAAAAACTTCAATGCGACATAAGATTGTAGCAGGGCCCGAGTAGATGGTAAGTGTAATAGATGAGGTCTAAACCACCCATGTACTCGGTTCATCGCCTGAGAGCTTTGGCCAATCATGCGCAAGACGATTTCATCAAGTCGTGCAAAACCGGCAACAAGGAAAAAGAATCAGTCACGTGACCCACTCTGCACCAATCCAAGCCGAGACAGCAAGGACCCATCGTATGATTGCTCTCGTCTTGCTAATTCTGACATTCCCCGAATAAACTCATCCCGTCCGTCTTCCTCTACGAACTCGCGCTCACGACCGCACCAATTGTGCTTCGCTTCTTCTCCCCGCTCATCCGTCGACCAGATCAGATTATATACGTCCACGATGCTGCGCACACCGGCCACCAACCTGCTGCGCAAGAGCCTGGTGCGCAGCACTCCTGCCCTGGCCTCGCGAGCTGCCTCGACTCAGGCCATCTCCAACCCAACCCTCGCCAACATCGAGAAGCGATGGGAGGGCATGCCTCACCAAGAGCAGGCTGAGCTTTGGATGGCTCTGCGTGATCGCATGCAGTCCAGCTGGACCGACCTTACCTTCCAGGAGAAGAAAGCTGGTGCGTTCTAAACTCTCCTCCACTGCGAAAATACCTCCGTCCCGCCCGCGTAGCCGAGATTCTACCTTTATAACTACCACAACACAACTCTTCAGCCTTCTCGGTCTTCAATTCTACATGAAGCACGGCAATTGGACATGTTCAGCCTTGCCTTGAAGCCTTTATGAGCCTCAATTGCATCATGTAGACCCAACCCACCAATTCGGCTTCCTGATTGGCTGGTGGGGCCATCTGAGCAATAGCTTCCCCGTTATATCATCGGCCCATTCCCTACGTTACATACATACATACATACACTACATTCTTCTGCGTCACCACCAAAAACTAACTTGAATTCTCTTGATAGCTTACTGGATTGCTTTCGGTCCTCACGGCCCCCGTGCTGAGGACCCTCCTGGAACCAACGCTCGCATCGCCTGGGGTATCTTCATTGGTCTCGCTGCCAGTGTTGGTCTCTTCGGCATGGTCCGCCTTGTCGCTAAGCCTGCTCCTTACACCATGACCCAGGAGTACCAGGAGGAGACCAACGAGTTCCTCAAGGTACGTCACAGGCCGCCTAGTAAACATCCAGTCGGTTGGCTAACAAAGATCTCCAGAACCAAAAATCCGATCCTTTCACTGGTATCACTTCTCCCGGCTACGCTGGCAAGGGCATGGTCCAGTCTCCCCCCAAGGGCAACTAAATTCAATACACAACGTCGTTTCATTTGTGCTAGAAGCTTGGGTGACCCTTGAGACGTGTTGGTGTGTAAAATGGCCTCTGGTGTGCGCGGGCATGACTAGGGGTTTCGAGGTCGCTCCAGGGATATCAAGTCCTCTTGGTGTAAATACTGTATTACAACAACAACGGAACCCGAGTCGCGTCATTTGTTTGATTGAGTTTATTCCCTTGCCTATCTTTGTGGAAGCATACCCAGAAAAGTGCTGCCTGACCAGCTTGTCGACATTAATTCCAATCCGTCAACCCAGTAAATGCTCCAGTTCGCCTTGTTACCAGTGTAATGCAGTATAGTACAAACCAATACTTATCCACCACTCTGTCCAGCCTCTCGATATCTTTCAAAGGTATTGTCTGGCTCTGCTTTTGTGGGATGAATTTCCTCCGCCTGCATCCTCCTATCTAGTTCAAATCTACCGTCCTTGCCCCAGTACCCTGCCTTGTCTGTACCCTTTACGCATGCTTCTGTAATGAGAACGTAGGGCATTGGGGCGTCAAACATGGGCTCTGCTAGAACCCGTTCCATTTCCATCTTCAAGCCTCTCGCTCCGGTCTCCGAGGCTGCAGCCCGCTCAGCGATGGCATACAATGCTTTCTCCGTAAAGAACAAACGCGAAGGGTACGTCTCAAAAAGTGCTGTATACTGAGCAACAAGGCTGTTTCTGGGTTCGGTCAGGATGCGGAAGAGATCTTCCTTGGATAGTGGGCTCAGAGCACAAATGTTATGCAGCCGTCCAATTAACTCGGGAATGAAACCAAAAGTCTGTAAATCAGCTGGCGTGGTAAGATCCAGAGGTGTGAACGAGGAGGCGGATTGAGGGTTGTGATGAGGCAAGTGCGTATATGTCTCTGCTGGGAGACTCTGCTTGTTTCCGGACATGGTAGAGCGACCTCGAAGCTCTCCGCCAAAGCCCATCGTCGGCCTAGCAACTCTTTTGAGTACAGCCTTGTCCAGACCTACAAATGCGCCGCAGAACACAAAGAGGATGTTTGTGGTGTCGATAGTGTACTGGTCAACTTTACCACCTGGGGGAGTTGCCTGAGGAGTAGAGGAAGATGACCCCGATGCGTTGTAGTTCGTAGTGATAGGCGGCGTCGACCGTGATGATCGGTTGTCCTTGACATTGACGGTGACCTTAGTCCCTTCAACGAGCTTGAGTAAAGCCTGTTGAACACCTTCGCCCCCGACATCTCGGCCAGTGGTCGTCTCACGTCTCGCGATCTTGTCGAACTCATCTAACACAACAATGCCATGCTCTGTTGCTTTAATGTCATAATTTGATTCAATGAGAAGTCGTTCAATACATGTCTCCACGTCTTGGCCGATGTAGCCAGCTTGTGTAAAGGAGTTGCAGTCGCAGATTGAGAAGGGCACGTTGATCTTCTTGCTAAGGGTTCTGGAATTGTTAGCTATCGTCATTTTACATGCCAATTGAGGTGATACACACTCTAGGATATAGGTCTTGCCAACGCCAGTTGGCCCGATCAAAAGCAGATTGCTCTTGTCGATCTTGACATGCTCAGGGACCGTTATGTCTTCGGCAACGTAAAGATGATCCATAGGATCGTCATCGAAGTCATGGCTGTCATGAAGCCCACGAACCGAGTCGTTGTGTCCAGGGAACTCATCTTCAATAGTATCAGCGTCGTAGCGCTCAGGAACAGAACCACGTGCACGCTGACCTTCAACGGGGTGCATCTCGCGACGCTTCTGATGCAGCTCCTTATCCCTTGCGAATCTCTGGCGCATTACCTTATCACGCCTATTCCGTTCCTCATGATCATGCTGATGTCTTCGACGCAGACTCTGGTAATGGTTGAATATTGTCGCACATATTGTCTTCTTGGCCCTGTCTTGACCAACAACATAGTCGTCTACTCGCTTTTTGAGATCGCGGGGGTAGAACTGTGGTACACCAAAGTTGGTCTTATTGAACATTGGGCCCCGCCCAGCATCGCTTGATGGGTCATAGCTACTACTGAAACCAGAATTGAAATCAGAGTTCCGTCTCCAGGATGACCGAGAGCTGGATATGTATTGATGCTGTCGTTGCGAGAAAGGATCGTGGGAAGATAGTCGTGGGGTTGTGAGTGGTACTAATCGAGTAGCAGAGCGCGGGACGTGGCAAAAGCTGCAGCGCGCCATAGGGAATGCCCTGACGAAGGGCGCCATCATGGTTTATATTCAATTCGCATAATAGGGAAGACGATTATGGCAGCGTGTCAGGCGACAGTCAACCGAAATGGGCTATGCCTGAGCCGACGATGACGGGATGCGGGGGAACTGGTCAATGCAGTTCGATGCGGTCGCGTTGCGAAATACCAGAAAGGGCCGATCGAATGGATAACACAGCGGCGAGCACGAAAAAGATAATGATAGAACCGATAGTGAGGGTGTTTGATAAATACGACTGTAGGCTGTAGTTTGAAGATTGAGGATTATGTGATACATGGATAGACTTGATGAATAGATCTCCGGAAGCCTTCCGCTGCCGCGAACAGCCTCCCGGTCCGCTATCGGCACGGAAGCTTAGAGGTCGAGGATCTCGCGCCTCAGCACCTCAGCAGCATAGCTGATCTGTAGCGGCGACAGGGTACTGTTGTAAGTAGCCACTGAGAGGCCTGGATCATGACCTGTCCCACTAAAGAAGCTGGCATGGGGCCCCGGCCTCTCCAAGCACGAACTATTTGCTGTGCTCCATCAATTGACGGGATCCGTCAAGGTCCAAGCTGCACAATGATTCTTGTGCAGCATCATTGTGGTCTTTTATAGGAAGTGGCAACATGGTGAGAGTGGTTTTTCCTGTGTTGGGCCCGCTCCTGCTCTCACCTCAACCATATGCCGAACTTTGCAAGCACACGAACGGGTGATGCCTTCCTCTTCAAGGACAGCGTGCAGATACGTACCTCAGCCGTTGGGACAAAAAGACAAAAATCCACTCATCTGCGACGTCATCCCAACTTATCGATAAAGCTCTGCGCGCGCGGGCAATCCGAAAGATGCAGTTTAGGCGAGTGAGCTAGATAGGAGGTTGCAAGGTCTCAGATATTGCAATTCTACTTTTGTTGCCACAATTTCTGATTCTTCATCTTACATACTAGTGTTTTTGAGTCCTTGTTTTATCTTATAACTCTCACGCTGCCTTGTCAAGTTCATCCCACTCTCAACTGTGTCTCACTGCAAGCTCAACAATTGTCTGGAGCTTTGAAACACCCAATATCAACCTTCCTACCCCGCCCACCTCACCCTCGACATCTCCCTTCTGCAAACGCGTCGTTCCTTGTTGACCTAGCAAAAATGGCTGCAATTGTCGAGAACTCGTCCAATTCTTTGGACCCTAATCAGTCCAACGGTGCTGCGGGCGACATTCCAAACGATGGTACAGGTGAGTAAACGTTGCATGGCCTGACATGTGATGATCTGATGGTCAGTCAAGTACGCCATGCTCATGCTCAATTATAGGCGTTGTCAAGCTCGATCCTTGGCTGGAGCCCTTCAGCGAAGCCTTGAGAAGACGTTACTCGAAAACCCAAGATTGGATCAAGACCATCAATGACACCGAGGGTGGCCTTGAGAAGTTCAGCAGGGTAAGCTCGTAACATCCCGTCGCTCATTTACGTGTTACTTATGTATAATCCCAAGGGTGCTGAGAAATTTGGATTCAATGTCGACGCCGACAGCAACATCGTGTACCGCGAATGGGCCCCTAATGCCACAGCGGCGTACCTGATCGGCGACTTTAGTAAGTTTCCAAACTCAATTGCACCCACATGCGCTTACTCCGTAACCAGATAGCTGGGATCGCGGCGCTCACCCTATGAAGAAGAATGATTTTGGTGTCTTTGAGATTACGATTCCTGCTCAAAATGGCCAAGCTGCCATTCCTCATAACTCCAAAGTCAAGGTTCGTCGTGGTTCACACCCAATGCTGATCTACCTTGTCTAATCCATGCACCAGATTTCTCTTGACTTGCCCAGTGGTGAGCATGTTGATCGGCTTCCCGCTTGGATCAAGTATGTGACACAGGACCTGTCTGTATCTCCCGCATACGACGCCCGTTTCTGGAACCCTCCAGCTTCCGAGACCTACAAGTTCAAGAACTCACGACCCAAGAAACCCGCTAGTGCTCGTGTGTATGAAGCACACGTTGGTATTTCGAGTCCCGACCAGCGAGTTGCAACCTACAAGGAGTTCACCCAGAACATGCTCCCTCGTATCAAGAACCTTGGGTACAATGTGATCCAATTGATGGCTGTCATGGAGCATGCGTACTATGCCAGTTTTGGATATCAAATCAACAACTTCTTTGCAGCCAGCAGTCGCTATGGAACCCCAGAGGAGCTCAAGGAGCTTATTGACACCGCTCACGGCATGGGTATTACCATGCTTCTCGATGTTGTGCACAGCCACGCTTCAAAGAACGTTCTTGATGGTCTGAACGAGTTCGATGGCACTGACCACCAGTACTTCCATGGTGGTGGCAAGGGTCGACATGATCAGTGGGACAGTCGGCTGTTCAACTATGGTCACCATGAAGTAATGAGGTTCCTGTTGAGTAATTTGCGTTTCTGGATGGACGAGTATCAATTCGACGGGTTCCGGTTTGACGGTGTGACCAGCATGCTTTATGTCCATCATGGCATGGGCACGTAAGTGATTCCACATCGTACCTGGAAATTCCTTTACTGACTTCAGCAGGGGCTTCTCTGGCGGCTACCATGAGTACTTTGGCGCAGATGTTGACGAGGAGGCTGTCGTTTACATGATGCTGGCGAATGAGATGCTGCATCAGCTATACCCCGAGGTCATCACCATTGCTGAAGATGTCTCTGGAATGCCCGCACTTTGCTTGCCACTCTCGCTTGGCGGTGTTGGATTTGACTACCGTCTTGCAATGGCTATTCCTGATATGTGGATCAAGATTCTGAAGGAAGTCAAGGATGATGAATGGGATATTGGCAACATTTGCCATACTCTGACTAACCGCCGCCATGGTGAAAAGACCATCGCCTATGCTGAGAGCCACGACCAGGCGTAAGTTTTTGCAAGTCCATCTATCAGTGCAGCAATCGCTAACATTATTACAGGCTAGTTGGAGACAAGACCTTAATGATGCATCTTTGTGATGCCGAGATGTATACCAACATGTCAACACTATCGCCCTTAACTTCCGTCATTGATCGTGGTATGGCACTCCACAAGATGATCCGGTTGGTAACCCACGGACTCGGAGGCGAAGGCTACCTCAACTTTGAGGGTAACGAGTTTGGTCACCCTGAGTGGCTCGATTTCCCTCGAGAGGGCAACAACAATTCGTTCTGGTACGCTCGACGACAGCTTAACCTCACGGATGATCCTCTGCTCCGATACAAGTTTCTCGACCACTTTGACCGTCTAATGAACCAAACCGAAGCCAGGTACGGCTGGCTGGCGGCGCCCCAAGCCTACATCTCACTGAAGCATGAAGGCGACAAGGTCATCGTATTCGAGCGAGCTGGTTTAGTCTTCATCTTCAACTTTCACCCAACCAACAGCTTTAGCGACTACCGTATTGGAATCGACGTTCCAGGAACTTATCGTGTCGTTCTTAACACTGACCACGGAGATGTCGGAGGCCATAACCGCATCGATGAGAACACTCGGTTCTTCACTACACCCATGGAGTGGAACAACAGGAGTAACTGGACGCATGTCTACATTCCTTCCAGAACTGCCTTGGTCCTTGCCCTTGAGTCCACGATTTCCCAACAGTCCTAAATGATGGAGACGACAAGAGATGGAACGACAGGAGAGCGAAGCATCTGGGGATAATACTCGGGCATGGTTCGAGACGAATGAAAGCTGCGTCATATTGAAGCGGGGTAGTGAGCTTCCCCGTTGTTTGCGCTGCGTTGCAGTATTCATAAAATTTTGAGTAATAAAATTCAACAATGAAGATTTGAACCACCACTTGTTTTGTGATGCTGTTTTTACTGATTCGATTGCGGGTAAGGCTGAAAACCAGCAGTACAAGGCACTTTCCGTAGCCTTGTCGTAATCTAGTGGGGTCATGATGATTGTACTCGGCTTCGGCTCGGGTATTCGGTCATAATTGGCGCCTTAGGCATAAGAGACGATATAATTTAGTTACCTTATGCTAACTTAGACTAGGACTTAGGCTTCTTTATTTTGGCGCCCCAAGCTTTGGAGGATACAGTAATTCTTCTGTTAAAACTGACGTTGAGCGGTTGGGATTAATATGTCGATGGAGGGGCGAACAAAAAGCATGGGGAAGAACCGACAGGAGCTGGGCTAGGAAGAAAAAAAGTTGGAAAAGCGAACAATTGGCAAATCGCAACACCAAAGTTTAACTGGGCCAGCAAGCCGGGGACAACCAATTGCCTCTCACGATTGGTCACTAAAAGGGCCATCTGAGTCTAGTAAACAGATGAGCCAATGGGAGCTGGCCAATACTACAGAAGGACGGGGATGCAAGATGGGGATCCCTGAATCTACGGATACCTTAGTACCTATACACTGTATGTACAGGCTTGCCCCGGACAGTGTCATCAGGGTGTCAGAAGAATTGGCCGCCAAGGGTACAAGAGACGAAATAATCTGGTCATTTTATGCCGGCTTAGCCTAACATTAAGGTTACTTTATTTCTTTAGATTACGACATAGAGAATGGTTCTTCTGACACCCACCCGAGTCTCTTGAATTGATATCAACTTTTTTAGGTTTCTGTACCACGTAGTCTACCTACTAATGCATTTGCCCGTGATCTAATAGACAAAGCGATTGATAACATATGAAATTTTTGAAATTTTTGAAGGTGGCTCCTCAGGATCCATAGACAATCGCAACATCGTGAGATATTCTGATGCATCCGATGTACATTCATCTACCTTGGCTGTGCCTTGTATGTACTTCCATGGACCAGAACTCCAGCCAATCTATCTCGAATTTCCACCTCCAACTGCGCAGCAAACGGCCAGACCAGATCAGGCCAGTGCTACTTTCCCCGCTCTGTTTAAGAGAGACCAGTCCTTCTTAGCCCATTAGGTACCTGAGCAAGTCTACTATGAAGTATCGTTAGGACATCATACAGATCAGCCGCTGAGAGCATAAGAGATGAAATAATCCAGTAGCTTTATACCAGCTTAGACTAGCACTTAGACTACTTTATTCTGGCATCATAAGCTTTAGAAAATGGGGTTCCTGCTATCAAGCAAGGCATCTAAGACCCAAAAAGAACTGCTGGAGAGTTTCAGCTTCCTGACGTAGATAGGTAGTTTCGTAGACACCTCTATGAGATGAATCGGTCCCACGGCCGAGAGAGATGGGGCATATCGGTGCCTGTACGCCTAAGGAACCAGGACTCAGTGATGATTGTCAGGCATCTGCCCGCTGTTGTTGTTGGCTTGATGGCTTTGAGCGAATTATTCCGGTCGAATTCGTCCCGGGAAATTGCCGGCATCGCAACTTCCCCGGTGGAACCAGCAGTAATTTCGGGCTAGCGTCTCACGTGACTCTCTGCAAAGCTCTGTTGCCGACAAGTCGTCCTCCCGAGCAAAACGCTCACACCTCCCGTAAAAGTTCTCCTCAGCTTCAACCAACCTCTCTCCACTCCCATCTCTGATCGCTCTTTGTCATCTGGCAAGATGTTCAAGAGGTGAGTAACGATCGCGGAAGCGACAGTCGATATTTTTTCGACGCCTTTTCCGTTCCAATTGAAGCCCAATTGAGCTGACCATTGCGTTTTTCCCTCGGCAGCGGCATTTCCTCCTTCGCCCGCGCGGCTCGCCCGGCCGTCCTCCCTCGACGTGCCCTCCGACCTTCCGCTCTCCGACTTCCCATTTCCAGCCGATGGGCAAGCACTACCAGTGTTGGTGCCGGCAAGATTCACCAGGTGAGAACGAACTGCTCATGATTCCATTCCGGTCGCCCGGGCGAAAACGACTCGCACAAGAATCCGTGCTAACCCGATTGTTTGCAGGTCATCGGTGCCGTCGTCGACGGTTAGTAAACCATCATCAGCAGCCCTTCAAGCCGCCTGGAATAATACAACGAGTGCGTTACTGACGGTATCACAGTCAAGTTCGATGGCGCTAAGCTCCCTGCCATTCTCAACTCTCTCGAGACTGAGAACAACGGCCAGAAGCTCGTCCTTGAGGTCTCCGTATGTACACATTCAATTACCTCGTTTGGCCTACCGGTTCTAACAGTTGATAGCAACATCTTGGTGAGAACGTCGTCCGTTGCATTGCTATGGACGGTATGTCATCATCGTTTCGAATTTTCACAAATACACCCTAACGCAATTTTACAGGTACTGAGGGTCTCGTCCGAGGTGCTGCCGCCCAGGACACCGGTGCTCCCATCACCATTCCTGTCGGTAACGCGACTCTTGGTCGTATCATGAACGTCACTGGTGACCCCATTGACGAGCGTGGTCCTATCAAGTCTGACAAGCACCGCCCTATCCACACCGAAGCCCCCGAGTTCGTCGAGCAGTCCACCTCTGCTGAGGTCCTCGTCACTGGTATCAAGGTCGTCGATCTTCTTGCCCCCTACGCCCGTGGTGGAAAGATTGGTCTCTTCGGTGGTGCCGGTGTCGGCAAGACTGTGTTCATTCAGGAGCTTATCAACAACATCGCCAAGGCCCACGGTGGTTACTCCGTCTTCACTGGTGTCGGTGAGCGTACCCGTGAGGGTAACGATCTGTACCACGAGATGCAGGAGACTTCCGTCATTCAGCTTGATGGCGAGTCCAAGGTCGCCCTGGTCTTCGGTCAGATGAATGAGCCCCCTGGAGCCCGTGCCCGTGTCGCCCTCACCGGGTTGACTGTCGCTGAGGAGTTCCGAAGCCAGGGACAGGACGTCCTGCTCTTTATTGACAACATTTTCCGCTTTACCCAGGCCGGTTCTGAAGTTTCCGCTCTTCTGGGACGAATTCCCTCTGCCGTCGGTTACCAGCCCACTCTCGCCGTCGATATGGGTGGTATGCAGGAGCGTATTACCACCACTCAGGAGGGTTCTATTACCTCCGTCCAGGCCGTCTACGTCCCTGCTGACGATTTGACTGATCCTGCTCCTGCCACCACCTTCGCCCATTTGGACGCCACCACTGTCTTGTCCCGTGGTATCTCCGAGTTGGGTATTTACCCCGCTGTCGACCCTCTCGACTCCAAGTCCCGTATGTTGGACCCCCGAGTCATTGGTCAGGAGCACTACGACATCGCCACCCGCGTTCAGCAGATCCTCCAGGAGTACAAGTCTCTTCAGGATATCATTGCTATTCTGGGTATGGACGAGTTGTCTGAGGCCGACAAGCTTACTGTCGAGCGTGCCCGTAAGATTCAGCGTTTCCTGAGCCAGCCTTTCACTGTTGCCCAGGTTTTCACTGGTATCGAGGGTAAGCTAGTTGACCTTAAGGAGACCATCAACTCCTTCAAGGCCATTCTCAACGGTGAGGGTGACAACCTTCCCGAGGGTGCCTTCTACATGGTTGGTGACTTCGCCTCCGCCAAGGCCAAGGGTGAGAAGATTCTTGCTGAGCTCGGTCAGTAAGGGGTTTATGTATTGAAGTTAATGCCGCGGGAGACGGGAGGAGAGAACTAAGGACCCTTGTATAGAGCAGAGGAAACAAGGTCCGGGGAGGTTTCTCATGAGCTCCATTAAGTCTCTTTTGTGAGCTGTGTACTAAGAAATCAACAAAATTCCTCTTGTAGCCATATCAAGCTTTCTTTTTTACTAAGTGAATCTTCCAACTTTGCATGGATGTGATATTAGCCCCGTGACATTGTTGACCAAGATGTGTTTTATTTGGCATGCGTATAATCTTATTCTGGACCTGTTTCTAAAGCCGTAAGGGGTAGGAAAAGGTTGGGAGAGGAAATTAAGCCACCGAGAATTTATGAAAAACTTTGTATTCTTTATGCCACCTTAGACTTGAGTTTAGGCTACTTTATTCCGGCGTCCTAAACCTTAGAAAACAGGTAATCTCTATCCAGTGCCTAGTAGCCGGCCAGCCTAGGCTGTTAATCAATCTCGAAGGTCTGTTTAAGACAATAATTGTCATTGCCAATTGGACTGGAATCTAATTGCTGAATGATCAGTACCATCCGCGTTTTGCATGGTGTCGATCGTGCTCATTGTGTATATTGTTGTTCTCTTTCTCGCATATGGAATGATAGATACGTGGTAAAACATAGCAGTGTTGGGTGTACAGTCACCAACCAGACTTCAATAGCCTAGTCTCACAGCTTAAGTTTAGACAGTATCTACTTGGTATCTACTTGCTTCAATCTCAACAGTATATATAAAGAGCAGCAAAATCACCAATGAAACCCCAGCGTGATTATCGGTATTGAACAACAAAAGGTTCAATGAGGCTACACGGCCACAGCATCATTGACAAGCAAGAATATCCTACGCCTAACATAGTCGCAAGCTAACTTGATCAAACACGAGATTATCAGCGATGGCTTTTCCGACGCAGCATCTGACCGGTCTGCAATAGACCCAATAATAGACATTGCTATGTATTAGAGAAAGAGGCGTTTAGATCCCTTCTCCATTTGTCTGTGGCCTTGGCTTTGGTTGAGATATCCTCTTTTCCATCCATGAGCACAAGTCTTTTCTCAGCAGGAAGCCACTCAACACGTCTACCTGTCTCATCAACAAGTGTAACTGCCGCCGTAGGATCTAATCGTAGATTGCTCGGAGCTCTGGGCGACCAGTTGGGATCTTCAAACAACACCCTTGCGATTTCAAGTTCCCCTTCAACCAGACGTGCCATATGTGGGACGAGCAGGTATTGTTGCCATTCTGGGCCAATAAACTCGCAAAGATCCTGCAAAGACCGATTACCAATATTCGCCATCCACCAAACTTCTGCCGGGAGCTTGAGAAAGGCAGCATAGTAGGCGAGGATTATGAGAGCACGAGGGCGCAAGTCGCGTACGAATTGCACAAAATTTCGAGGAACAAACGTGAACCAAGTAATAATCCGCAGCATCATGACAGGACCAAAGCCATCGTGCAAGTTCTGATACAGAGAGCCCAAGAATTGAAGGGTCTCATAGTAGGTTTCGACATCAAGATAGTCTGGGTCACCAGGCTCTATAGAGTTGAGCATCAGAAGAAGAACAGCAGGGATGTGGTGTGAAGCTTGCTCTATGTCAATAGAAGGCCGGTTGAAGAGAGGATAAAGACCTGAGTCAATAAGCTTCTCGACACCCATCAGATCGATGACGAGGCCGATACCTCGCCATACAATCATCCAATCTATTATGTAAAGCTTTTTGGCGTCTTCGTCTCGGAAGTTTTGAGACGAGAGGGCGGTGAGAAGTAGAGAATTTGCAAGAAGAGCAGGAAACGTCTCTGGGCGTGCTTGTTCCACAGCCCTGCGATAGCCTTCGAATGAACGAGCACGATATGTGAGTGCGCGGGCAGCATCAGGCTTCAAATCAAGACTTTGCATGTGAAGACTTGCCAGACCGAATAATGAGTCCATAAGAAAGGGATTGTCAAAGGCGACCTGGACCAATTTATTCCTCAAAACATCATTGATGGGGTTCAGAGGGCCCTCGTCAACAGAGAAAGACGTGCACGTCGAGCTGGTGTAGAACCAGAGTAGCTTCATATCCATCCTGTCCATCGGGGTAGGGCGAAAGAGTGGCTGTACCGTCAGGGAACCAACCTCCTCGAGGATCCCTTCGCTGATAGATTCCACATCAGGCGAAGAAGCTTTTTGGGGCGCTGGTGAGTATTCTGCAGAGGCGCGAGGTGGAGTGTTTATAGTGCTCCCATTTGATGAGGATGAAGTAGAGGTAGAGGTTGCTGGAGTCGTGTATACGCAATCCGCCTTGCGCAGTCTGCAAGACTTACAGACTGGTCGGGCCTCATCACATTTGACCTTGCGAGCTTTACAGTTGCGACATCCAGCACGCGACTTTTTGTGAGGTCGTTTTGAGTGGTAAGGCTTATCAGAATTAGGCGGCGATCCTTCTGGACTGGTGGACTGGCGCTGTTCTGATGATGGTTGAGGGTTGTCCATGGCCGAGATGGCGAGCAACAGTGAAGCGCGCTTTGGGGCTATGACATAGAGTTCGAGGGAGTTTAGTTTCCCAACTGTTGACTATAAACCGAGCAAGAAGCAAGTGAGAGCGCAATTCAAATCAAATAGGATAGAGGTCAAGATACTTTGAGTTGTAGTGTTGATGACAGACAAAGTGATAAGCCGTCGCCAAACAGTGGAAACCCCGCGTGTGCGGTTCAGCACTAACAAGGCTTAGCAGCAGTCTAATTAAAGCTGCCCGTGAGTGGATGACGACTATAATCGATGATGACAGTAACTCTCAAGCAAGACTGGCATGGTCAATTCTGGCAGAATGCTACCTTGTAGATAAGAGACGCGGATAAACACGTCTTTGACTGGAATGCATCGTATCCACGGGTGGTCTAAATTGATTTTCACATGTAGTTAACTTTAGCAGCACTGCAGCCATTCGCCATAGTAACTTGAGTGCCTGATGTCGAACCTGAGCAATTAGTATTCATCATCTCTAGAAGCAAGTCTTTCAATCAAGACCAGGCATGTCTACTCGTTTGGCCTCAAGGTGTCAAGAGAATTTCTTATTGACTCAGAGCTGGTTCAGAGGAGGAACGCCAGGTGTAGCCAACGTCCACGGCTGTTTTTGCGCACACTTCAGCCCAGTTTGTGGAGTCTGGCTCGTGTTACTGAATGACAGGGGTTCGTTACATAGAGGTTACAGATATTGTCAAGATGCATTTAAGAGCGTACTGTAGTGGAGTGATTGCTATTGTATTAAAGTAATTTCAAATATTTACTATCTATTCGGCATTAGGCAAGTCTTGTTTGCGAACGCAGACAGTAGAATCGCGGGTATGCTTTAGAGTGTGGAAAGAGCTGGTCGCTGGAAACATAAGAGACGAAATAGCTCAGTCACTTTATTACAATTTAGACCGGCATTTAGGCTACTTTATTTTGTTAGGATGAACCTTGGAGGCTATTTTCCCATCTTTAAGGCGCCTACGAGACAATATACCTACCCTACACGACGTGGGGAAAGAAAGCAAGTTGATATACCACGCTGCAGTTTTACCAAAGAACAGCGAGCGAGATAAAAGTACTGTTTTATTCCAAGGCACCAATACATGGATGTATAGTAATTACTGCAATCCCGTGTTGTTATTAAAACGACTGTAGTTGGGAGTCGGACCCGGACTTGGACCGGGATTCGGCCGACTCGACTTTGATAAATCCGTTTCCGTTTTTTTGACATGGAAACTTTGGGGAAATTTGTTAGTCAGGACAGGGCCTCACCAACAACCCTGCGATATTGAAGTTGATTCTCCCATAGACTTTACCCAAGTCCTCGACTTCATCCTCTCGATCCCAATCGACTAGCACTCGCCCGGATGCAATCGACAGGGCTTCGCGCCCTTCTCCATCCTGCCATCGCCGCTGCCCGATTCCAACCCCGATCTCGAATCCTTTGTCGATCATTCCAAACATCTTCGACCTGGAGAAATGCAGGCGCAGGCGCAGGCGCAAACAATGGCGACAAGCCTCCGAATCAGTCAACAGCTGTAGAGGATGAGGATATACAACCACAAAATGGCACAGAAAACCTGTCAGGTCGTTCGCGAGTTCGAGCATCAAGTTCTTTAAAAAGTAGAATAGCTCGCAAACAGGCCGCTCCCGCATTGCCTCCCGTCAAGCTACCACAAGCCTTCCTCGACGACAATGTTACCTTGCATCATGCTTGGAGGAGACCGCAGCTCCCAATTGCTCTTTTTGAAGACGCTAAACAGCCCAAGACATCATCAATTTTTGTCGATCCTCAATCCGCCGAAAAAAACACCCGAGTAACGGAATCCAACAAGGCACTTGAAGACTACTTCGATACAACATTCAGTGCCATGGTCGAGAAAATCACAGACCGCGCCAACGAGATCCTCACAATCAAGCCCGAATCCTGCGAAACCGAGGAACTTGTGCACAAGCTGACAAGCCTGACCCGTGTCTATGATATGTTACTTGACTCTGCATGGCATTTGGCTGATTCGCTTTACCCTGCTCGTCATGCGGAATACACGTATACTTCAAGACCGTTCTGGTGGTGGCATTACTACAAGGACTTTGACCGACAAACCCAAGAGTTTCGCGACCAGTTCTTGTCGGTCCAGACCAGCCTCGACAGCATTCTTGACTATGACTGGAGACTTGACCACTCTTTATCTCAAGCCATTGCCGACCTCCCCGTTCTCACATTCTCCTCCGTGCGATCCGCTCTCCGTCGCGAACTGACGACACCACCCCCGCCTGATTCGGATTCCAAAAATCTCAAGCGTCAGATAACTGTCCTGTCCATGTCGGGTTACAGTGGGCAAGCCATATCAGCAGCAGTTGCGGATCATGTGGCATATTTCAACGACGCCGATTTGATCAAACTCAATGCCCAAGATCTGTCCGTGGTAGTTGGGGATTATCTTGAACAGGACTGGGCTTACTCGCGAGGTTCGCTATCTCATGTGGGCTTTCGTGCCGCAGAGATGAATGGCAAGCTATACAAGGACCCTGATGTTGTAGCACGACCTGAAGAGGAGGATAATGACCCTGATACCGGCGTGATTAACATTCGTGCGGCATCAGGTAGTCTTGAAGACGAACTTTCAAAAATTAAACAGGGTGGCTACGACCCTTTTGGGAAATGGGAGAGCCTCAAGATCGATAAAGTTCTGAGTCAGATCTTAGAAGCCGCTGAGTTGAAGCAGGGCTCACCCCGAGAAAAGCCCCTTATCATCCATATCCATGACTTTGTGGAATTGAGCATGACTCTCGAGGGTGCAATGCTGATAACACGGTTGAGAAGTCTGGTGGATGTAGCATGGCGGCAAGGCTCCAAAATTGCCATCTTAGGAACATCATCGAGCGAACAACCTTCAGAGGAGTACCAGAGTATGCTTCGAGACATCTCTGCCAGCGACTTTGTGATCTCTCGACATATCCATCCTCAGCGCACTCTGAGGCAACCCAAGCCATCTGGCGGCACACACACGTCAGAGAACCCCTTTCCCCTACAAGAAACAGATATCTTTGTGGAGAATGTGCAAAATATCAACCGAATGTTGAAGGCATTGGGCAGTCATCAATTTCTTGACTTTTCTGATGCGCATATGAAGATTTTTATGCATGCCACTGACACACGAGCTCAAATGCTGAAGAAATCCATACTTCCTTTACCGGAGGTGTACAATATTGCGAGCGCAGCTAAGCGTCACGAAGAAGAGGCAGCTGGTGCTGCTCCGGGAGGCGTATATGAGCGTCTTCTCATGGGCCCCTTACGGCAAAAACCTGGCCAGCGATACCTCGATGAGTCAGAACAAGATGGAAAGTCGGATGGGGAGGATTTACAGAAGAAGGCGGAAGATTCACAATCGGGCAGCCGAGCCGCTTTGAAATTGAACGAGTATGAGAAGCGGATATCCTCAGGGCACATCAACCGTCAGAATCTAAGAACGACGTTTGAAGATGTTCACGTGCCCAAAGAAACTATATCCGCGCTCAAGCTGCTTACAACTCTGGCTTTAGTACGACCTGACGCTTTTTCGTATGGAGTGTTGGCCCAGGACAAGATTCCAGGGTGTCTGTTGTACGGACCCCCAGGTACAGGCAAGACGCTGCTTGCAAAGGCTGTTGCTAAAGAGAGTGGCGCAAACATGCTCGAGATCAGCGGTGCTACTATCAATGACAAGTGGGTTGGTGAGAGCGAAAAGCTTATCCGTGCTGTTTTCACACTCGCAAAGAAGATTTCCCCTTGCGTTGTCTTTATCGACGAAGCCGATTCCCTGTTAGCCAACCGTAGCATGCTTGGTGCTCGCGCATCGCATCGCTCTCACATCAATCAGTTTCTTAAGGAATGGGACGGTCTCGAAGAGACAGAAGCCTTTATCATGGTTGCTACAAACCGTCCCTTTGATCTCGACGACGCTGTCCTCCGCCGTCTGCCCCGCCGTCTGCTCGTTGACTTACCCCTGCAGTCCGACCGTACTGCCATTTTCAAGATTCTTCTCAAAGGCGAAACTCTTGACCCTGCCCTGTCGCTCGAAGATCTTGCCAAGCGTACTCCCTACTACTCAGGGTCTGACCTCAAGAACGCCTGCGTTGCCGCTGCTATGGCTGCTGTGGAAGAGGAAAACGAGGCCGCCGCGAGACACACCGGCCCTGAACCTTATGAATACCCCAAGAAGCGCACATTGCGCCAGGATCACTTCGACAAGGCACTGCGCCAGATCCCGGCCAGCATCAGCGAAGACATGCAGTCGCTAAAGCAGATTCGCAAATTTGACGAGGAGTACGGGGCTAAGAAGAAGGGTGCTAAGAAGATGATGGGCTTCGGCGTGGGCGCAGAGAAGAAGTTTGCCGATGCTGATGAGGTCCGCATACGTCGCGGTCCATGAGCTTCTACTGGGATTTGGTTTCTTATATGTGCACTTCATGGCGCTGGGGATTGGTTTTTGTATAACATCCATACATACTTGCATAGACTTTGCCATTTAAGAGGCACTTGTAGTGAACGAAAGAGTAAAACTGTTATCTGACGCCTGGGAATAAGTACCCAAACGTTGGAGACTGCAGATACCTTAAATTTCAACCCTTTACCTCTATACAGCTTCCATGTCCAAGTGAAGAACTTATTATTCATCGACTCCAGTCCTACAATAACATAAGAACAAGAAGGGGTCCACAGCTATAGGTTGGTGTCGGCATAAGCAGAAGCATCCATTACATTGTACAGTGCCAAAATCGAGCAAGCTCCACTCACCAAGGGGTGCATTATTAGGCACTAGGGAATCAATCACATGGCTTGAAGTTTATGAGATGAAGGACCTGATACTGTATTTCGTGGATATATTGCAATCTAACCCCATAAAGCATCAGCAAACAATGCTAATTCATTGTATTTCTTCCCTCGGATTAGCTGGATAATGGATGGAAGGTGCATTCTCTGTCAAACAAGTTGCCTTAGGTAATCGATAAATCAGTGACCGCATGTGGGTCTGATGCCTGGACAAAGCATCTCTCCATTGACTTGTGTAGAGCATTCATTCTCATATTCGTCTTAACTACCTACCTACCTAGGTATCATAATAATTAATTCTTTGACACCAACGCATCAATATGGCTATTCCAGTGGGAAGAACCCTTTTCAAGAAGAAGGAGGGTATCCTGACTCTCACGACTGACCATCAGCTGGTCACTTGGACTCCAAATTCTGGAGGCCCTCCCACCGTCACCCTCAGTATTAACAACATCACGAGTAGGTGGAATCTTTCATAAACGCGTTTCGAGAACTGACACCGACAAGATCTTCAGCAAACACCGGATAATGCGGCAAAGGTGATGCTCAAGATCTTTGAAAAGGTTGGAGATGCCGATCCTGCTACATATCTCTTTCATTTCAATACTGCCGAAGCCAAGGAGGAAGCAAAGGCTGTCAAAGATCTCCTATCCAGTCTATTAGCCTCATCGCGCGGCGGCGATGTCGCCGTCCCTAAACCTTCCGGCGCCAGCGGCGGCTCCTCAACACCAAACCCAAGCGCTGGAGGCACTGGTAGTGGCTCAGCATCCATGGCCTTTGCCAGCGCCGTCAATTCACAGCAGGCCTCGTCTTCGCGCTGGTTCGATGACTCACAGCTCAAGAATGATATTGAGCTACAGCAGTCCCTAATGAGAAACGATACTAGCCTACATCAAACTTACGTTGAAGCAATGCAAACAAAGCCCGAGTCATTATCAGGAGCCGCATTCAATTCACAGTTCTGGTCAACGCGTACAAATCTTCTCCGAGCTCATGCCATTGAGACAAACCAGAAGAAAGGAGCATACAATGTTCTCTCCACAGTCAAACCAAAGACCGTTGACGGTGAGCTAAAACTAAACATCAGCGTAGAACAGGTGCAGATGATTTTCGCACAGCATCCCCTGATCAAGCGTGTTTACAACGAGAATGTCCCAAAATTATCCGAGGCAGAATTCTGGTCACGTTTCTTCCTCAGCAGACTCTCCAAAATGCTGCGAGGTGAACGAGTCGTAGAAAACGACCCTACAGATCCTTTGTTCGACAAATACGACCCAAGCGAGAATACTGTGGCCTTCCAGAGCAAGATCATGGCCCAACAGGTGCCACATATCATCGACATAGAGGCCAACGAGGAGAATCAAGGAGGCTTCAGAAGTGGCAATGCAAAGGATGTTGAGATGCGTCCTAGGGGGGATATACCCATTGTCAAGACACTTAACAGTCTTAGTGAGAAGATCATGGCTAACGTGGCGCCATCCGATGTCAACACGGACGATCCCGATGGCGCTTACAATGCTTATGTCCAATTGGCATTGCGCGATCTCAAGGGTGATGCTCAAGAGCATCGCATCATGCTCAATGTGAAGGAGCAGAACAAGTTCTTCTCCAAACATGACTCAGCACCCTCTAAGCAGGCGGCTGTCTTCGAAAAACAAGTGCCGAGTGATGTACTCTTCGATATTTTGGGAGATCTCGAGACATTAGAGAGTGATGGAGCTGGCGGTATCAACATTCAAACTGCGATGGGATTTGATGAACAGAGCGAAAGCGACGACGACGCACCCAAAAGATCACATGTTGGCTCACGCTCTGCTCTTCAGGCCGCTGACAAAGATATCATGAAGGGTGTACGCCAGCAACGTGCCCAGCAATATGGTCATGATACAGACACTGCTGAGCCCATGGGCCTACCTGCTGAAATCTCCCGCAAGTGCAGTCTCACTCATGCTACGACCATTGAGTTTTTGCACCAATTCTGGAATGCGTTCCTTTCAGGCGATCCAGACCGTGCTGGGGAACTACAGTATTTAGCCGAATCCTTGGGTCGCTCTCTTACACGAATCAACGCTGTTGCGGAGGAAGCGGATAAGGAGCGAGAAGAAATTGTTCGCAGCCGCAAGAAAGAAATTCGTGATCATTTCGAGCGTACGGGCAAGAAGATTCGATGGAGATCTGAGAATGTAGGAGGTGGAAAGACTGCAGTGATTGCCTTGATGCAGCCGACAATGAATGCATTGGAAAAGGCCCAGGCCGATTATTCGAGAGCTCTGGCAGCCGAAGGTATTCAGATATCGACTGAGGCATGAGCGTTGCAAGACTAAGTGGTCATTTTGTCGATACAAGTATATATCCGGTGCAGTGTTTCGGCCTTGAAGGTTGCATAGCAGTATCCGAAGGTATTCAAGATGGATTCACGAATGTTTGATCCTTGGTCTGTACGTCAGAACTACGTACTGACACAGCTCAGCTCAGCTTAGCTCAACCCAGCTCAGACATCTACCCCAACTGCCATGTTCCCTGTGGCTGGTGAAAATGGATATCAATTCAACGGCCCCTGTCCACCTCCAAACACTATCCAAAACGTGAAATGCATGTGGCCTCTGTTGCATTACAGTTACAGTTACAGTTACAGTTGCAGGGCCAAGGTTAGGACTTGTCTAATATACAGAGTACGGTACTGTATGTACATGTGGCGTCGGCTATTGACCCTGTTTCAACCACGTAAAACTTGACGATGGTTACTCCGCAATTTCAGTCTTTTCCCGTTTGCCCCGCGGGAATGGATACGATCCATGAATAACTGACACTTAGCAGAGTAGACCGTGCGAAGACCATGTTCCCCTTTCTACGATTGATGTCTTTTGTGTGTGTGTCGAATCCACAAATGCACCACCCACCATCATGACAACGACAACTGAGGTTATCACCGCCAGAACTGTTTGAACATTCATAGTCAACCTCTCAAGATTGTGGGGAATGCAAGTAGCAGTCCGGCTCAACGGGGTGTATAAGTGTTTCCGGGGAATCAATTCCTCCACGGTCAAGCATTACGGTGATCCTCGGCAAACAACCCTCAAGTCTCCGAACAAGAAGTCAGGAACCCCAAAGCCCCAAAAATAAATGCGACGTGCCCCAATGGCAGTTGGCACAAAAGCCCACGATGACCTCCAAAACAGTGTGTCATGTGGGTTTCCGGACAATCAAGACCGGTCACCTTTCACCTTGGAATTCTAGCTGTAAACCTCCCTACAGTGGCTGGAATGCACAGTGTGTCGCACGGAGTTTTCTCGGTGACCGTAGCGCTACGGGTGTCCTTGACCAATGAAAGCCCTGATCCCTGGCGGCCAGAACCGGGTTTGCCGGGGCGTCATAGCATTTTTAACCTGCAGCAGGACATCAAAGGCCAGCCAGCCAGGCCATAGGTAGGCAAGCCCCCAGCCCAGTCCAGCCCAGCCCAGCAGTTCCATTACCTAGCGATTTGAGCTCCAGCCAGTCCTAGCGGTACCTAAACAATTTCTTCTTCGTGTTCCTCCCATCCATCCTCCCATCCAATTCCAATTCCTCTCCTCAGTCTCAACTGGGAATATCCTCCTCAGTCGACTTACTCCGCCTTTCTTTCGTGTTGCGATCAAGTTCGCCGAGGGATGCTTCCCATTCATATCCTCTAGTTTCTCTACCTATCTGTATTCTTCAGTTTCTTCACATACGCAAATCGCCCATCATGTTGAGGAATTCGCTCTGCAGAGCTAGCTCGCAGCTCCTTCGCGGTGCTCGATGCTCTGCTGCCTCTTCTACCGCCTCCATCTCGACCGTCTCGGCCCGTACCTCCTCATGGAAGCTCGCTGCCTCCCGTCGCCCTCTAGCTGTTGCTGGTCGTCGCAACTATGCGACCAGCGCGACCTCAGCACCTCCCGACCCTAACGATAACTTCCTCTCTGGAAGCACCGCCAGCTACATCGATGAGATGTACATGCAGTGGAGACAAGATCCTGAGAGCGTCCATGTCTCTTGGCAGATCTACTTCAAGAACATGGAGGGCGGCGAGATGCCCATCTCTCAGGCCTTCCAGCCTCCTCCTAACCTGGTTCCTGCCATGACCGGCGGTGTCCCTCGTCTGTCTGGCAACCTGGCCATGGAGGATGGCTCTGATGTTACCAACCATCTCAAGGTCCAGCTTCTCGTCCGCGCTTACCAGTCTCGTGGCCACCATACTGCCAAGATTGACCCTCTCGGTATCCGAGGTACCAATGACGCAAAGGGTTTCGCCAACATTAAGCCTAAGGAATTGACTCTCGAGCACTACGGATTCACTGAGAAGGATATGGACACCGAGTACACTCTCGGTCCCGGTATTTTGCCTCGCTTCAAGCGTGATGGCCGTGAGAAGATGACTCTCCGTGAGATTGTTGATGCTTGTGAGAGAATCTACTGTGGTTCTTTCGGCGTTGAGTTCATTCACATTCCTGACCGTGACAAGTGCGACTGGCTTCGTGAGCGCCTCGAGGTTCCTACCCCTTTCAAGTACTCTGTCGATGAGAAGCGCCGTGTTCTTGACCGTCTTATCTGGAGTTCCAGCTTTGAGTCTTTCCTGGCCACCAAGTACCCCAACGACAAGCGATTCGGTCTTGAGGGTTGTGAAACGCTTGTCCCCGGTATGAAGGCTCTTATTGATCGCAGTGTTGACTACGGTGTCAAGGATATCGTTATCGGTATGCCCCACCGTGGTCGTCTCAACGTTCTCTCCAACGTCGTCCGAAAGCCCAACGAGTCTATTTTCAGCGAGTTCGCCGGTACAGCTGGTGGTGAGGATGAGGGTTCTGGTGACGTCAAGTACCATCTTGGTATGAACTTTGAGCGTCCTACACCTTCTGGCAAGCGTGTTCAGCTTTCTCTGGTCGCCAACCCTTCGCATCTTGAGGCCGAGGACCCCGTCGTCCTGGGCAAGACCCGTGCTATCCAGCACTACAACAACGATGAGAAGACTCACCGTACTGCCATGAGTGTTCTCCTCCATGGTGATGCTGCCTTCGCTGCTCAGGGTATTGTCTACGAGTGTCTCGGCTTCCACTCTCTCCCTGCTTTCTCCACCGGAGGTACCATCCACTTGGTTGTCAACAACCAGATTGGTTTCACCACCGATCCTCGTTTCGCCCGATCCACCGCCTACTGTACCGATATCGCCAAGGCTATTGACGCCCCTGTCTTCCACGTTAACGCCGACGATGTCGAGGCCGTCAACTTCGTCTGCCAGCTTGCTGCCGACTGGCGTGCCGAGTTCCAGCACGATGTTGTTATTGATCTCAACTGTTACCGAAAGTACGGTCACAACGAGACCGACCAGCCTTCTTTCACTCAGCCTCTCATGTACAAGCGCATCAACGCCAAGGACCCTCAAATTGACATCTACGTCAACAAGCTTATCGAAGAGGGCTCATTCTCCAAGGAGGATGTTGAAGAACACAAGCAGTGGGTGTGGGGCATGCTCGAAGAGAGCTTCACCAAGTCCAAGGAGTACACCCCCACCTCCAAGGAGTGGACTACCTCCGCCTGGAACGGCTTCAAGTCCCCCAAGGAGCTGGCCACCGAGGTTCTTGCCACCAACGAGACCAATGTCAAGAGCACTACTCTTGAGCACATTGGTAACGCCATTGGCAGCGTTCCCGAAAACTTCCACGTTCACCGTAACTTGAAGCGTATCCTAACCAACCGAACCAAGTCTGTTGTCGAGGGTAAGAACATCGACTTCCCTACCGCTGAGGCTTTGGCTTTTGGCTCTCTCGTGACTGAGGGATACCACGTCCGTGTCTCCGGTCAGGACGTTGAGCGTGGTACCTTCTCTCAGCGCCACGCTGTCTTCCATGACCAGGAGACTGAGGACACTTACACTCCTCTCCAGCACCTGAGTCAGGACCAGGGCAAGTTCGTCATCTCCAACTCTTCTTTGAGTGAGTTCGGTGCGCTTGGTTTCGAGTACGGTTACTCTCTGTCTTCTCCTCATGCTCTGGTCATGTGGGAGGCTCAGTTTGGTGACTTTGCCAACAACGCCCAATGTATCATCGACCAGTTCATCGCCTCTGGTGAGGTCAAGTGGATGCAGCGAACAGGCCTTGTTATGTCTCTGCCCCACGGTTACGATGGTCAGGGTCCTGAGCACTCTTCCGGACGTCTTGAGCGATACCTCCAGCTCAGCAACGAGGACCCCCGGGAGTTCCCTACTGGCGAGAAGCTTGTCCGTCAACACCAGGACTGCAACATGCAGATTGCCTACTTCACTTCTCCTGCCAACCTGTTCCACGCTCTCCGCCGACAGATGCACCGCCAGTACCGCAAGCGTAAGTGATTTCTGCTACTTTTGACTGTTTTGATACTAATTTACTCTTAGCTCTCATCATCTTCTTCTCCAAGTCTCTCCTCCGCCACCCTCTTGCTCGCAGCGACATCGAGGCTTTCACTGGCGAGAATGCCGGATTCCAGTGGATCATCCCCGACCCTGCGCATGAGACTGGTGTTATCAAGTCTCCTGACCAGATTGAGCGTGTTATTCTCTGCACTGGTCAGGTGTGGGCCGCCCTCGAGAAGTACCGATCTGAGAACAACATCGACAATGTCGCTTTCACCCGCATTGAGCAGCTGAACCCCTTCCCTTGGCAACAACTCAAGGAGAACCTCGACATGTACCCTAACGCCAAGACCATCGTCTGGTGCCAGGAGGAGCCTCTCAACGCCGGTGCTTGGAGCTTCACTCAGCCCCGTATCGAGACTCTGCTCAACAACACTGAGCACCACACCCGCAAGCACGTCATGTACGCTGGCCGAAACCCCAGTGCCTCTGTCGCCACTGGTCTCAAGCACGTCCACACCAAGGAGGAGAAGGAACTCCTCGAGATGGCTTTCACTGTCAAGCAGGACAAGCTTAAGGGCGAGTAAGCGGGCTATTAGTCGATGAATAAGATTTATTAGGGGACGCAACATGGACGGGATAGTAAGGTAATTGCACAGCCACTAAGCGTTTGGGGGGGAAGAAGTCTAAGAGAAGTCACTGGATTTGGGGAGCAACCAGGCTTCTCATGTAAACCACTTTGTATCATACCCCTCCTAGACAAAGGACACTTTTGCCTTGCATTGGCATGGGCTTGGGAACGACATAGCATGATTTTTTTATTGTTTAAAGGTTTACACTGCTCATTGGTTCTCTTGATTGTAGATGACAATTTAACATAAAGATATTGAGTCTTGATATGCTGACATTAGTCCTTGACCGTATGGAACTGAGATTTCGATTATTGTTACAACAGTATCATTGTTATTTAATTGAGATGAAATGCTACCTAGGTGCATCGATCTCGACTTGCCACGGCCGTACAATCCCGTCGTCGCCCGTTGTGACAAGCATCTCTTCCTCTCCTCTTCGTTCCGAGCCGGCATCATATCTCCGGCACCACGTAATGTGATTGACTTCAAAGGGCCCGTGAGCTCCGGGTTGAGTAGTGACAACTCTCCATGTAGCATGCTTGCTTTCCTCAGTATTGCCCATACTATGGTCTTGGTCACTTGTATCTTGCTCAGCCTCCTCAGCGTACAGGGCAACGATTCCGTCACTGCCAGTGCTTGCTACCATCCCTGTCTGCCCACTCCAAGCCACGGAGTAGATATCGCGGGTATGTACTTTGGGCAAGACAGCTGTGCATGTCCAATCCTCTCGGAGAGATCTTCGCATCGTGTTGGGGATGCCGCCCAGAGCCCCCACTGTACCTCCTGTAGAGGTTTCTTCTACTTCATCATCCTGCTTCAATGTCCATACACGGATGGTGTTATCAGCCGAGAAGGTGAGTAGCCGTGGGAAGAGATCTCCCTCACGTGGTCGTGGTTCCCACTGCAACCCCCAGACAGTACCTTCGTGGCCTTCGAGGACGGCAACGCAAACCCATTCGGCGTCGCCATCTTCGCGCCAGATGCGCACCGTGTTATCGTAGCTTGCGCTGGCAAGAACATCAGACGAGTAGCTGCGGCGGGCATTGCGACCAGGGACATCAGGACACCAAGCGACGGCCTTGACATCGCCCTCATGTTCGTTCAGTACGGCAATGGTTTCCCACTCATCGTCCTCCTCGGATGCGCCGATATCTTCCCATATCCAGACTGACTTATCGCGCGAGCACGTAGCTAGGTAAGAACCTGAAGGATTGAAAGCACAAGACTTAATTTCCGAGTCGTGGCCTTCAAGAACAAGCGTAAACTCCCACTCTTTATTAGCGGCATCGCCGTCGTCGTCGCTGTCATCGTTGTTCTTCTTGCGCAGAGTCTGTTGCGTCACCTCTACTTCCAGTCCGCTTTCCTCCTGTTCTTGACCCTCCCACCGCCATATTCCAGCTGTAGAATCAAAACTTCCAGTAACAAGACATAAGTTGCCGGGTCGTAGATGAGGCTTCCATGCGACGGAACGAACGGAGCGGTTGTGGCCGCCAGTGAGGACGCTGTGGGCAGAGGCAGTCGAGAGAGAATACACAGTAACCGCCTTTGCATGCGCCGTTGCAATTAAAGGGAGTGTCGGATGAGGGACCGAGGCCCAGGCGCGCTCATGAAGGTCGGGCTTGAAGGGCGTGAGGGCTGTGATACGGGCCGAAGTCGGCGCCATGATGGATGGATAGAGTCGTGAGGACGCACAGGCAATGAATGATAGAGCGATTCGTGATGATTGGGCCGAGGATGCGCTGAATTAAACCTTCTGATTGGCAGACCAGACTTTTTGTAGCAGGCGCTGTGATGATGCGACAGTAAAAAGTTCAGTTCATTTCATTTCATTTGAGAATTGGTAGATTGTTTCCCCCTCCTTCAGTCAAAAGTTCAGAATGGGGTTGAGTTGATAAGATAGCGCGAGAACCCCTCCATCCCCCATCCATCTCAGTGAGTGACGTACAGAGCTGGAGAGGGGCATGCTAAGGTAGTACCTACCTTAGGTAGTCCGGTAGGTAGGTATGTCTCAATCTTGACTTGCAGCATATCTAGAGGCATAAAAGACAAAATAATTTAATCACTTTATGTCACCCTAGACTGGCACTTGGGCTACCATCAGGCAAAGCGGTGCATTCAAAAGTGACACACCTGATATTACGAATGTTTTTGATTATATATCCAAAGTACGCCAATTCATTCCTCGTTAAGTTTCTTCCACTCATACATGACATTATCCATAACATCCCTTCTTCAACCCATGCTTTAAAAAATCTCAATCGCAAGACAAAAGCGGCAGATTATGAAAAGTCTCAAGCAAGAACAGGGCCGTCAGAAGCATAGCTACTATTGGCGATACCGATAGCCGTCTTCACTTCTGCGTTGCCGAGGTTCCCTTTCTTCATATCGTGGATCGTCATAAACAAAGTCATAATCATCATCATCTTTTTGCGCAAGCGCTCTGCTCCGGTCGTAGCGCTCACGATCCTGACGACTGTCTTCCCTATCTCTCTCCCTTTCACCGGACCTCCGTCGCTCGTACCGAGGCATCTGTTCTTCCCGCACGTAGCTGCGCTCACGCTCCCATTCGAGTTGACGACGTCGATCACGCTCCCTCGAATCCTCTACACGATTGGCAAGGGCGTTGGCCCCAAGACCGCCGGCCACAGCTCCGAGAATAGTAGAGACAAGACGAGTGCGGTCCTCGTTGTCATCCTCGTAGCCGCGTGTTTTGTGCTTACGGCGTGTCGCAGCCTCGGTGGCTTCGCGAGCCACAAGACCGCCGACAACGGCACCCAGCAGGCCAGCGCCAATGCCAGACGCAGAGTGAGAGAAGTTCTCATCAACCACGTTACGAGCGCGGGCGATGGGGCTCGGGGAACGGTTGCGTGAGCTACGTCTATCGTCGTAATCTTCATCGTCAGAAGGAGCACGGGAGCGAGACCGGCTGCGCCGGACCATGGCGGTGTTGGGCGGGACAGAGCGCGGGCGGTTCTGGTGCTCAGGAGGCTCAAGAGTCATGCGCTCTCGCTGGGGAGGAGGCGCGCCACCGTAGTAGGGGTCATCGAGACGAGATGTTGAGGCATATGGAGGAGCGCCAGGAGGCGGAGGGCCCTGCTGTTGAGAGTTTGGGGTGCCGCCAGAGTAGTTATCCGGGGAGAAATCACGGCGGCGGCGAGAGTACTCTTCATACTCGTAGTAGTCTTTTGACATTGTGTACAGTGACGCTATGCGTGTGTGTTGTACTGAGTTGGAGGCGAGGGAATATGGATGGTAGACGTTGGGGGGGTGGCTGACCGGACAAAGAGGAGGGAAAAGACGAGAAGAAGTGGCAGCGTAGGTATTTAGCTATAAGAGGGTGAACGTCAGCCTTATGGATACTGGATAGGTAGATAGCAGCAATAAGGCAGACCCTGCAGCTCAGATACGAAAGCCGAAGTGATATAGTGGCGCAGCAACAATAAAAGGCTATCTTGGCGCAATGGAGAAAGGGACGATAGATGCTGGTCATATAAATGACATATGTTGTTGAGGTTGTGTAAGCTGCCTTGGTACTGGTTTATCTCAGTACCTCACACAGAGAAAGGATGACGACAGGGTTTTTAGGCCACATGAAACAGACCACGAGGTTCACAGCAAATTCCCGTTGGGCGTTTCCTACGTGGTACAGTACTGCACACTACCGGTTCTTTAAGCCGCCCTCAGTACCAGAGTACTAAGCTAAAAGGTGCTCGGAACGCCCGATGACGTTGTATTGTACTGCACTGAAAAGATCCCGCGTGCTTGTGCTTGTGGCGAAGCAATTGCCATTGCTGTTGCACAGCCTCGTTTCTACCTTAGTAGGTCAGGTACAGTTAGTTACTGTACTTTCAATGCAACCTGCCCTTGTCAGAAGATAAGAGAAAAACCCCGAGATTCTTTCTCGAAAATGGCCAGAAAAGCGCTAACTTACTTGTTCTTGGCACCTACAGCATTGGCTTTGTGCTTTGTTTGATGTTTAGGTTATGGATAATGTACGTACCGATGTAGGTGTTATAGGTAGTACCTAATTCTTGGCGGACGATCCGGGGCAGTTTATAAACCCCAGACTCAGGAGCCAATCATTGCCCTGTATTTATACTAAGTAAATTGAGTTTAGTGGGCTCCTGGCCCGTTTATCGATCATGTATCTCGGTAGCTCGTACGATCAATTGTGGTAGGTTCTTTATTATAATAGCCTAAGCCTTAGAGGATAAGTGAATTAATTCTCCTGTTTCCTACCTGTTATCTGATACCCTATCTGTTCATACTATTCATTTTATCCTTTATCCCAGACCAAGCTTCTTTGACATCTCCTCCCGGCTTCAGTTTCAATTCCCTGGCCCTCTCCAACCCACCCTTCTTGAATCCTCCTGGCAACAGAAGCCAAACCATAGCGATTGCTCCCAGAAGTCCAACTATTATAGGCTGCAGAACTTGAACACCAGTATGTTGAGCGATAGCTCCAACCACAAATGGTCCCACAGCAGCGCCTCCTCCCCCGACTGCAGCTGCAAATCCAATAGCACTCACATGATAGTCAGCAGGCAGAAGCTTGGTTGCTGCGACCATTGAAGCAGGAAACAAAGGGCCGAGGAAAAACCCCAAGAGCATGACAAAGATGATAGATGCAATGAAGTTGGGTACAAGCCAATACAGCAGTTCTAGCCCAATCGATAGCATAAGGTATACCATGATGGCCGTCTTTTCACCAATTCTCTCTGTGAAAAATCCGAGAACAACTCTACCCAGCGTCAAGCCAAGCCAGAACAATGTGACTGTCAGGCCTGCAAGGAAAGGCTTCGCATGCCGTACCCGAAGCATAAAGGTGACGATCCAGCCTCCAAGACTGACCTCAGCTGCCACATATCCTAGAAGGAAGACAGCGACTATCCAAGTGATTGGTTTCTTGACGGCCATGCGAGTTGTTGCACGGTCTTTGCCTTGTTCGAAACGTACTCTTCGTCGGTATTCTTGGCCAGTTGCGCCCCAGAATGCAACAGTTCCAACCATGAACTCGAGCACAACAAGGCCTGCCATGATATAAAAGAAAGTGTACCAGTCAAGGTTACCCTCAGTCACCATAGCAGAAGCTACCAGGGGACCAATAGTGCCACCAAGACCATACGCGCCGTGCAGAAATCCCAATAGCTCGTTGGCGCGCTGCATGTTGCCAATCCAGGCATTGTAGCTACTGTCCTGTATACCGTTGCCGAAGCCTGTGAAAAGCATGACACAAGGAAGTGCTGGGAAGGGAGGATGAAGTGACACTGGAACATAGGCGACGAGACGGCAGAGAGGCCCAAGGATGGCAACTCCCCGTTGACCCAGGGTGTAGTGTATCCAGTTATTGGTGAGTGCAGCAAGGACGTAGCCCGCAACGGGTACGAGGAACATGGTTGAGACAGTGGTATAGTTGATGTCGTAATACGTTTCGATCTAGTGAAACAGTTAGATATATTGACTTGTCTGCCATTATCAACTTTGGCGTACATATGGTAAAAGAGCCTGTAGACAGGCAGTTAGTGAATGAAGCCAGTAAAACAAGATCTATGATTTTCACCTACGCCCAAAGAGGCATCATTCATGCCCATTATGAGAAACGAGAGGTTGGTCGCATAAAAGCGATATGAGTTGATCCGAGGACTGTTCCAACGTTCAAGCTCGTTGATCGAATCTGCACTGTCGGTGTTATCGGGTTGCTGTATAGCCTCGACAGCGTCTGGCTTCTTTTTCGACTTTTCAACATCTTGTCCGTTGACTTCTAGATCAGCAGATATCGAGTTCATGACATTAGACTTGTTGTAGAGTTTTGATTGTGATGAGAATTTAAGCAATGGTTATTATCATGGTGGTAAAAGCACTATTTAAAGAGCAGAACGGGTAAATTTCTCGCTAGAAAATGAAAATCGCATGTCTGCATATCCTCTCCAATGGATACTACCTACCCAAGTTAGCGGATACGGTAATAATGACTAGGATCTGAGATGGTCCAATATGCGGTAGAATTTATCGATCAATACTGTGGAATGGATGTTGGCTAACGGGACGACAATTCGTGAATGGCTCTAGTAAAAGGGTACTGACTGTACTAATCTTTTCGATCCAATTTCGGGATACTGTACTATCAGCACTCAAGACTAAGGTAAGTACTGAGCCTAGCCTCTCATCAGGGCGTCAGAAGAATTGGCCGCTGAGAGCCTAAGAGACGAAATAATTAGATCACTTTAGACGAACAATTAGGCTACTTTATTTTTGTAACCTAAAGCCTACATTTCCTATACCTCCCTGATGGCCATTCCTCTGTCATTCAAGCAGGGAGTTAGAAAGTGACAGCCTAGCACTTTGATTAAAACCTTTCCCCCTGGACCGTCCACTGTCGCTCCCTACGGGACTGCTTTCCATGTCCAACGTTATGGTTTCGCTGTTCTCGGCTGTCCAGTTCCCTTTCGACAATCACTTTGAAAAATTGAGCAATCTCGGCAAGAGCAACCTGCTGTTCATCGGGAACACCAAGCATCTTGAAAGTTGACTGCGCATCAACCAACTGCTTCGCAATCACCGAGTCTGGCTGGCAGAGAGTTCGAACACCCATGGCTCTAGCATTGACCTTCATAGCATGCAGAAGTCCGCCAATTTCGGCAGGATCAGCTTGTCGACGGCCGTAGAAGCGGAAGTCGTCTATATGCAGGTTGACTAGCTCGAGCTGCGTCTCCAGGTCGTATCGAAAGCCAACCACCTTGGGACGACCCTTGCTCTGCCACACATCTGCCACCTTCTTGAGTTTGTCTGGCACAAGACGACCCTTGTCCAACTGCACCGCGATGTAATCGTTCAACGCTGTGCTCAGGTTGAATTCGAGTTCGCAGTAGAGGAGACTTTGCTCTCTTGCGTTCAGCGAAATGGTAATATGGGATGCTGGACGAGGACGAACAACCGGCTGAGCTCGTCTAGAAGTGTGAATCTCTGCCTGAGACTGAGTTAGACAGTACCGAGCCTCTGGGGTGTTCCAACTTACCACATCTTTAGCCATCTTCTTGATACTGTCCAAAATTCCAGTTTTCTTGTGAGGAGCTTTTGCGACGTGCTCAACGACGCCCCGGTCCGTACGCTCTAACCATCCATTATCACCGATCATCGTCTTTTCGCCCTTCTTTGCACTGGGGTAGTCGGTCCCTCTGAAATAAAATTGCAGCGGCGAGAAAAGAGGTGTGTTCTGAACAATTTGATCGTTAGTGGTAGTACGATTGTTGTTCGTGTGCACTGTTACGATCTGAGGAGATGTCGGCGAGTGCAGTTCCATGGCATGGGCCTTTCGCAATCCATCAGCTGAACTCTTGGACCGTCGAGGTCTATTGACCAGGCCCCCCGTGTGGGCTTCGGATTCTTTGATCATAGACGGATCGTGACTCAGAAGCCACTCCTTGTATGATTTATTTCCAGTTTCATCCACGTTGGAGTGTGACCGAACGTGACTTAGATGGAGTGGCGAGGGACGAGCTGTAGGTTGAACAGAGTAGACTGAAGAAGAGTTATCTTCGGACATCGAAGCACGCTCAAACCGGCCTTCCCCAAGGGGAGAGACTGCATCAGGGATGTCCTCTAGGTCGGTTGATCGAGATGCGACCCCATGGAGGCGGCCAGTCGCGAGTTGCAGTGGAGAAGGTGGGTTTCTTTGACGACGCTCTGCTATAGAGAATACGTCTCTGGAAGAATCTGAGTGACGACCGGGCATGAGCTCAGAGAAGGTTGGGGAATCTGCTCCCAGGCTATTCTCTGGAGTGGTCCACCTATAAGAGCCTCGAGTTTGAGGACTTTGGTGTTTACTCTTCCGTGGAGTTGATCTTGGTGTTGACATTGCAGACTTCTTCTTCCTCGGTTTTATCGATTTGTTCGGGCTACTGTTCACGTTTTGGCTGAATCTGCAGGAAAGTTAGCACGAGTTCAGACTTGTGTCACTAACATACGCTTCTGTTATCTTGTCAACTTGGCTCTCAGTCAAGTCCATACGGATGCGGAGCGGTTGAGACAGTGAACGTGCTCTTGATTCTGTATCCAAGGGCGCCATCACTGCAGCCACTTGATGGCGGCTCTTGAGTGAGTGATCAGATGTAGGACCATCCGTCGACTACCTTGGAACAGATATACTGTTTTGAAAAAACAAAGCAGCCTGAGATTTTTCAGAGATTTCCATAGGTTGCCCCGGTGAGGTGGCGGGTTACATGTGTTGCCAGTGCCGCCAGCTGGCAACCAGTACCACTGATGTGACAGCGCAAGAGCCTTAGACTACCTAGCAGGTAGAAGCTTTAGGTCAACCAGCCTCGGTGTATCAGAAGAATTGGCCCCTGAAAGCATACCTGCCTGAGAGATGAAATGGTTTTGTAAGTTTATGCCAGATTAGACAAGCACTTAGGCTGCTTTATTGTGATAGTCTGCGCCTCAGGGGATGATTCTTCTATTGCGTACCTGCTAGGCTATTTGATACTGGCTTCAAAAGCTTCAGGGGATAATGTGGTAGCTTCTGAATCGTATTTTTTGTCATTCACCTCTATAGGGAGAGCGCTCTCGGTGTAAGGATTGTTTGATGACACCAAAAACTCGGCAACAAAGGAATCCTTTCTGTCTTCCGATGTCTATAGAAGAAATGACTCAAGAGCGTGATATATTCCCATCATCTGCTTGAGTTCGACGTAATATACACATATCGCATTATAGGTAGCCAACGCCGCGAAGATTTAACATGAACTATGCTTCCACCGGTAATCAATGCCACTATCGAACCAAAGCTGGGGTGTAAAGGGTCCTTGAAAGCTCTTGGTGTACACCAATTCCTTCGGTTGGTATTCGGCGGCTATTTCCATTGCAATGTCTTCGGCAACTGGTAGTTCTCTTATGAATGGTGGCAAAGGCCTGTTATCTTTGAACAAGCCAAATTTCCTCGCAAAGTTTGCGTTGGGGATTTCACAGTCTCTGACACAGATGTCCAGCCGAGGCTCGAACATGCCATGGACCACGAAGGTTGAGTGTTCGTCGTGTTCCAATGCAGCTCTAGGTGAATTGTCCGTTGCGTTATTCTTTTCGGCCAAACGGAATCTGTGTATTATTTCAGTTATCATCTCATATCTCATGAGCCTTGTGCTTAGCGAACGGTGATGACCATGCTTGGCTCGCTCGCTTTGTCCAGATAGTCTTTCTGGGATTTCCCTTCGCGATAGCTCTGCTAGATCGATGGACTTTTCGCCTACAAGTCTGCCTCTGTGTCCCATGTTCTGGCTCCATTGCATTTCGTGAAATTCTCTGGCTTTGAGTTGTCGAAACGCCCGCGTGCCTCCACTACGTGACGAGACGTACATAGTATGTTCTATCATCCAAGTCTTCCGTGTCCCAATTCCACTTGGATACAACGATGATCTCATTGTTACAGGCGAATAGTCAGAAAGGCGCGTGCTGTATCTTTGCGGATGAGTATGTCTCCACTGTACGAGTGCAGCAGTCGGTGTGATGCTGGATGAGACGGTGGTCAGGTGCGGAATATGAGGGAGCTCTAGGTCTGACTATAGTTTGTGTCAGCCAGCTCAACGGTATTTAATGCAGCGTTTCTCACGTGTCTGTTTAGGTGATCGTGTCTCCAACGCTGAAATGCTGCGCCAGGATCATCTGAATAGTGGCAATCGACTTCGATCAGCTCGTAAAGCACACCTCCTGCAAGTCCAAGCAATTCATCACCGAGGTGGTCTCGTAGCACCAGAAAAACCTACACCATGTCAGACAGCAGCTCTCCTCGGCATGCAAGTCACCTAACAAGTCGAATACCGTCACGGTATTGGTAGTTGCGAGGGACGTGAGCGCAGTATCGAACGAGAACGTTGCGGCATTCTACCAATTTCTTAGCTAGTGGCCGCAGGGCCTGTTCTTTTGTGCACTGACTGTCTTCATCAAAACCCTTGGTGTGGTCGACAGACTCGTCTCTGGCGAGATGCGTAGAATGTAACGACGTATCATCCATGCCTATACTACAGGACTCCGGGTGGTTGGGCTTTTAAATGTATGGAGCAAGAGCTGGAAGCGCCTGGCACCGCGCTATACAGACCAGCTCGAGACCATGTGGTTTGTAAAAGATGGAGTTCTAAATAATGTGTCGGGTAAGGACGCTCCATCGAGATGGTGATGATGGATTTAAGTTGCTACCTGGTAGGTATGTTAGCATCTACGGGAAGAAGAATATTCTTAGATCTAGCAAGAAGAAACGACAATAGTAGGTAGGTACAGGCGGCGCCTGAGAACAGGAAGGTTCCTTCCATTCTAGTATCTGCGCTCACGATGGAGCGACTTCCGTTTTCGCTTTGTCTCAGCTCACCATTGCACTAAAGGTCCGAGCCTATCTACCATCTTTCGTATAACTGCTTCAGGGAATCATCCCATGAGCGCATAGGAAAAGAACAATATAACTAATTCATGCTCGGCTAGAACAGTAGTTTGGCTGGTTTGCCATTGCATCTCAAGCCTACATCCTCATTGTCTGCCTCGCCCTAGGGTAAGTATCACCGTTTGGGGGGCAGTTCTATTTTTGCTGGACAGGATCTCACGAAGCATCGTATAAGCCTTGGCCATCCAATCACTGAAGCCAGGTCTTTGATTGTCAGACTTGTCATGTTAGGGATCTTGGGAAAATGAGATCTTCGGTTTGCTGCCCGGCATTCGTGAGACCCACAATGGTTCCCCCCGTGGATGGCAGGTTCATCATGCAGTTAAGATTTGTTAAGATCAGCCCCAAGAATACCAGGCCATACTATCTAATACCATCTTGTTGCATCACCCTTGCAGCCGAGACAGAAGCCGGACCCGGTCACGGCTTCCCGAAATCAACTCCCGATTTCCCAAAAAGGCAGTCAGTCTAGACTTCCTGCCTCCTCTTTGCCCCAGTACCCCACATTCAAGACATCTGAACCCCATGACGACAAGCAATTATCTGTGACTTGGCTCACCAAAAGTTTACGGGTCACATCTTTGGGAACCCAAACCCAGACCCAGACCAGTCACATTCAGCCTCTCCGATACCACGCCAAAGAAAGAGCCAAGACGCTCTCCACAACCCGTACCGAATCTGATGCCGTTAATTTTCCTCGGGTTTCTAGCTCTCTCAATCTGAGCCGCACGCTGACCGAGTCCTTACTCCCCCGGCCGAGCCCCCCGGCATCTCTGGTCATCATGTCGTCTTCGCATATAAGACGCGACCCCCCATCGACATGACTTGACCTGACTTGACTTCTCCAGATTGACTACACTTGGTTGTCCACACTAACAGATACCCAAATCGTCTCTTTTACTGTCACACACCATGTCTCAATCACAAACTGATCGCTCACCTTACTATGACATTGGTAAGTTTTTATACATTCATGGGAATTGTACGGATACCTAACATGGGCTCTTATAGTCATTGTCGGCGCTGGACCAGTTGGTCTAATGCTGTCAACCTGCCTTGCGCGTTGGGGTTACAAGATCAAACACATTGATAACAGAGCTGAGCCAACACCGACTGGTCGAGCTGATGGAATCCAGCCGCGTTCTCTGGATCTTCTTCGCAACATGGGCCTCAAGTCTGCCATAATGGCACATAAACCAGCTCGAGTTTACGAAGTTGCCTTCTGGGATCCTGCTTCATCAGGCAATGGTATTGCCCGGACTGGAACATGGGCCAGCTGCCCTGACTTTATCGATGCCCGTTATCCATTCACAACCCTGCTGCACCAGGGCTTGATTGAACGTGTTTTCATCTCGGATCTGGAGAAGAACGGCGCGCAGGTCCAACGTCCATGGTCCATCAAGAGCTTTACTTCTGATGAGAAGTCCAACCCTGACTACCCTGTTACCGTCGAGCTGGAGCACGTCGACGGCACAGCCCATGAGACTCTGCACGCCAAGTACCTATTTGGTGGTGAGGGTGCAAGGTCATTTATCCGCAACCAGCTTGGTATCGCTGTTCATCATAAGGACCCTATTGCACACGTTTGGGGCGTCATGGACGGTGTGGTAAGAACTGACTTTCCTGATATCAAGGTGAGTTCTTCGTCCTAGTAATACCTTGGTTCTGTTTACTGACTACCGGTAGATGAAATGCACCATTCACAGTGAACATGGTTCTATCATGGTTATTCCACGTGAGAACAACATGGTCCGTCTCTACATTCAGATTGCATCCTCGACAGACCCAGACTGGAATCCTAGGCGTACAGCCACCGAGGAGCAAGTGCAGGAATCGGCCAAAAAGATCTTGCAGCCATACTCTATTGAGTGGGAGCGCGTCGAATGGTACTCCGTCTACCCTATCGGACAAGGCATTTCTGAGAAATACACATTGGACCAGCGGGTTTTCCTTGGCGGTGATGCTTGTCATACCCACAGTGTAAGTCATTCTAAATGGACAGAAACATCATGTGCTGACAAAATCGCAGCCCAAAGCAGGACAGGGAATGAACACAGCGTTCCTTGATGCCCAGAACCTTGCCTGGAAGATACATGCCGTCGAGTCCGGCTTTGCCAACAGGGAGATTCTAAAGACTTACGAGACAGAGAGAAAGCACGTTGCTGAATCTCTTCTTGACTTTGACAACCGATATGCCAAGCTGTTCTCGCAACGACCCCCCGCAGCTGCGGAGGTGCAGGCTGCGTCGGCGGATCATGGCAACAACAGCGCGAGTCAAGAGAACGAGTTCATCAACACTTTTAAAGAGTCTTGCGAATTCACCAGTGGATACGGTGTTTACTACAAGCCAAACGTTTTCAACTGGTCTCCCGACCACGCCGCACAGTCGCCTCTTATTCACCCTCAAGGAACGAAGTTACGAACGGGTCGCATTTTCATCAACTCAAACGTAACACGAGTCGTGGATGCCAATGTCGTCCATCTTGAGCAAGAAGTACCATTGAACGGCGCTTTCCGACTATTCGTCTTCGCGGGCGCTCCATCAAAAACTCGCCAGGCCCTCAAGGATTTTGCCAACCATCTCGGCAGCCAACGATCCTTCTACGCCACGTACCAGCGATCTGATCTGGACAAGGTCTCGTACCATGAAAAGCACCTCCCTCATAGCCGTTTCTTCACACTTTCTACAATCTTTGCTGCTAGACGGCCCGATATCGAGATATCTCGCGACGTGCCAGGTGTCCTCGCTCGCTACAGGGACCACGTGTATGCCGATGATCGTTCCGACGCCCGGTTTGCGCAGGCGAAGGCTGTGGCTCATGCCAAGATGGGCTTGGATGAGGATCTCGGTGGAGTAGTTGTAGTTCGACCAGACGGATATGTTGGTATTGTCGTCAGTCTTGTTGAAGGCAGTGGCACAGTGGATGCGCTGAATGAGTATTTCTCAAGTTTCTGCACGAAGAAGCTGGGAGCTACCATGGCACAACTATAAGCCGATGATGGATTTGGGAGCAGGTTGTTTTGAAATAAGGGGAAGATGTTGGTTTGATGTAAATGAACTCTTTAGCGAATATGAACACAAAAGCATTAGACAATACTGGGACTGTCACGTCGTGATGATAGTAATTCACTGTAACAGAATAATTATCCTCCAAATTGAAGGCAGTAAGATAAAGTAGCGCCAGTGCATGTCTTAAGCTAGGTAGCATAAATAAGATGACCAAATGATTTCATCTCTTATGCTCTTGATGGCCAGCAATTCTAACACCATGACTGTAAGGAAATTCAATGGCCTTACTTACCTAGATATGCAAATATAGATTTGGATTATCCTGCCTATCCGGCTGTATTAGGAAATGAGTGATACATCAATGTAGTCGAGCTATTTACTTATGATACCGTAGTAGATAGGATAGATATCTATACCGTTGTGCGCAGGCTACCCAAGAACGCTATCGTGGGAGAACATAGCTTTAAGGCACCGATGTGGACTGGAACAGCTGTTTGGGCAAACAGATTCATTGTTTTATGCATTCGTCCGGTTTGGCTTTAGACTTCATCATGGTTGAGGAATTCCAGCCACGTCGAAAAGGAAGTTCTACTCCGCTAGAGTAAGCTGTCTGACACAGCAGGCTTGTTGCATTCTTGTCACCAGTGGCGTTCGGTCAGCCTCGATATGGAATTCCTCCCCTACAGTTGGCGCGTCAGGCGATCCACAAATCAAACAGAAACAGTGTTCGTTAGGACAATGGTAATTGTTTATGTAAAATAGTTTTTGTTAGGCATTACGTCTAGGTTCCCTCCCATGCATGGTGGAAGGGGGGTATCATGGCTAACTAGACACATGAGTCCATCTCTTTCTTTTCTTTGACCCGTTCATATTAAACCAAAAAAAAGGGCAAGCCGTTATCGTCATCAGACCGACCGTCAAGGGCATTTTTTTTTTTTTATCGCCCTCCCAGTCCTTTATCGCCTCGTTAAATGCAATCTCAACATCCAGGAATACCTGGATGAGCGGCCGGATGCGTACATCAGAGCCAGACAATCTCGCGAATGAATAGCAAACCCTCCCACAACCCCAATGATGTAGTTTAAACAAGAAATCAAATCATGTCGCCATAAACGCCTTGCCTGCCTCGTATGACCATTTTCATAATGATGGTCTGTGATAAATCCATGTATGCAAGTCATCAAGCTCAACTGAGAAACAAAATTCAAAGAAAGAGGAAAGTGGAGGGGTGAATCCCGGCTCGCCTCTGGCATCCTAAATAGTAGTTTCCATCTTAACCATGGAGGAAGAGGAACCAACTCGGAAGACGCGTTGTAGCAAACTATGCTTGCTACCGTTTGCTCGCCTGTAACTGAGGGCAAAGTCGCAACCCTCAGCCGAGCTCATCGAAGTCCGACTTGGTGATCGGCGGCGATCGAGCTCTGCATCCCACCCGTACATATCTTCTACAGGGGACGCAAAACGAAACGCTTGGTGATCTGAAGTGGTTGAAGGGCAAACCATGTCCTCACTGCTAGAAGCAGGTGTAGGTAGGTAATTGGACACATCTGCCATTGGGACCGCGTTGACGTTTTCGTGGCCTCCAGAGCATACGGGTGATATTGACAGAAGTGGTAGATCAGTGCAGTGGGAAGATGATGAAGCATCGCTTGACTGAGCAGCATAGCTATTTGTCGGTGACTGCATACTAGTAACGAGCTCGGATGGCTTGTTCAATCGTCTTCTCATGCGTATATTCTTCTGTACAAGAGACGTCTTTACACCGTTTCGAGTGGTGTCAAATTTTGCGGCCGTGCCATTCCCAAAACCGCCGCCTTGTCGGAGGTCAGGATTGTGGTACCAACCATCGTCAGCTGCATGCAAAGTGCCATGCAGAGGAGGACCAAAACAAACGCTGTCCGTCTCACGAGAGATATCATGAGCCCAGTCGGCTTCGTTGGACGATTCAGGTAATGACGCGACCTGTGACCCTCATAAGGAGTCATGGTGCATATGAAACCCTTCGGCAGGATGGGATGAGGTGGGGGCAGAGCGTGTTCTTGAGCTCTTGCGGTTGAAACCCAGCTTGGCGCCCATCTTCTTCCAGCCCTTGTTGTGAGCTGCCACAGCACGTTGGAGACCACCAGGGGAAGTAGTGAAAGCCCATTCCGAGGTGGGCGGCGTAGTTGGGGGAGTCATGGGTTCCATACCCGGAGTTGAGTTACAATCGCTGTCGTCTGTCAAGGACTCGGGCTCGGCATGGTGCATCGAATTCATCGATCGGACAGGAGCGCCCATACGATTGTTGCTGTTTGAGGACCGGCGAGATCCACGGCCTTGCTCCTCTGCGGGTGCATCAACGTGCATGGGGGCGACGGATTGGAGGAATGGAACGAGCAGAGAATCATTCATCAGTTCGTAGAGAATTCGACCAGCCTCGTCCAATTGTGCGGGGTGGGGAGGAGAAGGGCCGCAAGGGAGACCGAGCAGCTGATCGCGAATGCGAGCCGGGAGGTTGACCTCTCGAGGAGCACAAGGGATGATGTAAACCTGCATAAGCTTTTCCCATAACACACAAACGCGGTCATTATCTTCCTGGGTGCGGTTCGGGTTGTTGGTGATGATTTCGTTATAAAAGGCGGCGTATCGTTGCGAGTCGAGAGTGAATTCGAGGCTTTCCATACAATGATTTTGAGAAAGGTAGGCCATGAAGGCACTGAGAGTCCATGGTGGCGAGGCTACATCGAGTAGGATTTCGGTTAGGGAAGGCGGGCGAGAATTGGCTGTGCCATTCGGTGTGGAAGTTCCGGACATGAATGCCTCGCTAACAGGTCTTGAGATGGGTGAATCGACGTCGAAAATGTCCTCGAAAGCGGAGGATGGTTGAGGTGATGGCGGAGGTATGTTACATCCATGGCAGTCGATAGACTGCCTCCGTGAGCGCGACACACCCATCATTCTAGGGTCAGGCGCTTCGAGCGTCCTAGGCAAGTAATGGATAGTAAATAATCAAACAAGGAAACAGATCCTAGACTTGAAGCGTTTCGAAGGGAGGGGACAAGGTCAGGTAATAAGAGCGAAACCAAGTGGAGTCGTGGTAAACCGAAGCGGATAGTGGAAATCTGACACAGAAACTAACGCAGATGTCCTTATAGTGAAGGCAGGAAGAGGCGTTGAGTCTAGATGTAAGGCTACCGCAGGAACGATGAGTCCATCAAGGTCAAAGTATACTGTGAGCCTGCCCAAGAGTATCAGAGGGAAACACTGGAGGAACGGCCGCAGTGTGGATTGAAGATATGCAGAGGCCGGTAGGTGGCTTGTTATGGGGCCAATCTGCACCACGAGAGGAGTCGAGCAGGCAAGATTGGGTTCAGGGATTGTCAAGATGGCAAGATTGAGGTCTGAGATCGTGCGGTACTGCAGACGCGGAACGAAAGTAAGAAATGTCACAACGGACAAGACGGGTAGGGTAATTGATGATCGGACGTGATAACAAAGAAGTCCGCCCCAAAGTTGGTCCAAGTGACGTTTTGAGGTCAATCAATCCCAAAGCGGAGATGGCGCAAAGAGGGTCGAGGCCGTCCGGTAGGAGCGTAGAGGTTGCTGGGTAGTTCCCAAGGGATTGGAATGCGAGGGTCGTGGGAGCCGCGAGCCGGCGAATGTCGTCGTGGACGGATTGCGGATGGTGGCTCTACCAGAGGGCTTGGCGAAGGCCGAGCAGAGAGAACAGAAGTCTGAGACGGACGAAGACGACGAGAGTTCGACGGCGTGCAGCCGACCGCGAGTTTATCGACAAGATGGCAGAGCGTCTAGAGCGAGAGGGTTGGTTTGATTTGCTTTGGGCGAGAGACAGGTCGAATCGCAGGAATGCGGACCTGGGGGGATCCAAAGTGTAATAAGAGGTCCAGAGCCCAGACCCCAGTTGCAGAGCAGGTAGGCTGTGGAGGTGGAAGGGCGAAAGAGCGTGGGTGCCGACGGGCGTACAGTACAGTATGAGCGGCGTTGGAGAGCAGCGCTAAATTTGCGTCGAGCGGCAGATCTGCTAGTTGGTTGGCTACTGAGGCACAGGCTTGGGTCTGGTGGTACGTATTGGGTTTTGGGGGGATCTTTGTCAAGAAAGGAAAGGAGGGGGGAAGGAGTTTACAGTTGAAACAGGACAGGCCCTGGTATGCTAACGCAGTTGTTTATAGGAGGATCGTGTCCGGGATTTGACTTGGAGGAATGGGCGACAGAAGAGAGAGAGAGAGCGCTTTTGGAAGTCTTTGAGATGAATAGAGTAGAGTAATGTGATGTATCGTACTTCTGAGCTGGTTGAAGGAGTGAATGATTGAATCGAGTGTGTGTCGTCACTTTGTGATGTGCGAAAACAACACCAAAAAAAGGAAGACGACCAGAAGCGGGTGATGGGCGAACGGGGCTGGGTCGAGCTTGATTTTAAAGAGAAACCTCGCTGATGAGATTTTGCTGTTTCCCCCCCTTGGCTTTCTCGTTTTTCGGTCACTTTTTTTTTCTTGTCTTGTAACCTGGACTGCTAGTGCGCTGTAGAGGAGCCCGGACGGAGACACAAAACAACACAGGGTGGGGAGGTTGATGTGGAGATGAAGAGGACAAGAAAGAAAGAAGCCGGGATGGAAGGAAAAGTGGGTAGGCAAGGGGTGGGTTTAGTATTTACGACGTCAATAACATAACACTGCATCTGTTACAAGCGGAGGGAGCGAAACAAACCAAACCAAACCAAACAATCGGGAGACCTTCCATACCACCTGTTGGACATGAACATCAGACAAGCCCTACCCTACCCTGCGCTACCCGAAAGACTCATTGAGAATTAGAGTAAAGTAAATATGGATCCAAAGGGATCAAGTTTGTGCTGTATCATTTTGCCTTGTCTCTGACAGGAGCAGCTATGCGTGCGGTATCATGCAGTACAGCACAATACAGTCGGGTCCCTGCTGCTGTCTTGATACTAAGTAAAACCTGACAGCTGACCGGGAACATGTTCAACCAAAGAAAAGGCAGAACCAGCAAGGGGCGGGGCCGGGAGGCGACGAAAGGCTCGAAAGCACCAGAGGTGGCGGCGTCAATAACGACAACGACGGGCTTACAGAGGGTCAGGCACTGGAAGTACAGTAGGTGCTGTACTGACCTAATCTAAGCGATGCCTTCAGGGAAACCAATAGCGTTCTGTAACCCTAGACTCCTGCCTCCACCAAGATCAATCAGTCAATGGATCTTCACTCGGATACCCCTGTGTCGCATCTCTGTCTACAGTATCCGTACCGCACCCAGACAAAATGCTTGGCTAACAAGGGGTCGCACACGGATGCTCACATATTCACGAGGGTAAGGTGTTTTCAGCCTGGCGTTGAGGCGAAGAAGCCTTTTGGAAGCTCTCCCTTCTTTCGTCGTAAACAGGGGTTCGGGCTGCCCTTTTGATTGGCGGTGTCGTGTATGCGTATATCAAGGTGTTTTGTTTTCCGTTGATAATGATGGCCTTTTGTCTGCACGTTTCTCGAATACCTAGTTCTGCATCGCCCTGCAATCCCTTCCTCCTTGATTCGTGTGTTCATTCGTCGAGACAAGGCTAAACTCTACAAGTACAAACCACTATGGACCGGTATCGAAAGTTTGTCCTCATCAACTTCCCAAAGCATCATTGTAGGTCCACTGCACATGACAAATGCCACCGTACAGTACAGTCAAATACCTATCTTACATAAAGAATCAGACCCCTTAAACAAACTGACACGTGGAGGGCGTGAAAAAGGAGCCACCCTGATTCAAGGTCATCACGGTTGAAAAGAAAAGAAAATTCATAAACCAAGGCACGAAAAAGAACCGACTCTGCTAAAGCTCAGGCACGGACAACGCCGAAGGCTACCTGAGCTGAGATCAGAATTATGTAAGGTATCTAACCAAGTAGGGCGAGAAACGGAGCGGGATAGCTGAGTGTGGCAAATTTCCCACAAGCGTACAGTAGTCGGCAGACAGTGACGCAGTGGCACCGGTAATAACAAGTTTGTGCAATCTAATGGCCGGAGCTTGGGGTTGCAAACGGAACGGGCATACTCTGTAATATGTGTTGTGTTGTGTTAACTACCAACAGGCCGGCAATGTTAGCACATCATTGGCTGGAGTTTCTTCGAACTCAAGGTTAAAAACGTACACACTCTGGATAGTTTCCCACCGTGCAATATCAACCTGATGTTCATTGCCAGTTGAATTTTATCGACAACATAGTACAGTAAACGAAGCACGCTAGAAGATTACAGCTGTGACCACAGGTGGAGGAGGCTCTGGTCTCAAGCCATGTTTCGGTTGTGGTCTTTGCTTCTGCTCCTTAAGCGCTGTACTGTATTCTGACCCATCCTCCTATCTTAAATACCTACACTCACTGCCTTTATCATCTCGATCTCTCATCCCGAATGCACCGTTGAGATGCACGGTTAGGTATGGATTTACATGATACAGCAGGTACTGTAGTGTAGTCAATGCAATGCAATGCAGTGATCGAATTGCGCCGCGGGGGGTATCAATATGACGAACCAATTGTGGCTGGCTTCCCCGCACGGCTCTCACTCCAATTGCCCTTTGAAGTTGTGTGTGGGAAAGGACCCTTACATCATGGATCATGGCAGCTCTCTTAGATCTAGTCTACAATCGGGTACTTATAAACTGCTGTAGTAGAAAGGCGCATCTAAAAACAAGAGACCTACCTTTGCTAGATAGGCTACCATAGGTAAGAATGAGGTCGAGTACAATACAGGCTCAATTTCACAGCGGAACCTTTTCCGCAACTTAGAGGAGGATCCGTGATCTTCACGCGATAACGGGAGATTTTCACCCCAAGATTAACATCGGGATGATCTTCGTAACTTGTCTAGAGTCGGATTCTCGCAGCAGGAGGGCAACTTGACCAGCCGGATCGTCACCGACAGTCAACGCTGCACATCCTCAATTACTAACGTAATTCCAAATCTCAAGTTCAGTGATGTTGCAATATTTAACGGTTCAAGTATTCCCAAAGATCATACTTCTTAAAGCAAGTGCAAATGATTGACATATACCTGCTACTGCTAACCCAGATAACTGTCAAGCGTCGTCCAAATGTGCATGGACTGTTATTAGAATGTTTCCTGCCTACGCCTACTTCCATATGTGAAGATGGGTCTTTTTCGTCTTCTCAATTACCAACCTCTTGGCGCCGACTTGTAGCATTGTTGCTACCCTCGGCTCTTCTCGTCCCAACCATCAAATGCCGTCTTTGAATCCCACGATCGTTGTAGCACCTAACTGGGTCCACGAAACCCCTGCAAAAAGGAGACAGACGGCGTGGCTTACAAGGCCCTGTGACTGGGCACTCGATTCTCAAATGCAGCTTGGCTTTGCCGCTAAAGAGCGATAGCGCGGTCGATCGCGATGGGCGTCTACAATGATGCTGATTGGCTTTAAATGTACAGTGCTGCACTGTACGTAGGGCGCAGGCCTCCCTCTCCTCAGGCTCAAGCGCCAAGGAACAGTCGATCTTCAGACACAAGGGTCAAGGGACCACTTCGGTTGTCCTGCGGCAGTTACCGACAGCATCATTGCCTGATATACTGTGCTCTCCATTCGGAAACTGTAGGTAGATCATGCTGAATGATTACCTAGTCGTCGGATAGTTTAACGGGATGACGGAGCTGGAAAAGTTGTTGGTTCCTGAAGGAAGACGACTCGAAGGTTAATCCTTACTCCCATCGCATTTGTGCCGGGGATAAAGAAGCCATAACTTGAGTGAGGGCCTCAGCCAGACGACACGCCAATCTTTTTCTTGTCCACAGGTCCATAAAGTTAATTCTTGTCCCGTTTGCAGCGTTGCCGTACCTTGGAAGAAGACAGGAACGCCACGATTAGTTGTGTAGCGAGCGTGGCTTTGAACGTATGTGGAATTGAATATTCATTGAATATCGACATCAAGACTTCTTGCTTACTCCTTCTGAGACTGAGAGTATCCTTTTGATCCCTCTCTGCAGCCTGACTTCAAGAGGTCCAAATGCATTGGTCATCGAGCCCGCGGCATTTGGTGCGTCTAATGTTGTATAGAAGAACATCACAAGCTAATAGTATGTACGTCTGATTGTAATGGTGCCAGGTTCAATCTTTTGGTCGCTCCCCGACTATCTGACAACGACATAGAAACACATCATAAGCAGTCCATCACCACATATGACCAAACCTGGCGTCAAATTCGATTTTGTAATAATGTTCAAATCCAAATTGAGCCTGATTTGACATGTATCATCTGGTAAATTCTGGAACCGTACGCAGATTGTTGATCAGTCACACAAGCTGATGCAAGAAAGGATCAGCCATCGTGAACAATCATGATGGTACTGATCAACATCTACATGCCGGTATCTGTGATTACACAATGTGTCTTTTTCGTCACTATTGGTATTTGATGTGAGATATCTCCAAGGGGAGTCAAATAATGGACACACACATACGCACATCTTAAGGAATGCTGACGCCGTCATTCTCCCCCTGCAAGAAACGGTCTTTGGCCACCCCCATAGGACTGATCAAAGTACAGGGCTGAAGCCAAGTTTGCAAACGGAGACTCAGGGCAGGGCTCGCTGGGGATTGACTAACATGGTGTTATTTGGTTTCCGTTTGTGTGCGATCCCCAACTGACTCATCTCAACTCAGTCATCACAAAGGTGTGACTCCCATCTGGAAACCAACATCTAACCTAAACTAACACCTGTTGCGTTAGGATCCTATCTGGAAGACCTAACAAAGGACTCCTCTTTCTATAGTAGCCTGAGGTGCACACGCTTGGGCATATATCGACTGTAATTGACATCGGTTGGCAGAAGTTAGGTACCTACCACAGCTACCCGCAACGACCTGCAGCTGTATTTAAGGTAGAGGCAATGCAGCCAAGCAAGTGGCCGCCGTTTAGACCAGGCATTTGAATCTCAACGGTTGTGATGCTGGAAAGCAAACCGACAGGTGCACGGCGATTGTATCCGACATCCATGCTCGCGAGGATCGGGATTTGCTGTGCAACCCTAGATATGTAGGTAGGTACCAATCTGGCCAATAGTCCAGTCAGACTTTGTTCTGTATCCCTAAGGACCTGTATTCCCAGCATTAATCCTCTGTCTGAGGAATTATCGATTCCTGGTTGAAGGGCGACTAGACTATCAACGTCACATAATGGGGCACAAGCCACGTCAACAATAACAAACAGAACAGCCCATGCTTCGAGAGTTGAGTCAATGCTTCTCTTGGCCGTGCTGAGGACTGCTCGTGGCTTATTCTGGAAGTCTGGCGGGAAACTAACGGAAGACATAACAGAGCATCGTGATGGAATCTTTCTAAAAACAAACTACAATACTGCGGTTAACGTTGGGGATTGTTCTGGAAGCCTTCCGAATCTAGTAGCTGAACGGCCCAGTCCACACCACCCTTGCTTAGCTCATACTGTAGAGGTGAAGTGACACCACACTCAACACCAACCGGCCTCGCCGTGTCTCCATCTCTCACCACCACCAATTGTAACTTGCTATACCCCCGACAAGGTAGGCAAAAACCCTCAAAAAAACACGATTTTTATTGTCGCTCCGGCAATTCTCTCGGTCTCCCTACCGTACCAATACCCGACCTGAGATCCAGCCTTTTCCGCGGCCTCCCTTCTTGATGCGTTCTAGAAGAACTTTTTTCGAAGCCATGGGCTGGGCTGGGCCGGGCTGACTTTCCTTTGTCCTTTAATTGGAACTATCGATTTTCGCTTTCTCGGGACACCCATACTGGCGGTGTCCAAATGTCTCCAGTTTTGCAGCAACACCATCCACGTCAGGAAGCTTCTGCCGCTGCAACGGCCCGGGTCTTGACACATACACCTGGCATATAGCAGGCAACATGAATCGGGTCGAGCCCCCAGACGGACGTCAGAAGAAGATACCGTCTAAATGGCGTCCTTTGGAACCCTCGTCTAGTCTTGTTAGCATGGCGTACTGCTGTTGACGGCGCCGCCGAGTCTGCGACATTTAACCCAACACCATATTGTCGGCAACCCAGATTCCTCTCACGATCGGCGTCCATCGGTGAAAGACCTCTGCAATCGACGATGACCGTACGGACGAACTCCGTTTTCTCCTCATGGTCAGTAGCGACTCAAGTTGGGCACCTTACTGCGTAGTAAGGCTGTTATCGCAAATCGACACACACGTACAAGAGGCGGTAAGGTCGGCTAGGGTCACATTGCCTCGCACGCCCCCATGAAGGCCTATCGTTTGGCTGCCTTGATACTTGTGACAACGTTTTCGCTTGTCTACGCGTACTGTTACGAACCGAAAATATGCGCAGGGTAAACAGGGCCGTCTATGCAGGGTCATTGCGGTTGCAATTGGAGGCATAGTTTTGTTTACGGAATTCGTCGGGTACCTCACACAATTCGTTGTGGCAAAATGCACTTCCCTATACCGAATAGTGGCCTGCGGCTGAAGACCCTTGATCACCACGAATGTCTAGTCTCGGCGAACTCGAACCGCGGCTATGGATACCTTTATATCAACGACCTGGCTAGGAAGGTAAGCTGACGGTTGGGTCTAACTCAACCCAACAAGCAAGCGTGCAAAACGAATGCTGGTGCAACTTTGACATGGATGTGGAATATATTAGAGTTTACAGCCTGGCTAGGATGGGAGCTAACAGTTTCAGTTGCAAGCCTCGATCCTAGATCCTTTTTGTTGCAACATGTTTGCGAATGTGCTAGTCGCGAGTAGCCGCCCTCCGCCTCAGCCCTTTGTGCAACTTTCTATCCGCTTGCTGGCAAAGCGAAGGAACCACCAACGAGTGCCAAGCCTTACATGAGCTTTTGCCTCCGTAAACAAAACCAATGGCGATTGAGCGGATAGCATCTCATCTGCAGAGAAGCCTTTCAGGTGGAACCAGACCTACCTTGCCAGCTGCGCTACTGCAGATGGTTGAACCGTGCTATGGACCTTTTAAATCTATCGAAGTTATACTATCGACTATTCCTTATTACACCCTTCACCTAACAAACAAGTTCGGTTTCCTTTGTCTTTAACGGAATTCACATAACCAACAATAGCGTCGCGCAAACCCAACCCCTCGGTACTGGTTCCTATTGTGTCCGCATCGCAAACAAGTGTGAGCTTGGAAGGCAAGCTGACCAAGATGTCGTTTTGGTCCAAGAGTCCACCCCCACGCAGCGTGTCCATGAACTCCAAACTGAAGCTCATTGTTGTGGCCGTATACACAGGATGTGAACTGTTGTAGCACATCACTGACTCGGAAATGGCTATGGCGGCTGGAACTCCCGTGGCTTACGCCTCAATTTCGAGATCGCGCACAAAGTGTTACTACAACTATCGATCTGGAACTTGAGCGTGTCACCTCAAGATGATAGTAGACAAATATCACGAATGAGTGCCAGATGACATAGTATCCTTTTCAACCATAGTGTCAAATTAGACTATCAGCAGTCGTTGGAAAAGTCCCTATACCGCAACTCACTGACTTGACGACAAGCTTGACTCGAACATCTACATCCCGCGGGCGATTTATCCTTTAAACTCGTGTGGCTCATCTATGATATTCCATATCTTCATAGAGTTCTTGAAGGAATTCGAGTAAGGTGACTTGGTGTTTGCCATATTGCAAAAGGTTGACAAGATATTCCTGTTCTCCACACGCTACTGGATCTTTTCAAGGCTCGGTATGCTCACACAAAGTGTATACGACTAAACATAATTCTTAAATACCCAAGTAACTTGATAAAACGAGTTTCTACCAGCATACCTACTCAATAGAAGCGGGTGACGGAATTAGTGAGCCGATTTATACGATTCTAGAGTGGATCTTTGTCACTATATTTCTGTCAGTGGGGGTTTCCTTTGTCAGCATACCATTGGCCAATGATGTCTGTCATCATGGATCCACCTCAGCTGTCAGTGCACGCGTACCTGCCGCTGCAGTTTTGAACTGCCCAAAGCAATAACTTGACTTCATTCATAACCAACCGTACCTGGACGAACGATCCCAACCGCAACCTTGGATTCGAAAAGGCTGACGCTTTCGCGATGGCCCCGATGCAGAAATTGACATAACAAATCACGAATGGGGCTTGGGCTGTTTGCGCGACTGTTGTTGGACCAGGTACCATTCACCGCACCTAAACCGAGTCATCACCTTTGATGTTGCCGAACTGCACCGACCGTTCCAACTTTCTTTGTTTGCGCGTTAACAATCTTCAACGAAATAGCTGGCCAACACGGCTATGTGCGTCCATTAATTTCTTGTCTTCGCGCCGTCAAATTTATTGACCTGCCTTCGCAGACATCAAACCGCATGCTTGGAATTGCATCGAGCGCCAAATCCGTTATTACCAGGATGATAACAAGCATTTACACCGCCGTCACTGGCCTCGGTGAGGCACTCGGCCGAATAAGTATGACTTTCGACTTGAACTTGGGGTTTGCATTAACGCTCGACCAGTACGTCCCCAATCCTATCAAGTCGCCGAGGTCCGTTCATATTTGAGCGGAATTCAAGTTAGCAACAAGCGCATCAAGATCAGCCCCAACCGCGATAACACCGTATCGAGAAATGCCGAAGCCGAGGATAATAACGGACTGTGCTGGATTGACCGAGATGGCCTCATGGCGTTAATCGAAAGCTACAATGGCTTCTCAAAGTCCTTGGCAAAAGTTTGGGACTGCCTTGAGCGGGAGACTCGAGAAGAGGCGAACAAGGATCTGGCCCCCCTGATCAGCGAATTAATCGACAGTGATGACCGCAGCACGTTGCACGATGGCCAGGCTCACGACTTTACGGAAGTTTTCGGATTGCGACTCAGGCGGATGTTCCAATTCCTGGACAGAATATATCAGATTCGCACAATTGTCAGAATTCGTGATAGCAATGAATTTGTCCCTCCAGTTCTCGAATATGGACTCTCTCACGACTTTGCTGGGAACTTGAAGTCAATTCAACGTTTTATATCGGATCCAACACTCCCTATGGTTTGTAAGAGCATCTTGCAAAAGCATGGAGAGCACGACTGCGAGGTTCCATGGGCGTTTCTGGACCGGATTGCGCTTGACATTACGGCCATCCTGCGCAGCCTGCCAGCACCAAGCTATGTTGACTCGCAAGAGTATCGCGATAGACTACAGAATATGTTCTCCTTGGTGCGGCCCACTAGCCTAAACACAAAACTTTCACTCCCGGGATCATTTCCGGAGTTCGACGAGCCCAAGGAACTCGTCGAACAACAGCCTGCTCAAAACAAAACCACCCCACCTCTCACAAATGGGGCATCGAAAGACCCGGATCTATCATCATCATCATGGGTCGCCTCCTACCAGTCAGGCTGTTTCAAAACAAATCTTCCTGGTGCTGATCTAGCTCAGACGAGTACCAATCTGTCGACATTTGCACATTACCGCCGAACATATGAAAGAGGCGACGCGCATCATGGCATCAGAAACAAGTATATCACGGATTTCGAAGCTAAGGTTCCTCTTGACACAGATCAAGTAGGATCTGTCAGGTCTATTCTCAGGAGTCGCCGCAAGCATCTCTCCAGGGCTACCCCTAAGCGCCTAGGCACAACACGCCGACCTAAAGCTGTGCGGTTTACCGAAGATACCGTCAGCCCGAGGCCGCGAACCCATACGGGTCTTGATCTACCCAGAAGTATCAACTACAACAGACCCAAACAACATTCAGCCTCTACTACCCAGGACCAGCAGCCTCGCTGGACCCGCCAACTATTCAACATCCCAACAGTCCCAGTTGAAGAGCCACCCAGAGACAGCATATTCGCTTCGTCCAATCGAAAAAGCAGTTCTCATCGTCGGGATGAATCAGGGGATGGATATGACCCCAGTATTCGCATCAAGGAACTGTTGGCTCTCCCTTCATTACAGCTTCCATTAAGCGACGATTCAAGGGCGGGAATAGAACTGCAAATCGAACAGGCTGCTCGGAAAGCTGCGGAAGAGGCTCGCCTGATTGCCGAGGCTGCAAAACGCGAGGCTGATGAGAAGGCACGGCGTGAGCTCGAGGCGCGTCTCGCTCGGTCTGGTGGGCTGCGTATGCCCAACCAGGATTTTGTCACGCCTGTCTCGTCAGAATGGCACCAAAAGGCTATGTCCACACTCCGCGCACCACCTGCAACCCCTCTTGCAAAGTCTGCTGAAGGTGTTGATCTGCGGCGGCACGACTTTGCCAAGGTAGTTTCGGCGAGTGAGTGGCTCAACGATGAGATTGTCAATGCATCCCTTTTGTGGCTTGATCGAGCCATCAACTCAGCTGCCGGCATTAAGGATGTCAAGCGGACCACGCGCAAATGCTTTACCTTGGGCTCCTTCTTTTTCAAGCGACTTCAAGATCAAGGGGTCCAGTCCACCCAACGAACCCTCCGACGTTATGGTGTCGAGAAGAGGAACTTCCTTGACATCGATACCATTCTGTTGCCAATCTGCGAGCACTCCCATTGGACTCTGCTCGTTATTCGCCCGTCCAAACGAACGATTGCACATATGGATTCGATCAATGCGGGTGGCAACCCGGCCTACACCAACCGCGCTATGGCGTGGATCAAAGATGTTCTGGAGGACAAGTTTGTCAAGGAGGAATGGAAAGTTATACTCCACGATGCCCCTTTGCAAAACAACGGACACGATTGTGGTGTGCATACCATAACCAATGCAATGTGTATCTCTCTGGGCCTCAGTCCTATTGACTCGTACACCGCAACCGATATGCCGACACAGCGAATTCGCATCGCCAGCATGCTCCTTAATGGCGGCTTTACCGGAGATTTCGACCTACGGGTATATTAATCGCATGCAAACAAGACGTTGCTCGTCGAGTTGCAGGCAAGGCATGAACTTTTGTACAAGGCGTTTAAGGCAGAGTTGGCATAGCTCTCTGGAGGAAGGGATGAAAGGTGTTATCGGGCAAGCAAGGAGATACCATACCATTCGAAAATAGTTACGTGCATTCCAAGGAGTTACGTGTTCGAATTTTGGATTTCAGATGATTTACGCCCCAACATTGAGGTGCAAAAAAAGAAAATAGTTCAAGCTGATCTAGCATAGACCAACTAAAGTGTCTTCATCTCTAGAGCTAAGTTGTCTGCAATAACGAGAATGTTATAGCTCGCCTTGATCTGAGAAATAAGCATGGTTAAACGACCTGTCTAAGGAAAATACCTTTCCATTTTGTCTGATCTTTCACCTGACAACAACTGGGATAACCGGATGGGCTACAATACTGTTTCTAGTTAATAGCACGAACTTCAAGTTTATTGAATTTGTTCTTGACATTCACAACAGTATTGTTGATCGATAGGCAGAGTTGTTGCAGTGGTGATATTTTACCAAGAGACATAAGTCGAATGTGAGAATATTATGGGACGTCTGAAGATTCATATGATACAGACAAAGCCCTTTAGGCAGGCACAATGTGAACGTATATATAAGGCCTATTATGTATACTGTGCGGAAGCACTCCTGGTATCTATTCTTTTCATGTCCAACCACCCCATCCCTTGGGAAACCAAACCAAACGCCATGCATGGATGTCATTAACGACTCTCCACAGTCTTTGCAAACAAAACATCAACAAAACATGTCACATAACTGTGGCCCCCTCTGCCCGCCTCAATATCGTTGGACAACTGCGTGCCGACATCGTTGGTGCCAAAATGGCCCATGGACTGTAACTCGATACCTGCAGGTGGCAGGTGCTTGGAGATGGTCTTCTCAATCGTGAGCGTATCAGCGTCAGAACTGTTACTGGGCTTCCTCGAAGCGGTTTCGTTCCCCTCTTGCACATCGACAGTGATCTCTTGAAACACCATGATGCCACCGTACGACGGCGCGGTCTGCAGAGGCTCTTGTCGAGGCATGTAGGGTCCTGGTGGCTCTGTCGAATCAATCGACTGCGTGCGGATATTGTTCCCTGGGGAGCAAAGATTGATGGTCGAGCTGGATCGTGTCGAGTCAACTAAAGAAGTTGGCCTCCCGGAAATATGTGAAATGGATTTGCCTCTGTTCCGATTACTTCGAGCTGCATCTGACCGTCCGAATGTCCAACGACTAGAGGCGGAAGGAGTCACGCTGCCTCGAGATCCTTGGTAGCGGTCTGCAGATTTTGCAATGTGACCAAACTCTTGATGTAGCCCTCGTGTGAACTCTTGGTAGGATTGTGTTGATACCTGGCGCATCCTGAAGAAGCTCAAGGGTACAAACTCGCAGTTGGGACTCGACAAGACCGAGTGAATTGGAATGACAAGCCGCAATGCGATCATAGTTGCTTCTGAACGCTTCTCTTCTCCACGACAGGGGATCCGGAACGTTGTCGATGTGAGCAATGCATCCTCGAGCAAAGGCTCCTGAGTCCATTCACGCAAGGCCTTTATGGTATCTGCGATTTGTCCAGCGAACTCAGCCTCTCGGTCACTTCGCTGGGAATCCTCTTTGCATTTCTCTATGATCTTGGACACGGGCATGTTCTCAAATCTTCTGAGATAGTGCATGTGCCAATCTTCCAGGTTCTTGAAGGGAAAGGGCATAGTTGGTAGCAAATGGCGTGCGCCCTTTCTCACCAGAACTTCGAAGCTGGAACTGACGCGAGCGCGAACGGCAAAGAAGCCAAGATGGACGCCTTGGCGAATGTGATTATGTTCACTCGTGTAACTCGCCATCTCTCTAAGCTTGTTTTCGAATTCGGGGGTTTGGATCTGCATATTAGATTTGATGAGATCGCTAACCTGACGCAACTCGGCGAAACGATAGCCAGCTGAGATCAACCGTTCGGTATCGCGATCAGACTCACAACGACGTACGAGGAACATCAACGAACCTCGACCATAACTGTCGCCTGCTGTATGGAGGCCTTTCTCAGTCATGTCCAGGCTGTTGTGCGCCTCTTCGCTGGCATCGTTACCTTCTAAACCAGTCCCGACCACGGCCACAGACGGTTTTCGTCCCTGAGTAGTCCGAGGTCTTCGACCACCGGCACCTGTTGGCAAGATTTGATCCCACAACACTCCGATCGATGTGAGATCTTGGCGAAACCGATCGGCGAGGGCAGCGGCAGCGAGACAGAAAAGCTCTCTGAAGATCATGTCGTAACTGTCAATGGTTTCGCCATGATCACTCACAAGCTGGATTCCTCGACGACCATCCTTGTGGGTGCGCGAGTGCGGCAACTGTGACAGATGCTGTCTCATGCCTCCTATAAGACTCCAGATCATGTTCCAGTTCCTTGACGCTTGATACATCCAATGGAATAGAGAGTGGCCAGTGTTGAATCCTTCCTTTGCGTCCTATTTTGCTTAGCACAAACACTACACCTTGGCTTGAGAAGCCTTACCTTTTCCAAAAAGGAGTCAGTCACCACCGTGTTTGGAATGTATCCATCAGGATCGACTAGGATCCTCCCATCCTTATCGAAGATTGCTGCTGCGAGTGTGATTTGCTGGGCACGTAGGGCCAATCTTCTCATATTCCTTGCTCGGAGAATCGCTGAGATGGCAATGACAAAGCATGCACCTAGGGACTGACCTCCATTAGCAGGGACCTCTAAGCTCATCGTCCTGTATACATACCAAGCAGATAACGACGACGACTGTACCTGTTCTGGAAGGTTCATTGCCATTAGGCTTGATACTCTTCAGTCGGTAACGAGTTCCAACAGAAGCACACCAATGCATTCCTGAAACGGCCCCGGCCAGCACAACAGCTGAGATGCCTCGCTTCCACCAGGCATTCGCCCACATGGCTCGGAAGACAAAGAACATGGCCAAGGCAACGTTACTTGCCACTATAGCAATGATGGCTGATCCTATAACGTACGCCGGCTGGTACACGCACGTGTAGTTGTTGATAGAGGCATTGCCGAGATAGTGCATTCCACACACAGCAGTTCCACATAGGACACCGCCAGCTACGAGTCTCCACCACGAGACGACATTGTTGGTGCCGACAGCCATGAAAGCAGCGAGAAGAACCAGGATTGGGACGAAGAAGGATATCGCGGTGAAGCCGCTGGAGTAGGCAACTTGCAGTTCAGGCTGTCCATCAGCGAGATCGATAGCTCTGTTACCGATAAAGTGCTATGAAGACAGAATACTGATCAGTATATGTCGAGAGCCGAACGAGACATACAGTCCAACAAGACTCACCATACACCAGATGGACACTCCACCCATGGTAATTGCTGAGCCCATTAGCAAAAGACTGTTTCAGTTATGTCAGCTTTGCTACGGTAGACCTCTGGCTGGACAGTTGAAGACATACTGGTTGAAGAGACCTCTGAGACCGGTTCTGCGGTTGATGAGCTCGAGAGTCGAGCCAGCACCGACCAGGCTGACCACGTAGCTCAGGGCGACGAAGCCTGCATTGTAGCTTTGCGGCACGATGTGGCCTTGATACTGCTGCAGCAATGCTTGGGTCGACATGTCGGGTCGGTAAATGGACCGAGGCACAACCAAGAGTTGCTTCCGCCGTAGATGGTGATAGCAAGGGTCTTGGAGGAGATGTCAAAGACATAGATTATGGGACATCAGAGGTCTTTAACTGGCAACCACCAACCTACATTGTATGGTAGGGACGGACCCGAAAAGGACATCTGCGGGCGATTTGTGCCTACTACAGACACGACCTGACGTGAGGTCAACACCCACTCAGCCCAGAGCTGGACTGGACTGGACTGTACCGTACTGTACTGTACTCAGCACAAGGGAGAAGCAAGTGCAGTATGGTACACCACTAGACTAGCAGACGGGACGGAGACATTGAAGGAGGCCAAGCAAGGATATGCTTGGCGCTGAATACAAGGGCTATTCTAACCGCTAAGTGCCATCTACATCAAAAGCCCCGAGTCTTGAACCAATGGAGGATGGCGGCCGGGCAGTTGTGGCTTCAGAGCCTCTCTGGACCATTAGAGTGACGGCGCTAACAAAGCCATGGCTCTAGTCTCTCGAATTGGTACAACGGGCATGGGGATTAGTGTCGTGCCGGAGGGCTGTCAAGTTCTGTACTTATCTCGCCAAAGTCTTTAGCGTGATCGACTTGGCTCCCTCGGGGATGACGAGAGGTTGAACAAGAGATGAAAGTGTCTAGAGTGTTCAAGCTAAGGCATTGATTGTATCAGCAGCTAAACCAGGCTGCTGGGACCAGGGCTCTCTCTGCCTTCCTGTAATGGTAAAGGAAGCCAACAGGTAGTGAGCTGAGATCGGGGTGGTCCAGGACCAGGACCAGGATCTGGATCAGAGCTGCAGGGAGGCGGGGAACACTGCATCTACATACCGCACAGGAGCCAACTGTCTCTCTAGGCCTAGTCTACCTGTTTGACCTTGAGACTTGAGACTTGAGAGACAGTCTAGCGGATTGTTCGGGATTTGGAAAAGATGCAGACTTGGCTGCAGCTTGTCTTTTACAAACTTTCAGCTAACATGGATCCCGATAGAAAAAGGACGTGTCACTAATTAAACCCAAAAGCCAGCAAACACAAGAAAGAGAAAGGGAAAAAGAAAACAAGAATTGATGCAATCTTTCCTGCAGTGTACAGTACATATGATACGACACGATACGATATGATACAATACACAGCATCGAGTCTTTTTCTTTTGCTTTGTTGTCTTTGTCTTACCATAATATCGCCTCGTCAATGGCCAAACTCTGAGATAGTACGACGTGTCTGATACAGAGATGCTACAGTGCATAGTGAGTGATTTTGTGTAGCCACTCACTTTAGACAACAATCAAGATAGAGAAGAGAAGAGAAGAGACATGGTCGGGAAATTGCAATAACTCTTTGGTTAGCAAACAAATGTATCTAATCTCCCATGTCTGGTTAATTCGCCGATCTACTCTACTCTGCTCTACGGTTGCAACCCGGGGATCTGATCTGATCTGATCTGACCTAACCTAACCTAACCTGACCTGACCCTCTTTTATTTACCAGAGATCAGGTTACAGAAGCAATTTAAGCCATGATCTACGAGCCAGTGGCTTGCGCAATGCCTGCAAGACCTGATACTGGACCCAACCCTACCATAACACAGCTACTGTAGCCTTAGTAGCTAGTCTAGCCTATCCTGGATAATAGCCGATGAATGAATGATAACTGTTACAGCCCAGATACTCTACTGTACTATATGTACTGTACATAATCCAACAACTTGGGAAAACTTCTATTGGCAGACAGCATTTGCAGAGTCGCCATGTCATGCTATCAACTCCTGCTGTTTATAACAGATCCTTACAGTCTCGGCATTGCCAGACATAGGCGTCTACCTATTTATACCTTTCCTTTAGGGTTTCATAGTTTGCTGCAGCATCGTCACAGCGACACAGCCCCAAGCCATGGTCTCGCTCCCCGATCAGCACAAGACATGCATCTCCCTAAGGAAAAGAAGCATCCTCGGTACTCGGTACAGTATCTACGTAATATGTATCCAAAGTAGTGTACTGTACTGTAGTATAACGTTAGTCTAGTGTCTACTCTAGGCCTGGATCCCGAGCTGGAATGCAACTTGACAAGGGGCCAGTAGAAACGCCAGACTTGTCTCGAAAAGGGAAATCCGTTTGCCTCCCTTCTTGTTTTACTCTCCCTTTTGGTTGACTACCAAGCGCCATTCAGTCACGCCTCAACCTTCAAGTCCCAAAGTACAAAGAAAGCATTGACAGTCATACCAAGATCATGATCATGATCAATGACCTCAGCTCTGCCCATGCTTTTCCTACAAGACTGTTTGCTGTTACTGCAATTGACTATACCAAAGCCATTGCCACTATCTCAAATGTGATTGTGCATTGCATACTCTGTGCAATATAACACAATGTGACCCGCTGCAACAGCATGTTTTAGTTTTTTGCCATGCTGACGAAAGACAGCTTGTGAATCTGCCATGTGGTGATTCTGCAACGCCAAGTCTATACATACAGTACATACATACACTCTCCAGCCTAGAACCTCGTGGTTTTCCGGGTCGTTGCCTTGTACGCCATTTTTAAATCCAAGTCCGCAACGATGGCGTTGGCCGACTTGAGTGAGGAGGAAGAACCGATATCAATCCTGCCTGCTGGCCAATTTACTGCCCGTCGTGGCGTAGATCATGGCTTGTCCAAGATCCGTCGGATAAGCGCACGATCGAAGGGAACATTAGATGTGGACCTGGGAATTAATCACTTGCTTCAGCTCGTATAGATGGGTAATAACCGACGCTTCTGCAAGGGGCAGAGGAGACGAATGGACGGACAGACAGACAGACAGACAGGGAGCAACCCTCCATCCTATCTGAGAGATACGTCCGTGATATATGCAAGCACAAGCGTAGCCATGATGTTTAGTGCGCTCTGACCTCAAAACTGGCCCAGTATCAGTACGTAAGAGTTGGTGGGTGCGGTATATAAAGTAAAATTTTAATCGCGGCCCCGCCATTGTACAGTACAGTACCCATTGACTTTAGCCCCAGAGCTGTCGTCCCATTGGATTCAAGTTAGTCGCGAGCTTTGACTTCACCCGCAAAGTTCTCGGCAAATCCAGAGACAGCCTGGCGTCTCAGCAGAACACGGTACAATGGTGCAGTGTATGGTAGAGTAGGAAGGCCAGGGTCCTTTACTTCACTCCACAGATAGCGTTTGGTTGAGTCAAACGTAGCGCCATGAGCCATAAAATCGCAAAGTTTCTTCCCCTCCATCTCGACCTTCCGATTCCATTTGCTACTCTATACTTTCAGGGTTGCTGGTGTAGCAGTTCATCTGCAAGCCTTTTTAGGTAGAATTGGCGTATCTCAGGAGGCAACCGGTCGAAGCTCTTGACAATCCGGCCGATGTCCTGTCGTCCTTTTTCGTATGCTGCCAGGTCTCGGTTTCCGTACACATCTCGACCTGTTGAGTAGCCACTTTCGAGATCCCTGAAAAAGACGTTAATGGCAACGCTGAGATCTGTGATTGGACTGGCAGTATGGAACCACATGGCAGGGATGAACAGGAGATCGCCTGGGTTCAGGTAGGCCTCGTGTGGGTTGGTTGATGCCAGTTGATGAGCATCTAAGGCTGAAAAGACATCAAGACTTGAGCTTGAGGCACCCGGTGCAAATGCCAGATGGTTAACGTCTGTGGGCGGAAAGAGGATCATGCGCTTTGATCCTTGTACTTGAGTATAAACGTTGGCCATAACCTAGAATCACCAGTTGGTCAGCCAAACGGGTCAACTCAATAGTTTCCAACATTTGCTTACATCGTAGTGTAGCCACATGTTTGCTCGACCACTTATTCTCAGTACGGAACTGAACATCCGATCCTTGACCAAGCCGAGTTCTTCTGGTAACCGAAAGTCACCGGCCAAGGCCGGGAAGTCATCTGCAAGGTTCGCAGGGTTCTCTGTAGGCTTTTCCTCCGAGAGAGCGCGCAAGTACAACGCTTCTCCTTTGGCGGCCTTGGTCATGAATGTCGGGAATGATTCAGTGACATAGCGGAAGTTTTTGGAGTTAAAATCCATTTTGCCTGTTGGAGTTTGACATTCATGAACAACCACCTGATGATCCAAATTAGTGAATGCCTCCGGGCTTGAAAACTCCAACCTGACCAACCTTTTTAGACTCGCCCACACTTTGAACCAGATACTCTGCATTCCATTTCTCTACGCAGCCACCCAAGTCCAGACTTTCGATGATTACTGGCTCTCGGTTCTGGACCAGCTTGTCAAAGTCCGGCCTCGATTGCAGTTTGGTCCTTGGAATCGCAGTGATACTAGCACTGGATCGAGGCCCTGGCTGGCCACTGTCTGACGATGTTTGTATAAGCTTGGGTGAATCCTGATACCTGACTGTTACCGGCTCGTTGTGCATTCTTCGATTGGGAATAACCTCCGAGACAGCATTTGAGAAGTCGATTGTGTAAACGCCGGCATCCCAAAATGTCCCCATAGAGAAACATGTAGCTCCTCCGCCCACAAGGACTAGTTGAGCATTGTAAGAAACAGCTGCGGATCCCACCATGAAAGGCAATTGCCCAACCTTTTCTCCTAGGTCTACGAGATATGCCTCTAGAGATTTGTTCTTCATCGCAAGGCAAGCCATGGATTGGCCTTGTGCAGAAGGATCCTGGCCAACGCCACCGCACACAAGAGTCAACGATTCGATAGTAGCAGTCTGAGCGCCGAAGATTGACAGGGCCCAAGACTTTTGGTCATAGTTTGGTACAGGTTCAAAGTGAATGTGCGGCTGTGTTCCATCAGTATAGTCAAGCTTGACGCGGATGCAAGTTACTTCTCGCCGTTTCGCCGGGGATGAGGTCGAGATGAACATACCTCGTTAGTTATAGTGTTGACTGTCCAGAAATACGCCTGGTTGCTTATTGTTCCATCACCACCTATACCACCTGCCAGCAAACCTTCAAAGTGTCCAAGCTTGCCAACGAGTTTTGTTGAAGCTACAGAAAATGCCCCAAAGGTCGAGTTCGGTACTAGACCAGAGACCAGACATTTGAGCCATCCTTTGACAGGATGAAAGACAAAATAATCTGATGATATTTGAGATGGCCCAGTCTTACCACCCAATACCAGAACCAGCGACGATCCTGGCAATTGGACAGCCGAGTGTCTGAACAAAGGGACAGGCAGTTCAAACGTTTTTTCCCAGCTGTTCGAGTTTTTCTTAAAGATCCAACAATCGATGAGAGCCTTCGAAGGAGAGGCACGACCTCCAGCAAGAAGGAAGTCCCCTTGTCCTAGATCCGTGATCGTGTGGCAGATCCTTGCAGAAGGTCCATTGGACGACATCGCGAAAGGAAGGTTGCTTTCTTGAAGAGAATAAACATCGCAGGAATCAAGTCTTGCATTAGACCCCATGCCCAAAGCGTGGACTAGGTATTTGCCTCCCTCTGGATTGGAGGCTGCCAATGCTGCACCAAATCGTCGTTTGGGTGCACCCAGAGACTTGGTCGCGATCGTGTTTGCTTTGACATGCATGTCAGGAGAAGAGGCTCGCATATTTTGCCCAGCACCCTTCTCACTCTTTTGGTAAGAAGTCGCATGTAAAACAATGTAATGTCTTGCAAAGAGGATGAATTCCTCCCACTCGTCGAAGGGCTCTACGTCGTCCAGATCAGCCCTCTCGGACGAGTTGAGGAAGACTTGACTGTTCCAAGCCTCCCACAGGTCCCAGACATCAACACTAGCCCATCCCCGCTTCTCGAATCGAATGCGCTGGCTTTCAATGGTTGGGTACTGATTTACAGATTTGAGGGACGTGTTGAGTTTGTCAAAGTGCTTCAGCATGGTGCTGGCAAAGGGGTGTTCTGGCCCATGGGGTAAAATTTGCTCCAAAAGACAGAATTCAGCTGAAGGCGATTAGCTCTACAGATACTATGCATGCCAACATGGAAATCAAATTACCTTGCCCTATAGTACTTGCCCATTGAATAAGAGCATCTGCTGATACTGTGTCCATATAAGTCACCGAGACTTCGGCAACGAACAACACTGAACATTCGGATAAGGGCAGAAATGACTCGAGACACCTGCGAAGACTTTCCAACTCCCTCAGATCGCAGCCCACCTGGCAGTATTTATCGCTGCGAAGAAGGAGGGGATCTGTGTCCTTTTCGCTGATGTAAGGGTCATTGCCAAGCAATTCACGGAGTTGCTGCGTGCCTAGAACAATAGCTCTTTTCTTCCGCATGAGATCCGGGTAGTCAACGTCTATAAACAGTGTGTTCTCGCAAGAATCGCCATATCGATGGTATGACTGCCAGGGGAGGACATCACTTCAGACTTGCGATGAGCGCTTGGAATCTACGGGCTGAAGTGGTAAATTACTCACCTTCCTGCTCCAAGGTTTATGACGACCTTTCTTCGGCCGGGCTTTGGTGCAGTGATGAACTGGCGAACTATCACATCGATAGCCCTGAGCCTCAGCCAGTATCCACGGTTTATGAGAGGAGCTCTTCGTTGAAACTTGTTAACAAAGTATCGGAAGAAGTGCAGCTCATTTGGGTAGTAAAGTCGTTCGACACTCCTTTTCGACACAATGCTGCTGCTATTTGTCTGCAAGTGGTATTAGTTACCATTGGAAGTGAAAGTGAGTTTGACTTACTCCCATGATCAGGTCATCGAGAGCCTGTGTCTTGGCCATCCTCGAGGACGAAATCTTTTGTTTAGCCATGGCAGGCGTTGTATGTTGTATACATGCACGTCAAGCAGATATCGCCAGAATACTTTCTCGGGTAGTGAGAATTTGCACGAGGTTTGAAGCCCGTTGTATGTCGAAAGAATTGTTAGTGAATTGTGCCCGTCTAAGCACTATTTGAGGTTTAGCGTGCAAGGTAGGGTCCATCATGAGTACCTACTAATTACCTACCTATTACTGTACTTTCCCATCTCGTTAGGTACTACTACCTTATCTTGATAAGATAAAGAGATACTCACACGGAAACAGCGTGATGCCGACGTCACCCGATCTAGGTCATATGGTAGCTAGTAGGTACTTAGGCACTAGGAAGGTAGACTCGGTAAGCTTGTGGAGAAAGAGCCTGCCTGATAGGTACCTGCCCGCCTTGAGCGATACCTACCTACCTGTATGAATCTATCTTATCTGACCTGACAGTAATGCAATGGGACACCTGTTGGCTTTCAATGAACACAATCTCCAACTTGGGAGATTAAATAGAGGAAAGCAGACTTATGTCCTAATCGCACCCCGGTAGTCCAGAAGATATCACCTCACCATGGTACCTAGCTTCAAGTACTGAGGTGATGTATACATACCGCGGTTGATTTCCCCTCCTCCCCACCAAGAAGGTTCCGCTTGGGTACCTGGTAGACCGTAGCCCAGACCTAGGTGCGTGACACGGGTTGTTGGAAAGGCTAACCTTGGAGTTCTTCTAAAAAAGACAAAACAAAAATAGTTCAAGACCGAGTCCCAAAGAACCTTGAAAGTTTCATTGTTTCTTCTGCTGCAGTTGATTCTGTTGTCCAGTGAATCATTGTACCTACCTACCTCTTACCTACCTAGTAGGTACCTGGATTCCAGCACTAGTCTGGTAGACCGACCCGGTGAACAAGGTACGACCAACCTTGAAGCTTCCAAAGGCGCGCTCCACGAAAGCTCTCCATCCATCCATTCACTCAATCAGTCACCCAACCTCTCCACCACCACCAAAGCTGCCTCACCAGGTCATGTTGAACGTTCAAGGTTGACACATGCTGCAAATCAGTACCCGTTCAGTCTACTGATAATCCAGCTCCGCCGCTTCCCTCCCGATAACATATTCGTGCCTGCAACATCGACCCCCAAGAGCACCTCTTCTGCGCCGAACTCAAGCCTTTGATCGGCTAGGATATCATAATGGCTAACCCAGCGCTCAATTTCATCACATTTAATCAAGACCATAGCTGTCTTGCTGTCGGTATGACTGCGTCCTCGCTTCTTTGTGTCTTGTGCCGTGGGACTGACAGCGGTTCTCTTGATAGGCACTTCCAAAGGCTTTCGTATCTACCACACCGATCCCTTCTCTCGAATCTTCAGCAGCGATGATGGTAACATTGCTATCATCGAGATGTTATTCTCGACATCCCTTGTCGCTCTTATACTATCTCCTCGGCATCTCATCATTCAAAATACCAAGGTACCAAAGCTCAAGCCTCGTGAAAATGGTAGCATTGCTTACACGCGCACCAGAGGGCATCCGTCATTTGCGAACTCACCTTCCCTTCGGCCGTACTAGCCGTCCGACTCAATCGAAAACGCCTGGCAGTTGTACTCGAGGAGGAAATATATTTATACGACATTAGCAATATGAGCCTTCTCCATACGATTGCGACTTCACCAAATCCCTCTGCTATATGCGCGCTCTCGCCATCTTCCGAGAACTGCTTTATCGCATACCCCTTACCAAAACCTCGAGAAGACCCAGATGCGAATCGACCAGCTCATGCTCCTCCTCAGTCCACTTTCGTTGCGCCTACGTCAGGCGAAGTCTTAATCTTCGATACCCTTACACTCAAAGCTGTCAACGTTATCGAGGCGCATCGATCGCCACTGTGCTGCATATGTCTAAACAATGAAGGAACATTGCTCGCCACAGCTAGTGAGACGGGCACGATCATTCGCGTCTTCTCCGTGCCCAAGGGTCAAAAGTTATATCAATTCCGGCGTGGTACTTACCCCTCCACCATATACAGTATGTCCTTTAACCTCAGTTCGACTTTACTGTGCGTCTCTTCAACTTCGGACACAATCCATATTTTCCGACTCGGGTCACCACCCGGAAATACCACTCCAGCTGGTGCGCCCATCGAACCACCCGCCTCACAGCGTCAAGATCGTTGGTCTCGAGCAAGAAGCTTCGATGACCCTGAGTCTCCTGGTACCAGTACCGCAGCAGACTCGCCGAAGAACGAGCCAGCAGATCTCAACGGCCCAGGGGTTGGAGTGGGCAACAACAATCAAGGCCATACACGGCAGAGCGGCTCGTTTAGCAGTATGCTTCGCCGCTCTTCACAGATAATGGGACGCGGCGTTGCGGGAGTTATGGGATCGTACTTGCCACAGTCCGTAACAGAGATGTGGGAACCATTGCGAGATTTTGCCTACATCAAGATACCTAAATCTACTGCTCTTTCGGGGGCGTCGCGAGCTTTGCGGGATGCCCCAGGTGGTCCTCTGCGCAGCGTTGTAGCCATGAGTAGTAGCAGCCCACAAGTCATGGTCGTAACAAGCGACGGAGGCTTTTATGTCTATAATATCGACATGGAACAAGGCGGAGAAGGTTACCTTGTAAAACAATTTTCGTGAGTATTTCGCCTTGTGAATGTATATCACAAATATGCTAACCGAATATTACAGTGTCTTGGAAGGCGACGACAAGAGTGACGCTTCGGGGTATGGGAGCTAGGATTCCCAAGAAGTGACAAGCAGTTCCGTGCGTGCGACGAGGCAGCGTGCTTGATCATATAATGCGTGAGGTCAATATAGCGGAAGCATTGCTATGGGCGTTTGTCGGGATTAGGAGTCTCGCTTTCAGCATGAAATTAATAGTTCTAACAGAAACTGCGGTTTCCCTCTCGATTTTCTATTTTGATGGATTTGTTACTACCATGACGACCTATAATCGGAATTATCACATGTTGGATTAGTGGTCATCATTAAGGAAACGGATTTTAATGGGTTTCCCAAGATCAAAATCGCAATTGTCGAGCGTTGTAGCAATACACATGCATGTTCAGTAGAGAGGTTGGGCTGATCCAGCCAGACGCCATCGTGGCAGTAATCATTCATTCCTAAATAACGAAGTCCCTAATATCGATTCCACATAGCCAAGCATAAAAATCAAGACATATGCCCAAGATAGATGAACAGCACAAGTAGTCTGGTCTGCCAAAAACGCCAAATACGAAAGCCCTTTAGAGGGATGTTCCCAAACGTCCGGTATCAACAATGCGCCTATTCAACTACAAAAACAGACCCTACATTTCCACTTTCTTAATATTTCAGTGGCCAATCCGTCCCTCAATCATTCAAAGTAAAACACCTTCACGAGTAATCCAACTTTGTATGGATATGGTCAAAACACAAGCGAGACCTGGGGATCCAGTTCTCGTGGTTCTGTAAGCCGCTGGCCCTTCAGATCTGCTGAGAAGCATGACAATACGCTTGGTGCCGTTGTCGTTTTAACGTGAGTATGGCCGATTCATAAGCGCGATTTCTCGTGCAATTTCAGCCCACTCCAAGGTTCTCTGAATCTCGGCATGAGGGTCACCATCCTGTTGGAGCGCCTCTTCGTACTTCAACAGCTCATAAGCAAACCGAAGATGAGGCTGGATGATGACGTTCAGACGGCGGGCTCTAACATAACAGTATGCGTGGGGGAATGACATGTGCTTTGCTCGCATAACTTCAGCGATACAAATTGTTGCACTGCGGGATACTCCTACCCGGCAATGTACTAGTGTTGCAGTGCCATTCCGTCGACCACGATCTAATTCCACAGTTAGCTTTGCATGTTCAATGGTCATGTTCTAATAGTTTTACTGACCGATAAACTCAAGACATCGAGCGAATTCCTCAGTCAACGGGTCGATACCGTTGTCTTGAACCCCTTGCACCACACATACGTTCTCCTTACCCCATTTTTCCAGGTCACCCTCTCGCCACATGGCTATCTCGCCGACGCTGAGGATCTGAGTAATCCCGAGCGCTCGCAGGAGCTCCGGGTTGTTTGCATGGCCCAAGTTACCCAAGTACATATAATCCAGAACGCGACTCGGGAATGACCCATCCAGCGCAGCGAACCAGCTTGGTTCGTCTCTTGTCAAATGAGTTATATCTGTTAAGCTGAGTCCTTTGCAAACAGGTGACTCCCGGAGCAATCTAGGGGTGATAGATGTCAACAGCGCAACGTCCGTCGGGTATGCGAAGAAGTTCCGCTTCTTGTCTGTGTGAAGTTGCAGCCATGCGTCAGGAACAGGTCGTCCGGTACTGTAACTGAAGTACGCAATGCTCAACATAGTTGACTCGGTGTATCCGTCAGCGCAGTGAAGTAAGATCTTACGAGGTCTAACCTCAAAAGTAGACTCGTGATCAGAGGGCATGGGCGAATCTCCCTCTGCGTCCACAACATCGTTGGCCATAGCTGGGTCAGATTCCGGGTACAACCCATGTGACAGATGATAGATCCATTTGCAGGTTTCGAGAATGCCATCCGCTTCTGAGTGCGACCACGTTGGTGGCAGGATGCTGCCGGAAGATGGAAAGTCGAGAAAATGCTGCTTGCGATCATCATCAGGACTTTCAGCAATTAGTTGGAGAGCCAAGGGGTTTAGTCGCCCTAAATCACTACACTCGATTAGAATGTCGTACTTTTGCTCTTCGAGGCTTCCTTGTTCGGGAGTAGGGCCCATGAAAACGTTCTCGGAGAATTCAGAGGCTTCGGTCATTGCCCACATCTCCCGCCTCTCCTGACTAAAGAAATCGAGGACATTGCCCGTCAAATGACTGGCCTCGTCGACAGCCACGATCTCGGGATGATTTTCTTCGAAACTTGAAAACGGACTTGTGCAGATAAACGTGTGATATTCTGGCATCCATTCACCTTGGTCCTCGTGTTTTTCACGCCAAAGCTTCTGCGCACCTGCAATGTCCCACGCCACTTTGCGAGTCTTGTTCAAGTCCCGACCATAAACAATTATGTCGGAAAGCACTGCCGTTTTCACTGTTTGGATCTGAAAATTTCGTACGGAAAAGCCCTCCCTTGGGTCTGCCTCAATGAACCTGGCAGGGTTGTTGGCCTGGATGATTTCATTGGGAGCAACAGCGCCCTTCAGTCGCGCGCAGTTCAGGTCTCCATCGGCTTTGACGAGAGTGAGAGATCGAATACACGAGGGAGTTGGTCTCGAAGCACGTCGCCGGGCAGCAAAAAAGGACTGTTGAACATGGTTTTGGGGATGAAGGCCATGGAACCACGGGAAGACGAGTCCAGGGTCAGGCAACGGTTGGCGTGAAGCAACATCAACAGCCTCTGCAACTTTGGGTGCATCAATTTCATAGATGGAGAGCTCGTCTGAATCGATGCGCTTGAACCCATCGAGAGGGTATAGAGCTGAAGTTTGTTGCAACTGGTCCTGGGAGGGTGGTGATGGAGGCGGAGTATCGATTTCGTCGGGACAGGCTGGTCCAGTGGGACATATGGGGAGGTGTTTATTAGGAATTGGGACGGAGCATGGCGAAGAGCTGGAGCTGGAGCTGGACTCGAGAGACAGTGGTGGGGTGATGGTAGATGAGGGACGATGAGGCGGGATTGGTCGAGCGAGCGCAACGGTAGTCATAGCAGCAATTGTATTGTAGAGATTGCGAAAAAAAAAGTATTGGATGTGATGCTGCCGAGTAGCAGGCAGACTGGAATAGAGAAAAGATATGGACGAGGTTTATATGCGGTATGTTGCACAAGAATCTGACCCAAGCCTAAGTAAGACAGGTGTCTTTCAAATCGGTCGGACGATCAGACAAAATTTCAAACTAAGCAAGAAATGTACTGTAATATGCTATTGCCCTCAGCCACAAACGACACTGAAGGAACAAGAATCAGAGCCTTGGATGGTGATGCAAGAATCATACAGATTTGGGACGCACGAGATGGATGTCGTTGTTGCTGTGAGCGGACTACTGTTGCACACACATGCCTAAGCTCAGAATAAGAGACAAGGCACCATGAGCCAGCCACAGAGTTCGCTGTATGATGGATGATGGATGTTGGATGTTGGATGGAATGAGGGGAGATGATGAGAGAAGATGGATTTCCAGCCAAAAGATATGACCCCTAGTTGAAGGAAGGGCAAGTGACAGTATTTGTAGAACCGACAACGCGAGGTTTGTCTCAGATTCTACTATTCCAAATTGATGAATTGATTGAACCCTAATAAAGACCAACGATACTGTCTGTCGTTTGCGGGCGATGAGATGAACCTGACGTGGGCTAGACTGTGGAGATGGTCACTGCTTGCTTGCTTAAATGGTGTAGTCGATCGAAGAGGCGCATGCAAATGAATTGAGATGAGGACAGGCAAACGATGGATAATCGAGAATAGGTGAATGAAATGAAATGAAATGAAATGGATAAGTTAGGTGTAGCCAAGAAGATGAAGGAGTAGAGAAGAGAAAGAGGGGAAACAGATCACGGCCGGCAGTCGGATGGACTAAGGTAGCAGGTAGGTACTGACTGTACTGTACCTAGACTTCAGTACAGCAGTTTGTTATTGACAACCTACTACCTTATGGAAGGGACGGACGGGATGGAATGATGGAGGGTGGTCTGTACCTACAGTATCGGTACAGTACAGTACGTACCTACCTACAATTGTTGACGGGAAGTTGATTGTTGGTTGACGGATGAGATTGGATGGTTTAGAAATGCAGTTGGCGGTTGGCGGATGGCGAATGGCGAATCTGGGTATCCATCTTGTTTGATAAGGGAACCTAGGTAAGTACCTGTAAGGGTGGTCCGGTCCGGGGGGGGGGGGGTGATTTTGTTCTCCATTTTCCCAACCAAGATACAGTAACCTAGATGTCTGGAAGAAACAGACAAACGGGTCTTTGCTTCATTATTCTGTCTTGTCCAACTTCATGGCCGTCTTTCAATCTGTCAATCAATGCCTGCAGCCGTTGACAAGCATGGAAATCCAGCGGGCGCGTTTGCATTTGAGGGTTCATGATAGTGGTCGACACCCGCCGAGGTGGACGACCTACAGTGGACACTAAGGCATGGGGTTCTCCATAGAATATAGCTTATGGCGGGGATCTGGCGCTGCATGGCCACTATAATTGGTGGGGAGCTGCATGTAGGAGCGGGGAAGCAGGACGCTACTGCACGGGGCTTCTGCAGGCTTTGAATCGCAGCCCGTTGAAGGAGAATCAACAGATAACGTATCTCGACTCTGTAGGTATTGCATTGCACCAGGCCTGCTCTGCTGTACAGTACTTTCGAATCGATTCTGGTGAGTCTCGTTTGAAATGGAAAGGTAATTGGCTATCAGAGTGGACGATAAAACCACTTGGAGGGGGACAAGGTGAGGTGAGAAGTGAGGTGAGGTGACATGACCATCCATCTCGGATCAGAGCAAGACAAAGCCGGTGCATTAGCGCCTAAGCTCAAGCTCCCTTGAATTTTCCCCACCGACCTTAAAACCTCCATCGGATTACTGTACGTACGCTATCTTGAGCTTCATAGCCATGAAACATCACGGGATCGGCATCTCGAACGGGTCCTGATATTATACGGTACTACATTGTACAAACAATGATTAATGGCTGGACTATGCATCTTTCTAGCCAAACTCCACCCGTTGCTATCCATTTCCTCACATACATAGACATAGAACCGTCACGTCATGTCATGTCACGTTGAACTACCGGCATTGGTGCTCTTTTTACTTTCTGTAGACGCTAAACTCCATCATAGAGGATGATTACCTGTGATGCTGTACAGTAGTCCAGTTCAAGTAAGTGAAACCACAGACAAGGTGACACACGCCCCTGAATCCCCTCATCTAGACAACCAAGCCTGCGCGACTTATTGACTTGCAATCATGTTGATGATTGTTTTTACTGCATATGTTTCTTGTTCAACAAGTGTTCTCGTCCAATCGCTACCCAATAATCCCATGTTTTGCAAATCGAGGCTCTATTTCTCATATTTGAATTACTACAGGGTACGTGCCTAAGGTAAGCCCCAGTGGAGTTTTTCTCGGTGTGTTGAACAGGGGTGGGTCTCTCACCGAGAGAATACCTATTGAAGGGGATGCTTTGACACGTGACCTCGCGATGCTCGCTTTGATCTCAAAGTTCACGTCACGTCTCACGCTTTTTGTCAATCTGCCTTGGTACTAAACAATTCAGCCACCATGAAGTTTAACATTGAGTACGGTCTCTCTCTCATGACCTTTGGAGGGTTCAATTACTTACACGACCTAGCGATCTACCTGTGCTATTTCCTTACCCTAGGATATATCCAGGTAAGCCTCAATAATCACGGTTGACGATCGCTTGACACGATGAGACTGACCTTTCTTAGAACAATATGCGTGAGTCCCGAGGAATCAATGTGTTTCTATACATTGGAAGGCTGACTATGAGCTTCGTTAAGATATATGTGCGACCTCAAAAGTAGGTATCATCTACCTTATTCCACGACGAGTCTTGTTTGCTAACAGCGTGCTTTTGCTAGAAACTCTGGATGCAGGGGGTCACTGTGTGCTAGAAATGCCTTCGGGCACAGGCAAAACGGTGTCTCTACTGTCTCTCATTGTCGCATACCAGCAATACATGCCCGAGAAGCGAAAGCTGATCTATTGCTCCCGTACGCCAAATATTCCCAAGCAAGCAATTTATTTACTGACACAACGCTATCAAGGTACCATGTCTGAGATCGAGAAAGCTTTAGTCGAGTTGAAGTCTCTTATGAAGTACCGTGCTGAGGAGCTTGGGTACGAAGAAGAATTCCGTGGCCTCGGCCTGACAAGTCGAAAGAATTTGTGCCTCCATCCTTCTGTGAAGCGGGAAAAGAGTGGCGCCATTGTCGATGCCCGCTGCAGAAGCCTTACCGCCGGCTTTGTCAAGGAGAAAAAGGAACGTGGCGAAAATGTTGATGTTTGCGTGTACCATGATGTGAGTCTTGTGAAACGTTCCCTCTCATGGCAGCAACGTTGCTGAGTAACGAAACAGAACCTCGATCTTCTGGAGCCTCACAATCTCATCCCCAACGGTGTCTGGTCTTTTGACGACATCATTCGATATGGCGAGGACCATAAGCAGTGTCCATATTTCACTGCAAGGCGAATGGTAAGCGCATATCAGTCTTGGGGAACGTTCATCAGAATCGCTAATCTTTCTTCCAGATGCAATATTGCAATGTTGTCATCTTCTCTTACCATTACCTCCTTGACCCCAAAATTGCTGAAAGGGTGTCAAAGGATTTTTCCAAGGACTGCATTGTTGTATTCGATGAAGCTCACAACATCGACAACGTATGTATCGAGTCTCTCAGTACAGACATCACCGAAGACTCGTTGCGAAAAGCAACTCGGGGCGCCCAGAACCTGGAGAACAAGATATCACAGATGCGCGACACAGATCAGGAGCAACTTCAGAATGAGTATCAGAAGCTAGTACAGGGTTTACGTGATGCTGATGAGGCACGCCAAGAAGATGCCTTCATGGCAAACCCTGGTAGGTTCTCGATAGTGGCCCGCCCAGTGGGTAATGTAGTGCTGACCAGTTCACAGCGCTTCCCGAAGACTTGCTCAAGGAGGCTGTACCGGGAAACATCAGGAGAGCAGAGCATTTTATTGCCTTCCTAAAACGATTTATCGAGTATCTGAAAACAAGGATGAAAGTCCGACAAGTCATCTCTGAAACACCCCCTTCATTCCTTGCTCACCTGAGAGAACACACCTTCATCGAGAAGAAGCCACTGAGATTTTGCGCTGAGCGATTAACATCATTGGTTCGGACCCTCGAACTAACCAATATTGAGGACTATCAACCTCTCCAAGAAGTCGCCACTTTCGCAACTTTGGTTGCTACCTACGAGAAGGGTTTCCTTCTCATCCTGGAGCCTTTCGAATCAGATACTGCTGAAGTTCCAAACCCGGTTCTTCATTTCACCTGTCTCGATGCTGCCATCGCTATCAAGCCCGTGTTCGATAGGTTCTACTCTGTCATCATCACCTCTGGTACCATTTCTCCGCTAGAGATTTATCCCAAGATGTTGGATTTCTCAACAGTAATCCAAGAGTCGTATGCTATGACCTTGGCTCGAAGATCATTTATGCCTATGATTGTCACGAGAGGAAGCGACCAGGCTTCGGTATCGACCAGTTTTCAAGTCCGAAACGAACCAAGTGTGGTCAGGAACTACGGCAATCTGCTCACGGAATTCGCCAAGATCACGCCCGACGGTATGGTTGTTTTCTTCCCCTCGTATCTCTACATGGAATCGATCATCAGCATGTGGCAAGGAATGGGCGTGCTTGACGAGGTCTGGAAATACAAGCTTATCCTAGTGGAGACACCCGATGCGCAAGAAACCTCGCTTGCCCTTGAAACGTACCGTACAGCGTGCTGTAATGGCAGAGGCGCGGTGCTGCTCTGCGTCGCCCGAGGAAAGGTGTCTGAAGGAATCGATTTCGACCACCAATATGGCCGTACTGTGCTGTGTATTGGAGTGCCGTTTCAGTACACCGAGTCACGTATCCTTAAGGCAAGGCTTCAGTTCTTGAGAGAGACATATCGCATCAAGGAAAACGATTTCTTATCTTTCGACGCAATGCGGCATGCTGCCCAGTGTCTTGGACGAGTCCTGCGAGGGAAGGATGACTATGGAATTATGGTTCTCGCCGACCGCCGTTTCCAGAAGAAGCGTACACAATTGCCCAAGTGGATTAACCAAGGCCTGCAAGAATCGGACGTCAATCTGAGTACCGATATGGCAGTCAGTAGCGCAAGACGGTTCCTTCGAACCATGGCACAACCATTTCGAGCTAAGGATCAAGAAGGTATCAGCACATGGGGATACAAGGACTTGATGGAACACAAGGAGAAGATGGACTTGGAGAGAATTAAAGAGCTCGAAGAGGAGGCGCAGCGACCACAGCCAGCTGCCCAACAAAACGATTTCGAGTACGATGATGACGAGTTAGATCAGGATATGATGGAGATGGACGGCTTCTAGATCTCGGAAGAGGAATTCGGCGGTGCCATGGAGACCGCCAGCCCAAAAGTAATTGAACTATAATTAGGAGATTTCAAGGGATTAACTACGGACATCTAATTTCAAAGGGAATCTAAATAAATCGAAACTTGTGCGAAATCTACAAGGTAAACGTTAACATGTCGCTGAAACTCGTTTGCTCCCGTACGCCCTGCTCTTTCTGGAAACAAAACAAACGCAAAGCGAGTAAGATAAACATTCCGGGATGGATACTGAATAACCCAGGTAAAAGTAAAGCAACCGCTCAGTCTGCCAGTAGTCGCTTCGCTGCCTTCACTGCCCGCAGGGCGGGAATGGAATGGGCTCGGCCAGGTGTCCTCCCGATCTCAATGCACAGCATTCTGATAAAGTCATGGTTGGTCCAATAACTGGAGTGCGCACTGAGCATGTTTAGATACTGAATCTCCAATGGCCCTCCCCCTGAACGTAGGTACCAATCAATTTGTCCATTGTCGTTTAGCAGGAACGCCTTTCTTTCAGCAGTTTCTTCGCGGGTGAAATCATGAACCTCAAGCTCTAATTGAGAAGGCAGTCGAATCGTCGCTGGCCGCTCCGGTTCTGGTATGAGTGGGTTTGGTGCTGGTGCCATACCTGGAACTACTCCACGCATGGCGGCACCAACAGATTTCCAGAGAGACCCAGAAATGCTAGGCACATACGCCTTCTTTAGGCTAGCTGCGTAAATGGGATCAACAGCACCGTTGAGAAGATATGCAATAGGATCCTCCTTGGCAAGGATATTGTAGATGTTGTCAACAGCCAAACAACCAAAAGTGCCAGCCTCTGCCACTACGTCCTTCGAGACGATGTCGTTCGAGTCAGCTCCAGGTTTCACACGGCCATGGCGAGGCATAAGCACCCCTCGTTCAAGAAGGAGGAAGAAACCCGCGGGACTACCTGCTAGGAAAAGATTCTTCGTGTCAAACTCAAAAAACTTTGTTTCTGGTTCCTTCTTTGTCAAGTCCACTCTAGGAACTTCAGTCGGTTGATTTGAGAGAACCTCGAGAGCCATGGCGCTGCCGAGCGAATGCCCAATCATATGGACACGTCCGTGTTCAGCAAATCCCGGGTTATTACGACACCACAGTCGATAGACACGGTTTGCTTCTGACACAAGTGCCTTGATCATCTTGCCTTTGTGATGAGACATATAGAACGGGATATCGAACATGATATCCGATATCATGCTGCGGACAGCAGGGATTGTGTCGGGCTCGATATCTTTAAGCCCAAAACCTTCTGGGGTGTATTCGTCTTTGTCTTCTTCTCTCATAGGTCCTCCATCCTCGAATGAAAGGCCCATTCTCCAATTCAGGGGTAGAATCATCAACCCATTCTGATCTTCGCGCAAGACCTGCTTTACCAAAGGACTCTGAAGCTCCATGTTAACCGCTCGACGGAAGCCATTGATGGCATGAGTGAAGTGGAAACTCTCCACCCTTTCGGCAAACTTTTGGCCGATGCCGTGAGCGACTAAAACAAGATCTGTGACCTGGTGCTTTTCTTTGTCCGCTTTGCAAGCTGTACATACATCCTGCCCTGTGCTTTCATGCGACTCGTCCGCGGCAGAGGCACCCGCCTTGTTAGGTGTCTGCTTCTTATGATGAAGACGTTCCCATGCAGCGCGATCGAATCCTCGGACCACCGGAATTCCAATTGTAACACCCTTCATGATTTTCAACACTGGTCTTCGGCCATAGTACGCCGACGGCTTTAGGCTTGGTTTTAGCAGAAACGCTTCTTTAGCGTTCCTATATAAGACGTGGTAGTTGGAATAAGGTCGTGCCTGATGATGTTGCTCTTCCGCCGCGGCTTTGGTAACTGGGTTCGCATTAATGGTCCCCTCGGCAGATGCTTCACCACGAAAGCAACGAGCTGCGCAAAACGGATCATTTGGTATAGTTGGCTCCGGAAAATCGTCATCAGCACCGATCTCTAGCTCTTTAGACCAGAGTCTATGCGATACCTTCTCTTCTCCCAGAGGCCCGACGTCGATGGCACACCGGAGCTCGTCACTCCAGGTTTCGGTCCAGGGCCGCAGGTCATGATATCCGGCCTCAAGTTGATTCGCTACTGTGGGTGGCACTGGAAGCATCGTGTCTCTTCATGAATCTGTCAGTGATCTTTGTTTTCTGGCAAGAGTGCTAGAGCCTACCTATAAAACCATGTTGCTCGAGATACGACTGCGACGTCGTTGATAGGGGACCAGTATATTGGTTTCATTTGAAGCATTGGCAAGGAAACCATATGCAATCTTGATATTCCTACTGCAACCTCGGCAACGCTGGGCTGGATCGCCTCCACTGCCTTTGTTCCTTCTCGATTGGTGGCTTGTATAGAGTCCTCTCGGCCAACAGTCGTTTGAGATTGACCTTTTGTCTGGGGAAGATCGCGGGCCGGAACGCTTACGCCAGGTAATGGGAGAGACCCAGGTTCTGATTGTGTTTCTGGGCTTCCTACACGTAGGAATGGTCTGCCAGATATTCCGTCATCAAGGACCGGAGGCCGCGCATGACCCAAACTTCCAAAAGGTGTCTGGGATCGAGGTTGTTGCCCGATGGGTTGAGCCATTGAGAGGCTGTTTGTCCTGGTTCTCGGTTCACTTATGGTCGATCGGCGTTTAGAGCTGTTGGAGTCAGTTGTCGTCTTGGGTATACGAGCAATCGGGTGATTCGTGTTAGTGGTAGAAGCCGTCCCTGGACGGCTAAATGGTGGGCTCCCTGGCAACTGCTGAGTCTCGAGGTCGTGGCTGGCTTGTCTTTTCAGTCTTTCAAGAGCAAGCACGACTTGCTGCACGACTTGGTCAATACTCAAAGCTGTGTTACGCTTCCTAACGAGTGCACAGAAGCCTCGTTCCAATTCCTCGGCGACGTCAATAACCAGCTCGGAACAACAGGCGGCCACAGGTGTTGTGGGCAGAATGTCGCCGGTGGGTGCTGCTACATCTTGTGGCTGATAGCCTTTACGATGCCTTTCCCAATGTTTTGCGGTGATGGCTTGTATGATCGATGCTAATCGATCTGAGTCGAATTTGGGAACACGCCCTTGACTCTCCAGTGCCTCCTGATGGGCACGACGAGCAGACTCGGACATGAGACCCAACCAGGCGTTTTCCAACGCATTGTTATCCCCTCTTGCAAAAGGTCGCACTTGACCCTTGTTTGTCTTGGTATCGGCGCCAACAGTTGAAGACGTCGAGAGAGGGTCGTCGATAGGAATGATGGACGAATAGAAGAATTGAGCCTGAACTGGAGGAACCTCATCTTCGCGTTCAATTCGAGTAGCAGGTGCCAAGCGGCACTTGGCACCGTAAGTGTGGTGATCGTCCGTCATGACGATGGGTGCTATCTCCACACGCGGCTCCGTAGAAATCGGTTTCGTGCGACTTGAACGGACAAGCCTCTCGAAGCAGATGGATACGATACAAGTATTGGATGTGCCATAGGGCAAGTCGCTCACAGACCCATGTGAGTTGCAGTAGGTTTCTACTATTGAACGGGTGGACAGGTACTGTAGGTGTTGTTGACGATAGGCAGAAACCCCCGAGTCTTGGGGTAGAAGCTTCACCACGGATCGATGGGAAAGTTATTATGGATTCCGATTCCAGGGCGCGATGACGTGGGGATGTACCTACTGGACAGAACGTCTGCCTTTAAATTGTGGGTCTCAAATGTACTAAGGTACCGAATCTTAGGATACGCGTACTCTCCATGTCGAGATCGAGGAATGTACTTTGGTAGGATCAGAAGAAACTTGTATTTATGTGGTCGATTTTCTAGAACATCCTGTCGCGACGCTAAATGACCTACCACCTTATCCACATCACATGCATTCGTTCCATGTCTCCATGTCAAGTAGTCGACCAGTAAGCTACACTAAAGTATGTCACTGTTGTTTGTAGATAGTAGGCATCTACCTACCTAAGTAGTCCCTATTAGGTACCTAGGTACTTAGTAGGCAACAATGGAACTTTAACTACTACCACGAGCCTCATGATCCGATATACAAAGGGCGATTCTAGAAGTCAACGAATTCAACATGGTTCATAGCGACAGCTTCAAGTAGGTCTATAGGTAATTATGGGAATTATCCAACTTATTTTACACCTCTGATTCAGCAAAAGTACCCTAAATAAACAGCTATTCAGTTCATCCTAGGTGATATACTGTCCTAAACAGTCAACTTCCATCGCGCCGCCGGTCGTTACTCGAAAGCGAGGAATAAAGAGACTGAACGAGTGTCCTGTATATGGAGCCGCGAACATTCTTGTCTATCTCAGTACCTAATTAGGTACATATGAAAGCAAAGAATTGCATAAATTTGCTCACTTGGGAGGATACCACCAAAAGATTTCCTCATAATGAGCTTCCCAATCGAGTTAACGACTGTCATGGTTTGCATATGCCGAGGCGACTGTCTTCGAAACGCTGTCCTGGCGAAGCAAAATACATGGCGTAATTCGTTGGCATGTGAAATGTCGACCAAATAGTTTCCGCGTTTCTCCTGATAGTTACGATTCAGAGTTTGAACGTAGCTATGTCGTGTTCACCGAGGCCCCTAGTCACGAGCCTTCTATAAGCGCAGCTGAATTCCCGAGTTGGCAAATGCAGATACACGATGTGAAACTTCCAGACTTCCGTCTATTTGGTAGACAGTGACGTTTCTAGATCATATCAATTAGTTGCTGAAAGTAATACAAACTGGGTTTCACGTTGTGTTCGAGTGCATAATCGACCTACCTCAAGTATTCCTGTGTCAAGCTTTGGGACCACTTTGAGTTTGCAGATGTCCGTATACTGTTGGAGGTCATGTCCATAGCACGCCGTGCCTTGGAGTATCTCATCTCCGATAGATCAAGCATACATGCATGTCTTCGGGTTGTTTTCAAGCACTATGTAAGCAAATTGTTCAGGAAGTCTACCCAGGACGGTGAGAGTCTAAACCGGATGGTCTAGGCGGGCTAACGATACCCAATCCCGTGAATCCAGGCCCTTGTAGGTTCAGCGTGCCGATATCAAATCGCTTTGCACAGCCGTCTTCCATGTGTCTGGGTGGTCGGTCAATACTGGCATTTGCATACTCAGGTCAAGAATCAGTGGGCTTACCTCCGCAAAGTATCTTTTCGAGCAAAGAGACGTCCACAGTAATCGCATTTGTGGTTGCGTTCCTTCATATGTACACTCTGGTGATGGCGTTGGAGATCTGTTTTGCGTACAAATTTCTTGGTGCACCCATCAACAGTACATGGGAAAGGATATTCGCGCTTCTCATCGTGGGTTTCCAGATGGGATTTGTAGTTGTAGCTGCGACTGAAGAACTTGCCGCAACCCTTGACTTCGCACTGGAAGTTGGCCTCCTCCTTTGACGTGTGTTTCCTGGTGGGTCTCTTGACCTTTGCTGTTTTCAACAACCTCCTCTCCTGGCCAAGATCTGGGAGTTGACTCTGCGGGGTAGGGTAGAATGGCGTCACTTCATATTCTTGCTTGGGCCATGCTGTTGAACTATTGGCGCTGAGGCTTGGGGGCAGGTTCGAAGTGAAGGCGGCTCCATCGGTCTGATAGGTGGTAGCTGGCGGTCCTGGAGCCGAATATGGTTGCGGTTCATATCCCTGGCCATAGGTGCTGACAGAACTTTCTGCTCTGAATCTTGAGCTTGCTGGGTCTTGCAAGTACCCATATGACGGCCTCGCTCCTAATGTTGGCGCCCGCGTAGATTGGCTAGTAGAAGGTAGTGAAGGTTCATGAACTGATGGGTTGCGGCCCGCTGGCATATAAGCATCATGAGGTTGGTACGGTGCAGGTAAACATGAGTCGTATGCCGCAAAGGCATTGAAGTCAGCATGCAGGGCATCGGGTTCTACGGAACTCGAAGATGCTGTACTCGTGCCCGCGACCAATCCATCCGGGGTTACCCAGGCAGTACTACCGTGGTCCATGGGAGGCGGTGATAAAAGCTCAGTTTGATGTACTGAGTACCAGCGAGTGTGATGGGAATATGGATCCGGTTCCAAGTCTGATCGGGAAACGCCAGTAGAAACGGCTTGCTGAAAGGGAGAATCGTAGCAAGACGACAAGCGATTCGCAGAACAAGAAGGATCGGGACTGGGTGAGGCCGTTTCGAAAAATTGTGAATACTGCGATACTGGAGAGTTCGAGGTCGAGGGAGGTGTAAGGTACATATTTGAGGTCGTTGGAAAAAGGATGCGAGGGTCGGGTTAGAATGCGTGGGGAGCTAGATGCTAGGGTCTCATGAGCCATGCACTTCCGGTAGGCAGGTAAGGTAGGTAGGTAGATAGATGGGTTTGGTATGGTATGGTATGGTATGGTTTAGATTAGGTACTGCAGTGAGCAGAGATTCATCGACCAAGTTGGCAAGCCCCATGACGGGGTACGAGTTGGATAAATACAACGAGAGCTCGACCAACAGAGGATGGGATCAAGTCAAGGTCAAGGTCAAGAGCAGTAGAGAGAGAGAGAGTGGCAACACGGACAAGTATCAACAAGCATACATAGGTAGGTGGTTAGGTAGCTGTATTGTCTTGTCCTGTCCTGTCTTGGGCGACATACAGGGAATGTCGATTACTTAGATCCTCTTTGACGAAGCCACTGTTGATGGATGAATTACCTAGACCCAGACAAGACCAGAACAGAACAGACGAGGATTGTTGAAGGATCAGACTCCGCCTGCATGGCATGGATTCCAGGTGGGGAGACGGGTAAGGTAGGTAAAGAGCCACTGGGAAGGTGTCGAGAAGCGGGTGACGGGGCCGGGAAGAGAGCGAAATGAGGTCTAGGCCAGGATGTCGTTCGCCAACCAGACGGCTGGGCCATCTTGGCCCATGACAGATCTCGCGGATAGCAAAAGGCCAGACAGATAACGGTATCGCTAGAATAACCTACTCAATCGAGGTCAGAGCTTAAAGGCTCGAGCTTGATCGCCCAAATTAGAGTCTACAGCCAAGTCAACCAACGCAAGCTAAAGGTATAAAGGGCCGCATTCCGCTGAGACCAGGGTTCGGTTACCAAGAAGAACCGTATAGTATTAATTAGCAGTACGTAACTGGACGTTGTTGGACCAAATCAGATAGGGTGGTGCAACGACGACGACGAACAAAGTCACAGAGTAAAAGGACATGTCCAATTCTGGATTCCCATCGTCCCATCAAGCACCTAGCTTCTGAACGACACTTGACATGATTCTCCACCTCTGAGAACTAAGGACCAACAGCCTCGGAAGACTTATTGCACTGAAGCATGCGCACAGCCCCCGTTTAGCAGGCTGGCCCATGCAGTTTACTTACCTAAGTCCTGTACTGACTGGAGCACCGTCTTTTGTATGTCCAGACTTGGATGGTGGCATCTAAGTGGATAGATGCAGTTACCATTGGTCTGCTCTCCTCTCCTGTCTGTCCTAGATTATAGCATCTTGGTAGATCGCGATGACCTCGCTATTACAGCATCATTGGCGCCATTTCTGGCTATCTTGACTCTGTTCTGCTTGGTTCTGCCGCTGCATATTGCGCAAACCCTTGATTTGTGGAGGATAACCGATGGTTTATAACCCTGTGTTTCCTTGATGGAGGTTTTATGGCTAGAGAGATACTCACCAAGCACAGCAGAGAAGGGCACAGGGCAAGGCAAGGCATCTTCCATCAAGGTAAACTGGGCGGCTTTTTCCCCCATTATCTGTTTTGAAGAGACGGATCAGGTGGTGCGACTCGTGCGAGTCCGGCTCAGTGTAATCTGCAATCTGCAAAGTGCAAGGTGCAAAGGTGCAAGTAAGCCAGGGGGACAAGAGCCAAGACAGGAGCCGGGCTTGATCCGAACAGCCGATACGGTGATGTACGAGGAAGGTAACGGTTCAAGGCCGAGGAATCCCCAGAGGATGATGGATAATAGGGAAGACAACCCTTGTCGTACCGGTCAAGTGCTCTTCGTTTGGGACAGGGCCGAGTCTCCGGCCTGGAGATGGGCCATGGGTCATGGATCATGGATCATGGATCAACCATCCATCCATCCATCCAATGTAACCGACTGCAGACTGCAGACTGCAGACTGCAAGTGCACTCGTTCACTCGCTCGCTCGCGCATCTGGTCTTGCTTATCCCCAATTTATCCTCGTGTCGTGTCGTGTCGTCCAAACGGAACAATAATTGAGTGGGCGCGGTCAGGAACTTGTGGAGTGAGTGAAAGAACGATGTAACACAAAGACAGTGCCAGAATCGTATCGAAACGGCCTTACACGGTCCCATTTGTGACCTAACGGCCTCTATTGCTCACAGTGTTTGTCGCCTTACCCAAAGTGGAAGTAGACATCTCGGCATGTTCCTGGCCCCAATCTCAACGGTCGGTGGCGCCCCGCAAAACAAAAACACCTACAGTACCTTACCTAGTAACCAGCTCAGCTCAGCCCGGGCAGCTTGAAGAACTTTTACATCCATTACTTACTGGGTGCATACTACACAGCAATAGGTGAAATTAGTTGTAAATAGCCTCAATAATGAGCGCAACCGAGTCGAATCAGAACGCACATTGGTCTCCTAATGTCTGCACAACAATGGAAGCGAAGCCCTACGAACGGCGGCCCGGTCCTTCTAATGGTCCGTTCTTCCCTTGGTACTAATATTGTGCCCGGAGCATTACATTACATCTTCACATTCTCATCAAAGTGTGTGTTCATGTCCAGGCAGAATATTTCTGTATAGACCCAAAAATGACTAATTGAGAAACAACCGTATGATGACTGTTCTGTGGCCAAGGTAATCCAATAGTAAGTCTTTGAACGAGTGTATGTACATGCATACACTCGTTCAAAGATGCTTATAATTAATCGATCACCCGGATTGTTTATTGATGATGAGCTCTTACTACTCAGGCGACGCAGGCCTTCTTTCTCTTTTCTTTTCTTTTCTTTTCTTTCCTTTTCTTTTAGGCACGTTATTTCATGTCTTTCCTCCACTAAGGTACGGATACTGTAGCTAGGTATCCGTAGTCTACTACTACTACTACTATAGAAGGTAAAGTTGCGATGAGTTTGCCCGAGTGGGCGAGGCCAAGACGGATGTCCGAGTGCTTCTGGGGTCCCTGGCCTCTAGACCTAGACCTTGTCCTTGTCCTTGTCACAATCTTGACAGTCAACTGAACAGGCACAGGCTGGCTTAATAGGCGCGCCAAATTTTCTTTTTTTCTTTAGGCTCTTTTTTTCCATCCTTTCTTTTGCCGCCGAGACGCCATCCACATACGGTATGTAACCCAGTCTAGCCTAGTACAACTAAAAAAGACCGAGAAATTTGTTCCCAGTAAGTCATCTACTCTACTCTACTCTACGGATATGAATGCATATTATGTCATACGTGCTCGTTAATTAGCCATGAACTATGGGTAGACTTCCATGCTTCACGATACTGTAAAGCAGTGAGTAGACTACTAAGTTATAGATACAGTATCGTGAATCCGCACCAAGATCAACATTTTAATCTAGTATTCCTCTCCTTGTCTTCAGATTTTTGTATTCATCCATTGCAAGACAAACAGGCAGGCAGGCAACTGCATATCACTCAGTAGACTAGAACAGCCTACTTCTTCTTTCACGACTACCCAGGTGACGAGATATATAATTAAGCTTTAACTCAACCTGGTCAGACGTAAGGATATTTATGTTTGCAATCCAGAGCTCTATTGTCCAAGATGGGTACACTGAATACTACCTATACACTGATAACCAGCCATTCTGTACAGGTCGATCGCTACTTTGGCCTGATACAGAAACTGCAGCATAGGTACTCTGTAGGTACTAAAGAGCTGAGAGCTTGGCTACAATCAGTGATTTGACGCCTACCTTGCGATCGTATTCGACTTGGAGATGATGGCTCAACCAAGTCCTAAAACTGCAATCACCGATTGATTGATGTATGAGCTTACTGGCTCCAAGGTCCAGGCCCAGGCCCAGGCATTGAAAAGAGGTGCAACAACTTGTCTGACTTTCCCATTCCCCTGGCTGTATCACCTGCAGATAGTTCTGCATTGGGAATGCCATGGGCCGTAGTCACGTAGTGCAAGCAATAGGCTTCCACTGTTGTTGCCAATACTGCGCTTATACGGAGACCATCAACTCTGCATCCTGGCAGGGTCCCAGGATGGCATTGCCCACCATCTTGGTCGATTAACAAAGCCTGTTCTGTATCCGTAAAGTACCGTCACGTTGAGCTATACTTTGAAGGTGATGAAGAATCTTGCAAATGCTTATTCTATTAGTCAGTATTAGAGGAATATATGTATGGCTTCTCCGACCTTCGTGTGCACTTCTATCGATAGTCTAAAGGATACATTAATTCCATTCGGAAAACCAGTCTTTACCCACCCCCGAGCTCGGCATATACACACGTAACTAGAGGCATGGCAATTCTAGCCTTCAAAGCTCGATCACCGTTCCAATACATTCAGTAAAAGCCTCCTTAGCGAACTCCAACCGTTCCAGCCCTGCCGTGACCAGACCCTGGAATTGGACAAGGTCATCATCGGTCCCCGGTTTGTCTTTTTCCTTCTCGGTCAGGGGTCCGCGGTGATCCTTTCTTGTTGGAGCCTTCCAGACCACGGTGATCTTAAGGATCTTGAAGATCTCGCGGCTAGCCTCACCCGGCCTGGTAATGGAAGGTCACACAAGAAACGTAGAGCCATGTCACCCAGAACGGAACATTGCCCGGTTTCTGCCTTCCGTTCTAGTTCGTCATTGCAGTATTGTTAGTTTGTCTCTTGGTTGTATCCTTGCACCTCGGTAGGCGATTGCTGGTGATATGTAGACACGACTGGTACACACGGGACTTCTGGATGAAGATACATACCCAAGGTACCTATTGAAGCGGCCGCGCTCTCCCAAGACTCCTGTGAAATGTACTCAAGTACAGAATTCACATTGTGCATCCAACCCACAGCTCTGTTTTTCGAGGCTTGGTTTAACAAGGTTGGGTCGGATGAGGGCCAGCATGAAAGACAAGCACACGCAAGGTTCGTTTTTATGGTGTAGTTATTGATCTGTCTATCAGTCTAGGCTTTATCTTACCGTAAAAGATCCCCGACTAAAGTGCCGTTTTCTGTGAATAACACGGGTCAACAATTGTGACCCCGTGAATTGCAGGTCAGCAAACTGTTCAATTCTTTTAACTGAAAGACTTCCGTCTCCGATAGTAAAGACCCAACAAAGACCGAGAAAAGAATCATGACAACTGTCATCGACAGCTGATGCACCACTGAACATAAAGACGCCAAGGCTTCCGTCTTGTAACGGTCCTCGGCTCGAAGGGGTATCGGATGCTTGCCGCTCAGCTTGTTAAGCGCAGCCACAGGGATTGGTATGTTCCCTGGTCGTAATTAATTACAGTAGGTTTGCTTTAAGCGAAGCCTTTCGCGAGTTGCCAAAAATTGTCCATCTTTGTTCGAGCCAGAGCATCTCTCGCTTCAGAATCTGTCTCACAGACCTTGCTGCCCCATTTTCTGAATGCCCGTGCCTTTTCTTCACCTTCGAAGACGAGCTTACATTCGTTCATCGACATGTCTTTGAGCTCGCCGTTGTCCTTTTCGGCGAGAAGCCAGTCGCGTGTGGTGCCTTGCTTTCCGTCTCGGTCTCTTGACGGCGAGTTCTCGGTCCAGTCGATTCGGTTAAGCATAAGCTTCTTGAATTTCTTGATACCCCATTCGCCTCCTTCAACGATAACCAGATTAAATTTGGGGTGCATGATACATGTTCCTGTGAGTGCCAATTGTTCAGCGTTCACGCCGATCTTGTATCGATGTTGTCCGTTCGCCAAACTGCCAATCTTGAAAACCAGCATGTGAATTCCTTTTTCGGCGTCCTTCTGTTGGTTTGATGCCAACTTTTCGTGTTTCTGCTCCTTGGTGAGCTTCCTTTCCTCGTTTGTTTCGACATGCTTCTGGTGGCGTTCTGCAATTTCCCGATTTACACGTGCTTCGACGGCGGTAGGATCCTTGACAGCAACTAGTACAGATATCAGTATATTGCGCAAATAAAAATGCATGGCAGACTTACCGTCACCAAGGACTCGCATGAGGTTCCCTTTCTTGACCTTGGGAGGAGGTGCTGGCACCAATCCCAAACGAATCTTAGCTTGCATCTCCTTCAACTCGGCCATTCTCCGCTGTCGCCTCAATTTTTTCTGTTCCTTTTTCACCAGGAACATTGGCTTAGCAGCAGGGACATGTCCATCTTGAGGGGGCTCAAGAGCAACAGGGTGCTGTATATATTCGGTAATGATGGTGTCGGGCGGAGTGAGTTTGAGTTTAGAGCGATCATCAATTACATCGTAATTTCCGCCTTCGACAATTGCTTCGTCCCACCACTCGATAGCTGGGGGTGCTTCCACTACAAAGTTTCTTTCCACATCTAGATCGTCGTCAATGCCAGCCTTTCGAGTTTGCTCCGCAATTCGCTTCTTCATCGCTTCGAGGGCGGCCTGTCGACGTATGGCATTGCCTTGAGCGATATATTTGCCCTTCTGATTCATCTCGAGCGATCGAGACGGACGTGCCTTTCCTCCACCTGGTTGTGCTGAAGCATTTGCATCGAAGTACGGGTTTTCTCCGTTCTCCCTACCAACCGAAGCCGTTCTAAACGCATCTTGTGATCGAGGCCTGTCTGGCCGTCCGCTCGTGGGTGTAGGTGTTGATTCCTTCGATTTGCTTGACGGCTTATATGATCCCAAGTCTTCCAAAGCAGGGTGAAGTCCAACGTTCAAGCCACCCTTGGCTTTGCTGGTTCCAATAGCTGCCGCAACACGTGCCTTGAGTGCAGCCATCCGATCCGCAGCAGACTCTTGCTTCTGCACTCGTGACGAAGCATCATGGCGAGGGCCGAGGCCAGGGGATTGGCTGTTGCGATCCATCTGCAGACCGGCGCAGCTCTGAAGCTGCTCGTTATCCTTTTGGAAAGTTGAGCGTATTCGTTTCGATTCCTTATTGGCGTTGAATGTTGCGATTCGGTGGGCGGTGTTGCTTGATTATTGCGTGTAAAATAGGTTCTTGAAAGATGATGCGAATGGATGGCAACGCATGGACTTGGACCCGCGCGCAGGTCAGTCGCGCGCTGCCTGGAAGAAGTGGCTGCGGATGGGTCGGTCTAAATTTCTGCCGTCCCGCACCGCCAAAAAATTGTTCTCTCGCAAAGCTCCCCACTGTCTGCATGATTTACTTTCACTTCGCATAGTCTATTGTGCTGGGGAATGGATTTTATGAGTTAACCCAAAGACGTCGCTCAATCGCTAATTTCTTCGCTCGAGAGAGCGACAACAACATCACTATGAATATCGCGCAGCCGATCTCGTCCGGGGTCGAAAGCGTCGAGTTTACATTCCTGTCGCCAAAAGAAATCCGAGCAATCTCTGTGAAGAGGATAGAAAACGACAGTACTTTCGACAGCCTTCTCAATCCCGTCCCAGGTGGTCTCTATGATCCTGCTCTTGGCTCCTGGGGTGATGCGCCGTGAGTTCAGACATCTTCGAGCCGAATCTTGACGGGTTAACGCTAACTAACTTGGAGGTGTACAACATGTAACCTCAACCAGGCTACCTGCCCAGGCCATGCTGGCCATATCCAGCTTCCTGTCCCAGTCTACCACCCTGTCTTCATGGACCAAGCTTATCGACTCTTGAAGGCCTCCTGCGTCTACTGCAAAGGCTTCCGACTTCCTCAGAAAGATCTTCACAAGTATGTGTGCCAGTTGAAGCTGCTTCAGCATGGCTTGATCCAAGAAGCCCACATGGTGGCCGTTATTGGCGAAAACGAACTGGCTATTGAACTTGGCAACTTCTCTGAATTGGAAAGTGAAGCAGAAGAGGAAGGCGCCAGCAGTTCGATTGACAGTGTGACTCGCGCAAGAGACAAGTTTGTTGAAAAATGTCTGCGCGGTATCAAGATCAAACGCGGCGACACGAAAAGGGGAAAGCATGAAGGTTCAAGCGAGATGCGCCGTGAGATTATCAAGGAGGTTCTTGCAGAAATCACCAAGCGAAGACTTTGCTCCAGCTGTGGCGGCATCTCGCCCTCATACCGCAAGGATCGGTTTGTCAAGATTTTTGAGAGGTCGCTCTCTGACAAGGAAAAGGCCAAGATGGCCCAGAAGAATTTCAAGCAAGCCGATGCCATGGCCAGAGTTCAACAAATCACAACTAAACAAAAACCTGATGGGTACTCGTCTGACGAAGGTGTGGCGGATGTCGTTTCTCCAATTCTTGAGAAATCACAACTCGATAGAGCGGATGCCGACCAGGATACAGAGATGATGGACGCCGACACTACCGCCGTTACTGATTCTTCACAACGATATATTAGCGCCATGGAAGTTCGAGCCCGTCTGAGCGAACTTTTCACCAAGGAGCAAGAGTTGATCTCCCTCTTGTATAACGCAAAACCCCCAACCCGAAGCTCCACGAAGGTCACGCCTGATATGTTCTTCTTGACGACCATCCTAGTCCCGCCCAATCGCTACCGTCCCGAAGCGCGAACAGGGGAGTCTGAGATTTCTGAAGCCCAACAAAATTCTCTTTACAAAAACATCCTGCGAGGTTGCGGGACGATAGCCCGACTACATAAGCAATTGAAGGAGGAGGCCGCCGACGTTAACCAGCTGCACCAAGCATGGACAGAATTACAAGAATCGATCAACTCGCTCATCGACAAGGACAAGAATCCCATTCAAGGCGCGGCGGCGAAGCGCAATGAGGATGGTATCAAGCAGAAGCTCGAAAAGAAGGAGGGTCTCTTCCGAAAGAACATGATGGGTAAGCGTGTCAACTACGCAGCCCGGAGTGTCATCTCGCCCGATCCCAACATCGAGACAAACGAAATCGGTGTGCCGCCTGTTTTTGCCAAGAAATTGACATATCCTGAGCCTGTTACAAGCCACAATTTCCGCGACATGCAGCAAGCAGTCATCAACGGCGTCGACAAATGGCCTGGTGCTTTCGCAATTGAGAACGAAAATGGCCAGATTGTCAATCTTCGCAACAAGTCAGTCGATGATCGTGTGTCGCTGGCCAACCAGCTCCTTGCCCCTACTAGCAGCAACGCTGCTCGGACTAGGAACAAGAAGGTCTACCGTCACCTCACAAACGGTGATGTCGTCTTGATGAACCGACAACCAACCCTTCATAAACCTTCTATCATGGGTCACAGAGTTCGGGTTCTCCCTGGCGAAAAGACCATTCGCATGCACTACGCCAACTGCAACACATACAATGCCGATTTTGATGGTGATGAAATGAACATGCATTTCCCTCAGAACGAAGTTGCCAGAGCAGAGGCTCTCCAGATTGCTGATACCGACCACCAATACCTTTCTGCTACAGCTGGAAAGCCTCTCCGAGGTCTCATTCAGGATCACATTTCAGTTTCCGTTGCTCTCTGCAACCGTGATACTTTTCTCACCAAGGGCGACTATCAACAACTGGTTTACAATGCATTGCGCCCTGAAAGTGGACACATTGTTGGCGAGAGGATCGAGCTTGTTGCTCCAGCAGTAATCCGACCTGTTGCTAGATGGACCGGAAAGCAAGTCATCACTACCATTCTGAAGAATATGCAGCCTCCCAATTGTGGTGGGCTTTGCCTGAAATCTGGGACGCAGATCAAGGCTAGTCAGTGGGGTAAGAACTCCGAAGAAGGCACTGTACTGTTCCAGAATGGCGAGTTTATTACTGGAATTCTGGACAAATCGCAAATCGGTCCTAGTTCTGGTGGTACCATACACGCTGTCCATGAAATTTATGGCCCTGCTGTTGCGGGTAAATTCTTGAGTAGTCTGGGCAGGCTCCTCACGCGGTACCTTAACATGAGGGCTTTCTCGTGTGGTATGGATGACTTGAGACTCACGCCGGAGGGCGAGTTGGCCCGGCGACAAGCACTTGTACCTGTCGACTCAGTTGGACTTGAAGTTGCGTCTTCCTACGTTTCACTTGAGCAGAACCCTGGTCCTAGGGACCCTCTACTCTTGGAGCGTCTTGAAGAGGTACTTCGCGATGACAACAAACAGGAGGGTCTCGATCTTCTCATGAAGAGCAGTCTTGGGCAGATCACAGACCAGATCCAGCAAGTCACTATGCCTATCGCCCTCGAGAAAGCTTTCCCCTTTAACCAGATGCAAGCAATGACGACATCTGGTGCGAAAGGATCCAGAGTCAACGCCTCTCTGATCTCTTGTAACCTTGGTCAACAGGTTCTGGAAGGTCGCCGTGTGCCGATCATGGTTAGTGGCAAGTCGTTGCCATGTTTTAACCCATTTGAGACACACGCTCGAGCCGGTGGTTACATTGTGCAGCGTTTCCTTACAGGCATCCGCCCCCAGGAGTACTACTTCCATCATATGGCTGGTCGAGAGGGTCTGATTGATACTGCAGTCAAGACATCACGTTCCGGCTATCTGCAGCGATGTGTCATCAAGGGCATGGAGGGCCTGACTGTCGCGTACGATACCACCGTGCGAGACGCTGACGGCTCCATGATCCAGTTCCTCTATGGCGAGGATGGTCTTGATGTTTGTAAACAGAAGTACTTGAACGACTTCAGCTTCATCTTGGAGAATGTCACTTCAGAGGCCGCACAACTTCAATACGATCCGAGCGTTGGAGAACGCCTAGGACAGCATCGCGAGGCTATTACCAAGTTTATGAAGAAGGCCCTTAAGCACACCAAGGTCCATGATCCTAAAGCTCAGGACCCGGTTTCGAGTCACTTCAACCCCGCTACAACTGCCTTTGCCACTTCTGAGACGTTCTTCAAGAAAATGACTGAATACCTCAAGGAGAACAAGGATGGTCTTGTCCGCGACAAGTCTGACAAGAATAAGCTCGCCCTCTCGCGTGTCAGCCTGAACAAGAAGAATGCAGAGATGCTCTTCGCGATGAAATACTTACGCTCTCTCGTTGAGCCTGGAGAAGCTGTCGGTATTGTGGCCGGACAATCTGTTGGAGAGCCTTCGACACAAATGACATTGAACACTTTCCATTTGGCTGGCCACTCTGCCAAGAACGTCACACTCGGTATTCCTCGACTCCGAGAAATTCTCATGACGGCTAGCAACAAGATTTCCACCCCAGCCATGTCCGTCTACCCCATTGAGGAGATGTCTGCGGAGGACGCGGAGATCTTTGCCAAGTCAATCTCAGTGCTGCCTCTTGGTTATATTCTTGACAGCATCAGCGTTGAAGAGAAGGTTGGCCAGGGCAAGCTCTATGGTTCAGCCAAGACCTACTCGATCGACCTCAAATTCTTTGATTCCAATGAGTACACAAAGACGTATGCCATCAAGATTTCAGACGTTGTCAATGCAGTAGAGAAGAAGCTCCTCCATCGCTTGTTATCTCTTGTGAAGAGGGACATCAAGAAGCGACAAAATCATTCCACGATGGCCACCCCAGAAGTTGGCGTAAAGGCTGGTGTAGTAGAAACCGCTGCCCCCAATGCCGAGGCTGCTGGCAATTTCGACGAAGACGACGACGACGATGAAGGTGACGATGACGCCACAAACGCTAAACAGCGAGCCAACAGAAGTGAGGCAGTCTCGTATGGCCCCAACGATGATGAGGATGATGCCGTGCAGCAAGAGATGGTCCGGGATGCCGCCGATGCCGATGATGACGAAGGCTTTAGTGGCAGCCCACGTCAGGCGGATGAGGAGGAGGATGAGGAAGGTGGTGATGCTGTCAATTGGGGTGCCAAGGCACGAACCAACCGTGTTCTCGAGGAATATGACGAAATCACGGAATTCGTGTTCGACGAGAAGCATGGAACTTCCTGCAGCTTCACGCTCGAGTACGACTCAGCCATTCCCAAGGTCCTCATGCTCAACCTTGTTCAGGATGCTGTGAAGAAGACCGTTATTCAGGAAATTTCAGGTGTCGGAGCCTGCACTTTCGTTGAGGAGAAGAGACCAAATAAGGAGACGAAGAAGGACGAGATGGTAAAGGTCATCCACACAGCAGGTGTCAACTTGCAGGCCATGCAGCGGTACAGCGATTTCATTGACCCGAACCGCATCGAGACCAATGACATTGCCGCCGTCCTGGAGGTATATGGTGTTGAGGCAGCTCGGAATAACATTGTTCGAGAACTGTTTGGTGTCTTCGACTCTCACGGTATTGCCGTCGACAAAAGACACTTGAACCTGATTGGTGACCACATGACCCGAGGTGGTGGTTTCACGCCATTCAACCGAATGGGTCTCAAGGGCAATGTCAGTCCGTTCACCAAGATGAGTTTCGAGACGACTTTGGGATTCCTCAAGGATGCTGTATTGGATGGTGACTGGGATGATTTGTCTACACCCAGTGGTCGGTTGGTAATGGGCAGACTTGGAAAAGTGGGCACTGGTGGTTTTGATGTTTTGGCGCAGCTTCCTACACATCATGTTGATTCTTTGGCGTAATATGGTCTGTAAAAGAGAATAGATGCAACGAATTTGATTGTCTAAATAATACATGTTTTTTAAACCTCCTTCATAACCAAAGCCGCGTCTTGTCGATGCCAATTTCGACACCCTCTTCTTGATACTGTAGTTACTTCCAACATCAATCAAAACCATGCATAGTCTTTGCAGTCTACCGTCGTTCTACACATAGTGCCTCAATGTATTTGATTGTGTTGGACTGGTTGAGGCAGGTTGGTTTAGCAGCCACGACCTACCGTGTACAGACCAATGACTTGATGAGACCGCGTACCCTTGTTGAGGTGCTGTCGTTTTGTCGCGTCGTTTATGCTCGCGTGTTTGGTCAAGGCACTTTACGCGTATTCAGTCACCGTGGGGGGGTTCAGCTGTGCGCCATGGCAATTAAGCTACTTAAGTCTATCGATGGCAAGTCACTCGAGGAACAGCAGATGATGATCAAAGACCGATGGTCGATTGCGAAGGCAGCTAACTGGCTTGCCGTTTAATGTACAGGCCCGACTGTAAAAACACTTGTTCCTCGTTGAACGCCTTGATTATTCCCCTAATCGTGATATCCCTCAAAGCAAAAATTCATAATCCTTCCCGTACCCCATGCCAATGACTATCGCTTAGTTGCGCTCGCCTCGGAGGCGGCGGGCAAGCTGGATGTCCTTGGACTGGATGGTGACACGCTTGGCGTGGATAGCGCAAAGGTTGGTGTCCTCGAAGAGGGAGACGAGGTAGGACTCGACGGACTCCTGGAGAGCACCGATGGCAGAGGACTGGAATCGGAGATCAGACTTGAAGTCCTGGGCAATCTCACGGACCTGTTCGATGAATGTTAGTTGATGCCATGTGATGATATGGTGTTCGAGTGATGCTTACCAGACGCTGGAAGGGGAGCTTTCGGATGAGTAGCTCAGTCGACTTCTGGTATCGTCGAATCTCACGGAGAGCGACGGTACCGGGCTTGTAGCGGTGAGGCTTCTTGACACCTCCGGTAGATGGGGCGGACTTGCGGGCTGTTGAAGAAGTTAGAGACGAAGGTCATGATGATGGAGACGCGTGTCGCGTCAAGTCGCGGTGAGGATGAGAACTTACCAGCCTTGGAAGCGAGCTGCTTGCGAGGGGCCTTGCCACCAGTGGACTTGCGGGCGGTCTGCTTAGTGCGAGCCATTGTTGATGATTGATGTGAAGATGTGAATGAAGTTGTCGATGTTGATGAAGAAGTTGTTGATGGTTGTGGGGGTGGAAGGCTGAAGTGTGGGTGTGTGATGCAGAAGGAAAAGTCGAGAGAGGGAGCAGGCGGGGGGAATCCTTTATACCTGTGGCTCTAGGCGGCGGCTGATTGACTGCTGTGGACCGTGCGGGCTGATTGGAGTGCGTTTTGCCTGATCACCCACCGAAAATGGAAAAATGGGTCCATGCAAAATGCGCTGCAAAAAAAAAGCATCACGCGTGCCGAATTTCCATTGGCCCAAAAATCCTCCACGCAGCCAGAATGCTCCATGCTTTGTGGCCCAGCCTTTTTTGATCTGATCTGTGTTTGCCAGGCAGCCTAGCAGCCAATGGCGAAATTCCTGAGATGGGCAACGCTTGTACTGTAGTCAGGCACCTGAGGGCTGAGGCAAAAAGAGCATCCCGGGGAAACGGGCCAGATTCTGGGGAACGTTCAAGGTACTAAGATGGATGCAGAGAGTACGTAAAGTATCATGACTTTATGTGAGGCTTGTAGATACAGTCGTAGTAGCAATACTGGATTAGGTACCGCACTGCCTAGGTTGCGTTTGCTGTACTATCATTTACGGTCTTGTCACTGGTATCCTATTTCTGACTGTCTCTATTGTCTGCAGTTGTGTAAGTATAAACGCTTTCAACGTGCTCGATTCTATACTATATGTCGCTGTATTTTTAAGCTTTGGTTTCTAAGCTTAAAATTTCTTCGGTTCAGGTCTTCTGCCTACATTAAACAATGTATCGTTGTGTTGCTATGTCGTTAGGTGTTTGAGTGTCCAACGTCTCACATCATTTGCTCTCAGCTATCAAGACGTATACTACAACAGCACTCCAGGTGTTGCTTGGAAAATTCACCACAAAGCACGAGAGACTAAAAACATACAAGTATCACTCAGTATTAAGTCACATATCATTCATTCAACAATAGGATGGACTCAGCATGATCTCGTAGAACAAAAAAGTATCGCTTACCCTGAACGACACAGCTGGTAATTAATTCATGGCCCGGTATCCATATCCGTAACTCTGGGATATGACATCCATGCATGCCAGACCACCCCGCTTTCGAAAATCAACTGTGACCGAATTTTTAATTCGCTGGCGCCAATTTTCGCGTCACTGATCGCGTCGTGCAGCAGGGATCAAGATCACAGAGTGGATCCGCTCAACTGATCACGAACCCGGCCCACTCGTACTTAAGTCCTCGCACTCCCGCCCTCCACTGCTACACCTCATACCTTATCACTTTCACCCAACGACTCTATATCTATCACACTTCAGTATACACCAAGCGTGTATATCTTGATCATAACACACAACTTTCATATTCCCCAACCTTAAACAACATGACTGGACGTAAGTAGCCTTCTCCCAACACTTCACACACACACACCGCATCGCTCGACTTTGCAGCATGCACATCCCACCTCGACGCGTCCAACGACGCGCTTTGCAATCATACCCATCAAGACATCAGTACTGACATTTAATCAACAGGCGGCAAGGGCGGCAAGGGTCTCGGCAAGGGCGGTGCCAAGCGCCACCGAAAGATCTTGCGAGACAACATCCAGGGTATCACCAAGCCCGCTATCCGACGTCTCGCTCGTCGAGGTGGTGTCAAGCGTATCTCTGCTAGTAAGTCTACACACCACCCTACCATACACTCCAGTGTCTAACCACGCGCACAGTGATCTACGAGGAGACCCGTGGTGTCCTGAAGACCTTCCTCGAGGGTGTCATCCGTGACGCCGTCACCTACACCGAGCACGCCAAGCGAAAGACCGTCACATCTCTCGACGTTGTCTACGCCTTGAAGCGACAAGGCCGTACCCTTTACGGTTTCGGTGGCTAAGCGCGTTTTGTTTTACATGCCTGTTACGAATCTTTGCGGTCGACTGCTTGCTGCGCAGGACCTTGTAGGGTGTTTCATGATGACATATGGGTCCGGTATTGTTTTTTGGGTGTTATGTACCATAAGGGAATTGGGGGATTGCATTCAGGGATAATCGAAAAGGCCCTCGAGGCGATATTGACCACCACCATGCTTGCTATTGAACACAACGTGACTGTAAACGCGTTCAAAACACAGGCACGGCTAACGCGGTCCGGTTCTAGTGGTGCGAAGCTGTTGGTGTTGAGCGTGTTGGGTCCGTCCCATGGCGCGTTTGGCTCCTGCTGGGCCCATGTACCTTAGTAGTTAGGTAAGGTACTGCTTGAATGTTGTATGGCGATTCTACATCCATGCATGAATAACTGTTCGCGCACTGGGATGTTGGGATCATGCTGTTGTACATGTAGCTACTTGTATGCCTGGTTGCAGTGCTCACATTCATATGCAATGAGCCGCAGGTCCTGTAGTAATAGAGAGGGTTGAGCTACAGTTAAGCTTACTGACATGGCCCTGTGGTTCCGCCGGTCCTCTCAGTCACGATAAACCGATTTCGGACAGATTGGGTATACATGTAGAAGTACAGTGTCGGATCTGCGATCTCAGCATCTCAGTCGATCAAGGTAGTACCAAGGAATTGCGTGGTTACGATGAAATATCCTGCGATGTGATGGTTGAACAACTCTGTGGGCTACAGATCAAGTCCACATGCATCGCCTCGCAATACAAGAAATTCAATCCCATGGTTACAAACAAGAAACGCGCTCAATAGGAACATCTGTCTCCGGACACATGTCACCCAGAATGGATTTTGGTCAGAATCTTACCCTACAGCACCACACACCCCTGGCTGGATCTCCAGGTGCGATATAGCAAACCCAATTCATGACTATCATCAGTATGATGCGGCTTAATTGATGAGTCATATCCACAGGTTTTATTAGATAAAATGTATGGCAATACTCATCACCACAGCTATGTTTGGTCATGATTGGTTATGCGGCTCAAATCTAGACCTGCACCAGCAGCGTATCGCATTCATTTTGGCAAACAATCTCGACCAAACCCTCTTAAAATTGCTGAGTCACTGGGTCACAAGATGAGACAAGAAAGGAGTCATCCTTGGCCATGTCAATGTCAACCCAGCATCAATACAGTAGTAACCGTCTTGTCAGTCGGCCGAATATTTCGGGTGACGGAGCCTACGGGTGGCGAGATCAAACGATCGGCAGGCCTGGACCACGTGGGAGTTGACTAAAATTAGAGGTTGCCACACTAAGATCTGGGGTGAATCTTTATGCACCACAAAGGTACTAAGGTATACTGTACAGTACCTGACATCGGGATCCATTGCTGATCTTGTTCATGCTTAGAAAGAAAGAATAATAATAATACTGGTATGGACTGTAGGCTTAGCCCATGGCGCGAATGCGAAAGCGAAAGCGGCTGTACCGATTCACTTCAAAGAATGAGTAAGAGATGGATTCGGACAATAATTAAAAGCCGACGGCAACGGAAATAATGGCTGACCGATGGTTTCATCCGGCAGTGCCCGGTATTTGTCACTACCGACATAGAAACCTAGATCTCGTAATAGTACTAAGCTATAACAGACAGTACAAACGGAGTTGCCGAACATGAAGACTTTCCTTTTCCAATTCGAGACATGTATAATCACAAAACACCTTACGCAGTCTCCCGCAATTAGTCAACTCTTTCGCCCAGCCTTACCAGGGAAGAACAGGCACGGCCGCAGCTGCTTACGTGCGACTTATAGGGCTTCCTTCACTGTAACGTAGCTTCATGCAGGATGTCGGACGGATACCGGAAAAATCAACGACCTGGAGCTTAGTTGACCGGTAATTATGTGGTTTGAAGGGTTACAACACTGGTGCATACCTAGGATATAGGATTCAACATGTAGGATACCCAGGTACTCCTCATCTGCCATCGCTGACGGAACATTGGGCCTGTCTCAAGAGCGACGATGTCGGGTGGCTGATCTCTGACTTGAGCCGCAGCTGTAGTCTCAATCTTTTCAGCCCTACGTGGAGTTAACTGTATACAATGTTGACTTCTCTTAAGAAGGACAGGTCAGATACCTACACACCTTGGTGGTTCAGTTCGATCCATGATGGCCACGTATGTGACTTACATGGCGGTACTGTACGCAGAGCAGCTGGCTCTTCCTCCATACTTGACCAGTTCAACAATTCAAGCACGCCGAAACCTCGCAGGTAGGCACAATGTATGTAACAATATATTCTTGTATCATGTGTAGCCTCGGTGCATCTGTCGGGAGATGGTGATGAACAGTTAAAGAGCTGGCCAGTTAACGTACTAGACTATAATACGGCAGCTGAACCTCGACCAGTGTCGATATATACATATATTATATTCAAAGAAGCTGCCGAGTTGTAAATATCTCTGCGTCGCCCTTCATTCAATGTGACTCTTGTTCTTTAAATTGAACCTTATAACGATATCTCACTCGAGACTGACCAAGGTCATAAAGCTAAAAAAACACAAACCTTTTCAATACCAACACATTAAGCCACTATGACCGTGGCTTCAACAAGATAAAACTCTCTCAATAGAACCCCAAAGCTTATAAAATAACTTATCTAAACCTTCAGCTTTTTGGCCCATATAAAGAAGTCCCTGACCTTGCTTCCCTCAATCAATGCAAATCGTCGACCTATTTGACATAAAAATCGAGAGCACCGCTCATGATATCGAGTCGCTCCAAACAAGTGGCCATTATAAATCAGACAATCGAGGTGCGTCGTATACATGTTGGAAGCTATAAATCATAAACGAAAACAAACTGAGCATTGTCAACAGATGACCATGCAGTTTTGCAACAGTTGTGGGAACCTGCTTCCCACAACGCAAGACTTGAAGACGAAGTGCGACTGCTGCAGGAAGGTGGCTAACAGTATGTACCTGTATTCATATCGCTTGGTTTTGTATGTGTGACTAAAGCACTGACTTAGACACTTTGCTGGGCATCTCCAGCATTTCCACCACGGACAATATACCCTCAGCACTGCAGAACAAGCCATGGATCAACATGCCCAAGAATATACCGACGCCACCACTGCACAAGGGTAAATCGATACCACAATTGCCCAAGGCAGATGTAAAGTGTCATGAATGCAACGAGAAGTGTGTGCAGTATGTTGCTCTTCCATTAGGGGATGCAGACGAAGGAACGAGGATATATTACTCTTGTGTAGAGTGCGAAGCGAGGTGAGCTCAGCCCATCTCCCACTGCGATTCAATTCTCATAAGACTTTAGGTGGCACGTGGATAAGCGAGGTTCATAAAGTTTCTGGGAGAGTTGAAGGCGGCGATCAAGAAGCCCGGGCCAGTGGTGTCCATAGCCCAAAGCCCATAGGCCCCAAGTTTGATACTCAGGTTATCTCTCCATCATGAGCCTCGCCTACTGGCACACTTTATAGAATTCGGTCCTGGTACACAGACTCTCAAACACAGTCGACGCCTCCATTATGTACCACGGCATAGCCTTGTCAAGTGATGGTGAAGCCGAATATCACGACGTGTGTTCAGTCTATAAGAGAGTACAATAACGAGCTGTAGTGTGCTGCCAATAGCATATGCCCAAGCCTAAGTAGCTACTAACGTAATATATATTAACAACCCTGAATGTATACTAATATTGAAGTCGCAATTAACCAGACGTGCCTAGATACCTAAGTACTGTACAGTATACCTCTAGGTTTGTACTGTACTGTATAGGAACGATGGAACATTTTCGGGTGATTTGTTTAAAACAAAACCGAGCATGATGGAAATTATGGCTTTGGCAATGTGTCGGCCGATAGGACCGTTACATGTAAGTCCTGGGCAGTTAATTCGTGTACATCGATGAAGGCCGAGGAGGTACCTACAGTACTGTAGTCTAACTGACGTTAGTAGCTGGCTTGACACCCCCCCCACACACACGGAGAAGCCGAACCGGAAAAGCTGGAATATGGAGATAAGATCTAACTATCTCCTAGTCTAGACTACGACTACCATATGCCATGCCCAACAGTAAAGGAAAGCCATGTTTAGAAATGGAAGTGGAAATGTCAGAACTAATGCATGGAAGTGTTTCTTGTCCAACCTAGAACATGATAATCGTGATCGGTCAACGTCTCGGCCACTGTACACTCGGCCGGTACATACAGCCCTGTCCAGCTGACTGCCCGCAAACGAGGGAATGCCAGACCATAGGTAGCTGCTTATCTGCAGCTTTCTGCGATGCGACTTGAAATAGTTGGTTGAAGACTAGTAATAGTAATTCGTCTAGCCAACAAGTCCCGGGCCTAAAGATTGAGTAGCAGGTACGGTAATGGAACGACATGACATGGCATGCATAGAAGTGACAATTAGACACGCTCCTGTGTATTTCAGCGCCTCAACGATGGAATAACGATCTTCTGGACGCTCTCTTAATGGACCCAATGTTTCCAATATCAGTAGAAGCATTAGACACTCTAGTCTTCTGGGGATAGGTCGAGCTCAGACTTGGAAGAATGAAGTGGCGGATCGCGCGGCTCCAGCCGCTACCGTTGCGGATCTATCGGGCCTCCAGCCTTACAATACGCGGAGTTGAGTCTACTAGGTTGGTAGGTACTGTACTGTAGATGCCTCTCCACGCCCTCGGACCGGTAACTCATGATTACTTGAACTTCTGTTTGACTGCAACAAACTGATTTAGTGCAGCCAAGTCAAAACAACTCAACTGCCTGCATCGGATATGTACCGTAGTGTCTTGCCTATCAGAGGATATATGCTGCAACATCTTCCACTTGCATTTCCACATTGAGAAATGGTGTCCGAAGACTAGTAAAAAATAAATAAAATCTAGGATAAAGACTTTAGCTACTCCTCTTCTCGGGTGGTCCGTCGCGGTATTCTTAGGCATATGCGGAGAAACACAACAATGAAATTTTATTATGGGTACATGATCGATCTGGCCAACTTAAAAAAATAACTAGACTACCCATTCTAATCCAGAGTATTGGGTGAATGTGGCTTAGCAGTACGGTCAGCCACACATATGATTGGCTGGATCATCGGTTCCGATAGAATCCGATAGCCTCTATCCGTACCTACAGAGGAATCACTTACTGTGACTGTAGCGGATCGGTCAGGCCGAGAACGCTCCATGTCACTTGTCCTACCTTCCTGCCAAAACGGTTCCTGATTTGCTTGGTAGGGTGTACTCTCGGTAAAATGCTGGGATGTGTTCCTGCATCACATTGTGAGTCTATTGCACAGTACAGTACTTTTTGTCCATTGCATTGGATATCATGATAGCTTGTTGAGTAATGCTAGGAAAATTTTTCTTGTTCATGCCTGGTTTTTACCCTTTTGTCAGCGGTTAATTCCCGTAGGGGTTGCTGTCTAATGGCACTAGAGAATCATGCGAGGTATCCGGACTGAATAGGCAGAAGAAGAGAGGAACAGACACATGCCCTGTCATCCCATTAAGTGTCATACGACAAGCACACCGATGAAGCTGCTATTTTGCTACACTTCTGGCTTGCACTTACTAGACTGATCGAGAATGTGCAGCTCATCTAACAGTACATGGGCATATAGGAATGCAAAGCCGTGGTGAGTCAATTAATACGGGGATAAGTCTCATGTGACCCTCAACACTATGTCGGACTCATCATGTGATGACAAATGGAGTAGTCCAGAGCTGTGTATCCGTAATCCGAGATAGACTCAGATAGAGTGTGGCGGAAGCTCAAACGTGGCACAGACAGCAGATGACAAACCATGAATTTGTGGCTGTGCGGAACACACCCAAGGTAGCGAGCGCAGTGACAGGCTGACAGGATAGAACTGTAGCCAGGTCAAAGGGATCGGCGGGGCTAGACTACGTCAGTGGAACCGCTCAACAAGCAGTGAAAAACTTGAGTTGTGCTAGGGCAGGCTAAGATTTTCCTGAGCAGCGTCAGAGGTTCAAGGCATTGGGACAGCTCATTGGGCACCGTCTCTGATGGGCCTTTATCGGCGTCAGAGCCCTGCAGCCCGGTAGAAAGCTAGACTTGGCCCTTCCATAGAGAGCTGGACACTGGTAAAACCCAACCGAGACGTACGTACCTACGTACAGTACCCTGCCTGACCCCTGCGACACCACAGTACATACAGTACGGCAGGTACCTGATGCTGAGCGGGTGGGCTCGCTTGTCCGCGCCGCGGGAGGCTTAGGTTTAGGGGAGGGAACTTCGGACCCGAAATGACTAACAAGACCTCGCGCTTCGTGTTCTGTAGATGCTTCGCTTGGCTCGCGAGGTGAGAGACGTATTTGAAATCAATTCGTAGATTTCGGAGAAGCACGGGGCCGTCAAGTAGAAGCCAGTAGATTGATGCAACCTTGGTAGGAGAAGCATCCGGAAGCGACCTGAAGCATTGAGAAGATCAGCAGCGATATAGTCATAACGAATGGGGATCCCAGACATCATCAGCATCATCCATGATCAATCAGCCATCATTCATCAGGAAAGAGACACTACGTAGCACATTACAGTATAGTATAGGCCAGGCCTAGCCTAGCCCACAGGAGGTACTGTACGTAGGGGAAGAAAACGAAGAAAACGGCTCTGGCCTGATGATTGTCCACACCATTACCTAGGTACTTCCTTCACAACCTGACGACCTTTACATGCCACATCTGGTGAGACACGCCCCTCCATTTCGCTCATCGCTCGAGATCCGTCAACAATCCACCCCCTTTACGACTCGGCGCGCCTGTTTCTTTTTCTGGGTCAAGCATCCGGGTCTTAGCCAACCAGTCATGTCTCGGAAAGTCCAGCCTCGGCCCTGCTATGTACATCATAGAGTGGGTCTAAGGGTCTTGCAAGTCTCGACTGGAGGAGGGGTGCATCTAGAACTTGAATTCCATGCACTTAAAGTACCGTCCATACACAAGACCGTCGATACCAAGCAGGATCCATCATCTGTCTTTTAGCTTCCATCTATAAGTTCCTACATTGTTGGAAAGTCCCTGCTTCTTTAAAAGACGAGCCTTCCCGCCTTTCGCCACTTCTTTCCCAACCTTAAACTCAACTCTTCTTTACAACATCATCATGTTATCGATCCCTCGACTACAACAGCAACAGCATCAACTTCAACTCCAACAACTCCAGAACAACTCTACCAATTCTCAACACCAGTATCCCTACGCACAAAATTGCCACGCCGAATATAACGCTACCTCTTACTCGGATCTTCCTAGATCGAATTACGACGACGAGATTGCTGCCCTGAGCCAGCAACTACCAACCCATCTCATGCAGGGAGAATCCTGGGGCGGACTTGCCCAGCAGACCCCAAGACCATCTCGGGGAGCTCACCAGCGGGAATCCTCATTGTCATCGCTTGGGTCATCTACGGCGGGACCCGCTTCTCCCTTTAACAGCCACACATCGAACCCATACATTGCTGTTACAGACGCCAACGATCAAAGTAACCAAACTTCGCACTACCAACTCTCGAAATCGTTGACTCCATTCACTGGCTACCAGGCCTGCGGAGGAATGGAGCAGCAGGCTATGCCTGAAATGGCATATCCTATCACGCTTCCTGGTCCAAGCAGCAAGCCGAGAATGGATCGAGGTTTGATGCAAGCTCCTGATTTTTCTGGTGGCTCTACGCGATCACACCCTGCTTCGGTGGCGAGTTCAATTGCAGGTGACTCACCTGCCACTCCTACTGTCGGCGAGGCGGAAACCGCAGACAGAAGACGAAAAGGTAAAGACTTGCTTGGCAAAGATCTTATGAACAAATACTCACATCCTGAACTTGTAGCCTTTCCAAACCCCCCAAAACTCGACAGAACCATGACAGATGTGTATGCCGATGAGCTCTACAGCCCTAACTTCGCCATCACATCTACGCCACCATCGCAAGCTCAAGTATCAGTGTCACCTACAAACGACGTCTTCAGTCAGAGACTTCATGCGGCCAACAGCCAGCATCTCAGCGCCGCTCACTCACCAGCCTCCAGCACTTCACGGGACAGATCACCGTTCCGCACTGGCTCGCCTCTGGCACCTTCACCTGCTCATGACTTTGGAAACCCCAACCTTGCACAGAATCTGCCTTTCAACAGTGCTCAGCGCATGCGTGAGCAGACCAAGGCTCATCAAGAGGCACAGTTCATGCAGCAACAGATGAACTTGAAGCAGGAACCTGAGACACCCAAAACCATCTCCCCCAAGGATGCCATTCTGGAGTTCAACGAGCCCGAGGGCGACAACAACTTCCCTCTTTTCCCTCCGGATGCGTCTGGCTTCGGCATGGACCAGTTTCCAAAGTCAATGATGAGTTCTCAAGAGTCGATTCCTGACACGCACGCTCAAAACCACTTCAATTTTCTCCCACCCCATGGCGCCAATGGTATCTCTGTCCCACAGCAGTACCCATTCATTGCACACACCACTCGAATTAGCCACGATACACCGCCACGCCTAAGCTCAGCCGGATCGAGTTCAAATGGATCGAGAAACACGACTCCCGCAACCCGTCCAGTCAACACTGCTGCTGACGGTGGCACCTATACCTGCACATACCACGGCTGCACTCTACGGTTTGACACACCAGCACAACTACAGAAGCACAAGCGAGAAGGTCATCGTCAGACACAGACATTGGGTCCTGCTAGACCTCGAGATATCGGCATGACAACATCGGCAATGCTGAACAGTCAAGCCGGTCCTCATCGTTGTGATCGAATCAACCCAAGCACCAACAAGCCTTGCAACACTGTTTTCTCCCGACCCTACGATCTCACACGTCACGAAGATACCATCCACAACGCCCGCAAGCAAAAGGTGCGATGCGACCTTTGTACGGAAGAGAAGACATTCAGCCGTGCAGACGCTCTTACCAGGCATTACCGGGTATGCCATCCTGATGTGGAACTCCCAGGCAAGCATAGACGACGTGCCGGAGCTTAAACTAGAGCTGTCCAGTGCCTGAAAGAGTATACTGCAGACCTATCCGCGACCCGCGACCCGCGACCCCTGAGGGCTATTCCAAACTGCATACCAAACTAATGGCGGATGAAGGGTCCGGTGTTGGATGATGCTACATGACGTGGACCACCGTCAAACCAAGGCTTGGCGCATGTGGGTCGATCGCCGCAAGGCTTCAAGTCGCTCGAATCGGGTTGGCTAATTAAGAGCCCAACACGATAGAGCCCCGGTCTCTAATGCGGGAGGGTGGGCCCAAGGGTCCTTCCTGCAGGAAGGGTCTTTTCCACTGACGTCACGACCGATCCATCCGTTACGGCTGTGACATCACATGGCTCCGCCCAGGTCTCAGTCATCCACCAGCATCGTTCCCCGACACTCCCTGATGATGACATGGCGCCCGTCATGGAAACCACACGATACGCAACGCAACGCAATGCTGTGCAACGCAATTTATCTGTGCTTGGTTTTCATCATCATCATCCTCCTCCTCCTCCATCCACCCACCGGCCATCAGCTAGGATCTATCCACCATCCGTACTTACTGTAATGGATTTGTACCATGTACTTCTACCCTGGTTTTAGTCGTTTGTTTGTTTTGTTTGCGTCTAATCGAAGAGCATGGAAGATAGCGGATGTTACTCCGCGCCACTTTTGATTTTGTATATTATGCAGCGTTTATTGTCTAAACATATTACGCGTGGATCTTATACAGTTCTATTGGAAGGATGTCTGGCTGGCCAGGACCACATTGTCACGAGTATTATTGAGGAAAGACGAAACAAAAAAAAAGGGAACATGGGTCTAGACAAAAAGGAGCGTTAAGCTTGATTATAGCGTTGTATTTTGATAACGAATTTACGATCATGCCATTCATTAATTCCGCTACTGTACTATTGTGAAGTCTTATTATCATCATTACTGCAGGTGCTTAACTGAGACATCGTTGCGGGCAAGGTCTTGTGCTGTAAATTGGCAGAACATCAAGGAAAGGGTACAGTACCAAGCATGATGTATTGCAATGATGCAAGCCATATTGCTTTTAGTAGGGACCATTAATACAGTATCATTCAGGGATATGGATATCAAGCAATCCATTTTACTTCAGAGGCTAATAAACGGTCGGCGCTAATACTGCAGATCAGACCCATGCGACTCGATCATTGATATGCACTGATGATGGAATTAAGCTGATCAACATCATATCCAGCCTGGCCCAGCTCATGGTCCATGCTGTTGTTGTAAGGGACCAAGACATTACATTACATTGCAATATATTATAGTACATATGCATGCAGACACAAGTCAGTACCCCTTCTGACGTCGCCAAACGTTAAATTGTTTGCTTTGAGTTGATAGATCTAAACGTTGACTATCTGTGTATGTGAATCATTTTATGCAATGCCCTCTGCGAATTAGCACGAGCAGGTACTGCAGCATGTCAGAAACATTTTACATTCTGCTATATTTACTTTGTGTTGCGTAAATGAAATCAAGAGCTCATCCATCTGTCATGTCATGGTCCAGATTGTGGTCCCCACCCTTGACGCAATGTAGTACAGTTTAGGTAGGGCTAGGACGGGAGGGGTTGACATGTTTCTTCGCGGCACGGCATAGTGATAGTCTGAATAACGTCACTCACTGCTGGGAGATTTTGTCCCCCCCCCTTAGCTTTACCAAATGCAGCAATCTAAGGCCGCACGACGTAGTACTGGCCAGCAACCTCGTCTGTAAAAAGTTTGACATAGTGTTTCAATTTCTTTCTACAGTACCTATGTATCTTACCGACGGGATTCCCTTTTCCCCACCGAGAACGCCGTCATTTCCATCCACCATGATCCTAGGTGGTCCTTGACTCCTCGTAAATTCGATATATCCTTACGTCGTCATCGACAGTCAAGACCTCCTTACTCGCCTAGGACAGCTGCCCGGGCGTCCTTGTACAGTGGGGTAATGCCCGTCCACAGCTCGAACTGAAACGACAAGATTAGTTTTGTGAAACTTGCTGAGAACTATGACGATTTGCTTACCTGAAACCATCCCTGAGATGAAAGCACCTCGAGCCCGGGGATCGTAGTCCAGTTGCCTGCATCCTCTGCCAGCTGCATGATTGGGGTATGGCTTGGCTTGTATGCCATCTCAAGAAGAACTCGACGTTGTCCGTCAGTAGCTGGTCTGCCGAGAACAACAGCAACTAGCTCTCGAAGGCTGGCGTCGATAGGCCGATCAGCTGGAATCGTGCTTATGACAACCTTCAAGGCTGACGATACTTTGCCAGCAGCTGAAGCCTCGCTGAGTCCTTCAAGTTGATAATCCTGTGGAAAGTCGGCAACAAGTGCATCGGCCTTTTCTTGGTTACGAGCGGCAATGTAGATGGGACCAAATCCTAGTGAGTGAAGCGCAAAAATGGCTGCTCGAGTGGTACCTCCTGAACCTACCACCATGGCCGCTGCCTTGCTATCTGCACCTGCTTGTTCCTCAATGCCAGCGTCGCGGAGAGCGTGGACCATGCCCTTCCAATCTGTATTATCTCCTAGAAGGCGGCGGTGACCGTTGATATTGGGTTTTCCCAAAGGTACCACGGTATTGACCGCCCCAATGGTGCGGGCTGCATCCGAGAGCTCGTCGACCTGGCCCATAATGTCCAGCTTGAGAGGGATAGTCACTGAGGCACCGCCAAAATCGGGAGACTTGAGGATATCACGCACGTCCTCAATGTTGTCGGTTTCAAGACGGTGATACTCATGGGGTAGACCGGTCTGGCCGAAGAGAGTATTATGGAGAGCAGGTGAACGCGAAGCTGCGATTGGCTTTCCGAACAAGTAGAAGTTATAAGAGTCCAAGTCTCCCAGTAATGCCAAAGCTCGACGAATGTCAGCCGCAGACATCTGTCCAGGCGCGGCCTTGAAAGGGAGAGCTGGGTGAGATACAGGTGTTAGGAAACGATTGAGTACACGACTTAGCTTGCCTGCTTTGCCCATGTTCATGGCAATCATAGGAGTCTTCTGTGCTTCCTGCATCCTGGCTTTAAACTTGGCGAGGTCGAAATTATCCTCTGGGGTACGAGCAATGCCGACAAGCTTAATAATATCACCGTATTGCAAGGCACGGTTGTAGAACTGAATCCAGGAGGCGTTCTTCCATGACATGGTACCCCTGGGGTCATGGTGCGAGGCAATGATGTGGGAATATCCACGAGACTCTGTTACAGTTTGGATGACGTGGTCTGGGAGAGTCATCTCGACATCAATATACTCCAGTCCCATCCGCAAGGCCAGGCGGTAGAGTTCGAGACCCTCTTCGTAAGCCTGATCAGGGAATTTACCCCCTTGTGACTCGGTTCGCAAGGTGAAGACAATGGGCTTCTTTGCAGCCGCTCGGAGAGCAGAAATCTGTCGGATAACGGAGTCAACCGAACGGTCTTGGAGGAGGTCTACCCTTAGTTCGACTGCATCGGAGCCAACCACGACCTGCGGCACAAGATCCACAGCTTCGTTCACATCAGGTACAGTCAATGATACAAAGAAGCTGTGATCCTTGTTCAAAACGTCCTTGAAGTGGGAGTTCTTGCCTGCAATTGAATGGACGAACTGCTGGAAATCGTGGGGGATCTCCGTTTTACAGCCAGATGATTCCGAGTGCGGGCTATAGTAGAGATGGGTACTGCACTCGTTGTAAAAGTCCTTGCGGCGTAAATAAACTTGCCGGATCTCGCTTGTGTAAGCTGGTCGAGTTTTATCTCGGTTGAGATATTCTACAACTTGCTCGGTATCACGGTGAACCAACAGCACGTTGCCGCCATTTTTTCCGTAACTCTTGAGCAGATCTCTAGCCTCGGGAGTCTCCACAAGACCACCGCCACATGAGAAGACATAGCCAGTTTTGTTCTTCTCCATAACGTCTCGCAAAAGAGCCAGTTCGTCGGCGCGGAAACCCTCCCACCCGCGGTCTCCCCTAATCATCTCAGGGATGGTACACCCCGCTCTCTTTTCGAGCTCCTGGTCCAGATCGATGAATTTCCAGCCTAGAATCCTGGCCATCCAGTTACCAGCAGTAGTCTTGCCCGCACCTCGCATCCCGATGATGAAAACGGATCGTTCCAAAGTGGTGTCTTTGCTCTCTTGATCATGGATATCAGAATGGGACTCATGGCCGACCATATCAACCTTGAAAACTTGCGATAGGATGTCCCACCACCCAGGCCATGTTTTGCCGACACATTCTCGCTCAGTGACGACGACAGGACCCGGAGACGCAACTGCCAGAACGCTGAAGCTCATTGCGACACGATGGTCGTCGTAACAATGAATGCCAACTTCTGGCACCGAGACACCACCATCTTGACCCTTTCCGACTACCTCAATACCGTCTTCAAGCTCACGGCATTGTACACCGAACTTAGCAAGCTGGTCTTTCATAGCGGCGATACGGTTGCATTCCTTGACCCGCTGGTTGGCGATGCCCGTGATTTGGGTTGTCCCAGAAGCTACGGCAGCCAAGACTGACGCTGTGAGGAAGGCATCTGTCATCGGTTCCATATCCACATGAGGCAGAGCTTTGAGTTGACCAGGGGGTGGCCCAGTAACAGTTGTAGAGTGGTCGGATTGCTCAACAGAGCAACCCATAGGCTGCAGAACATCAACGGCAAAGCGAGCATCGCCCTGTAAAGACTTTGAGCCGATATTGGGGATCGTGCATTTAGTACCGGTGATGGCGGCGACTGCCAGAGGATAAGTCGCCGAACTTGCGTCACTCTCAATTGTATACTCGGGGGGGTTCTTGTAGGTACCCTGAGGGATGTGATAGGTGTTGGGCTCTTCGGAAGAGACCTTGACATTGATACCGAATGACGCCATCATGGCAAGAGTCATATCAACATAAGGTTGAGAGATAGGCTTGCCTCCGACAAGACGTAATGTAACAGGATTCTTTGCATAAGGTGCAGCCATGAGAATTGAAGAGACATACTGGGAGGAGATAGTCGCGGCAAGCTCGATATCGCCTCCTTTGAAACCACCAGCGGCATCGACTCGCAAGGGTAGACTGTTCTCTTTGCCGAGATACTCAATCTCAACGCCGTTTGAACGCAGGGCGTCTACCAATGCACCGATCGGACGGACCTTCATTCGAGCGTTACCAGTCAGGATATTCGCGCTGACATCGTGTCCGGGGGAGGCCAAGGCCACGACGGTGGTCAAAAAACGGGATGCTGTTCCGGCATTACCCAAATAGAGAGGTTCTTTGCTAGCCTTCAGATTGCCACCTCTGCCTTCTACAACGAGGACTTCTCCAGCTTCTTGCCAGGAGTAAGATGCACCTCCGAGTTGGTGGATAGCTGAGAGCATGTATTCGGTGTCATCTGAATGGAGAAGGTTCTTGATACGACAAGTGCCAGAACCAAGAGCTGCTAGTACGAGAGCTCGATTGGAAATGCTTTTAGAACCCGGCGGAGCCACCGTCACGTCCAAGTCTTTGGGGACTCCTGGTGTTACTTGAATCGACGATGACAAGATGGTTCGGATAGTCTTGTCGTCGACAACGCTGGCGCGTGGCTCATGGCATTTACCAATAGCAGACAACAGGACAATCTTTTTCTTCTTGCCGTCATTCTTTTTATCGACGCCCATTTTTTCCAACAAAACATCAACTGGGCATTTCTTCCCAGCTGTCAATTTGATGACACGTTTGTCTTGGAGAGAGGTCGGGAGGTCATAACTAGCAATGCATTTGACGAGTCTCGCGACAGCACCTGGGCGCAAAACACCCAAAAAGCGTGCGAGTTCTGCTTCTTTGACCATGCCGATAGCGACAGCTTCACCGTGGAGAAGCTGGGGGGTCAAGATAGCCTCAAAGGCATGACCGATCGAGTGGCCGAAGTTGAGAAGATTGCGAAGACCGCCCTCTCGTTCGTCGCTGGACACGACCTCTGCCTTGACTCCCGCAGAGCCGATAACAATCCTCTTGAGCACATCTCTGATTGGGCCGAGCCGATCATCACCTGTTGAACGGACGCATTCAAGGATGCGAGCTGCTGACTCTTCAAGGACAGTAAACTCGGTCTCGTTCCAGATGGCAGCAGTCTTGATCACTTCAGCCATGCCATTGATGAACTCACGGACTGGCAGGGTCTCGAGGAACGTCAAGTCGATATAGATGCGTTTTGGCTGCCAGAAAGCGCCGACAAGGTTTTTGCCCATAGGTGTATCAATAGCAGTTTTTCCACCGATCGAAGAGTCAACCATGGCGAGCAAGGTAGTGGGTACTTGAACAAAGCGAACACCACGCATAAATGTCGCTGCAACATAGCCAATCATATCACCCATTACACCACCACCCAGAGCTATGATAACCGTGTCGCGGGTGCATTGTTGGGAAAGCATCCAATCTTCGATTTCAGCCTTGGTATCGCGACTCTTGGAAGCTTCGCCGGGAGGAATTGTGTAGGTGAGAAGGCGCGTAGCCTTTCCCTGGGATGCCTCTTCGAAGCGACTTTGGAAGGCAGGAACGTAGGAATTGAAAAGATTCGTGTCGGTGATAAGTACATAGGTAGATGTAGGCGTATTCTGGAGCAGATCGTCAATAACAAAGTTGAGCCACAAACCGTGATCAACAATAATATTGGATTCTCCGAGGATGGAGATCCGAGTAGGACCTTGGCCATCGGATTGAGCCATATTGAATAGCAACAAGCTACAAGAGCTAAAGAGCTGCTTGTTGATCAAAATGTTACAATTGCAAAGTGGTTTGTAAAGCGTCGAATTGGCGGGGCAGGGATTGATTTGGGGTGGTTGGTAGGTAAAATCTAGGAGGGGTCCTCCGATCACGGACTAATCACTAGCTGCAGCCACAGCTAGAACCAAGCTACTGACTCATCTCGTAGTACCTGTCTAGGTATAAGAATTTAAGGTTAACTCTTTAAAAGAAATATAAAAGTAAAGGAAAATTAAATAATTAAGTTTTTATTTCTTTTTTTATTATTAGATTATATAAATATAATAAAGTTTTAAAAAGTTAAATAAGTTTATATTATAATTACTTTATAAGAAAACTTTAATTTTATTAAACTTTATTAATTTACTTTTAAAATACTATATTACTTAATACTAGCTATACTATAATTAAAGCTAAGAAAGTTATATAATATTAATTATATAGCTAAATTAATTAAAATTATAGTTAAAATAAGCTTAATTTTAACTTTTTATTAATATATAAAATATTATTATAATTACTTTATAAGAAACCCTTAGCCTTATTAGCTTAATTCTATAATCTAGCTAAACCTTAGGTTATAGAACCTTTAGAGTTAATATTACCCCTTATTACCTATAACCTTATTTTAAACTTTTTAAGCTTTAGTATAATATTATTATTAAACTTACTTAGCCTTTTAATTAGTATATTAGTATAATAATTCTAAAGCTTTTTTTTAAAGTTACCTAAGTATAATAGTTTCTATTTAATACTAAAGTAATTATTTTAATATAAATTACTTTCTTAACCTAATTATTAATAAAAATTTATACTATATAATTAAGGTATAAAATAAATTAATTATATTAAACCTAAATATAAGCTATATTTTAAATAAAATTAAAAATAAATACCTAGGTTATAACTTAATAGAAATAACCTAAAGCCTAAATAAAGCTATATTAATTATACCTTTTATTAATATTAATATAGCTATAGTATTACTTTTCTTAAAGGTAAATATCCTAATAATAAATAAACCTATATTAAAGGTAAACTAAGTATTTTACTAAGAATTAATAAAACTATAAAAAAGATATTAAATATAGTAAAAGATTATAAAGCTTAAGAAATTATAATTTAAAAAGATTATTTAAAAAAAGTAAATTACTAAATAATAAAGCTAAATAAGTACTTAAAGTAAACTATTTATAATTTACTTTTAATTTTATTATAATAATAAGAAAAGTAACTTAAAAAATAAAAAGGAAATTACTATAAAAAATATTATAATACTTTTTACTTACTTTACTTATTATATATTTAATAATTAGATATTAAACTTAAAATAGATATTTAAAGCTATATTAATTAAGTATTAAATAAGATAAAATTATTTTACTATAGTAAAGGAAAATATAAATAGAAAAGCTTATAAGAAATAGTTTAATTATTTAAACCTTTTAACCTTAGAAGAATATAAATAGTAATACTTTAGTTAATTTACCTTTATATATTAAACCTTAAAGTTAATTTAAGAAAAAGTAAAAAATAAAAATATTAATATTATATTAACCTTAAAATAAGTATAATAATAACTTAACTAATCTTTATATAAGTTTTATAAATATCTATACTTACTAGAAAAATAGTTTTAATAAAAATCTAAAAAAGAAAGTACTATATATTTCCTAGTAAAGCTATTTAAATCTCTTTAAAAGTATTTTACTTTTTATATATAAGAAATACTAAAGTTTAAAGAAGATATAGTAAGATTAGTAATTTAATTTTAAAACTCTATATATAGCTAGAAATATTACTATTAAAATACTACGTTACTTAATGCTAGCTATAGCTATAGTTAAGGCTAAGAAGGTTATGTGATTTTGGTTATGTAACTAGATTAATTAAGACTATAGCTAAGGTAAGCTAGACTTTAACTTTTCTTTAATATATAGAATGTAAATACGTTTCTTTTCTATCCCTAGAATGCTATATACTAATTCTATTATATACTTATAGTCTTAGACTATAATATTAATTATAGCCTATTTATATAATTAACTATTATCCTTACTTAATCTTATAGAATAATAAACTATATATAGTAGTTAGTTTAGCTATATAGGTTAATCTTCTTAAGGAACCTCTTTTTATTATTATTAGGTTTCTTCTCTATAGCTAGCTTCTTTACTAGCTCTTTTAATATAATTAATTTAGTAATTATAAATAAAATATAGTTTATATTTATATTTTACTAGATTAGCTAAAGAAGCTTATAGCTAAAGGTAATTAGGTTAACCTTATATATAAAAGAGTTAGGAGTAAAATTAAGAACTAAGTTTATAGTAGCTTATAATATATATAAGGTAATTACTTTAATTTCTATAGTTTTTATATATATATTATCTTTATAATAATATTTCTCTATTAGGAGAATACTATAGTACTTAGCTAGGATTTCTATAACTATAAAATAGATTAGTAATATAGATTAATAGGTAAAGGTTTAATAACTTACTATATATAGATTAAAGCTAAGATAAAGAAGGAAGGAAGGGAAGCTAGGCTACTATACCTTATATAGTAGCCTTTTATATATATAGCTATATTAATAATAGTTAGAGTTTAGTAGTTATTAGTAATACTAATTAGATTAAGCTTATAATTTAACCTACCTATAAGGTTATCTTTAATATTAATTAAGCTAGATTTTTAATAGCTAGAAATATTAATATTAAAAGAGTAGTAAATATATTAACTTAAAATAAGAATAATTATTATATTACTTAGTTATTTAATAAGAAGTATTATTATTAGAATTAAAATTAAACTCTCTATATTTAAAGCCCTAAGGGTAAGTAATTATAAAGTTATTTATTATTTAATTAAACTATACTATAATAAAGTACTATAACTATAGTAAGAAAGATTATATAAATAGAAACTATAAGTTAATTAAGAAAATAAACTAAGTATAGGTAAAAAACTAAAAATAATTAAAAATTAAATTTAACTTTTAATTAAATTTATTTTAAATTTACTTAGTAAAAAACTAAAAGCTAATAATTACCTTTATAATATAATTATATTATATAGCTAATAAAGTATTAAAGTAAATATTTACTTAGATATTAAAGTCTAAATAAATATAATTAGTAATATTTTTATAAAGTAATATAAACTAAAGTAATTAATATTAAAAAGTACTAAAGTTACTAATATTAACTTTTAATTAAAATCTTAATACTTAAATTAGTAAGTTAAATTTACTTTAAAAGACTATAAAAGTATAAAAAGAATATTTATATAAATACTTATTAGTATTAATAAACCTAAGGATCTATATAAGGCTTTTATTTTATTATTTTAACTATATTTCTAAGATTTAAAAGTAATAATTAATACTAAAGAGAATTATTAATAGTTTAAATATAATTAAAGTAAAAAGGTAAAAATCCTTAAGATAAGTATATTCTTTTAAAGAGCTTAATAATATTAAGTTTATACTATTATAGTAATTAATAAGGTATATATATTACTAAAAGAAAAAATACTAATAAAAATTACTTTTAAATTAGTATTAATAAAACTATAAGAGTTTATAAATATATTTAATTTAAAGAATATAAGTACTATTTTATAAACTAAGAAAAGTAATTATATAATTAATCTTTAACTAGGGAAAAAGCTTTCTTTTAGATTAATTTACTCTTTTTCTTAAATTAAGCTTAAAAAGCTATAGAAATATATTAAGGAAAATCTTTAAAAAGAAAAAATATACTTTTCTAAAAACTTTATAAAAACCTTAATTTTATTTATCCTTAAGAAGAATAGTATACTAAGATTATATATTAATTACTAAGAACTTAATAAAGTAATAATTAAGAATTACTACTTACTCTTACTTATATTAAAGCTTATAAATAAAGTTATTAATACTAAGTATTTTTCTAAAATTAATATTAAAAATATATATTATTATATATAAATTAAAAAAGGTAATAAGTAAAAGATAGTATTTTAAACTTAATATAGGTATTTTAAGTATATAGTAATACTATTTAGATTAACTAATATACTTATAGCTTTTTAAAATTATATTTATAAGATACCTAGAGAAGTAGTAAATATAATATATATAGTATACTTAAATAATATTTTAATTTAATTTAAAATATAAGAAAAGTATATTAATATACTAAAGTAAATTCTAAAGAGGTTATAGAAAATTAAATTATATATTAAACTCTCTAAATATATTTTTTACTAAAATAAGATAAAGTTTCTAAGGTTTTTTATATTTAATATAAGAATAAAAATAAACCTTAAATAGATAAAAGTTATTAAAAATTAATAAGAACTAATTACTTACTAAGAGGTATAAGTTTTCTTAGGATTTTATAACTTTTACTAAAGATTTATTTATAATTACTTTAAAATTATAATATCTTTAATTAAATTACTTAAAGAAAGTAAAGATAATAAAAAGCTAAAATTTATAACTTTAAATAAGATATAATAGTAAATATTTAATACCTTTATAAAGGCTTTTTAATAAGTTTTATTACTTTAATATTTTAATTCTTATAGGTATATATACCTAGAAATAAATATAAGTAATATTATAATAGTAAGAATACTTTTATAGCTAAATAATAAAAGCTAATTTTATCTTATAGTATTTTAATTATATAAGTTTATTAATAAAGAAATAAGATATAATATATTAAATTAAGAATTAATAGTAATTATTAAATCCTTTAAATACTAATAATAATACCTTAAAGAATTATTATTATAAATAGAAGTCTAAAGTAATTATAAGAATTTATAATTCTTTATAACTAATATAAAGTTAAATAAAAAGTAAGCTTATTAATATATATACTTAATACTTTATAACTTTATTATTAAATATAAAAAGAGAAAGAAAAACCCTATTAATATACTCTTAAGATCCCTAAGAGTTAAGTAACCTCTAGATAATACTAACTAATTATTAAATTTACTAAAGAGTAATATAATTAACTTAGTAATAAAGAAATAAGCTTAAGTATAAAGTAATTAAACCTTAGTAAAAATATTACTATTAAGAAAGTTAAGATTATAAGCTAAGATATTATCTAAAGAAAATAAATAACTTATTATAATATAAAAAGAAATAAAGATAATACTTTTAAAGTATATTACCTTAGAATTAAATATAATATTAAAAAATACTTTAAAGTATAATAAGATATTTTTAAATATTATAAAAACCCTATTTATAATATAAATATAAAAAAAAAATCTATTTTACTTTTAATTACTATTTAAAAATTAAACTTATAAATAAAGAAATATTTAAAGCTATTAAAGATATTAAAAAAGCTAGTAATTTATAAGAAAACTTATAATATAAACCTTATAAACTTAAAAATACTTAAAATATTATAAAAGTTAATTATAGTAATATAAGAAAAAGATAAGTATATTCTTTACTTAAAGAAGCTAGTAATATCTTAAAAAAGGAAAAAGAAACTAAAAGATAATAACTTATTAAAACTTATATAAACTATTTATAATAACCTCTTATTTTATAAAAATAAGCTATATATTTTTAAAAATAAGGAAATTAAATAAAAGATTTTATATTAATATTATAATAATAGGCTAGTAAAATACTTTAAATAGCTATAAATTTTAATTTTAATTTAAAAGAACCTTTATTAAAAATATATATAAAAAGATATTAAAAACTAAGTAAGTAACTATTATATATACTAAATAATAATACTAAGAAAATATAAGCTATATAAAAAACTAAAAGATCTATTAATTTTAATATAATTATAGTAAAAAATCTTAATAGATTTTATTATAAAACTACCCTTAGTTTAATATAAAGATAAAAAAGTAAATATAATCTTAGTTATAGTAAATAAATTTACTAAGTATAGCTAATTTATACTTATATTATTTGTAATTATAGCTATAGAATTAGCTAAGGTTTTATATAAATATATTTTTATAAACTTTAAAGTATTTAAGGGTATAATATTAAATTAAGGTAATATATTTATTAGTAAGTTTTAAGCTAAAGTTTATTAGATTTTAAAAGTAAAATACTAGCTATTTATTACTTACTATTTCTAAATTAATAAATAAATAGAAAAAATAAATTAAATATTAAGCTATTACTTATATTATTTTATAAAAAATAACTAAAAAATATAATTAAATCTTCTTTAAGATATTTAATATACTTATAATAATATACTAAATATATTAATAAATAATAGTTTATTTTTTATACTTATAAAATACTATTTAGAAATATAGATTAATACTAAAAATCTAAAGTACTAAGAAAATATATTTAAAGCTTATATAAAAACCTAATAACTTTAGAAAGTATAAAAATAAATACTTTAATATTAGATAAATATAAATAAATAATAAAAATAATATTATAATAATAAGTATAAGAAAAAGATATACTTTTAAAGTTAATTTATAATACTTTTAGTAAAAAACCTAAACCTTAAGAATAAAGAAAAGAAAAAACTAAAAACTTAATATATTAAACTATTTTAAATCTTAGAAAAGATAAGTATATAAGCTTACTAATTAATACTATTTAAATAATACTAATAATTATATAATATAGTTCTTATTAATTTTTTAAAGAAATTTAAAAGAAAATATTAAGATAAAAATAAACTTTTATTAATATTAAATCTAAAGAACTAAGATAAGAAATAAAAAGTAAAATATATAAAAGTTAAAAAGGTAATTAATAAAGAACTTTATTACTTAGTTAAATAAGTAAAATAGCTAGTAAAATATAATTAATAGGTTACTACTAAAGATATAGTAAATATATTTTATATTATTTAAATATAAATTAAGAAAAATACTAAATTAGTAAAAAAGTATATTAAATAAGAAAGTAATATAAATATAAGAAAAGAAAGTAAATTATATAAAAGTTTATTAACTATAAATATTACTATAAAAGAACTATATTAATTATTAAGTTTATACTATTTATATTCTAATTCTTACTTATTAAAACCTAACTTAAATTACTTATATTTAGAACTATAAAGGTAATCAATAGATTACTTATTAAAAGTGATCTAAAAGCTAGCTTACTAATTATTATTAAAGAAAGGTTAAAAGGAAAGATTAATAATTATAGAAATAAGCTATAAATAAAGAATTTAAAAATAACTAAATAAAACTAAGATATTAATAAAGTTCTTAATATACTTATTATTATTATTAACCTTAAGTATATTAATTATATATTAAAAGGAAATAATAGTAATATTCTAAGTTAAGTTATTAGTATTACTAAGTAAAAGATAAATATAAGTAAAAGATATATAAATCTTTTAATTATTTTAAAACTATTTAAGTAATAAGTTAAGAAAAGCTATAATTAGAAATAAGGAATATATATATAATATAATAGTTAAAAGTAAAATAAAGTATAGTATTATAAATTTAATACTTAGCTATAAGTGTATTATATTAATTATAAAATTCTTATAATATTATAAATAAGGAAATTAAAGTATAAAAAAAATACTTATAGTAATATTAGCTTTTTTACTAATAAGCTTATAATAAGTATAATTTATAGTATTAATAATATAAAAAGCTTAAATAAGGTTATATAAAGCTAAGCTAAGATTATTATAAGATTTAATATTAAAGATATATATCTTATTAATAAAATTAAAAGTATTTAGTATATAAAAAGTTTAATATAAAGTATTATAAAGTTAATACTAATCCCCTATTATAAGACTAAAAATACTATACTAAGTTAATTAAGTAATAAGAATATATTAAGTATATAACCTATAGAAAGTAAATAATATAACTTAAATTAATATAAATATTATAGTATAAAGTAATAAAATTACTAAATATATATAAAAAAGCTTAGAAGTTATATTAATCTTTATTATTTATATTAATAAGAGTATTACTAAGGCTATTAATAAAAGTATATATATAGTTAATATAAGTATTAAAGTTAATATTAATAGCCTTAGGCTTTAGGAAATTAAATTAGCTTACTTTTTTAAGTTACTTATTAGTAAGATTATTATCTTAGTTTAAAGTTATTATAAGGTTAATAAAAAAATAAAAGAATATAAAGTAAAAGTAAAATATAAGAAATAAAGGTATAAAGAAGTAAAATATTATAATAAGAAATAGTAATATTAATATAAAAAAGAAAAAAAAGAAAAAAATCTATAAAAGGGAAAATAATATTTATATTACCTAAAAGTATAAAAGTAATAACTACTTAATATATTATAAGCTTTATAATTTATAATAATAAGTAGTAATATAATTATAAGAATATAATATAAATAAGGTAATATACTATTATTAAATAATAACTTATTAAGCTACTATTATTAGGTATAATATATAGAAATTAGTTTTACTTATTTATAATATAACTATAGTTTACTTTTAATATAAATATAATTAATAATTAATATAATTTAAAGTTATTTAAAGCTAAAAATAATTTCTTTAAAAAAGGGAAATAATTATTATAATTACTTTATAAGAAACCCTTAGTCTTATTAACCTAATCTTATAATCTAGCTAAACCCTAGGTTATAGGATCTTTAAAGTTAATATTACCTCTTATTACCTATAACCTTGTTTTAAACTTTTTAAGCTTTAGTATAATATTATTATTAAACCTACCTAGCCTTCTAATTAATATACTAGTATAATATAAGATTACTAAATATATATAAAAGAGCTTAGAAGTTATACTAATTCCTCTTATCTATATTAATAAAAGTATTACTAAGGCTATTAATAAAAGTATATATATAGTTAATATAAGTATTAAAGCTAATATTAATAGCTTTAAGCTTTAGGAAATTAAATTAGCTTACTTTTCTAAGCTACTTATTAATAGGATTATTATTTTAACTTAAAGATATTATAAATTTAATAAAAGAATAAAAAAATAAAAAAGTAAAAGTAAAATATAAAAAATAAAGATATAAAAAAGTAAAATACTATAATAAGAAATAGTAATATTAATATAAAAAGGAAAAAAAAAAAAGAGATTTATAAGAAAGAAAGTAATATTTATATTACTTAAAAGTATAAAAGTAATAATTACTTAATATATTATAAGCTTTATAATTTATAGTAATAAGTAGTAGTATAGTTATAAAAGTATAATATAAATAAGGTAATATACTATTACTAAATAATAGCTTACTAAGTTACTACTATTAAGTATAATATATAAAGATTAGTTCTACTTATTTATAATATAACTATAGTTTATTTCTAATATAGATATAATTAATAACTAATATAGTTTAGAGTTATTTAAAGCTAAGGATAACTTTCTTAGGAAGAAAAGATAATTATTATAATTACTTTATAAGAAACCCTTAGCTTTATTAGCTTAATTTTATAATCTAGCTAAACCTTAGGTTATAAGATCTTTAGGGCTAATATTACCTCTTATTACTTATAACCTTATTTTAAACTTTTTAAGCTTTAGTATAATATTATTATTAAACCTACCTAGCCTTCTAATTAGTATACTAATATAATACTAAGGTTAATTTAATTAACTAGGGATAAGCTAATTAGGCAAGATTATCTATATTCTAGCTTATTAAATACTATTTATATATTAGATATTATATACTAAGGAAAAAATAAGCTATTCTTAGCTTTAATTATATATATATAAAGGTCTTTCTAATTCTAAGATATTCCTTATTTATTTCCTATTTATTCTATATCTAATTAATATTCTTACTATATAATCTTACTTATACATAGGTATCTTAAGCTTTTATATACTATAATAAGATCTATTCCCTTTAAACTACTTAAGATACTTTTTTTTAAACTTCTTAACTAAGTTATTAATAATATTTACTATTTTAACTTATTAGTTATATTTAAAGCCTTAGCCTTTTTATTAAATAAGGAATCCTTTTATAAGAGTAGTATTATACCTAAAATAATATACTTATTAACTAATAATATAATTAATAATATAACTATTCTTATTATTAGATTTTCCTTTAATAGGTTCTAATTCTTTTTTCTAAAAGTTATTAATATATATAGGTATTAGCTATTAAATTAAGATAACTAGATATACTTATATACTACTAAGTAGCTTAAGCTTATAAGTAAAATTACTAATTATATAGATAATTTTAAATAGTTTAGTATATTATTATAATTACTTTTAAGGGAAATTCTCTAGTAAGTAGTATTTATTATATAGGTAAAGATATATATAGTTGCCTTTCTTAAGAATAATTAGTTTATATTTTTAATTATATACTTATTTCCTATATATAGTAGTAAAGTTAATAGCTAACTATATATCTTTATAAATTATTTTTTATAGGTATAAGAGATTAAAAATTATATTAATAAGTATAATAAAATTTAAAGTATTATATAGTTTAAATCTATAGATATATTTATAAGTTAAAGTTTTTATCTTTATATTATAAGTACTATTTAAATTCTATTATAAGCTTAATAAAATATATATTTAGTTTATATATAAATACTTAATATACTAAAAGTAAATTATAATCTTTACTATTTAGTTTTTTTTATTTTAATAGCTTATTAACTTATAAATAATATACTATTATTATTACTAAGTATATATTAAATTTATATTATAACCATTTTTAAAATAGTAAAGTAAACTTTTAATCTTTATTTAATATAATAACTTATAGTATACCTTAGTTATAAAGTAATAGTTATTATATAAGTATAGTTACCTAGTTTATAGCTATATAAATTAAATGCCTAGAGATTAATAAAGTTTATTTACTTACTAGATAAAATACTATAAATAGTTAATTAAATTTCTTAAAGCTATCTAAGGCTTATAATATTCCTTTACTTATTACTAAAGGTATATTAGTAATAAAGTTAATAGCTATAGTTTATATAAGAAAAATTAAAAGTTAAATTAATATATAATTACTAATATATTATTAATAGCTTATTTACTTTAAATAGTATATCTTATAGCTATATATATATTTCTTAATTTAATATATAAGGTTATTAATACTTAGGTTAAATAGCTTCTTTATTATTTAAGTTATATTAAAATAATTCTAATTATTATATACTATTTTTAATATTTTATTTACTATTCTATAAGAAATATAGAGTTTAATATATCTATCTATTTCTTTATAATATAAAAGTCTATTTCTTAAGAGAAATAATATATTATATATAGAAAGAGAAATAGTATTCTTACTATTTAGTTACTATATTAATATATCTTTATCTTTATTAATATTAAATAGTATTCTTAAGATTAGGTAATACTTCTTATTATTTAAATACTCTTATTGAAATTAATCTTTAATTTCTTAAGATATTATAGTTTTTATTAATATTAGGATATTATAAAGTATAATATAATTAAGATATTATCTTTATAGGTTTAAATCTATCTTTAGAGCTTATAGTTAACTTAAGGTATTTAAAATAAAGTTCTTTACTTTAGAGATATAATAAATATAAAGGTTAAATTTTAATAAGTAGATTAATATATTAATAAGCTTTTAATTTACTTAGTTAATACTAAATATCTTAAGTAATATTTATTTTATAATAAGCTTTATTATTAAGTAATTAGTAAATATAATTAAAGATCCTTTTAATAATTTAATATAAGCTTTTAGTTATTTTACTATTTAAACTAAGGTAATAACTTTTAGCTTAGTTAATTTATATTTTATTTCTATTAATATAAGTATTTTACTAAGAAAATAGATTAGTAGTATAATATTTACTAAGATAAGTATTTTTTTCTTTTAGATATATTTATCTTTAATATAAAAAAGTATTACTTTAAATTCCCTTTAAATACTTCTATTTAATTATAAGAATAAATACTTCTTAGGATTAAAATAATAAAGTTCTTTACTTAATATAATTTCCTTTTAAATAGTATTAAATAACTATTACTTAGGCTTTATTAACTTATAGTAAGTTTTCTTTATATAAGCTTTTTTCTTTTTAGTATTACTAACTTTAAGCTTTCTTTATTTATATTTTATAATTAATAAGTTTTTTCTTTTAGTTTTATAGTAGTTTAATAAGCTATATATAATATAGAATAAGGTATTAAATATATCTTATTATACTAATATATTATTTTAAAGCTAATAGTTATATAGAGAAGTTTAATTTAGTAAAGAATATTACCTAGTTAACTATTATAAATAGACTTAATATATTAATATAAAATCTTAAAACCTAAGTACTTAGGTATTTAATTTAAGTCTTTTTAATACTAATAGCTAGGTTTTTATCTATAAAGACCTTAAAAATAATTTATAGATATTATAAATACTTATTAGTTAATTTTAAGAAGATAATAATATTATTAATAAATACTTAGTAAAAGCTATAAAAGGAATATAAAAGTTAATTTATATAGTATTAAGTATATACTAAGGAGTTATAAAAGCTTATTAAAGTAACTATTAACCTTTTAAGTCCTTAGTAACTAATAATAGTAAAATAATTATAATACTTAACTATAACTTTAAACTAATAAAAAAATACTAATATATCTATAGTAAATATATATATTACTTTATATAGAATACTAATAATATCCTCTTATTATAAAAGGAGATAATAATAAAGTACTATAACTTAATTTAAAGCTTTTAAATTTACTATAACTTAGCTTTTAGGCTTTTTATTAACTATTCTCTAGACTATAAATACTAAAGTAAAGAAAGGTATTAGTTATTTAACTTATTTTATATATCCTTATTTATATAATATATTAAATACTTTATTAATAAATTATTAATCTTTAAGTCTATATATATAAGGTTTTTAAAATATTTTATATTTATACTAATTATCTATTAATAGTACTATTATTTATTTTCCTTTATTTACTTTTATAAGTTTATTATTAACTTAAACTAATAAGAATTTATTAATAAAAGAAATTATAGCTTTAAAGAAGAATATAATAGTAATATAAATATATATACTATCTTTTAATATAATCTTAGAAACTTTAGGTTTATATTATATATATATTTATAGTAATACTTAAGAAAGGTTTATATAAGTAAAAATAATATTATAAATAATATTATTATATATTACCTTTATTATAATAAATTTAGTAATAAGAAGTATTATAACTATAGATTTTTTACTTTTCTTTTACTTTTACTAAGGGTATTTAATACTCCTAATATTTAATAAAATTACTTTTACTATACTTATTACTTTTATAATAGTTTTAAAAGATAGTTTTATTAATAGTCTATTAATATTTTTAAAAGTAATTATAGTAACTTTAAAAGTTAAATTAAACTCTTATAACTTAGTAAATATATAATTATTAATAATTCTATTATAAGCTAGATCTTATATAATTTATAATATAGAATTACTAATAAAGTAAGATAAAGTTATAAAATTAGTTATAATAAATATAGCTATAGCTAAGTACTATATAATAAAAAAGTAAGCTTACTTTAGTTTATATTTTATAATATTACTAAGCTTTTATTTAGTTTATATATATATCTTTTCCTTAGAATAGTTAATAATAATAACTTTTACTAATATTTTATAGTTAATTAGTTTATTAATAGCTCTTATAATAGTACTATAAAAGAAAAAGGTATAATCCTTAGGAAATTCTTTTTAAGTAATAAATATAATTTATATCTAGTTAATAGAAATAATAATTACTTAGGTTATAATAACTTATCTTAAGATTCTTTATTTAATTTATATTATATTAAAAGGAATTTAAAAGTTAAGTAAACTATAATAGTTAAGTTATTATTTAATATTAATAATATTTATACTATAAGGAACTATTTAGCTATTACTTAATAAAGTAGTAAATCTTAATATTAATAATCTATTTTAAACCTATATAGTGTATAAGAACTTTACTATTTTTATATTAATTTTATCTTTATAAACTCCTTTAATATAAAAGGTAAATATTACTTACTTATTATAAGGCTTACTAATTATATTATTAACTTTATAAATATATACTAAAGTTTTCTTTTTAATAAAGTATTTAAGAATATTAAGCTATTTATAACTAATAACTAGTTTTTTATATTTAGTATTTATATAAATTACTATATTTAGCTTATTATAAAAAGACTAAGTATTAAAATAAAAATATATAAAGTTACTATTAACTTCTTAAGGTTAAGGCTTATATAGTATATTTTATAATAATATCTTTAGAGATATATAAAATACCTTTTTAAGCTAAGCTTACTTAGTATTATAATTAGATTAAATATACTTATATAGTTTATTTTATAAGGGAAAATCTTACTAATAGTTAATATAGTATTTAAGTTTAGTAAATATAAGCTTTTCTATTTATAACTCTAAGGAAATTATATAAGTTTTAAGTTTTTTATATTCTTATAAAAAGATATAACTAAGAAAGGAATATTTATAATATTTATAGGAATATATAGAATATTTAGTATTAATAGGGTTAATAATAAAAAGATAATTAATATCTATAGTATAAGTAATAAGGTATACTTTTTATAAGTTATAAAATATATTAAAGTATTATCTTTTAGACTTATAACTATTCTTTTCTTATAGAGATTAATTTTCTTCTTTCTCTATTATTAGGTATTTCTTTTTAAACTAAACTTTCTTATTATAACTCTCTTTTATTTATATATAATTACCTTCTTAAGAAGTTTGAAATTAGTAATTATTATTTTAACTAAATAAAAAGTAATTATTCTTATCTTATAGTTAGTATTTATTATAATAAGAATTATAGTATTAATTATCTTAGTAATTATAGTTATATAATAAATATTATAAGCTATCTTAGTTTTAATATCCTTAGGATTTATATTTATCTTAAGATTAGTTATTATAAGATAAAGATTAGTTATTATAGTATTTATTATATATTAAAGCTATAAATAAACTATTCTTAGCTATTACCTTAATAATAACCTAATAGTCTTTATATTACTTAATAAAGTTAATTAGCTTTATTTCTTTATTAAAGTATATAAGGAAATAAGATATCTTAAGATTAATAAGATTAAATAGAGTATAGATAATAAAAGATTTTTTTTATTTAAATTACTTAGTAATTTTAGCCTTATACTAGGCTTACTAGGTAAATATTACTTTATTCTTAATTTATTAAGGAGTATACTAAGCTTAATAAAGTTCTTTTATTAGTTTAGTTTTTATATATTTAAATTATTTAGTAATAGCTTTATAAAATTTAGAAATAAAGGTATTTAAGATATAGTTATAGGTAATATAATTAAGCTCTAATATTAGCTAAGTATTAGTATTATTAGTAAGTATATTTAAATAGTAATCTATTAGAAAGTAATTACTATATTATTTAAATAGATATATATATTTTTAAAATATATAAATATTAATATATATTACTTTACTAGAATTTATTATAATTAGATTATAGTTTTTAGTATTATTTAGATAGTTAAGATTAAAAATACTAAGAGAATTTTTCTTAATCTTCTTTATAGGATTATTATCTATTTAACTAGTATAGTTAGTTAATATTATAATCTTATATTATTCTTATTTTATTCTTTTAACTTATTTATATTCCTTTACTTACTTATATTATTTAACTTCTTTATTATTTAATTCCTTATTATCTAATCTTAAAAATATTAGCTAAAATAAAGACTTAGGAATATAAATAGTACTTAATAGTTTAGTACTAAATTTATTAATTAACTTAAATATAAGCTATTACTATATAATTATATTTTATTATTCTATTAAAGTAAAGTAAAATACTTTAGTATAAAGACTTTTAAGAATTTATAATATTAAAAGGTTTATATTTATAAGTATAAAGAGAAAGCTATATATTTAACTTATTATATTATAATCTTAAATAGTAATTATATTAAGTACCTATTAAGTATTATATTTCTTTACTAATTTATAGAATTTAATTCCTTATTATAAGATTTTCTTATACTTATATAAAAGTTTAAGATTATTTTATAATTTATTTTTAAGAAAATAAAAACTATCCTAATAACTATTAATAAGTATAAAAGTATTTTCCTAATTATTATCTTTATTACTAAAAATAGGTTCTTTAATTAATTAGGCTATAATTATAGTAGTATTAGTATATAATTATTATAGGATTAAAAAGCCTTATAAAAAGTTAAAAGTATTTAATTATTAGTAATACTAGATAAGGCTTTTTTATAATAAATTAGTATAATAGTATTAAGTAATATTATATTTTATTAATTATTAATAAGTTATTTTATAGTAATATCTTACTTTATAATTAATTATTATATTCTCTTTAGGAAAATAAGTATAATCTTAAGGAACTTTTTTTAGAAAAGTAAATACAACTTATCTTTTCTTTTTTTTAACCTTAATAATTTAATATTATCTTTATTAGTTAGTATTTAAGTTAATACCTTAACTATTAGATAGCTAATATACCTTAAAAGCCCTATAGATAGCTAAAATAAGGGTAATACTATAAATTACCTTTAAAAAGTAATATAATAATAAAAGATCTTTTTTATATTATTTTAGGTATTATAATAAGATATATAGAGTTAAGATTATAAGTAAATTATATTAATTTATAGTACTAATAGTAAAATAAGAAATAAGTTATAATATATTAATTTACTAAAGGCTAGAATTTAATTTTTACTTTTTATTTTTCTATTTTTTTACTTTTTCTAATAATATATTCTTAGGTATAGTTTCTATTAAAAGTACTTAAGCTATAGAAAGGCTTAAGTAGCTAATTAAAAGTATTAAGAAATAGCTCCTTATATATAGAAATATAGATTATTATATTTAGCTAAAGAGTTAATTTAAAGTCTTATAAAGGTAAAATAATAGTATCTTAAGCTAGTTTTTAGTATTTTTAGTAAGCTATATCTAAAGGTTATTAGTAAGGTTTAATATAGATAATTAGTATCTAAAAAATAGTATAAATAATAACTATAGGTATATAAAGTTAATATTTAGAAGATCTTATTTATAGTTACTACTATTTAATATAAAATATTACCTAAAGGTACCTCTTTATATTATATAATAGATAATTTACTTAAGGTTATCCCTAAGGCTATATAAAGTAGCTAGGTTAGCTAGTTTAACTAAGGTTAACCTATCTAACTAGGGATAAGCTAATTAGGCTAGACTATCTATATTCTAGCTTATTAAATGCTATTTATATATTATATATAAAAGCTAAAAAGGTAATTAATAAAGAACTTTATTATCTAATTAAATAAGTAAAATAATTAGTAAAATATAACTAGTAAGTTATTACTAAAGATATAATAAGTATACTTAATATTATTTATATATAAACTAAGGAAAATATTAAGATAATAAGTAAATATATAAAATAATAAAGTAGTATAAGTATAAGAAAAAAAAGTTAATTATAAAAAAAATCTTTAATTATAAATATTACTATAAAAAAACTAAACTAAAAATTAAAAGAGCTATTATAATTATATAAAACTACTACTAATAACTAAAGCTAAGAAACTATTTACTACTTATAAGTAAAACTAAGAAAATATTTAAAATTATATTTCTAAAAGGTCTTAGAACTATTTTAATTAGAATTTAAAGTATTTTATTAATCTTAAAAAGTAAAAGGTTAAGAAGAAAAAGTAACTATAGGTATAGTAAAAAAGGGATATAGAATAGTAAAGAAACTAAAGTTTAAATTAATAATCTTAAAATACTTTTTATTATTATCTTTATTATAATAAAGACTTTTTCTATAAATTTAATAAAGGTAATAACTATAGTTAATTAAATTATACTATTTATATTTTTAGTATTAAGATATATATAAGTTAGATTTAACTAAATAATTTAATTTTTCTTAAATTATTAAATTAATTAGAAAAGAAATAAATAAAGGGGAAATAGTAAACTTATAAACTTATATAAAAGAGAAAAAAAGACCTAAGTAGTATAATAAAGATACTAAGTAATAAGAGTATTATAATAAGTATATATAACCTAAGAATATATTAATACTTTAAAATATAAGAAAATATAGTAAAAACTTATAAAGGTAGTAGTTTTTTTACTAACTAAATTATAATAAAAGTAATAAGTAATATTAATACTAATAAATATACCTATAAAATAGTATAAAGTAAGATTAAGGGTTTTATAAATATTAAGTAATAAGGTAAAGAAATTATTACTTTTATTTTAGTTAATATTAAAGATTTTAATAACTTATTATAAGGTATAAATAAGCTAATAGTAATTACTATTTATAAAGCTAAGAATACTAAAACTAAGTTAATTATAATTTAAAAGGATATTATATAGAGAATTTATAAGGAATAGGTTAACTTACTTTTACTTAAGGTATACTAATTATAGTAAAAAGAACTAAGGTTTCTAAAGGTATATAAAAAAAAAGTAAAGTTATCTATAGAATTAGAATTAATTAAGTTAATAAGTATATTACTAAGGATATTATAGAAATAATAAAGGTAATTACTATAAAAATAAAAGTTATTATACTAAGTTAAGGGCTTAGGGAAATAATATTAAAATAGCTTATTAAGGGCCTTATTAACTTACTACTTACTCTTATTACTAAAGTTATTATTACCTATATAATAATAATAGTAATAATAATAATAATAAACATATAAGAAAAGAAATAAAGAACTTTAGTTAAAAGTAAAAGATAAAAGAATAAGATATAAAAAAGTAAAATATTATAATATAAAATAATAGTATTAATATAAGAAAGAAAGAAAAGAAAGAGAGCTATAGGAAAGAAAGATAGTACTTATATTATTAATAATATAAAGGTAATAACTACTTAATTTATATTAATCTTTATAATTTATAGTAAAAAGTATTATTATAAAAGTAATAATACTATAATAATAATATAATATACTATTACTAGGTAATTATATACTTAGCTATTAGTATTAAAAGAATAAGGTAATAATAAAGATTAAAGGCTATAATAAATCTATAGTTTACTTATAATATAACTATAGTAATATATAAATAGACTAAGGAGTATAATAAAGTTAAAAATAGCTTTCTTAGGAAGAGAAATAATTATTATAATTACTTTATAAGAAACCCTTAGCTTTATTAGCTTAATTCTATAATCTAGTTAAACCTTAGGTTATAAGACCTTTAAGGTTAATATTACCTCTTATTACTTATAACCTTATTTTAAACTCTTTAAGCTTTAATATAATATTACTATTAAACTTACTTAGCTTTTAATTTAGTATACTAGTATAATAACCTTAAAGCTAATACTTTTATTTTAAAGCTTTTCTATTTATTTACTACCTATAATACTAATGTAAAGAATAAGACTAAGTATAAGAACTTCTATACTAAATTAAAGCTAATATTCTATTTTCTTATATAGTACTATATTAAGCTTAGGAATCTTACTTCTATTAATATTACCTAGTTTACTAAATAAAGCTCTTTTTATTAAAGTACTATCTAAGCTATATTTAGTTAATATAGTATTACTAAAAGTAATAATAATATTACTTTTCCTATTAATAATAATAATAATATTAATAAATCTAATATTATTACTTTAGCTACTTTTTACTTTTTTACTAATAATAAATTTTATTACTTTTAACTTTCTTTACTAGTTTATTAGTTTTTTAACTTTATTTCTTATACTTAAATAACTATTTCTTTACTTAATTTATTTATATAAGCTTTTATTATTATCTTTAGTTTAGCTTAAGTAATTTCTGTAAATATATCTTTAGTATTTAAGTTTAAGTACTTTAACTTTCTTATTTCTACTATATATTTTTTATTTTACTTTAGATCTTTATTATTTAATTACTAATCTAAGGGTATTATTATTACTTTTATTACTAAGTAACTTACTAATATATCTTTTACCTTAGCTTTTTATCTTAATCTTAAGTTAAATTAATACCTTTAACTTTATACTTTTATTTATATTTCTTATAACTAAGCTTAAGTTTTATCTAGCTTTTTAGCTACTTAATCCCTTAGTAAAAGATCTTCTTATAATTACTATTACTTTAAAAATAAAAACCTATTTAATCTTAATAATATATTTAATATTAAAGTTAATATTAATAAGTATTTAAAAGAATATTTTAATAATATTTTACTTACTTTTTTACTAATTACCTATTAACTTTTTAGTTCTTTTAGCTTTTATATTTTTCTTTATAAAAAAGGTTTCTTAGCTATTATTATACTTATTATTACTATCTTTTTAGTTATTAGTAATAACTTATTAGTTAACTATAAGTATAATTATCCTAAGGGTTTTTACTAAAAATATAATATAAACTAATTACTATCTTTTTATTAGTACTTTAATAAATATTATCCTTTTAATTAAAATAGTAATTATTTATAACTATAGTTTTAGTTAATACTTACTTATATAGAATATACTTATTAAGTTAATAATATATTATTAACTTTTATTTTCTTTATAAAATATATCTATAAAGTTATTAATTAATTAATTTATAATTCTAATTATTTTACTTATAATACTATTTTCTTATAACTTTTAAGTATTTCTTAACTAATACCTTAGTATTCTCTAAGTAATTTATTAGTTTCTACATATTATATTTAATAAGCTAACTTATCTATTTTATAAGATAAAAGTAATTATCTTTCTTATTCTTATAGTTAATAATCTCTTTTACTTTCTATTTATTAGGCTTATTTTTAAGCTTAGTATTTAATATACCTTTTATATATTTTTAGCTATTTATCTATAGCTTTAATAGTAAAATATAAAAGATATTATAAATTTTACTATATATCTTAAGTAGCTATAGCTTATATATTTATTTTTTAATATACTAAAGTATTTTTACTTTAATAAATTATAATACTAGCTTCTTATTTTTAAATCTCTAATTCTTTATTATAATACTAATACTTTAGCTTTTGTAAAACTTATATAATATATACTTTTAATTATAATATTTAGCTTATAACTTAATAACTTTTTACTAATACTTTTTTATTATAATATATATCTAGCTAAAGGTTTTAATATATTTATAAACTCCTTATATATTTATCTTTACTTTAGAAAGAATATACTCTATAGCTCTTAGGTAATATCTATATAATACTTATATTAGAAATATCTTAATTATAATATAGATACTATTATTATATATAAATATAGCTTTATTTAACTCTTAATAATATTATTAATAATATTATTAAGTTATATTATTATAAGTATAATTAAAAGGTTATATAATCTTATTTAATTAATATACTAGCTAAAGCCTTTAACTTTAGCTTACTTTAACTTTAACTTTTAAATATATATTTTTCTTATAATATTAACTTTTCTAAATTTTCCCCTTTTATCTAAATACTATATATAAAGGTTATAGTTATTATATACTTATAGTCTTAGGTTATAACTAGTATAATTATTCTATAGTTATTTTTATAAAAACCTTACTATTAAAAGCTCTAATTATATTATTAACTTAATCTTTTAAGTTATTAAGCTATAGCTTATAGTAATATTCTTTAATTATCTTAAGAAAGTAATTACTAAGCTATATATATAACTAAGCCTTTATAAGTCTCTCTTTTAAGCTTTATAAAGTTATTAGCTTTTTTTTAACCTTTTCTTTTATATTACTCTATATATAATATTATTTCTTACTACTAATTAATAGAAGCTTATAGCTAAAGGCTACTAACTTAACTAAACTAAGGTTATCTTATATTACTAGATAGAGCTACTATAATAGCTTCTTAAAATCTTAGTTTAAAAAGATCTTCTTAAGGTTATTAGCTTCTATTTATAGTTACTTAAGCTTATTAATATTATTATAATTTTAAAGAGTTAGTTTAACTTTCTTATATAAAAGATTAACCTTAAGATTAATATAATAAAAGGTATTTATTAAATCTCTTTATATAATAATTAGTTTTATAAGTAAATTATAATAATTAGTAATATATAGTAAAAGGTAAAAACTAAGGTTAATTAATTAACTTAGCTTAGTATATTAGATAACAAAGTAGCTTATTATATTAAGTTAATTAAAGATTAAAGATAAAAGAGAAAAAAAGTTACTTTATATATAGTATAGTAGCTATTTATATATATATTTACTATTATTAGAATTTAGTAGCTAATATAATATATATACTTAACTTATTAAGATTTAATTCTACTAAATAAGGTTATTATTAATTATAATATTAAAAATAGATTTAACCTAGGATTTATAGTTTAAAAAGGATAATAAATAGCTTTATTTAATATTACTACTTATTACTTTAGTAACTCTTTAGTATATACCTATAAATACTTCTTAAGTATTTAACTTATTTTTTTAAATTACCTATTTATCTATAGGTAATAAATAGTAAAAAGCTAATAATAAATCTCTTTTTTTTTATAAGATTTTCCTAGAATTTACTTATAAGTAGTTTATTATAACTACTAATAATTCCTTTTAATATTCTAAACTTATATTTAATTTATTTATATAGTAATATAACTAATTTTATAATCTATAGTATTTTCTATATTAAGATTAAAAAAGTATATTTTATTATCCTATATATAAGAATAAGAATTATATTATATACTTTACTATTTTTTTAATAGCTTTATAATAATCTAGTAATAAAGTTTATATTAATTTCTTAAAAGGAATATAATAGTAATAGTAATAGCTATAAGTACTTATATAACTTATATCTAAGAACTTAAATATCTTAATATATTTAATACTTTTTTATATATTCTCTTATATTATTTATAATACTTTCTTAATAGAATTTTCTTTTTATAAGATTTAATATCTTTATAGCTTTTATATACCCTATATATAAGTTATTATAATATTAATATAAAATCTCTATATATACTATACCCTCTTTAGAGATTATAATCTTATCTTAAAACTAAAGTAAGCTTTTATAAATAGAATATCCCTTATACTTTCTAGCTAGTACTTAATACTTCTTTATAATTTCTTAGTAAAATTAATTATTAGTTTATAGCTTTTAAATTAATACCTTAAAACTTATAGAAAGTATTATAGTAAGTATTATTTTACTTTTTATAAGTTCTCTTATAACTTAGTATAAGATATATTACTTTAGAATAATAACTTTAGCTTTTACTTAATTTCTATAATCTTAGCTTAAGGATATTTTTTATAGTACTTATTACTAGCTCTTAGCTCTTTTTATAAGTATAGCTTTATAGATATATTTTAAATAAATAAAATAATCTTATTATTATCTATTAAAAAAAAGAAAATCCTTTTTAGTTTTCTTAACTATTTAAATATAAGCTTTAGTTACTTTTAATTTACTTGTTAGTTAAGTAATTTTTTCCTATTAAGTTTATAAAAGCTTATTTTATAATTTAAGCTTTTTCTATAATATAGGTATTATATCTTTATAGGAAATCTTTCTTTTTATATAGTTTAATCTTCTTAATAAGCTATTAATAAAGTTCTTTTCCCTTAGTTTATATTTAATATTAAAATTAAATACTAATAATTAATATACTTACTAAGTAAGCTTTCCTTAAAGGTTATATATTAATATATTAATTATACCTTTTAAGGCTATATAATTTATTAAAATGAAGAACTTTTCTAATAATCTTATTAAATAGTATTCTTAATTTTCTAAGCTTTTAATAATAGTTAAGAGTTTTTATTAGCTTATAGATTAATATTATTCTATATCTATTAATTTATATAACTAGTAAGCTATTAATTACTATTATATTTTAATTAGTTATATTAATATTTTTAAGATTACTTTTATAAATATATTAATTTTTACTTTTATAAGTATAATAAGATCTTAATATTAAAACTTAGTTATTTTCTTTTTATTTTAACTTGTTTTTAATAGTACTATAAGGTATTTTATAATATTAAAGTACTTTAGTATAAACTTTCTATAAAAGCTATAAAATCCTAAGAAAACTTAAATATTTTTAAATATTATAAGTACTTTTTATTCTTTAATAGATTTTACTTACTATTAATTTATTTTTATTTCTTTAAAGAAAATAATATACCTTAAGAACTTCCCTAGTTAAAATTATTATTAAAATACTATTTATTATAGTATATATAGGAGTAAGAGGAAAAATAGTTATATAACCTTATTAATTAATAAGTAATAACTAAAGATAAACCCTATATAATTATATTTATATTTTCCTTCTATTATATTCTAACTTCTAATTAATAGAGTTTATTTAAATTTAAATACTATACCTAGGTAATAGTAAATAAAAGTTATAGTAGCTCTATTATACTATAATATAATTTCTAACCTATTATATAATTATTTCTAGCTTTATTTACTATATACTATATCCTTTAAATATAGCTTCCTTAATTATAGTTAATAGCTTTTTCTTATTAAGCTTATTAAGTAGGGTTACTAGCTACTATAGCTAAACTTATACCTTTAGGACCTAGTCCCTAGGGATTAAGCTAAGAAAGTATAGAACTATATACTTAAAAATAGCTATATATATAAGGACTTTATATATCTAGTAGGTAATACTATACTAGATACCCTATAGCTCCTATAGATTATTTATAAGGTTTTATAGCTCTTTATATTATATTAGATTATATAATAATACCTTACTAATCTTTAGCTCTCTAGATAAAAGGTTATTTATATAAGCTAATAAGCTTAGTTAGTTTATTATTAATATCTTATTTATAATCTAAGTTAGCTTAGTATATTATATATTAGGTATAAAATATACTTACTTATAAGTTAATTATAATTATTATACTTATAATTTTTATTCTTTTTTTAGATAAAAAATAATAAAATAACTAGGCTCTACTAATCTATTTCTAGCCTTTTATATTTATAAATATAAGGTTTACTATATACCCTATAGCTATACTAAACCTATTTATTATATATTTATTAAAATTATTAGAAATTAGTTATCTTATAATTATTAATAAGGTTAATAAGATTAATAAGACTAATAAGATTAATAAGGAAATTAGTATATTATTATACCTTAAGAACTTAACTTATTATTTATAAAATTTATATTTTAATTACTTTATATAAAACTATATATTATAAAGTTTTTATAAAAGGTTTTTTAAGTTTTTTATATATTATTTCTAAGTTTTAAAAAATACTAAAATATTATTTATATATATAATATAATATACATTAAATAAGTTAGTAAATACTTAGTAAATATATATTTAAAATATTACTAAAGTATTTATTAAGTTAAATAATATAATATTATATTTAAAGTATTTATACTTTATATAAAATATAGTTTTTTATTAATTTAACTTTTTAATATTAATTTTATAATAAGTATTTTTAATATTAACCTTAGAAATCTATTATATTATTAAAAGTTTATTTAATAAATTACTAATTAGTAGAAAAAGGTATTAATTTTTAATTATAACTTTATTTAATTTTCTATAGTTTATATATAGTTTAAGATTATTATCTTTTTTTAATATAAAAAGTATTAATATATTTACCTTACTTTTAAAGTACTAAATCTAACTATTTACTAGATTTTTTATAATATATTCCTTTAATATTTTATAATAAGCTTAATTTAGTAAATATAGTAATTCCTAAGAGGGTTTTTACTTTTCTTTAAAGTTAATATTATATTCTGCTTTCTTAAGTATAAAAGGTATTTTTACTACTTCTTTATTAAAGATTACTTTATACTTTTAAAGTTTCTTAGAAAGCTTTTAATCTTTTATTTCTTTTATCTTTTTACTAAAGATTAGTAAGTTAATTTCTATTTTATTAATAATATAAAGGTAATATATATAATATAGGCCTTTTCCTTATTCTTTACTATATTTTTAAATAATATCTTTAGTTTTATTTTTATAATAAGGCTATATATAAAAGTATTATAAAATATATTAATAATAATTCCTTTTAATCTTATTAATAGGTAAAAAAAGATAATATTTAGCTTTTCTTATTATAAGTTAATATTTATAAAAACTCTTTATATTTTCTATAATTATCCCTTGTTATTAAGTAAAAAGAATATTAATTAATATACTTCTTAATATTATATTATAAATCCTTTAAAACTCTTAAAGTTTAAAAATATATAATTTATTACTAGTTAAAGTTAAAGCTTTTTAGCTAACTATATACTAATTATATTAACCTTTACTTTTATATTTAGTAATACTTTAATTTCTATTTTTATAACTTAGTATAAAACTAATACCTTTATAGTTATACTTAGTTTAATAAATACTTTAAGAGGTTTTTTTCTTAGCTTAATAATATCTATTACTTATATAAGTTATTTAGCTTTAATATTTATATATTTTAATTTTTTAAATCTATAGAATATTTTAATAGAGATATTTCTTTTATATTTATAGTAATATCTTAGATTTTTATTACTAAGTTACTTTATTTAAATAATATATAGTTTAAATTTCTTTTAAATTTATAGTTTATTACTTTTTACTTTTATTTTTTATAAATAAAGTAAATAATTTCTATATTTACCATACTTTAGCTATTACCTTATAACTAGTTTTTAACTAATATAAAAGCTTTACTTAGTTCTTATAACTAGATCTTAAGTATAGAAAGAACTTTGTAAAAAATTAGCTTCTTTTTCTAAAGTTAAAACCCTTTTTATTTCCTTTTTATAAGAATAATAATATATATCTTTAGCTATTTATATAGTAATTCTCTTTTTATAGTAATACTTTATTAATTTATTACTATATATATTTTACTTTTTATATAATAACTCTTAGCTATTTAAGTAAAACCTTTTTTTACTTTAACTTTTTCTTTACTTTAAGAAGTAATTTATATTAATATTAATATATTAAGTTTAAATTAAGCTTAAAGTTTAAAGTTATAATACCTTTATATAGTACTTTTTACTTTATAAAAAATTATATTAGTAATTCTTTATAAATTTATTAGATTTTTATAATTTAACTTTTTATTTACTTATCTTATAAAATAAAATTAATATACTATTTCTTTATAAATTTAATAAATTAATTTTTATTAAGTAAATTATTATTTAATTTACTTCTAAGAGATTATTATTTTATTTATAGTTTAAAAAATAGCTTTAATATAACTTATTTAATTTATTATAATATAGTTAAGCTTAATCTAAGGCTATTCTTTATATAGATTACTTTTAGCTAATTATTTACTTAAATAAAGATTATACTTTTTTTTAAAAGTTTATAGTTATAGATTAATAATTATTTATATTCCTTTTAATATTATAATACTAATTAATTAGTAAATTATTAAAAAAAAAAACTTATTTATCTTTAATTATTACTATAATTATTTTATAATAATTTATATTATCTTTATAAAGGTTTCTTTAATATAGTTAGATTTATTTATTAGTAGTAATTCTATATAGTATTTTCTTATTAGTAATTTTCTATATAGTAGTTATAATAAGAATTAGCTATTTTTACTTTTATAGCTTAATATTCTTTTTTAATTTTACTTTATAAATATATTATAATTTACTATAATATATAGTATATTTTTTTCCTAGGTTTATATTAATTTATCTACCTTAGGGTATTCTTTATTAGTAATTAGCTATAGGTAGTTATTATTTAATTATAAATAGTGTAATATTATTTTAACTTAGGTAGTTTACTTTATACTTATTATCTTAATTATACTAATTCTTATAAAGTAAAAGTTAAAGAATTATAAGTATATTAAGTATAGTTAAAGTAACTTAAGATAAAAGGTAGCTTTCTTTTATATAGTTACTTTAACTTATTAAGTTTTCTAAGGAGCTTAGCTATAATTTCTAATCTAGGTATTTAGTTTAAGTAAATATTTCTCTAATTAGTTATTAGGTTATCCCTAGTATATTCCTAATATCCTTATATTAAGCTTTAATATAATATTATTATTAAACTTACTTAGCTTTTTAAAACCCTATTATACTAGTATAATATAAAAATAAAAGGTTAAAAATAGCTATTATTATAAACCTTTTATCTTTTATTTAATTAAAAAGAAATATTAACTATTATTAATTAAAATACTCTTATAAGTAAGTATACTTTATACTTAATATTTAATATGTAAAATTAACTTAATTATAAATAGTATATTAATAATTAATTAATTAAAGCTATTAATTATATATTTATTATTCTCTTTAAACTATAAGTCCTAAGTTAAATCTATCTTTAATATTATAATTAATAGTAATCTCTTTTAGTAAAGTTAAATTTTAATAAGTTAGGTATACATATTATATTAGCTATTAAATTCTAATAATAGTAAATGTATATATAAATAGCTATTATATTATATATAAGGTAATTTCTTTCTTTTTTTATCTTTAATCTTTAATTAACTTAATATAATAAGCTACTTTATTATTTAATATACTAAGCTATTAGTTAGTTAATTAACCCTAGTTTCTACTCTTTACTATATATTATTAACTATTATAACTTACTTATAATACTAATTATATAAAGAGATCTAATAAATACCTTTTATTATATTAACCTTAAGATTAACTTTTTATATAAAAAGATTAAATTAACTTTTTAAAATTATAATAATATTAATAAGTTTAAGTAACTATAAGTAAAAGCTAATAATCTTAAAAAGACTTTTTTAAATTAGGATCTTAAGAAGCTATTATAATAACCTTATTTAATTATATATAATAACTTTAATTTAGTTAAATTAATAACTTTTAATTATAAACTTCTATTAATTAGTAATAAAGAACTATATTATATATAAAGTAATATAGAAAAGAAGGTTAAGAAAAAGCTAGTAATTTTATAAAGCTTAAAAGAAAGGCTTATAAAGGCTTAATTATATATATAGCTTAGTAATTACTTTCTTAAAATAATTAAAAAATACTATTATAAGTTATAGCTTAATAACTTAAAAGATTAAGTTAATAATATAATTAGAGCTTTTAATAGTAAGGTTTTTATAAAAATAATTATAAAATAATTATAATCTTTATATATAATATTTAAGTAAGGAAAGAAAATTTAGAAATATTAATATTATAAAAGAAATATATATTTAAAAGTTAAAGTTAAAGTAAGTTAAAGTTAAAAGCTTTAATAGTATATTAATTAAATAAGATTATATAATCTCTTAATTATATTTATAGTAATATAACCTAGTAATATTATTAATAATATTATTAAGAGATTAATTATATATAGTAATTATTACTTTAATAAGCTAAAGATTAATAAGTTATTAAGTAAACTAATTAACTAAGTATTATATGAAATACTTAAAACTTAACTTAAGTATTAGCTAAAACTATAATATATTTAAGTAAAAAGTACTTATTAAATTAATAAGATCTTTATTATAATAGTTATTTTTAAATATAAAGTTATTTACTTTCTAAGCCTAATCTCTTTATAGATTATAGTTATGATTTAAGGATGACCCCTCTAGGGTAGGTCGAAGCGTAGGCTTATCTTAATTAAAGTCGCCCGCATTAACTAAACTCTAACTATTGCCAACGAAGCTTTAACTCATATGTACAAAAGGCTGCTATGCAAGGCACAGTAGCCTAGCCCCCTTCCTTCTTCCTACGAAGATTATAGTTATATAAAATTAAAAATAAAAGCTTAATACTTTTTAATTTCAACTTAAATAAAGAAATTCTAACTATATAATATTAAAAATAAACTTACTTAATAAAATAAAATATAAGATATAGTAATAATAACTTAAAGTAATTATAAATTAAATTAAAAATTGCTACTTAAAATAATAAAAATACTATAACTTTTATTTACTATTACCTAAGTATAGTATTCTAAGTATAAATAAGCTTTATTAAAAAAGCTAAATAAAATAAAAAAGAAAATTATATATATAATTATATTACTATTAATAATACTATTAATAATACTTAGTTATATATATTAGCTAAGGTAATAGTAAAGGTTAAGAAGGGTATATAACTTATTATATAACCTAGATTAATTAAATTACTAAAAAGCTAGTTATTATTTTTAACTTTAAGTAATCTTAACTTTAACTTTTACTAATAATATAGTATAAATAATATATAAATATAATCCCTTTTTAAAACCTTATATATTTAAATTTTTAGTTTCCCTTAGAATACTATATATAAGTATATTATTATTAACTTATAGTTATAGGCTATAATAAGGCTAATTATAATCTATTAAGGTAATTAATTATTATTTAAACTTACTTTTATAGTAAGATAAATTATATATAATAATTTATCTAATAATTAGAATTAATTTTCTAAAGGAATTACTTGTTATTGTAATTAAAATACTCTTTAGTAGCTATTTTCTTAGCTAACGCTTTTAATATAATTATCTCTTTATTTAAAAGTTATATAATTCCCTTACTAAAATAGCTAAAGTAACTTATAGCTAAAAACTATTAGCTTAACCCTCTATAAAACTAAGTTAAAATCAAGCTTAATTAAAACCTTGGTTGCTTAGAAAATATTTATATTATATAGAAATAGCTATAAAGCTTTCTTAATTTCTATAAGCTTAAGGTATATATTATCTTTATAATAATAAGCTTTTATAAGTATAATACTAGTATACTTTATAGAAATTAATATAGCTATAAAATAGATTAGTAATATATAATAATAGGAATTAAAAGTTAACTAACTTACTATATACTTATATAATAATATAAGAGGTATAGATATAGATATAGAAAGAAGGAAAAAAGTTAAGCTATTATACCTTATATAGTAGCCTTTTATATATAAGCTTAGTTAGTAATAATTAAAGTTTAGTTAATATAGGTAACTTTATTAAAGATAAGCTTATACTTTAATATACCCTAGAGAGGTTATTATTAAATTATATATAATTATATAAGATCTTTTTAATTATTAACTTATATTAATTAATAAGGTTATATAACTAATTCCCCTTACTTAAAATTATATTTATAAGTAACTAATAATATAATTAATAATATTTTAATTAAAGTAAGAAATACATATATAGTATAATAATTAAAAGTAAAATAAAATATAATAATATTAACTTAATATTTAACTATAAATATATTATATTAAATATAAAGTTTTTATAATATTATAAGTATAAAAGTTAAAGTATAAGAGAAATACTTATAGTAATATTAACTTTCTTATTAATAAGCTTATAATAAGTATAATTTATAGTATTAATAATATAAAAAGGTTAAATAAAATTATATAAGGTTAATTTAAAATTACTATAATATTTAATATTAAAAATATATATCTTATTAATAATATTAAGAGTAATAAATATATAAAGACTTTAATATAAAGTATTATAAAGTTAATATTAATTTCTTATTATAAAGCTAAGAATATTATACTAAGTTAATTAAATAATAATAATATTTATTATTCTCTTTAAACTATAAATCCTAGGTTATACTATTAAAATACTATATTACTTAATACTAGCTATAGCTATAGTTAAGGCTAAGAAAGTTATATAATTTTAGTTATATAACTAGATTAATTAAGATTATAGCTAAAGTAAGCTAAACTTTAACTTTTTTCTAATATATAAAATATAAATATACCTCTCTTTTAGAAACTTTAACTATTTAAATTTTTAATCTCTAAAATACTATATACTAATTTTATTATAGCTTATTTATATAATTAATTATTATCCTTACTTAATCTTATAGAATAATAAACTATATATAGTAATTAATTTAATTATATAAGTTAATCTTCTTAAGGAACCTCTTTTTTTTATTATTAGATTTCTCTTTTATAGCTAGCTTTCTTATTAGCTTTTTTAATATAATTAATTTAATAATTATAAATAAAATATAATCTATATTTATATCTTATTAAATTAACTAAAGAAGCTTATAGCTAAAGGTAGCTAGGTTAACTCTATATATAAGAAAGTTAAGAGTAAAATTAAAAACTAAGTTTATAGTAGCTTATAATATATATAAAGTAATTACTTTAATTTCTATAGTTTTTATATATATATTATCTTTATAATAGTATTTCTTTATTAAGAAAATACTATAGTACTTAGCTAGGATTTCTATAACTATAAAATAAGTTAGTAATAGAGATTAATAGGTAAGGTTTAGGGATTTAATAACTTACTATATATAGATTAGAGCTAAAATAAAAAAGAAAGAAAGAAAAGCTAGGCTACTATACCTTATATAGTAGCCTTTTATATATATAGCTATATTAATAATAGTTAGAGTTTAGTAGCTATTAGTAATATTAATTAAATTAAGCTTATAATTTAACTTACTTATAAGGTTATCTTTAATATTAACTAAGCTAGATTCTTAATAAGTCCTAAGTTAAATCTATCTTTAATATTATAATTAATAGTAACCTCTTTTAGTAAAGTTAAATCTTAATAAGTTAAGTATATATATTATATTAACTACTAAACTTTAATAATAGGAAATTATTATACTAATATACTAATTAGAAAGCTAGGTAGATGTAATAATAATATTATATTAAAGCTTAAAAAGTCTAAAATAAGGTTATAGGTAATAAAAGGTAATATTAGCCCTAAAGATCTTATAACCTAAGGTTTAATTAGATTATAAAATTAAGTTAATAAGGCTAAGGGTTTCTTATAAAGTAATTATAATAATTATTTTCCCTTCCTAAGAAAGCTATCCTTAGTTTTAAATAACTTTAAACTATATTAGTTATTAATTATATTTATATTAAAAGTAAACTATAGTTATATTATAAATAAGTAAAACTAATCTCTATATATTACATCTAATAATAATAGCTTAATAAGCTATTATTTAATAATAATATATTACTTTATTTATATTATACTTTTATAGCTATATTACTATTTATTGCTATAAATTATAAAGCTTATAATATATTAAGTAACTATTACTTTTATACTTTTAAGTAATATAAATATTACTTTTCTTTTTATAAATCTTTTTCTTTTTTTTTCTTTTTATATTAATATTACTATTTCTTATTATAATATTTTACTTCTTTATACCTTTATTTCTTATATTTTACTTTTACTTTTTATTTTTTTATTTTTTTATTAACTTTATAATATCTTTAAGCTAAAATAATAATCTTATTAATAAGTAGCTTAAGAAAGTAAGTTAATTTAAGTTTCTAAAGCATAAAGCTATTAATATTAACCTTAATACTTATATTAATTATATATATACTTTTATTAATAGCCTTAGTAATACTCTTATTAATATAAATAAAGAGAATTAATATAACTTTTAAGCTTTTTTATATATATTTAATAATCTTATTACTTTATATTATAATATTTATATTAATTTAAGCTATATTATTTACTTTCTATAAGTTATATACTTAATAAATTTTTATTACTTAATTAACTTAGTATAGTATTTTTAGCTTTATAATAAGAAATTAATATTAACTTTATAATACCTTATATTAAACCTTTTATATACTTAATACCTTTAATTTTACTAATAAAATATATATTCTTAATACTAAATCTTATAATAATTTTAACTTAGCTTTATATAACCTTATTTAAGCTTTTTATATTACTAATACTATAAATTATACTTATTATAAGCTTATTAGTAAGAAAGCTAATATTACTATAAGTATTTTTTTTATACTTTAACTTCCTTACTTATAATATTATAAAAGTCTTATATTTAATATAATATACTTATAGCTAAGTATTAAGTTTATAATACTATACTTTATTTTACTTTTAACTATTATATTATATATATATTCCTTATTTCTAATTATAGCTTTTTCTAATTTATTACTTAAATAATCTTAAAATAACTAAAAAACTTATATATTTCTTACTTATATTTATCTTTTATCTAATAATATAAATAGCTTAATTTAAAATACTATTATTATTTCCTTTTAATATATAATTAATATACTTAATATTAATAATAATAATAAGTATATTAAGTATCTTATTAATATTTTATTTTATTTAATTATTCCTAAACTCCTTATTTATAGCTTACCTTTATAGTTATTAATCTTTTTACTTAATTTCCTTTTAGTAATAATTAGTAAACTAATCTTTAGATCTCTTTTAATAAGTAACTTATTAATTACCCCTATAGTTCTAAATATAAGTAATTTTAAATTAAGTTTTAATAAGTAAAAATTAAAGTATAAATAATATAAACTTAATAGTTAATATAATTCTTTTATAATAATATTTATAGTTAATAAACTCTTATATAATTTACCTTTTTTCCTTATATTTATATTATTTTCTTATTTAATATACTTTTTTATTAATTTAATATTTTTCTTAATTTATACTTAAATAATATAAAATATATTTATTATATTTTTAGTAATAACTTATTAATTATATTTTATTAGCTATTTTACCTATTTAACTAAGTAATAAAGTTCTTTATTAATTACCTTTTTAACTTTTATATATTTTACTTCTTATTTCTTATTTTAATTCTCTAGGTTTAATATTAATAAAAGTTTATCTCTATTTTAATATTTTCCTTTAAATCTTTCTAAGAAACTAATAAAAAATATATTATATAATTATTAATATTATTTAAGTAGTACTAATTAATAAGCTTATATACCTATCTTTTTTAAGATTTAAAATAATTTAATATACTAAGCTTTTAGTTTCTTCTTTTTTTTACTCTTAAGGTTTAAATTTCTTATTAAAAATATTATAAGTTAATTTTAAAAATATATTTTTTTCTTATATTTATTATTATAGTATTACTTTTACTATTTATTTATATTTATCTAATATTAAAGTATTTATTTTTATACTTTTTAAAGTTATTAAATTTTTATATAAGCTTTAAGTATATTTCCTTAGTACTTTAGATTTTTAATATTAATTTATATCTTTAGATAGTATTTTATAAGTATAAAAAATAAACTCTTATTTATTATTATATTTAGTATATTATTATAAGTATATTAAGTATTTTAAAGGAAATTTAACTATATCTTTTAATTATTTCTTATAAAATAGTATAAGTAGTAGCTTAATATTTAGTTTATTTTTTCTATTTATTTATTAATTTAAAAATAGTAAATAGTAAATAATTAGTATTTTACTTTTAAAATTTATTAGATTTTAACTTAAAACTTACTAGTAAATATACTACTTTAGTTTAATATTATATCTTTAGATACTTTAAAGTTTATAAAAATATATTTATATAAAGCTATAGCTAATTTTATAGTTATAATTATAAATAATATAAGTATAAATTAGCTATACTTAGTAAATCTATTTATTATAACTAAGATTATATTTACTTTTTTACCTTTATACTAAGCTAAGGGTAATTTTATAATAAAGTCTATTAAGATTTCTTATTATAATTATATTAAAATTAATAGATTTTTTAATTTCTTATATAGCTTATATTTCCTTAGTATTATTATTTAGTATATATAATAGTTACTTACTTAGTTCTTAATATTCTTTTATATATATTTCTAATAAAAGTTCTTTTAAATTAAAACTAAGGTTTATAGCTATTGAAAGTATCTTACTAGCCTATTATTATAATATTAGTATAAGATTTCTTATTTAACTTTCTTATTTTTAAAAATATATAGCTTATTCTTATAAAATAAAAAGTTATTATAAATAGTTTATATAGGTTTTAGTAAATTATTACCTTTTAACTTCTTTTCCTTTTTCTAAGATATTACTAGCTTCTTTAAATAAAAAATATACTTATTCTTTTTCTATATTATTATAATTAACTCTTATAATATCTTAAGTATTTTTAAGTTTATAAAATTTATATTATAAATTCTTTTATAAATTATTAGTTTTTTTAGTATTTTTAGTAACTTTAAGTATTTCTTTATTTATAAATTTAATTCTTAGATAATAATTAAAGGTAAAGTAGATTTTCTTTTTATACTTATACTATAAGTAAAGTCTTTTATAATACTTAAATATATCTTATTATACTTTAAAGTATTTTTTAGTATTATATCTAATTCTAAGGTAATATACTTTTAAGATATTATCTTTATTTTTCCTTATATTATAGTAAGTTACTTATCTTCTTTAAATAATATTTTAGCTTATAATATTAACTTTCTTAATAATAGTAGTTTTATTAAAGTTTAATTATTTTATATTTAAGCTTATTTTCTTATTACTAAGTTAATTATTTTACTTTTTAATAAATTTAATAGCTAGTTAATATTATCTAAAAGTTACTTAACTTCTAAAGATCTTAAGGGTATATTAGTAAGGTTTTCTTTTCCCTTTTTATACTTAATAATAAAGTTATAAGATATTAAGTATATATACTAATAAGCTTATTTCTTATTTAACTTTATATTAGTTATAAAGAATTATAGATTTTTATAATTACTTTAGACTTTTATTTATAATAGTAACCTTTTAAGGTATTATTACTAATATTTAAAGAACTTAATAATTACTATTAGTTTTTAATTTAATATATTATATCTTATTTCTTTATTAATAAACTTATATAATTAAAATACTATAAGATAAAATTAGCTCTTATTATTTAGCTATAAAAGTATTCTTACTATTATAATATTACTTATATTTATTTCTAGGTATATATACCTATAAGAATTAAAATATTAAAGTAATAAAACTTATTAAAAAGCCTTTATAAAGGTATTAAATATTTACTATTATATCTTATTTAAAGTTATAAATCTTAGCTTTTTATTATCTTTACTTTCTTTAAGTAATTTAATTAAAGATATTATAATTTTAAAGTAATTATAAATAAATCTTTAGTAAAAGTTATAAAATCCTAAGAAAACTTATACCTTTTAGTAAGTAATTAGTTCTTATTAATTTTTAATAACTTTTATCTATTTAAGGTTTATTTTTACTTTTATATTAAATATAAAAAACCTTAGAAACTTTATCTTATTTTAGTAAAAAATATATTTAGAGAGTTTAATATATAATTTAATTTTCTATAATCTCTTTAGGATTTACTTTAGTATATTAATATACTTTTCTTATATTTTAAATTAAATTAAAATATTATTTAAGTATACTATATATATTATATTTACTATTTCTCTAGGTATCTTATAAATATAATTTTAAAAAGCTATAAGTATATTAGTTAATCTAAATAGTATTACTATATACTTAAAATACCTATATTAGGTTTAAAATATTATTTTTTACCTATTACCTTTTTTAATTTATATATAATAATATATATTTTTAATATTAATTTTAAGGAAATACTTAATACTAATAACTTTATCTATAAGCTTTAATATAAATAAAAGTAAGTAGTAATTTTTAATTATTACCTTATTAAGTCTTTAGTAATTAATATATAATCTTAGTATATTATTCTTCTTAGGGATAAATAAAATTAGAACTTTTATAAAGCTTTTAGAAAAGTATATTTTCTCTTTTTAAAGATTTTTCTTAATATATTTTTATAGCTTTTTAAGCTTAGTTTAAGAAAAAAGGTAAATTAATTTAAAAAAGAACTTCTTTTCTAGTTAAAGATTAATTATATAATTACTTTTCTTAGTTTATAAAATAGTACTTATATTCTTTAAATTAAATATATCTATAAATTCCTATAGTTTTATTAGTATTAATTTAAAAGTAGCTTCTATTAATATCTCTTCTTTTAGTAATATATATACCTTATTAATTACTATAATAGTATAAACTTAGTATTCTTAAGCTTTTTAGAGAAATATACTTATTTTAAGGATTTCTATCTTTTTATTTTAATTATACTTAAACTACTAATAATTTTCTTTAGTATTAATTATTACTTTTAGATTTTAAAGGTATAATTAAGATAGTAAAATAAGAACTTTATATAGATCCTTAGGTTTATTAATACTAATAAATACTTATATAAATATTCTTTTTATATTCTTATAATCTTTTAAAGTAAGTTTAATTTACTAATTTAAGTATTAGGGTTTTAACTAAAGGTTAATATTAATAACTTTAATACTTTTTAGTATAAATTACCTTAGTTTATATTATTTTATAAAAGTATTATTAATTATATTTATTTAGGCTTTAATATCTAGGTAAAGTCTTACTTTAATACTTTATTAGCTATATAATATAACTATATTATAAAGGTAATTACTAGCTTTTAGTTTTTTACTAAGTAAGTTTAAAATAAATTTAGTTAAAAGTTAAGCTTAATTTTTAACTATTTTTAGTTTTTTACTTATACTTAGTTTATTTTTTTAGTTAATTTATAGTTTCTACTTATATAATCTTTCTTACTATAATTATAGTACTTTATTATAATATAGTTTAATTAAGTAGTAAGTAATTTTATAATTACTTACCCTTTGGGCTCTAAATATAGATAGTTTAGTTTTAATCTTAGTAATAATATTTTTTATTAGGTTACTAAGTAATATAATAATTATTCTTATTTTAAGTTAATAAATTTACTACTTTTTTAGTATTAGTATTTCTAGCTATATATAGAGTTTTAAAATTAGATTATTAGTTTTATTAAATCTTCTTTTAACTTTAGTATTTTTTATATATAAAAAGTAAAATACTTTTAAAGAGGTTTAAATACCTTTACTAGAAAATATATAGTACTTTTCTTTTTAAACCTTTATTAAAACTATTTTTTTAGTAAATATAGATATTTATAGAACTTATATAGAAATTAATTAGGTTATTATTATACTTATTCTAAGGCTAATATAGTATTAATATCTTTATTTTTTACTTTTTCCTAAGTTAGCTTTAAGGTTTAATATATAAAAGTAAATTAACTAAATTATTATTATTTATACTTTTTTAAGGTTAAAAGGTTTAAGTAATTAAATTATTTCTTATAAGTTTCCCTATTTATATTTTTTTTTACTATAAAAAGGTAATTTTAGTTTATTTAATACTTAATTAATATAACTTTAAATATCTATTTTAAGTTTAATATTTAATTATTAAGTATATAATAAGTAAAGTAAGTAAAGAGTATTATAATATTTTTTATAGTAATTTTCTTTTTATCTTTTAAATTACTTGTCTTATTACTATAATAAGATTAAAAGTAAGTTATAAATAGTTTACTTTAAGTACTTATTTAGCTTTATTATTTAATAGTTTACTCTTTTTAAATAACTTTTTTAGATTATAATTTCTTAAGCTTTATAATTTTTTACTATATTTAATATCTTTTTTATAGTTTTACTAATTCTTAATAAAGTACTTAGTTTAGTTTTAATATAGATTTATTTATTATTAAAATATTTACCTTTAAGAAAAGTAATACTATAGTTATATTAATATTAATAGAAAGTATAATTAATATAACTTTATTTAGGCTTTAGGTTATTTTTATTAAATTATAACCTAGGTATTTATTTTTAATTTTATCTAAGATATAGTTTATATTTAGATTTAGTATAATTAGCTTCTTTTATACTTTAATTATATAATATAGGTTTTTATTAGTAATTAGATTAAGAAAGTAATTTATATTAAAGTAATTACTTTAGTATTAGATAGAAATTATTATACTTAGGTAACTTTAGAAAGAAGCTTTAGAATTATTATATGAATATACTAATTAGAAAGCTAAGTAAGTTTAATAATAATATTATACTAAAGCTTAAAGAGTTTAAAATAAGGTTATAAGTAATAAGGGGTAATATTAGCTCTAAAGGTTTTATAACCTAAGATTTAGCTAGATTATAGAATTAAGCTAATAAGGCTAAGGGTTTCTTATAAAGTAATTGTAATACTTAGTTAAACTAGCTAACCTAGCTACCTTATATAGCTTTAGAAATAACCTTAAATAAATTATTTATTATATAATATAAAGAAGTACCCCTAGGTAATATTTATATTAATATATTTTACTTTCTATTCTTTATTTTAGTTCTTTAGGTCTAGTATTAGTAAAAGTTTATTTTTATTTTAATATTTTCTTTTAAATTTCTTTAAAAATTAATAAGAAATATATTATATAATTATTAGTATTATTTAAGTAGTATTAGTTAATAAACTTATATACTTATCTTTTCTAAGATTTAAAATAATCTAATATATTAGGTTTTTAGTTTTTTTTTTTTTTTTTTTTTTTACTTTTACGGTTTAGGTTTCTTACTAAAAGTATTATAAGTTAACTTTAAAAGTATATCTTTTCTTTATACTTACTATTATAATCTTATTTTTACTATTTATTTATATTTATTTAATATTAAAATATTTACTTTTATATTTTCTAAAGTTATTAAATTTTTATATAAGCTTTAAATATATTTCCTTAGTACTTTAGATTTTTAGTATTAATTTATATCTTTAGATAATATTTTATAAGTATAAAAAATAGATTTTTATTTATTATTATATTTAGTATATTATTATAAGTATATTAAGTATTTTAAAAAAGATTTAATTATATCTTTTAATTATTTCTTATAAAATAATATAAATAGTAACTTAATATTTAATTTATTCTTTTTATTTATTTATTAATTTAGAAATAGTAAGTAATAAATAGCTAGTATTTTACTTTTAAAATTTAATAAACTTTAGCTTAAAACTTACTAATAAATATATTACTTTAGTTTAATATTATATCTTTAAGTACTTTAAAGTTTATAAAAATATATTTATATAAAGTTTTAGTTAATTTTATAACTATAATTATAAATAATATAAGTATAAACTAACTATATTTAATAAATTTATTAATTATAACTATAATTATATTTACTTCTTTACTTTTATACTAAGCTAAAGGTAATTTTATAATAAAATCTATTAAGATTTTTTACTATAGTTATATTAAAGTTAATAGGTTTTTTAGTTTTTTATATAGCTTATATTTCCTTAGTACTATTATTTAGTATATATAATAGTTACTTACTTAGTTTTTAATATCTTTTTATATATATTCTTAATAAAAGTTCTTTTAAATTAAAATTAAAGTTTATAGCTATTTAAAATATCTTATTAACTTATTATTATAATATTAATATAAAATCTCTTATTTAATTTCTTTATCTTTAGAAATATATAGCTTATTTTTATAAAATAAAAGATTATTATAAATAGTTTATATAGATTTTAGTAAGTTATTATTTTTTAATTTCTTTTCTTTTTTTTAAAATACTATTAGCTTCTTTAAGTAAAAAATATACTTATCCTTTTTTTATATTATTATAATTAACTTTTATAATATTTTAAGTATTTTTAAATTTATAAGATTTATATTAAAAGTTTTCTTATAAGTTATTAGCTTTTTTAATATCTTTAATAGCTTTAAATATTTCTTTATTTATAAGTTTAATTTTTAAATAGTAATTTAAAGTAAAATAGATTTTTTTCTTATATTTATACTATAAATAGGGTTTTTTATAATATTTAAAAATATCTTATTATACTTTAAAGTATTTCTTAGTATTATATTTAATTCTAAAGTAATATACTCTTAAGATATTATCTTTATTTCTCTTTATATTATAATAAATTACTTATTTTCTTTAAATAGTATTTTAACTTATAATATTAACTTTCTTAATAATAATATCTTTACTAAGGTTTAATTACTTTATACTTAGGCTTATTTCTTTATTACTAAGTTAATTATTTTACTTTTTAATAGATTTAATAATTAATTAATATTATCTAAAGGTTATTTAACTCTTAAGGATCTTAAAGTTATATTAATAGAGTTTTCCTTTTCCTTTTTATACTTAATAATAAAGTTATAAGATATTAAGTATATATACTAATAAACTTACCTTTTATTTAACTTTATATTAATTATAAAGAATTATAAATTCTTATAATTACTTTAAACTTTTATTTATAATAATAACCCTTTAAGGTATTATTATTAATATTTAAAGAACTTAATAATTACTATTAGTTCTTAATTTAATATACTATATTTTATCTCTTTATTAATAAACTTATATAACTAAAATACTATAAGGTAAGATTAACTCTTATTATTTAACTATAAAAGTATTTTTACTATTATAACTTTACTTATATTTATTGTTAAGTATATATACCTATAGAAATTAAAATATTAAAGTAATAAAGCTTATTAAAAAGCCTTTATAAAAGTATTAAATACTTACTATTATATCTTATTTAAAGTTATAAATCCTAGCTTTTTACTATTCTTACTTTCTTTAAGTAGCCTAATTAAAGGTACTATAATTTTAAAGTAATTATAAATAAATCTTTAGTAAAAGTTATAAAACTTTAGGAAAATTTATACCTTTTAGTAAGTAATTAGTTTTTATTAGTTCTTAATAACTTTTATTTATTTAAAGTTTATTTTTACTTTTATACTAAATATAAAGAACCTTAGAAACTTTATCTTATCTTAATAAAAAATATACTTAGAGGGTTTAGTATATAATTCTACTTTTTATAACTTTTCTAAGATTTACTTTAGTATATTAATATACTTTTTCTATATCTTTAATTTTAAACTAAATATATTTATAAACTTTTATAATTTTATTAGTACTAATTTAAAAGTAACTTCTTTTAGTATCTCTTTTCTTAGTAATATATATACCTTATTAGTTACTATAATAATATAAACTTAGTATTCTTAAGCTCTTTAAAGAAATATACTTATCTTAGGAATTTTTATTTTCTTACTTTAATTATACTTAAACTATTAATAATTCTCTTTAGTATTAATTATTACTTTTAAATCTTAAAGATATAGATCCTTAGGCTTATTAATATTAATAAGTATCTATATAAATATTCTTTTTATACTCTTATAGTCTTTTAAAGTAAATTTAACTTACTAATTTAAATATTAAAGTTTTAGTTAAAAGTTAATATTAGTACTTTTAAAGCTCTTTAGTATTAATTACCTTAGCCTTTATTATATTATAAAGGTAATTATTAGCCTTTAGCTTTTTACTAAGTAAGTTTAAAATAAGTTTAATTAAAAGTTAAGCTTAATTTTTAACTATTTTTAGTTTTTTATTTATACTTAATTTATTTTTTAAGTTAACTTATAGTTTCTACTTATAAAACTTTTTTTATTATAGCTATAGTACTTTATTATAGTATAATTTAATTAAATAATAAGTAACTTTATAATTACTTACCCTTAGGGCTTTAAATTTAAAGAATTTAATTTTAATCTTTATAATTATACTTCTTATTAAGTAACTAAGTAATATAATAATTATTCTTATTTTAAGTTAATAAATTTACTACTTTCTTAGTATTAATATTTCTAGTTATATATAAAGTTTTAAAATTAAATTGCTAATTTTACTATATTTTCTTTAAACTTTAGTATTTCTTATATATAGAAAGTAAAATACTTTTAAAAGAGTTTAAATAACTTTACTAGGAAATATATAATACTTTTTTTTTTAGATTTTTATTAAAATTATTTTTCTAGTAAATATAAATATTTATAAAACTTATATAAAAATTAATTAAATTATTATTATACTTATTTTAAGATTATTATAATATTAATATCCTTATTTTTTACTTTTACTTAAATTAACTTTAAAGTTTAATATATAAAGGTAAATTAACTAAAGTATTATTATTTATATTTCTCTAAAAATAAAAAGTCTAGGTAATTAGTTTATTTCTTATAAGCTTTTTTATTTATATTTTTTTTATATTATAATTAAATAGTTTTATTTTATTTAATACTTAATTAATATAACTTTAAATACTTATTTTAAATTAAATATTTAATTATTAAGTATATAATAAGTAAAGTAAGTAAAAAGTATTATAATATTTTTTATAATAATTTTTTTCTTATTTTTTAAATTACTTTCTTTATTATTATAAAAAAAGTAAAAGTAAATTATAAATAATTTACTTTAGGTATTAATTTAGCTTTATTATTTAATAGATTACTTTTTTTAAGTAACTTCTTTAAACTATAATTCCTTAAGCTTTATAATCTCTTACTATATTTAATATCTTTCTTATAATTTTATTAGTTCTTAGTAAAGTACTTAATTTACCTTTAATATAAGTTTATTTAATATTAAGATATTTATCTTTAGAAAAAGTAATACTATAGCTATATTAATATTAATAAAGAGTATAATTACTATAGCTTTATTTAAGCTTTAAGTTATTCTTATTAAGTTATAACTTAAATATTTATTTTTAATTTTACTTAGTATATAGCTTATATTTAGATTTAATATAATTAGCTTATTTTATACTTTAATTATATAGTATAAGTCTTTACTTATAATTAGGTTAAGAAAGTAATTTATATTAAGGTAATTACTTTAATATTAAATAGAAATTATTATACTTAGGTAACCTTAAAAAAAAGCTTTAGAATTATTATATTAATATATTAAATTAAAAGCTAAGTAAATTTAATAATAATATTATATTAAAGCTTAAAAAGTTTAAAATAAGATTATAAGTAATAAAAGGTAATATTAACTCTAAAGATCCTATAACCTAAGGTTTAATTAGATTATAAGATTAAGCTAATAAGGCTAAGGGTTTCTTATAAAGTAATTATAATAAAGGTATTAGTAAGAGTATAATAACTTAATATAATAAATAAAAGCTTTTATTTATTTAGTAGTAAATTTAACCTTAACCTAGATTATATTAATTTAAAAAAAGAATAATAAAGTATTAAGAAGATTTATACTTTAGAGAATTTAAAATAACTTTATCTTATAAAGAGTAGTAAGCTCTTAAGCTATTATTATTAGTATTATACTAAGAGAATTAGCTTAAATAGTATAGTAAGGATTAATTAAGACCTTATGTAGTAATTTAAATATAAAGATAATTTTATTTATATAGCTAATAATATATCTATACTTTAATAGTATTAGTATATAGAGAATAGTAATCTTATAATATATACTATTCTAATATACCTAAGTAATAGTAATAAGTTTATTAGGGATTTAGAATTAATTAATAAGAGATTAATAGTATATTAAGAAGAAATAGATATTTATAGTATAGTACTTTTAATACTAATCTTTATAATTAATATAATAAATATTAAAGTTATTAATAATATAGATAATATAAGAGTTATAATAAATTATTTTAATATATAAAATGTATAATATATTACTAAGACTTTAGTAATAAAAGCTTATATACTTATTATATATAAAGGTATATAATACCTAAGAGATAGGCTTAGAAAGTAATATAGTAATAATTAATTACTATAAGGTTATTATAATAATAAGAAAAAAAGAAAAGGAAAAATAGAAATATAGAATAGAATTTTATTAATACTAAGAATAAAGATTAAAATTAAAACTTTTAAACTACTAGTTACTAAGTAATTAATATAGAAATACTTATATTAAAATACTAAATATAAATAATTATTAGTACTATAGATTACTAATACTATAGATAGTTACTAATAGTAAACTATAATTACTATAACTATAGGTAATTAAAATAAGAAAATAGTAAATAAATTTACTTTATTTAAAGGGACTTATAATTATAATAGTAACTATAATAAAGGTTAATAGAATAGTAAATATTATAATAAAGAGTAATACTATTATAAATTAATTCTAGGGATTAAAATTATAAAAGGGAAAATAATTATAAGGATATTAAGAATATACTAAGGATAACCTAATAACTAATTAGAGAAATATTTACCTAAACTAAATACCTAGATTAGAAATTATAATTAAGCCCCTTAGAGAACTTAATAAGTTAAAATAACTATATAAAAGAAAGCTACCTTTTATCTGAAGTTACCTTAACTATACCTAATATACTTATACTTAAAGAGTTTTAAGTAAGGCTATAAGGGAAAATGCCTCTTATTTCTTATAAAGATTTAATAAGCTAGAGTTTTATTAACTTATAAAGTTAAATTAATAAAGCTAAGGGTTTCTTATAAAGTAATTATAATAATTATCTTTATTTTCTAAAGAAATTATCTTTAGCTTTAAGTAATTTTAAATTATAATAGTTATTAATTATATTTATATTAAAAGTAAACTATAGTTATATTATAAATAAGTAAAACTAATCTTTATATATTATACTTAATAGTAATAGCTTAGTAAGTTATTATTTAATAATAGTATATTACCTTATTTATATTATATTCTTATAATTATATTACTACTTATTATTATAAATTATAAAGCTTATAATATATTAAGTAGCTATTATTTTTATACTTTTAAGTAATATAAATATTACTTTTTCTTTTATAGATTTTTTTTTTTTCCCTTTTTATATTAATATTACTATTCTTTATTATAATATTCTATTTCTTTATATTTTTATTTCTTATATTTTACTTTTACCTTTTATTTTTTTATTTTTCTATTAATTCTTATAATATCTTTAAGCTAAGATAATAATCTTATTAATAAGTAGTTTAGGAAAGTAAATTAATTTAATTTCTTAAAACCTAAGGTTATTAATATTAACCTTAATATTTATATTAACTATATATATACTTTTACTAATAACCTTAGTAATACTCTTATTAATATAGATAATAAAGATTAGTATAATTTTTAAGCTTTTTTATATATATTTAGTAATTTTATTACTTTATATTATAATATTTATATTAATTTAAGTTATATTATTTACTTTCTATAAGTTATATACTTAATATATTCTTATTACTTAATTAACTTAATATAGTATTTTTAACTTTATAATAAGAAACTAATATTAACTTTATAATACTTTATATTAAACCCTTTATATATTTAATACTCTTAGTATTACTAATAAAATATTTATTCTTAATATTAAAAGTTATAATAATCTTAGCTTAGCTTTATATAATCTTATTTAAGCCTTTTATATTATTAATATTATAAATTATACTTATTATAAGCTTATTAGTAAAAAAGTTAATATTACTATAAGTATTTTTCTTATATTTTAATTTCTATATTTATAATATTATAAAAGTCTTATACTTAATATAATATACTTATAGCTAAGTATTAAGTTTATATTACTATATTTTATTTTACTTTTAATTATTATACTATATATATATTTCTTAATTTTAATTATAGCTTTTTTTAATTTATTACTTAAATAATCTTAAAATAACTAAGAGATTTATATATTTTTTACTTATATTTACCTTTTACTTAGTAATATTAATAGCTTAGCTTAAAATATTACTATTATTACCTTTTAATATATAATTAATATATTTAAGGTTAATAATAATAGTAAGTATACTAAGTACTTTATTAGTATTTTAATTTTATTTAATTATCTTTAGATTTTTTATTTATAGTTTATTTTTATAATTACTAATCTTTTCCCTTAACTTTCTCTTAGTAATAATTAGTAGATTAGTTTTTAAATCTTTTTTAGTAAATAATTTATTAATTATTTTTATAATTTTAAATATAAGTAATTTAAGTTAAGTTTTAATAAATAAGAATTAAAATATAAATAGTATAGATTTAATAGTTAATATAGTTTCTTTATAGTAATATATATAGTTAATAAACTTTTATATAGTTTATCTTTTTTCTTTATATTTATATTACCTTTTTACTTAGTATACTTTTTTATTACTTTAGTATTTTCCTTAATTTATATTTAAATAATATAAAATATATTTACTATATCTTTAGTATTAATCTATTAGCTATATTTAATTAGTTATTTTACTTATTTAACTAAGTAATAAAGTTATTTTTTAATTATCTTTTTAACTTTAATATATTTTACTTTTTATTTTTCTTTTATTTTTTTAAATTTAATATTAATAAAAGTTTATTTTTATTTTAATATTTTCCTTTAAACTTCTTTAAAAGGCTAATAGGGAATATATTATATAGCTATTTATACTATTTTAATAAAGCTAGTTAATAAGCTTATATACTTATTCTTTTTAAGATTTAAAAAGATTTAATATACCTAATTTTTAACTTTTTTTTTTCTTTACTTTTAAGATTTAAGTATTTAATTAAAAGTATTATAAATTAACTCTAAAAATATATTTATTTCCTATACTTATTATTATAGTATTTTTATTAATACTTATTTATAGCTCTTTAATACTTAAATATCTTTTCTTATATATTATAAAGTTATTAGATTTTTATTTATACTTTAAATATACTTCTTTAGTAGTTTATATCTTTAGTATTAATTTATATTTTTAAGTAATATTTTATTAATATAAAAAATAAGCTTTTATTTATTATTATATTTAGTATATTATTATATATATACTAAGTATCTTAAAGTAAGTTTAGCTATATCTTTAAGTTATTTTCTATAAAATATTATAAGTAGTAGCTTAGTATTTAGTTTATTTTTTCTATTTATTTATTTATTTAAAGATAATAAGCTATAGAAAGTCTTTATAATTTAAGAATAGCCTCTCTAAGGTAAGTTAAAGTATAGGCTTATTTTAATTAAAGTTACCTATATTAACTAAACTTTAACTATTATTAATAAAGCTTTTATATATATAAAGAGCTACTATATAAGGTATAGTAGCCTAGCCCTCTTTCTTCTTTCTATATATATACCCTTACCTCTTATATTACTATAAAAGTAGTAAGTTAGTTAACTTCTATTATTATATATTACTAACCTATTTTATAGTAATACTAATTAAATACTATAGTATTACTTTAATTAGTAATTAGTATTATAAGCTTAATAATAAAGAATTTAATAAGCTAAATATTATAAAGGCCTTTATAGTAATTTTACTAAGATTTATCTTTATATAAATAGCTATAAAGTTAGTAATAAACCCTAATAAGAAGTATACTAAGAAAAAGAAAGTAATTTTAATAGCTTTTAGCTATAGATCTTTTCTTTTTATTTATTTTAATACTAAGGTATCTTAGCTTCTTAATAAGCTAATATCTTTAAATAGATTAATAATAAAGCTTAAGATAAAAGTAACTTTAACTAGTAATAAAAATTAATTTCTAAAAGAAGCTAATAAAGACTATTACCTATATTAATTTATTTTCCTAATTAAGTAAGTAAACTATATAATTATAGAAATTACTAAGAAAGCCCTAGTAATTAATATAAGGTAATAATAGCCTTATTATAGCCTAGGATTATAAGTTAATAATTACTAACTTAATAGTATATAGTATTCTTAAGGGGAAAAATTTAGGTATATAAGGTTTTAAAAAGGGATTATATTTATATATTATTTATATATTAGTAAAAGTTAAAGTTAAGATTATCTAAAGTTAAAAATAATAACTAGCTTTTTAGTAATTTAATTAATCTAGGTTATATAATAAGTTATATACCTTCCTTAACCTTTACTACTACCTTAGCTAATATATATAACTAAGTATTATTAATAGTATTATTAATAGTAAAAGATATTTATATATAATATTATTATAAGTATTAACTTAATAGCTAAGAGAATTAAGTTACTAATATAATAAAGGTTTTTAATAGTAAGATTATTATTAAATTAACTATAAAATAATTATAACTTTTATATATAGTATTTAAGTAAAAAAAGGAAAAGTTAAAAATCTTAATATTATAAAAGAAATATATATTTAAAAGTTAAAGTTAAGGTAAGTTAAACTTAAAAGCTTTAGCTAATATATTAATTAAATAAGATTATATAACCCCTTAATTATATTTATAGTAATATAATCTAATAGTATTATTAATAATAGTATTAAGAGAATTTCTTAATTATACTTATAGTAATATAACTTAATAGTATTATTAATAATACTATTAAGGGTTTTATAAATTATAATTATATAAATTATTACTTATAAATATATTAGCTATTTATTATATTTTTTTTATAAAACTTTAAGAAACTATTTTTTATTTTAAAAAAGATTCTCTTTTTTTAATTTATAGTATATATTTTAAAACTTTTATTTTTATCTTTATATTTACTAGTAATTATAGTTAAACTATAGGTTATAATAGATTAAGATTATATAATTTAATAAGGCTAATTCTATTAATTTTCTTTAATTTATAAGCTTATAGCTTAGTTATATATTATCTAGCTTTTAGTTTCTTATAAGCTATTATAGCTACTTACTAAGTAAGTAGATTTATTATAAAAAAAGCTAAGAGTTTTACTTAGCTTTATAAGATCATAAAAAGTTTTATTATAATAAGTATAAGTAATAAAGCCAAGGGTATTTTAATATAAAGCTAAATAAAAAGTAATTAATTATAATATTAAACTTATATTTAAGAGGTCCTTGTTATTAAAAGTGTAGTACTAAGTACTTATTAGGGTAATACTATAGCATTTATTTATTATTACTACAGATTAGGTAAGTAACGTAAGACTAAGGAGATTAGAAGTTAACTAACTTACTACTTATATAGTAGTATAGCAAGGATAGGTATAGATATAGAAAGAAGGAAGAAGGCTAGGCTACTATACCTTATATAGTAGCCTTTTATATATTTAAAAGCTTTATTAGTAATAGTTAGAGTTTAATTAATATAAGTAACTTTAATTAAGATACGCCTATACTTTAACTTACCTTAGAGGGGTTATCCTTAAGTTATAAACTTATATTTAAAGTTAACTTAAGATACTAAATATTAAAAGTAAAATATATTTACTTATAAGTTAATTATTATTATTATTATTATAATAGTTTTTCTTTTTTTATATATAAAGAGAAAATTATAAAGATTATATAATCTTTAAATATAAACCTTTTATTTTAATATAAAGCTTTTAATCTTATTACTAAGCTAATTTTATAGCTTAATTAAAGCTTAAATACTATTTATTTTATTATTTCTTTATAAGTTCTTTTACTTATAATTACTTTTTACTTTTATAAGAATATAATTAATAGTATATAAGTAATATTTACTTTTATAATTTTATATTTTTTTAAACTATTTATTATTCTCTTTAAACTATAAGTCTTAAGTTAAATTTACTTTTAATATTATAATTAATAATAATCTCTTTTAGTAAAGTTAAATCTTATAATTTAAAAATAACTTCTTTAAAGTTAATTTAAGTATAAACTTATCTTACTCTAATTAAAATATTATTAATTATATTATTAATTACTTATAGGTATAATTTTAAGTAAAGGGAATTATTTATATAACCTTATTAATTAATATATATTAATAATTAAAAGGATTCTATATAATTATATATATAATTTCCTTTTTTATTTTATTTAGCTTTTTTAATAAAGCTTATTTATACTTAGAATACTATACTTAGGTAATAGTAAATAAAAGTTATAATATTTTTATTATTCTAAGTAATAGTTTTTAACTTAATTTATAGTTACTTTAAGCTACTATTACTATATTTTATATCTTATTTTATTAAGTAAATCTACTTTTAATATTATATAACTAAGATCTTTTTATATAAGCTTAATCTAAGAAATATTAAGCTATTACTTTTAAGCTTATATAACTAGGATTATCTAAAGGATTATACTAAGGAAATATAAAATCTTATATTTAAAAACAGCTATTATAAGAAAGACTTTATTAATTTATTAAGTACTCCTTAGTTAAATATCTTTTAGCTTAAGCTAACTAAAAAATCCTTCTTTAAGTACTTTATACTATACTTAATTATATAGATTATTTAATAGTATATTAATCCTTAAGCTTATAAACTAAGGGCTATTATATATAGCTAATAGCCTTAGTTAGTTAGTTATTAATATTATATTTATAATTAAGTTAGCTTTATATATTTAATATTAAGTATAGAATATACTTACTTATAAAGGTATTTTAATTAATAATAGTTAATATCTCTTTTTAGTTAAATAAAAGATAAAAGGCTTATAGTACTAACTATTTTTAATAGGCCTTTTATTACTATTAATTAAGATTTTACTTACCTTATAACTTTATTATAAACTTTTACTATTAATTATAAATTATTATATTATAAGGTAATTAGATTTATTATTTACTTTATATAATAAGAGAATAATATATATATAAATAAAATATACCTACTTATAAGTTAATTATAATTATTAAATTTATAATTTTTATTTTATTTTTAAATAAAAGATAATAAAATAAGTAAGCTTAGCTAGTTTATTTTTAACTTTTTATATTTATAGATATAAGGTTTACTATATATTCTATAGCTATATTAAATCTATATATTATATATATTTATTAAAATTATTAGAAATTAGTTATTTTATAATTATTGATAAGATTAATAAAATTAATAAGGTTAATAAGGAAACTAGTATATTATTATATTATTTACTTAGTTTTTAATATCTTATTATATATTTTCTTACTAAAAGTTTCTTTAAATTAAAACTTTAATTTATAAATTCTTAATATATCTTATTAATTTATTATTATAATTTAAAAATACCTTTAATAATATTATTAATAATATTATTAAGTTATATTACTATAGGTATAATTAAGAGGTTATATAATCTTATTTAATTAATATACTAGCTAAAACTATTAACTTTAACTTACCTTAACTCTAACTTTTAAATATATATTTCTTTTATAATATTAACTTTTCTAAATTTTCCCTCTTTATTTAAATACTATATATAAAGGTTATAATTATTATATACTTATGATCTTAGGTTATAATTAGTATAATTATTCTATAGTTATTTTTATAAAAACCTTACTATTAAAAGCCCTAATTATATTATTAATTTAATTTTCTAAGTTATTAAGCTATAGCTTATAGTAATATTCTTTAATTATCTTAAGGAAGTAGCTATTAAACTATATATATAATTAGGCTTCTATAAGCTTTTGTTTTAAGCTTTATGAAGTTACTAGCTCTTTCTTAACCTTCTCTTTTATATTACTTTATATATAATACTATCCTTTACTACTAATTAATAAAAGCTTATAGTTAAAATTTACTAATTTAACTAGATTAAGGTTATTTTATTTAATTTAATAGAATTACTATAATAACCCCTTAAAATCCTAGTTTAAAAGGGTTTTCTTAAGGTTAGTAGCTTTTACTTATAATTACTTAAGCTTATTAATATTATTATAATTTTAAAAAGCTAGTTTAATTTTCTTATATAAAAGATTAACCTTAAGATTAATATAGTAAAAGGTATTTATTAAACTTTTTTATATAATAGCTAGTATTATAAGTAAGCTATAATAGTTAGTAATATATAGTAAAGGGTAAGAACTAAAGTTAATTAATTAATTAGTAGCTTAATATATTAGATAATAAAGTAACTTATTATATTAAGTTAATTAAAAGTTAAAGATAAAAGAAAAAAAAAATTACTTTATATATAGTATAGTTACTATTTATATATATATTTACTATTATTAAAGTTTAGTAGTTAATATAATATATATACTTAACTTATTAAGATTTAACTTTACTAAAAAAGATTACTATTAATTATAATATTAAAGATAGATTTAACCTAGGATTTATAGTTTAAAGAGAATAATAAATAATTTAAAAATAACTTTTTTAAAGTAAGTTAAAGTATAAGCTTATCTTAATTAAAGTTATTTATATTAACTAAACTTTAACTATTATTAACTAAGCTTATATATAAAAAGCTATTATATAAAATATAGTAGCTTAGCTTTTTTATTTTTTTCTATACTTATACTTATATCTTATATATTACTATATAAGTAGTAAGTTAATTAACTTTTAATCTTTACCTTTAGTTTTATATTATTAATTTAATTTATAATAATATTAAATAAATACTATAATATTATTTTAATAAGTACTTAATATTATACTTTTTAATAATAAGAACTTTAATAAGTTAAATATTAGAATAGCTTTTAAGTTATATTAATTTAAATACTTAAAGTATTAAATAATAAAAAATTTAAATAAGAATTTTAATAAGAAAGTAATCTTAGTAATCTTAAGTAATATACTTTTTTTTCTTATTTACCTTACTATAGAAATATAAAGCTTTTTAATTAAAATAGTAATATTAAATAGATTAATTATAAAGCTATAATTAAATAATAATTTAAATTATAATAAATAATAGTAGCCTTTTATATATATAAAAGCTTTATTAGTAATAGTTAAAGTTTAATTAATATTAGTAATTTTAATTAAAATAAGCTTATACTTTAACTTACTCTAGAGAGATTATCTTTAAATTATAAAAGTTAATTAATTAACTTTAACTTTTACTTTTACTTTTTATTATATATTATTAATTATTATAACTTACTTATAATATTAATTATTATATAAAGAACTTTAATTAATAGTTTTTACTTTAAAATCAAGATTATTTTATTATATAAAAAAATTAATAATATATTTTAAAATTATAATAATATTAATAAGTTTCAGTAATTATAAGCTAAAGTAAAGAATTTAAAGAAAATTCTTTTAAATTAAAATTTTAAGCTTATATTTTAATAATCTTATATTATATAAAATAATTAAAGTTTAATTAAGTTAATAGCTTTTAATTATAAGCTTTTTTATATTATAATAAAAAGCTATTTTTATTAAACTATTTATAGTTTCTAAAAAATAATATAAATTTAAAGTTAAAAATATTAAATAGTTATAAAAAAAAAGCTAATAATAAATATAATATTAATTATATTAAAAGATATTCTTTTTAAAAAAATATTTATAAAAATATTATTATAAATATTAGTTTAATAACTTAAAAGATTAAATTATTAATATAATTAAAGTTTTTAATAGTAAAATTATTATTAAATTAATTATAAAATAAATAAAAATAATCTTTATATATAGTACTTAAATAAAAAGTTAGGAAAATTTAAAAAAGTTAATATTATAAAAGAAATATATATTTTATATATTGAAAGTTAAAGTAAAAGTAATTTAAAGTTAAAAATTAACTATAGTTAATATATTAATTAAATAAAATTATATAATCTTTTAATTATACTTATAGTAATATAATTTAATAATATTATTAAGAAAATTATTAATAATATTATTAAGAAAATTAAATTTATAATATAATTAAAACTTTTAATAATTAAAAATATAATATTAATTTTCTTATATTATTAATAAGCTTTATTTTAAAGTAATTAAAAGTATTAAATAGTGAATATATTAATAGTTTTTTTTAGCTATATTACTTTATAGTATTATTATAGATAGGTAAACTTATTCTTTTCTATATATAGCTTATACTTATACCTAGTACTATAGTAAGTACTGTATCTTACCCCCACTTAACTCTACTGCGTTATCTTATCGCAACGCGGTTATCAAAGCTGAACCTTAATCCAATCCCTACCTTCTACTTATACTGATTACTTCTCTTTATTTTATTTCTGCTCTTTATCTTTCTTGCAAACAATCCTGCAACATGACTTCCGACACTCCCATTTCCACGTGCGTGTCATTGCACACCCGACACCACGTTTGGAACACTCGCTGACGTTTTGTAGTGTCTATGCTCAAAACCTCGAAGAGCGCGTCAAGCTTGAATCGATGGTAGAAGCCTTAAGAACGATATTCTCCGAGTTTGGTAATATTGTCGATATCGTCGCGAAAAAGAATCTTCGAGCCAAAGGTCAGGCATTTATCGTCTTTGATAATCCTGATAGCGCACGAGATGCTATTGAAGAGATGGACGGTTTTGAACTCTACGACAAGCCCATGAAACTTGCTTTCGCCCGATCGCGAAGTGATAAGACTGTGGAGCTCACGGGCAGTCAGGAAGAGCTTGAAAGTCATAAGCGCCACCGACAAGCTGAGAAGGGTTTGTCGTCTCCTACATTCTAATGGTACTATATCACTGAATCATGTTTCACAGACAAACGCAAGGCTGCCGAAGCCGCGGAGGAACAGAGGCAAATCAACAAACGATCTTCTGGCGCTGCGACAGATAGCCGGCCCGCGAAGGCTGCGAAATCCTCTGGTCTCAAATCTACCAGTGCCGCGGCATCGAACAGCGTTCTCGACGAATTCCTCCCCCCCAACAAAATCCTATTCGTTCAGAACTTCCCCGAAGAGTACGACATCGAGGCTTTGACCAGCGTATTCGGGCGTTTCGATGGTTTCCGAGAGGTCAGACTGGTTCCTGGTCGTCGCGGCATCGCATTTGTAGAGTACGAAGCGGAACAGGGAGCCATAACTGCGAAGGAGAATACCTCTGGATTGCAATTGGGTGACAAACCTATCAAGGTCACGTATCAGCGGCAGTAGAACTGGGGTGTGCCAGTTATAGTACTGTGTCCTCTCTAATAGAGGATGGTGGAATTCATGATTGAGGCATGATAATTTCCTATTTAATATACGCGACTCGCATCGAATGCGCTTCTGAACTGAGTAACCATGCTAACGAAACGTCATATTATGATTTGGTTTAAGCAACCAACGTGTAGGGGCCGTCTAAAAGATAACGTCTTCATCGTCTCCCGCACCAAGAACATCTGTAGGGGTAACATCGTCCTTCTGAGACGTTTGTCCGTTTTGCGCCGCAGCCTCCGCTTCACGACGCGCCTTCATTTCGGCATCTGCCGCAGCTGTATCGCGCTGCTTTTTGTTTGCAACCTGGAGTTGATCAGAGCTGGATCTTACGTAGAATGTGATCCGATCATACCTTCTTCAATCTGTAGAATTCCTCGCGGTCAAGCTCGTCTAGCTCCGAGTTGATGTACTTGATGGTGTTTTCGGTCCTTGGTATAATGACATGTTCGATGGCGTTTACTTCCTGGGCGTTAGCATTCGTAGCTTCGACGGGATGGAGGGAACTGACCACGCCGGTTAACTACTTTGATAACCTCGTCAAGGATTACGAATGCAGTCTGCAGACTGGCAAGTTCAACAAGTGCTTCCACAGCGCGGGCGTATGTTTCTCGGCATCGTTGAACCTGCTGTCCTCCCTTGCCCAAGCCTGTCAGGCCAAAGTCGTTATTTCCCTCAGTGAGATAGCTTTCAAAAGCCGGAAGCAAAACACCGGAGACGTTGTCTTGTTTTGTGCGAACCCTGAAGCGGGCAGATTTGGCGGACTCTTGTACCTGATACCCAATATCACCGCCCACCGCATAGGTAACCTCGGCCAGGGAGAAAGCTGCAATCTGCATCACCCTTCCCATCTTTCTTTTCGCTTCATCTATTCGCCTCGTAATTTCTGTATGAAGAGCCATTAGTACGGCTGAACAACCTCCGGGTCGCTATCACGACGAAGTGGGAATGGGGCTATGAACCTCGAAATCGTCTGCAATCACCGTGTCAGTATCGGGCGAGTTGAAGGTGCTTTTTTTGTAAATTGACACGTACTTCGTAAGAGCCTCGCTCTTTCTTTTCAACAGACTATGTCCTGTCTCTGCTCCCTTGAGCTTGGCCTTCATGATACCCAGCGACTGCCGGGTCGGGAAGACAGCCTCGCGATCCTAAGATAGCTCTGAATCAGCATCTCGCATTACAGATGGACTGGGTATGATCTACTGTAGCTCCCGACATCTTGATGGGTGATAGGTGTTGTTCTGTGCTAGGTGTGGGTGAGGTGGATGGAGTTGAATGAGCTTCTGTTGCGTCAATGCGTGCTGGGCTCGTCACAAGGCTAAAGGTACGACATGACTGGTAAGCACTCCAGCGGGTACCTACTGAATTCAAGAGTTGCTGGGCAGCTACGAGTAGTATAACGTAAGCCACTACCACCAGCCGCTTTATAGGCCCACTTCGGGAAGTGGGTCATACATATTCCAACTCCCCTGGCAGTCATCGCAGCTTTGGAAAAATACAAACCAAAAGTCGCGTTTCTCTGTCGCAAGTACTGAGTCCAGCACGCTGGCGTTTTTCTTTTTCGAGTTCCTAGGGGCGCGTACAAAACAGACTTTCTATAGGGCAAACAACCTGTGCTCACAGCCACAGCGTGGCTCCTGACAAGAATATTGTGGTTTTGGAGACGACTGGGACATTCTACACGGGCCTCGATGATGTTCTATTCACGTTGATCTGATCTTGTCGCTGTCTCTGCAGAAATTCTGCCTTTTACCAATCCCCCCACCATCGCAACGATCATGGCGCCAATCGTTCCGGCCCTGAGCAGGTCGCGCAGGCAGCCCCAACTGCATCTTGTGGTAAGTTTTCCAAATCAACGCGTGTCCTCGAGGACAACAGACGAGCTGACAGCTACTACTACTAGTCCAATGAAGATTCTGTCTACGAACAAGATGTTCTCCGCGATCCCGGTAGTGTTAAGCCATGGCTAGCATACATCGAGTTTAAAACACGACACGGCACAGTACTCGAGCAGGCATACGTGATGGAGCGGGCCTGCACACAGTTACCTCGATCGTACAAATTATGGAAATTGGTAGGTCAAAAGACTTTACTCTTGCCCAAAGTTTGAAATGCCCAAGTTAACACCCTGACTAGTATCTTTCGTTTCGAGTTAAGCACGTTGCTAAGTTGAACTCAGGGTTATTCGCCACTGAGTATCGCAAAATCAATGCTCTCTTTGAAAAGGCTCTCAATTTACTGCACAAAATGCCACGAATATGGGAGATGTACCTCAGATTCTTGATAAAACAGCCACTCGTTACCATTACCCGACGAACATTCGACCGAGCCTTGCGAGCTCTACCGATAACACAGCACAATCGCATATGGGCCATCTACAGACCTTTTGCGGACTCTGCTGCTGGAGAGACTGCTGTGAAGATTTGGCGGCGCTATATGCAAGTACATCCCGAAGATGCCGAAGATTTTATTGAACTGCTTGTGCAGAATGGCTTATATACTGAAGCTGCGCTCAAGTTTATTGATGTTCTCAACAATACGAGGTTCAATAGCAAGCACGGCAAGGGCCATTATGAACTCTGGAGTGAAATGGTGGACCTCCTTGTTGAACACGCTGCCGATATCGAAACTGGCCATGAAATTGGAATTGACGCCGACCGTATTATTCGAAGTGGCATCACACGATTCGCTGACCAACGAGGGAAACTCTGGTCTGGTCTTGCCACCTACTGGATCCGAAGGGGAAGCTTTGAACGGGCGCGTGATGTGTTCGAGGAGGGTATCACTACAGTCATGACTGTCCGGGATTTCACCCTTGTCTTCGAGGCGTATACCGAATTTGAAGAGTCGATAATTGGGGCTTTGATGGAAGTCGCATCCGCGCGTGCTGAGAAAGGCATCGATGATGAGAATGCAGACTTCGAATTGGATATCAGAATGATGCGTTTTGAGCAACTCATGGACAGACGCCCATTCCTCTTGAACGACGTTTTGCTGCGCCAGAATCCAAACAACGTACCTGAATGGGAGAAGCGGGTGGCCCTTTGGGGCGAAAACAAGAAAGAGGTTGCTCAGACTTACACAGATGCTATTGCAGCTATTCAGCCAAAACGTGCCGTCGGAGCTTTCCATCAGCTCTGGGCCAATTACGCCAAGTTTTATGAACGTGGAGGCGACTTAAGAAACGCTCGTGTCATCATGGAGAAGGCCATTAAAGTCCCTTTTAAGTCGGTGGCAGAGCTCGCCGACATGTGGATTGAATGGGCAGAGATGGAGCTGCGGAATGAAAATTTCGATGACGCCGTCCGCATCATGGCTAAAGCAGTTCAAGCACCCAAACGATCTACCGTCGACTACTTTGACGAGACATTGTCGCCCCAACAACGAGTTCACAAAAGCTGGAAACTTTGGAGTTTCTACGTTGACCTTGTCGAAAGCGTATCAACTTTGGAAGAGACCAAGAAGGTATATGAACGAATATTCGAGCTTCGAATTGCTACACCTCAAACAGTTGTCAACTACGCAAACTTGCTTGAGGAGCACAAATACTATGAAGAGTCGTTCAAGATTTATGAACGCGGCTTAGATCTCTTCAGCTACCCTGTTGCTTTCGAGCTTTGGAATCTATATCTCACCAAAGCTGTTGATCGCAAGATTGGCATTGAACGACTCCGAGATCTTTTTGAACAAGCCGTAGAGGACTGTCCCCCCAAGTTTGCAAAAACCATTTACCTCATGTACGGCAACCTAGAAGAGGAGCGCGGCTTGGCACGGCATGCCATGCGAATCTACGAACGGGCCACAAGGGCTGTCGCAGACGAAGATCGAGCCGACATGTTCAACTTTTATATCACCAAATCCGCTTCCAATTTTGGTCTCACATCAACTCGACCAATCTATGAGAGAGCCATCGCTGCCCTCCCTGACGTTGAAGCCAAAGACATGTGTCTGAAGTTCGCTGATATGGAGAAGAGGTTGGGCGAAATTGACCGGGCCCGCGCCATCTATGGCCACGCATCGCAGTTCTGCGATCCCAGAACCAGCCCTGAATTCTGGACGAAGTGGGAGCAGTTCGAAGTACAGCATGGCAACGAAGATACCTTCAAGGAAATGCTGCGCATCAAGCGAAGTGTGCAAGCGCAGTACAACACCGATGTCAACTTTATTGCTTCTCAAGCTCTGGCACGCAGCCAACGTCGACCTGAGGGCGCTGAGGATGCCGAGGTAACTGATGCAATGGCAGCTCTGGAACGGCAGTCAAGGGCACTACAAGGATTTGTCGCAGCGAGCACGGGTCCAGTTGGAGGGAATCCAGCGCCAGCCGCTGTTCCATCAAATCCCGATGCCATCGACATTGATGACATTGACGAGTGATTGGTAGCAAAGGTGGGATTTCTGATTTAATTCAATTGTTTCAACTCATGTCTGTAGCTCGTTTACCCACGATGCATTATTCTCTTAGTTCGATTTCTGTCGCCATCTTACACATCCGAGCCGTCAATCATGCCAGGTTCAATTCTCCTCAAATGTTCAAACTTCATTTACTCCCCCAATTCTTCTCGCTCATCTTGCTCCAGTACTTGTCTTGGTAATTCCTCTCAACGTGGCCATCACGGGAACCGGGCGTGGCGTAGATGGACCCCTTGCGTTTCTGGAAACGACTAGGAGGTACCTTTGACGCATCTTGATATCGATCAGCCATGTTGACTATTTTGTAGATGTCTGATATGTGGTACTTACCCCACTCATCACTCATTCTTCGATCCTGTGCAGCATCACTTGCCCTCCGATCCTGGGGAGGGGAACCAACGACTGGGGTTTCATTCAAAGGCTGCGTAGTGCCCTCTCGGTTATTGATAGGCTGTTCCATTGTCTTGGATCAGGATGGAATGGTGATTCAATGAAGCTTTATAGGGTTTGAAATCGGTAAATGGTAAGGAGGTAAAGGGTATCAAGTAGTTGTAAGGCTGTTTGTTGATATGTAGGAAGCTGAGAAAAAAGGAGAGATGAATGAAGGCCGTCCGGTGATGGGGGTCTTTATATACTGAAGGGAAGTATTAATGGGTGATCTACCCCGCAAAGCTTGAATGACTACGGATACCTAAGTGGTTTTATGGGAACTTAAGGTGAGATGTGGTACGGTACAGGACAGTACAGATTGTACAGCTCACCTTGACGCTTGCAGTATGTAGCTGGTTTGTCAAAGGCAGTGCCAATACCACACAAAGTGTATAAAGGTGGCTTGGATTCTAGATCGCCACGGCCATTGACGTCAGCGTGATGGTCACGATACAAAGAGTCAGCAAAAGGAGGTTGCCGCTATCTGAGCCGGAAGACGACCACAATGACGAGAGAGTGTAGGATCAGCCAGCCCCTAGCTCAGATCAAGAGCAATGATTGGGGAGGGGACGCCAAAGACGATAACTTGAAGGGGAATGGAGGCGGTCGTCATAACGCTACACAGCTAACAGATAAGCTAGACAAAGGTACCGTGACCAGTCTTTTTCATCGCCTCAGATAACGATTTGCCAGAGCTTGTGGTTATCAGAGCTTCCCGGCAGCTCATCCGCAGAAGCCAGACGCATTCGATCCGTGGTGGTGTACCTGCGACGAAAGCAATTGGATATAGCTACAAGCATGCACCGTTTGATACCTCAGCTCGGCAAAGAGTTGACTGACAGTCATAGTACAGTAAGGATGTTACAGATACTCATCATGCAGCCACAGTGGCAAATTAACAAGTGATGCCTCCTTTAGGAATTGCCTATGTTGAACTACGGTACAAGATGGCATTGAGAGTATGTCCATGGACTTCACCTCGGGTTGTTGGCTACGATGAACCGAACCGCCGTGGGCCGAAAGAAGAGAGAGTGTGAGTGATCACATTTACAGTACAGCACAAAATTAGATTAGGTAGAGACGGCAATGATAAACTACCGGTAGCTTTACTTGGCAACCCGATCTTGAACGATGGCAATGGTGATGAGATTCGGGTACAATGCAGGACGCTAGCAGATCCAAACCAAACCAAACCAAGCCAAGCCAAGCCAAGCCAAGCCAAGTCCAGAGCCTCTCACTAGCATTGGCTTTACCCCAGCTTTTGCTGATCAACGAGACTTTACAGATCCACGCCCTAACATGTTACTTCGTCTCCTACCCTACAGTATAGAGCTGAAGATTGGTAGAAACACCAAAAACCGCTTGTAGCACATCATCAAGTAACAAATCGATAAGTCTCTGGTGAATGGACAAAATGTGCCAGTTAGGTACTTACCTGTCTACTTACCTCGGTATGTTCCTTTCAATTTGTCCTTCCTGGGCGGGGCATTTCCTTCAAGGACCTAGACAAGGCAAACTTCTTTCCCCTTTGGTTCTGTGCAAAGCGGCCCCACCTACTCGATGCCTCCAAACACAACGCAAGGCCTAAGGCTAAGATCCAAGGCACCTGCTCAAAAATTCAGAAGAAATTAATTAATAACATTGCACCAACTTACCTACCTAGGTATTCAGCGATCCAGTCCGCCAGCTCATGTTTAGGCGCCTGGGCTGTCCGGGATATGCCATGAAGAGAAACCTTGACCGTTTCCTAAAGGAGCAATATTCACTGGCTTCCAACCAAAATTCGACTCCTACTACACCACCACGTACCAAACGAAGAACAGCTATGGTGACAACCACAATCCAACTCACTCCCAAGGAACAGCAGCTTCGCCGTCTTCTTCTTGATGTAGCACAATCTATCGACGACTCTGGGCAAGCTCCCGAGCCTATTGTGCTCCGATGGGCTGGTGGTTGGGTACGCGATAAGCTTCTCAATATTCAGAGCCATGATATCGACGTGGCAATCAACGCCATGACGGGCGTTCCATTCGCCCAAGCTATGTGCGACTATTGCGAGAAACCTGAAGCCGTGTCTAAGCATGACATTGGTCCTGACGATATTGGTAACTTGCACAATGTTGCTCGCAACCCGGAAAAGTCAAAGCACCTCGAGACAGCCATGGTCAAGATGTTTGGGTTGGATCTTGACTTCGTCAACCTTCGGAAAGAGACCTATGCAGAGGATAGCCGTAACCCCCAGATGGAGTTCGGCACAGCAGAAGAAGACGCCCGCCGTCGCGATGCCACTGTGAACGCGCTCTTTTACAACCTTCATGATGATCGTGTTGAAGATCTTACCGGAGGACTTGCTGACATGGATGCCAAAATCATCAGAACGCCCTTGGAACCTTTTCAGACGTTTATGGACGACCCCCTGCGAGTTCTGCGGCTCGTCCGTTTTGCCAGCCGACTTGATTTCACCATTGATCCCGACACATGCAAGTTCATGGCCGATCCAAGGGTTTTGGAGGCGTTGCGTGTCAAAATCAGCCGAGAGCGGGTTGGCGTAGAGTTGGAGAAGATGTTAAAGGGTTAGTGGCCGGATAGCCATGTTGCGGCACACACTAACAGATAGCCAGGAGCTCACCCTCGTCAAGCCCTTGAATTTATTGACAGCCTGCACCTCTTCCATGCCATCTTTACCGATCCTGCTCAAGGAAACCTGCCCGGTCCAGACATATCGCAGTGGAGTGTTGTGTACACCTGCCTCGACGAGTTCTTGAAGGATACCTCCTTGACTTCCATAGCGGAACGTCTCGTCACTTCTGAAGATGCCTCTTACTATGCATGGAACCTTGCCGCTCTATCTCCCTGGATGACTGTCAAAGAGCCTCAAAACCCGCGCAAGAAGGCAAACGCTCCTCCGCTGGTGGCAGTTGTTGCCCGCGAAGGTTTCAGAGCCCCGAACAGATTGTCAGATATCATCGCTGCGTCTCATCGTCACCGAGAAGAAATTTTGGCACTGAAAGATGCTGTCTGTAGTGGAGAACCATATATCAATGAGCGGGATCGCTTCGGTATGGCTATCCGTAAATGGGATACCCCAGCTGGTACTTGGAGGCTGCAAGTTCTCAATGCTTTGCTGGTTGAAGCTTTCGAAACTCTTCCCACATGGCACCGAGAAGGGTCGGAAGGTCAGTACTCGGCACTTGCACTACTCGACAACATTCAGGCTGACATATTCCTAGAGCAAAGAAAGTTCTTATCAGGTTGGGAGGCCTTCCTCGAGCACCTGGCTAAGCTAGATGTCTACGAGGTCACATCACTCAAAAAGCTACTCGACGGCAAAAGCCTTGTCAAGGCACTTGGAACAAAACCTGGAAAGTGGACTGGTCAGGCTCTGGAAGTGTGTGTTGCGTGGCAGCTCCGTAACCCTGATACGACAGACCCAACAGGGGCGATAGAGGAGGTGCAGCAACGCAGGAAAGAGCTCGGTATACCGTAGGGTAGAATCAAGGTTGCATTTGAAGACAGCTTACTCTAATTTAGTCTCAACTGAGACAAGCACTATGGTTATTGTGCCCAACTTCAGCAAATGTGTATACTAGCATTGCGCCTAGCACAGGTGCATCAGGACTTTATCTGGATTGGAGAAAAGAGAAAATGAACTACAACATTTCTTTCTGAATACTTGCCTACCTAATCAAACGCAGCTACCCGACTAATGGTCAACAACTGGAGGTAGCAACAGAAGCTCAGAGCAATTGCTTCTCTTGATAACCACCTACACTGCCTAGGTACCTAACTTTAGGTACCTATGTGGTAGGTGGGTCCGACACCTTGCACCTAACTGTGTACCTGCTTGCTCAGCGCAAAAAACGTCACCTCAGTGGCTGTCGGGTACCTGCATCTCCTTCCCGCCCTCTTCTCTTTCTGGAGAGGTACCCTTCTTCACCATATTCATATTCATAACCATATCCATTCGTGGCAATGGATGATATTTCAACTCACCCTACGCCCGGTGCGTTGAATGATCTGCTCAGCCCTCCAAATCTCACGCAACTTTCTGAGCTCTCAGGTTAGTTTCGAACGCTCAATCAAAGACCATTAAGCTGACAGTATCACGCATTCAGATAAGTCGAAGCACTGTCTTGGAACAAGCGCCGCAGATGCCCTGTCCTCTTTGACTGCCGCCAGTGATGAGGTGCGACCATGCTCTCAATTATGCTGCACAGACGTGTTGTGGCTAACCTTCATCGTTGCTCCCAGGAACTCCACGAAGCCACCCTTCTTACGGTTGCCTATATCGCCTCACATGCACAGACCGATCTAGGTAGCTCTCAATTGAAAGAGTTCACAAGGTCCCTTGGTAGGAAGGCGGTTGTTATAGAGACGAGCAGAGGTAGGTCATGGCACCATCTCAGGTGTACTGCTTTTTGTGCAGGATTGACAATCGCCAGAACACTCCGGCCTAATTATAGAGGCAGCAATTGCCGGCATCTTCATTGCTTCTATTATAGACTCACACACTATTGATGAAGATCTTCTGGTAAAGTTGACAGCTGTTACTGATCCTCAAGACCCATGGACAACCCCGGTTGCTGCATCGGCTGCATCAAGAATCCTGTCTGAACAGCTTCCAACGACAAGGTTGACAGAATTTATCGCCGTCAGAATACTACAGGGCACTCTGAAACCGTTATTTATAAAATCTCCATCATCAAGGATCACGGCTTCAGGAAGACCTTCCCAGTATACCATCGTAGACGATCGATCGCGGGGCTTTCAATCAGCTCAACCGTGGAGAAATCAAGCCCCATGGGTCGAGGCCATGGTACAATGGGCTGTCAGCGCATCAACTGTCAGTTGCTCTATCTACAGAAGTCTCCAAGTGCTCACCCAACTCCGTAGGCACCACTCATCCGAGAACATTGGCCTTTGTTCATGCCAGTTCTGTTAGCGCTTGTGGAGGACGAGTCGATCGAGGTCAAAGCGAGAGGCCTAAAGACCTTGGCGGCCTTTGTGGAAAGATGTCCAGCTCAAGTGTTGCAGAGCACAGGCATTGGACGTGTCTTCGTAGACGTCATCTTTCCTCTTTTACTCTACCTTCCAAGTGTTACACCAGAGGACCAGTCTATAACCATCCTTAGCCCAGCATATGACGTGCTCATTAAGCTGGTAGAATACACTGGAAATCCCGCCAGCTCTGAAAGACGAAGGGGCTTTGACAAGATTCTTAGAGATGGAGTCTTTGCTGGCCATCATCATGCTTCCCAGCACGCACGTATAGTGCAGGTTCTCATGCAGAAGACTGCAGTGGTGGTCAATTGCCTGGGTATCTATTCGAGTAAACACCTTTCGGTATGTCGCTATGCACTCCAAAAAAAAGTTTATCCAAACTCCTGCTAAATCAGCCGCATCAGCCACTTTTATCAATGTTATCGTCTATCATGACAGACCCTTTTGGAGTCGCGCATCCTCCAACACTCCGAGCAACGACACAGCTACTTGGTGCGATCATTGCAAATGCGTGGCCTCGTGTTAGAGAACCTGAGCATATGGACAACGTTATTCGAATCATATCGTTATGCTGGCTCAATATATTGGAAGAGCTTGAACATGGTTCATCCCAAGACCAGTTAGAAGATCTTCAGGCTTTATCACAGGAATTGATAAGCCAAGGCGAAGCTCTGAAAGCCCTCTGGGCTGATGATACACCGAGAAGGCCACCAAAGCTTGATGAAGTCTTGAAGCAAGAACCAAAACTGTCAGGACTTTTCCCCAGTGCCTCTGCCTGAAGGCCAGCTCTGTCGCTGCCAAAAAATTAGTCCAACGGTTGCTGCTTGAAGAAGGATTTCCCACGCAGCCATTTTCTATAGGCTTTGTATCGTTTCTTAGGACCGTCCTCCTCAGTTACTGTCAGAGGATTCTCCCCGACTTTGAGTAGCTCGGCATAGACATCAATCTCCTCTTCGGTGCCTTTCACCATCAGGCCCTCGTCTTGCCATTCACCACCCACATACTCTTGATACTCGGATGCATCCACATCAACAGGCGTATCACTTGAGATTACCAGAGGAAGGTTTTGTGGATGTTTGATATACCGCTCATAATCTTCGGATTCTTGCTCAGCAACAGATGGGTTCAAGGAATCGTGAACAGCTTTGGTAAAGGTCCATTGAGCGGCTTTGGACTTTTCCAGCGCGGTGGGCTTTGCCTTAGGGCTCTCTGCAGGAGTTTGTAGCGGTTGATTCGCGTCCGAACGCAGAGACTTATTGGGAACAGACTTATCTTGTGTAGGCTGCAACCAACGTTGAAGAGAGATGCCTTTAGCCTGCGACTGGCTAGAAACTGCGTCAGATACCGCAGTTGCACCTGCTGCCACGCCCCTTGCTGGATTTGACGCATTTCCATGCGGCGAGGTATCTTTCTTGGCCTTTTTCTTGTCGTTATGATCAACCTCGTTGTCTGTGCGAACTCTGAAAGGGCTCAGGTCATAGCGGCCATCCTGAGTCGATTTTAAGGGGATGTATTTAATAGTCGAGTTCATCTTGTAGGCAAACATCTTGGGGAAAGAAGAGAGTGTGGACGGCCTGTAGTACTCCAGCCAATAGTCATCGAAGAACTCAACTGGATGAACACGGGCAATATCCGTGCTGGGTACATATGGCGGCACAATTCGCTCTTGCAGGTGAGCTGGGGCGTACCAATTGATGTAGTTATGTTTCATTTTGACGGACCAATCTCGTGGATCGGCGTGATGCAGGTAATAATCAGTGGCCAGATCCCATAGCATCGGCTGGCCTTGAGTAAAGATGTAGTTACCGAGAAATAAGTTGTAAGCCTCCTGGCGCTGACTATCGAGAAAGGAGTTATTGTAGTACCGCTTGAAGCTTTCAATCATATCCCGTGAATGGCTGGTCCATTGGTTAATCTTGCGGTATGTTTCCATAGTGTTGACGAGCTGTGAACCACCGTACTGGACGGCAATGGTATCGCCATGATCATGCCACATATGGGTGAAAAGGTTGACAGCATCAGTGTCATAATCGACCGATGTATCTTCCAAGATACCAAGAGCGTGGAGCTGGTGGCCTAATGCCCTCTTCCCGATAACAAACTGTGCTGCATTCGTACGATCCAAACAATCGATGCAATTCGTTCGGGCCACCCCATTCTGCGCTGTCATGGGACTCGTCAACCCGTCGCCATTCTGGAAGAAACCGGTCGTAGCAAGTACTGATTCTGCAATAAGTTCGAGGTTGCCAATAACATCCCCACCGCGCACTTTGGAGGCGCGGCTCATGTCCCAGGCTTTGTGGATGATTTTCTTGTCTTCTGGCAAGAACTGATTGAGGTAGTTGATTGCGTGCGTATACTCCTCTAACAATTTCGATTCGCGTGGTGTTCGTTCCTTTGATTTGATTAAATTGACAACATAAATCGGTGCTCCGTATCGTTCAAACAGGTTGTCAAAATGCAGTGCAGCTGCTCCATAAAAGGGATCAACCAAGTTGAGCTCTATCGGGGGTTTTGGTGTAACGCCAGTGCTGTCTTGGGTCCAGTAAAGCGGAATACTGCCTCGGTGTTGAACATAGGAAGTGTATTGCGGGCTGCAATATAGCTCTGGTCCTGGAGCGTGGAATGAAGTCGTAAGAGACTCGGCTACTATCTGTTCGGTCTCAACATCGTTCGCGACATAGCCCTGGCAGTTGTCAGAATACAAATCTCTGGTACCAATCTGGGTGTTCAAATAACATACGAGGTCGTTGGCCCCTCTCTTCAAGAAACGGGCGCCAGCAAAGTAGCGAGACCGCCTTGCAATAACCGTGATATGGGCAGTACGTCCATAAATTGAAAGGGCTACTGAATGTTAGGACTCTCCCCTGATACACGCCTAGGTCGCTGCATCTCACCTGCTTGGTCAATATACCCATGAATAATCGGTCGGCACCAATCGTATGGATCCCGTAAAGCAACAACAGCGGGCTGTAGTAAATAATCATTCCACACGAACATCGAGTTGAAGTTCTCATTGTCCGGCGGCAACATGCCTTTGGCTAAGGCGTCGCGCTCCCGGATGACATTGTGCTGCAGCGTGCGCGTAACATCGTAAGAATAGCTGTAATAGAAGGAGCGGGTCAAGTCAAGGTTGTTCAGAATGCCGAGAAAACGTTGCTCCTCGGTATTGCGAGCATCTGGCTTGAACTTTGTCGGCGTAAGAGGAACCAACTCGGTACCTTCAATCTGATATATGTAGTGTCCTCCTACCATGGCGACAGTGCTCTTCTTGGTAATAAGCAGCATGTAGTAAGGTCCCGTGAATTTGATGAACCCAAGCAAGCCCCAGGTGGTGCAACGGAGCTTGATACCGCCTGTACCCCGGTTCCCGTCGTCTATGGTATCGAGCAGTTGATTCATCTCCTTGAGACTGTAAACAATCTTGTCATCTGTGACATTGAGCTCTGCACCCTCGGTGGTGCGATCAATCTTGAGGATGCGGTATCGTTTCTCGCTGACGTCTACACCGACGATATAATACCGACTGGCCGTCTCGTATAGACTGAACTTGTGCATTTTATAAATCAGTCGATCCGGAACGCGATCGTCGAAGCTATCTGGAAGCGCCCTGGTGCTAGGATCAGGACTCGTGGTTCGCACGAAGGGTTTCGCTACGGCGGGTTCATCGTCATTGTCGTCTTCTCCGACTGTAGGACCTCCAGCGGCCTCGGATGATAATGGGCTCCCAGTGCCGTTGTTTTGCAGTAGGGGAAACACAGGCGCATCGCCGTTCGCGTCGTCGGTAATGGGTAAGGCGTCTATTTCAGGCCCTGAGCTGAGCGCGTCCGGAACACCGTACTCAGACATTCTAGCAAGCGTGTAGCATGTCCCACAGGATCGGTTGGTGAGCAGCTGCTAAAGGATGCGTCTGCACATACAAAGAGACGGTCAGTTGGACTTGTCAAGTCAAGGGCTTGATTGTTGTAGGGTTAGAAAGCGAGGCCCCGTAAATATGTACAGAACGCCATGCACAGCTAAGTACTAAGTAGGTAATGAACTTCACAATTAAAGGTGATCGGGACGTAAGCCCCAGGAACCGATGGCCGGAGTGTTACTCAAAGTTCCTTATCGTCGTGTTACTCTGAGATACTTGCCCGTGCTGCCCAAGCAAAACCCCACATCGCGGATGACGTCGCGAAGTAGGAATAAAGTCGGTCACATGCATCCCCATCCATTGAGGAAACGAAGGAAAGAAACCTAGATAGGGTAGGAGACTTCCATTGCTACTGACTTCATCTTCTTATTTACAAACTTTTCCATTGATCTCCAAACTGATGGATATAAAATTCTTCTATTAACCACTACCAAGCAATGCTCTCCGTCGAGTGGCATCTAAATCCACATTGAATCCCAACCCAGACCGCCCTTGGGTAGGATACATTGCTGACAGTCTTGGTGTTGAACACTACTTTTCATGTTCCTTTTACCATATCAAAGTCTAGTACTAGTCTTCCTCGTCCTCCTTTACTAGCTCTTCTGTTGCCTTTGTTTCTGCACCCTCGTCTGCTTTCTCATCCATCTTCTCGCCCGTATCCTGGGATTGTGCTGGCGCACCCACGGCCTGATCAATTGCATTCTCCTTGCTTGGAGGCTCGTCTAATGCGAGCTCGCCACGGAGCTCGGGTAGAAACCGATCTATACGTTTCCAGGTTTCTGACCAGAGTTTCTCCTTTGAGGGGTCTTTTTGCGGTGAAACAAGGTAGCCACTACTGGACATGAATAACAAGACATTTTTGAGGTTCTCACGAACAGCCTCCTCCTGCCATTGGTCAGTATTTGCTCAATCAATGCTATTTGTTGGGTAACTCACGAGGCTATCGCCCTGGCCACTGTTCATAAGACGATCCATGATATCAAGAATCTTGATCCATAAATCCAGCATTCCATCCCACTCAGATAGCAGTACCATATACTGGAGAAAGACCTTGCAAAGAAGAGATGCAGACTGCACTCTCATCTCGCTCATTCCATCCCGATCTGACAGAAACACCTCGGGCTTGAGAAGCTGGGTTATCAGTGGAAAGAGCACCTTTCCGAAGATGGCAGTCCACTCTTTAGGATCGCTGCAGGTCAATTCTGGAGATAAGAGCGACCGTTGGAGGGCAGAGAACGCAAGCTGCCGTACATCCCTGCAGGGGTTTGCGCATTGCGTGGTCAAGGCCTGAAAGATGGGCAGCCAGTAGGCAGACCAAGCTGTAGAATGGTTAGACTTTTACGTTGATAGTCTTTCATGGAATTCACAAACCTTCGCTGCTTTCGAGTTGAGACTGTTGCATGAGGTGAGGAATTCTGTCTGTCAAATTGTAAAGCATATTGACTGCTTTCGACCCTCTGCTAACCGTCTCTGCCATGCTGCGAGTAACATTTAGCTAAATCTGGACCGGGATACACACTTGTTGGTACTTACCGCTTCTTATCTTGCTTGGGAGGGCCAGTCTTTTGAGCCCGTGGACTTCGAGGTTGCACATTGGGTTGCCGTGGGCTAGCAGCAGAAGCGAAATCATTCAAGAGCGAAATCGCCGCTTCATAGTTGTCAGCCATGATGGCCGGAGGTGTTCCAGTGGTTCCTTTTTCCAAAATTTCGAACACCAATGCCGCCGCCTCAGGGCGGTGGGCCAAAGTCCGCAGAATGGCCCAAAAGTCGGGAGACGTCATTATTTCGCGTCGCAGGGGGCCAGATTCTTCAATGCAAAGTGAGAGACCCTGCAGCACTAGATCCGAGTTCTTGCCCAGAGCTTCCTGTGGCAGGGTTGAGATTGTGTGAAGTAAAAATGGAACGTTGACAAAATCGTGTTCCTGGACGAAGTTAGCATCGGTTTCCATCCTGGTTGTTACAGAACTGACATAGCCAATATTGAGCAGCTTCAAAGCGTAGAACGAAGCGCGGGAAACAGTAACAGCGTGGTACCGTGCTGGATCGCGAAGAACGCCTTGAAGCGTGTCGAAGACGATTTTACCCATGCTTTCGATTGACTCGGCATCTCGCGATGCCAAGAGTGTGCAAAACTCCAAGATATACGCCACACTCGGATCATATTCCAAGTGTCCCGGTGGTCGGGTGTGCCCGTTTGTAGAGGATGCTGGCATACTCTCGTGCTTGACACTGATCACTGTTGTATTTGAATCCTCAGGCAATTGTTCGACAAGTGTTTCAACGACAACCTTTGCTACGGACGGTTTCAAATCACTTGCAAAACGTTAGTTTCTCGAGTTTGCAGAACTTTCAAAGATGACTCACGCAATGTTCTCAAATACGGCAGCCATTTTGCACTGCTTAATGCAATCGATAGTACAGAGCGTGCTCTCAAGTTCCTCGTCGGATGGCTCGGGGGGGTCGTCCGCAGCGTAACTGGAGATGTACGAAGTAAATGCCGAAAAGAACCCAGTGTCTGCGTTTCGTGCTCCGCGGTCAATGATTTGCGATGGCGTCTGAAGAGGAATGGGAGGTAGTGGCAAGCTTGGTAGATTGCTTGGCGAAAACGATGAGATGAGCGAGTTATTAAAGAGATTGAGCCATATGCGAATCATCTAGTGGTGTTAGTAGGGCGTCGGGTGACGAAACAAGAAAACATACATATTTCCAACTCCTATGGATCAATTCTTCACTGCCAGTGACAACACGGAAGAGCACAAGCGTTGCTAGCTGGGCTCTTAGATCTCGCCCGAGTTTGACAGCAAGCTCGCTAACCATGACACTGCCGTCGCCAGCTTGGACCTCGGTGTTCAAAGAAGTGTTGAACTGTGAATCAGCTGCCAAAGTTGACATATGGCTGAGACAGTAAACTATCTGATCAAGCGCCTCTGAGTTCTTGTATTTTGTGGCAATGCGAGCACACTCGTGAAAGCCAGTAACGATTCGGGCGAAGACAGCGTCGTCGGTGGCGGACATGAAAACATAGGACAACGTGGAAACAATTGGTTTCCACGTTGTTGCAAACATGTCGGCATCATAAATGTTCGTATTGCAGATAACAAGATTGCCAGCTGACTCGGTCTTCAAGAGTAATTCTCTCCAAGCATAGTCAAAAGCATGCTTGTTATCATGCTCGTCAGGAAGAATGATTTCATTCGATTTGATCGACTGGTAGATAGTCTGTAGATACTCGGGCGCGAAATTCTGGCCGTTGTTGGTTCCCCGCAAGTTTCTAGCAAAGTCCTCCAGCGTCATGCGTTTCTTCGCATCCAAGTTAGGGTTGTGCTGGTCGGTATTCAACAAGATGATGGCGTATGTCAAGATGTATACCGCATCTTTGTCTGCAACTTCGCCAGTTGTATCATTGGAACAATACTTTTCGGAGAAAGATTCCACGATCGTGGCAATCAGAGGCGCTTCTCCGGGCAGTCGGAAAGATTCCAGGAATTGACGCAAGGCTTCATCCACGCGCTTATTGGAGAAGTCGAAGAGGTTTAAGAATGCCTCTAGTATTGCTTCGTTACCCCTTTTAGAGATGAAATCACCAAGGACTTTCTTATTGACGCGGGAGGTGCCCTTAAGAAAGTTGGCAACTGCCACAGGGTCTGTTGCATCTTTGATAATACCCTGCGCTTCCAGGTACCCTAAGCCCACCTTGGGCTTTTCGTTGAACTTGCTCGCGCCCTTTATGATGATCTTTTTCTTCCGTCGCTGCTCTCTCAGGGTTGCTGGATCTGGAAAGCCTTCAAAGATGGGGTTCTGCTCAAGACGCTCATCAATGAATTGGATATACCGCAGTAGCGCATCAAGGCAGAGTGGCGGCACACTTGTGGTGCTCCATGTTGCAGAATCGGGGAGAGCATTCCTGGAGAGTAGACCAATCATGTCTTCACAAAGATCAGCCCTGTCGACATCGCAATCGTAGTTGATGAAGAGCTCAGCCATGAACGTTGGCATTCTCGACAAAACTCCAATACCTTCCACCATAGCCTGGCGAGCATCTGGTTTCCGGGCGCCCCCTTCCAAACCAAGTTTCTGTCGATCTTTGACCGGGACTGGAGTCGACCTTCCGCTACTAGGCTGTGACGATTGTGACGGTTTCACAAGTTTGGGGGTTTGCGGAATACCTGCGTACAGGGATGGGTCGATGCCTGGTTCGCGGGGAATCTCGACTTTTGGGTGTAGGCAAGCAACCAGATATGACAGAAACAACTCCTGTTGAAGCTTCAGTACTCCACGGCACGTTGCTAGGAGCGTCCCGGCAACAATGAGGGATTCTTCAAGGATGGCCATGTTGTCTGACCTAACCAACTGGAACAGGTAGCAACATAAGCGGTCCTCTGCTATGCCTGCCAAAGCAGGGTGTCGAGAGATGAAGGGGCCCGCGACCTCCAGAGCAACATGTATAATTCGCAATGCCATGACTCTCATCGTGTCGGTATGTTGTCGGGCTTGAGGATCCAAAAAGTCTACCAGCACCCGCAACAACTCACCAACGGAACGTAAAGAATAAGGCCGAAGATCGACAGATTCCGTTTCCTCAGATGGGTCGCTAATGGTTGCCATGGCTGTTTCGGAAGTGGCTACGGTATCTCTACTGCTTCGCTCGGGGTCTGGAGTTGATGAAACAGGAACCTCAAGGCTTACCGATTCAGTAGTCAAGCCATCCGCTTCAGGGGTAGGATGTTCCATCCTGATACCATTGAGATTGTCGTCGGTTTGTTGATCCTGGACATTGCCGTCGTCGCCAACCTCGACGTCGAGATGCTTGACATCCTCAAAAATAATCTGACACATTTTTACCAGGGAAGCTTCAGCGGTGCGGCGCAAGACAGGGGAAAATCGTGGTTGAGAACAGATAGCAAGACCACGGCCCATCATGTCGCAAACGCTCTCATCACTGAGAATATCCCCTCCTGGCCCCGACATCATGTCTTCCATAAGGTTGAGAATCATCAAAAGAACAACCTCGACTTGGCCTGAGTCACTGATATCGAATTGGCAATGTGTGACAGCAGCGGAAAGGGACTGCATAGCTAATGCGAAACGTGGCGACTCTGGGGAGATGAATCCGTAAGCTAGGAACTTTCTCAATGCTCCCAGAGCAAGAATTGTAATGGGAGCGGCGGTGCCCTTGGTCTGGATGACATGGAGGAAGGGAGCCAGAATCGCCGGTGCATCGAATGACCGAATATCTGGAAACCAAAGAGTTAGCCATCATAATCTACACCTTAGAAATGGCGGACCAATTGGCCTACCGTACCTTTAACACCAGCAAGCTCATGCCTCAATTTTCCAAAGCCAGCAATCATGGGGTTATCTTGCATGCTTTTCCCCCTTTGCCCACGTAAACCCCAACGGTTGGTAAGGCCATCATGAGAGCCGTCGCCGCTGATGCTGCCCACTGGGCTTTTACTGCGCTCGCGTGGTGAAGGGCTTGGGGGTTCCAGCTGGAGAGGATTCGGACTCCCGCCTAGAATAGCTGAGACGGATGAGTGAGGTGAGCGCGCATGCTTTTGGATAGCAGAAGTTATGGAGATGCACTCCGATATGACCAAGGACAAGGGGTCAACTGCAACAGAGACAGGTCGACTTCGGTATTGCATGCGCGCAGGAAGCGCACGGTTCTCGAAACTCGAGACACCAGATGGCCTGGGACTCTCCATATTCAATGGCGGGTGTTCATCGCGACTCATTGTATTACAAGGTTGAGGTCGTTGCTGGTTTTGCGATCGTTCGGCTCGCCCAGGTTCCGGGGCGGATAGGGAGGAATCGAATATGTGAGGGCAACGTTTAGGTGCCTGCCGGGAGAATTAGGAAATGATGAATGGCATGGACAACAGCAGCACGTCTCTGTCCAAGGTTTCTAGCAATATAGAGGTAGCTAGCGATTTGTCTGCCAGGAAGTTGTGGCAGAGGCTGGATGATGGATAAAGTCGCTACGTAGCGTAGGCAGTGGACGGCTAGCTAAGGTAAGGTACCACTTCCCGACCAAGATCCATCCCGCCCCAGAAGCTGCGCGCTGTCCTCCAGGTGTCCAGGTGTCGTCCAGGGCCTGCGCTGATTGGCTAGCTGTCATTATTCATCCACGACCCCCTTGAACAAGCATTGCGCCAGAAAAGAGAGAATCATTGCCTGCTGATTGTTATTGGATCAAGATCAAGAATAAAAAGTCTAATTTGAAATTGAATCAGACACATTGCGCTTCAAGAACTGCAATAATGGAGTGTATTAGGATTGTCCATATTGGTCCTTCGCTGACTGGACAAACCTACAGTGAGTGACTGGTGGTTTCTTACACCGGCATGAAGAAAACAGCCCGAGTAAAAGCAGCCTAATTGCATCTAAGCACATTACTTTCGTGTCCATTTGACATGGCAAACGCCAGTATCGATTCTATCGTGACATGGGAATGATATTTTCTCGTCTTAATATTGATGAAACAGCCCCCTTTCCCATCCAAACGCCAGCTACATGCAAATCCCAGCGGTCACTATCGATGACTATTTTAATGAGTTTCGTGATAGTTACCCGCTTCGGTGGTCAAAGACTCCGATGACATCCAGTTTATTATACATCAAGGTCAAGCAATCGCATTACCAGGCTTCTGGACGGCCTCTTGGCCTGCTTTGGGCACATCCTTTGCGACTTCATGAGCTTGCTTACCCTCCTGCTTAACAGCCCGAGGTGTGTCTTCGCCCTGTGCTGCATTACCAGCACCATTGTTAATCTGTTGGCCTGGCCCAGATTGTTCTTTGTGGGGTTGAGCTAAGCCGTCCCGGCTGGGAGCTCTGGGTGCATCATTGGCAGGCTTTGGCTGCGCTGCCAAATTTTGCATTTCTTGCTTGTCTTTTTCCCACTCATTTCTAGTATCACTATACTCTTCTTTGATCTTTTGCTGGTTCTTCTTCTTTTCTTCTTCTTGCTTCTCACGAGCAAGTCGTTCTCGTTCCATTTCCTATACCATAAGTCAGATTGCACAACATAAATCGGAATATTGATAACCACGAACCTCCATGTGACGAATATCATCCACACTAGGCTCATACAAATGCCAGATGGTATAATGAGGTAATCCAATGACCGAATACCCCATTCTCTTTGACATCTGTTCAGATCCTGTCAGTCGTGAACCAACACGATAGGGCTGAGAACTTTTACCTTGCCGAAGCCTTCTGTCTCGGCATGTTTTTCGAAACTGAAAGCTGGGAAATGAACTCCAGATCGGAAGACTTTAGCCTTGGCTAAAATGCTGACACCCCCAACACCGTCAATCTCCATTTCCATGTCTGGGTCGCCGAACGGATCGCGGAGATACGCCAAGTGAGGTCTCCATGTGGCATATTCAGCATAACCCTCGACAATCACAGCATCTTCATCTAGAGTGTCGGCGAGAGCGAGAGCGGTCTCAGACTCCTGCCATGAGTTCAAGTCATAGGGCTGTTCACCCCCAAGCCAGTCGGGCAAGGGTCGCCAGACATCTGATTCCCAGTCAGTATTCAAAAGATAATTTGCAGCACACGTCAGTCCAAGAACTTACTTGGGACAATGACATCCTTGTTATGGCGCATAAGGTCTTCCAAGATAGTGAAAGGGGCGGTCTCTACGTCAACGTCGCGCCAATAGACCCATGAATGATAGGGTCTCAAGGCCGCACTCAAAAGCCAGTTTCGAGCCTGTGCCATCAGCTTTCGTCGACTGGCCTGGGCGGCAAATCCGTGACGGCTTTCGACGTCTTGGTTGACTTTCTGGCCAAAATCCTTCTCGATGATGGAGATCTCGCCATAAGGCTGCTTAGGATCCTCGTCGGCTTGAATGGCCTCTAGGCTCTCAGTGAGAACTTTGAGGGTGTTATCCTTCGAGTCGGAGACGAGAAATGCGAGATCGATCAGATGGTGTGGGTATGTCAGATTACGCATGTGAGAAAAGAACATGCCCAAGTGCGCTTCAGCATCACGAAGCGGTACGCATAGCAGAATGCGCTCTTCGCGTTCCCAGCCACGAGCAGTACCCTGCACAGTAGTCAAATCGTAGTATCGAACCGTCTCAAGCTCAGGAGTCCCAGTTGTAGAAAGGAGTCCAAAAGAAACCAAGGATGCGACGGAGCTGGAAGGCCAGAGCCAAAGGCTAATAACGAACAGGAGTGCTGCGCAAACACCCAGGCGGGTGAGAAGCTTGTTGCGACGGCGTTGTGCGGGTGTCAAGGTGCGCGGCTGAAATCTGGCCAAGAAGTTCTGTTAGCATCTTGAGTTGTCATGAATGTTTACGACTTTCAACAATGAGAGGTAAGTGTTCGGAAAATCATACTTGTGCGGTGAGATGTCGAAGGTATTGCCACGCGGGTAGCCATTTGAAAAGGCGGCGGCGTGGTGCCGGGGCATCATCTTTGGTATCGAAGTTGCGGTTGCACGATGAGAACAGAAGCAAAAGCCAGCAAACAGTTGAAGTTGATGGGAATCGCGGGCTCGGTAGAGTCCCACTGTCACTGCCACTGCCAGCTGGAGGCTAGGGGGTGTTGACGTCTAAGCTTTGAGGTACAAAAAGGAAACAGCCTTGCAACTAGCATAAATGGCAGAAGCTAGCTCGCTTATTTTGTCCCGTATGGATGGTTGCAGCAGCCCAGGGCGGGTTTGAGTGATCGTTGAAATGCATGTGTTCAATTAATTACCCTCCCCTTCAGGCTCGTCAAGGCAAGGGGTCGGATGGTCATTGTTGATTGGTCTTTCGTGTCCGGCTCGTTCCAGACTTGACCTTTTCGAGTAGTAACACGACGATCCACACTTCCATCGTAAGGGTCTAAGAATAGGAACGAACTTTAAGCCTAGGGGGTAACGTATCAGAAAAGATGACCTCTAAAAGTTTTGGGTACCATCCGTTCAGAAAAGAGTACGGGTTAACCGAAGAACAGTCATGGTCAAAGTTGGCAGAAACAATAAGTCTTTTTCCTGATGTAATGAAGCAAGTGATTGCCCGAGGACTGAACTGGCAGACACTAGCACAGTTAATGAAGGTTCTTAGGACACAAGGTCATGGAGTATCAGATATATTACAACCCTATAGTGGCTTCTCTTGAAAGCCAATATACATATCTGTCAGCAACTACACGCATGCTCAGGATCGCTCAGCGACGTCAGAAAACAGGCGATCACATTCACGTCACACAGAATCTTGATTCGTTTGTACGAAAAACTTCATGTTGTATTTCTAGTCCTGGCATGATAACTAAAAGGCCAAGGCTAACTTACTGTCGAACGTCGTGTCATTAATGACCCCTACATTTGCAAATCTGTCTCCATTAGCCACTGGTCATTATCAAGGCTAGTGATGGACGAAGATCATGCACGATGCAAAGGAGTATGCGATAGTTCAGACAAGCCGGTATACTCAGTCATCTCGACCGGCCCGAGATACCAGCAGCCCAGAACGGACTACTGGCAGCCCGGACACTGGAGTCTTCATAACACTCGTGAGAGAAACTCCACAACCCGTCATCGAGCCTCAAAGAACCCTTGGGTGCGGGAGGGTGACTTGGTCAAGAAGAAGTCGTTGAATGGATAGAACTTGTGTCATCATGCAATACAACTCCTTTGACCTTGCAACTTCGCAATAGACTTACCATCAGAGTTGTTTGAAAAAACTTTCCATCAAGACGTATTACGATGAAATGTGTAATCTACTTGATTCCTGGTCAGCTCCTGAACAGAAAAGAAACATTCAAGTATTGAAAGTGAGTGTATAAATGTGTATCAGAGATCTTGGTTTGGTATAATGGAGTCATCACATTGGTTCAGTAGCAGAACTGAATGAAAAGGTTTCTCATCATCGACATTGGGGTGTGGTAGGGTGTGGTGGGGTGGGGAGAAATTTTACTAACCTGTTTGCTGTTTAATATGGCAGAGCTGTTTCGAAGTAGCAAGGGCGCCTGTTTCCTTTGAGATGTTAGCGCAAATCCAAGCACTCATGCGAAGATAGATGGCAAAGAGGAATCAAGGGCAGTTGCTCAGATGGTAGTGCATGTTGTTCAATCGCTCAGGTGTCGCGGGAACAGTGGTGTGAAGGATCATCATTGCGCGTAGACAGGAACGCAGCGGCGCATCACGTACCTGATAGAAACGGCATCACCCGAAGACTAGTCAACAATCCCAGAAAAGGCTACCAACAGCATGCAATGAATCGACCAAATTGCAGTCGTTTTCGCTTGTCTGGAGGAGCTTCTTGGAGAAGATAATCTTCGAGGGTGATGAAGAAGAAAGAGTTTTTTGTCTGAAATTGAGGTCCGCGAGAAAATTTGAAGTAGAGCGGATGGAGTCGAAGATGACTAATCACAATAGCGCCCCGTTTGATGCATTAGCAAATTTCCATCCACTCTCAGTAAAAATCCATGCTCTCCAGGTTAATGAGAAAAGGTATAGGAAAGGCCGACTCTCAAGATGGCTGACCGACGACGCATCAACGGCCCAGGAGGCAACACCGTCCCTCCTGTTTTCGAGGCTGACGAAATCACCGCTTCAAGCCGTACCCGCGCGGCAAATGGCATTAGGGCACAATGTGAGTTGTCCCAACTGATGTTCGGGTCAATCCTGAACCAAATGACTTACACTTGACTAGATCTCAAAACTGGAATTACGCCGTCTGCCTCTGGCTCAGCATATCTTGAAGTCGAATCGCAAGATGGATCTGGCAGCAAAGGAATGAAACTCACATGCACTGTCCATGGGCCCAGGTCTTTACCTCGATCAGCGCCCTTTTCACCTCATATGGTCCTCTCTACACATGTTAAGTATGCACCTTTCGCGACGCGCCAACGGCGAGGCTATCTCCGCGACTCAAGCGAACGTGATTTGAGTACGCACCTTGAGGCAGCTCTGCGTGGTGCCATCATTGCAGATCGGTGGCCCAAGAGTGGTGTCGACGTGATCGTCACGGTCGTTGAGGGAGACCAGGCTAGGCAGGTAGCTGTCGAACAAGGAAGCGAGGAATGGGATATGATGAATGTCCTCAGTGGCTGCATTACAGTAGCGGCAGCTGCTCTTGCTGATGCGGGTATTGATTGTGTCGATACGGTCTCGGGAGGTGTTGCAGCGCTTGTGCCTGGGCAAGACAACGATGAACCCGTCATGGTGCTTGATCCAGTCCCCTCAGAGCACCCCCAGATCCTTGCGGCTTGCTGCGTGGCGTACCTCCCTGCACGAGACGAGATCACAAACCTTTGGCTCAAAGGAAGCTTGCCGTCGTCAGATTCAAATCTCCAACGAGGCCTTGTCGCTCGAGCCGTACATGCAAGCAAGGGTGCCAACCTCGCAGTGGCCACATCACTCAGCGAGTCAATCCTCGCGGGTTGATTAAAAAACGAGCTACTTTATGATACACCATTGCAGTTTAAATAGCACGGAACGGTAGGAGAATGGGATTTAAGAGGCCCTGCACTTTCTGCGAAGTCTCGTTCGCGTATAGAGCCTGAATATAATACCTAAAGTAATATCTTACGTCAAGTCAGATGTCAGGCAATAACAATTGTGAAAGAGAAACATCGTCATAGTATTTGTACTTTTCCATAGCAGTTTTAACCCATGCGCTCTTGAACCTTTCCATCACCTACACGTATTCTCTGAGCCCGATAATTCTAGACAGGAGTTGACTGTTAGTGCTTGTTCCGGACGGGGCCCCCCACCTTCCGTCATTACCGGGGTCTGTTGCACGACTCCACTCCAGGACTGAGGAAGGTACTTCTTTGCGTCGAGACGACACTGTGCCCATGATGAGGCCGACATGAACGGTGCAGCGGGTCCGCCAAAGCGCGCTAATGCTCGTAAGGTCCACAGCCGTGCTAGGTTACCCTGTCTTTTACTCCGCCAGGTTTTCACAGAGGACAAAATCATCTAGTCACCTTGCTCATGCAAGTCTCGACCAGCTAGCCAGTTCCTACTCCGCAAGACCATGGCCTGACTCCACCTTTAACTTGACTGCACCTACGTACCTCCTATTCAGGTCAAGATAGAAGCCTTCCATCCGCTATCGATACTTACTAGTAAGTAGCGACGACAGTGTCCGATGTCTTGTCGCATCAACATCACGGTCAGACCTACAAACCACCATTAGTGACAGGGCGCTTTACCACAATGTCCTCGACCAAAATCGGCAGCAACTCGCCATTGTAGTAAAGCTCACCATCCGACTTGTGCGACCCACGTCTTTGACATTCACGTTTCCTTCTCTGTCGCCTCCGACGATTTCGCGTTCGATAGAGTCAACCCAAACTTGACTTGAACATCACAACGGACGGGAATACAGTCACTTTATGTGAACTCAGAGTGCCCCTGAGGCCATGTCCGAAGAAGTCATATCTGCAGCATCCCCCCTTACGGCCTTTACAAGCACAGCTGGGAATACGACAAGCGTGCTTGGTTCGTGGTACATTCCTGCGGCCTGGACACGCTATGCACCCATATTAGATGACCTTGCTCGGGCTGGTCCGCGATTTGTCAAAAGGCTCGGCTCTTTGATATCCCTCCCCGATCACCTCGAAACGACTTCAAACACAGATACTTCAAATTACTTGCCAGCGGCAGCTGGTGCTAGCGCCATACTTGCCGAGGCTGGCCCAACTATACAAAACATCATGGAACCTGTCTTGGGGACCGGTGGGTTAGAGACAGCCGGCACTGATACGGCGACCACCATGCCCATGGGAGGACGTGTGCCTGTCGACAGTGTCCGTAGTTTGGGCAGTGTCTTTGGCTATGCCACAAGCAAGTGGGCTTTATGCTGCATTGCCATGGCCGTCATCTTGAACCGAACACATATATTCGCTGCTACTCGCCGGCGACTGCGACTCCGATGGCCGACGAGACTGTTGCTGCGCGCTGTTCCCATCACTTTGCTTGTCATCCAGGCGCGCCAGTTGCTTCAATCCATTCAATGTCAGACCTCCTCCGATTTTGCCGAATTACGATGGGGCAACGCGAGTAAGAGCTCCGATCTCATGTTCGCGCACAATAATCCTTTCCTTAATTCCCTGTGCTCTGTCCTACTGTTCTCCGCTTCCGATGAGGAGTCTTGCATGGCTGTGCGTATGATACCTTCGGATGCATCTGGCTCTGCTCGTAATTTAGCTGGATCCCTGTCTCTTCTCTGGCCTTTGTTCGGAACGTTATGTCTGAGCCAGTTCCTCGAGACTGTCTCGTGTGCTGTGCAGGGTCGTCCAGTAGCTCCGGAGACAGGCATGACCCTTTTTGAACAATCGCTCGCTTTCGCCGAGGCCGACGCTGCTATCAGCAATCAGCTTGGCTGGAACCTATTCACCAAGACTACTTCAATAGGTACTTCAGCGTCTGGACTCGGGAACGCCATAGCTTTGACTCGATCCATGGTGCTGAAGAGGGTGAACACCTCGCCGGAGGTGCTCCTTGTGGCCTTCCTATCCTCGATGACGCATATCACGAGCCACGTTCTCGGGGTCTTCAACTTGCAAGCCAAGTATCGTTTGATTAGCACTGGGTTCTGGGGTCTCTGCTTCATGGCTAGCATTGTGTGGGCAGCTATATCCTTTGATCTCGATCATCCATCTTCCCAGAGCCTGCTACGATTTCCGACCGTTTGCATTATTGGTTTCGTACCCCATGTTCTCGTTCTACTCGGCATCGGCGTATGCCTGCTTATATATGGATTAGCTTTGTTGCTCTCGACTTTGTCCCCGCCTTCGACGTCGGATATGGCTTCCATGTCTTTTCGTCAACGTCTGGTCCATGCTCATGAAAATATGCAAGCGAACGTCTCCCTCTCGTCAATCCGAATCACTCGAGAAATGGACTTCTACACGGCTTTACTTCGCACCGGATTCGGTGCCATAACTATGGCCAGTGAAGCTGTTTATTTGAATGAGGATAAAGGAGTCAGTCTCAAAAGACGCACCTGGCTGGAAGAGGAGCGATTCAAAGAGGCTGAAGAACTGCAAAGGAAGCTAATTGTTGGTGGCTTACCCGATTCACGATATGATCAGATCGGCGCGATCGGTCTGATTCCCGTAAAGGGAGGGCCAACAATTGCTTCCAATGGATACGCCCGCGAGCGCGCTGCTCAGAAGATTCCAAAAGGTCGCGGTGAGCGCAACCTCCGCGCGGGCATCGGGGCGTCTGAAAGGAGTTCGCGCTGGCTCATGGCGCTTGACTTCCTGCTGAGCATCAACAAGCTTGTTGCAAGGATAGGCGCCAAATCGCTACTATGGTGTCTGACGGTCCTTCGAATTAGATATCAGCCCGCTTGGCTCCTATGGCTTGCGCAGCACCGAAAAAGCACGGAAACCAAAGCAAAGAGCAAAAACAAAGCCTCAGCCCAGGGCCAACCGCTACCTAGTGGACCATCTTTATATAGCGACGGATCCATCCCGAAGGAGACTTCGTCTGACATAGAGGCGGAATTCAGGCGTATACGCAGTGTTCAGGACGAGGAGAGTTTTGACAAAGAGTTGTACAAATACTGGGTCAAGAACGGATGGTGGGGTTCCACTGATACAAGCGGTGATTTCGAGCCACTTTCGGACGACGACTTTGATACCACAAGCGTGATCTCACTGTCGACGACTGGCGATGGAATCGATGACTATCAGAATTGGGAATCAGATGATGAGAATGACGATGGTCAACGAACACCCACCCAGCGATCTCCTCAAATAACCCGTGAGAGCACCCCTTTTCAGGACACTCCCATGCAGATATCCGACCTAGCACGTCTTCTTCACCCCACGAATCCCGAAGAGCGCGAGGAGGCCTTGACATTGGCCGCCCATCTTCAAAGCGATGGCATCATGACACGGGCCAAATACAAGCGAATGGAGCAACTACAACGCACTCGCGTCCTCACAGCACCGGGATCCAGTCTACTGCAGCCGAGAGTTGACCTTGCGCAACCGAGCCGTCGTAACAAATTAGACTTGGATGAAGAGGAGCGTCTCTTGGAACAGCTATTGTTGTCACGACGGCAGGCTTCGGCAGCACGATATGCAGAGACGTCGTGGGAGGACGGAGGATCGGGGCTCGGTAGCGGAGGACCACAATGCGTGGTATGTCAAAGCTCACCCAGAACAATCATTGTCTGGCCTTGTCGCTGTCTGAGTCTCTGCGATGATTGCCGCGTCTCTCTTGCTATGAACAACTTTGATAAGTGCGTTTGCTGTCGTCGCGAGGTCGTCAGCTTCAGTCGTGTATTTGTTCCTTAGGCATTTACACATACTTACGACATGACTGCTGAGGACATACGAGATGAAATTATTTAATCGTTTTGTGTGGGCTTAGACTAGTATATAGGCTACTTGATTTTGGCACCCTGAGCTACTGTGGGACAAACTTTCTGCTACTTAGCAGATATGAGGTTCTTAGTCATTCTTGAGTTGCTAGCACATTTGTATCACAATCGTGGAGTTTTCAGTCGCAGATGAAGCGACCATCTGTTTAGGGCACGTTGTCTCAGCATTTAGTATATTATAACATTTTACATAGCTGCCCATTCAATACTAAAGGTTCTCATCTTTTGATCATGAGCCGAATCAGTCATCTGTGGCTGCTGCGCTCCGATGAGGTACGCCTTCTTCACAGCTGTAGCGAGTCGGCCTCCTGCTACGATGTCCAACACGGGGATCTCTTCATCCCACTCGTATTGGTTCGCCATGAAATGAGCGTGGAACCGGAGAGGATCGCCAGGATAAACGCTGTACTTGGCACCAAACCGTAGGCCGGGTGTCATATAGTAACCAGAAGTGAGAAGGAAACCACACAGTGGGCCTTGTGCTGGGTTAGTGGCTCGATAAATTCGTTCAGCCTCGGATGAAATTAAAGGTCCACTGAACGTTGGAGTGACGCCCATTGTTTTGATAGCAGATTCCTGTTGATGTATATTCGGTTCAGGCGTGTCACTTGCAGAGATAGCACCCTCGTCTGTATTGCTAGGGGGTACACGCTGGCGAGTCTTCTTATGCTTTTCAGCCGATTCGGCAGCCCTCTTGGCATTCTTTTCAGCAAAAACGTGTTGAGCTGTCTGCTTCCTTGTTTTAAGCGAATCAAGATACAGCCTTCTCGCTTCCGTACTGGGATTCTGGAGCACGGCCTGATGAGCAGCTACGTCGTCTACTAGATAAGCCACCTTCTTCTGCAACAGCGCTTCAACTTCTTCCGGGCGGAGTTCGATGGGCAAACCAAGAAAAATATTCTGAGTTGGTTGCTGAGGCGCCGTTCCAGTGAGACTACCATTGATATTCTGGCTCCGACGCAAGAAGCCAACGGCTTCAGAGTCAAAGACGAGATATCGTCCAGCGATCTTGGATATCCGAACTGAAGGAGACTCCGAAGAAGCCATGGGATCTAGAGAGAATGCGAGTTAGCAAACGCTCAAAACTGAGTTTGCGAGTCAAATTGAGGTAACAGAAGGAACATCATAAGTCGTCTTCGTAATTTTATTGTGTGTCGTCACAGAAAATCAGGGGATTGACAGATTAATAGGTTTATAATCATTGTGTCCAAAAATGGGGGGCGGGAGAATAAGAGAATGAAGATTGTTAGCTTACCTTTTAGATGGTTGTTGTTGATCAGAAAAAAAAGAGAGGAAAGATTTGGAGCTTCGAGCCTTTATGAGTATTGAAAATTTTAGTCAGGTGGGGCCAAGCTGAGGGGGGTGATAAGATAAGAAAAGAGAGAGGATCTTCCACTGCTTTCCTAGGTCATGAACAAGACATTATAGACCCCCAGTCCAAAACAGACTGAACTGCAGTTGGACAGAACAGGGGATAGCTGTTTCATTGTTGTCCTAAAAGTCCAGCGTCTCCTTCTTGGGCTCGTTCGGTTTGGCCGCTTTGGTCGGCTCTTCGTCGTCGCCAATCGGTGGAAGACTGAAGGGTGTTATTACCAGCCCGTTGGAACTGCTTAGCTTGAAAGAGAGGTTCTCTCGGTTCCAGGTACCCTCCAGTCCGCCGCCCTTCTCGTGGAATACCGGTAAGCTGTGGGCACGGAGAAGTCCCTGTCCCTTGTCCTCACTGCCAGGTTCCCGAACGACTGGACCTTGATGTTGCAAAGGAATTAATTCAAGAACCCCGTCAGATAAAAGTTCCACCCATCGAGTCAATCCTGTCGAACGTGGAAACAGTGTGACTGGAATCGTTACAAAAGCTGTGACTTGAGCTGGAAACTGGCGCAGAAGTGCCCTCAAACCATGAAGAAACTTGAGGATCTCTCTAGGTTGACTGGCGGCAGAATTGTAAAGTGTAGGCGAGAGAAGACTGGGCACAACAATCCGATGAATGGTGGATGGGGGTGAGTTTTTAATCTTGGAAGTGACCTCGGTGACAAACTTCTGGAATGGTGTATGTGTGGGAGAAGCCAAGGGGCCTTCTACTGGCATCGCATGTAAGTGACCCTTGATAGCACTGTTCTCAAGACGCTTGGTCAGGTCGAAACCATGACAAAAGGTGTTTGGTGTCTGGGTAGAGTTTGCTGATCCTTGAGTATCTGGACAGGCTCGTTAGCACTGACTTAGAGAAGGTGTGTAGAATCGTGGGGGGCTATACCTCTAGCAGGAATGTTTCGTTGTCCAAGTGTCTCATAACGCCAAGCGATTTTCATCTTGTCTTCAGAGGATGCAGTCGTTTTAGTCTTCTTGGAGCTCTCAGGGTTGCCAAGCCCAGGAAGTTCCCTCCTCCAAGCATCACCAAAACCTAAAAGATGCACTTGGTGTCCCTGCACAAGCCCTTCAGCAGCGTAGTATCGCAACAGCACACCCCCGAAATCTGTTGTTCCAGTCTCTTCGATCAGTAAAGAAGTTCCCATGGGCATTCCGGCGTGGCCCGACAAGAGTTGATCCAAGGATTGTGTGCCTGTAGATGTCGTCAATCGACCATCCAATGGTGACGGTCTTGTTCCGGGAGCAAGAGACTTTTCCTGTCGAGGAATGGGCGAGGAAGCTCCTGTGGCCCCAATGACAACATTACGCTTTCGAAACGACATGTTATCTTTCTCTCAATTCTGTGAGTATCTGAAAAAGAAGAGGAAATATTCAAGATGTTGGAGCTTGCACAGTAGACTAGTACATTGGGTACCTACTAACATATGGAAGACCTGTGTGTGGCAGGGACCCACCAATTCCATTTAACCCCACCAACTTTTTCCGGGCCGTAGGTATCCAAACATTTTCTCTTCCATGCTCGCGACAAACCAACAGCAACTACCTTACTATCTAACTAACTGCTGCTGCTGCTGCATTTTACGCTCGCTGGCTATCTCTTTTCCACCAAGAACTAGAAACATTTGCGCAACCTCTTCCTTTCTTACAGTCTAAATCTGTCAAAATGGCCAGCGGAGATGCCACCCTCTTTGAGGAGTCTTTCACCGTGACCGAGTACGATCAGTCCAAGTATGACCGTGTCGCACGCATCTCGTGCACGTCGAGCGACTCACAAACCGTCATGACGCTCGATATCAACATCGAGCTCTTTCCCTGTGCTGTTTCCGACTCTCTGCACGTTGTTCTGACCACAACGCTATCTCTCGATGGAAGTAAGGAGGAAGAAAAGGGCTGGCGGGACGTCGGCAAAGGCGGTGATGCGCCAGCCACGATTGCCGACCTCTACGACTACGTGTGCCACGGCAAGATTTACAAGTTCGAAGAGACATACGACGGAAACACTATGTGCGTTCACATCCCGATATCAAGATACTTACCTACGCCGTACTACGAGCTGAATGTGCTGACTGATCTTGACCTACAGCAACGCCTACGTATCCTTCGGCGGTCTCCTCATGTCCCTCCAGGGCCCTGTCAAGAAGTTGACTCCTCTGCGCGTCGACAATGTCTACCTTCTTGTTAAGAAATAAAGCGAAGCGCACATGATACATTTATCTAGGCCGTAGCTCATCAACGCCACCGCGGGCTTCTGCATCCCCGCTAGATCTAGGACATGTCAATGATACCCGAACCAAAACCACCGTCTTGCGTCCAACAAATTTTAAAGTGCCTCGATCTCTCCAGTTTCAGACTCATAGTGGACGCCAGTTGCTCTGATGCGGACCTGGAAACGGAATATCGCGGCGCACTCTCCGTTTAATCTGTTCGATCTCGGGCTCGTTTTCGTCAGTAAGGATGCCATGGCGAATGAAAAAGTCAAGCGTGACAAGGGCGCAGTTTGGTTTGAAGCGTCCCCCAGCAAGGTCTGTTTTGACTTGATCGACATCGCGCAGGTCGAACCTTTCAGCTTCGCCGTCTTTTGGTTGAGGGATGACATCGTTGGAGAGCTCGAGATGATAGACCCATTGGCACTCAGGGTAAATAAAGCCACCCTCGCCGACCTGCCCTTCGTCTGTGATATAGATGTATGTGACGTTGCCAACAAATTTGGCATTCTGGCGGACAGTGCTTTCAGGAAGACTAGCCTCTTCATCGGCCTCTCGGATAACACATTCGAACGGATCCTCCCCTGTCATTAAACCGCCCGCCACAGTGTTATCTAGCATGCCGGGGAAAGTTGACTTGTTCCGAGCGCGTGTAGGTACCCAAAGACGGACTCCGTAAGGTGCAGTGTCATCCTTGACATAGGCGACCATGTGGACGCCGTAGCGCATTGTACCGATCAGGCCCATTGCTGCTCGCTCCATGCTGAACAGAAGCTCCCCGGTTCGTCCATAAACCGGCCACAGCTCGTTCCGCCAACCACGGAGGAGGGGGAACGTTCCCTTCTGACGCCAATAATCAGCCAGGGCCGCGACACGGCGAGTACGCTCCTCTTCTGTGGGCTCCTGAAATAGCGCGACAGTTCTTTCTGCTTCGTCGCATACCATTTTTCCTCTGACATCCTCAGGTACTCGATGGAGTTCTTTAACAACACGATCCAGAACGTAGCCAATAGGAAATATCCCCTGACTATCTTCCCATGTTAGAGTGTACAGACCTGCTTTCATGCTTTTGAAGGCAGCAGAGTCTGTCTCGGCATAAGGAAACCTTGATGTGTGAGCTACTATTGCACCTCAGAAAACATGGGCTTGGATTCGTACATATCGACTTCATCGATAAGATCGATGCTCGTTTTCGCCATCTTGATCAACAGGCTATGACTGGGAGTCCCGGTCCAACTTCGTCTTGCTGATGGGACTGAGTGCCAAGCTTCCCTGTGGATGACAAGGTTATCGCCGATTGCGATAATCAACGTCGAGGATGTATACAAGGCTGGAAGATTTGCGGGCTTTTGTTGTATTATCCTTCAGTAGTCGGATTATGAGACAGAATATGTCTCAACTCTGCTAAGCCGAGCCTCTTTATGAACCGATAATTGTTGATATATAATGGTAGTCGTCCGTTTGTAAACTGTAGATGAATTATTCTGGGTGACGTTGAATTTCTTTTTCCACGGTTGGATGCCCCACGTTCGATTTCGGTGAGTGTGAGCTAGGTAAGTTAAGTTAGTAAGTAGCCTGGTAAAGTCAAGGGTCACTTGCACGTTAAACACATCCATGTAAGGGTGAAATTTCTATAGAACATGTAAACGTCCCATTTCTTCTAGAGTATCGCTGTATACACTACCCACCAACATACCTGCGGTAACACAGGGAGTTTTTGAAGTTTCCGATTGGGAAACTCAATATTAATGGTTGAATAATCCTGACCTTACCCTACACCTGTGCCTGTACAGCTACCTAGCTAGTACGGATAGTGGACGTGGGTATGAGGTCACTGTTGACCAGGGTGGATTATGGATTTTATTAGGGTCCTATTCCACTTCCTTCTAGATTCACCTCGAAACGTCCACCAATCGTTTCACACCACCAACAAAAGAATCGACAAAGGCTAACAAATTCAACACCAACGCCTGTTATATCGAAGCTCACCGCAACCAGGACTAAGATTACCAGGGAAAACAAAACAAATCAAATCATTCGCACCGCAGCTGGAAATTCTCTTTAAATAACAAGCATTCATCATGTCGAGTCCACTATTCGGGATTGTCCCCGCGGGCCAATCATTAATCACGGAGCCTTCTTCAACCCCCTCCCCTACCTCACTACTCTATGCTCTACCTACTTCAAAACCATTTTCTCATATCGTCGTATTCATGCTACCCGGCATCACACTACCGCCGAATACTGCCGCAGCAATTTATCTCGCCACCGCTGCCGACGTCGCTGCTGCTGCTCAAGCAGGCAGCACACCCAATTTTCGCTTCCTCGGTGGCATCGGCCCAGGAAAAGAGAGTGCCATGTTTAAGGTCAGCGGTGGAGGTGAAGCCAGTGAACTGGTGATTGGAGTATCGGTTGAGCCCGAGGAGTCCGTCGGCCAGCGATTGCAGGAACTTGCTGCCAGCAAATCTGGGAACTCATCAAGCAGCCAGCCTAGTACTGCTATTTTGGCGCAGCGTATCATTCAGAATGCTTTCAACTTCCTGTCAAGCTTTAGCGGTACCGCAGGACCCGGCGGTGTAGAGGTCGTGCCGCTTAAGGCCTTCGAGAACTGGTGGCGCAAGTTCGAGTCAAGAGTCCGAGCAGATCCTAGTTTTCTCGAGAAACAGTCAGATTAGTCTATGTCCGCTTTGCGATGGGCGAGCAGTGGAAGATGAGAAGGGAATCGCTGCGTAATTTAGAGACATCTGCGCAAAGGGCTTATGTGTGGTGGGTTGAGATGATATTGGTGATTGGGTTTTTGGAGCCAAGGGTATGCGGGCGTCATGTTTATAGCAACTGCGAGAGACTGCCATCGATTGCAAGCCAAGCGAATATATGAAATATCTCAAAACGAACACTGTAAATAGCTTCTGCTGCACCTCCGAGTAAATTAAATACGGGTACAATATTCAAAGCACTCTAATCGTACCGCCTGTCTTACAATATCGACATCAGACAAATTTTCACAACGCTTATCAGATGTTTCGTGGTATATGCGTTCTTTTGAACGCCAAAATAATCCTGCTGCACCAGCTTTGCCAAGTCCCCTAAACGCCAATGATAATTCGAAACAGTCCCCTCTCCAGTATGTAGTCATTGCATCGAAGCAGCCCAACCAAGGCCCCATCCATCAAAGGGCTATTAATCTTCCTGCACAGGTGTCATGAAAGGGCTCTTGGCACGCGTTGGACTCCCGTTGCGACTCTTTCGACCAGCGCTCAACAACGAAGGCGATAGACGTTCTCGACTTTCTGTTCGCACCACGAGCCCAGCACGGTCCATTGCTGAAGGCGGCCGAGTAAGCTCGTCAGCGCGGCCTGCAGAAAGACTGTGCGCTGCCAGACCCGATGCTCGCCCCTTTCGTGATCCATTACTACTGCTGTCCGATGGGTCGTTATCATCCGAGTCGACCTCACCCAGCTCAAAATCGGCAAAGTCACCCTCCTCCATGACTCTTTCATATGATGGCCCAGACCGACGACCGAAAATTTTGCTGACCAAGGAGGAGCCACGTCCTTGTTTCCCCGAGCGTCTGCGACGGTTTACCATACCAAATACTTTCCTCCTCCGCTCAGGTTTACGGAGGAAATAAGCTGCGAGTAACAGTATGACAATGAAGGCGATGACACCACCAGTGGACTTTCCAGGCTTCTTGAGAATATCTTCCAGATCATCGTCATCGTCATCATCTATCCCGTTATGAGGAGAAACAGGTGAGGAGCCGGCGTGCTGAAAGTCTTCCGCTACTCCCTTTTCGACGTTGCTACCAAAGCCAACAGGTAGTTCGGAGCTCGAAGGAGGAACCTGTCCAGCGGCGTAGAGGACGATTTTACCCAATGTCCAACTCAGTTCGATACCATCAATAGTGTCCACAGGTTTGAAAGGGTCGTTGAACGACTTCTCTCCCTCATCCTTGACCGTGTCGTTGGATGCCCCTCCTTCAAGTCCAACTCGAGGAATGCCAATGCCATCGTAGAGCATGTTGATGAGCCACGACGCCTTGAAGCAGGCCAGACGCGCCTCTTCTGCCTTCTTCTCGGGCGATTTCTTGCGTTTGTCCAGATCGCTCTCAATGTCCGACCAATTGCGACTGCAATATTCCATGACGTTGTTCTGATACGTTGCCAAGTCGTATGCTTTATGCTTCTTTCCAAAAACGCCATGTGTTGTATGCCAATATTCAGAAACCCCAACAAAATGGTTGATATCAAAGTCGATGCCAGGCACATGCTGGCCGTTGACAAGACATGGCTGATCTTCACAAGGTTTATCCTTGCCCAGAAGAGGATACGTCACAGTCAAGCATTCGTCAAACTTTCCTGTGCCAGCCAATACAGTCTTGTCTGTTGTCCCATGGACAAGTTCGCCATCGAGAGTGGTTCGCAAGCCATTGGGCATACAAGGGTCAGGTAGTTCATGGGTAGCATCAGTGTTGTAGTGTTCCTGTAAACGTTCTACGTAACGGCTGCGAGCTTGATTGGCACCAAACCCGAGCCAGGTCGCGGTGAAAACTTTGTACTCAGCGGGGGATCCATCAAGCGTTCGCATGCGCACCAGCTTCAGGTCATCGGCATGTTTGGCGGATTCGGTAGCGTTCGGGGCAAAGGCAATCTGTGCGGATGCGCCACCCATATCCAGGAAACCGTATGTGTGGTGATTTTTGCCGTGGTCGTGTTCCTCAGGATGATCGAAACCACCCAGCAGGTAATTTGCTGCAATCCAACCGTATAAACCCTCTGTTTCTCCGGAAATGACTTGTATATGAGCATCGCAATCAGGAAGGATGAATTTCGTAGTCGTTTGTAAGTAAGTGCACATCGACTTTAGAAGTGCAGATTGCTGAGGTTTGGGTAGTAGACGCATACCAGCCGTGGCCATAAGGTACACAGGCGTCTCGGATATCTTGCTATCTGGTACTTCATCGAGGGCAATATCGATCAGTTGTTGTAGATGGTCGGGTCCAATCTGAGACGGGTTTTCGGCAAAGCTAGAGACACCAGGATGTATCTTCTTGTTTTCCTTGAGCTTAATCTTGGGGAGAGACTTGAGCTCAACAGCGGATGCCTCCTTGACGGCTTTGGCATGGTTCTTCCATTTGTAAACATACACTCGGGTTCCAGAGGAACCGGCGTCAAGGATAACGCCGTATTGCGCTATGCAGTATAACCATCAGCTAACAGGATCGTCTTCAGGAGATAATACCGACATGATTTACCCATCAGGGCGGACTACTGGGCGGGAGTGCCAATTGTAACGAGCGTGAAGGTAGCTGCCAGGCCAGATGAATTGGATGTACGACGCCAACCTGTCTCTCGTTATGGCGTGGCGCGATGAATATTGGACGTGGCGTTTCTCTTGGAATCGCTGGGAATTCGAATCGTATATTGTACAAATCTCAACGGTGACGGCAGTTTTGGAAAGCGGATCGCATTCAATTCAGTCGCGGTAAGGCTCAGGATTAGGTAAAGCGAATGTCGAGCATCGTCCGGATGCGCAAGCGAGCGAAGATTGAGAGGTTTGAAATTGGAAACAAGAGTCGTCAAGAAGCAGGATTCCAGCGCTAATGATGATAAGGACGGATAATAAAAGAAGGTTAGAGAGAATGGAGATGGACAAGGATCTAAGTGGGTTGAATGTCGTCGAATGGATGACTGTTGCGCGCTGCGTGGTACTGTACAGTTGATGATTTGGAGAGGTGGGAATCTGCTATGATAAGGGAGTTGATAAGAGTGGATAGAAGGTCAGTACGTAGGTACCTATGGTAAACAATCCGTACGGATAGGTACCTCTTAAGCCAGGCAATTGGTCCATAGAACTTCAAGTGGCGTCACAAGTGCATACGCGGCCTAAATCCTACCAGATACCAATTGTCATGATTCCAACATGTCACGTGCATATTTACTGGCATTCTATTCTTAGATGTCACAATACGATACTGTAGTTTGATACGGAGATGATCTCGAACAGGGATGAGCTGGGAGCGTTCCCGCACATGGATATCGATGTTAAGGTGTCTCAGTTATGACATACATCACCAACCCCAAAGTCTCCTGAAAATCGCTTCTGTTTCGCAATATGGTCAATACGAGTTTCTCTACCTGGTCCTACAAACGAATGAATCACTAAGTCGTCGGCCTTCCTAAACACTGTGAACGTTCCTTACCTAGATAATCCCCTCTCAGTATCGTATTGCTCTCGAAGATCAGGGTATTGAGTCTCATATACCTAAATGCGCTGCTACATCCAAATCATTACCGTTTGAAGGCCTTTGATCACCCTCGGCAACGAATCAAGGTCATCGGCAATTGGACTACAGACCTCCCGATCATGAGCTTGACGAAAATACATCTTTGCGGCGTCTTTGGCCTCATCGATATGGAGTTCTAGACCGATGACGGCTGCTGCCAAGGCCTTGCTTTCCCCTGCGCTCAACTTTGATGCACTCCTGACCTGTCGGGCTTCCTCGTCTTGCGTCTTATTGACTGGGACCGTGGAGGTGGCAGAAGTGTCTGGTGCGCCATGTGGTTTGTCGGGATTCGATTATGTCCCAAAGGCCCCTAGCCGTTCTCCCCTGGTTCTGTCTTGATGCGATAGTGCTGTGGTACCTCCCTGGCTGACAGATTGGCATCGCAAGACGCGCCATCATCGCCGTTGTGCCAGCTCTCGCGAGGATTATGAATCGGATGCGACCCTAATGCTTCGTATCGTTTGGCGAGCTTGTTGTGCTGAATCAATGGCTGAGAGAATGACTGCCGATTCTCAAACATCGGTCCATGATGATATACTGGTAGATGCTGTCGAAACTCTGTGATCGGAGTCGAGATAATAGGCTGCCGTTGACGCTGGCTCTTCGTTTCTCGGGCCTTGGATGCCGCCCGCAAATCCGACTTTTTGCGCGCTCCCATGCTTTTCAGTCTTTTCAGTTTCTGCTTCCTGACTTCCTTCGTGATAAGCGCAACTATCACTCCGGGCTTATCAAAGGATCTAATGAAATGTCTTGAGAAGCTATTGCCAAAGACCGACGATGACGACGACGACTGGACAGCCGCTCCCAGTGCCAGCTGGGTTTGCGCTCCTAACCTGTCGCTATAGCTCTGCCTCATGTTAACGTTTGAAGAGACAGGAAAATGAATATGTGTCGACAATAAAGCTAAATGACGCCGAAACCAATCTTGATTTATACAATCTACTCTTGTTTGGCCATTGATAGGATCAAGAGGAACATATGCTGTATTATTGATACACACTTCTTTGAACCTAGGAATTTGGGTTGAACAAAGCAAGAGTGATACACAGCCAGCTCATTGTTAAAAGGTGGGTTTGCCTTGTTCACGGTTAAGTCTTTGATATCCTTGATGACTATTTTGGCGACTGCCAATTGTTAAAGAAATACACAACGTGATCGTTAAGTAGAACAAAGCTTAATAAACGTCTCTACTACCCCTTTACATGTGTCTTGTTGGAACATCCAAGGTTGGTGCATTGTTCGCTTGGCTGACTTTGATACCAGATGTCAAGCCGACACCGGCCAAGCTACCGCGATGATTGATGAAACTGGGAGCAAAACTGTTCGGTGGCTGCCTCGCTCCACCAAACCCCGATATAGGTGCGCCTGTCAGAGTCGGTAGAATTGTGCCTTGCTGTGACGTTGATCCGCCGATGCCTGCTCGTCGAAGTCCGCCGATAGATGGCCCAGCGGTGTCCCCTTTCCCATGTCAGTTTTATTCAACTAGATTGATATGGAACTCACGATGAACTGATCCTCCAAGTCGCGACCATTGAGTTCCTTCTCTTCCCACACTTGGATAGTTTCGTGCGGCAGCTGTATTCATCCCAGAGATGTCAATCCGGTGGTTTTGCCCAAATGCCAGGGTATGGTTATTCTCGACATTGTTTGGGGCTGTCATATTACCAGCGTAGCCCTGATCGAGCTGCGTTGCCTGCAAGGTATGATCAACAGCATCGGAGGCAGCCTTCTGAATCTGGCCAAGCTCGGCCCTCCGTTTGACTTTGTCATATAGCTCCTGTAATTGCAGAACTTTACGACTTTTCTCCTTGTATGCTTGAGAAACTTCCTCGTGCTTTCGTCGCAAACTTTCCTGCTCTGCCGCTAGGCCTGCTGTTTGTAAGCACGATGTACTTGCTGTAGGGTGTGAGAGAGCACTAACTTGACATCTTGTGCTGAAGCCCTTCAATCTCTGTGTTTGCATCGCTCACAGTCTTTTCGAGACGGATACCAAGGTTCGAGTACTTGTCGGTGAGTGTCCTGTATAAATACTGCTGGTAATAGATGTTTTGCGTGGTCTGGTAGGCCCAGAAGCTAAGAGCTCGACCGGCACACTCCATGATGACGTTGGGACTTAAGCCACTGAGAACACTGGTCTTGTAGTCTTCGCTCGGATTCAGGTTCGTGATGACGGCGTCGTCAGGCTTGGTGAGTTGCGATTCGCAGGCAGGACATGTATTGCGGCGTTCGGCGTCTTGTCCTGTTACACCGAGTTGTTGGGCACACTCTACGCAGAATATATGACTGATTGTCCGATGTCAGTGGTTTGCTGACTTGTACGAAACATGCATACCTGCATGTCGTTACCAGAGCACGGTCGCTAAGTTCTCTCCGACACTTGAGATTGTTACAAGTAAGTGCGTGTTCCATTCTCAGTCTGGCGAAATGAGCAGCGCACTCGAAGACGGAGTTTATGTGAAGGAGTTGAAGGGTTGGAAGTCTTGAAGTAAAGAAGGAGAGAAGTCCAGGGATTACGTACCCGCCTAAGCACCTACCTGCAGTAGGTGCCTGGTAGATCTAGTCGCTTGCATCATGTAGGTGGAAGTAGCATGGTAGTCGTGCCTTCCAAATGTAGAATATAGGTACTAGTGGAGGTTTGACATTTACCACCCTTGAAGAGAATAGACCTACCAATGAAGGTACTAGCTAGGTACCCAGGAAGAATAGGCAATAAATAAATAAAAAGATATTTGAGCTCAGCAAGGCAGTCTTTTATAAGATAGGCAGGCACTTAAGTGTGAATATGTACTTTGTTATTGAAAGTTACTGTAAAAGATAAATCGTCGTGGCCTCATATGATTGTCGTAAGCTGTGATCCGGCTACCTAAAGAGGACGACCTGCGTCCCCAGGGTGCATGTACATGATGCCCCTATATAGCTCTTTAGAGCTGGGAATCGCATGTGTTGTAAAAGTACACCGCGCAATACCCCGTTTTCGTCATATCATATCATCTCATCTCATTCCATGGATATGGATATCATCACATTTCATCTCATCTCCAGTGAGCCGTAAATGGCACGCGACTCCTCATACATCGAGTGCTGTCCGGGAGTCACCATATCATGCCCGTAAGGTTGACCCTCCATCATGTGCGGTACAGATACTGAGCTCCATTGTCTTGAGCCAAAGTCCCACCAAGATTGTTGCGTGAGGTAATTTGCTTCCTCGTTGGCTTCTCTTTGCTCTGCTGGAACCTCGAACTCGAGCTCACCAATGAGCGAGTCTAGATCAGCTTCCAGAGATGTCTGCAGTTCCAAGAGGGAGTCGGATCCCATCATGGGTGTGCCACTCTTGGGGAATGACGATTCGAGAGGTGGTGATGGAAGAGGGTCGCTCAACGAGGCACATTGTGATTGAGCCAAGAGGTTGATCAGCTCCTGCTTGTCCAGGGAGCGAAGTGCAGAAACGTCATGATTTGGGTAGAGCCGCCGAAGGACCGAACGACACTCCTCGAGAGATTGTGCCAGGCTATCCAGAGCTCTGGGAACAGCCAAGGTTAGTCTGGGCAATTCAACTCAATTGATTGACACATCACTTACTTTCTAGATGGAATCATTCGTTGACGGTGTTTATCGTAAGAGCAATTCTTTGGGGCTCGGCTTGTGATGCATTGGCCACATGGTAGCTTGCCATCGCAGCGGATCTTTCTTCGTTTACACTCGGTACAAGCATGGGGAGTTGTTATGCGCCGTGTGCCCGCGACCCTGGGCCTTGCATTGCTGGAAGCAGTTGGCTGCTTTTTTGGTATAATTCCCTGGACTGGAGATGGTATTAGACCGAGAAGCCATGGTGGTGAAGCATCTGAGATGAGTTGAGGACGGCTTACAAGTGTGAAAGGAGCCACCAGAGGCAACCTTGGTACTTGAAGGAGACATGATCAAGTTGAGTTGACAAGGAGGTAATGGTCTGCGCTAGGCTAGTCAGGAAGATGATCCTCTTTGTGTTCTGTTGTGCAAGCCACGAAATGGAAAGGGCCCCCAATGGAGATATGTATAAGGCTGGACGACATACTTAAGTACTGACAGTCTTGACCAAGTAGACGTGCCAAGTACAGTAGCAGCGACGATGTTACGCCCATTCATCCCCATCCCCATTAGACTAGACAGGCACGACAGGCCGGGACAGGACAGGACAGAGCAAGGCGCCACCCCCCAACCCTTGTCCGGTGTACAGAATAATGCGGAGAAAGGAACAGACACTACGAATGGATCGTGGGGAACAGGAGAGGAGCTTCCTAATTCGTGGGATGAAGTATATCCTTGCACGAACCCATGAAGGTGAAGATCCAGAGCGTATGGGGTAGCGTCACATAGCATGCATACCTACGTACCTACCTCGACCTAGCATAATATGGGATGGCATGGACCACGAGCTATGAGCCATGAGCCACGAGCCACGAGAACCTGTATGTACTCTCCCGGAGAAAGAGGGGGCGGTAATGGATGGTAGTGGGTGGCTATGGGATGTGAAAGTAAAGCAGGTTAAACTCAGGGTCCTTGGATCTTGGTGTTGAAGATACTCACTCGAGCTTCGGGCATGGCGACCCATTGGGAAATTCTTGCAGAGAGTATTTGTTCGACAAGGGACGTGATCTGCTTGGCCACCTCCACGACAGATCAGTTTCTGCGAGTCATTTCGTCTGCGGTACCCGAGGCTAATTACACAGGACAGAAAGAGAGAGGCAGTCCGAACCGGTCAAAGCCTTTGCGAATATTGCTACAGTATCAAGAACAAGCTTGGTGCTGGCCTCGCAGCCTAGCCTAGTCTAGCCGGTATACCTATCAGGTTACCATAGTAGTCTAAGGGATCCTAGATACTGTATCCGTACGGATACGTATACAGAGAGAGTTCAGAGTCGAAATGAGGTGAGGTGATGCTTCATTAAACATCTCCAGTTCTGAGTATCAGATTTGAGTCTCGACCAACCCAAATCATCCGCCGTAATCCTCTCATATCCGGATCCGATTTAACCCAGTCCTTAATGACGGGCATATTGGATTTGGCGGCCCGGAGCTTTCACGGCAGTCGAATGATGGAGGGATGGGATGGATGGCATTGACAAGAAAGCAAAGGCGAGGCCTTCCTTAGGCTTAGGCGAGGTTTTGGGCCAAGAACAGAACAGAGTAAAGTCAAAGTCAAAGTCAAAGCCAAGGATGAATGAATCTCTGTAGAACCTCGGCGTGCGGTTGTTCCCTTATTTCCGAAGGTGTAACATCGTCATTTCATTTACCTCTCCATGTTCATGATTGGGACGCAATGAACGGGTGGCTTAAGGGGCAGGGCAGGGCAGGGTAGCCAACCTTAGTGTACATGTACAGTAGGCCACGAGATGAAGGAGCAAAAGGGTTTAGATCCATTCAACTTATCCTGTGTTGTGTTACATGGTCCATGTGCATTAGACTGCCTACCTTGCATTGGCACTGCATTCGAGCCGCCCAAGTTGACCCTATCACGGCCAATCCATGCCCGAAACCCCTGTCGATTTGCATTTATCCAGGAACCACATCCCAAGCTTCCCTTTTTGGACTTGGGTCAATTTTATGGTTAAGTTGGCATTTCTCGGGGTACATACATAGATAGATTTGAATCTAAATGAGATAATAGGATGAACCAACAGACAGTTCTTTGTCGACCGATTTAGAGGAATTGATTGACTGACCAGACTAGACTAGATTGTAGGATTGAGGCGTGTCTTGGTTGAGAAGCGAGATGGAAAATCCAGCAAGTCGGTCGGTCATATAAGAGATCTCTCTATCTGTACTTGTAGTACCTTAGTAGGTACCAAAACATCACCACCACCATCTTGATCAATGTTAGTTGATTGCAATTAATTCCGCCCTCAGTCAAATTATTTTCCGTCAAGCGCTAAACTATATCAATCCCATATCATATCATGCAGCTACATACCTATTCATCCGATGTTACCACTCGCCTCCTCATTGACTTAGTCCTACCTTAGTAATTGACTTTCATTCTTTTTCCTTTTTCTTTTTTCCCGCGCAAAGCCCATACGAATACTAGGTAACTAACCTGAAATCCAAACCACCATCAACTTCAACTACCTTACCTCACCTCACCTCACATGGACAGGACAAACTCCGAAGATGTGTGGGCGCGTGTGATCAATCAATCGACCCATCGGGGACTTTTCACATACCACTCACAGAACTCTGGTTAAGTAAATCTGGGGCCTTGCAGTCAAGGATTTGGGATTCTCGGCCCGTACCATGCCATGCCATGTCATGCCCTACTGTACGGATACGTATAGATGGATACCTTGTAGTAATTGTTACTGTTACAGTACTGTATGTGTATGCCATGAATTGGATGTCAATGAATGAATCACCTCCAGGATCTGCACCCCGGGTTTTCTCCTCCAACTCCAACTACCTAGGTAGACTACTGTATCTGTATCGGCCCCTGGTTACCGACTAGGGAAGGTGGCCGGCTGGATAATAGGCCGACCCGACCTATCTCATCTTGGTTGGCTGTACGGATACAGTTCTCTTAGTAGGTAGGTTGTCACGACTCCACGCTCTTCTCTCCATAACAATACATACCTCCACTATCTACCTAGGTATCTACATTACTGTACAGTACGTATGATGAACTGTACCTGGCCTGGGGTCCCGGTGCCAAGATCCATCCACTTCTGAACAAACCCGGCCTTCTTTACCGACCTTGTTTTCCACGTGAGTTGTCCATCGGAACACTTCGGCAGGCATCGCATCGCATCAGCAATAATGTACTCAACCAGTGTGTCTGTACCCAAGACTCCAGTCCCCCGTCCACAGTCCCCAGTCCAGTCCAGTGACTGGATGCCTCGGCCTCGCTGCGATGCAGCCAGTAGCATCTGGGCGGATGGGTCTGGACGCAACGGATCATTCGAATAGCTTCAGGAACCCCGTTCATTCATTCATTGACCGCGATGCACTGCATGCACAGCACAGCACAGCATCACCTCGGACCTGAAGCGCCACCCGAGTGGCCGTTGTATCGCTTGCCTCGTCTTCTTCAACCTTCTATTAAGCATACAACGGTCGATCGGCGCGTAAAGCCGTGGTCACTCGCTCACAATAGGACCATCTCGGCCGGATTCAACATCGGACATTGTCTATATCAAGAATAAAGTCAACCCTAAACCTACCCAAGCCATCCATCAGCACCACCAGCTCAACACCCTATTGCTATATTGCTCGCCTCTCTTGCTGACGGTTTGCATGAATATTGACGCCGTGGAGGAGGCTGAGGGTTCTCGAGCCTCGAGGCAGCCCAGCCAGGTGTAGCTACACCAAGTTGCAACTCGCCAATGTCAACTGCCAGAACAAGATTTTCCGTCTTTGAGCCTGGAAATCATGTCGGAATTCTCGGGCCCTCCGTCACACCAAGAACCTTAGTCCTGAATATGACCGGACACAAAACTTTACTACAATCCCTGACAGGCTCGGAATCGCCAGTCATGGTGGTCCTTTTGCGTGCCCGTCGATCATATCGCTGTTTCTAAAATGCTTTAACAACCCCTGTAATCTCCCAGCCCCGGCACGGAATAGTATAGTGCCACCTCTATACCCCATACTCTATGTGACTTGATCTGATAAAGGGTCAAGGATGGGCCTTGGGCTTGGGCGCATATGGCCTAATGGCGTAGTGACAGCACCCCTCAGATTCGGCATTCAAGCGAGTCCAACATCAAACTTGGGCCCATTCAGATTAGCTGCCGCCAATTTTCGGCGTCAAAGCGTACGATGGTATTGTGCAATGCAGCGTACTCCGTAGAGCCGGTCAAGATTCATGCCAGAGGTTTATTTCGATTTCGCCTAATGTCCTATTACCCATGCCTGTGATCCGGGTACGTCAAGTTCGCAACCTGGTAAGTCCATCATCATACTTCTCTGCGCTTAGGTATAGACTACAGTGCCTGGGCCTAGAGCTATAGAGCACATGAGTTATAGCCCTTCAAAGTCGTGATTGCCAAGTCTGCTGGTTCCAGTATGCACAAACGATCGATTGCTTACAGAAAACATTGCGATTGGCCGTGAGTTGATGGCGATGCTTGGAAAGACCTGCCATGCTTGGACTACACAGCAGTAGGTAGTAATAGGGGTCCTGTCGAGATTTTGAGTGGTATATCCGCCACTGGTTAAGCACCATGGCCAGCTGCAAGCGAGTCCATGTAGCAATGAACAATATGTCTTGGTCGTATTCTTGGCTTTGAAACGACACTGCTGCCTGTACCCGTACACGCATGCTGTTCATCGCTAACAGAGGATGCAAAGCAAAAGGCTGGACCCGTACTCCCAAGAGTAGAACCTAGTAGTTGCGGTATAGACTGTGGCGACCCACGACAGGCAGAAAGTAAACAAACAGTTCCCGAAAAGAAAGGTCGTATTGCCGTAAAGCGGTGAGTGGTAAAAGGTTCCGTGATCCGTCTTGAATGTGACTGTTGATCAACTTGAAACGTCGTAGTACGCTTGCCACTTAACGCTCCTAGGGCCCGACGATACTGTCTTCTATTCCATCTTTGTCGAGGCTCCCACTTTTCTCGCTAATGTCGAGCAATGATAGGACTTTCCTATAGCCCTATGACTTGCAAGATGCGTTGTGATTTGATCGGTGCGGTCAGTTCCCCTGAGTTCCGGTTGAGTTTGAGCAGGCATAGCATGGCACTCTGGCTACACGAGCCACGATTCAACTCCAACTCCACAGTCCTCAACTAACTCGGACAGATGCAGAAGAAAGTTTCCGGTAAAATAGAAACCGTTGTAAAACGCTTGCAAACTTTCGGCAACGGTCAAGCTATCAAGGTGAAAGAACCCCTCGAACGACTTCACTGAGTCATGAAGCTTGCAACTCCATTATTGTTCTTTCGCGTTAGCGAGAAACAAAACCTTAAACTTTGCGTCTTTCAACAACAACTTTATGCATGTCAAAAGTCTATTAGAGGCCTCTTACGCAAACGATATGAGACAGTGGTTCTCTGATCCCTGGCACGACGTGTCGTGGAAGATGACATGTTTGCTGAGACCATCTCTCGCCCCCTTGCCCCCCTCAGCCATCACCACCTGGGTCTCGATGACGAGCGCTTAGAATGCAATAATACTACAGAGATGCAGGGTTTCGAGAGGGAAATGACCGTTCCTGATGGTATGAGTTTGACGTGCCGGTTGCCAGTCAAACATGGAGTTAGCTGCCAGGAACGTCGGGAAGCATCCCGGGCATCTTGACGCGAAGGCTATGCATGCAAACATAGTCATAAGCCAAACTATCACCAACTCCAACACATACGACCAAAGGTAGTGGAAAATACGGGATCCCGTCCGCTCTCCCATAGTCAAGCCACTAACCGGCGGATTAGTAGTTGGGTCGGTGACGACCAGCGAATCCCCGCTGTTGTATGTTTTTTGCCCATGCCGATACCATGTCTTACTTACTCGATCCGTGGAAAGACCGTCCTTTTTGCTCTTGGCTGTGGCAATATTATAGTCGAGGTTGAGAAGGGTGCGTATGTAGAACACGCATCTTATGGTCATCATCTTTGAAAGCCGCCACGCCGGTCACGGTATGGATACTCTGGGACGCCCCTCATCCTTCACAGAGTTGCTGGGCGATATTTGCTCTATTGCCTATCATTCTATTGAGTCATGATTCGTGAAAGCTCTTCCCACATACTTGCTTGCTCAGATCGCCATATAGGCCATCCGTAGGCTTTTTTCCCTATGCATCTGTGCCTACCTGGCGTCGTTATAACACTTCCTCGCAGAAGCTTCGATCTACAGACGAAGCACCTGACAGCGGCTATCGATTCCATCGAAAATACACGTGTTGTCGATAGGGACGTATTGCTTCGTTATGATCTTGATCATTTCCTGTGCAACCATACCGCCCGTGAGAGCTGAGACGTTGTGTAGTTCGCCGCCAGCAGCTCGTTCCACTTCTTGCGCAGTCTTACTGTAGCGCTCGTTGTCAGCGACTTGGGGCGCATGGCTGCTGATGAAAGCCATGATTTCGTCTGCAGTAGCTGTCTTTGAATTCGATGTCGCCAAGAGGGCGAGGTAAAGCGGGATAAGAGACAGGGGCATCTCGGGGCCAGCGATTGCTGCAATTTCATCGTTGGCCAGTTGCTGTTCTACGAGTTGATTATTAGCACAATCATAGTTGATAATGGCTAAGAAATACTTACCAACAACTTGTTCAAGCTTTACTGTCTTTTCCTCATGAGAGTTGATGAGCTTGATGAAGCGAGCATTCTTACAAAAGAGTTCGACCTGATCAGAGTCTACATCCTCTCCTCCAGAGATGCTCCGAACAATTTCCAGAACTTCACTGACATCCTGGCGGGCCCTTTCTTTGTAGATATTTTGGAGTCTGATGTAGACGCTGGACTGTGCTTTCATGTCGGGCAGCCCCCCGGGAACAGGTAACCGATCATGTGAGGAATAGAAGCGTTTAACCGCCTCTGCGATGATCCAGAAACTGGACTTGATCTCATCCTGGAACATAATTAGTATCATACACCCGGGAGATGATGGCTGAATGCTTACAGGATCCTGATGGATATAGTCAAAGACCTGCTGGAGTGAACTTGGGAGTGATGGAGCTACAACATGCTTCATAACAGCAGCTATAGCCTCTTCAAAATTCTCTTCTCCTCCTTCAGGGTTGTTAGTCCTCATAGCTTCGGATACGGTCTTGCGGAACGATGTCTTGTGGGCATAGCTGGTAGGATAGGCGCCATCATGCGTTTGTTGCCACTGCTCGAGGTAATGGAGAAGGATTACCACCAGAGGCAAGTGCCCGTGTTCATGGTTATCCAAACCGTCAATGTTCTCAGTCATGCCCCTTGAAAAATCAACGAGTTCAGGCCAGGGGGCAAGAAGTCTCAGATCGGTGGTAGCAGTCTCGTCAGGGTGAGTATCCACGATCGGAAATGTCCCTGGAAGAGTAGACTTGAAGTAAGAGTAGTATCCCACAGAGTGCACTGCAATCGTAGGAATCCTGTGCTGGTGGGCATAGTTCTGTATGGACTGGACCTGGTCTTCAGGCAGGGGTAGTGCATACAGAATCATGGTAAATGTAGGTGAGTTACTGAGAAGGCCGTCGAGATTGAAGGGCTGCTCCTGCGGGTTGTCAGCGGAAGTATATATAGTTTTCTGGGATAACTCTTCTACCTCATGCTTTGGATACCATTCACCTTGTACTTCTGGGTTTAGCTCTAACAAAAAGTTGGTACAGGCTTCGGCTCTCGACTTGCCCAGCCAGCTATCGTCGACAAAGAAGTTGACGCCCAGATCTTCATGACTCACGACGCTCTTGTCTGCAATGGTGAATTTTCCAATACCGGGCAACACAAGATTCTTGAGGGTTTCGACACCGACAGTGCCAGCACCAGAGTTGATGAGTAAGATGTTGGCCGACTCTAGAGCAGCCTGACCAGACGCAGCCCACAAGCGGAGCTGACGGTCGTATTTCCGCTCCTTCTCGGAAGGTCCATGGAGGACCGGGGGAGTTTGAGACATGATATTGGCCATGATTGAGTTGATCGAGGGGGGATCGTGTGAAAGTGAGGGTGTGTGTTTTGTTCCTAGCACGTCTGACAGTGCGCAGTCAGAATATGGACAAACGAGTGTTGCGTGCGTCCAAGCGGCAAAGTTCTGATATGAATTCCGTAGGTAGTTTCTGAAGAAAGGAGCCGATTGTAATGACGGTGATGGTGTTGATGTTGATGTTGATGTTTAAGGTCTCTCAGCTAAGTACTAAGGTAAGCTACACGCACTTACTACTAGGTAGGTAATGTTTCATGGATGCCTACCCGTACTCCAAGCTGGTAGGACCGAGACCGAGCATCGGCCGAATTGGTGGAAGCTTGAGCATAGACCCCACTACGGATGTACTTTAGTGACTGTAATGGCGCTACAGTACGTCACCCTTCAGTGACTGATCAGCTCAAGTCAACAAAGTTGATTGGTTCAATTATGAAGAGCTGTAGGGTGAGCAAAGCAGGCAGCTTAAATTAGCACTAAGTTTGGCTGTAGCAATAGAACTGAGGTAGCAGGTGAGCAGAGTTTACTCCATGAGTATGACAAGGAAAAAGCCTAAGATAGACTTGGTATGAAACGAAACCTAGGTCTGGAGCACGTGTATGGTTACCCTGGCTTAGGAAGAGAGCCGCCATGATGGTGATGTACACCGTCACCAGCCTTTTCTTTAAGACAAACGTTGAGGATGGTGACGGAATATGCCACAAGTGCATACAAAATCTCCGAGATCGACAACTGCTATAAACAAGGTATGAGTTGGATAGGTAGGGAGATGAACCTTGCACAGCTTTTGTCGAGGAGACCTTTGATTATCAGCTTCCTTCGAAAGAATTTCCTTTTCCTGTCTCATATTGGGCAAATATAAGCCAAAACAAGAAACTCCGTCAGGGCAACAAATCTCATTCTGCAGCCTTCAGACAGGATGCATGACCCGGGGTAATCCTGCGTGACCTATGCACCAATAAATGGACAGAAACTTTGTACTTAATCACTAATTTAGAGAGAAGCGAATGCGAGATGCGAGAGTGGGCCTCGCTCACTCCACAACGGCGTCTTGTAGCTGATTTCCTCTAGCTTCTTACATCCAGGGACCATTGGTCTCCAGTCATCGTTTCGATGATGCCCATAAGGTCTTGCATTTGACATTTCGGACTATCTAGTCATGGATGTCCATGCGATGCTGGCGTTGTGTATCGCTCATCAAAACTGAGAGATCGGTCAAGCCTACGGGTATGCTTACTTTGCAGTCAGCCTCCAAGTCATATATATACATGTATGTATGTATATGGAAACTGTTACATGATGTTATCATACTCTCGTATATTGCAAGTGAACCTATATCAATAAGGTGGTCTTCGTTGTCATACACCGACGGCCTCTGATAGCCACTGCACTGATTCAGGTCCATCACCCGCCTGCCAGTGCTGCATCTGATCAGTGATTCGATGCGCCACTACTGAATATTATCATCCATTCACCCAAGCTCCCCACCTACGGTTTTAGCTGCAACCAAACCTGTTGCTATTCCCCTTTCTTTCTCAGAGTGAGGGCTGCATTCCATCTCTATCTTGAACGTCGCAATGGATGAACAGGTTACGGATCGCAGCATGCCCGCCAAAGGCGATGATAAATCGGTAGAAACACCAGCATCTCAGATAAATGCTTCTGCCGATAGTTCTGTCTGCGATGAACTGCGAGAGCCTTCGACCCCACCAGTTCGCTTCTGGACCCTGTCTGTTGGGTATGTGATAGTCACTGCCCTGTCCGCTCATATTGCTAACGCACCTGCTATCCAAGAGTCTTTCTAGGTCTATTCCTGTCTATGATAGACACATCTATCGTTGCTACCAGCCTTCACAGTATCGGTGTTGACTTTCAAGTCCTCCAGGATGTCAACTGGGTCGCCCTTGCCTACACCCTTGCTTATCTAGGATGTGCCATCGTCTTTGCTCGCATATCCGACATTGTTGGACGTCGTGATGCCTTCATTGCAGCCTACATAATCTTCTTTGTGTTCTCTCTGGCGTGTGGTTTCGCTCAGACACTCAATCAACTCATCGCCTTTCGTGCTTTGCAGGGTGTTGGCGGCTCAGGTATGCATAACCATCTTCCGCTGTAGCCTACAAGTCTAATCAAGGCAGGGTTGTACGCTCTTACGATGATCATGATGCCAGAATTGAGTCCAGACAATCTCAAGCAGCACAAGGCAGCTATGGTTGGTTTGGTCATCACCGTCTCAGGCGTCCTTGGGCCTGTACTTGGTGGTATCTTGACACATTACTCTTCCTGGAGGTGGGTGTTTTGGATCAAGTAAGCCCCTTGCTACTACATATCTACGTATTGAGCTAACAGAAGAAAATCCAGTGGACCGGTTGGATTCGTATCTCTTGCAATTTTCGTTTTCGCCTGGCCCAAGGCTGGATACCTGCCATCCCAACAAAGACGTGCTTGGAAGGAACTTGATTTGTCAGGATCGTTGCTGGCTATCGCTGCCGCAGTTCTCATTGTCTTCTCTTTTCAGAATGCTGGAACCGAACCATCCAATCGAGGATGGAACACCGCCATGTTCATTGCCCCCCTGATCTGTGGCTTGTTCGCTTGCGGCTTGTTGGTGTCATGGCAGATCTTTATTCAACGTCGCTGGTACGATCGATTTGCACCGGCCTTCCCAGTTAATATCTTTCGAAGCAGGGTCTACTCCACTGCTGTCATCAACACACTTCTTAACGGGTTCCCCTACCTACTGCTCATTTATGCGATCCCATTGCGCTTTCAAGTCGTCAGTGGCAAGTCAGCCCTTGTTGCAGGCGTCATGTTGCTTCCCATGCTGGGGTCCTCCGCCATCGGCAGCATAGTAGCAGGCAAGATCAACAATACAAAGAACTACACTTTTGAGTCACTGCTGATTGGATCATGTTTCATGACACTGGGGTGCGGTTTGCTTGTTTCGCTGTCACATGAGGCGGAAGATGCTAAGCTGCTGGGCTACATGACGTTCTGCGGTCTTGGTTTCGGTTTAACTGTCGCTTCGTCGACCATGTTGTCGATGGTTGAAGTGCCCATTCGGGACTATGGTGAGTGCCGCTACTTCAAGACAAGGGATGATGCTAACAATCACCAGCACCTGCCCAAGGAATTCTGTCCCAGGTGAGACTCTTGGGCGGCAGCCTGGGCATAGCGACCTCGTCGGCTCTACTCAATGAGAAGAGTTCACAATACCTCGCTGGCATTCTGACTCCCCACGAGCAAGCGACGATTGGCAGCTCTGAAACCCCACTTTCCAACTCACAGTGGTCGGCTGTTCGTTATACCTACGCTGACGCATTCAAGATAGAAATGAAGGTAGCAACTGCCGTTGCAGCTTGTTCTGTCATCTCCGCATTCGGTGCGTTCCGCAAGCAGCGTCTCTTGATAGCAGAACAGCGAGCTGCGGTTGTGGCAGAAGAGGCTACTCGCCGTCGCGGTCAAGGTAGATAAGTCGCCTGAGTAATCTCAATTTTGGATCAGGTACCATTCAGGATAGTACGTCAAGGCTTTGGCAATGTATGCAATGTTCTTGATGGAGTCTTGACTAAAGACCGCGAAGAGAGGAGATCAACCCTTTTGATAGTTTGAGGATGCTCTCCACAATAGTTATAATAGAACTGCCTGCTGTGATACCTCAGGTATCGAGCATCGGCTCAATAGGGAAATCTCGGATTGTCTCGTAACTTCGTGAGAATATGCCCATCCAGTGGGTTGGACCACGAGATGGGCTGGCCTGCAATTTTGCAGTCACATTCGATAAGATGGTACACGTTAAGAATATTGTCTTTAAATTCGTGGTAATTGTATTTCGCTACGTACCATCATCTGTAGTGCTGCTTTCCTCCTTGCTTGTATCTCGAAACATGTCAGCTGCCGCCGCACTTGGCCGTCGCGGTCTCATATCATTTAGTGCCTCGCTCTCCTCGTCAATTCCATCATCCCCGTCGTCTCCATCGTCGTTATCTGAAGCGTCTGGTGATTCGGCCAAGTTATGCTGCAATGAAGCCATAAAGTGCCCTGCTGCCCCGAACTTGGAAATACCCTCCTGATGGGGTAAAGTTGAGTACATCCTGTGGGCTTCGTCCAAGCACCGTCGCGCTTGAATATGTCTAGACTGCTGAAGCCAAGCATCTGCACTAAGAATACTCCATGTTGCTGACTTGCGGCGACGTGAACCCCAGTGCCAGCTTCCGACACCTTCCTTGGAACCGTAGCAGACAGCGAGACGTTCCTTTATCAAGGCGTCGCCTACAATACCCGAAATCTTGGACTCAAGGAGCCTCACTCCCCATCGGCCAGCGTCATCAATATTCGTACCGTTTCGCAACCGCAATAGTTCAAGGCCGAGCAGCAAGCTTCTCAAAGCCCCATAGGGAGCACTGCATCGGGTATTATAGGAGTAGAATGCGGCCTCTAGCATTTGGTCAATTGTTTCGGCGCGATTCTTTGACGACATTTGTTGAGGGAAGATCAAAAGACTCAGAGCAGCCATTTCGTTGGCCGCGGCATGATGTTTCCAGGCCTTAGAATCACTAAAGTCGGATCTCAAAAGGTCATACGTCGAATGTGCCAGTTTCCAGTCTCTTAACATAAAGGCATAATCTGCCAATTTCCGCATGATGGCCTCAGGGGCTTCTGAGCCATAGTATCCAGCAGCATTATAGTTGTCTCTAGAGTTGCTGGTGCCGCCTGTTGAATTCCTTGAGCTGCCGCCGAATGCCCATTTCCTCGACAGATTCATGAAGCGGCCTGTGATGCCTCTGCGTCTTGAGGCAACCTGATCATTCCAGATAGAGACATTGCGCTCCATTTGGGGTATAATAGACATGGTCACCATTTCACGCACAAACGTACGAATGGCAGTAGCATCAGATTCGAATATGTAGCGTGTCGGATCCTCAAAGTCCTCATCATCCTCACTCTGGCGGATATCCTCGAGTTCTTCGTGAGCTGACATCCAGTCGCTGCGGGGTAATGGGATGCTGTCATCGTCGGTCTCTGCACTCTGGCTGCTCCTCAATCGTAGAAGGTGACAATGAATTCCAAGGTGTCGCTTCATCTGTTCGAATATACCCATAGATTGTATGATGTCATCCGTCTCCTCGTCATGAACCAGCACATAATATCGGATGAATTCGCTATCGACCCAGGGAGGAAGCTTCTTACTTCCTTCGTTTGTTTCCGTGTAAAGCCTTCTCATTTCCGAGATTGGATCCGGATTCCTCGAGCTGACGGCGATAACACACGTTACTGGATGAGAAAAGGTTTCGTGGGGTGAGATGGGAAGACCAGATAGTAAGCGGCGTAGGTAAAGTGCATAGTATGGCGACGTCGCTTCTGACGCTGTGTTCTGATCGGCAAACATGCCGTAACGCGGCAAGACCGCAAAAGATTGCTCGGCGTAGGACAAATGCCTGTCCACCACAGCTTCCACATCAGCAAGGAATTGCTTGTCTCTTGATGTGCTTGCTTGGCTGCCGTTCTGTCCTTGCGACGACGCAAGACTCCTGAAACCCGAGACTGTAGGATCGGGGTGTTCAATATTGTCACCGAATCGTGTAAACCTGATAGAGAACCCATCTGCTACTCTACTCATGCCATTACTATCCCTGATTGTGATCTTGCCTTGCACATCTTCACCAAACGGACGGAGAAGTTCCCATAGGCCACCTCGGAAACCCTTCTCACTCATCAAAGTATCCGTATCTTCGGAAGTATAGATTGAAACGTGGGGAACAAATGCTCGAAGCACAAGATTCAGGGGCTCGGAGCTGTCCCCCCCAGTTTCGGGGAGTCGATTAGGCCGTGCATCGAAGACGGTATGAGAGAGTACACGAGCGGGTGAGCCTCGACCGGCCGGCGATATGGAACGCGATCCGGGCGGCGAGAGAGTTGAAGCATATAGGGAAGCGGCGGATGGGTTGGAGCGCCGGAAGGCAAGGTTGGTTTCGGATTGCGATAACGGCAACGATTCTAGGACAGGAGTGGAGTGTCGTGATTTCGTAAACTTCATAGCAGAAGCAGCTGCTGGCAACGCCTGAAGTGGCTCCGTAGGCGTGGCCTCATTTTCGAGAGGTTGTGGCATGAAGGCGACGGGAATTGTTGCTCGCTACGATAATCTTGGGTAGTTGTTATTGTAGGGGTTAAGAATATGTGTAGGTAGTATCTAGGTTTCGAGTTTCGGAAGATTAGGGTACGCAAGTGGGTGATGAATCGCAGATTGTTAGAACACCAGGTCGGCTCGGCATGGTCCTGTTACTGGAAAGAATGACACAACGAGTGATTGTGAACGTAGCCGCAACTCTTAAGGATTTGGTCTTGATTAGCGACAAAGGTTGGGCAACGATGTGGAAACTTGGGGCGGGACATGGTGGTGGTACGTATCCTACCTAGGTACCTCATGGAGGTGGACTCAGCCCGCCCAGACCCGCCCAGGCAGGGACGTCGACCTACAAATCACTTTATCGGGGCTATAGTCGCGACACTCGATAGCTGCATAAGTCTACATCAGCCATCGAGGCATGGCAAATGTCAGGTAAAGTTTCTGGAGAACCACTACTTCTCTTCACGACACAGAAAACGCAATGCCTTCAGACTTATCGGCGTACTTGGCTTCAAAATATCTAGTTGCGGATCCAAAACCGGCAAAGAAGCGAAAGCGCAAGCGTGGCGCCGAAGCCAGCAATGGCCTTCTCATAACCGACGACGACGATTCGGGTTGGGGCAATACCAATGCGCAAGAAGACGATGAAGGTCTGGATGCCCCAGTCACGATATCTGGGCAATCTGCCGAGTTCCGAAAAACCAAGAAGAGTAACTGGAAGTCGGTAGGGGGCGACGCGACCGAAAAGGATGACTCTGCGGCAGCTGCAGACGCGATTCTGGCATCAGCAGCGGCAGAGCAGAGCGCAGCCCGCGATGAAGACGAGGATATGCCAATGGTAGAGGATGATGGTTCAGCTGTCAAAATGAGTGATGGAACGCATGCTGGATTGCAAAGCGCCGCAACCGTATCGGCACAGCTTAAGCGACGACAAAAAGAGGAACGTGAGGAATTTGAAAAGCATCGCAAATCTGCCAAGGAGGAAGAAACAGTATACCGAGACGCAACTGGTCGAAGAATCGACGTATCTATGAAACGGGCCGAAGCACGACGCGCAGCCGCTGAGGCAGAGGAGAAAGAACGACTTGCTAAGGAAGCTCTCAAGGGCGATGTGCAGCTTGAGGAGGCCCGCAAGCGACGCGAGAAGCTTCAAGACGCCAAACTTATGTCATTTGCTCGCACAGTCGACGACGAAGAAATGAATCAAGAAATGAAAGAGCAGGACCGCTGGAATGACCCCATGATGCAGTTCATGAGCGAGAAGAAAGACAAAGACAAACACGGGAAGAAATCGAAACGGAAGCCGGTATATGCCGGCGCAGCACCGCCAAATCGTTACGGAATCAAGCCAGGGTACCGCTGGGATGGCGTTGATCGCGGCAATGGATTCGAGGCAGAGAGGTTCAAAGCGATCAATCGCAGAGAACGAAACAAGGGGCTGAATTATTCATGGCAAATGGATGAGTAGACGGGCACATTCTTATATAATTACTCTAATTTATACCCCTTTCTTAGCACTTTGCAACCCTCGTCGCCGCAGCTGATGGTCTGAAAGTGTGAATTCTATCCTTCTCGCTTCCCAGCGTCATTTGTCGGTTCTCAAAACCAACAATGAAGTCACCAAAAAGCACACCTCGCCCAATCGTGTACCTCATTGCCTAAGATTTACGACGCAGCCTTTTATCGGGCCCATATGCACAGATCTTCTTAACCAGCTGGATCCATTCCGTCTTAGGCATTTGGCCGGGTCGGTCACCCAAGCGATGATTGAAAAGCTTAATGAGCTCACCGATAGTGATACCCTCGTCTGGAATCTTTTCCAGAATCTCGGCTGGTTCGACAATCGATCCTCCAGGAGATCCAGGAGAAGTGGCTAGAAGAGAATATTAGTTGTTTTCGACTTCGAAATTGCCCAAACAACGACTTACCACCTGGTGGATTGGGGCTGCCAGCTCGAGAGGCCGAGGGAGTCCCCCGAGCACTGTGGCTGACCAGCTTCAACTTTTTCCTCTTAGATGCGGCACCATCTGACATTTCGCCGGCAGTAGCCTCGCCGTCGCTGCCAGACCCAGCTCCCATAGCTCGGCGCGCAGCTGCCCCCTGAGGTAAGGGAGTGCCAGATCTACTATCCGCAGCAGATGTAACGTTCTTTTTAAGCTTTTTCCGGGAAGACTCGTTTCCGCTAGACTCCGACAGTGCTGGAGAGCCGGCCCTTTTGAGTGACTTGCTCTTCTTAGACCCCTCAGGCTTCTTTCCCGACGGGGTATTAGTGCCCTTAGAACCAGAGCCACTTTGTGCCTTGTCGTCCTTGCCGGTCTCCTTCTTCTCTTCATCCTTCTTCTCTTCGTCTTTATTCTCCTCGTCTTCATCCTCATCGGATGAATTGTCATCGGACTTGACACCCGTTAGTTCATTCTAATTGTGGGGCTGATAACCACCTTACCTCACTGCTCCAGGGATTGTTTTCAGAGTCGTCGCTTTCATAGATGTTCTCCTGATCTCGCTTGATCAGCGCTTTCTTGGTTGTTTTACCAAGCTTCTGACGCATAATCTCCTCTTGCAATTGTTCGTCCAGCTCCTTGTCAACTTCCCCCTCGTCTCCTTCACCGAATAAGTTGGCACCAAGCTGCTCTCGTCGAATACGTTCTTTGGCGTCTTTCGTATCCTCGTCATCGTTCCTTTCAAACATAGGTGCTTCGTCGTCATCCTGGAATTCATCACCTGAAAAATCAATATCGTCATGGTCCAATTTCTCCGATCGTGAGGCGGCCTTGAATGTTGCGCTTTCCGTCTTGACCATCTGACCGCCTCCGTAGAACATCCGTCGAGTGGCTTCCACATCCTGTCGCCCTGCTCTCTTCTCTTCGTCCTTCATAACCCAGCGACCGACGTCTACTTTCTTGTTCATGAGAGCTTCGGCTTCATCGATAGTATAAGGTTGGAATGGGGGCTTCGAAGTGAACCTGTACCACTTCTCTAGGGGTACCATACGAAAGACTGACTGGTCTATCATGAATGCCACATTTGATTCAGAGAGTGCAGAAACATAGTTGCCGACCCATACATTCTTGCCCTCTGCATCTTCAAGATGCCATGGAAGAGCCTCCTCATATCGAAGATCCGATTCCTTCTTAGCAGCGTCTGTCTTTGGCGCTCTATTGAATGTGGTCTTCTCCTCTTTCTGCTTCTTTGGTCGCTTAGGATTGGGATCCTTAGCTACAGGTGCAATCTTTGCCTGGTCAATCGCGCGTTGAGCTTCTCTTTCCGCCTTGACTTGTGCCAGCCTTTCTGCCTCTTGCTCGTCGGGTTGCGGGGCCTCGGGTGCTTCCACTTTGACAGCTCTTCCTGGGGGAGGCTGGCGAGCGTCTCGCCGGTGCAGGGTTACAGGACGTGCAAAATCATCCTGATCGGTTGGGTCTATGGACCTGTCGCCCACTTTTGATTGGGTAAATTTCATCATGTGATAACGTATACCGTCGAGGAGAGCCTTCTTGGTAGTCATAATGGGGATATCACTATATACTACCGGCGGCACTTCTGACCATCCTCCATTTTGCCTTCGGATTTCTTCGATGTTTGGCTTCGCTCCGTTCTGTGACCCTGAGCCAGATGGCACCGCAGGTCTCGGCGGTGGTCTTCGAGAAACCAGAGGATTGGCGGGCTTCTTCCGCATCGGTCTGAGTGGATTGGCCTTCTTGCTCTTCGAGGCGCCATTTGGATGAGCAGGCGCATTGGCCGGTGGGTTTCCTGGTGGTGGTGGCGCGCTCATTTTGGTGAGATAAGCGTGGCTTTTCGAAATATCTATTGCGATGAATGCTTCGGAGGCAGCAGGTTTTAACCTGTCTGTAGCCTAGCTTTGCGCTGGGCGCGACGGAGGATCTAAACGCGCGGTAATTCGAAGGGCTGGAGTAATTTCGATTAAAAGTCAAAGGCTGTTTCTCTGATTGATATTTAGCAGGGGTCGACGGCAGCAAATCGTGCAAGAAACTCCTCTTTGTTTTTATTGACAAAGAGGATGCTAGGTTGGTGCACGAACAAAGATGCTGAGCCAGGCGCACCTACTCAACCTGACCTTATGACGATGACAAAGGGATAGGCCATATGTGGCTGTGCAAAAAGAAAGCTGTTCAGCCACCAAAACGGTGGGTAGCTCCATATAGGTACCCGTACCTTCACTTACCCCAAGAGATTCCAGGCAACACGTGCTGTTGTTATGTCAGGTATTAGAGACAGAAAATGATACTGCCGTATTGGTGCCAAATGGCGAGTGATTCAGCCTTTCCATTGAATTGATCGTCTGTGTACCTAAGGTAATGTAGCGTACCTACGCTTGTAGGTACCTCCTTTGCATACAGTCCTTTAGATATTTACGCACTGTGTTCTAAATCGTGATGCAGTGGAGTTTTTGTGCTGCGTATACATGAATAGGAGTAAGAACATATCTTCTGGCACTGTGATGCACCTACCTACTAATCTTAGTACTAAGATATCGTCGAGCCATGAGCGCATATGTAGCTGCATTTTGTGGAGGTCCCACTAGGCAAGCTTCAACATCACTTTGCATGGCTGTGTTGCCCCAAACTCAGCCTTCTCTCAAAATTACTGGACGAAACTTACTCTGCAGAACCCGAATCACTTTCTTTCTACGCCTTTGGCCCATATTCTCTTTCTTTTCCTTCCCCATCGTTGAAGCAATGCACTAAGTCGCATACCCTTGTTTGCTCCCCAGATCCCTCCCTCCCTCAGTTGAATAGACAGCAATCAAGATCCAAACGCAATCATAGTCTGTACAACAGCTCCAGTCTATATGTTTATGCCTCCGCTTCTTTCAAAGAAGACTCTTAAGGAAGCCTGAACTTTCTATCAGAAAGCTGGACGAACGGGATGCGCCTATTCAAACCCTAGTCAGATTTCTTACACGACAGCTTTTACCTCTTGCGATCCCATCTGCGGCAACCAAGACTCGTTGATTAGGCTTATTGCTCTTCCTGTTATTCATCTACACCTTCTTCATGTCTAAGCCCTCTATGGTCTCTCAGAGTCAGGGGCCTTCAGCTGAAGACCCTGCTCCTTCGGGCTTGGAGAACCATCTACGCAACCTCATTATCTCCAACGGGACGCCAACACAGGGTTCGCTGCATAGTGCTTCTTCGCAGCCTGCTCCGGTCTCCCAACATGGCACCGAAAATAGTAGTGCACAAGCAGAACCATCTGAAAGTATCTCTCATACGCCCAAACCAGCCCGCAAGCGCCTGAACCAAGCACAGAGACGTCAAATGAGCTCCCAACTTTCCATATCGATTGATCATCGACCTCAACAGCAATCTCAGAACAGGAACTACCAAAGCCCCAACGCTCATTATTCGAGGGCGTCACAGTCTTATCAAAGGCAGGCTCACGTCGAGTTTCAGCCAAGGGGAGCTTTCAATGACAATCGTCATGGCGGCCCACACGCGCAGCGGTCATGGAACAACTCTCAGCAGCCTAGATCTCGTGGGCATGACCATTTCCAGCCTCCCAACCACGGTCGCCATGACCCCATGGTCGCTCAATCAAACCGCGGTGGTGGTTATCTGTACAATTCCCGGCGTGCTGTTCAATTTCATCCTGAAGAGGTTGCAGCTCAGGCTGCTCTACTGGATCAACTCTGTTTTGATGTGGTGTCCAATTCTGAGATCGGTATATCTGAGATTGCAGATAAAGAAGACTTCCGTTGCCGCATCGAAGCCATCAGCCGGGAGGTGATTGCTAACCATGAGAAGGAAGGAAGGCCTGAAGCAGAATTCCATCCTCCCACGGTTCAACTCAAGTGTTTCGGCAGTCTATCTTCCGGGTTCGCAACAAAGGCTTCTGACATGGATCTTGGACTTCTTTCTCCAATGTCAGCTACCCAACCAGATGCCCCGGGCTCTCCTATTCCGCGTTTGTTGGAGAAGGCATTTCTGGAGGCTGGTCTGGGCGCTAGGTTACTTACTCGTACCAGAGTCCCTATCATCAAGCTATGCGAGGCTCCACCAGAGAAGCTGCGACAAGGTCTCCTTGAAGAACGCTTTCGATGGGAGAACGGGCTCGACGAGGTTCAAGAGGGTCACGATGATGATGATGCCGATCAGCACACGCCATCTCAAGATCAGGATAATGGCCGAAATCATATCGATCAGGCTTCAAGCAAAGTATCAGTCTCTGCTGAATTTACCTCCTCAGACGCTGGCACTGGGGAATCGAAAGTAGTTGAGCTCAAGCAAGGACCAAAGAATTCTCTTTCCTCGTATTACGGCTTGGCCAAACGAGTTCTTCGTCGAGCCGGTGGCCGTGATGTGACAATTTCGAACTACCGCTCCTTTGTGGATCACGACTGGGTCTTGTTGAACAGAGTCAGCGAGGCTTTTGTCGCCGGTCTTACAGATGCATGCCTCCAAGATCGCCTGCGCATCTACCCGTCTCTTACATTCTCGAGCGCTACAGATCCACCAGCCAAACGATCCCTACTTGGCGTTTATACTCAGGTGGAAGGTGAGCAGATTCGGCTGCTATGGGAGGAGAGCGGTGTAGAAGAGCGAAGCCAACCCTCACGTCTGCTCACTGAGCAATCGTTAAAACTTTGGGAAGATGTTCAATGCAAGGAGAACTTTGGAATCGATCCGATATCATATACCAAGGAGCTTCAACTGGCCCTCGACAAGCTCAAGAAGGCCCCATCCGTGCAATTCGTGACCTTGGAGCAGGGCCAACATGAGACACCAGTGTCTTATTACACGAGAGCTTTGTACATTTTCAATGGCTTGAATCCTGCCAATCAGGAAGTCGCATCAAAGTGGACAGATAGCCTCATCACTCAGTATGTTTCTGGTATTCATCAAGAGGATATACGAAAAACACTACAAAGCTTCATTACCACCCGTCCTAAATCACTGACGCTCAGAGGCATCGGCCTTCTCCACAAGAGCATGCATCTGGCATGGGAATTTGAGCGGGCGCTCGACAAAGGTTTATACGATGACACCGTTGTTCAAGATGTACGAAACTATGTTTCATTGCTTCGATCTCCTTTGCAGCAAGCTGATAGTAACGACTTTGGCGATGAATTCTCGATCCCACTGGCCTCGAGTACATTGGATCTTGTAACGAGAATCCGTCAGTTGCCCGATCCACACAAGATGGCCCCCAATCAGCCGCGCGATCGTTACAAGGACCATCTGGAGTTCCCTAAGATGGGCGCAGGTGTTCAATGCGACATCAACTTTTCGGCACATTTGGCTCTTCATAATACGGCACTTCTGCGTTGTTATTCTCATACCGATCCCCGTGTCCGGCCTATGGTCCTATTTGTGAAGCATTGGGCAAAAGTGCGGGGCATCAATTCTGGCTATCGTGGGACATTGAGTAGCTATGGCTACGTTTTGATGGTCCTTCACTACCTGGTCAACGTCGCTGATCCTTTTGTCAGCCCCAATCTGCAGCTATTCGCTCCGCCGCTCCCACCAGGACTTTCCCCTGTCGAGTTCGAGAACTTGACGAGTTGCCGAGGTCACAACGTCCAGTTTTGGCGCAATGAGGAAGACATCTTACGTCTCGCCCGTGCAAACCAGCTCAATAGGAACAGCGATACTATCGGGCATCTCTTACGCGGTTTCTTCGAATACTATGCTCATAGCAGCATGCTGAGTACCTCATCAGGTCGAGGATTTGATTGGGGCAGAGATGTTCTTAGTCTTCGTACTCCTGGTGGCTTGCAGACAAAGCAAGACAAGGGTTGGACAGGGGCCAAAACAGTCATTGAAGCTCAAAACATGGGAGCTCACCCCCAGCCCCAGTCCGAACAAGCAGCTTCAACATCAGAAGATGCTAAGGAGCATGCTGGGAAAGAGACAACTACACAAGTCAAATCGGTTAGTGGAGCGCCCAAGAATACCGAGTTCAAGGAAGTTCGTCATCGTTACCTCTTTGCTATTGAGGATCCGTTCGAGCTGGATCACAACGTCGCTCGAACTGTTACCCATAACGGAATTGTTTCTATTCGGGACGAATTCCGCCGAGCATGGAGGATCATCAAATCTGCAGGGAATGGCAACCCTCAAGAAAACTTACTACGGGACGTGAACGATATTGAGGAAGAAGCAAGCCCATTGTCTCTGCTTCTGGACGACATTCATGGGCTTAGCCAAGCTGGAAGCAAATAATTGTATGAGTATCTAGGTGATGATGTACGAAAATACGGATGACTATGTGGCAGCGTAAAGAGACGCAATTGCGTAATTTAATATACGAGTCAAAAAGAGTCCATGAAATCAGCCGGGCGGATTACTACTCTTAGGCAGTTGTTGCGTCTCAGTGATTACACCAAACTAGATGTGGCAGACCTGGACTTGTGATCTTGATAATATCTAACTTTTTGATCCAAACCATCAGCTTTTATGGGATAGAACATCAAACATGTTCCTCGTCCCCGACTTTATAACCCTTGCTTTAGTTTTGGGCGAATCTTGATTGGTGATCTTTCGCTTCTTGTTCTTATCCCTTCGTTTATGTTTTGCACTGTCGTCAACATTTGGCAACGGTACAGATGTGGCGATTATCTCGTAAACCCCCGTGCTGCTGGTTGGTTGTAGGAATTCGAGCGTTCTGTCGATATCAGGGCACTCCGTCAGGGGTGGTAATGACGATAGCATGTCTCGTAGTTCCGGCAAGACCTCTGCGGGCTGTCCAAGCGATAAAACTTGCTTCAACAGCCGAAATGAGTAGTAAGCGGCTTGAAGTTGCGCTACGAAGTGAATGGTGTCCCAAGAAACTCGTTGGGGCAATGGTTTCTGCAGGCTCGCCTCGATAGTCTGCAACATGTGTGAAGGTCTACCCTCTTCGTAACAATGTCGAATATCCAAAGTCAGGTAAACTATGTGCCATGCTCGAATAGTGTCCCTACCCGTGACTAGCCTGATCGTAGACATCAGTCTTGTGATATCTTGCACCAAGGCTTTTGTCGCTTTTTCGGGGAGCATGGGAACCTGTCGCCCTTTTTGTATTGTGGTATTCACGCGACGATACTCTTGCACAACTGAGGATGTTCCAGGGATAGCCCAGCGTGCTATTGTGTAGGCCAGCTGTCGGATCGATGTACTCTGCTCCCAAGCACTTCCCCGTTCTGGACTTTCCAAAAGGACGGGGAGGAACATCTTGGGGTCATCCGTTCTGTCCATTTGAACACCTGTATGTCCCAGCTGCAGCACCATCTCCGATATTCTTGGGTCCAGAGAGTCGATCTGTATGGGCGCTCCATAAACAGAAACAGGTATGGGAGCAACAGCATGGTCTTGGTATTCCTGGCAGAACTCAGCATACCCGATCTGGTCAGCAAGTGGCCTTATACAATCTTGTAAGAGCTGTGGGAGGGTTGAATGTGGGGAAGATTTTCGCTCGTATGCAAATCGACAAATTTCTGCAGAGGACGCAAGCTTGAGTTTCTCACAGATGTGTGCAGGGCTAAAGCTTGCGCATGCAAGACGTGACTGCTGGTCGAGATATATGTCACGAATAAAAACGACGTCTCCCTGTCCCAAATCGTGGACGAGAAGGTCGGAATCTGAGGTCAGGACAGTGCCACCTGATTGTGATAGATGTTGTGCGCAGTATGCGTCGGCCTCCCCTGGAACAAGACAAACAAGACTTGCATAGCGTAGCGATGTTCTCAGGGCGTCAATAATAGCAGGAACGTGAAAGCTAGGAGGTATTGTTCGCTTCCCCAATGGAGGCCTAGCAACCGAGAAGAGAGTTGGGGACGATTCAAAAGGCGTTGTGAAGTATGTGGGAAAGAAGCCACTGGTTTCGGCAGAATGGGTCTTCTTTAACTGATTGAAACTTTCAATCATCCGTTGCATACGAACTGGCGCCTTGTCTGGAGGTAAATATCCATCAAAGTATATAGCGTCGCTGATACGTGGTATTAGTATATATCTGTCAACTCAGTAAGAATATCAAGCATACATAACGACATTACGTTGAGTTAGTTCGTCTAACCAGGCTACGGCAGTCTTGCCCAGAGTTTTGTACGACGGTTGAGGAATTCCATGTCTGTTGCAGATATAGAGAATATGATAGGCCAGGGCAGGACCATCGATAACCACACTTTTGTTGTCGAGAACTTGATGAACGACGTAGGGCTCCAGGGTAGAAATTAGACGGGGGATCCCCATATCGAAGAGATAGGTTGAGTTGCCAGTTTCATTTCCCCTTTGGGATCGCTGCTATATCTCCACTAGCATTAGAGAATGTATGAGGATTCGAAACCGAAAGCTTCTTACGCTAGCTTGAAAAGTCGTATGCAGACGTTGTCTGTGTCTGTGTGTAACTATTCGCACTGGTGTTTTAATGTGTGTAGCTATGAAAATGGTCAGTGATGTGGGGTGAAGGGCAGGTGGGGTAGGGGTTGATTAACTGGCTGGTTAGGTAGGTTTTTATGAACATTGGGTGATGAAGTCTTGACGGAACGACTGATGGATGATTGAGAAGGTTAATTGCTAACCTTGTTGAGGATAAGTTGAGTTCATCAGGGATCAAGGCTTGCTGTGTACAGTAACGTACTATATTAACTTCCATACCTCTTGAGTTAAGTACTAAGCTATTCTCATTAGATGTATGCACTAGAAAAAGATAACAGTCAGAGTTCAGTATGTGCAACTTGTAATTTACTTATTAAATTTATTTAGCTTAGATATTATTAAACATGTAAAACTAGGCTTTCGCAAGGTTTCAATTGTTTTTAAGAAAGAATATTAGGTACTGGGGAGGAGGAACAATAGAAATAAAAACTTACCCCTACCTTACAACAAAGGAGGAATTTGATCCCCGATAAATGTTGGAAATTACAAGACCGTGACATTTTGTGACGCACTTCCGGGATGCCCCGCTTGAATTTAATGATTGCGGGGGGAGCACACAGTAGCTCACACTGTATTACCTGCAGCACTGTCTGTTCAAAAAAGCTAGTACGTATCGACTGAAAGCCTGTACATCAAGAAAACTACACAGTGTATCGGAGATGGACCTCACACAGCTTCTTGTACGGAAGCGACGAAAAAAAAAAAAGCTCCTTCCCGGGGTGGAACGCAAGCTTAAAAAAGTTTCCTCCTTCTTCCCACCTCTTTCTCTTGTTCTCTTCTTTCAACTCCACGCGTCACCTTTTCCATTTCGGTTGATGGGCTGGTCAAGATGCGCAACACACTGATCTTTGCCGGCAATTCATGCCCAGTTCTCACAGGTCAAATCTGCGAGAATTTGGGTATGCAGCCTGCCAGCGCCGAGCTTACGCAGTTTTCCAATGTGAGCTTCCCTTGCCCTCGTGGCCATGGTTATTCAACATGACCCTACTTTGGCAAACCATCCCGACCTTCTCGATGGATCGAATCATCCTGGCCCATGTCTGGCAGTCAACAAAACTGCGTGCTTTGAGCTAACCGGTTACTCAAGGGCGAAACGAGCGTCAGAATTCTGACAAGTGTCCGAGAGAAGGATGTCTTCGTTGTCCAGTCCGGCAGCCCCAGCATCAATGATTCTATCATGGAGCTTCTCATTATGATCTCAGCCTGCAAGGGCGGCTCTGCTAACAAGGTTACTGGTTCGTGGTTCTCTTCCCCTGTTTGAGACCTCAATCGGCTCACTTGTCACCCCAAACAGCTGTTCTGCCTTATTTTCCCTACAGTCGCCAGTCAAAGAAGAAGTCGCATAGAGGTGCGATTACTGCTCGTATGCTTGCGAACTTGTTGGGCGTTGCGGGCGTTAAGCACGTTATCACTGTCGATCTCCATGCGTCTCAGATGCAAGGCTTTTTCAAGTGTCCTGTCGACAACCTGCATGCCGAGCCTATCCTCGCTAAATGGATCCGCCACAGCGTGCCTAACTGGCGCGAGGCGGTCGTGGTGTCCAAGAATGCTGGAGGAACCAAGCGTGTGACATCGCTTGCAGATGCTCTGAAGCTCAACTTTGGTATCGTCACCACAGACAGGAAGCGTGTTAGCAACATGACGGCTAGTATGATCATGAGACATTTTGATCATAATGTCGAGCGCCAGCCGACGCCCTTGGAGTCGAACCGTCCCATTCCCAATCGCGGCCCCCCAGTGCCCGAGCGTGCAGCCGAGCCCGAGGTCACACCCAAGAGGGAAACGCCCCCTCCTCGTACCTCGAGAATTGTAACCAACTCGCAGGGGTCTCCTACCCGAGTTGACTCCGCTCGCGCGTCCAGCAACAACGTGGCTAAGTCGGAGGACTCAAATGCTACCCCACCTGCGGGATCCCCTGACGACTCAGTCAACGGTGAGACGGACTACGATGACCATAAGGCGTCTGAGGTTACACAGGGCCGCTTGGTTCAGGGTCGTATTGTTGAGGACGACTATCCTTCTCCTGATCGATCAGTTGTCGAAGGCAGTGTCGAAGACGATCCGATGACGATGTCTCATGCATCGTCCTTCTTTGTTCCCGAGCCCCAGTCTCTGGGTGGATCAGGCGATGCTGCGGCAAGTTCTGACGAGGAAGACAATGCGTTTGAAGACCCTGGCGCCGAGCATCTCATTACCTTGGTTGGAAACGTCAAGAATCGTACTGTCTTCATCGTGGACGATATGATCGACAAGGCTGGATCTTGGATCGCTGCTGCTGAGACGGTGGTGAAGAAGGGCGGTGCCAAAAAGGTTTACTGCATGGCCACCCATGGAGTATTCGGCGGCGATAGTCTGGAACAGCTTCAAGCATGCGAGTGCATCGACCAGATTGTTGTCACCAACAGCTTTCCCATCGACAAGGATAGGGCCCGCAGCAACAGCAAGCTTGTGGTTCTTGATCTGTCATTCCTACTGGCCGAAGCTATTCGACGTAACCACTACGGCGAGGCTCTTTCGCCTCTCTTCCAACACTATGGTGATTAGACACGATTGCATGATCATGCTTTTGGTCCGAAAACAACCACCCGTTGCTACACAACTTTACTCAAGCCTGATCAAATGGCTTTGTATAAACGCCCTTGAAGGTGTTTTTGATGATTACTATTTATTTTTAGCGAGGCGTCTGGGGAAAGGAACCCACGGTACCCTGTACTGGACTATCCGATCCGATGATGGAATTCCGGAGAAGATCAGAGTAGGTGATGAATTACGATTACGGTTTCCGGTCTTTCTGGTCCAGTTTCATTATGATTTGATGTGATGTGTCATATGCCAGCCTCGACTTCAAGTCGGTGGAATGCAACCCAGCGGTGCTGTCACTTGTTGACGGCAAGGGCCCGATTCATCCCAGAATGGGTTCTTAACGGAACGTTGGTAGAACAAATTTATCGGCCTTAGAAGGCCTGTGACTCACGACCAACAATGGTCTGCTGTCTCTTCGGGGACAAATGAGTTATGGGCAAGAGAAATTTTCGAACATTCCGTAATACTCGTCTTTATAGTTGCGTCTTTTTTTTCCATAACATAATTTATAGCAATGCACATTTCAATATCTAATCCAACATCGTTTCGTTGCACACTACTTGTGAAGGCTGCCCAAAGTGATCCAACTCTGCTTGTGACTCGATCTATAGTATTCTGGCCCAGGTACGGATAGTCTGGGAAGTTTAAGCTCCTTTGCGGTGCATGATACCGGCGCCAGCCTTTCGCCCAAAAGGTTAGCAATCCTTTCGTCGATTTCTCCATAATCCTGGAGCTTACCTGATGACTCGGGAAAACCAATGTATCAGCAATAACGACATTTTCTCGGCGGGTAGCGGTGAACACAATGATCTCGGCAATATCATCGGGCGTCAGAGGTTCGCACCCACTGTGTGTGATTAGTTCATGGTAGTGTAAGTAAAGGTCATAGAGATTACTTACGCGTAGACAGCATCGGCCTTTGCCTTATCACCATAGAAACGCACAACAGAGAACTCCTGCATCTGTGTCAACTTTTGGTCTGGTAACCCGGAAGTGCCCAGCTCAGCTTACAGTCTCGACTTGGCCGGGATCAATCTCGATGATACGAACGCGACTTGCGATCAGCTCCTTTCGTAAGCTATCAGTGAAACTGCGTACAGCAGCCTTGGTAGCACAGTATATGCCGCCGCCAGGGTATGGTTCTCGGCCGGCGATAGAGCCGACGTTGATGATGTCGCCATGGCCACCATCAGGTCGGGCGAGAAAGATGGGTAGAATGGCCTGGGTCATGTTGATGAGACCAGTGACATTTGTCTGGAACATAACGTTGATATCCTCCTCGGCGATTTCTGGAGCTCGAGCCACGCCCTTAACGAGGCCGCTTTCTTGATCATCAGCCATTATTTCGTGATGTTTTTTTGTCATGACAACTTACGCATTGTTGACAAGAACGTCAATGTTCCTCCACTCCTCGGGCAAGTTGCCCACGATGCCCTTTACTTCGGCAGAGTTGCTAACATCAAGCTTAAATGGAAGAACCTGAACGCCATCACCAACCTCGCTTTTGATCTGCTCGGCGAGTTCCTTGAGAGAGTCAGCACGACGGGCTGTGAGAATGAGACGCAGATCATTCTTGGGCGCAGTCCTGGCGAATTCGAGGGCAGTGGAACGGCCGATGCCGGAGGAGGCGCCGGTGACAAGGATAGTCTTGCCAGTGAGACGTTTGGCGGCAGCAGCTGACGCCATTGTACGATAGGTGAAGAGGGGACGAAAGACAGGAGAGAATGAACGTGGGTGTGACTCCGTAAGAGAGACGTTGAGAGTTTTGAATGCGGTAGTGAAGAGACGCCGGGTATTCATTTGTTGACTGGGCAGGTAGATAAGGTAGGTAAGGGGCCGAGGTGGAGAAGCAGATGGTGTGATCGGATTTGACAAGAGAGTTTATAGAGGAATCAAGGAGGAATCTGAACTGAGATAAATAGTAGAGATGAAGATGGAGATAGAAGACGACTTGATCGACAAAAAACAATCTAGTTATATATATATATGCCTTGTCTTGGTCCTAAGGTAGGTCACAAGAAGGTATTACTTGATTCTAATAATAAGCCAGTAGAACTCGATATAGAGAGTCGATAATGGTTCGAAGTCAATGGCAGAATAGAATTGCTATCATACTTACGGACATTCATCAAGTGAATGGTCTCAAGTAAACCAGCGGCCTTTCGTTACCCCGCGATAGTTATCAGGTACTCTGTACTTACCCCAGTAAATTGGAGTTAAAAAGGACCAACGTCTGAGTCCCGGCCTATCAAAAGCCCACAACATTGCCTAATCCCTGTTTGGAGTGACGAAAGGGCCAAGAGTTGGAGACAGATATTTGAGTCTTCGGTTGGTCGATAAGGGGATTTCGGTTTTGATGACTTCAATTACAGCTCTGAAAAAGATCAAACTCTATGGAAGTGAATAGTATGTTTTCCGCTATACGGTGACGAGAAGGCTTCTATTTAGTCTAGGTAGTCTCATTGGGCTTGCTTCCAAGAGACTTATCGAGCACAATATCATAGCAGGCCTACAGTTGCTCCGAAAAGCAAATTTAATCGTTGATTAAAAATTCTCTGCTTGTGCCATTTTGATCTCCGGGTTTGGATTTCTGTCTAGAGGTCAGCTGCCCGGTTAATGAACCCGCCCCCGTGGGTGGATGTTCATAAGGTTCCAGGTTCACTAATAACCCCACTACAAGGGCCATCGTCCCTGGTGATAGCCAAGCCTAAAGCTAAGCCCAAACACCCAACGGACGGGACGGCTTCTGCATGGGATGCATGATACATCCAATAAATGTCAAGTGTCGTCATTAGGTTCTCTTTTTTTCTCTTTTTCTTGAGCCTCCCTTCAATCTTTGACTTAATCATATACCCTACGCCACAGGAACTACCATCATCGACAGTCTTGGGCCTGCGATTTCAAAGACACCATCCAGACCGAATCACTGACCCCGAACTCTTGATTGTCTGGCGTGCACGCACACGGGCGCGCTCAACTGAAGATCATGGGCGAGCTTGCAGACTACCTCATCCATAATGACCCAAGCTTCAGCAGGTAATGAGATACTGTCCTACTTCTTGATAAAGTGCCGCTTGATTGACCTAGATAAGGTCACGATTACCAGCTCGATACTCTGATTTCCGATCACAACGCACCTTGAACCCCGATGGTTACCAAGCCAACATCTCTGCCTGGCGCCAGGCCCTCTCCGATCTCGTCGCAAAAGGCATGATATCCTACCGTGGATCTAGTCCTGATCATTTTGTCCTCAAACTAGATGATTCACTGCTTCGTTCACTGGAGCACAAAGAGTTTGGCCAACCTTTGGCACTCGGCACCGTAGTGCGCGAAGCCACCGCGGGTCGAGACTTCATACCTCTCAACGATTTCGAGAAATCCCAACAGAGTATATACCAGCGCAGTTGGGCAGGCTTGCCATGGAGTGTCATGAGCTGGACATTGCGGCAGCTGGGTGTCGTGGACCCAGCGAGAGGTGACGACAAGCTACCTACTGGCCAATATGTTATTGTCAAGAACATGGAAACTGCTGCTAAAGAGTTGGGCGATGTGATGGCGGATAAGGTGTCACGATTCGACCGTGTATTCAGCAGGGCACAATTTCAAAAGGCCTTCTCTGCTACGCTTGTCAAAGACCAGCGGTTGACAGACAACGACTTAGATGTGCTATTGAAGTTTTTGTCGCGTGATAAAGAGGTGATTGATTACGACGGGAACACGATTAGGATCAAAGGGTCCGGGGAGCAACAGGGCATCACAAAGGAAGATGCTGCCATAGCATCTCTTAACGAGCTTACAGAAAGCCTCAAGCACCAAACCGACCTCCTTAATACGCGAATTGACGAGCTTTCGCAAACAGCCAAAGACGCGGTCACCCGCAAGAACCGCGTTGCGGCCCTTGCAGCTCTCAAATCCAAAAAGATTGCAGAGTCGTCCTTGGCCACTCGATACTCGACTCTCAATCAGCTAGAAGAAGTTGCCGCCAAACTGGAGCAGGCTGCCGATAATGTGCAGCTCGTCAACGTTATGGAGGCATCTTCTGGTGCGCTGGCAAGTCTCAACAAACAAGTTGGTGGTGCCGATCGCGTCGATGCAGTTATGGATCAGCTGCGCGAACAGATGAGTTCTACAGACGAGGTGAGTGCCATCATGGCCGAGTCTACCGGCCAAGTGGTCGACGAGGACATGCTCGACGACGAGCTCGAGGCCATGGAGGCACAGGAGCGCAAGGAAGAAGAGAAGAAACAGAAGATCAAAGAGGTCGAAGAGGAGAAAGAACGCGAGGAGCGAGAGGCGGCCGAGGCACAAAGGAAACTCGACGAGTTGCCATCTGTACCTGGTGAGACCGAAGAAATCCGACAAAAGGAGCAGACGCCAACCGCCGAGACCGGGATTGCGAACCTGGCGTTATAGGGGATGCCAACGACAAAGAATATCAAGAGGAAGAGAGTGAGTGGTTAGTGCCGGTCCAATGTCTCACACGTGTATATGATCAATGCAGTAGGATATCCGGGGCGTTTTCTTTTTGGGAAGATTGTACAAATTGGGTCATTGTTCATTAGAATCTATACATTAGGGTGTCTCTGTTGCCCGTTTTCCTTCTTCAATCAGTATCGTTGCATGGAGATACCATGCATGCATGCTCTATCTATTCACCTGATATGGCCATCAATACGCCGGTGTAAACCCCATCAAAGATTCCTGCTGATGATCTCCAGTCAGGAGTGATTTATTGTTGTGTCATGCAGGTTCCCATCTGTGTGCATATGCATCGGTTGTCTGTCCATATTTGATCTGTCGCTGATAGCGGGTTGAGATCTTGAAGGTTCCTCCAACCGCTCACCGGAATGTGATGTATTGGCATTCTGTCCCTTTTCAGGTTCTTGCGCTGCTTCCTCAGCCTTCCTTTTTGCGTCAAGCCTCGTCTTTCTGGCATTTGCGATCAAGTCTTTGAAGGAGGTGTCGTGCTTAGCTGCCCATGCTGCGGCATCGAAGTCTTTGTCTTTGATGATGGCCGCGTTTTGAGCAGCCCGACCAGTAGTCGGGGCCCGTCCTCCCTGCGTCTTCTCCCAGACATCCAGATCGTGTAATAATTCATGGCGTTTTCTAGGCCGTGCAGCATCACAATTTGAGTTCCATATTGTCATCCATTCCTTGTGCCGACGTTCAAGCAAAGTACGGGGGCCCTGGTTCGATATGCCTAGATCAGCCATTTTCTTGCGCAGCGCCTGTTCTTTGTACATAGAATAATTGATTGTGGGGAGTCTTTCTGGCGCCGTCCCGGGCTGTCGTCGTTGGCTGTATATTGAGCTGGAACTGCTCGCATGGGCTTGGTGCGGTTTCGTCTTGGGGCCAGTACATGTTTCCAGGTGCTTGAAGACCTGCCATTCCTTCATTCGATCTTGGCAGACTGGACACGCCACAAGACCATCGTCTGCAAATGGTTAGATTTGGATCGCAACCTATACAGTATTCGAAACGGACCTAATTCTGGCTGATATTCACCATCGTCGTCACTGTCTGGCACTTCGATAGGTTCGTCATCTTCTGTTGGTTCCGTCGTAGGAGCTGTAGGCTGAGTTTTCTGTAATCGCGCGGACGAACGCAGCCGTTTGCCATTCGGCGCACCATCAGTGTCGTGATGTGCTTCTGCCGTCTTTCGCTTCGGCGCCGATGGCTGGAGCTTGTTCCCCCGCGCCAATTCCAAAGTTGCGGACCTGGCGCTGATGAAGGCTTGTACAGCCTCTTCTAATGACCAATTGCTTCGCAGCTTGTTCTCTTGTTCTGTCGCACGGCAAAGCGGACACTTACCATCGCTGGACAGTACTCGTCTAATACACAGGGAGCAGAATGTATGGGAGCAGCTAGTGATCATGGGCGTCTTGAAGAAGTCCTTGCACACCTGACATCGCAATGCATTCTCAACAGCGGCAAGAGCGCTAAGGGGCGTTGAGAGCCAATCTGTCGAATCGGGAAGATATTGTTCGGCCATGGAGGAATCGGTAAAGGTCAACGGAGAAGATCCGGGAGCAACGTTGGCTTGGTATGTACACGAAAAAGAAGAACTAAATTCACCAGTGCAGTAGAGGGGGCTAGTTGCGATTCTGGACCCAGAATAAATTGGTCGCGCTGGAGACGCGATGGCTAGGATGACGATGTCATTGTGAAGAACCCGATTTAAGAATAGCCCCGCCCAAGAACACCATACTGTACCTAATACAGGGATATTTATGCTATGTACCAGGTCGTACCTTCTGTTCTGGTCCGGCTTGCACGTGACTCCGCGTCCATTTCACGCGTTCGTTGCCTGGGTGTCTTTAATGAAAGGGTTGATTGATCATGATTAAGCTTCAACGCGCATTCACAACCGCCTTTTCAACGACCTCTAATCACGACCAAGCCCAACATCCCAAAGTTTGAACATAGAATGGACGAACATAAAAAGTTTCTAGCAGATCGTCTGCTTAGTGAAGAGCGACCGGTTTGTACCATCTATCAATTCTCGCTCTAAATACAGGCAAACTGAAATAGTGCAGATCACATATCGACTCCTGAGTAGAGCTCTAGATGTACATGTCAACACCGCAAAGGAGTGAGTCTGCTGCAGAAAATTACATAACCAGACCTGACAAGTCTTAGAATGCTCTATGACTTCCACAATTGCCAGAATACTCAAAAAGCCAACTCTGTTCATGCAACCTATCTGGTATATGGCACCAAGAGCCCGGCCAACGATCAATCTGACGATGATGTGGAAATGACAAGTTCAATGCCAGAGCCAGAAGAAACTCCAGTTTCCACTTTGACCCTGGTGCGGGAAGAAGAACTTAATGGTACGCAATCTAGTGATGGGCTTGCTAAACTGCTCTTCAACTCACTTCTTCGACAGATATCTTGGCTGCATACCAGGAAGTGACTTCGATTCACGTCTACAGCCTTGCGCCACATCCCCAAAAAGACTTTTCTCTGCTGTCAGACCTCACGACACAACTTTCGGAGTATGCGACAGATGGAGACATCACTGCTGGATCCAAGAAGTACGGAGTCATTAGTAACCCGAGTGCTCGACGAAGGGAAAGAAAGGGCCGTCCCCAAGTACCTGCCTCGGTTCCATCCAAATCTGTTAAGAAAGAAGCAATTGTTGCAAACCAAGCGCCAACCGCAAAACCTAAGCAGGAAGCTTCGGCCGCTTGGCCGGAGGCAAAGCACACCAAGACCGCAAAGCAGGAATCATCAGCACCCCCGTCTAAAGAGGGAACTACTGCCACTAGCAGTGGAAAGAAACAAACAGCGGCTCTTAAGCGAGGCGCATCGGGTGGCATCATGCAGTCGTTTGCAAAAGCGGCCGCTAAGCCAGCTAAACCTAAGCCAGCTCCCAAAAAGGAAGAGGACTCAGCCATGGCTCTCTCTGATGACGGGGAGGCCGATGATGATGATATTGTTGCGACCAAGTCAAGCTCGAAGCCTGCAGCAGACTCGTCGGAAATCAAGAGAAGGCGCCAGGAGCGAGAGGATGCATTGCGAAAAATGATGGAGGATGACGACGAAGAGGAAAAAGAGTCCGACAAGGAGTCTGAACAGGTCGACGAAGAGATGGAGGAGGCGCCGGAGCCAGAGCCGGAACCTGAGGCGAAGACTGAAGAGAAGGAACCCGCCGAAGTTGTTTCTAGCACTAGTAATGGGCGTAGGAGGGGCAGGAGACGAGTGATGAAGAAGAAGCGAATTCTCGACGATCAGGGGTACATGGGTAAGTTGTCATTAGACCTCTTGAAATTAAACATGCTAACTGGCGTAAGTCACGATTCAAGAGCCAGGCTGGGAATCATTCTCAGAGGATGAGGCTCCCCCGCCTGCGAAGAAAACCGCCCCAGCACCCACCCCGTCATCGTCCACTGGATCCAAAGCGAAGAAGCCGGCACCCAAGGGCCAGGGAAATATCATGTCCTTCTTCACAAAGAAGTAGAGTATTTGCGTGAGCACTTGTGGAAGAGCCATTGGAAACTGGGAAATTGGAGTTCCCAAAAACCATGGTACATCTGTGTATATTTCAATATCAAAACTGCCATGAGCTGAAGTTGGTGTATCTAAAGTATAAAGATCCATCATAGTACCATTATCTGGTGCCTTCTACTTGGTGTAAAAATCACTGAGATATGATGGAGTGCTGTGATTATGAGCTAACGTATTGAACGTCCTGCCCCTAACCTTTGTATAGAAAAATAGCTTGCTAAGCATTATTGAAGAGTGGTGCCGCGGTTATTACCCTTCATCATATGTTCTGGAACATTGGTAATGCCAGTAACACTGCAGGTGGGTCGAAGAAAAGGCGAGACTGACTTAGTCAAGGGTATCATAACGAGTAGAATAGTCTACCCTAAGCTTTAAGTATGTCTAAGTTATTTTATCAGTGGACTTCCACGTCCTGCGGATCTTTAATGATCAAGTATGCTTCCAAACTATTTGTTGGCATTTATGATGTCGCTATCAACGGTCGTACTGGCGAACGTTTTGTACTTGGTGGGATTCTCTTTTATCCTTCGCAATACACTTGCTAACCTCTCGACGCCTTCAGTCAAGTCTTCCTTGGAGACATATGCAAATGTTAGTCGGACTGCGTTATCCAGGTCGACAGTCTTCTCATCCCCTGGCACTTGGAACATAGTACCGTTACCAACTACCAAGTTCTCTTCGGCTATCGCAGCTTCGGAAACAGTCTTGGCTGAAATGCCCTGTTCCAACGTGAGCCAGACAAAGTAGCCACCGTAAACAATGCCAGCAGGTAGACCGGCGTCCCGAATGCCGACGCCTATGGGTCCTAGATGTTTGTGGACTGCTTCCATCATGATACGATGGCGTTGTTGAAGCTGGGGTCGTAGCGTCGTGGCAAGTCGCTCCTGTAAAGCCCCAGATTGTACCAAGTCCGCCATAATAGATGCACAAAACTGACTTGGTGAACCACCAGATTTGGTCGCACCCGTCTGTGAGAGGCCATAGGCAAATGCAGTTGAGCCTTCAAGCCAACCGGTTCGCATTCCCGGCCCGGCAAGCTTACTAAATGACCCATTGCTAACAGCGTGGCCAAAACCTTGGGGGTCATTCTCAGCTTGACCCATGGCGAGGTCAATATCGCACAGTCGGGGGAGCATCATCTCAGTGTGCTCGTTAGCGTTCAAACGAGCAGATAGCTGATTAGGATCGCTATCAATGCGCCACTGAAGAAAGTCATAAACGTCATCGCAGATGATGAGAGCATCGTATTTGCGAGCAAGGCGGACGAGTGCTTCTCGTCGGCGTAAAGACATAGTTTTGCCAGAAGGGTTTGAGCATGTTGGAACAGCGTAGATAATGTGCCGATAGTGTTTGCAGTATTTCCCAGCATCACTTAGGGGTGGCTAGTGTGCATGTTAACATGAGTGTCGTCTTGCAATGGTGATAAGCTGACCTTGACCTCTGGCGCATTCTTCTCAAAGTCGGCAAGTTTAGCCTCCAATGCTTCAATATCAACACCTTCATCATCTTCAGGAGTAGCTCTCAGCCTTCCATTGAATCCATTATCCTGGAAGACTTGGAAGACTAGGTGATATGATGGCGAGATGCACCAGACGGCTTGAGTTACATGAGGATCAGTGAAGCTCTGCAAGATGCATGCTAAATTCTGACTTGCGCCACCTGAAATACAGATGCGATTGGGATCACGCTCGACGCTGTAGTGCTCAGATAACCAGCTCGCTAATGCTTCACGAAGCGGTTGGTAACCTGGGTCAGGACCGTACTGTAGCGCGGGTACATAGATATCGGGGTCAGAGAGATTGCGCTGTGCAGCTGCTGAGAGTAGATCGACTGGAAGAAGACCCGGGTTCGGCCAACCGCGGATAAGATTAATCTGATGCTTTTCTGAGTGAGAATTGGGGGGAACCTCAGAAGCGTGAGTTGTCTTTGTTGTCATCTTTGCTGTGTGCAAGTACGATGGCAATGGCGATAACGATGACGATGGTGGTGTTGAGGGGTAGATGTTACGAATGTGACCGAGGGAATTTGGTGTATGGCGAAACAAGAGGAGGGAGCCGAGATTAGGGGCTTTATAACATCGTTTCTGTCCTTTTTTGTCGAACCAAATGTTCTTGTACTTCGGAACACGGCCAAGAAGACCAAGGGAGCGATATCGGATTGACTGTGAGATATACATGGAGTAGCCGTCTTGTCATTTACGCGGTAGTTTAGTCGGGCGGGTATAAATGGATAACTGTGGACCTACTCATATCGATCTCGTAAGTCGATTATGGTACTAGTACGCAGGGGTATCAAATGTTAGCGCGAGACCAGAATTCGCCACTTAGCTATCTCTTTAATAAGTTAGTTACTCTATAATAGAGCTTTTTTTAAAATAGAAAAATACTACTATTAGCTCCTTTAGTAGATATTCTATAAGATAATCTATTTTTCTCTATTTTTCTAGCTTTTTTTTACTACTTTTTTCTGGGATTAAAGATAAAGTGGATAAAAGTAAAGAACTAACATTTGATACCCCTGCGGGCTGTAGTTACTGTATCTAAAGTTGTACTTCTTTTGACCAATGGTGGCTCAGAGGCGCCGCTGTATATATGAGCAACCGATGAGACATTTTATATGGAATCCGGGATATCAAAAAGGCGAGTTCGTGTTCATTCTTTATTACTAGATCAGTTGGTTTCCCGGCTTTTGTCATTTCATGTCCTGTATATGCCTAATCCATCTTTTACTATTTCAATGCTTCTCTCGTAAATCAAATCTCATACGCCGTGGCACCGTCACCGAATATCAAATGCGGTTTTCTTTTTGCCAGATCAAGAATTGTCGAGGCAAAGACGCCATTAGCCCACGCAAACCAGCTTCTCGTATACTGTGTAATGTGCTCGACATCAATACTCTCATGTACCAATCCCATCTTGGCAGAGTTCAGGACAAGGTCAACACATTCTTTAATCTCTTCATCGTCGTTTGAAGTTCGTGCTTGAACAAGCAAACTCATTGGCCAAGCGTTGCGAAGCCCAATATGAGGCCCTGTAGTAAGTCTGTTAGCTGGAACAATTATGTAAAAGACAGCCGTCTTACCTCCAATGCCCTTGAAGGCCTTTCCTTCGAGATAGTAAGGGTTCCCACCCTTCTCTAACAGCATCTTCCTAGTGTTTTGGTAAATGGGATCGCTGGTCTCGCAGAATCCCATCAAAGGGAGCGCCAGCAGCGAAGGATAGTTTGCATCGTCCATCAAGATCGACGAACCGTAGCCGTCAACTTCGTATGCAAAGACATCTCCATACTTTTTGTGCTTAACTACACCATGTTCCATGACACCGTCACGGAGTTTTGTGCTCCATGTCTCCAACTTTTGAGAAAGGGTTGTTTTACCAGCTGTCGCAAGAATTTTGGATGCTCGTTTCAATTCGACAGACATTTGTGCATTGGCAGGAATAAAGAAACCCAGAATTGTTGCATCATCGCTAGGTCGGAACGCCGAGCGAACCAAGCCTGTGCCCCAGTTCAAAGGGTTACCAACGCCTCTCAAGTTGAGTGTTTCTGTTCCAGTGTCGGTGCGACGCGAAAAAGTGTATTCATTGCGCTGAAACTCGCCCGTTTTAGGGTCGAAAGTCGACTTGGACTGCTCCGTGAGAACGTTCAAGACAGTCTCGACGGCTCGCAACCATCTCCTATTCAAGAACTCTGTCGAGCCTGTGTGGTCGTAGAAATCGTTACCAAGAGCGAGAAAATGAGCCAAAGAGTCAAGCTCGTATTTGCACTCGAAAACAGCCTGCGGCTCGTACGCTGGGTGAACGTTGTCATCTTGCCCGTTAGACGAGATGGGGAGATCGCTAATAGGTGGTGGCTGGAAGGCGTTGCAGTATGGGGATTCAATCACGTACTCAGCCTGGGTGTTAATGGCACCGAGCAACAACGTCTGTATGGCAGGATCCTTCTTAGCAAGGGGCTGGTAGGGCCGCAGTTGATTTGTCGAATCGCGCAACCATTCGGCGATAATGTCACCAGTAATGATAAACGACTGTGGTCCTTCCCATGCTCCTTCGTCGTGGAAGCCTCCAAAGCTACCCATGCGAAAGAATCCAGTATCTGCCTTTCCCTTGGTATGAAATTTGACGGTTGTATCCGTTGTTGAAGGGAATGCATTCTCAAACAATCGCGCCAGGTCAGGGTCTTTCATGCGAGACGTCACATCTTCAATAACCTTCTCGATCGCATCTGACTGAAATGTCCGGCATTGTTTACTTGGGCGTTGGTATGGAAGCTCTTTAGGACCGGTACTGAAGGGTCGACTGAGACAATGACAATGACATTAGCTCGACTCACTACGACTTGCGCAGGGATCTCGACCTACTGGGGGTATCCAGCGTATTTTGTGTAGTCAGGACATACGCGGTGGTAGTCGGCGAGGGGTCTCTGTTCGTCCTCTGGGCTTGCGCTGGCGAGCGTTGCGCTCAAGCCTAGTAAGCTTGACGCCAGCAGACGGAGCGTCATGATGGGTCCTTGATGGTGCCGACAGATAGAGAGAAGAACCGTAGTGAAGAGACAAAGAGATTATCGGATTTCAGTCGCAGATATGAGTTTGCGTTGATGATGAAGGATCTGAGTTGCCAAAAGCTGTCGCATTGCCGTTTCGCACTGATTACGTAGGGCTCCTCCGCTGGAGCTCGAGTTACAAAACGTGGGGCTTGTGAAAGTCGGGGTATCACTAGGATCATAATTCTAGCAGTCCACACTCCACAACCATGCCATCCATAGTCTACATACGAAGCTACAATGATTTGCGTGAATAGGGGTATCATTTAAAACTATCTTGACGTCTAAAGCCTGCTCTGTAAAGTACAATCACCATCCCCATGTCCGGCTTGAAGCTGTAAACACCGGAGGTTTCCATTGAATCTTGGTTGGGTCCACGGTTCGCTTCCTCTTCAATTTGGTCTTTTCGCGTTGCTGGATCAACTTCTCCGGTATCACAATCTTATGGTCGCTCTTATGATAGACCTGCATCCGCAATGCTTGGAGAGTATGCTCCACATCCTGCGTTGTCATGGCCAGCGCTGTAGAAACTGCTTCGATTGTGACCTTTTCGTCACGCTCGTTGTATCCCATGAGCAGCTCCAAAATGTTCTCCGACCAATATTGTCTATAACTCAGCAGACCCAGATCCGATAGTGGCTTTTCTGGAGAGCCAAGCTTCCCTTCAATTCGAGAGAGCTCGTATGAGAACTGGATCAGAAGTCGGCCATAACCCTTACGCTGGTATTGAGGCATGGTCAAAATACAAGCAACGTTGTACCCATCTGCGCTTTCCTTCTCCTTGGAGAAATATCCCACCAAATGACATCCCTTTTCTGTTCGCGTCGTCATGACATAAAACAGGAAAGGGTCCACGTCATAGTACAGTGTCTTATGGTCAAGAAACATCTTGGACAAGAGACAAAGATTGCGGCACCACGTTCGTTGTCGTCGGCCATCGATTTCGAAAAAGGATATATCTTCATTCCGATAGATTTCGTTTCCTGGTGGGTGTTGTAGCGTACACTTCTTTCGGTGTCGTGTAAAAGCCTTTATGTCTCCGTAGTAGCTTAGACAGAACTCGCAGATGAAGATCACGTCTTCCTGGCTAAAAATCTCAGGGTATGGCGAGAAATACCACGGGTACAGATCGAAACGGCCGAATTGTACTTTGGAGATATTTCGAATTCGAGAAACCTCGGTTGGGTTTTGGGTCATCGAGCCTGATGTTCGAAGCTTCTCGATCTCGACCTCGCGACTGAACTCCGCAGGCTCCTTCTTCACATCTGTTTCCCTCTCATCCACTTCCATTTCGTCCCCCCCAACAGGCGTTGCGCCTCCGTCAACGCTAGCGCGCGCCTGACTATCGCCATCGGGGCCGATAGAGGCAGACTTTTGTCGATTTTGGTTCTCTACGAAATCTATACAATTGTCAGCTAGATTTATCTGTAGGAGGAACTGAGTTCCATACCAGTCCAGGGATGTGGGGTGTTAGCCTCTGAAGCAACCGATTGTTCTCGCTTGCTGGGTCGCTTTTGAGATTTTTTTGAAGGCTGTGTTTTCTTAGATTGTGCAGTGGTGGCTTTCTTCGTCTTCGGGTCTTTGGGCTTGTCCTTTTCTGGATTTGGCCATTCGACTTCCCGAGTGAAGTCCAATCTGATCACAGGCACCCATTCGTCCAGTCGCTTGTTGAAGTTGTCGAAATTACAGTAGAACTGTTTGCCGCTCTTCGTCGTCTTGATGCTCAGAATTTCGGCGCGTCGCGGTTGACCCTCCTTCTCTACCCAAGCGATGCAGCCTGTTTTTATTGTTTCGGGAGTCGCAAGGCTTTTCAAACGCGGCTCACCGGAGCCTACAGTGGGCTCGCCCGCGGGTGTGCCGCCAGCCATGATGAATAGCGCTGTTGTGGTCGTAGATTGATGATGGTTGGATTGTCGCGTATGTGTCGCAAGATGGAAAATGGAAGAAAGTAACATGGAGGGGCATGGCAGAAAATGATACCGAACTCTTATCTGTAAGGCGGTGAGAAGACACTTCTCTTATCTACGATCCGTCAGATGCATAAACCCGGTAGTGTCATCAAGATGAAGTCTTTCTTTTGCGACTGTTCCTCGAAATTTATACAAGCACATAAACCTCTGTCTCTAATTTTCATGACTAGGAATCGTGCTTGCTAACAGAATGGCAGCGCTTTCTTCTAATTGGAAGAAGCTTCAAGCAAAGCTCAAGGAGGAGTCTACATCAAAGCCGTCTCTAAAGCGCAAATCAGAAACGCCAGCGACAAATCCACTACCAAAAAAGTCCAAGATCCAAAAGTCCCTTACAAAAACACAGAAATCGCCAAAAGCCGCGCAAACAGTCGCCAAGAAGCCAATGGGAGGCGTCCACAGCTCAAAAATTGAGGAAACAGTGCCCGGGACCTCGACATCTCTTGCGCTATGGGCGGAAGACCACGATGTATCGGCTGAGGCTCTCGCCGAAGCTTACAATTTGGGCGCTAAAGACAGCTCGATGATGCTTGCTTCTGCAAAAGATAAGGTCAACCATGGGCTCACAGAAGGCATTGAGATCGGAAAATACATTGCTATTGACTGCGAAATGGTTGGTGTAGGACCAGGCGGTTATGAATCAGCTCTTGCCCGTGTGAGCGTGGTCGACTTTCATGGTGTACAAATCTACGATTCTTACGTGAAGCCCAAGGAGAAGGTCACCAACTGGCGGACAGCAGTCAGCGGCATCAGCCAAAAATCAATGAGATTTGCAAGGGAGTTTGAAGAAGTGCAGGCAGATATCGACAAGCTTCTTCGAGGTCGTATCTTGATAGGCCATGATCTCAAGCATGATCTGGAAGCGCTCATTCTTAGCCATCCAGGAAAAGACATACGAGATACAGCCAAATTTCCAGGTTTCAAAAAATACGGAAACGGGAGAAAACCAGCGTTGCGAGTCCTGGCTCAACAACTTTTGGGAGTTGAGATACAAGGGGGGGCGCATTCCAGTATTGAAGATGCACGGGCGACCATGTTACTCTTTCGCAAACATAAATCGGCTTTCGATATGGACCACGCAAATCGGTATGCGCCAAAGCCAACGACAGGAGGGGCTCAAAAAGGAAACAAACCAAAGAAGAAGAAGAAATGATGGACTTAGATACTGGCGACAACCGATTTTGGCTGTGGTTTAATAATCGAGATACCCATATAGCAGGATGTATATATCAAAAGGCCATTCGTTTCAAACTAGACTTCCTACCATTGTCAGTAGTCATCACAGCTGAATACTGATGAGGAAAGATGTCTTGGATTTTATTAGAGATATGCATAGAGACATGATCAATGGATTGTATATCAGCCATTCATGTTAATCGCGACTTTCAAGGGTCGCGACCCATTTAGTTAGCCCGTCAAGATAAGATAAGACATCTCGTTACCTCGGACACTTAACGCGTCTAGTCGCGTCTCCTTCTCCTACCCAAACAACCAAGAAAATCAGTATCACACAATGTCCCAACCAATTCTTTCACTTAAGCCCGACGAAAGCAAGTCCAAGGCAGTGGCGAACATACTGCCATGTCGTATACATCACGATGGTCCAATTGAACCAACATCGACATATTGGACCCCTGTTGCCACTGACGGTTTGTCTCCCCTGGAACGAGGCCCATAATTGCGAAGCTTGTCTGACAACATAGCTAGATGGGACAAAACTAGCATATTTCCGTGGAAGGAAGCTTCAGGGAAAGGTAGTCAAGTTGCCAGAAGACTATCGGGGCGTTGTCGTCGAACGGATCCCCGAACAAGATCCTAAAACTGCAGCTGAGGAGCCTCTTGAGGAGGATCTTGATGCCGAGAAAGAGGAGGCAGGGAGTATGAAAGTTACATCAGAATTCGACGAGATGGTCGTTTGGGGCCATGAGATAGTGGTAGATGCCAGTGCAGATCCCTACGTTCGAAGTATGGAGGAATGGTTACAGGTGGCCGACAAGGTATGCATGCACTGCATTGAGATGTCGATACTTTATACTGACAGTGCTCACAAGATTCACTCCTACTCGCTCCCTGAAGACGTTGCGCAAAAATGATACGACCGAAGACGACCGAAACGCCTGCCCGCCCCCAAGCCCGCCCAGCTACAACCGATACCTCTAGATACCCATCCTCGCTGGCACCACCTTGATTCATATGCAATATGGTGGTTACAATACCTGGCTGCCAGAACTTGAGTATAGCAATTGGCTTTTTGCAACAACAATGTGGGCAATTTGTACCATCTTGGTTTGTATAGCACTGAGTTGGTCTATTGCACTACTGACTACAGGCCAGAACATTTTTGCTGTGCATAGGATAATTTCTATAATAATGTACAATAGACTGAACAATTGCAGCCTTTGCAGGAAGATTGTTGGAAATATCGCTTACCATCCCACCGTACTGCCATGTCATATGGGTCCCAGTTGGGAAACCCAGCAGTTCTGTTTAGCTGAATGTTGGCTATATAGCATTGTTTTACGAACATGTCTGGAGTCCATAGCTCAAGGCATAACTAGCTAGGTAGACAATTGTGTGACGCCCAACAGCAATCTATTTGATCTCGGCAGACCTAATTCTCTAAATCAGTCGTCGTGCCGATTTTGCGGGTTGCATCGACATCATGATGAAGGGACTGAAGTTTGGTTCCAAGACGTGTAAAGCAGTCTTCACCCAGCGGCAGTCTCAATATCTTTCCCTTAAGAGCACCCGCTTCTCCTTCTCCGGTAGCGACTTCGTAGATGATATCCACCGCTTTGTTGGGATCACCACGCTGCTTTCCCGCCGAATTCGCGAACTTCTTCAAGGTTTCCCCAAGCAATGTACCCTCGTATGCCTTTTCGACCGAGACATTGCTCTTAATGCTAGCATCAAGGAAGTTGGTGCGGAATGCTCCAGGTTCGACAATAAGAACATTGATGCCAAACTCCTTGACTTCCTTAGATAGACTCTCGGTCAAGCCCTCTAGAGCAAACTTGCTGGCACTGTAAAGACCGCAACTTGGCTGCGCATCCTGCCCAGCGATACTGCTGAAGTTGATGATGCTACCTGAACCGCGAGCCCTCATACCGGGAATAGCAGCTTGAAGTGCATAGAGTGGGCCGAATAGGTTGGTTTGTATCTGATGTTCAGCCTCGGCCTCTCTTATTCTTGCGTCAGTCAAGATCTGGAACATGGAGAAGATGAACTTACGTGAACAGCTCGACTGCCCCTAAGCAGGAGTATCCAGCGTTGTTGACTAGATAATCGATGCGTCCATATACCTTCTCTGCATCCTGGATCTTCTTGGTGATGCTTGCCTTGGATTCTGTCATGTCGAGGGTGATGATGTTTCCGCCAGCACCTTCGATCTGACCGATGGCATCGGCCGACCTGGTCGTATCTCGTACGGTTGCGATGACTTTGTGGCCAGCTTTCAAAGCTCTCAAGCTGAGGAGTAGTCCGAAGCCATTGGAGCTCCCAGTAATAAGCCAGACTGGGGTTGTCATTTTGACTTAATCGGGATCAGTTTTAATAACGCTATTGACACAATTGCAAGGGCAGCCGGGCTTTTAGAGTGGTTGTTCATCCATTTGATCCCAACGACTTTGTCTTATAGTGTCAAACAGCACGGACTTATGGTCCTCTAATCCCGATAACTTCGCGAATCCATGATGGTCTGGCGATGCGGAAAGTTAACACCGATCATGCATCGGACATTAAAAATCACCAGCGTTACATGAGGTTAGTAATCATACTATGTAATAATATGAACTTCGGAGCCTGTATCCTAGTATTGAGGAGTCTCAGAAGGAGTTTCGGGGCCCAGAAATGAAGCAGTTGTAGGTAAGCACTAATGAGCAACTTAGGTTGTTTTTGAAACCGAAGTACTGATATGTCCCTATTTGTTCTATATGACATACGTTCAGAGTTGACTAACAAAATAGCACCACTATAAGCCTTCCTAATGTCTTCTTCCGGTATCAGCTACGCATGGATCTATTCAATGGCCGAAACCTTTCCCCCGCTAACGAAAAACGTTCTCTGTTTATGAAGTTCCAAGTTTGGAGAATGGTAAGACCTATCTAGAAAAGTATCGAGCATTGCCGAAGTATAAAGTTTGGGGCTTGATCTTCCATCTTAGTTCGAGCAAATGCCACATGTTTTTCAGCCTTCCAACACCATAAAGTCGTGAGGAACAAATAGGTGGCTTGAGCCGATAATCGTAGCCATTAGGCAGTATAGAAGTATCGGTTATGTGCACTGCTAAGCAGTTATCATTAAATTAAATACCTACATTTTTATTATTTAACTCTGCCTGGAAACCTTACTGCATGAGAACCCCCGCTTCGTTTCGCCGTCATTCTTTTTCTCTCTTTCTATTTTCTGATTTCTTTCACTCTCCCTTTCGCAGGCTTTCTTTCATTCTTTATGTCCGTCTATCCCACACCCAGCCTCATATCAGCGTTAGTATCTTGTATACGATCACCTGTACCGATATATCACTACGAAAGAGTGAGCGGCGTTAGCTACGGGAATGAAAGTTCTTGTGGTTGGGAAGGGGGCTCGAGAACATGCACTGGCTTGGAAGCTGAGCCAAGCCAGATCTGTCGAGCATGTCTTCGTCTTTCCTGGCAATGGGGGAACAACTCATACAGAAGGCGCAGTGCCTATTTACAATCTGGCCGGCATCCCTGCAGGTACATCGGGATACTTTGAGTTGGCGCAAAAGGCCAAGAACCTTGGGGTCGGGCTTGTTGTGGTTGGGCCCGACGATGATGTCGTTAATGGTATTGAGGAGTACTTCAGAGAAGGTAAGTAACATCCGGTCATTGAGCTACATCTGTATACAGTGGCCACTTACTGAAAGGGAGCTACAGTTCAGATACCTTGTTTCGCGCCGTCACGCAAAGCAGCAGAACTTGAGGGTTCCAAAGTTTTCGCCAAAGACTTCATGAAGAAACATGCGATTCCCACAGCGCACCACAGCAGTTTCGATAACTTCGACGAGGCTAGCGCCTACGTACGCTCGGTTTTCACTGAGAAAGATCACCGAATCGTGATCAAAGCAGACGGTCTTGCCGCTGGGAAGGGTGTGGTCCTCCCCGAGACCCCCGAGCAAGCCTTGAAGGACCTCAAGAGTATCATGAATGATGGAAGGTTCTCCACAGCAGGATCTTCTGTGGTGATTGAAGAGTACATGGAGGGATTCGAGATCAGCATTTTGACTTTCAGCGACGGAATTACTTTCTTCTCCCTTCCCGCAGGCCAAGACCACAAGAGGATCCTGGAGGGAAACAAGGGACCTAACACTGGAGGCATGGGAGTTTATTCACCTGTCCCAATGGTCACTCCAGCAATTACACAACAGATCAACGACACTATCTTGAAGCCAACATTCGAAGCTCTTCAGAGAGAAGGTAAGTAGCTACCTTTGGATTTGGCTCATTGCTCACTGGCTCTTCTCTTCAGGGCGCCCCTTTCAAGGCTTGCTTTTCACTGGTGTCATGGTCACCAAGTCCGGCCCCAAGGTCATCGAGTACAACGTCCGATTCGGTGATCCCGAGACCCAAAGCTCAGTGCTGCTCTTATCCGAGGAAACGGACCTAGCGAGCGTCTTGCTGTCATGTACGAACGGCACACTTGCGCAGATGAGAGACACAATCAAGACCAAACCAGGCTTTGCGTGCAACGTTGTCATTGCGTCTGGTGGGTATCCTGGATATCACGAAACAGACAAGAAGGTGTCGCTCAAGACCCCCCCTGAGGGCGTAGTCATCTTCCATGCAAGAACTCGGAAAGACAAAGATGGGACATTGAAGACAGCAGGAGGACGTGTCTTTTCGGTGGCCGCCTACGGAGATACTCTAGAACAGGCCCGGTCTAAGGCCTATCAGGGGGTTGAGTGTGTCTCGTTTGAACCCATGGTGTTCAGGGCGGATATTGCGCAAGGAGGCCTAGAGACTTGATCGAATAATATGGATATTATTCTTCAAGGGAAGGAAAACGAATGTAGCATATTATCACGCCATATGAGTATCAGAAACATTGATGCTGAGACTATAAAGAATTAAATGTTATAGTTACTTCAAACTCAGGCCGACTCTTGGGCACTTATCCTTGGCGCCCTAAGCCTTGGAGAGCCAGTAGGCAATAAATTGCTGTAGTTTTTATAGTGAACGGCTATGCTACTGTTCACGAACTCTGACGTGTACAGGCATGCGATTCTTGATTCTTGGTGGTGAATCTCCTCCAACTTGATAACAACGATCTCCCCAAATTTCCGGCGCTTTTTTGGAGTCATGCGTTCCACTAAAATGGGCTTGAGTGAGCTATGGTTCCTTAACAAAAGGCAGTTTGAAAGGACTTACTTAACTCGGTCCCATTCCTCCCATGCGACCTCAATGTCAAAACATCTCGCCACCAGGACCACGGCCAGCTTGATCTCAAGGATAGCAAGGTGCTGTCCAATGCAATTTCGGGGCCCGGCTTCGAAAGATCGCAAAGCATTGGGCGGCGCGTACAATGGATCCTGGTGGTCAGTTGTAAGAAATCGCTCTGGCAGAAATTCATTCGGCCTGTGCCAGAGTTCAGGGTCATGATGAATGGCCCATGAGCCGTCCCAAACGATGAATCCATCGGTGGGCATCTTCTTACCCTCGAAGCCAGAATCGGAACCAGGAGGACCAATGAGGAAAAAGTCTGGCTCACCACGGCGCATTGTACCAACGTTGGTATGATAGCGCATGGATTCCTTAAGGACAGCGAGTGTGTATGGGATTTGATTCAACAGCTGAGGGTTGCCCCTGATTACATTTGCGGCATCCCAAGCACTAGGGCCAAACACGTTATCGTGCTCTTCTCTTAACTTGGCCAAGACATCAGGATGCTGGCACAGCACACGGAACAGCCATGCAATGGTTGCCGCAGTTATATCGAATCCCGCAAACAAGAAGGTGTTGATCTGGCCAATGGCCATGTCAATGAAGTCAGCATCAAAGCCCATGGCTGGCTTGGTCTTCTTTTCATTTACACCCCCATTCTTCTCGGCTCTTTCTTGGTCAAGTGCCTGGACAATGAGATCGATAAGTGTTTTCCCTTTCGCCGTTGGGTCATTTTGAAGCGCGCTCATGCGTTCTTGGATGCTTGGGGTAAAACCGTCGACGAGAGTTTTATAATTCTTCCACAATTTGAAATGACGCCATGGATTGCAGTACTGAACAATATTGCCAATGTTGACGAAGAAGTATAATCGGGAAATGCTGTCTTGTAGAGCGTTGCAGATGGGCGAGCTCTTTCCCCACTGCTCGTTCATGCGGATGTTCCTACAAGTTTATCAGCATCGAAAGGCTGAATAGAGAAATAGGCTACTAGTATTTTCTGAACGATTCTGAACTCACAGGAAGAATCGGATGATGACATCCAGGGTAAGGTTTGTGGTGGCCTTCTCAAAGTAGAAGACCTCCCCCCATTGACCACCCTTACCGGCCTTATTCTTAAGCACGGCGGCGAAATCTTCAACTTCTTCCAGAATATCTGGGATCCGACTGTTGATGTTCTGAATACTAAAAGCCGGGTTGAGTCTCTTGCGCCAGAGCTTCCACTCTTCGCCCTCCATGGAAGCGATGTCGAGATTCTTTGTCAAAGGATAAAGAACATGCTTCTGTTCATACGCCTTGGGCAAGGAATGTTGCTGTGTGAATTGATTCGAAACGTCAGAGTTGAGGGATATCACCATTGGTCTGGTGAAAGGCCATGTGTCAATGTAGGCAACAGGCGGGCACTTTGTGCATTGTGGGAAAAGTTCACGCCAATTCTCACGGATCATCATCATTAAATAGCCACCATGAGCATCTGACGGAAGAGAGGAAACGAGCTTTCCAACAACTTCAAGGTGGCCCAGGATCATCGAGTGCTTCATGATTGGCTACCATTCGAGTCAGACACGAACGGTTTTGTAAAGTAGTTGCAGAACTTACAATTCCTTGGTCTTTTAAATCCTGGAATCTCTTCCGGACTTGGTACCCCTTGCGCAAGACATTGATGAGCAATGCGACCATCACCACCCCCAATAAATGAAAGAAACGCAGCATGATCGAGGAGTCGTCATCTTGAAGGCTGAAGAACCACATCTTGTCCAGTTCCCACAGCTCTGGCGGTGGGATCGAGAGATGAAAAGCCGCGAGACTGGGAAATTGGTTAAAGATGGTGTTGTCTCACCTTTCAGCCACAGGGCAGAAGTAAGCAAGCTGCATATTGCCCCACCATCTTTCTCCGTGCAACGAGAGAAAGAGAGTCTGTCATCATAAAAGACAACTTCAAATGTGACTTGAAAAACACATTATTTGTTCAGTTGATCGGTACGTTCCATTGTGGCATTGTATCAAAGGCAGAGAGTATCATGAAGGTTGGACTTACTCAGCGTAAAGCTTGGGTCCTTACAGGGGAGACTAATAAACCAACCATTCCTGGCTCAGTGGAATCGAATTGTGTGACTGGAGCGCATAACCAGGAAAAATGGAGTATGAAGTCACGATATGCATCAAATCCAATGATGATGAAAGGAGAAAGGACCAACTGGATCAGATGATGATACCCCGATCAATGAGGGGTTCCATTGGAAGGTACTTCCATCATGAGTTAAGAGGTACCTTCCCTCGTTCATGATACTACTAGGTAGACCTTTACTACCCCTCTTCTCAACACCACAACATCAATTCGCTTACCCATCATACCTAGAATACTTGTCTCGTTCATTTCATCATGTCTATGTCAGTGGAAGATGCCACCAAAACACGAGATGGATTTCCCAAACCATTCCCTAATATTTCCCCAAACGTGATGGAGCAGCTCCGCTTGAATGACAAGGTCTGTATTGTCAATGGCGCTGCCGATGGACTCGGATACTCTGTAGCTGAAGGCTATGCCCAAGCAGGCGGGAATGTTGCTTTGTGGTATAACTCGTAAGTTTATTGCAATTATGATAACAAGGAGCAATCAACCAACGTTCTTCAGAAACGATGCTGCTATCGAAAAGGCCCGTTCATTGTCAGAACAGCATGGAATTAAAGCCTTGGCCTACCAGGTTGACGGTAGGGCTTGTTTTATAATCGCTCATCTTTTCAAGAGCTTACCCAGTTCCGATCAGTATCCGATGCTCAGCAAATCCAAGGTGCCCTGAAGAAGGTCCTCGATGATTTCGGCAAGATCGATGTTTATGTTGCAAATGCAGGTAAGATGGTTATACTTGGAACCCGTGTATACGATGAAGCTAATAACGATACCAAGGCATGGCCATTTCAAAACCAATTCTTGAACAGACTATCGAAGAATACAAGAAACAGATGTCGGTGAATGGTTCGTATCCTACCTGCGATACCCCGCAAAGCTCGCTTGTATCTAACAGCCATGCAGTTGACGGCGTCGTCTACTCTGCCAAATACGTCGGCGAGATCTTCAAGCGTCAGGGTTTTGGCAATTTTATCATCACATCTAGCATGAGTGCACATATCGTCAATGTGCCAACCGATCAGCCAGTTTATAACGGTAGCAAAGCCTTTATCACTCACTTCGGCAAGTCGCTCGCCCGAGAGTGGCGCGAGTTTGCACGTGTGAATATCGTATCCCCTGGGTTTTTCGACACAAAGATGGGTGCAAGTCCCGAGGCCCTCAATGAAGCGTATCGAATGGCAGTGCTGGGAAGACAGGGCCATGTCAAGGAGATCAAGGGCCTTTATCTGTATCTTGCAAGCGACGCTTCAACTTATATGACGGGCAGTGATTTGCTTATCGATGGAGGATATGTGTTGCCCTAGATCTTTGGAAGAATTCAATAGAAGATGTTTGGTATTACAAGGAAGACAAATGGTAATCAGAATGAACCATTCATACTCAGCCATTATCCTATTGTAATTTTCAATCTTTACTGATTCTAAGCTATGAACGAGTACAACAACACTGCAGTATCTGTTATTCCTCGCTTATGGACAATACTTGAGCCTGTCGAGGCAATCAAATACTTAAAATAGGATGCTCAATACCAACAGGGTCTATGTATCAGTATGTAAAGCTACAATAGAATCAAACATTGTGGGCATTGCAGATTTATATGCGTGTGTGGGCAACGCCAATACAACACTATTACTTCCCCTCACTCGGATGATAGTATCCCGAACTCAAGAGTCACCTGACCAAGGTATGCGGAGATGTTCAGTCTATTCTACTATTGAGTGACGGTTTTCATGGCCATTGTAACCTTATCAAACACGAATCGGTATTCACAAGCTTGATTATCGCTAAGACTACCTGTCACACCCTACAAAAGCACAATGAGTGAAACTGTATGCCTGTCTAGTTCCGGAGCCATTGAGAGGTATACTAACTAAGTACAAATCAGAACCCGTCTTGCTTTCTATATGGTCCTGGGGATGCCAGATTTGAAGACCGACCTGTCCCTCAAATCGAAGATCCGCACGACGTCATAGTCAAGATCGCATACACTGGTGTTTGCGGTAGCGACGTAAGTCAGTCTATCTATGCATCTCACTGGAGCCACTAACAAGGTCCAGGTCCATTTCTGGACTGAAGGCGGTTTTGCAAGAAAGGTCAGCGAACAGCACCCTTTGGTGATGGGCCACGAGGCTTCGGGCGTAATTCATAAAGTCGGCCCAGCGGTGTCACATCTCAAGCCAGGTGACCGGGTGGCTATCGAACCAGGTTTCTCATGCAAGAGCTGCACTTACTGCAAGTCCGGCCGGTACAATCTCTGCCGTAAGATGAAGTTTGCTGCAGATCCACCCTCTACCCACGGAACACTCTCGCGCTTCTTCAAGATCCCCGAAGATTTTGCTTATAAACTTCCCGAATCTATCAGTCTTGAAGAGGCCGTTCTTGTAGAGCCGCTGGGAGTCGCCGTTCACGGTGTTCGCCTCGCTGATATTCGCCCTGGTCAGAATATCATTGTCCAAGGAGCCGGCACTATCGGCTGTCTTACCGCGGCAACTGCAAAGGCTTATGGCGCCAAGAGAGTTATCATCACTGATATCAACGCTGAAAAGCTTTCCTTCGCGAAAGGCGTTGTGGAATGTCACACGTTCCAATCAAAATCAAACGCAACGCCTGAACAAGAAGCTGCCAGATTGAAACAAGAGGCAGGCTTTGAACTTGGTGCTGATGCCGCCCTAGAATGCACAGGAGTCGAAGCATCAGCACAATTGGGTATATTCTCCCTGGCACCAGGTGGTGTCTTTGTTCAAATTGGGCTGGGTAAGCCTATTCAGGCATTGCCTATTCACGCCATGTGCGAGAGAGAAGTTGTTATGAAGACTTGTTTCCGATATGGGCCAGGTGATTTTGAAATTGCTCTTGGACTGCTCGAGTCAGGAAAGATCTCTGTCTCTTCATTCATAAGCAGTATTGTGTCATTTGAAAAGGCACCCGAGGCATGGGACCGAACTATGAAAGGAAAGGGGATCAAGAACATCATTAAAGGAGTAGAAGATTGAGTTCGACTTCACAAATCTATTAGTTGACTTTATTTACTCATAAGGAGATCTTCCTACACTGGATATCTTCCTCTACGCAAAATAATTAGGAATTGATAATAGTAAACATGTTATTACTACTACCCGGGTTCGTTTGGAAGTTAACGTCGTGAGTACGTGATAGGGTAGCTCGGATCCTATCTCGGACTTTGCTTGTCATAGTATGGGGCTAGAGCTGACAGTGGAGGTTACAATTACAACAATGCGATCCTTGACCCCAATTTTGCCATATTAGCCACATGAATCCCGATTTTCTTGAGAGCCCAATGGTCAGCTCGGATTCGTAGCAGAACTGTGCCTTACCTTTATTCGTTCCGTGCCACAATCGGACTATCGCATTCATATGTTCGCTAAGCCACCTGTCACCTACACAATCCTTTAATCAAATACCACCCAGATGTTTCAGGAATGAGGTCAAGTTAGCATAGATACTTGGTAGAAGGATTATGTAGCTAGCTGATAACTGGAGCCGATCTTACAACCGCTTCAAGTCCGAGCATCCGCGTCGCAATCAGACTGATAGTGCATCTTTCAGCGGCCTATATAAACCCTGGTTCCCATTTCTTGTTCTTCTTGATGAGCTTTTCATAAAACAGGCTTGAGCAAAATGAAGTTTGATTTTGTTATTACCGCCTTAGCGTTGTGGGCTAATGGAGCCTGCGCGTACAAACCACTCACACCCCAGCGAGTCGCAGATGACATAAAAGCAGAAGAGTATGAATATTCTAGCACTACCCTATTTCGAACACAGAAAGCTAATATATCTCAGTCTTGAAAATACTCTCCAGAAGCTATATCAGATTGCTCTTGACAACAACAGCAACCGGGCTTTTGGACTTCCAGGCTACCAAGCTTCTCTCGAGTTCGTCCAAAAACGCCTACAACATGGCAACCAGTTTGATATTTCTGTTCAGCCATTTAACCACCTCTTCTCGCAAACCCGTAAGGTCGTTCTGACTGGTCCTGAGGGAGAAAATGTCGATGTGGTCTCCTTACAGTATAATCATGCTACTCCTCTCCCGGGAGGAGTGACCGCTCCTCTAGTACTGGTGCCCATCGACGATGAGCGCGGCTCAGGCTGTCTCCAGGAACAATGGGCAGATGTTGACGTAAAAGGGAAGATCGCTTTAATCAAGCGCGGCAAATGCAACTTTGTTAACAAACTCATTCTCGCCAAGCAGAATGGCGCTGCAGCTGCCATCATCTTCAACGATAACCCCGCTCAGACTGCAGGCTCTGGCTCACTCGGTGCTGAAAACATCGGCAAGCTTGTACCCGTCGGTGTCGTCACTTATGATGAGGGTATCGCTTGGGCAGAGCGACTCGAGAAAAATGAATCTCTCGAAATCAACTTGACCATCGATGTCTTGACAGAGAAGCGTGAGACCTGGCAAATAATCGCAGACACTAAGGAAGGCGACTCAAACAACATCGTTATGCTGGGTGCTCACCTAGACTCGATCCAAGAAGGCCCTGGCATCAATGATAATGGGAGCGGTGTTGCAGCACTACTCAGTATCGCCGAGTCGATCAAGAAGTACAAGGATTTCAAAAATAAGCTGAGATTCGCTTTCTGGGGCGCAGAAGAGAGTGGAATGATCGGTTCCACTTTCTATGTATCGCACTTATCTAAGGAAGAAGCGAGCAAAATTCGATTCTACTACAATTACGACATGATCGCCTCTCCACAGCCTTATTACATCGTGTATGCCGACTCAGACGCTCACAAAGCTGGTGCCAAGTATCTCTACGAATATTTGACTGAGTAGGGTTACCCTGCCGAGTATACGTAAGTGCGAATTCAATATGGCTCGGCTCTACATCCCAACTAACGCCGCTTCTTAGGCCTTTCGGGAGCTCTTCCGATTATATAGGATTCCTTAAACTTGGCATACCCTCGTCTGGTATCTTTACTGGAGCTGGTGCTCCTCAAGATTCCTGCTATCACACTGCTTGCGATGATATCAAAAACATCAACAAGCAGGCCTTTCTGGTCAATGCAAAGGCTGCCGGATATGCAGCTGCCAGCCTTGCTTTGAACATTGAAGGTCTATCTGAGCATGAGATCTCGACTGCCAATCCATTGAGTAAGCGTGGTGTGGCACGGAATATGGTTAGATGGGCCAATGTTGCTCGAGGAGCCGAGAAAGCACATAGCTGTGGAAGTGAGAAGAAGGTCTTCATGTGATGTGTCATCTGTTTGAGGCATGGGATATTTGCTTGTCTATCGAAAGTCCTAGTATACCGTGTTTGTCAGCATGTGTGCATAATACTGGGATGTATCTCCATGGCGGTAATGGTAACTTGATTGCCATATTGAGGAAACTTGGCATTTTTCATGTATGCTAGTGCGGTTTTCAATTCGTACAAGGTAACCGAAAATTCATGATATCAACTAAGATATCCATATTGCCCAGCCTCTAGATCATGAATAATATGCACTGCATGTAAGAGATGGCGGCTGGGCGAACTTGGCGGAGCTTGTGCAATGTTAATCCGGGGTAGCTTCCAAGGCGGATTGACAGATGTAGCCAAGTCGGAAGCACGTTGTCGCCAAGAGACTTTCTTTTTTAGACTTTGCTTTTCTATGGGTATCGCAACTAGTCGAAGCTGGTATCTTGGCTTACCAGGGTGAGGTCAAAGATGGTGATGGCCAGACTCCACTGAACTTTAGTTGCAGGCATTTGTTTTTTAGTAGGCATGTGAATGAAATTGGCGGTAGACTGCTAGTTGCATCAAAGTGAAGAGACTGATTTATCTATGACTAAGTAGTTTTCTTTTAAACAAGCCTTTGCTGGAATGGTGAAGAAAAAGAGAACATATGTAATAACAGCACGGACACTATTGAGACGGTGAAACAGTTGGGCATGGGAGATCGTGGAGTAAAAATAAAGTAAATTGAATGATAATCTTACATGATCTGAGTTACCGAAATCTGTTTACCGTTGAGCCTTGTAGATTGAGGTCTTGGTGTGGAGTACATCCGTCCACCACGTTTGAAACTCCAGCAAGAAGACGGTACCGTTACGGCGTTTAATCTCTGGCTGCAACGCCCTCATGTGATTACTCTGCAGAAGGCAGTGATTACCGTAGCTTGCAGAGTGTTTTGTCATTGCGCGTCAAAGCCCCTCAATCTTCTTGGCAGCGATAGAAGTCTCCCTACTGTAACTGCATGGACCTTGGCAGGCAATAACAGCAGGCGATTATTTCCAAATCTTATCTGCGATTATCATCTGGACTATTGACCGCCTACGAGATCTGAAATCCTATAAAATGGGGTGAAGATGTGCACTAGATGTGTTGATCTATCGCGGCAGCCGCCATTGTATTTGATGGTCCAGATATCATACATCGAATGCTTTTGCTCTCATCCCACATTTTTAGTACATAATTGGATCGGCGACCGTTGTCTTTCCAACCTGCACAATGTGCAATGTACCACAATGGGGGTTGGCCAGGAAAAACGCGGGGGTCTGGGGTAGTCATTCGCGATACCTACATCTAGATGCTGCAGCCGCTTTGATGAAGGCCTCAGTTGGGGGACATAGCTATTTCAGACTTGCAATCTCTAGCAGAACGTTGGATGTACAGCAGGCGCGATTTGACAACGTTGAGCAGACAAACATATTACTGCAGAATTAATACGGGAGTACATATACCTTACTGTACGCACGGTGGTGATGCAGCGACAAAAAAGCAAAGAAGTTAATCTCAACATTTTGCAGTGACTAACTCGCAGTCTCGGTGAGCACTACCGCATATCATCCAGCATCCCGTTGGACACTTAAGAGCCGATTCTCTCTACTTGCACTCACCGAGAAGCCCATAACCGGAGACATGCATTTCGGACATGTTTGTCGTCGGCGTGTCAATCCATGTCGCCGATGCCGCCACTCGTTTGTGCCAAGCCTCAACGGAGCGGAGGGCGGGTCTCCGCAGCGGAACACGTGACTCGTACGATGTTTGCTTGGCATTAAGGGAACGGAGGTCTACATACATCAGTACTGTATTCACAGGGAGGCGCAGGCCGAGGCGGCGGAGGAGACACGGAGACGCCGAGAAGATGGCACACGTGAGTTCAAGCGATTGACTTCTGGTGTTCTGATAATCGGGATTAGTCACGTGAGAAATGCATCCGATGGCAAAGTAGGAAGTTGGGTCAAGAAGTCGATGCTGTATGGTATTGGTGATCAGCGTCGTCTCACGAGTGATAATTACTTACTGCATGAGCCAGAGTAAAGAGACAACAAGAAAAGAAAAGAATTACGCGAACTTGTCGCTATTTCCCGACGTAACATGAACACACACGGTCTGCTTCTGCCAAGATCTCACTTACACACACTATTGGACAATGGATCGAAGACGGTGGATCAGGTGATATGATGATTTTGAGTAGCCGATAAGCTTCTAGCAAGCGTCGCAAGAGCCCAGAACCTTAAGCAACATAAGCGCAAGGTTACTGGGCCCAAGTGGAGAGCGATGATCCCTGAAAATCAAGACAAGGCCAATCAACGAGAAATACTTGTACGTGGCCAAGCCTGACTCTTAGACTTGTTCCAGAAACGAGTTGATTTGTCTCCCTCCCTTCCACACCAGATGCAAGGCAAGAATCCCACTCTACAAAATGCAAAGCTACACTACCTCAACGCAGAAGCGATCAAAACATGACAAAGTGCTGGGATTATCGCGAGAAACAGGTGGGCTCGGCGAATCTTCCCTCAAAGCTCCGAGGATCTATTGGATACGCGTCATTACTCAAGCGCCAAGAGCCGCCAAGACAACCTGTGCTCTTTCAATTTTGAAGCTATCAAGACGGCCACCAGCCAGTTGAAGCTGCAGCTACGCCTTCAACTGACTAAGCATCTTGGCGCCAAGATGTGATGAACCAAGCTGAACCTTGAAAGGCTTGAAAGGGTTCCAACACTCTCACTGAGCAAGACCAAAACAAAAAAAAAAGTGGTTGAGTGCAGTACCGTTACTTGGCAGGTCCCCTTGCTATTGAACGGTGGTGGAATGCCGAATCAGCATGAGTTGATCAAGTGTCACACTGAAAGTTTGTTATGTTTTAGTGGACGCGATTTAGATTTGACGTTTCAAACCCGCATGCGGCATCTCGTGATAGCACGTTGGCATTCAGCACGTTTTTTCTTTTTCTTTTTCTCCTCTTCGCATGGCAATTAAGACCGTCCGTGCTTCAACGGTTATTCTATCCATGACGATCGATGGCTGCCGTTAAAGTAACCATCCCATGGTGATCAAAGACCGGGGCAATGCCGATATAAACTTGACAGACGCTCTAGACGCTGTCCTCGTGCGTAGCAAAAAAGGACAATGACCGGCGCAACCATGCGATAATGCAAGCTTGCGATGCACACCAATGACCTCACAATCTCGGTGCAAATACTCTCTTTCTGCTCTTTCTGTTCGCTTTGGTTACACGTTTGCGCAGATTGCCAAGCTGCCAAGACGCCAAGATATCCACTGTGCGCACCACCAGGAAGTCTCGCGATACCTCTAGTCTGTAATTACGAGGTGTGCCTATCTGGTTCGAAGTTTCGATTGGTAAAAATGACTAGGATCTGGTGATTGGTAGAACCTAGAAGAAATGTACCGAGTGCTTGAGAAAGTGTTGATGATGCCTCCCAATTTCTTTGGGGTTCATTCAAGCTGTATTCTATTGAGTTTGACTGCCGGTTGCAGATTGACAGCAATGAACGGCAGTTGTAGATTAGACCAGCAATTGACGTCAGGAAGGACTCCCTCTAGTTCACTCAACTCCGTCCCGGAGACTACCGACAAGTCCCGTACGGTCAGTGTGATGGATGGATAGGTAGGTACTGATAGCAACACACCATCGGTTAGGCTGAATGCCTGCTGTAATTAGAGGCTCAACATTCATTCTACAGGGATTGGTAGGGCAACATGAGAACAGGAAAGGTGCAGGGAGTGTGTGGGGAAAACGCCAACCTAATTGGAACTCTAAGCAAACTAAACTGTGGCGCATCTGAACCGTACCAACGCCAAGAAACCCCGAGCATGGTATCGACTCAGGTTCCGCTCCGAGCTTGAGACTATGGGCAAAACAGATAGAGAGAGCAGACGAGTTCTTGAGAGTTATGACGGTTCAATTTCGAGATGTCAAAAGTATATATGACCTCCTTCCCCCGCACCCCGCCAAGTCGTTCTTTCCTTCAAGTTAGAGTTATCAATCAATCACCAATTGCTGATACTGTAGTATTGGACTTTCCACTTCCACTACCAAACCTCCATCATCATCACATTTACTGAGCCATTGTCTTGTTTCTTTTACCTGGTCGCATTGTATCGACTAGATACTCAGTATCCATGACATTGAAGTAGCTTATGGACTTTCTTGTACATCTATCCCCCTAACTGTCATATACCATTCATACATTCATTCAACACACTCAAACAGCGACCCTCCGCATCCATACCAAGCATACGGGCCACAAACAACGGTTTCGGTCTTATTCCTCCGCCCATCTCTCCTCTCCGGTCGTCACTCTTCAATTGACCGACCATGGCGGCCGAGTATCCCAAGCACCCGTTCCTCCTCACTGTCGAGGAGACGGCGCAAGCTCTGGGTACCAGCATCGACAAGGGTCTTACAAGCCAACAAGTCGCTGAAGCCCAGCAAAAATACCCAAAGAATGAGCTCGACGTCGGCGGCACTGTACCCTGGTACAGTATCCTGACCAAGCAATTGCTCAATGCCATGATTATTGTAAGTTCTTTCCTCCTGCCGGTTCAATTGGTCATACTAACTTACAATAGGTTCTCGCATTTGCCATGGCCCTCAGTTTCGGTATCAAAGACTACATCGAAGGTGGTGTGCTTGTCTTTGTTATTGTTCTCAATGTTACAATTGGTTTCTGGCAAGAGTATCGTGCCGAGAAGCGCATGGATGCTCTCAGAGCTCTTTCATCGCCCAGTGCCATGGTTCTTCGCGACGGCAAGACCCAAGTCATTTCCAAGTAAGTCCTCACAATCTGAAGCATCCTACATCACAAAGCTAACCACTTGAACAGCCCCGAAGTCGTTCCCGGTGACATCGTTCTTCTCAAGATGGGCGACACTGTCCCCGCTGATCTCCGTCTCTTTGAAGCCATGAACCTTGCCTGCGAGGAGGGTCAACTCACTGGCGAATCGATTCCTGTCGAAAAGATCACCGATAACAATATTACTGCTCCTGGCACTGAGAAGCTTGTCGAGTCCGAAGATGAGATCGGTATTGGTGATCGTGTCAACATGGCCTATGCCACCACCGTTGTCCGAAAGGGTCGTGGTCGTGGTATTGTCACTTCTACTGGTATGCTCACTGAAGTCGGCAAGATTGCTGCTTCTACTTCTAAGAAGACACGCAAGGCTGGACGCTCAATGAACTATAAGAAGTATGGAAAGAAGCAGCCCTTTGTCGGTGCTAGCAAGCGAACCTGGGATGTTATTGGCAAGTTTTTGGGTCTGACTGAGGGAACACCCCTGCAGCGAAAGCTCTCAGCTCTCGCCTACGTTCTCTTTGGCTGTGCCATCATCCTTGCTATCGTTGTGTTTGCTGTCAACAAGTTCGACATGAAGAACGAGGTCATTATTTATGCCACTTCTTTAGGTATCGCCATTATTCCTGAGTCCCTGGTCGCTGTCTTGACTATCACCATGGTCGTTGCCGTCACTGTCATGCGAAAGGCCAATGTCGTTGTTCGTGATCTTTCAGCCCTTGAAGCTCTTGGAGGAGTCACCAACATTTGCTCCGACAAGACTGGCACCCTTACCGAGGGTGCAATGGTTGTTCGCAAAGCCTGGATTCCCTCTTCTCACATCTACACTGTCCGCGACTCTCAGAACCCCAACGACCCCACCAAGGGCAGGGTCACATACTCCAAGCAGAACGACTCTGAGCCCGAAGAGCCTCCAGCACCCCGTGATTATGATCGCGAGCGAAGTGCCGCCGTGCTCAAATTTGATGTTCCCGACGAGAAGTTGAACCAGAACAACAACACTCCCGCCAAGCAGCCCGAGCCTGAGGTTGAGTGCGAAATGACCGACGAGCTCAACGCATTCTTGCTCTCTTCTGCCCTTTGCAACTTGGCTACGGTTCGCTACGATGACGAAGAAGAGAAATGGCAGGTTACTGGCGAGCCCACTGAGGTTGCTCTCCAAGTTTTCGCCCACCGCTTCAACTCTGGTAAGAAGACACTTGAGGGTCAGAACTGGAAGCAAATCGCCGAGTTCCCCTTTGATAGCTCCATCAAGCGCATGTCTGTTATCTACGATGCCCCTGAGGGCGCTAGTGGCTCTATCATCGAGACTGAGAACTCCATGGTCTTCACAAAGGGTGCCGTCGAGCGTGTTCTGGATCTTTGCGACTATGTTGGCAGTGGCGCTGACCAGCAGCCTATGACTGATGAGCTCAAGGAGAATGTCCTCAACCAGATGAACAGCCTTGCTTCTCAAGGTCAGCGTGTTCTCGCTATCGCTTACCGCCCTTGGGATGGTCGCTTTACTGCTAAGCAAGCCTCTTCACCCGCTGAGGATGAGAAGCTTCGAACTGAGGTCGAAAAGGGCCTCATTCTTCTCGGTCTCGCTGGTATCTACGATCCTCCTCGTCGCGAAACCAAGCCGTCTATCGCTGAGTGTTCCAACGCTGGTATTCGCGTTCACATGCTTACCGGTGATCATCCTGAAACTGCCAAAGCCATTGCTAAGGAAGTCGGTATCATTCCCAAGAACCTCGGTATCTTGCCCGATCATGTTGCCAAATCTATTGTCCAGAAGGCCACCGACTTTGACCGAATGACCGATGAGGAAATTGATGCTCTTGAGGAGCTTCCTCTAGTCATTGCTCGATGTGCTCCGGACACCAAGACTCGCATGATTGATGCCCTTCGTCGACGTGGCGCCTTCATGGCCATGACTGGTGACGGTGTCAACGATGCTCCCTCTCTGTCTCGCGCTGATGTCGGTATTGCTATGGGTTCTGGCTCTGATGTTGCCAAGTCAGCTTCCAAGATCGTGCTCACTGATGACAAGTTCAACTCTATCGTCGCTGCCATTCGCGAAGGTCGTCGCATGTTTGACAACATTCAGAAATTTGTCCTTCATCTTTTAACTTCCAACGTCGGTGAAGTTATCCTCCTAGTCTGCGGTCTTGCCTTTGTCGACGACACGGGCTTCTCAGTTTTCCCTGTTTCGCCTTTGCAAATCATCTGGATCAACATGGCTACTTCTTCGTTCCCTGCCTTCGGACTTGGTCGTGAACAGGGTGCTCAGGATATCATGCGCAAGCCTCCTCAGGATAAGAAGCGCGGTGTCTTTACCAACCAGATCATTGTTGATATGATCGTCTACGGTATCATCATGGGTGCTTGCACTATGTGCACTTTCGTTATTATTATCTACGGCGCCAATGGTGGAAACTTGGGCGAGGAGTGTAACCAGCGATACTCTGAGGCCTGCATCCCTGTGTTCAAGGCTCGCGCTGCTACCTTCGCTGAACTGACTTGGCTTATTCTCATCTCGGCTTGGGAGTTCAAGAGTCTGCGTCGCTCGGTTTTCCGCCTCAACCCTGACGATGACAGCCGCTTCCCTGTCTTCAAGGACATCTACGCCAACCGCTTCCTCTTCTGGTCTGTTATCCTCGGCGGTCTTTCTGTATTCCCTGTGGTCTACATTCCTGTCCTCAACCACAAGTTCTTCAAGCACACTGGTATCACTTGGGAGTGGGCGCTGTCTGTCGGCTTCACCATCGTGTTTGTTGCTGGTATTGAGCTTTGGAAGTTGACTAAGCGACATTTCCACCTTCTTGAGGACGCTCCTGTTCGACGTGGTGTTTGGGGCCAGGGTGGTGAAGACGGTGGCCGACTCGGTCGAACCATGTCTTTCTCCAGCTTCAAGACCTGGGCCTCCTTTTCTCGAAAAGACACTGGAGAGTCTCTCGGCAAGCGAGATACTTCTCGCGGACCATCTGAACGACATATTGTGCCTCAAGGCCTTGCGGCCACCGAGGCTTAATCTTATGAATTACATATTTATGAAGATAATACCAGGGGGTAGTTGCAAAATTAATGATAGAGGAGGATATTTAGAGGTTCTCGTCTCGAAGCAGGATTTTCATGAGTGGAAGCATTTTGACGAATTTTCATACACCACTGCAGTATTGGATATTGATATCACTTGTGCTTTTTAGTTACATTTTTGGCCCTCATGAAGGGTATAGATATCCCGCCGCCCAGCATAAAAATTAGCGGGTGCGAAATACATTGTGTTCTTTTCCAAAAGCCTTTAATGTGACGTCGAGTGAAAGTGTCCAAGAGCTCGGCTGATCGACACTCAGTCAAAGGTACTGACATTGTGAACTCGTTTATAGTGTGATATGTATATAGCAAAACAATAACCCAACAGTGATGCACCTGGATATGCAGCATTGCTTCTAAACCACGGTTTGACATCCCAAACACCGTTGAGAACTTGGATCAACCCCACAGCATGCTTCCAACAGTCTATTCATAAAAGGCTTTACATCGCCGTTTTCAGAATAACAGCAAGTATCAACGACAAAATCCCAACACTAGGTAGGTTGAATTTCGCCTGAGATGCACTGTTCTCGCCAGTGTTGAGTCCGAGATACTGCGCGCCTATAGTCGTAAGAGAGCCACGATTGGACAGAAGAGCGGCGTTGGGACCGACACTGGATATATCAGATCGAAACGCGCCAAAGTAAGTGTATCGACCAATGAACTTTGACTCGTCAAACCACTTAAGAGTCTGTTCGAAGAACTCGTCTGTAGGCTTGGGATTTTGATGGGCGTAGGCATATTCTGTAACCCAAATCGAAGTGTTGGGCCATCTGTATGGTTCGTTAGCGACGATTGAAGGGTTGTATGGTATAGTACATACTCAGCAAGACGTTCACCGATGTGAGATGCCAAACCCTCAAAGTTGTCGTACCAGTGCACAGGAAGAAAGTCCCATGTACAATTCCTCCTGGGACCACCTTGACTCTTGATCTCGGTACAGTTTCCGAGGAACTGTCTCAACCAGGGCATACCATCCCATCCACCTGTACAAGCTGGAAGTCCCAATTTTATACCCATCTTGCCAAGGGGTTCAAAGTTGGCGACCCAGGCTTCAGCAGCGACTTTGGGCTCAAGGTTGCTCCCTCCAACGTCGTTTCCAGCATCCGGTTCATTGAAGCCAAGGACATGAGTGATATTGATTCCGTCGTTGATAAGACCTTTGACATTCTCGAGGAAGGTAGTATCGCTCGAGTCAGATCCGACACCCCACATCATGGGCACGAATTCAAACTGATCTTGGGGAATGTTTTTGTATAGGTCTGTAGGCTGGTCTTCATAGTTGTAGTACCACGTGAGGTCGCTGCCATTCTGGACCCATATCTTGTCATCTTGGGGTTCCTTCTTGTTGTGGACGAAGCAAAGTCCTCTCTTGGGATCGCGGGTAGCGTAAGCTGAACTGGCTAGTAGAAGAGCCAGGAGATGCTTGGATAGAGCCATGTTGTGTAAGTGTGTGAGTTCAGTATCTGAGAAATGGACGAGGTCTAAACAATGAGAAGAGGTAAATTATCAAGACCTAAGGGCTGAGCGTATAACGAGTAAGTCTGGATAGTCTCTAGGTTGTTGTTAAAGAATGATGTCTGCTCGATCGATCTTTTCTGTTGTCTATTCTGATGGTTGCTTGAGTAGAGTGAGGGCTCCAATGGTGATCTCGTGAGCTCGTACAAAGAGAAGATAGTAGATAGTAAGGATCGTATTTCTGACTGAAGAGACCTCAAGTGGTATAACGTGTTGTGTAAAGGAGAGTGATGAATGTATGAACCTACGGAGGTATCGCAAGATAAGTCGAGTCCAGGAGTAAAGGAGGCGATGGCACAAACATATTAGAAACCCCGAACCTTCCGTTTCTTACAGATTCTTCACAGACGCAATATTTCAGTCATCTTGGCTTGGAGAAATGGCTTGTGGCAAATCGCCGAAAATGGATATGGTATGAAGCTATCCGACCCGTTGGTTCTCTTATCGCCGGATGAGGAAAACGGTTTGTCTAACCAAGGGTCTAGACATACGGACGCTAGGGACAGCCGAGAAGTCCTCCTGAAGATCCGGTAGTTATCATTGGCTCATGCTTGTGATCCAGGAACAAGTGTTACGCTTGTGTTGGATGGTTCGCGTGATCTCAAGCCATGAGGTATATCTGTAAGCACAATAGAAACCGTACCAAGTCGGTGGCACCTTGTCTTCAATAATCCAATGATGTTCAGAATGACCTCAAACTAGGACAACATTGAGGCTAATAGCACTTGCTATTTCTGTATGCCCATGTTCAAGTGTTGGTTGAGTAGATGCTGTTTTTCGATGAGACTGTAGGGTAATCAGAGAGCCAAGCAAACGTGAAATGGATGTTAGATCTTATTGACGAACTGACAAGACTTGGTGAGGACACAATACTTCGAGCTAACTTTTTATTGCATTCCAATCGCCAAGCCTATTTTTAGAAGACATGAGTTTACTCAATCTACGCGTGTACGATGTTCGGAAGCACCGTGGAAACGGGAAGTAAACATGATGTTCAAATGCAACAACGCCGAATTTCGATGAGATAATTAATTTAAGGCTCGTTCATGTATAAAGATTCAAATATCTCTGGACTTGATCACAAAACGGTAATTGCTATTATTTCTATTAAAGATAGCTCGAGAGTTGTTTGCTTGCCGTTCTACCGTCTAACTGGAATGCCATCGTCTATCGATATCAAGTGTTATGTCAGCAATTGCGGCCCCACAAAATAGATAATCACCCCGGAACCTCGGGAAGTGGCTATTCTTGTGGCTACCTCGGCTCAACCCCACGCGTTTCGATGCGCCATTCTAAGTACCGCTACAGCTTCCGTTGGAGTTTGAACCCCAGACCCCTCCCATGATGAATTTCGCCTCGGCATCTTTTTCTCCTATTTAGACCCAATCGTTCTGTTATATCAAGATTTACATCCGACCTCACAGACATCTCTTTTCAATTCGTCTCGTTACACATACACACATACATACACAATGGCTGCTGAACGTATTGGTTCCATCGTCAAGCACTTGGCCCCTGGGTCAGCGCTTAACAGCATGTGAGTTGCCACTGTTCATGACCGGGGCAACGTAAACAAACTAACAACGATACAATAGTCAAGCCAAAAACCCCGACGATATTGTTATCACTCTTGCCGTGCGAACGCCGCTCACCAAGGCCAGGAAGGGTGGTTTCAAGGACACCACTCTTGAATATATGGTTTATGCTCTTCTGAAGGAAGTCCGAGAACGATCGAACCTTGACCCTGCCCTGGTTGAGGATATTTGCCTCGGAAACGTGAGTCGCGATTCTTGTTATGACCCAAGCGCTTACTAACATTATCTCAGGTCTCTGACGCTAAGGCCGCCTACAAGGTCCGCGCTTCTGCCCTCGCCGCTGGTTTCCCCAACACCGCTGGTGCCTCGTCCATCAACCGCTTCTGCTCTTCTGGCCTCAAGGCCACCGCCGATATCGCCCACTCCATCTCCAATGGCTCTATCGAGGTCGGTATCGCCATGGGCGCCGAACAGATGACCATCGGTGGCGACGCGCTCGATAAGCCTTTCGACGAGGCTGTTACATCAAAAAGCCAGGAGGCAGTTGACTGCATGCAGCCCATGGGCTGGACAAGCGAAAACGTTAGCAAGGACTTTGGTGTTACTCGTGAGATGATGGACAAGTTTGCTGCCGGAAGCTTCCAGAAGGCCGAGGCTGCGCAAAAGGCCGGCTGGTTCGCAGATGAGATTGCGCCCATCACCACCAAGATCAAGGGTCCTGACGGCCAGGAGAAGGAGGTCACTCTCACTCAAGATGAGGGCATCCGACCAGGCACCACTGCTGAGAGCCTCTCCAAGATTCGAGCTGCTTTCCCTCAATGGGGTGGAGCTACAACTGGTGGTAACGCCAGTCAGATCACCGATGGAGCTGCCGCTGTCTTGTTGATGAAGCGATCTACTGCCATCAAGTTGGGTCAACCTATCATGGCCAAGTACGTTGGATCTACTGTTGCTGGTCTTGCACCTCGCATTATGGGTATCGGCCCCAGCGTTGCCATCCCCAAGCTCCTCGCCCAGCACAACATCTCCATGAACGATATTGATATTGTTGAGATCAACGAGGCCTTTGCTTCCATGGCCGTTTACTGCCAGGATAAGCTTGGCCTTACATCAGAAAAGCTCAACCCTCGTGGAGGAGCCATCGCCTTGGGTCACCCTCTGGGTGCTACTGGCGCGAGACAGATTGTTACAGGTCTGTCTGAGTGCAGACGGCAAAAGAAGAAGATGCTCTTGACAAGCATGTGCATCGGCACAGGCCAGGGTATGGCTGGTCTGTTCGTGAACGAGCAGGTATAGGATGGTCGAAGCGAATCCAGTTATTAATTATGTAACAAAAGCAGATCTCGATGTGATCTACGAGTCGGTTGGATGTGCGATTTCTTGACGAGCGAGATTACTGAATTCAGCATAAAGTTTTGTTCTTTTTTCAACCATTTATCATACATAACGAATGACACTAAATATGCATATCTGTGAAGCCAAATATTTCCAAGAACCCTTTCAATTGTGTTATTGTCTCACCGACGTGTCAGCCAAGGAGAAATTGCAGATGATCATGAACTTTTGAGATGGAGGCTCAATATTACGGCCAGTGTCGGGTTCCAGATTGGCAGCCATAAGCCTTTAGACCGGCGGGGGCTTCTAGGCCTTCTCGCTACAGTCAGTTGCAGGGATCGCTGAACAACACGAGGTTGGCTATTCGCTCACATTCCCCGAGGCGGCGGGAGTCACCTGGAGGCTACTACTCTGATGTCACTGGAAAGTCCCCGTAAATGGTAAAAGTTGGACAACCTACAGCCATTGCGTGGGTGGCATTTGCGCGTTTAAAGCGCTATGATTGGGCCAAAACCTGCGACTGGATCTGAGATTTGGGGATTACCAGGATGAGAAACTGCCTGATGATTGCACACAGGAAGTCAAGGGACCTGACCGATTGACGGCATGGGATGGATGGATGGGATGACCCTTGGAATGGGTTTAGTTGCTGTACTGTACTCCTCCTACCTTGGGTATCTTTAGCGAGACATGAATTTTTGATCTCTTGCCTTTCTTCCCTTTTTCCTTTTGTCTTTACCTATGCATTGATTCATGATCCTTTGACACTCAGTTCTACGCAGAGTCCGTTCCTTCAACTCCATGCATTACTCGCCATCGCCAGTCGCGTATTCGTCGAACTCCAAGCCGGCATCTTTTTGCCGACGATCGTCGACCATCTATCTTCTGCGCCGATACAAGCAGGAAACCCTTGTGAAACAAGCTTAAATATAGATCTTTGGAAGTCGTTCCATTCCATTCTCCCAGTATCTATCCTAAACCACCAAAATTGAGTCGATTCTTCAAAAGGCATTGCGACTTGGTCGATATTCGCTATCATGACGAACCGACCCTCTCATAGTCGTACCAATTCGTCCATGGACCATCGTCCTGCGCAACCAAGTGCCCTTCGTCAAGCTGCATCGCCGCCAGCTTCGCCTGGACAAGGAGCCACCATAAACGAGATATTCGCCAACGAATCGACACCGCTGATCGATGGAGGTAGCCAGCGCCCGACCCAACGTCGAGGGAGCGTTCATCCCGCGCATCCCGGTGTCTGCAGTCATGGTACTTTCAGTCCACGACCTATGAGCCCGACATTGACGATGAGAAGCACCGACGAGGATGGCAGCGAGACCGTGGGGTCGGGAACGCACATTCCTGTCCTGGATAACGCTATCACAACGATCGTGGGCCATGAGGATTGGAAGAAGTGGTTGAAAAAGAGAATGCGAACAAAGACCATGGGCCACAGCAGTATGCTGGCTGAACAAGCAGGTTTCGAGGACACAGCTTTCATGTAGGAGCTCATTACGTCCAATAGCCGGTAAATCGCCTGCTAACTTGCCAACAGGTATCTCGCGTACTATGTCCCATGTCTGAATTGGATGCGCCAGTACAAGGTTTCTTACCTTCGAGGCGATCTTATCGCAGCTATTACTATGGCCTCGTTCTATCTACCGATGGCCCTGTCACTCGCTGCGAACCTCGCTCACGTCCCTCCGATTCACGGTCTCTACGCTTTCGTGTTTAATCCTTTCATCTACGCTTTGCTCGGATCTTGCCCACAGATGGTTGTCGGCCCCGAAGCCGCAGGTTCTCTTCTTGTCGGTACCGTTGTCAAGCAGAACGTTGGCTCTGGAGAGGACGAAGATAACGATTTGCTCCATGCGCAGATCTGCGGTATTGTAGCAGGCATGGCGGGTGCAATGGTTGTCATTGCCGGTCTTGCGCGATTGGGCTTCATGGACAGCGTTCTCAGCAGGCCTTTCCTGCGCGGTTTCATCAGTGCTATCGGTTTCGTCATTGCTGTTGACCAGCTGATTCCTGAGTTAGGACTCGCTGAGTTGGCTGACAAGGCGGGCGTTAGCCATGGTAGCCCTGTAGAAAAGATCAGGTTCATCATTGGCAATGTCGACAAAGCGCACGGCTTGACATTCGCCATTGCTGGAATTAGCTTTCTTGTCATCATGATTTGCCGGTAAGTGGCTCTTTCGTGGCTTTATTTCTACACAACGTTGACTGAGCGCTTAGTGAACTCAAAAACCGGCTCCAGCCCCGACACCCCGGTGTCGCGTATGTCCCTGATCGATTTGTTGTCGTTGTCGTGTCTGCGATCCTCTGCTGGCAATTGGACTGGGACAGCCAAGGTGTCGAGATTCTTGGCCCAGTCAAGGCCGCCAACGGTCAGCTCCTTGCTTTCCAATGGCCTTTCAAGCTGCAGCATATGCCGCATATTCGAAGTGCCATGTCGACCTCCTTCCTAATCGCACTTCTCGGATTTTTCGAATCTTCTGTAGCCGCCAAAAGTTTGGGTTCAAGCGAGACCATTCAGGGCATCCAGTTGAGCGCAAACCGAGAGATGATTGCTCTGGGCATTGCCAATATGGTTGGTGGTTGCTTTATGAGTCTGCCAGCGTTTGGTGGATATGGCCGAAGCAAGGTGAATAAGAGCACCGGTGGCAAGAGTCCTGCCAGTTCAATGTTCCTGAGTATCATCTCCTTGCTCTCGATTTTCTTCCTTCTTCCATACTTTTATTACCTACCAGTAAGTCAAAGATGAGTCTAGTACGATCCTACAAGCTAACAATTTGAAGAAACCCGTCCTGTCATCGATGATTTCTGTCGTGGCTTACTCGCTGATAGAAGAAGCGCCCCACGACATCAGCTTCTTCCTGAAGATCCGAGGCTGGACTGAGCTGGGTCTCATGGCTGTCATTTTCCTTGCGACCATGTTCTACTCGCTCACACTTGGCATGGCATTCGGCGTTGGAATCTCGATGCTCATGGTCATCAAGCATAGTACGCGACCAAGAATTCAGATCCTGGGCCGAATCCCTGGAACAAACCGATTTGAGAATGCCGAAGGCGATAAGGCAAGCCTGGAGTTTGTCGAGGGATGTCTTATCGTCAAGATTCCAGAGCCTTTGACCTTTGCCAACACGGGAGAGCTCAAATCTCGACTGCGCCGGCTGGAACTTTATGGCACGTCAAAGGCGCACCCTGCCCTGCCACGACTCCGCAATGCTGACATGAACCGCAACGTCATCTTCGACATTCATGGTGTGACATCCATGGACGGTTCAGGTACCCAGGTTTTGACAGAGATTGTTCGCAACTACACTGATCGAGGAGTGCGTGTCTACTTCTCCCGATGCCCAGTACGCAAGGATCACCCTGTCTGGCGCCTGATGTCAAGCAGCGGTATTGTGGAGATGGCTGGTGAGAGACACTTTGTTAACGACGTTGAGGAGGCACTGCGCTTGACTGAGTACGAAGAGAGTGTCACTGGAGAATCCAGCAGACATCGTGAGCTCTAGAGCAATAGAAACCAAAAGAAGAGACCAGGGCGTTAGAATATTTACGATGCATAGTTTTGGAGTGTTACAGATTGCGCAGAGGAGATACCACTTTCTTTGACGTTGTAGAAGCATGGGTTGAAACGAGCATTAGAACCTGCATGAGTAACGCAAGCACGCTTACGAATACATATACATACACACATATACTGGACTAGGTGTTTCCCGTGACCTAAATACAGATTGTAAACGTGATGGACGAGGGACGAATAATTAGAACGATCATGAGGCACTAATACCAAGAGTCAATACCTAAAGGGCTGAGGCATTCGGTGTCTTCCATCCTTGACAGCATGAGCAAGTTTTGGATATGAAGGGACTACATTGGGCAGTCGGAGGATCGTCAGCCGAGAATGCATTGCGATCTTACTTTTGAGCTCCCATTGCCGATGATCAATTGGGTGCGAGCCGAGGTACCACAGGAGCAGCCTTGTGTAGTACCATGGGAGAATATAAGACCAAGCCCTCGTCTTTGTTCTTTGTTCTTTGTTCTTTGTCTTGGTGGCTTACCTTGACCGTACATGCCACAATGGTCTTCTATGCGCGACTCTTTGATCTCACATTGCCACAAAAATAATCTGCTCCGATTTATTCCTATTTCCTACATCCGTTTAAACAAAATCTAAGCTTCAGTAATCTGTGCCCTAGCTATAGCAAAATGGAAGGAAGCGTACACTACCAGTCACAAAGGATTGTACCATCTGTCAATATGGACCCCATTGAGTTTGTGAGTCTCTTGAAGCTCCCAAGCTCATAATGTCGTTATCGCATGAAGCTGAACACTGTACAACAGGACCCTCGTGTAGTCGGCAATGTAGACGACGACAATGATTCCATCGTCAGTGGTGGTAGGTTAGTAAAACTATTGGTCTTCCTCTCAAGCATCACTTATTCGGATTGCCAGTTTGCGCGACTCGACAGCATCTATAACATCCAGCATCCTTGAGTATAGAAATATAAATGGTCGACTCTTTCAGCAATCTAATACTACAGAGTATTGGTCAGTTTTGTTACATCCTCAGCCAGTGAAAGGCTAACTCGCATTCTAGGGCACCTACAGATGAGCATTTTCAGGAAGGACAGAACTTACTGTAATACTTTCGACCCTTAGGCAGGCAATGTTCTAACTATACTTCAAGGCACCACGTTACTCTTCTTCTTCTAAGCAATAGACTGCATCTATCACCCATTGGGGAGAAACCTCAGGTATCTGAACGATGAAAGCCAGGCCACGAAAGAGATGCAGCTGACTAGGTTAGAGAATCCTCGACATCGGTACTGGCACTGGGATATGGGCTATGTATGCTCGATAAACCTCTAACGATATAGACCATTCTAACAGTATTAGCGATATGGCTGATGAGTATTCTTCCGCCAAAGTAATTGGCACTGATATCTCGGCTGTTCAACCCACCTTCGTACCACCAAACTGTATCTTCCAGATCGACGACGCCCAGCTCGACTGGACTTTTGAACCCGATTATTTCGATTTTATCCATCTCCGATATCTCTACGGTGCCATCGATGACTGGAGAAAGCTTTTTCGTCAGGCCTACACCCACGTGCGACCAGGGGGCTGGGTCGAGAGCCTCGATATTGACATCGAAACGCGCAGCGAGAACCCCAAGGTACAAAACGACACAAATCACGTCTTTTATAAATGGTACCAACTATTCTTCGAATGTGGTCGTAAGACTGGTCGAACATTTGAGATCGCGCGCGATGGACGTCAGGAAAAATACATGCGAGAAGCAGGTTTTACTGACCTGGTATCTAAATCGTGGAAAGTACCCATTGGAGGTTGGCCACAAGATGAAAAGCTGAAGCAGGTTGGGTTCTATAACGGTGCTTTTATTGATCAATCGCTTGATGGCTTTGCTATCTTTCCGGTTGGTGAGATATTGGGGTGGTCGACTGATGAAGTTACGGCTTTGGTTGCTCAGATGAGAAAAGCATTGAGAGAACCTAGAGCGATGCCTTATTTTATTGTGTATGTTTATGTCTATGTTTGACTCGTTTGGAGTTTTGCTAATTGAGATACAGGCATATGGTCTATGGTCGAAAGCCATCGTAAATGGCCATAAGGTATTCAAATTATTCGTCTCTTATGCTCTGGACTGTGTATTTATCTCATGTCCACTATACTTGGAGCCAAGAATGGATCATTAATACTGAGTTCCATACTTCGGGGAGTTGATCATATGAAATTATCACACCATCGATAGTGTCTCCATCAAAACGCCATGACCAAGACCAGGGCGTCGGCCAGCAAGTCCCCATTCAAGGTCTCCACGATAGTAGGTGATATGAACCCTTTCTCGAGAAACACCATCGTCAACTCTAAGTCTTTGCCAAGGTATACTGCAGAAGAGTGTCGCATCAGGACCGTCAGCTCGGAATCACCGAAGTCTCTATTTGAAGTAATGATTGATGTTTCTGCATACCCCACGCTCGGTAATTCTTGGCAAATTGGGTTACTTCGAATCACGATCCTACAGCAGTCTATGTCTTATGATCTATACCAATCATTGCTGTGATAATGTGGCTGCCTTGGGGGGAACGTCATGGTCAGCTGTGATAACCCGGGCTGTTGGCTTGGCGTTGGAATATCGCCTGAAAGGGCAGAACATGGTTCGACTAAACGATACAAACTACACAGCAATAGTAAGGTCGCTGTAGGTTAGAATGAGTGGCTGACTGAAACAATTGACATCGTACAGTATTATTGAAGGAATATTGTAAGTGGACCGAGACCCAGCAACGCAAATTAAGCTTGTTCTGACACCTTTGGGACTAATTAATTAGACCGAGGTTCAAACTCGGAATGATCCATTTATTAAAACTCTAGTAGTCAGGTAACGTTGAAAATGTATAACATAGTTTTATGGTACGTTGTAGCTAAAGTGGAAGTCCCTGCCACGATATAAACCAACCTCCCTCTGAATAAGAGATTGGCAACCATGTAAAGAGTTGACCCTGTCTCACAAGTTGACACTATTAATAATGACGTTTGTTCAGGCCATCAGAACTAAAACTCTTATCTCAAGTCATGCCTAGTGACGTACCATACATGCTGTGACATTCTGTGCTTGGCTGAAGCTTTTCTCTGAGTTGAATGCCAAGGGAATAACCCCCGGTTGCCGTGCTATCCACTGATGTGAAGTCTGCCAAGAAAAGAGGCAACTGAGGCCCTTGTATATGGCGCATCGCATCCCTTGAGAGGGTGCATTTACGTTACAGTATCCGCAAAAGCGGGAATAAACGTTTTGTTCAAACGAAGGTTAATTTTAACTTGGTGGGTTGTCTATGGATTATGCTTAAACTACTTAACCTCAATCGTTGACATACAATTGAACAACTTCAAGTATCTACTTTACCCTTGAGCTTTTACAAGTGATTAATTATTAGACATTATATAACACCAAAGATAAGAAATAGATCCTCCCAACCTCTATCATTCTCAGAGAAACAAATGACTTCTCAACTGCAGGCCCCCCCCAAACGCCAAGTCTCCGGTCATCTTGGCAGCGGAGTTCCCTGGATCTGCACAGTTTAGTTTTTCTCTTGTCATACGAAGCCAATGGAGAAAGCTAAGTTGATCTTATCCTCAAACTCCCCGTTTCCGAGTGGTTCATCCTAGCTATCTGCTAATGTGCAGCAAGTGAACCGGAGGGGGTCCCGATCCTGTCTCTCGTTCCCTGTAAAAACACCCAAGTCTTGGCTCATCATCCCAAATGTTGGTCGATTTTTGTAATAAAAGGTTGAGTTTCCACCTACATAGAAAATCAACCGAACCTTCCTTTTCCTCGGTTGTCTTTCGCCTCTTTCTGGAAGGAGGCTCTTGTTGTAGATCTTGATTCATTCTTCTTGACCACGACAACTCGACACTTATCACATATATAACTAAAACGAAACAACTCCATCGGGCTCTTCATCATGGGAGTCCCTCCCTTCCTCAAAAAGGTCGGCCAGTGGTTATCCCCTCCACCTGCAAAGTCCGAAGATGGCCGTGATCAATGGGGCACAAGAGCGTCCTTCTTACTTGCAGCCATGGGTGGTTGCGCCGGTATGGGAAACCTAATTCGATACCCGTCTCAAGTGTACAACAACAACGGTCTTCAGTGGTTTATTCCCTATCTGATGTGTGTCTTCCTTATCGCCATTCCGGCTCTGATTCTCGAAGTCAGCATCGGTCAAGCCTACCGCGGAGGCTCGGTCGTCGCTTTCAACAACATCCACCACCGTCTCAAGGGTCTGGGCTTCAGTTTACTATATATCGGTTTCATCGTCAGCCCTTATTTTGTCGTTAATCTGTCCTGGATCATGATTTATTTCCGAAACTCCTTCCAGAGCCCCTTGCCTTGGGATGGACGTGCCGAGGAATACTACTATCAAGACGTGGTCCAGAATGTCGATGCGATTCCTGGTAACAAGACCTCAAGTGGCGTCCAGGATTATGTCCAGTATCCCGGCACTGCTCTTATTGGAGAAACTGTAGGGTGGACTGCCTTCATTTGGTTTCTCGTCTGGATTTCCATCTTCCGTGGTATTGGACAGACCGGCCGTGTCGTCTACTTCACTATGGGCTTGCCTGTTGTCCTAACTATCATCCTTGTTGGACGATCTGTTTCCCTTCCTAACGCCGGCCGTGGCGTTAAGCTATACTTTGGCGAGTGGAATGGTGACAAGCTGGCTTCTGGTGAGATCTGGCAGACAGCAGCAGGTCAAGTCTTCTTCTCGACTGGTGTTGGTTTCGGTTATTTCAGCTCTTATGCATCTTACAACCAGAAGCACGCCAACGCTGTCATGGACTCTTGTCTTATTGTAGGCAGCAATGTTCTCTTTGAGGGTTTTGCTGCTTTCGCCGCCTTTGGTGTTGTTGGATATCTGGACATGATGCCTGTCCCCGGAGAGCGAATTGGTTCCTTCACTATCGGTTTCTTGACACTGCCTACAGCCATCACACAACTCCCTGGATCGTCGTTCTGGGCTTTTGCTCTATTCTTCACACTGGTGGTTCTTGGATACAGTTCTGCTTTCGCCATGGTCGATGCTGTTGTCACTCTTGTCATGGATACCAAGCCCAGAATACGTCGCGAGTGGGTAGTCACAGCTCTTGTTATCCTCTCGTTCCTCATTTCTTTGCCATACTGTACTCAGTTTGGTTACGCTCTCCTCACGGGCGTCGACCGCTGGATCAACGATGTCGCCCTAGTGTTTGTCGTCTTTGGTGAATGCGCCTTCTCTACAACTTTCTATCGCTGGAGAGATGTTGCTGGCCAAGTTGGAAAGCCTGCTTTCTTTATCTGGAACTTTGGGTACTTCGGTGGAATGGTTCTCGGTGTCGCTGTTGCTCACGCCGTTCAAGCTGAGGCCGGTGCTGGAGTTGGGTTTGGCATCTTCATTGTCTGCTCCATCGTATCTTGCGTCATTGGCAAGACGCCTGACGATATTCCTCCTGCGCTCAGCTTTGGCGAAGACCGGGGATTCATCCGTCGATCTATCGGTAAGAGCTCCGTTCTCTCCAAGCTCTTTGGCAGCGTCTTCTTCAGGCGCTTCTGGTATATGGCCTTCTACTCTGTAAGTCTTTCCTCTCAACCTCAACGCTTACAATCACTAACTGGAGGCAACAGGGTCAACAGCTTCGAAGAGACCTCAATGTGATTGTTGCCACCGGAAAGAACTGGAGCATTCCCGCCTTCTGGCCTATTCTTCTGCGATTCATCTCGGCGCCTGTCCTCGCCATCATCTACGGTTTCTCTTACCCCGCCTTTTATCAGCTCCGTGATGACCCTCTTCATATTCTCGGTTTTGGCCTTGCTCACATTTGCCTGGTCCTTATTGGACTTGGAGTTCTTGTGCCGCGCTGGTACAACACCATCATTCCTCCCGATCGACGCGAGGAGGGTAAACTTCCCTACGCACCCAATGTGCTGTTGGATGGCGAGGAGCCTAGAAGAACCGAGTCTATGGAGACTGCTGAAGGACTGGAGGGTTCCGAAGGTGGTGAAAGCCAGGAGAAGAAGCAATAAGTTGAGCAGTGGAGTGTGCTGGGGTATTGATGGAGTTCATGAACATAAACGAAGAGTGACATTTACACAAGAACCTATTTCATAGTTCTGAATACATATGTCAACAACTCCTGTTCAGCGGATCGTTTTGCCATAGACTATACAGCACCGAGAAGATACATTTTCGACAGTGTAGGCAGCATGATGTTAATCCCTGCTGCCCCTGAGACATGGGCTGAGCGTCAAGATGTATACAGGAATACGAGTTACGAAAATGGGAGGTAAGCAAGTCACCTCGTTTCAAACTCCAACATAGACGTCACCTCCACGACAATGTTTAGGACATAGGGGCCTTTCAGGAAAGCCCGTGGTAATGTTCGGTAGTTGTATATCATGCCGGAGTCTCCGCGCTGTACCTAAGCTTAAATTGGTCAAACCTCCGTTCTTGTTGTGTCTGTACAACAGTATCCAATCCCAGATACCCTATTAAAAGCGGCAGTTACATGATCCACTCGGTCGAGATGAATGAGTTAGTACAACTCCAGATCCAGACCTAGATCTAATTGAAACTGTCCACTGTATACAGAATCTCATAACGTAAGGGGCATGGCCAAGCATGATCGTCAACGGTCGATCGCCCGGGTTGTCGCGCTGCGAGGAGCCGGCGAGCCAATCGGAAGCTCGATGCGGCGAGTTCAAGGTCACGGAAGCATTCCGCGGGTTCTCGAATAGAGAAGAGCTGAAGAAGATCTAATGCGAATATCAGATGCAGAAACAAGGTTTTGTCCTATTTACGAGAAACATTGCAGTTCAGCTGAACGGCAGAGACACGATGTGCACATTCGACGAGGGACTTTCCTAAAATGAAGGTCTAAGCCGGGACTATATGAGGTGGCATGATAGATTTCCTCTAGAGGAGGTGTTACACGAAGATGATCAAGTTGAGACTGGCTAGTCTCTGTTCAAGACCTGAAGATCATAGGCTAAGTAAGCTCTCTTAGAGAGACAGAGGAGAAATACTATATAAACGATCAAGAACCTCGTGTCATCCTCATTCAGTACTCAAGTCATCACAGAACAAGACACTCGACTCAACCACATCCTATAGCAACCCACAATGCGCTTCACTACTCTCCCCATCCTCCTCCTATCATCTCTCTCCCTCGCTGCACCCAACGAGCCCTGCTACGGCCCTAATGGCATCGCAGGCGTTTGTATCACCGACGCTGCCTGCAAAACTGCCGGCGGCACCTCCATCTCCGGCGCCTGTCCCGCCGACGCTGCCAACATTAAATGCTGCTCCAAGCCAAAGTGCTCTTCTGGAAACTGTCGCTGGCAGTCTGACTGCGCTGGTACTTCAGTAAGCAACCAGTGTCCCGGTCCAGCGCAGATGAAGTGCTGCTCTTCTGCTGCTACTGGTTTCGGAGGGTATTCTGCGCCCAAGATCCCAGCTGTTGGAGCCTGTAAGGCTGTTTCTGTCAATGCGGCCAAGAAGGTCGTTGTTGCTTTCCCTGGAAGGATTAGGGAAATTGGGTGCAAGAGGGACTGCTCTTGTCCTGGAAGTTCGGACCATTGCTGTGGCCTTGCAACCGACTTCATGTGCTCTGATGGAGGTGGTGTAAGTTCTTTCTCCCACTAGCACAACTAGTCCCATGATACTGACGATACAGCAGTCTGCTACACTCTCCGGAAAGGAAATCGCTGAGTGGTGCATGAAGAACCGCAGTGCTCTCAACCTCAAGTACGTCATCTGGGGACAGAAGATCTGGACTACCTCCGTCGACAAGACGGAAAAGAAGTGGGAAAACTGGCGAACCATGGAAAAGCGTGATGGCTTGACCCAGAATCATTGGTAAGTGTCCGTCTAGTCTATAGAATCGATCTTGAAGCTGACAGTCATGCAGGGATCACGTTCATGTCTCTTACAATGGCTAGAAGTACAGACTTCTAAGATGGTGTGTGGGCTTGTGGATATTTGCATATCTAAACCTTGCTGTGGCCAGAACGTCAGGAGCGCCACGCAGCGTGGTGATATGGCCAAGATCTAGTCTGCTTGGTTCTATTCAACATCGTATACTTTCAACTTCTCTTCAACTTTTAATGTGTCGTCTTGTGGTATCTCATCTGAACTCGCTCCCAAAGAAAAACCACTGGTAGCTATAAATACTGTAACCCAACTCCGAGGTCAAACCCGTCAACCATCCATCCAAACGCCAGAGATGCAATCCTGCAATGCTATTCTCCAAATGCTCCGCTCACGATCTCGCCTTCATCTGGCGTCACAGCCAGTTCAAGCAATTCGTGTGCTGCTTCAACAGTCTCTCCATCAATCCCAGCTTCCATCACAAGATCTTCTTCTGCGAATGTGAGCCTTCCCAGGGCAATAAGATACCTCTGACTTCCACCGTGCGCTAGAGACAGCTTCTGGCCAATTTCTGCAATATTGGCAGTATCAGGGCCGGTCACCAAAGAATGAATCAAGAAAACGCAGTTAGAAATGATCTGGTACAGGCTCACCGAGTACGAAGCCGCCTCCGATCCTAAATGCATGTCTTGCGTCTCAGAATCTGGCGGTAAAACATTTGGAGGAATCGGCAGGTCATACAACTCGTCTATGGACGCGCTGAGGCAGGCCACGAGACGAGGAAGTGCAAGATTATGAGACGCAAGCTCTATCGCTCCAAAAGGATAGCGAGAGAATGCCATCAGCGTTCGCAAGGAAGCCAAGTACAAAGTTGCCTTCTGCTCGCGAGTCTTCACAGAAGCGTGGTAGTCTGTAAGTTTGTTTGAAACGTGATTGATAACATGACTGGCAACAAGCCCATCATTCTGCTCTGTAATGGGGCCGAGTGAATCCGGGAGTGAGCATGTAGTCAATAGCTCGAGCATAGCCAAGATATCAGCAAGCTCTTGTTTGGGACTCAGAAGCTTGTAAACCAGATCAGGGGAGATGCAGCTCCAAAACATCGTTGCCTGGGACTTGACCTCATCCTCGGTCACGTCAAGTGCGGTAGAGCAAGCGAGCGAGCACGTATAGAAGACCGAGAGAATATCCACAATATTGATGTGCCGCTTCATGGACTGGAACTCAGCATTTTTCAGCTGCTCATCGCCTTCAGGAACGCGATTTTGCCATTCAGCAAGAGTGCACATTGTTGCTTGCGCTGGCGCTGCTAAGTTGGGGATTACGAAAGGAGCAACTTCAGACGCATGGAGCGAGAATGTGAAGGATATCAAAGAAAGAACATACTTAATAGGCTCCCATAATTGATCCGCTTGGCATCGAGTCCAGATACCACTCATCAGATTCGCAAAATCCACAAGCAGCTGCATCGGTCGATTTGGATCTCCCATCAGTGGGATTTTCTGGAACACAATCGCGGAAAAGGAGGTTTCCGGGTCGTCGGGGAAATAAAAGCGAGACAGAACGTCGAAGGTTGGTCGCTGCGTTCCATGATCAAGTACGAGCTTCAAGAACTAATACTCCGTCAGTACCGCATTCACAAAATCTGTACGTATCGACAAACCTCAAAAGGTACAGCAGGGGGTGGCGCAACGACAATCGGAGCTTGATGAGCTGCAGACTCCGGTTTGCCATTGCTACTAGCAAAACTGTCCGTATGAGTCTCCAATGGCATCACAGGGCTATCAACGGCGGGTCGTTTCCTCTTGCCTTTACTTGGAGTTCTCTCGCCAACATGCAACGCTATCGAGCCAGAATTTCTGCTTCGTCCTTGTCCCTTGCTTGGACTCAAGACGATGTCCATATCATCGAATCCGTCAGCTACCCATGTCTTGGCGGCTTTCTTCGGAGTCGTTAGACCTCCAGAAGCGTTTACAGCAGGCTCTTTTCGGCGAACACGGTCGTTCACTTCCCTCATGTCTCGCTGGAGAAACTGCAGCTCTGTATCGGCATTCTGCTGAGCGGCAACAGCTGCCTCAGCGATACGTTCTTGCTTAGCTAGCTGCTCGGCATTGATCTTATTCAAGCGGGCAACCTCTGCTGCATGCTCCTCGTTGGATTTGACAAAATTGGACCGGACAATGGAAGCCTCCCCCAGAGCTGCCTTAAGTTGGTCCTCGAGAACTACAACTCGCTGTTGGAGAGCCGATAAGATATCGCCAGGACGTGTTTGGGATTGGCTAGGGGGGGCATGCCGGTTCTGAGGAAGAGGGGGCCGAGCAAACTGACTTGGCTGAGCGCGGGCGAAATGGGAACTTTGGGTTTGGAACTGTTGAGAAGTGTACATGGGCTGATTAGGTGGCGCAGGATTGATGTTTTGCTGAATAGCCTGTCCTATAGGACGTCGCTTCGAGGGGTCAACCACTGGGTTCCATTGTGGATTTGGAGGCGGGATCGATCGTCGCGAATCTAGATAATAGGCTTGAGATGCTTCGTTCCGTGGCAGATTGTTGTCTATAACGGGTCTCCCTATAGGGATGCCAGCGTCATTTGTTACCTCTGTCGTATCAAGGTCATCTTCGTCATCAATCCAGCCACCGAACTCTGGGGACACGGCCCGTTGTTGCGTCGCTGATCTCGAGGCTTGAGCCTGTGTGAATTGAATGGCATGGTTTTCGAGTTCTTGGAGAGCATTGTCAGGGATATCGTCGAAGCCGTCATCTGAGAACTCGTCGAGATCCATTTTGCATGGTTATTCCTGGGGAACAGGAAAACTCCATCGAAAAAAGGCGGGGTTTAATATTATTGTCGAAACATCTCAACCATTATCATCATGAATCGCGGTATGCTGTGATGGTGGAGGAAAGACTTGAGAAACGCGTCGCGCAGTCACGTGTCTGATGCTCAGCATAAAGTGTGGCTTGTGGCTTGGACATTATTCAGGCAGTTGCGGCGCAGCCTTTTGCGGAGTTTCAATACCATACTTGGATCTCTAGCATGTGAAGGACAACGTGCGTCATTGATCGCTCATCAAGCTTTGGAAGTTTTCGTTTTCAAACAAGCTTGTGGAGAGAGGATGGAAGGCGGCAATAAGACCCCTGCCATTCTTGTCAAGATGGGCTTGCTGTGACATGCTTTGGAACATCCACAGCCTGGAGTTTTGTAGTCACTCAATTGACAGCAGTTGCGGTTCGCCAATTGAGACACGCGTATACTAAGACAACTAGAAACATGCACTAATAAGTCAGGAATCTTTGAGGTACAGGCAGTAGAAACATATGCACACATACGCGGGATCGTGGGGCATGCGGAAGAGCGGCAATTTGTCCTACGTGGTTTTTCTACGAATACAGCTCAAGTCATCGCTGTTAATTAGGGCTTTGCTATTCCTTTACCGACATCTATCAATCTCCATTTGTGAACCGACAGGAATCTCAACAGATCTGTGAGATGGATCCATTACCGAGCGACAGGTTCCACAACTAATCAATCAGCCCCTGCGTCTGGGGCATTTCGTCTCAATTTCCCGAGGGTTATTTAATGGATGTTTAGATTGTTGAGTGTTGATCGACATAGGAGGAAAAGAGTTCCGAAGATTTATTGTGAATACGTTTCCATCTGAAAACAGACGAAAGAGGTTATTCAGACGTTGTCATCACTACAGTTTGGCATGACACCCTATTGGGAGTGGAGGGGGGGACCTACAACAAGTGGAAGCCCGCTGGAACCACTGGAACACGTCAAGCCACAGCCGCAGCGCTCAGGGACTCAATTGGTCCCTGTTTTCATCAGTCCCAAGATTTTATGTGAGATTTGGTCATGCTGTTAGTTTTAGATTGCGTAGGAGGTTTACTTGGCAGAGGAAGAAGCAGCGTCACTGGGTGGCACTGAGTTCGCGTCCACTTTTTATTAGAAATGCTGGGCTGCCTTCCTGGACTGCACTGCCTATTGGGCTGACGCTGCATTTGCTGGGCAGAAAAGGTGAACTGCGACAGTGTAGGAGACGAATTAATTTGGTTACTCTATAGCAGTCTAGCACATATCCAAGACTGACTATTTTCTGCACCCTGAGCTTAGGTCTAAAGTTTTCTGCCACCCCTCAAGTGCGGCCTACCTAGGTGCAGCCTACCTTAGTAGCTACGTTACGCTACAGACTTGATTTGCTTGACTTCCATATTTCTTGTTCTTCCATCATCGTCAGATTTGTTCGCGACAAAACATCCGCGCCAACAGCTCCCGCTCTTCAAAGGCGTTGTTGATCTCATCATTAATTGATTGATCGACGACCTTTCCCTTGTCCCCGTTCTACCGGCCAAGCTTGTTCCCACCGTGACGATTTCTCAGGGACCCTTCTCCTTCCGACCCCGTAATTCCCACGCGCTTGCCCCGACTTGCGCGACGACGTCACAGGCCAGTTGAAGCAAATTTGCGAGAACAGACAACTGTCTTTTTTCACAACAACTTCGAAAAGAGCCCATATTGCGCCCAGGGACTCGAGTTGATCGCCCACCAAAAAGAGATACCGTCAGCCGACGATAGCCTCATTGCCGAAATTATTGGCAGTAATCAGCAAGAAAAAAACCAGCGACTCCTACAGCGCATTTCAGGACCGACACCACAGCAATAATGGCTCGGTCAAAGAGAGGGGTTCAGTTCCCCAACCGCAACGGTGACAAACGACGATCAAGCTTCAGCAGCGAAGATGGCGGTTCTCCCACTTTGCTCAAGTCCCAATCTTCGGGCCAGCTGGAAACAGTCAACGAGGTAAGAAGCTGTCTTGGGGAGCCGAGGGACCTCCGGATATCACCATATTCTTGAGTAACAAGACTAATAAAAACACAGAAGCAACCTCCAGCCAACGAGCAGCAAGCCGAGTACGAAAAGAAGAAGGCCAACTTCATAACCCGCACTTTCTGGACATTTGTCATGTTCGCCCTGTTCTTTACCGCACTCTTCATGGGCCACATTTACATTATCTGCATCATTACCGCTGTCCAGATCGTTTCCTTCAAGGAGGTTATTGCCATTGCCAATGTTCCCAGCCGCGCCCGCTCCCTGCGATCGACTAAAAGTCTCAACTGGTACTGGCTGGCAACCACAATGTACTTCCTCTACGGCGAGACTGTCATCTACTACTTCAAGCACATTATTCTGGTTGACAAGGTCCTGCTGCCTCTGGCTACTCACCATCGCTTCATCAGCTTCATCCTCTATGTGTTCGGTAGGTCAATCTATGTCTGACCCGGTTTCTCAAGCTAATTACGACTAGGTTTCGTCTTCTTTGTTACCTCCCTTCAAGCTGGCCACTACAAGTTCCAGTTCACCAACTTTGCCTGGACTCACATGGCTTTGTACCTCATTGTCGTACAGGCCCATTTCATCATGAACAATGTCTTCGAGGGCATGATCTGGTTCTTTTTGCCCGCTGCTCTAGTCATCACCAACGACATTTTCGCCTACATCTGCGGTATCATGTTTGGACGCACTCAGCTCATCAAACTCTCTCCCAAGAAGACCGTCGAGGGCTTCGTTGGTGCTTGGATCATGACTATCGTATTTGCCATGCTCCTCTCTAACATCATGATGCGATCAAAGTACTTCATCTGCCCTGTCAACGATCTAGGAGCCAATGTCTTCACCGGCCTCAAGTGCGATCCCAACCCGGTCTTCCTCCCCAAGACATACGAGCTGCCCGAGCTATTCTTCCTCCCCGACACGGCCAACTTCTCTGTCACCATCGCTCCCATGCAGATCCACGCCCTCAACCTGGCTACTTTTGCCTCTCTTATTGCTCCCTTCGGCGGATTCTTCGCTTCTGGTCTCAAGCGCACTTTCAAGATCAAGGACTTTGGCGACTCTATTCCCGGACACGGAGGTATCACTGACCGCATGGACTGCCAATTCATCATGGGATTCTTCGCCTACATGTACTTCCACACCTTTGTTGCTATCCATAAGGTCAGCCTCGGCTCCGTTCTCGAGACCGCCATCACCAGCCTCAACCCTGATGAGCAGCTCGAGCTCGTTAAGGGTATGGGTCACTATCTCCGAAACCAGGGTATCTTGACAGACGACGTAAGTTCTTGCCTCTAAACTACACTTGTCCCGTCTAACGAGATTAGTCCATTGTGTGCATCGATAAGCTCATGCCCGCGAACCAATGATTTGTCAGTGGATAGCTTGACTCCGACATATCTTGGGCCCATATCGGCTCCCTGGAGATGGTAGAAGATTCAACTCTAATCCAAAAGATCATTTAGTTTAGTCACGTCATGGCAGCTTAGCTGGGCTTTTAGACTACCTATCTCTTACTTCCTCACCTTAGATCTCTAGCTTCTGGCCTCTCTCTCCTTCCCCACTCACCCTTTGTTCTTTTTTGTTATAGAGCTTCGGTGCAAAGCTTTATGTTCACATCCTTCGGGGCTTGTCAGGTTTCAAGTCGATGGATGGGTTATGATACTGGGTATTGGACAGCGGAGACTTCATGTCTGGGTTTGTAGGCGCGGTTGGTGTTTTGTATTGAGCGAAAACTATTGGCACTTAATCCAATGAATCATAGACGTTTTACGAGCGCGGATCAAGCCGAGAGTCCTGAAGTATTGGGAATCTATAAAAACATTTCAGCGTATATTTTATCAATAACAGCCGCAATTCGAAACGTGTTTAATGAAATTTTCGAAAACAAGAATTCCGAGGCTGACAATATTCAATTATTTTGTCTCCTACTGTTAAGAGTCAAGTCTATCTCCAACCTTGAGCACCTACCTACCTACCTATTGCCAATGTGCCATCCCAATTCCTGATCATTCTGTCATGTGACGTTATCCAATCTTGATTCTTGATACCACCCCATACTCGTACAATTTTCTTCCTCTCTCAAGGCAGCTTCGTCTCCCAGCCTCCTTCAACCTGGAATATTTCTCCAACTGCTTTGCCAACTTCCAGAAGGTGACGGTCACGATATCGAGGTGCAACAAGGGACAGGCCAATCGGCATGTCGTTGTCACCTTTGAAGCCGGGCACGTTCAATACAGGAGTATGCAGACCCTATGCGACAGTCAGTGATGCCAGCTTGCTCCTGCAAGACAGATACTTACACTCCACATAGAACAAAAGATGTGGCTTCCTGTACTCTCAAGACCGACAGTGGCCTCGTCGGGCACACTCGGGGTGATGACAGCTACATATTGCGAGGCAATCTCATCGAATGCTGGCCTCAAACGGGCCATGTTATCGAAAGCCTCCAGCTGTGTTTTGCGAGTAAATTTATCGGCGTTCTCGACATGCTCAATAAGCACCTGTCCAATCTGGTTCTTCCCAACTCGATATTCAGGAAGAAATGCAGTACGACCTTCAGTATGAAGGCCGATCCGATACCACTCTGGCAGATTATCGAATTCTGAGGGCAGTTCAATGTCTTCCACGATGGCCCCGTGGGATCTGAGAAGATCTGCAGCTCGTGAGATGGCCTGTTGTGTGCCAGGTCCAGCCATGGGCCATACAACAGTCTTGCAAATGGCGAAACGGGCCCCCTCGACCCCCTGGAAACGAGGTGCTTCCTCTTCGTCATCTTCGAGGGCAAACACATCTGCCAGGAGAATAATGTCTTCGACACAGCGCCCATACCATCCGAGAGTGTCATATAATAATGCATAGATCTTCTGGCCCTCTCGAGAGACGGCATTCCACGTTGGCTTGAACCCATATATACCGTTGAAGGAAGCTGGACGGATCAGAGAACCGCCTGTCTGTGTTCCAAGGGCTATGGGAACTTGAAAGTCGGCAACGGCTGCCCCGGAGCCACTGGAAGAACCTCCAGGGGTGCGAAGAAGGTCGTGGGGATTGTGAGTCTTGGGCCCAATGTGAATAGCAGCAAACTGTGTAGTTGTTGTTTTGCCTGAAGTGTCAGTCTGAGGCAGCAGGATGATGAGAGAATACATACCGAAGATGAGAGCTCCAGCATGACGAAGAATTCGAATGGAAGCAGCGTCAGTTTCAGGGAAGTGTCCCTCATACAATGGCGAGTTGAACTGAGTCGGCATGTCTGTACTTCAGTAAGCTCCATTCAGATCGTATCGCTTGCGAGGCTTACCCCTGGTATAAATGACGTCCTTAACAGCAATGGGAAGTCCGTGAAGAGGCCCTCTGTTCTTCTTGGGAACCTCGTCTAGACTTTTTGCTTGCCGCATTATGGTCTCCTCATCCAGATACGCCCAAGCTTGAACATCTTTATCGCGCTCATTGACTCTCTCGAGAAGCGATCTGGCATACTCCTGGACCGAGAGCTTGTCGGCTTGAATCTGAGTAAGGGCTTCGGCAGCTGTGAGCTTCCAAGGCTCCATTTTACAGGTTTTGGAAGGTGACATTTTGCTTTTTCCCCTGGCTGAAAGAATGCCTGTTGCTGGTGAAGTCTCAGGACGCAACGAAAGGATTCGGACAAGTCTATTTCCAATACCCTGGTAGCGAACCTCAACAACCAATAGCTTGCCACGGACTGCCTATAGTCGAGTCGATATTCGAAAGATATTCTCCAGCTGCGGAGGAGCCTTTTAACATATAGCTTTTTCGCCGCCCCTTTACTCAGCCTTCGCCTTCAGGCACTAATGCAATGCTTGTAGCGGTCGGTGAGCCTCCGCCCTATGACAAGCAGGAGCGGAGGGCCTCAACGTTGTTCCTAGAACCCGGGCACTAATGCAGTACGGGCCGAGATGCCAAACGGATTGGATGCGAGATCTCGATACGGTAATAGACAGTGTTTCGTGCGCTTTCCCCGTTGGCCGTACACCGAAGAGTTGGTTGTGTAACCAAGACGGAGGCAGCGACCCAACAAGATAGCGGTTCGGCTCTTTCAAGTCGTGATTGGAGTCTCTGATGACTATCCGGTGTGAGGGAAGCTGAGTCGATGATGATGTTTTCGAGACGGGATAGGAGCTCGGGAGGTACGGCATAGAAGAGGTTGTTGGACAGAAAGGGGCCTCGCTCTTGGGGAAGAGGCCAGGTTGTGCCCTCCTCTGCTCCGATGCTCCGTTCGCTCAGGCATATGACCTCGTCTTTCACAACACTGACATGATCAAATCAGCCTCAAGCTCCAACAGGAAGCTATTCCGGACCCAAGGTGCCCGAGATGCTGACTGACCAAGGTTGCAACTAGTGACAGTTTAGCAAACAACGGCTCGGTAACACCCGGTCTTCCGGTGCAGAAGAATACAAAGACATGATAGGAGAGCGAGCTCTTCAAGGGACTTTAGCCAAATACAAGAGGCAAACAAGTTGGCTCTTTGACATCGGCAACAGGGTTCGGTGCATGAGGGGAATGTCACGGGATGGTCTCGAAGCTTCGGCATTCGCGGTGATCTACAGAGTATGGTGATCATGTTCCATGGAGTTGAACTCTACAGCACACTAGGTAGTTCAGCTGGAAACATAGGATGGGATTTGTTGTTTGGTTGGTTTACTGCCTTTCAAGGTTCTTGATGCTACGTACCAGCATCCTGGTACACTCATAGCCTCGTGTAATGGTGGTTTCTTTGTTGGTTTGCTTAGGAATGGACCATTGGGTATGAGTTTCCATCAGCAGTGACATGACCTTTTGCCTTGACAGGCTCACTATGATGCTGATGACCATTTTGAGCAGCAAACAGATGGAAAAGTGTTACCTCGACACGCAACTCTGCAGCCTTACTTCATATCAACCTTGTCGATTTGCACTGATTATCTCTCTTAGCAAGACATATCCGCCACTCGGTTTCTACAGTAGTGTGAATTCTATACTCTTAGCCCACGAACTTGACTTGGCGTTTTATGATTGCTTTTTGCCGTTTTCTTTTACGTGACGTTGAGGTCCAATCGCGTAGATCAGCTTCTGGAAACCGGTGAGCCGGGGGAGTGGCGTCCATGTCCATGTCCATCCATGTCTAGCTGAAGATCCCTCCCAGACGAAACTTTTACCTGCCCTGCTTTCTCGTTCCTCCTTGGTTCAATGGACGAATGAGGCTATGCTCTGCCTCGAGTCGGTGAGATTCAAGATTCGAGTTGGTTGAGATGAAACGGTCGCCGGCAGAAGTGAGGCTGATGCTGCAGATGCAGATGCTGCTGTCTTACCGGTAGTGTGGACGCTTCTGCGTGTCTGTGGCCAAGATACCGGGATGCTACATCGATGTAACTGCGAAACAATGATATCGATAGACGAAAAGTCAGATGAAGAAGCTGGCAACTATTGAAACAAGCACGATCTCAGACATACAAAATAAGAATGAAGTTACAACAAGATCAAATTAAGCGACACTGCATTGTTGCAATTATTCCGTCTATTATGCATTCAACACGCGAGCTGTGCTACACAAGCACGAGAGTCTTTAGCCATCAGCAAATGAGTGATGGGTAAGGCGAGGAAAGTGGCGTCAGGGATATATACGAGCTGAGTACTAGATACTGCACTGTAAGTAGTGAGAATTCTATTTCCTTGAATCATTCGGTGGCCTCTCGATGAGCTTGTCAGGCATGTGTAATAGGAATAATGAATATGTATCTATGTCATGGCTATCCCGATATCGCTGCTGTACACGATCGTTGGGCCGATCCAACGCTCGGATGCAGTTACTATCTCGGCCAAGATGGCATCCTGACCAGTCGATATTTGTCTTCCATATACTCTGGCAGAGCCTCGATCTCGTATCGTGTTAGGCGTGTCAATAGCCACGACAGGTATTGGCCAGAAATACAAGTTGCTATATTCTATCATTTACGACAGCGAGATCACATCGAATCAGGAGATCAACGTACCTTAGTCCAGGTCTCGGATCATCAACGCCCAAAGCATTGCCGATCGATCAAATGCAACGTCGAAATACTACGAGGCGTCAACAACTTTGCCTCCACGATGCCTGCCGGCTCTCGGTAGGCAAAGAGTCATTTACATGATACTGTAGCGATAATCTCGTCCAGCTTACTTGATGTCTCACCATCTCATGGACCAGTTGACAGGGACATGGGCGGTCGGTAATTAAAGCTTCTTTCATCTCTTCGCTAAAAATGCTGGGGTAGGGCTGCTCGAGTGCTTCGCCGAAGCTTCATCTCACAGCCAAGGCACAATCAGGTCAAATACAGACAGCAATGCTTACTTGGGAATGCTCCTTAATTTTATTTACCTTTTTAATCTCCTCTATCCTTGACAACTCCTCGTCAAAGTTCATGCCAAGCTTCTCTATCCCAGCGCCAATCCTCCCTCCCATCTAGCTTCTAGCTTTACGGTGTAGAAGCGCCCGTCATGATAATTCGTCCATCAACTACGGGGGCAATACAAGTTGTCCAATCCACTGTAAACTCGCCCTCCTTGAGAGGATCACAGATACTGGCCTTTACACCAGCCTTGAGTGCCCACTTTGTCCAGAACTTGCGCATCAGCAGAATCTCGAGATCGAGCTTTGTGCCGTCAGGATCCTCTGGGTCTTCAGTCATGGGGTCGGATTTCTCATCAGCCTCCTCGTCGCTGCTGTCATTATCGTCGTGAGGCTTCACATTCACGCTGAAGCGACGCTTGAGGAATCTTTGCCAGGGATCCCTCGTGTCTTTTGTCACTTGTTCGGAGCGCTTGTCCTTGGGTAGGTTCTTTGACACTGATTTCATGTCGGGAAAGTCAACGTTGAACTTGGTTCGGGTAGGTGACACGGGCGTTTCGCAACTTTGAGCAACCTTGACCCAGTGGGCGGCCAGATTCTTCCAGCGCCCTACAGTAAGAAGACCCATGAAGTACTGGCGCAACATGGCTGAGATGAGAATCCCGTTCTCCTCTTCAATGATCTCCTCAGCATCGCCACCTTCCGACTTGACCAGCAAGCTAGTGAAACCATCTATGACCAAGGTTAGTTACGATTTCGTCGCTCATGGCTCGCACGCTTACCTTTTCCTCGTCCCATATACCCTCTGGTGCAGAGAACATACAGCTTCTCGGGTTCATAGGGCTTTCCACCAATCTCTGCCCACTGCACCCTCTCCCCTCTAGGCTTTGATGGGTCAAACTCGAAACGAATGTTGGAAACTTGAGGGAATCGGCCTTCCAGAGCAGGGTACATGGCCACACTGTTTTCCAACGCATCAAAGATGGCCTGGCCTGTCACCCTGAGCAATACAACAGGGTCCTCAAACGGGAAGCATGTCGTGATGTCCTTGATTCGAATTGCACCAGGGGGGTAGATCTGATCACCACGAATGGTTCCAGAAGCCATGATGGTACAGTCGGCGTTGTGATGATGTCGCATGACATCGCATACAAAGTTTCCAATGTTGGACTCCTTAAGACGAACAGTACTGAAACGAGCATCCAGAGGTGTAGCCGTGTATCCGACCGGCCTGGCTAGAGACTGGTTCAGTTTTGAGACCAGTTCATCGACCTTCTTCAACGTCGGCTCGTCCTCCTTGATAGACGAAACGATGTCTCTTCTCCAGATATCAAAATCCCATTTGGACGGGTCATCTGCCTTTCGGCGAGCCTCAATGTAACTCAAGTTCTTGAAGTCGGTACCAGATCGCAGAACATGGGTTCCGTTGATGAGGCTGTGGGCATAGAAGTGGTCGTGTCCTCCAAGGATGATATCCATGAGTCCCCCTGTTTGCTCTGCCAGCTTGTTATCATTTGGCTCACGCATATGGCTTAGACAGATAACAATCTCGGCGCCATCCTCGCGCAGTTTGGGAACAAGCTCCTTAGCAACAGCGGTGGCAGATCGATATTCGAGATTAGGTGGCAGACTGTTGATGGTCTCAAGCCACTCCCGTTCACCAAGACCAATGAGACCGACTTTGATGCCGTTGGAGGTGGTCATCATATGGGTCTTCTTCGCATGCCCCAGAGGCGTGTCATTACCAATGTCACGATCGATAACATTGGCGAGCAACCAGGGGAACTTGTTCTGGCCTGAGAGATGCTCAAATTGCTTTACACCAAAGTCGAAGTCATGGTTCTATAGGTTGAGCCTCGTTAGTTATGATGCCGGTCATGGGTGGTGTGGCCTACCCACCCCTACACAAGAGCAGTCGGTTCCAATCATATCAAGGACGGGAACCATGTGTTGACCTTTGGTGACTGTGCTCTCCAAGCTGGGATTGAAGGCATCTCCGCTGAAAAAGGTGAGGGCTTTAGGCTGATCCTTGAACTGGTCACCCTCCTGGTACTCGCGGCACACGGTGATGAATCTTGGCAGACCACCCACGGGCTCGGCACTGGAAGCGTCCAAGTGGTAGACATCGTTGTAGTGAATAAGTCGTAGGTCAGGTGGTGAATCCGCTTGGCCCGGATATTCAACTCGACCTGAGGCGTAGGTGATTTGAGGTTCCGCAGTGGGCTGGTCGGCCTCTGCGGGGTCAGTATCTTTAACCATTTGGGAGTAGTGATGAAGATTAGTTTATGTGGTAGGTATGATATGATATGGATGATTAGGATATCTTTGTTGAAGGTATCTGTATTCGTATTCTTGGAAGTGTAATGATGACAGATAAACGGTGACGAGGCGCAGCTAAAGTCAATGCTTCTCGTCTCCTCTCGCCTCTCGCCTCTCTCTCCTCTCCTCTCTTGCACCTCCAAGCTGTCCAGCGCTAACGGCAGCTTGCAGGAGGCCCCCAGGAGATGGATCCTCCATTTACCAGTCAGCTCACGTGATGCATTGATTGTCACTGCCACTGCCACTGCTACTGATGGCTTTGTGTTTGTGAATGATTTGCTGATGACGAGAAGCTGTGGTATTTCAGACCGGTTCGATTGGGGCAAAAGCCAACGCAGCATGTAACGCTGTTGATTTAGGGTATTCTTCAGCGATCCATGAGATGGAGGCCACCCCCTGCAGATCTGCCAGGCACAAAGGTGAATTAACGGTGCACCAAGATGTGGGAGACAAGACTGGCCCTTATTTATGGTAGTCAAATGATTTGCATCTATTTCTATATTTTAATCGTCTTTCTCTATCGTATTGACGTCCTTGAGATGATATGTCTCATATCGTATATCTTAGTGCCTCCACTTCTACAGGTGTCCTCAGCTATGTTCACTTCACAAGCCATCCATTGGCCATTGCTTTTGTTGGTACAATTACTAAAAATAAGAACCCGGTTGTTATTTCCAATGTTCGTATTATCATAGGTTAAGAAAGTAGAGCTACAGCGACAGGCCAAAGACCCAGTTTGTGAATCTCATCAAGATACCTAGCATAGGGTAGCTTCATTAATCACAATCTTGCGTAACAATCTCGAACGACGAAGTGATATAACCTGCTATAGTCACAATTTATTGACAATGGTAAATAATTGTGATATTTGCCATCAAAATAATTATGCCAATGGCTGCCCTTCTAGCTATCAATGGGTCAAGGGATATCCATCTTCCTCACCGCCTCAGCATTGTTCGTGGCCTTTGCCGCCATCGATCGCCGACATCTTTCCTGTTGACCCATACACATTATTGCAATTGCTTAAACCCCATAAGCCCCTCATTCACTACAAATTCATTCCCATATCTGTCAACTTACCTCGCAATCGTATAGTAATGCTCGGAGCCCCGCGGTAATTACGGCTGCAATATCCAGCTCCGGATGTTGCCGGTCGAGGCGGAGAGAACGGGAAGGGAGCAAGTCCCCTGAAGAGGTCAGTGACACATATGGACCCGATTTGACCGTTGACTCCATCATGCGCGTGGCGCCGAATGGGCACCGTCACCTGCATAGCCGAGTTAGAAATGCCCGGTGCCAAGATATCACAGAACGGAGGAGCAATTATAGTACACGATTGCCAGGCAATACGATAGGTGACGAGGTACTCTGTAGCTATGGAGGTTGAGGAAGTACTCGCTGCGAAATGCAACTCTTTTGGACCGGTTGAGAAGAAGTCTTGCTGTGTGAAGTCTTCTTCGCGATACCTGACTGTGATGAACAGCATACCCAGGCAACTTCTCAATAAACTGGAGCTTATCATGTCGCCTCTCCTACCATCCAGGTAATTAGCTGAAATGAATCCTGACTGTGCCGCAGGAATATTCTTGGCCAGAAAATAGACTACAGATATACCCTCCACAAATGCGAATCTTGAGATCGACAACCACAACGCTGGTAATCATGTGAAGAAACATGAAAACTCTTTATTCTCCGCTTTGATGCTTCGCCTCTAGAGTTTCGTTTCGCAATCATGAAAAATATTAAAGACCTGATTGTTTTGCAGTGTAGTATCCTCGTAAACTGAGTCACTTCTATCGCCAAGATGTTTGGATTCAAACATGATTCATGTTATAGGTCCAGAAAACTTATTCAAGAACCTTCAGCAGTGCAAAACCCCTGGAACTAGATGGAGATCTGGATCGACCAGGTTTCATTGTTTAGTTTTCATGTCCTAATGACAATAGCAGGCGGCTACTATGGATGGGCGTTTCTAAGGCGATCATACAGAGACCCATTGAGCTGTCATCCGGAAGCTCGAGTTTCCTGTTGCAAGAGAGTTTCACCGTCTTGAGACGGTCTCGACGCCGTTTCTGCCACCTTAATCGCCGTTGGGCTTCATGTCAAGATCCCAATCCCAATCCCAATCCACAAAAAGGAGAGTCCAAGATATAATCTGAGTCAATAACTGTTGCCCCTTGATCTTGGCGCTAGAGAGTATTAGGTAGGCGAGTTGGGAATATCACGAGACGTTGTGTTTCATAATTTGTTGATGAAAGGATAAAGAAGCGTTACGCTGAGAGAGAGAACCGGTTCAATGGAAAAATTCATTTCCTTGGATTAGAACCGTCCAACAGCTAGCAAAAATGAAGCCATCACCGACTCACTATGGACTGACGCTGACAGATCTCAGAGCTTGGCGGGGGTGGAAATGAGCCGAAATGCAGTGAGCGAGACACCATGTGGAACAGGGGTGATGCCCTGAAGGTGCCCCTGGCTCAGGGCAGTTGATGTCCCTAGCAGCCCTTGACACACGGGACCATGCTCATGCAGGTTAGAGTGGCCGTTGGTGGTCTGCTTGGCGGCCGGGATTGAACGAGAAAGTTCTGAGAGACAGATTTGACGCTGGGAAAGAGAAAGTAATTGAGGGATATGGGCAGATAATGACACGATAATTTATGATTTGATCCCTCTTACTGTACTGCTGTCATTCATTGTCTATGAGTTTCTAATGTTTCGTAGATCAGGTCAATCAATACTCCAACAACTGAGGTAGTATCTATCTCCCGTCCCTTGCCCAACCTGAAACTCCACCATTCACCACATTCACCAGCATCAACAGCAGCCTGTCACAGCTACCCTTGGCCACTGTACGCACAATGTCGACGCTAGTCTCCGCACAATAACGGTATCGATCTTGATACTGGTAGCACAGCCACCAAGAGGGAACCTGGGAACCGATTGCTTGGCTCAGGTCAGGCCCTTGTAGGTTGCGACAAGTCCAGAACACAACCGAGACAAGGCTGGCACTCGTCAAGGCCGAATGTGTTTTGCTCTTCCCATTGTGAAGCACAAAGTCCGTCACGATGCCAGTTGATGTCACCTATATCACCAATATTGAATCCATAGGCGCTCGTTGTTCTTGTCTCAGTAGTCTCCAGAATTCATATCAGCCAACCATATAACATCAAGACCAGATAGACGGTTGAACCCCCTTGCAACTAGAATTCAGCTAAAAAGAAGCTGCCGTGCCGCTCAACCGGGTCCCCGTAATCTCGTTCTTTTGGCTGTTCACAGTCAAGTTACTCCGGTTCAGTCTTGGTCTGGTACGATTCTAGCTGCGCGTGGGCTGGTCCCTCTTTTTTCACTTCTCTTCTTTTAACCCCCTTGTTAATTACCTTGTATTCTTTCTTTGCCCCCCAGTCGATTTTTCTTCCTTTTCTTCCTTTTACTAGTAGACGATCCGCCCTTCTGGTTGATCTTCGATGTTCTAACTGGTTTCTAACTGTACTTTCCTTATCTTACGACTTATAATAAGGTCCGATATTTTGCGGGTGGTGGAGTTTTCGTCTCAACCCATACTTATCCAAACTCAACTCACAAGGGACTTTGAGATACCCACAACTACTCATCAATCAATCAATCAATCACTTGACGACTCGATTCAATTCTTACCGCAGGACGGAGAAAGAAAAAGTAATTGTTCAGGAAATTTAAACGAAAAAGTGTTGGAATATACGAAGGACTACGCTACGCCGTCACGGATACAACAACCAAAAAAAGAAAACGCCATATACAAAAAATCACTCAGAGACGAAAGAGAGATAGATACGCAGCGCTGCGCATTTTGAAAGAGCTAGGAAGAGAGACATCAGCAAACTATGGCCTCGGCCTTGTCACTTCGCCTCGCGGCAACAGCCCTCTTCGCCCTCTCCGCCTCAGCACAGTCACTATCATCATCCCTTGACTCTCTTCTTCATCGAAGTGTCGACGATGTTCTCAACCGACCCTACGCCGCCCTGCTAACGACAGCACCGTTGTCTGAGCGTGATGGCGAGAACTCAACCGACGGCCAGGCTCCCGCTGGTGCAATCCCTCTCAACAAGGATGGTTCAATGAACATGACCGCATGGAACATGAACACCAACTCTGCATGCCGTGCAATGCTCGGAGGCCTACACAAGAGCACAAACCCTACAGGGACATGTGTCTGCTACAACCTACCCTCTCTAGATGTCAAGACAGGTATCTTCGAGGCTGATCTGCGATTGTACCAAGTATCGCAGCCTCGAGGCAGTTTCGCGGGCGTCGCGACTGAGGATATCAATGTCGGCATTTCCTTCAATGGCGCCAGCGTCATGCCCGTTGAGTCCAAGGACGTGAACGGCACAGGCCTGGTTGGAGATATGCCCGGTATGAGAAAAAGAGGCGATGGGAGCATGGAGTTGCTGCAATCATATATGTTGATTGGCCAGATCAACGCTGACAAGATGACGGATAACATGACTATGTAAGTACCAATCAATTTTACGCATACGCTTCATGTACTAACCCACCTACCAGGGACGAGCTCGAAGCCCATCTCATGCCAACTCTTACTCTCTCTGCGCGCAATAGCAGTGGGAGCATGATCCGCACAAACGTCTCAATCAACGAAGCCGCCTTCCTCACAGGCGTCTTCTCTCAAGAAGTAGTCCTGTCGGACTTCGCCATGGCCCAAGCCGCTGTCGATGAGCAACTCGCTGGTCTTTCCAACGGCACCGTCGCTTTCGTTCTGCCCGGCGTTCAGCTAATGGTCTTCCCTATTGGATTGATCATAATGAGCATATGGCTGCTCATCTTCGTGGCAGCCGTTGGCTTCGGCACGTACGAACGCTACAACTATGCTCTCATGTACCAGCGCAGACAAGCTGTCACAATGCCCAAGAAAGCGACGATATGACCTGTCGGGGCGACAAAATAATCAAGCGAAATTCTCATTATTACTTTAACGGCCATGCATAGCGTTGTCGACTTTTTCTACTCCTTTTAACTTTTATAAGCGTCTCATTTTGTATATGCCGATATCTTATGGCACCCTATGTTCTTTTAGTTGATATCCGACCATACAAGGTCTCTAGATTCCCTTCCTACACTATTACCTACCTAGATAGTACAGAAACTATTCTCATAGTAACAATCTACTAGCCGCTGAATGGCTGAACAACCACCAATGACGTTCCTTTCGCTGTGAAACTTTGACGTGAGGTGAGGGGAGCGGTGGGACGGCTTCTCCTCCACATGAAACACCATCGTATGTTGCTTCAACCCGGATAACCATCAACCCGGGACCCTTGTAACATGACGTTGTATCAGCTTACAGGTATCAGAATATGTCAAAGAAGTTCTTGGTATCATATTCTAAAAAGGCTGTGCAAAAAAGGGCCACTATCTAGTCTCATAATCGTGACAACTCCGACACTGTAGGGACCGTCCAATGCAACCGCAAAGCAAACGTTGAAACATTCCAAGCAATTCCTCCAACTCCTTCGAACAAGTAAAATCGTCAAAACGCCGCGTAGTGACTGGGCTCAGACTATGAGACCGACAGCCTCCTCTCCACACTCCTCCATCGTCCCTTGGCCCAGAGAAGACATTCTGTAAACGCCATGTACCATCCTGTCACCATCCAGCAAGAGAGAATAACGCCTAATCCACCCATCAGCCGTGCATCAACGACACCTTGTGTCACGGCCTTGCGAAGGGCATCATTCATCATAAGCCACCCATAGATGGGAATAAGCGGCGGCTCCGCTGATGGTTTCGTACTTGATGACGAGCGACTCAAGGGGCTTGCCTGTTCTTGCTTCCTATCCAAGATGGTGTCCGCCATGCGCCATGCTACCTTGTTGTTAATCTTCTCCCAGGTTGCCTCGCAAGCATATGCCCTGGCAGAATGGCCCATCTGCGCCCGGAGGTTGTGATCCCGTCCAAGCTCCATAGCCTTGGCCACAAATCCGTCAAGATCATCTGGTTTGATCAGGAAGCCGTTATCCCCTTGTTGCACGATATCGGATGGACCGCCCTCGTCACGGGCGATGACCGGAACGCCACTAGCCATAGACTCCAAAACAACAAGGCCAAAGGTTTCCGTAATGGAACAGTGGAGGAAGACATCGCCACTGGCATAAGCAGCTGCGAGGTCCTCACCATTCTTGAACCCCGCGAAAACAACCTTGCCCTTCTCCCTCAAGGGATGGAACAGCTCTTGCACCTCCTTCTCCACATCGGGGTTACGATTGCCGCCCACGATGTATAGCTTGAAGTCAAGTCCCCGAGCATCAAGCTCTTTTGCCGCTTGAGCTAGGAAGTCGAAGCCTTTCTCGCCGGCGATGCGGGAAACTGTCACAAATATAACCTCGCCATTCGGGGCCAATTTCTTTCGCAGCTCCTCGCTCCTCATTCTGGGATTGAATAGCTCAGTGTTGACACCTCTTGTCAGAAGTTCGAGTTTGTTTTCCGGAATGTTCTGGCCCACCAAGTATCGCCTCACGAAGCTTGAGGGATAAAAGATGGTCTTGATTGAGGAGTGATTGAAAAGGTAGTTCTGAATAGCTGCGAACGCGAACACGGCGACGTGACTGAGAGGAGCAGGGAACAGAATCGAACAATAGCCGGCCAGATCGGTCTGAAAGTTGCAGATCACGGGGATCTGCTTCTCTTTGGGTTGCTGTCGTAGCTGAAGCATCACCTGGAAGCCAAGGCTTGCAGGTGACGCCAGGTAGATCAAATCGGGAGGAGAATCGTCCCCAAATGTTTTCGAGTATAGCGTAGAGTTGCGCACCGGGTATACAACAGAAAGTTCGGGATTGAAAGGGAGGGGATATCCTGTGACTCGGACTTCAGGCTGCTTATCGGTAGGAGACAATGTGGGTGACGGAGGCGGGGTGAAAGTGTTGTGCTCTGTATGGTTATCCGGCGCTACCACTGCAACTTGAGCTCCGTTCGCTCGCAGATGATTGACAAGCATCAATGTTGTGCGACTAACACCATTGACGGGACCAAAGGACTCAGTGCAGAGAAGAATGCGCTTCCCTCTCAGAGTTTCAGGGAACTCGGAGAGGTCATGGCTAGGGTATTTTGACATAGCTGAGGGTTGTGTGTGGGTAAACATGATGGCTGCTAGAAGCGCTGGCCAAGGAGTTGTTAAGTAGGGACTGAGCAACACAGACAAACGGCGAGAGGCGAGTCTTTTCTCTATCAAGATTTCAATGGCTTAAACAAACTTCGGAAGATATGCCTCGCACGTGGAAGGCCAACCAGACCACGAGAATGGGGGCAGTACACCGGTGGGAGCGCATGAGGCGCATACTCCGGCATGGACGAGGCTGCAATGTAAACCATAGTCAACACCACGAGGAGGGGTTACTTGATGCAGTTCGTCGATCTTAAGGGACCAACACTTGGTGGGGGACGACAGATGGAGGGGTAGATCTTGATCGCATGCCAAAGCTGAACACGAGCCACAGCTGTATCTTAATGGATAGTTCTGGTAAAGTTCACTTGATGAGTTTCCAAGCCAGACTGGAAACTGTAGATCAGAGACAGCAGGTCGTCTGAAGCTATCATGATCTGGAGCATAAAAATGATGCTGTTCTCACAAGATTCATCACCAAAAAATCACTCGATTTCTTGTTTGACATAACAACTGCCGGTCTTTCCCCAGACGCTCAAAAACGTCTTGTCGACCTAAACGATTGGCGGCTTCCATCGAGGTCACTTGTTGTGACAAAACCTTCGCTGAGATCGATGTTGTTGTAGAACCCCTGCTCGACCGGCGTGTGATGGACGAATCAGATGCATCGGCGATAGCACATTGCTCCAACTTGCTCAGTCCGCCAATGACTGTGTAATTGCGAATGGCCATTGCAATTCCAGCCCTCGTGCTCGCGATGGTCTGGGCCATTGGCAGTATATTTGAAGCCATGCCAAACAAGAGCAGCGCCCAATTCGGGACTCGTGACGGATTCACTTTAACTCCAAAGTAAAATTGTAGACTGGCCTCATCCTAGACATCGGGAGGAGACGGAACGCCTCTTATTGTTCTTAGCTAAGAAGGGATGGAGGCGGAAGCTGTCGGCATAAGATAATTGGTGGCACTATGGCGAACTGAGTGATCATTTACCATTAGGCAAAAGAAGGGAGACGGCTCATTCAGATATCCATGTCAATCAATTTGATCAAGCAGTTGGTCGTAGTTTAGACTAAATTATTAAAGGCTAATTGGAAGAGGTTAGGTGAAGCTTAATAGGCCATAGAGGACAATCAAGGTGGTGTCACGTGCTTGGTCACGGAACCCTATCCTTCTTCACTCATCTGCAGGTAGGCGGTATGTAGACAACATATGGATGTTAATGGCATATATTAGTAGTGATCGTTTGACGGATGAACGAACCGTACTGTTATTCCCCTTGTCAATTGAATAGCTCCCAAATAGTATACTGACATGGACGTGGTTGCTATAACGCGTAGTCAAGGCGTTCCATGATGGAGACAAGATGACCAGGGCATGTCAGAAAACCACGCCTCTGCCTTGGTATGCCTTGTAAGATGTTAACTATGCTTCGTACTGCTGGCCATCGCTATCAAAGCGAAGTGGAATGCATGTTAGTGATTAGACCCTCTTCAAAGGGACCGGCTGGCTCTTGGCAGCAGAGACGAGCAATCGCTTCGCGGTAAACATCAGATGGTCTGGTGTTTATGGAGCCCGCCGATGTGCTACAAGGCGTAGCGAGCTCGAACGATGATGGACTGGACGGGCCGAACCACCAGCAATGCCAAATCCCCATAGCCATGGCCATGGCCATCAAGCTTCTGTTAACACACGAGCTGTCTTGCTGCAACAGCTGCGGCTTGTGGCCTCCGTCTTAGACCCCATCATGTTCCCGTCTTGGCTCGCATGCCCCATGCGAACAAAAACTCATGACGCAGCTGGTCCCCTGGCATCATGACACCCGGTTAGAGCTAAATGGAGTGGGATTAATTACTTGCAAGGGTCTGTGCTATTAGCTTTACAACATGCCCACACCGTGACAATTGGAGGCTCAAGTACGATGTGTACAAACAGGGCAAGGGCGCTGTGCTGAAAGACCAACTAACACGAACTCAAACGCTTATGCTTAATAGCAAGTGGCATGGCGTACTTCTTATCTTGAGTGTTGGTTTGGCTCCATCACTGGCAAACTCATGCTATCCCAAAATCTCTAGGACCGCCACTAGGATAGTCGGTTACCGAAGTAGCGCTCAGCCGCGATATCAATTGTTCAGGCCAGTGCAGAGAGGCTGAATATTAGCCTCATTATTAGGACGGATGCTTATTGTATTGGAAGAAGAGCAAACAACTAGGTCTTGGCGGTACCCAGAGTAATCTCGCTGCTGGTCATTTGGAGCCTAGATTACTTCTGTTTCTCGTATATGGGTATTCTGAAAAGGGAAGCTCATTATTTGAGACCGAAGGCAGTTGCGAAGGCGACGATTATTGTAATTAACCATTCGTCGGCGACCCGTCTTTATCGATCACGATCGCGAGAGGATCTCAGGAAGTTGTGATCTAATGCCAATTGAGCATTGCCTTACACCTCTTGAGCTAAAGTATTTGCAAAATGTCGAAAGAATTTCAGTGGCTGCCTTCATGACTCTATTTTTGTTCTTCTCATCAGTAAGCATTTGCTACGTTGTACCATAGTACGGATATGTAGGGGCGGAGTCGGCCGAGTGGCACAGTGTCTTGTTCTCTTTTCTGGTTCGGCTGGACTCCGTTTTCCACAGAATGACGGGCATCGGAAAGTACTCAAGTTACCCCTGCGCTAAACTCCATACTCCATCGGCCCAGCCGGTATCGCGTTAATCGCTACGGCCACTCACTCGTTCTGGTGGTTCGCCGCTATCGTGGTTAATTAGTTGCTGTTGGATGATAGGCAAGTTGTTGGGGTCGTAAGACTCTTTCGCTTGATAATCGAGTTGTCTCCGCTTCCGAGACATTGACCATGGGTTTGCGTTAATGCCTCTCTAGCGTGCCAGTCAGAAATCTGTCCAGCCATCAGATGTCTTGAATAACTTCATCCCTGATACGTACCTGTAAAAGACATGCAGGTAGCAAATGCCTTCACCGTCTCGATTGTATTCCGTTAGTCGCATCATAATCATCACCTTTGCATACCATGCCACGCAGTAGCCAAGTTGTGACTACGTAGTCACTGTAACAGCTCGTTACAGCAGAGAACGGACCCCCTGCCTATCTGTTGGTCGAAATCTCGGCGACCTCAAATTTGACTTGTTGATCTACACATCATGTCAGCCTCGCAGGAATGAGAATACCCAGTGAAGGACGCAGCTGTCATGCGATGTACGGAGGGAGCATGCCGCTGAAAACTCTGCACCTGGGTATCGGTATCTCGTGTTCTGATTTCACGAGCACACCAAGTTCTCTTAAAGTCGGTCAGCATGCGAGGCTGAATGTCTGTCTCTGTTGTATGCAGGTAGGTACCTAGGCTGCGGGTGATGGGAATTGCTGCAATGACAGCATTGCCCTGTGCACCCTGTAATCGTGAATCGATGGCGGGATCGTTTCTTCCTGTAGGAAACAGCTCGAGGTTAGAGTGTTCCCTTGATTACAGGGGATGGAAGAGTCCAATGAATGTTGCTTTCAATCACATCTCTTCTCTTCTGTTCCTTCCCTTGAGTGATGTGATGGACAGTGCGCTGAACAGTGCATGACCGGGGTGTGGGCCCTACCCGTTCCTTCCTTGTCAGAGCAATTGGACTACCGATAGATTCAGGAATATTGGCTGTAGACAAGTTTGGTGGTAATTAAATCTTCCTTGACTTTGTCTACAGTATCCACTCAAGAAATAACCTCATATTGGATCCATTGGATTGTTTGAGCTGATGTCGAGCTTACCAGTCCTCATCAGTCAACTTGATATGTGCAAACATTAGTAGTTGATCTGAGAGATTAGTACCTAGATACCCGTTGGCTCGTTACAGAATAACTGTTTTTTTTTTTTAACCACGACATAACCTTAGCTTAGTCGCACGAGGCATGTGGGGGGTAGTACTTCCATGGGAGGGACCTGGTTTGCGCGGGAGTGGAGGGGCTTGCGCAGCCTTGCAGACTGCAGAGCATTAGGTTCCAGGTTGGATCTTACCGTGCCTCAACACTGTACAGTCTTGTTGACTGATTTATCCTCAATCCAATTCCTAGACCTGCAGCAATTCCAGGCCCTTGAACCCTTCAAAAGTACCCTTTCAGCGTGTTGTGGTGGTCTCGGTACCTGCATCGAGCCTCCCCTCCGCTGATAGGTACTGCAATGTGCCCCTAGATCCCTGAAGATCCATCCCTGCCCCTCCATCCAAGTCGGGCAAGGGCCTTCATTCATTGGAAAGACGGACTCAAATCATGGAAAGTCAACCGACCTAACCTTAGTACACATGCCGCGCTACTGTACAGTACTGTATTCATCCATCCCTTGGCGGGCAGAAACTAATGGGAATATCTCACCGCCTTAATTTCTTCTGGGCAGACCCGTCCCCAATCGTTGCGTGGCTTCAGCGGCTGCCCCTCCACCGGCCTTGCCATTGCCTTGTCTTCTCCCTCCCGTCCCTCCCCCAGAGACAGACAACCAGCGATAGTGCCCCCCTTTTTATTAGCTTAGCTGCAACGTTGAATGAAGTCGGGTGGGAATATCTTTTCTAGCCTCCCTTGCATCTGCGCCTTGCCTTTGCTTCCCTTCCACCTCCTTTATAAATCTCTCCATTCCCTCCCACTCTCCCCGACCCTCACACTCGCTAGCATTTTACGTGTGTCGATTTGTGACCTCGTTTGCGATCATCTTTCTTCTACAGCTTGTCCTTCGCCTTGTCTGTAATACCCTTTCATACTACTTCTAATCATCATGTCTTCAAACGGTACTCAGGAGGCACCCATTGAGGTCCGCCGCATCTGCTGTGTTGGTGCTGGTTATGTCGGTAAGTCGCATGAAGCTCTCCTCGACAACCCCTCGCGGGGCAACAGTCGATTCGTTTGCCAAGTTCGTGAGACTTGAGATAATGCGCTCAATATCATGATTGCGTGCTTATCTAGCTCTGGGGAACCATACACCGCTCTAGCAAGTGAATTGGGTGGATTAGACTGACAAATTGCTTGCAGGTGGCCCTACTGCTGCTGTCGTTGCTTTCCAGAACCCCAACATCCAGGTCACCGTTGTCGACCGAGACACCAACCGTATCCGACGTTGGAACTCCCGCCACCCTCCTATCTACGAGCCTGGTCTGCACGATATCATCCGAATTGCCCGTGATGGTGGCCGACCTTCCAAGGTCTCTAACGAGCCCACCACCGACAGCGAGGGTTCCTCCGCCGAGGAGGGCGAGATTACCATCAATGAGCGCAAGCCTAACCTGTTCTTCTCTACCGACGTCGCCAAGCACATCAGCGAGGCTGATATCGTTCTTGTTGCCGTCAACACTCCCACAAAGTACCGTGGTGTTGGTGCCGGCAGCGCCACTGATATGACCGCTTTCGAGGCTGTTACTGGCGTTGTCGCTCAGTACGCTCGTGAGGGTGCTATCATTGTTGAGAAGTCTACCGTTCCTTGCCGAACTGCTCAGCTCGTCGCTGATACTGTAAGTACACAATCACATAGCGAACGAAATTCAGCGGACAAGATGCTAACTAGGTTTCTAGCTCAACATGCACCGCCCTGGTGTTCACTTCGAGATTCTCTCCAACCCCGAGTTCTTGGCTGCCGGTACCGCCGTCAACGATCTCCTCTACCCTGACCGTATCCTGATCGGTTCCGCTCCTACTCCCTCCGGTAAGCGAGCTGCCGAGGCTCTCGTCAAGGTTTACAACTCTTGGATTCCTCGCGAGCGTATCCTGACCACCAACGTCTGGTCTTCCGAGCTTGCCAAGCTCGTTGCCAACTCCATGCTTGCCCAGCGTATTTCCTCCATCAACTCCATCTCTGCTGTCTGCGAGCAGACTGGTGCTGATGTCGATGAGGTCGCCAAGGCTGTCGGTGTTGACCCCCGTATCGGTAACAAGTTCTTGATGGCCGGTATCGGTTTCGGTGGCAGCTGCTTCAAGAAGGATGTTCTTAACCTCGTCTACCTCGCCGAGACCATGGGTCTTCCTGAGGTCGCCGAGTACTGGCGCCAGGTTGTCAAGATGAACGAGTACGCCCGTGACCGTTTCTCCAACCGTGTCATCAAGTGCCTCAACAACACCCTTGTTGGCAAGAAGGTCACTATTCTCGGCTTTGCCTTCAAGAAGAACACCTCTGACACTCGTGAGGCTCCCGCTCTTGAGATGATCAAGACCCTCCTTGAGGAGCGTCCCCGCGAGATTGCCGTCTTCGACCCTTGCTGTAACCCTCTGGTTATCAAGGCTGAGATCAAGGAGCTCCTTGGTCCCCTTGCTGATGGCCACAACATCACCGTCCACGGCAACGCCTATGACGCCTGCGAGAAGAGTACCGCTATCATCATCGCCACTGAGTTCGACGAGTTCCGAAACCAGCCTCCTCCTCCTCCTGCTCCTCAACCTGCTGTCCAGCCCAAGACCATTGGCCGCAAGCCCAACCCCAAGTCTGACCCCCGTCCCTTCCAGGAGGGTGGCAGCCCCAACGAGCTCCTCGCTCTCCACAAGCACCTTGTCCAGCGTCCCGATATCTCCTCCGAGGATCCTCTTGATCGCTTCAACGTTGAGCCTAACTGCGAGGACGACTGCCCTGACTGCATTCAGGAGCGTGAGAGCAAGGAGAGCGGCTTCGCTACTGGTATGGGAAGCTCAGAGGAGTACAAGCCCAAGGAGCGTGTTGACTGGGTCCGCATCTCTGAGAGCATGGCCAAGCCTCGCTGGGTGTTTGATGGCCGTGGTGTCATCGACTCTCGGGAGATGGTCAAGCTGGGCGTCCGCGTTGAGAGTGTTGGTCGCCAGCACCAATTCTAGATGTCTTGTCTGGATTTGAGGCTCATTTTACAACGGCCGACCTTTTAGATTTCTTCTGTGTATGAATTCGTCGACTGTTGGCTAAGATTATACCGTTTTTAATAAGCATGAAATGACATATGGACGTGGTTGATGAGACACGCCGAGGAAGATACAGTATATGCAATGGTTAGGGTGGGGGTGCAATTTACATTCACGGCGTGAATAGGTGAAAGATGTTTACCGGATATAGATTTAGATTTGGAGCCGTTGAAAATGCAAGAGCAAAGTTTTCTGTTACAATATGTTCCTTGTTGGTGATATCATGTTGGTATATGTATGTCAAGGCATTGATTGATAACTACCTATCTGATGGTGTTTCCGTTTAATCTGCGAAAGTAGCGAAAGCTTCTCTTTATCTATTCTTGTGTTAAGTTGTTTCATGACTAATCCTCCACCTTTCCTCGTGCCGCGTTGATCCTGAGACGACAAGTTCAATCACTCTGTTTCAGATGATGGACCAGCCGTCTCAGCTCTCAACGAATATTGTAACAAGCCATGACCGGAATACCTCCCCGATTGACTTGTTTCTCAAGCCTAACTGTCATATCCCCCTGCTAGAACGTTCTCGATTTTCTTGACCCTTGACCAAAATGGCTTGTCACAACGTCACATTGAACTCTTTCCACGCGACTTGACACAGGACACTACGCTCGTCCAGGAACCTGTGGGAACCCGCGTTTCACCAACTCAGCTTAGGTACTAACTTGGGGGACTTTCAGTTACCGTGGCCATGGCTCACGGTCCCCCCAAGATGTTCTTGTACTCCGGTCTTCTTGCACATCCTTTGTCGTTCCTTCACTGCCTGTTGAACGGGTAGCACATTCGTCTCTTCTTATACACTCTTTTACCATAACTGTATCACTTTCCTTTCGTTTCTTATCCTATCCTTGTGCTTGCCACGAGGATATTTTCTTTCGCTTATATCACCGCTTATTATCGAGTTGCGGGAAACGACTCGACTCGACTCGTCTCGCCCTGTCTTGCGAGGCCTACAGTCCGGGCCACCATTGTTGACCTGCGTTCCTATCTTAGAGGTCATCCTAAGCGCCCTTGAGGGTCATAGCCGTCGAGATGAGATTGTCGTGGGCCAGACATGCCGCAATCTATGGCCTCTTGTCTGTCGTCGCCGCAGACGTACTACCGGTGGATGACATCCCCTTGATGTGTGTGACCATCTGCGGCCCAATCGTCGAGTTGACATCAAAGTGTGATATCCATGGACAACGTATGTCGAAGCGGCAAGTAGACTCGGAGTGGGTTCCTAAGCTGGCCGTGGAACCTCCTGCGTTGGACAAGAGGAGCTTTTCGATTATCAGAGCTGCGCCAACATCGTTTCCGCCCGAGTTCATGCCTGAAGAGAGTACCACTACATCCATATCGACCTCGACTACGGAGGAGACTACAAGTGCTGTTGATGAAACGTCGACGTTACTTTCGACCAAGAAGCGTACCACGATGGCTTCAATGCTTATGGAAACAACAACAGCGACTCAGACTACCGTGTCAGCTTCTAAAGAGAGATCGCAAACAACGAGTGGTTCTTGGGGAGGAAGTGCTTTGCAGACACACGCCCCACCTGAGGGTGACCCGGAGAGAGAGTGTGTCTGTCTGAACAAGAGCTTCGATGTAGCCAAAGTGGCAGCCCTGTGTCAAGACTGCATCGTCGTGGATGGACACAAGCAAAACAGTGAGTCTAAATCCTATTAAACCAAAACGTTACAAAAACTAACTCGCTTAGACATGGACATCATCATGAAGGCCTGTGGTTTTGATAAACGCACTTATACTCCCGAAAAGGACAGCGAGGTAGACAATGTCAGAGTTGAGGCAACGCGGCCGACTGGTATGGCCACGATGGAGCATGCACCCGCCAGTGCTGGCTCTGGAGTAGAGGCTCTCAGCATGCCCTTGGTTGGTCTTTTCAGTTCTTTATTGGGCTTTGCCATGGCAATGTGAGCACATTAAGCCCGCATTGCGACAGTTAGATAGTTAGCGAGTAGATTATAGCGTTCGGGAAAGCATTCCATTTCCTTTCTTATCTATTACATATTTTGAATGATCGTCCCTCGTTGAGTGTCTGCCTATCCAAGCTGCAGATCATTTGTCAGACACAGGCGATCTCGTCTACTGCATGAAATATCCCATGCCTTGTGTCAAGGCTCGCTCGCACGTTTGGGGCCCCGAGTACCTGGGCCAGGGTTCGCATGAAAGTACGTCGATCGATGCTATTATGCTGTATGTCTATGGTCGCTTCATACAATATGCAGTCCAGTGCCCAGAATTATTAACAAGAAGTGCGTTGTGTCTATGCCTTGTTGTGTCTTTTCCACCCACTCCATCCCCGTGAACAAAACGCCTAAATCATCATGGCAGCCATTGTTGAAACAACAAGGCATCCCTTTCAGGATGTTAGCAAGGTCTCTATCACCAGAAGGCAAAGCAGTCTTACCAGTCCCCATGTTGACAAGCGAGACGCGCCACTATCGTCGTCTTTGCTGTCATCGCCGCTGTCTGTGCCATTATCATTGCCAGTATCGTTGATGCGTGCAACTAGCTTATCCCCAACGCTGCTAAGACTTGACTCAAAACTCTTGAAGTTGGTAGCGTTCCAGTCGGCACCTTCGTCTCCTGGCACGGCATCATTACCCGGGAACGCAATGTACAAAACGTCGTCGTCGTCGTGACCATTGTTTCCGTTGATGGATTTGCCGTAACAGGCTGTTGCTAGTGAGATGGCGGCTTCTCCAACCATGGCTTCTTCACCGTCATCGCCATTCTCATCGCCCCAGATACCATAGAACTGTCAGAGTCAGCATCCAATCTCACTCATATTAAAGTTAGGTAAATCCTCACCATTTTCTCGCCGCATACGACTGCGATAATGCTCAAAGGCTTGATGCCGTGCTTTTGCGCATCAAAGGTTGGCCAGTTCTTCTTGGTGCCTAGGTTTCCGAACACAACGTAAGGATGGATATTGGCATCAAGGTCTTTATGCTTGGTGCTGTATGTTTGTAGGCTGTCTTGGAAAGACGTAACAGACTGGGTATCGCCTGAGGAGCCACAGCGTCCATCATCTGCCGAACTTCCCTGGATGCCATCGCAGTCAATGTCCATGTTGACGAGTTTTCCCTCGGTACCTTGAAGGTAAACGACATTGTAATCTTTTAGATGGTCACCACAGTAGACATAGGCTGTGGTTTTAGTTAGTCACAATAGGCGATGTAGCGAGAGATTGGAGTACTCACAACCGTCATCGCCATCAGCGCTGTGGAAGCCCTTGGCGAGAGCATTTTTACAGGAACCCTGTTTGATGATGCTCTCCTTGAAGGCCTTGATGTTGTCAGGGACGTCGCGACAAGAAACCAAAGCAGCGACAGATGCGAATAGGAGAAATCGAAGGGAACCCATGTTGATCGGCACAGCCGAGAAATAGCGAGCGTGGGGAGAGAGGGTCGAGTCAGGAATAAAGTAGAATAGTTTATCTTTATGTTTAAGTTAAAATGACGGGAGCATTGAATGTATGTATGAATTTTCCCAATTCAAGCTCACGCCATGATTCACAGCGCGCATTGGTTAGGTTGCCTCATGCAATTTAATTTACTCGCGACTCTGCTCTGTCAATGGGCCTGAAAGGGGAACAGAAGGGCAAGCTGACGGTCAGGCTACCTCTTTAGAGGGTGATTCAGTGAATTATGGCAAGGTCCAGGGGTATCGTTCCCTGCCAAGACGGGCTCGATCGGGTCTAGAACGGAGATTTTGACCAGCATCTTGGGCTTATTTATAGGTGAATATTCGTTCTCGATTTTCAGGTACGGGTACGTTTGTAGTCTGTCGGTTATCTCAAGGGAGATGCATTTTTGTGGCTCGATCTTACAGATCTGGACAATTAATCCGCCAAGCTAAGAAACGGACAATGCTATTGTACGACTTACCCTACCCTATGCTTCAATGTCGACATCACCATCACCGTCACCATCACCATTCATGGACAAAAATTGACATTCGTGTGATTCACTGAATAAACTTGTTCGTTTATTTCCGGAAGAGTCTCCATCAGTTATGCTTAAAATTTAGGCCATCGAATGGATATTTGCATTGGTCCGATCCGATAGCCAGTTCGTCCGGGATGACTATCCATAGTGTGTAGCTAGGCAACGATCATGTTGCAAATACAATCAATTGAGCAGATGCCATTATAGTCGCGTAGGTAGAACCAGGTCTAAATTATTAATCTCAAACACTATTCTCATCAGCGATACCAACATCTATCTACTTGGCTGGTGAGAGTAATTAGCTTGCTTCGTCCGTCTCGGCCTCCGGACGGACCAAACAGCCAACGCTAGGAACTACACCAAGACACAAACTCAATGACATACTTATCCACAATCCTTCAGCTTCAAATTGACCTTGGTCCGTCATTTCGTCCGCACCTCGACCGGTGGTGAAAGATATATAACAATGTAGGAGTCGCACATAGAGATAGAGATATAGACCAATATACTTCATCATCATTATCCAGACCATCACAATGTCCGCTCGACTCCAACATAATGCCTCTTGGGAGGCCAGTCCCCTTGCATTCCTCTCTCGCCAATTCATTGAAGGTGTCCCCAAGATCCCCAAAAACGTCAGCCTAGCAGGTCAAACAGCTCTTATTACAGGCTCAAACGTCGGTCTAGGCTTCGAGTGTGCTCGTCAACTTGTTGATCTCAATCTCTCACACTTGATCATCGCTGTGCGAAACCAAGCCAGAGGCGATGCAGCAGCAAAGAAACTCCGCGATGAGTTTCCCAACGCCAAGATAGAGGTTTCACTAGTCGATATGGCTTCTTATAAGTCCATTCAGGACTTTGTCAAGCGGTGCGAGACATTGCCACGACTCGATATTGCCATCCTCAATGCTGGCTTGAGCAGACCTCGGTTTGAGCGATCAGAAGAGTCCAAGCATGAGATGACTTCTCAGATCAACTACCTCTCTACAGCTCTGCTGGCAATCCTCCTCGTTCCCGTCCTCAAGACAAAGCGCGGGACTTCTGGCCCTGCACACTTGAGCATCGTCGGTTCAGACATGTCATACTGGGCAAAATGGACCGGAACTACTGATTCCATCTGGGATGTGATCGACAAACCTGCCGAGTTTTCCAGCAATGCCGCCTACCAAATCTCCAAGCTTCTTCTTATCATGTTCGTCGACAAACTCTCCCAGCACGTCTCGCCCGACGAAGTTATCGTCAATTACCCCAACCCTGGTGCCTGCAAAGGAACAGAATTTGGAGCCGACGGTCACAGAAGCAAGATCGAGCAGATGTGGATGGCTGTTGCGAAGCCGCTTGTTGGAAGGACAGTTGCTACAGGCGCGCGATCGTATGTTCACGCTGCTGCTGTCAAGGGCACCGAGAGTCACGGTAGTTTCGTTGGCGAGGGTAACATCAAGCCGTAAGTACACCAAGTCGAGCTGCGATGAATAAATGCTAACGAGAACGGAAGGTTTCCAGTAATCATGTACCAGTCAGATGGAAGAGCGCTGCAGGAGACTGCCTGGAAGGACTTGATGAAGGAGTTGAGCTTTGCGAAGCCGATGGAGATTCTCAAGGCAAGCAACTGAGCAGCGCTGCATATGATTTCTTTAGATAAGGACGTGGCGGGCATCGTAATAGTATTTTTATATAACAGGCAGAGCCTTAATTGACTTTGTATCCCATATCTATCTTTGTGTTGGGTCAAACTCTCCAGCTGGAGGGATCAAAATTTTCTCGTCAGAAAATCTGACCTCCTTAGGAACTTTCTTCACCACCAGAGGCCTCTGCTCCCCAATATGTTCGGAATCATTTAACAGGTGCCTGTCAGGTCTCCATCTTCCAAATGCTTGTCGAAATTTGTTGGTCATCAAGTCGGTAAATCGAATGAGTGTCAGGAACAGAAACACAGCCCAGACCAACAGAATTATGCATACTGTGTTGGAGGATGGTTCTTGTGTTGTATTCTTTTTGCGTCTGAGAGTGGTGCTATTATCGTCAGCAGATAAGACGAGAGTGTAAAGGAGATTAGCTGACGTACGGGCATTGGTCATGCATTGCTGGTATACACGGTAATGGGTTTTGGTAAATTGAGTTGAGTTCAAGTTGAAGGATAGAGATAACGTTATCCTTAATGTAAAGTAATGGTGATGGCAACAGTGATATGGTTTAGGATCGGATGTGCTGTCCTTGTAGATACAAAGTTAAACCAGATAACCTGATAACCAGTAGCCCTTCATGATTTCCTTCACGTGAACCAGGACACACACTCCCTCTCGATGTACCAGTCGTCTCTTCTTAATCTAGAAGTTTCGTTGAATCTTTTGCCGTCCTTCTCCTCAACAGATCATGAACCCTCAATGAATCCCACCACTCAGACTCTCACACCAAAGCCCTCTCAAACCATATATACCCCGATTTCGCACCTAAACAGTGGTGCCATTGTAAGAAGCAAAGGACTTATCAGGTTGGCCATTGTCATATTCCTTTTCGGTGTTCTTGTTATTCGCTGCCGAGCCGGCGTCTTTGATTGCGGTGAGGACCTCGTCGTAGATGCTCTTCTGCATGTGTTGTTTGAAGTAGATGGAGATAATGACAACAGCAAGGATAGCCACGACGGAAACGATGGCCAAGAGACAGGACAGGAGAACGGTGGTGCCGTCTTGAAGAGGACTATGCGCCCAGTGTGGTGTTTCGTACATTGTGGTAGGTGATGGGGAGACAGTGAAGAGATGTTGTTTGAATGATGTTTGATCAAAGGCAGGTGTCTGTCAATAATATTTTGTGTGAGGTCGGAAAGAATATAGATGTTATGCTGAAGAATTGAGATGTGTGAGTGGCTTTATAAGCCTGATGGACAGTGGACGATAACTCAATCTCTGGCTGGAACTGGACGTATCGGAGTCGACGCAGTAAACTTCACACATAATGTTAATGTGACGATTAATTCTTCAATGGTGGGTAAAAGCCCGTCGGCTGGATGTTGAATTTCCTGCAAGAATTCTATTGATGAATTGCACAACGCAATGAAGTAAGAAATAAGCCCCCTGAGATCTACACAAAAGTGTCACGATATACACCCTAACGACAATGTGTCCAAAATGGATGACGGAAGAATGGTCACATGAGGTACCCTGAGGCCGTGCCATTATATAGTAGGTATCTTCTACCAATATGAATCATGTTCCATATCCTCCTCATCCTCGTCGTCGCTACAAATAGCAAAAGCCTCCTCCATTGATCTTCTAAGACCTGAAGATGAAGCGATGATAGGCTCTCTAATAAGCTGTTGCATCTCCTGAGATGAAGGTGCTGTCCCTATCCCATCTTCTTCATCCTTTAGTGGTAAAACGCGCTGGATGTCGGGTTCTGAATCCTTTATGCGGAACCAGATGAGGGCTAGGCCACACCAAATAGCCACACTCCCTACGACCATGCCGATGAAGATCCCCTGGTCGATAGAGTCTGAGAACCCACCCCTCCAGTGGTGGACCTTGGGAGGAGGAGGTGTGAACCAAGGGATAGGAGTCGGCACAGGATATTGGCGTGACTCGTTGGCGGATATGCGGTTGAAAGTAGGATGGAAAGCACCTCCTGCGATCCCATAGAAGAAGGCTTCCATAGGATTCATGTCTTCGATCTTTATAGAGTGTCGTACGTAGCTAAAAGAAGTAGATGTGGATCAAATATTGAAGTGTCGGAGTTGCGATGTTGTAGAGTTATCTTGGAGTGTCAGTATAAATCTATTTGACGTTAATATTGGTCGACTTACTACGATGTCGCTGCCTTTGTCACATTAGAAAATGGTTATATGGTAGAACTTCCGAAGCTCTAGAGAGGAAATTTGCGAATTATTCGATACGACATTCTGACTCTGTGCGTGGGCTCTGTTGATGCAGAATGCAAAATCTGTCAAAGTTTATCAACATCAACCAAGGTTGGCCGGGTCCCCTGGATTCTTCTAACTTTGCAGTATAAGCTCAACCCTTTCTTCTTGCTTCCAACACATTCACTCTACTAATCTTTCAAACATCGGCTAGAGGAAGGAAGCCACCATCTTTTTGGCACAATAATCGTCTATTCTTCTTTTCTAGAGACTTGGTCATTAGAAAGCTAAGTATTAAATCTCAGAACCCGTTCTCTTGACTACCTACCTATACACCCAGCCTTTCCGATTACTCATTTTTCCCCTTTGCCCATCGACAGTCATACTTTCCTTTCTCCCACTTCTCTTTCCGCCCATAGCTCAAGATGACGAATCACGACCAAACACCTTCACCACGACGCCCCATTCTCTTCAGTCTATATACTGTGCCCCGACTCGAAGCACAAAAGTCCACTGCAATCGATGAAGGCAAATGCCGCCTTGAAACGATATTGGAGCGTCACGAAGAAGAATCCTCACGTAGATCCTCCGCGCCCACGCCCGAGTCGATGTCTCCAGACGAGCAGATGCGCGATCTTAGTCTGGACAATGGCCGTCCAGAGGAAAAGATGGAGATCGACCAACAAGAGGATTTGATGCTGATTGATCAACAAGAGGCAGACAACAGCATGGAGGTTGACAACCCAGACCCCTCGAGTTCTGTCACAGACCAGCCTTGTCTATCTTGGATGCAGATCGATATCCACGAGAGAGATCTCGCTGATGAACAGAAGAGCGCGAGCCACGACGCCATGGACACGTCTCCAGATCAACGTTGGCAACAATGATTCGATGCAAGATCCGAACCAGCACGAGAAGCTTCTTCGACATGCGGAAGTCAAGAAAGACAAAACAAAACAAAACAAAAGAGCTCCTCTCCACATATTCGTCACGGCACATTTCTGGGATAATTCTTTCCCGTTGAAGAACAAAGCAGCCTTTCTTTTGGGCAACCGATGGTGGAGAGTACGATGATATCTTGTTGTTCTCTATGGTCAGAGGTTGCCAGATTACGTTACTATGTAAAATGTATAAATGTTAGCGTTTCTGGGGTCTAGTTCTTGGGCTATTATTATTATTTAATACCTATAATTAATTAATTGAATCGCGTTTGCTAGTCGATACCATTTTTGCTATTGTTAGCCACATCCAACGCTATGTAGAAACGTCATTAATATCGTGATTTGATAAGTAAATAATGATACAATAAAGGGTAAGAACTCGACTTGATGTGCCTGCATCATTACTCTGACTCTGACTCGACTCGACTCAACTCGACTCTGGGTTCCATCCAAAAGAGCCGCCCCCAAATTGCTCCGCCAAAATCCACAATAATTACGGATACTCCATTTTAATGTCGAATTCCAAGTCAGTTTCTCTCCCAAAAAGACAACAACCTGACTCCGTTTAATCCTCAAGTTGCTGCCCAAATATTATGTAATCATCTTCGATATCGAATCACTATCAACGATGCGATCTCTATAGCCTTCGCAGGCCAACTTAACGAAAGCCCTTGCCATTTGCGCAACCTCAACGCCATTACTCGACCTTCCCCCAACGAGCCTCCTCTTCTTGGGCGCGGCATCGGAGGATGAAGTGAGGATGGCGCTGGGTCTTAAGATCCAAGCGCTAAACGTTTCAGGGCTGGCGTCTGCAATTTCGCATAGACCCTTTTCGGCCTCGGTCTTTGGCTTTCGCGGGTCCCCGAGCGAGAGCAGTGAAGAGGCCGATGATCTCGACTTGTTGCTGGCAAAAACAAAGTTGAACTTTTGACCTGCTGGAGTTTTGGGTGCGATGCGCTCGCTCATGACTTTGGCGGCGTATAGCGGTAGTTGAACGTTGACGTGGTGAAGTGTAGCTTTATCAATGTGCGAGGAGTGATCTGAACGAGCTCCAATGACCCTATCTCATGTCAGCCTCTCTCACTCTTTCTTTTCTCTCTCCTTCATCTAAAAGATTGAACTGAGGAACACATACCATAAACATGCTGAAGAACCCTCAATTCGCCGTAAAAGATCATCGGAATATCGTGAAAAGTCCTGAACCATAATAACATCCGCCTTTGGGTGACTTTCAATATCCATCGAGACAGCCTTTCGAGTAAGGATAACGACTTTTGTAATGCGAACGTCAACAAGACATTGCTTGACGACTTCGTTGCCGACTAATCCGGTCGCCCCTGTAACCACGACCTTCATTTCGAGACCTGAGAAACACTGAGAGATAGACAATCAAGAAATGAAGCGCTTTCAAGTATATAAAGAAAGAAAAAAGAATGAATAAATAAATAGTGACAATGGTTTATCCCGTAGGTAGCCTGAGCCTGAGCCTGGCCTGCCTCCCTCCAAGATAATCCTGGTCTTGCGGGCCGCTTTCGCCTTGCTAACGGCTGAAAAAAATTAAAAGGGCCGGAGTCAATATACAGAGAGACATAGCATAGGCTGGTGATACACGGTAATTGAACATGGAAAAATACTGTGGCGAGAGTCAATCTCCAACTGTTTTTTCTGCATGTAAATTCGTCTTGACTTGGTCTCCTCGTCTTGGCCTACATGGTATAAGAAAGCCAAGCTTCTTTGTACTTGACCGCTTGGAGGGCCTCGACTTGACTGCCGGTAGCCCGATCTGATTGTATAGCTAACTAACTAATCTACTCCATAATATATCCGAATCATGGCATGGATCTCTACGGGTCGTCTGATCTGATGGAGAAATTGTTTCTGGTAATGACTTGACTCGACTCGGCTTCAAATTGTTATCTGGATCGACAGCTCCGTCGAGATCATCCGGTTATGAACCGGGAATAATCTGCAGAATCTGTCACTGGCTCTTCTTTCTTAGACCCAGTTTCAATCTAATGACATGACATGACATGACACTTTTCATTCCATCGGTTCAACCGTAGAGAGACCTTTATTGCCGAGGAGATGCTTCAATTGCAAGACAGAAGAAGAGACAGAGAAAAGAAAGTCTACAGTATCCTCAGATCATCCGTCACTTGATAGACAAAACTCATAATAATCTCATCTTAAACTGCCCTATCGCCAGAACTCGTTAGACCTCTTCTGTTTTTCCTAATGTTCTGTGCCGATCATCCGTCTTTGCCGACATGCTATGCCCAATACTGCAACCACACGTTTCATTGAGCAATGAAACGCGAATCGCGAATGCAGAGAGTGTTTGCGAAATGTCACTTTGTTGAGCCTAAATTCATGGAAAGAGGAAGAGAGATGCCTAGCGTGTGTTTACAGGAGCTGAAGCTGTCATTGCGCGCGCATGGTGGATGGACATTGTAAACAAACGAGTTACTGCGTGTGACTGATGATAGATAGTAGGGACTGGAAAGAAGAGAAAGTCATATCAACAACTGCCGTACGGACATACATTTGAACCCTTGGTCACTCAAACCCGGGACTCCGCTACATCGCATGAACTTTCGGATCCGAATCCGAATCCGGAGCCGGGGATAGCATCATCGATAACAATAAACTGTTACAGGCTATGTCATCAACAACACAATAGATAACAGTCACAAGACAATTAACAGGCTCAAAGATAAATTTAACAAGTATTATTATTCCATGGATATCATAAGATTAATAGGTGGTGAATTATTTAAGCAGCTCGGCTGCCCTCGAGGTTGTCGGCAGCGCTCTTGCTTCGGGGGTCGCTCTCCTGGCCGTAGTGGCTGGCGTCACCTCCGAGAGCCTCGATCTCCTTCTTGCTGTTCTCCTTGCTAGCCTCGCTTGTGTCTGGGGGTTTCTGTTAGATGATAGATATAATCTGGGGTAGAGTATACATACTGGGGTTGGACAGGTTCGCCTTATGGCCCTGGATCTTGTGGGAGATCTCCTCCTTTCCAGAGCGAAGCTCCTGCATGTCGTTTGACATGACGGATCGGTTACCAGCAGAGTCCATTATTGCGGTTTTTGGGGGATGAAAATGTAGGTAGTTTAGGTGTTATAAGATAGATAGTGATAGTCTTTGGGTTGCTTTCAAAAATTGGTTCTGATCAACACTCTTCAACAGAAGACATTCCTTCTTTATACCCATGGTGAAGCATTGTTACAGTATCAAGCCATGACGTTTGTCCCTCCCACCTTCCAGACGGGTTATGTCATGTTCCATGGAAACAAGGCTATTTCCATGTTCCTGAAGTCTGGGCAATCGTCAAGCGGGGATTTTAGTGGTGTCCGGCGCTTGCTTCTGTGTGGTTGGATCTGCGCCAGTATGGAGCTCGGAATGACATAGCTAGTCATGCATAATTCTGGGATGTCGACAGTAATAATTGAAGCATTTCTCCTATCATGATACACCAAAAGTGACTGCATTATTTATGAACCCCCAGCTTTTGGTTCGGACTTTTACCATCTCGATCAAATCAAATTTCATCAGCCTTCTCATGTTACACCCTGCCTGCTTTGTAAAGCCTCAAAGTCTACCTGAAACGCCATTCCAAGATGCCATCGTTTTTCGTGTTACTTTGTGCAACATTCTTTTCGTCATAATCTGCACATTTCTTTTCCCTGTGACAAGGTACTGACTACCATCTTAGTCTGTGACACAAGAACCAAGCAGGTCAAGTTAGCGATGACGATTGTTAGTTGATAGTAAGAACGACTTTGGGATAGCACTAGGAATTAAGTTTCATTTCTTCTTGAATATGGTAAGTGGAGCTCAAATATACCCTTTTCAATCGCAATAAATTATCCAGCTAAATACGTAGATAGGTATAGAAAAACAATCCAAGAACAAATACGCTCATGAATGAATGTCGCAACGTAGAGCCATCTATGATCGTTGCAACCCGACCAACACCTTGAAATGAATAAACTTTATACACCAATATTTTGAAACCATGCATTAGTTCCCCAATCCCGATTTGCATCCCTCTTCAAACAAATCATTGCCTTCGTCTCATTTCGTTATGTTCAAACCCTGTGGCTGCTGGCTCGCGTTGTGGTCGGTACCAGCGTCCATCTCCGAACGAACCACTGCAGTTCCATCCATCTCCTGAACAGGAACCATGTGTGGTTGTTGATACTGCTGCTGGTACGGTTGCTGGTATGGCTGTTGGTATTGCTGCTGGTAAGGAGGCACACCTGGGCTGTGTCCGTTGTCTGAGAATTGGCCGTAAGACTGGGGTCTCTCATTCTGAGAGAACTGAGGCGAGTACTTTTGGAACTGGTCAGGCGAGGACATGCCGCTTTGACGAGGATCCACAAGACCGGGTGATCCGCTGTATGTTTCTAGAATCGGTGAGTACTTGAACAAGCAATGTGTTTTTGGGACATTCTTACGTTGGTAACCACTCATGGGAGACTGAGCAGGGAATGTGCCCTGATGAATAGGGCCACTCATGGGTGATTGAGGGTACTCGTTCATTGTTGGGCCAGGAGAAGAAACGCCGGGGGCTGTTTGAGGAGCCTGCTCATACTTCTTCTTCTGTCGGGGCTTCCACCAGAACAACCAAGCCAAGAGTCCCAACACCAACAATCCTCCTACCGCAGCGCCCACGGCAATACCAGCGGTAGCTCCTGTGCTCAACCCGCTATCGTCGTTTGAATCAGCTGCAGAAGAACTAGATGCCGTCGCGGATGTAGAAGAGGCGGTTGAACTTGAAGCAGCTCTGGGTTCAAGAAAGTCCAGTCGGTTTTTCTCGATCGACGACAGCTTGGCAGGCACCAGCCTGTCCCTTGGACAACCTGACCCACAAGCATTTTGGCTGCAGCATCCGAAGAAAGGCGGACTGGTGCTGGCACATGTGTAGAAGTTGTCGGTGCCTTGAGAGTTGTCACAGTCTTGTCCAGGAAGCGAATCGTAATTATCAGGCTCGAAAGTTGTGGCGCGCAAATCGCCATCCGGACAAGTACCATTGTTCTTGCCGCAAGGGTCGTTGAGACAACAGCCTACGAACTGAGTATCGTCATCTTCGCAGATGTAGAATTTTCCTCCGTCGGTACAAGCCAAACCCCAATGGCTGCGAGCTTCAGACATCTCGAGATAGTGTTGGTGAATTAAGGATTTGATGAAACAAGGAAGCTTCCCAGCAGAATCGAGTCTATATGCAATGCAATGCAGGAAAGAAAAGAGGAAGCGGATGAAGTGAGAAGATTAAAACAAAAATAAACAGTCTTGAGAGAGTCGACAAGCACGGGGCATTCTCTTTTTTTCTTTGATCGAGTGGACATGGATATGGACATGGACATGAACAGCCTTAAGCAGAGTCCCGCATAACAACCCAATACATACACAGTAGTTAGTCGAACATGGATGGCATTGGACGGAATGCGGATCAACTCGACTGTCCTGCGCCTTCTTGGACCCCCAGCTGGGGGATATTACCTCAAAACCACCGTCGCAGCCGCAGCTTTAGTGTTGAGGCTTTGTCCTACCCCTGCGTGCTTACACCCAACTAAACTGTTTCCGTGATAATCGAATCCTTCTCGTGTCCATTCTTTGCTGACAGGTAACGACCAAATTAAATTAGTTCGCATGGGGCCTGGTCGTTGCGGTCTGAAGAGAAGAGAAAGAGGAAATGCCCCTTTGTATTCTGCCTTGAAATTGAAAAGAAAGAGGTTCGTTTCAGCCACCAAAACGCCTTCAGGAACTCGGTTCGCGGTGTTGGTTCCACTCAGACCGGGGATGACAAAAGTCATATAAGTCAAGTCAAGTCAGTCTCTGGCCCCCAAAAGGTCGACTCTCGCCTGTAAGCTCAAAGAAAAAATAACGTGGATAGAGTGCCAAGGTTCCCCCCAAAAAGTCAATTGTGGAGGCTCAAGTAAAATTGGTGAGGTGGCAGAGGCTGACACTTCTTTCTGGTCATGGTATATTTGGGCGGTGATCGTGTGCGGCCCATCTGCTTAACCTCTTGGCGTAAGCTTTATTTACATGTTTATCCCGAGCCTTATATGTGGGACAGGGATCTTCTGTGTCGAAGCCCCGTCTAGTCTGTCAGCTGCTCTTGGTCATCAATCCTACACCACGTATCCATCCATAACACAGCCCTACGATGATCCGATGTTCTAATTTGGCCGAAATCTTGGCAATCTATTTCTGCGCCATGTTTCAAATCTCAAATCGACAAGCCTCTTCTTGAATAGAGCAACCAACATGAATGTCTTTGACTCTCAACTTTTGCGGCTGTTTGTTCTGCCAACTATAACAGACCGCAACGTTTTTGAATGGAGCCGCTAGCTCATTTGTGACCAGCATATCCGTACCACATTCGACTAAATTGGAAGGATTGCTGACAGCAGACGCTCGAGACCGAGATTACGCATGGATCAGTCCCACAGCTCTTTGTGGGGGCTAGAAAAGGGCAGACCACAGAGCAACATGGTTGCGCTCGATAACTTCAACGGTGCTGCGGATTGAGATGCTGTGTGAGACCCACGACATGAATATTGAGGTCTGACAGCGAACTCCAGCTCAAGTTGAAGGGCACCTCCCTCTGCTCAGCATTGCGCTCTGCAATCATGACTTTTTGGGGTAGAGCTGCCTCGTTTTGCTTGTCATGAGCATAACCACTTCTCCTTCTCCACAGTTTGCTTCCTTAACAGAGAATACGGTGGGGAAATGGTGATGGAGACAGATTGAGGCCCTGATATTCGTTCTTCGCTAATCTGTATTGCGATTCTTCAAAGCTTTCTGGGTTGATAGCCACGCCGATCCCCCTGATTGCGTTTTGCTTTCGAACAAAGAAAGGGTTCCTGGTGCACAAGCCAATACTGTAAGGCAAGGTCAAGTATCGGTTGGTCAAGCAGCTTCAACCACCGAATTGTCCCAAAAATATCTGCGGCAGCTGCTCACCTCTAACTCTTTGTCCCAATTGCGCCACGAATGACCAAGCGGCACGGGACAGGTTGGGATTGATCTCGCCAGACATTAGAATTTTGACTCGACCCTGGCTGAGAACAAACCCAGAGCAAGATATCTGGGTAACATGTACACTTGGGTGGAAGAGATTGAGTGCAAGGTGGTGATGTAGATAGCTAGCCAACGCTTCGGTAAAAGGCGATGTCTCGGAAGTGTCTTTTTCTCGCCAAGCCCATCCATCATCCCCATTACTTCCGGCGAGTCTGCGACGTTCACGGGCATCTCCTCTCCAGACGGGCGAAACGGGGGCCTGCTTCTTTTCACCAGCTCGCACGAAGCGCCGAAGATCTTGAGCGGCGATTGTAATGTCGATTGAACGAAGCCCTGGGGCATCAGTTTTGCCATCTTGAGATTGACCTCCGATGCGAGTTGTTGGACTGTCGTTGGCCGGTAGAGGCGCGTTGAACGCAAGTGTCACAGTCAGATCAGCGCCCTGACTATCGAGGCCATTGCTCGCGACCCAACTTTCCCAAACGCCAAGAATCGTCTTTGTTCCCAACGTGATTCGACTAACGCGACAATCGAAAGAGGCAGCTAGCCAGTCGGCCACGACAGCCTTTAGTTGTTGAGGCATACGCATCAACAACAGCGGCAGATGAAGGAATTTGGTCTGATCGTCCTCTGTGCCTTTTCCTGTGGAGTCGGACAACCCGGGCAAAAGGATCGCAGCATAGGCAGCATTTTCGTGCTCTATGCTGATCCACAGCCCTTGCTTCTGATCGTCTGCAAGGTCGCTCTGGTCGCCGTGTGGGATTTCAAGATCTTCTTCAAAGACTTCCTCGCCTAAAAGAGAGCTCGCACGAAACCACTCAATCCGTACCCCTTTTAGGGATCCGACCTGTCCTACAGCTGTGTCTGTAGCTTCCAATCTGAGCTGAATGCCACGAACCACATCGCCCACAAGGGTGTCGCGGAGACGGCTGGCGATAATCTGAAGCCGTTGCTTGGTGAGTCTTGTTTTTCCGACATGTAAAGGCGAAACACGATGGGTTGAGAACGTCGTGTTAAAAAAGGGAGGCACTGAATCCTCGTTGGTGTTGTCAGACGTGGTATTGAGTGATTGTGCTGGTGAATGTTGAGCCTCGGCAGCACCAGGGCCCTGCGCACTTAGGCGAGCCATTCTAGATGTATATTATTCTGATGGTAACCGTCCAACCTGAAATACGCAAGTAGAGTGTTTTATGTTGGCGTCGCGTATTAGAAAGGTCCTCGCACGATCGTAATTGATTGCTTATGGAGGTAGCGCGTCTTCATTAACGCGTCTACACGTGACGAGATAGACGCAATATCCAATGAGCAACCATAATATCTGAAGATGTCTTCGTTGGTAAATAAAGGATAATCGGAAGATCTGGCAGAAGTGGTCGATGTTACAGAGTAGATACGATCCGGTAGTCTTTGGCAGGCACAGTCACAAGGTGATTTTCTGGACTCATGGATGATGACTAAGCGTCTCAAGGCGACGAAGAATCTGGGGATTGCATCTAGAACCTCTCAGGCGTGTAAGAAGAAGCCCGTGAAACTCAATATTTCTCCTCAACCTCATCTTAATTCTCAATATGGATACTGTATCATGTCTTCGAGAGTCACGCTACCATTCACTTACGTCAACGGACCTCACACATGACAGACAAGTCATCACGTCTTTGTTCGCTTGCCATCCAGCTTGTCGGGATTCTAGCTACGAGCAACCTGCCTTCTCCAGTCCTGAATAATCCTAAGTGGCGATTGTTATTGCAGAGATCACTACTGCTTCGTGAAAGGCGTGTGGCCCAATGCCGGAAGCAGAAAGGTCATAGACCAAGGCTTGAATCCTTCCACTCACAATCGGGCGATGGGGCTAATCGAAGGTCCTCCTTTCATACATTATCATGCATTCTCATTCTAGAACAAAGAATATTAGAGACGAGTCCGACGTTTTCCACTTCAATGGTTGACCACCGACAGTATGTCAAGGAGACAAAGAACTGAAAGCTGATGCACAGAACCTTGTTAGGTGATTTGACCATGAAAGGAGATCCGAATTGAGACTCGAAACTATTATTGGTATTGAGTAGACTATCAGACTGGAGCTCCAAGTCTTTGTCTGTCTCTTAGCCCACAGCGATTAAAGGCAAGGTAACAATGAACACTCCGAATATATATCATGAACATCGGCCTTTGCTTTCATATCATCTTAGAAATTCTAGCATACTTTCGTTTCTTCAATCTTGCTCTATTTGTCACTTGGAGACTCCTATACTCTATTCACTGAAGCTTGTATTCCGGTTCCTGGTACGACGTATCCCACACAGAATACGATGGCCCTATATAACAATGCCCATACGCTAAGGCTTGGTAAATGGCAAAATTACCTCTTTATGTCACATGGAGGAATAGCGACACTCAAGGAAGCCAGCGAAAGGGATCAACAGCTCGCAGACGAAAATGGCGGTGTTAATCCTATGCCAAGCAACCGCAGTATATGTGCTTTTTATGGTATAGGACGAGATGCCCCTTGGCCACCCTTCGACCCCGGCAGGCCTCGAAAAGATTTCGAATATGAGATAACACGCCATAGTAGAATTGTCGGGCAACGGTGGATCAAACTGAACCAACTGGTACTGGGAAGTGAGAAAGTGATCCAGGACACCATCGTCAGACTTGCACAAGGAGATATCAAAGACAAGGATGGGAAGACCCTCAGCGTCGAAGACTACCTGAGGCTCAGCTGGGAGGCAACCAGAGATACATACAACAAAGACCAGGCGACAGATCCTGGTAATTTGACAACCGGATTCAGGCTCGACCCTAAAGGCAGCATTACAGCAAACCGTTCCACCAATCTCGACATATTTGCGTTAGTCTTTCTCGCAACCCAGACAATGAGAGAATCCGTCAAAGAACGTGGAGTAGTGAGAAATCTTGACCGTTATTACCCGCTTTATCGAAATGGAGCGAACTATATGGATGACAGAAAAACCTTGGGAGAGGATCTGGTAGATGAAGAAAAGTTTCAGAATCTTCGCAAACCAGGCCCAATCAAGGAAGGCAAGACTCAGTTCAACATCAACATTGAAGGATTTCTCGAAAAGCACAGAGCCAGCTTTCTGGTTCCACATATAAACTTGCTGGACCTGACCAACACGGTTAACCTACTTCTGTTTATCCACCATCGAGCTCGATTTCTCCCCCGAGAGTTTTCCTATGTAGATCGCGATGGCATGTACATGGGAGAGCGTACACGGATGTTATTCGGCGCCCACGAGCCGACATGCATAGTCGTCTTCAAAGACTTCAAAGACAAAGACGAATCTGGATTTCCGGTGAAGCCTCTGTTTCATTATGTGCACAAGGATTGGGATACAAAACGTCTTGGGGACCACGGGATCCATAGAAACAGGAATCTGGGATTTACCGGCTCGGCAGCATGGCTTACGTTGCAATCACAAGCTATCACATACACGTTTCTGGGCAATTTCTGCCAGCACATGCTTGATCTGGCAAAGGAGAAGCCGGTCTACGACCCCCTCCAGAGTCTTACTCATCGGCAAATGATGGTTATCGAAAATGAAGCAGCACAAAAGATCGAAGAGGTTAGAGGAGACAAGCATGGCGAAAATTTGGATGAAATACAAGCTTTGCGACAATACGAACCGACCAAGGAGGGCTTCGATTACGACAGGTACCACAAATTGCTTGCCGAACAAAGAGATGAGGCAGAGCAGCGTATCTGGTTTCTATTTAACGACCCGCACTACTTCGCCAGGAAGATTATTGAAGAAAAAGAGCACCACTGGGACAATCTGCGTGTTGGATATGATGAAGCCAATCCAGGCTCTCATATCCGTCGCTACTATGACGATATAAAGAAGCGTCACGACATGTATCTCGACTGTATGAGAAATGTTGTTCGAAGGGCTCTCTTTGATTTCTTCATCTGGCATGCGATATTAGATGCTCTCGCTGCGATTAAAGCCGACGAGGAGAATCACCATCGCTTTGAAAGGAATGAGATCAAATATGTCAGGGGCGGCAAAGCACTTCGTGCTCTGAACGATGAATCCTGGCAATGGGGAGGAGACGCAGACAGACTTACGACAAACTACAAAAGCGTTCAGCGATTAATTCGAATTGCTGCCTCTTATATTATCTTTGAATTTCGCAAAAAAGCAATTCATGCAGCCTCACCACACATGCGCGATGTTTATTGCATCCCCGACGCGAATAAGAAACCCGCCGACCTATTGGCCCCTGGGTACTACAATGCACCAGACATTGAGCTCAACTTTCGGCATCAGGCATCACCTGACGAACGGAGAGAGGTACCTCGCATGGTGCTTGAGCTTATTGAGAACTTCATTTCGAAGCCAACATCGGCCATGTTTGTCGGTGTGCGGAACGTAACAGCCCGAATACAGAGACATTTCGACGAGTGTCAAGATGATGAACAGACAAGATCAAAGTTCTCTGACCTGATTCGAGACAATATCAAAGGGTTGCACATACTCTCGGAACTTGTAGATTACATGGATCAACATATGTCTGTTGGTAGTTTTGAGCACCACATGTTCGAGACGCCCAACGAAGACGTGACTGGTGGCAAATCTTGGGAGATGCTTGAACATTTCGGTTCCTATGACATTTTGTCCCTAGAAGGCTGTACATTTGACGAGGAACATGTGCCGCCAAAGCGACAAGAACGCATCTTCAAATTTCTCGACGAGATACAGGGCCTCAAAACTGGTGGTGAGAGTTCTTATGGCGCTGCAAGAGGCGATATCAGGCGCTTTGGCTCATCACTACTGAAAGGCCTCATCTACCCTTTCGGGAGAAAAGACAGCAACCTTAAGTATATGTACAATGACAAGTCTTCGTTCAAGGTCAAAACAGAGACTTTAGACCGTCTGTCGCAACGTATGGGAATTAACGAAGATCAGTGGCCTTTTGACAAGGACGAGAAGCCATGGAATGCACTGGAAGATGAATCTCAAGACGTACAAAAGCACTACCAGAGTATCTGGAAAGAACTTAAGGAAGAGATGAAGCAGCTGACCAAAAGGAACGAGAAAAATCTGAAGAAGCCATACGCCAAGAATGGCAAAAAAGGATCGAATATGTTCGACTTTGTGACTAACGAGGTCGAAGTGGCTCAAGCTATGTTGGAAACCTCGAAACGTCAGATGGAGAACGGCGTTAAAAAGAGGAGGGCTAAAAAGAAGACGATTGAAAGGAGGCGCCAGGAGCAAGACCAGGCCAGGCGTCGAGATCTGGAGGCCCAAGATGCAGAGATGCGAGATACCCTGAGTCAAGACACCGCCCCAGCTACATTCTTCTCGAGTGAGCACAAAGACGAAACTGCTGAGGAGCCGACCCAGGCGATGGATGTCGACCTAGTGGTTAAAACAGAAACTGAGCCTGAGCCTGAGCCTGAGCCTGAGCCTGAGCCTGAGCCAGAACCGGAGCTAGACCAGCCAGCAATCTCGCTACCGCCTCCGGTGGCTCAAACGCGCCCCAAGATCCCACTCAACAATAACTGCTGGCAAGTATGGGACGCAATCTTTCCAGCCAATGTCGTCGATGCACCGAAGATCACATTCGCCCAGCTTGATAATGCTCTTAAGAAGATCGGCTTCGAGTTGAAGTCGGCTAGGGGGTCACACTATAACTATGGCTATGTAGATGGAGCTGAACCTTTCGAAGATGTTACTGGACTCCAGTTGGTTAGACCGCACGGGAATGGAGGAGAGCACACAAAAGCTCCAGCTAGTGTAGTGGCTAAATGGAGGTATTACATAGAAGCACGACAATTGACACTCGAGAAGTTGGAAGAAAGGTACAGTAGACGTTGAAGAATGATGAGTTGGATATTATGGTATTGGTTTTGGCGTTATGAGATGGAAGGCGTCTGGGAAAGGGTGGCTTATTAGACATGTTTTGTAATTTGAGACTACAGATACGTCAGCAACTATTGATTGTTTGAGTTTATATATTCTGTTTCTTTGGTGTGAGTATCGGACATGACTGTGTTATAAAAGACGTCGTAAAGGAGTTTCCCAGCCATAGTTTTGGTCATGTACCTGACCTTTGGACTTGTAGTCAGGCCAATAACAGCTTCAATCGTATTCTGTAAGATCTTGATAATATGTGTTACACATTTGTCATGAAAGGTCTGTCTTTTATTCTCACCAATCGGCTCATGGATGAGGCTTATAAATGATGGGATCGGGAACTGCATTGCTCGTGGTTACACGGCAGTAACGTCATGCACGATTAAGGCACAGTACAGTAACAATTTCCAGAAATGAGTTGACGACATCACATCAGGTTGCACCTCCAATTAGTGTTTACCCCATGAGAAAAGAAAAAAAAAAAAAAATATCATGGCTTCCATCTCCATTTGTCCCCTCTTACCCCTCATGACCTTTTTCTCCAGAGGTTCAACCTTCACTAGAAAATCTCTAAAAATATTAGCCGTGCCAATAGCATTGGAGAATTGGGTAGCAAAAGTGAGATTTCTTAATAACTCGGGGTAACTGGGCCGAGCCTAAACTTGCTCTATCCCCACGGGTAAAGAGACAGGGGGAAAAAAAATGAAAGCGCTGATATCATTCTCATGCGAATGGCAACAGCACTACTGAAGAAAATGCGGGCTTCTTAGCTCCTGAATGGGGCGAATGATCTCATTCAGGACATGGGATTTTGGGTGAACGTGGGGCATTGAGTTGCCCCGCGTGTTGCTACTTGTTGCTTGTGTTTGGTATGGACACTGGACTGAACTTGGTGTTGTAGAAGCTTCTCGATAGATGGCTTCAGTCTTCGGAGCTGCCTCTTTTGGTATCATGAGTACCTTGTTACTAGTAGTTAGTTCAGTTACCACAGTACAGTACTGTACAAGTACGAGCACAACGTAGCACAGGTCCATTGTAAATGAGCTGTCGTGGTGGGGGACACTCCGTCACCACCAGGGTTCTCAATGTGCAACACAGCATAACACAGTGAGAAGCTATTGTGGATATGATAACAGCCAAATGGGTCCTTCCTCAGCTGGTGTCATAGGTAATGGTGGATGGATTGTTACGTTTCCCAGACACGCAATTCTCTTTATAAACCCCTCGTTCCTTCCTCTCCTCTCCTCTCTCTCTATTATCAACACCAAACACAAAACCACTCCCATCACATACAACAAAAAACAACAACCGCAATCATGTCTTTCGGTCGAACTGTCACTCTCAACTCCGGGTTCAAGATCCCCCAAATCGGATACGGTACTTGGCAAGCCGCCCCCGGTGAAGTCGGCAACGGCGTCTACGAGGCCCTCAAGGCCGGCTACCGTCACCTCGATCTTGCCAAGATCTACCAGAACCAGCGCGAGGTTGGTGATGGTATCAAGAAGGCCCTCAACGATGTTCCCGGCCTGAAGCGTGAGGACATCTTCATCACCGGAAAGCTCTGGAACAACAAGCACCGCCCTGAAGAGGTTGCCGGTGCTCTCGATGACTCCCTCGAGGAGCTTGGTCTTGAGTACCTCGACGTAAGTTCAAGGTGTAACATAATGCGTCATGACGCACGACTAACCATCAACAGCTTTGGTTGATCCACTGGCCTGTCGCTTTCAAGAATGGTAACGAGCTCTTCCCTTTGAAGGAGGGTGACGACAGCAAGACTGCTCTTGACCAGGACGTCACCCTTTCTCAGACCTGGGAGGCCGTCACCAAGCTGCCCAAGGAGAAGGTCCGCTCCATTGGTGTCTCCAACTTCAACAAGGAGATGGTAAGCTCTATACTTCCAATTCTTCTGCGAGCGCATTGCTAACCATTCACCAGCTTGAGCAAATCATCAAGGATACCGGCGTCACCCCCGCCATGAACCAAATCGAGCGTCACCCCCGTCTCCCTCAGCCCGAGCTCGTCAAGTACATGCAGGAGAAGGGCATCATCCTGACTGCCTACTCCGCCTTCGGCAACAACAGCTGGGGCGAGCCTCTCCTCATCAACACCCCCGAGGTCAAGGCTGTCGCTGAGCGCCTCAGCAAGGCCAAGGGCAAGGAGGTCACCCCCGCCCAGGTTATTCTCGCCTGGTCTACTCTCGACAACCACGTTGTTATCCCCAAGTCTGTTACTCCCGCTCGCATTCGCTCCAACTTCGAGGAGGTCGAGCTCGACGAGGAGGCTATCAAGGAGCTCAGCAAGTTCGGCGAGAAGCCTCAGCGATTCAACATTCCCAAGACCTGTAAGTCCAAATCCACTGCCTGGTTCGGACCCTCAAGACCTATACTAATCCCCTCCTAGACAAGCCTGACTGGGATATTGATGTCTTCGGTGACGAGAAGGAGAAGAGCGCTACCCACAAGGTCGTTCTTAAGCTGTAAAAAGTTTATTTATGATACCATATTATGAGGCATGATGATATAGAATAGACAGGCAGGACACATCAAGTCCGCCTGCACCAATAAAAGTTAATGACCACCAAGTTAGTTGCAGTGTCTGGTAACAACTGCCGGAGTGATATGTGCCTCATGTTTCGTCTTCAACACTTGGCATCAACCGCCAGACAGGGTGTTTCAGAATCGATGGTTTCGCCCCGGTCAGGGATGAAGCTTGTGTTTTTGGTCTCAAGGGCAAGGCTCGCCAATGTGTACATACAAATACATTTGAGGACGGCGGACGGATATATTTGTTTCAAAGTTTTTAAACCAGCAATTTGGAATGATAGTATGCTTTCCCCAAACTTTCCTACAATCAACGAACTACCATGAAATCTCCGTTCCTATGCAAAAATGCTTCCAAAGTTATCTCTCACGCATTGAAGACGTGAGCCTGACAAATCCAATCCGTATATACAACCCGCACCAAAACAAACCAGTGTCTAAATCGTACAGTATTCCCTAATGCGTCTGTGTCATTCAGCGTTCTAGATATTTCTACCTATGCTTTGCCAACTCTATGCGCCGACGCTGAAGCCAAATGACCCATCGAAGACATCGAGCTTCTTAACATCGGTGCCTCCGCGGAGAGCTAGTAGGACGTCCATCGCGGGAACTTTGTTGGCAGGGTAAAATAAGAGAAGGTTGTCCATGTCTTCGTCTGTAAGGCCACACATCTCGTCCCACTTGTAGGTATCACTAACTTTAGACATCCTGCTATCGCATTAGCATAATTCACGCGCAAAGATGATGAAGGAAACCGACCAGAGCATGCGCTTAGGCCCATCTTCAGGCTTGGGGGCCATCTTTCTTAATCTGAGCCGTAGCTCACCAATCGTCTCGATGGCGTTACCAGCATTTTTCGGCAGTTGCTTGGCAATGAATTGCCGAATAGCAGCCGCCAACCTTGGTCCCTTGCCGTTGGTGCTAACCATAATCTGTAGAGGGCCATCGCGATGGATGCTGCCAAAGTAGAAATCGCATTCGGGAGGCACGTCGGCAATGTTAGCAGGGACCTTTCGCTCCTTGCAAAGCTTCCAGATAACAGTCGAGGCGGCGGGGTCATCGATGGCGACTAGGACCATACTGGCTCCATCTAAATCTTCGGGCTCGAATACTCGGTCGACGTGGGCGACCTGACCTTCGCTAACTCGAAAGGCGACTTCGGGATTGAGACCGGACTTGGGGCACACGACAGTAACATTGGCGTCGGCGTTGAGACAGTTGAGGATCCGACCAGCGGCGACCTTGAAAACATTGTCAGAAACGTTGAACAGTTGATTGCGCCGTGCAACATTTGGTTGACGAGCGCTTCACAAACCAAGAACTCCGAGTCTCGGCATGTGATGATTCAGACGTACCTCACCACCGCCGACAACAAGCACCTTCTTGTGCTTGATTTGCCATGCCAGGATTAAACTGCCTCCAGGCTGTACAGGAGGGAATGTCTTTGCCATTGCTGCTGGAGCGGGAGTGGTAGTAGCAGAGGCAGAAGCAGTAGAGTCAGAAGACGGAGTGGAAGAGGCGGGAGGAGATGCCGGAGATTCCAGCGCCGGCTGGGCTGATGTCGGCTTCTGAATGGGGGTCATTTTTCCCCATCGACTAAGGTAAGGTAAGGTAAAGTAAAGGTGACAAAGGTAGATTCTTATCAGAGCTGCAAGGATGCGATAAGGCCGCTAACGGGGAACGGGAGGAAGCGAATTAGAGCTAACTTTTTGGAGGTTGGTATGACGCATGCTATGACGGTACTTTGTTCACCGCCTTTGCAACACGTAGAGTAAGGTACCTCTTTATCTAACATGAGCACCAAGCCACTGGTTAGCCAGCCCAGTCCATGTTGTCTCCCCTCAATCCACCAATCTCACTATCTACATACTTGCTACGGCGGTGCAGCTCGTGGCTGAGCTCGACCAACTACGGTCGCACTCTTTCTCTCCTTTAATAAAGGCCTCGCCTCCAGAAACACTCCAGCATGTCGGGCCGCAAACTGGGCGGCGGCCGTGTTCTAGGGAGCGGCAAGGGCCTTGCACCCCCGACACCTCCGGCTGCGAATGCGCCTCGAGTTGCGAGCCCATTAGCAGCTTCAGAAAGCAGCATCTCGATAGCTTCCTCGTCAATATCACCACCCATAAGTGGAATATCGCCAGATCTTCCAGGCCAGGATATCGGTAATAGCATCAGCGTTGGCGCTCAAGGGAAAGGTGGACCTGCAGATGGCGCCCTCGTCTGTCCAATATGTAATGAAGAAATGGTGGGAGAACTGAAAGCTAGCCGGCCAAGTTGTGTGCTGACTAGCATTCCATTAGATGACTCTTCTACAACTAAATCGACACATTGACGATACCCATCAAGAATTACCAGAGGAGGAACAGGATGAAGTGAAGACCTGGTTCGACAAGCAGGTGCTGAAGGCCAAACGATTCCAGCCCCTGTCCCTCATCAACCAGAAGCTACGAGGTCTCGATGTGTTCGAATCGAACGAGTCTGTTCCCGTCGCTCCCCCACCCTCCACTGCTGCTGGAAAGACCCCCCTCGAAGGTCCTATAGATCCCGACGAACTCATCACGCGACAGCATTGGCAGCGCTCGACAAGCTACGATTTGTGTACCGACCCGACTTGCGGAAAGAGCCTAGGACCATTAAACGGGAGCATCAACTGTCGACACTGTGGATTACTGTTCTGCGAGGAGCACACCATGTACCAGATGAAGTTGAGTCGGAGCGCGAAACATGAACCAGTTCGCGGTTATTGGGCACGAGTATGCGAGACATGCTTTAAATCAAGAGAAGGATACAACGACCACCAGGGAGTCTTGACGGATCACACCAATACATTCGTTGAAATAAGAAGAAAGAAGGTCGAACGGCAGAACTTGGAGATTTCACGACTCGAAAAACGATTAACAAAACTCACGAAACTATTAGCGAACCCCCCTGAAAAGCTCACGCAATCTAACGGATCCTTGCTTGGTCCGGTAACTTCATTAGCAGGACAGAAGAACCCTCGCAAGCTCATCGAACAGTCGGTCGTTACCTGGGAAGAAGATGCAACAGTCGCAAAATGCCCCTTTTGTCAGCAGGAGTTTGGATCGTGGACGTTCAGGAGACACCACTGTCGTATATGTGGTCGTGTAGTCTGTGGCGACCCTCAGACAGGTTGCTCTTCAGAAGTTGGATTAAATGTATCAAGTGACACGAATGGAGCGACGAGATCACCTTCAGGAACTGAGAAACCATCTTCAACAGTCAACGGCGGGCAAGTTGGTATAGACATTCGAATGTGTCGCGATTGCAAACACACCATATTCTCTGCACGCGACTTCGCAGCCTCGCTACAACACAAACCCGCGGATCAGCGAGCATACGAGACTTTGCGGCAGTTCGAGCGCGGCATCCAACAGCTTCTGCCTTCTTTCCATCGCGTACTGTTGAATCTACAGCCAGAAAAGAAAGAAAGTGGAGAAATAGATCTTAACAAACCCCCACCAACACACGCTCAAATCCAAGAAGCAGCCAAAATTCGAAAGCGTTTGGTCGACAGTTTTGCCAAATATGGCACGGCGGCGAAACGACTCCGCGATCTGCCCACCGAAAGCCCTACGCAACACCGTCTCCAAGCGGCCATATATACATATGCTAGCGGCTTTCTCCATACGAATATGTTGCCTCTCAAAAGCTTACCGCAGATGCTCCGCTCGCGCTCGTCTGCATCATCCTCTACAGCGGTCTCCACACAGCGGCTCTTGGCTTCGCATCACCATTCTGGTTCCAGTTTACGTCACTCAGAGCTTGCAGACACTGAAACGTCGTCACAAGCACCTAGTGAGGGAAGTACAGTTGTCAGCCAGCTTGAGACTGAAGAAAAGGAGCTCCGAGAGCGACTGGTCGTCTTGGAAGAACAGAAATTCATGGTTGAATCCATGATCAAGACCGCGCAGGGCTCTAGGCGGTTTGAGGAAGTTAGTGCCTTGTCTCGGAATGTGGATGAGTTAGATGCCGAGATTAAGGTCTTGAAAAGTAAGGTGGGCGGCGTTGAAGAGCGATGGGAGGGTGTGTATCGCAATGGTGTTGTATAAATTCATGGTCAGCCCACCAATGATCGACTTCGGACTTTGATTGCCTGGGACAAGACAGGCCTTTGGAACAGTTGTATATATCTCATGGCATTGCACGGTGTTTGGGGTTTTGATATATGGGACAGATGGGAGTAATTCACACCGGAGCGACTAGGATCTCCGCACATTGAAGTCACAGACAAATACACTTTTATAGTATGAGTGACAGTTGAATACAGTCAATAGAGCTGATGCTTTCGTGTCATGAATTAATAAACACCTTTCGTAAAGCCCCTTGCGCCAACTGTTTACTTTGCCCTGTCCTTCCTCTCTCTTTATACTTCTGATTCCTGCTGGCCAGCCAAATAAAAATATAATAATATTCGTCCAACCTGATTCTCGTAGCCAAATGGCGTCCTGACAAAAATCTCGAACCAAGGGTAGTAACAAAAACACAGATAAAAAAAAAGTACGGCAGCCGTGGCTGATAAAAAAAAAACGCCCGTCATTCTAATCCACCACGAGCATGGGTGCTTCTCGGGCTCAGTGGGTATCAAAAGCACCTTGCACAAACAAACCAGAATCGTACACGAATTGTAGTCATTAAAGGATGCAGGGGACGCAGAACGCCCTGCTGCGAGGAGAGTAAGGCAGAAAGAAGGTTGTGCTGAGATCAGTGCACGCCTTCTACTCCTCCAAGAAAGCGCCTGACACGATTAATCTCAAGCTCCTCTTGTTCGCTCTCCACAGCCTTGAGTAGGCCGTCGATGACAGCATCAACCTCGTCCTCTTGAACACCAGTGCAGAGTGCCACCACACGACGGTATTTGACTTCAGTATCACGGCTTCGTCCTTTGAGAGCTGACACCATCTTTCGGGTTGACTCGCAGCGCTTCTTCACGGCACGAATGCGAGCTTCCAAGATGGCTGCCGAAGGAAGGAGACCTTCGCCGCCAAACTCCCCATCTGAGGTATCGTCAGCAGCCTCGAGCATAGCCGACAACTCGGTTTCCCATGATGACGAAGGGTTAGGCTGTGAGGCTCTGGATTGCTCCTGCATCAGGCGTACTTGCTCGGCTTCGCGAGCGTATGACAAGTTGGAGACCTTCTGCCGGGCTAACTGCTGCTTCTTAAGAGTAGCGCTCAGGTGCTCGAGACTTCGCCTGGCTTCGCCGAGTTGTGTGGATGTAGTGCGTAAAGTGCTGTGAAGGGTATCAAGAGACGCTTGCTTGGCCTTCATCTCAGCCTGGAATGTTGAGCCAGTTTCTGATAGAAGGTGAGATATGGCTATAAAGGTTAGCAACAATTTGTTAAATGATGGAGGTTAAAGTCAACTCACAAGCAACTATTTCATCACTGCTCTCTCGGCTACGCTGGTTTGCACCCGCAACACCGTTCTTCTCAACATTGGCTTCACCGTTGGTCTTATCCTCTGCATTCTCGCTCCCGATACCAAAGTCAAGAGGTCGTAAGCCAACACGGTTTGCGATATTGGGATCCGCGCCAACCTCCAGCAACTGAGAAATGATACTTCTGTTACCAATCCGGGAGGCGATGTTCAGTGCTGTGTCCCCTACGCTGTCTTGGGCGTTAACTATTTCGCTCATGAAGCGCGCAATGCCCATTTTTGGGTTGACTGCTTGCGAGTTGCTGGGAGCATTTCCGTTCGTCTGAGTATTCTGGCTGTTAGGTGCGCTGCCCTGCCTGACCACCCATTCCAACAGACTTTCAAGGTAATATCGGCTTGCTGCGTGGCGTCCCTTTACTGCACTGGTAACAGCGATATGGTGAAGAACTGTTCGTCCTTTGTGATCGCGCGCCTCTATCGTGGCACCAAGTACTTCCAGAAGGTCGGGGAACGAGTTGTGATCTTGAGAGTTTGTGACTAAGCAGGCTCGCATCAACGCCGTTTCGCCAGATGCATTTACGCGAGATGGGGATGCGCCAGCTGCAATGAGAGCACGCAAAAGAGGCATCCTAGCAAGGGTTGCGGCCCAGTGGAGCGCTGTGTGGCTCTGCAAGTCAATCGGCATGTCCAATTCCAACGGTGTAAACTCCCGAAGCATATCGTGATTTGTGGGGTCAGTGCCGGGAGTTTCCAGAAATAAACCCATCAACATGTTACGTTTGATCTCGATATCTGGAGACATCTCGTAAGGGAGGGGTGGAAGGGGTCCATTGCCCTCCTCCACCGGCGATCGATCATGGATGGCACTCTGAGTGTACATGAACGACTCATTGGGTTCGGTGGGCGATCCGGGGTACGTCGCAGCATACATATCCATATTTTGCCCATACCCATTGAAGCTTTCGGCCGGCGTCATCGTCACCCGTTGGCGTTTTCGAGGAGGCTCTGGCTCTGTCATCTGAACTGAGTTGTTAACTTGTTGTGTCGAGTACGCCGAGTCAACCTGCTGCCCGTAATCGGAGGCGAAACTTTGTTGGGAGTTGGCAGGGAAATCGTCTCCATTTTGCATTGACGCTTGGCGGCTGAAGGAGGCTGTTCTTGAAGGACCATTGCGACTCCTGGGGCCGGGCGAATCGAAGCGAGCTTTGCTGATTGCTGCAACGGCATGAGAGGCGGTCGTGGAAATGTTCTTGAAGAATGTCCCAGAGATACCATTGGGCCGACCATCTGCACTCTGGTTATATAATCGTTTCCTTTGCGCAGCCATTGCTTGTTCTTTTGTTGGTGTATTAAAATCACCTCGACCGGCAACACCTCCGTCTTGGCCCATGTCGTAAGTCAGGAGTGGTCGTAGAAGCTCCTCAACACCATATTGGCGGCAGACCTGCAGACCACGATCGAACTTTATCCAAGTACCCTGATATTTTCCATATCCGCCCTGGACCTTCTCGTGTTCGCCGGTCTGGATTTCTTTCTCGAGGATCTTGGTGCGCTTTCCTTTGTCAACCCCGGCGACTTTAAGGATCTGGGTGGCATTAAGCCATGAGTCGTTGCGACGGCGCATTACGGCGACATTGTTGACTTCCATCTCGTAAACATCCACACCCGAATATGATGCCTATGTCAGAATAATTAGCAATAACCCGGAAATACAAGTTTGCAGGTGTTCTGTACCGAGTAGATCGTAGCACCTTCTGGTTCACCATTGTAGCCCCCCCGGAACGAGTTCCCTAACCCGGTTTGCGATTGTTGACTCATATTGAAAGACTGTTGAGATGATTGCGATGCCGATGGCATGTTGTGTCAAGGAAGAATTAACCCCTGGCGCGGTATGGCGTTATAGTGAGGTCCTCCTCAAGAAGGAGTTTTCAAGAGAATATGTCAAGGGCGTGATAGCATGAGAGCGCTAACAAGAGGAAGATATCGAAATTGGGTGTGGATTCGGTAGGGAGACGCGCCGAAATGGAATTAAGAAGTAAAAGACAATGGCCCAGTATGATATAATATGGTATAAAAGAATAGCAGCTTGGGCCTGAAAGAAGTTACCCGGGATTGCCCATGCGCCTCGTCGTCGAGTTTCAGTGATTTTGTGCGCTTAAAAGCTGGGTGGTTGCAAAGTGAAGATGGAGATGGGGATGGAGTAAAGGCCGGCGAAATGAGTACTTGGAGATAGTGGGCGGGCCAGGGCGAAGTCGTGCAGGAAAGGTGAGATGCAGGCGGACCAGGGTCTCAGGTACCTCCAAGGTGCCCCAGAGACGAGCGGGGAGAGCGCTGAGAACCAATGCTTTTAGCGAATTCTGCGTAATGAGCCGCCTATAGCTTAGTTGGCCCGGTGAGGAATAAGGGTTTGAGCCTCCACTATCGATCGATTGATGTTTTCGATTAAAGTCGTATGAGAGAGAGAGGAAGACCAAGATGAAAGCAGGAGGAGATGAACCATATGCAAGGTGGCAGATGAAAGAAACGCCAATGCAGGTTGTTTCTGCACCTGATGAAGGCGGGATAAATTGAGGTAATTGCAGGTACTCTGCTCTACAAATACTGCACGTTACTCTACAACTCAGTGGAGGCTAAGCTTATGCACGTCAAAGTGACTTGTTCGGTTGTGTTCACTTGCAGCAAGCTCCCGCTCCCTCGGCTGGTGAACGTGAACGAGACGAGACGAGTACCTTTGGTACGAGAAAAAAAAAAAAGATGCGACCAGGCTCAATTAATCAAGACGTGTCCGTTTCGCGGATGATCGCGCCCTTGGGCGTGTCTCGCGCGTAAAGCGCGTAAAGGCCGTGAACGCACGAGCCAGGGTTCAATGTACCTCCAGATATTCATCATGAGACCCACCACGCTTTGAGACCTTGGCCCATTCCAGAGACCAAGCCCTGTCCTCCAATCTATGATAACCACTCTTTGTTGTTTCGTGTCAGGCCGTTGGATAGACCATATTTGTGCAAGTACATAACGCATCTTCATAGCCATTGATTCACCGGCTACGCGTAAATTATCAAGCTCGCTAATGCAACCTCTTGACGAGGGCCGCCATAACTATGGTCAATTGTGTTTCAGCATAATACAACAGCTACCTTTCACAAAATCACTTACACGGTCTTGCACAACTCTCCTCGTGATGCAAAGTCCAAGACAGTGGTCAGGTACATTGTTCAAACTTTCTCGTTTCCGTGGACAAGGTATCTCACTCCGTCACTCCGGATTGACCCATGTTCCAACACGGTCTTACTCACAACATTGATGCCCAGTAGTATTCAACATGACTTGTGTAAGATTCAAGAAGTTGAGTGAACCCAAGGTACTTTGAGAAAATATCAGAACTACATCAATATCTGTCCCTCGTTCTCCTTGAGCGATGTTGAAGAACCGACCGGGGTTTTACCGTAGCCAGCTACCAAAAATCATTGTAGACAATTCAAGCTTCAAGATACCGTCCTTGGCATCTGCCATTTCCCATTATAACACTTGAACGAGGCCTTGTGCCTCTTTTTTCTTGCTTGTCATAGGAGCTGTCACAATGCCCCGTCCAAACTCGAGCATTCCCAATTGGCTTCTTCCACGTCATCTCTATCGACACATCCTACGAGAGACAACCTATCTACCCCCAGCAATTCGAGCGACTATCACAACAGAAATTTCCTCCAGATTTCACCGTCACCGCGGAAATGACCCTCATAGCGATAAACATCGTGCGAGGGCTGCGAATGTGTTACGCAAGTTGAGAGCGGCGAACAGCGGACATAAAAAATGGATGGAAGAATTTATGATGCACGCTTTTGCCAGGAAGGGAGCTCGAAGACGAAACCTGATGTCGGAGTTTCTACGACCTCAGCCTCTCAACGACAGCGAGACTTTGGAAGCAGAGATCCAACAGGTACAGACAGACCAACCGCCTGTCGATGAAGTAGTTGCCAAACTAGCCGAAACCACAATAAAGAACGACTCTCCGACGGAAGTGAATGGGACGAAAAAAGAAGATACAGAAGCTGCCAGCGATACCAAAAGTGATAGGAAAGAAGCAGCGCAGAAGAAGACTCTTGTGAGACGGGGGCCGAAGCCTCTCCAGCCTACGTTTTATCACAAATGGGACGTACAAAAAATCAACAAGCTTTTGTCTTCTCAGAGAGCACAGCAAAAGTCGGCAGACATGTCTTGGCCCAAGACTGATATTAAAAATCTAAATCCCGACAATGACATACCAAAAACAAATATATGGGGGAAACCAACCCCCGAAAGGGTCATCCAAGCCAGAAGAGCAAGCTTTTGGAAGCGTTCGATTCCTAAAGCCATGCCTCCACTCCACGTTGATGAATGGGAATTCCTTGGTCAGCTAGCGAATGGCGCCCAGGAAGAAGGACAGTGGAAAATGCCAGAGAGGAGACCAGCTGCGAAGCCTGTACGAGATGTCACGAATAAGTCGAAGCCAAAGTCGTCAACTCTGGATTGGAACTGGGAGAGCCACGCCACTTATCCTACTAGCAGAGTCGAGCGTGTAAACAAACTTGCGCTGTTTGCGAATGTTGGGCCAGACAAAACAGATCATCCATACCATCTACAGTTCGATCCGAAGCAACTCACACCAAGATGGTTCCGCCGCGCTTATCAGAGAGTCTGGCAACTCTCAGCCAAGAGGGAAGAAATTCCAGCGACAGGAAAGAGTGTTTATGTTTGGGGCTCTTTCAATCCCGGTGTAACCGCTCCTACGGAAAGGCAACTTGAAATTTTCGAGGGCGTCAACAACAAGGGTCAAAAGCCAAAACGCCGGACTCCTACAACACCAACACCCGAGCCCGACGTTGCCTCTTGAAATCTTCGGCAAATCAAAAGCAACTTTAATGTTGAGAGATAAGAGTATTGAACTTTCTTTATTGAATATCAATCCGTCAAGCTGGCCAACTTGTTCAGGCCCTCGTTGTCTACTCGCATGCCGACCCAGTCGTTCATAGGGTAAGCGCCGATACTCTCATAAAACTTGATGCTGGGTTCGTTCCACTTGAGAACAACCCAATCAAGTCGAGCTCCGTCAATGGCAAGGACTTGCTTGGCCAGTGTGCTCAACAACTTCTTGCCATAACCCTTGCCGCGCTCCGAATCTCGGACGTACAAGTCCTCAAGATAGATGCCTGCGCGCGAGCGCCACGTGCTATAGTTGTAGAAGTACAACGCCATGCCGACGGCTTGGCCTTCGGGCGAGATAAGGAGGAGACACCGGGCAGGCTTTGTTGGCGAGATGGGTTCAGTAGCTGGGATAACGGAGGCGTCGACGTCGGGGGAGTCGGATGGCGCGAAGGCGATCGTGGCCTGTAGGGTCTCAACGGTGGCCTTATTGGCGTCAGGCTCCTTCTCGTAATCGGCGAGTTCCTGGATGAGCTGGAGAATTATGGGAGCGTCTGCGATAGAGCTCTGGTCAGCATCATGACTCGTCTCCAGAACAGGTGTTGGAACTTACCCTCCCGGCGGGCATGTCGAATTGTAGCCATTGGATATGTATATTAGACTTGATTGTACAAACTGTCGTGAGATACCCCTTGAAGAAAAATAGGCTTGTAAGAAAGAATATCAAGAACCCTCAAGAAATCGCAGGGAGTACTCTATCTTTATGATGTCGTTGGCGCTTTGGTGGGGTTGATGGGGAAATTATTTAGTGAAGGGCGCGCCCAGAGGAGGGGCAGTTGTGGAAGCTGAACGGAATAGGCATAGCGGACGGGAGGATATACACGTCGGGTACCTAACTGCCGATGAACCGGTGTAAGTCGATAGTACAGCAATTTCTCAATGCTCCATATCTTTTGTCTGGGTGGAAGAACCTTGGATCCTTTCATCTCAATAAACAGAAATAGGACGTTATCCCGGTTCTTTGTGCATATGGTGACGATGGTAGCACATAGAGCGTGGCTAGGAAATACCGTGGCGTACTGGCCCTATACAGCGAGCAACACAAAAGATCAGATCGTCGGGCCTTTTGAAGTTTACTACATGTTCTTCGAGCTCACTATATAGGTACTTCCAACAGCGATCTTAGTGGGAGCGAGAAACAATCTTAATGTTGCCCAGAGTATTCATTATTCATAAGTATTAGATAAAGCAACTAGCTATTCAAATTTGGGTATAAACCACACTACATGCTCAACTCTTATTTACAACAGGTATCTGTACGTAGGCGCATTATCGCCCAGCTCGGCCTTCTCGTCATTAGTGAGCTCCCGCTCAGGGGGGTTTGCAGCCCTCTTTCTGTTCTCATACAAGCACACAGCGCCGTATGAGATACACGCGATAATAGACAGAATCGTAAAGGCAATACAGATGGAGTAGCCACGGATGAACTTGGGCGCATCCTTTTGCAAGAAAGAATACACGGCGATGATACCACCAATATTTCCAAAGCCAACCTGCCATGCGCTACCGATGCTTCGTCGTCTGTGGCCTCCGAGGTTCATGTTGAACCAGCACACGATAATGGGCATAGCAGTGTATGCACCCATCGTTACGAGGAACAGAGCACCATATTGAACCTTGTGGTTATCGTGGACGCTAATGAGAGTAGCGAAACCAGCAATGGCGACGAGGATGGCGAAGATGGCAAAGAATGCTCTGTGGCGGAGCTTGTCTGATGCAAAGGCAATGCAGAGCGAGAAAGCGAAAGCAGCAGCCCATGGAGGAACGCTGTAAAGCTGGGTCTGGATAGGGCTGTATCCGTAGGTCTTGATAATACCAGGCGCAAAGTAAGCATATCCGTAAGCAGGCACAATGAGACCAAAGTACATGAAGCCGCCAATGATGATCTTGTAGTCCTTGAGAACGTTGAGGGCGTCGGAGAAAGTCGTCTTGCGCTCGGCGCCGGCGTGGCCCTGATCGACTTGCAGTCTGGCAGTGACGTACTCCTTCTCTTCAGAAGTGAGCCACTTGGCCTGCTCGGGGAAACCGGGCAGCAGGAAGTAGAAGAAGAAGCTGACGAGAACGGTGAGACCACCCTCAATGATGAAGATCCAGCGCCAACCAGCGTAGCCGCGAAGACCACTCATCTTGCCAATGGCAGCCGCGAGAAGACCACCAAATGCGCCGGCGAGAGTCGTGCTGTTGAAGAAGAAGGAGTAGCGACGCTGGGCTTCGTGTCGGCGGTACCACATGCCGATGAGGTAGAAGGCTGAATTTTGTGTGTAAGTGAAATGCGCGGCGTTTGTGAGGGGTTCGTAATTGACTTACCACCAGGGAACATGCCCGTCTCAAAAAGACCCAAGAAGAAACGAGTGGCGATCAAACCGCTATAGTTCTGAACCAGGCCTTGAAGGAGCGTGGTAAGGCCGAAGAGAAACATGTTGAGACTCAGCCAGACATGGGGCTGGAAACGCTTGAGGAGAATGTTGGAGGGGATCTCGAAGAGAATATATGGCACGAAGAAGACGACGAGGGCGGTATTGTATTCAGTTTTTTCGAGACCAAGCTCTTCAGAAAGACCAAAGACGTCGGCATTGGCAATATTGACACGGTCTATGAGTTGCGCGATGAGTCAGTTGTTTGCGACAGCAGAGAGAGTAAGATGAACATACCTAAAAAGGCGAGCAAGTACATAATACACAAAAAAGGAATGACATGGAAGTCAATCCTGGCCATGAGCTTGGTATCAGTCGTACTGGACGGACAAACCAGCTGGACATCGTCTGCGACAACGCCGTTGGAGCGCTCAGTGTCATCGTAGGACACGGGCGACTCATTGCCGCTCTCCTTCTCTCTTGAGTTGAGAGCCATTATCACTGCAGAAGACCTTTATGAAGGAACTGACTTTTGTGTAGGAAGGGCTTTGGAGGAGAGAAAGAGTTGGAGAAATTCTACACTGCAGATCTAAAAGAAAAAAGGTAATGGGGAGGAAAGGAGACTTATAAAGAGACATGGGGGATGTCTCGGGGCAAGGCCGTGTTTTCCGTCGATCCCAGCTTTAGAGTACAGTTCGGTACCACCTAAACTAAACTAACAAGAGTGAGTGGGTGTTACTTTTTGGTCAATGACATGCAGTTCAACCAGTAAAGGCTAACAGAATGTCAATCACTGAGCCGAGGTCGGGAACAATTAAACAAGGGGACGATCCTAGGATAGAGGACGGATCCACCGACCTCCATTATAATGAGTTAGTGCTAGATCACCCCCCGCAGAAGAAGATCCGATGGAGACTCCGCTGGCTTTTCACGGCCGAGATACGGAGAAGGTTTCCCTATCGTTGATGCCGACTATGACCGATGTCGCTTGGAGATGCCAGTATCGGAGGTTGTTTTATCTCCTTTGACATGAGTAAGAGATATCATGTCTCATGAAACAATTGAGAAGAATTCATCCTCTTGAGAGTCATAGTACAGTATGCATGGTACAGTTGATGTTGATCTGTTTCCGTTAGTACGAAAATTCAGTCCTTGGTACGCCACAGCCGAATGGGTTGCACGACTTTAGTGCAATCAATTCTTGGTGGCGGCTCTGCAGTCTTACCTCCCAGTTGGAGAAGAAAACAGGGGGATCATTCAATGACGTTGTACGTAATATCTCTGGAAAGTTACAGAAACTATTGAAATGTCTAGGTACAGTACTAGAGCGTCCAAGACTAGTGGAACTCGTGTTAATCGGCTCTCAAAGGGCTCAATCGCGGCTTCACCTACAGATGACTTGTTACTATATTATAGGAAAGCAAGCCACAAAATGTAACATTGTTTTGTAATGAGGTTGGCCAGAATTCAAAAAGGAAGCTCGATATGTTCCCCTCACAGCTTAAACGAATTAACCCCACGGGGAAACAAGGCCTAACCCTCGGGAATTGACCCCGGATGACTTGGCAACGAATGACAGTTGTTTTCATGACTACTTGATCTTGTGCTAAGCTGAGAATTGCCTGGTCTTGTCTCTGATATTGAGTTTTTGCTTCTCATTTGGGGTTTGTGACGGGGAGATTCCGCTCTTTTACTCCGCATGAGGGTGGTTGCGGCTTTGATAATCTGCTTGGTGATTATGGATGGCAATAGGAACTGGCTGGAATGATGGACACTGAAACAGGTCCCTTTGTTGGAGTGAATCTTTGAAGATCCAATCGTTTGATCCGATGCTGAAGTAGGTACAATAATAGGTAGATATATGCTGAATCAGGGCCATTGGTAAGGGCTGTTTGGGTGGCCCTGATATGTATGCCGGAAAGTCCGGACTTAAGCTGCTGCTGCAGAAGACACGCAGATTCCTGTTCTGATCACAAGTACTCATGCAGCTGCATCAGAATTGTATTAGCCAGATTACAGGACTCAGTTTACGCTTTACACGGTTTATTTGTCTAGACATATGGATCAAGTCGCGTATTTGCAGGCGCCGGAGTTGAGCTTTCTCCACAGCTGGCCTCCGGAGTTGAGACCCAGTTACGTCAGATCCTCAGCAGCGGAGATGTCTCCAAACTCCGGCCGTCTCGGCTCCGGCAGACCACAGGGTAGGAAGAGCATACGATCATTATCAACTCATTGAAAGACATATAAATCAATTTCAATTACCACTAAGAATCTAACTTCTTAGACATTCTAAGTTTTTCAAGTAAACTAAACATCTTCAACAACGACAATGGCGTCAGCACACAACAACAACTACGGACACGGCTACGGCGCTACCGAGGTGAAGCATCATGAATGGCGCACTGCAGAAAACAGCAGCCAACATCTTTTACCAAGACTCAAAGCTATCGTCAAGGAGAACCCAAAACTAAAACTACTAGACGTTGGTGCAGGATCAGGCACAATCTCGGCATCTTTGGCAAAATACATGCCCGAGGGAGAAGTCACAGCCACCGACATCGCCGACGAGATCCTCGTTCGAGCAAAGGAGTACGCCGATTCCAAGGGCATTTCAAACATCAAATTTCAGCGCGCAAACATTTTCGAGCTGCCATTCCCGGATTCAACTTTTGATGTCACACATGCTCATCAGGTTCTGTGCCATTTGGAAGCACCGGTCGATGCTATCAAAGAAATGATGAGAGTGACGAAACCCGGAGGTACTGTTTCCTTACGAGAGAGTGATATGCATATGTGGTGCATATGGCCTGAGCTGCCAGCTCTTCTCAAGTTCCATCAGCTTCAGATCAAGAATATCGAGGGTAAGGGCGGACAAGGCAAGGGAGGACGGCAACTTCTTTCATGGGCTTTGAATGCTGGGGCTTCTCGCCAAGATATTTCTTTGAGTTTTGGAACTTGGTGTTATAGTGAGCCTGAGGATAAGAAGGCATGGGGTAAGTGTAACCTGATGGGTACTAAAACGCACTATAAACTAACATTCTACAGGGACCGCAATGACGGACCGGTCTCTTACTGGGTTTGCACGAGAGAAGGCTATTGAGATGGGTAATGCCACCGGGGAGGAATTAGATGAGATGGCTAAGGCTTGGGAGGAGTGGATGGAAACAGATGATGCTTCTTTGGGTATCATGAATGGAGAAGCATTAATCACGAAGAGATAGACGTAAACAAGAAATTTCGGACGAGAGAAAAAGAGAAGTATTTTGTTGAAGAACCATCAAATTTCCAACTTACCATGTCTCATCTACATGTTCACTGGAGGCTTTCCCACTAATCTAAGCTGTTGTTGAGCTCGCAATACTAAGGAGCACTCAGGCAGTTACCCTTACACAAGTACCGCACCCCTTCATCCCAACGGCTTTTGCCATCTTGTAAATAGGGGCCCATGCTCCGAGAACCGCTGTGACTCCTGTACAAAGAATCATTGGACCATACCTGGTCGCATATCCAAGACTGTCACCAGTCGCCAGCGAGTTCCCAGCAGAGATGAGTGCACCACTCAAAGGGCCAGCAACAACAAAGCCCAACCCACGCCCTCCAAGTAACATGCCAAACACCAAAGATGTATCAATCAGTTCGTTGTCTCCTTTGACTTCTTGGAGAGCACCTGACCAGGTAGCACTGAAACCACCAGCAAAGAATCCATAGAGGATCACAAATACCACCATGGTGCTGATATGCCGGTTCAGACCCCATAAAAGAAACACTGGGAGTGCGCTTCCTAAAGAAGAGATCAGAATGACTTTGGCGGCAGACACCCTATCACCTAGCATGCCGTGTATGAGAGATCCGGGCACAGAGGCAAGTGAAAAGAGTGCTAGCAGGATCGGTCCAGTGACTGATGAAAGTCCAATTGCGCTGGCGTAACTAGCCAGATAAGTACTTGGCATCAAGTATCCAAGCGACTGGACGATAATGCCGAACTGAAGCATCCAAAATGACGGAAGTCCCAAGAAAGCAAAGCTGATAGGTCGTGGCCTTGAGTCGCGGCTGATTTCAACTCGAGGCTTAAGGTAGAAGAGCGTAGGCAAAGTCATGGCAGCCGAAGCGACTGTCCAGGAAAGAAGAGTTGCTTTGAGTCCGAATCTCTGAAGCAAGACATTGAACAAGAATGGCATGGCAACACCAACTGTCGATTTGCCCGCCCACATAACACCGTACGCAAAACCCTTGCGCTCGACGAACCATTCGTCCATGTAAAGTGAGATGGGGCTGAAAAGCAAACTACACCCAATAGCGTACAGAACTCCTTGTGTTGCAATGAGCCCAGCAACGTTGCTAACGAATGCAGAAGAAGTCAAGCTGATGATGGTGATGGCGAGACCGAGAGGACCGCACCACCTAAGCATACGAGGAAAGCGGTTGAGAGTAATGAAGGCGAGAGGCATCATGAGATACATGATTCCTGTCTGGGATGCGCCGATTGAAGCAATTGAACTCGGCGAGGCTTTGAGGTTTGCATGAGTGGTGTAGTATTCTTGGAAGATGCCGAAAGATACAGAATATCCTGCTACAAGTCAGATTGTTATTCATTTGGTGAGATGAAGAAGAAACTTGCCCCAGATGGGTGCTTGAGCAGTTGTGCAGCAAACAAGAGCTGTATACGCTCCGCGACCTCGATCGGTTGGTGGAAGAGCGTCGATTGATGCTTCTGCCTCATTGTCTTCAGGGCGTATACTCGCCAGTTCAAGAGAAGTTGTTGTTGCCATGATTGTCTTTGTTAATACTTCGATAGCCAAGACTGTGGTTCAATACGACTATAAATACTCAGTGAAAAGTGACTCAACTAAGTAACTGGATCTCGGTGAAGAGACTTATTACCCGTTTAGGAAGCTTAGATGTGTTTAGGACGAACAGATGAAGTCATGGTCTATCGTGATTATTCCCGGTCTAGCCAATTGAGTTTGCGATGGTTCCGACATCGCAGCTTCACATCGGATTGTAATACAAGGGCATGCAAAAATAATTGTACCTGTTGAATCTCAACATTTGAGTTACAATGGAGCACATGTTCGGACAGATTGAGCTATCGCCGCTACTCGCCTATACTACACCATCGCTACATCACTGCCTGGCTTGTCGTACCTCAGGTCTTGTCAACACTCAACGCCCACTCGCTTCTCGGCAGCACGCCCATTATATACAACAATTAAGCAATCTCGACCGTACTTCAACTGTTTAAAATCCACCGTTGGGGTGGATAAGCACCTTGGTATATCCATCAATCCTCTTATCAAATTTCTCATAAGCGACCTCAGCCTCATCGATGTTGATCTCATGAGAGACAACAAAGCTAGGCTTAGCCCGACCAGAAATGATAAGGTCTCGAAGATAACGGTTATAAGACTTGACGTTACACTGACCGGTGCCGATGGTAAGTCCCTGTGGTCATTTAGTAATTGTCATCCATCAGGAGAGACCATGCCATACCTTTTCAAAGAGCTTTCCGAAGCTAAGACTAATCATTCCCTTGGCAGAAGCCTCGTCAGAAGCGCCAGGATCGCTAGGGACGTAAAGACCTGGGATTCCAAGACCACCACAGGCTCTGGTGACGCGGATCATGTTCTCGAGAACAATGTTGGGCTGTTCCTTATCGCCGCTATTGCCCACAGCTTGATAACCGACAGCATCAACAGATCGATCAACCTCTCCGTCGTTGGCCTTGATGATCATATCCACGGCATCGCCCTTGGAGAAATCAATGGCAGTGCAGCCGATTTTCTCAGCGGCTTGAAGACGCTCGGCAACGCGGTCGACGACGAATACTCGTGATGCACCGCGTAGAACAGCCGAGTAAGCAGCCATGAGACCTACAGGACCAGCACCAAATACAGCGACGCTCTCGCCTGATCGGAAACCAGAGATTTCAATACCGTGCCAGCCGGTCGGGAAAATATCTTTACGCAATGAGCGACTGAAGCAAACAACAATCAATGAAGGACTCACCAGCGAGAAGAATAAAGTCAGCCTCATGTTCCTTGCCTGCTGGCAACTTGAGAGCGTTAAAGTCCGCATATGGAACTCTGATATACTGCGCCTGACCACCTCTGTAAGGACCCATGGCGACATAGCCGTAGGCGCCTCCTGCAAAGCCAGGGTTGACGCCTGTACAGAAAGCAGTTCTGCCCTCTTCACAGTTACGGCAGCGACCATCGGCGACATTGAAGGGCATGACGACGCGGTCTCCTTTCTTGAGAAGAGTGACGCCTTCGCCGAGTTGTTCGACTATTCCCATATTTTCATGACCTGTGAGATGTTAGTGAGTAAAAATGTTGAGAGAGATTGAGAGTTACCGAATGTGATGCCGGGTTCTGCTGCTGTTCGACCTTCATACATGCTGCTCGTCGTCAGCTTCAACGCTACTATATAATAGTAATGGATCTCTACTCACTGTAAGTCGGAGCCACAAATGGCAGCCTATAAGTTCTGTAAGCTATTGCAATGGATGCTCTCGAGTCAAATCTTACAGTTGTGACCTTGACAATGACGTCGTCAGGATGTTCCAGCTTGGGCAGTTCAATGTCTTCCACAGTGACTTTGTAAGGGCCCTGGTAGTTGACAGCCTTCATCGTTTGTGTAGTCATGTTGATTATTCGATTATATTGAACGTATGTGATGTTGATTAAGAAGGTAAATACATGTCTGGTCCAGTTCCATCAGCATCTTATTTATACCCCGCGTTCCCAAGCCGCCCAGGCCGGAAGTTGCTCGGCATTGGATTCTTTTGCCTGCCAACGTCTCTTCTTGTGTTGCCTCTTCGAGATGCGGCGATGGCAGGGTAATGCGGGGAAGAAGAAGTGGCTAACTTGATGAGTGAACTGCTATTCTCGTCAAACTGACGTTTAATCTGACTCCACATACTCCATATTCTATGGGTAGAGGTGACTTTATTCTATTCGTTCGGGAAATATTCTATGAGTCTTCTATTTTCTCAGTTTGGCTGAGACGATCAACTTTAAAGGCAAGCCTACTCGATGTGGAAGTAAGTCGTGAGTTGATAGGTGTGATCGTGACTCGGGGTATCAATCGGCGGAAATAGCCCAATTGAGCGATCAAGGCCAAGTCTTGGCCCACGCTGAATAAGGAAAATCTCTCCGTGGCTCTTGACACTGGGTAGAATACTATGAGGAAGATTATTGTCTAGAAGAGTGACGAGACCCAGAAGATATCCTTGGAATTATGTACATAAATAAGGTTAGTAGTCGATTCATCGTTGAGATTTGTCGTCAACTTGAACAACGCATACACTACATCAGACGTCCTTTATAAACATGAACTCAACCCGATAAGAGTTGAAAGTCCTCTCAGTTCCTGTTTCTTTGACCTGCATACTGAGGTATGTGAAACCGGTTAGATGGGTCGCTAAGCAATGTAGGCTTGAAAGTGCCGACATATTGTCTTACACTTCACTGCAGTAACTCGATCAAGAGACAACACTCACTCAAAATAGGATTGAGGCTGAGACATTTAATGAAATAGAATAATGCTTAAGTGCGATTCTTTCCGAACAACTTTGCAAGGTCTTGAGACATGAAGCTGACACATAATACCCAGCGCAATGGAATGAACTACACAATAATCAGCAGCTCTATTAGAAATCTTGGTTGGCGAATTATATTCCAACCATTGTGATAAGCGAGATACAAGTCTGGACAATCAACTCATGGTAGGTCAACGTCTCAAGCAGGCGTGTTGCGGCAACAGCATGGCGTTGCGTGGTGAAGGCTTCCAGAAACACATGTCCTTCCAAGGGAAAAGTCCAGATGACAGAACTCAAGCCTGTATTCACGTTGCATGATTTTGGTAAGACATGTCACGGCAGGCATGGCTCTAATTGAATGGCGTTCCGGCGTTGGACAAAGGTCTTTGTTCTTCTCCCTTGGTTGTCTCACAACCATGCGATCTCCCATATCGACCACACCGCCTTGTTTTTCTTCGACACACGAGATATTCGGAATCGCCAATCGCGTTCCGATATCGTTGGTATTTTTGAGGTTATCGAGTGAGTGAAAGTGGATGGTGAGACGTAGTAGCTTACGCCAATATTTATCACGAGGTTCAAAAGTTCATGGGAATGTTCAAGTACCAATGCAAATTATTTTCATTGGTTGTCTAGATTAACTGCTATGGCAGGTTCGCGAATGCTTTTGTGGGATTGTAGTACCCAGGTATCGTCGTAAAATGAATGTCATGGTGATCATGAATTAGATCTTATCCGTCCGTCGTCACGGTGTAGTGTAATAGTTGATGTAAAAAGGTGATACCCCAACGCCATAAGCTTGCGCTTAGAAAGTATTAAAAATGTTTGTCCAAAATTGTCGCAAAAGAAACGAAGGTGTGGTTGCGGTCTTGTCCCTTACAGGACAGCACGCATCTCGAGAACTGGGACCTTGATAGAGGCTTTTGTGCAAGTCTCGTACTCAGCGCCCTTGTTGCTTGTAGTCTTGCAGTCAGACATGCTAGCACCAGAGGTCTTGTTGCCAATGGCCTCGAACCAACCACCCTCCTGCACGCAGGCCCAGTGCTGAGAGATAGCGATGACGCCCTTCTTGTGGTTGTACTTGAAAGAGGCAGAGTCGGCGCCGTTGGGAACCTTGCAGTTGTAGTCTGTCTTGCCGTCAAAGAGGTCCTTCTTGTTGAGCTTGTCTGCGTTCTTGGCGATGACCTTGCCGGAGCAGCTGGCTGAGTAGTCGAGAGCAGCGTTGTGGAGGTCGAAGGCGACTGTGGCGGTGTTTGTGCGCTTCTCAGAGCTGTACTGGACCTTGTAGACGAAGTCTGAGAGGTTCCAGCTGGAGACCTTGGTGCCCTTCTCCATACAAGTTGGTGCAGCAGCTCGGGTAGGAAGCTTGGTAGGGATGGCCAGAGCGGAGGTGGCGAGGAGGACAAGGCTGAAGAACTGCATTTTGGTGATGTTTGGGTTGTGGGAGATTGAGATGGATAGTCAAGAAACTAGAAGAGTTATATGTAGTAGTGGTTGTGAGGAGGTTGGTTGTTTAGTTGCTGCTAGAGAGGATGGATAGAGCGGGGTGTATTGGATGATCTTGTAAGTTAGAGTCAATGGATGATCAAGTTACAACTCAAGGGCGGACTAGAGCTTCTTTATAGTTGATAGTGAGTCTGGTCTAGAAGAGAGTGTGTGAATTATGCATACTACTTAACGTTATGATAGGACCGAATTCACTACATTCTCGAGCACACGCGTTGATAGTCCTCCACTGTCAAGTGACGTACCACTCAGTACCAACAGTAGCAGTAGCAGTAGCAGTAGCAGTAGCACATTCTGAAGGTGCATTAGGTCTCGTATTCCCCAATTCCTACCGTCTCCGGGTGGGGCCGTGTCTTCAGCTTTCGGCATCGGCAGTCAAGCTACGGTCGGTCTCGTGCATAAAGCATGCATTGGTGTTGACCAAAATAGCAGCTAAAGTAACTATCACGGTCCAGAACATTTGCCTCCCATGTGTTTCCCACAAAGATACTATGATTTCATGGGTTGAAATATTAGGGGTACGTTGTATTCTACGATCGGTCGTTGCGTTGCGTTTCGTTTTTCCCTAACAGCGGTAATGCTACCTCAACGTTGACAAGGTTGATGATTTACCGTTGGAATGCCATGGTGCATAACGAATTACCTGAACGGGCAACGCTTCCACTTTAATGCCTGCGAGGACCTTCTGAAAGTCCAACGCCAGCGACCCGCTTACAGTGGAGGTTTCAGTGGAGGTCTCAGTGGAGGACGCGGGAAGAGGCCCAGGGTCTGGACTGCAATGAAACCTCGACGACTGGTGGACAAATGATTCTCTATCAAAGTTGATGAAGTCTTTGAAAAAGTCAGACTTTTCTTATTTGACTTTGCCAGTTTACTAATTTGTTTCGTTTCTTGCGACAGTTGTTCACTCTTCACGCTTCAACGGTCTGGCGTCACTGGGCCATCATCAAAGTCTAAAAGGAGGTTGGTGAGCGAATGCGGAACACTTAGTAGAACGATCACCATAAAGCAAACAGACGAGCTACTTCAACGGGTAACCCTGATGTTGACGGATCACAGAAAGAATTTCACTATCACACTATTAACCACTTGTCGGTCAAGAGAAAAAACATAAATAAACAAAGCCACCATTGGTCATAATCCCGAGGCAGGCAGCCAGTCGCATTGTCCTACAGGGTACGACATCTCTCACTCGCCATGTATTGCATGCATACAAGTCACAACACGAAAGTACAGTACGGCAATGCTACGATTCATGCCTCGTGGCAAAGTCATCCTCAGCCGTGCCGTGTCTTGCCCTGGCATATTCCATTGTTCCATGTCAAGCACGGAAAACGCGGAAAGATAATAATAAGTAGAGGCTGGGCATGTCTAACTTCTGAATTCTATTGTGCTAAGATCTCCACCAACCTCGACTATATCCCGCGACGATCAAGTGAGAAAGTCCACTTCTCCGCATAAACGAGAGAAAAAAACAGCCGTGATAGATACCAATGACTTACCTCAAAGGCTCAACGTCATGTCATTGGCGTCGACGGTGGCTGGACCTTACAGTAGTAGCGCTGGCAACGTTTCCATCAATTATTCCGAGCATATACACTACACGCCCTGTCACTGCCCTGTAGCACAATTACTCAGGTTAAACCTTGCATCCTCCAAACCCTCCATTTAAAGCGAGCAAACAAACAAAACAAAACAAAAGTTTCCACGAGAGCGGTCTGCAACGGCATCATCGGGCGATTGCCTCGCTGAAATCTCACAGCATTGACCGCCATCGATCTAATTCAGAACCCTGTCTTATCTGTTCCTGTACCACCCCGCAGAATGGAAAAGTCATCGACCTCGGCAGGGATCTTCAGCTCATGACCTGCATCTGCATGGTGTTGCTAAACATGGGTACAGCTATATCGATCCACCAGCTATTAAGTCAAGGATCGACGACGAGCAAACAGCGGACAGTGGAGGCCTTTGACGTTTACGTGACATCGTTTCCGTCTTTCTGCATCATGTACTATATTTTCAATTACCGTGTTTGTTGTCAGGTATCTTACGAAAATATTGTGCGTACCTCGGATAGAGCACATTCATGTGTGACATGACAGAAAAAAAGGCCTCGTATCATGTCATGATCGGCCGCCGACTCCGGAGCCGGTGCACTACATGTGCTATCCCTGTGCCGGAGTTCTTAGGACTGACTTTGCTTGCCATATTGCACTCAAGTTGAACGGCTGACTGAATATAGAGGCCGAGAATGTAGAAGACGAGGTCGTTTGTCGTAGCGTGACACTTGATCGATGTCGAATAATGCCTACTTTAGTCGTTCATGGTGACGTGCTGTTGGTATCTCTATGAAGGTGCTTGAGAAATGCAAGTGCCGTTCATAATTCTTCGGAATCTCCGAGATCTGTTTGCTGGGAAGATGCTCGATGACTCTGAAAGATCCGTTCCCGATACCTTGTTGTCCTCAAACTCACGAGTAGCGCTTTTGGGAAGCACTACTGTAGTATAATCGCTGGTGTCAAGTAACGTCTGCGTGACATCGGGGGGATTGCCGTTGTTAAATGTTTAGCATCACTTTGCTATCTGAACTGAGTAACGGTACAGATAGAAGCTTGTACTCTTTTCCAGAAGCCTCGTCAACGCAGTGATCTTAAGGTCGAACGAACTATACACCCTCTGAGACCACTTCACTGTTTGGTTCCGAGATCATATGATCGCAATATCGTTCCGAGTAACGAGCACTTTTGCATTTCGAAATCTGTGAGAGTATGGGTGATAGGAAAGCCTTGCCACCGAAGGTAATTTACTGCGATTGGATAGTCATGTCCTCTCAAATGGTCCGGCGTGCTCAAGGTTCTAGCCAATGTCAAGCGGCACCAGATAGCTATACAGAACGCGACAAAGGACCAAATGGTTTACACAAATTCGCTAGATTAGTTTCTCACGTGCTGATATACCAGATGGTTTCAATAGCATGGAACATGACTGCGTGGATTTCAAAAAGCGATCAACTTGAGTACAGGCATGTCTACTGTAGACGACACTTAGCCATACACAAGTCTCTAGATAGACTCCATTATGGAAGTCGTTTACCTGATCGTGTAGCTTGCCCAACCTCAGAGTTTGTGGTGTCCTCAGCATATCTCTTGTAAGCAATGATGTACCGTTCATCAGCGCTCCATGTCTCCCTGACACTATCGCGATCCAGAATCGCATTATACCACTTCTTCCACCTCTTCCAAACATCGCCATCTTTACCCTCTCCAGAGGTAGGAATACCGTGACCACCTTCCTTGTAATGATCGATCAGAAACAGGCGTTTTGCCCAAGGCGCCAGGCAAATATCCACAAGACTCAATGTCGATCCGAGAAACCATGGGCCTTCAGGGTCCATTTCCTCCACCAGAGCCTTGATGCGACCCCTCAACTCTTGTCTTGCTTCATCCAGACTGAAGTGTTTATCTGGAGTGTGCTGCATGAGCTTGTACCATGCAGGAATGATGCGTGTACTGATGTGGTCGATCCAGATACGACATCGAGCCCGCTCATATGAATCGGTAGGAAGTAGACGAGGTCCATACTTGGACTCATCAGTGAAAGCCTCATCGAGATACTCGCATATAATGTTACTCTCAAACAAAGCCTTCTGCTCCTTGCCTTGTGCGTCAACAGGAACTGCGAGTGTGGGAACCAGTCCACGAGGGTTTAAAGCCAAGAAGTGTGGCTCTTTCTTGTATGGATTGATCTCAACATATTGGTGAGGAATCTTTTTCTCATGTATGGTAATCCAGCTTCGTTGAACAAAAGGACAGAACCAGCCGCCGTAGAGCTTCAGTGGGTGCTCCTCTGAATGCCTAGCAGCGAAGTCGGCAGCTGCACCTGTGGGCTCTGGAGGCAGTGAAGTATCGACGTTGGCCATGATGGTTCTTTTAGTGTATTTTGAAAGGGATAAGGTCGTTGCTAAGTTTGAGAAGGCAGGTCGTGAGAATCGAAAACGCTGCATACCCAGACAGAGGTGATGAACTGATGTTCAAGTGAATGACGTCGAAGTAGAGGTGGAGTTTACAGCAGGGAAGGTGCCTCGGATATAAGTAGGTAGTCAACTGAACTAGATTAATTACACATGGCGGTCGTCATTACCTATCGCCATGATTTCTAATTTCCAACATCGTGGGTTTTGAATAACTTGAACTTATATCACAAAGTCAGCTCTGACACTCTAATATAATGCTAATGAGAACTTGTAAGTCGAGTCGTATTACTAGACGGGTGGGCTATGTACTAAGTAAGCCATCGCACTGCCCTTTCACATCTTACACTGGAAACACAGTGTATCTCAGTGAATGGCACTATCCTTATCTTATCGGAGCCAAACTTCCAGGAAACTTTACACTTTACTTGCAGTAATCTTTCCCTTGCGCTCGAGAATAAACCACAAAATGTCCGACTCAGGAGCCTCGCGGTTCACTCCGCAAAATAAAACCACCCATGAACGCCTATCAACACACACAGTAGGCCTTGTTGCCCTTTCCGATTTCCGCAAGCGACGCGCCGAAGTCCTCGAACAACAGGAGCGCGAGTCTCGTGAAGCTGCATACTCAGGCACGTCCACTCCGGATGCTTCCCTGGCAGGCACTCCTGACAACGCTGGCAGTGATAGTGGAAATGGCACGCGGCCATTGAAGAAGAAGAAAAAGAAGCAAGGGAAGAAGTTGCTGTCGTTCGATGACGAAGAGGGCGAGGAAGAAGAGCCAGCGATCAAGCCCAAATCGAAACCCCGAAAGGCCAGCGCGGACGAAACCGAAGGCAGCGAGGGCGAGTTCAAGACCAAATTTAAGGCCAATGCTTCAGTTGGAATGGTGCCGAAAGCCATGACCAAATCCGCATTGCGCAAAGAAGCCGCCGAACGAGACGCTTTGCGACGCGAATTCTTATCCATCCAGGAGGCCGTCAAAGCGACCGAGATCGCTCTCCCTTTTGTCTTCTACGACGGGAGCAACATTCCCGGTGGTGTTGTTAGACTGAAGAAGGGTGACTTCATATGGGTATTTCTTGACAAGAGCCGAAAGGTCGGCGCTGACTTGGGCGTTGGCGAAAAGGCAAATGCAAGGAGAGAGTGGGCCAGAGTTGGTGTTGACGATTTAATGCTTGTTCGCGGGACTACCATTATACCTCACGTAAGTTGCGACATCAATTGCGCTTTTGAATAATTTCTGACCATTGCTTAGCATTATGACTTCTATTTCTTCGCCATGAACAAGACCCCGGGCCCTGACGGCGAGCCTGTCTTTAAATATAACGCCGAACCCCCTCAAAAAACCGAACCGGTCGATGATGCAGCTCCTCAGGAAGGCCTCACCACGCCTGCTTCCAAGGCTGCTGCTGCTAAAGCGGCTGCTAAAGCGCTGCCCGATATAAGCACCCTCGAGGGCGCCGACGAAGATCCCACTCTCACAAAGGTCGTTGATAGGAGGTGGTATGAGAAGAATAAACACATCTTCCCTGCCAGTATGTGGCAGGATTTCGACCCGGAAAAGGACTACGGGAAGGAGGTGCGGAAGGATGCTGGTGGAAACACGTTCTTCTTCTCGCGCTGAGAGATTGTTGTCGACGGTCACGAAACATCGAAGTCGTTGGAAGTTTTGGGTGTCGATTGGTGTTGAGCGTTGGATATATCACCATTGGATCACGTATTGGATATGGTCGAGAGCTCACATAAGAACTCATTCGAGGTGACAAAGCTTCAGCCAAAGAGCATCCAGCCTGCCCAGCACGCGCCTGCAAGAACCCACCAACCAGGCCAGAAGAGCATCAGGAAAATGAGGTTCCCGCTGCCAAGAATGAAGACGGCGAATTCGTACCAGAGCTTGTTCCGTAGCTTCTGTATCTTTTTCGAGTTCCAAGCACTCGCAAGAGCTTGACTGGACATGTTGAAGCCGTGGAAGGCGCTAAACTTTGCTGCGACGAAAGCTTTAAAGGTCACGATTTTGCTCGCATAGAGGACGCTTGCGAAGGTGATGCTCGCGACATAGCAGGCACGCAGGCAGAGAAAGATGGAGACAGAACCGACGAAGCTCTGGAATCGAAGGGCAATTTGTAGGGCAGGGCCGATCAACCTGGTGATATCTGAGCGGGGATGGGTCGTAACGTTTAGATCCACTTTGGAAGCGGTTAGAAGCGTCGCCTTGTCCATGATCGCGATCTGGGAGATGGTGTCTCGATTGGGCGAGAGAATGGAAGCGACAACGAATCGAGTGGAAACCCGAGCAAGGAATATTGAAAAACAAGCGAAATTGAGATGAGACAATGTCTTTGACCTTGCAGCAATACATACCGCTCCTAGATAGTGTCAATGGGTTCTTGGTGTTTTATACATACATCCCTATCCATCCATCGCCTTCAATCTGGACCCCCACTCTACCTACATCTTGTCAGTTAAAACGCTCAAATGCGAGACTCTTTTCCGTTTAGAACGGTCACAAGCTTGCGACTCTAGAATCACATTTCGCTTCTGTCAAACTTGACTTGCCGAAGAGAAAGTTCCAGGACCCGCTTGTACCCAACCACCCATGCCCATCACACGGATCCCCGGCCACACGTGGGGCCGTTGATTCGTCGCTTAGTCTACAAGGACGGGATTATCGGGAGGTTCTTGGAGCGTGGGGATTGACTGAAGGTGCCGGATCTAGATCTTCGAGAGCAGGATCTTAACGCCTGGGAGGGACCCTGAATCAATTGTCAGCACCGCACGTGGCAGCAGCATGGTCTTTCAAGACTTGAACGGGTATAAAGGATGGGAAAGTTAACTTGTGGAAACGGGAATAGGTTATTCTATGGGGAATAAGCGGGAGTTGAAGATCCAATGGGGGACTCCACGTGGGAGCTCAACTGCCGTTGTTCGTTGGACTCGACATTCCGGGATATTTCGATCGGGACAAGACCGGAATTGCGGATGGCGTCGGTAAGATTCTTTGCGTTGGAATGCTGTGGCAGGTTATTGATATGCATGGCATCGACTAGAATTCTTGGATTTCTTGCCGGAAGCTAGTCTAGTAGTGAGAGATAGCACTAGCTCTCAGTCAAGGCAAATTTGCTCTTTTATATCACGTTTTCTAAGATCTGTATCATGATCTTTGAATATTCTATCAAGGCCATTGGCTGATTTATCCATCTACATACAGATACAAGAAGCTTCACAAACTATCAGGGATATTGGAAAGAATTTGAATTTGTTACTTATAACGGTTGTTGACGTCCCAAACCTGCCCAAGACCTTCTCAAAAGCGATATCATTATCTATTGCTAATCAAACATTTGCCTTCTTTGCCTCTTTCAAATCACTTCGGGCTTGCACCAGCTTGGACATCTCTTTCGCTCTCTCAGACTCCAAATTCGAAAAGCCCTTGATAACACCCTCTCGATCTCCCATGCCCATCTCTTGACTCATTTTGAATTTTCCTCCCATAGACGTGATTTCGATCTCAATACCGATAATGCTTTTCTTCAAGAGCTCAATGAACCTATCAGGTGCATCGCTGACCTTCCAATCGGTTGGTTTATCACCACCAGTAAAGCCCATGACATTAGTCTCGGCATGGCGACTAAGATCAGAAATCTGTTTGTTCAGAAACTGGCCCATCTCATCGGACTTGGTGTCGTAGAAGATCTTTGCACGGCCATAGACTTGGACAGCTACGTAGTTCCATGTAGGAACCACTTTGCCAGTTGTAGGTTTTGTTTCTGTGTAGAACTTTGGGGTGACGTAGTGCTGAATGGGAGAGTTGAAAATGACGATCACGTCTTGTTCGATGACATTGTTGAGATTCGGGTTCTCAGTGAGACTTTCGATCATGGCTTTGCTCTGAGGATTAACCCTTGCCAGATGTCCTCGTAGCTTTCCCAATTCTGTCTCGCTAGACTCATCTTCGATATCCAACACGAAGGGAATATGACTGCTTTGAAGGAAAGGGTAGTTTGGAGAGGAGATGGCGGTTGTGATCAGACCAAGGGGGTTCTCTCGGACTAGCTTTCGAAGCACTGGAAGCTCAGCTTCGGCGTGTGGTCCTTTGATATACATTGTTGGCAGTGTTGGGTATCCCGTTAATAAGGCGATGGGGTGATGAGAGGAGTTATGAATTTTAAAGTGCGATCAGGGACTTATATGTAGAAACTGTTCCGGGTCAGACTTCAAGCGCTACGTCGATATATCATCCAACGTGTATCCCCATGACTGTGTAATCAAGAAGGGGAACACGAACCAATGGTTACAGTTACAATAATAATCATGGGTCCTTTACTTAGGTTTCTCCTCGGAGCTTGATTAAGCTTTCCTTTATCCGGTCGATCATATGGAATCATTAGGACCCTGAATATCTGAGACTGCGTGACTGTGCCTAGAATCGTTCTAGTCAAGGAAGGCTTTCTAGCTTTGTGCGATGTAGGAAGGACCCTGCTTCTCTCCCTGACTCATTGTTGTTGGTGTTAGTCAGAGTGCTAACAGTTGCGATAACAAGAGTGAGTCAGGTCAACCTATTCCTTAGCAAACCTGATACTTGGCAGAACGCCCTTCATGTCGACGTCGAACGATAGTCGCATCTGAGTTTGTAACACAATTCTCTGATTGGTTGTTGAAGCCATCTTGGCTTTGGAATCATTCTGTAGATTGCGGGGCTGTGTGGGTGTGGGGTTGGACGATGCCAGTATGGTTCGGTATTTTGTTAGTCAATCATATCAGCTGGCATAGGAAATCTTGTTGAGTCATCTTCATAATCATTGGAATTAGATGTAGATAGTCTGTTGGGCATTCTGATAATCCACCTACATCATGAACTGTTTCAGACTTACTGTACTGACTCAAATAGGACTGTAACTTCCAATTGACGGCTCTCGATGTTAATATGTTTTTACATCAAGAGCAGTTGGAGCAGCTGATTTGTTTATTCCTCCTTTGAATCTATGTTCACAAGACAAATGACAGCGGTTAGGTATACTCGTCCATCCGTTTAATTGCCAAGATAGTTCAAATAAAGATGAGATCAAAGATGGATACATCACGAGTGCCAATATAATGAAATTACATATCAATAAGCAATTGAGAACCTGCATGAGATGTATCAGGTAAGTTGAACTGATATTAAGAAGTAAGCATGCGCGTAATGAGAAATCCCGAGCCGTCATCCGTTCCTGCATAAGTTATTTACCATGTCAGCCCGGATATCCAATAGGAAGCCAATGTAACATGAAACCATATATAAAATGCGTAACGGAGATAGTAGAATAGTAAGACAATAACTCTTTTGGTCGTGTTTTCGGACTCTCGGGTGCTATATTCATCCGTTTCCAAGGATTGCTGCGTTATCAAAGACCCACATCTCATTTCCTGAGATAACTTCACCAGAGGCCGCCTATTGTGAGCCAATTGAGCATCGAATCGTTGGAGACTAAGTCTTTAAAACCGTTGCAAGTCCATTAGAGGCTCAAGTATCAGATTCTACGTTGTGAGACTCTATCAATATACCCAATTGCCCCTCTTTATTGGCCCGTTACTGTTGCCATCTCATCATGGAGTCCAAACGAGAGTTCCTCAGATACGCGAGTATGTGACCCTTGTATAGATGATCTTCAACTCTAACACCGGAAAGGTCCCAATGAGATGCGGACAATAGCCCGTGAGGATGTGGGCTACTATGACGCAGTTGTCATTGGCGGAGTGTACAACTTCAACAATGAAGTCAACATCAAGTCTCCCTCAACCTATTTCCATGCTCTCCGACATTGCATCGAGGAACACCCCTTCTTCTGTGTTACTGTTGGCGATAGAAACACCGATAAAGCTTACTACGAGCGTGTGCCAGCTATCAATGTTGAGGAGCACATCTCCATTGTCCAAGATGGAGAAGCTACGACCGATTCTTTGGAGGCTATTGGAAGATCAATGAGACCAGAATTGGATCGTCCATTTGTCGCAGGCATTCCTCCTTGGAGGATTGTGGTCCTTCCCCTCGGTCCTTCCCAGTGTCATGTTGCCTTCTCTTTCTCTCATACTATTGGTGATGGTATTGCTGGTGTCGCTTTCCACAAGACGTTTCTCGAAGGGCTAAGAAAGACACCTACATCTATTCCATCGTCCACTATCACGCCCCCGAAAAAGCCATTACCTGAGCCATTCGACACACCAGAGAGACTGCCAATCTCGTGGTCGTTCTTATTAGCGCCTTTCGTTGCCCAGTACATGCCCTACTTCCTTGTCCAACTGCTGGGCTTACGCGTCTCAGCGTCCTATGTCAACGAAGGTACATGGACTGCAACACCTATCTTCTACGATGCCAAGACGCACTGCAACAAGCTCAAGATTCGACAAATTGAAGCACAACAGGTCGAAAAGGTTGCTCAGCTTGCGAGAACCCACGATGCGAAACTGACAGGAGTCATGCACCAACTTGTAGCCAGAGCACTCAGCAAAGCCGTCAAAGATAACAACGTTACAAACTTCGTGGCCCAAACAGCCATCAATATGAGACGATCAATAGGATGGTCCAACGATGTGGTGACTGAGTGTGTATCGGGCTGTTACACCCTTCATCAACGCAGCTCAGCTACAGGTCCCTTGACAGAACAAGAATGGACATCCGCCCGCGAAGCCACGAAAGAATTCGCAATCTCCTCCACCAAGCTCGACGACATGCCCATCGGTCTATTGCGATACGCATCGAGCATAAGAGAGTGGACTCTTGGCAAGATCGGCAAAAGGCGAGACTCGTCATATGAGTTTAGCAACGTTGGTGTGTTTGATGGGGATGCTCTAGGTAAAGACCAGGTCAAGGTGACCAAGATGACTTTTGCGCAGCCAGGTCACGTTGGTGGATGCCCCATTAGTTTTAATGTAGCTTCGGTCAAGGGAGGAGATTTGGTGTATACCGTTACGTGGCAACCAGGCGCTTTGGGGCTTGGTGATGATGAAGCCATGGAGGAGAAGATTGTGGAGGAGATCTGCGATAATGTCAAGCGGGGATTTAACGATGTTGCTTAAATTCCGGAGATGAACTATAATTAATAATTAATTAACCAATGATCTTATTGTCCACTGAAGAATCTGCCTTGTATGCTGGTTGATCAAAACGACAAGACTCTGCCGATCGTGGCTCAGCGAAACAGAGAAGCTCAAGCTCGGACTCGGAAAGGCCGTAAACCACAGAGAATAGCATGTCATTCCCCACAAACAAACATGGAGCATCCATCCAACTAACATTAAACTCCCAGCCACAACCGCTACGTAAACGGCAAAACAGCATGTCACTCGTCAATGTTAGTGGTTCAGCCCTGACATTAACGGTTAGATTGAGCTTACGGGCTTCCAACTTGCACCTGTGGCTGTGACTGCGCCTACTGCATTGGTCAATGTCATCAGTGAGGCTTGTCAGCTAAGGCGCTTTTCTTCTGGAATATTGGAAAAGCTGAGTTGAGTTACTTGCCAAGATAGGCTAAATGTGCCTCTGTCACGGTTCGTACATGGAAGGATGGAAGCTGGAGTTGCATCTATAAAGGCGGGGGAGGAGCTGCTTGTTCTTTCTCTATTCCTATCATCACATCTTCATCTTCCATCTACACTACAACGATCCTATTGATCCTTTCATTCAATACATCTATTTAAATCTACACCTACAACACACAAATCATCATGTCCAACAGCGACTACTACGGTAACAGTGGCAACACCAACTATGCCCAGGGTGGTTACCCTCAGCAGCAGCAGTATGCCCAGCCTCAGTATGCTCAACAGGTTCGTTCTACCGTATCCTTCAAGTATTTTCATCACTAACATCATCTTAAGCAGCAATACTCTCAACCACAGTACTCCCAACAACAGCCTCAAGGCTACGGTAACTACCAACAGCAGCCCCAATACGCCTCCCAGCCTCAGCAACCTAGCTACAACTCCCAACCCCAGCAGGGCTACGGCCAAACCTACCCTCAGCAAAACGATGGCCAGTACGGCGCCCCCGGTTACCCTCAACAAGGCGGTGCCCCAGGTCAACCCGGTCCCGACGGCGAACGCGGTCTCGGAGCTACTCTTGTCGGTGGAGGAGCCGCTGCTTGGGCTGCGCGCACCGCCGGAGGTGGCTTCTTGAGCAGTCTCGGTGCTGCGGCGGCTGGTGCCATTGGTGCCAATGCTCTCGAGAACAAGTTCAAGAAGGGCAAGAAGGATAAGAAGCACAAGAACCGTGGTATTGATGACAGTGACTAATTGACGGGCTACTGTAATGATGGGTCACGGTGTTTGGGCGTTTGAGTATTGCTTTTCCTAGACATTTATAAATAAATTGTTTATACTCGCAACCTCATCTGAACTGATCTGGAACTGATATGGAAGTAATCGTGCATGTATCCAATCTGGTCAAACTATCTTACACAGTCTGAAAACAAGCTCAACAGCCAAGCCTTTCAAGCTTCTTGGCTGAAATCATAGCTATTTCCGAACCCTCGGTTCAAGTAACCCTCAAGTACAGCCTCCCTACTCGCCCAATCAACCGGTACATCCAACCCCAATTTCCCCTCTCTTTCCAAACCTTCAAGAATTGGTTTCACATCTTCGCCCAGCTCAAGTCTCATCCTGTTCCTGAACCACGGGGCAAAGTGAATCATGGCGAGCATCACTCTGGTCTTCTGTGTCAAGTTGGGCATTCCTGCGTGCCAAAGTCTCAAGTCACGGACGATGATGCTACCCTTTTTTATGGTAGGTTGGATAGGAGGTGATATTTCTTGACGCTGGCGGAGAAGATCTTCTCTGATGCGGCCACTTGCTCTCTCACCATGGGCACCTTCTTGAGTGTCGAGACCGAATGCATTGTGTGTGCCAAGCCAGATCTCTGTGGATCCGTTCTCGGGTGTAGTTGTGACGAGCGGGATGTTGATGACAAGAGCGAAGGGATGGTCTGGGTGTGCAAAGTCTGCGTCTGAATGGACGGGCTGTCTTTGGGGAGTGCCTCCTGGGAGAGTTGCCATGGCAGAGTTGGCAGAGCAGAACGTCCACTTGGGTCGAGGGCCCATCATGGCAGTAGTGATCTGTGTAGCGATTGGATCTAGAGACAGTGTAAGCTATAACGCTATACAAGTAGAAACAGATACATACTGGTGAAGATAGAAGGACTGAAGTACTCCGCCACAGGAGGAGCATCTTGCTGGATGTTTCCCTTGTTATAATTGAATGGACCCTTGTCGCCCCGGGCCTGGAGGACATGGGCATCTTCAACCATCTTCTTGTTAAGAAGATCGATGTCTTGATGAGGGACAACATCCTCGACAATTACCAACCCGTCTCTGTGCATGTGTCGAACTGCTTTCTCAAGATTTCTTGAGTCCAGAGACAAGTTCTTTATTTCTTGAGAAGAAGGTCGAATGACTCCAGGTTGAGGAGGGTGGGCAACAGTCGCAAAGCCTCGGGCGCACTTGGTAAGTGCTGGGAGGATTCTTTGAGTACGCAACATATTGAAAGCCTTGACTGTACAACAGGCTTTGAATGATTGAAATTGATCTGAAAATTGAATTGACTTCTTTTTCCCATGGCAAGTCTTCTTCCTTTATACTTGTGTCGTACACCTCTTGGTGGTGTGAGTTTCCCGAGCTCGGAAAACCTTTCCCCACCAGGCTAAGATCTGGACCACGACGATCGTACCGATGGAACAAGTTGTCGTCAAATCAGTAATTGGAGGATAACATCATATTAATTGTTAAAGTTTAGTAATTGAAGAAAGAAGAAGGTTGAATGGGGGCGTTGGCCAGCAGCACGCTGTGCTACGCCTGGCCCATTTCCCAGTGCGCTTTCAGATCATTAATGAGTCGTTGAACTGGCCAGCCGATACTGACTTTGCAAGCATGTAGTTGACGAATGACCTCTTGCTGAAGGGATTCTGAACGAATAAATCTCGCGCCTAGGTAAAACATGTCAGCTTAAAACATAATGACGAGATCGAGGACTTACAAAAAGCTATCGGCCCAAATGCATTGACCAGAACCGAAGGGACTTTTGCAGTAAAAGCAGTGCCACAGATATCTATCGCGAGACTCGAAAGAAGCCCGTCTCTTGGGACGTCTTTACAGTCGAGAAGGTCTGAGTCCCCAAGAAGTCTTGGATCATGTAGACAGATTATTGCCAGTGTAACGAGGTAGTAGTGCCATATCGCAGCTATGCATTCCGATGATTAGTGCAATGGAAAGGAACGAAGGGTTTGCGAGACTCACCATGACATGGCTGAAGGAACCAAATAAGTGGGAACAGATGGGATGAGGTTGATTCCTTCGAAAAAGGCTTCATGTGCCCTGAACACGCGCTGCGCCATTCCTTGAGAGATTCCGTAATGTGCTCCCATTGCGGCACATCCGCACCCTGGCTGTACATGATATTGATACTCTTTCCCAAAATCAAGGTAATAGAGTTGAGATAATCCTCGTCAGACTCATGTTGGGTGATAAGCGGCGTACTGTCCAGGTTCATCTTCAACGGACACTTTTCAAACAGACTAAACGTGATATCCTCTCTCAAATAGTTCCAGAATCCAGCGCCAAATAGCCCAGCTCGTAGGTTTCCAGAGAGAACATCATGGACCGACGCCATAGAATAAGCGCCCCGAAGGTGCATGTTAGGGTCAACATCGCCGTCGAGGATCTCGTAAGAGCGCAGGAGACATGTCGCGGCGAGGGCGACGCCGCGAGTAATGAGCTGATCGCCTTCTCTTAGAGCAATGAGTAGCTGTACGCAGCTATGATGATAGGACTCAGCGATGTTGCGGAAGCTGGGTGACGTTGTCTTGCATGTGTGCATGGCTGATAATGCGACGACCGCGTTGAACAGAAGAGGCTCATCAAGGGCAATGGAAGGGACGATTCTTCCGAATGATGATGCCGGATCGCTGAGGTCGTACCATTTTGAGATTTCTGATGTGTATGAATGGAAGAGGCGAGCTATGTTTTGATCTTGGAGGGCTATTCGGGGGAGATCTGGGTCATGTAATACCTGTGATTCAACTTCACAGAGTCAGCATCATAAACGATTTACTCGGTAGAACAAGACTGGATACTACCAAACCGGATTGGTCTCTCTGATCGATCGCAATAGAGACCGGTAGTTGTACATTGCCCGCAGACGGGGAGTGCCTGGTCGCCTAGAACAGGATATTAGAGTGATAGTCAAGCAAGAGGGGCGTAACATACATTTTAACTTGCGCCGCCGGCATGTGTTACTATTGAAAATTAGTGAAGTATAATCTAAAGTAAAATAAATTTAGACTAACCATATTCCTTTCTTGGTGGGACGTGGCATTGGGAGGGCTGCAGTGGGTGAGTTATGATGATGGATGTAGAGTTGATGTTGATGGTTGGAAATGCCCATCATTTTTACAGTGGTGGGTGCTGAGAACCAGGACCGCGGGGCGCTGAATATTCACTGGAACACTGTAGTCACCTGTTATACCAAGTACCTATGTACCAGCAAGCATGGACTGAATGAAATTTAAGATCCCGGGCAATGCCACGTCAATTTAATGATTAAAAAGGAATATCTAGTCATCTTGAATACAAAGGTCAATATGCAATGCAGCTCAAACTCAAGGCTATTATGCTATGCCATCTAGTCTTCTATCCAAGCAACCGCATTACAAACGACAACAACCATTCGCATTCTTGACATCCCGTCTACAGTAACAAGAAGACTCAATAGGCACATCAACAAAAGCCATAGCCGTCTTAAGTTGTTGCTTTATGATCCGTGCCTCACCATCGAGACCCAACTTCACCGCGCACTCGTGGTATCCGTGCAGAGCCCACACGTTGTTCGGATGGTGTCGGGCGCGGAAGAGCTTGTTGTTCAACCCGAGATCTGTTCGGTATACTTCAGCTGCTTCTTCGATGCGCTCTTGTTCCATGAGTAGTGCAGCATATGCGTGGCGAGCGGGCTGCATCCATGCCCATGGCTCGGCATAGCGTAAACTATCATCGCGATCAATCGACTTTCGTAGGTGCTCAAATGCTACCTCGATGTTGCCCTTGCGGTATTCAAGTTCGCCATCAAGCATAGCTTCGGCTACATCAAGGACATCGAGACACTTGTTGGGGTATGCAATACGTGTTGGGGGCACACGTGCCTTTGCGGCGAGGAAAAGCTCACGTTGCTTAGCGGATTCCTCGACATTGCCTAGGGCCGCATATGCTACACCCTTGGCATAGTGTATCGTGGCTGTCGTAACACATAGAAGCTCCTGGTCCGCAGGAAGTGCTGTTTCAATGATCTCCTCCCATTTTCCGAATCGGATCAGAATATGTGGGCGAACTGAACGAAAGGTCTCTAACCAGTCAGCCATGGGTGGTGATTGAATTCGCAAATCCTCGTCTGGGATAGCGGACTCCATACGATCAACAGCCTCAATCGAGATCGCATATTGTCCAGCAAACATGGCAGCGTAGATGAGAGAGTGGTAGTCGTGCATGCGGTAGATGGTGTAAAAGTCACGACCACCTCGAAGAGCCAGGAACTTCTCGTCGGCGAGGACAGCTTTCGTGTTTGCTGAGATGGCTCTTCGGTAGTCTCCAATGAGGATGTCAAGATGCGAAGGCATGTGAGCGAGATGGCCTGCCTCATTCGCAAGTCTGCGAAGATGCTCTGCAGCAACAAGGCCCTTTTCGGGTTCAGTGGACATCTCAGTGACGTGAATGTAGGCGTGCAAAAGGCCGATATGCTCATGTCCATTATCTTGAGCGAGTCCCTTCTCGAGAACTTCTTGAATCTCAACGACTTCTGATTCAGGCGCTGGCTTCCCTGTTCGCACATCCCACAGTGCCCAAGGTGTGAGGTTCATGAGTGCGTCAGCATAAAGCGTCGCAACATCAAGGTCATGTCCGAATTCTTTGTACACAGGTCTCATGGCCCCCGCGTAAGCCTGGTTCCAGACCTTTGCGTTGTTGGTATCTTTCTCATCCTTGGGGTAGCGATGCCGTATGGCGGAAACAAGAGCTTGTTCGAGTGGGCTTGCTTTTGAGGCTAGCGATTCCGCCTTTTTGAATGCGTTAATACCTTTCAAAGTTGTATGTCTAAGATCATTTCGATCAAAAGCTTTCCATGGCTTGTTGTAGTTGGGTCCAAGAGCAAAAGCAAGACCCCAGTATGCGAGAGCACATTCGGGGTCGATTTCGATGGCCTTTTCAAAACAGCGCTCTCCTTCGGAATGGTTGAAGGCGTAGCACCAAACAAAGCCGTCTTCTACCCATCTTTTGGCTTCTGGTTTATTTGTTGTAACGTCGCGACTAAATGGCGGTAGAACAAAGTCTCGTCCTTCTGCATCGTCGGGCTTTTGGCCTGTTTTGATATTGTCCGATCTCATCCTTGTTGATAAGTTATTGATAAACAAGAAACAAAGATAAAACTGTACTCTATGAAGATGAGAGTGAATGAATGAAAGAGATGGAGGGTTACTGTTCGGGAGATCGCCACTGCAACTTGCGGAGAAGCTGGTCAACGACCCACTCTTACTCTTGGTTGGTGAGACTGTCAAATCAGCGGTTACCAAGGTGACATCCAATACCGACTGTACACGTAGGGAGTCAAGACTGTAGGTATGTATGAGAATATGTACTGGGTACGGTAACAGTATTCTAAATATGGTATATCTATAAACGACGAGACGGTCAAGAGTATCTTATTGTTCTGACGAGCAGACTTCATCACATCTTGCATAATCATGGCATCGGTCTAGAGTCTAGTTCAGTAGCTTGAAAAGCTTGGTTTCTTAAAGCAAAGTCTGGACAAATTAACGAGAGTACTAAACACTATACATAATCATCATCATCACCACCAACACCTGCTCACCAACTAAAGCCCCAACGATCTCAACTTGATGACAGCTTAACCAAAGAGGTGCTCCTGCTTAGCACCCTCAGCAGCCTGAAGATAGCTAACACGGTCACGAGTGTAGAATTCAACACCAATCTTGTTGTCAAGGTTGGCCTTGCCCTCGTCGAGACCACCAGCCTTGATGATGATCTTTCCCTCCATAATGTCAAGGCGAGTGTAAAGGCTGGAGCCGCAGTCACCGCAGAAGAAGTGGTGGTTGATCTTGCCAGAGGCTCCAGTGACGTCGTATTGCTTGGGGGTTCCTGAGAGCTGTTAGTCTGTAATTGTAATGGGTTTAGTGCGAGGTCGGGATAGATACCCTTGGTGACGCTGAAAGAGTCAGCTGGGACTACAGCGTTGGATGTAAAAGCACCGCCGGTCCATTTCTGGCAGTCAATACAGTGACAGAGAGCAGTGACATCGGGTTCACCTATATTCATTAAGTGATTTGCTGTATTACATTATGGAGGTGTCTTACTGGTGCTCTTGTAAGTGATAGCACCACACATGCAGCTGCCGGTAAGAGCCATTGTATTGGTAGGTTTAATGATAAACGATTCAAGAAAGGAAGCTAGAATGTTTTTGGAAAAGTATTGTTCCTCAAGGTGTTTCTGGGTTGATCTGTGGAGTGAAAGAAGCTCTCAAGGTTCTCGGACATTGGGATATATATACTCGAGACCATGTCCCCTCAGAAGCTCAACTTTACACGTCACGACTGGAAACGATCGACCAATTACTAAACGAAAGCAACTAAACCTTAGTCAACTTTGGAATCTGCCGGTACTAACGATGCATCAATCTCCAAGTGGAGAGCGAGATGCGAAAAAGATGCCATTGACTTTGGAATCTTTAGAGTTGAGGTTCAGTTGTGTCAGCAACTGAGAAACCTTTCTCCGGAGTCTTTATGGTATCTTGTTACACGAGACGGTCATATTTCAAAGGCTTTGGAATCATCGACGCTCTCTTCAAAATATGTCCTGATTCGGAACCATTGAAGCGGGGAAGTCCTCTACCGGTTTCTCAGCTCTATCGACCCAGAAAAAGCGGAGGAATTAACTAAGACCGCCGATTAAACAACATCCCCGAGGACATAGAACAGGACAGGACAAAGGGATGTAACTGCAATGCTACTAACTTGGCAGCAAAGATCCCAGCAATGGATCCGTTCTCCCGAGGCGGGGAACAAACTCATGATTCAACACAAATCAATTACGGCGAGAACGAATAATAACAACAAATATTCGATTGGAATCATCTAAGCTGATATCAACACTGCATCCCTCATCAGACAACACCATCTTTCTAATCTCGCATATGTGCTACCTCAGGCTTTTCCGTACTATCCCTGAGAACATTCTCCTCATCCATCGACCTACCATGACGACCCGCCTGATCCATGGCTCGGGTACCCATGGCCTCCTTCGCATCCGAATCATGAGCAACATCAAACTTGCCTCTCAGATTCTCGGGACCGACAAAGGTCAACACAATCACATACACGTACACGCAGGCCATAAAGATGCAGATGACCTTTCCGTAATCGTATCGAGTCTCACCCTCGGCATTGTCAGGAAGAGGAAAACGTTCACCCAGGCGGGCTTCGATAGTGGATGAAGCTGATGAGACGAGGTTACCGAGTTGGTAAGATGTGCCAACGACGAAAGTGCGGAATGCACCAGGAGACAATTCCATCAAGTGAATGGGAATCACACCCCAAGCTCCTTGGACACTGAAGATTTGTTAGTGATCATTGGTCAAGCAACCAAAGTGATACTTGGATATGAAGACTCACCAGAATTGTTGAAAGAAAGCAGCCGCAATAATCGAAGAGTCGCGAACAAAGGTGTAAGGATACAGCAAAGCACCACCAACGATACAGCATAAGATAATGCTGATTCGTCGACCGACAGACTGGCTGCAGAAACCGACAATAGTACCGCCAGTCATAGCGCCCAGATTCGCTACAACTTGAGTAACAGTAACCTTGTTCTTGGAGAAGTTGAGTTGGTTCTCCAACATGGTAGGGTACAGATCCTGACTACCGTGGCTCATAAAGTTGAAGCCCGCCATGAGAAGAACGAGATAGACAAGCAGGAGCCAATGGTGCTTGAGGGCGACTTTTCCTTCTTTGATGAATACTTTGCCCTTTCCGTCTGCACCAGCTTCGGCTCTTAGGCGTTGACGCTCTTGGTAGGCTTGAGTTTCGGGGAGCATGAGACGCCAGATGATGAATAGCACAGGCGGGCAAGCGCCGAACCAAAAGAGAGGACGCCAGTCGTGAGAAGTCGTATCGACGAGACCTCGTGCAAAAGCGGCACAGAGAAGATACCCAAATGCGTACTAATCCATTGATTGTTAGCTGTGAAGGTACGATAAGAAGAATGTCACCACTTACACCTTGCTGAAGAATACCACTCATAAGACCACGCGCCTCTTCGGGACAATCCTCAAGAGCCGTAGCAGCAGCATTACCATAAAGTCCACCCATAGCAACACCAAACAGTGCCCTACAAGCTAGAAACTGCTGATAAGTTTGACAAAAGCCAGTTCCCTGATAAATGTCGTCAGTGTTGACTCTCGGACAAATCTCGTAGATCTGACTGCCAAGCCGATCTGACAGGGGTGCGACTTACAAGTTCAAGCACGATAAAGAGAAGATTGTTGATGACAAAGGGCCATTTTCTACCGTAGCGATCGCTTGCGATACCAAAGATGATGGAGCCAACTGATCGGAACATGAGGACGAGCGTTATGCCCCATGTGATGTCGGTTTTGGACTTATCGAATGTCCTGGCGAGACTTGTCACTGAGAGTGATACGGAGAAGAAGTCGAAAGCGTCCCATGTCTATATCAGTTGATTAGCCAATGGCCAGCGAATATGAGGTTGAAGCTTAGGGGCAGACGTACCCAGGCTACAAATGCAACGAAGAAGAAGGCCCATTGCTGGGAGTTCAACATGCGCAGTAATTTTATAGGATTCGGCACATTGTGCATTGGAGGTTTGAGCGACGAGAATCGTGTTGCGATGTATCGACCGGGCGACATGCCTTCGTGTGGCGCTCGAGTATTGTACTCGTCTTGAGTCATGATTGCTTGTCGTTGATGTACGCAGACTACAATGGTAGAGTGCAAGTGTGGGAATCTGTGTGATAGAGATAAACTACTGAAACAGACACAAATATGTGAATGTAAGTGGAGGTATGTAGCTAAGCAGGCAGACGTGTTTGACAGGAACGACCATCCTCACAAGAGTGCGTCCTTCCTATATATACCCAGACTAAACGAACTACTCTCGTCTCCAGACTAACCAACATTTACAAGGCACCATCCTGACTATCTCCGAGCCAGGAGCGAATATCAGTCAAGCCTATCATATCCAGACGATATCGACGTGACAATGAGTAGAGCAGGCTATGATTCGTAGAAACAATTTGCGGAGCCGGTTCCTTTTGTTCGGCATCTCAGCAATAGTGCTGCAGATCTCGGTGTTTGGGTTGCAAAAGACAGGGATTAGTATTGTTGTGTGCATCATCGTTGGTGCAGGGTCGTTGAAATAAATGCTACAGCACATAACGGGAGGCTTTTGTTGCCTTTTGGCTGTGCTATCTAAGATCTTGACGCGAAATTCCCTTCAACATGATAGTAAATCCTTCAACTACAACTACATGGAGATTTTCCAATTCCTCTCTGTGACGTAACTCCTCATTGATCATCAACTCCCATGACTTACAACACCTTAAAGTACAGTGGACTAGGCATCCTTCGCGCCATGACTCTGCCCCCCAAAACCTGGGGATAGCGTCCTTTCACTGTCCGCTCCATTCCCGGCACATGGCGGCCGATAAAGTGGGTATAGGAGCCCGGTGCTTTCCTACTTCTGGTAAGCAGCATCGGCAATCCGGCATCTGAGGTGGAGCCAACTTGTCTACGAATTGACATCACCATCACCTTCACTACCACGCGCTATTCACCTCGTTACTTTGATCGAGACTTTTTGAGACGAATATATGCAGAAACAAATGGAAGCACGAAGTTAGTAAGGTAATTTACTCTAACAGAATTGAGAGGAGAAATACGACAACAGACGCTAGATGTGTGAGAGAACGAGATCACCTGCTTGTTTACCATCCCCAGGTTGATAAACATTGCCTATCATCAATAAAGTATCCATCCACAACTCTAGTGTCCACAAGCTTGTTTCCCCAGAAAATGCCTCTCTCAAACAAAGGCATCATTGCGCCCGCAGATCCTATGTAACTAACACTGAACCAATCCCTTCACGACTATGTCAAACCATCTGTCAAGCTTGAATGTAAGCAAAATCCAACCTCGTGCTGACGCTTCTACAGGACTTCTAGAAACCGACAAACCCCCAGTGGCTGAATGTTGAGATGCAGTGCAGAAAATGATGCAGTGGCTGACCTCACGTTATTCGTACGGTAGTATCATTCCCGAGTGTCCGAGATGCACAAGGTTCACAGATACCCATGTCTCCTCTATGACCCTGCATTGAACAGCATTACTGTCAACTACAATTTGACTCCGACAACAGGGGTTGGCAGACATGACCAGAATTGACTGCAGAGAGCATAAGAGACGAAATAGTCTAGTTATTTGATGCCAGTTTAGATTGGTATTGACGTCACTTCAATTTAAATGCTCTAAGCTTTAGAGCACATTTGATCATAAAAATGCTTTAAGAATGAAAAGAATATATTATTGCTCAATAAGTTCTTTGTACCAAAGACTCCCACCCCAACGCCTTCCAGGGTATCCCTTCGCAATGTATTCCTATAAAACACATACCACTTCTGTCTGCGTATAGACCACAACAACCAACCGAAGTGAAGAAAAGAAATCAGGCAAAACAGTCCAGGTATAATCTTCATTAGTCCGTTCGAAAATCGCTCGTAGATTCATCCGCGTATCAGTCCTCCTAAACGCCCCCACCCATGAAGGCGGCCAGGTCGTCGAGATCGAGAAGTTGTCGTTCAAAGGCCTGACACAACTCGGGCGCCGTCATGTCCTGACTCGTAGTCTGGCCATCCTGCGCAGGCACGATTCCGTTGACCATCTCCGGGCTGGGCTGCTTGATATCAGGGACGGCGCTGGCACCGTGAGAAGCGTTTGATGGAGGGGGCGAGGTTGTTGGAGTCGATACCCCTCCTGAACCGCCGTTGATCGTCGCGATGCCAGGTCGCCTTGCGAGTACAACAGGAGGCTCACTATCGCCACGGACCGACTCCGAAAGGGATCGGTTAGGACCCTGGCCTGAAACGCTGCCAGTGTGGTTCGACTGGTCGTAATCCATCGCGTCGGGGTTTGTATCAGCGTTAGAAGAGATCTCGTCCTTCATGCCACTTGCACCGTGAGACGTGGAGCCATGGCGCAGGGAAGTGCTGCCATTAGCAGTCGCGGCATCGTTGTTCAGTACGCGTTGCATAACGGTGAGGTGTCGCAGCCAACTGCCCATAAGGGGCCAGTTCTCAGTCCCATCACTCATGAAACGCAGACCATCCTTGACAATGTGCGCAGCTGTCTCGACAGCATTGGGGGGTGTCAAGCCTTTAAGAGAGAGGTAAGCGACAGTAGCACTGGCGGTAAAAGCAGAGAAGAGCATAAAGATCGGGAAACAGGGCGAATGATCCTTTTCAGAGCCAGCCTCGACTGCAGTGAGCAGCGAGATTGTGCCGTGGCAAGATGTGAAGAGGCGATCAATGATATCGTGGCATCGAGCGTTGAGACGGAACGACTCGAGATTGAAGTTAGGCGATGTCACCTCCTGCAACAAACGTCTTCGATGCACAAAGACGGTAGCGCAATGGAGCAGGCAGTGGAGCATGGCAAAAGTATAGCCGGAGCCCATTGTCATGTGAAGGTTGATCTGACCCGGCTTGTCCACGAATTGCATGGGCAGGGTAGCTCGAAGGCCCTCAATCTTGGCAATTAGATCGTTGCAATCCTCCTCACGGAAGCTTGCGAGTGTTGTGGTTGTTAGCATAGACACGACGTCGCGCCAAATCGTTGAGGCCAGGACAATGTAGCCGAATTCGCCGATCTCGGACGGAGGCTGACCAGGTGGGACGGCGGTAGGGTCGAGCTGCTGGCGTAGAGTCTTGACAAACACAGCATTGCCAAATGCAAAGTTGATATCAGAGCAAGGCAAAGAGACGTCTGCAGTGTCATGAGGGGACAGTGCAGGATATCGTCCTGGTGTACTTGTAAGAAGGCAATCCAGGATATAGATTAGCCAGACTGTGCGGCGAAGGGACTCGTCTCGCAGGAAGACGTCGGCGTCTGGAGATGCGTGATGGCTGTTCAAAATGCGATACATCTGAACCATGCGCGCTGCCTGACCCAAGTAGATATAAGCTCTAACTGCATTACGTGAGCCCCATTCGTGGATAATGATCAAGCACAATGCTTGAATATCAACGAGATTGGGATGGTCTAGGTTTTGGTTTATAAGAGTCATCGCTTTAGCAGCGAATGTTTCCGCAGCCTGTGTAGGTCCTCCATAGCGACGAATAAGACTGGGTGAGCTCCTGCAAGAAGGTATTAGCGACACAGTCCTGAATTTGATGAACTTCCAGGCTGAGAGCTCAAAGCATCACAGCATTCAGTTGTGGATACTGGCGAATTGTGGGATGCGGACAAACGTGACTCGGGAATCCTCGGCTCAAACCCGGACACCAGAACGAGAAATTGGCGCAGGGTCAAACACTCGGTGACGGTGCCACCGATCGGTGTGGATCCATATGCCGGACGGATGGGCGAGTCAGGTCGAGGTGGGAAATGAGACGACGGTCGGCGTGATGGCACAACCAGCCAAAAAAAACGGGAAGGGAATTACGAAGGCAGGGTTCGGAACTGGTGACGTACCGGGCTGCACAAGTCAAAAGACCATAGACCAAGGCAGCGTCCAGCGATGCGCTCTTTAACTGTTGGACAAAGGATGGTTTGTGAAACGCGACGCAAGCCGGGAATGTCTTTGACACAACGCGCTCGCATTCGGCGATCAATTCGGGAGTCAGCCTAATAGAAATTCGTTAGCAAAAGGCCTCGCAATAGCTGATAGCAAGCTGTGAACTCGGGGTGTAGGCTAGGGGGTGGCACGGCCCGTCTCATGCTCAGACAGCTGTGCTTCCAATTGACCAAATTTTGGTCAAGCTACTGGGCAATAGAAGCACTGTCCTAGAATGCATATGGTACCGAAACAAAGTAGCCTAGATGCCAATCCAAGCTAGCATACAGCGAGCAAAATATTTCATCCATTGTGCTCTCTCCACGGCCAGTTCTTCTGATGCCCTGACGCCAAGGTAAATTTCGGGAGCACGCCGTAAGCCGACGGCGATAAAGTGGGGCTGAGGACGGGCATGAGTAGCCAAGGCCCAGTTGCAAATCGGGGAGAATAACCAGACAGACGCGGGCGCGGGTGTGCTAACGAGAGCTGGGGGACAGGACAGGACAGGGGTGGTAGTCCGGCTAAGGACCTTTTGAAGGCCGGCCATTCGAATGTCAAGATGGATGGAACAGGCTGAAGCTTGAAGCGCGAGTGTGATGAGACGAGACAGGGAAGCGAGGCGAGGATGACTGGTTTGCCGATCCACCCGGGTTAGAGAGAAGCGTGCGATGCCCGTCAGCCGCTCGGAAGACGTTGTGGCGGCAACAGTGAAGGCTGTGATGATAACGTAGACAAAATATTGGAATAAGAGTGGATGGAGACTGCGATGCTTGACGACAAAGAAAAATCCGCAACGTACTTGTCAGATCCTGTCTGGACGTGACGGGCAGCAGGAGCGCCAACAATAGGCTGTCGCGTCGTCTCAGCAGCTGGAGCGGCAGCAGGAAGACTGTCGCGAGGAGGGCGATGAGGATTTGCGTGTCGCGCAGGACTTTGGCCGTGATGATGAGCCATGCTCTCGGAAGGTAAATAGCAATCATGCATTCCTTTTGCGCAATTCTTGCAAGGTGCGCGTCCGTTCTCATACACGCACTTCGTCTTTCCTTTGCGGCATCTGACACAGGCGCCTCCAGCCCTGAGGGCTGTAGATCGGATTGATGTCGACATTGGTGGCGATAAAAATCTGCTGAAGTTTTTAGATGCTGGAGTAAAAAAGCATTGAAGACAAGTGGTGTGAGAGAAGGAAGAGTCTTCTCGGGGCTCCGTCAAAATAGCGGAAGGAGGCCGGAGGGTCCCGTGGGGGGAGGAAGGAGCGAGCGAGGCCGGACGGAAGGCCACACGCGAACTTGGGGGGCACCAGAGAAATTGTCCTCCAAGGCTTAGGATGCCAAAATAAGACAGACCAAGTCCTCGCTCTTAGCTTACATAAAGTGACTAAGTTCTTTCGTCTCCTATGCTCACATCCATGGATCCGCCAATGTTTCTGACACCCGGATACGGGCCTGAAGAACCAGCACCACCACCGGAATCACAGAAGAAAAGTGCAAATAAATCGGGGAAATTCTTGTCTTCTGAAAGGAAGGAGAAGAACAGAAACGCTTGAGAAAATTTGTAGAACGACTCAAAAGTAAAAATGACTTACCAGGTACGCGCAACCTTTTGGTAGGCGAAAACAACCGAAATGGCGGCGCCGTTAAATCGGAGAGAAGAGAGGACGCCGGGGCTAAAGCGGGCAGTGGCTGGGTCGGAGAGGCTTCACGTAAAGTCCGGCTGAGGTAAAACACACAGAGTCAAATGTCCAGGCAACAGCAAGAACAAGACTTGATCTCGGTCTGAGGTGCTGAACAGCAGAAGTAAGACCAAGCGCAAAAAAAAAATATCGTGTTCGTGTATGGTGACAGAAAATGGGAGTGAGTGGAAATGAGGAGGAGAAGGGGCGGAGGCAACGGAGGGGATAGAGCAGGCGAGGCAAAAAAACAGGACCAGAGGCGGGAGAGTGACCGGGCGGACAGGACAGCCTGAAGACAAAGGCAGCTCCAGGGCAAAGTCAAGACAAGGCAGAGCAAAAAGCAGCGAAAAGCAAATGGAAACGGGAGACGGAGAACGGGAAACGGAGGAGGGCCACGGGGGTGTGTGGGCCGCAAGCCGACAGGGCGTCTAATCAAGAAATTAGGGGCCAGCCAGTACGTACTCAGGCACTGCACCCATAAAAAGACGGATGAAAAACGAATGGAAGGCCATCATTAATTCTAACAAGCTAAAATGCTTCATCATCTAGTTCAAGTTGACATGATTACTTCATGTATGGAAGAAAGTATCTAACAACTTGGGTACAGTCAACAAACAAGCAAGCTATAGAGCTCTGCTAGAAGCTCTGGTCAAAAGCCTGAAACTGGATGAAGCTCATCTCACTCCCCGCACAAGGCGCTACGGCGTCCTCGGGGACGGCCTGTCAGGGGGCCGCAGTGCCGTAGTCGCCGTGCAAATCTGCCACAAAACGAATGCCCGACAAATGTTATAAATAGCCTTACACTCTCGTCAAAAGGCTTTTGGTAGTGCGATGAGGGTTTCAGATATTGTTCGTGATCACATATCTTGTATCAAGATGAACATCCTTCCATCCCGCGATCGACATCCGGCGTTTAAAACGGTAATGAGTGGGGCCAAGAGGGATGCCGTCCCGATGTACGGCCTAGACACTCAACAACGGCTCAAAGAAAGGAGCAAGCAAGCGAAATGCTAACCTCAGAGATATTGCTTGCATAAGAAGTACGTACCAGCCACAAAGTGGTCGAGGTAAAGGTGGCCCAGATGCAGGCGCAGGTCGACGCATGAAATTGTCGCGAGGTTTCATCCATCCCCGGACTCCCCAGACGCGTGAGCACAAGCCTACCTAGAGCTTGGTTGATTGATGCAACCGCAGTGGCGGCGTCAGCAGAATCATTCCTGCAAGACTCTTTATTCTCGGTTGCTGGCAACAATTTATGTCGTACAGAAACCGGGGCATGAGAATCGCGCCCCCGGCATCGGTATATCCGGGGCAATCGGTAACGTCGGAGTAGAGCAAGCAAAATCCATCCACCTCTTACTATCATCACGAGATGGTTCTTAAGGTTACTGTCTCTTCCTGGTATTAAAGCTATCAAACGTTGTGAACCCTGTGAAAAGAAATAGTGGCGATGCGAGCCGTCGCCGGGGCGTTGTTTCTTTTTGCTTTTGCTCACACCCAGGCCGAACCGTCCGAGGTTTCTCCTCCCATTCACCGCCGTCTTGTTCCCCCGGACGCTCAGTATACACACACAGACCGGGAAATTTCAAGTCAGAGACAGCCGACCAAACTAGGTACGGATACGGTGGAGGAGATGAAGGGTGGGGTAATAAGGCCGGCAGTCTCACTATCCAGGGCTGGGGCTTGTCCATCACTTTGCCCTCCGAGTCCTGGAGATGATGGATTGCCAAAATTTCCCTTCTAGGTTTGTGAGGCAAACATGGGCTTTAGTTACTGGGCGGTCTGGTCCTAAAGTTGACGATACACCATCAAGTATCCGTACGGAGTAATATTGTGATTACCTTCTCCTTCGCTGTTGGTAGGACAGGCAAGACGCCTACTACATCACCACCCCTTCGTCTGCATCAGCACACAGCAGTCAATATTCCATGACATGTGAAGCTCTCTCCTGCTCCTGTTTGTGCTACCACCGAACACGAGCTATGTTCATTTTCCCAGCCATATTGCCAAGTGGCTTGGATAGTTAACCGCCGTCCCGTCTGCAAGCTTGTCTTGGCCCCTCTTAGATTGGTTGTAGTGGTCACTGAGGCTAGAGCTTCAGAGCCTCACTATTCATCACCTTTGGATGTTCTGCTCTGCTAGCAATCGTACTCAAGCAATTGCAATGACCGGCTTCAAATATTCTGCCTCTTGTGTGGTCTCCACATTCGCTCCCTAAACTCCGGCCCGGTAAATGATGAACCGAAATAGAGGGGCCATCGGGGTCGCCCGCTGATTTCTTCTTCCCCTCCCAACTCCCAATCAACCAGCTCCTCACGCCAACTTTATGTTGAGATTGTGGTCCGACCATTGAGAGGCTTCAATATTTAGTGTTGCAATCATGTGTGCCTCTATTAGATCAATTTACTCATGTTCATCTGAAAGCGAATACCTGCTTGAATGTGCTGTACAAATCACCTCATCTCCCATTATTGGCATGTCCTATGACACTTTCGGATGGCATTGAGCGGCCGGGATATGGTCCAGGTCTTGTCGGAACTGCATTCTCAACCTCCGCCCGGCGCCATCCCATCCCATCCCTGGAGCCAGCGCAAGGCTGCAATTTCCTGCTTCCAGAGCCTATTGCCAGTCATCTATGTATATCAACACATTCGCTTTTGAATGGGAGATGTTGTTTGAACCCGCTGTGCTAGCCTACAGCTTCACAGACACGTCTTCCACACCTGTTGTCTTCATGAAAAGGAGGCGCGTCCGGCAGAAGATTTGCGGTGGGGCCGTTTCCGAGTTGTGTACAGTGTTTTACTGTCTACGGCGGCACAGTACCGCGTTTTGCTCGCAAATCACCGGTGTTGCCTTGGAATGAAACGATCAAGTTGTCCTCGTAGCAACAGTCTGTCTCGTGTTATGGCAATCATCTACATTTGCACTCTCACATATGTACACTGAAACCGTTGCAATAACCGACAACTTTGACCTCTTGGCGATAGCACACAGACTTCCAACTGCGATGCCGGCAGCTCAATCACCAAAACGGTACCCACCTCCGTCTTGATCACGGAGACTGCCGTGACGTTCTGACAGGGGGCGGGGAACAAGCTTGACGATCCGCACAGTTAGCACTCGCTGCTTGCCGCTTTTACCCAACATGTACCGTGCCGAAACTCTTCGGATGATTCGTAGTCCGTACTCCGAACTCGCGTCTCGTATCCCATTGCTACGGAGCTATACTCCGCTACAGCTACAGCTTCTGGCTCATGTAAAGTTCATGTTGTTCTCCATGGTCACGTCGTACAGACACATTGTCGCACAGTTCAGCTGTCCTTGATTCTTTTATTCATTTCTTCCATCAATTCGTCATACACTGTATCATCAATAAAAGTGCCGACTTTTTTCTTCCTCTATAGCATCCCATATCATCTTGCTAAATGGTCTCGTTTAGGCCTTGGTCTCGCGCACAGGGAGTGTCTTTTCCTTCTTACCAGCATCCTTCTTCTCGGTCTTCTCGGCTTCTTTGGGGGCCTCCTTGACGACGAAAGGCAGGAAATCGGGCTCACCAGGGATGTACTTTCGCAACACCTCGGGTACAACCAGACCCTCCTCGGTTTGGTAGTTCTCGAGAATACAGCACAATGTTCGCTCAGTAGCACAGAGTGTCTGGGAAGGCCGATTAGCATGTCGATTAACGCGCGCAGGAATATTGAGACAAGACTTACAGCGTTCAAAGCGTGGACGTACTCCTTCTTACCACCACCAACAATCTGCTTGCTCTTCTTGGAGCCATGGCGAATCTCGAGCTCTCGTGTCTGATAGTCTGTACAGTTGGAGCATGAAACAAGCTCCTTGTACTCCTTCTGGAAGGGGAACCAAGCCTCCAAATCGTACTTCTTGGCAGCAGCGTTGTTCAGGGCACCTGTGACGATACCAACAACCTGGTAGGGAAGGCCGAGGGACTTGTAGAACTCCTCGGAGTTGGCCATCATTTGATCGAACTGGTCCCAGCTGTCATCGGGGCCACAGAGGACAAACTGCTCAACCTTCTCGAACTGGTGGACACGGAACACACCCCAAGCATCACGACCGTGGCTGCCAGCCTCCTTTCGGAAGCAAGTGCTGTAACCACAGTACTTGATGGGGAGTTCAGCAGGCTGAATCCACTCTTCGGCATGGAGGGCGGAAAGGGGCTGCTCGCTGGTGGCGATCAGGTATCGATCGGACTCGGAGGGTGTAGGGCCTTCAGAGACACGGTACAGCTCCTCGTCGAATTGGGAGAGCTGAGCGGTCTTAGCCATCTGGTCGCGGTTGAGCATGAAAGGGGGCTGGTTAGGGGTGTAACCTATGCGCCAAATCGTTAGCGGGCGGTAGCTGGCTCAAGATCAAGCATCACATACCCTTGCCGAAGAGGAAATGGGTGGCATAGTTGACGAGGGCCAAGTTCCTGTCAACGTTAGAACAACATTGGTTGTCTTTACATCTTATCGACTCACAAGAACATTCCGTAGCCAGTCAAGCAGTAACCTCGGTGGCCCACTAGCTTGACACCTCGAACGGGGTCGTATCCTCCAAGTCGCAGGAGCACATCGTGGTGGGAGAGAGCGGCCTGCTTGGACTTGTCGAAGGTCTCGGGTGCCCAGGTTCTCTCGATGGTGTTGTTGTCCTCGTTGTCGCTGACGTGAACGGAGTCGTGGACGTAGTTTCCGACGAGCTTGGCCTTGACCTTGAGCTCAGCGTTCTTGGCTGCGGCAAGCTCCTCCTGGATCTTCTTCCTCTCTGCCAACTCCTCCTTCTTCTTAAGCAGGTCGGTCGCATCCTCCTTGGCCCTCTTCTTGAGTCCAATCTCCTTTTGAACGCCGTTCATTTCTGTGCCGATCTGGGTGACTCCGTACTGGGCTTGAAAAACGTCAGTACTGCATCGTTTGAAGTGATTGTAAAGTTGTTCCGTGACTCACTCTTTCGCGCATCTTGCCAGAGGGCAATAACCTCGTCAACCAGCTCTACGGGAGCATGTCGGCGACGCTGACTCTCCCGAATCTTCTCGGGGTTTCCGCCGCGCTCCTCAATGAAATCCTCAATGTCCAACATCTTTGCGATATACGGTGGTGCTTTATTCGTTCGGTGTTGTTGGGCCTAATGGTGGATTTTTTTATCAGTGTCGATAGCAAGAAGGAGGGGGAGGGGCAGTTTACGGATCACCTGACTAGCTAAACATGGAGGGGCAGTTCAGAGGGTCGAGGTGTAAGTTACTGTTGGTTGCTGGATACAGAACAGTTGTAATAAGAAGCCAAGAGGAGTTACGACCTTATCTTTATTCTTAGGCGAAATTAGATTTCTTTTAATTACCTTGGGAAATATTCTGAGTCAGTGGCCTACATTCAAATGTCCGTAATTTGGATTTTTCAGACGACACATGCCTATCACAGGGCAGTGACGGCCCACTTTTGAACTTTAGAGATACAGGGTACCTAGAATGGTATTGAGTAAAGACCGTCTGACTCTATCGGCCAAGAGTCATCAAAATATGTGGCCTATGTCGTTGATGACATCTTGTGACTGTATTGATAGAGTTTATTGTGTTGATATAAGAAAAGTGTGTTTTTTAAGCGTGTAGTCTTGGTAGGTCTCGAAAAGGATATTGCTATGGGGTTCGACAAAAAAAACCAAGGAAATTGTAAAAGACAATTGACTGTTTTCCCGTCATTTGATAGAACAGATACAGTGGTAAGTAATCAAATACTTCCTATATGTTTACTCCCAATAACAATACTCGTAGCGCTGATTGTGGTGCAGGAGAGCAACTGACTTGACACATAGATTAAAAAAAAAAAAAAAAAAAAAAAAAAAAAAACACTTCAGAGGTATGATTCACATGATTTCTCATTTGTGCAGGTATGTCACATTGTTGTGGTTGTGTTATTTGGGTGGAGGGCTCTGAGACCACGGCGAGTATTTGATCTAAAGTTCATCATGCTAAGAAATAACCGAGGAATTAATGCAGAAGAGAAATACCCTACAAGGAAAAGGTCGTGAATAAGAAACGTGAAAGAAACCATGAATATCTAGACAAAGGTCCGTCCGAACTAAGTACTCTCAACCTTATGAATCCATTGCCGTCCTTGAATGATCGTTTCCAACTTACAATCCTACACATCAACACTCCTTCGCTACATCACCACTCGGCATTGAAACAGCATACTCGAGACGTAACTTGACCGCTTTACCCGCATTCAGCAAAACATCCCATGAAATCTGTCCGTACTTCTTCAGGGATGCTGTTGCCTTGCCCCAATCCTTATCCTCTGCCGACTCACGCCCAGGAGCCCCAGCTGGTTGACTAGGTCCCTCGGCTGTAAGCCCGCGAGGAGTAGACAGCTCGACTCGCAAACGGTCATCCTCGGAAACGGGAATTTGATCCAGAACCAACAGATTAACCGGTTTTTCAGCAGTGACGCGGGTGTTGTGCACCGTGACAGTACGGACGTAGACAGAGCTGTCTTCCTTGTTGAACATGCCGCTTGTGCTTCTTCGGACATCGGGTTTGGGGTATATGACTTTGATCGACGAGTCAACGCCTAGACCGAGAGTAAATCTCCCACCAGAGCTACATTGAGGGATCTTAGTCTGACCCATAAAGCTACCATCAAGTGTCAAGCTTGCTGGTCCGGGGAAGAGTGTAAGTTTGCTGGTGTTCTTGAGCTTAGCCTTGAGATACGCAACTGGCTGATATTTTGCTACAATAGTGTGGCTGAACTGGATATTGGTGAACTGCAGACGAGCGACGCGCTGCTTCGAGACTGTGAACTTGGGCACCAGGGTCTTGAGACCAGGAAGATCGAACGTTGTTGTGAAACCCGTTTCTTCAACCAGTGAGTTTTGGAACTCGATAGAGGGCTGAGCTTCCGGCGTTCCTGCATCTTGACTGGGCCCATGTAAGAACTGGTCAAAGTCGAAATCAACCAGATCTCCTTGTTGTTCTAGTAACTGCTGCGTTTGGACAGCTTGGGCTTTCTGTTGCATCTGCACCTGCTGCTGCTGTTGCATCTGGCGTTGCTCAATTGTCTGTTGGCTTTCCTGCATTTGGTTTGCTCTCATTGCCGACATGGCTGGATTCGGTGGTAGGGAAGGCGGTAATGGAGGCCCACTGCTATGCTCCTGCCTGGCCATCATAGATCGTTTTTTATTCTGTTGTTCGAGCAACATCAGCTGCATCTGATAGTCTTCCAACGCATTCCCACCAATACCAAAAGCCATTCGTCTGGAGTGGCTCTGTGGCGGCTTTGACCCCTTGTTGCGAGGAAAGGCTTTTTGTTGACGCTCTGCATTGCTCTCAAGAACATCACTAGAGCCATGCCCCGAGCTCCTGCTACCCAGCTTGATACGCCAGGGTGTGAGGATAGGATGCGACTCATCAAGACTCGAAGATGAAGCTTGGGAGGTGGACAAGGTGATCTTGCAATTCTCCCAAGTCTCGGATGTCGTATTGTGAAGACCAGCATCAAAGCATAGGGTACCCATGGAGTTAACGGTTGACAGCTGCATATCATAACTCGGAGTCCAGAAAGCCGAGTCCGTCACATACGACAGGATGAGGTGGCATGAGGATATGTCTTCCCCCTCAACAGTCTTACTCCGAGGCCGTTGAACAAGGTCAAACTCACTAGACGTGGACTCTCGACGAGATGAGGCCGGCGTATAAGACGAGTGGACTTCGAGCTGGATGTGTACGGTGTAGCAATATCGAGGCCAGCATCGAGCTCGTTCATCACGAACGCGTTGCTTTTCGTTGCGACGCTTCTCAAGTCGTTTCTTGCGCTGCTCTTGCTTCTTCTTTGTGGCTTTCTGGATCTTGGCCTTGCTCTTATTTTCTTTTGCCCGGGCTTTTTCTGCAAGTCGAGCCAGACGTGAATGTTCCTTGGTGGCATTGGTGATCGCTTCTGTGAGCTGCCTTTCGTGCTGCACACCAACCAATCGTTCTTCAAAAGCCTTCGTGTGCTCTTTCTGATAGATTTCGAGCATCTCACTAATGTTGACGCCCTCTCTCTTGTCGAGAGAATTTGAAAACACGTCGAGAATCTTGATACGATTATCGGCATTGCCGACAATCTCCCTAGCCCTCTGCCGTTCGTCCTGAAGCTCAATAAGCTTCATCTTGACTTCCAACAGCGTTTGGCTCTGCGGTTCATCTGATGGCTCCTCATCGTCTTGGTCACCATCTCCGCTTTCGGAATCATCATCATCCGAGTCAGGGTAAACTTCGTCGAAGATCTCACGATTGGGTAGGTATTCGACACTGATACCAGTAATGGTCGCAGCGCCGCTTCCTTCAACCGTGACAGAGTGCTTGTCAATGGTAGGACTCAGACCGACGATGGATATCTCGTTGATACCAGGCTGGTCTTGCGTGAGTAAGTAGGTAGATTGACCTCATGAATTCTACTAACCTTCAAAGGCACATCCTTGATGTCTCGCTTGACATGGGCTTGTGCAGGGAAGAGGGTAACGGAACGAGTGCCAAGGTCACGAATGTTGTATTCCACATTGTGCCCGACATCAGCAGCAAAGGCAGAGGGGAGATCGAGCATCATGGGCAACGGTAGCTGGGACGTATATGAATCAACAATGGTGGCAATGATAGGGTCACGATGGTGTAGGTATAGTCGAGACAGATGACAGAGTGGTCTTGTTATGAGAGGTAGGATGGTCTGGGGTGAATTGGAGTGTATAAAGAGAGAGGAAGGAGGACGAGTGCTGTTGAGTATACTGGACAAGACATAGGAGGGGAGGAGACGGGATACTTATACTTGTCCGGGTAAAGTATTTGAGGCAAGGCAGATGCGGACCACAGAGTCACTTGTACCAAGGATGAGGCAGAAGATATTGGAGGTATAGAATGGACATGGTGGTAATAGAGTGACACTAACACTATGCTATTTAGCATTTAAAGTCTAATTAAATAAAAATGAATAAATCATGATTGATAATTATTCCAGAATAAAGAAGAAGGAAACCTAGATACCGCGTCGATAACAGATGGTGGAAATTGGTATTACTAGAAGAATACGAGAAGAAAGTGAGAGTGAGAGGGAGAGTGAGAGTGATGTTCATTCAGTGGTCGCCTGATTCTTGTGCCTGAAACTTCAGGTAACATTCTCGTATGGTTCGCCGGACTCGGCACGAAGCCCATGGTTGAGATATGAGTAAGAATTTATAATCGTATTTATCCTGGGCAATTGATTGTTTGGTTTGCAGATTTTACGCTTGTATTTATTAACGATTGTGCTACAGCAGTGCCAAATGATCAAGAACGAAACACACGTTTACTGAATCAACCACCCTGTAGCTTCACACGGAAAGCGCTGTTTTCTGTCACTTTCATAGGTACTTATAGGTCGTTAGATACAGATTAACGAGAATGAAAGCAAACAAACGCTGCTGGAAGTACAAGTGTTTGAAAATTCATCCAAACTTGTGTCATGACTTGATTGCGCTGCTCAGATGATTCTTGTTGTTTTCGTGGCAATCGCCTGCTACAAACTTGACCAAGCTGTTGAACAGGAATTCCAATGACTATAAGATACCCAAAGCCAGCAGTATACTCTTAGAAATTACGATTGCAGAGCCACCTTGATCGCAGACACCTATTCCAGTAGCATGTACTGGCGGAGCTACTATCGCCAGAGTACAAGGTCACGATACACCTCAACAGGGCGTGAACCTCAGGAGACCATATTTTGCAACGCTGCCTACGATACGGCTGCAAACATGGGAGACTATGACGGTCCATTGCCTAGACCTCGACCTCCAAGACGCGAGAATAATCCGTCACTCAGAAGTGCAGCAAGAGTCCGAAATAGGAGACAGAACAACATCGTCGTACAGCTGTATGATCTCGAAGCACAAGGTGGCAGATTCGGACTGGCTGGAGAGCGATTCAGCATCAATCAAAACGTCTTGTTCACATCCTTACCCCGGACCAGAAATGCAGTGAGGCGAGGAACCCTCCAGCTGGGGAGTTTCTTCATTCCTCAAGACATGGTAGTCCATCCGCCGCACATTATCCATCAAGCATTGCACTTTCTATTCCGTCATCTTCAAGACTATTCTCGAACTGGGGTTATCGACATGTTTGGAGTAGCCGAGCTAGAGATTGAAGATGACCCATCTCGCGACTTTGCAGTACACCGCTGGGCAGGCATGATGCATGCCCTGTGCGTGGTTCTCGATAATGATAGAGGACTAGGATGCTCAGACATGCTCTTGGCTGAGATTCTCGACTTTTTCGAAATTCTCATCCGCGATGTTCACAACCTTGGAGGATGGGATGAGGCGGCTATCCTTTTTGAAGCCTTTGCCGGTATCTTCAGACCTACACGAACAGATTTGAGCCATCAGGTTCGCAGGATCTGGAATCGATTCGACCCTGAAGTGCAGGATCAAGTGTTGGGCGACATGAGACGTGCATTGCCGGTTGAGGGTGTTGATGGCAAGGCGCATCGCATGTACAGAGCATTGGGGTATTAGAACAACGGGGTCATCGATCAATTGGGATGGACGAGTATGTAATCTTCAGTAACCGTAGTTGCTAAGAATATCACTTCACTTGTTGCATATCTTACTTGGGACTTCCCGTTCCGTCCCAGCCTCATGAATTATGAACTCCGAATTCCATCACCCCACATGAGCGCCCAACCTAGGTACCAACCTATCCCTGCTCGTCTGAGCGTCATGGTCTGGCCTCGTTTATTCAGCCCAGCCTCTTCCTGTCTTCTTTTCACGAACAAAAGCCAGCGCATGCATACAAATGAATAGTCTTACTTCCCCCTAACTGAACCCTCTAACTGAGATCTCTGTTCGGTTACTGGCCCCGAAATTTCTTGTTCGGTGAACCTACCATTGACGCCTTTCTTCTGCCTCTAGCGAAGCAATCGTCTATCTATTAATCGCCCACCATGGATGAACGAGCACCTTCTCGCAAGTCAAACCAGTCACCGCTCCAGAATCTGGATCCTCAACCCGTCCGCAGTCCATCTCCTTCGCGAGAACGGGACCGTGGTGATCGCGACCGTATGGGTCGCGATCGCGGGTATGAGCGAACTGATCGTGGATATGATCGAGGTCCAGAGAGGGCGAAATCATACCCAGGTCCTGAAGCTCAGCAGTTTGGAACCCAGCAATTTGGCACTCAAAATTACCACTCTCAAGACTACTATACCCCGGCCTACAATCCTCAGAACAACTACAATCCGCAGGGCTACAATCCTCAGAACTATCCTCCCGTCAGCGGTCCTCAGACAGGACCTAATGACCTGCCGATGCGCCCGGCATCTGAGTCCTTTCTTCCCAACCATCCTGGAGTTATGGCCAGCGCAATAAAGCCACCTAACCAGATGGTGCCTGCTAACATCCCGGCTGACCTGGGAGAACTCCGATCTCTCAGAACGAACTGTCAATTCAATCTGCGCGAATACATCAGCTTGCAGCGGCAGCGCAAAAGTGGCGATGCTTCAATTTCCGCTTATGAACTTGAGACTCGTATTCGCAACCAAACGACTTTTGTTGTGAATGATCTCAGGATTCTGCAGGGTGAAGTGCGCAGTATCGCCAAAGAAGCCGAAAACCATCGCTGGCGAAGATGGATCATTGGAGGCGCTATGTAAGTTGATGACCATCTTGATTGATCTTTTGTAATTGCTAATTGATTGACAGTGCTACCTTTATCCCACTTATTCGCCGCTTCTGGCGACGAAACGACGACGACGAAGACTCTCACTCCTCGGCCAACGACACCGAGTTCGCCTTCAAGAAGTCCAAGGGTCTTCTCGATCACATCAAGGGCGGAGTCCTAGGCAAGGGTCGCTTCGCTAAACTGGCCTTCCTTGTATTTGCCGTGCTTTTTGTATTCTCTAACGAGGTGTCAATCCGGGTCGCCCGGACTGTGCAGAAGCGCCTGAAGAAGCTTGCTGCGCGAATCGAGAACGGTGACCCAGATGTCGATGACAAGGATATGAAGGTTCTTGAGGGTTGGCGATGGAGAGTTCTCCTGTGGTAATGATAAGATGGATTCATGATAATGAGATGGAGATTGGGATGCCGTACATAAGATGAGGACACGATTTCAACGACGCCGACGCGATTTCATTTTATTTGTTATGATTGTCAAGAATGCAATGCAAAAGTCTATTTCATAAGTATATCGAGGTTCTGAATAATATCTTTGGTCATTGATGGAGTTGTTTTCTGTTTTCTATGGTGGATGAAATGATTGTGTTTCAGAAGGTGCGACCTCTGAAGTGATCGCTAAATTATACAGCCTGGGTTCAGTCTCTAACGTGCACTATGACCAGCAAACTCATCATTTTCACCAACAGCTCAGCTCAATCAAATCACCCAACATCGTCAAAACTTCCCGAACATGCTTGTTTGACACGGAACCACTACAAAACTATAGAGCCATTCATCTCAGTCCTTCAAGATGGGCGAAAAGAGGAAGGCTTCGCAAGACCTTCGAGGTTACACGCTCCCTGTCGACAGTGGCGATCCGAACCAACCAACGGCCATGGAAAGCACCCTTACAGGACCAACGAAGGATGATATAGCTCGAGATCATCACTACGCTGAACTATATGCTAAAGCGCCTGATTTTCAGCAACTCGCCCTTCAAGATGCAGACTTTTCGCGATTGTAAGTATTTCATCATCAAACTTGAGTCGCTAAATCTCATAGACCACTAGGTGGAATCAACATAAGACCGACTTCTTCAACGATCCGGAATGTGTTATGCAATTGACAAAGACTCTTCTCAAGTTGGACTTCAAATTGCAGCTTGAGCTCCCGGATGATCGACTATGCCCACCTGTGAGCTCACATCACTATCTTGACGCGTCATTGTATCTAACGCGTCTTGCAGGTCACCAATCGACATAACTATATACTTTGGCTGAAGAATCTTCTAGACAGCTCCTCATATGAGAAGAATGACCGAAATGTTGTTGGGTTAGATATCGGTACTGGTGCAAGTTGTATCTACCCACTGCTTGGCTGCACGGAGCGTGATTGGAACTTCATCGCTACTGGTAGGCTATCGAATCACGACAACCAGTATTTAACTAACAAACATAGATATTGACTCAAAAAGTCTCGAGTATGCTCGCAAGAATGTGGTGTTGAACAATCTCGATCAGAGAATCAAAGTTGTTGAACGAAAACCCACGGATAACATCATCCCACTTCATGATCTGCAAGTCCCAAGCATCGCGTTCACCATGTCTAACCCACCCTTCTATAAGTCTGAGCAAGAGCTCATCGAAAGTGCCAAGAAAAAGTCCCGTGCGCCCTTCACTGCATGCACCGGCGCAAAAGTCGAGATGGTTACTGACGGTGGGGAAGTTGCTTTCGTCGACCGCATTCTCAGAGAGTCACTTGTCCTCCGAGAGCGTGTGCAGTGGTACACATCCATGTTTGGCTTCCTGACAAGCTTGATAGATCTTGTGGACAAATTGAGAGAGCATAATATCGACAACTATGCAGTGACAGAGTTTGTTCAGGGAAACAAAACGAGACGTTGGGCTATTGCATGGAGCTTCGGAAACATGCGGCCTAGCCAGGAAGTCGCGCGCGGAATCAAAACGGCAGTTTCCAAGAATGTACTTCCTGAAATCACGGAGGAGAAGGTTGTCGATATACCTCTGAGTGACAACGTCGGCGACTTTGCAGACAAGTTCCGCGCTGAACTTGCGAAGCTGGACTTGATCTCCTGGGAGTGGAATTCTGAAAGACTTGAGGGCACCGGCCGAGCCGCTGGTCGCGTCTGGGCACGAGCATGGCGAAGAAGAAAGCAGAGGGGAGAAACTGAGGATTCGAGCGCCCAGGTAGCCGAATGTGTCTTTGCTTTCAGAGTCTCTGTACGAGTTGGCAAAGATGATGTGTCGGTCAGTTGTCGATGGTTGGAAGGTCATGATCCTGTCACCTTTGAGAGTTTCCGAGGGTATCTCAAGAAGACTGCGCAGGGAGTTTTCAAGCCAAAGAATGCGGAGGCAGAAAAGTCTACTTAAAAGACACTGGTCTCGCCACTAATACTGTAATAATAGAATTGTCTTAATAGGATCTGGCAGGCTCCATGCAAAGCGTACATTCTGTTTATCTAAGCTTTGGTCTTCATCCGGAATTGTAGAAGATCTGTCATGACTTCCGCCTTGCTCTTTCCCTTCATTAAAGCACCTCTAACAACGTCTTGTTCCGAATCAGGAGCCATATTCTCGCTTTTCGGGGGGTTGTTATCCAAGTTTGTTGGAAATGGATACCCCTCTCCCACGGCAGAGATAAACATTTTAACCTCGTCGCTCAACCCATGTTTCTTGTATACAGAAGACAGGACTTTCCACGTACTTTCTACCAACGGTAGTGCATCTACAGTTTCCATTGGTTTCCCAAAAGCGCTGCTTATCTGGAAAAGGTTGACAAGCCGATTGATGTCCGCAGATTTGTTCTCGCCTGCTGCGTGAAACAAGGCTGGGTTGAACCACAGACCATCGCCTTTCTTCAATGGAAGTGAAACGTAGTTATCTAGAAAGAACTCATTAAACTCAAGTAGGCGATACGCCATATAGCCCGAAGCGAAAGATTGACTAAACGGCAGGAATCTTGTCGGACCGCTTTCGAGAGGCATATCGACATGCGCTACAGCGCCTTGAAGAGTCAAGCATTGGCTAGCGACTTGCATAGCTCGAGGGTATTTGCCGCAACTCTCTGCAGACATGAAGCCCAGATGGTAGTCGCGGTGCGAAACTTGGGGTTGTCCTCCAGGTCTGACGTTATTGACTTGCGTAGTGGTGCGATATCCAGGACCAAGCCATGAAGCAAAGATGAGGTCGAGGTAGGGATTCGAGAAGTATTGGAAGAATGATTCAGGATCCTGCAGGCCATGTTTGCTGAAAGAGTTCCAGATTCGATCATTTTTGCCAGCACCGGCGAAGTGATCACCTGCTGTTTTTGTGTCCTGGCTTTCCTTCTTGATGATCTCGTTGAAAGCCGCTGTTGATCTTTCAATTACATCTAGATCTTGGTAGAGATCAGATGTGACAAAGACTCCTGGTCCATGGAGAAGGACTTTATACCACTCATCCTGAAGTGCCGACTTTTGGTCTTGAGTCAACGTCGAGTACTTGGCGAGGTTGTATATAGGTACGTTTTCCTTGATGTCTGCCGCAAGGGGATATTCTTGTTTGGTCGCCTTTTGGGAACATAGCGCTTTGAAAGCGTCTATAGGAGAGGAATCTGATAGCTTGAACAGGCGTTCTTGCCCTTGTTGCGATAGTAGATCACTGGTTGCGTGGCCGTTGGTAGCCATTGTGTGCTGCTATGCTGTGATGCGGGAGTGTGAAGAACTAGAAGGAAGTTGTTTAGTATCTGATGAGAAACTCAGTAGGAGAATAAGGCAAGAAATACTCAACGATCGGCGAGAAATCCGAAGAGGTCACCGACTTGTGCAATACTCATCTAGCGTTGTTATGGAACAGTATACGATATTGGGTCTTCGGAGAGGTTGGTAGCATCTTGTAAGTGATGTACAGGTTGGTTAATGCAGGGTAGATTTGTCAAAATTATAGCGAATAATTTAACCGGAAGCCAACTACGTATTGGAGGCCAATTAGCATTCAGAAGAATAACAGACAGTACAATAGTTTGAAGATCACAATGCCTTCAGGCTCTGCCAGAGTTCAATGCGGGGTTCACACAAACCTGGAGAGACATTCCTGTCAAAATATCTCGCTATCAAACCTCGTTGGTGGAGGATTGAACACGACTTTTAACAGAAGAACACAAGAACTAGTGCCGATGATGCATCCTTAGAAATACTGTTAATGGAAGAATTTGACCAGGGTGATATTTGAAGTTAGTAGTAGTCTAGTATTGCCATAAAGAGTACAGGTAGCTCACGAGTGTCAGGAAGCTGACTTAATTGTCGATAGACGTGAAGGATGTAGTCACATAGAGAGGAGAGAGGAAATAGTTGAAGTTCTTTTACTGTTTTGTATTTTGGAGACCATTAATATAATGATCCCAGTCGTTATTCTATGAGGCTTCTCGCCCCGTCATTATTGATCATGGCTAAAGACAAACTCCTGATTTTCCCAATGCTTTTCTTCAAAAATTGTCATGCAACTTTAGTTGTTGAGGTTGCCGATGGTAATGGACTTGATGTTTTGGTACTCAGCCATTCCATACAGACTGCCCTCCTTTCCGTAACCGCTCTCCTTGACACCACCGAAGGGAGCCTCGGCAGCGCTGATCTTTCCAGTGTTGGCACCGACCATACCGACTTGCATCTTGTGGGCAACGCGCATAACACGGCTGATGTCCTTGGAGAAGAAGTATCCGGCCAGACCAAACTCGGTGTCGTTAGCTAGACGGATAGCATCCTCCTCGGTGTCGAACTCGAAGATGGGAGCCAAAGGTCCGAAGGTCTCGTCCTTGGCGACAGCCATCTCTTGTGTGACGCCAGTGAGGACGGTGGGCTGGTGGAAGAAACCGGGGCTGTCGGGGGTAGAGCCACCGGTTGCGATCTGGGCGCCCTTGGATGTAGCGTCGGCAATGTGCTCCTTGACCTTGTCGACAGCGGCCTTGTTGACAAGAGGGCCTTGAGTGGTGGACTTGTCGAGACCGCTGCCCATCTTGAGGGCGTTGACCTTCTCAACGAGCTTGGCAGTGAACTCCTTAGCGACGCTCTTCTGGACGTAGAGGCGGTTGGCGCTGAAGTCGTGTTAGTATCTTAATTAAATATCAGGTGTTTGTCTGTGACTTACCAGACGCAAGTTTGTCCAGAGCATCGGAACTTGCAGAACATAGCGCCCTCAGCAGCAAGGTCAAGGTCGGCATCCTCAAACACAATGAAAGGAGCGTTACCACCGAGTTCCAAGCTCAGCTTCTTCAAGGTGCCAGCAGCAAGCTTGGCAAGGTACTTGCCAACACCGGTAGAACCAGTGAAAGAGATCTTCTTAACCAGAGGGTTGGTAGCAAGCTCAGTAGCAGCTTGGCGGTCACGAGTGGGAAGGACCTGGATGGTGGCAGGAGGAAGACCGGCTTCAATGGCGAGCTTGGTGAAAGCGAGGGCAGAGTAGGGAGTCTCGGAAGGAGGCTTAATAACGACAGAGCAACCGGCAGCCAGAGCGGGAGCGATCTTTCGAGTGATCATGGCGGCGGGGAAGTTCCAGGGTGTGATGATACCGCAGACACCAACGGGTTCCCGGACGGTCATGAGGGTGGTGTGAGGAGCGGAAGAAGGGATCGTGACGCCGTAGGATCGAGTGGCCTCTTCGGCGAACCATGAGATGAAGCTGGCAGAGTACAGAACCTCTCCCAGAGCCTCAGAGTAGGTCTTTCCGTTCTCGAGAGACAGAATGTTGGCCACTAGTGGTTTGTGTTAACCTTGGGACGCAGTGAGCGTTAGAAGTTACGTACAGTCCTCCTGGTTGGCGAGAACGAGGTCGTACCACTTCCTCAACAGGGCACCTCGGCTGGCACCGGTTGTGCTGTCGAAGTACTTTGTCTGGGCAACATCGGCGCTCTTGATGGCGGTCTGGAAGTCCTCGAGGGCACAGTTGGCGACCTGTCCGAGGACGGTGGCAGTAGAGGGTTCTGAAGTCCGGGTTAGCTGTTAGATCCACAGGACTCATGATGGAAGTGCTACTGACCAAAGACGTCAAATTTGTTATCCTTGGCGACCCATTGGCCATCGATGAAGGCCTCTTGAATGAAAAGGCTCTTGTCCTTAAGCTGTTGAGTCCCCAAGTTAGCAACCATGAATCTTTAGAGGGGTAGAAGTGCTCATGACTGAGGGGCAACCTACGCCAGCAATGACCTCCTTGTGGTAGCTTTCAGCCATGATGAAGTTTGAATACAAAATGTTTCTAAAGAACAGAAATTCACTCAAGTAGAGAAACAGAAACACGAAAGAATGCAAAGATGAAGAGAACCAGACAAATTCCGGTCAACGGAGATCTCTCAAGTAAATAAAAAGTCGAGGATCCACGACAGCTCCTAAGCAAACGTCACATGGACGCGCTAGAAAACTCCCACCCCCACCAACCGAGTATGCTTAAGCCGTTGCATTGTGTCCATAAAGGTCAATGTTGATTGAATTGAGGCCAGTCATGATCGAGAGACGGACCCCATGAATACGTGAAGCCGGGGCAGTGGCGCTATAAGTCGCTAAAAAGACCCCAAATTCTAGCGACAGACCGGATCTCGGTTCCGGTCCCAGGTTCATCAACCGGCCCGGAGCAGCAGCAGACGGCTCCGAGAGCGGGAATTGCGTTCCGGCCCTGCAATGACCGGGAACCGAGAGCATTCTGGTGTAGAAGTCGTGCATTTCTATTGCCGTTTAGGGATTGGTACGTCGAGGCGGTTTGTTATTCGAATTGGTCAGGTTCTGGGGTGAAGCGTCTGGGGAAAAAAGTGTGGAGATGGGCGGCTTCTCATGATGAAGTATATGTGTAGATATGCCAGACATGGTCGGAGTGGTCATGATCATACAGCTCATCGTTTCGGATTTCTTGAGAGATGATGCGAAGGTATAGCGGACCTATGCAGATGTTAATGATGGACGTTCTCTAGATTTGAGTTGACAGGCCTTGTTCATGTATGAAATGGATGTCGGTAAAAATGCATGGGGAACAATAGCATTGGCGAACTATAATTGAGAACAGGATAACATAAGAACAATCCTTGTTGACTCAGGATAGTTGTTGAACAAAGATCATGAAAGAATTGAATGGCCTGTTCTTCCCACTCTCAAGGTGATGAAGCGGGCTACCTAAATTTACTCTATCAATTGCAGTCGACAAATTACCACGGACCCTCGCTAACTCACACTACAACACCACCACTGAGAATTTCAACGCCGATAACAACAACATCTCTTAACCCGACATCGGTTTCGATATACTTAGGCAGACTCTATTTTTATTACAGTTTCTTCATCACCAGCGTCAAAGGTCATTTCTTAGGAAGCTTGGGCTCTAGGCGCTGGCCCAAACTTCTGGGCGTGGCAGAGAAGATACAAAAGAACAATCACCTAACAGTCTGCTTGACGGACACTGTCTACTATACTCTGTTATCGATAGGAGAAGCCTAACAGCAGATTCTCCAGCCTCAAGGTTTCAGTCAAGTGATCAAGGGACTGTCCCTCCCGTTCAGCAAATGTCCCAAACCTCCATCTACGACTCGGAGGGCGTTCGAACTCGATTTGCGGCACTTCAGTTTCTAGCTTATAAAGACTATATACGCACCTAGGTTGTGAATCAATCTTACTGTTGATAAAACTGAAGAATAGTAAGTCATCCTTGTGGTCGAATCACAGTGGTGTTGCCCGAGTTTGCGAGCCAGGAACCAGGCTCGCAGTGGTTACACTCTCATGTGACGACATATCCCCTACGGGCTACAAACAGAAATAAGGACCGCTGCTAACTTCTGGATCATCTAGGCAGTTACCAAACTTCTGAAGGCAGACTATCTTTCAAGTCTCGGAGCGATACCCAGTACCTAGCCACGCCGACAATATTCCCGCGCTGTAACTTCTACCGCTACTCCCGAGAATGAACCCATGCCCCGAACTCCTCTTAGAACAACCCAAGGTCGACCTTGAGTGTATTAAGTCTTTGTCGCATTGAAATGACGCAGCCAAGAGACTGTAGGTCGTTTGGCGGCGTGTAAGAGGGGTAGGTCGAGATGTGACTCGGCTTTGATCTTCCTCAAAGTTCCAACCCTGCCACCTACCTATGTATCGCAAAGCTTACCAATACTACCGAGGAGTCCAATGATCGCTGGCTAGACTATAGAAGTGCCCTTGACAATCGATTGAAAGAGAAAGAGTGTCTCTGACCCCCAAACGACAACTTGATAACCACGCTAGTCTCTAGAACGTATATAACCCGAATAGGATACATAAATACAATTCAACAACACATTAAGGGGTCCCAGATATTGATTGAACTACAAATAATACAGCCATCAGACGATCATGGTGCAGAATCTGCGTTTGCGTAGAGTTGCCGGCTCTCCCCAGAGGTGTTTTGCACATCTGCTTAGGCATTACTGACACGCTCCCTATCTGATTCAAGTCAGGAAATTAGGGAGGATAGACACCAAAAGATTGGCAGTATAGATTTTGTACCAGAGCATAGGGCTTTCTGTGGGAATTACCGGTACCTAGCTGTAGGCGGACTCATGGAGAAGAATGGACCAAATGGACTGCCATCTGACGCCAGCTGGGAGCACAACTGACGGCTGCACTGAATAGAAACACGCATGCCAATAACTCAAGGATAGGGCCTTATATCAATAGGTCCACACATACGTATTGCTATGCATTATGCTCCATCAGGGTCTGCATCAGAGATAGTTTGAACAACCATGAAGCTGCACAATATAATTATGAATTCCAACATGACCTACAATCCACTTAGCAGAAAGATTTGACAGGAAGACATGCAGAGTTCTATACAGTTCTAATTCATAAAGGAATATCAGCCGTTCATCTGAAGTGCCAGGACTAGTGCAGCTGACATAGTTATGCCCAGATAATGCTTCCACCTGCTTCCACCTATCACCCACTTCATCTCTCACACGTCATATCCTGATAAACAATACGCAGACTGCCATGGTAACGTTGCTCTAGCTCACCGACCCTTAGGTCAGTCAAGGGCCAGCACCCTACATGTACGCACAGCTTGTCGCCAAATTCACAAACACAGACCAAGTTCTTAGCCCCCACCTGCTCATCTACCTTCCCTTCCTCTCTTATCCCTGTCCTGAAGACCTCCAAGCTTTCCAAACATCCCTCCTTTCTCGCTTCCCATTACCTACTGCTTCTTCCGTGGGCATCGCCAGGGAGGAGCCTCCTCCCGTGGCACGTTGTCATAGCCGTGGTTGTAAAATGGAACACTTTTGTTACATCCTGACTCTATACCAGCTGCTACATGATGGCTCACTGGACGGGCGCTGGCCACCTCAACATCAACGTAGGTACTTCATACCACACCCCTCAAGAGTTACAGTCCCTGCACCCATTGCTTTTGCGACACAGGCTGTGCACATCTGCAATAACCTTTACCTTGGCGATGCTCTGACATTCCACTCACTATCTAGGAAGATGAAATGCACTGCCATACATCGCCTCGCGGCGCTGACTGCCTTCGGGCCGGCACACACGATACTGGTGAAAGTTACCGCTGGGGTCAAGAGGAGTCTTTCCCTGGCCCTGACAACCAGTCAAAGATGAAGCACTCGGTACAAAACGCCGAGAATGTGAGTATATATCACATTTCACCTACAAAAAGATAATCGAAGACTAACTTTGTTGCAGCGTCCTGGCCAAGGCCATACGAGACTGGTGAAGATGATCTCTGGGGCCAGGAAGAGCCCTTCCATGGCCCCGACAACCAGTCCAAAATGAAGCACTCGGTTCGGCACACACGATACTGGTCAAGATGACCTCTGGATCCAGGAGGAGTCCTCCACTGGCCCCAACAACATATACAAGATGAAGAGCTCAGTTGAAATTGCTGAGCATAGCGGTATGTATTGTGTTTTACTTACGCAAGACGGTTGAAGACTAACTTCGTTGCAGTGGCTCGGCTAAGGCGAGTAACCTGGAACCCATCCGGTTCAACCTGCCGCTGGCCCCATTCGAATCGGACTGCCTCGAACGCGTTATTGGGGGCCTTGCCGTCCCTTAGCTTAGGTGCTACTCGAGTACTATGTAAGTTTCAACACATCTCTTAACTCAGGATTCCCTCTAACATCTACCTAGCGGAGATTGGCACCTCCAAATGTCTGACTGCTGGTGTCCGTCTTATCAGAACAGAACCTGAAGAGAAATGAAAGGGATTCGTCCTTAATTTCGACCTCAATGTGATGTGAACATGATTGTTACCAGAAGGGCTTTCGTAAGGAACACGGCAACAGAAGGTCTCTAGTCCCTCATCGATGGCAGCAACGCAATTGTTTTGAGACACGGTTTTCTTTTCGGTACGAGCAAGTTCATATCACATTGAGGTTGGCATTAAAGACGTCTTCCTTATGAGACTCTCCTGTAAATAAGGAATACTTGTACGGTTGGGTGTTAGCAGGATAGAATGACAGTCAAGACTTTCATCAACAAATTGCACTTTTGAAGCATGAGAACTTCGATGATTACACGAGACACCCTTTACATCACCCCAGCATAAGATTTGTGACAACGAAATGACTTTACTTGGGTAATTCTTTTCGATACATTATTCTTCTTCCTCCAACACTACAACTGGGTACCCTTTTCAATGACGATCATTCCTTGTGAGGGCTTCAGGCGGTTCTCGGCCTAGGGACTGCCGATCTTAGACGAGGAGGAAGGCGACATGTTATTAGATACACAGTTGCTGGCTTTTTGAAAGGGAACTGTCGTTCAATATCCTCCGTTCACTAAATACCTCAATCCTCACTCGGTCTCTTTCGTCGGTTAACCTCTTGTATATCTTCTTCGAGACAGCTACGGCCAACATTTTCCGATTCATCGAAACAAGATTGCCACTCCTCCAAAGTCCTGAACTTCAACAGTAGATTGAGGCGTGGGAGACCTATGGATAACTGGACAACTATCAACCCCAGGCCTTTTCGCCAAGAAAATATGACTCACGCATCTTTGCTCATTAAATAGTTGTGATCTTTCGTCTAGTCACTCAGTCAGATTCTCGCCACAAGGGCTGTTGTTGACAAAGTCTGGCCGATAGGCTGGAGTCACGGACGAGATGGTTAGCATGGAGTAGAATATTCGATGGCTCAGCAATATTGGAGGCAGTTGGTGTATACCATCCAAGAGAAAAAGAACATCGGCTATAAGATGCAGGGGCAAAGACAATATGGAGGCCATCATAGATCATTGAGAAGTCAGGTCAGAACTCCTTCACTGTCCCACAAAGCATATAAATGCCATACAAGGCACATATAGGGATATCGGGCAGCACGTCAATGGTGCGACCTGACTTGTGTGGTGCCATTAGTTCCTAACTTACAGAGAGACGGAAGATACGTCTCTACGGTCTAGACTATCGACCTTGATAAGCAAGAGGGTTGAAGAAAAGTCGAGACTTAGTTAAGGGTATCGTAAAGACGATAGTCTACTCTAGGCTTTAGTGTCTAAGTACTAGGTACCTACGTCTAAGTCATCTTGTTAATAGGATTCTATGGCCTGGTTAATTTCCGGACCGCCTGATAAGTTCATACTGGGATTTCACAGGGTACAATCATGGTATGTAACAGCGAGGTAGCAATCGCTTCTGTATTCTGTATCGTTATATTCTGGTATCAAATTGTCTAGACTCGCGGTTACATACTCCCTACATTGTATGTTTCTTATGTCCAGGTACTTCACAAGCACCCCACGCCGTTCTATCTATTCCATCGCTTTTCACTTTCCCACATTTCTATTGGAAGTCGGTCACCAGATGTGACTAGTAAGATAGCACACAAACCTGCCTCCATGCTCATATGCGTGAGCTCAAGTCCAACGACTTCTTCATACCAGGCGGCTGGCCAGGGATGAGGTGCTCAGTCTCCTAGACTTCAGCAACAACCTTCTCTGTGGCTTCTTTCATGCAAGCCTCCTGCTCAACCTCAACAGGAGGAATGGCGATACCGAACTTCTCGTAGGGGAAGTTTTCCAGACTCAGCATGTACTCAGCCCAGCCATCGTCAATCTCACCAACCTGGTGGAGGTCGACTTCTCCAGCCTCACCAGTACGTCCTGCAAGGACTTCTGGCTCACGTCCATCGTACTCCTTCTTGAGCATAGGGTGGGGACACCAGATGACGCGCATGCCAGCACGGCGGCCAGCCTCGACACCGGGGACGGAATCTTCGAAGACGAGACACTCCTCGGGAGTGATAGGTCGCTCGCCAGCGGGAAGACTGTCGTTGATAGTCTTCAGGGCAAGAAGGAAGATGTCAGGTAGTGGCTTGCCACGACCAGGGGTCAAGCGGGAATCATCTCCAAGGACACGGCGATGGGAAGGGAACACGGAAAAGAGCTCCTCGAGATGGTTTGTCTTAACGCGAAAGTTGCCAAGGTGAGAGCTGGTAGCCAAAGCGATGTGGACTCGATGAGGTTCGCCGGTAGAGTTCTCCTTGACCTCCCAGTATCGGGTACGACCAAGGTGACCGAGCATGTCGACGATACCAGGGAGAGGCTTGGTTTCAGGAAACATCCTCTTCTGAAGGGCGGTGTTCTCAGCAATGTATTCCTCAGAGGTGATAGGAAGCTGAGCCCAGTCGTGGAAGATCTTGTTGGCCTGGGGGCCAGGTCGGCCCTGGAGCTTGGCTTTGATCGACCATGGGAGAGAGTCTTTGCCATACTTCTCCAGAATGATATTGACACACTTAGTGTAGATATCTTCAGTATCGAGGAGGAGGCCGTCCATGTCAAAGAGACAGGCCCGGACGGGAGGGAAATCGGTGCGAGGCGCCATTGTGAATGACTTGAGATGGGTTTGTAGTGGGATAGGTAAGTAGTAAAAGAGGCAATCAGGGGTTTTTGTAGATGGTGATGTAAAGTCCGAATGAATCGAAGACGATGGATGAGTGAGTTAGTAGCAAGGAGGTAATCGGGGGTTCTTATAGACCGTGATGTGAAGAACAAAAGAAGAACGCCAATGCCAGGAGACACGCGAAGATGAGTTGAAGCTTTGAACAGAAAAGTGGAAGCCGAACAATGGAGGTGATCGCGAAGTTTTTCTGACAGCCACAACAGTGACTCCCGTCCCGTCACTATCAGCCCAGCCTTTTCCAGCAGGTGGGGGAGTCGATCACAGAGGCGACGTGCTGGAAAACTACCCCGCGGCGGGGCGTTTCCAGTGGGGACGATACTCGCTATGCCAGCTATCGCTTAGTGGCTATATGACGTGGGTAGAGCCGGCAGGAGCGTCCCATCGGAATCATGAGGCTCCTGTCCTCAGGTATTCAGATTGGCTCACGAGATTTCTCAGTGTGACACTTCATCTTCTCAACAGTCTCATTCCCTTTCAGGCCTCTTTAGCGCGCTTCACACTTCGAAGGCAACACATACGTCACGTTCGAGAGACCACTGCAATTTGAGTTCAAATCATTACTAGTGGGACCCTATTTATCAACTTCAATACCTCTTACCCAGCCATGAGTTCGGACGCGCCCACCAAAGACGATGTGGTGAAGAAACCAAATTCCGGCGACACCAAGGACGCCGACGATTCTGTCGATGGCCAGGAACTTAGATTCACACCAGAAGAAGAAGAGGTACGTTTGTTGAGCTATCATCCTTGTCGTCTTGAAACCCTGACCATCCAATTTTGACTCTTGTTCGATAACTCAAACTAATTCGTTCAGGCTTTAGTGAAAGAGTCGGATACGGCAAAGCAGGAAGCAAACGCTCTGTTCGCTTCAAAACAGTATCAGGATGCACTGAACAAATACGACGATGCAATTAATTCATGTCCCAAATACCTGTATTATCCTCGGGCAGTCATCTACAGCAATATTGCAGCTTGCCATATTCAGCTTCAGGATTGGAAAGAAACCATCAAAGCAGCGTCCGACTCTCTAAAAGCTTTGGAAAAGCTAGAACAGAGTGACAGCCGACTACAGTCTGGGGAAAAGAAAGACGGTGAAGAAAAGACCAAGCAGGAGGATGAAGATGTGGAAGAAGAGATTGTCAGTACTGGAGCTTCACGTGCGGCCCCAGCACCTGTTACAGTCGATGAAGAAGTCAAGACGCTAGAGGCGAATATTCAGCGCATTCGATGCAAGGCCCTTATGAGACGAGCCCGCGGCCGCACTGAAGCTGGTGGCTGGCACAACCTCGCTGGTGCAGAGGAAGACTGCAAAGCTCTTGCTGCCAAACCGGAAAGTCTGGCACCAGCCGACCTTCGAGTCGTTCAAAAGCAACTGCGAGAATTACCTCCGCGGGTGAAGGCTGCGCAGGAGAAAGAGATGGGCGAGATGTGGGGCAAGCTAAAGGACCTTGGAAATGGTATCCTGAAGCCCTTTGGGTTGAGCACGAACAATTTCCAGATGGTCAAGGACGAGAACACTGGAGGCTACAGTATGAACTTTCAGCCTGGAGGAAAGTCTCAATGAGTACAATTCTTTATTGTGGAAGACGAAAATTTTCTCTATCCATCTATCAAGTCGACAAACAAAACTCCAGTTCCTGCACCCTAGAGAAAAGCAATAGATATCCCAGCGCTGTCTATTTTTACCATGCATCAACAATAAACACTTACTCCTTCAAGGCTCGACGCACACAAGTCTATCCAATGATCCCTGCCCCGGTTCATAAGCACTTGGTCTCTACAATGACGACGTATCGAAAGAGTTCGACCGACTGGGTGGCTCATACCAATTTTGATAGGGGTGGTTTGGCAGCTTGAAGTCAGCAAAGCTCAATGGGTTGACTGGTGTTCTTATCCCTGCAGAAGCCATTGCTGGCGGAGTCGATAGCCTCGAGGGCGTCAAGGATGTTGAGGTTCTTCGAGTTGTCGAGGCACCCAGATCATGGCTGGTTTCTGCTTTCGGGCTCAGTGTGGGCAATTTCATGCACGGCCAGCCCCATCCTTTCTTGAGCTCCATTTCTACCGCCCCCAAACGCCAGCCATTTTTGTTGTTGATTCTTTCAAGAATCTCGAGAACTTCACTTTGTTCGGTAGGGTTGGTCAGAACACTAGCTGCAATTGCCAAACAACGAATCGCAACTATAGCAACCCCTCTATCTGTGGTATGGGCCACGATGCCGCAAACCTGGTACGCATGGTGCAATTGCAAGGCACGCAACCTCTCGGAAGACGTGAAAGACTCAGTCGGATGCGTCTGTAAAAGGATGCAATGGGCAGTATGGAACAGGAGCTGTCCAATCGTCGCTTCTCGCTGAATCATCCTAGATACGGGTTATTGCAAAGTTCAGCGTCGAAGCTTCGGTTGACTTACCAGATACGAGGGAACACCGACTTGCCCGTTGACTCTACTGCTTTCACATAGCCAAATGGATGCATCGTCCGCGGGCAACGTGTGTTCCAACCATCACAGAGTCTTTTAAGCTCATGCCATTGCGATAGGCGATTACCAACCCAGTTCCGCTCGGCCTGTGGACTCATGTCGTCGAACTGACCTGCAGTCGCGCGAAAGTTCGTGACCTTTGCAACAATATACAGGGCACGGTGTACCCAGGTTTGTTCATCCCCATCTCCATTATGTTGATGGTTATCGGGTTCTGGAAAGTCTATACCCCATTCGTCGGGGCTCCATGTTGTCTGCCAATTTGCTGCGAGGCAGTTCAGAACTTCTATCCCAATATTCAACCAGAAGCAGGCCAACCCTATCCCGTTACTCTTCGCATTCCACCCACACTCTCGTACTAAGGCTCGGGAGCCTGCTATATGACTCATCCGGTGGGCGGGCTTTTCGGACATGATCTCGTATACGTTGAGCACAATCGCTGTCGTCGCGCACTCGGCAGTATTCCGATCAGGATTTTGCAGACTCCGCAGGAGCTGTGTTGTCGCAGTGTTGTAATAGAACAGCGCTTTGTCATGGTTTTCCTGAGACATCAAAGAAGCATGTTTTACGCCACAGGCAAGGAGGGCGTTGAAGAGCATTGTCGATCTCAGGGCATGATGCGGAATACTTCTGGCGAAGTACTTGTCCCTGTTGAAAGAATCCATCCAGATTGCAACGTCGTCGACAAAGACTTGCATGTAATGAACTTCCTCGGCGGACGTGAGAATGTCGCGACCCACTAGTTCAATGTTTTGAATGGCTGGATGATGGATATGGTCATCTTCGTGTGCTTGTTCCAGCAAAAGCTCATTGTGCGGCGATGTTCCGAGGTGCGGGAGTGTCAAGTTGCCGATATCCTCGACTGCTGCCTGGTGCGATGAAGGACGATTCCTCATCGCTATTAGTTGTTCTGGGAACATTTCTGTCCTTGGGGTCACAACAGAACGTGTCGATGACGGCGGTGTCGCAATGTTCGATACGTCACTTAGGATCCCTTGCCCGCTGTCGCTAAGCTCAAGCTTAATTGCACCACCGGATGGGCCTCCCGGGTCGTCCAATGCCCTCGGTGTGGTGTTATCGCGTGCATAGCTGAGAGGCTGTTGCGAGCTAGACTGAAACCTCTCCGTGGCAGCATTTATTTCCCGCGGATGATTACCTGTTACCAAAGGTATTGCTTCTTTCGAGTCATATCTATCATCGAGTCCTGGAGAATATGGTGCGTAGCGACCAAGACCACCTCGATATTCGGAAGCAATCTCTCGTGATTCGTCTTGAAACTCGACTAGAATTCGGATCAGCACAGAACCTGTGATTGATATGGGAATCCATACCTGCCCAGTCCTCTGGAGGCGGTATAGCAGCAGGGCTGTGTAGGTTGATCTCAAGAAAGTTAAGACGCACACCTCTTTTGCATTCACGACCTCTTTTCCGGCAATTCATACAGTCAGGCACGGCCTCGTCGCACTTGAGGTGCCTTTCACGACATGTCAGGCATCCTGTCCGGACTCTCCTTCCTTTGACTGGAGTGGGATTTGGAGTTGACATGGAACTTTGCACATTCATCCCTCTGGAAGTCTCCATGGACATTGTTGTCGTGTCCTGGCTGAGGCTCGGGGGTTCGGAGATCGGCGCCGTTGCCATATGTGGATGCCGATGGGATCCAAAATCAAAGAAGTCGAACTCGAGATTATCTTCCATCGAATATTGTCCTGGTGAATATCCTTGCCACTCCGGTGGGAACGACATTGTCTGATTTTGTTTGGATTCTTCATTTTGCATCGCCGCACCGAAGCTGACACCAAGCTTGGCGATGTCATTGGGACCTTTTTGTGCCGACACTATTATCTACCTGGCTCTTCCGGAGGCCACGGTAGTAACACACGATTTCTCTGCGAGGATTATTGATGCAGCCACGTTGGTTTTGGAGATTTGGTGTTGCAAAATAGATTCAGATGCTTTGTTGTCACATTTGAGGCTGGATAACTGGATACCCGCAATACTCAACAATGTTCTAAATGTTCTAGAAAATTCAATCGGGGCATGGAATGAAATCATAACTTGGGGTCCAGGCCACGGCTTCTGATCCGGTTTCCCTACCCGGGCTCGGTATAAAAGACCGTCCGTCGCAGGTTCGGGATTGTCGTTGGGGGCTCCACAGTCGGAGTATAGACCAGGAGGGATAGGGCGGGGTGTAATAACGAGCGACTGAAGATAAGAGAATGAACCGGATGGATCCTGAGGAGTATAAATTTAAGATGGCATCAATTCCGGGAAGCTTCTTGTTCTGAGTCTTAGTAACCAGCTGAAGAACTCCGCCTGAACCCGGGCGCTACACCATGGTTATATGGCGAAACACCACCTACTTACCTAGCCAAGGCACGGAAGCCAGTTACCACGGACTTGTACTCCGGCTGTCGTGCGAGTACGATCAGCCTCTTTCTTCGGCTATGATTCGGACAGCAAGCTGGCAGATACTGAGACCCTTACACGGAATGGCGTCTGTGTTCAATTTCAGTTCTGTCTTGTCTTATCCAAGAGGCCAGTGAGGAAGCTGGACTGGAGGAGAAATCATGATGCCGGGCCGAACCATCTGTCCGGCAAGATAGCTCAGCTGTGCATGATGCCTTCCATACAAGGAAGGTTGCTCGTCGGAGTAAGCAGCTCTAGAGTTGGTTCCTGGAACGTAGACTGTAGTATCTGCCGCATGATGTATGGAAGCTGAGTTATAAGTATACATTACACATGTGGCGCCCAGGGTCGATGAAACTCGGCTTGCATCCCAGCTGCCTTTGCCTTTGCCTTGCATTGCCGGAAGCCGGAGTAAACGAACCCTCGTATTAGGATCGATAATGACTTCCTTCCATCCGCAGGCTTCGCTTATTGAATCGCCTGTCAATATTGTTCGTGCACCGCGATGTCTTTTCCTGCGGCAGAACTCAGCCCCCTCAGACGATGTGCGATGCAACTAAGCTACACGGACAAGTAGCACGGGTACGCCCGAGATATACAGTCAGTTTGATGTGTCGGTTGTAAGTGATAGGTAAGACAAAAGCCCGAAATAACTCGGGCTTGATGGCCAATAGGGTGACAAAAGCGCTTTCTCAACTGGTTTTGACATTGAATGCTGTCCTTGTGTCTGTGACAAATGATTTCTAGATGCGACATTTCAGGTCCTTGATCATTCAATATGAATCAATAGTTTTATGTTGTTCCTCCGGGCTTGCATCTGGGGTCATGTCAGGCATTAATCCGGATACTTTATATCCATAGCAATAGCGGATCCATCGGTCCGCCTAGGCGATCATCAAGATAACCTTGACTAACGATCGCATGTGAATTAACAATGACTGCCCTGAGAAACAACTTACTATTTTTACAAGATAAATAAATTTCGGTGAAGGGAAGCTAAAGCCTTTTTTTACTAGTGTTGACCGAATACAAGAAAACGGTGAATTCATAGCCATGTTCCACAGCAGCGTAGAAACCCAATCCTAATCAACTCTGCTTTTGAAATGGAACCTTCAAAATTCCTAACCATGACCACAAATCCTTGTCAACGAAATGGACTCATCAACTCCAACACCCAAGTCCATATTGCGTGGCCATAAGTCCCAGATCCATGCGGCAGCTTTCATCCGATCGAATGAGCGTCTCATCACGGGCGATGCAGATGGTTTCGTGGTGCTATGGGATCTCACCATAATGCGCCCAAGGGCCGTTTGGCGCGCACACGAAAAAGCACTCTTGGGTGTTCGCGGCTGGGGCGATGATAAGATTATCACGTAAGGTCTTCCTCAAAATGAATAAAATAGGCTTCTAATGACAGATTCTAGGCATGGACGTGATATGAAACTCATAGTATGGAAGCTTGGCGAGGCAGACGAGGACCATCTCAGCACAGCACTTCCTGTTGAAGACGTGCCGACACCCAGAGCCCAACCATGGGTTCTTCATCTTCTAGAGGTCAATACCTTGAACTTTTGCGCTTTTGCAATCTGCTCCAGCATTCCTGGGCTAGTTGATAATGCCTCTGAGGTCTTGATCGCTGTGCCAAATACATTAAACTCAGACGCTGTACGTACCAAGCTTGTCTCGGTTGAAGTGACAAAACTAACGGCCATTATAGATCGATATCTACCATTTACCTTCACAACACCGGATTCATACCATCAAGGCTGGAGAGAAGACTGGAATGGCCATGTGTCTTGCTCTTCTCCATCACAACGACGCTCTTACGCTCATTGCCGCTTTTGAGAATGGGTATGCGACTGTGCAACGCCTCGAAGCTGACGGTCAATGGATAACCACATACAATTCGCAAGCACACTCACAACCTGTTCTGTCACTAAAGATTTTCGATGAATTCTTCATTACATCCAGTGCGGACTCGATCGTCGCTAAACATCCTATTCCCACTCAATTGTTCTTCCCATTGGAAGACACGGAGTTGCCCAAGAGCACAGAGCGCGTCGTCGAGATAATAGACGAGTACCCCAAAGGAAAGTCGTTGTTATCTGCAGGACTCAAATCATCGTTAGCGCAAACCAGCACGGGTGCTCCTAAGAAAGGTGTGCCATGGAAGGATCCCCTCAAAGCTATCAACACCAAACATTCAGGACAGCAAAGTCTAGATATACGATCGGATGGAAGAATCTTCGCCACGGCAGGATGGGATTCCAAAGTGCGCGTCTATTCTACAAAGACTATGAAGGAGCTTGCAGTCTTGAAATGGCATCAAGTAGGATGCTATGCTGTTGCTTTCGCTGATATCAAGATATCAGATAAACCGAAAGACAATACATCAACGACGGATGAAGAGGACAGAACCAAAACTACGACCAGTCTCAGCACACGCACAACTTCCCTGGCCAGGACAGGACTCAGCGTTAAGGAGCAGCGTATAGCAATTGCACGACAAACACATTGGATCGCCGCAGGAGCCAAAGATGGCAAGATTAGCTTATGGGATATTTATTAAGCTATGAACAATGTGGATATACAACCAGAAGACTACATTTTGTTAATCTGTATGTTTGAATGATCCCTGAGCAACCTCCTGCGCTGCGACCTGGGGGAGAAGTTCACAGACCGAGACCGATCAACGTTTTGCTCCATTAGAACAAATCGGATGCCGAAAGGGTAAAATAGAATAGAAATAGCAACGTCAAAAGACGGATGTCGTAGCCAGTCAGTTCTGTGATCCTGGACAAAAGCTCTTCTATAGCTATTAGCCCTCTATGATCTAGACAAGATTCATAGAACCCACCTTCATCACCCCAGTATTCTTTGTCCGCGAGCGGCATGTGCCTATATGGACGAAGTGCTGTCAGCGAGACCAGCGTACACACGCAACAGATTCTGCTGGCGACCGCCTACCCGCATTAAACGCGCTGACGAAGAATTTGTATTCCCCTTCGCCAAGTCCCACCATACTCGAAGTATCCAGGCTGCGACGAGGGCGTCGCGCAGTTCGACGCTCATCTCGGCTGTGATGACGAGGCTCATACTGACTCGCTCGTCCTCAACCTCTCTCGCTATCAAATCGCCCTGCGAATCTCTCCATTCGTATCCTACGCCTTTGCTCCGCGACGAGCAAGCTTCGTACAGCATACCATGCGGCTCGAGCTTACGGTCCGCGCCTTTCGCAGCGCGGTCGAATCGGAAACCTTTCTTCTGCCGTAGAATGTTACCGGAACGGAAGTAGGTGACTCCAAAGGAGCATAGAGCTCGACGGGTAGCGGCTTCGGCATGGTAGGGAAACGTGGGGAACTCGGCGGCGGTCGGATGCTTGAGGTCGAAGAGGTGGCGGTTTCTTAGAACGACTTGGGGAAGACCGGAAGAGGTCTTGACGACCGAGTCGACGCGCTCTACTTTCACGCTGCGGTCATTATCGTGGAGGTAACCGATGGAATGGGAGAATTCGTAGAGAGGTGGTGCTTGAGGGTCGGTTGAGTAGATGAAACGTCCAGAGATGTAAAGTGTTGCAGGGCCAAGGACGGCTTTGGTAGTGGGGTTTCCAGCGACTGTAGCGGGAGGAGGAGCGCTGATCAGGGTATCGTAGGAGGGTAGATCCAGGTCCGAATAATCGGGAGGAGGAAGGTCTGTCATTTTGAAACACGATACTGATGGATATTGGAGTATCAAGTATTTGAATTCTTTAATGACGATTCGAAACAGACGACAAATAAATGCAAGTGTCGCGTGCTGTCATTCACTCTCTATCCTGTTGGAAGCTCTAAAAACTACTATGACGTGTATCACAACACGCTTCCAATTACTGTGCGGATTTAACTGCAGCCACAGCCTCACTAAAACAAAGTACTTATTCTACAGTAAACCAGATGGTTATTTGTGGGCTGACGTTACTTCGCCTCAGTATCACAAGCCTTAATCACTGCGTATTCCCAGTTTTGATTCATCTTTCCGGTATTTCCGATAATTGCTAGTTCCTAAAATACGACTGCGATACGCCAAAACGCCTTATCACTCACGTTATGCATTCAACCTTTCCCTAAATGACTTACAGCCGGGAACCCAGGTTCACGTGGATGGACTTGGTGTTGCTGTAGGCCTCCAGTCCAGCCTCGCCAAGCTCACGACCAATGCCGCTCTGTTTCACACCACCGAATGGGATGTAGGGTTCAGAATCCTGCGTAGAGTTGATCCAAACCATGCCGGCCTCGATCTCAGCAGCAACTCGGTGGGCGCGCTCAACATCCTTGGTAAAGACGGCAGCGCCAAGGCCATATGTCGTGTCATTGGCAAGCTTGAGGGCCTCCTCCTCTTCGCTGAACTTGGTGATGACTACCACAGGGCCAAAGATTTCCTCACGGAAGACACGCATCTGGTTATGGACATCTCCAAAAACGGTGGGCTGGATGAAGAAGCCCTTCTTGGAGGCATCAACAGGCTGTCCACCAGCGAGAAGAGTAGCACCTTCGGACTTTCCAATCTCGATGTATTCGAGAATGCGATCGTACTGCTGCTTTGAGACTTGGGGACCCTGGTACACCTCTGAATCCCATTGGTGGCCGACTTTGCTGACAGTCTTAGTTGTTTCGAGGAAGCGCTTGATAAATTCGTCGTAGACCGTGTCTTGAACCAAGAGACGAGACGTAGCTGTGCAAATTTGGCCCTGGTTGGACATGATACCCATATGAGACCACTTGGCAGCCTCGTCGAGGTCACTGTCGGCGAAGACCAAGAGAGGCGATTTACCACCAGTCTCTAGGGTGATGTTCTTCAGGGTCTTGGAAGCCATCTCCATAATCTTAGCACCAGTAGCGGTTGAGCCAGTGAAAGCAACCTTATCAACAAGAGGATGTTCGACAAGAGCAGGACCAGCCTCGCTACCATAGCCGTTGAGAGCGTTGAAAACACCCGGAGGGAATCCGACTGCCTTGATAGCCTCGCCGAGGAGAAGGATGCTAAGAGGTGTCTGCTCCGCAGCCTTCATGACAATAGTGTTACCGCATGCCAACGCAGGGCCGATCTTCCAGGCGGCCATGGCAAGAGGGTAGTTCCAAGGAATAATTTGGGCGACAACGCCGAGAGGTTGGCGCAGAGTATAGGCGAGCTTGTTGGGGTTGGCGGTAATGGTTTGGCCAGTGATCTTGTCGGCCCAACCGGCATAGTAGCGAATAGTGTTGATAACTTCGACAACGTCGCCGCCTTCAGCATCGCCATAGACCTTGCCTGCGCGAAGTTAGTATAGCTATAAGTATAGATGGGCAGCTTTTTTAAATACCATTGTCCCAAGCCTCCGAGGTAGCAAAGATCTTGGTACGCTCTTCAATGTAGTCGGCAAGCTTGTTCATCAGAACACCTCGCTGAGGAGGAGGCAGCTTCTTCCATGACGGGTTGTGGAACGCAGCGTGGGCTGCCTTGACAGCCTTGTCGACATCATCGGCATTGGCTGCGTGAACTGTGGCAATCTCCTTCTCGGTACTGATACACACGTTCATTAGCCCAAGCTTCAGAAGCTATAAGAATATCACTTACGCAGGGTCGATGGAAGTAATCTTTTGTGTCGACGATCCTGGAACAAACTCGTTGTTGATGAAGAGACCGGTAGGCTGCTTGTACTTGACGCCGTTGGGCGCCTCGAGATCAACATACAAGTCAGACATTGTGCTGTAGCGTTTCTGTGTTGTCGTGATAGTTCGGCCAAGAGGAGGAGCAATTGAGGGTCGGCACCGTGAGCGCGTCAAAGGTCGAAGAGGTACTGTATGCACAGAACGTGAGATACCAGCAAATGTGAGCCTAGAGGCGAGGGCTGCACCCATCTTCTTATAGCTGCTCAAAGACATGGCTGCAGAGAGAGGGGTAGCTCTGGCTTGGGTTCAGCGACTCCTACTTGAGTTTAGCTAGCATGTATGTATCGCCGCCTCCCCCGCAATCAATTGTCTCGAGAACCCGATGCGGGATTCCTTAAGAGAGCAATTGATTAGCTGCTCTGTTGCTGTCCCGAAGCTCGTTATCGCTATCGAGGGTCGAAATGTGTAATGTTGTGCCTCGTTTCGGTAAAGCTCATGACGGCGAGCGGGACCGGCAATTGCCTGTAGATGCCCTCGTTCAGTTGCTGCAGTCCATCGTCATGAGATCGCCTGTACCTTACTGTTCGAGTTTAGCACGTTTGGAAGCAATCGGAGCCGAGATCTTGGCGCTATCTATCATGATCATGACAGCTCTTATCGATAACATTTGCCGAGGGTCAGACATGAGAGACGAAATAGTTTGGTCATTTTACTTTATTATGATAACCTAAGGAGATGCTCTACCCTTTAATCCTCTACTACCATACCTGAACATCCGTAAACAATGTCTCCAGACCGAAAAGGATTGTTGTACATCGTGTCATGTCTTGATGTCTTGTATCCGAACAAGCCTCACATTCGATCTTTATTGTTCTGGCTGTCGCTGTTCCGTCCTTCCGTACCTTTGTCAGGAGTGTGATATCTACAAACCTCGTCTCACTTGTCACCGTTCTCGTTATAAGCTATACAGTAGTTTACACAAGACAGATTCGTGGACGCTGCCAAAGCCTACCATCATATGCAGAACAGAGTACGGACTTGAAACACTCGATTGCACGAATCGTCTGAGAAGAAGGTGAAGAGACGTGAACAGTATAAGAGCTACTACAAGAAGAAGGTAGCGAACGAGACGCCGTCACAGAAGAGCAAGAGACTGGGCCGCGAAAGGGATCGCTACCACAAGGAGCCACGACCGCTTACGGCGGCGCAGAAGAAGAAGAGAAATGAGCGAGCAGCCGCCAGGTACCCTAAAAAGCTGGCAAGCGAGACAGCTGGAGAGAGGAAGAAACGACTTACATACCATCAAACAGCTGACTACAAACGTAAGCCCAAGTGCCATAGCTCTTGTATAAAATACTGGCTATAATAGGTTGTTTATTGTTTAAGCTATAGGTATTACTGCTTATCACTGCTCACCACTGCTATTACTGCTCATCACCACCTAGGCATCAATGCTGTCACTGCTTGCCACTATGCTACTTCTTCACTATGAGAAAACATTTCTTAGATCTCCTGTTATTTCTTGCATCACATCTGCAAATCTTTACTCTTCACAACACCACACAATATTTGATCGCGACCCACGAAGATTCAGTAAGACTACAGGAGGAGACTCACTGAGTTATTGCTGATATAGGCTCTAGCACAAACATGAATCCCATCATCATCGATGATGATGGCGATGCTCATTTGGAAGCGCCACCACCACGCGCTCCCGGACCAGTTCGTAGGGATTTAGGACGTGCTCAAGAGGCACGTATGCATCCATACAACCAAAGTCAGGGCGTCCGAAACTCAAATCGAATGTCTTTCCAGACCATCCAAGACACGATGAGCTATACCGACCACAGACAGGCGAACATGATGATCAGAAGTGGAGCGGACCTAACCCTCACCGAGCTCTACGAAATCTCGACCATTCTCCAAAGCCTCGGGCTAAAGATGGACACTCCCGCGACGACTTCAGACTTTGAGCGATTCCTGGCCGGTGTATTCGATGGGTGGAATTCGAATACTCTGATCCGAGCGGCAGACCTGCTTCGTCCCCGACAGTTTGTGGACACACGAATCCAAGTTGGGATTCTCTCGCAGAATCACCCCTTGAGCGCCCAAAAAATCAAAGCTGGAGTGACTCCTGATGAACAAAAGAGAGAGCGACGGGCGGGCCAGCCCGTCTACTTCGGCCTTGTTGGTCTCAACTCTGAGACTGGAGTTGTTGACTGGGCCTGGCGCGACAAGAAGAACGCGGCGGTAAATCCCCAGTACGTTCGTCTGAACCATGGTCAAACCTCCATCACGATCAGGACTCAGGCCATGCTCCAATATGACAATGTTGAACGTGACCGCATTCGAGCCTTTAACTCTTCGCTTATTACAAACTGCGCCCGGCGCATCATTCAGAAATGGGCACAAGCTGGTACCGCGCTCGACCCGTTCATCGATAACATCGACAGACCTTTTGGCCTAATGTCCCTCCAGCTGTCGGGGCCCACCGTTATAGCTGAGGGCGATCGATTAATCGAAGCTGGACGGGCATATACCGCTCAATCCCAAACCCTGCACACACTATTCCGATGATCGACTGGGTAGAAAAGCATTATACTGGATTGCAATAGTTCTGGTTCGGGGGAAATGAAAAGAAAATTGAATAAGATGTCCAAAGAAAGAAGATATAGAAAGGCCACAAGTTCATCAACTGGGTAACAGAAGAACTATCTTACAAGGTTTAGATACTAGTTAGAGTAAATTGAGTACTCTAAATGCTAGTCTAAGCTCTATAAAGCGACCTAAAATGTCTTGTCTCTTATAATCTCGGCGGCCAATCCCATTTGATATCCTGATGCTGTCCTGTAGGTTGACTTGAAGCCGTCACGTGGGGATGATGAGGATGTAAGACCGTTCCCAATAGCCATGGACCAAATGGCTGTATACGGATAGATGAGCTTATCTTACCAGAAAAAACCCTCCCTGGATAATTCCAAAGCGGTCAATATGTCAGCATTGCTTGGCATGCCAACGTTAACAGAGCCGCTTACCTACCCCTAGCTACCTACTAAGGTACTATCCCATCCTCTTTGTCTTGAAAGAGTCACAAAAGTTGATCAACGCTTACTAACTCCGCAGTATTTGTCCGCCGTCATTCGTCCGCCAACCGTACATACAGTATGCAACGCGGGAAGATATTTCCTCCTTATCTTGCCGCACATGTCAGTGTCTGGCTACGGACAAAGAGCCAAGACCAGCGGGACATCAATACAAGCTCATCCAAGATCTGCAACCACTTCCTGGGGGAGATCGTCGCTTAACGTGCCCTCGGGTCTCGTTTAGACCCTGCGATAGGGTTTGCTTTAACCGAACTCCATCAGATATGCTGACGGCGTGAGATGAGATTATGAGCAGACGCGAGCCTGTTAGCCAGTAGATAAACCGAAGTGTCTTACTTTTGAGTGTTGTTCCTGTTGTTGTATCACTCTTTGAGCCAGTGAGCCTTAACTCCGGGGGTACCGATGGACGTCAGCCCATATCTCACTGATACGTAAGTGCCCTAGGCGTATAATTTATCTAGATCCCTTTGTCCTCGACTGGTTACATCCATTCGATGCTGTTATTACGTTTATTTGGCTAATTTGACTTCTCCGACTCCTTGTTTTACCTGGTCAAGTGACTCATGGGCCGTCATTGTCTGACAATTTGGTCGGTCCGTTTGCACGTGTGTACATAGATAGGCAGTAAAGTGTCAATAATAAGCGTTGAGCTGGTGTTGTTTGACGTGTTATGCCAAGCGTTATGCAGGACCCTCATGGTAAGTCTCTTGTCTCAGAACTAACATGCTGATACGGTAAACACTGTTAGATTGCCTTAACGTGATTCCATTATACCGTAGGTATTGTATTTCAAAAGGTGTCAGCAATCAGAAATTTCATGACAAAACATATCCGCATGTGTTTAGCATAATTCCATCGTCTCAACATACAGTTTAGGATAATTGCTTTCTTTGCTGATTGAAACCACAACTTTAGTCCGAATCCTCGGACTAAACACCAATCTTTATCGTGGCTAGTTTCAGTTTCCCTCAAACGCCGCAGACCTGCATAACGGCCTAAATACTTACCTAGACATTGTACTTTCAGAGACGGTACTTCCCAGTCAAAGAGATCTGCCACCTTGTGAGCCGCATGGACAATGTCCGCAAAAAAGTACCGATCCTCAATGAGCAAATCACTTTAGCGTGGGCGCTTGTCTAGTTGTAGCGGCTTTGGCTTACGAGATAGCTGTAGAAAAGGGTGTAAAGCTGGCGGACATAAGGTGGAGTCCGCCACTCCGCCTCTTGTTTATTGGCTGGTCTTGTCTTTTGCCCGTTATGCTGACAGTGAGTGCACTTATACCCTACTCCTACTGTAGGTGTAGGTATCATGTAGGCGGATTTTATGTGCGGGTAGAGCTTAACTCCTGCGACAATAGGGAGTCAGACTATACAGTAATATGGATGGATTAGCAATTATGTTGGGTGGACATGCTGTCGTATCTCGCAAATTATAAAGGCACTCGTTCCTCGCTGTTATTCAGTGTGTTCCAGATTCAGATCACCAAAGAGGCTCTCGAGCACTTACACATACATACTCTACACCCCTTTCTCAGAGCTCCAATATAAGCTTAACTCAGACTTTATCAATAGAGTTGAAGCGAATATTAGCTATCATGGCGGCCGAGTCAGCGAAAAAGCTCGAGGTCCCTGCGACTACGGATCGTCCCGAGTCTACAACTTCTACACTACGGGGAGAGGATGTTCAGGAGAAGAAGAAGGAAGAGGGACAGACAGATGAAGATGTTGAAGCTGGCACAGTTCAGGGAAACAGTGACAGTGATTCTCCTGAAGATGATGATTACCCAACTGGTATCAACATGTTCTTCATCGTTCTTGCACTGGTCATGGCTGTCTTCCTTTTCTCCCTTGACTTGGTGCGTTACGCCTCCATTCCCTCCCTTATCATGAGACACAAGACATACTAACATCTACGAACCAATAGACTATCGTGGCCACAGCTATTCCCAAGATCACCGATGAATTCAAGGGTCTTGACAAGGTCGGCTGGTATGGTGCTGCCTTCTTCATGACTGTCGGAGCTTTCCAATCGACTTGTAAGTCGTGATACCCTCACCCTTTTCTGGTTCCAACTTTTCACTAACACCGCCAAAGGGGGTAAAATCTACAAGTACTTCCCGCTCAAGACATCTTTCATCGTGGCCATTCTCATATTCGAACTTGGCTCCGTCATCTGTGGTGCCGCTCCCAACGCTGAAGCCCTTATCACTGGCCGTGCCATCGCTGGTGTTGGTGGTGCAGGTCTCGGTGCTGGAGCTTATACTATCATCGGATTCTCTGCTCCTCCCAAGAAGCGACCTGCCTTTACTGGTATCATCGGTGCTGCATATGGTATCGCTTCAGTTATCGGCCCTCTCTTGGGTGGTGCTTTTACTGATCATGTCTCCTGGCGATGGTGTTTCTACATTAACCTTCCCATTGGAGGTGTCTCTGCTGCCATCATCTTCTTTTTCTTCAAGACTCCCCGTGCTGCCATACCTGTCAAAGCTCCTCTTCTTGAGAAGTTTCTCCAGATGGACCCTCTCGGCATTGTCTTGATGATGGGTCTTACCATCTCGTACATTCTGGCTGTTCAGTACGGTGGTCAAGCTCATGCTTGGGACTCCTCTGTAGTCATCGGTCTTCTTGTCGGTTGGGTTGCCATCACTGTCGTTTGGGCCATCTCCTGCTACGTCCAGGGTGAACGCTCCATGATCCCCGTCCGCATCCTCAAGGACCGCACCGTCTGGGTCATGAGCGCTTTTGCCTTCATCTTTGCCGGTTCTTTCTTCCTGGCCATCTACTACATTCCCATCTACTTCCAGTCTATCCATAATGCTTCTCCCACAAGCAGTGGTGTTCGCAATCTTCCCCTCATTCTCGCTGTTACCTTCTCTACTATCATCAGCGGTGCTCTTGTTACTGCTACAGGCTGGTATCAACCTCTCCTCATCGGCGGTGCCGCTATTGCAACCGTCGGTGCCGGTCTCTTGTACCTGCTTGATATCGATACATCGACTGGAAAGTGGATTGGCTACCAGATCGTCGCTGGTGTTGGCTGGGGTTTGGCCTTCCAGATTCCCATGATTGCTGTCCAGGGTACCGTAGACCCTAAGGATCTCGCCTCTGCCACTGGTATTCTTCTGTGTAAATATTTCCCGCCAACGCTCAGTCTTGATCATATCACTGACAATTTACAGTCTTCCAAGGTCTTGGTGGTGCCTACATCGTCTCTGGTGGCCAGGCTGCTTTTGTCAACCAGATGCTCCTCGACATCTCCGAGAACGCTCCTCAAATTGACAAGGGCCAGCTGATTCTTACTGGCGCTACTGCTCTTCGTGAGACGTTTGATGACGAGACATACCCCATTGTTCTCGACGGTTATATGCACGGCTTGAACACCGTTTTCGCCATGGCCATCGCCTTTGTTGGTTTCTCCTTCTTGATCACTCTGCTCACCCGTTGGAAGAAGCTCAACCTTGCCAACATTACTGGTGGCGCGGCTTAAGGCCCTCATTCTCCTAACCCTCTTATAATAGAAACACGGATAATAAGGATATGTGAAGGGATTTCTTGGGTAATGATGGACATTGTTTGGCTCAAGCCCATCACTTGGGCAGCACATAGAATGGCGTCCGGGTTATATATACTCTCCTAACGTGTACGATTTAATGACATAGATAATATTTCCACAGTAATATTCACTTCTTCATGGTCTTGATAATAATATTTCAATTGTTCATAATAAATTCCAGACTTGAAAGTATAATCCGTAATTCTATCTCATCTTTTCAAGTAGTATGAATACAGCAGCATGTTGACACGAAACTGTCCACATTCACGCCAGCACAGATGTTGACAAATGTATTCAAAATAAAATCTACGAGAACTCACATATTATTTAAAATTTGAACAAAGTACAACTACTATCCAGCTGTTTGCAAACTCAAGGTCAAGAGGCCTACACAGCTAAATGATGGCGATGGTACAGGGTAATCTCCTTCACATGTTGGAATCCAATCTAATCTGATAACGAACTCCAAGAAAAAACGGACCCCTGCATCTTCAACTCCACCATGAAATCCGTCTCGAACCGTCCCCAAAGCTTCGCGGCAGAAATTATCACGAGACCTTGCTGCGCCCATCAGCCATGATATATCTTGACTTCAATTGAACAATCTATTCTTTTATTTTTTCTATTTCATTAATATCTCCAAAAAAATACCGCCGCAATGCTTCCTCTACGCTTTGTCCGACATCGCTCGCCTTTCACCACTTCGGTTCGCTCTATGGCATCGGCCTGCTCGACTTCCTCCCGCCTCGAGACCCTTCCAAAGTCGCCGATTCGTGTCCTACGCTCCGTTGAATCTGTCCGTCGCTGGCGAAATCCCCATGTCGTGAACCACCGTTCCGTTGGCCTTGTCCCTACCATGGGCGCTCTCCATGAAGGCCATCTTGCTTTGATCCGCGCCGCTGCCAAGGAGAATCATCATGTCGTCGTGAGCATATACGTAAACCCTGCGCAGTTTGGGATCAAGGAGGACCTATCGTCGTATCCTGTGACTTGGGAGGAAGACGCAAAGAAGTTGGCAGCGCTGGATAGAGAGCTCGCAGATGATGGAGGGAATTTGGGTCGCATCTCTGCTGTGTTTGCGCCGACAACACCGGAGATATACCCAAGTGGCTTCCCAGGCCAGGAGATTGATAGCAAGGGAAGCTTTGTTACCATCACACCCGTAGGAGAGGTTTTAGAAGGTGCCAGCAGACCAACCTTCTTTCGGGGCGTTGCGACAGTGTGCCTGAAGCTATTTAACATTGTTCAGCCCGAGCGAGTGTACTTTGGCCAAAAGGATGTTCAACAAACAGTCGTCATCCGTAGAATGGTCAAGGACTTTGTCTTGCCTTTGCAGGTGGTTGTTCAGCCCACGGAGCGCGATACAGATGGGCTTGCCCTCAGCTCTAGAAATGTCTACCTTGGCCCGAGACGAAGAGCTGCCGCTATCGTTTTCCCGAAGGCATTGCACGCTGCCGCCGCCGCTTATACATCTTCTGGCTTTTACTCTAGGGAAGCAGTCCTTGGCGAGGCGCACAGAGTCATCAATGCCTTTGCATCGGAGCAGTCAAAGCTCCCCCCCACCGAGCGTGTTCTCTTCGAGGTTGACTATATCTCTCTCGCGGATCCAGACACCTTGACAGAAATTGATGAGATTGACCCGTCACGTGGAGCAGTCTTGAGCGGTGCAATCAAGATGTTGCCCGTCGAGGAGGCACAGAAAGGTGAGGATCTAGGCTTCAGCGGAGGACCACCCGTGCGTCTGATAGACAATATCATCTTGAAGCCCCAGGATCAGAACAGCGCTTAGATTAGATGCAAGAATAATGAGTAAAAACGGAGAAAAACAATACCCGAACAGGCATGAGCTGTTCAAACGTTGAAGTTGGAAATACTGAGTTAGATAAAGGACAGACCAATGCCCAATTGAGTATGTATATAAATGCTTATGATAAAATGTGTTGGTATAGTCCAGAAAAGGACGACTGACGCCGATCTCATCAACCAAAAGGGCTGAAAATGAAAAGGAAGGCATACTCGCTTGTTGAAAACATGTTGTACAGAACCGCGCCGATAAATCTCACAGATGAGCCCGAGCCCTCCCTTCTCTCTTCTTCTTTCCTTCTCTAACACTCTTCCCGAATGCTTCCTTCTCCTCATTACTTAGAGTGCTAGGCACTCTGCCTTTGCCGTTCTTTTCACCTTCGATTGTCTCCTCCCAAAGCTTACGACCCAGCTCGTCAGTGAGTCGAAGCACACGACTGCTGACTGTAGCACCATCGCGGCGATTTTTGCCTTCGCGGCGTGACTTGGCAATCTTTTCGGTGAAGTCCCATAGTTTACCTTCAGCAAGCAAAACACCTGTCTGTGGATCGCGGGGTGTTCGCCAGGAGGCATCTAGTTGGACGCGTGGAGGAATCTTAGAATCTTTCGATTTTACCACGTGGAGAATCTGATCTTGCTCGAAGCGCATGTATGAGTTCTTCAGAGTTTCTTTGTTAACAGCCTCAAAGTACGAGAGGTCACCCTGGTGGTAAAGCGTCTTGCCGAGCTAGAGAGAAATTTTGTAAGCACATAAAGATATGAAAGACGGCTGATGTGTTGGAGTATAGGTTATGACTTACCAATTGGGCACTGTTGTGTGTTTTGCTTTGCTCAATCCAAGTGTCTTCATTCTGTCCAAGTGGAGGGGTGAGTCCCATGAGAGAGACAGCCGCCAACCAAGTTGCCTCGACAAAGGGCCAGATTAAAAAGCAGTAGAAATCGTAATTCTCCCGACCAGCCTTCCTCTCCTGTTCTGCAAGACCGACCATAGTGGCGTTGCCGTCAGCATCACGGTCCACTCGAATAACATTATCTGCTTCCAGACCTCGCAAAGTCCTATCCAAGTTGGTATCAAGACCCTCACTAGAGAAGATAAACTCGCCACGGAATAGCGACGAAAGAAAGAACACCTGCTCCCTCAACTCATCAAATGGCATGTCTTGCATCTGTGGGCCACCTCCTCTCTTCACTCGCGAGTACATAGCAGCACTGACAAGCGCTTCGTAAATGAAGAGATGAATTGTCATATTGCGGTAGAATGACAATTGAAAGCGGTCAACAGCATAGTAAGTAGGCTCAGCGAGACCATCGACCATACCAATGAGATCTTTACCAAGTACTTCGAGGCCGCGCTCAATGATATCGGTGAGAGGTGCGTTTCCAAAATGGGCTACGCGCCCACCTTTAGCACGTACTCGTTCTGTAAGCCATGTAACTCGTCGGTTTAGTTCTTGTTTACCAACTCCACGACCACGAAGTGTTAGAAGAACAGTGCCGATCAAAGCTGTTGGCATCACAACGGACACATCGTTAATGTCGCTCAGCACCTGATACCCCATTGTCCGCAACAGCTTCTCACGTACAGCTCGGACCTCAGGGCGCTGATGATCAGTATCGAGTCCACGTGGAATGCTGGGGAGCTTTGATAGCTGATCATCCAGAAATCCTCGCAAGCTCCAAGGCTCATGAAACCTAACATCCACGCGACCTAAACGTAATGATAGAACAGATGAACCTCCACTCAAGAAGTCGGCCAAGTTTTCTTTCTTCTTTGGCATTCCAAGCAGTTCCGTAACGTAACCCTCGGTCTCTATCACCTTATCATACTGAGTGCTGACAGGGCAGATGATGGCATCTTGGACCCGACCGGACAGGATACTATCAAGGACGAAACTAAGGATACCGAACTTTGGTGGCAGTAGTTTTCCTGTCCGCGAGCGACCTCCTTCGATGAAGCATTCAAAGTTATAACCTTCTTGGAGAAGTGTATCGATATAGGACTGGACCAGTGTAGTATATAACACATCATCGCCAAATGCTCTTCGGATCCACATGGCACCAGCGTGCTGTAGGAATTCGCCCAAGACGGGTATATTCAAGTTGTCTCCCGCCACTACAACCGGTAATGTCAGGCCCAGACGGTAGCAAATGAGCTGGAGGGAGACGTAGTCAACGTGTGATCGATGACTAGGCAGGAAGATGATGCTCTGCTTCTTTTGGGCCGCTACTTCAGCAACTTTGCGCAGTCGCAAGACCTCTTCGCTGGAGACATGGATACCTTGGTGGTAAGCGCGTGTCAACAGCTGGGTAGCCAAATAATAAGCACCACGAATGAAAGCCTTGCTTTCCATTTTGCAAATCATGTCATCAGTCCATTTGTCTGCAAGCTGTTGGAGTCCTGACTCAATCTCGTTAAGTCGTTCAGAACGTTTAGCGCCATAGTCTTTACTGTCCCTTGGCAGCATACCCTCGCGCTCTTCAACGGCTACACGGTGCTCAGCAAGTCGGCTGATCCTTTGCTGAAGAAGAGGAGCTGAGAGAACCATGTTCTTCATATTCTCCGAGAACCCGGAGTAGAAGACCGGTTGACCGATAACATTGTCATATGCACGCCATCCTTGACCGGACACGTAGAGAGAAACCTCGCGAAGAAATCTAACTGGGTGTTAGTCTACGTTAAAAGAGATAGTATAAATGGGCACGTTTCACAGCGGCTATGATAACAAGGACAAGGGGAGCATTACCGGAAGGGCTCAGAGCGGAATGAGGCAAACTTGTCCATCAAGGCCTCCTCCTTGCCCTCGGGAATCTTCTTGGGCGGTTCAACATAACCACTGGGCTGAAGGGTGACTTCATCGCCTAGGATCTGGAGATCAGGTGCCGAATTGACCGTTGAGTCGGCATCGGTCTCGTTGTGCGACATGGCTGGCGTTTCTCGTTAAAGCAAGTAGTAGGTACTGTAGGAGTCCGAGATTTGATTGAACCGAGGTATCGACAATCAGTTGCTGTTTGATATCAAAAGCACCATCGCAAAGCAAGTGACAAAGCTGCGTTGAAAGTTGTTGCAGCCTCGGATTGATGAAGATTACAAAAACATTTACCGCCTTCTACTATCAAAGAAGATAGGTACAAACAAGATCCTAGAAATTCGTAACCGACGGGAGTCGCGATGAGATGGCATTGGCCAAGTGGAGACGAGACGAGACGAGACGAGACTTGACTCTAATACCGAGCAAGCGGCATGTGATGGAAGGGGGAAGGAGCTTGGGCCCCACTACCGTCTCATTTCCCCAGAAAATTACTTGCAGAATCGCGGCATCTTTCCGCTAACTAAACACTTTTTTTTCTCCGACTTTGACCTGACTTCATCCTCGACTGCCCACTCCCCGAGCTACACATACCTTTGCGATCATGACTAGCGCAGCGCAACAAGCTACGCAGAATCTGCTGGCTAGAGCGCATTCTCCCGATAGCGCAAATCGCATCTATTCAGAGAAGATACAACACCGTCCGCTTCACCTTCGACCGACCTCTCCTCCGCCAGCTACCATCAATGCCCGCACCGCACGCCGAAAGACTCGCCAAGACAAGAAAGAGAAGCAGAAGCAAAGGCCCAAGCCGCTATCATCAAGGGAAAAGAGAAATTTAGGTCTTCACGACATACCCAAAGATGGCCAAAAATATCACATCTACGAGCCTTTGAGCCAGTTGTGGCTAGGATATGCTCGAGAGCTGCTTGGAAATGACATCTTCACCGGAGGGCCTAGCGCAGCAGTAAAGCTGGCGAGCGCTGAGTTTCATGGTGCTCCTATCAAAGTTGTGCGAAGCCATTGCCCGAGCCGAGTTGGCATCCAAGGAATTGTGGTCCGAGACCGCAAGTTTGTCTTCGAGATTATAACCAAAAAGAGGGGAGTCAAGGTCGTCCCCAAAGAAGGTACTATCTTCCTAGTTGAAGTTTCAATCAAGGAAGAAGCCACGAGTGACGATAAAGGTCCTCAGAAGCAGTTTGCTTGCGAGATCCTCGGAGATCAAATGATGTTGCGAGCACCAGACCGGGCGAATAAGAAGTTCAAGGCTCATTTTCTTACCAATATCTGAAAATTCCTCACCACCTCCATAAATAATCACACTTCCAGTTACTGTATTTCGGACTGGCGCGGCCATATGATCGTCTCCTCATGCGCCTCGCAACTATATCGGTCAATCAACATGATTTGCGCCCCCCAAATACCCATTCATATCGGACGACACTCAGGTGGACATGGCAACCAAAGTTACTTTCGTCATTCAAGTTTATTTGCCCAATCCAGAGCATCCCACCAGCACGCTCGGTTGATCTTCCGAATGGCCGATATTGGAGAAAAAGGGCGTTCGCCCCAAACACTTGAAACGATTGAGCTCGTTTTGGCATTCTCCTCTTCTCAACTTAGTTTACTTCAGGGGCGTCCTTGAAGAAAACCAAGTTCGCCATGCCCATCTGCGGATGCCTCTCTTCTTATATCCGCATCACGCCGTCGAGCGAACCAAGGCGGCTGCCGCCCTTTTTGTGTGGCACGGTGATTCGCACATCTTTGATGTTGTTCTTCCTGGCAATCATGATCACAATCTGCGCTTGTAGACATGTGGGCGGAACAAGAGTGTCAAGAGCACTTGTCTGGTCCAACTTGGCGTTGGTAAGCTTTATTGCAACTAGAAACTGGGAAATCTAGATTTTGAATTAACACTCCAATTAACAGGCATTTTTCTTGTTCTCTAGCATTCATGCTCTCTATTATCTTAAGCTCACCTTTTCGAGGCGCGATATCACAGATTACGTTTTGACGTGGACAACGATGATGGCAACTTGGTGCCTCTTGATCACGAACGTGGCCTACTGGTCCATTTCATTCCGCCAGTGCCGAGATCAAGCTAAATCATCCAGCGACGAGTTTGAGTACTGCATCAGCACGATTGACTGGGGTGGATGGTGGGTGCTTGTAATCTGCTGTACATTATCAATGTTTCACTTAGCGTGAGAAACTCTTCCTACGATTGAAGATGTGGAAGCTAACTGTACAAGGTGCGAATGGTCTTATCGGTACTTTACGGCCAGGGGCGGGTATTTGAGCCAGTTCTAACGGACTCGGTACTTATGAGCTTGTAGAGTGCAATGGCTACGGAATTACAAGAGAGCAAGAGAGGGATTCAGAAAGTCTATCTGAACTGATGGAGGGTTGCTGCAATGCTTTTGATCGGATGGTTGTTTGACTTTCCCACAACGGAGATCTGTATAACCTTACGAAATAGATGTTAAGACAATGAAAAGTGAAAATATCAGAAGGAAGAAATGTGTGAATGAAGGAGAAAAACAAGCAAGATCTCGACTAGACTCAATGATAAATCACCTCGCAAGCAATCAGAGCTATGGAGCTGCTATATTACCTGCCTACTGGGTAACAGGAGAATTGTCCTCCCAAGATCAGGGTGCCAAAATAAGAGAGTCTAAATAATAACTCTAAGTAGGCAGGAGATGACTAAAATATTTCGTCTCCTAAGCCCTGGCGGTCAATCGATATGTTGCTGATACTTGTCTCGATAAGTTCAAGGAAGTCAAGTGCCAAATACTACAGGCTAGGTGCATGGAACAAAATTATTGTGACCAATCGGTTTCCTCTATGCATTCGTATCATGATTCAGGCTGTCAAGCCCTCCGATGGCCATCATTTTGATTCGTGGCTTACAATTCCAAATTTGTCTTGGTGGATATTTTACAATTCAATTTTCTGATGAGGTTGGAGTACTCGGTACGCGACGCGATTTAGCGCGACGTGACGTGAATGAGACTGGGCAAGAGGCTCAGGTCAGATAGGCGAGAATGAATGTCATACAGTGCCTTACTGTGTGACGACACGTGACCCCTCTCTTAATTCCCGTCTTTGCCACGTTCTAGGTACCTTAATTGATAGATCGATACGGAGATTAGATATTGATCAATCCTTGATGAAAAAACATAGAGTCCCCCTGACCCAGGTGCTCGGTAGCGAACAGCCTGGGTATATAGTTAGCTAGATTACCCTCGGCTTTGAATCTTGATAGAAAAATCAAGACTGAAGTGGACAAGTCTCAATGGCTTCTCCGTCTCGTCCCCATTTTCGTTTAGGATAGGTTCAGCCCTGAACCAGAAATTCAATCTGTCAAAGTGCCGGTAAATTGTCGGCTGGTAGGTGGGTAACAAAAGAATTATCCTCGGTGGCTCAGGCTGTCAAAATAAAACAGTCTAAAGCCCGGGATAAGCTCAGAGTAAAATGACTAAACTATTTCGTCTCCCATGCTTTTAGCAGTCCATTCTTCTGACGGGCGGGCTGCGTAGCACTACGGGTCATACCTAATAACCCCACTAATCAAGACTTTCAGTGAGGTGGCCTGGACGGAAGCCCAGTGCCAATCTTGCTAGGAAAGGTCGACTCCGTCACCCAAAACCCTTCCAGTCGATTTTTTTCCTTTCCCCGTTTAAAGGTTTACATCACCACCGCAACATCACACGAAACTCTTCTCGTCGGATCTCCGAAAAAAAACAAGAAACATCATTTCACTCAACAATTACGTCGCGCTCCCCCGCCGATCACAGCTAGTAACACTATCATTACGATATCGCATATTGCCTTGCCCGCCGCCTTCGTCTCTCGACTATCGCTACAAAGCATCGTTTTGTGCTCTCGTGTCCCCCGACCAGTCCTAAAGCTTTTACCTTGTTGCTCTGCGTTCGTTCCAGAGCTCCTAGCAACCAATCTTCAGCCATATTGCAGCCTAAGGCCACTGTCCCTCAGCTGTATCTTCTGCCGATTCGACCATTTGCGCCCCTTGACCTCGAACGACAACGACGTTCCACACTCTCTCCCGTCCGCTCGAATTCTTCGTACTCGAGACGACGATTTTGAAATTACTTTAGCATCAGCTTTGTAGTAGCGTACTCAATATGCCGACTAATCTCCCCTCGAGCTTTGCCTCGGCTGCCGCTGGTCAGAACACCACCAATGCTAGAGGAGCAAGGATTGATGTAAGGGGAAATACTTCTGGAGACTGGTAAGTTTGTTTGGGCGTCTGTACCTGAACTTGGTATCATGGTGGGATGTTGTGCTGCATACTGTGCTCCCCAGTCACCCCGCGTGTAGTGTGGTGTACAGGAAACTCTATGCTTCGCAGTCCTTGGGTTGTTTGTCGCGGATGGCGCTTCAGGATACCAGGGACGACTGTCATCTGGGCATATGGCCGAAACCTATGTCCTGCCTATATCAGGGTGCTCCTAGTGCAGTGTCTCACTGTCCATCAGTTGCAACACCTACTTGACTATCACGCACTCTTCTCCACTATACTTGGACCTGATCGGCATCAATGAACCATCACTAACATTACTTCAGGGCTAGAAGAGATGGTCGTTCCGCTAATGGTACACTCACCTTCCGTCGGTCATCTACAACTCCCATCGGCCAGCCATCATCTCAGCCGCCGCCCTCAACGGATCATGCAGTTCAGCCCCCCGCTACTGCCGAGAGTCCTGTGACTGCGTCCGACTCGACATACGAGCTGCCACCCGCGCGATACACAAAGGAGGAGCTCATTGACATTTACCGCTCACAAAAACCGGCCGTCGATGTGTCTCACCTCCTCGCCCCAGGATGGAATCCCGGACAAGTGAATGGGCATGCTCCCAGAGGCTGGGGCAAACCTAATGACAATCATATCCCGCAGGAGCCTGGTGCCTGCTGGGATGATTCTGGCGATTCGACTCCCATGGGATTGCAGGATATGTCGATGGAGGAGAGAGAGGTGCGACAGTCCCCACTCTACTGTTGGTGTTCTAAGTTTGTACTAATGACTAGTAGGTTTTTAATACTGATATTAATTCGCCGCTTAAACCTCCGACCCAAAACAAAGACGCCCACCAAAGTGGTGCCAACGGACGTAAAGCATCTTTATCCCAAGGCACTTCCAACACTTTTGGCGTCAGTTCACCCTCATCGGCCACACGACCCGGTACACGACGACGTGAGACAATTGAATCGAACCCGTTTGGTGGGAGCGCTTTGGCATCTCCCACTGCTGCTGGCCGCTTCAACCGTGACGACCCACCGCTCTGGTTTCCACGTAGCAAAACCGACCTCAAGGACGCTGAAGGCGACGAATCCGACGGTGAACCTGTTTCCCGTGAGGCTCCTGGAAAGCTGCCCCCATTCGGCAATTTGATGCGCTCCAACACAGGCGGTATTGGGGGTGTTGGTTCCATTTGGCCACCTTCCAACCAGACAACGCCTGGTGCAGGAGGATTCGGCAACTTCGCACTGACAGGCTCGCCTGCCGTTGGTGATAAACGTGTTGGCGGTGCTGCTAGTGGAAGCAGGCTGGCTCATCTAATTCCCAAGGACAGTTCGGATAACCTGAGTGGCAAGGCTGCCGAGGGCCAAAGCCCTCTTAACCAGCCATCTTGGCGATCTCGCCCACGAACCGACACTGATCCTTTCGGAGACGAAACTTTATCAGGCAGCGCGGTACTCAGCGGCGCACCGGACACTGACACTGCCGGCTTGCAAAACAATCCAGCAGGTGCTATGGGCACACCCATCAAGGGCTCTGCAGCCGATTTTGGCATGTCAGGCCTTAGCCTTGCTGGCCATGGCGATGACGGTCCTCTGAGCCCTTCCGAGACAAATCCCTACCGTAGCCCTCCAGCCGACCGTCATGGCCACGACGGCGATGGCAACGAGGACAAATCTCATGGCGCGGGTCTCCACGATGCGCCTTCGAACTTTGGCTCTATTGGTCGCGGCTTTGGTGGTTATGATGGAGGAGATCGTAGTCAGACCTCCAGCGTGGGTGCCAAGGCTTACCCTTCGCTGAATACCTTGTCAGGTTGGCCCGCACCTGGTGGTCCTGCTATCGGGACTCCGGATCGCGAACGACCCAACCTGGGCGCTGTGTTCGGAAATTCTCTTTTCAGCCCTATGGGGGAGCTTCAGTCGCCTGGGCTATCGAACCTCAACAATGTCTTTGGCCCTGCTAGCGCCGGTGGCCTTGGGACTGGAAGTATCGGCCGTGGTAGTAAGATGGGTTCTCTGTTTCCTGCCGCCATGCAGGCACAGATGCAGACTCATGAACATGACAATAATCTGTCTGATTCTCTGCCCGACCTTCGCCAGAGCAATCCTTTGGGTGCTATTGGCCGGAGCAACTTTGGTATTCCAACCCGCGACACCGAGAGCCCAATGCGACCTAATCGTGGAGTTTTCGAGGAACTGTTCCCTTCTAGTGACGCCTCGCGAGCTCAAGGTGTTTTCACCACTGGTGATTCCAGCCATCCTACCTCTGCCGCAACAGCTCCTCAGTCTTTCACTCCTATTGGTGGTGGTTTGCCTTTTGGAGGCAGCCAAGGTGGCGCCGAGCCCCCCTCTGCACAAGTTCGACAGATGGTTATGCCGGATCGTATGAGATGGGTCTATTTGGATCCTCAAGGACAGGTTCAAGGCCCCTTCACTGGTCTGGAAATGAACGACTGGTACAAGGCAAACTTCTTTACGCCTGACCTTCGTGTCAAGAAAGTGGAAGACCCAGAATTCGAGCCCTTAGGCCAACTCATCAGGCGTATTGGGAACTCTCGTGAACCTTTTTTGGTGCCTCAGATCGGCATTCCCCACGGTCCTCCTGCGCAGCCTGGACCATTCCCTTCTCAGGGGAACAGTGGTGTGGTTCCCCCACTGAGCGGCGTGTTCCCTAGTTTTGGACGTACCTTGACTGCTGAGGAACAGAATAACCTGGAGAGACGCAAACAGGAAGAGCAGTATCTCATGGTTCAGCAGCGAGAATACGTGATGCGCGCTCAGGCCATGAACAAATTCCCTATCCCTGGTCAAATGCTGCAGCACCACTCTAGTGCCCACAGCCTCCAGAGCCAGCCAAGCTTCGGAAGTATTTCGTCCCCCAATCCCATCGGAATGCCAACCCATCAGCAACCAATCGGCGCCATGCCTCCCTCTGGCAGCTTCTTTGAAGGAGCTGGGCCGGTAGGCAGCCAGCCATCTGCCCCTTCTGGGTCGGGAAACGGAGACCCCTTCAGGGATGATGATTTGACTGGCTTTGCGAACACTGAGCGTCAGGTGCTTGCTAATCTCCAGAGCTCTGGTGCTCCTCAACCCATTGGAGCCCCTGCTGCCGAGACTGGCGCCCGCGCTGGACTACCCGAGACCGAGAACCTCGAGCAAGATGCCGAAGGATTCAAGCAACGCCTGCAGGAGTTTGAGCAATATCAAGCTCAGATTGAGGCTGAACAGGCTGCCAAGGCCGCAGAGGGTAGCGAGGAGGAGCCATTTGAAGAGCTGTCCCCTGCCGATGATGCTGCTCCTGAGGAGGACGAGCGACGTGCAGAGGCCCCGGTTCTGACTGGCAAAGCTGCGCGAGCCGCCAAGAAGAAGGCAGCTGAGGATGCTTTATCTCTAACTCAGCAGGTTCAGCAAACCCAGGCTGCTGCTGCTGCGGCCGCTGCTCAGCCGGTCGAGCCCGATATGCCGATGCCCTTCCCTCCTCCCGCCTCCACTGGAACCCCTCTTCCCGCCCCGACAGCCCAGCGAGCTCGCTCGAATCTACCTGAACAGTACAACCGTTCTCAGACCGGAACCCCTGACAGTGCTTCTGTCAATGCCCAGCCACCACCCCTAGCACCTTGGGCTAAGGATCACGGGGCTGAGGCTCACAAGGGTCCCAGTCTGAAGGAGATCCAAGAGGCCGAAGCTCGCAAAGCAGCTAAGGCCGAGGAGGCCGCCGCTGCTCAAAGGAAGGCTATCCTCGAGCAAGAACTTAGGGAGCGCGAGAAGACAGCCGCTGCTACTAACGCCGGTCTGCCTGCCACTAGCACTTGGGGTCACGGCTCCCCTGCCCCGGCTGGTAGCCCTTGGTCCAAGCCTGGCCCGTCTAAAACTACTTCTGCTGCGCCCACAACTTCAGCCTCCAGCAAGAAGACACTTGCCGAGATTCAACGTGAGGAAGAGCTTCGTAAGCAGAAAGCCAGCCAAGCAAGCTCCCAGGCCGGTACACCTACCAGCGTATCCAAGAGCTACGCCAACCTTGCCGGCAAGCCAGGCCAATCCACTCTGACTAACGCTGCGTCTGCTGCGGCCGCGGCTGCTGCCGCTGCTACGGCTCCTCCCCCTGGAAGCGGCTGGGCCACTGTCGGCGCCGGTGGTAAAGTGAAAGTTCCTACCGGTCCGTCGTCCCAAAGTCGATCAGTCAGCGCCACCAACATCAAGCCTATCACTTCGCCTACAAAGCCAATTTCTAAGCCAGTTGTTTCGGGTAATGGCAAGGCTGATACTGGTAATGCTGCCACGGAGGAGTTCAATAAGTGGGTTGGCCGGGAGCTTTCTAGGGGTATCACTGCTCCCATTGATAGTAAGTCAAACGTATTACAAGCCAACAAGAATGCACTAACCATAATCTTCAGTCGCCAATTTCCAGTCTGCCCTCGATATTCTACCTCTCGATACTAGTTTGATCGCTGATGCTGTTTACGCCAACTCAACCACCATGGACGGCCGTCACTTCGCTGAGGAGTTCGTCCGCCGCAAGAAGCTTGCTGAACGCGGAGTTGTTGAGAAGCAGCCCGATAACAAGGGAGGAAACGGCGGCGGCTGGAGCGAAGTCGCTAAGAAGGGAGGTTCCAGCAACTCTGCCACCGCCGCCGCTGCTGCTACCAGCCCTCGTGACGATCCCAGCATGCAGGCCGCCGGCTTTAAGGTTGTACCTGGCCGAAAGAAGGGCAAGAAATAGGCGCATTTGCCTTTGGACTGATGGATTAGATAACTCGAGTCCTACCGCACCCCGGCTATTCGATGTGCTCCTTGTTTGAAAAATGGTGGACGGCCTCGCTGTGGAAGTTTTGAAAAACCAAGTGTGGGAAAATGGCTTACTTGTGGGTACGAGAGATGTTTGATGAAATCATGGAGTAGTGTTAGGAGGTCAATTATCGGGTATGGATGCAGCGAAATATGCTACAACAGCGTTGCCAACAGAACAGTCCCTCATAATCATCTGCGCATGCTAGGTTGGTGACAGAAGAAATGCCCTCCAAGGCTTAGACCACAAATAAAAGCAGCCTAAGTGGTGGCCTAAACCAACAGAAGTTGTTATTTCGTCTCTTATGCTCAGGGCAGCCAATTCTCTGACACCCTGACGGCGTATGTAGAAGTTGTTTCTGATGTTAGATGTCCTCTTAGCGTGTGCAACGATCCAGACACACCGTTTAAGGAGTATAGTAACAAGTGGTTGAAATCATTGCATTTTGTAATTCTTTGTCTATGTTATCGTTCTACTGTTTATCATGCCTGGTGCGTTTCTCATGACCTAGCCAATTCTTTTTTATCTTCTTAAGAAATCCTCAAGCCTTCCATCAAGTTTTCCAAAACCTTCCAGCCTTCACTTCCCTCCCAACGTTCTTTGCCCTTGCCCATCACACTCCTCACTGCGCTTCTGGCTTTACCCTTCCACTTGCTACCAATGGTCTCGACGGAGGGGCCCCAGTTCTCGTACACGGACACCAGCTCGTCGGTTCTCTGCACCACGACTGTCCATGCGCCCTCATCAACAGTCCAATCTCGTGCCTCGTCTTCTGTAGTGGCAGCTGCGCCGGGCAAAAGGCCACTGCCTGACGAACCAAGGACTGCGCGCCACGCTCGCTCTGCTGCATCGATTGCACCAGAGTAATCCCTTCTCCAGGCACGGAGTCGTGAGACCAGTGTCCAAAGCTCCGATCGCTTTGTGATGAGTGGCACGACCTCCTCCTCAATCAGGCGCATTAGTAGTCTTTCGGGTGTTCCACGAGGAGGATCGTAAACACCGGAGTTTGACGTTTTCTCCACAGAAAGAACCGCATCTTGAAGCAGCGCTCCAAGAACGTCCGCGTCGATGGCATCTTCAGTCTTACGGATGCGAATGATGTGCTTAAGAGCAAGGATCATATCTGGCACAGCAGGCGGTTGGACACGAGAGGCCAAAGTGAGCACATTATCCCAGATTCGCCAGTTGTCGTGAGCGATAGAAGCACCTCGCTTGTAAGCAGTAAGGGACTGGCTTACAAGAGTTGCCGGGTCACGATCTGAGGGCTTGGAAGAGCTGGCAAGAGCAACGTCGTCATCTTCATCCTCAGCAGGAACCGGTGCAGGGGTTTCATCGGTGGTGACAGGGTTCTTCTTGGCCTCGGCAACGACTTCGCAGTACAGACTCCAAAGGGCACTTCCCAAATTGCTCCATGTTCGGGCATCTTCGCCTCCGGCTGTATCACTCGCGGACCCGATAGAGCGGTTGAATGCCTCAGCAGCATCGCCAAATTGTGCAAGGCGCAGACTGATATCTCCAAGACGACTCCACATCTCAGGGCTCAGACGGTTAACAGATGTCGCCTTCTTGTATGCTTCGCGTGCCTTCTCCCACTCCTTGTTCTGTAGGTAGTATTCGCCAAGCGACTTTTGAGCTCGAGCGAAACGATGCTTGGAAATTTCCCAAGCACGCTCGTAGTAAGAGGGATCATTCTCAATATCACCCAGAATGCAGAATAGTCGCGGGGCGTTCGGTTGTGAAGGCTCACGTTCAGGTCCAGAAAAGTCAGCAGCCTTGAGAAGGGTCACGTCATCGCCAATATCCTCATCGTCAGGATCCGAGGGAGAAGTTTCTCCAGTGCGGTGGAACAGCCTCCATCGGATGATTCCCTTGGCCTTCTCTTCGCCGCCACTGCCACGGCCATCTTCATCTTCGGAAGCAGCAGCACTGGCGAGACAGAGTGCTACTTCGGCCCACAGTCGAAGTCGCTTGAAGATCTCGACAGCAGAGGCCAAAGAACCAATACCAGCCCAAGCATAAGCGAGCTCGGACTCAAGGTGCCATCTAGGGGGAGAGCAGATGGCGTGAATATATTCAAGACGCACGTGTGCAGGGGCGGATTCTGAAGCTTTTGGGGCAGGGAGGAAAGATGTTGGCTTGCTCTGCACTGGCGCGGGAGCTTGATCAGGGGCAGTGACCTGGATGGCTGGAGCATCCGTCTCGGTATCCTGCTCTTTTGCCTCGGCCTTCTGTTGGGCTTCGGCAGTTGTGTCAGTCAGAACCTGATCCGCCACAGCTTGGAGCTGAAGTACACCTCGCTCAATAGTTCGACTGCGATGCACCTCGATTCGAGAACGGACCAACAAGGCGTGGGTGTAAATTTGCCAGTTAGTCGACTTATCGCCGATAACTCGCACAGCATAGGGAAGGACCTCTGCTGAAGTCAGGGTATCTATGGGTGAGAAAGCATCCTTGAGGGTAGCCTCCGTTAGAAGTATGATCTGGTCGAGAGGCGAGAGTTGAGGTTGGTCGTCAGGCGAAAGCTCGGCCAAGGCAGTGGGAAGAGAGGCCTTCTTATCTTCTACACTCTCCTCCTTTGAGAACTGGATCTCCTCGTGCAAAGTATCATCGTTCAGCTGGAGAGCATCTGGCTTGGCTTCCTCCTCCACGCTATCAGCCTGTTGTTCGGCGCCACTTTTGGCCAAGACAACAAGCTGACTGATGCTGTTTTCTTGAAACTTGGTTCTTTTTCCTAGAGCACCTGAGAGTGCGTATTCGAGACCACTTGTCTGAGATGCCTCCTTGAGAGCTTCTCTGGCTTTGTCGTCACGACCTAGCAGGATGTAGTTGTTTGCTGCTTCTACAAGGAACTGCACCTTTTCTTCGCGACTCCAGGCATCATTGTCCGATGCCCAAACCTCTTCTCCAAGAATCTGTGCTCGTACGCCATCGATACCAGCCAAGATCTTAGAGGCCAGAGTAGGCACGTCACTCCACTGGGAGCTTCGAGCAAAGTTGGAGCCATGTCCCAAGCTGGGTTGGGTCAGGAGCTTGTAGTGCCATACGTCGACTCGAAGTCTTGTCCAGGAGAGGCTACACTTGAGAGGTTGGTCTTCGGAACGAATCTCAACGATATCGTTAGTAGCCTGGTTAAGTTCCTGTGTGAATATGAATCGTGCCAGGGCAAAGAGCTCCAAGTGAGGGATATAAGCGTATGGTGATACGCCATCAACCTCGAGATAGCTAAGGCAAGTCTTGTGGAGATGAGCATGGGACTTTTTGGTGTCATCCGATTGAACACTAGCCCATTCCTTGGTGAAGAGGGAACTGAGAGCAGCGGACTCAGGGAGAACAGGGCCAGTGACATTGACTTGGAGGAAGGCATTCAAGGCAGCGAGACCAACTGATAGAACCTGTGGGACATCTTCCGTTGTCTCGGCTGTGTAGTCGGACCCAGAATCGGAAGAGGCCAACCGGGTGACGAGGGCCCTGATCAAAGCCCCGGCCACCGGAGCAGGGTCGGATACGGAACCGGAGGTCAAGCTCGGAGCTTGCTGAGACTCGGCACTGTCTGGTTTCGAGAGTAGAATTTGGGCATAGCGGCCGTTGCGCAAAGCGCTTCCATACTCGCCCATGGCACTCATCGCTTTATCTGTGCTATTTGCAACACAGATTTTTTCTTCGTCGGCCAAGAAGGGGGAAAAAAAAGGTGCAAATTGGGCGTCAACGTTATAGCGGCTCAAGAGCAGGGTTAGGTCTTGGCCCCGGCCTCGCACTGAAGGAGATGTCCTTCTGTATCTAGTTTTTGGGTGACGCTTGAAATAAAATGCGCTATTCTGTATCGTCAATGACAAGCAGACAAACAACTGCAACTTGTTCGCCTGGTGGTGTAATTTTTGGTGGATGTTGAAAGTTGTGCCCGCTGTTTACTAATACAGCCGCAGCCTTCCATTGACTTCGCTGTACTAGAAATTTTTATTTTTAATTTTTTTTCTCTGACTCTTTCCCACTTCTCCGCACTGCACCGCACCGCACCTGCCCCTCATCGGACGCCGGCCACGGTTGGAAACAACGGAATTCACCCCCACTGAAACTTCTCCATCCCGGCCGAAGTGTCGACCGTCTCAAAAGAGATCATCGCGGCGCTGGAGCTTTGACAAGCTTACACCACCCGCATAAGACTTGGATAAATAGAGTAAGATATAGGTATCTGACCTCAAACTAGTCCCAGTAGTGATTCCATGTCAAGGCTTTTGTGTTGTATTTCCCGTAATGCTATACCCAAATGAATAAATGTATACCTTAGTTTGGATACTCGTTCTATTGTTGGAGGTCTCTCTCCAAAAACTAAGCAAACCCAAGATTTGGGGAATTGTGCCATCTCTTGGGTTAGTCTGAATCACATTGTACACTCGCCTGAGTACTGTACATCATGTTGATGCCACGGCGGTCTCTTGTGTGTGGATGGTTCGTCAAGTTGGAACAATAATCGCTTGGCTGCTTGGCTACGATATAGAAACCATGGCTTGAATTTCTTGGCTTTCAGAATATCAGCACTTTATTTACCATCTCTCATCATATGTCGTCTCATTCACAGGAAAAAAAGAAAGTGAAGAATTTTCATCATCGGCTTAATAACGAACCGATAGAGAGCGTCAGGAACCGATACGACCGACACCTTTTGATCGTGTGGACTGTGGATACCCTCATCAACTGTCGTCCGACAACCTGGCCAAGCCTGCCAGGTTTACTTACGGTCAAGACGTCTAAACAGCAAAGCGTCATTTATTCTGCGCATGTCCATTCCTTATTCCATGTCCTCTCCTGCGTTTAACAGGGAACGTCAGGGTCCGTTGCAGTTGACTGGGTTCCATGTCCGTTTGCCAGGCTCGTTTCCACTTTTCCGTCCCTGATCTAGACCGAATAGGCCTATGTTCACCGTGACTAGGTAGAGTCGGGGAAAGGCGTATTGCTCTCCGACAAGGGACGGCAAACGTTCTCCAAGACGTTTAGAACGGGGGTCTGCGAGAAAAGGGACGTACCAATCGAAACTGCGCAACGAGCCTCTATGAAAAAGACGGTTCAACTGCCAGCCTGCCGGTAAGTCCCAAGTTCATGTTCTGCGGTTTTGCCCGTACCATCAGTATTGTATGGACAATTATGTTGGACCGTACAGCGAAAATTATGGCTGTGGCTTGCATAGCGCAGGACTCGGATTCCTCCCGAAGGCTATGAAAGTTTTCAATTCGTCTCTTTGAATATTTCACGAATTGGAGAAAAAGCTTAGTTCTTGAAACTGCAGTGATTTACAGCATCATCAGCGCCATGATGATTAACCGCCCAACGTACAATCGTGCAGTGTTGATGAACCAAGACGCAAGCAAGTTAACATTGTAGCGACGGCAGCCGTGCCTGCGTGTACAGGTTCGCATAATCGAGTCATTGCAGTAAAAGTACGACAAATATGACAGGGCATCTCTGGGTAGACATGTACTTTGTACGGCGCGCGACAAGCGGCCAAATCCGCATCTACATTCTGGTGCCAAGGCATAACCACAACCAGAGTTCCGGTGCCAAGAATCAACAGACACAGCCTTTCACCAACTGTAAATCGCGCCCAAGCGAAACAGTTGATAGTGGATTCCAGTCTGAATCCCTGTATAAATGCTGAGCTATCGAGCGTTTGAGACGGTTCATTGGACGCTGGTAGAACAAATGCCTAGTAGTGCACCGAGCTTCCTCCGTTAGAGACGATAATAATAATGATACAGTACAGAGTACAGAGTACTGACAGGCCCATTATGAACCGGGCGGATGCAGTGCACTGGCCTGGCTGTAGTGCAAGGAGCGTGTTGTATCCGTAAGACAGGATCCATAAAACAACCAGGGAAGCACTGACGCCAGGCGCGCCAGACGCAGTTGACGGAATTGCATTTGTTGCATGTCTCGGCCCGTAATACCAACTTGCTTGGTCGGGCCCGATTCATGAACAGCTGGGGTCTGGACCATTTGCAGGGATGCCAGTGCCTTGACCAATTGTCTCACCCTCAGCTCGGTTGACAGAGTACGGCGGTATGTGCTTGGCTGCATTATGACTTCTTCCCCACGCGACAGGGGCAAGTTGTTGAGTTCACTGTCATACGGTTCAGAGTGATTTCTATTACTCTTTGGGCTTTATAAGACGAGATTCAGATGGTAACAGGCCAAGGCTATGCCCAGGACCTGGGTTGAACCTAAAAAGTCAGTTGTGACATGGTCAAGCGCCCTCTCGTGCAGTCAATATTTCCTTGTGTTAACAGTCGATTTTTTTCCATTCAAGCATTGCTTTTTTTAAAGATCGTTCTGGCCCTGTCCACTACAGTATCGACATATTGAAGCTGAATGACCTCAGATACCTGGGGCAACGATGTTGGTGTGCAGGTTGGCCTTGGCTGCGTCGCTCATTCCGTTCCTCAGATTATGGGCTGCCACAAGACACGTGACCGGTGAGGTCGGTCATCAAACACCTGATATAGCTCAGTATCAAACACCAAACTGATGATATTTACTGAGGTTGGTTTGTGCGTGCGTCAACCGCCAAGCCTGTGGCGGAGGAGCCGATGTTGATGTAGGTAAGAGTTGGTGTGAGGGCGGCAAATTGAAACGTACATCGCTGGAAGTTGAGTTTTATGTAAGAATCATTCGAGAGGATCAAGACCTCGTGACCCAATTCGGATCATCGAAAACCGATAAACTAGGCTATCGAGATTGTCGTAACTCTTCGTCTCGGTATGCTAAAGGATCCTCGTAAAACCCCAGATTCCATAGAACTGGAACTTAGTTCGGGGTCAGTACAGCCCAGTAGTTGAGGGATCTGCAGCGCACACACGACCCATCCAATAAAGTTGCTCGATGAAGCAAGCTCCGAATGACTCTCTAATTGCTGTCGTCTCATGAAAGGACGGCAGTGCGTACAACGCGGAAAGGGGGGCTCGGATGCGGTTAGATAATTTGATGTCGCGTGGGCTTAATGTGTTGACGACGACGTTGACAACCTCGTCCCCTGTCTCCTTGTCTCCTTGCAAACAAAGAGAATCACCCTTCAGCAACAGGCTCGCCAAATTCGGCAGGTGTTATCGACCCTTAGTCTAGTACGAGCAGTCTGTGACGATGACGTCAGGACGAACCAGGTTCTTGGAAATGGGTACAGATACCCTACAAGGCAGTTATTTTCACCTTGAAGGATGTTGGCGGTCATCCAAATAGTCAAGGAAGCATTTGTAGCCACGCAGAGATAGTTTTTTTCTCATGTACAACAATCCAACATTCGAACCTCTCCTCTCTTCGATTTCGCTGTGTGACTGCGGGAATATTCAAATAGCCAATCTCCCGCACAGTTCACAATCATGAATCTGGTCGATCTGGTTGGCTAGATGAGCTAAGGGAGCCTATCTCTCGGGGGCTTTCATAGGGGCACTGACCACTATAATGGAGGCTCCATCCATCCGCTTCAGTGGAGGTCATCCACCTGTGGCGAAGACTGGGGAAAGCTCCACACTGCTTTTTCAGTGGAGGCTACCCATCTGGCGGTATTGAATTCTATCGTCACTGGAGCCTTCCGACTTCCGATTAATCACCTTGAAAGATTCCGGTGAAAGGAAACGACGTTGTTCATGACTTGGCGTGTATCGGGCGAGGCTCGGTTTGCCCAAACAAAGACCCTTTTTCCAAGACGGGTGCTAACGATGCCCAGCAGGTACTGTGAGTAAGATGGGCGTCCTTCTGTTGATCAGCATCCAACAAGTACGGCAGTACATACATTATCAGGGCTTATCCGTAGGGTCTAACAGCTATCGGGCAAAGACAAGGGCAGGGCACCTTATCAGAACGGGTGGACCAACTGTCGGGGAAGCATCCTGACATGGATGCATGCAGTCAATGTACGAGGTAGATGGTACATGCGCTACAACCGGGTGGAGAAGCCATATCTATGGTGGGGAAGATCCCACCCCCATAGAGAGGGGGTGGAGAAGGATGATGCATGGGTCGTCATGTATCTTTTCGAGTCGGTACAAGGAACCATCCAAAGGCGCAAAAACCACCCGACAAGCCATCTTGAGGCTAACCGTTAACTGTACAAAGTTTTGAGCTGTCAAGCCAGGCGCCGGCCGCCACTGATCAGGAAATATCGCCTCTTCTCCAGTGTAAATAAGCGGATAGAGCAGTACGGAAGTGGCCTGGACAGGGTCAAACCAAGGCACAGGAATCAATCCAAGTGACACTGAAAGTGCAGATACATTCAAGCTCGCGTGCATGAAGGGAGGGCAGTGCTTATGATCGTGGTAGCACCAAGTGGAGAGAGCTGAAACCACTTGAATTAGTTGTCTCTGGGGAAGTTGATACAGTAGTGTAAGATGCCTAGAGGATACGACACGCCAAAGCCTCGTGGGTAGTCCATCATGCTTGATGGGTTGAATTACAGTACTGCATGTAGGTCCAGAAGAGATGAACCGTCCCTCTGGGTCCTACACCAATACACAGAGCGCAGTATTGTAGGATAGAAGCAGAATCAAGTGCCTAACAGAGATGATGGCTACACAGAATACCACCTTTTTCGCCTCCTGATTGATCGAAGCCATGTCAGACACATCGTGGAATCGAGAAAACTACGGATACATAGTAGGCAGTTTCTCTAAGGTAAAAGCAACAAAAATCGAAACTACAAATTAACTCAGACCAGGATTGGTTTGTTTGACTCGACTTTGACTGGAGCGGGCGTGTGAGGTAGGATCGAATTGAATTGCTTTAATTTATCCATGTCTATTTGACCTGTTACATTCAGCCGAGGTAGCCTTTATACCGCACGCATGAGGGCGGATACTGGAGATTAAAGTAGCCTGAAGCAGATGTAATCAACTTGGGTTTGGCTCTTGTTTCTCCACACCTCCTCCAACTAATCCTTGTTCGGACTGGCCGCTATTGATTAGAGGTATCCCGTTAGGTTGCCGTCAACAGCAAGCAAACCAAACTGCAACGGCAGGACCAGTGCAGCCAACTACGCACTTGCAGTTACAACGCAGCGCAGTGTTTCTACTCATGGAACTCCTCTCAGCCCCAACCAAGCAAGCCATGGATGTTGTACTCCCCAATCCTCCTCATCCTAGTCCCAGTCGCTAGGCAGTCCTAGTATTAGTGGGATCCTAGGATCAGACAGTAGACCTCTCCTCTCTCTCTCTACTCTGTACCTATGCGAGAGGTAGGTAAGAAACAGCTTTCCCCCCATGTTCGCATTTATTTATTACCTTCAACGCCCGCACCTCCAAGGGATTCTTTTCTTCCCCTCTCCCTCATCCTCTCCTCTTGTCTTTTATTCTTGATTCTCTTACATATACCTTGTGGCTTTCAAGGTATATTAGTCATATCCAAGTCTGCTGCTTAAGTGCTTCAGACACCTGCTCTATTGAGCCTCATCCCGACCACCCATCATAGCCTTCTCGCCTCACCTCACTGGTGGTACCCTTCAACATGGCTTCCGACGAGGAGAAGAACTCCGCCAAGTTCATGAATAACAATGAAAATGCTGGCGAAAAGTACCTCGCCGACAATGGCGACATTGCTGCTGGTCACACCACTGACAACGCCGATGGTTTGCACCGTCTTCTCAACAACCGACAGATCCAGCTCGTCGCCATTGGTGGCTCCATCGGTACAGCTCTTTTCGTGAGTATCGGTGGTGGTCTTGCCAAAGGTGGCCCTCTTGGTCTCTTTCTCGCTTATACAATCTACTCCGGTATTCTCGCTTGTGTGAACAATGGTATCGCCGAAATGACTACTTATATGCCCGTTTCTGGTGGCTTCATCCGTCTTGCCGGTTATTGGTGCGATGATGCTCTTGGCTTCATGGCTGGTTGGAACTTCTTCCTTTACGAAGGCCTTCTCATCCCATTCGAAATTACTGCTATCAACCTTGTTCTTTCCTACTGGAGCCCCAAGATTACAGACCCAGGCCCTACAGCTGGTATTTGTATTGGTGTCATCATCCTATATGCGTAAGAACCCTCCCCCAAAACGACTCTGTCTTGTCGTTCAGCGTCCGGTTTTATAATGAATTGCATGCTAATCATTCGCGTGATTTAGTCTCCTCAACATTTTGGCTGTAAAGGCTTACGGTGAAGCCGAATTCTGGCTTTCGGGCGGCAAGGTCATCCTTATCCTGATGCTCTTCAGCTTCACTTTCATTACAATGGTCGGCGGCAACCCTCAAGGCGATGCCTACGGTTTCCGCTACTGGAGTAACCCCGGCCTCTTCTCCGACGTCTATGGTACCGACTCTCTTGGACGCTTCGAGGCTTTCCTTGCTGCCCTCTGGAGTGCTGGTTTCACCGTTGTCGGTCCTGAATATATCTCAATGGTGGCTGCTGAGGCTAAGCGACCCACCATCTACATCAAGGCTGCCTTCAAGACGGTTTATTACCGATTCTGCTTCTTCTTCATCATGGGCTCTCTCGCTATTAGTGTTATTGTGCCCTACAATTACGATCAGCTCGTGGCCATCTTTGTTGATGGCACTGAGGGAAGTGGTACTGCTGAGGCGTCTCCATATGTCATGGCTATGGGCATCCTCAAAGTCGACGTCCTTCCTCACATCGTCAACGCCCTCCTCCTAACCTCAATCTTCTCAGCTGGCAACACATACACCTACTGTGCCACTCGATCGCTCTACGGTCTCGCTCTTGAGGGCCGTGCTCCCCGAATTCTTCGAAAGACAACCGCCTCTGGTGTTCCAATCTGGTGCTTCTGTGTCGTCATGCTGTTCCCCATGCTTTCTTTCCTCCAGTGCAGCAGCGGTTCCGCCAAGGTCCTGAACTGGCTCATCGCTCTCATGACTGCCAGTGGTCTTATCAACTACCTCGTGATGGGAGTAACATTCCTCAACTACTACTACGCCTGTAAGGCTCAAGGCATCGACCGACGACAGATGCCTTACTATGGTCGCTTCCAGCCATACTGCGCTTACCTTGGTCTCGTCTTCCAGTTCTGCGTTGTTATGTGCTACGGCTACAAATCATTCCAGCCCTGGAACGTCGAGTCGTTCTTCCAGAACTACACCATGCAATTCGTTGCGCCCTGTCTTTTCATCTTCTGGAAGGTTTACAAGAAGACCCGCTGGCTCAAGCCACATGAGGTTGATCTCACTTGGGAGCGTCCTGTCATTGAGGCTTATGAGAACTCCATCACAACGCCTCCCACGGGCTTCTGGCAGGAGATGGGACAGATGGTCGGCATCAAGAAGAAGACATACTCTGACGAGTAAATTGGAATTGGGTTTGCATATTCGGAACACGTTTGAAATGTAGCCGCTGGCGTAAATCTTGATGAGTTCATAGAACATGCGATTGTTTATACATACTGAGTAGTTTGCTACTGAAATTATACCCAACATAGCTATGTTCATTTTACTACAAACTGATTTCGCTTGTCAATATGTGACTTATCAAGTAGTGGCTTGGACATCATCGTGAGTTTCAATCTGTGACAAACACGCCGATGTGTCCTTCGATTTGATAATTAAAGAGTTTCTGTCTAATTGTTACTTTGGGACAGCACAGATGTATCCAAAGTCGTTGAAATCAATAGAGTAGATTCTCATCCTACTGCATTCGTGTACCGGCGACTTCTATGACTGCACATCGGGTCAGTGACGTAGAACGTACATAGTTTCATGTTACCGCGCCATCGTGATAAGTCCGATCCAATGCATCAAGGCTGGCAGTCTTTACAAAGTGCGGCCAATAGATTACAGCTGCCGATCTCGTGATCGGCAGAGTAGTTGGATCAACTGTGCCTCTATTGAACGTTGCGTTTAAAGTTGCTCCAAGGATTAGCTCGTGGGTTCAGAAGACATGGGGGAAGCGCATGCAGATCGCGCGGGACACTGATGCAAAAAGGGGGCATAGGCAGGGAGGTAAAAGAGGGAGGGGGGGTGAGACTTTGGCGAAGCTTGGGCAGTTTCTAGAAGGGGGTGTGGTATGAAAAGCGAAGATTGGAGAGGAGGTCCTAACAGGGTGGTGATAAGCAAGGATGGTGGTGATAAGCTTTTTGGGGTAGATGAGTGTTTTGATACAGCTATCCGTACCTTATGTACTGATAGAGATGTAGGAGGGCACGGAGTTGGAGACCGTGAAGCCGTTGGAATAATCTCGGTCTTGATGGCCGCTTCGACGAAATTGGTGATGGTTTCGCAAGGAATGCTTACAGGTTCTTGGTATTGTAGGGATCGGTTTCTTTAGCTATCTCCTTTTGACCGCGGAGGCACCGTCCGTGTTAAGGACTGGGGTCATGTCCATGCTTGTGTCTTTAGAAAGAGTTAGGCTGAGCTGAGAAGCTGGGGTTTGGAGATGGGTTGGTAGGGAGGTTGTTGGAGAACGGGGACGGGTTATTCGGAGGAGGTGGGTTTTTACGGTTCCGGTCACTCGGGGGTTCGGAGAGGTGGTTAAGCTAGCCTTGGTATGCTTGTCACGAAATCCGTGAGATACAAGAATGGGATAGCTTCAAAGGCCAACAATGTGATTAATGGAAAGAATTGGCGAAGTTGAACGATGAGGCCTAGGCGTTGTCGCCAAGAATCAAGCATATCGTTTCAGGCACCATACTCTCATAACTAGAGCATAGCCTCTGGCTCATCATTGATAGCTTTATCAAGTCTTGGCTCCTAAGTGTCGAGCATTGACGTGTCCTTGATCCTTTCAAAGCGTTAGCCAGTCTGGCTAACATGTCTAGATACCATATTGAGCTTCCATCTTCATGACACCAACCAGATTTCATATTGTGTCTTCCGCAATCCGTAGCAAGACCTCTTCATGTGGTATTTTTATTCGCTTGATCCCTATTACGTGACAAGGAGACGGCTGGAAATGGTCAGGAAATGTCTCGTCAGACTTAACAAGAGCTCATCTTGGCTCAGCTTGGAGCGGAATGGTGATTTGAAACTGCGAGATAATGATGCCTCTACTGTTTCATATCAAAATGGCGTGCTATCCAATTAAACTTAAGGATTGAAATATTTCAAGGCATATGCTTCTCAAGCCAAAGGTCATCGCATTGATGTGTATGTTGTTTCAATCGTCGAAGCATTGATCGAGATAGCTGGGTTAGGTTCTGTCTCGTTGGGCCTGGCTATCTGTATTGTAGTACTGCCATATACTTCAACAATCACAACCGGTGAGATGGCCGAGTTGGTTATGGCGCCAGGTTAAGGTTAACCTTAACACTAATTTCCTGGTGGAGCAATCCTCCTGGGTTCGAGTCCCAGTCTCATCAGATGTTTCTTTTTTGTCTTTTTGCCCTCTATAGATTCGTTTTGAAATCAATTGATCTTGGCTTTTGTCCTTGATTGTAGCAAGGTATGTAGATAGTTGTAAGATTGCTGTGCTGCTGTAGTTCTATCGAGAGATGACACTGGGTATCGATTCTTGCTACTTCATAATATGCAAAAGAACTGAAAAGCTGTGAAATATAGGGAAAGCCCGTGAAAGAGTCGTTTCCATCCGGCTGATGATATGTCTACTCATACTTGTTACATATACTACCTGAATATCTAGACCCAGCGTGAGTTCAGTAAAGGTCACGAAAAGCATCGAGTTCTAGGGTAGCTAACTGCTAGGGCGTCAGAAGAATTGGCCGCTGAAAACATGAGAGACGAAACAATCTAGACACCTTCAGCATCTTAGAATAGCACTTAGACTACTTTACGACAATCCTTGTCATCCACCTGACTAACACACAGCCTCATAACTATGGTTGTTCAAATGATCGCAAGGTCAGAATACATTAGTACCAGAGCACATGGCATATCAAGTTCTGTTCGGAACACCATAGTTTTCACAATTGCCAAATGTACCATCCGGGTCTTCTTGCATTCACATTCATTCGTAAACAGTGATCGTAATCAAGTCTATTTGGCTCTAACTATTTGCCAACCTCCAAACCACCATGTCGAGGCTTAAACACAGTTGGGATCCTCCAATCCCCCATGTCATTTCCTCATTCCTCCACGGCGGTAGTCTAACAGAGCAGTCCGTCTATCGGAGCCCAAAAGTGCAGTCATCCATTACCAAAAGACGCACCAGTAACTTTTTTGATCAACGCATGACAAAGGAAAATGGTATGTAATCATCAAGAGAAGTCGTCACAAGAGATGAGTATACGTGTCGAGAGGATGCGTCTACAAGTCCTCCTCGTCACTGAAGACCTCCTCACCACGCTTTCGGCGGGCCATACGCTCCTTCTTCTTCTTTCGTGCCTCAGAAGAGCTCAGCTTGACCTTCTTCTTGGTGGTGACAATCTTGTTACCCATAGCATCAAATTTCTCCTCCTCATCACCATCGTCAGCCTTGAGACGAGGACCAGCACCCTGACCCTGGACCCAGTTGTGGCCGGAAGGAGTCATCTTGCCGTCCATGACGGCCCAGACCTCCTCAGTCAAGTCCTTGGTGAACTCGGCAGAGTGAGTAATGATGATGACACCACCCTCGAACTTCTTCAAGGCCTTGGACAGGGCACCGAGAGAGTCACGATCAAGATAGTTGGTAGGCTCGTCAAGAACGATAAGATGGGGTCGCTGCCAAGAGCAAGCAGCAAGGACAGTCTTGACACGCTGACCACCGGACAGACCACGCATACGAGAGTGAGAAACAAGCTCAGCGTCGAGACCGAAGTTGGCGCAGTGAGTCTCAATCTCCTTTCGGACCAGAGGTCGGAACTGACCAGAGGCAAGGGCCTCCTTCATATCAACATCAGCAACCATCTTCTGGTGAGAAGCCAGAAGCTCGTTACGGGGCAACCAGGCATTGTCAGCAGTCATCATGGGTGTCCATCGCTCGTTCTTCATGCCGATGTTCTCACCAAGGGCGAAAGAACACTCGTACTCGTAAGAGTTCTTGAACTTTCTTCGGCTGTTGATACCGATAACACGTCGCTGAGTACCCTCAACACGGAAGATCTTGTCCATGGCCTTCTCATCAGCCTCGGTGATGATCTTGTTGGCACGGTCCATGGTCTCACGATCCTCACCAGTCTGGAATCGCCACTGGATGTACTCGGAAGGAGTCTTGTCGAGATGGTTATCGATGTGAGCGAAAGCGTGCTGCTTAATGTAGGCGATACGGATGTTCTCGTGCTGGTAGATCTCACCCTGAGTAGGGATAAGCTCACCAGTGAGGACGTTGATCAGAGTAGACTTGCCAGCACCGTTGGGACCGATAACGGCAATACGAGAGCCCAAAGAGCACTGGAAGGAGATGTCGCTGATCTGGGGCTTGGAAGTACCGGGGTACTGGAAGGACATGTTGGTGGCACGGAGAATGGCCTTGGCCTTGGTCTTGACACCCTCAAGGAAACCGGGCTCAGGGAAGCTGAACTCGATCTCGGACTCACCAAGCTCGTAGTAGGACTTGGCAGAGGGGTTGCGGGCGACGAAAGCAGCCAGGTTACCCTTGTAACGCTTGAGCTTGAATCGCTCGTAGTGAACGATGTGCTGGCAGACGTTGTCGAGGAAACCAGAGTCGTGAGAGACGATGATGGAAGTGCAAGCGGAGTTCTTGAGGTACTCCTCAAGCCACTTAACGTTCTTCACATCCAAATGGTTGGTAGGCTCGTCGAGCAACAGAATATCGGGAGCCTCGAAGACAGCACGGCACAGGGCAAGCTTCATCTTCCAACCACCAGAGAGGGCGCTGATCTCACCCTTAATCATCTGCTCGGTGAAGCCGAACTCGTTGAGCTGCTTCTCGACATCAGCCTGGGTGGTCTTGACGCCAGCCTCCTCAAGCTTCTTCATGGTCCAATCGATGGTGGTCATCTCAGTATCAGCGGAATCCAAGTCGTGCTCGACGAAGACAGTCTTGACCTCGTCCTGCTTGGGGAAACCCTCGACCTGCTCGTTGTTGATGGCACGCATGAGGGTGGACTTTCCGGAACCGTTGGGACCGCAAAGACCGTAGCGCTGACCACGCTTGAGACGGAGGTGAGTCTGGTTGAGAAGAATCTTGGCACCGTAGGCAAGAGAGAAGGTACAGTTGCAGAGATCCTCACCCTCTTCCTCGTCCTCCTCGGCCTCAGCCTCGGCGACGGCACCGGGGAGAGAAGTCTTGCGGATGTTCTCGACGACAGACTCAGCACTGTCAATGCCAGAAATGACAGAGACGTAAGCCTTGAGGTTGTCGACCCAGATGGTGCCCTCAGTCTCCTTCTCGTCAACAAGCTGACCAGCGATGGCGGAGATGTACTCGGTGACGGGCTCCATCTTCTCGACGTAGTTGGCGAACTTGGGGGAGAGGGCAGCCTTAACCTTGGGCAGGATGATGTTGATAGCACCAGGGTAGGTAGGCTCAGGGATGACACCGTTCTTGATGTCACCAACACGGGTGAGAGTGTCAAGAGCCTGCTTGGTCTTGTCACGAGCCTCGGGGTCAGCCAAGTTCTCGTAGTTCTTCTGGAGACCTGGCATCATCTTGGGCAAGAAAGGAGCAACAACGTTGGGGTCGTCGACGAGCTTGCACATGTTGTCGACAATGACAGCGGTCTTACGCTTGATAGCGGTGTCACGCTCAGCGAGACCACGATCCAGAAGGGGGACCATGAGGGCAAGAGTAGGCTCCTGGACCTCAGTAACGAAAGTGGTGGCACCGAGCAAGTGAATGGTCTCGGGGACGTTCTCGGGCTTGGCGATACACTTGATAAGCTCAGGAATGAAACGCTCAATATCCTTGTTGATGATCAGCTGGCAAAGCTGCTCCATGGTCTTGTAAGCACGCTCCTTGACCTCCTTCTTGGTGTCCCACATGGACTCGGAGATGACAGGAATGAGCTCAGGAACACGCCAAGCGAGCTGGGCAGGAGAGTTCTTGACGAGGTACTCGACGAAGTCAAGAGCAGCCATCTTCTCGGGCCACTTCTGGGCAGATCGGATGGACTCCATGACAGAGGGAAGGGCAGCCTTGACAGCGTTGGCGTTGATGCCGCCAGCAATGGCGAGAACAGCACTCTGAGCGGCATTCTTGACAGCGGTGATCTTGTCGCCAACGGCGGCAAGGACGGCGGGGAGGAGGACAACGAGGTAAGGCTCGACGGCAGCGGAAACCTCGGCGTGAGAAGCGATAGCCTCGATGGCAACGCAAGCCTTCTCACGGGCGGTGGCGTCCTTCTTGTTGGCGAGCTGCTTCTTCAGGCCCTCGATAACACTGTAGACAAGAGCGGTTAGCATATGAACAAGGCTCAGTTTTTTTGTGGCTCATTTAGAAGGGTCTGCCAAAACAGAGTCTAGCGCGTCCATTGCACCCAGTCGTGGAGGGGCAAGATTGGGCACCCAAGCGAGGAGGGGGAGGGGCAAACGATTTGCAGAAAAAAAAAAGTTCTGATACTCGTCTAGTCCAACGCCAATAACCATCAATTCATGCCGCTTTCCAGCTGAGCGCCTCAGACGCAGAAATCAGACCAGCATTGGCTGCTGACTGCATCTGTTAAAGAGGCAAAGAGCTGGTGCATAAATGATAGATATTTGACGTGTAGACCAAGCCCTTATCCTGTTGGACTGCCCGGTGATCCCTGAACTGGAGAGCCAAATGATGGCATTGTGAAATAAAGTAACTTACTTCTCAGGAACAACCTGGTCACCGATGCGACCGTTGATGAAAGAAGCCAACTCGTTGGAAGACTCCTTGATCTCAGCGGACTCCTTGGACACGGTGAGCTTCTGGAAAAGCTCGTCCAGGACCTTGATCGACTGCTGGTTCTCGGTAGGCATGATGTCGATTTGGGATTTTATTTTTTGGGGTATAAGGAAGAAAAGAGGTCGTCGAAGAGACAGAGATCGATGGAGGAGTCGACTCTGTTGTATTCGGCGATAATGGAAAGTTCCTCTTTGATGAGGGGCGGTGTTCGTTCAAGGGAGGTGAATCCGAAGAACAAACTAGAACGCGAGTAAAGAAAGTAATGAGAGGTTCGTCTGGAGGAGGACGACCGGAGAGCGATGGAGGAGGAAGAAAGAGAATGAGGAGAGATGGGGAGGGAGAAGGGTGGTTGAAAAAGGAAGAGGAAGGGCCACAATTTTTATTACCTCTACCAGTGCACTTTAGGTTCGCTGCACAAATTTTTTTTACTTTGCCTCCGGCCACCAAAATTTTCAAAGCGCTGCCCATCTCTGCACTACCCCTCCAATTTTTCTACCCCTCCTTCCTCAGTGTTCGGCGGCGACTCAGCTTATCGGGTTTATCAGCGCTTGAGCTAAACCTAGTATGGTAAGTGGATGAGGGCGGTGAGTGGTTTTGTCTTGAAAAGCATTGAAAGTTCCCTGGAGGCATCTCCGATTTAGTGCCTCGCTGGGCTAGACCCATGCACAAATTATGTTCCTTGTAAAGGACAGCGATTCACTATTTGCTGTCTTTCATCCATAGCAGATTGCCTTATCTGCATCTCGTAGTCTTTACAGTCTCTTCATCTTGAAGATGTTATCTCAAGATACCTGGCTTTCTAGAGGTACTGTAGTCTGTTTTCCAACTGAAACTACCCCTCCAAGGTATCCATGCCCGCACTGGATCCAGTGCTCCAGTGCAAAAACTCCGTTGGGCTGTCGAGCTTGTTCCCAACGGTGGGTGTTCCATGGCATTGCCATCAAAAGGGCTGGCAAGGCTCTCTCACTACCATCTAAATCTACGAATCAGCAAACAACTGCTCCAATCTTTTGTCCACCTTGAATATCCACTTCCCGCCGTCTCCCTGACGACCTTTTACTGTTTAGCCGCGTCACAGATTCTTCGAGATCCTTGTTCCAACATCGATATCCAAATTCGCCATTGCCATCCTGACTAAGACTACAGTATCACAGTATGTACCGTAGTATTCCTAGTCTCCAAGCCAATGACCTCAGATATGAACTCAACCATGTGGCTACTATCCCCGTATTCGTACTACCTCTTCAGCCTGGGAAATGGAGAGTCTTGACTCGTTGTGCACGGTAAAGCCGTTAAGCCGCCAGCGTGGATTTTTTTCTTGTCGAGTCGATACTCGGAACAGCCTAGGATCTGGATATATTCCATCAAATCTGGTTTAGGTTCAGACAGTCACAGCTTATTGGAAGTTATCGGGCATTTAGAAAGTCTATTGAGGAAAAAACAAAGTGTTGGATATTTAATTCTCACTGCAGGGTATTCAAACCTCTCTCCATGGTTAGCTGCATGAATGGGCTTGACTTTGACAAGCTCAGCTCTTGTATAGAGTACACCAGGATAATGAAACAACAACTCAAGTCTGCTAGCCGTCGTTAATTTGCTACTGCCTTTGTCTTTTCCCAGCTCAAGACCTTTGCCCAACAAACGACGGACACGCCGAGTTCAAGTCATGATAGACGCCCTAGTCCTCTTTGGGTAGCATTTGCTCGACCCTTATTTGATCATGGGTGGTGGGACCGGCTTTACGACTAAGATGCTGCTTTTCCTAGCCTTTCCCTCCGCCACGTTGCCACGGCACTTGTATTCTAGTGGCTCATGATGGATGCCTACTCGTCAGTCGTTCTCTGTACTGTAACTGCTGTACTGTACAGTACAAAGAAATGACGATATGATCATTCCAGAGCAGATCGCTGAAACTTGATTCACAGAACAGATTATTGTGAAGATGATGATTCCAGGACTTGATATCGACATATAGTAGGTACCAAATATTCCGATTTTGACCCCAGATAAGAATATCGCGGGGCCCCAGACCACCCCAGATTTGTGCCCCCAGCTCACCGACAGTTATCAGGCAATACGTACTGTAATTAATCATGCCTAAGAAAAGTGACGCTTCAGTTTATTAGCAAAGTTGCGGGACTCTAAACACGTGAGAAGGAGAGGTGTGCTCTTTCATTATCCTCAGTCCCCCTTCCCCGTGAAATCAGATTGATGCTATAGCTGCTTCTCGGACCACATGCAGGCCATGGCCGGCTTTAGCTTCTTGAACCCATATGGTGTCTCTTTCCTTTTCGTGTTGGCAAGTTAATGCACTTTGTACCGGGCTCGTCATCTTAACCTTTGCTTAACGGCCCCAGCTGGCCACTCTCACTGTCTTCCATATAGATGTGCGTTACTCTCTCGAAAGAACATTTCTGGCCATTATTGGAAAGAATGCCATTGCAACATTGGATGCTTGTTATTTACATTATGCTCTGTCTGGGCTCAAAAACATGGGTTCACGGGGGTCGTTACCGCAACGAACTGGCTCGATTCAAGTCTTTGTTCGCCATCATGAGCCCCAATACAGTCAGTTTTCAGTGCCTCAGTGTACTTGGGATTTAACATCTAATATCTCTTTGTTGTTTGCTCTTGCGCTAAGGTCTATTCGTTGAAAGATTGCATTTGTGACCAACGCCCTCGATATTCTTTGTTGACCGGATGAATCCAGTTCTGTAGTTTGATCTTTGTCCCGGAAAAGAGAATCCATGTGGCTACAAATGAATGCAGAAGCTTGACATCTATTAGTATACCTGTGTAGCACGCGGAATTTTGGACGACTTTGTAGACCCAGCTTTTCAAGTGACATTACGAGATATCTTCCTCATTTCTGCGCCGCTTACGATCCAATAGCTGTCTTACCATGACAACAAACCCTCGAAGCTCGAGTCACCCATCTAGACAACAGCCTCCTGATGGCTCCCAAAGTCTGCCAGAACAGTCACGTTATCCTACACCGCGCAAAGCGAGTATTCAGGGCAGTTATGAGTACATCCATTACCGCCCCATCTGGACAGATCCAACATGGCAAGACGAAGGCCCTGCACGAGACAAGACTGCGTTCAAAATCTGCGATCCTATCTTTGATCGACTACGTCCTGCTCTGTTGCCTCGAGATAACGTCAGCAACCCCACCATCTACGCCCAGCGATTCGGTATCTTCCCCGGTCGAACTGATGGCCGTTCTAGAGCATCGCCTACACGATCTGAGAGTAGAAAGCTCTTCAATGTCAGTACCGATATAAAGACAGGGAAGCAGTTATTTGATCGCTTCGACGAGTTGGCTAAAGATGCCGGCCAACATGTAGATGACTACATGGAGCAAGCGAGGCCGGACATGCAAAAGATGAACGACACGGACCAAAAGTATATGCAGCAATACGAGGATCTTCTTATCGATGAACACTGGCAAAACATCCTCTTCGGAAGCTTGACTATGGATGAAGTGAGTGTTACAAGCTAAGAGGTAACTTTTGCCATTTGCTAACAAAACCAGATACTAGCGGAAGGATATTTCGTTAGGGACAACACCGAAGTGAATCAACTTTCGGGTCCTCTATATGGGTAAACTTGATCCATTCTTCTTATACTTCTATCACTCACCGATGACTCTAGCCTTTTCAATAGGGAGCGCTGGGTGGATTGTCGTGAGCTTGGGAAAAACGCTGAAAGTCCTCGCTACGTGTATAATCTTGACGGTAAACGTGAGGAGTGGGATCCCAGGGTATGTATATTCGAATTATACATGCGAAAGATACTGACGACTCATGATTCAAGAATAATGATCGTGTATGGGATGTCTTACAACCAGCTCTTCAGCTCGCCACTCGATTACTCCTAATGGATGAAAACTTCATCGATGGTCTGAAAGACATCACAAACCGCTTCTGGATCGACGAAAGACTGTTTATCGACATGGAGGATCAGAATAGAAACAAGAAAGTCCGCTTCCTGCGCGATCGAGACACTCTAGGTCCCCGAAAGGTCGAAGGCGCCCAGAAATTAAAAGACACAGGTATTGATACCAACTCTCTTTCTTGGGAAGCCCTATGTCGAGTATTTTCGATTAAATTGACCAGCGGATTTGATTCGAAAGGAAAGACCATAAAAGATAACTGGAGGCTGGGCTATTGTTCAGCGCCGGGGTTCTTTGATCATCATACTAAGATCATTGTACATATTGACGCGGAACTGGTCTGGCCATTATTAGTAGACAAGTATACCAAGAGCGAGAAGTTGATGGCTAACATCGTACTTGCGTCTTGTATAGCTCATGAGATGATGGCAAGTCCCCTCACCTCCCGAAGTACCTCTGATATTGACACTGGTATAACAGCATGCATTTGTGTCCAGCACCTACAAGTGGCTACGCGAACCCGTTTCATTCGGCCTCACAGACCCTGAACAAATTGCAGCCTGTAGAACACTAGATGTTGCACTTAGAGATTATGAGAATATAGACCGATGGGATGAACCTTGCTTTGAAGATGACCACTTTGGCGAGGCTGGCCATGCCTATCAAGAACATGTAAGTGCCTCTCTCAATTCAAATTTGCTATATAAGACAGTGGAGACTGACGAGAGATATCTAGGTCATGGCAGGTGGATACTGGCCTTTTACCTATAATACTACGGATTTAGTCAGGCCTCCGCTCCTCGAAACAGCGGCCGGGCTCATATGTCTACAGCTGAGAAGTGAATGGGAGCGCAATGAAGTACCAAACCTCGAGAAGTCGGACGCTCATTTCACCGCACTCAGTCATTTTATACGCTTCGAAGATGTCAGCAAGCTTTTCTCGCAGAGTTTTTGGGAGGTCACAATTGAGAAATACGGTTCCGCTGCCCTGAGGGAGCCGTCCAAGAAGCCTCACAAGTTCAACCTTTACCCTGCGGACCAGGAGTATGACGATTTAGCCATAGAAAGTTTGAATGTTGGCCCTGAACGCGAGGAGTTTCTTATAAAGGTCACAGACAAGTTGAGAGAGGAAGGGAGGTATATCCTGTACAATTATCTTTACAATATCATTGCCGAAACAGCGTCTTATGATCTGATGAAGGAACGACTCCTGGGCGAGATTGGTAGATGGGTGGATGTACAACGCTGGGCCAAACCTGGATTGGAGATTCAGATGATTCTCTGTGAGTTCGCGGCACACATCAATCAAGTACATCTGGCCGACTCCGATGCAGAGAGCCTCGAGTTACTATATGAGATCTGGGATAGAACAAGGGAAATTCTGGGATGCACGGCTGATTGGGACACCGAAATGCTCTACCAGAACACAGCGCCCTTCGATGATCGTCGAGAACTGTGGGCACAAAAGCTACAGTCGGGTAAAGTCGAGCACTTTGAAGGGCGTGTGGTTCCCAAGCTCATGGATTTCGCAAAAGTCGTTGAGAGAGAACTTGCTCATCATGAAACCCTGCTTTGCGAATTGTACCAGGGCGGAAGCACCCTTTTCGATCTCTGGGTGAGCGATGTACCGGAGGCCATGCCAATATGGAGAGAGCATGTAAAAGATCTTCAAGTCGTCTTCAAAGACCTTGGAACTCTCCTGAACATTATAGGGGACGGTATGAAGAGACTTGAAGGGGACTGGGGACAGCGAATATTGACCCTTGGCCGAAGAGTCGAAGACGTGGTGAGGCTTCTCGAGTTGGATGCCTCCAACCATAACTGGCGTGATCTCATGTGGACATTGCCTATGCTACGAAAGTCACGCCGTCTCCCGCATCAACGATATTATTTCCTCGCCAAAAAGGAGATGCTGAAATTGGCAGGTACGGATCTGCTGGATTTCGAGTCTTTGAGAAGGGACTTCAGCAGAATATTCTCCCTTCAGGGGTACAAAATACCCCTTTCAGGAGAGAATATAGACGAGTTGAGCATTGCTCAGCGGCTGTCTGGGACTCTAGATGACGACCGCGGCGACAACGCTCGAGACCAACAGATCAAGGGACCATCCAGTGGCATTTTAGACCTCGATGGAGTGAAGAATCTTGTCGGTCGGCTCAACGAGGAGCAAAAGGCAGCGCACCAGGCCAATGACGACCGCATCGCCTCCAATCTGCGTAGTAACAGAGGTGTTACAACTCTGCAAGAAGAAGCTGTCGCACAGGCTGGTCGCACACCTCTAATCCTACCCAAGTTCCAACGGATGCAAATGGACAATCAACCAGTTCCGTTGTCTGAATCCAAACCATTTAACGGCAACAGCGGTTCCTTCTCAGCTTACTCGGGGACTGGCTCTCCTTTCCCAGCACAAGAACCCAACCAGCCCTCTGCGTGGGTGGCCAACTCTGCCGCTGACCTGGCAGCATCGGCAAATCGGCCACTGGGCAGTGCTACACCAGCAGCGCATGGTATCATGCCCCATCCTTATGCTATCCGCGAGACAGTCACGGCAGATCTTCTACACACAGCAGCGTTCTCTATTCCTAGCAAGGATCCCTCAACTTTTGTCAATCAGCACCAACGAGAAATCATGGCAGCACCTGTAACTCCCCTTGGAACTGGCCCTCATGGGGTCACATATCAGCAATGGGAGCGAGTTGATGACTCTGACTCGGATATCGACCTGGCTAATGTCCCAGCCGGTGGCCATGCGGCTCAAGCTGGTGCAGCTTTAGACATTGGGTCTAGCAGCAGTGACACTGACTTTTCACAAGATGAAACGGGAGAGGTCAGTAACACAACTCCACTTTGGACTTCAGATGAGGATGAACAGGTAAGCACTGGAAGTGACGAGCTTTCCAGATCCAAGAAGTACGAGAAGGGAGTGAAACGGCAGACTTTGAAGCGCAAGTCAAGTTGGGCACCTGATCCTGTGAAAAAGCAGAGAGTTGAGCCTTCGAAACCTGAGCGGAAGATCAATCACAGAAAACGAAAAGGAGAGTCGATGTCTTGGAGGAAGGTTTTATCAGGCCTAACTGGTGGTTATTGAGTGTGTTTGAGGTCGCACCTTTTGAGAGTTGCTTTTTTATACCTGTATGTATTGATTTATGTGGATTCTTGCTCTTGGCTTTTATACTTTTCTTTTTGATTCAAGGTAGATTCGTTCACCTGAACTTTACATATCTCGGTCAATCTATTTCAGTCATCTGATTCCCCAAGTGGCTCTGAAAGGGTATTGATGAGACTTGACGTTGAATATTTTGTATCTCTGCTTTGTATGATAGGTCCAACTTTGACTTGTTCACTGACTTTTGAATGCCTCTTGAATGCCTCTTGAAGTCCCATTCATACAATGATACTCCAGAGCTGCAGCAAATGCTTGGCTTTCATGAATTGGTGTTGCCCCTCCTTCCCAAGCTTCGAAACCGACCCACTTTGCAGAGCTGGTGGAAGCTCCTAGGTGGGTGACAGAAGAATTATCCCTCCAAGGCTCACAGTGACAAAATAAAGTAGCCCAAATTACCATTCTAGGCATACCTTACACAAGGTAACAGAATTATTTCGTCTCTTATGCTCTTGGCAGCCAATCTTCTGACACCTCAACGCTCATTCACCTCCATTGCTCTTCTCATTCAGACTTAAACCAACAAAGTTCAAGGCAGCACATCACGAGTCCATATCTCCTTCGAGTATAAAAGGCCTGCCCACCCCAAGCTTCTACTGACATATCATTCTTCATTACACCTTCAAAAACAGAACCAAGCAGATTGCACCTTGTACCACCTCAGGCTATTGCATCATACCCAACCTCACCAACAAATCAACAACAAACTTCAGTCATTATACTAAGTCTTAGTATAAACAAAAAGGTTTGTTTTTCTTATTCTCTTGGAAAAAAGAAGATTTATGCTGACCATCTGACAGTTCTTTCGAATTGCTACCCCACTACATCTCTTGCACTTTCATGTTCGCCAGAAGACTCGTCACAATGGTTACCCGAACTGTCGACGATATTCCCACTCTCTCCCAGCTCTATCGGGACACAAATTCTCCTCTCTCCGCGGCCGCCTCCAAGTCGACCTCTAACTCTTTTACCCCAGATGGCTCTCTCAATGACCGCATCGGCTTGACCCAGGGAGATATCACCAAGTTGAAACTCGATGCCATCGTCAATGCTGCCAACAGGCGACTCCTTGGCGGTGGCGGCGTCGATGGCGCCATCCATGCCGCTGCAGGTCCCGAGCTAGCTCAGGAATGCCGACCGCTTGGTCCTATTGAGACTGGCGACGCTGTTATTACCAAGGGTTACAACCTTCCTGCCAAGCATGTTATCCACACCGTCGGTCCTGTCTACGGCATGAACGACACTCCCGAAGAGAGCCTTGCCAGGTGTTATCACGAGAGTCTGAAAGTTGCCGTCGACAATGGCGTGAAGACCATTGGATTCAGTGCTATCAGCACAGGTGTCTACGGATTCCCCAACGAATCGGCCGCTCAGATCGCTTGCGAGACCGTGAGGGAGTTCCTTGAAAGTGAAGAGGGAAGCAAACTCTCTCGAGTTGTGTTCGTCACATTTATGCCTGTCGATGTCAAAGCGTACGACAAGACCATTCCGTCAGTATTCCCAAACCTCTGAACTACACATCAACTAACCAACTTGATACAGAAAGGTTTTCCCTCCTGCGAACTAAAGGACCAAGGGATCAAGGCACGATGAAAATCACTTTATAAGCAAAGGAAAATGGTTATGAGCCTATCCTAGCCTTTCTGTAGTAACTTGGTTCACCTGGGAGATACTTCAATGTTCCCCTAGTAGATTGTTTAAAGAAATGAGGAAAATTTCATTGATAGAATCTCCATGGGCCCTGCCTAACTGCCAGTCAGGGTGTCAAAAGAATTGGTTATCGAAAGTATAAGAGACAGACTAATAGTCACCTCATACTAGCTTAAGCTGTAAAACCTTAGTGTTCATTCAGGTCCATATTCTAATCTTGTTTGTACTTAAAAGCTCTTCTACCATTGCATAGGTACTAACGTATAATGTATACAATCATCGCAACAGCTCATTGGATATATAAACCATCAAAGTGCTCGGAACCATAACTGTCCGAAAAGGTAACTCCAACAGTCCCCGAAACGAAAGCGAAGCGCAATATAAGTACTAAAAACACGACATAAACATACCATAGTCCAAATCAACCACTGTGTGACCCCGATCCCTAGTTGCTAGAGCCACCCTTCTTCTTGTTGTTCTTCTTTTTATTCTTCTTGCCCGACTTATTATCACCAGATGTCGCTTCTCCCTCGGGGGCATCTGATGTGTCCTGTGTATCTAGAGTCTCGGTGGCCTCTGACGCAGTCTGGGTCCCATCATCTCCAGTTTCTGGCGCCTTTCCAGTGTTGGATCTCGCGATGGCTTCGTCGCCGCTTCCCTTGATGGTATCACTGAATTGCGAAAGCATTGACTTCAGTTCATCCACCTCAGCTCGCAGTTTGCGAACTTCAATTACGGCGGGCTCGTCTTCCACATTCGGCTTGGCAGTCTCACAGGTCTTAGTCCAACCTTCAGCCTCCATATCCAAGTCTTCTTGGAACTGTTCCCACTCATGAATCTGGTCGTCATCTTCTTCGCCTCTCTTGCGGTTACTTCGAATCTTGCGCGCATCTCGTTTCTCAAGTAGAGCAGCGACAAAAAGGAGGGGTGAGTATAGCACAGCCATAACGCAGTCGTTGATGAACTCATAGGTGGGCTTTGGCACCCACCATTCCAGTAGACCTGAGATGACCATCTCGATAAGGTTAAACGGAGCAATATAGACATTCTCGTCAGGAGCTCGGACGAATTGCATTGTCTTCTGTGCAAAAAGCGCCAGATACTCGTCGTCAGCATTCGAATAAATACCTTCGTAGGCTGAGTTGTAAAGCGCAATGAGGATGTTAAGCAAAATGATCTAAACCGTGTTGTTAGCTCCGACCTCCTAGATTGCCTATTGGGCATCCCTTCACTTACCATGACAACAAAAGTAAAGCAGTAGTAGAGAATCAGACCAAACGGGTGTCCAAAGTTCTCGAATCCATCAAACTCCGGACTTTGCATGATGGCTTTGAGCATGGATTCGATAATGAACCAAGTGTCCCCCATAATGTTATCATCGGCGATGTCCAGGCCAATGAAGGCTTGAAGGAAGCCAACGATGACAACTATGAGTAGCGCGAAGAAAATGAGCGACTCTTTCATCATGACCTTCAGCACGACTAGCATGGCGCCAAAGAAGCGGAAGCTATCGAAATAGAGCAAAAGACGGGACCAGAACATAGGCGCGACGAACGATAGCAGATTATAGCTGAGGTCGTTGTACTTGTTGAAAACTTTATCGTTGTCCCAGTACACTTGTCCTATAATGCGCAGGACCAACGAGGCAGTTAGGAAGGTGTAGAGAATGAAGTTGAAGACGTTCCAGAATCCGATAATAGCATAGCCGGCCTTCCAAAACTTGAGGCATTCGTCGCAAACATAAGCAAAGGTGAAGATATAGAGAATAATCTCAGCACCATCAAGCACTCCTGTCGGATTTGCAGAGTTGACTGCAGCCGTGTAAAGGCCCAGGTAGATGACAGAGAAGAGTAGCTGGGCAGCATTCTGATAACGAGGGGCGCGCATACGGTCAGGATCCATGTGAACAAGGAAATTTGTGTTCGCCTTGTTCTTGTAGTCAACAAACTCGGAAGGGTCGTCTTCGTCTTGAACCAGCCAGCCACGCCAGAGATATGCAATGCATTTCTGGTAGCCAGAGGAACCAATAACTCGAACAGCGTGCAAGTCCACAGCCTTCTCGATGACATTGGTCGGTGGAGTAGCGACCTTGTCAATCAGGAAAGAGTACCGGCGAAGAAGAACGTGATGCAGAAGATATTCTAGGTCGTCTTCTCCTTCGATGCTAACAATGGTTAGCAAATGTCGAGTGGTAAGCAAGCGCAATGCAGAGGCTATGCGGAACTTACATCTGTTTAGCGATGACAGTGCAAGCAACAGAGCGAAGATCATGAAGGTCAGCATCCCACAGCTCGAAGGTTGCCTCACGCTTGAACCATTTCATATTAACCAGCAGAGCATATACCTGATGATATCGAGTCAGTAAAAGATTTCAAATGCACAACAGGGCAGGTTTCACTCACGACGCATGCACGATACTTCTGACCACCAGCCTCTTTGGCTGCCTGGACAACATTTTTGGTAATGACCGTACTGTGAGAGCGCGTAATGGCACTTTCCTCGAGCTCGCAGGGAATGCATTCGCGAATCAGATGTCGAAGTCGAAGGCAAACTTTCATGACCTCGGCGGGAGGAGTGGCAGATGTGATGCCCTGGTTACGGTGATGAGAGAGAACTGATAAGTTAGATCAATGGCCAATTGCTCTTTGCTAGGGCTAGCGGGGGGGCTTACGAGCTCTCTCCTCCTCATGAAGCCATTCACGACGGCTGGAACCATTGGAGGCATCGCCACCAAACAGGCTCTTGAAGCGCCCCCAAGTGCTAGGCATAATGACTGCTGTGAGCCACGAAGCTCAGCTGCTGATTCGAGTAAGAGAGTTAGCTGTGCTGAAAACAAAGGAAGTCGTGCTGAAGAGTCTCGGGCTCAGGAGGGGAAGAGTTGGCGTCGCGTACAGTTGAGTTAGTACGAGTCTGTCTTGGTTGCAATCGGCCGATCCACGAAAGCGCAATGCTGCTGTGTCGCAACGGATCAAACTAAATTTGGATCCAGAAGCGATGCTGTCTCAGAAAGATCTCTCTGTGCAGCGATTGATTGACGGCTGATTGCAGCTTGCAAGACTCAGGCCTGGACAAAGGGCCTCAGAGATGAGATTGAAGAGGAGAAAAGGAAAACCAACTCTTCCAACTTCTTTCCCTCAGCTCCTTCAAGGTTCAATCCACTGGATCTACCTGCGGGAAGGAGCTACTTTCGCGACAGTGATGACGCTGTGAAGGCCATCAATTGGTTCACGGAACTGGGAAGGTCTGTGCTCTTGCTCCATCTTGCCCGGGAGCTTGTTTACATGCTTGCAGCATCGCGGGGCGCGCTAATCCAATGAATATCAGTGAGAGACAATTATCCATGATACGTCCTTCTGTTGTCGACAAATGAAGACTCTTATAGGTTCATTGATTACAGATCATAAAGTTCAGAAACATCATCCTTGGTATACCCGATATTGGAAGGTCTAGATATATATCCGTATACGAATTGATGAATTTGAAGCAGTGTCTCAAACGCTGTAAGCTAACTTAGTACGGTGCACCTTGGGATCTGTGAGAGGGGCTGGCCAGGTTTTTCTTGGCTCGTTTACAAAAAGCTTGGACAAAGTTGAAAATACCAGACATGGATCTAATCCCCGGTGATAACACGCTGATAACTTAGACTGGGTCCGCTCTTACATCTTATCTTAGGCGGACTGAGGCAATGACTGACGAACATGATATCTTTTCACATGAAACATGAATAGCAACATCACATTGTTGCTGGACTACCCGGTACCCGACCATCGAATTTTAGTCAACCTGGAAACTTATTACCTCCTATGCAACCATCCTAAAATTATCGTCTCGACTGCCCGATGAAGTGACACTGGGTGCACAGATGCTGGACGGCGTTTGTCGGCTGCTTCATGCTGTGACCAGTTTCTGCACATCGCCAGCACATCAGCAAAGGTGGTAACCATACAACCAGTATCTGTATGGCGCTTGTTCGCTATTATTGATGATAGCAGTGAATGCAGAAACTGTTTACCCAGACAAACACAAGCACTGCATGTGGGTTCTTGCAGTAGAATGTCAATTTCAGCAACTTCACTCTGTCATTTATCGTATTCATGATCTTGACATTGCACCGATACGAGCGGGGTAGATCAATGTTGCACTCATGGACAGCTTCAGCCAAACTTTTATTACGAATTGGTTTCCTACAAGGCAGGTAACTTATTGGTTTGCCTGACAACCCAAGTCCGATGCAATCCCTTCTGCCCTTATATTACATGTGAAGTATAATTGAAGTTGGCCTTTTCGCACCGGCAAGAACTCATAACCAGTATTCGGTTGGCTGCTTTGACAAAATCTTCTCTCATTGGCCAATAAAAGAATGGTGAGGCGGTCGACATTTGTTACAGATGTATTGGTGGCAGGCGTTAGAAAGGCTATTCGCGGGGTGACTAAAGATGGGGACTCTCTGATTTGTCTCAGCAATGCGGACTGGGATAGTCTACATGGTACTAAAGACCCTTTTTCAACCTTAGCAGCAGTTGTTTGTTATGGTGTCCATTACCTGCAGTGATACCCTTCTATGTTTGTAGAGTTGAGGCTGACGGAGTAAAGATCATCAACTGTCAGTTGGTTGTGGCTATTTTAGCGCAAAGGCCTCAGATCCACTAGGTTACATTCTTCTTTAGCGTGTCTGATGGTGTAGCCAGACCTCCATCATAATCAGGCTCCATACAAGCACCAACCTAACGCTATGTGACTTGCTCGATGTGAACTGGAATAACCTCAAATGTCCAACAACTATCTGCCTCGCCGTAAATCCCCTGCAATTCTTCACCGGATCATCGCCGAACGTTATACAAGAGTGCCTAGGCGTTTGCATGTAGTATTGATGTTGGCATCCATGGATTGCTCTTGGCTGCCTGTAGGCTTACCCAGCCAGAATCATGGATTGTCATCTGCAGCCGACCTATAGTCCTAATGTGGTGGAATGATTGTTGCTGAACCATCTGCGCTTGCCCAATAATATCTTGAGAATAGAATACCCCTTCACGTTTCTGTGGCTTGATGCGGTCGGTTGGTGCCTGCCTATTTCTACTTCTCCTCAGCCGCTGGGATCACAAGAGACAAAATAATTTGGTCATTTTATGCCAGCTTAGGAAAGTACTTGGCCACTTTTATTTTAGCACCCTAACCCAGGACGATTCTTACCTACAGCAAGTGATTCACTGCCTTGCTGCTGCCTTCTGTTATATGCAGTCCACGTAAGTACTGAGGTAGCTATTTCTACCTCCATCCCGTTCGGCTTTCTCTTCCTTTCTTCAACCCTTCTCTTCTGTAGCTATTCAGTGGCCTATTGATACACCTTCATCGTTTCCACAAAGAATTAAGAATCATACTATTCTACCAGAAAGAAATCACACCTCTCATCAGAATGGATCCCAAGGATTCCATAAGTCCATCAGATCGCCAGGGTGGCGAGGACACTAGCCAAAAGCCTGCCCAAGACGAGTCGGATACCAAGAATGCTAAGGACACAACTGCGACAAATCCCGATGTAGCTTCTTCTGAGACGGCAAAGCAAACCAACGATGACGATTCCAGTTCAAAGAAAAAGCGTCCCCAAAAGAAACCCAAGAACAGAACGACCAAAGCATCTTCTGAGCAGGATGATGCCGATGGTTCTGGCAATTCGAATGAAGACGCTTCGTCGAATTCAGATGACGATGATAAGCCATCTAGGACTGCAGGATCACTCAAGAAGCGAGTTGGTATGAATAACAAGGACAAAAAGAAGACGAAGCGTGTAAGCAAGACAAGTTCGACCAAGGGCAAAAAAGCTATCAAGCAAAAGAAGAAGAAGAACAAGATTCCTGACACTTCTTCCGACTTTGATTCGGGGACTGCCTCGAATGACGATGACTCGGATTCTTCTGACTCGGATTCTTCTTCAGACGATGATACTAAATCTAAAGACGACAAGAAGTCGTCGAAACGTGATCTTAAAAGCCAGTTTAAGGAACTGGAGCTCCAATTTGCCCAACTCCAGCATCGGCTGGCCAGTTCAGCTAACTATGCTTCCTATGGCGCACCGATGCACCCGTATTCATTGCAGCCCACTTCCTATCCGATCCCTTCCCAGAGTGCAGCCGCAATGGATCAGGCATCTGCAGCACTTGGCCTGGGTAGACGCCGTCCGGCTCGAGGACTTCCGATCCCCACAGAACTCCAGACTAACGACACGGAGGACGACGATGATTCTGACAGTTCTGAAGGTACCAAGAAGAAAAAGAAGAAGGGTAAAGACAAAAAGATCAAGAATCCGGCTTTCAAGCGGGTCGATCAGGTGTGGGACAGCAACATTCACAATTACAAACTGCAGGACACAGCCGACGCAGATACCGATTCCCAGTACGAAGATTTCATCTTCCATGTCCGCCGAACCTTTGACTGGGAGGGCAAGTATAGAACGACCCTTGTCGATATTAAGAGCAAACTCCTTCGCGAGTGCTTGCAAGATGTAATCGGCAACGTCGAAGGTATCAGTCTGGTGGATGAGGTTCCCAAGATTAACCCCAATCTTCTATTCCTGTAAGTCTCAGACGCTACGATGTGGTAGAGAAGTTGTCCTCCAAGGCATATGACGCCAAAATGAGTTGGTCTTAGTGCTGGTGGAAACTTGCATGAAGGATCTACATTATTTCGTCTCTTAGGCTTTCGGTGGCCACTTGTTATAATATCTTAACGGCAGGGAAACTTTGAGACATACCTGCTAACTCGCTCTAGGTACTTAGAAGATATGCGCAGTCATCTCAAGGCGCTGCGGAAAGCTAAGCCTGCTGGCGAGACTAAGAAGGCTCGAAAGAAGAACAAAGGACGACTCAAGGACAAGAGGAAACACTTGAGAGTGATGATCAAGTACCTCGATCATGACTTCGAATCTACGAAGGAAAGCCTCTATCCCATGCTTGAGAGCGGTCTCATCACATTCGACTTGCTTTGGGCATTGTGGAAGCCCAACACACTGGCCTACACGACGACCTATGGAACCACCCAGGAGCCACGAGTCTTCAAGGTCGAGATGGCACAGCTCCATCGCAGCATCATCAAGGGAGAGTTCTATTACGTCGACGGAAAGTACTTTGAGTTTGATGGCAAGAGATTCGGCTACGGCAGCACTTCCGTGGAACTAGAAGAATTCCAGGGGGCCAAGAAGATCACCAGCCTCTCTTGTTACCCGCTACAGTATCATCAGAACGAGGATAAGCTCCGTCGTGACTTGATCGAGCGAGGTAAAAAGTTTGTGTCACTTGGCGGCGTCCACTACAAGAGCTACCAGGGCATTGCTTTCATGAAGCGGAAGAAGGGCCAAGTACTGAAGTTTAACATCCAACCCAGTCGTGTTATGATTGATCCAACTATCTTCCGAAGGATCAACCCTAACTACAGCGTCTCAACTGTCAAGCCTAAGGATCCTGACATTCTTTCCGATAGTGAGGATTCTGACTCGGACTCGGACAACTGCTGTGGCTGCTCGGATTCCGATGGAGAAAAGGTCAAGTTTGTCACCAAGGTATACAAGAACTCTGACGGAGAGGTACGGATGGTTCGATTCCCGAAAAGCGAAATTGAGGACGAACCAGAGGAAGCCGAACTTGATAAGCTTCCATCTAAGAACGGCGGCGAAGAGGAGAGCGAGGCCAATAGCAAAAAGGACGATGAAAGCGACGCTCTCGAGTTCACTGACGAGGAATATCTTATTGCCTCGCCAGTAGTGCTTGGGTTTGCCTTTTCAGAAAAGCAATGGCTTGAGCTCGCTGTCTCTGGGGTTAATGAAATCAAGTGGAACGAGAAGGCCTGGGATTCTTTGGTTCTTGAGGATGGCACCAAGGATTTGATCAAAGCTCTTGTCAAGTCTCGCAAGTACCATGCAGCGAACACGATTGATGATGTGATTCAAGGCAAAGGAAAAGGCCTTGTCAGTAAGTCAAACAAATGTCCTTTTTTGTGAGGAAAGCTAAATTTCGAAGCTGTTTTGCATGGACCTCCTGGGACGGGCAAGACACTCACTGCTGAGGGCATCGCGGAGCTACTTCAGTGCCCGCTGTATATGGCCTCAGCTGGAGAACTTGGAACCGACTCGCGATTTCTCGAGGCGGAGTTGCAGAAGATACTGGACATCTGTCACGCATGGGGCGCGATTCTCCTTTTGGACGAGGCAGATGTATTCCTTGAGAAGCGCAATATGCATGATATCCATCGCAATGCCCTTGTGAGCATCTTCCTCCGGCAACTGGAATACTTCCAGGGAATCCTTTTCCTCACGACCAACCGGGTAGAGGTGCGTATCTTATTCACTTCGCAGTTGTTATTAAGGTGCAATTACTAATCTGGGGGTGTTTCAGACATTCGACGAAGCGTTCCAGTCTCGAATTCACATCGCATTGCGGTACGACAACCTTGACTCCAAGGCGAAGCGGACCATCTTCAAGATGTTCTTGGACCGCGTTCAGAAGTTGGGCAAGCTCAAGGTGGAACCGCTGACAGAGGATGATTTGAACGCGCTCTCGAAGCAGGATCTCAACGGACGGGAAATCAAGAACGTGGTAGGCTCGGCTCAGGACCTTGCCGTTAACAAGGGCGAGGCTCTCAGTATACGACACATCAAACAAGTTCTTGACGTTCACGCCAAGTTTGGACAGGACTTGAAGGGTGGTACTGGCTACGAAGATGCTATGAGAAGCTACTTCTGATACATCGCTTGCTTTCGGTTTTTGTTTTGGAAGTGTGGTTGTATAGTTAAATTTAGCGGGCTATCTCAAGGGTTGAAATGAGCAACAACTGGTCTCTAGCGGCGTTAGCTAGAACTCAACAGAGGTGATTTACCCAAGAGGTCTCTCTTTCAACGTGGATGTTCGTCCGCCTTGCCTTGTCTCATCTCCTATCTGACTGTTAATAGTGCCCCGACGTATCACCATGTTATACTAGTAGTACACAAAGGGATTTTACCCCCAAATTTGAGATAAATCATTCTTGTAATACGCCTAACCTTGAGCCAGCCAAGAAATGTTTCAGTGTTAATTCTAGAATCTAGAGCCTCTCCCGGTGCCCCATTCAATAGTTTCCGCTTTGGCATGATATCAAGGGCCAAGCGAAATAGGAACCGGAAGATCTACTCTAAATCTGTAAGACACAAGAAGGCACTTTGCCTTATTTTGCGCGCCCCTTTCTTAACATTCACATTGCTCAATCTCGCTCATCACAGACCCTGAAAGGTTATCTCAACGACCATCCATCTCCAGACGAACATGGTCTGGGGAGTGCCTTGACTCCATAATGCTAGGAATAGTAACTTGGAAGCGGGGAGTCTCCACATCTTCACTACATTATACGATCCGGGATTATAGTAATATCGTATCAGGAAGGATCAGCTAATAATAACGGGAAGGGTTTTTAGTAACAATGCTTAACACTTTGCATTGGAAAATGGCTCATGGTGTGCAGTCTTTGTCCTTGGTTCTAGAATGAATGACGATGCGTGTCTTTGTTGAGATGAGACACACTAAATCGTAGAGGGACAAAGATACCGTCTGGTATGCCGATGCGTTGCAAAGCAAGCTTTCAGAGAACTACCTATTTTAGAATCAAGACGCTGTGAGTTTAGCGTTGAACTGAAGCGTCGATGGCGAATTGCTTGTGGTTGCCTCCTGAATTGCAAAGGAAGAAGGATCGATAGAACATGCTAAGAACATGGGTAATAGCTCGATCTAGTGTTAAAGCCGTCTGTACGCTGCACCCCCTGTGTGGCCCTGGTTCTTGTTGCTGGGGTCCTTGTTTATTATTCAACTTCCGGGCCAACCAATCATGGAATCTGAGAGGTTAAGGAAAAGAAATAGTAATAACAAGTGCTGAATCTACAACGTTCGAGATGTATGGATTATCTCAACTCGTATGTTTCATGAGTTCTTTGTTCATCGGCATTCCTTTGTGTATTGAGCGAGACATCATCTCTGTAATAATGGCCCAGTCGTGTCATTGACCATTCTGCCATAGACCACCGCCTGCTGTTTTAAACTCAACCAAGCCTGGAGCGGATGTCTCGAGTCAGATCAGAAGCCTCCCCTAAAGGACGTGAGTGGCTGGATTGTCTCATTTCCACAGCCCCCAGGAACCATGCCATCGTCAACCGTGCCTACGACCGGCCTCATTCCAATCCGGGAAGCGAAAGTGTCTAATTTGATTTGATTCGACCATATCAGGTCATCAGCGGCAGTCAGCTTAGTTACTGTCACCATGTTGTTTACAGCATTTGTTTGGAAAAAAAGAGGGAGGGAGGGCGGCTGCGGCGTGAAGCGTCGTCTGGGGGAGAGAACGCTACCAAAATTACGAAACACACCAACGACGGGTCGAACGGTGAGAAAGAGGGCGCCGCCTCTTTAGTCTTTAGCGAATCGGACTCTGGACAAAGAAGCTTTCGACTGTTGCGATTAAACGCTTGGCCCTCACAGCGGTTGATGATACAGACTACGCGCATGCACTCAGATACGATACACGTATACACTGCCGTAAACATCGTGGCAGGCGATTTACAGCACACAGCATCCGGTCACTCATCGAGTGCGTTCCCCACGCTACAGCTATGGGTCCACGTATTCAAGCATCGATTCACCGCATTGATCATGGCTGCCACGACAGATAACCTTTCAATCATTCGCCAGTCATAGTCACAGTCAGGCTTCAACACAAGTCACAGTGAGCGAAATGCAAGTCTAAGCAAGCAAACGCAGGGTCGAATGCAGGTCGGGACGAAAAGGCATTGTCTGAGCGAGAAACATTCATGGATGTGTTTTTCCTTCTCAAAGCCTTGTTGCATTTGCTTTTTCGATCCCGTTCATGGCTTGTTCGTCTCTGAAAATCGCTACTGTTTCTGCATTTTTTTCTGGAGATGAACAATTTCTTCGCCTTGATACAAGCTTCATCAACAATCCGAATTCTAGACAAGATGATCAACGATCGCCATACCGTCTTCCATTATTAGTTCTTTTCTGGTCTAGCCGACCGCTGGAACCAGCGGCCCTGTTTTTTTTCCCTCTGTTTACGTTGACTGTACCTGGCAGAACCTGCTGACGCGGCCGGCGATCTGGCCTGGTAGGGGGTAAGAAGGGAATTGACCATTTCGGCATGGGAATTGATGTAGGGCGACATTGACCAATCAAGTGGGCTTGGTACCTGGCAGGGATGAGATCCCTTACCCCTGGGACCTGTCGGAAGCAGAGCTTGAATTTGGACTCTAGGGTGGTGGGCCATCGCATCGCAAGTCTGATTAGCGTCGTTTCTGCATTGGTTTTGGCGTCGGTGTAGGTGCTGATGCTCGCCCACATCCCAGCTCCACCGCTGACAGTGCATCTTCTGGCGGAGCAAAGAGGAGAGGAGAAGGAAAAGCGATGTGGGAACTGAAGCAAGGGTTTGTTCAACATCCTTGGGTTTGGGGCGTGCCCATCTGGAAATGCGGACGAAAGAAGGACATGACAGAGACATGGCGTTCAGGCACACACCACCCACAAGTGGTCAAAGGGGAGTCAAGACACACACCCCTTGCTCACCTTTATAACCCTCACTTCCTCCCTCGTCTGTCTCTCCTTCTACTCCTCACTCTTCAGTCTTTGGATCACGGCCGTTGCCTTCTAGTCACTCCTTCAAAAACGCTACGCGTTAACACACTCCCTTCAAACCAACTTGCAACACAGTCCTTATAAAGGCAACCCAAAGTGTTCCGGAAATACCCCAAAAGCAACGTCTTTACGAAAAACATTCAAAATGAAGTTCAGCTCCTCCGCCGTTCTCCTGGCTGCCGCCCTCGGCGCATCTGCTCACCCCAGCGGCCACGCTCACCAGCGTGCCCACGCCAAGCGTGACTTCATCGTCGCCAACAACCCCGTCACTGTCTACGAGACTCACGTCGTCACTGCTGCCGCCGCTCCCGCTACCGCTGTCCCCGAGGCTCCCGCTCCCGTTGAGCCCAAGAAGGAGGAGGAGGCCGTCCCCAAGTCCTACGCCGCCAACGGCCCCTCTACTCCCGAGCTTCCCACCCTTAACAAGGGTAAGAAGCACAGCTCCGGCTCTGGCTTCAAGCCTTTCTGTGCTGGCAAGAAGGCCAAGCGTGCCACTCTTGAGGACATCGCCTCCACTGGTAACACTGGTGTTGAGGGCGACTACGGTTGCAACATGATGACCGTCGACTCTGACGTCGCCGACAAGTACACCTACACCACCACCTTCAAGAACGACCACAGCGAGGACAAGCAGTGTGCTTGCTGGAACAAGATCGGCCCCAAGGGCCTGATCGACGGTTTCTTCGCCAAGAACATTCCCCTCCACTTCACCGTCTCTGGCAAGAGCTCTCAGGTCGTTGCTTTCGACGAGGACTCCCAGGGTGGCTGCGCCTGTGCCTCCAAGGAGGTTCCTACCACCGCTATGGGTCTCGTTGCCGGTACTTGGCTCGAGTTTGACTTCGGCAGTGAGCGCAACGGTGGCTGGTCCGGCGCCGATGCTTCTTGCCTTGTCTCCGCCAAGGAGAACCTCGACATCCCTGGTCTCCGAGTTTGCGGTCACAACACCTGCTCCACCATCAACCCCGGTGGCACTGGTGAGAACGCCTACCTCGGCGGTATGGAGGCTGAGGATGGTATCGGTCTCAACATCAACGACAAGAAGGTCCGCCTCACCGTCGACATTGACTACTCCGGCAAATAAGCTATGACATTGCTATCAGCTTGACATTTGCGTAAACTTGATTTTATAGAATTGGGCTTATTCTATCTATACCTGGTGTTTACGGTGCGCGGGAATCAACATGTTATCCATCATCTTGGATACTGTCTTTGGGATCTTTATCTATTACCACTTCTAAATTATATATTATATGATATATATTTACCTTCACTTCTTATTTCCACTTCGTCTTGTGATAAAGCCCGTGATTACGATTAACATTACTTTGTGTCCTTGCTGTTGCCTCAGATATATTAACTGTCAAAATGATCTTCCAAATCCCCGCGTTTCATCTATCTTTATTTCTCTGTGTCCTTGAGAATTGCTTGAGCCAATCTGGTCTGCCAAGCCTCTTCTCCGATCTTTGCACACCTGAAAAGATTTCAAGCCTGTCAGTCACACAAATTGATGAAATAAACTACATGGGGAGTTACACCGATTGTTCCAACTCTTGTCAACTGATTACTACCGTGTGAGAAATCTCTTCATTTGGTTGCATAAGTTTTCTTCTTTTGCAGTTCTTGGTGCGTTCTCTCGATGGGTACATAAGAACGATAATAGGCTCTGAGGTTCCCACGAGTGCCCTGTACTGGGTCTTGTGTAGGTGGTGAACTAATGCAGGTCGGTTTTGTTTCAATAAAGGGGCTAGCTAGCAGTGGACCTTGCTTTGTGCGCTCTCACAAACTGTGTGGGCATTTGTTTCTTCGGGGAAGTCACCCGGCGACGGAAGTGAATAAGCAAGTTCCCGGACATTGTTAAGACATTAATAACTTTGAGTTACCTGTGGAGGATAATAATAACTCAGCTGTGACGAAGGTGGTTGAAAAAGAGTGTCACACAAAGCTGTCAAAAATGGCATCTATTTCTAAATTTCATTCCTCGGTAGCGGGCCGCAAGAAGTCCAAGCCCAAGTCAAGCCATGTGCTTGTTTACTGTAGAGAAAAGCAGCTAGAAGAAACTTGTTGCTTTTGGTTGCCACCACTGACTCAATTGTGGTGGTAGTTTATGAGGCATAAAGTTTGGACTTTGCCCTCCCGAGAACTGTTTTGCCTCCCAACGGCTTTCCTGTACCTGGAATCAGGGCCAATCAGACAATTGTGTGCCTTGACTAGTGTGCAGTTAGTTGTCTTTGTGCCTGGCAGATCGCAGCATCACATCACGGCACAGCACACAACGTGGCGTAAGGTGGAGATGACCCAGAAGAGCCCTGCCCTACCCTACAGACTAGGCAAGGCAAGACAAGACACTTTGCTCTCTTGGCATTGGACGAGTGATACGCCAATGCAGCCTTTTCTCTCTCATCACATGCTTTGTGATACTTTACTGTTTTCGTCACCTGCTGTCGTGGACATCTTTGACTCAGGGAGTGTTATTCTGTGGAGTTTCGCCGACCAGAACTGGTGGAGACCGACACCGATAGAGGGTCGCAAGACAGGTGGAGAGAACTCTTAAAGTGTGTGCATTGGAAGCTTATGGTTTTTGCTGGGATTCTTTTACAGCGAGGTGATATAGGTGAAGTTGTTGAGCTGCGGTTGTGTTGTATTGCAGTAACTCTTTATCTTACAAGCATCAGTCAAGATACCACACCCAGTAGCCATTTCATCAGAATGTTGAACAAATTGCGCAGAAATTTCTTAGTAAAACATGTAAATCGCTCAAAATCAGTATTTTCACTCTCAGTGACCGACTGACAGAAGACTAAATCGAACCGATCATGCCGCGGATCCAGATGGCCATGTGTCAAGCTCTAGAAACAACTCGGGCCGTAGCGGAGCGAGAGAAGTCTTTAAACAGTGGCGAAGAAACGTGAAAAAAAGACTTCAGAACCATTCTGCTGGAAGACTGTGGATAGACTGACATGCGGATCTCCCGTCGAAGCGAGGCATGAATCGCGTGTTCCTCCACTTTGTTCGGTGGAAGAGTTGTTAGAATATACAAAGATAAAGGTTTTCACGGCTAGTGAGTTATTATGGATATATGCTGTAAGTCTTATGCACGAAGAAGAGATTTAGCACTCGGTTGAACAGGATGATGGTAACCTGTAGAAGGTTCCGAGGTTGAGAAACTAGCAAAGACTGCAAGAGGGGCAGGCAGTTGAAGTTTAGCAAACTCTACCAGCACTGTATACAGATGCTAACGTTGGCTATTAGAGTGAACCGTTGAAGTGCCTTGCATGGGTTTAATGCACGAAAACGCAAGACGAGTTACCACCACTACTGTACAGTACAGTACAGCATACACAACGCTATATTACAGTTGACAAGATATTTACTCAACAGTACATGCTTCGACTTACACCCCTCAGAAACCTGAACTTCCACAACTGCTCCCCCCACCACAACTCGAACTTCCTCCACAGCTTGAACTTCCTCCACCACAACTCGAAGTCCCTCCTCCACTACTAGAATGACCCCCTCCATGAGAATGTGAAGCACTTTCTGCCAACGCAGCTGCCTCTGCTGCTCTGATAGTCTCTCCACTCGCACACTCGGCCGCATTGCGCGTAGAACTTCCACACCCGCTTGCGCATATATGACGAGGCTTCTCTGATGTGGGACTGAAGTGCGAGTCGCTATAACAGCCGTCTACCTTATCCATGCCGATGTGGTGGTGACAAGGTGGTGCAGTGTCATTGGCCGCGTTGAGCTGCATAAGCGTCGTCTGGCCTGAAAAATCCAGGTAGTTGTACTCTGGCAGTTCTATGTGGCGAGCAAAACGGCGCTTGCGGGACGAGCTTGGTACATCGGGGAGGTTAACACGGCCATTGCGCTGTTTTTCGTAGGCTTCGACTTGCTTAGGCCGTGTAAGTGTAGCCCATGGGGCGATGAAGTAGTGGCTGTAAACACCCGCTTCGAAGTAGTGACTACATGGTTGAGCACGGTGTATACCACCTAGTTTAACTCTTTTCAGCGACGGGTCTAGAAGTGTATGCGAAGGGCCTTTGTGAAGCCATGCAGTGGCCTTTTGGAACTTGAGTGAATGAGCCATAGCTGTGGCAGCTCGGTGAAGGGTAGATATTGCTGACAGGACAGTAAGCCGGTTGCGCATCCACGAGCTTGGCGTAGCATCTGGACCAACGGCTGTTAAAGTCTTATCAGTCAATGCTGGTGCGTACATGTGACGATCTCTTGATAAGTGATGAGAAGATATAGACCAGGAGTCAAATGGGAATGCCCAGACGTGTTTGGCGAGGTTACAATCGCCGCACTTAGTTGGATATCTCCCATAAGCTTCTGTGCAATCCCACGGGTACAAGTCCTGATACTTGTACAGCGTACTGCCAAAAGCGCCCCAGTCATACCAGTACTCTTGATAGGTATCGATGATATCGGCCTCGTCGTGACGTCCGAAGTGGAAGCGGAGGAGGTACTCTTCAGTGAGACCGAAAGGAACGTCAAACTTGGTTCGTACACCTCTGGACTTCTTGTAGCCCTCATCTGGACATACGAAACTCATGATGTAGAGAGGGGCTGCGTCCGTGGCAGTCTTGGGAGGTTCTCCGCTGACTAGAGGTCCAAACATGTTTTTGTCGATGAGCGAACTGCAAAAGGATTGGCAGTTGTTGCTTGTTGCACCCCACGCTAGCTTGATGTTCTTATCCAACAGACGTTCAGCAATGCTGCTGAGATACACTTTCATCCTTGAGCCAAGAAGAGCCTTGAGCTTACCCAGGACTGGCTCTAGCGCTGAGTCGAGGAGTTTGAGCTGGTCGGTCGTAGACAAGCTGGGATCATCGAACTGTTGCTCGCAAGCGGCCAAAAGATCACGGACAACAGAAAGCTCCTGATCATGGGGGAGCGAATGACCTCCATTGAAGGGCACACCTATGACCTGTTTCATGAAGGCCTTGTATCTCTTGCGATCTTTGACTTCCCTCTTGCGCTGCCAAAGAGGACGATCAGAACCACTGCCGATCGCTAGCTCACGCCCTGGCATTGTATGAAGATGAAAAAGTTGTTGGAAAACGGGCATCTCCCTCAATGAGATGAGAGCGCCGCCTTTCGTACTGTAAAAATGTGAGATACTGTACTGGATAGAAAAGTAAGGATGGGATACTTACTGCGAGACACCATTCTCAATGACGAGAGGTCCAACTCTGAGTGCCATGTGAACATTCCCAAAAGGATTCTTCTCTGCGTGTTTCCTGAAGAACAACGGTATATCGGTATCTCCTGCGGCCTCCTCTGCAACACTGACATTGCTCGAGGCACCCAGCTGCTGGACAGTCTTCAAGACACTGAGACGTCGGTTGCGACCTTCGGCTTCAGGTTTCGGCTCAAGCTCTCCCTCTGCCTCAAAGTCACTCTCACCAGCCCTTTCCTCGTTTGAAATAGAGTTCTTGTAAAACCGGGAGCTGAGTCCTCTCGAATCTGCTTTTGCCTGCTTCTCAGCCTTTTCAGTGTCTTTCTGAGATCGTGGCTTGACTCCTACACTGTCTTGCAGTCCGTGATACTTTGCAAGAGCGACCATGTCGCCGAGTTGGAGAAGTTTGCACTTTTCCCCAGCATTACCAGTGTCTTTATGTTTATTGGGCTCTTCGATGGGAAATAGACCCTGTGGTTCATCTGTACGGGTATCTTGTTGCAGATTGAGACACTTGCAGATCTTTCTGCTCATCTCAGGGGTAATAGCCTCTGAAAGAATGCAGTGCTTGTAGGCTTTTGTGTATGCCTCTTTTCCGTAATAAATATTTCGGTAACATTCTTCGCAAATGATGCCAGGTTCGGAGTCAGTTTTGTCATGGATAAACATGCTCCCTCGGATAACCTTTTTGCATTGCTTTTGCATGCAACGAAGTGGCTCAAAGTTGGGAGTTCCATCTTGTTCAACATCCGATAGAGTAACTGTATTGGCGTCAGTACGTAGCTTGAATCTACAGGAGTTGAGACTTACGCTGAGGGATGGCTGGTCTCTTCCACAATCCTAGTATTTCAGGAGGAGAACGATGTTCAATCAGCTTCTCTATATCCAGAAACCCTTACCAACCTTGTCAGTATTTTCCTTCAATTAGTCAACTAGGGAGAGATACATACCGGCGGCTTGAAGAAGCATCCGGGCTCGCTGCTCCAAATTCTTGAGCTTCGTGATAGCTATGTAGTTAATGTTAGTATCGTATCAAATAGGAGATTCAAAATCGTACCTTTGAGTTCCCGTCGCACGTCGATCTTGATGCCATCGCTGACCTGCTGCGCTATCCGATCCGATATGCTGTCTAGAACAGCATCTCTAGCAAATTTAGTACCGAAAGGTTTGGTATTAGGATACCAGTCTTTCTTCTTCTTTGTTTGTTTCTCTCTCATTTCCCCTTTGTATGTCAGTAAAAGAAATACACAATTGTCTGGAACAAGGTACTGACCATATCTTATGGCATGTGCTCGAGCCTCGTGGGAAACCTGATCGAGAAATGTATCGAATCCATGGACATGATCGTCATCCTCATCTTGGATCGTGACTTGGGCATATTCTGGTTGCTGCCAGACTTTGAGAGTGCGAACAATGTTCTCAAGCTCAGTCCTGACGCCATCCCAGTATAGGCTCTCAAGCTCTGAGAGAAGATGGTCTTTTCCAGAACCGACTTTTGTCCATGATATGTCAGGTCCCGACGTGATATGGGATGAAGGTAAAGAAGATACTGCAAGGACAGGCAAGACTTTGTTCCTTAGCCGAGACATTGTGAATGAATAATGTTAATTGTGATTGAGTTGACTTGGTGATTATTGTGCCGATGGGACGCAGCTCTTATTCATACAATGAGCCATTTTCATATATCTAACAAACCAGGCACCCGTTGCAACTATATCCATTCCTTGCCGAGGCCATCACCAAAGGCCTAACTACAACATCGCCTGATACTTCGCCCCATCAAGGACCCTGTCTAGTGTGTTCAGCTCGCCCGGCTAGAGTCTTTGACGACCCAAAACAGCAAGATTGGCAATGGGACTTCACTCCGGTCAGCCTTAAATTCCGCATTCACGCAAATAATTTCCGCACGGATAGTCCATTTGGGCGGAGTAGAAATACGGGATTTGAATTATTGCCTGTAGATAATTCCCTCTTTACTGGACGGGCGAGATAGGACTTGGAGAGCAAATGTGGGCAGTGTAAGCTGTAAAAGGTACAATCACTATCTCACAATTTTGGTGGGTTCGCAAGTACCTTGGCCAGTTTAACGATACAACATCACAGGCAATTCCACCTCACCTGACTCTTGACTCTTCCTCGTCCCCATGATACCAAGCTATCCTACTCTTTATATGAACCTAGAAGCATTTCGATTCAAAAGTTCTCTCACATATTTGACCACCCACAGTGCTCTTTAAGAAAAAAAAAAAAAAAAAAACAGAGGCCGCATTGCTCTCATCTATCATTCAATCTTATACCCATACCGGACCTCAGAAACATGTCCCATTTAATCGGATACAACTTAGGCGCTCTTCATCAAGCAAGCCAAGAGTTGAACAGAAAGATAGACTCTTCGTACTACATGTCAGCACCCACAGTAGACCAGAACCCAATAATTCCCAACCCAAGCACCTTCGACGATCTTGACGACTTGCACCACAAAGACCTACCCACTCCAGCACAATGCGCAGTTCATCTGGAACTACTCGAGGTCTTTCATGCACTGCGAATCAGAGTGTTGGACTCCAAGTCATTGGATAAGGCGTTCGGCTTGGGAACAGCTACTAAGAAGGTCTACCGGCGTAGATACGTCAAGGCTCTGAAGAAGTGGGTGAACGAAGGGATCACATTGAGAGATCTTGAGTGGGAGAAAAACCAAGATAAGAAGTGGACGTTTTACCTTGGTGAAGCTGTGCAGAGATTCAGGGTGTGGGCTGAAGAGTATGATGCTTCGCTGGCCGACGATGGTCAAGGAGAGATACTCATGACCGATCATTCATCTCTACCTCCTGTAGGTATGTATACCATCTCATTTCATTTCATCTCATCTCATAGTTATGTCATGGCTGACCGTTTCTAGATATTCTCATGGTCTGGCATGCTTTCTTGCTCAACCCTGCCGACTTTCTGGAGTATTGTCAATCCTTCTCTCTCAAGCACCTTCCCAGAGTGAATTTTCCATGGAAACTAATTGTAAGTCATCAAAGTCACTATCAATACAGATCAGCTTGCTAAAGGTTGTGCAGCACGAGGCCATTTCTTCCCAGGGTCCCATCCGCGACACCTGGGAATATCACTCAAACAACTGGAAGGGTAAAAAAGGAGATGGCGTGTACTGGGATGTTCTTCTCGATTCCATCATCAAGAGAGGACAAACAACGACTCTGAGCATCAAAAAGGTCTTTCGTCCCGCCATAGTCGGCAAACTCGTTGACAACGTCGAACGCCAGCGTGTCTTTGTCGATAAGATGAATGAACATCTGTGGATCCGAAGTCCAGCTCTGCAAGGAACTATGCAGAGGGCCGTCGAGCGCTATGAGAACTATATCGAGCTCTTCAAGCTGTATCCGGGCAAGATGCTCGTGCCGACGCTGGATATCGATCTTGTCTGGCACACTAGCCAGCTTTCACCCGCAGCGTACAAGACTTCTATGGAAGTGCGTTCAGGCCGCTTCATCAACCACGACGATAAGATTGGAAAGTCTAAACTGGCTGTTGGCAATGATGAAACGCAGATTCTATATCGTACCCGTTTCGGGCTGGAGTACTCTGTTTGCCTTTGCTGGGAATGCCAGACTATCACGTCTGCTGTGGAAGACTCGGATAAAGATGATTATCTTGTGGAGTCACGAGGTGACTCTTTTGCCCAAGATCTCACCAGGCAAGTAATGGCAGACATAGAATATCATCGTGCGGTAGAATCCGCGAGGAGGAGAAATCATGTCAAATTACCCATTCGTGATAAACACCTTCAGACAGCATAGCATAGTCACTTTCTGAGAGCAATTTAGGTGTTTCGAAACTTGCTGCAAGACCGTATCTATCACATTGTTCCTTGAACACGTACTCGATGGAATATTCACTCCTGAAACTGTGGATGTGACTTCAACCGCTATGAGTTTCATCTCGTCGTTCTAATCGCATCATCAGCAGAACAATGGGACCGACATGACTATATAAAGGTTGCGGAAGATGCCGTATTTCGAAGTTCCATCATGTGGTTTCCACCCTTTGGGAAGGTCGTGTTGATTCCTTGTTGTGGATGGCTTCGAGGGAGGCGTTGGCGATTTCACTGCTCGTTTCAAGTTCAGGTAACGTCTTGAGTGGCAGATCCAAATCCGACGATTCTCGCGACATCGATCAGAGACAAAACATGTCTATTCATGTAGGTTGATCTCTGTAAAGGTTTCGCCAAGCACATGGCGTAGTTCGACTGTAGCAATCGAGGCCCCTTGGATGGCGTTGGTGGATTGGGCAGTCTTGGAACCGGAACAACCGGCGACTCAAAAAGGGAGTTAGAATTGAATGCTACCATATTAGTTTGTCGCTTTACTAGGTACCTAGTAGACTAAGTGGTGGGTTTACGATGCATGTTCAACGGTCGTGGGGCACCGTTGGGCTGAAGATTGTTGTGAGACAGCACAGCCAATTACCCTTAGAGAAGGCTGACTCTATTAATATTACATCTCTGAAACCAACGTCTTGGTAGGTTGGAAGTCTCTGGTATTGAGGAATTGATTGATCTGCTCAAGAATAAACAGATCAGCATCAGGGCATGTTTTGATCTACCTCGGAGTCACAGTGCTTGGTCTAGCTCCAGATCTAATCTAATGCCCGTTACATGCAGTGCATAATTACGTGCGGTATTGCCGTTGTTGATCTCGGTTATGCCCAAAGCTCTGGAGACTACGGATACTGAAGCAAAAGACTGGAGATGGCGTGAAATGGGACGACACTAGTGACTTTCGAAACCGTGCTTGTGCTTGAGATGGCAGCTCGCCTAACGATTTCTCCGGATGAGCCTGGAACATTAATCATTGAAGCATCATTGAGTTGAGATCTCTACCTACAGATTCACATGAATGACTGCATGAATCATCCCATTGGCATAATTTGTTTCTAATGCCAAGAATCGGGCATAATTTCGCATGCCAATGAAAAGTTCAAGCGCATGGATAACAGGGATACCCTCACTTTATGCACACAATCCCTCTCCTTGTTCATCCGGGGAATAAAACGTCCCTTTGGGTAATTCATCCTGAGCTAAATGCTCACGATCCCACTTGTTTTTAACATTTCTCCGCCAATATCGTCTAGTATTTCTTTATGCCCAGCCTTGAGGTGCAGCTTGAGTGACTGTTCTGTTCTACCTAATTTCTAAACAGAACCCGCAGCAGGACTCAGGTGAGCGAAAAACGATAAACAAGAGCCACCAACTGAAAGGGTTGCAGTACTATCATAAACCCTGACCAATAATTGAAACCAAGTCACCTGCTGTGCTTGTGCTGCAGCCTACTACCATAGTACTGTAATGTACGAGGAACTTTGATTCGGGATCTCATCCCAGGCACAAGAACCCCTGCAAAGACAACCCCCGTTTCACCTAGACTCGGCTTATCCATCCCCTTGTGGGCTTCCATCTCCTGAAGCGATGACATTTTGAGGCTCCTCCGTCCAAGACATGGGACGGGGAACTGCAGGTGCCCAGAGTTTCTCTTCTATTTTCTTCTCCAGTACTGTGCAGACTACCAACCATTAGGTCATTGCTAACCAAGGAACATCTATCTAATAGTAATTCCGAGTATATGGTATAGACCAATTACTACCTAGTCTCTCTCGCCTTATGCGAGCGAGCAAGGAATCCCTTGATATTCAACATGCCAATCTGATCTGTCTCTTCTCTCATCTTACTCGCTCTTCCCAAACTTTCATCTCTATCCGTGACGACTTTTTCTCTCTTCTAGTTTTTGCTTCTTCTCTGCTTACGTCTGTCATTAACAAAACCTTGTTCCAATTATTTTGCAGCCCTGGTTCTGGCTGAGTCCATTCATTTACACGTCACTCTTCCTCATCATCGTCACCATCAGGCTGCCAAACTTCAGCTCCCCTCTCACGAGAGCCTCATCCACCAACTTTTAACGATTACGACTATTTTTCTTTACAACATGGCTATGTAGAGCTGTGGGAACATTCCACGGTAGCGACTACTTTCAGAATCATGCTCTCGCCATTAAACACGACGAATCGACGATGCGAAACACTGAATACTATAGATAAATACACGAAATCTAACAGCAATGAGTTCTGAAGCGAGTCAGAGCGCTAACGTTGCTCGTCCCAAGTACCGCCAATCCTACGATTCGTATCATCGACATGTTCGCTCAGTTCACGGGGTAAACGACGTTTCTGAGCCTGGACCATCAAGCGCTCTCGATAGTACGAACTCGCACCGGCACGGGTCGGGCCTCTCTGGTTCTGTTTCTGTTTCTGGTCCCAGCGTTATTAGCTCTCAACCTCAGCAGCCCGGGAATATCGCTTCCTTCTTCGATTCCGAGAGATTAGCCAGTTCAGCAGCACCATATGATCCAAGTAATAGGAGTACACAATCTACAGCCAAGGGCATCCGATGGCCTTTTCTTGGAAGCATCAAGTCGCAAATCAGTCTACCGTTGCCTCCTTCGCCGCGAGCAGGAACTCCAGCCGAGCCTACTGAAGTCGAATTACCATGGCGACCCGTCTTTCTCCATCGACGAATCTTGGTTCTTTATGTTGTTGCGTTTTTAGTTCTCATTGCAGGAGTACAGATCGCACTTCAACTCTCCGAACACAACGATGGTGTCCACGAAGCTGATGACGCATCAAGATACTTGTGGCAATATGGTACGACTTTGGTATTCGTCATGGTGGCCGCTTTCTGGAACAGAGTCGAGTTTCAAGCCTCGGCCGCTATGCCCTGGATTCGCATGCTGAACAACCAACTCGAAGTCGACAAGTCTCTTTTACTGGATTACGTTTCTCTTTCTGAGCCTATGGCTATTATTAAAGCAGTCCGTAACAGGGACTGGCTTGTTGCAGCTCCGGTCAGCGCCGGAATAATATTTAAACTAATCATTATATTCTCCACGGCCTTTGTCACGCCTAGAGTCGTCACTGTTGCTCGTCACGAGACTGCTATCACAGTCGAGACCGAGTTCTCCAACAGTGTTTCCAAGCTACAAGACACTGGATCGTTACCTTATTTTACTCTCGCTGCTTTGGCGGCCGACAACATTTCTTTTCCGAACGGGATTACTCCCGAAACAGCATATACACCATTTTCTAGCGACATTACAGATTTAATAGGCATTGAGGCGGACGTGGATGGATTCATTGGAGTTTTGGAATGTGAAGATGCCGACGTATCTTTGGATTCGATGAGGTTGGATGGAGGCTCTCTCACGTTGAACGTGACAATGTCGGAGACGGGGTGTTCCTCAACACAAACCATTTCGAGCACGAAACTTGCGACTACAAAAGACGAAGACCTAACAAGAGCATTTTTGGCATTTCAACCAGCCAGTTGCGGGGGCTCAACGAAAGACGACGAACAGCGAGTAGCAATCATGGCTGGTATTCTGGACCTCGATATCGATCAACTGAAGCGGCAATCGAAAACCTCGAATGGGCGACTCGGCAAGATCTCATCAGCGACCGGATTTCTCTGCAAACCAAAGTACAGTATCACCACAGTTACTGTTGCCAAGAGCTTTGAGACAGTTCTCTCAATCACTCCCAATCCTGAAGCGAAGAACATCACTCTCGACCAAGTTCACCCGTGGGCAGTCACCCAGGCCCTGTTCAAGTCCTTAGAATCCGATGAGTTGTCTGAGAAGCAGCTTCTATCTACATTCATAAACTCATCATACAATGGAAGTGCTATTCTCGAAATCGACGAGGCTATGTCGGCTGCACTTGCGCTGGGTTTAAGAAACGGATGGGAGTTTCCCAAGGCGGAATCACTAACAGACAAGGACATCCTAAGACATCTTTCCAAACGATTCTACGCGCAGTCCTCAGCCTTGATCGCTCAATACGCTATTATGGAGCCATCGCCCAGCTCTTCGACCGCTGTTATCAGCTTTATTGGACGACGACTCATCGTACGACCCGCTCCCGCATACTTGATAACAGGACTTCTGGTACTCTGCTTGCTTCTCAGTTTGGCTACGATACTCCTGGTTCCGAGAAGAGGTTTTCTTCCACGAGATCCTAGCACTATCGTTGGCATGGCCTCGGTAGTCGCACACAGTCACCCGCTCGTTGAATCACTCACGGGCATGGGCCCTGCGCCCAATAGAGTCCTTCGATCAAGGCTCGAGGCTTCGACCTATATGAGCGGAGCTGAAGGCCACGAGAAGCTGGACAGCCCCAACTTGGGCTACTTTCACATCTTCGGGGGCAGAGTGCCTACAGCAACCGCTCAGAAGAAGTACGACTCTTCTACTTGGAGACAGCCCAACTCGATGCACGGCCTAATCCGACTGATATACCTCTTTGCCCTCGCATGTATCATCATAGGTTTCGAGGTTTCTATCCGCTTGTCGCAGCGTTACAATGGATTGAGGACGATGGATGACGATGCAGCATACTTTGCATGGACTGTTGTGCCAGCTTTTGTCTTATTGTTGGTGGCCATGTATATGCTCTCGTTAGAATGGTGGACGAGGCTCCTCTCCCCATTCTCCCACCTAAAACACCGGGGAGACTTTGATGAGACTGTTGGCTTGAACTTGGCTAATGCTTTGAGGCATGTGGCTTTTAGGCGAGCCTTCAAGATTCGGGATATCGCTGCCCTGGCTGTCATTTCTGGTGGGTTTGTGGCACTCCTCGTGCTAGTTGCGTCTGCTCCTTTATTTGATCCCAGGCCCATTGAGCTTGACAGCAACCTTCCACTACGTACCGAAGACTTTTTCGCCAACAGTCTAGCATCTTCTGTCGACGACCCTATATGTACCGATTGCAATAACGACACTACCATGGCATCGCTGATACTCGCTGCCGATGCTCCTTATCCTCGATTCACCTACGCCGATCTCAACATGCCGAGTATATCGCTAGTCAACGAAGATAACAGCGATAACTTGATGGTCAGCGCACAACTCACGGCAATCCGGCCAAACATGTCATGTCGATTGTACAAGTCTGATGAGATATCCACCAACCTCACCCTCGAAGTCGAGCCCAATGATGGGACCGTCAACCCGCTGCGTGTGGACCTTGCAGGTGAAGCCTGTGGCGGGCTTGGACGACAGGGTAGCAGCAATGCCATCATTGGAACGACAAAGGGCTCCTCCCGAACACAAAGTACCAAGAGCTTGAGCGGTAGCACAGTCTTCGGCGTTGGGCAAGGGAAGACAAACTCGACATCACAATGTTCCGATTGGATATACATCTGGGGCCAGCTCGATAATCTGGGAAGCAGCGATATGTCGGTGGGCAGCATTAATGCTCTCGCCTGTAACGAGACGATCCAAGCAGTTGATGTCGATGTTGTCCTCCAGGGCGCCGAGCTTAACCTCTTCCCAGATCATCCTCCTGTTCCTGTCGAGCATAGCGTCAAGGACACAAGTGTCGCCATACCGGAACTCAGATATTCGTCACTGGTCAACATCTCTTCGGATGGTCTGCTCGACCCTTTCTTTGCAATGCTGAACGCCTCTCAATTTGCTGTGCCCGATTCGACATTTGGAAGCTCATCTGCAGATGCTACAAATCAAACCCAGTCAGCTATATTGTCTCAGCATGGCATCATAAGGGCCCAATCATTGAATTTCAAGAGTCGACGCCATCTATCACCGAAGGGCACATTTCCACAGGCCGATAATACCGCTATTGTCAGCGGTATTGACCCTGATTCGGCAGTATCTCAGGCTGTTCCGATCATCAGTGGTAGCAAAATAGCAAGAAAGGTTAGATTGCACCAAGATGAGGTCGCTACAAGGGTTCTTCAGGGTCTTGTGGGGGCACTGATGCTCCTTCACCTTTTCTCGTGGGTGTATTGGCGACGAGTTCGACTGCCTCGCATGCCGACAACTATCGCATCTGTCACGGCCCTTCTCGTTGACGGCAACTTGTTCAGATCGCTACCGCGTGCTGCACAATGGCAGCCAGATAGTGAGCTCGAAGCCATCTTCACCGAAGGGGATGCGCCACAGCGTTTTGAAATGGGATGGGATCGCAAAGGACGAACTAGAGGACGAGACGGACGGGCCAAGAAGAATGAAGGCAACTTCGGTATCCGAGCATTTATTCCTAAGGATTCTATACCAGAGGATGTTGAGATGAGGCCTATACCTCCCCCCAAACCAACATCAAAACCATCACTGGGAATGGTTCGCCAAGGGACAGCAACGCTAGGGGCTGACGGTACCCGACGGCAATCCGTATTGCTCACCAAAGGCTACACCAATATCTCCAAACCTAAGAGCTCTAAGAGCTCGAAGGGTTCTGAAGGGAGCAGAGAAGTAAGGCAAAAAAGATCTTTCTCATCAGCATTGAGTGGGCCGAAAGAGTTGGTCAAAGTGTGGTGGGCAGGAGGAAGTTGATACAATATTCATTGGATTTTGATGACATGAAGGGGAACTTAAAAGTATAAATTTGATTTGATAAACTAGATGAATGTAATGATGATTAATTTAGATATCCTACCTTCGCGTCATATCTCTCGAACAGCTACGATGCTCCATCTTCTTATATCGGAATTAGAGCTAAACGATTTCTCGAATATTGTTATTCCCGTCGACACTAAGAATCTGAGGTTAGTTAAATTCGACCAGCTAAAGACCCCACCATCCGGGCCGATCTATCCCGAAGCCAAAATAATTTGCCCGACGAAAATTTAGCAATACGGAAGTGCAATGGAGATAAGATGGAGGTACTTCAGGGACTTGATAATTGTCTCAACACAATTATCAGCAAGTTGTGAGAAGGATGCTTGACGCTTAGATAGGCTTGGGGCACTAGAATTATGAAGTTGAGGGAAAATTAGTGACGTTATATCTCAATTGTAACAACTAAGGATTAGTGACTTACACATGCCCTGTTCGTTATTCTTATTCACCCGGACTTCGCTCATGTCGCGTAATGATCCCCCGAACTCGAGGTACCATGATGGCGTCTACAACCTTTTTTTTTTTTCTGAACTCCCAGTTCTTCGGCGGGTCTTCGTTTGGTTGTGTGCCTTATAGCGCTTGGGTCCCCTAAATGCCTCGAAAAAACGGCGCAGCTGCCCTGAAGTCGCCCAAATGTTGCCCTCTCAACGGTCGCTTCTGCCTCCAACGCTGGGTTCTTGACAAGGCCCCTGCAGTCACTTTGGGTCCCAAAAGGGCTTAGTCCACGCCAAAGCTTCAAAGTACCTCAGTCGTCGGAGCTCAACATGCAAAAAACTCCACGTCTGTCCAACCCCAAAGATTTCCTCCGATCCCGACTCTTTCTCTCCCTCTCCTTCTCACGACAGAGCTGCATCACTCTCCGTCCTTGACCTCTTCCCTCCGCTCTCGATTTCTTGTTCGTGACCTCACGTCACGTATTGAATAATTCTTCTTTCAATTGCCAATCCGGCCGGTGAGTGCTTTTTCCTGTGCCCCCCAATACCCCAAAAGTGGCTCAATTCATATTCGCGCTGCCCCCCCATGTTCAACACCGACTAATATCTCTATCAATTAGAAAGGACCTTAATATCTTCCACAATGCTCAGCGCCGCTCTCCGAAGGCGCGTCCTCGCCCCTACCCACAGCGCTCTGCGAACCGGCTTCGCTGGCCACGTTGTGCGATACTATGCCTCGTTCCCCGAGCACCAGGTCATCAAGATGCCTGCTCTCTCTCCCACCATGCAGGCTGGCAACATTGGCGCTTGGCAGAAGAAGATCGGTGATTCCATCGCCCCCGGTGACGTCCTCGTCGAGATTGAGACCGACAAGGCCCAGATGGACTTCGAGTTCCAGGAGGAGGGTGTTATCGCCAAGATTTTAAAGGATGCTGGTGAGAAGGATATTCCTGTTGGCAGCGTAAGTCTTTCAATTTTTGAATCCACTCAGCCCACCACTCGGGGCTCGGGGTATCTTGGTCCTATGGCCAATATCATTCAGTAATGATGTATAATGTTACTAACTGCTTCTTAACAGCCCATTGCCGTTCTCGTTGAGGAGGGTACCGATGTCGCCGCTTTCGAGAAGTTCTCCATCGAGGACGCTGGTGGTGATGCCGCTAAGCCCGCTGCCCCTAAGGAGGAGAAGTCTGAGTCCAAGTCCGAGTCTGCTTCCACCCCCGAGCCTTCTCCTGAGCCCCAGCAGTACCAGTCTCAGGGCCGTCTCCAGACTGCTCTCGACCGTCAGCCCAACATTGCCGCTGCCGCCCAGCGACTTGCCCGCGAGAAGGGTGTCAGCGTCGATGGTCTCAAGGGTACCGGCAAGAACGGACAGATCACTGAGGCCGATGTCAAGAAGGCCATCAGCAGCCCCGCCGCTAGCGCCCCCAGCGCTACCTACGAGGACATCCCCATCAGCGGCATGCGCAAGACCATTGCCAACCGCCTGGTCGAGTCCACCCAGACCAACCCTCACTTCTTCGTCACCAGCTCTCTTTCCGTCAGCAAGCTTCTCAAGCTCCGCCAGGCTCTCAACGCCTCCGCCGACGGCAAGTACAAGCTCTCCGTCAACGACTTCCTGATCAAGGCCATCGCCGTTGCCAGCCGAAAGGTTCCCCAGGTCAACTCCAGCTGGCGCGATGGTAACATCCGCCAGTTCAACAACGTCGACGTTTCCGTCGCCGTTTCCACCCCCACTGGTCTTATCACCCCTATCGTCACTGGTGTCGAGGGTCGTGGTCTTGAGGCCATCTCCTCTCAGGTCAAGTCTCTTGCCAAGAAGGCTCGTGATGGCAAGCTGAAGCCCGAGGAGTACCAGGGCGGTACCATCTCCATCTCCAACATGGGTATGAACCCCGCTGTTGACCACTTCACTGCCGTCATCAACCCTCCCCAGGCCGCCATCCTCGCTGTTGGTACCACCAAGAAGGTTGCCATCCCCTCCGACAACGAGGCCGGTGTTGAGTTCGACGACCAGATCACCCTCACTGCCAGCTTCGACCACAAGGTCGTTGACGGTGCCGTCGGTGCTGAGTGGCTCAAGGAGGTCAAGAAGGTTATCGAGAACCCTCTTGAGCTTCTTCTGTAAATCAGGGGTAGAACATCTACCTACCTCTGAATTCAGATGCATATGGAGAGACCAAGGCAGTCGAGCGAGGAAATGACTTTTTATAGAATAGGAGGCGATGATCTCTCGGACAGAAGAGATGCGGCAAGGAGTTTACTTGGGGATCCGTGGGGATGCCCACGAGAGTGATCCCGGGTGGAAATCTGTTGACCAAGGCGACGAAGAACTATGAACATACATAGAGCTACATTGCTTGGTCACGTCGCAAGTGTGGAAGATTTACGAGGCGGAAAAGCCCATGTACAATGACCATTGATTAATAATGTTATATCCTTTCGAACTTGGGGGGTGTTTTGGACAAAGAATCTATTGCATATCCCTCATTATATACTCGCTCCTCTCTGTATTGCCTGTGGTTCATCCTTCGTGTCTTCGGTGTCCCAGTATCTGCCATTGGCCGGTACTTGCATACGTAAATAAGTTTCATGGTTCACCAGTGTTTTGTCAATGATCTCCTTTGGATCCCACCCCAGTATTCGCCGAGGCCATAGACTGATGCATCAGTTTTGAAATAGCGAAGCACCATCTCAAGTCTTCGTAAACTTTACGATCAACGTAGCAGGTGCTCTTTGAATGCTCGTGCAAGGGAATGGATATCTTGTAAATATGTGTATTTTATGACATGAGATGAGATTAGTCTTGTTAACTGATTCGTTCGTTCATTCATTACCATCAGTCGAGACATGAGCCCTAGAATTGTGAAACCACTGATGGATCAACAGAGTCAAACTGCTGAGGCATGCTCATACTGCCCCGGGCCCAGTTGAATCCTCCCATCCCGTCCAAGCCCAGGTCACCCATCACCATCCAGTCCAACGGTATATCCATGATGCCCTGCATAGCATCGGCATCAAACGACGGCACATCAATCTGTATCGCCTCCTCATCTTCAGGGTTCACCATTGTCACCCCTTCGCGCTCCGCGACCTGTTTCAACAGTTCATAGCTCTTGTTGCTGGTACTTGCTCCAACTTCAATGATAGTCTGATCAGTGTCCTCCCTGGACAAACCCAACTCGAGGGCATCAGCAAGGGCCAAGGCAGCCCCAACGAAACAGTATCCCTTTACATTTGTCTCTCCTGCTAGCAAGCGTCGTTCGTACCACGCTTGAGCAGCCTCGAGAACAGAGCGAAGTTCTCCGTAGCCCATAGCCGGAAGCCCACCAAGACTATCGCGCTGTTCCTCTGACTTCTTGATGAATTCTAGTCCCACCGAAAAGAGCGTTTGAAGGGGAATTACACGGAAAACACCTGCACCGTTTGTGATGAGACGGTTGAGGCTTGTTGTGGGGTCAATCGAACCGCCGGGAGGATACGGCCCGTATCGAGGTGTCGAAAGACTGCATATTTGTGCAAGCTTAAGCGACGAATCGAGACAGACCTTACGTGAGTAGTAGTAGGTTGGGTCGTCGTTGGAACGGGCGACCATAGGCTGATGAAGAGACAAGAAGCAGCGATATGTGAACATTTGGACTAAAGCGCTGTGGAATTGGGTGAAGATAATACGTGGCTGGTGTCTCTGGGCTTGTGCCAGAGCTGCAAGATTCTCAGTCAAACTTCGACATGATCTTGTGAGTTCAGAGTTGAGGCGGAGTGTTTCGGAGTAGGAATCATTGGCCCGGAATTCGTTGACGTGTCTGATGATGACCAAACGCAGTGCGTAAGACTTCTGAAGGGCAAGTTGAACTGACATGTCGGTCAAGGTCTCCGGATTGCTAGCTGGTTGTCTGTCGGCATCCGGCTCGTCTGTCAGTTGATCGTCGTTGAGGTTAGCTGGGAGTTTTGTATCGTAGTGCTTTGAGGACAGCAAGGGCGGGCCGCCAGCGTCGTAAGAGGATTGCAGGTTAAGTTCCAAGATAGTTGCCCATAAGCGTCGACGCATCTCAGAACGATAGACAGACATATTTCCGAGATGTTTTGGGTCTCGGTGTAGTCCCATATACATGGCCTGTCTGACCAAAGATCCAGTGGAAACCCAGGTAAGATCCTGGCCAACAGCGCAGCATCCTTTGGCAATGCTCATCATACACATGATTTGAATACCGGCTATCGTCATCCTACTTTTCTCCGGTGGTAGCATGAGCCAAATCTGGACCTCATGCACCCACTGCATAGCAGCAGGTCGCAAGCTAAAGACATCATCATGGAGTGTTGCTCCAATGGCCATGCAAAGTTGCATTTGCATGACAAACACTTGGCTAGCAGCTTCTGGGTTCTGCCAATACCTCTCGTACTCTGTTCGGAAGGTAGGCCGATGGAGAATCCGGATCGCGCCTTCAAATGTGTCAAAGTACGCATTGACAAGCTGATCCACAAGGCCACGTTCCGGGATGGTTTGTCCCAGCTTGTCTGTCGATACAGGTTTGTGGCGGTTCGCTTTGATGATGCGAGCCAAAGTCTTACACTTGGTGAAGCCCATGTTAGGCTGTTTGTTTTGTAACTCTGCCGACTTAAGCACATCAAGAACACTAGGAAACTATGTCTACATTAGAGAGATGACTTCAGCATGTAGGGTATCTGACGAACCATATCAACACCATTCATCCAGTGGCTCTGGCCAAAGAATCTTGTCTTGGACACAGTCCCCTTCATTGGGGCTGGATTCTGATCTTCATCGTCGGGCTCCTCTATCCTATCTCGCTCCGGTTTAGTGATATAACATGTCTCGGCCAGCTTCTGCTCAAGCTCTTTCACCCTCGCGGCCAAAGCATCAACAGTCGAGGATTCTGAGTTTGATCCAACTGTTGAGCTTGGGACACTGGAGGATTGCCGTCTTGCAGATGGACTTGCCGGGGATTGTCTTTGATTAGGGTCAATAGTAGGAGCTGATCTCCCTGGTACCTGGGAAGATGGATCTGCACCCGCAGTATGGCTTGTGCTTTTCTTGTTTCGTGAGGCCGGTATATGTGTAGGGGCATAGGTACAAGGTGAGATCTTTGATTTGACACAATTTACACAAGGTAAACTGCGGTCGCACCGTATCTTACGGCGCCGGCATTGCTCACAGGATAGGGCCGGCCGGCGCCGCTTCTTCTCCGTCTTGGTGGCCGAAGACACGGCAGTCCCACTACCCGCAGTGGAAGTGTCGACCGGGAAATTGAAAGAATCGTCTACCGGAGCTTCGGCTTCTTCGGTAACGGTCCCTTGACTTACATCAAGTGGATCATTAAAGAAGAAGCTCGGAGTCGACAATGTGATTGGGGGCGAGTTCTGAGGCATGCTAAGACCGAAACTTGTAAGTAACTCGAATTAAAAACAGCGAGGCGACGGTGAATTCGAGTAGTAACACACAATTAGCTCTCTATGAGAGAAAGGAAGCTGCACGCATCTTCGTGAGTCTTACGGGCATTGGGTATTAAACGATATGACGGGAATGCAAAAGACCGAGCCAAAAGACCGAGTTCTGTCAGTGATAGGGTATGAGCTAAACCCGAAAGGGGAATTATACATAAGACTTGAATCCTCTTGGAAAACTATCACATTGGTGCTTACTATTGATCGTTCGTAGAGTGCGTTTTTTCGCTCTCATATGCCGAAAATCCGTTTCAACGGAAGTAAGCAACGGTCCAGAGTTGGTCCGTCTATTGCGGAAAATCGGACTCTGAAATCCATGGACTGTGATCTTGAATCGTGGTGGTGATTCTTGTGTAGCCACTGATGGATATGGATACCATGATTCTAGAATGGATGTAACGGCGGTTTGACACTCAGCCTGGCACTGAGAGACCGTATAACGACCTCCTTCCTCGTTGTCTCTTCAACATCAAGTCGTGCGCCTATATTGCACTTCGTACCTTCCATTTCGAAAAATGTCACCAGCCACAGGTAATTTTAGCCACATGGGGCGCCTACCCATCAGAAGAACTGTCTGCCAAGAACCCAAGAGACGAAATAACTTGGTCACCTTTCGCCATCTTAAAGCCGACACTCAGCCTACTTCATTTTGACATGCCGAGCTGAAAGGCATTTTTTTCTGTTATCCACTCGCACCAGTTCCCCCGATGGAAGCCTATAAATCGGCCAGAGACATATTGGACTCGAGGCGAATATCATATGTCTAGATCATCAATGCATATTCTTGCATTGGGGTATGTTGTCAGATTAGCAGGCCTGTGGCAGTTACAGGCATGATGACCGACGACACAGAGGCTGTTCGCCGATCCAAGATACTGGATTTGGCAAAGACCCATTCGATACTTCTTATTACCAACATCCATGAGATTAAGCGATTCGTTCAGGGCCTAGAAGCAAAGTCAAGGCCTGTATCCTCATCGGGTTTGCCAACGTTCTTGAAGGCTTTGCAACGAGAAAATTGTGCGCTATGCAAGCTCATTGAGGAATCTTCATCGGAAACCAAAGTCTTTGACTCTCAGCGACTCACAGCTCAAGAGCGAAAGCTTGATGCCAGTGTTACATTTACAGCCCATAGCATCGCCCAATGGAATCGATTAAAGAAAAGCCATGGCTTTGTCGCCATTAATCAAGCTTTCCAAGGGTCGACCAAAAATGCGCGAAAATTGGAGATTGAAAAGCGACAGGTTTCAGGAAAAGATAAACACAATTTGCATCGTCTGTTGAAGGAGCAGGGTCGCGTTGAGGTCGATGTCGTTGAAGGTGGACGGGAATGGATCGCTGTCAAGGCCATTTCTCGCGACCGGCTGGCTCGCCAGATGAATGACTGCGGCTGGGGATGGGGTGAGCATCAACTTGGCGATGAAGTCGATCGAGAAGAGTGGGAAGATACGCCGCTGGCTATATATGTGCAACGGCTAGTCACAGCTGCAAGAATGAATCGTCACGAGTATCGTTTTCCCCGAATACGTCTCGTTCTTGCTAGTCTCAGCCGCGGAGAGGAGGAACTGGACATTCTCCTCCATCAATTGAAACACACGGATTCTTTGGTCGAAGTCATCATCGAAACTCAAGATAGCGATTTCGTCACCGCACCCAGTCCACCACTCGATATAGCCATTGGAAACCTCGTTGGAGATGAACTTGCATCACTTACATCCACGGTTAATCTCGATCACACTATCCTCATTGACCTCATATCGGACCTAACGCATCTGGATCTTGAACCTCAACCATGGCAATCACGGACAACGCGTGCGCAGATAGAAGAAGAGAATTCATATGCAGGTGGACTTATGGCTCGGGTGCTGTATCCTGTCTTGGCGGATCGAGGGCTCGTTTGCACACGGGAAGCAGCGGAGCATTTCCACGATGTACTACGAACCGTTGGTACTGAATCTGAACGCGAACGCGGCAGGCTATTGATCCCCTGGGGTGGCAGTGACATACAAGGCATGTCCTCAGAGCACATTCGCGAACGTTTCCAGGAACTCACTATTCATCCATTGCCATCCAATGTTCAGATTCCTGTAGCTGTCATCGGCGAGCCATGGGATATGGATGCTGTGGCAGCTGCTATTAATAATGGTACACTGCCCCAAGTCGCTCAAGACGTTGCATTGAGTAGTGGCTTCAAGAGCTCAAAGCTGTCTATCTTTGTGTACGGTTGGGCAGCGGAGTTGACAACAGTGACGAGCAATAAGGAAGTCCGAGGACAAATAAGGACTTGGATTGAGGCTCATCGTAAGAACGATGAAGAGCTTGGGCCTCAAATATATCGGTTAGAAGTCACGAGGAACCTTCTGGCAAAAGCTGCAAAGCCTAGGGAAGGATGGCAAGAGGGAGATGGTGGAGATGCGGATGAAGCTGATGATGAATGACGCTCCTCGAAAACTTGGGCCACCAGAATAAAGTCGTCTAAGTGCTACTCTAAGCTGACATAAAGTGATCAGCTTGTCTCGTCTCTTATGACCTCGACGGCCAATTCTTCCGATACACTGACGACACTTCATTTGTATACCAGACCAAATACTGGCAAGGGACTATCCTGCTATATAGAAGATGCGATTGCTGAGCAAATTTAGATCTTATAGAATACTTTGAACTGAGGTATATAGGGTTGACATTATCTTACAAGTCTTGTAGATAAATGAAGAGTAAATATCCATTATCGCGAACACCTTGGAGCTGGTGAGCGATGAATCTACCCTATTGGACTTGAATTTCCTTGATCTCCACTCCGTATAACAAATGTATCAGTACCTGGCTCAAAAGACACTATTGCCTTCCCCAAACGCTAATTGGCAGCTTACGAGGCAATCTGGGGCTCAGGCAGTCAGGGTCCCGCAAGCCAGAGCTCAATTTGGGAAACTGGGGCCTCCACTGGTAACGCTGTCCACTTCGGCTTCGTATCCCTGGTACAGTGCGGTACCTTAGTAGTGCTTGGGGTATACCAGCTTTTGAAAGCTGACGGCAACATCACCAAGACCGAGACACAGGCTGTTTTCTTCTTCTTCTATCATTCTTTTCTGCTGGCCGCTGACCAGTTTGGACATTCAACATCTCAGTGAGTGCATTCCCTGAACCTAAAGCGTTGCGCCGAGACTTTTAAACTTACGGCGCATAGGTGAGCTTTAGCTCCCTCTTCCCGCCGCATCCACGTCTCCTTTCTTTAATTGCCCTGAGGAATCGACGTAAACCTCACAACCTCCCTCCTTCGACCTCGACCTTCTCGACTTTCCGTTCCCCTACCGAATGGCCACTGGCCTTCTCTGCGCTCCCCCATGAGCTCCCTCAAATTTGTAGTGTCCTCGCTCGAGGCCATTGCCTCGTCCAAGGATGCTCAGCGCAACAAGCAACTAGAAGAGACCACTACCAAGGCACTCGACGCCATCAAGGAACAGGACCAGCTTCCTGACCCCGAGATCGTTTTCGCCCCTCTACAACTAGCATCACGCTCTACAAACGTCCAACTTACCACAACCGCTCTCGATTGCATTGGAAAGCTTATTTCCTATTCATACTTCTCCGTGCCAAGTAACCCTTCCGAAGGGACCGAAGAGGGTGCTGAGCCCGTTCCTCCCCTGATCGAGCGAGCTATCGATACTATCTGCAACTGCTTCCAAGGCGAGACCACCGCTGTTGAGATCCAATTGCAGATTGTCAAGTCCTTGCTAGCAGCTGTCCTCAATGACAAGATTGTCGTCCATGGCGCTGGTCTTCTCAAGGCCGTGCGGCAAGTATACAATGTCTTTCTGCTGTCGCGAAGCACAGCCAACCAGCAGGTTGCTCAGGGTACTTTGACCCAGATGGTTGGTACCGTCTTTGAGCGTGTTAAGACGAGACTGCATATGAAGGAGGCCCGTCTCAATCTCGAACATCTTAAGAATGGCTCTAGCAATGTTACTTTTGACCAGGCCGAATCAGCCAATGGTGTCAACGACAGTCCCGACCGCGACGAGTCGCCAGACGAAACTACCGAGGCCGCGAATTCCTCGACCGAACCTGCCGAGAGCGGCGCAAAGCTCACCCTGAAGGATCTTGAGCATCGTAAGAGCTTTGACGATTCGAACCTGGGCGACGGACCTACTATGGTCACACGGCTTAAGCCTGACCGAAAGGAGACCGACACTCCAGTCTCTGATCAGGCAGGCCAGGATCATGCCCCTGCCGAGGATGGTGACGTGCTGGACGCTGAGGACGAGGTTTACATCCGGGATGCTTATCTCGTCTTTCGATCTTTCTGCAACCTGTCAACCAAGGTTCTACCACCTGATCAGCTTTACGACGTCCGCGGTCAGCCTATGCGCTCCAAGCTTATTTCTCTTCACCTAATTCACACACTTCTTAACAACAATATCGCCGTTTTCACTTCTCCTTTTTGTACGATTAAGAATTCGAAGAGCGGCGAGCCTACGAGTTTCCTGCAGGCGATCAAATTCTATCTTTGTCTAAGTATTACTCGTAATGGTGCTAGCTCAGTTGACAGGATATTCAACGTGAGCAGTGAGATCTTTTGGCTGATGGTCAAGTACATGCGCGCTGATTTCAAGGTAAGTTGTTCCTGGAGTGCAAACTGTCACTTGCTGACACTCTTGGCAGAAAGAAATCGAGGTATTCTTGAACGAAATCTACTTGGCACTCCTTGCACGAAGAACTGCGCCGTTGTCCCAAAAAGTTCAGTTTGTTACAATTCTCAACCGATTATGCGCCGACCCTAAGGCATTGGTCGAAATCTACCTTAATTATGACTGCGATCAGACAGTCGATAATATTTACCAAACAATCATCGAGGACCTGTCCAAGTTCTCGACGACCCCGCTTACTATTACTACGATCAACGAGCAAGTGTACGAAGAAATGCGGCTGAAGACAACACCTGCGAGCGAATGGCAACTCAAAACAACTCTTCCTCCTCCTCTGACAGTAGCTCACATTGCTCCTAACCAAGAAGCTGAGCCGGATTATCCCAAGGAGTATGCGATCAAGCGATTGTCTATCGAAGCTTTGGTTGAGACGTTGCGATCTATGGTGAACTGGTCGGCGCCTATTCGAGGTGACGCTGAGCCTGCGCGCTCCGAAAACCAGGACCTCAAGGCTTCCCTAGATATCCGACCATCGATCGACCCTAGCATCAACGATAGCGTCTCTCGCGTGGAAACCCCTTTGCCTCCATCCACGCCTATTCTGGAAGACGACCCAGATCAATTGGAGAAGGAGAAAATGAGGAAGACGGCCTTGATGAAAGGAATCAACCAGTTCAACTTTAAGCCGAAGAAGGGTATTCAGATGCTCCTGCGTGATGGTTTCATCCCAAGCGACAGCCCCAAAGATATCGCCGAGTTCCTGATAAGGGAGGACAAACTGGACAAGGCTCAAATTGGAGAGTATTTGGGTGAAGGAGACCAGAAGAATATCGACATCATGCACGCATTTGTCGACACCATGGAGTTTGCCAAAAGGAGATTCGTTGACTCGTTGCGCCAGTTCCTCCAGTCTTTCCGCCTGCCTGGTGAAGCTCAAAAGATCGATCGATTCATGCTCAAGTTTGCCGAGCGTTATGTTCTTGGAAACCCCAATGCATTCGCCAATGCCGACACTGCATACGTCTTGGCTTATTCAGTTATTTTGCTCAACACTGACTTGCACAGTGTTAAAATCGCCAAGCGCATGAGCAAGGAAGAGTTTATTAAGAACAATCGTGGTATTAACGATAATGCGGATTTGCCTGACGAATACCTCCTTACCATCTACGATGAAATCGCCGCCAACGAGATCGTTCTCAAAAGTGAGCGAGATGCAGCGGCCGCAGCCGGCAATGCACCCGCCCAATCGACTGGTATTGCTGCTGGTCTCGGACAAGCACTTTCTAACGTTGGTCGGGATTTGCAGCGCGAGGCCTACATGCAGCAGTCGGAGGAGATCGCTCTACGCTCCGAACAACTGTTTAAAGATCTATTCAAGAGTCAACGCCGAAAAGCTGGGACGAAGTACATTCTTGCAACTTCTTTCAAGCATGTCAGCCCTATGTTCAGTGTTACTTGGATGTCGATCTTTTCCACCCTTTCGAGCCAGATTCAGAAGTCTCACAACCTCGAAGTCAACAAGCTCTGCCTTGAGGGTATGAAGCTTGCCACACAAATCGCTTGCTTGTTTGATATGTCTACTCCGAGAGAGGCGTTCATGTCAGCTTTGAAGAACACCACCAACTTGAACAACCCACAAGAGATGCTGGCCAAGAATATCGAGGCGCTCAAGGTCGTCCTTGAGTTGGGACAAACCGAGGGCAATGTCCTCCGCGAGTCATGGAAAGATATTCTGATGTGCATCAGCCAACTTGACCGACTCCAGCTCATCTCAGGTGGTGTCGACGAGAGTGCTGTACCCGACGTGTCGAAAGCTCGATTCCTGCCCCCTCAAAGGACAGAGAGCTCTGACTCTCGCTCGTCAAACTCCAGGAAGCCGACACGGGCCAGGTCAGGAACTGCATCGAAGGGCTTTTCTACCGAAATTGCTCTCGAAAGTCGATCCGATGAAGTGATTCGCAGCGTCGACCGCATTTTCACCAACACCGCAAACTTGAATGGTGAATCTATGGTCTACTTTGCTAGAGCGCTAACAGAAGTCAGTTGGGATGAGATCAAGGTGTCAGGCTCCAACGACATGCCTCGCACCTACAGCTTGCAGAAGATCGTTGAGATCAGTTACTACAACATGAACCGTGTCAGGTTTGAGTGGAGCAATATCTGGGAGGTCTTTGGCGAGCACTTCAACCGAGTTGGATGCCACAACAACATGAACATTGTGTTCTTTGCACTTGACTCTCTGCGCCAGCTCTCAATGCGATTCATGGAGATCGAGGAGTTGGCTGGTTTCAAATTCCAAAAGGACTTCTTGAAGCCTTTTGAGCATGTGCTTGCCAATACACACAATGTGACTGTCAAGGACATGGTTCTCAGATGTCTGATACAGATGATCCAAGCTCGTGGTGATAACATCCGATCTGGCTGGAGGACCATGTTCGGCGTTTTCACAGTTGCTGCCCGTGAACCTCACGAGAGCATTGTCAATCTGGCTTACGAGAATGTCAACCAGGTTTACAAAACCAAGTTCGGAGTGGTCATTTCTCAGGGCGCATTCACTGACCTGATTGTATGCCTGACAGAATTCTCCAAGAACCTCAAGTTTCAGAAGAAGAGTCTGGCAGCTTTGGAGTTACTCAAGTCTCTGATTCCTACTATGCTCAAGACACCCGAGTGTCCATTGTCGCAAAAGTACAACAACATCCCACCTCCTAATGGCGCAACCCAGACTTCTGAAAAGCGATCACGGTCAAACACCTCGGTCGAGGAGGGCTACTGGTTCCCTGTTCTCTTCGCCTTCCACGATGTTCTTATGACCGGCGAAGACTTGGAAGTGCGATCGAACGCTCTCGAGTATTTCTTTGAAACCCTATTGAAATACGGCGGTACCTTCCCATCAGAGTTTTGGGATATTCTCTGGCGTCAGCAACTCTACCCCATCTTTATGGTATTAAGATCTCGCCCAGAGATGAGCAATGTTCTGAACCACGAGGAGCTTTCCGTTTGGCTATCGACCACTATGATCCAGGCTTTACGGAATATGATCACTCTGTTCACACACTATTTCGATGCATTGGAGTATATGCTTGATAGATTTCTGGAGCTATTGGCCCTTTGCATTTGCCAAGAGAACGACACGATCTCACGAATCGGTAGCAACTGCTTGCAACAGCTAATCCTCAAGAATGTCACCAAGTTCAAGCCAGAGCACTGGAACAAGCTTGTTGGGGCTTTCTGCGAGCTGTTTGAGCGAACAACTGCATACCAGCTTTTTACAGCGACTGCTATCAACAACACTGCTTCGATATCGCCTCCACCAAATGGTCTTGAATTCTCCGCAGGCTCAACAGAGGCCACACCCGTTGATGAGAAGTCACTCAAAATCGATGGACGAGATGACGATGATGAACACACTATCATTCCTCCGCCTGATGAAGATGAACTTCAGACGCCAACAGCAGATGGCCCTCATGTTCCGCTCGAGGAGTTCAAACCATCGTCTAATCTTCAGCAGCAGCCCGTTGTAGTGACGGCCGCGCGACGACGATTCTTCAATCGAATTATCTCTCGTTGCGTTTTGCAGCTATTGATGATAGAGACGGTCAATGAACTCTTCAGCAATGACACTGTCTATGCTCATATTCCTTCCCAGGAACTCTTGCGCCTGATGACGCTGCTTAAGCGATCTTTCCTATTCGCCCGTCGGTTTAACGAGGATAAGGAATTGCGTATGAGGCTTTGGCGGGAGGGTTTCATGAAGCAGCCACCTAACCTGCTGAAGCAGGAGAGTGGTTCAGCTGCCACTTACATCTCCATCCTTTTCCGTATGTTTGCCGATGATGCACCGGAGCGATTGCAGAGTCGACCTGACGTGGAGACTGCGCTGGTACCTCTGTGCAAGGATATCGTTCATGGCTACACCACTCTAGAAGAGGAAAGCCAGCACCGGAACATTATTGCATGGCGTCCAGTTGTCGTCGATGTTCTTGAAGGTTATGCTACTTTCCCCGATGATGCCTTCAAGAAGCACGTCCCCGATTTCTACCCTCTTGCGGTCGAACTTCTCACCAAGGACCTCACGGCGGACTTGCGTGCCTCACTCTTAGTGGTATTGCGACGAGTTGGCGAAGTTGCACTGGGTATTGAGGGTATGACGCAGACGAGACAACGTCAAGACAGTGTGGCCAGCCGAATGACGGCGGAACCAATGGGCGATCGAGAAGCAGACGCGAGGAGAATGCTATAGGATGGGCTTCCTCCGCGATTGTTGACAGTAAAGAGAAGCAGGGCGTTGGATGGGATCATAGAGAATGTTGGTTTTCATAACGTTGTTCTAGATACCCCAGGTTATCCGATGATGGGATAGTCTGGCCTGGGGAATGTATTATGGGTTGAAATGGGATGTGTCAATATATACAAGTTTATGTCTTTTCTAAAAAGTGGTTCCTGCTTCTGTGTTTCTTGTTAGACAAAGCCGTTCCACGCTTTCGGACTCGAGAGCTTTACATCTTATAGCACGGACAAAATTGACTGGCGTTGAATTGTTTATTTGAGTATTTACTACACGGTGCCAAGCCATAATAATTCGACTCGAGGCTCTTGTGGCCTACGCCGCTCTAGTCCAGTATTTGGCTGATGTACTTGGCCAGGGGCTCCGCTTCCTCCTGTACCGTCCTATCCGGCAGTGTCCTCAAAGACCGCTTCAATTCTTCATCTTGTGAAGTAGCTGTCTTGACCACGTTACGCACAATGGCATCTTTATCGGGCGATTCGCCTGCAATCCGCAGAATGCTCACAAACGACTCGAAGAAGACAATCAGAGTCTGATGCATGAGAACATCGCTTGTATCAACCATATTCAGTGCTGCCCATTGCAATAAGCCATGGCCGATGGTCTCGCTTACATAGTCTGGTAGAGGGAATAGATCCGCGAATGGGGAGATAGCCATGGCACGAGGATGAAGAGCGGTTAGGCGAGGAATGATCCTCAATAGACGGTCCTGCGCAAAGGTTGCTTGCCGGTTGATGATTGCGGGACGGCAAAGGGAAACAATGATTTCGAGATAATGGCGATCCCAGATGACCAAGCGCCAGAGACTGGCATGTCCAGGGATATGACGCTTCACGAGCCCTGTTTCTGAAGGGCTGACGCCATTGACGCCGTTCGACATGGCTGGTTGGGTTTCCGGCATGATGTCGCAATCCGTTTCGAGAAGACTGCCCAGAACTCTTGTAGAGCATCCTCCAACATCAGCATCCGGTGAGCCTAGCCATGTGCGAAGTAGCTCCTCGACAACCTGAGGTAGAGCAGCCAGAGCGTCGACCTCTCTGGGGTTGCTGGCGGCTTTTTGGATGATATTCAGAGCGAGCAGATTGGCGCCAGCAAGAGGCGACCTGAGGGCCTCGATGAGAGATTCAGCACCACCTAGAGAGAGGCATTGTGTGAATGAAAGAGGTGATAGGAGCTTGGTGGTGAGAGAGAAGACCACAGTTGGATCTTGTGTTGTGGTCCTGAGGAGAGACATCAGTGGAGGGAGAAGAGTTGGCTGAATAATAGGGATGTTCGAAGCTGTCAGGGGTTAGTATCTGCGTTTGATTTTCAGGAAAAATTGACGTACGAGTGAGTTGAAGCTCGACATCATCAAAGAGCTTGTTGTTTAATGGTGTCTCTTCATTTCCAGGCTGATGGAGCTCTGCAAGATGGGCGTGCAGTTCAGCAAGGCCACTGACAGGGACGTTTTCGCCCTGTTGAGGAACGACTCGCTCAGACATGTTGTATATGAGTATAGAGCTATAATAAAGATGGATGGTGTTGATTGTTTGACAGTTTAGAGTTGGTGATGATGGTTGTGAGTTATAGGTTGATGGAGGGGTACGTAGTCGAAGAAGCCTGAAGTTCCATAAGACACAAACCCAGAGTACGCAAATCCTTTGGGTTAAAGAACAATCAGATCTTAACCTGAACGTATTCTCATGCAAAATGAAAGAAGGAAGCTTATTCCGAAATGTGATAAGCTAAACTCATCCTCCACGATATCAGTGCCGTCAGGGAGTCAGAAGGATTGGCCGCCGAGAGCACAAGAGACGAAATAATCAGGTCACCTTAGGCCACCTGAGGATAGCATTTAGACTACTTTATTTCTGTAGAGCCTTAGGCCTTCGCGATCGCCCATACCTACACGCCTAGGTACTGCAGGCCCCGGTCAGCGGGGCATTTAGCGGACTTAATTCCGTCCCATCTTTTTTTCTTGTACAGAGTAGGCGCATTCAGACACCCCGCAAAAAATCATTCTGCATGCGTCAAACCTAGATCGCGAATAGTGACACATGCTCTATAGCTACAAACGGCTTGAATCTAGCATCTTACCTGCAGAAATCACAGAGTCCTCATCTGAACCCACAGCCTAGGCGCGCAATGTCTCGAGGAGGTCGAGGTGGAGGCCGCGGCGGTCGCGGCGGCGGAAGAGGTGGAAGGCCTAATGTGCCGTGGGATACAGGTGACGAGCCTGATGCGCGACCCTCTGAGCTATTTCCCGTATGTCATTACATTGATAGATCGGAGTTTCACACATCGCTAACACAATTGACAGCCATACATCGTTCCGACACCCCGAGAGCTCGCCGCACCCGAGAAAACCGCCGTACAACATCTTCTACTATTAAGGCACCAGACCCACGCCTCTCCTCTATATACATCCAAGCGTACATCCCTCAACGACCCGACAGCGCCCCGGAAACACTATGGGCAGGCACAGAAGAATGCCGTGTTTGGCGTCAAGAGCAAGGCTTCCGTAGATCCTTTTACTGCTGTACCCACCTACTCTCACAAGTTCGCCCGTGAAGAGCGCGCTCTTCCGGATTGGTCCAATCGCCCAGTTTGCCGTGAGCTTTTCCCACGCGAATTATACAAAGAAATCGACGCTGCGGCTACCAACAACGCCGACGTACCCGGCGGGTTCAAGCGCCGGAAACTTGAGCTCTCTAGCGTCAGTGCGCTGCCAAGCGCAGAGGAAGCTTTCGGCATGGCAGGTGACGCTGAAGACGATATGCAGGGCCGAACACTTCTTGAGCGTCTTCAAGCTCTCAAGGAAGAGGAGGGAGAAGAGGGTGGCGACCTCGAAGACGAGGAGGGCATGGAAGAGGAAGAGCAGGACGAAGTCTATGATGACGAGGATGCAGGCGACTACGATGCTGAGAACTACTTTGAGAACGGCGATGACTTTGGCGACGATTATGGCGATGACGGCGACGGAGAAGGGACCTTCTAGTTTCCCGAGGAATCGTGAGGGCCGCATGGAGTTAGAGAGGGAATAGCGATTATTTGTATATACATCACGGCTCCGCATTGCTTTGATACCCAAAGCCCGCGAACTCGCGAGGCAAAATAATGAGACTTTTGGCATTCGAGCCAGCTTCACATTGACCATCTTAGCAGAATTGTTCTCTATGGGTTAGACTGCAGATACAAAGTAGCCTAATTGCTGGCCTAAATTAGCAGAAAAGGGCTAAATTATTTCATCTCTTATACAGCGGCTGATTCTTCCGATGCCCTGACGGCTGCTAGAGCTCAATCCATCGCCCGAGTCAGGATGGATGTTAAGCTTCATTACTTTGTTCGATTACCCCTACGATTGTATCACAACCCTCATGATGCTGTCTTTTGTTCAAGTGGTATTCGTACATGTCGTAAGGCTATCCTCACTATGATCCTCTGCGTAGCTGTTAACACCATACCCTCTCCCTCATCTACCAAACAATGCATTTATGAAACCTGTCCCCTAAACAAGAAACGGACATTTGTATTGTCCAAGATATTGATATTACCATCCGTCTTTAACTCGCCTCCTCTTTGACACATCTGTCTAGTGACCTAAACGTTCATGCCCATGGCGTACACTCCGCTGTCCACAATGCCAGCTTGGAGACGCGACAGCCGTTCTCTGGTGTCGGCGATTTGTCCCGCCTGCGCAACAATGGCGCTTCCCGTATCCCTCAGCGCCAACAATACCTCATTCAGCTGGTCTTGTACAACGACGCTACCGGCGCTGCGATCGCGCATAGCTCGAATCTGCTCGTAAAGACCATTCTCGACTCCAGGCATATCTCTCTCAATATCTGCGCGGTACTCGTCAAGTCGGGCCTTGTACTTTTCGATATCGTCGCAGATGCGGTTAAAGTAGGTAATCAGATCCTGCGCATCGGCATGTGTCGACGCAGCATCTGCACCATTGGTATCGGCGGCGGGCGCTTGGCTAGCGAAAAGACCGGTCTGGTGGTAATGTGTAGGAAGTTTGAGGTTGTCGGCACCTCGGAAGCATAGGCGAGCATCGGCGGCATTCTTTCGAGTTTGATCCTGGAGAGCCTTAACGGTTTGGATATCATTGTTGAGTGCGACTTGAACGGTGCGGAACTTGGACTCGACGAACTTAACGTCGAGACCAAGTTGTTCAATATCTTTCTCATGTTGAGGCATGAATTCGCCAATCTCATCTCTCATCTTGATAACTCGTTGGATACCCTTGTCCAGCAGCGCAATTTCGTCTTGTACGGGCTTAGCGAGGTCATCGAACCGAGTGCGTGGGCGGATGTTGTCGTAGTTGATCTGTACGGCTGAGACTTGGTTTGTAGATTGACCTAGAGTGTTGTTCTGCTGCTGCTGTTGAGGTTGAGCTTGGCCACTGTTGCAAGTTAGCGAGTGTTACTGTAGGGAGCTTGATCGAACCTACAAGAGACCAGTACCCGTAGAGGCGGGCTGAGCTTGAGATTGACCGAAAAGACCGGTTCCTGTGTTGGTCTGGGTATTTGTTGCTGTAGATTGTCCAAATAGGCCTGTGCCTGTTTGCTGAGGCTGCTGCTGGGTTTGGTTCTGCTGGGTTGATTGACCAAAGAGTCCACCAGTTGACTGTTGAGTGTTTCCTATTCCCCAGTGAGCCCCTGATATTGGCGCGCCAGTTGGCTGCTGACCTTGTGGTTGGGAGTTGTTCGCGGCGGTATTGCCAAAGAGTCCAGTGCCAGTACCGGTGCTCGGTGTCTGTTGGGTGTTCGTAGCACCGGCATTTCCAAATAGACCACCACCAGTTGAAGCGGCAGGTGTGGTTCCTGTCGTCGATTGTCCAAAAAGACCGCCGGTCCCCGTCTTCTGCGCGCCGCCGCCAAAGAGAGACATGTTGCCTGTGCCGCTTTGCGCTGTTGCTGTGGTGTTGTTGGTAGGAGTAGCGGAGGCAGATGAACCAAAGAGACTTCCTGCAGCAGAAGGCTTAGAAGCAGTGTTGCCTCTGTTGAAGATGCGCGGGTTAGCAAGAGGATAATTCGACGAGGTAGGTTGTGAAGCTGGCGCAAGAGAAAGCAGAGCAGAAAAGTTGGGTGGGTATCGGCGGTGATGAATGATTGATTGTTTTGTTAGAGTCGGGTGTGGAGCTTACAAGGCGTTAGCAGCGCCGGTGTTGATGCTTAAACCACCTGCTGGTCCGCTGGCTGATCGGATCAATGACATGCTAAGGAACAAAAATTACAGCACTTTGAGCGAATGCGACAGTGGCTTCAAAGTCAAATTCCTGCGATTGACCGTGTTTTGACACCGCGACACGATTAAAAAGTCTCCAAGCTATTTGGAGAAAGCTCGCGCTTGGACCATTTTGGGCTCTAGGTCAGTCTCGGTGAGCGTTCGCTGAGCAGCTGAAGCACCAGGTGAATCAGCTGTCCGGAAGAATGTCGGCGCCGAACAGCCAATAGCTGCCGTAATTGTGAGAGCTTGAGCTTGAAGTCCGGTCTTTGTAGGTATCCATATGCACATACGATTCTTAATATTTACATTTTTTACTTCAACGTCAACCTTACACGACCCATTTTCTTTCCACCAGAATCGCCAACATGGATATCGACTCGGATGATGATCTCTACCAGCCTGAGGAGCCTAAGCTCGAGAGCGCACCTGTAGAAGATCCCAACCCTAAAGTAGACGACTTGGAGGAAGGTGAAGAAGAGGATGAGGGCGCAGCTATGGATGAGGATGACGACGACGATGACGATTCGGTGAGAGGTTCGCGACACGATTCGGTTGTACCAACTGACGCTCGATTGTAGGATATCGATATTATCACAGAGCGCAAAGATGGCACCAAACCAGCTCCTCCACAGTACGCGATTCCTAAATGCGCAAGAGCTCAAAGAGTGCTAACGAGTTTCTTTCTATCAGACAGGCCAAATACAGCGACATTAGGAATATTCCCCAAAGGACAGCTTCAAATGACATGCCAGCACAGCCAGCACCAGTGAGGAGGGAATCAGAATCACGAGCATCAGTCAATGTTGCTGCACCCAGCGCCGATAAAACTTCAGCTGCGGCATCGAAATCGACAATTGACGTGAACGCAAACCCAATTCATCCCGGAACAGGGAAACCTATCACTCAAGTCAACATTGATGAAGGTCAGTACACTTTAACCGAACATTTGTGTCCCAAGACTAACCTAGCCACCTAAAGACCTTCCAGAGAACGACAAGCCATGGCGGAAACCCGGCACGGATATCAGCGACTATTTCAACTACGGCTTCGACGAGTTTACATGGGCCCTGTACGCCTCCAAGCAGGAGACTGTCCGAGGCGAATTCGGAGCCGACGTCTTCGCACAGAACAACAAGAAGATGATGGAAGACTTCAACATGATGATGATGGGTGGCATGGGCATGCCAGGCGGAGGCAACCAGGGTGGTCAACAAGGAGGTATGTCTGGCGGCATGGACGGTATGTCCCCCGATATGCAAGCAATGATGCAGCAGATGATGGCGTCAGGAATGGACCCAAGCCAAATGGATCCCAGTCAGATGAGCGCTATGTTCTCCGGCATGCAAAACGCTGGTGGCCAGGGTGCTCAGGGCGGCCAGGGAGGCAACTTCAATGGTGGCTTCGGCGGCAATCAAGGCGGTTTTGGCTATGATCAAAATATGTCTGGAGGCGGCGGCGGCAGAGGTGGTTTTGGAGGTCGTGGACGCCGTGGACGGTGGTAGACTCAGAAGCGAGTCTGGTCCTCACTCAAAACCCAATCACTTGAGCTTGCGTCGTGGAAACAGATTTTATTGTTTTGATAATGGGAAGAACCTGGCGTTGGGGTATATTGCCTTTAGGCACGGAATAAGATAGATTGGCTCGCTTCAAGGGCTACCATTCAGATGAGAATCATGACTTGAGAGGCTGATTAACATCTTGGCCTTTTGTATTATTCTCTACTCGCGGAAAATTATACCCAGAACATCCAAGCTAATTTGCATCATCCTCGCTGGCTCAGTCCACATAAATTGTGTTTGCTCTCAAATGACGACGTTGGGACCTTCTCATCTTCATTATAATCACGGTCTTAAGCCTATGGCCCTTAGCATCTTGTCGTTACCCAGTACAGTCCTCATCACTCATCGATTGCAAAGGTAGGTACAACACGAACGGATATTGTGGCTCGCAGTTATGTATGTGTAAAGGAGGACAATGTATACAGCAAGTGGGTTGCGGTTCTGCAGTAGAAGTATGTTTGCCCTAGGGCAATGAACAGTGATCCTTTGATGCCGAGTTGAAAGGAAACGTCGACCGGAGATATCCTGGGAACGTTCTCAACGCAAACTTGTATAGTCCATTACACGATCAAATTTGTAGATTCTCCTTTCTGTTAACATGAGAAAAAGGACATTGCTGTCATTTATCCATTGACACTAAGTGACCACAGGCATATGCGATACTTTGTCACTCTCAACTACCCCATTACGAGGTCCTAAAGTAGGCTTCCAGATTATCATAAGCTCCGTCTCATGGCAAATAATACACCCTCTGAGTGAAATTGAAGTTCTGTTCACACCAACGCTCGAACTCCTTGCCATCAAACGCAGCTGGTCCATTCTCATATACCATAGTACCGTCGTTGAAGACACAGGCATAAGAGTTCCCGTCTGTCACGTTCAAAGCCAGTGCAGCGATGCAGACCTCTTCGTCCTGCTTCTTGCGTAGGGTGTCCTGTAGACTCGGATACTGCCCCTTGAGGTCAAATCTGAAGCGGCTGTCTCGGTACTGCGCAACCCAAGAGTTACCAACACCAAGCCAGAGGCTCTCGACGGCAGATCTGGTCGCGCGAGAAGTGATCTGTAGGCCGTCGCGGATGACCTCGGGAGATAAATTCCATTTCTCGGTGCCATCTTCGACGCGAGTGTAGAAGGTCTTGTTAGGACCGAAGTACAGAAAAGGTGGGCGCTCAACATCATGTTCGGTGAAGAGATCGCAGACTTCTTCGTAGTCTTCAAAGTCGCTGCTGTCTTTGACTTGTATTAGCATCTGAATTACTCACTGTTAGCAGAACTTACTTCGGGCGGCAATTCGTCCAGTCCAACTGCGAGTACATCGAAAGAAGCGTTTGTTAGGACCGAGGATGATGTACTCGGAACTTTTCCCGCCATACTCATGGTCAAAATCCATGTTGGCAGCCTTTGAGGCCATCTCGTGGACATATCTGAATGGAATGTTAGCCCTGAACTTCAATAGTTTCATGATACCTACCCATAACTCCTGATAGGGCCACTGAAGAAGTAATACTCGCCAGCAATGCTCACAGTTGGAGGTTCATGTCTGAAATCTTCTTGTCGATCAGGACGACCGGTAGCGATCGAATTGCATGCTGTATTATGAGCCATATTGTTAAGGCGAGAGTAACTGCTCAGGAATAGTGGAAGACGAAAATGGGATTGTGTGTGGTAGGAAGTATGGAAATGATTCCCAGAGCTCAGGTTCTCTACACATTCTTTCTCTATAAATACGATACAACCTCAACTGTGATGTTTGCTAAGTAGCTTCCGTCGCTTCTGTTTCATAAGGCTAGTGCTTGACTCTGTACAAATTGCAATATGTATCACAAGGCGTTTATTTGGCTTAAATTAGTCACGAAAGGACCGATCGTCTTTCTGTAAACGAAATCAGGTCTTCCGAAGTTTACCGTTTGGTCAAAGTGCCCATGGTGTTTGCTTGCCAATGCCTGCATTGGATCAACATGACACCTGGCGATTTCCCATTGCTGTTACAACGTGATACTTGAGTACAGTCAAATTTCATATTATGAGGCTAGAATCAAGGATATCTATCCTAAAGGGTATCAAACGTAGCTTCTTTCCCGCCTGCTGACGACTCGTAACACACAACTATCGTGTCCTTCATACTGCTCCCGCTGTCATCACGGGACATTAATTTCAATATGTATAGGTGACAGACCCCCTAACCGTTTCACATGGCTTGATAGGTATACACATCCGACAAAAAGAGTAACATGGCTCTTCTCCGAACAAACGTGACGGTCACCCTAGGTGGGAATGAAGTTTTGAGAGTCCTTCTCCTGTTGTTCAAATGACTGCGGGAATGCTGCCAGACCAGCAACAATACCAGCAGCCATGAAAAGGATCGAGATGATGGACCAGATAACACCCCAGCACTGAGAAGAACCGCCGTATCGCTTCGCAAAAACACTGGCGTCAGACTCGTTTACTTTCCGAAGAATCAAGTCGTCGCAGATATCCCAAATGCTGTAAAGTGAAGACATGACACCGATGAAGAGAACGACAAAGCGCAGCGCCTCGGCGTGCTGAATGAACCAACAAGCGATGAGCAGTCCAACGGCCAAGAGAACGGTGAGGATGGTGAGCCAATCACGCTTTCCCCACCAGAGAGTGAGGAGGAAGCAAACGCCGAGGACGATGCTGGCGACTTTACTGGCGACGATGTTGAAGCCGCAAAAGGTAAGAAGAGCGCCAATGATGGAAGAACCTAGATAGCCAGCTGGTAGGACGATGGCATCTGCACCGCCGATGTGATGAGTTGCGCCGCCCTCGTTGGGGCTAAGAGTGATAGACTTGACGCGGCCTCCAGTGAGAAGAACGGTGATGGCGTGACCAAATTCGTGAAAGGCAATGACCAACATCTAAGAGCAGTTAGTAAGTAGTTCTTTTGTTCATCGATGAAGAAGACATACCTTGAATGGCCAAAGGACCATTTTGACGTAAGGAACGTTCCATAGAATAGCAATAACAACAACATAGACGCCGATGATACCCAATGTTATTTGCTGGGTGCGATTTGGGTTCTGAAGATCACGTCTGGCCAAGGAGTGGAATGTCTTTTTAGCTGCATATTCCACAGCCGAAGCGTAGGAATCTGAGTGCAGAGCAGGCGCCATTATCGCTTTGAACTGGAAACCTCTGTGTCGTGAAGTGTAAAGTGAATGTTTACCAGTGGAGGGTTACCAAGTCAACGAATGAAGAAAGGAGACGACGTTAAGCAACGAAAACCGATAGAGTCAAAATTGGGTTGAAGTTGGAAAGAAGGGAGGGGAAAGGCTTTTGTTTACTGAAAACTAAAAACTTGATCTTCATTATCTATTTGTTGCATTGCATTGCATTGCCATTTGGCGCCTCGTAAGCAGCCTCCTCTAGAATTGTCTTGGCTCAAATTCAATTCCTTGGAGTGTTGACGCGGCATTCCGAGGCGGAGCTGAAACAACGGCCAACGCCTTGTTGTAGAATGTGGCTGGGTGAGACATTATTGGTTGATATTAATAGGGCTGGGGATAAAGAGCAAGAAGAATCTACTACCAGAGATCAGAAAGACAGAATTAGTGCTTCAGCTCTATGTGGGCAGTAGGCAGAGTCTTGAGCCATTATTTCATGCAGCCTAAATTCAACAGTCGACCTTTCTATAGCCCCTCTACCGGGGCAATCACCCCCTGTAAATCACCATCAAACCTTAGCGCTCTACGTCATTGCTTCTTTCAACACTCACCAGCTTGGGCTTAAAGAAGGATGATCAGGGTCTTTCAAAGTCGGCATTCAAAACCTTGTTGTTGATTGGAATATTCTTGAATAAATACCGGCAGTTGCTTTGGCTTTTATTCCCACTAGCGACTTCAGACTTGACCCCTCATGCTAGGTGACTTACAAACAGCATGTTGCTCAACTTGGTGATATGTTGCTGACCATCAGGCATATTACATCTTCTGGAGGTAGTCACAGTCGATATTCATTGTCACACAGAATCGACCTGTTCTTTTACTTGGCGCTCTATTGATGCCTCGTCCGTGCGCGTGCCTTCCTATCTGACATGACTCTGCTATTCAACTCGTTCTTTCCCTCTAGAAGCTCTATCGTGGTTGACAATAGTGGCCATGGCAAGAACTGGCCAGCTATGGCGCTTGTCTGTTCACTGCCCAACAACTCACCTCATCTACCTTGATCACATCAACAGAAAACCACAATGAAACCTCCGAATCCTCTTCCAGACCGCCCCATCCATCATCGCCAACTATCCCCGTTCTGTGGGCCCAGATACCGAACCAACAACCAGGATTTGCGCAAAATTCGCATTTCATGTCATGATACAGCACCATATCAGACACTAAAAAAACAGGACCACGGTGTATTAAAGAGCCATGGCTTCCGCACCACAGATCCCACCCATCCTTTCCTCGCCAACCTTCCAGACGACAGACTACGCTCTTGATACCATCATGGCCGCCGATTTCGAAAAGCAGAGTTACTGGCACGAGCGCTTCGCGTCCGAAAAGGCCTTCGAATGGCTTCTCCCCTCTGCAGAGTTCACCTCGTTAATCGAGCCCGCTCTCAACCGGCTCGATCCGGACACGGCCCGTATCCTCCACATCGGCTTCGGAACAAGCGACCTTCAGAATCATTTCCGGTCCCGAGGTTTCCGTAATGTTTTAAACGTCGACTACGAGCCACTCGCTATTGATCGCGGTCGCGATCTCGAGAAACAGGCCTTCGGGGATGTTCAAATGGATTACGATGTTCAAGACGCGACTCAGCTGGACCTGAGCCAGAAGTTTGATCTTGTCGTTGATAAAAGTACCGTTGATGCCATCTCATGCGGAGGTTCAACGGCGCTGCGCCGTATGGCTGCTGGTGTCAAAGGTTGTCTCGCAGAAGGTGGTGTATGGGTGTCGTTAAGCTTCTCCGCATACCGGTTCAAGCTTGACGATCTACCATTCGACGTTGAAGTGCTTGCTCAAATCCTCACTCCCAAACTATCGCCAAATGATCCAGATATTTATTACTGGTGTTATTTACTACGGCCGAAACACGACACGCCATTCGAATCGCCGCAGTATATGAACGATAATCCTCTTGAACAAGGCTGAAAGCGCTGATAGCGTAGCTACCGGATAATTAATAATGATGCATGCGCCATGAGCGGGAAATTTGATCCTTCATCCTTCCTTCGTTCTAGCGCGTACCGGCTGAATGGTTCATTGAGGAACTACAGTATCCATTCACCAGACATCCCAATATGAGACATTGGGAATATTGGCCATAGCGCTATCACAATTGGGCCCGTTGGTCACAATTTTAAAGTTTCGTCATGTTTAAAAGCCAGATGATTCGAAAGTATTCTCAATCTTTATTGGACAGTGGAAGAGAAAGTTCAGGATATCACATGGATCAAAACAATAGACTTCCGGCATGTATGTCATTATCATGCTATTAAAGTATTCTTCTGTAAATATTTTTTGTCTTATACCGTGACTCGTGATATTGCTTCTCGTTTTGGGAGGCCGTATCCAAATTCCCTCCCAAGTGTCATTAACGCCAACCCATATCAAATTATCATGCTCATCCTCTGGAAGGCCAAGAGGTAACTTGTGGTCTCTGCGGCCATGTTACCAACTCGAGCGACGACAATCTGCTATCTGTACTCTTTTGTCGTGCCGCATCATTATAATTTCCTTCGATATCGGCATCTTCATCTTCCAACCTGACTCCTTTCGATCCTCTTTGGAGACTGTTACTCCAGTTTCGACCATTCTTCTTGGGTCCGGTGACGACAGTGACGACTCCTGGGGCTGTACCGGGAGGATAAGCGTGAGACTGGGTGTTGTTGTAATAGCTGCTGCTCTTGGATCGAAACATGTTTCTGAACAGGGGTCGGAGGGCCGGCACACTTCCGCAGATAACTCCCAAATTCGCTTCGACAGCGGTCCAGATCCAAAGGTGGAAACCCTCCCAGGTGACATCGTAAGTTTCGTCGGTAACGTAGTGGGTATAGTATGCGCGCATGGAGGCCGCAAAGACAACGACTAAACCGAGGGAGAAGACAACGATAAGAGCGATGCGTTGAGACAGAGGAAGTTTGAGTTGAAAGAGCGTTTGCAAGGGCAGAGCGCAGACAAGGAGATCGGTCAAGACTGTGGTGATTGCTTGGCTCCTGCACACGAAGAGGTTAGTGGTGACCAAGAGTGAAACTGAAGCGTGGTAATACTTACAGGACTCCAGGGCCTTCAGGGACGCAGCTGTCGCCTCCTGTCAAACTCCAGTATGCAGAGACAGGTCTGTCTTCAGTTAGTACATGAGTGCAGGGGTTATAATGAGGAGTGTATGAACTTACCGACATTGCGTCCATAGTACGATCAGGAAGATAAAGATTAGGGAGGTCACAATGCCAATTGAGACAAAGGTCAAACGTCGAAGCCAGGAACGAGCAGGGGCAATGCGCAGGTAAGAGACAAGGATCGAGTTTTTGGCCAGACCTGACGAGAACAGAAACAGTGTTTGGGCAGCAAGAGAAACCTTTCTGCCTGTTTCTGCCTGTGATTTTCTGAGATCCCAAACGTGGATGTTCCAACCGTACAGCTGAGCTGCGAGAATGACACAAACAGTGACACCGATTCCAAAGATCTGGGGTTCCGCAAGTCAGCATTAGAAATTGAAATCGATCTTCGCACATGCTGCCGAGGTTTGAGATGACTTACCATGGCAGCCAGCATAAGCCAGTCGTCGAGGCCATGCTTGTTGACTTTGAATATCCTGACATAGAGACGGGCCATGAGGGTGAGGATGGCAACGGACATGATGGTGACCTCGACGATGAGCAGAGCAGGCCCACGATGCTCTGGGTTATCATAGTTGGGCTTTGGCCATGTAGCCACCACCTCGAGAGGTGGGTTACGCATGATGATGTCGTTTCCTTGGTGGTGACTTTCGAGAGAACTCAGCTCTCCAGATCGAGAAACACAGAGAGTAAGACCCGCGGCAGCGGGGTGGGAAGCAGGAGGATCATCATTATATGTAAGTATTACTTACAGTCCTGCATTGCAGGACAAGACTAAGAGTGGCTCGCTCGCTGTTTCGCCTCCGCGTGGTTGGCTTTCTAGACCCGCCTCCACGCATATGAATTCCGTAAGAGGCAACCTTGAGATTGAGTAGGAGAGGAGAGGAGAGGATAGGAACTGAGCCGTATCCGAACCCTGCTTCTTGGGTTATTACGGCATCGCGTGACGGCGGGTTCCTGGTATGGCAGTGAGAGCCTAGGTGATGGCTTACTTGGTGCTTGCAGAGGCCTGCCGCCTACCCCTTGGCTAGACTAGCTAGAATCGAATGAAAGGGTTTTTTCCCATGGTTACAGTGCATATTGATTGGGCCCGGGAGTACGGGAAGAGGGTGCCTGTCGGGGGCATATCCACAGATTTTCTGACATGGAGGCGCCTCTGCCGGACGTACTTGACGGAGCAGGTCTAGCTTCCGGGCGGAGCTTACAGTAGCTTTCTCGGACTGGGGGACCCGTAGAGGAGCCGAGGCTACAGCCCTAGGGTACCTCGACGTCGATTGTTATTGATCGATCAGAAGCCAGGATGTGCTTGGTTAAGTGCTGCTAAGTGCTGGGGCCTTTAGCCAACGGCAACCAGAGGAACAAGCCTTGGTGTCGAAATCGCTCAGTAAAATGGACCGACAGAAATAGAATTAGGCTATGATTGGATGTCGACTTGACAGCTGTCGCATCTTATCAGAGCAATTAAGATCAAACTTTTTATCTTTATCCGGTCATCTATATGATGATCTATTCAATCCGTCACTTCTTCAATTCAATTCAATTCAACCGAATTGGACACATATCTCATCAGATCTTTACTCTCACATGTAATTAATTTACAGTCAATCCAAAACTACTCAACGCCATGGATTCATTTTACAGCAAGAAAATACACAATAGGCAGGTGGGCGTATGAAAGAGGGAGGTTCCAGAGCACTGTCTAACGCCACTGCATGACATTTAGGTACGTACTTTACGGTCTCCAACTCACAACTGTCTGTGTCTGGCTTAGCCTCCTGTCAAGGATGCATCTTAGTGCATCTTTCAGGGGTAGAAAAACGTGTGAGCGAGACATTTTCAAAGAATTATCACCTGAATTTTCCTGTTAGCAGCGACATGTCCCTGTTATAATATTTCGCTCGGACCTCAAACCGTTACAAACGTGATCCAACTCGATAATCGGCCAATAAGCAAATAATCCCTACCTCCTTCATCAATCGGATATACAACCTGAAATTGGAGTTCCGTGCATGTTGAAGACATTTAAGACGGTTCCTCTATCAATAGTCTCAGGTGGTTAAGCTGACAGTGTGTCTGCTATCCATATTGAAACATATAGAGATTGATACTGTTGTTCAGCTTACCTCAAACAGTCAAAACCTGACATCCAACTAAACTTCATCTAGAAGCTGGTTTCGAAAATGTGCGAATCTCATAATAGAGTTTCAATAGACGTATCCACCTCGGTCTGAGGCTCTCTCATCTCCGTTTAGACTTGGCCGTATAATACGAGTGACATACCAAATAATCCATCCGCCCACAACCCGAATATGAATATCTAACTAAATACCTAGCAATGTAGCGAAATGGCAGTTGATGCCCGAGCGTCTTGAAGAGAAGATCTTCAGAATCGTAGTGTTGCCGTAGGTGATCTCAATATAAAACACACCCAAAGTGGGTAAATCGCTTCAATGTGCCGATGCTACGGAGCACGCTATCCCAGAGTGCGGAATTGAATGACACATCATGTCCAACTACCGGAAAAATACTTCAGGTGAAACAAGTTCGGCGTTGTGCTGAGCGTTGATCCGCTTCTTCGGCCTCAACAATTTTCTCACGGGCCTTGCAAGGCGCTATTCCATCTGATGGATGGGTCCGTAGTTTTTCTTTTTCAGCCAAAGAAAGGTACTTCACGTCATAAGTTTCATGTTGTTTCAATGTGTAAGCTCTTGAGTAAAACATATTGGACATACCTAAGCAGAATTGGTACTAGAGTTGCGAAAAATCACTGGCACAGCTCGAGGAGCCGCATCATACTGCCAGAAACGCTCTTCTTTACATACGATGCGATGGGCAGGCTGTAGCATGCATGTCACTTGCAATGCATGATCCATCTCCACGTTAAGTCCACTTACACAATACGATAAACACAACACTATAAAGACCTTTCAGCCCATGTTCCGCTATGTGAAGCTGGGGTTGCTTTGTGCCCCCGTGATGCAAGTCTCTTGGCGATCTTCATCAGAGCGCAAGCTCAGAAGACTGACTTTCATCTGATTGCGCTGATCGTAAAGTTCAGGTTCACCCTGATGGCGTCCTCGGGCCAGCCTCACAAGTCGGTGAAGCCGCCGCTCTTTTTTCCTCGAGCGCGAGATGGCTGTGACTAACGGAGCCCAAATGTGCCACTGATGATGGTCGAGTCACTTGAGAAGCGCCACGAAAGTGTAGGAACGACGAGATATACAGCTCCTTCCTGAAGAGGATTCTCGTCTACTCCGATACAGTATACCGTGCAGGTGTATTCCAAGCTAGAAATATGATATCTATGTTGGTGGTTTGTAGACTGTCCTTCTGCCATGCGGCCCAATCAGATAACATGGTTAAGGCCGTAGATGCGGCCTACCATGAATGCGTTTACAGCCTCAACTGTGCTAGTAAGCCTACCAAATGTGGTAGTAGTTTCCACCAAGTAGATAGAACAGATATCAGATCATGCGTAACGCGGGGAATTACTCGTACATATTCTATATGTTTAACTCACGAGGACACGGTAGGAGCTGCTGTGCCCGCGATACACATATGCTGCCCATACTCTCGTGAGTCGCCATAGAAAGTTCCTTGCATTGTGAAGTCGCACTTATATTTGATAAGGAAGTGGCCGACTACCCAGGTACCTATGTAGGTAGGCAAATATTATGATATCCAGGTCTAAAAAGAATAAACTGCCTAAGAACTTTCTTAGCCCGTCATGGATTAGCTCACCCATTGCACTGCGTATATTCGGTCATTGGATTTGCCGATAACTCAATTTGTATCTATAGTCTTATTCTTTGGGCTGATTCAGCCTAACATTGTCTTACGAAGTCATCGACACGTCTTGTTTAACCGACAATTATGCAAATGCATCGGGTTTATGATATCATCGAAGCTCCGATCCCCCGCTTGTCTCCACCCCGTCCCGTGCCGTCCGGCTGAAGCTCCGGATCTTGGACAACATACTACAACTACAGACAGAGTCTTGCAGCATTAATATGAATCAAAATTTGGAAGAAAGAAATACGGTTTGAGCATCGTAGGAGGTTTGAGTAAAGGAAAAGACACGATATCTTTGATGATTCTTACATACCTAAAGTTGGGGTAACTGTCGGGAAGGAAGGATTGACCCCACTCCTTCGCATCAGAATGAGGTGAGCTGAGCGACGCCTTCCTCAACTTTCTGCTCTTGCATTCCATTCAATAGAAACACCCAATTCGTTTCATTCTCTCTTGACTTGAAACAACAACAATCATTCACTGATTTCAAGCCTTTAGCAACACTTAAAGAACCACTACTTACAATGTCTCAACCCGATCCCAAGCGTGTCAAAGTTGATGATGACGCTCCCTACGAGCTCATTTATTGGCCCGGTCTCCCTGGCCGTGGTGAATTCGTCCGTCTCGTCTTCGAAGAGGCCGGAGTTCCCTATACGGACATTGCCCAGAACCAAGAGAAGGCATTCGATGCCGTCACGAAGCTCACGGCCCTCGACAATGTTGGCGATGAGCATAATCCTCCCGCTCTAGCTCCGCCAGCCCTCAAGCACGGCAATCTACTCATCTCTCAAACAACCAACATCCTTCTCTACGTTGCACCCAGGGTTGGTTTGGCGCCCAAAGAGGGCAATGGCGTGTACCACCTCAACGAAATTGCGTTGACTATTATGGATGGTCTTGTTAATGAACTCCATGACACTCATCACCCTATTGCTGTTGGCCAGTACTACTCCGAACAAAAGGAGGAAGCCAAGAAAAGATCTAGCTACTTTATCAAGGAGCGCCTTCCAAAGTACTTCAAGTACATGCAGCGATTGTTCGACGCCAAAACCAGCGGAGAAGGGCCATGGTTGTACGGTGACAGTCTTACGTACGCGGACCTCGTATTATTCCAAGTGAGTACATCCACCTAACCTCTTTCTTCAAGCTTACTAATCCTCCTCAGGCTGTCGATGGTACTAAATTCGCCTTTCCAAAAGCTGTTGAGAAAATGGAAAAGTCTGGTGAGTATGATGGTGTGTTCAAAGCATACCAGGCCGTCGAGGAGAGACCCAATATCAGCAAATATCTTGAAAGCAACAGGCGTCAAGCCTACGGAGATGGAATCTACCGATACTACCCCGAGTTGCAAGATGAAGAATGATGAAAATATGTTCATACCAAGCATCCCTGGACGAACAACCGGAGGTACCTCGAGGATAGAATTGACATCATGCCGCCGGTTAGCAGAGGAATTATCCTCACAGTCAAGGGCGTCCAAATAAAGTACCTTAATTGCTGACTTAAAATCGCCTAAATGACCAACATAACTTGTCCTTAATGCTGTTGATGGCTAATCTTTTTGCTGTTCTGATGTATGCTTTACTGCCTAAACAAAGTTCCAATGCTGTACAAGTTACCGTCCCGTTTTCAAAACCCATCAAACCAGGTATCCTGTTTTCAAAACCCAGAGCGCCTTCATAAATCATGATTGGTGTCCATAATGCCCATAATACCCTGTATCAATAGTCTCATGTCTCACCAGAACATTGGTCTTTTGCTGCTGCACCACGGAATGTCCTACGCCCAGCGTATGATCATCCCACTCCACCGCAGGCCTTCTCTCGCCTGTTCTTGTTGTCAACTCACCATACACATATGTTCCTCCAAGTTCCCTGATACGCTGCTTTCGGTCATCACCATCCATTGCTGCCATGCCACTGAAGTGATCCACCATATTACTCTCGCTGACGTAGTACATCGCTCCAGCAATGGAGCTTGGATCGACGGGCATATCAGGCCAGCGGACAAGGAAGCTGATGATGATCGTGAGAGCCATCAAAGCCAAGATTCCAACTGAGATACGGGCGCAGATATCATGGGAGATTCTGACCTGGGACAGCGAGTAAGGAATATTGGCAAGCAGAATTGGCATGAATTCCGAAAATATGGCCATCAATGCCACGAGCCCTGGGAAGATTTGGCGATGCTTGGTGGCAGACCAAAAACCAGAGAAGGGGTTCGTTGATCGGGTAAGGAGGACCGAATTTGAAGCCGATTGAGGACCGTACGACATGACTTGGTATGGAACAACCATGGCGATAGCTAGGCGATGTTAGCAAGGAGTTCTTGATATGGCAGAAGTTGTTCTCTAAGGCTTAGGTAGACAAAATAAAGTGGCATATATACCAGCCTGAGATGGCATAAAGTGCGCAATTTATTTCGCCTCTTAGTCCCTCGGTAGCCAACTTTTCAGAAAAATAGCACTTACTGACAAAGAATGCTGACCAGCTGAAGGAGATGATGACACCAAAGGTAGCAAACAAGAACCGAACACCAAAGGTTTGGCTGTTCATAAAGTTCTTGAACGACGAAGACTTGTCAAGTGTGAGATGGTAGTACAGCAGAAATGCCATCAAACCAAGCAGGAACAGTAGAAACACCAGTCGCCATGCGAGGCCAAGAAGGAAGAATGGGTTCCTTCGACCAGTGCTCACAACTTCCGTGTCCACGGAACTAGCCTCTGACGATGATGCCTGCTGGAGGTTCTCGCCGGCATCGTCGTAGAGAACAATGCCGTATTCCGTTTTGCCTGCGTGGTTCTCAAAGAAACCAAACCCATATCGCTTTTCGGCCACCTCCTTTTTGATCTTACGCTCAGAATCCTGACGGGGTCTGATATCTCTATTAGCAGCGAGAGATGCAATACCCGCAACACTCCAGGGGTTTGCATAAAGACCAGTGTGAAAGTCCCTTAAACAGAATAACAACGCACAGAGAAGCAGAATGATAAGACCAAGAAGCGCGAGAAGGATGCGTGATGATAACGGAGAAACACCAAGTGCCGGAGCGCAACCTTCAAAGGCGTTGATCTTGCACTGGCCATGCATCTTGAAACCGATGGCTTCAACAGCTATGGGTGCCAGAAGCGCCGACACCAATGCAATGGTCATAGTGATAAATGGCACAGGGTGTCCTTCAAGCAGAACGTTGAAAGGCTCTATGATACTGCCCAAACCACCAAAATGGAGACTCATGGACTCCGATCCTCTCGCACCATATTCTTGATTCATGGCGTGGAATGGTTGGAAAAGCTGCGCGTTATAGTCGATGGCTCGAGCAGGGATAGAGAGCATGACTGCCAGCATAGGGGGAAGGAACTTGCCCAAGAAATACTTCCCGGCATCAAGTTCAAACACAGTAATCACTGTTTTAACTACTCCGCCAGTATCATCGGCTTCAGAGGCGTCCCCGGTGGCAGTAGGGGCGATTGTGGTGGTCTTCTCGTACGTTCTCGTAGCACCTTTGACAGTAGAAAGCCAAGTCGAAGAATCTGTTCTGTCAGAGGTTATCGTCTCGGTCTTCTCGGTGGACTTTATCGATGCGATGGTTGTAGGCGTGGCAGCCCTGGTGAGTGTTGCCAAGGAAGCGGCCTTTGTAGATACGACTTGTTTAGTTGTAAGCAGACCATCTACGCCAGTCTCGACGACATCGACTGTAGTTTCGACAGCTTCAAACTCTCTCACAAATGTCTCAACGCCATCAGAGATGACCACGTTCACCGTCTCAATATCTTGAACCTTGGTCACGTAGGTTGTAGGATCTAGCTTTTCGACCTTCTTAATGGTGCGGTCAGGATCGACCGTTACAACATCGATAACAGTTGGTTTAGCCTTCTCTGTTGGCTTAGGTTTCGGCAAAGGCTTTTGGTTTGTGTCGGTATAAACGGATGTGATGGTGATTCGACCGTATGAGACATAGGTGCTTGCCGAAGCAGTCGTTTCTCCCACACTTTCGTATGCTGTAGGTGCCGCTTCTGTGATGAGATGTGAAATCGTCTTTGTCTCTCCGTCCTCAACAATCGTGGTGTAAATTGTTTCTGTCCTATCTCCTTCCAGAGTTGAGGTATAAGTGGCTACCACACCAGGTAACGAATAGGCTTGGGTAATTGTAATTGCCTCCGAATATGTCAAGGTACCAGGGGCGGCAGAGTCAGATCCAGAGGGGTAGATGTAAGAGTAACCAACGCTGATGCTTGTAATGATGGATTCTGACATCTCTGCTGGCTTTGTGGTAACAATTGCTGTAACGACCTTTGTTGGAATGACTGTGACATCCGCACTAGTAAATGTCGACCCATCTTTTACTGTTGTTGTATAACCCCAATGTGTAGTATACTCAGTTGTAGTGATCGTTTCCGTATATTTACCTGTCGTACCAGGCACTGTAACTACAGTAGAGACGTCGCTCACGATGACTGTAGTCGCCAGTCGTGTTCGTCCCATTGGGGTCATGGGTAAGTCATTCGAGTCGTCGTCTCCTCTTGGAAAGTTGGGATTGTCGATGGGATTCCGCTTGTGCACGATCTTCGCAGTCCCATCGGAATTAGGCATCTCTATCATTGCCCAAATGACGAGGCCCATGACAGCCAGAAGGAAAGCGATCTGGCCAACAATGAAGTACCATCTTAAAGCTGTCGGTTTATAAAAAGTCTTCTTCCTGTTAGAAGGCAGTTTGTCTGAATTAGTGTCCCACAAGTTATCATCTGTCGCTTGAGGCGCGTAGTGGGCGTCTACGCCAGCTTGACTTGAATACATGGCGACAGTGACTTTGGAGCTCTTACTTCACAGCGAGGAAATGATCATCGAGACATGAGAATGGAATAGATTGACAGGTCAGAGAGAGGGGAAAGAAGGCAAGGACAGAGTGCGGTTTAGTATAGGTAGTTCTATTAATACTAAGGATGGCTTAGCCTCAGCCTCAGGATCCTAAGCTGACATTCAATCGGGATATAAACAGAGCAGCATAAGCATAGCCGCAAAGCATTGTGGGGGGTTGGACGAGCTTTGGCCGCATTTGCTGACAGTCCGCTGAGCCCAGACAGCCTAAGACAGATCCGTAGCTGACGATTGGTTATCCGTGCAAAGGTCAAACAAAGTGGCGTTGGGCTGAGCTGCAGCTGCGTTAGACCCATATAGGGCTGAATCTCCTTAGGAGGGAGGTTGAATCGTTCTCGTTGGTTCAGTCTCTGACACCCCGAAAAGTATGTAAGACGATGTAGCTGATGATGCGGGTGCGAGTATACCAAGCGTCCTCTTCCTCTTCCAGTGGATCGGGTAAGGGAGTCTTGAGCGCAGACCAGTCTTCAACCCAGTCCAGTGTGCTTTCTGGTGCAGGGTCGATGAATTGTGCAGCAGTGCGGCTGTCGAGGGACTCGTAAGTCTTGCAATTCTTGGCATTTTTCTCTTTACATCTTCGCCTGTAATCACGTTTATCGTCACGGGCCTTTTTCTTTTCGGTGCAACTTGGCCGCCCGCGGTATTTTGGGCGAAGGCATGGCGAGGATACAACCTTTCTAAGGCGGTTCTCATCGAGCTTCGTTTCTCTAGAATACCCTCGTAGATCGAATTCCGGATATTCTTGACTTGGCGACTTGTCCGATGTTACATGACCCTTCTTCCGCGGTTGTGGCTTCGCGGGGGGAGCATATTTGGTCTTGGGGCTTTGCCTTTTCTTGCCCATTATGTCGATGAAGTGATATGGTATTTGTGTGTCTGATATCTGTTCATGAATAGAGAAGGAAAAGACGATGCCCTCGAGCACAGAGAAGGTATTTATATCAGTCCAAAAATAGGCTCAGAAAACAAGCTCACGTAACTTTCGACGATGCAGTTACTCTAGAACTATGAAAAAGAAAACTGCGATCGCGATTGTTAAACTTTGCACAAAAGCTTGCTATAACCGTCACTCCACTGTAGACCTCCCATGATCGCAATCATCAAGGCCAGCGAGACAACAATACTCGTGGTGCCATAAACCCACGAACTCCGTCGTCGTAGGCCAGCGAGCTCAGACACCCACGTCGAAATGGTTGTCAAACACCCGCAGAACCCATCTTCGATACCCTGCAGCACCTGGCAACCAATAATTCCACCCAAGGGCACGTGGGCAAGATCCCACGCCATACCTAGCACTGCCGTACCGAGCACATTGGCAGAGAAGGTTCCGACGGGGAACGTCGCCATCTTCCCGTTGAGATGAAGGGACAGGTAAAAACGTAGAAGACAACCGAGCGGTGCAAACACCAGGGCGAAGATTGCTTGACCTCGCCAGGCTTCGTGAGGTGGGAATATAGCGAGCAATATTGCCCCAAGCCAGCAGCCCCAGCCAAGGAGCACGCCTAGCGGGTCTAATACACGCCGACTGAGCGAAAAGGGGACTGAAGGGGTGATGCGCTCGAGACCAACAGCCAGATGGCTTCCCACAAATAAGCCAGATAATGACAGTGAAACCGTGGTGATGATAACAGCTAACATGGCCATAAAAGAATACCCTCCGTTGCGACTTGTTGGTGATTCTGGCCACCCAGGCGTCGTCAACTCGTTGGACAATGCCAAGAATATATCTCTGACGAAACTCGAAAACGTAGTGAAGCTTCCGCAGAAGCCTGTCGCAAGTCCAATGTATAGAGGAATCGTTTTCTTTGTTGCCAAATGTGCCCTTTTCGCCGCCTCTAGATCGACCTCCTTCTGTTGACTCGAGCCAGATCCGACCTCCCCTTCGCCGCGCTTCTGCTTGGTACGCTTAATAGCATCATCATATGTTGGAGTTCCCCACTCGTTGAGGAAAAGCTTTCGGTCCTCGGCAAGAAATCCCATAGCCAGACTCCCAGTAAAGTTCGCCCAGATGGTGTTGAAAATAACGGGAGTGCCGCTGTAGCGCGTCAACGCTGTCAACCCTAACCGTGCCAACGTTCCGAGAATGGCGAAAAGCACGAGATATGAGTGCGTATATAGCCCAGTGAGCAGCTTTGATGTCTTTTTCGGTTCTATCTCTCGTGATAGAGACTCCGGTTCTTGGTCCCTAGGCCCATGGCGGACTGCGTTGCTTTGCCTTCTTGATTGCTCATGAGTTGGTTCTGGCGACAGAGTCTCGAGCGCAGGAACAGATCTTGTCTCGTTCAGATCGCTATAGTCTTGGGGTACATTGTAGGCGCCCGAGTCGCATCGCTTTGACTGTGGTGGCGATTGAACCGAGCCATCCACAACATCGTTGTTGGGGTATTCATCACATGTCGGTCGTCCCTTGCCATTGTTGATCTCAGCGTGGGCTTGTAGCGTATTGTAGGCTCCAGCACTCGAGCGCCGGTTTTGGTCGGGGAGATTGCTGGCCATGTCGCGTTTTTGTCGCTGTATTTCTACGGTCACTTCAAGTCAGAAATCTCGACGTGCGGCGACGGCACAATTGGTGGTATAGAATCATTGTCTCGGAGATGATGTTCGGTCATAGTTGATATCAACGCTATAGCTGGCTGTCAAAAGTTATGGTTTGAGGCTAGATCTGCCGGATATGACGGCATATCGCGTGGAAAGAAACATCCCGAGCGACAGCCACTATGGAAATTGGTACTGGCGTGTTTATTTCGGTGGCAGTGGAGGCGTCCTGCATTTCGAGACAGTTTAGGTGGTCTAAGGCTTAGGCTAACAAAACAAAGTAGCCTAAAAGACCTTCTAAATTGCCATAACATCACTTAACTATTTCGTCTCTTATGCTCATGACGGTCAACTCCTCTGATACCCTGTGGGCAGTGGAGTCTTGAATGTGGAGGAGAACAAGGGTCTATAAGAAGGAGATAACAAGCCACAAATGACAAAGATAGAGAGAACGAGGCGACAGCTTCTGTTTAGTCCAATAGTGTTGAATTGGTGCCTAAGCAAGGCCAACAATCGACAGTGATATGTGGATGGATGTTGAGTCTCACCGCGTTTCGATAACAGCCCTGTTCTTGTCTTGTCTTGTCTTGTCCTGTCTTTCAGGTCCCTCAATCAACAAAACGGAGCTCACCGCTTATCTTATCGCACCCCGCCCTCCTCCGGGCATCCGCTGTAGGTACCTAGCAGGCCTAGCTCCAGGTAAGCTCCCGTCTACCCCGCCGTCCTTGTGATCTCTCTTAGACCGTCACGGCAAGAGTCCATGTAGTACAAGATATGCTGATAAAGAGGTATTGTACTGTGCCTATGCCTGTGCCTGTGCTGTGCTGTGCTGTGCTATGTTGTGTTATCCTTGACGTGTCTCTCCCTAAGGCCAAGCTCCCTCTTCCTCGAATACAAAACCCCCTCCCATCTCCTTTCTCTCCTCTTACTATCTTTCTCTCTTCTCTTTCTTCCTCTCCTTGGCTTCGTCCCGGCATCTAACCTCTGGTGCTTAATCGTTTCCTCGTAGACTCCTCATTGTGAACGAATTCGTACATTTTCTGAATCAAGATACATACAATGGCTTCTTTACCGTCCAACGTTCATGTCTCTCAGCACCCGTGTCTCAGGGCCAAGCTGAGCCAGCTTCGCTCAAAGTCCATTAGCCCTAGAGAGGTTAAATCATTGATTCATGAGATTTCTCTGATTGTCTCTTGTGAGGCTCTTGCTTCATCTTTGGAAGCTACAGAAGGATCTCAGGTATGAAATGTGATGAAACTATCCACGCAGAACTCCGTTAACGATACCAAGGATGAGACACCTCTAGGCTTCCAGTTCAAGTCCACCACAGTTCACCCAAGCACTATGTGCTTAGTTCCTATCTTGCGATCAGGTCTTGGTATGGTTGACGGTACGTTTAACCTGCTCTCTATGAGATCTCCGGACTGACTTTCCCAGCTGTGCAAACGATGCTCCCTAATGCCGTCCCGGTACACCACCTGGGCATGTATCGCGAGCCTTCAACTCTCGACCCAGTCGAGTATTACAACAACCTTCCCCAGCAATCCTCCAGCGAAGGTGCCAGCAGTCTCGCTATCCTAGTCGACCCCGTTATTGCAACTGGTGGAACTTGTGCTGCCGCTATCCAGACACTTCGTGAATGGGGCGCAAAGCGAATTCTTGTCCTCTCTGTCATTGGAGCTAATGAAGGTGTTCAAAGAGTTGCTGCTGAGTGGCCTGAGGGATGTGAGGTTTGGATCGCCGCAGTAGACAATGAGCTGACCAGTGATGGTATGCTCAAGCCCGGTTTGGGAGATGTTGGTGACAGACTATTCTTGACCATTGGTAAATGAGTACGTGTCGACAAGTTCGCTTTCGATGGCGTTGTTCACAATTGCATAAAGATAAAGGCTAGGTAGAATACATTTGCTATATACCCCATCATTCTCAAGGGACCACAAATCGTTCCTCGTCAAGTAATGTGCTCTCCTTCCAGCATTCGTCGACCCAGTGTCCTGTCACAACTCGCGGCTGTACACGCCTAGAGCTCAACTCCTTGCGTATCATATCAGCTGCCTCGCCCACTTGCATTGAGTCATCCCCCTGAATCACCACGTGTGATATGGACAAGTCGTTGGCGTCGTCTGTGACACTTCCTCCGCCGTACTTGACGAGATGCTTTAACCTCGAGACCTTTTTGTCGCCAGCTTCCACCGCATGGAATAGCACCATGCAACGTCGAAATGTTAAACTTCTCAAGTTTCCCAAGTCTTTTCCATGCTCCTCAAGCTGCTGTACGAACCCATCCTTGTCGAAAGTTATGCCATCCTCGATCTTTGGCATATCATTCATAACTTCTCTCAGCTCTTCGATAGACAGATCACGCACGTAGCTGTCACCGAACTGATCTGTGTTGTCGTTCGCCGCTCTTTGCAACGCATCCGTGGCATGGAATAAATGTGAATGCTCGAACGGCAAAAGAAACGCGCCCAAGTCCTGCTCGAGGCAATCTCTAAGCCATTTCGGGCGGATAATATTTACGTTTCCTTCTTTGATAAGACTTGCTACCTTGACCACCTTTTTGTCGGCAATAAGAACCATATTGGTGCCAGGCACCGCTCGTTGAGAGACGGTACCGCCGTTCTCCTTGATGATAGCTTCGAGCTGAGTTTTTGTCTTTTTGTAGGGTTTGAGTGCCTCGGAAAGAACACAAAACTCCAGCCCGTCGAATAATTCTGTCGTCTCCCCGGTTAACTCAGCAACTGTTGTGTCCTCTCCGGCGATGGTGAGTTCTCTCTTGATTCGTTTGGGGTTGCGCCGCTTCCTGTCTTCTACCGTCATCGCTTTTTCCTTCGACTCTTCGTCAACACGCTGTTTCAACTCTTGAAACTCCTCAAGCGATAAAGCAGTATTCCAGCTTCGGTCCAATCGAAGACGCCTAAATCGCGGGAATCGCAGAGTAAAGCCACGAGCAAACTGATCCGAAGGTCCTACACTGGCCGCTTTGACGGAAATTACAACAGAATCCTTGGGTCGGATCCAAACATCCGGGCGCTCATATTGCCTGGACTCGCCTCCTCCCAGTTCAATGTACTCCGAGGGCGGATTCCTGTTGTCCCACTCAATCCATTTTCCTTCTGTCCGATGTCGAATCTCTGCATAGTCCTCTCCGCGGAAACCGCCTCCTACTTTGAAGAAACTAAAGCACTTTTCAAGATTGGCACCAGCTTGTATGTGATTCTGCGTGACACGAAGTCCACATAGGAAGCTCGATAGAGCGCCACCACGTTTACCTGTGCCGTAAAAGCCACCAATGATGACACAATCAAGCGACTCTCCAAATTCGGACATATATTCAGGCTTGACTTTGAGCCAGTCATCATTTCGACTGTTGAGACGGTACATGGACCGCGGGTTCTTCAAAACAAGGCCTTCGGAAGCATTGGCAACAACCTCACGAAGAAGAGGCTCGATAGCATCGGCATTCGTTGCACTGGTGTAGCTGTGTATTTCGAGTCGACGATGCACAGGCTTTATCGCTTTCTCTAGAGCTCGGTGTCGATCTCGTAAAGTGTATTGTGTCAAGGGCTTATTGTTGAGGTAGAGGATATCGAAGACTCGAAACAAGGGACGGTGACCGGCTGAGTCTGTATCCGACTTGTTTTGCTGCTCCGAGATCGCGGCAGTTTTGAGGGTGCCGAAAGGCACTATCTTGTCGACACCCATATCCCACGTAATCATCTCTCCATCGAGAATCAGGTTCTTCACACCCGAGGCGAAGGCATTTTTGAGGTGTCTAGTCAGACTTGAGTTCTCATCTTGAAGGCCATCGCCGTAAAGATATGTGTAATCTTTTGCCTTTCGTGACCAGAAACAAAACTTCCTGCCACCTGGATGGCTCTTGTCTTGGACCATATGCACCTGCATACGCTCTCCGTCGAGCTTTTCCTCGATCCAGAACTCGGGGTCCTCTTCGGTCGGTTGGAGGAGCTCAATCATCTTTTGAAAAGATGCAGGCATCTGAAATTGGGCAAGCTGGGGCTGGAAACATTGCATCAGAGCGACGCCTGCCTCATCTTGTTCAAGGCGAGTTTCTGGGTTCCAGAGTTCCCAGCAAACACGTCTCAGGCTTGACGATACGCTGAACAAAGCATCACCGTCGGGATGCCAAAGATCTAAAAAGGTCTTCTCTGTAGCGCCAACTTTCATCTGCTTCAGCACGATTCTTATAAGCCACATAAGCTCTTCTGCATTCATGCGATTGTAAAAAGTCTCAAAAACACGTAGGTTTTCCATTTCTCCTGTTGAAGCCGCAAGCTTGTCGAGCTGCTCGTTCACCTCGGCAATCGTCATATTGCCGACCTGAGTCCGCATCGGTCGCTTCGAGATGACCTCAAAACAGCGTCCAGCAAAATCACCTGCTAGTCGAGATGCCATAGTCTGGCCAGGTAGCTTCCAATGCAGAAGGTTGTAACCATCTTCGGAGTTCTTATCGATTTTCATGAGCTTAACGAGCAACTTTCCGATGGTGTTCTCTTTGAGACCATAAACTCCACGATCGCGATCCTTGTCAGGGAGAATCAGACGCAGAGCAGGGTAGAAATCGGGACCAACTTCTTTCCGCCATCGAATGATGAAGCGCTCAATGATGTGCCGCCGCTGTTCATGGGGGGAGAGCTTGTTGACACCGCGGAAAGCCTTTTTTGGACCTGCGCCAGTGGCATTTCGTTTCTTGTTCTCGTTGAGTGGGTTGAAGACTTCCCGAAAGAGCTCAGAGAACACGAGCGTCTTTGAGTGGTTCCTTGGACGATTTGGATACCTTTACTGCGGTCAGTACTGATATTGGGATGTTTGACGATTACTGACTTTTCCTCCAACTCTTCACGGGTTACTCCCATAGAGCCATATTGTATATCGTCTTCATGCTTGGCGTCGTCGGCTTGCGACATGTTGCTTTGTTTACTTTCTGGTGTAAACCACCTGCAGCCAGCTGTACCGCCTCGATGCGCCACAGACAATGTTGGTCTGGAAATTGCCTTAATTCGAGAAGCGTAAGATAGAAACAGATGTAGAGAATGTGTATATTCTACTCTCAGGTCGGGAGATGGATCATTTTAAATTCCCGGTTCAGGCTGTGAGCAGATGAATGTTGTAAGCATATTCTGGGCGTGAGGCTTCAAATGGGGCAGTAGTGGTTGCTGCCTGTAGGCTCCAGGGGCCCAAGCTTGTACAGTGACGGAATTCAAGATCCTTATGTAAGCACTTGACCTTTTTCAACGCAAAAACTGCACGACAGTAATGGGTATATTGTTGATTTCCTGTAAGTAAGTGACTTGTGTCTCTGATTCTTGTTTGGTTCTCGAAAAGCGAATTGTGCTGAAGCCGGTAGTTGGGCACATTCACCAGATGCCTAAGCACAAACTGCTGGCCCATCATCCATCACCTAGGCTCAAGGCCCCAGCAAACAAGAATAGTCCAAAGTCAAGAGATAAAACATCATTGTGCTCCTGGGGCATGCAAGCATGAAGACGGATGTTATCAGAAGCGAGGATTGGTGTGCTGCTGCTTGAAAAGCTGATTTCTTTTGTTTCTAGCGTTTCCTGACCACGGTCATCCTTTGGCAACAAACTACTAACCTCTAGGTCTATACAAACGATCAGTAGAAACTGTTCATAAGCGCTACACTTAAATATGAAACCTTTCTGTCGATAATATTGCCCCTAATCCAGTCTCCAATTCGGGTATCATTAAAACCAAATGCTTCGATCGTCCGTCCTATGCACGCCACAGCCAATCATATCTTTAGCTTTATCTTCTGGTTCTTGGACCTCTGCTTCTTTTTCCTCAACGTCAGGATGTGTCTTCTCTGCACAAGCTTAATGAGCCAATTATAGATCGCCTCTCGAGAGATAATCAAGATTGTGAACACAACGGTTGGAACAGCGCAAGCCCAGCTGGGAGTGGTTAGCTTTTTGGTTCGAAACAGATGAGAAGCACACTTACAAATACCAAATACCGTGGTGAATTTCAGGAAATCCCTCCTCAGCAAAATTCTGTCCAAAGAAACCAGTAATGAACGTCAACGGCAAGAAGATAATGGTGACTGTAGTAAGCTGTTTCATTGACTCGTTTTGGTGAGCTGCGATAGTGTTGAAAATCAAGTTGATCAGGTTATCGGATGATTGCTTGAGCTGCTGGAGAGCCTCGGTAATCATTATGCAGTGATCTAGAACGTCACCAAGATAGGTGTGCGTCATGGGCGTAACTATGACACCAGATGATGGGTTCTCAAGTACCTGCATGGCGTTCTCGTGGGTCATGGAAGTCTTGTGGTCGCGAAGGACATTGACCACATTGTCAATTGGGTTCAGGAAACTGAGCATCTTGTTGATCTCGCTGATGCAGAGGTAGAGCTTTTTACTCTGACTGATATTCGGAGATGTGAGGACGTCCAACTCGATATCTGAAATAATGTCTGTATAGATAGCCGTCAAAGGGATGGCGAGATCAATGATGGCGTCGATTATACCTTGACACAACAGAGACGCATCGTTGGACTCGCGAAGAATTGTGCCAGGGGTACTGAGACGGGTCACAATCGGCCGCTCGATGTCGCCGGCTGAGACCTCGAAGAAGGAAATAACGGTGTTGTCGGACGTCAAGAAAATGGAGACTTGTTCTGCTGCCACGGCCATTTGGTAAGGCGCGAGAGAGGAGTGGCTTTCCATAAACTCTGTTCGTGCTTCATTTCCAGAAGCATGATATCGCTGCAACGTCCGTATCATGCCTGTTTCCTGCAGATCCGATGTGAGGTCCGGGGCCCGCAAGTTACTCTCAAAAACATTCTTCTCGGTGTCTGCTGTCTGGCGACTTTTCCAGAGTTGCCTCATTGATCCTCTTAGCGCGCCAAGGGTCTTTGAAGAGTATGTACTGCTCGTATCGGTTGAGTCGTCCTCATCGTCGACCAAGTGGACAAGCTTTTGCAAAGTCAAGACGATAAAGGCATGATTTGGGTACCAGTCGGCCTTTGTTCGGTTTCGAAGCTGCATCAAATCCTCCAGCGCCAGCTTATGCAAGCCCTTTTTGTTGCCAATAGCCTGAATGACATCCCAGCTAAGCCCATTGACGTTTATCCATCGACATCTTGCCCATTCTTCCTTTGGTTGATCCAAGAAGGCTATGAAACTCGCATTATCGAAGTGGCGCTTGACCATACCGTCTTGTGAAAAGTCAATTACGGAGATTTCACATTGGGCTTGAAGTGCAGGCATGGAAGCATGTCCTCCATCGGGGAGCTTAGGGTCATAACCGGGTTCGGAACCAGGTTGCCAGCCTGGGCGATCGCCAAATGTCTCGAACTCATCGAAGTCATCGACCGTCTTAAACGTCGGAGCGCGACTGATTCGGCGACGCAATATTGACGGGGAAAAGTTCATCTCGCGATGTATTTCGGTATCGGATCGTACTGGTCGTATAGGCTCGGCCGGGGGTGGGGAGAGATTCTGCGTGTTGAGGGTGAGGTTATAGCGGACATGTTGCTCGGCCTTCTCGTCAGAGGTATTGGTATTAGAGGACTGGCTCTGGCGGCCTTGTTGCTCTATGTCGTTGTCCATTGAGGAGTCCTGCTCCGCTGGGATAGCGAAGTCTCTTGAAGTCGACATTGGAGGAATAGTTGGATACACAGGTGGGAGGGGAAAACTAAGGACTTTCTTTATACTATTGAGTAAAGACGGAGAAAATAGGTTTGGCGCTGAGAATAACCCATCAGCTCAGCTGAGGTCGGAAAGACGGAACTTTGGTGTTGGAGCTAAAAGATACGGGCCTCGAACAAAAATTAATTCAAGGATGCATTTCGCGACGCAGACGCAGGAGAATGGAGGAAAGCCGTAAGCACCAGTACCGTTATCCGAAAGTGAAAGTGAAAGTGGCATCGGTAACCGTAGAAGGATTAGGGATAAGGGGCTTTCACTGGCATGAAACAAAAGCAACCAATAAATCCAGTGAGTCGCAAGCTTTATTGACGCATTATGGGTGAGGAGTCATAAAGCTGAAGCCGATTACCCGTCATTAGGGGGAAAAGATGTTCTCGACCATCCATACCATGACATTCTTGCGATGTCATTCTCGGACAAAGGCACGCGAAAACCCCACGCCCAATCGTCGATGGGCAGTCTCATCCTCTTTTGGCTAAGCTTTCATAACAAGCTTCATATCCACATTTATCCCGCCTCGGCACAGACTATGCAGCCAAAACGAGACTTACTATAGCAATTGCTACATCAAGAAATACAACAATAAACAATAACCAGCCAGAGTGCTTGGAGAGGGCCGGGACTTTTGGCACAGCATTGTTGCACCGCATACAACTATCTATACAGAAATCTTAGCGTCCTAATTTGTGTGACGAGGTTGTCAAGCAAGGCATGACTCTTTTATTGCCTTCATGTTTATTCTACTTACATAGAGTATATCAAAACATGAAATACCACGGCTGCAATGACCCCATCATTATCCTACCATCAATTTACTCTAGTATGGCAGCTTAACTAGAATACGATTCTTTCTCTCGTTGAACTCCGTTACTCCTGGTACTCGGGATCACAAGGTGCATCTTCGGTCTGACTTGACCCTCTTGGAACGAAGTAATAGGGTATGTGTCTGGTTCTGGCAGAATCTGTTACTACGTGAGCGATGGAGATGCACGATTCTCTTTTCAGAAAGCTATACGATCAAAGGAACCTCGACGTCAGCTTCGGGCAACCCCCCTCCCAGTGATGGCATCTACAGGTTGTTGCAACAGCTAAGCTTGAGAACCCAGGGATTAGAAACCATTGCGATTGAACCTGGTATACCTAGGCAGTACACATTAAAAATTAAATCAACATCCCCTATGCGCCGCCATTACCCTTGCCTGCAATAATGTTACAGCCATAATGCCCATCCATTTCAGCTTGCGCTGGTCTTCTCTACTTCGCCGTCCTTATCGTACAATATCGTCTAGTTCAACTTCCTCCCTCCTCGGTGTTGCAAAACTGTGGGTAGCCAAGTACTGTGACAGAAGGACAGTTGGACCACCATTGAGAGCAGCAAACTCCATAGCTCGGGATAATCCACGTGTTGTGCCATCCAGGAACGCAACAATCCGGAACATCAAAGGGCAGTTCATTGATCGTTTCCGCTGTCCAGGCCTCCGCATCGTTGATGCGGTCGATCTCTTGGTATATCAGGGGGCAAGCCGTGTCGAACAGAAGCTCCCCAAAACATCCGCAAAGGTTTAGGAATAGAACGTAGCCACACATATGGGCATTTCAGATCTTGATTTGCGTCTTGAGTTGTTTGGTATGTTTCGTTCGCTCTTTGTAGCATGAGCGATTCCAAAGACCGAGAAGCATAACGATTGTGCCGGTCGGAGCTTCGGTGCAGTTTCTAGGCGAATTGGCTGCGTATGATCAGGACATATCATGGTCAATATCCTATATCGTTTGAAAGCGCGATGGGTCGTTTGTTGTCGATTCCTGGTCTCAGACACTTGGCCAGCGACTTCGCCGACTGTATAAAGAGTTTGCGCATCTCCTCCCCCCTGATGGTCCATTGTCAGTTAGCCCCTAGCCTGTGTGTAGCAGTTCTTTCCTAGCGAACTGGTCTGACAGCCGTCATCACTCGTTCCGAAAAGCAACGTGCAGATGGGTTGCTCCAGGCATGCCGGAAGAACCACAAACTCTCCTGTGACACCAAGCTGTCACTCTTATTCCAGCAGCCATTGGCTCCATCATGTCCGTTCATTTGAGCTGAGCTTTTATGAGCATATGGGGATGAATCTACTCTGGTCAGTGTCTTGCAAATTGGTCGCTTGACCTTCCATAATTTGGAGACAATGTTTGGTCAAGTTCTTTATCAGTGATAAGCCTGAAAGGTCGCTATGGCTGTAGTCAAAGCCAATTGTTATAAAGCGACAGAATGAGCTGGAAAGAAACGTTGATTTGGTTGGACTTGTCGTTTCAAAGTCTTGTTCGAATTACCACATCGAACGGCTTATCGGGGACCATCGCAGCGCGGATATCGCCTGTTTCTACTACGCCTTGATGGCTATCATAGACACAAAAGGAGGATGAATGAACGCAGCGAGTGTTTGGGAACGCGAGTCATTAGACGTTAAAGAGGGTTCACCGTTTAAAGTTGGCGCTTATCCACGTGAAGATCTTAGTAGTAGATGCGGATTAAGGAACCCGAGCAGAAGCCGCATCTTGTGATCTCTGCATACGTCTCAGAATTACGTTCCCGTGGTCAAGGCAACTTATCATTATTGGTTCTTATCTTGAATAACTGATTAACAACGAACAAACGGCTTCTTTTACCGCTCCACCCACAAAAACTACTGATGTCACAGGCTCCACTGATAATGGAACGCTAGCCCCCCCTGCATTGTAGCTTTCCAAGTCACAGACTCACAGCTAGAGCTCCCCGCGTGCAGCTCTAACAACCCGTGTCGCATGTGCGACAATGTCTTATTAGTCGCCTTCCAACCATTTTGCCTTCTTCAACCTTGCACAACGCTCCTTTCTTACGCGGCCAGATACAATGGTTTGTCTCCCTTCTCTTCTTCTTCCCTCAACTCAGCACTTGTCATCCCTTCAGTCCTGAGGTAGCTAACAATGTCTTCTCCTCAGGCCAACGAAAGCGATCCTCTCTTATCCGGGTCCGGCTCCGGCCACGACCGCTCCCACGCCGAAAGCAAGGCCGTCCGAAACTCGCGCCTCCGTGAGCTTGGTCTGTTTGCTTGGGCTTTGATCGCTACTGCGGCTGTTATTGTTGTTGCTATTTGGACTCAGCATGAGCAGCAGACCAAACATGACCACAGCACGCCTGCTACGAAGCGAAATCTTGTCTTCATGGTGTCAGATGGCATGGGTCCTGCTTCCTTATCCTTGACGCGTAGCTACCGACAACATGTGGAAGACCTTCATTTTGGCGATACCCTTACACTGGACAAGCATTTCTGGGGAACGAGCCGAACTCGCTCCAACAGCTCCCTCGTCACAGATAGTGCTGCTGGTGCCACCGCCTTCTCCTGCGGCAAGAAGACCTACAACGGTGCCATTTCTACTCTACCAAACCACGATCCTTGCGGAACCGTTTTGGAGGCTGCCAAGCGTGCTGGGTATCACACTGGTCTTGTTGTGACTACCAAGATTGAGGTACGAACAATGTCAGAAGTTCATGAGTTAGGGATGGCGAAGCTAATGGTGACTACTTAGGATGCGACTCCGGCTTGCTTCAACTCGCATGTTGTGCTTCGTGAAATGGAAGATGAAATCGCTCTTCAGCAAATTGGAGAGGGCGTCCTCGGTCGAACAGTTGATCTCATGCTTGGCGGTGGTCGCTGCAATTACCTGCCCAAGAGCGCAGAGGGCAGCTGCCGAGCTGACGACACGGATGTCGTTAAGATCGCAAAGGAGAAGCACAACTGGACTTACACTGATGATCGCGCCGGTTTCGACGCTCTGAAGGGTGGCAACAACGTGAAGCTGCCTTTCCTCGGACTGTTTGCGCCAACGGATATTCCCTTTGAGATTGACCGCCGAAACCAAAACGATGTCTACCCTTCGCTGAGCGAGATGGCCAAGACTGCTCTTCGCGCCCTCGAGAAAGCTACTGAGAAGAGTGACAAGGGCTTCTTCATCATGATTGAGGGCAGTCGAATTGACCATGCTGGTCACATCAACGATCCTGCCGCTCAGGTTCACGAGGTTCTTGAGTACGACAAGACTTTCCGAGCCGTTCTCGATTTCATCAAGCAGAGCAAGACTGAGACTGTCCTTGTCGCAACCAGCGATCATGAAACAGGCGGTCTGGCTACCGCGATTCAGGAACCTGGCCACCTCCCTGTTTACAACTGGTTCCCCAAGGTCCTTGCCAACGCGACTGCCTCGGCTGAGTGGCTCCATGCAAAGCTCAATGCCCATCTCGTCTCCGAATCTGGGGCCAAGAAAAACATGGAGAAGCTTAAGAAGTACATCAACGATGAACTTATCGTCCGCGGTCTTGGAATCTCCAATGCCTCCGACAAAGAAATCACTGCGATTGCTGAGCATCCCGAGAACGCGCTCGTTCTCTTCTCGGCCCTCATCTCCCTTCGCGCCCATATCGGCTGGAGCACTCACGGCCATACCGCTGTTGACGTCAACATCTACAGCTCTGGTGGACCCCGAACAGAGAACCTCCGCGGCAACGTGGAGAACACCGACGTTGGTAAGTATCTGCGCGAGTACCTTGAGGTTGACGTCGACGCCATCACTTCGGAATTGCAGGATAAGATGGGCAAGGCCGCTGTTCAGGATACAGGTATGGAGGCGCTGGATGAGGTGTGGTCTCTTGGAAACAAGTACCATGCCATTGAGAACTAACGGGCTTTACGACAATTAACTTACGGTTTGGACAATTTATGGTTCATGAAAGAGGTGGACAGTACGAGATAGAATAGCATACTCAGATGTACCAGTACAAAAGAGTCAAGCATGAAATTATGTATTGATATGTACTTCTTCCAATTCTAAACGCTTCCTCTACAACTTATGGTAAAGCAAAGACTACGCTAACTGTAGTTTGTTCGATAAACAAAACCAAGGCAATTCGATGTTCATAGTACTCGTATCGTACCTGTCGGGTGAGTAAGAGAAGAATTGTCCACTGAGGCGATAAAATACTTTAGCCAGCAGTGCTTTCAGACGCTATAGCGCATATAAAGTCTATCCTTGAAGTGTGAATGACGAATCCCATTAGGCCTCGCTTCGGCAAATGTCTTGATAGCTTCTTCAACATCAAATCCACACCGCTCAACGAGATAACACACAATAAAGTATCCCGTACGGTTGAAGCCATAATGACAGTGGACTCCAATGACGCAGTTCTCTGGATCTTCCCATTCCTCTGTGACGGCTCGCTCAGCTTGCTTCTCGCGGAGCTCATCAACTAGCTTGATGAAAGCCTCGACCTCATTTGGTAGCGGTGGGATCTTTGAGACGGTCGGAAACTTATGGTAATGTATGCCAGCCCTGTCGAGCCCACGAGGGTCGTACACAGGCTGATCTTTTGAGATGTCAATAACATCTTTCACGATAGAGCCCCATTTTGCAACAAATTCCTGTGGACAATGCACATCATCCGCTTCACGGAGCGTTTTGAGGGCGCGGAAAACCGGCTTCCCCGCAGGTCCAATCGGGTCAGATACGGGATTGACGGATTTCCATTTGTTGAGGTTTTTGACGTCCCATTTTCCTTCACGGGAAAGGTATTGCAATTGCCAGGCAAGAGATAGTCTTTCTGTGACATTCGTAGCAAGGAATTCGGAAATCAAGCCGGCGACAGCCCGAACCGAACAAGGCGTATACAACACGGCGTGTGTTGCAGGGGCGGGCATTATGACAGACCGAACAACCTTCTTAGGGTGATCCGGTTGTGGAGGCAGCTTAGTCTCGGTCATGTTCTCGTTCGGAGTGGAAGGATCAGTAGGACTGCCACCCTCAGGGGGTGTCACAATGCTTGGGTCTTTGACCTTTGTAAAGTCGTCTTCTGTGATTTCCTCAATAGTTTGAGGGCGATGGTCGTTTGATCGTGTTGAAGTATCAGCAGAAGCAGCAGCTTCAACAGTGGCATCGTGCGTCTCGCCCTCGCCTTCCGATGCTGAAGATGTCCTTTCGGAGCCCAAGACTTTCACGATCTTATCGGCTTCTTTTGGCGAGATAACGTTGTCTTTCTCGCCAGCTATTAGGAACACGGGGATATCCAGCCCTGCCCAAGTGTCCAGAGTTGGGATACCGCCTGTGGGCAAGCCATCGTTGTAGACTGGTAGCGCGCCATTGGCCATACGCCTCCAGACCGGTGTACGGCTTTGCCTGTTGAAGCGATACTGTAGTTTTCGAGTGGCTTCATCGGCACTCTCACCAACGAAACGCTTCACACTTGCACTTTCGGAGCCACCCCAACCATCCCAAGCTCGCCATAAGTTGAGCAACCAATCTGGAATCCACAAGGCCCTCCTTGCTAACTGTGTGTGCCGCTCATTGAAAGGCTCTGCTACGGGGCAAATGGCTACCAATCCCACCACGTATTGCGAAATGGTACTGCTGCGTGAAAGCTTAGCATTGGCCAGTCTCGCAGACAAAGCAGTGCCCATGCTATGGCCGATCAGAACCACGCGCTGACCCGCATCTTTGTCCCGGTAATCATTGATTATGATGTCTAAGAGGTCGACCAGAGCTTCTGTTGTGTACGCTTCCCAATCGGTGACCGAGAACTCAGACCGGCCGCATCCGGGGTAGTCGATTGCCAGACAAGGGGCCTCGTCTTTAAGACTACTCAACAAAGAGTGAAACTGAGCAACAGAGCCACCCAAACCATGCAAGAACACCAAAAGAGGCAACGGGGGTTTGGGTAGTTGATCAGCTTTGGCATGTTGTCGGTAGAAGACACGAATGCCAGGATATTCGAACCCACGACTCTTGTAAGATTTGAATTCTGAGTGATCCTTAAGAAGGGGAGGGTCCGTGAGATGAGGGTCAGTGGAGTCGACAAGATCCTGGACGTCCACTTCCTGTGCAGGAGCAGGAGCAGCCATGACGTGGAGTCGTCAGTATCGGGAGCTCAGGCGATATTTTTGATAGTAGCGTTGTTATGGGTTTCTGTGTCGCAAAAGGCCGTCGTCTAAGGCTTATGCTGTCGAAATAAAATAGTCCAAATGCTGTTCTGGCCTGACACAAGGTGACCAAGTTATCTAGTCTTTTATGTTTCCGACGGATAATTCATCTGGCACCCTGAGGGGCCTGTATCGATGTATGGAAGTGTGTTGGAGTTTGATCGAGATTCAGAGACTGCAGTTGTTGAGTCACCAATACGGCGCACGAGTAACACAAGTTCGCGTCTCTTTTATTGCCGTGACCAATCTTGATCAAATTCCGGTGCGGTCTGCATAGCAATGTCTCACTGAAATGTCAGATGAATTACACGATACAACGTGAAATAGATGTGGTCCTAACTCACTTGGTCATGAAAGTAAAGTTTGGATGATGAATTGTGAGATTGGGCTTCAGTGCCTTGGTCTTGGGGTCGCAGAAAACTCGATTCTATTAGCCCATGTGACGAAATAACTTGGTCATTCCTTCCAGCTTCAGAGGTGCCACTAGAACGCTTGTTTTCGTCAAACAGGCAGGCTTAGGTCTTGAGTTTTCTGCTACAGTTACCTCCTGCCCAGGTGGTTCAGGCAGTCGCAGTAGCCAATTGGAGGGTTCAATACTGCATTGGGGAAGGAACGAGATCATCATTGGAGAAGTCCACTGAAGTGAATTTCCATGTGGGCCTGCCTGACCTCCAGCTTGTACACAAACAGATGCAACAGCGATCAACTGTCTGGCCATGTACATGTCGCTTGCCCGTGATGGCCTTCCAATACGAACAACAAAACTTAGATGTAATAGAAACTGAAAGCTTGAGACAGAATAGAATATTCATTGGAATATTTACGAGGTGTCAAGTCTTCAATGATACTGGCATTCACTCTGGATTGTTCGATATGCTTCTGTCGATGGCTTGTTACCCTACAGTAATCGAAATGCGTTTTTGGTCACAGATCCAAGAGCTCACTGTCAGTGTATCGGAAACAGACAATCGGAGGATAAGAGACAAAACAACATTTCTGCTGGTCGATAGCTCACCCATTAGTTGCGATGCTACAGTTGTCTTGACCGACGCATGTTGTTCTCATATGGCTAGGATGTTCCATGGGCAGGTAGATGAGTCCAAGATAGTCCATATTCGTCACATTAACATCTAAATAGTACATACAAGTCAAAGAATTGACCTTGCCTAGGCTATAATCTTACAAGCAAATGTGTACAACATCACTGTCATAATGTGTTCTCGCTATGCTCTTATTTCGCTCCAACTCCGTCCTGCCATCCAATTGGTATTAAAGCAGCTGCCACGTTTGATACACCTCGCTCTGTAGCTAGCAGGTTGAATTGCGCTGCCGCATTCCTTGTATCTAGAATCTCGATTCGCATGCCGAGCTCAGATATGACTCGTCTCGTGTCGGGAGCTAATGGCATGATTGATGGACCGACTCCAATAATCAGAAGATCTGTAACTCTGTTAGCACAAGTACTTTTGAAACCGTCGCTGTCTGTCCATAAGAAAAGTAGAAAAGTTGAATCCACCTACCAGGTCGAGGGTATAGAAGGTCGAAGAGCGCAAATGCATTGGGTGGGAGCTCGAATTGCCCTTTCTTGTTGACGAGGTTCATGGAGCCCTTGGCCTCCCATGGGCGCCACTTGAACACTTCTCCATCGATCAACAGAACACCATTACCGCCCGTAATCGTAATGCCACTGTTGAGCCCAAAACCATCGTACATGCACACGTCGACCGAGGTTGAAGGGGCTGGAGTGTTGCCGAGCACGTCGAGTTCGCCAAAATCGGTCGGGGGAGGTTGCGCGGGCGGCTGCTGGTCCTTTCTCCTACTAGGGACTACATGGAAGAACCGGCGGTCTCGAATAGAGGCTTGCAGAAGAGACTGGACTTGTGACGCTGTGGTTCTGAACGCTGCGATCGAGGAACGAGGGCTAGGTCGAGGAGCCTGGGTAAGAGCCTGGCGCACAGCACGTTGCGCGCTGCACGAGGGGACGAGGCTTCGTGACGCCATGATTTTGTAGCAATTAGAAAGTATTTGCTGTGTGAATAACCCCAGGTAGAATGTGCGCGTGAGAGCTGGCTCGGAGTTTGGATGTTGAAGCTGGGATAGTCTAGGTCATAGAGATATGAAGCTACGTGGGGAGCGGGTATTTTTTCGAGGTCCCGCACGTCATGATGTTGGAATTGTAGGTAGTCTATGCCCATACACTTTAACCGCGGCAAATATGGATATCATTTTGAAAAAGATCATCGATAAACATTAGGTGCGAATATGGAAAATTTCAGGCTTGTATATTTTGACCATCAGGCGCCAGTATCTTTTAATTCACATCACGCCAATATGCGTTGGGGGCACACATATTGACCAGCCCACAGAATTTCATCACGCGTGAGAATGGTAGCAGTCCACGCCAGCTTGATGTTCTTTTGTCATTCAAGTCACCAAGAGGATAGTAGCAGTCCTAAGACAGCAGAGGGCCGTCCATTCTGGCCGCGGCCCGATGTATCATGCATTCAGTCCCTTTTTGCCTAATGAACACCAAAGCAATGGACCAGATCCCCAGAGGTCCTTGCCATTCCCACGCAGAAAGCCAAATCCGACTAGGATTGCATTTATTTCTTCTTCTGGCTCTGCTCCTGCTCCTTCAACACCTTCTTGACGATCTTCTGCTCCTCAATGAGGAAAGCTCGGACAATGCGGTCACGGACGCAGTTACCGCATCGAGAACCACCGTAGGCACGCTGGACGGTCTTCTTGGGCTTGGAGATCTGAGAGTACTCGCGGGGTCGGAGAGCGGGGATCTATAAGAGATATGAGTTAGTTCCAGGCTTTCGAACGAATGTCGAGAATTTTCTGCGGTGATGAAACGGGACAACAATCGCGGGCTGGTTTTGACAAGTCGTCCAATGTGATGCAGGATCACCATAATGTGTGCATCCTTTCGTCGGCGGTGTTGTATCTTGATCGTTCGGTCCACGCCACCCAATGCCCATATCTCGTATTCGTCTTGTTGTCCCGCATCACACTGCACAAAATTCCCATCGTTTTCGAGAGGCACTTACGCCAGAGAGCTTGGAGCCGCAGTCACCGCACTTGGGGACGGTGCCTCGCTTCTTGATGTGAAGCAGACGGATATCACCACCGGGAGTCTTGATGACTCGGGTTCGGTTGGAGGTGGTGTTGTAGCTGTGCGACAAATTGTTAGTTATATGGCCTCGGGCTAAGATATACAGCTCGTCGATTCGATTTCGAGCGAGCAAAGGCGAGTACTTGCCCGTTGCGTCGGCGGTACTGAACGCGCATGTTGACCATCTTTGCGGCGGTTGAGGTTGTCGACGTGGAAAATTTGGTGGTGACGGCTGGGCGAAGAGTTGACTCTCTGGATCGTGGATAATTTGGGAATTTTTTTGGTGGGTGGCACTTTCCTCAGGGCCTTGAGCCACGTGACCTCGACAAGCGGAGGGAAGGTGTGGCTGGTGGGTCACTAAACCTTTTCTGTTTAGCAGTATTGAAACAACTTGTAGAATTACTCGGAAAGGAATATTGAAAACGATAACGATTCGTATAATCCCATTTCTCAAGTCAGTTTGCCGTTATTAAAGCACCTAGCCTTTTTTCTTTGTCTTATGACCCTATTTGTGGTGCATCTCGAGGTCAAACGTTACTCAAGGCTGATCCTCAAACTAGTGATTCTACCATCTCACCCCTTAGTACGGATTTGGGTGAAAAGCAGGGTCTTTCTACGACGGAACATACCTCATCTTTCATAAATACCGCTTACAGATATCTGCTCTCAGAATGCGTTGTTGATCGACTTGCAGGGTTGAGTCACAGCCACAGTCTCCATCTTGAGGCTCAACTTCGAGTATTGAAAACCTTCGGGATTGGCTGCTAAAATAGTGGGAAGCGAGTAATAACCGTGCCTCTTGTCCAGTGGCCAATATAAGATCATAAATTACAGCCTTGAGGTTGATCAAGGTAACAAAGATAACGAACATCTAGTCTCAACAGTACCTGTGTTACCCAATTTTGCAAAAACGCACCAGCCCATGAAGAAAAGATATGACCCAACCATAGAAGAACACCAACAAAATCGATCCCAAGTAGAACTCACAAACGCCGCATCATAAGTAGATCCGATGCATCACTCTTTGAACCAATCTGGATGGTCGTAGTATTCCCAGCTCTCAATACCTTCTGGCTCCTCTGCTCTTCTCTTTTTAGCCTGGGCAAACACCTCACGGCTCTTCTCATCACGCATTAAATCTGTGACTTCTTTGATGTTGGCTTGTGCTTCATTGACCGAGTTCATGAAGGCAGCAAACATGACATCGGCTATAGATGGGAAATACGTTAGTTCAAGATGTTTCAGAGCAAGGACGATTGTGTGACCTACGTGAAGGCTGCTTCTGCACAAGCGGTTTGATCATCTTGGGGATGGTGTCATTTAGACGTCGAACCTGAGATAAGAGCCCGATCAGCACACCTGCATCTTTCAACCCGTGTTGGAGAACGACGTTACCTTGATATGCAGTAGCTTGAGCCGTTTCATGGCTTCCTCGAGTTGCTGCTCATCCCAGACATCCTGCCCGGCGGCATTTGACGCCTGAGCCTGCGCCTGGTGCTGATTCTGGGCGGCAGGCTGCTGGTTCATAGTTGCGAATGGGGTAGTATGCCCGTTCAAACGTATGTAGAGTCTCCGGGGGCTTGAAGGGGTTGATGGGCAACACGAGACCGCGGCCGGCCGTAGTCCGATGGGTAAATGAGAGTCTTTTGTGGAGGATTGGGAAAAGATCGGACAAGCAAAAGTGGACAAGGCTCTATTTTTATTCCGGGATGGATACGAAAGTCTGAATGGTCAGTGCTTGTTGACTCTGTTGATGCAGGGAATTGTTCTAGAAGTCAAGACGTAGACGCATATGGTCGTGGTATATACATAGGTACAGTACAGAAGTTGAGTGTCTCGTTTGTTCTGGGCTGTCGTCTTTGCCTTGCGTGACGTGGGGGCAAGTTTTAAGGGGGATGGGAAGAAGCTTTGACCGGTCCACGGGTGGTACTACTTATACCGCCGCATTCAGAGGGTTAGAGTTACCTACTGTGTTTGAACGTTTTATTATTGAGTTTAGGCAGCGGGTTAAGTGAGACGAGAACGAGAAAGCCAATATTGCGATATTTGGATGTCGTTTTTGGAAGCCTCAATTGATAAAGCAAGGGCCCAGGAACCAGGAACAGGAACGGGAACAGGAACCAAAACACTGGGGAGTGGAACTGGACCTAGCGAGCTTGTTTGGATTTGGGGAAGATGAGCCCGCACCGTGTCGATGACTAGCTGTGAGTGACGTTTGTTCTTTGTTAAGTGATGGAAAACGAAACGCAACGCATCACTGATTGACATAGGAATGAAGACTTCTATCAATCAATCAACCCATCCAATATCTCTGAAACGATTTGCGGTCCTCCTCACTTCCACAAAGCCCGCATCGCTGCGTCCGCCCGTTGCCTACCACTACGAGCAAAGATGTCTGTCTCTCTACCAACCCAAACGCTTCATTCAGTCTATCACGTGCTTGGCATGGGATGGGAGTAGGTAGTCCTTGCCAGCCATGAAGCTTCACACCCCTTCCTTCAGAACTTGATTTATATCAGTACAAGACAACCACATCGCATCGAATTCCATCACAATTCTTCGCTCCTTCATTGCATTCGCATGTAACCCACGCTCTGCCACCCGCTTACAGTACTTGATCGATCATTGATTGATTAAAGCTCCACGAGCTTCCGTCTCTATCCCATTACATTACTTTACCTACCGTACCATACCCGCGTCGTCAACCACACCCCCCAAAAACAATCCTCTGCAGTCAGGTCCTGTACTGTACCTCGGATACCTTCCCCATCACCGAAAGCTTGCTTGTTACCTCACCTGCAACTGCCCTCTTGACACGCGAAAAGAAGCTTCAGGCCAGGTACGTACACTACCTCTAACCCAGTATTCCCAGCTTGCATCTAGTGCCCCGCCCTTGTGCAGGCTTGGCTTCATACTGGGCCGTCTTGCCCGGACCGGATCAACACTAAACCTTGTTAGTTTCCATACTTGTTCGACAGTGCGGATTGGAAAAGTCCTCACAGCCCAGCCTCTTGCATACATCCACACTTGCACCGCGACCACGACCAACAGCAGCACATCTCGTTTATACGCGATATCATCTTTGCGCCTCTCCTTTTAGACCTCTTATACCTCAAAGAAACCGTTTTTTGGGCAAACTTTTTGCCTTCCCCCACTTTCCCCAAACTACCCGTTACAACCGTCACCCTGGCTCAATCACTCACCATGACGACGAATACACCACCTCCAGCGCTATTACCCCCACCAGAAGGGATATTTAGGACTTTCGATGATTTGATGGCTTCAGTACAGCGCGTGGCCAAGGACCAGGGCTATGGCATCGTCAAGTTGCGCGCTTCTAACTACCGCGACGGCAAGCCCACACGTTACGATCTTGTTTGCGACCGCGGTGGTGTCAAGTATAACAGCACTGCTAAGAAGCGCAACCCCTCTACGCGCAAGATCGATTGTCCCTTTCGTGCCAAAGCTGTCTGCGAAGTTCAGCTTGGAAACCAATGGCGCTTTGCTATTCAAGAGGGACGTCACAATCATGAACCACGAGTGCCTGCTGGTACGCCTGGTCAAGAGAACGCGCCGCTCGCAACGTCTATCCGATCCTTCACAAACAAGCTTGACCGCCTAAGCCACGACATGGCTCAGGGTCTAATGCGCATCGAACAACGTCTTGATCACATCGAAAAGCGCATGGAGAATCTAGAGGCGCGAGCTGGAGGCTACGAACCGCGATTCCAGGCAATTGAGCAAAGACTTCAAGGAATGGAAGGTCCTCGCATGGATGGTATGGGCATGGATGATGTCGAACAGCGCCTTCTGGCTTCGACAGTCATGTAGGATGATGGCCAGAGACCCGCGAACGCTGACGACAACCGCACCATCATGACCTCTGATGGGAGTGCCAATGCTGGTTTCAACGAGGACATTGACTTTAATGGTAACATGACCTTTGACGGGAACGTCGACTTTAAAAGTGACGGTTTCCACCAACATCAAGATCCTCTCTGACGGCAGTGACGGAGATGGTGTTTCAATGCCTATCGTGGAAGCCGCCTTTCCTTATTTCGGAGTAAGAACATCAAATTGTTAACAAAAGCGGTACACAGCGGAACGGGCTTGCTATAAGTCTCCCGGTCTTTGTGGTTCTCGGGGTTATTATTAATGACAAACTACGGGATTGTTCGGGGCGTTCAGGGAAAAGAGCCTACAAAGTTGAGGGTTCTGTGAGATTATTACTACCCCTTCATGAAGTTGCGCGCAAAGGATTGTTTCGTTTATTTTGATCTTATTTTTTTCTTTATTCATTTCACCATTCCTGTCTCTATTCAACAGACTGAGGGTACGGTTTTTGATCGCGGGCATCGGCTGGGCCCCAAGGCTCTTTTGCGGAAAATAGAGCTGGGCGAGTTCTCGAAGAGTCTTTTCAGAGACCAAGGACATATCATCCAAGTGTGTACAAATTTTCGAGAAGCTGCGAGCAAATCGCTGGAATGTGTATGGTCTACTGTGTTGTACTATACCGTGTATATCTACAGGCTGGCCTATGGTTTTCTACTGGGATTCGAACAGATTAGCATTTCTTAATGCAAAGCACCAGTGCCCACGTCTTGATTGAGTCTTGCCGACCCTCTGATTTTGTCTTTACGGTATGTAGTTGATCGACATTGATGCCATGTCGTTAGCCGTCCCAATTCGGAGTTGTTGTAACATGCAATTACTACCTAACTGACCAGGGCTATTGAAGCTTGGACCTCCCTTCAACGCAGGTTTCCATGTGGCATGCCTCGAGGGGCGTTTGTGGACATGAATGACCGTTGACGCCTCACACACTGTACAATGGGTACATGACATGGCATGTCCTTGTTCGTTGAAGCAAACAGCTTCTCCCTGGTCAATTGTAGCTCACACCGACCCCACGCATTTGGTATTGAGGCAGACAACATCAGACGGTCTGCGAAGCGAGAGGGTGTCATGGGAAGTTGCTTTTTATGGTATCCAACTCGGACCCGAAGCTGACAAGGACAATGACGAACTATCAAGGAACAAGTTTAGCTGAGAAGAGAAAGAAGCTGTTGGTTCAGTCATTTGGAGGTCCAGAACCTAGATGGAGGCGTATGGTGTTGATGTAGTGCTGCAGGCAAACGGTTGTGTGACACTGGAAAAAAATACAGATACATGGAAGGGTACGAGAAGCACGGGGGTCGAATCGAATGCACGACGGAAAGAAATCAAGATCCAGATCCAGGCAAGATCCAGGAACATTGCGATCTCTCCTTTGTTCTGATACACGTTGTGAGGTCCCTGCGCTTAGACAAGGGAGCTGAGTTAAGTTAGTAGTACCACCAAAGCATAGACGCCAAGTAACCAAATGAGTAAGGCTGTACACTACAGCTATAGTGATAATAGGCTGCGTAAGATGAATGTTTGCACCAAGTAACCAACAATGATTGATTTTGTTTTAAACAGTCAGTAAAGCTTGGAGAATAATTGTGTTTATCTTTATGACGATATCTTCACCAGCTTAGATGAGTTAGGGTGACACTTCTGTCTATCTTGGGACCCTAATGTCTTACTCATAGACTGCAGAAATGAGTCACAGACTAATCTTGTACTCCTTTGGGGAGTGTTGATTGTGAAGCTATATTTGCGCATGAGAATATCAACACTTCCACCAACACCATCGCTTCGGACATGGCAATGCAGCCAGAACTTCATTCAGTTAGATTCTTCCGTGTCATATCAGTAGCGGCCTCGTTTAAAAATAATTGTTGGTTGTCTCAATGAAATTGATCTCACAGTTCAACTAGACTCTCTGATATGTTCACTTACCATTCGTCAGCATACTATCTCAAGATCTATCACCAACATGAATCACAAGATAATCTGACGTGCTTCGCTCCTGCACAAGCGGCGGCGCTTATTCTGTCATAAAGTACCGATATGAGAACCAGATGAAAATCGGTACATACACCGCTGTCAAGAACAAATTGAGAGCGCTTTGACGTTGTCTCAACCACTTACAGACAAGGACTCTGACAAACAACCCCCCGGATCTTCGACAATTGTGTCAAGTTGCAGGCAAACTGATTGGTGCAAGTAAGAGCTGTTGGCTGATTCTTGCGGCTGAAAGGATCCGGGCTTGACGAACAAACTGCATGGGGAGAGCTAAGAGAATCTTCGCAGGCGTTGCCAAGATGTACCTGTCGATGTCATTTCTGTTGGTTTGGGTTGTCACAACGTCTGCCACATGGTCGAGTCTTTGAGTTAGAGCCAAACATGACGACAATCAGTGAATGTGTCTGTCCGTCTGTCTGTCTGCATGAGGCCAAACAAGGTCTATTTTCATATTTCATTCTCCGCGGCTATGCTTCCGAGCCTATATGAAATGTTGATGATAAACATGCAGAGAACCGCTATACGTATCCATCTTCAATAACAAAAGAGGTAACTTTCCCGTAAGAAAACACGATACAGTGGCTACATGCATTTCTGCCGCGTGGCTGGCTAGATCCGCGGTATCTCAAGCTTCCACAACTGACAATAACAAGATTCTGTAATAGTAACAATCCTCCGGCCTGTTTGTGCGCCGAGTCCTGTCACAAGGACATTGGCGAAGTTGTGGCGTCGGCAGAAAAGATTTGGAGGAGGTCAAAGACCCTGGCATCAACGACAAAGGGACGGAGTTGTCCGTTGATGACATCCAAGGTAGGGTGTCACGTCACTGAACAAAAAGGGACTTGCTTTTTGGCTGTGCTGTCAACAAGGCTGAAGTGTTTGCCGTGGATGAAGCTTACCATCTTTGGTTTGGTCTCTTACGGTGACATGCTTGAATACGATCTGTATGAGAACTCACAATCACAAAACAAATCCCATGACTGCGACTCAATACCTGAGCCGTGTCTGTTTGGCACGACTGAACTGAGAATTGAGCCCTCTTCTGTAACTCCTCGGAAACCCACCCGAGTTGTTGTACAAGGCAACAATAGGGATCGACGAACTTGAGAAATGATTGTATTAGTCTTGTGTAGAGATTCTTGGAGTCTACCCCAAGGCAAAGAGAAGTTCTGAATGAAAGCAGTCTGACCCCTGCGTAAGATCCATAGATGTCCAAACCAACCACTAATCCTAAACCCATAATCGATAGCCCTATATGATGGCTTCTAGACCAAGATACTAACCTAAACGACATATGCCGACTTCTCAAGAATAGGAACACTGTCCGAAGCCACTCTGACACCCGCTTCCACAGTATGCGCTCGTCTTACCACTAGAGATACTATTAGTATGAAGATAATGCAAGAGAGAGACCACGCGGAACTTACCAATTGCCATTCTTGGAGCAGCAGTTGCCGTAACGAGAGCCCTTGCATGTCTGGTGATACTTCTCACCGCAGAGTCCATTATCCGAGACAATGAGCGGGTCGTTGGCCTTCAACTTGTTGCACTTTCCATACTGGGATTGACATCCGCCGTCACAGTAGGCTGATGTTGAACCACTAAGAGAATAGATATTAGTCGTATCTTCTATGATAGAGAGATCAATGCTAGTGACTTACCAGAAGTTATTGTAGGAGCAACAGTCTCCCCATTTGGATCCCTTGCACTTGAGACCGTTTTTGGCACCACAAGTACCATCTCTGGTTACCCCTGAAGGGGCAGGGGGAGGAGGAGGAGGGTAGTATGGTGGAGGTTCTGCTCAGAAGAAGATCAGTAATTGGCTCAGGGGGATTCGCAATCACTCACTATAAGCGTCCCTTTCTCGGAGTTTGGACGTACCGGACTTTGTGCCCTTGGCATCGACATACCAATTCTCTGGGGCATCTCCAAGACACTCTCCGACAGGGACAGCACGGTAGCCTCTAGCCTTGAGAGTTTTGATCATGAAAGCAGTCAAGTTATAGGCTGTCTGCTCATGTGTATCATGACTCAACTCGATATAGCTATGTGACTTTGAATTAGTAGACACACCGTCTGAGAAAGTATTTTTGCTGGTTTGGATCTTGACCGGGGAGTCATTCAGGTAGTCCTTGGTATCAAGGTTCCAGTTCACGACGTGGTAACCAAGTTTAGTCACGTAGTCAAGACAACCAGAAACCCGTGTGCAAGTTCCATAAGGAGGACGCAAATACTTGGGGAAGAATCCAAGGACGTTGCGGAAGGCCATCTCATTGTAAATTATCTGCTGCTTACGGAGCTCATCAGATGCAGCTGAGAGATCCTCGTGTGACCAGCTATGAGACGCGAGTTGATGGCCTTCAGAGTGCATACGACGGAGGATCTTGGGCCAGGGTGTAGAAGGATCATCGATCTGACCTTTTCCTAGATTGTTGCCAGTGATGAAGAAAGTCGCTTTGATGTTGTTTTTCTTGAGGACGTCTAGAACCTGACCAGTATACTTGTAAGGTCCATCATCGAAAGTGAGGGCAACAGTCCCAGGATTGGTGCAATTGGTGATGTAGATATCTAGACCTGTATTAGAGCTGCCGGCTAAGGGATTGAAGTGATGTACCTACTATATGGGGCTTTGCCAGAAGTTGATCTGGGAATGTTCGCTGTAGTCTCTCCCTTGGGCTTCTTACTAATAGATGGTGAGTATAGCTTCGTAGCTATATGGTTAGAACATCACTTACCTGCCATCACAGTTGCCATTGCTGTAGGCCATCTGGCATTGTGGTGAAGTGCAATACGCAGAAGTAGTGCCACAGTTGCCAGACTCAGAGCAACATTGTCCCTTGGGACAAGAGCCAGCATCCTTGCCGCAAGAAGCTCTCTTCGAGAGCCTTACTGGATGATCTAAAGTATCGTCGTCATGACGAACGTGCAAGTTAAACTCTGCCCCCTGGCGTCTGGCCACGAAACCATCAGCAAATACCACATTGGGAAGCGCAGATAAGAGAAGAAAGGATAAAGTCTTCATCTTAAGGAATACTGTTCTTGCAGTAGGGAAGAGAAGTGTACTTGGTGGTTGAAGTAAGGATCAGCAGATAGTAGGCTGGAAGTGATAGATATATGTACGGACGCTACCTGCTTGGCAGGTCTCCAAGCATGAACTACTGGTTACTTTGAAGCCTTAACGCCGTAAATCAAGTTCGTGAATATTGCTTTATCAAAATGAGCAGGTCATGACGAGGACGGCGTCCAGTCCGACCTCGGACCACCTTAGCACCAGGCAAATGTGATAGTGCCTTGATGTTCCCAACATCCTCTGACCCACTAGATATTACTATACAGATAAGATACCAAGGAAAAGCCGTTAAATGTTTCTCGATACAGTATGGCGCTCGCTGCTAGATGTGACGATTGTGATCGTAGAGGTGGTCAACCATCCATATCTGGAACTCACAACACTGATCGACAACCACGGGGTTCCCAATTGAGCGTCCAGACCGAGTGATTCCGGTCACTAGGCTGTTGAGAATTCATCGAGGCAGTCCAAAGGGTATACGAGATCGACATCAGGACGTGCGCAAGAAGGAAACTACGACTGGGACAGAACTTACTGATGGCGTCTGGCACCAGGCGGACAGGTTCCTGGTTTCTCAATTAACCTTTCCTATTGAAATGCATGATCGACATGTTTCGATCGAGTTTCTAAAAGTGCCACTCCCGTTGTTTAGCGCGATGGACACAGGCTTTGGGCTATGTGAAACGTAAACGCCAGGATTTTACACGAAGCGCTAACGACTGTACTTCGATGTGATGGAACTTTTCAACTGAGCCGCTAAATTCGAGTAAGCGGAGAGAAACAGATCGGTAGGGGGCGTGAACATGTGGATGGGATGGAGTGTTTTGTCAGGTTGACGGGCAAGACAAGGCAAGACAGCAAAACACTAGCTGAGGCACGATGATGCAGGTTCCTGGGTCAGAACTTTGAATGCGAACTTGGGCTTATTCTGCTTAGAGTTATCTGGCCTACGGTGTGTAAAAGTGATATATGTATTCAGACTACTTGTGCTGTGTAGTGGCAGGCACGTACACTATCGCTGGCTTCATGACCAGCACGCCTGTAGCCACCTCCTCCCTCGCATTAACCTGTGAAGAACTAGAGCCGCTACCTGCATCCGCGATCTTTTGTTTCTCTTGTACCTGTTCTTCTGGAGTTTCGGTGACAACCTTTCTAGTCTTGCCCCAGCCAAAACTATCCATATTAAAAACTGCAAACACCATGACTGCAATGTTCAAGAATGGTCCTAGAACAACGAATATGAAGAGACCAAGCAGATACTGAAATCTCTCCAGCATTGACTGAGGGAGCCAAACTGCCATGATAACGTAGTATATGAGAGGAATGATCATGATTCCTGCAAATGCCATGATGATCCACCACGGCTGGTGCATGAAGGCCACGATCATGCAACCAATAGATGCAATAACGAAGACATTGAGACACCAGGTAAGAACGTTTGAGAAAGCCAGTATACGTTCCCACCACTGGCAATGCCGCGCCGTGAATAGCAACAAATCGTTGCTTGTAGCTCCAAGTGTCCAACGGCGACGTTGAGAGAGGAAGACACTCCAAGAATGAGGGACATCGGTATAAGCCCTCGCTCGCAAAGCCTGCCGAGTTTGTGCTTCGGGAAAAGTGGTAAGGAGTTGACATATATGGTTTCGATCTTCAGATGCAGTGGCTCGAATGCGTTTGATCATGCCGTCCAAAGGCCTGGGATAGTATCCAAACTGCTCAATAAGGACCTTGTCGCCGCATGTCATGTCACATATCTTGAGCAACTGACAACATCCAGGCAAACATGAAACCTTCTTGGTAGCAATGGATTGATGCAGTCGTCTCAGTCCCTGGGCGATTGTATACTCGGCGTTCTGATAGATAGACCACAAGTTCCAATTGCCCCCACTGAAGTCAACTGCAACATAACCGCAAACTCCCACAGTATTCGGATACTTGGACTCCTTGAGAAGCTCAGAAATACAAGTGTCATCGAATACAGTGTCTGCATCCATACCAATCAGATGGTCAACCTCATTGACTTTGACTTCTTGAGTGAGCCAGTCTGTCATCGAGAGCAGAAACCGAGATGAGAAGATGGTTGTTGGGTTGGTGTTTCGGATGTTGAACTTGTACAGGAATGAACGGACAACAATGAGGCTATCACGTTTGCCCTGGTTCTGTTCCTTGATAATGCAGTAGAATGGCACACCCTTGTAGTAGCCCCATGAGATGTCAACATCCATGGCTTGGCCGTCCCAAGCCCTGTATGCACCACGAATCTTCTCAGAGTGGATCTTTCCAACAAATATGTCTTCCTTGAGGTACTGGGCTGTTGTTTTCTCCATGCCAGGTCCACGAACACGTCCATCGCAGATAACCATGATGCCTCTCTTGTGGTTGTCGATACCGACTTGGTTGACAAGAGAGTCAAGCGACTTGGTGCATTCTTCGAGGGTCTCATTGTAACAAGGCATGATCATTACTAGGTTCTCAATGTGATCCGGCTCAATGATCTTCTCAGCCTTGATGAGGTTCCTGAGAGTGAAGCAGATGATTGAGGCGATCATGATGCAGTTGAGGACCAACGGGAATGAGATGAATGGGATATAGACGTAATAATATCGAGGCCACCACCAAGAGGCGAAGATGAACATGAAACTGTATCATGTTAGAATCCCATCCTTTAGGTGCGATAGTATAAGGATACATACTTGACAGAAACCAAGAAACCCGTCATGATCCACTTATGCCGAGTGACTTTTCTCTGGCCATACTTTCTCAAGTACTCATCCAGATTCTGCGACTCAGAGTCGATCTCAACTTTGGGGGTAGGATCAGCAGCGTTTTGCTTCAAGATAGAGTTTCGAGGTGAAGTCTGAGTCGCAGTGGCAGCATATTTGTGAGCTTCAATGGAGATATCCTCCACACTATACAGTGAACCGCTATCTCGTCGCCGAGCTACCGGGTCTGGAAGCCTTGTGCGAGGAACGATGAGATGGCCATTGTGAGAGGATCCTGATATAGAAGGGCTTCCAGGCTTGCTGTGCGGATAGAACGAGTTCAGGGACGCAATGGGAGTCTGGGCAAATGAGGATTTGTATGAGGGAGATGCAGTGAACACTGAAGGACCAAGACTCTCATCAGAGGATCTGGTGTCGTCGAAACTGGTTCTCTGTAGGATTTCACCCAAGTTCAGATCATGATAATGACCATCGATGTCCTTGAATACAAATTTGCTGTTTGCTCCCCTGGAGAAGAACGAAGGTGGTGGAGTAGTGCCTTTTCCTCTTTGTGGAACTGGACCTCGCCAGGGTTGTTTCTGTAGCTTGTCAGTATATTCATCATGTAGAAACAGACGATAGCTTACATCCTTCCTGGTATTACGACCAGGATCTGTGATGTGTGAAGCTTCCATTGTGCGAGTCTAACAAGGGAGAGATGCCTCTTGGGAACTAATGGAGAGAGTTCAAGAGTTGGCAGTAGAGGATAGACAGATATCAACAGCAACAGAGGAGTTATACTAAGTTAGTATTAAGCATAAGTTAAACATCGTATATTCGATCTGCCAGTCTCAATGATGCAGTGACCCCCGTGCTCTTTGTCTTACAGGTCCGACCTCGGTACAGTCAAGCAGTTAGCTTGCTGGGTCGTCACGGTCACTTTGACGCTATCACAAGCCAATAGCTCCTCCACTGTAGTCGATCATCTCGATGTATGAGTCTTGTTCTCCATATCAAAATCGCTCTGTGAGTCTTTTGTTTGCTTTGACTCCCATCGTCGAGGCGCTTCACATGCGATGGTTGTCCGACATACATCGCAACGTTGGCCATAACCGTTAGCTTCAGGCGTTTCAAGCACAAACTAGTTCTGCCGATCTCTTGTAAACGTTCCTTGGTTGATTATATCGACAGTGTTGAGCAAAGTCACGCTAGTCAGTCCTGAGGGGGGCGTGGAGCGGCGTTATACTCTGGGGACCAAGACTTACAACAACTCCACCGATGAAATTGATGATCGGTAAGTATCAAGTTGAGTTTCTCAACGTCTCGGCATTTGAGAGTAACTTTTCCAACGGTTCTTCGCTACCGGGTTCATGGATTTGCTGGAATGCGGCAGTTCATCTAGTCAGGTTCTTTGGTGGAAGTTGGAACGTCCATGTTCAACGGTTTCTATTATTGCAATACTAAACTAAACAGCCCTTTTCCTCTTTTTTACCGTAATCTTTCAACCTGTTCGTACGCTAAGAAATCTCCTCTTTGACAGCTTGGTAAAGCTAAGTACGTGCGAAGTAGCATAAGTCACTAAAGCTATCTGGCACGTCCATCCTAACACAACAGAACACCCATGCAACCTCTTCACAGAGCAGCTATAGTATAGCTTCAATAGTCGTAAGACTACCAGAGCTGTCACTGACCTTGGCAGTTAGTTTCGGTCGGTCAACTTGCATGATCGAGCAGGACTCCGTGCCGTGAGGTCTTCCGGCAAACAAGAGGGTGCCATGGTCAAGGGATTAGTCGTTCCGGTGCGTCCAGAGTATGGAGCAACTCTAATGCAGCAGGGGTCATGTATCACATCATTATATGTGATCAATCCTTCGTCTATCCTGTTAGTTCGCGTGATAGTTTTGCACCGTGTTATTCGATGAGAAAGGATAGGCAGGCTGGCAACTACACTCGCAAGCCAAACGCCATACAATCGGCACAAATCGTATGACCGATGAGTTTCGATCAACTGGTAAGTTATCGTCATGTTAATTCAACATGTGCTCAGACCAGGAGTCAGTATGCCTAAGATTATTCTTAACCGTAAGCTTAGTCTAAAAGTGTTGGGCATATGGCAAACAAGTTTTCCATGTTTGGCCCGAGTGGATGATATAAGCCAATTGAGATCGCCAGAGAAGTTTCCATAGTCCCTGCGCTACGTTAGAATGTCCGGTAGGTGAATCTATCGCTTGATATAGCAAGTTCTCAAGATCATGTCTCGGGTATTCCGATAGTTCGTCCCTATAGCTCATAGAGAGAGGATCACCGGTTCAGCTACTCATATTCGTAATAGTTAATCATTGGAAAGTAGAAAGCCTCATAAAAACGGATAGCAAGAAGTTGATCTTGCTATGTCTGTGGCCGCGGCATATGATCGGAGTGTTTCCGGTGACGGTATCCTTTGTCTAGCAGACATCCACCAGGAACCTTCCATAAACAGCAAAAGCCAACGGCAGAGGCTCAAAGGGTTAAGCCTGGTAAAAGTTTCCTCATGTGCTTTTCGAAGTTCCGAGGCGTTACCGTTAAGAAGTCATCCGATGGAAAACATGCATAAACAGGAACAGCATGAATGGCAGCAAACATACAAACAATCATTGGTGGATATCCGATCATCGCAGTTACCGCGCAGCAAAAGGTCCGTTTCAGAGTCTAAAGCCACTGATGCCTGAGGAATAATCGTGCATTATCGGTGTTGTTCCTGTGTTCTGTGATCTGTCCAGCTTTTCGGGTCGGGAGGCGTCTAGGTTGTGAGATGTTTTGGCCTCGTTTGGCTTGCATTAGCTGCCGTTGCGTATGTTACCATTTCATCTCTACACTTTCCCATATCGAGAAGATCGACTTTCTCTTTCTCCCTCATGGGAAAGATCAGCGTTTTGACTGGAATGCGGAGCCAGGGGATCAGTACCAAACCGGGCACACGGAGCCCAATCGGGACATATGAAGAGTAGTACTGCTTAGCTAGCCACTAGTAATGATGATGGTTCTTTGATCTAACTTAGTCTTGAACTTTTGCAACATCGTAATGGGAGAGTGCACCGAGTGGGAAAGTAGAGAGCCGAGTGACAGTCGTGATATCATTGCGCAAACACCTTGTAGCAAGATGCAAAGCTTCACTGCCACAAAATCATCCCAAAGTCAGGCAAAAGACTTCATTATGTTGATGGAGTAAAGCAAGTCATGGATCTACAAGCACCAACCACAGGCTCCCGATCTTGTACATGGTCATAGTAGTCACTGTCATCTGGGACCGCAGCTTTTTGGGAGCATATAGAGGAATCAGCCATATAACCAGATCCATCTTCACGAAACCATTGCAATCAGAAGTCACTAGTGCTTTTGTTCGTCGTTGAAACCACCATACAGACTGCTCGCCAAGCATGGCCCAAGTGATGCCCCCAAAACCTCTCTCAAGCCTTGTTCCTCTAAGAGAGAAGAGGCTCTCGTTGCCTTCTCCTCTCGACTCCTCATGGAGCCGTCTGGACAACAGCTTTGCCTTTTACCCTGATACTCCTCCTCTCAGCTCCTCGTCCTCAGACTCTGACACTGCCATCGATCGAACACTGGGCCATTTCACTCAAGTGACCCAGCAAGACGAACCCATTGTTGCAGTAATTGGCGTTGGCTATGTCGGCAAACATCTCGTGAGTTCATTCTCCTCGAGATACCAAGTCATTGGCTTCGATGTCTCGACAAAGAGGATTCAAGATCTCACTGGCGAGTACAAAGACAACACCAATGTGCAGTTCTCTCGAGACTCACAGGATCTTCGAAGGGCTACACACTTCTTGATCTCTGTCCCAACACTTCTACGGCCTGATAAGACGATTGACTCTTCTTATCTTCGCGAGGCGTTGAAGACTGTGGGTGAAGTGGCTCGCTCTGGGTCTACGGTGGTCATTGAGAGCTCTGTAGCTGTGGGCATGACCCGTCAACTTCTCGGTCCTCTTGCTGCGAGCCGCCGATTCTTTGCTGGAATGTCTCCTGAGGTATGCAATCAACTATTCTAGAGTATTCTAGTACTAACGTTAATAGCGAGTCGACCCCGGACGTGTCGAACCTCCTGTTAAGTCTATTCCAAAGATCATCTCAGGCTTGGATGATATCACCCCCGGGTCCCTCGATGCCATCGCCCGAGTCTACTCTCCTATATTCAACACGATCGTCCCCGTGTCGAAGCCAGAAGTAGCTGAGATGATGAAGCTCTACGAGAATTGCCAAAGGATGGTTTGCATTGCTTATGCCAATGAAATGGCTGACGCATGTATTCCACATGGCATCGATCCGTATGAAGTCTGCGACGCTGCCTCAACGAAGCCGTTCGGCTATATGCCATACACTCCTAGTGTTGGTGTAGGTGGGCATTGCATTCCTGTCAATCCGTTCTATCTCCTTTCCAATAGCCACTTTCCTCTGTTGGAGTGCGCTACACTGGCGATGCAGTCTCGGCCCTCTCGACTAGCTCAGAGAGTACTCAAGACGCTGCGCCAAAGGGCCGTGGATAGAACACCTCGAGTACTGGTAGTGGGTGTAGGCTTCAAGGCTGGTCAGTCACAGATAGATAATTCGCCAGGTGCTGAGTTGGTCAAAGCCTTAGCTGTTTCGCGGGAAGTCGATGTCTGTTGGACGGATTCTCTTGTTAAACAAGAGGCATTTCCACAGATTCATCGACTGCCTAACGAGGACTGGTGTAGGGATGTTTTGAAAACATTTGATACTATTGTTGTCGCCTCAAAGCAGCCAGGTTTGCAGTTAGACATACTCGATGAGCTTAAAGGTGTTGAGGTTGAGAGATGGTGCCAATGAGGAACACTTGGTGATAAGTAATGGCGGGTACTCTGGAGAGAAAGTGTATGACAATCAGGGCACTTCTAATGGGTGGCTATTAATTCAATAAAGTCGAGTTGTTGCGAAGTCCTTCAATGATGTGAGTTGTCATAAGATCGGCGCAGTAGGTAGCAAATAGATGACTTGGTGGAGAATAATGAGCTGAAGCTGGCAACTGGCATGAAAAGAAAGACAAACTTCGCGAATGAGACATTAACATAGTTCAAGTGCTCAATATAGTCATCCATTCATGATTTTATTAGGTCAGTGGCAATTGAATTCACAGTGAGTCTTTCCTAATGCCGACTTCCGAGTTCCAAGCAACTCACCTGCCAATGGCCAACCTGCATCTGTATCCGTATCTGCATGCAGCATCCTGGTATAAAAGCACCTGCTTCCTCAGCTTCAGCTTGGCCTCACCTTGGCCTTGCATCGCATCGCATCATTCGACTGTACCTGCCCAACCACCTTGGATATCATTACTGACTTTCGATAGTGGGGAGTCATTGGGGCTGAGTCTTTGTACAACCTGAGACCTGCATTTATACCTAAAATACTCGATTTTGCTCTCCCTTATATCCTGTATTCCTGTCACTGTTCCTCAAAATTTCTCATTGTTCCATCATCGCATCCAATATGTCATCTGAATACATGAACGCCGTGTACTATCCCTCGTGGCGCTGCTACAAAGAGCGTCCTCCATCATGCTTGGATACCTCCCACATCACGCACATCTTCTATGCCTTCGTCGGGTAAGTTTCTACACTCGAGCCACATCCTCGTACTGATACTGACTATGGCAGCGTCAATGAGGACGGCACATTGCGAGTGAGTGACTTCAAAAGTGTTCCCGGAAATACCATCCGCTGACTTTGACCTTCTAGGCCCTTGACGACTGGGCCGACAATGAGAAAATGGTCGATGGCGAAAAAGGCTGCCTTGCAGCGATCGCTAAACTCAAGAGTGAACACCCGCATATCAAGACACTTGTCTCCATCGGCGGCGGCTCCAGCAGCAAAGAGTTCCCTGCCCTTGCAGCGAGCGAAGAAGCCAGACAAACTTTTGCATGCCAAATCAGTGAATTTTGCGAAACTCACCAATTCGACGGTGTTGACAGTGAGCGGAAACTGATAGTGGCGTCACACCATAAAGGCTGACCATATTGTAGTTGACTGGGAGCATCCTCAGACCCCCGAAGCGGGACATGATTATCTTCTCTTCCTCCAAGCCATCCGAGAGACCATGCCAGCTTCTCAGTACCTGCTAACGAGTGCTCTCCCAACGGGAGAGTACTGTCTCAAGCATCTCAATCTACCAGAAGTGGCCGGGTTGCTTGATTTTCTCAATCTCATGGGATATGACTTCACAGGAGGATGGACAGATGTTTGCGGGCATCATGCACAACTTCTACCTCCGAATGAGGACCTGAACGAGGTATATCCGACGCTCCGTAAGTCGTGTCAGCGCGGTATCGAGTATTTGATTGCAAATGGCTTTCCTCGTCACAAGATCGTCCTCGGCATTCCGGTATACGCCAGATACTTCGGCCAGGCACATGCACCAGGTCATCCTTTTGAAGGTGCAGGTGAGATAGATTATTGTGATTTGCCGGATGAGTGGGTAGCGGATGCAGAGGTCGATCAAGACGTTGCGGCGGCATCTTTTGTTGACACTGAAGGGGACAAGGGCTTTGTGTCATTTGATGTTCCCGGCACAGTTGCCATCAAGGCAGGATATGCCAAAGCCCTGGGTCTGGGTGGGCTGTTCTACTGGACAGGAGCTGGTGATCGCAGGGACCATGAGAGTCTGGTCACTGCAGGATGGATGGGACTCAACTCAGACTAACTCCAGCCTTGGGCGCGCTTACAATCCCAAGCTATCATTCTAACTATCGCTTGGTCTTCTAAACCGGGCACGTGTCTGTACAAGCTTTTTCCTAAAGCTTAGGCAATCATAATAAAGTAGCCTAAGCCCTGGTCTAATACAGCATAAAGTGACCAAATTATTTCGTCTCTTATGCTTTAGGGGGTAATCCTTCTGGTGCCATGAGGCTCGAGGAGAACGGTCAAGTTGGTTCAACACTTGTTGTTTTTATTCTTTTTACTTACTGTACTTAACTACTACTACTACACTGAACAATAGTTCCATCCAAATTCAGGGCACTCACTGACTGTTACCGCCATCCAATCCACATCTTCGTAGCAAAACCAATATTGACTGTCGCCATCATCTAGAACAAAACCTACTGGGGGAGATCAGCTGTATGTTCAGGGGTATACTAACCTTGCCCAAGAGTCATTGGATTGATAATGGGCTCTGTGACTTCAGCGTTCGATTCAACCAGCGGGCCGTCGTCCATAGAGTAGCGTCGTTGAGCAGCCAAGCGATCCTGAAGGAACTTCTCACCTGAGTTTTCTCCGTGCTGCTGGATAGCGTGAGCGAAGACATCGTCAAGACCACCCATATGGACATCCATGTTCAGGTCATCGGTCACCTCAGAGGTGTCCTCCTCAACCAACTCCTCATCGCTCGGCAGATTTAGATACATATCCACATCCATCGTATCGATATCCGCTCGATCAGTCTGCTGGTCAACCGCGTCCATAAACGGTGGTGCGTCTTTACCAGCACCAGAGGCTTGGTTAGGAACCTGAGTCGGAGAGCTTGTCGGCGGGGTCGCAGGGGTCGCAGGGGCTTGCTGGACCTGCTGAAGCAGGGCAGGTGGTGCTGGGGTGCCGAAATCTCGCGAATGAACAGGAATCGAGGCATATATCACCTGTTTCTGCTGAACTGGAGAGTCATCTTTTCGTCGGAGGCTATACTCGATAGGCAGGGGCCGCATTTCTGAATCAGGTTCCTTCAGATGGAAGTGATCCAGTACAATCTCGTTTCGTCCAGGGTTCCCATGGAAGGAATTAGAGGCCGGCTCGTTTTCATCTGCTGGTGCAGCCAGAGTCAGCTCGTAGTCACCCACACCCGGTGATGGTGTGCCCTTCGCATTGCGGTGTCGCTTGGGCAAAGGGGTAGGCCGAGTAGCCGCATCTCCAACTACATAGTCCTTGTAGGTGATAGGGTTCAGTTTGCCGAAGTTTGATCGACTGGATCGACGAAGACCCTGCGGTTTGTTGTTGTCGTTCTCAGAAGGTGCCATTTTGACGGTTTGCTTTGTCGTATACTTTACCTTGATGGTGAGTTCTGAGGGAGGAAAAGTCAGTGGCATGGTGCTGTAACCACAAAAGGTATACTGGCACCGCCATGAACCATGTTTAGCTGTTCTTGATGTGGTGGTTGTTTTTAGTATAAGTTCGTCTGTTCGGGGCCGTGACTGTCATGAGTTGGACAATATGTTTCCTGTTCTGTGAACGACAATATCGGGACAGATTCGTGGGATACACTTTTCTGACGTGTTGGTTGAAGAACAGGACAAAAGGTCGATTCTGACTAGTCATAGCTAGGGTATTCCGATGAAAACCAATTGGTTTACTCATATTGGATCTTTTGGAAGTTGTAAGTGCGCCTCTTGCTTTGTGCGCCAGAACTGGTGTGACTTTCCTCAGGACAAAGCAACCTAATTCCTGCTTCTGAATGCAAGTCATGTTCTGATGAATCGAGCCCATCTGAAAAACCACGATGCAATACCCTCAATCACATTCTGGTATCGTATCGTGGTGTGGCAGTATCATCAACTGTTGACGCGTAGATCTCCCAACATCTTGGAGGCTGTGAAGAAGATCATCGCGGTTCCTCGCTGCAGAACGTTTCACTTGAACAAAATGAGACAAGATTAGCAGTTCAAGACCTGATTTCCAACCATCCATGTTGAGGATCAAGGCTGGTATTCTTTGTCCTCCAATCATATGTACTGTGAAAGAGGTGTGGCGTGGATCGCACAGCCATTACTATACGTCATTACAGTGACGCCACAGCAGCCGGCATGTCACTGAAATGACTGAATGGCAGAGGCCTCTCTTCATGGTCCCTGCCAAGTTTACGATTGACGCCCAAGATCTGGTATAAAGTTGATCGCCAACCCTCCGACACTTTATTTTCATTACAAACAAGCTTCTTTCAACTACACCTCATCAATCATCAGCCCTACAAAGGTATATATCCCTCTTGGCCAACATCCATATCAAAGCATTGCATGAGCTAACAACATTTACTCAGATCACTCACACCTAAGAGATCACCTATCTTTCACCTAAAAAAACAAAACAAAAAACCGACATCATGGGTCTTTTCTGGTCAAAGGGAGTTGGCGGCCGTCACTTCGGCACCAGTGTTCATGTCGACAAGAATGGCGTCCGACGAGGTCCCTGGCGATTCTCCCTTGGAAAGTTTAGCTGCTTCCGTCACTAAACAGCTAAAGAGCTGGAGCGGCTTGGCATTCATAACACAACCTTTCACACCTCTCTAAGATGAAAGAGATAAGTCTCGACGGCTTGACACGATGACATGACAGGAATGGGTTTTGCGGAGTTTGGGAATTGATAAGGGAAAAAAGACTAGCAATTAATTCTCTCTATTAATTCAACTTGATTTGCTTTCATATTTGCTTGGAAGATGCGATGACGTGATGGTGTTTTGGTGTTTCGATGTTTTAATGGTCTGGTGCAGGGTAGATTTGGCGGGGCTGGAATGGACCCACATCCCGTTATAATAGGCAGGCACGCGTTCACGGAGGCATCATTAGCATGACAGCTCCAAGTTAAAAATGACTTGAGTTCTTACAACCGAAGCGGAGCTATCATGACAAATTATTCACGAAAAACTTGATTCAATAAAGCGTAATGGCGCTTCTCAGCTTCACACTGAGTGAGGAGGGCGTTGCTGCATTTCGTGATGCCCTCATTTGCTTGAACAAGTTCAGTGACGACGTCTCGCTCGAGGCACGCAAGGATTCAGTAAGATCAACCAATCATTTTGAAGAGCCTCATTTGAGCCAACGACTTACAAATTCTTGATAGTTCGTTTTGACCACTCTGAATACTTCCAAATCCGCTTATGCGAGTGTCAAGTTTGCTACGACCAAGTTCTTCTCACGATACCACTATCAGGGGAGTCGTCAATTCCATGACCGTTTTCACTGTACTCTCTACATCCGCGTGAGTCTCTTCACCCTCTGTCGATCATGCATTATTAAATAGTTTTAGGCTTTGGTCTCTTTGTTTCGCAGCCGCACAGCGTCCGATACACAGAGGGATGTTGAAAAACAGACGCTCATCGATAGATGCGACGTCGCCATCGAGGACGGAGAAGGAATCGAAAGTCGGTTCATCGCACGTCTCATTTTCCGTAACGGGCTGACATCAACACATCGCCTCCCCTTTGAAGTTGCTGTGCCTGTTCATGCGAAGTTCAACAAACAGGATGCTCCTCACCACTGGAAAATCTCTTCACGAACATTACGGCAGCTGATGGACCACTTTGGCCCGGGTATCGAATTCCTTGATATAAACACCGATGGCGACCACGTCAACTTTACGTGTTTCAGCGAAAAGACTGTGAGCGAGGATGGTGTGTATCGCCCAGGCAGACGCATGTTGTTATACTGACACCGTTAGCGGTCCTCAAGAAACCACTACAGACATCAATCGCCGTCGAGGCCGAGGAGTTTGACGACATCGATGTTGAAGACAAGCTTCACATTGTAATCTCTGTCAAGGACTTCCGCGCCATAATCCAGCATGCCGGAATCACAGGCAACGACGTCTCGGCTCGCTACTCAGTTCCTACGCAGCCTATCCAACTCTCCTATACCGGCGATGCCATATCATGCGAGTTTCTCGTTATGACTGTTGGTGAGCGTGGAACCAATCCTGCTCAGAAGACCAAGAAAGGTCGCAAGAACGCACCCCAGAGTACCGGGCCACGCTTGGAAGCTACTACACGGAGGCCTAGCATGCCGCCGTCTGAATCACAGCAACCTCTGCCACCACCCCCTCCTCCATCCTTACCTCCACCCAACTCGACACCACAGATGAGCGCTGCTAGAGCCAGTGCCTCGCGTGTGGGGATATTCGACCTCCGCCCGTCTCAAAAACCAGCACCGCCCGCTACCAACCAATCCGAGAGCTTGTTCGTGGAAGACGAAGGCTGGGAGCCCATCAACTACGATGATGAGGAGCTCATGGACGATAATGCGAAGCTAGGATGGGATCATAGTATCAACCCTGTAAGTCGCACTACTTTCTCCGATTTCGCCACATACTAACTTGGACAGGATGCTTCTGCAATGGATATGAGCCGCTTTGCTGAGAACCCTGCACCTGCTGACCTCGAAGCTGAAGCTGAACAACCGCACCCACAGCCTACGGACGCAGAATCAACATATCTCGAGCCGACTCAGAAACTGGCGGATGTCGAGAACCTCGCTCTTTTCCCAGACTAATCATGCGACATGGAAAATTGGAAGGTGAGGAGTGCTATTTAAGGCGAACAGGTTCAATCTGCTGTGATGAATACCCAACTGGTGGCACATCCTGCCCCGACGTGTCCTATCTTAGAGCCCGGAGGAATAAATTTGGACGAAGCAATGATATTCCATCGTCCTTTGACGTCGTTGTTCTCAACTTGAGGTCCACAATTGCCATGCTCACCCCAACCCCATGACAGTACATCGCCTGTAGTTGAAAGAGCAACGACATGCTCACTGCCAATTGCAATCTTGGCCAACTCTGGTAGATTCGGGGGAGGAAGTTGTCCGTGATCGTCTCGACCCCAGGCCTGAAGAGAACCATCCTTTGCTAAGACGAAGATGTTTCCCCAACTAGCCCCTACATCTTTCCACTCGGGACATGTCTCGGGTGCATCTGATTGAATTTTCCATTTGTCTGAACCCAGAACCTTGAGGTTTCCACTTTGTGGGTCGCCGAATAGACAAGTGAATTCTCTACCACAGACAGCCCGTGCGACCTTGAAGCTGAGACTCTCAATCTTTCTGGGAGCGTGAAGGACTTGACCTGGTTCACCAGCTTGGGATTTTCTCGCATTGCCCCAGCCATAGGCTTCTCCATTATCAAGAACTGCGACAACATGTCCCATACAAGCGGCTAAGTCGACAATTTCCGTGCCCGGAGGAGGAAAGTTTTGGGTTCGTGTTGCTGACGGTGTCCTAACGATGAGTTCGCCCAGACCAAGCTCGCCTTTCAAGCCTGCACCGAAACTAAAAACCTGTGTGTTCTTGCCATCTGCATCCTTGGCTACAATGATAGAAGCTTCCCATGTCGCTGTGATCAGGGCGATCTCGCCAACTGGAGTCTCTCCATTCTTGGTAAGCTGGATTTCTCGGAAAACAGCAACATCAGGACCAGATGTCAAACCGCAAGCTCCGGGCGTAGGGTCACCACTCCAGTAGAGCTGGCCAGCTTTCGTAAGTAGTAGCGTATGGTTTCCACCAGCTGTGACTTGCACAATTGGGGAGGCTGGCTGGTCGGGATGGAAAAGGACCTGCTTTGGCACGGAAACATCCTCTTTATGGCCAATGCCGAGCTGACCAGAGCCGTTCGAGCCTAAAGCGAATACGACCTCCATATTTTCGAGAAGCGAAATTGTGAACAAGAAATCCTCGTAGGCAAAGCTTCTCTCGTCTTGAGGTTCTGTGTGCTTCTGCTTGCAGTGGATAGCTTCATAGACCCACCCATCGCTATATCGCGGTCTCGTTGGCTTACGTAAGGCTCATCAAATCTCCACCATAAAGAAGGTCGCGAACTTTTTTTTCTTCTCTTCTTTTCCTTCACTCTCAACCACACTCTTTTGAGCTTTCAGCACAAAGCTACAAACAAAAGACGCTCGCTTGAGAGGATGTGATTCTTGTTTTCTGCTATTGCTATCATCGCGCAGCAGATAATATGGCTTCACACACGCAAGTCGTCCCCGAGGGGATGGAGAACTTCGTCGTCGGACTGATTGGAATGGGCGACATGGGCAAGATGTACGCCGAAAGGCTGTCTGCCGCTGGCTGGAGGTAAGTCTAGGATCCATCGCGATTCGTGCTTCCAGCCCCAGCTATCTCTTCTCAAATGGTAAGCACAACTCTCCTCGCCTTTCACTTCCCTCCCCCTCTTTCATGATGACTAGAGCGCATTTGGCTCGAGCATTGTTCAGGGACGCCCGGTGTCCGTTATGGCCATCGGAATCGGACCTGTGCTCTCAATGATGTAAACGCTTGCTACCTTAACATACAACTGTCTGAATTTTCACCCATACCTCAACTTTGTTAGCACTACCTGTTTTGACACAACAGCTAACATGAATTAGAACAGATCCTATACAATCCTACTCGTGACTGCAACCCAACCCGCATGCCGAGTGGCTAACGGCGGACTACTTTAGAATTTTGGCCTGCGATCGAGAAGAGAACCAGGAGAGCCTTCAGAAAGAATATGCTGGAAATGTATGGCTTACTGATTCCTGTCTTTCTCTGCCTCGCGCCAGTCGCTGAAGCTTTCGAATAGAAAAATATAGAAATTTGCCGAAATGGACACTTCGTATCCCGCGCAAGCGACTACATCATCTACAGCGTGGAAGCCGCCGTCATTGACCGTGTGATTGCTCAGTATGGACCATGTATGCGCCCTCTTTTCTCGTGCACCGTGAATTGTAGCCCAAAAGGGCCATAGACCAAACATTGAAACTGATCTCGTTATGTTTCAGCTACGAAATTGGGTGCCATTGTCGGAGGCCAAACCTCGTGCAAATCTCCTGAGATCGCCGCTTTCGAGGCCCACCTCCCCTCCGATGTCGATATTATCTCTTGTCACTCGCTACATGGACCTAACGTCGACCCGTACAATCAACCTCTCGTCCTCATTCAGCACCGCGCTCCAGACTCGGCTCTCCGAAAGGTCGAGGCCGTTCTCGGCTGTCTCCGGTCCAAGTTTGTTCATCTCACAGCCCGTGAGCATGACCGTATCACCGCAGACACACAGGCTGTCACACATGCCGCTTTTCTATCTATGGGCAAGGCATGGCACGCCAACAAGCAGTTTCCTTGGGAACTGAGTCGCTACGTTGGCGGTATCGAGAATGTCAAGGTCAATCTTATGTTACGCATCTACAGCCAGAAATGGCATGTGTACGCAGGTCTTGCCATCCTGAATCCTGAAGCTAGGGAGCAGATTTCCCAGTATGCCCGAAGCGTCACAGACCTGTACAAGCTCATGCTTGAGGGCAACCGTGAGGGCTTCAGGGAGCGAGTTTACCGTGCGCGCGACAAGGTGTTTGGCCCGTCAACATCATGGGATACACGACCTCTCCTCGAGCCATCCATTCTGTCGTCCTTCTCTCTTGGCACACCAACAGACGAGCCTCGCCCCAATAATCATCTCTCCATCCTTGCCATGGTCGACTGCTGGGCTGCATTGAACATCGCACCCTACGACCACATGCTCTGCAGTACCCCTCTGTTCCGTCTGCGCCTTGGTGTAACCGAGTATCTGTTCCGTAACGAGGACGTGCTGGAAGCCGCGATTGAGACTGCAATCGATGATAAGACGTACCGCAGTGACGATCTCGAGTTTACTTTTGCAGCGCGCGCCTGGGCTGAATGTGTAAACCTGGGACACTTTGAGACGTGGGAGAAGCGGTTTGTGAGTACTCAGGAATTCTTCGAGCCACGATTCGAGGAGGCGAAGGTGGTGGGCAATCAAATGATGAAGAAAATTTTGGAGAATTCTAAGGATAATTAGTTCGACAGCCGTCAGGCCGCCAAGAGCATAAGAGACTAAATTTTTCAGTCACCTTATGCTAGCTTTAGCTAGCACTTGGGCTACTTTATTTCTGTAACCCAAGCCTTAGAGGACATTTCTTCTGCAGTGTTAATAACGAACAGTAAAGGCTTCTTTTACTCAAGTGCTATTCCTAACAGATAAATATGCGTCTCCAAGACTCTAGACAATGTCTAAACTGACGAATGGGATCTCCCAGTTTGACAACCTCCCCACTGTCAAGTTCTATCCCACAATTGGAGTAGCTTCCCAAGCAGAACCACTCTAACAAGGTTCAAACGTGCTACTTTTCATACAAAGTTATACCTGAGTCACCACGTCAGGAACCCCGGTCTCGATACTTTCCTCCGTCATGGCCACTCCATTGTCTACCGCTAGCGGCATAGATACCAAGGAGTTCTCGTTACCGCTCCCCTGTGAGTCAGTGGTCTGTGAGCGGCTACGAGGAGAGGGGGCTTCCGACTCTGCGTTCCCTCGACTCGAGAGAAGTCGCCAGGGATATCCTTCGGGGGGTGGAAAGTAGGAAGCGCTGAACAAAAGCTGATCGGCCAATCGACGTCTGGTAGATCGTGAACCAGGGGTGGTAGGACTGTGCCATCAGTCAACAAGGTGCGCCTATCAAGCTCAATGCACATGACTTACCGAGGGATACGCGTTGCCCGTAGACCTTGTCGTGATGATTGTTCCTGAACTTGATCTTCAGGAGCTCTGGCCATGTTCCCGTTCTCAAATGCAGCCAACCATGGCCACGGGCTTTCTAAAAAGTCGGGAGGGTTCGAAGCTATGACTTCTTGATCATCTTGTTGAGCAACGTCGACTAAGGCTTGTTCCTTCTCATGCAGACTTTGCCCAGTGGTCGGAGTTTGCTTCACAATGGGCAATTTCCGGACTTGTCGTTGTGGTGCAAAGACTGTCCTTTTAAGCACATTTCGAAGATCCTGATTCTTGTGATGGCGGCCAAGCATACGCGCGATCTGTTCTTCAAGCATTTCCATCATTTGGCGATTGTTCGCTTTTGGACGATGCTCATTGATACACTCAATGACATTTTTCTTGATGACTGGTCTCCCTCCCAATGCTTCGAATCCGGAACCAGCTGCGGCTGTTGGGGGGATTTCTCCATTGGCAACTGCATCGAGGCTCAAAAATGCCCGGTCGACGCATATAGGACGACATCTTGGGCAAACTCTGTACTGGCAATTCTTCTTATCGTCACGTTTCCACTGTTCAGTATATGCGTCGTCATTCATATCGGCTCCAAATTCAGGAGCTGGATTGCCAATCAGGGCGCTTCTCTTAAACTCTTCTCGCGCGATGACATTCTTCAACTAGAATGCAGGATAAGCTTATGCCAAGCTTAGGAGAACTGGCTTACCTGTTCACGTTGTCTCAAGATGGTCGCAATCTGATCTGGTCGGTAACAAGCCATCTGCTCAGGAGTGAGTTCGCTGAGAAAGCTCAGTTTGTCCCGCCGAGCTTCTGCGCTTCCTTTTCTTACACCCATACTCTTTCGAAAGTTATAGTCCAAGAAATCGGTGCATGGCTGTTATCGAGTTAGCTATAGTACCGGCGTCAAGTGATGCTGTGAGGCAGTAAGTCTCTTACCATCTTCTCCTCGATTATCTGGTCAAGATCCTGGGTACACTGATATAACCATCCAAACTGGCCAGGTTCCTGACATGAGAAACATGTCGCATCCGTATCATAGACCCGGGTCATGGTTAGGTGCGTACATTGCGGCTTGAAGACTGTTGCCCGCGGTCGGGAAAGTCGTAGCGGAAACGGCATCGCGGGTTGAGAATTCGAATCAGTAATAGAATATATCCCAGCGACTCGATACGAGCAAACTGTTCAGTGGGTAGACAGAATGGCTTTGGGTGAGGGTCGAGCATGAGCCGCGATCGAAAGTGACAGTAAGCGATGAAATGTATTGAGTTACTTCATGATGAAGGAAGATCGTTTTCGGGCAACGAAGCATGAAAAGAATAGCCAGGTATGTAGATGAAAGAAATCGAAGACTGGTTTGACTTGCAAGAAGTTTGGTATTCTATGATAACCAGCTGCAAGAGCAAGAGTGCACGCAGGTGCAATGCAAGTGGCAGTGACAATGGCAGTGGCAGTTGCCTCTATAGGTACTAACCAACCTCCAAACCCGCACAAGCAGTGTACCTCCTGTCAGGGCGTCAGAAGAATTGGCTGTCGAGAGCATAAGAAACGAAATATTCTAGTTGTCTTACGTCGTCTTAGATGAGCACTTAGGCCGCTTTATTTTGGTTCTCCAAACCATATGATAATTCTTCGGCAACCCACCTGCCTGAGTAACGACCTGATAGACATATTGATTGGACCATCTACTCTACCTTCGTAATTTGCAACATGATGATAAGAGACACCGGTTAAGCTTACCTGACTCCAGCCAAGAAGAGTGTTGAGTTGCTGCGCTAGCGTACAAGTTGATATTGAAACCATGAAACTTTTACAGCCATAAAATTTTGATATGGCTCTGACTGCTGATTGACTTAGGTGCTCTCTCACCTCTACTAGCCGCAGACGAGAAGCTCTTTGACTTTCGAGTGATACTAAGACTGATCAACATCCTTTCGTAGTATTCAATACTCATCAAATGCCAATGGTATTCTATCAGACGAATACTAATCCCCTCAGGTAGGTAACAGGTGAATTGTCGTCTAAGGCTTAGGCTACCATAATAAAGTAACGTACCTAGGTGCTAGTCTAAGCTACCTAGCATACATAAAGTGACTCAATCATTTCGTCTCTTATGCCTTCAGGAGTCGGTTCTTTTGATACCTCGAGGCTCTTTAACTGACCACATGCGTGATAAGACCTTGCCTTTTGTGGGTAAACCTCTGCAGCCAAAGTATATCTAAGTGCCAGGCCTCTGTTTGCCACCAAGCATAACTCACGTAGTTTGCAGATGGCCAATGGAGATAGACGGACGTGTCAGAACAAGCGTTGATATCTACGAGCGATTTGAACACCTATTTAGACTTCAAATAGCATTGCGGATGTTTAGATGGGGCCCTCAAAGGGGTTTTGTTTATTTTTCATGGCCTCGCCTATAATGCAAGACTTTCACTTAAACCCCCTAGCGCCCTCATCGGTTTGGAGTAGAAACACACTTGTCATGCCCTTCTTGACTCCCAGAGATTTGCTGTTTAAGCGGTTGATGCCAGTTTCTTTGTCGTTCAACGGCGCGTTTTATTCTCTAGCATGAAAACTTATATGCTAGAACCGCAATAACGCAAATCCCTTTCCGATGCATAACCGTAAAGCAGCCCAATAACCGATCCATGTCCTTTTTAAACCTCGGTGGTAACCTTAGCCTTGGGGTTGGTGACCTTGACTCCCAATTGCTTGGCACGGGCAATGATTTCAACTCGCTTGCGGGAAGAGACGTTGTGAGCGATCCTGGAGTGTTTTGTTAGCAGAAATTCGTCGTCTAGGTGAGCAGGGAGAGCATACTCAGCCGCATGTGTGCGGTTGTGCATGAGCAAAAGCTCTACATCGTTACTGTTGCTGACGAGGAAAGCCTTGTGGCCGGAGGGCATCATGTAACGGGTCTTCTTGTTGGAGCCATAGCCGATCTGGAGTAATAACGTATCAGCACAAAGTTCCAGGACACCCCACCCATGAGAATGTTGATGATTCCATATGGGTCTTGCAGAGTTTCAACGTACAGAGGGCATAGCAATAGTACCACGGAATCGACGGCGAACGCGACTGTCGATACCCTTGGGCTTGCGCCATGTGCCCTTGTCAAGGCGCATGAAGCGGTCGGCCTGGTGCCGAGAGAAGTGCTTCGTGCCTGTATGCAACATATCAATATCGTGATTCCATCTTCCACAGCACAAAGTGCTTCTCGATCTCGGATTCGGTGGACATACGCTTCTTGACGATAGGAACGTGCTTCTTGGCGGAAACCATCTTGAATCAACAATGTCAGTATTCGCGATCGATTGTCGATAGTAATGAGCGAGGTTCTGCTGACCTTGACGGTGGGCTGCGGTTCGTCGGGTTAGTATGAAGTTTTGACGATTTTTTTCCGTGCAGTTGGAACGAAGATACCAAACTGGGCCGCACTTGCCTTGTGGTGTGGGACTGTGCCCTAAAACCTATTTGGGTTCCACTTTTCCCACAGACGTCCAAGCCTATCAAAAATCAGTAGCTGCCCCCACCTACCAGCTGCCCTAGCCAGTCCAGAACTTTGCAAAATCTCAACTCACATCAACACCCTCAACAAGGCGACCGCTCCATTCCCTCCGGCTTCACGAAAGGACACGACAACCGCAACCATGAGCGCTCCCCAGTCCGTACAGACGTTTGGAAAAAAGAAGACCGCCACCGCCGTCGCTCACTGCAAGGTTCGCCAGTCCCGCGTCGAGACGACATACGAGAATGAATACACGAGGCTAACTGAACTTCCAGGCCGGCCGTGGTCTCATCAAGGTCAATGGACGCCCTCTCCAGCTTGTCCAGCCTGAGATTCTCCGCTTCAAGGTATGTTTTTGTGTTTTTCTCAAGAGATTTAGCTAACACACCATAGGTCTACGAGCCTCTCCTCGTTGTTGGCCTTGACAAGTTCGCCAATGTTGATGTGCGCGTTAGGGTGCAGGGGGGTGGACATGTTGGTATTTTTCTCCCTTAAAAGGTGCTTATATTGACCTTTTGCAGGTTTCCCAGGTCTACGCCATCCGACAAGCCATCGCCAAGGGTTTGATCGCCTACTACCAGAAGTTCGTCGATGAGCACTCCAAGAACCTCTTGAAGCAGGCTCTCGTCCAGTTCGACCGAACCCTCCTCGTTGCCGACAACCGCCGTTGCGAGCCCAAGAAGTTCGGTGGTAAGGGTGCTCGCTCTCGTTTCCAGAAGTCTTACCGTTAAACGGTTCAAGATATTTGTCGGAATGGGGCACAAAAGCGTCGAGTCGGAGCGATGTTGCAGTGGAGGATACAACGGGCAGTGCGAAAAGGGGACCGGAGTCACAATTTCCCTGGTTTGGGAATGGTTTACCCATTTACATTTGCATGGCCTTGCTTTTGGCGGATTGTGAAGGATCTGGCAGGCAAATGAAATCTTTCAAGTTAACGATGCAGTTCGCGCTGCGATGAATTGTGATGTCAATGAATCGTCTTCTGGCTGGGCTCGCTCCGAGACAATTATTTCCCATTACCTCGCATGTGACGTCTACAGCGACTGAATGTATGAGTTTGGCCTCTGGCACGGAATTCTGTACAGAATTCGATATTATTGAAACAGCAATCGATAAGAATGATGGTGCCATCAATGGTATCATCCATTATTACTGTCACATTCTCTGCAAGTCGTAATACCAGTATATAATATTAAGTGCAATGTTATTTGTAATACTAACGAAACCTCCAACTCCCAGCTCTCCTATTTCAAATATCTGGGTCGTTCGCAGGGCCACATCTCCATTAAGCCAGGCATTTCTTGAAAACGATTAGATCCTGAACGTGGCCAACTATAGTCTGACCATGCTTCCGTGCTTGCCTGAACTCTCTAACGGTGGCTTTCCCTGCTATTCGTCCCCAGCATCTCGAAGCACGAACCGTTCTCGCAGCAAGACATCCTTAATCATTCCACGAGACCAAGTCACGCTGTCTCCCAGATTCATCCAGATCAACAATCTCCGGTGCCCACTCACCACGTTCATCCTCGGCTGCCATGTCGGCATCTTCTAGCTCGACCTCCTCGCCATCCTCCATCATGACATTACCACGACGCAGGTAATCTCCTCGTAGATCCCAATCCAGGGTGCCTGTTGCAACAGCCTCGAGACCCGCAAAAGCTGTGGCGACGCTGAGCTGCTCAGGAGTGGCTTGGCTTCCCAGACCTTGCATGAGTTCCTCGAGGCGGCGTTTGTAGACAGTAAGAGCGAGTCGCAAATCCCGAGTTTGTAACTCAGCAGAATCCAGGATCGAGCCTTCAAGCCAAGAAGCGCTGTATGTGAGTTGAGCCGTCAGAGTGCGGATGAAAGCGGCAGCAAGGGATGGCCGGCGGGCAGGAAGAAGATGAGCCCGAAGAAATATCTTGAGGAGCATGTGCCACCACTGCTGGATGCATGAATCGTTGCCAAGGTGCACACCCACAACGAAGGAGAACTGGAATTCGCCAACCAGATCTTCGGATGTAAGGTCGTTGCCAGATGCGTCGACCAATGATAGTATGTAGGGAGTTGCATCTGTGGCCTCAAGGGTTCGTTCAGCACCAGTGTTGTCTGTCGAGTATGTCTTTGTCCGCTGACTGAAGGCGAAATTGAGCTCACGCGACTTGAGCATGGGATTTGAGAGCGAGTTATCGAGTTCCATCTCAGCAGCCATGAGTACTGATCCCTTGACACGATCGCCCGTGTGTACCGTCCAGTTGTCGTAATTCTGTCCAGTCACTCGGTTGAGCAGACTCTCACTGACCTTACCAGTCAGCTGCTCCCACATGTTGAAATTTCTTTCCGAAGCAGCTTGAGTCAGATCGCCACTGGCTGCGTTGACTGCAGTTGGATCCTGATAAGGAACCAGTTTGGAGTGAATAGTCTCGAGATTGTCGGCTTGGATGCGTGCCTCGGCACGAGCAGAGTCGCCGAGAACCTCATTAAAACGATCCCATTGCATGACATGGACGGTGTTGGCGTTGTTTGCGACAACCCAGAAGCCGCAGCGAGCAGAAAGACCACCAGGATGGGCGACCCAGAAGAAGTGAGCTCCTGGAGGTATGTCCCTGATGCCGCCGAAGTGCTTGGCTGTGAACGATATAGAGTCATATCCAACGGTAAAGACCTCAGGCAAGTCAAGGATAAGAACCACATCGCCACCTCCTAAGTTGTGTGTCAAAGGGTCCCATGTCGGACTGTGGAAAGATTTGGAAGAGTCATGCTGTGACGTTTTATATGCAGAACTGGAGTGGCTCTCATCTTGTGTTGAAGGAGGGTCGAGGGGTGGTGGGCCATCATGGTCGTCGTCTTCCTCCTCATGGGTCTCATTCACTTGATGAACGTGAAGAGTTCCTAGAGGGTGAGATCCTAGAACTGGTACCGACATTGCAGAGCCACCTCCGAAAGATGCGCCCGACTCTGATTTTGTCAGGCCTTTGGGACGAGATGGGAGCTCTCGGTCCATCTTGATAAGCTGACGCAAAAATAGATGATGATCTAGAAATAGAGTGAAGGCTGGTAGTGGTAAGAGTGTTCCGTTTTCACCCAGAATGACTCTTAATATCTGTGAAGGCCGTTGGTGTTATTATGAGTCGAAGATATGAGAATGAGATGTCTTGTTGAGAGTTTGATGTCGTTTGTTACACTGCAACTGGTTGGATGGTGGGGTAGCAAAAAAAAGTCAGGCAGGCACGACAGGATAGATTCCAGTGAATTCTATGAAAGCAACAAAACACACCCAATCATGGACACAAGCAAAGCCTCTGATAACACCAGAACTAAGTTGTTATAATGTATTAGTTTGAACTTGTTATAAATTGACAATGTTTTATCTTGCCTTTTGGCAACTTTTCTCTGGCGCTTGGAGCACCACCACACGTCATCAACAGAAGGGCATAGAAAAGCGCCAAATGACGTTCTGAGACAGAGATCAAGGAAACAATTCCTATGAATGCAACATCGTCGATTTGTATCATCAATATATCTCTCAGGTCTAATAGGAGTAAGCAAATCTTGAGCAGCGGCAGATCACGGTATACCAAGATAACGTGACTTGGTCATTGATAACCAGTTTACCTATGAGCCAGTGTCTGTATCAGCTTTGTACTTTTCAGTTGACTCATTCGTTTATCGAAATTGTTCAAGTTAACTCTATCTCCCGTGAATAGCAATTGAAGTAACAAAAATGCACACTCCTCCGAGTCTCGGAGTCATGGATATTCTTAACTTCGGCAGCTCCTATACGCTGCGTATTCGGTCTCTGGTCGGCAGGATATGTAGATTAGGTTATTGCCCGGGCATGCAAAACAACTATTGTACTCCTGGCTGCATATTGGCGGTTTCGAATTGCGTATATACAAGCCTCAATCGGTACAGTACTATGTTTGGCCGTTGTGTGGTAACGGTCAAAGTCGCTCATTGCTCCAATAAAGTACTGGACCTACATACGATATACGACAAAAGGCTGCTGTTAAATCTACCTCCACGAAATTCTATCATCTCCTTCCCAGTATGCTTCATGTGCATGAACATGCTCTTTCCAGACGTTGACTCTCAGTACGGCCACGACAGACTCAGACTCGCTCTCCTAAACCCGACACATAACTCGAGTCTTTATAGCTTCTATCACAATCACCAGAAGCGGCCTCTTACTTTCGCTGCTAATGAAGAAGTGACTTTTCAGTCTTACGCGCACTGTGTTATCTTATACTTGTTTCTCTTCGTGTAAGGCTGCCAAGCTGTGACTGCAAGTAGGTATCTGGGATGGTCAATGTTAGGACCCAACAGTCCGTGGTCGTAGGATCCCTTGTTGCAGCGCCAAACAAAGATGGTTAACCACTGACTCTCTTCGTCTATGTTTGATGTCAGCACCGGGTGTTTACAGCGCTCGTGTGTTAACGACTCTCGCCAAGGCATTGGTGAGCTGTGCCGTTAGAATGCATCTTCAGCGAGGGCCATCTGGCTTCTGCTCTAAAACTTGTATCTATAGCAACAGAAGTTGACTCGGTATTCTGAACATATCTCATGTGGTGATAAGATCAGATTGGTATGAGATACGAGTCTAAACTTAGATGAGTCTCTGGTGGCTTGTATCTTTATGATGAGTTTACGATATAGTGACCGGGTGTGACTGAGGGGCCCCAGCGCTCATTTAATAATGGATGCTACAAAGTTCTGAAGTAAAGTCAAAAGAAACATTTGCAAGGAGCAGGGCATTCGCATTGTCAATTAAAGATCAGATAGCGTTCTACATCGCAAGGTTTGCTTTGACAAGCCATGCTTCGCATCAGACTTCGTCTGTATATATCGCCGTCGTGGGTGAACTCGGTAAGCGAGATGCATAGAGCGGTCGAGTACTATGTACATGCTGGCCTTTGCAGCGCTCGCTTCACTTGACCCATGATTCATTCGCAGCCACGTCGGCATTGCCTTCCATGTAATGGATTGCAAGCTCCACGCAGAACAATACATGGACCAAAGCAAAGGTATGCAGTAGACTATTGTTGCACAATCCGTATTTACCTGTCAAACAGTTGTGTACCCCAAAGTCAGCTCATATTTGTGACACTACACCCCTATCTACTGCTGTCATACACCAAACACAGAGACAATCCGCTCAAAGACTTGACTTGTCTTGGTATCACATCAATTTCTATCCGGATTTTGTGGTCTTTCACACCCGTCTCAGTCAGAAAGTTGGTACGCCTTGGGCGAATTACAGGCTGTGTCCCAGACCCGACAGAGAGGTTCATAAAAGCCATAACCGTTGAAGGTACCAAGGTTACTGTTCAAGTATCAGCCATGAGGGGTGTAGACAGTGTATATACAACACAAAATAGAACCAGGTAAGAAAGAGTTTCTTCACCAGAGTTTTTGGCAGTACAAGTACAGAAACACCTCTGGATAAAACTAGGTAGCAGATGGCGCATGTCTTGTCTTGTCTTGTCTTGTAGACTATGTCTTGTGTCTCGTGTTACCTTTTCCTTGCTTTATGTAGTAGATGTTAGTTTCGTTGGACTACCATGTTTTAATAGAGAAGCGGCTAAATTCTCCTAGCGCCGCAAGGTCACCCCCTTGTTCACTCGCAACGGCGTCAGTCACACACACACTTATCATCTTTCGCTCGCTCGCTCATCTGCACGCTACGCACGTTTTCCTTCGCCTTGCTACGCTGAGCTGAGCCTTGGTAGTTGGACTTAGACGTTAGGTGGTTCGCTTTTCTGCCCACCCTTCCCCCTAGTTGGGTTTTTTTGTTTCTCTGGCGAGGCTCTAGCTGTACACGCCCCCCTTGCTTAGTCGTTTCTTTGAATGAGACGTTACAGTAGAAAATACTAGGAACTAGAACTAGTAGTAGCTTATCTGCATGCCATGCAATACAAGCGCGGCATGTTTATATCGTAAGGCTGTGCGGATAATGTATGTAAGTAAGCACTGATGATGTGATATTACTCGATATACGGGCGGGTTGTTTATTTTTCGCATCTTCAGGTCAAGTAGATATTCATTCGAGTTGCCATATCTTTATACTGCCTGCCGAGTTGATCAACTTTACATGCCCTTGTCTATATCACAGATAAGTCTATCATATAAACAAACAGATTTATCCACGGGTATATGCGCATGCACGTTCAACAACAACGCGGTAGAATACCACCTACTACAATTCCATCGCTTCTCATGAGTCCTCACCCCTATCTTTCTCAGCATCCCAGTCGCAGATCACTTTCTAAGTTCTCGTCTACTGTGTTGCCATCCATGATGGATCGGTCCGCACCGCACCGCACCGCATGGCATATAGTAGTATGGCATCGCATAGCATAGCATCGCATATAACATCACCAACTCGCATAACGCACACACCACTCACCCGTCATCTTTCGGCAATCTTATAGATCGATCTCCATCTCCTCCTCTCCCTCCCTCTCTCACTACATCGCCCCCTCCACTTAGCGTTGCTTGGAAAGACCAAACAAAACAAAGAGAAAAAAGATCAGACCACTTCTCATTTCATTCCCCTTGCTAAGCTAAGGTGCACTATACATGTACGTCAGGCCTCTTCTGTGGCCTTGTGTTACGCGACCTTTCCTTTCTTTACCCTCTGCCTTGTTCATCACCACCATCACCTATCTACCATCCTTGCTTTTTGGGTCCTTTTGTTATTCACACCCTTGACTGCCTACCTTGCCTTGCCTTGCCTAGGTGCAGTACTGTACAGTACTATAGTTCTCATCGGCTTAGCGTTTGTAACACAGCAACACAACCACCCCGTCGGTTTACTGCAATGCGCAACACAACCCTACCTGCGGCACGCCACCCACGTTTAACCAGGTTTAAGCATCATTTCCCATGTGTTGCGATCGATTTCGCCTCCTCTCAGTAAATCAAGATGAGGCTGATTTTGACCCGACAGATTGGTTCACTAGATCTTGAAAACGAGGCCTCGTATGCCGTCTTGTTCCTAGAGCATCATTGCTTGACTCCAGTTTCTGACTTGCAAGCCATACGAAGCCGTCTGTTAGGTTACTCCTTCACGAGCATTCAATCACTAAACATTCAAGAACGACGTGTATTGCACAAGTATAGATTTGTTTGACCAGTGTGATTCTCAAAGTGCGATTATACATGCAAATCACAAAATCTAGCCGCCATATAATCATAAAGTACCATCCGTATGCGTCTATCTGTCTCGCTCATCAACCTCTTGAGCGCATCAACATCGCCAGGTGGACTAGAGCCGCCGCCATATGAATAAAAAAATCTTCGTCCCCGTCTCTGCGATCATTGCGCAATAAATGTGAAAAGAAAAAAGCGCAGGCATCGAGCTCTACCGCTGCACTGCCGTGTCAGCTAGGAATCACGCATGCCACCAAAACATAACAAATCGTCTCAAATGCAGATAAACCACGCCGAACCTCCAGGACCGTCCCTTGACCAGCAACCTGATGCTCATAAATAGAAATCGGTAACTCCCCAACCCAACATCTTGTCGAAGAGCGTATATGCGTAAACTCCAAAACCAAAACCAAGAAGCAAAGCGGTCCAGCGACTGAACGTATATGCTGGAAACCCCGTGGAAGGTAGAGTGCCGACCAAAGAGGTTGCCATAGTCGAAATAGAGAGGTAATTACCGGGTCGAGAAATCGCACAGCGGCGCTCCATCTTCCCAAAATCCATCGCGCCGCCCAACCACCACATCAGGTCGACGTTGACGTGGGGATCAAGGACAACACGGCAGTTCAATATAGTACAGCGGGTATTCCTTTTTCCATCCTGACTTTTGATGACTTTCCTCCTCTAGAACCCTGGTCCTTGCTTGACCATCTGCCTTAGTGGCTTGGGGGTTGAGCTCCGTTTGCTAAGCCTGGTTAGTTCATCAACTAAGCCACCCTTTGTCTTTGCGACATACATTGGTAAGGAATGCCCTGGCTGGGTTGCGCATAGGGCGAATGAGGCTGGTAATTGGAGTACATGTGGCTGTTGTTGTAGTCGGGGAGTGGCTGCTGAGGAACAGCCGATGGTGGTGGTGGGTACTGAGCAGGCTGGTATCCGATGGGAGGCAGCTGCACAGGCCGTGAGCCAGGGTAGGATGAGGTAGGAGTGCCATCAGGTCCCTGAGGATCAGGGCCTCCATTTTGAGCTGCTGCGGCGGCAGCGGCCTGGCGTTGTCGCTCCTCTTCGGCTTTGCGGTTGGCCTCCTCTTCCTTCTTCCTCTGCTTCCACTCCTTGCGGATCTCCTTGAACTCTGTGAGGTTTCGTTAGACCGTGTCTCTATCAAACAGCACGTCAATGATACATACCCTCAGGTGTTCGCTTCTGACCGTGAGACTGCATGGTGACGTGAGCATTCAGATGGTTCAGTGTACCGTAGGCCTTTTCACAGCCGTTCCATCCACACTTGTACATGCGCTCGATCTCTTCATATCGACGTCGAGGTCGCTTGTGCTGCTGCGCGCCTGGAATGGGTACGAAAGAGTAGACCTAAGACGTGTTAGAACAATCGTGTATCAAACCAGCAGAGGACCCCGCATGAGATGAACTCAGCTCGTGAGCCAACGCGTCTCAACAAAACTCATCAAATTTTACGCGCCATGCTCTCAGTGAAGCTCAATTCATCTCATACTCGTCTGTCCAATTCCAACATACCTGGTTGGGTCGTTGAGGGGGCGGCGCTGATTGGGGGTTCTGAGCGTAAACTGGGTGGCCAGGAGTCAACGGCGCACCACCGTGCTGTCCATAACCAGCCCAGTCTGGCCGAGGCTGCGCATACATGCCGCCACCGGGGTGAGAGTAGCTGTGTGTCATGTCTGGGTTGGGCGCATAAGGAGAATGCTGCCCGTAGGACGCGTAGGTTGGGCTCGGAGCGGCGATGGACGGATCTATAGGAACATCGTTGTCAGATTTGACCGGATGGGTCTGATGGCTACGCCCATCATGCTGGGACATTGACGGACTGTTCTGTTGTTGCGCCATACTTCCACTGCTGGTGCTGCTTGCAGGATGGTATGAACGCTGGACGTGCTCTGGAAAAGATCCTGATCGGGCTGATTGAGGATAAACGCCGTACTCGGAGGTGGGAGTAGCCGATGTCGAGTAGTTGACTTCCTGCTTGACGGGATATTGCGCAGCAGATGCGTGATCTGCCCTCGAACCTTCAGAATTGGTGTCGCCGAAGTTGCTTGGGTAGGGCGAAGGCAAACCTGACTGCGAGTACTCCGTAGCACTTCGTTCCATAGAGTTGGGAGAGCTGAGGAGCGTGTCTAGGGTCGCCTCGGAACCAAGTTTCGCGATGTTGGAAGCAGAATGCAGCGATGCGCGGTTGTCAACAAAAGTATGAGGTTGCGGTGTTGGCACCAAAGACATGCTACAGCTCCACGGGGCTGATGATAAAGAAATGGCCGGCGAGGTTTTAGCTCAGACCCGCGTCAAGTTGGTGTTTGCCGGTAACAGGGGAAAGAAGGGTAATGGCTGAGCGCTTGCAAAGAGACTTGCGGCGGCGCGGCAGTATATGTTGTTGGCGGCGGCAGTAGTAGCGCCGTTTGCAAGACCAAAGGTTGGTTTATGGTTAAGTGTGTGATGCGAGCACCTAGGCCGAGTCCTTGGGCGCGGATCTTGCTGGGGAGGGAAGATAGAGATGGGGGAATGGAGCCTAGGGCAAGGATAGTTCACTTTTCCTCGATCAGAGAGAGGTCGGGCTAAGTCGCCCGTAGTTCTTGGGGAGCGACACACTAATATAGTGCGATGTTGAAATCGGCCTGGTACGGTGGACTCTGCCGAGAGCCCAGAGGCAAAGAGGGTCTAGCGGCTGGGAGCCTGAGGTGGACAAGGGTGTGTCAAAGTGTATCGTGGGAAGATACACTGACTCTCGTCTTGCTGAGAGCGACTCGCGACCTTGCAGGGGGGGGAGGGGGGTGTACGGTGTCTGCAACTGCACTGCGAAAGCCTCTGTGATGACGGAGACTTGGGAGAGGGGCGGGACCGAAAAGAATTTTATAGGGTCCCAAGGGGAGGAAAATGAATGACGGAGTGATGAACAGGGTGCACTCCTCCACAACCTGGAGGCAAAAGGTCAAGTTCGGCGGTCTCGAGGTGGGACCAGCCGGTCGGGAACGCAATAAACCTATGTATCTGAGTATGTACAGTACGGAATGCAGGTATGCGCGTTCGAGGATTATGATTTTTGACAAGCAAAAGCCGTCAGATTTGGTGTTGTTGGGCTAGACTGGAAGATGCCGAAGCGCAACGGGTACTGGCAAACAGTTGGGCACATGCACCGTAGTACTGTAAGCAGGAATTGGCTGGTTCAACCCAACTCAACCCAGGGCAGTGGCAGTGGGATTATGCGCTTATCGACCTTGGTGGATAGCGTGGATTTGTTTTGAAGACGAGGGGTGTGCCAGTTTCTTGGGTGCAAGCCTTTTCAGTATGTACTGTACTGTATGGCAGACTGAGTGAGTGAGTGACTGGACTGGACTGACAAGAGGCAGCAGCAAATGAATACCAAGTCGGGATATTTCCGTCGTAGCGCGAGCAGATGGTGGAGGGACTGGACTTGGACTGGACCGGACTAGACCTGAAAGAACGAAAGTCAAGTCAAGTCAAGTCAGTGAGAGTCAAGTGAAAATCGCTGCTGCTACTGCTACTGCTGCTGCTGGGTCGAAGTCGATCGTTCTGCCGAGGATACCCCACGTCGCGACCGGTGCCGGATCTGCCGCTGACTCGTGGTCTTCTTGAGCGAAAGCGGCGAGTAATTACGAGAAAGATCAAGCGTCTTTTTCCAGGGGATAGGAAAGATGATTTCAGAAGGAGATAGAGGGGGTGTGGTGAACAAGTTAGGGAAGGCACGAGATCTGAGCTGACTTGGTTCGAATTGAATTGAGTTGGCTTCGTTTGGTTTGATTTGGTTTGGTCTGGGTTTGAAGCAATGGGGGAGGTGAAAGTGGAGGTGAAGGAAAATGGGAGGACCACTGCCTGGTGACTGCTCTTTTTTTCTCCCTCTGTCTGCCCTGGAAAGAGGAGGGAGAGAAAAATCGGAATTCGTATGCACCCGTGTAATGAAGGAGCCTGAGCAAAAGAAAGTGGCAGATGAACAGGAAACCAAACCCTTGTCCCCTGTCATCCTAGGATGATGGATTTACAACAGTACGGTACTCATACTGCGTGCTCTGTGCTTCAAGCTCAACCTGCTGGCTGGGCCTGGGAGGTGGTCTTTGCTTTGCTCATCAATCTCCCCTTGCTAGGCTCACAAATTATTATTACACACACACACACGACACAAGACAAGAGCAGAACTTACAAAACTGTGGCGGAGGGTGTCAATAATTGGACTGCTGGCACTGCCAAAAAGAGACAGAAAAAATAAATACAGGTGTGATTGGATCGCCAGGTGCCTTGATTATGCTGATGTTTCCTGATGCTGGTGCTGGTGCAATCAACCCGTGAGATAACCGCTTGTCTGTCCATCCTCCGAGTCCCATGGTCACAACCAACTGTTGTCCTCTATCCTCAAGAAGCACAACCTCAGAACACGACTGTAACGCGAGCTGGTGAGGGCCATCACGTCCACATCCAGGACCAGGAAGCGTCGAAGCCCGGCATGGTGGTGAAATCGACCAGGGGAAGTCAGCATAGCAGAGCAGGGGTGGTAACCGCGTGCCCTGCCCTGCGCTTTTGGCACCAGTCCCACCCAGAAAACCACCCCGTGCTGGATCAAGGGCTCAAGGAATGTGCACCCTCCACTGGATACAGTGCGCAAGGAGGATCCCTGACCTCTGGCAGTAGATCTGCGGCCTTTTCCAAGACTAGAACCAATCAAGCCAAGAGGTGGCTGGTTCCACCGCTGGAAGATGCGTCCAGGGTGCTTGTGTTGAATGCAGCTCGGGGCTTGGCCTATAATTTCCAAAGAGGGGTTAGACAGGTTAGTTGCCGATTTTCCAGCTTGTCGACAGGGTACCAATGAAAGAGGTCATCGATCAAAGAGAATGGGGTCTCCGGGCACGCGGATTGCCACGGCCGATGAAGGAGACAGAGATTGCCAAATCTTCCTGTGACCTCAACTGACTCAGGCCCAGGGCCGCAATACCCTTTGATTTTAGTTATCAGTAATCAAGGTAATGGAAAGAGAGCACGGATACAGGCGTTGAGGCCTCAGAACGTGGCGGGCAATGTCGCAATGGGTGTGAATGAGCCCGGCGTCGTGGTTCCCAGGACACTAGTTGCAAGCCAAGCTCAAGGATGGATCAGTTTATTCTCCGCGACTCGGTTGTGTAACGACGACTTCGCTGCGCAACACCCGCGATACTATGATGGCAAGCTTGTTTCGACCTACATAGCATAGCAGCGTACAGTACAGTACATGTGGAATCGACGAGTCCCTGACGTGCAGGTCGCTTTTCTTTAGCAAAGCTTTGGTCTTTTGGATGCCGGCGCCGTTGATCGGGCTAAAGATTCCGTATCCGCCTCGATCCTGTTGGCTTCAGGGGATGGCAGGTCTCTAAGCTCTAGTTCAGCCCTAGAAGATGGTTACTCAGGTTATGAGCCAGCGCTCCGGAGAAAGTGTGAAACGGCGTCGGGGAGCAGCACCAAAGACCACGCCGCGTCGTCAGCAAAGTCCCGTCACCATTCGTTCGCTGTGCTGGCATGCCATGCCGTGAGTGTGGCTGATACTGTAATAGTGGCATCAACGCCGTCTCAGTACGAATGGCAGTTGACAGACATTGCACGTACTGTAACGACAATGGGCCTCGTGATTGAGTATAGGGTGATGATGCATTATGGGATCCGACCCAAATCTCCTGCACAGAGCAAAAAGTTGGAAGGACGGAGACAGACGGTAGGGCAACACACAAAGTTGGTAAACGTCAATTCAGTCAGCTGTTCAATCCGACTGCTGGGGCACATCCCCTCTAACTTTGTGGCATACGCACATCCACTCCTAGACCAATGCCATCAAGATGCTGCCGGCAACAGCCACGTTTAGAAGCAATCTGGCAATCTATCAAGACTCGCTAATCGCAGCCCAAGTGAGAGATGACAGATTCAATACTAGCATTAAAACAATTGGACAATTATCGAGATCTTCGATATGAATCCATTTTAATTAATTACGCTTTCTTTACCTTGCACTGCGAATTTTAGTATATGCTCAGGCCCTGAAGCAAAGCTACCTAGGTGGCTGTATCCGTAGGTTGGCACTTGCTCTACCCTACAAGACGGGAGTGGAGACCAATGGAACTAATCTCAATTCTCCCCAGCTCAACTTCCTGCCGACAACGACTCATCGACACCTGAATCGAAAATCAACAATCCTTGACACATTCATCTCCTGAGCGGCCGCAGAGCATTTTGTCAGCTATGCCATAATACAAGCTACCAGCATGTTTCGTCTATGATCGTGCCTGGCATCACAATAGGCGCCGCTTCTTGGCTTCTCCAGCTTTCGGTGATCGAGCCACACGGTTCCAAGATCCTGGCAGCTATGATACCTTTCTAGTCGAATGATCTGTCCCAGAAACTCAGGGTCTAGTTAAACAAGATCCTAAGCGACCCGAACATCTGGGATGAACTAAAGGGGGACTAAAATGCCCCAAAGAGGCACAGTAGTCCTAGCTTGTTGGTCTCTCTACGGTAATTAGTGGATTGCACTTCTCTGCTAGCCAGGCACCTCAGCTAACCTGTTCGTCAATTCACTGCAGAGCGCTCAAGAAATCAGATACGACTCATTGTCAAGCGACACCGCATCCAACAATATTGCGGTATCAGGACTGTCACCTCTGCCGCAGCACACCGCGATGCATCAATACGGTGTCTGACAACACACATGCAGCTGCTTCGGTCTTTGAGCCAATAGATTCCCGACATCGCCCAACCAAGCGACTGGGCCGTGAGCCCAGAATCTCGTCGGTCAGACAGGGGGAGCTTAGAGAAATCCCTTCATAAAAACAATATATTTTATGTCGATGCTTCTCAGTTCCAGCTCTTCATCAGCCGCGTACCCAGCCTGCTACTATTATCTACGGACCGCAACATGACACACTCAACGTTGCACAAATCGAATGGAAACATTTAGGAAGGCTCCACGTGTTGACTTGGCTTTGTGTTCCTACGAGCTTGCGAGAACAGTCCCAGTCCTGACTACGTACTGCTCACGTGGAGTACCCACTGATGCGCAACCCATGCCGATTCTAGCCCTTGTGGTGAGGTGGCTGGGCCCCTGTGCGACTTTTTACGAATGATAGCTCTTTTGCGACATCAGACAAAACCGTCCCACCGCCGTTGGTTGGTATCTGTCCTGGGGGCTAGATTTGCAACGTCGAGGCTTCCAGGGCTCCCAGCACTGTGTTGAGGGCACCCACACCTTCAAGTCCGACGTCAAGCTCTACGATTTCGTCCGTGCGTCTGATATGTGGGCGGAACAGCTTTTCGTTTCCTCCTTGGCATACATGCATAGAGACCTGAGCTCATCGTCCAAGCTGAACGCGCATTGGGCTTTGCCGGTCCAGATATCCGAGTTTACATATGTGCATGCGATTTCTCTCCTGCTCAATGCTTTGGCCGAGGCGTTGTGTGCGGTTTCAAAGCAATCATGGAGTTATTTGTGCAGGGTCTTCGTTCCCCATCTTATCAACAAGATAAGAAGCATGGTGTCCGAGATTACCTTGTGGGGGAAGAGCACCAGTGTTGCGTGCGGTTGGGTCATTCTGGGCGCCAGTTCACGCATCCGCACATGGGAGGGCAGCCCCAGTGCGTCTAGCTCCCCTGTCACGCAGCAACTGAATTGTTACCTCAGCCCTGACTCGGTTTTGCTACTGCATCGTTGCCAGTATCCAGCCTCAGACCATATTAATTCTAATTCGATTGTTAGTGCTCCCAAACTTGCGGGGAACCAGAGTTGCTAACTTCTTGCTGGTCTACTGTACAAATGACTGCCGGCATGAAGCAACATGAAACTGACTTCTGGTTCACTTCTACCAAGGAGTGTGGTTTTACGTGGGGTTTCGTTAACCTCTACCTCTTCTCTGAAGGATGTTAGGTGAATGCAACCCCCCTCCTGGGTTCTCGTCTTGACCGCCTTCGATGCATTCATCCGAACATCCAATTGTTACGCAGGGCGAGCTTGCAGACTGCAGACAGACAATTGATAAAAGCAAGCATGCTTGGTTTCTTTTGCGACATTACTTTTGGACATGGGTCTGTAAAGAATGAGACAGACATACCCCATCAGACATACTTTTCCAGCTTTGCTCTGCAAGGAAGCAACTGTCTAGACCTACAGCACGCCAGGGTTGGCTGTCATATGCAGGCAGGCCGGAGAACGATATTCGAAGCTCATCACCTTCTGGACTATGGCCCACATCCACGATTAAAGAAATTCTTGGATAGAACATCCACAATATTGAAGCGGTGAGCGTCCAAGCCAATAGTGATGCCTCGTACTCACCAACATACCATGACACGAAATTCAGTCGTTATGGAAAAGATCGAGCGGCTCAATTCACTCTACCGTACGGTTACTATACCAGCCATTCATTCAAGCAAGAAACCTAAGCGGCGCACCATAAACGATACCAATCCGCTGGAAACTGCACAAGGGCTTGTGGCTCTCGCTGCTTAACTAGAATTGGGCTAACCCGCCCTGCAAAGCCTCCAATCACAGGGGTGTGCATAGGAAATGACGGGTTGCCGGCTTGAGCGTCTCCACTAGTCTTGGAGTCAATCTGGTGGATGATGAGTTTGCCAATCCAAAGACAAACGACTCATTTCGTTGGTTGAATAGACCCGACAATTGATAAAAGTGTCAACAAGGAGTAATTGAGCGAGTAAGAGCCGAAACGACAGCGAGGAAGCCCCAGAAGGGGCAGTTCGTGAACAACTCGCACAAGCAACAGATTATCGGCCGCTGAGGGTGATCAGTTTCCGCATGGGCAGTACAATGCCAAGGACCTGTGAGGGACCTCAACATTTGATAAAAACGTGTGTGGGGACATGTTTATTGCAAATCATGATACAAGGGGCATGCTCAGTCAATACTCGTATGGCTGTCCGCTGTCGCTGTCACCCTGGAATGCTGATGGATCTAATCTGATGGGCCAGTACTGTATGTATGTACTGGATTGGGAGCATACAACCTGACGGGCTGCCAGTAGGTACTCCTGTGCCGTTCGCTAACAGCAAGATAATAGCCTAGTGCTATTCGAATGATGTTCGAGATGACAATCTCCCAAGCACAAAATTCTCCTGTTGGACGCTTCTTTAGTCAATCTGTTTTGTTTCTCGGTTTGGTGGGGTACAGGAAGTGTTCAATCGCTGGATTCTTCAGGGATGAACGTTTAATACAGATACACTGTATTGCACCCATAATGCCCCAGCGTCGCACAGATACCAACATCTCGGAAACACAGCAAGCCGACTTCTATCCACTCTTGAGTCAAGGGTCAGAAAAAACGCAGGAGGACCTTTGGCAGCCAGTAACTAGTGCTGTTTCGTGGGCCTTAGCCCCAAGTGACCCAGCAGATCTTTAACCACCCAGGCTCATGAGTCGGTGGATGTCACTTGCATATCCAGGAACGTGTGAGGCTACGGCAAGCCATCCAGTGTGACGGTGGACGGCAGTCGAATTAGTCCACGTTGACGGTGTCTCTGATCCCCCAGCAAACGTGGGCTAGTCAGAAGCCGGTCAATTCGATCCCAGGCCTTCCCGCGGTCCTGGGAATCTCCCGCACGCCGTCGTTCGTCATATGCGATGATGGTTATAGACACGGAGAGCAACGACCAACACCGGCCAGCCTTGATATAATCTCAAGCTCCTCAGAAAATTTTGCCGACGGTGCGAGGGATGCTGCCACAGGTGACCAGTCACCTCATTGATCTACCAACCAATCTCACTTCCTCTGGATGATTGTATCAGGGCCCACCACACCGCGAAAACACTCAGATCTTGGTGGGCTGAGCCGCTAGCGATCTGCAGAACGGTGGGCGCAAAGCCAGACGACTCAGCTCATTAGCGCAAGTTGAATTAGGCGTGGTGCGCATTGAACTTGGGAAACTTCTCCGTAAATTGCTCTACTAGCGTACACCCGATGATTCAGGGTGGTTGACCTCCAGACCTCCACTATCAAGCTGCTCTGCTTTTGTTCTGTTCTGCTGTGTTGCTTGGGAAATGATTATGAGCCCAGTTTATTCAGGTCCTGAGCATTGGATTCGGCAGCGGCCGGAATGGAGCTGCACAGCTACAGTCCCTTTTCAGGTTTACTTGTTATTCTATCCGGGTTCCTCTGTTACGATTTCGGCACCGAGCATGAGCTGACTCGGCGTTCGTGTACCCTCTTTCAACATAAACGTGTGGCTTCATATTCATGAAACGCGGGCGACTGCGTCGCAAACAAACGTCACGGGCGATCCTCCCTTCCAGTCCGGTCTGGGCCATAATCTAGAAACCGAAAGCAGGAAGGCATCAAGCACTGAGACATGCTTACTGGAGTCTTAGCCGCGTTCCTGGATTCTTGACCATGATGGGTTGGCTAACAAACCTGTGGCACAGGGCAGGCATCTGCCCAAAAACTAAGATCTGGCGCTGGAGATTCTAGCCACATCGCACGGCTGGCTAGTTTGTTTGCTGTTGTTGTACAGCCAGCAACTCATTAATACCTGACAAGCCTGTATGGTCTCAGCCGCGTTCCGTCACTCGCGAATGGCTGCCGCGCTGTCTCTTATGCCTCCCTCCACGAGTTAGACTGAGCGTGTCCACAACCCGTTCCTGGTGCGCTTCTTAAAAGCAAGGTCAGAAGCAGGCAAACAGCCCGAGTGCGGTTCGATACCTTATCCGCCATTGAGATCTGAATATGCGGCGTGAAGTGAGAAGAAAGACTGATTGCGAGACAACACGATGCCGACGGCAGTACTCACCCGGCATCTCCAGTCCGCCACCGACGCAATCAACGGCTGATACTGAACCACCAATTCCAGGTCTGCGGCCTGTTCTCTATGAACGTGGAATATCGCGATCGGAGAGACCCAATGTTGAGAGGATAATGGGAGTGTCCGCTAACCGGATACATGCTGTACAGTGCTCCTACAACGGTCCTCACTCCTCAGTCCCAGCAGCATGGGGCCTCTGCAAGATGTGGATACTTAGCCCATGCAGCGCAGCAATAGAGAGACCAGGAGGCCCCCTCTAGCGTCCCCGTGATGGTTTGCAACGGCAAGGCCACTGAAGTTGTCCGTTCTGGGCTCCTGGCTACCGCGGCTCGCATTGTACTTGGCAGTTGGGTGGTCTTCCACATTGATGCATGCTGTTGAATCATTCATGATCAAGCGCCCGGAATTGATCGCATCAAAGACGATACGTCCACGCAAGACCCGTGAAAGGTGACGTAGCGCATATTCAATCTTGACAGACAAACGTACCGCTGTTGAGTCAGGAGAGTTTGCTGCATACGGGTGTGCGATAACTAATAAGATGCCTACATACATACCGGGGAAGCGGATATTGGTATTATCGACGGTGACATCCAAGAGATTCCCATGACTGGGTGTTGAAGCAGGGCTACTGTATCTGAGAATTGTCAAAGAGGGGTTCTTGATTGTCAGCGGAACGGAACCTTGAGCGGAAAGGGGAAGCCGTATGCGTCCATTTCGTCAAAATACAGCATAATGACAGGCAAACACACCGACAGATGGATGGGATGTGTTTCTGTCTTGGCCTGGGGTTCGCCGCGGCAAGCGACCAAAGAGTTATCAATACGGGTGGAATACAGTCACATATCACAATCTTGGACATCAAGCAAAACATGACGATATGATACGGCATGGTATTGTCATGCTACACCATATGTACATACCATACTGTACATACGGAGTACCATGCCTTGCACAGGTGCATATGAAGGCAAGTTAAGCACGGCACGACGCGACATTCACACTGACTGCGCGGTGGTCCGGGCTAGTCGTCCCTGAAGTCGTCAGGTCAGTCCCCTCGCGTCTGGAGAAAGCTTGGACCGTCAAGGCAAGGACCAAGGGATAGACACAGGGGCTGGAGAAGCACAGGTACTGTAGCATTGTCCAATGGAGCACCAAGCCTCTGGGAAATGCCACGCCATGTCATACAGTAGTAATCAGGCCGGAGCCACGCCGGACTCATCAAGCTCTTACCCTCATTCCTGGGGTGCATCGACGGCGGCTGAGGCACTTGGACTCATAGGCACTGGATCTTGGCCGATCCGCACACTCGTCTTCAGCCTTTTGGTCCCCTGTTACCCATTGGTGGTCGTTTCCTGTTATCCCTGCAGGTTGTGGAAACTGAACAGCCTCTTCTACGGGTCTCATTCTTTTTCGTTATTCTCTCTTTGCTAAGGAGACTGTGGTTGACGATTCATCTCCGTCCGATTCTGCTGTACATATGTCTGCTTGCCATCGTCCCGGAGCGCTGGGCTCCGTGCTTCTCTCCAGGCTCCGAAGATTTTCGGTCCCAAATGAATCTCCATGATGGCAAACATGGGCCATCTGAAATGCCTCAATGGCGACTCAGAAGGCTGACATTGCCAATGATGATTTCGGGCAACATGGTCGATTGGGTGGATGGCTCCGAAACCTGGCGTCGTGTCTGAGAGACAATAGAAGAGAATAACTTACCTTAGTCTGTTCTGGAACGTTGGGTTTAGGGTGTCTCCCATCAAAGACTCGGCGAAACCGTCTTGGTCAGCACCACTCAGCCTTGACTCTCGGCCAATTTGCGCCGCCTCGCGCCATGTCATGTCGCCCCGACATACCATACCATATGGCGATATGGTTGCCGTTCTGTGCTTCGACACAATGTCATTGAATTACAGGAGTCCATATGCGTCACTACTGAATTTCAATTGGAATTGGCAAGGAGTCTTGATGATACGACCGCACCTATCCGCACTACTGGCCGTCATTTCGATACTATGCCTCTTGAACAGCATTCATTCCTTGGCTAAGGACCAGGCGGGTCTCTTCGCGCCGATCTTGATCATTACTGCTCCTTTCGCTACCCTGCACTTTGCTTTTGGTGATATCTTTTTCAAATCATTGTGCAAGTTGGCTGGTAAAGGACTTCATATACACTGAGATGTAATGGCATTGGTTTCAACCTTGCATTTATCTCTACTTTGGCATCCCTTTATCCTGTGAAGATAGCCGTAAACTAAAGCAGACTTGAGTGTTTGATACTTTATCGAAATGTTGTATGTCCTCCCGCAAGCAGTACGTCTGGAAAGCAAGATCATCTGCCAGTTCAGTCAGTATGTATTGCGAGTATCGTCATCAAGGGCATGCTGATTATTGCATATGTTTGATAACGATCGTCGAGGTACTTTCTCTCGATATGGCAACTGTACCCGAACCTATGGGTGTATCATGAATGTTCATCGTCAGGCAAACATAGCCCAACCTCCTGTGACATCCCAGACATCCAGACAGTTACTTACCAGTCACTCCAGGCTTACAATGATACACACCTTGAAAAGACTCACGTATTGTGTTCCAGATATAGCTCCTACCTCGCCGAGACCCTTGAGAAACAGTCAAGCACAGTCAGCGCTGAGAAGATAGTCGGGTCACTCGGGATGGTCGGCACGTGGAGTCGGGTACAGTCTGAAAAGAGCGGACGTAGTGATATTCTGACCGGAGACACAAAAAGAATACTTGAGCTATGCTGGACTGCAGCATGTTGAGCTTATTGCAAGCCAAACTTTGATATTGACAGACTTGACTATCGACGCGATTCAAAGGGTCGATGGCCCTTGGGGCTACCCATATCCAAAGACTCCCCAAGAGCTGGCGAACAACGCAGTGGATAGCTACGTGCATATCACTGGAGCAGGGCTGCAACCCAAACCAGCTATAGAGACTCTGATCTTTCAGGGGTGAGTACAGCAGTGGCATTGGTATAATGCAGTTCGTGACGGCGATTGTATTGATCATGCACTCACCGGTCTAGCAACGAAGGACACGCTATAGACATAGAGAGCTGGGGAAATCGAAGTTACATGTCTGGGCTACAAGTAACCACGGCATCCATAGCGAGGAGTGTAGTACGACTCGAGTAAACCATTCGTCAACTTGCCAAGAAGATGTCTCGCTGTCCACAGCAAACTTCCGACGAAGAAGCCAAAGCATTGTTGCGATCTAGGCAGCACTGAAGCTGCAGAAAGCAGCGGAAAGTCAAGAGATTATCATCGCTGGTCAAATTGAGGAGGATGAACATTACATTCGATTATGCTATCCCATCACTTAGGATTAGGTAGATAGCCAATGGCTTGCATTGTCTTTATCCACGAAACTGATTGAAGTGAGCCCGAAAAACATCATCTTGCTTGCTTCATGGGCTGAGTAACTGGTACATTCATCGTTTCAATGGAGGAAGATGTTCCCCGAAGCATGAGTTACAAGTTGACCATGCTAGAACATCATCGTTCTCAATAGATGACATGACCAACATAGCACCGCAGGGTCACGTTTGAGAAGCGAAAGCAAGGTGTAGACGATAGGCTACGGAGATAATTGAACAAGGCACAGTCAAATGGCAACTTAGCAAGTAAACAAACAAACCTTGGTCTGAGAGCAGGACTCCATCAAGCAAGTATACATAACAGTAAAGCACCTCAAAAGTTCACAGGTGGTACGCCGGCATGAATGTAGAAGTTGGTATTAACAATGGACACATCACAATCGATCAGGCACAGTAAAGATTGATTGAGTTCTGCTTTTTGTGCGAACTACATAATGTCTAAGTAAACACTCAGCCCAATTGTCATCGACCTCCAAAGCACGAGGCCTCCAATAAATGGATATTTTCTCCTCATCTCCGTCGTTGAGTGTTTTCATACCACTCAGCACGATATCGTCAACCCAGTCTAAAGCCATTATTTGAGGTAAACATGTAAACGCATAAATGCAACTAAGTGCGACCAAATTGGCGCAGTCAAACCATGAATCCAGACTCGCAAATGACGAGTCAAATCTAATCGAGCCACCTGTCCTCTAACAAACAAACGCCTTGATGTCATGTACTTTTTGAGAATCTGAAGATCCGAAATGCGAGGCTGTCTGACCCATACCGCGAAAGGTCGAACCCCCAAGATGGAGGGATACCTTACCATCGACGGTTACCGATGGGCATGTTGTTGGCGTTGGCTGGAGGTCGAGTCAGCTCGATAGGCGTCTTGCTGCTTTAGCGACGGCGGAACCCACCTCTACCACCGCCACGGCCACGTCCCCATCCACCGTAACCGCGACCGCCACCGCCGCCGTATCGAGTCATCTCAACAAGACGAGGATCAATCTGCTGCTTAGCCTCAGTGAGGACATTGACAAGATCACGAGCCTGCTTCTGGTCTAGGAGAAGGTTGTTAGTACTTTGAAGGTAAATGTTTTGTAGGAGAATACTCACTGTCAGTAGTGAAAAGGGTAATGGCGGTACCCTTGGCACCAGCACGACCGGTACGACCAATTCGGTGAATGTAGTCTTCCGAGTTGTTGGGGTAATCGTAGTTCAACACATGAGTGATGTTGCGCACATCTTTAGCAAGAATGGTTAGCAGGCGAAGAAGGGGTTTGTATAGCAACGTTCCAGCATGGAAGATGAAGGTGAATAGCGATGCATATCGGCATGCCATTTGTACTTCACTCCTAGCGGAGATGGGGCAATAGAAAGTGCGTCAAAATGCCATCCTGGAGTATGCGGGTCACTGGGTCCTGGAAACAAGAGAACCTTGGCCAGCAGCTTGATCAGAGGCAACAGTATGCCAACTCCACACCTGTACCACGGAAGTGGAAACGGTACAAGAGCGAAAACACGTGAGTATAGCAAAGTGAAGGCTACACAACGGATCAAGACCCCGTTGGTTGAGAACCAATTGGACACGATAATTATCAGGCAGATTCGCACAGTCAAGAGAGCCCCTAAATACGAGAGTAAAGTACAGCAAGTGCTGTTGCTGGAAGTTGCCATGAAAGGGGAGAGGGAATGATACATACCAATACCACGCGAGGCAACATCAGTGGCCACCATGATGGGGGACTTTCCGGTCTTGAACTGGTCAAGGACCCAATCACGCTCGTTCTGCTGCTTGTCACCGTGAATGGCTGCGAAAGGTTAGCATTTGTCGAGGAAAGTGCAATAGCATGGTACTCACAAAGCGCAGGCCAGCCGTCCTGGCGAAGGAATCGGGTGATCTCGTCAGCAATTCGCTTGGTACCGACAAAGATGAGGATCTTGTTCTCCTTGTTCTCCATGGTCTTCTCGAGATGCTTAATCATACGATCACGCTTCTCCATATCGGTAACAACCTCGACAATTTGGGTAATTCGGTGGTTGGCGGCAAGCTCCATGGAACCAATGTTGACTTGGATGAAGTCGTTAAGGAAGTCGGAAGCCAGAGCACGAACCTCCTTGGGCCAGGTAGCAGACCACATGAGAGTCTGTCGGTCGGGTCGAATCTGGCCAATAATCTTGCGGATCTGGGGCTCGAAACCCATGTCAAGCATGCGATCAGCCTCGTCGAGGACGAGGTAGGTAACACGACGCAGGTTGGTCTTACCGGCCTCGAGCATGTCAATCAAACGACCGGGGGTGGCAATGCAGACCTCAACTCCTCTGGAAAGGTCGCGGATTTGAGGACCCTTGGGGACACCACCGTAGACACAGGTGTTGCGGATGCGAGAAGATCGACCGAACTTCTTCATCTCTTCCTGGATCTGAACAGCAAGCTCACGAGTGGGAGCAAGGACAAGGACAATAGGACCATCGCCGGGGGCGAGGAGAGGTTGGGCGTTGATGTGAACGATGGAGGGAAGGCAGTATGTGAGGGTCTTTCCGGAACCAGTCTCGGCAATACCAACGACATCACGACCAGAGAGGGCCATGGGCCAACCCTGGGACTGAATGGCGGTGGGAGCAGGGAAACCCTGAGCCTTGACCTCGTCCATAACGTATCGTGGAAAGCCGGCCTCATCGAAAGTCTCGACGGGCTTAGGAACCTCGGTGCCAGCAATGGTCATCTGGTGCTTGCGGCGGAAAGCCTCAACGTCGGCATCAGATCGGTTTGCAACATCGGGGTGCTCCTTGTAGAAGGACTTCTCGAACTTGGGCAGAGCGCTGACATCTAAAAGAAGGTTAGCAGATGCGAAATAGAAAGCTGATGATGATTGGACATACCCCATTCCTGGTTCTTGAGGCCAGAGCCGAGAGCGCCCATACGGTCGCCGCCAGCACCTCCTCCGTAACCACCGCCGCCGTAACCACCACCGCCGTAGCCGCCACCGCCGTAGCCATTTCCGTTGCTTCGGCTGTAACTATTGTCAGTAAAAGTGTCTTAAGGAAGTGAGGCGAAAACGCGGTGTAGAAAGGCGGGCGCGTTTCTGTTGAAGAAAGGGCGGCCCAATCTCCAAGGTGAAACCACCAAACCATACGCGCAAAGCACAAAGAGAAGTCGACTTACCCTCCGTAACCACCACCGTGACCATTGCGGTCACCACCACGGTCGCCGCCGCGATCACGGCCATAACCACCACCGCCGTAGCCACCGCCTCCGCGGCCACCGCCGCCGTATCCGCCGTCGTAGCCAGACATTATGATAAGGAGTAAAGGATAAGACGGAGCTGGTTACAATAGCCCGTCTTGGAAGGGAGAAAAGGGATTATTAGAAGGAAGAGAGTCGTGGGAAACGCAATATAATATCTCGAAGTAACGAGATTGGGGCTCTTTTTGATGGAGAAAGAGTGCGTGCCCAAAGGTTGGATGATGTCGGAAGGGAAAGGAGATGAAAGGTGAGGATGAGTGGAAGTTTTAAGTGAGCCTGCGATTCCCAGCGCGCTTGGTTTATTTTTTTTTTTCGCCGCTAACAAAAAAAAGTTGATGCAACTGGCGCCTTGCGGCAAGTCCGCCAAGTGGGTTCACTCACAGTATATGATTGGCTGTCGCTGGTCCACGACGAAGAACCCTTGGGGACTGGAAATAAGACCCGCCACCTTAGTCAGGGACACTGAGAACCCTGCATACAAGCTACCCTATAGGACAGGTTCGAAAAATTCTTTCTATTGATGGATTTCAAGACGATGAACAACAAATCCAGCAGATGGAATTGACCTGAATGGAACGTAGGTCTCCCTATAGAAAGAATGGCTGTGCCCCAAGACAATACACCTTCATTGACTGCGTTCATGACAACGTAAGTTTGTGACGCTGCTGCTGCCTGAATGCCAAACCTTGTAAGATATACGCATGCCAAGCCTAAAACAACAACACATGCTGGGAGGTGTAGTTGCGGTGGCCGTGAATCATGCAGTAGTCCTATCGCAGTATATTTCAGGTAGCAATAATTTTGTCAGTGTATAACATGTGTCTATCTTGTTCTTTTGTATCGATTTATCTCATACAGTCGAGTTTTTCACTGCTCCAACAGCATCTAATGCTTCCCCCAATGCTTCCTTGAAAGCATTCACAAACTTCCAACAATCCAGAAACGTGTTGTACAATGGTGCAGGAGCAACCCTAATAACGTTCGGTCTGCGTTCGTCCACCAAAACACTCCTTCTCTCTAGACCAGACATCACCTCATCCAACAAACTGTCAGATAGAAGCAAGCTTACTTGCGCCCCTCGGCGCTCTTGTTCACTGGGCGTGATGATCTGCCAATGTGCGCTCATGTCCGCCGGCAGTTTCTGCAATTCAGAAACGAGGTATGCTGTTAACCTTATACTCTTGGCACGTATAGGAGCCATGCCACCGGCGAGTTCGAAAACCTCTAGAGAAGCGCAGAGTGAGGTTATGTCGAGGACGGACGGGTTGCTGAGCTGAAATCCCGCTGCGCCAGGGACGGGTACGAAGCCTGGTCTCATCTCAAAGCGCTTTGTCTTGTCGTTTCCCCACCATCCGGCAAGCCTCACATTGTGTGATCCATCTTCGTCGACCTGTGCATGACGCTCGTGAACGAACAGACCACCGATACAGCCTGGACCACCGTTAATGTACTTGTAGGTGCACCAAGCAGCAGCGTCTACGTTCCAGTCATGCAATGAGAGAAGCACATTTCCTACCGCATGTGCAAGATCCCAGATAACGAATATACCACGTTCACGAGCGAAAGCTGTCAGCCGTGGGATATCGAGCAGTTGGCCCGAGTAGTATTGGATACCAGGAAGGAGAAGCAAGGCGGTTGTAGAAGCATGTTGATCAATGACAGACTCAATGTACTCTTCGGGGAGAATATCCTCGTTATTGGAGGGTTCAAGAGCAATCATAGAATCCTCGGGACGCAGTCCATGATGGCGTATTTGCGTTTCAACTGCATACTAATAATAAGCACGCGCATATGTTAGCTAGCATACCTTGGTATCTGGTCTGATCACCTACATGGTCACTTGGGAATGCCTTGCTTTCCAGGATGATCTTATGGCGCCCCTGAATATCGGGTTTGTAGAACGCTGCCATTAAGAAGTGCAGGTTCGCTGTCAGTGTCTGCATGACAGCCACTTCGCTGACCTTGCCGCCCACGATGGGTGCAATCATTTCCGCAGCGCGAGCGTCGACATCCAACCAAGTCGGCAGAGGGGAGTCGTCAAGAGGCTTGAAGTGGCCCTGTACACCCTGGGTGCGCCATGTTGTGAGGTACTGCTGAATGCGCTCTGCTGTACGCTTGGGCTGGAGACCGAGCGAGTTGCCTACAAGGTAGATGGCTTTTTCGTCTGCGCCTAAGAGTGTCAGCAAGGCAAATGATAGTTCTTCGGTAAGACACGAAGAAACCTACTTGTGCTATTGTCCGAAGGGAGAGTTTTGCGTGCTACATCAGCTTGAGATGGGATGTTAAATTCGTCCCGGGTATGTCTAAGAACATCACTCGAGTCCAATTCGATGGCACGGTCCTGACCGGAAAGATTTGAGGAGTCACCCATGACGAAGAGCACAGCTTAGGTAGGTTGTCGTTGCAATGGGTTGCCCACCTTGGGAATAGTGACGAGTAATAGTTATCTCCCGTCCCCACGTCCAGTCTTCTGGAAACAAGCCTCGGGGTAGCAGGAAAGTTAACCTTTGAAGGTTGAGAAGACAAAATAATGGAGTTACCTTATGTCGGTTCAGACTGGCCCCTTGGATTATTTATTTTCTGCACCTTGAGCTTACCTAGATCTCGGCTCCGCATGTCGGATTGATGCGGGGAGCTCTGTGACCCGCAGTCCAACTTGCGAACCCGGACCCCCGAACTACCACCGGAACTTTTTGGAGATGGAAGGTCAGATAGTCTCGATGCTAGTCTTGATATCCACATGAAGACCAGGTCAGATCAGATCAGACCAAACTAGACCAGGCATGTGAATTACAGATAATACTCATCCATACCTGGCCAGCATGGAAAGAACCGGCAACACACATCATGTGCTCCTAAATATTGTCTTGCGATGCCTCCCAACGAGATGATCGTCCATGCCATGACAGCTTTTTGTCTCAAAGGAGAATCACATGTCACATTGGATATACGTCGTAAGCTTTCAAAATAGTCAACAATGAAAGAGCAAATGCTTAATTCACTATGTCAAATCTTCTTCATTTGTTTTTCACCGACCTCCCTCATGTCTTTGCTGCTTTTCTGCACGCTCTAGCTATGTCATACAAGGGCCCTGCCTCTCCCATCTATATCCGTGAACAAAGAAAAATTAAAGAACAACCAAAAAGAAAGACCAACTCGAGGTGTACATTATGAAGCATTCCAACCCAAACCCAACTCCAATCAGACCTCTATTAGTCCGGCTCAGTTAGGCTTCATAGGCCTATGCACAATGCTCCAAGTACACCCTCCCAAGAACAGATCATCGTGAGCTAGGCAGCGTAGACTGGGTTTCGAACCCACCACTAACCATAGCTCGTATCAGGGTATCGAACCTTGTCGCGTAAAAAGGTTTTGTCGGATCCAGGTTTACTCGCGAGAGACATCACGGCCGAAGGCCTTGGACTTGAGCCAGTCAACGGCAACCAGAACACGGTTTCGGGCTGTGAAAGTTTAGTTAGCATAAGTCCTATGCAAGATTCAAGAATTGTCAAAACTTACTGCTGAAGCACATAGAAAGGTAAGCACTTCGCCAGAACAGGTAGGTCAAACCACCACCGCTGGCAATGTTGCCGTTGAACCAAGGGACATCAGCGACAGCCTTCTCGCTACCAATGTAGGCCAGAGAACCCTGGTGAGAGTATCGGAAGGGCTTGACATCCTTGATACGGCGGAGCTGCTTCTCGAGAGACTCAATCTCAGCGGCAATCTCGGCAGAGTTGCCCTGCTTGAGGTTCAGGCTGCTGCTAAGCTCCTTAATGCGGGCCTCCTGAGTATCGGTCTTGGCCATGTTGTTGAACAGACGAGCCAGGAAAGAACCCTCCTGAGAAGCGACCTGAGCGGTAGGGGCGTAGCCGGCAACAGCGCAGTCACCGACAGCCCAGATGTCGCGAGTTCCCTGAACAACGAGGTACTCGTTGACGGCAAGACCACGACGAGAGTCCTTCTGGGCGGGGACCTTGCCCATGAGATCACGGACGATGGGTCGGACAGCGTTACCGGTGGCCCAGACAAGCAGGCCGTAAGGCAGGCGGAGAGTCTGCTTGCTGCCGTCGGGTCCAGCGAACTCGGCCTCGACGTACTCCTCTGTCACCTTCTTGACCATGGTCTTGAGCTTGATGTCGATGTTCTCCTCACGCATGGTGTTCTCGGTGTACTCAATAAGTTGCTTAGAGAACGAGGGGAGAACGTTGGGAAGAGCCTCGATGAGGGTAACCTTGAAGCGGTGGCTGATCTCAGGGATCAGCTTCTTGATATCCTCCTCGAAGAAGTCACGAAGCTCTCCAGCGAACTCGACACCGGTAGGGCCACCACCAACGACGACCATGTGCATGAGACGGTCGATCTCCTCCTGAGACTGACCCTTGAAAGAAGCTCGCTCAACACAGTCCATAATCTTCTTGCGGATCTGTTGGGCGTCGCCAATCTCCTTGAGGAAGCAGCTGTTCTCGCGGACACCGGGGATACCGAAGGTAGCGTTCTCAGCACCAACTCCGATAACGAGCATGTCGTAGGGGATCTCGGTCTCGGATTGAGGGCCCTTGCCCTCAGTGTTGTCCTTGATCTTGACAACTTTGCGGTCAGGGTCGACGGAGGAAGCCTCAGCTTCGTAGTACTTGACGGCACCCTTCTTGTGGCGGAGGATAGTTCGAACAGGCTCCATGATGGAGCGGTGCTCGATAAGACCGGTTGTACATGAGGGCAGGAGAGGGGTGAAGAGGAAGTAGTTGCGAGGAGAAACGACAATGACGTTGTAGTTCTCGGTATCGAGGTTCTTGAGGAGACCAACAGAGCCCCAGCCGGATCCTATGGAAGGGTATTGCGTCAGTTACTTTGTCCAATATCTAGGAGCTATGCGCGGGAAGTAACTTACCAAGAACGACAAGGGTCTTCTTGGAAGGGTCAGGCTGGTACTGCTCTTGAGGGTGGCGGTCATCGTAGATAACGTAGCATGTGTAACCGACGAGAGCACCAAGGGAGAGGTATGTAAGTCTCCATGTCCATCGCAGAGTTCGTCGAATCTTGCCAGGTCTGGGCTTGGGCTTGGGGGCCTCGTCAGCGTAGGCTCTTCGGAAAGCAACACGGCCAGTGTTGTTCAGTCTCATGGCGATAGAAGGTCGAGCAGAGGTCTTGGAAACGGTAGAGAGGGCGCGAGTTGCGATGCGACTGCTGGGAGCGACCTGGCCGACCCTAGAGAGGGCCGTCATGGCTCGCGCGGAGGAAGCCATTGTGAAGGAGCTGGTAGAGATGAGCTCAATTGAGAGCGATTGGGTCGTGAAGAGTGAAGGAAAAGAACAGGAGACACAGGACTGAGAGTCTCTGGACCAAGTGAGGGCGTCGCGAGCGTACGGGGCTGGTGACGGACAGAGGTGAGTCAAAGGAGAATCAGTCACAACCCACGAAGGAGGGCGAGAGAATTTAGTTACAGCGGAGTGAGCCTGTAGGTACCTCAGTACTTTGGACTTTGGGTTACGAGGTTAGGTTAGAAGCCGGCTGGCCGGGCACAAGGACTAATAGATAGTGTAGGGTGTAAGAAAAGATGATGGCATAGCTATGCTTGGCTATGGTTGGATTGTTTTTCGCTCCCTTTCGCTTCTCTCTATTTGACGAGATAAGACAGACACATCCCGTCCTTTCCTCCATTTCTTGCTTTGCTTTGCTTGTGCTTGTGGTTGTTGCTCCACTAAAAAGTTCAAGTTCCCTGCCCCTGCCCGTACTGTACCTTTAGTAGCGGAGCGGGTCGGCGTGGGCTTCCGGGCCTTCAGCTAGGTGAGGTAAGGTGCAGGTGCCATGCCCTGAATGACGCCCACTGAAAGACACGACATTCAACTGGGTCGCGTAATTGTGAGAATTGATTTGAGTCACAGTTCTCTTTGAGTTCTTTTTTACTCAATTCAATGTTTGACAGTATTTGTCTACATACCTAGTAGATTGGATGCTGATGAATAATTAATCCCGCTTATCAGTTCTCATATCCTAATTCCATCTCCAATCTCAATTCATCCCAACCTATCCAATCCATCGGACCGGCTTTGACCCCGATCCAGAGCTCTGGCTCCAACATAACGTTACTGTCCACAGTGGAAATCGGGATTGTTCACGGCCATTTAGACAGTATTTTGCCGGTCATGATGGAAGAAAGACCTAAAATTTTGCTACTCTCGCCCTTGGCATGTCCGGCCCGTCTATGAAATCAGCGAAACTCCACCATATTGAGAACCCCTGTATGCATTTTTGTCATGATGGAACGCAACGATGGTAACAAGGTGAAGGAGAAGGAGGCGAGCAACCTTTCCAATTGGTCTTGATAAGTTTTTCTACCTCTGAGGTCTTTACCGAATAACTAACAGAGCATGTGCTTGTCATAAGCTGTCACCTTTCTGTCCCATGGATGTCATCATTGTAGCCCAATATAGGCAGTACAACTCACAAAAGGGTGGACAGAAACTCGGTGTCACTCCGTTTCCGGCCGTCCGGTATTCACGACAACAGATGTCACATTGGCTTTCACTATCTGCCCTGCTACTTCGCAGGGCTGTAGTCAAGCGTTTATGGACGCTTGCAGGAAGAGATTTGATGTGCTATGGGAAAACCCCGACCCAGTGATAAATGTTCGGTGAAAACCCGGTTTCTCGCGTTCCTGGATGCCAAACCCAGTGATATCGGATAGGCTAACCAGATAGTAAACAGCATTGCAGTGCTTGCTTACGATATTCATCAGATGGAGACAAAGATATCAACCTGAAGCTAGCAACCGCAACAAAGGAGTCTCGACCATGTAGAGCGAAATACGGATAATTTCCACGATAAAGCGCGGTTAATTTACAAGTGACTACAGGGTAATCGATATGCGCGATTTGAGTGCATTCGCATTCACATGTTGCAGGCAGCTCCATTCAATGGAGCCATGGTAGCTCAAAGAGGTATCTACCCTCGTCTCTGATGCTAGGAACAGCAAGCGAATGGTGGAATTGCTAATGAAATCGAAATCCATGACAGAAGATCATGTTTTATCTTTGATCCTTTTCTCCTTGGGATGACAAGTCTCACCTTGTGGTTCACTTGCCCTGTATCATTGAATGCAACAGAGCATCATATGCCTACATATACCACCCTCCATCTCGCACGCACATAATCTAGATAGGTGTTTGTGCAACCTCAGATCTTGACATGTGCCGGATGACATTCGACAGAGTACTTACCCCAGAATCGAAAGAGTGTTGGGGTCTCCAATACATCCCTGACTTTCCAGTGCGGTACTGTACTGTAAGTACACATCGCGGAGCCGCAATCAGACCCTTTCTCAGCCTTGCATCCGTAGATGCGTACATCTCGTCGTAACAATTGAACCCGAATCTCAAGTGAACCCTTAGAAAAGCCTCAGCTCCCCTTAGTTAGTGTCCGTTCTGTTCTGCCTCCTTTAGACCGGGTGGATCTCATCGTGGAGTCTCAAGAGACAAGACAATCGATAATCAATGTCTCTGTCTGTCCGCAAGCGCGCTAATGATGGAACCGCGCTTGATTGTTTCTTTTTCTTCATTGAGTACTGTATTTCGGCGTAGGCGAGCTGCGTGATTGGAGCGCATTGCAGGAGGTGCTCGGTGAGAGAGCACGGTGAGAGTGCTGAGGACTGCGTCTATTTCAACTTCACCCGTCATTTCGGTTATCTGTTTCTAGGAACAGGATATTATTAGGTCTTATAGCCACCGTTACTAAGTAAAAGCGCTACCTGACGCTGTTGACTCCTGCTTGATATTGATGATATCCGCTGTGGCTACAGGTTGAATACAAGCAATAAAGGAATGCTTCAGGTAAGTAGCTGTACGCGTATTCCGCTAATCTCGTCATGAATTCGACCTGATAGTAGATGATGAAGGGCTATCGGACAAGACGCGTCCCTTCTTTCACGAAACAGGATATCAGGATTGTTGTTTGCCACTTACTATCATCATCATCATAACTGAAGCATCAATGCTTTCATGACCCCCACCACGAATATTGATGTAAGATTCTGGAACTGAATCAGAGGTGTTTTCAGGGTCCATAAAAGAAGGATGCTATCCACCGTGATTCAACATCAAACATCCACTTGACGACCAAAGCTTGTAGATATCGGACCGTTTTGAACGCCCCATCAATCGCAGATTTTGCTAGTTGCTGGACCCGGCATTTAACAAGCGACCCCAGATGAGGCTGATCAATCATCAAGATAAAGGGAAAATCAATGATAGGTCGCGTGATGAAATCTGCCTTGATCCAGTTGGGTTCGGAAGAGGGATATAACGATGCGACTCTATACGTGTTAAGGTGATGGATTTGATGCAAAACAAGCTTCAGAATACTGAATTTGTCTCGGATCAGCCTGTTTGAGGCAACCCAGTCGTTCCTGTCCAGTGGCAAGAAACCCTGTGTTGATCATTTAATTCGCTCTCATTGAAAGTTGCTGTTATTGGACAATTGAATGGATATGAGTGTCTGTAAGAACCACACTTGCATATCGACATTGTCTGCATAACAAGTTAAAGAACGACATCCTTCTCTAATAACCAATCTATTCCACAAAACGAAGGCATGCTGAGAAACGGTTAAATGATGTGATATAGACCCCCTGCATGAATGTCTTCATTTACTTCTGGCGACCCCGAGCCGGCTGAAACAGGAGCCTATATTTCGAGACGAATAGGCCCCCTGCTAAAATGTTGGCCAGCACGGAGCTGAGGCCAGCCGCGCCTAACACAGCCACAGCTATTGTATGCGGTAGCCCTGTTAGTAGACACAACGACAGGCTACTGTATCATGTTCCTCGCGCCCTGAATCTTACTGCCGTCTACACTCAGACTCACTGTCTCTCAGTGAATTAGTTATTCCGTCACAGTAAATCAATTTGACCACGAATGGTTCGTGATGCTGGTCTCGTGTTCAAACCACCATCTAACGTTTTAAACCCCCCTGAACCCTGAGATCGCCTTGATTCTCGTCAAAACTATGCTGGCCCTCCAGATACTGACATGGATGTAATTGTATCGTTAGGTCTCCAATGTAACCGTTGATCGTGTCTCATCTTTCCTCTTCGTTTCGACTTCCGCTCGTTTTCCCTCTTTCTCTCAATCATCAGAAACACAATTCTTGCCGTCTAACCGCCAAGAGCTTTTATACTTTCCTTTGTCATTCTCTTCCTCTTCTTCCCCTTCTTTTGCTCAAGGCTGGCCCTTCTTTTTGAATTTGTTGATTGTTCTCCCCTCTCTCACTTATCGATTCAAGTCTGTGACTTCAATCATAACGACACTCTTTTACCCGACGCCCATTGACTTGGGTATTATCATTGATACATTTTAAAGAACATATTGTTCAAGTAATACTTATTCTTCTTGCCTCATAAAACATTCGCTTAGACCAATAAAAACAACAACGAAAACAAAAACGATCACAACTACTATAACATACTACAGCAACAAATACAATGGCACCTTCACCCGAGAAACGCCGCCTTCGATGGCAGACCAAGACAAAGACGAAGAGGGGATTTGCAGGAACTGTCCCAGACTGGACTGTTGCCGAAGAGGACGACGATGACAAGTACGATGTTCACATCATGAGAAGGCGCTCTGTTAGGCATAGACTTCGACGACGAGACATCAGCAGCACACCCATTGAAGAGTCCGAGGTGCTGGTGTCTATTCTACATGATGAACCTTACAACACGCAACCCGTCTCGACCCCAACCCCAGTCTCAACCTCAACCTCAACCTCAACATCGACCCCGACATCTACCAAGGCTGTAAAGGCATACGAGAGTGGTAGTGACAGCGATAGTCAAAGTGGCGATGAAAGTATGAGTGATGACGAGAACGAGGAGAGCGACGATGAGGTAGAGAGCGACCCCGTACCAACTGATCAACCCATCGACGACAAAGATGTGCCATACAAGGTCAAACTTCCCGCATCGGCAACAGAAACACCAGCAGTTGAGGCGCCATCAGCAGAGGGCAGCATAGAGGAAAGCATGGTAAGTTCAATCTCTTCGACCCGCATGTTTTTGGCGTTGTTTTAGATTGAAGAAACATGTCATCCGCATTGAAAGCTTGGGCTTGCTAACTTATATAAAAAGATTTCCGGAGGAGAAGGCATCCACTCAAATGTTCATAAGATCCTCCTGGGTGTGGGATCAGTTGGTAAGTTATTACTTTAAAGTCATAGTCATTCATCTGAAGCTAATATTTATATCCAGGCGGCTTCCTTCTTCTTCTTGGTATTGTGTTCCTCGTCTGGAAGTTCTATTCAAAGAAGAGATACACGGCGAAGCCTCCTCCTCCACCTCCTGTCGACGACATGTCTCATGAAAAGCCCAACCGGTTTGAAACTCTCGTCTCAAAGCTACCTTTCTTGGGACCACGTCTTGGCCACAAAGACTGGTACACCATTGAAGACCCATCTCCTCCCTACTCTTCACATATCAGCGATGAGAAGAAAAGAGGTTTCTCTCCCTCACCCTCACCTTCGTCGCTACCTCCACCTCTGCCAGTCTCATCCCTTCCTAAGCAGTCCGCCACTCATCTCACTGTGCCCGCCAAGCCATATGGTCTCTATCGCATGAGCAGCAGGACCGAGCAAACGAACTACGACATTGATGCTACGAGCCCTACAAGCCCAGGCTTTGTGGAGAATGCTGTCCAAGTTCAGGTAGTCGCTCGTCATGCTCCTAGGCAAAGGCAAAGTCAAGGTCTTAGCCCACCTTACTACAAGCCGCAACCACAACACAACCGCGCCCCTTCGGCAGCGCCATATGCTTACGACGTTGCAAGACGCCAGACCGGTGTCAGTGAATTGTCCTCTATCTCTTCTGGCTTTGGTGACGGCGATATTGTCATAACGCCATCCTACCAGACCGCCCAGAGCGTGCCCTCTCAGCCAACGCCTTCTCGTCAACCCACATGGAAGTCTACCAACACACACAGCCGTCGTGATACTGTATCCACAGTAGCTTCAGTGGAAACTCGACCGAGATTCCACTCTGTCAACTCGTGGGTGAAGCAGCAGAATGGACAACTGCGACGGGCCCAAAGACAACAAGAGCAGAGTGACGCTCCCCCAGTCCCTGCTCTGGCTCCCCCTCCTGAGCAGGACTTCAGATACATGTTGCAAGATGACGAGAGACCGCGTCCAGTGGAGATGGTCTGATCTTGATTCAAGAAGCATGTTTTTATGTGTATGTATGCATGTATGTATGTATCTATTTGTTTTGGAGTATGGTATGCTAGAGGCGTCATATATCCTTACGTTGGAGTTCTTTTTCTGGTCTAAACACAACCCGCATAAACTCAAGTGTATACTCAATTCTACAACTAATAATTGAACTATATCTATACCATAACCCCCTTTTTGTGATGAAATGTTTTGAAGTTATGTCTGCTTAGCAGGGAACATCTCCCAGAAGCCAATTTCCATCTGCGTAAAGTCAGTAAGAGTGCTATGGTTTGGACTGCAGCATATCTACCTTAAGTGCATGAATAAAGATTTGCACGAGTTCTTCAATTCGAGAAGGTGACTGGAACTGGATGTGCTTTTCGAGCAGAACTTGGTAATGGTTAACGGAGGAAGCTTGATAGATGTGAACGTAAACTTACCAGAACCCAGCTTGACAGCATCAGTGTAATCTTCCTCGTTATAGTTCTTGATCCAAGCCCAATACGTGTTGTTTTCACGCACGGTATTCTCATGGTCATGTAGCATCTTGGCCGCGGCACCGTAGCCAAGGAGGCACGGGGCGAGGGCCATCTGAAGACCGAGCCAGTCACCGTTCTGACCGACGTCAAGGACGTAGCGAGTATAAGCGGTGCATGCTGAATTGATATCAGTAAGAAATGTTGAGAGAAGTCAGTAGACTGGCGTACCTTGCTTCTCTGGTGTGGCACGAATCTCTTCGAGCGAGACGCCAAAGCTCTCGCAGTATGAGGTGTGAAGCTTCAGCTCATGCATAATATGCTGAACAATTTCTGTTGCCTGAAGAAGACCTGTTAGATCTTTTTTCATCTTGAATCAAGGATCCTACATACTCTGGAGATGTCCTCGATGGTTTGAGCCTTGTAAGCGGCGAGGGCATTGGCACGCGAGAAGTGGATCTACAAACACTTGTTAGTCAAACATGATAGGTTACCGCAAGATCAAGACAGACCAAGTAGAGATAGTCCTGGATGATGTAGCCCTTGAAAGACTCGAGAGGAAGAGTCCCATCCCCCATAGCCATGACAAAGGGATGGTACACAAACTCCTTCCAGACATCACGAACATCTGGGCGCTCAAGGAGCCATTCGATGAAGTAGCCACTGTGGATTGAGTCAGTGAGCAGCGGATGATAGTAATAGAGAGATCTGCTTACGGAGCAAAAGGAAGGGTATAGGTTGAATGGAAGTGGTTCAGAGGACCATGTCCCTTGCCCAGTCCTGGTGCGGTGCGAATCGCTGCCTCGATATATCGACATGCTGATTGAACAGCCTTAGGGGTTTCAATGCCTTTAGATAGATTCGAAGCAATCGCAGCTGAAATTCGTTAGCATGTTCCAAGGTTTCACTCAAGCCAAGGCCATCACCTACATGCCAGCGAGCATCCCGTGCCGTGGGTACTAGAGCTTGCTTGATAAGGACTCTTGACCCTGAATACCTCTTCATTTCCTCCAACAAGCACGTCAAAGACAGAGTGCTTCTCCTCTTCAGTCTCTGCCACGGTGAGGTCTTCTTTCATAGGACGGTGCCCGCCCTTGACAAGCACCCACTTGGGGCCCAACTGCTGGATTCTCTTCGCGATAGTCTCAAGATCTTGAACGTTGCGAACCTCGGGAGCTTCTTGGCCATTTTGAGACAGGATAAGTACTGCCTCGGGAATATTTGGGGTGAGCACTGTGGTGTGTGGTAAGAGGTGCTTGCAGAGATGCTGAATGGCTTCATTGGGGAGCAGTGTTGCGCCAGAGGTCGAGACCATAACCTATTCACTGTAAGAAGGGCGAAGAACAAGAATTTGAGGCTATACATACTGGATCTACCACAAGACATGGGATGTTGTGTTTGGTGACAGTCTTTTCAACCATCTCTATCGTCTCTGCCGAAGCAAGCATACCTATCAAGGCGTATAAGTTATGCCACTGGCTGCTGGATGTCGAATGTTTTACTCACCAGTCTTGATGACATCAACTCCAACATCTTCTACACAAGCATCAATTTGCTTGGAAACAAAGTCGGCGGGAATGACATGAATGCCCTTGACGCCCTGAGTGTTCTGTGCAGTCAGGGCTGTAGTTGCTGTCATGGCGTAGCAACCATGAGCAGCAATGACCTTCTGGTCCGCCTCAAGGCCACTAACTCAGAATAATATCAGCACTGTAACATTTACTCATATTACGAGCCATTGAGCAGAATACCCAAAGGAAGCTGTGTCATGCCACTCTAGAAAGTAAGATAAGATAGTGTCAACTTACGCTCCGCCCGAGCTGTCCGAGCCTGCGATAACAAGCACCCGTCCCTGTACCATAATGTTCTGGTTTCTCGCAATTGGCCTTCTCAAGATCTATAAGAGATAGACAAATGATTCTCTTTATACCGAGATATATATCATGTGTAGATGTCAAGACGAGACTTAATCCCGCGTTCGGCCTTGAAGCGGCGTGGGATTGGTGGGGCTCAAGTAACTCACGTCACTATGGCTAAGGGCCAAGTCGTACATATCAGTTCATGATGTTACTAACCTGCTCATATAACTGATTAGGGCGATAACTATCATCCATGGTTGATAGTCAATGTAGAATTCCTCTAGATCGAGTTGTACTGTGTAGAACAACAACTTGTGGTTCAATAGAGACTAGGTATGCGAAATAAATGGGCGTCACTGTTGTAAATCGCTTCAAAATGCTCAATTCAAGCAAACATCTCCTACTCAACATCAGACCGGCAGTCTGTCTTCCTTGACTTTTTGCCCAATAACTCCTTGATCCAAATTCCAACCCGGACACCAACCCCTTGCTTCAACCGCGCACCACGCATAGGTATATATACAACTCAAGATCGCCTCCCGAACATGCCATCATTATTGTTGTCATTGGTATCATACAGTTGAAACTTTCCAACATGATCTTGCCATTGGCTATGTAAATTCTTCTCTTTTGCCTTCATCGCCTGCGCCTTTACCGCCGAATCCGAAGAGGGGACGGTGCAAGTTCTGGCGGCGGCGCCAACGGCTCGCTGATACTGCGCTGCCTCTCCGTTCTATCGTCGCCCGAACTGTTCTCGCCCTCGCCGCTCTCTTCTCCGCTATCATCGCTACTATCGTCGTCGTCCTCGCTATCCTCGTCAAAAACAATTTGACGCATCACGTTCTTGTCAAACAGGTCTATAACCATCCTCCGCACTCCCAATCGGTAGTGGTTCCACTCCATTGCAGCCATCACCTCTTTAAAGAATTGAGTGCTTCGGAAGGCTGTTGGCTTGTGCGCTCGCAGCTTTTGAAGGTCCGTAAGCGCCTTTTTGTAGAGGACCATGTTTCCAAGATCCACAATGAGTTCCAAGACTCTCGTGTTTACGTCCGCGTCGCTCAACAAAGCGGGAAGCTCTGACGGCTCAAGAGGTGGCCTAGCAGCTCGAGGTGGTGGTGCTTCTTGAGCTGTGCGTTGTGTCGATGGCAGAGTGATTGACGTTACCGTCTTTTGTTTCCATGGAGTCAGTGACAGTAGCTTGTTTAAGTTGTTGGGTATACAGAAACCGAGCGAGCTGCCCATGGGTGTTGTGTTGGCATCCCAGCCGTTCTCGGAAAGAATCTCTAGACCGTGTGTTGACCGGGAAATCAAGCCGAGAACAAAGAATGCCGTTCCACGTAGACTCATCACTTCGTGATGCTCGGCAATCTTGATGATATGCTCCACCACATCATTGGACTCTAAGAAAGGAGCACCAAGCTCCATCGAACCAACATTGCCGACTGCCCAAAGACATCCCTTGACCTTGGTAAGCATCTCTGAATCGCCTGTATCCATGCCGTGCTCGCGGATTGTAGCTGCAAAATCTTCAAAGTGACCCTTATCACTGAGCAGTCTACATCCTTCTTGGGTACGAGTCAACTCTCGATAAAAGTGTGGCGGTACGTGGCTATCATGATATTCCCCGTCGATCTCACCGTCGTCGAATAAGCTCATGCGGGGGTTGTGCTCGTCTGTGTCCATAAGGAAGGTCCTGGCTAAACTTGCCTCAATGACCTTGACATAAGTGTCGTTGCGTCCTAAGAACCAATCGTCCATTTCATTGCTGATATAGTCCAATCCGTCCAAATAGTGGTATCCAATAGAGGTCGACAAGAATCGCAACAATAGCGGTGCTCCTATCTCACCTAAATGGTCAAGAGCTGGCCTACATTCAACGATATATTCCAGATAGGTCTTGCGATTACAAGCCTTTTCAAGGATCTTGACAGCTGTTGCACAAACTTCAATCTCAGGATCATAAAGTTGCGTTACCAGTAGCTGAATAGCCCATTTGGAATCACTGACTCCACCCTGCCCATTGACCGATGGCACTGGGCGAATCGCGTATTTGCGAAGGGCATTTGTTGCGTGAATGCGAATATCCTTTGTGCCGGCCGTCAAAGCTTTGGAGATCAGCACACGGGGATGCCCTTGGACGCTATAATCGAAGCTTGAAAGAAGCAGCTTGATAAGATCGGGTCTCTGCTTTAGATCCATGATATGATAAATCATGTTGAACATCCTCCATCGTTCTAGTAGCTGAAGTCCCTTGGGATCACCACTCAGAACACCAACCATCGAGAAGTAACCCGCGCACAGTGTGTCGGTCACTCGATCTTTCGAGAACATGGGGTACTGGGCTGTGAGTCCACTAGTCTGAATCAATTGTTAGCAAGGAGTGATACATGCTCGGGCCATAGACTGTACCGGATCGCATTGTGCTAAGCATTCTGCTATCTGCCTGAGCAATTTGCTGTCCGCCAAAAACTTGATTCCTTCGGGAGATTGAAGCAGCGAGTGCATCAAGGCGCAGCCAGCCCGCACATACTTTTGAGTGGCCCGCGTGTTCTTGACATTGGCGAATCTATACTTAAATGGTCGGTAGAAACTGATGATTCTCTTCATAAATTTTGATGCTTTGATAGCTTCCTCGAGTCGCTTGCCGCTCTGCAAAGGTCCGTCAATGATTCTGATAATGGTTTCCCAGTTCCACTTGGCATAGTTGGAGCTATTCAGCACGTTGCTATCAATGAGGAGTTGCCTAAATGTAGCATCATCAAAAACCTGAGACTGGTGAGACTTGGGCGCTTCATCAAGTGCTGATAAGTCTGCATTATTGTTACCAGACGACAGCGCTCCTGATAAAGCACCCGACGGCGTGCTTCGATATAATGTCCGGCTGACGCTGCTGATTTGGTAAACGATCCCTGACGCTACCCAATGATCATTATTGCCAATGTTAGCGGCCGATGAGAAGAGCTCCGGTAGTAAGTGAAGCTCAGCACTCCAAGATGGAGGCAAAAGGCGACTAGCAAGCTTGAGTACCTCGCTAATCAACAGGGTTGTTTTGCGCTGAAGTGTTGGGTTTTCATCCCCTTGCGCAATCTTCAAAAGAATAGGTAGGAGACCTGCTCGTATAAAGACGGCGAGTAATAGGGCTGTGTAGTGCTCGACGAAATTTTGCTCGCCGCTATCCTCTTCCATAAACTGCGACTGACTCTTGTCCTTCTGGTTTGATTTTAGATTAGCCACTCGGCCATATGTCGTTAGTCTTCTTCCTGCTAGGAAAGATGTTGCCCATGCCGGTGGCTTGATGCGCAAAAGTGAGAAAATAAGGTCGAGAATAGTTTCGCGGACCACATCGCTGGGTAATAGCATGCTCGTGACAAAAGACCGGATTGTTCGTAGATCGTACATGCACAGAGTCATCAGCCCAGGCCATGACTTCAAAGCTGTTGCGATGGCTTTAGAATTCTGCTTCATAACGGTTTCGTTGGTGAGGAGGTGGTCAGTGAAGACAGTGAAGAGCGCCTCGAGGCCATAGCCTGGCTGTATGTACTTTCGTTTCCGAGGGTGATCGAGCAAGTATAAGAATGCAGATGTCAAACTCTCGGGGGCTTTGTAGACACCTTCTGAGAGAGCTTCAGTCAATGGTCCCAAGCCACCAGATGCCACCAAAAGTGCTGGATCCTGCACGATAAGCTCTGCCAGTGTCTCGATGCAGATGGGTCGTAGACGATCTATGTCTCCTTCGACCGATTGGCCGTTTGCTCGTCGATCCTCCCCATGCTCAGCGACTGCAACAACAGTGCGTACAACAGCTCGAGAGACCTCCTTAACTCCACCCTTGACATCAAGGAACGCGCGGACGAACTTGAGTGCCTGCTCCCGCTCAACATCCGCCTTGCGATAGTTATTCAGAGACCTGAAACTGTCAGCACAGCGGATTTCTCTAGATGAGAACACTTACCGAATTACTAAATAGTCAGTGTTTAGACTACGAATCTTCTTGAGCGATGCAACGTCGGAAATAGCATATCTGGTCATTCGATAGCCAGCAGCCACCACCTCGCGGCTTTCGCTCAAAAGCATTACCTGCATGCGGAGCCCAAAGACCGACCATACTAGATCATATTTGAGAGTAGGGTATCGCTGGAAAAGATCGACCAGTTGGTTTCCTCGTGAGACGTAGTACTCGGGCATCATGCCCTCCACTTCAAGAGCTTGAAGCAACTCAGCGAGCGCAAAAGTCGGGCTTTCTGTTGGCTCTTCAGCATCGGACTCTCCAATGGATCGTGTCACGCTCTGCGGTGAGCGCAGCCCAACGGGTCTAGCAGAGTCGATAGTATTGCTCTGTGTACGGTTTCGTTTTGGCGTATCTGGCGGTATTTGTCGTGTACGCTGGGCATCGGAGATCTTCTGGCGTAGGTCTTTAATACGCAAGTTGCTTGCGTTGAGCTCTGCCTCAACCTTCTGCCGTTGCTCTTTGGTCTGCTTCGCTTTCTTAGAGTTCAGCGCCTCAAGCATGTTCTCGCTGCCCTCCTTAATTTTCATCTCACGGTTGAGTCTTTCTTTAAGATTCGCTAGAGCTTGCTCTGCTAGCGTGTCCGCGTCGTCCTCATCTACCTTGTCCATGAAGCTGCTCGGGTATACCGACCCCGCCTCTGTCTTACTCCCAGCCCGACTGCGCAGCTCTGAGCTGAAGCTGCCTGGAGCAACATTGAGACTGCTTCCCCTAGGCGCAAAGGAACCGCCTGAGGCGCCCAGATTGCGATTGTTGGCGCCATTAGGAGGTTGTAGACCAGAGTCACCTCGATCAAAGCTCGTGCGGCCAGATAACTGCTGAGGTAGGCTGGGCTGTGAAGATTGGCTCGGAGGGGTCATTCCCTTTTGAGCTGCAGCAGAGGAGCTCAGCATGACAATGGCGAGCAGCCCACCGGTTGGGACTGGGCCCAAGAATGGTGGAAGGGCATTCGTCGATCAGCCCGATGTCTGGTATGTCGAGTGCAAAGGATGCGATCGCGGTTTAGGCTCGTATACGGTACAATATCGTTTGGCGTAATGGCCGTGCCCGATACGTGGGGGTTCAAAGCGACAGCTGCAGCGAGAGTAATGATAATGTTTCTTCGTATGTATAGATATATCCGACCGCGTTTTTGTCGATCGCGTGGAGACGTTTAAATCTGGATAGAGGAATCGTGGTTCAAGCTGGAGTTTCGAGAGAGCGGAGTCGTCGCCTAGGTACCTGGTTAAGGTGCGTTTGCGTTTGCGTTTGCGTTGCGTTGCGTTGCGCGTAGGTTTGGATCGGATTGGATGCGACACTTGGTGCATAAGAACCCAAGCAACAATACAGCCACGAGCAAAAACAAAACGTTTAGATCAACAACATAAGAAATAACTAGATCGATGCCTGTAGACTACTGATGTAGATAGGCCAATATCGAGAGCAAAACGAAGGAGACTCGAAGAGCAGTTGGACAGGGTTCGATAGAGGAGCGAGCAGATGATTGGAGGATCGAGGTGAGAAGTCGTTGGTTTGCGGGACAGCCAGGGCCTAGAGTGGAGGCAGGCAGGACCTAGACAGGACCCAGCCAGATGGTGATGCATTCCATTTACAGGCACTAAAGCTAACCTGCAGCTCTATAAAATGCAGCTGCAGACTGCCCAGGCCTCTCGTCACTAAAAAGCAACTTTAAAGTGCCCTTGGATAGAAATCTGATGGAAGATCTTGTAGAGTAGCGTGCTGTGGATACTCTGAAGAATGGAGTTGAACAACGAGGTATTCCTATTCAATCCAATGCCGAGATTATCATTTGATATCACACAATAGTGGTACAGATGAGAAGAATCGTCTCAGACCAGACAGCCTATTATCATCATTTATGCCAACCTCGTGTCAATCACCAGCAGCCGCCTTGTGATCAACTCCTTATCTTGAGTAACAATCCAACGTTTATCATGTTTGTATAGCCTCAAAATATTGTTCAATGGATGAATTGGCGTCATGACTTTTACAAGTCCTCATGTCTTGTCGGTTCATGTTTCCTATCAGAGCACTTCTCCCAACCATCTCACTTCTGCTAAAGTTGCTTATCAGCATCTGGTAACAATGAACGAATCTTTGCAGAGTATCATGATATATGTGCACTCGTGAAGATAAATTTATCCCTGTGTAGGTAGGCAGCTAACATGTATAGTCTGAGGAGACTTAAATCCTGCTGATTTTGCCTTATCATGTGCTGATGTTCAACCTTGGACCTGCAACTTTACCATGGCCAAAACACAATGACCTACGGAGTACCTAAGCTTGTCTTGTTTATCAAATCATTCAATCCTCTGCATATTCACATCTCACAGAAATCATGCGGTCAAAGTCGCATTTTGACTAGCATAACCCATGATACAGATAAGATAGAGATAAGAAACTCGCAGAGTCGAAAGTCCAATGCTTCAGGCGGACCCCGATATACCGGATTTCAGGGCATCGGCGTCCTCCGTAGCCCGGCACCGACCCTGATCGCCCCATTTCATAGCAACGCTTCAGTTCAATACCTTCCTTGCCAATTGCAATACCCGGCCTTGGCTCTTCGGCCGCAGGCGCTTCTTCTCGATGGATCGCCAGCGTCCGTCTCCGTCCGTTGAGCCGCTTGGGGTAGGTACTTTACCGTTGGGGAGCTATCATTATTATTAGGAGGGGGGGCTGACGTTCCAACCGTCTTGTATATATTAGAAGCCTGTTCCCCTTCTTTCTTTCGTGTCATATCGTGTTTGATCTTAACCTTTCTCATAAATCGCCATCTTCCTCAACGATAGTGACTCTCATACTTTGTTGCCATATAGCTTATCTGAGACCATCATCATATACAGCTTTTGCTTTCATTAATTAACCCACGCCAAAGCAAAACACAAACCGATAACAGCAACAAAGCTATCACGATGCCTTACGTATCTGCTGCTCGCTATGGCAAGGACAATGTCCGCGTCTGCAAAGTCGACCGCGATGCTTCTACTGGTGTTCAAACCGTGACAGAAATGACTGTCTGTTGTCTTCTCGAGGGAGAGATTGAGACCTCATACACCAAGGCCGATAACAGCGTAGTCGTTGCCACCGACTCTATCAAGAACACCATCTACATTACCGCCAAGCAGAGCCCCGTTAACCCTCCTGAGTTGTACGCCTCTATCCTCGGCAGCCACTTCATTGAGAAGTACAAGCACATTCACGTTGCCAACGTCAGTGTCAAGACTGTTCGCTGGGCGCGTCTTGAGGTTGATGGCAAGCCTCACCCTCACAGCTTTTCCAAGGATGGTGAGGAGACCCGAAATGTCGAGGTCCGAGTGAGCCGACAGGAAGGCATCGAGATCAAGAGCTCTCTCGTTGGCTTGACTGTTCTGAAGAGTACCGGATCTGCTTTCCATGGCTTTGTCCGTGACGAGTACACAACGCTCCCTGAGACATGGGACCGTATCTTCTCGACAGACGTGGATGCCACATGGAAGTGGAAGAAGTTCGACTCTCTCGCTGCTGTTAAGGATGCCGTCCCCAAGTTCGACAGTGCGCGTGAGGCGGCGCGTAATATTACCCTCAAGACGTTCGCCGAGGACGCGAGTGCTAGTGTACAAGCCACCATGTACAAGATGTCGGAGATCATCCTCGAGACTGTGCCCGAGGTCGCGACAGTCACCTACTCACTACCTAACAAGCATTATTTCGAGATTGGTAAGTCCAGTTACTATCCCCGCAATGGAGCACTCATACTAACTCATCGATCAGATCTAAGCTGGCACAAGGGGCTCAAGAACACAGGCAAGGATGCCGAGGTTTACGCTCCCCAGTCAGGCCCTAATGGCCTCATCAAGTGCGAAGTGTCTCGAGACAGTCTGCAATCAAAACTATAAGCCTGACAAGAATGTTGTGCATTTCTTAATGATAGAGGTCAGGATGCAATGAAACGTAGTGCATCTAAGATGAAGGTTGATACCAAGCGGCTTGCTTAGATTCGATAATAGATATGATATAATTGATTGCGTTTGTCAACCTGTCGTTGCTTGCCTTGGATAATAGTCAGTGAATTGCACCTTTCAGCAATGGCTGAAAACCGTTGAGATTACCACCATTGACTTTCAGTTGTAAAGCGAGCCAGTGATAATGCCAGCCTAGATCAAGGGACCTCAAGCAAGAACGTCTTGTCTAGCGACTTGTATTGGCAAGACATTGGCTGACCTTGGTGCGTAACGAGAGACCACGGCATGGAAAACGTTGATAATTGCTTGATGCTACGTCATAAATATACCCAAAATATTGGTACAGATAGTACAAGGACTTTCACAGTCCGCCCACACTACTCTTCAACCCAACCCAATATCCCATCGTAAACTGCCTTGCTCGCTTTATAACCTCTTCTTATCGCCCTCACGAACCTTTTCGACAGCCTTCTCCCATCCAGGCTTGCCCACCTGCACCCCACTAAACCGTATCAAGTTCTGCTTGTACGGGTGTGCATCTCCCTCAAAAGCCTTGAGTCTCGCCAATCGCTTGTCTCGTAGTCGGTTCTTGGGCAACATGCCGCGCACAGCCTTGCGTAGCACTTCGCTGCCTCCGTGCTGCTCCATAAGGACATCCATTGTCACGGTCTTGAGACTACCAGGTCGAGTCGTGTGTCGGTAGTATGGCTTTTGCCACTTCTTTCGGCCAGTTGTGTGAAGAGCGGCGCAGTTTGTGACAACGACGTAGTCACCGCAGTCGGTTGAGGGATCGAAGATGGGCTTGTTCTTGCCCATGAGGAGGACGGCGATGCGGGATGCGAGTCGGCCGAGTGAAGGCGGTGTTACACCGGGCTGAGTAGATAGAGTGGCATGAGGGGCGGAAGCAGAGACACCGTGCCATACTCGAGAGTAGGCGAGTTTGGTCTATTCAATATTGATTAGAACTGAGGAAGTTTTGAAGATATACATGAATTGCTCACCAGACCAAGAACTTGCGACATGTTGGAGGTTTCGAGAGAATGATCTCTCCAATATTACCTCCAATTGGTTCGATCAACCGTAGAACGGGAAAGGAGGGGTCGAGTCGCCGTAAAAGGTGCGTTAAGCTGTATCGCGAGATCTCCGACGCTGAAACGATCAACCAGAAAGTTTGGATCCAGATGCCAAGCATTTGATTGCTGAGTCAGGATTTTGGGAAAGTCACGTGCATCCTCTCCAGGCTTGTCTCAGACGCTGTAGCTTAACGTCGCCCGATTCCCGAAGTCGCTGGTCCACTTCTTAAGTCGGGGGGTGTAACTCGGGACCCCGACGTAGGTTGACTTATGTTATCACTCAATTGTGGGTGGATTTCAAAGCAGCAGACAAAACCCGACCACGCTCGTGCTACAACCTCCTTCTCCTCTTCTTCTTGACAGATGCCTCCAAAGTTTACGCCTATTAGACTCTTTACAACTACATCTTTACTTGCTGTAGCCGGCTATTCAGCTTACCAGTACCGGCTTTCGAATATTAACTCTAAGACCACGCCCCCCACTTGTAAGTTCTCCAATTCCATGGGCTTCTCTTACACTACGAGTATGAAACTAACAGGCCAACACAGCACCCAACAAGATGACTGTTGATAACTCGTTTGAGGTGCGCAGAAAACTCTGAACGATGACTCATGGCTGTGGAAAGGGGACGAGGAGAGTTGTTGAGATCTTTCACCACAGCAAGTATACTAATGAAACGTCTTGAAAACAGACCCTCTTTGCAGTTCCGCTGTCATGTGACGGCTGTATCAAAGCCGTTTCAGACTCTCTGTATAAGCTGGGCGGTATCAACAATGTCGAGGGTAACCTGAAGGATCAACTAGTATCTGTCAAGGGCACTAGTAAGGCGAACTTGTTTCTGGAAGCGTGTATGCATATACTGACCGTGCCGTTCTTCCAGCTGCCCCATCAGCTATTGTGGAGGCCATCCAAGCAACTGGTAGAGATGCCATCCTGCGTGGATCAGGAGCTTCAGACAGTATGTGAAATCTGTTTCCTTGGCGATCTGTATTGTGTTTGACTCGCACTGCCGTGGACTATCCGTCTCTGCCGAGCATCAGCTTCGTTTCTTGATACGGTGCACGACTGACCTGAATCTTTAGGTGCCGCTGTCAGTATTCTGGAGACGTTTGAAGATCCTGTTGATGGTAATTACGAGGAACCCAGCCGGGATGTGAGAGGTTTGGCAAGAATGGTTCAGGTCAGCTCAGGGCGAACACTGGTCGACTTGACTATCCGGGGTGTCTCGCCAGGCACATATCGAGCCTCAATCCGTGCGTATGGTGATTTGAAGAATGGCGCAACTTCAACAGGACCTGTCTGGTCGGGAGAGGATCAGAAGCTTCGAGGAGATCTAGGACTTGTTGAAGTTGGCAAGGATGGTAGAGGCGGTTCGTTCATCGACCACGGGTTTCAAATCTGGGAAGTTATTGGCCACGCCATGGTTCTGACAAGACAAGATGAGAAGGCCGAGCCTCTAAAGAACGATAAGGATACCGTTGTGGGTATCATCGCCCGAAGCGCTGGCATGTGGGACAATGATAAGACCGTATGCTCTTGTACAGGCAAGACACTCTGGGAGGAGCGTAAGGATGAGGTCAATAAGGGCATGCTATGATAGCGAATCATATGCCAAATCACGAATCGATGATAGAACGACAAACATTGGCATTGGATAGCGTCGAGCATCGGACGAACTCTGACTTGTGGTATGATGTGTATGTGTTGAAGAATCCTGTTCATCTGGTTGACAGCACAGCCTCCCCGCAAATTTGAAACATAGCCCTTGTCATGGGAGCCTGGTTTTGGAAGTAACTTGTGGAGGATCTGTAACGGGCGATCGTGCTGCGGCGAGATGTGGTGCGATACCAGACTTTGGGATAAGATTGAACATGGGTATTGCCATGATGGTGGTTCGATGCTGATTCCAAAAAGGCAAGAGGCTTGACATATGACAGGTCCTTATGGAAGAATCAATCAATGTAGACGCCCATTCTCAAGTTCTTCGGAATTATTTCTTGCGGTCACAAGTTCTCGTGATAAAGATCGAGAAACAGCTGATGGAAATGTTGTGACAAGGGCATGAACAGGAAGCGGATTCTTAGATCCACGGCCTCGGTGCATTGAGACTGAAGCCTGGCTGAGATGAAGATGAAACCTTCCAGACAAGCCACAGAATCATGGGCTTCATGCGAGACAGTGGTGTAAAGTGGTACCTGTATCAATGTTCCACGACGCTTTAAGTTGTTGCCAGGCACAGGTACAGCAGCTGATAATGTAGGGATAATGCTTAGTACATCTACCGACCATACTCGCATAACAGCCAATAGTCTTCTATATTCTGGCAGAATTCAAGACTGAGACGAAGCATAACGGGGATAGCATGGGGGTTTGTAAGAGAAGGACGGGAGCGGAAACACGGCTTGGTATTAGGGCAAACTCTCCGGTTTGCATAACAGATAGAGTCAAGATCTGATGCGACGATAAGAAACAGGAGAAGACGAATATGAAGACGAAGACACAGACGAAGAAAAGTGATTGTTAATGGCTTATCTAGATCTGAAGTCTAAGACAATGCCGAGCCTTAGGGGACGAATATCGGACTGCTGGTTAGTTGTGTTCCCCAAAATCTATTGGCTGTAACGAGAAGTAAACTGATAGCTGGGTTTCATGCAGAAATGGCATTGATTCTGGCTTACACCCCAAACAAAACCCAATTAAGTCAACTCTCAAGCTAAGACTGCTTGTTCTAGTTGTTGAATAAACATTGACTTTATTCAGGCTAAGCAAATCCTGACTTTAACTTCCATCTATCATCGCTACCTAGGCCATCTACCCCAAACCGTATAACCTTACAACTGCTAGCTGGGTACAAGGGTTTACAACAGCTTCCTTGTTGAAGTTAGCGACCTATGTTTGATGAGCAAGATCTCTGAGTTTTGGATGAGATAAACTATTTACACTAGGTAACTACTGAACAACAAGACAAATTATTTGAACTCAATAATGTTTCAAAAATCTGGTGCCTGAATGCCATGACGTCTAGAAACATTCTGCTACGTCTTCGGGTCTCGGGCTGTAACCAGATTGTTACCCCTGGCAGGCTGGATGGGCTCCATGGGGCTCCGGATCGCCATGTGCCGAAGGAAGCAATGCATCATCCTCACTGCTGCAGTCGCAGCTGTCGTAATGCCTCCTTGATAGAAGGGGTGAGTTTATATCCGTGTTGTACTGTTGGCCAAGTTGCTAGGCCCGAAGAGAGAGGGAGACTTCAGCGTGATAGAGACAGGATGAAGGCCCTGTGTGACAGTGTTACATTGGGTCTTTGAGTACATATGTATGGATGCGTGTTGAGTGGACGCATTAGCGTAGAACGCGCGCGGTAATCGAAGCAATAAGGCAAATTCCATGGTGAGATTTGGTCTAATAGATGAAGGACCTGCAGAGATGCCCACGGCAGCAGTCAGTTACTTTGAACATGTGAGCGATTATGAGTATGTTAATTATGGCAACACGTATTTCATGATGCCGGCTTCGGCTTGGTACTCATCTCCGTTGCCATGGTCCCGTAGCATTGCCAAGATCGCTTGAAGCTATTAGGGTTGAATCTCGGCTGTACGTGGACAAAGGCATAACGTCTTTTCCCGTCGTTTTTCTCCCACCGCAAGTTAGATCCACCGTCAATTACTGGACCTCGCATACAGTACCACTGGTGAAGCTTCTTTTGATCCCGTGCACTCGGGACCGAGATAGTCATAGTGCATCGATTGGATTTGCCATGATCCGTTGTCCTGGGCCTGACCTGTGGAGCTCACCGTTGGGTTATCCATGGATCTGTTAGGTTATCACTTTGACGGTCTGACCCAAGGCGCTTAGAATCAGATTAAAGTTGATCGAGAGACACGGAAGGCACGTCATTCGACACCAGCAGCTTGGATGCATTCAGTAGCGTCTTCAAGAGCTTCAGCCATGGTGCTGTACCGGGGTATGTCCTGGAATTAATTGCTGTTCAAGTCCATTTCTGGTTGTTGGCACTTCCATTAGACGTAAAGAGGATTCGTAGTAGGCGCCGAGGGGTGGGCCGTCTAGGGAAGACCCTTGACTCTCATCCAATCACAAGGTGTGCCTGGTAGTCACCAGCACCTGTGACAATCGCTGCAGCAGGTGCGTAAACTTTCCCCGTCGTCTAAGCAAACCCTGGCAGACCGTTAACCCCAAATCAACAACCAACGATCAGAACTCGGATCGAACCTTTCGATTCTCGAGGCATCTGACGAGGCTGAGGACTGCAGTGGTTCGATTCAACAGGAGAGCGAGTTTCATCACCAGCAGTATTTCTGGTAATCCGAATCGTCTATCTGCATCACATTCATCTAGTCATCTCATCACATCACTAACTACTCCTAGACTGACCTAGAACGGTGACAGTGATGGATAGGCATGCGATACAATCCATCGGCGAATCTCACTTAGATCAGACCCTCATTCAATCTTCTTTTCGAAAACTACCCGAAATCGAAACGAGACGAGGAATTGGGTTGGCAGCTCAAACCCGGCCCGGTAAGAGTGCGATTCTCTTACAACAGGCTAGCGGTCGATCAGACGTTGCACATGCTGGATACATTTCAGATCTCAGATACAGACTGCAGTTACAAACATTGTTGCTGGCTGTAGCAGATGGGAAAAGAAGAAGAAAAAGAAAACGCTGGACCCTTGTTGCACATCCCCCTGACCCGCCCTGCAGAGGGTGGTTGTAGAGAGTCAGGTCCCCTACGTTACTGTAAACCGAGGGCTACAGTAACTTAGCCTGTGTGACAACCGTCTCTTGACCAATTCCCATCTTCTTTAGGCGCTGAGTCTAGATGTAGTAACCAGTAGTCGCCCGATATGTCATATCAAGTAATTATGCATTGAAATCACTCCCATCACCGCGCCATTGAGTCTTGGCTCGGAGTGATCGAGTAATAAATCAATATTCCGAGAAACAATCTCCCCTACAGGTCTGGGCGGTTTTGTTCTTGAAGGAAGTTTTCTGCTCTGCCATGTTCTTGCAGCTCAACCGGAGAGAAACATCCCACTTACACCAGACCAATTCTTGGCTCTGTAATTGCCCTGCGGTGTTTTTGCCAGCTACGTATGATGAATGCTGCCGAGGATATTGGCTCCTCTTTTGAAATTCATCGATGAACATAATTGTTTCTGAATCGAGATCACACATTTTGTCTCATCTGTGGCAGCTTCAGCTTCATCCGCTGACTTGATCAACAAGCGCGTATCAAATCCTTCATCAGCCAACATCTGTTACTACAACCAACAACTGAAAGCCGAAGAAAGCACCTGCATGAAGCAACAATTATCCATACGATCGAATATAATCTCCTTCCGATTAACTACCAAACCAATCCCTTTATCGATTTTTCACTTGCCTCTTTCTCCCTCCAAGCTAACGCCACTGGCTCGGCCGCCAAGCAATCGAGGTCTCTAGCTGCACCAATTGCTTGCGTTAGCAGGGAAAAGACCAGCCGTTGCAAAGCTCCAGCCATCCACCAAGGGCAACCTCAACAGCAACACCGCTCTTGTAGCGTAGTCTACCCCTGCCAGCCTTGGCTCGACCCCCCCTAGCCCCTGTTGCTGGCATCCCCATACCCCTGTACCCCCGTACCGTGCCTAGCGTGTGTACCTGCCCCGCCAGCGGACTTTACGGTTCACCTCAGGTGCAGGCGCTGCCCTCCGAATAATAAGTCGGCACAGCCCTCCATACATCTAAGCGCCCAGCCCAAACCAAACCCCCCATCTCTCCCTTCGACTTTTGAATTTCCATATTTACCACAAGATTCCTTCCATATCGCTCTTTAATCCCGACTCTTGTGTATTCCCAAAACAAATAATTCGACTATACTGTGGTACATTGCCCTGCAGCGACCATCATGTCGTTGAAACAGGTACGCTCTTCACCCGATATTCACTTCAGAGACGCCATGTCTTGCAGACCAGCCCGCTAATACAATCTTTGCTACAGGAGATTGAGACCTGGGTAGCAGCCCTAGGTCGTTACGACAACAATGAATTCGAGGAGGCTCTTAACGAGTTTGGAAAGATTGGCGACACAAGCAAGATTCTATTCAATATGGGCGTGATTCATGCTACGCTTGGAGAGCACGAGAAGGCTGTAAGTTCTATGTCCATGGGAAACTCTCATACTTTCATATACTGATCCCTCTCCTCCAGGTTGAGAGTTATCAGCGAGCTATCCGACTTGACCAATATCTCGCCGTTGCCTACTTCCAACAAGGCGTTTCGAACTTCCTGCTTGGCGACTTTGAAGAGGCTCTCGCCAACTTTAACGACACTCTTCTATACCTTCGCGGAAACGCTATGATCGACTACGCTCAACTGGGTCTTCTATTCAAGCTTTACTCCTGTGAGGTTCTGTTCAACCGAGGTCTTTGCTACATCTATCTGCAACAGATGGATGCTGGAATGCAAGATTTCTCGTATGCCGTCAAGGAGAAGGTAGTGGAGGACCACAATGTTATCGATGATGCTATCAGGGAGCAGGCAGAGGTTGGTAAACTGCAAGTTGTTTGTTGAAGCTTTCTAACATCACACCAGGGTTACACCGTCTTCTCTATTCCTGTAGGAGTTGTCTACCGCCCCAACGAGGCCAAGGTTCGAAACCTCAAGACCAAGGATTACCTCGGCAAGGCTAGACTGGTTGCCGCTTCAGACCGTGCCAATGCCTTCACCGGCTTTGCTGGTTCTGAGATCAAAAATGCGGGCAAGACAGAAGTCAAGGATGACCGACCTCCAGACAACATCTCCTTCGCTGCCACAAACCTCGTCAAGCCTGGCCTGTCCTCTAGGAGGCAACAATCAGAGCCTCCCAACGGCCGAAATGTATTCCCGCCAACACCCCCACCGGAGAATGAGCGTCCCTCGCGAGCTGCTTCCGTTCGCAACCAGAAGCCCCAGTTGGCTAAACTCAACATCCAGCAGGCTGAGCCAAACCGTCGGTACGAGAAAGCGGCTTCACCCCCGGATAGCCGAAGGCCCATGCCAAGGTCAGCATCGACTAGCACTCGTGGTACACCATTGCAGAGGGAGCCCCCACCTCTGCAGTTGAGGCCCAAGCAGATTCCAGAGGAGACACAATCACCGGAGGATGTCTACGCAATGTACTCAGCAACTGATGGCTACCGAAACTCGAGAGGATCAGCTGGTAGCCGACGGAGACTACCAGCCCAGTTCTCTGAGGAGGAGGACGCCTCGGACTATGAGGGTACCATCAACGAGAACGACTTCGAGATGATTGGACAACGTCGAGGACCTGGCTCTGTCAGGAACAGCCGTCGACCTGAAGTCTCAAAGATCCGGGTTAAGGTTCACGCTGATGAAGTCAAGCTCATCATGATCAAACCTGATACCCGGTTTGAAACATTGAGCGACAAGGTCCGCGACAAGTTCAACATCAAACGCCGTTTCAAGATCAAGGTCAAGGACGATGATATGCCTAACGGAGACATGATCACAGTCGGCGACCAAGACGATCTCGAAATGGTCATCGATAGTGTCAAGGAGGAAGCAAGAAAACAACGAACAGAGACAGGAAAGATGGAGGTATGTTAACATCACTTACTTGAACTCGAACCATCTGATCACTAACATCATCACAGATTTGGATCTTTCAACTTTAGATTTATACCCACACAGCGCATCTGTATTTGGACATTTATGACTTTTTTTTTTTATCACCACTGAGCGATAGCTCATGAGTGGAGAGACATCTCCACCGCCAGAATATTCTCTATTTCATGGCGATCTTATCATTATCTTAATCTTGTATCTTTTTTCGAAGGCATGTCATAGTAGCCAGCATACCAGGGATTCATGTTAGAGGGAAGCCGGAGTTTAGGATTGGGGTTATTACCAGAGTAATCACTCGTCACAAGAGCATGGGAAAAGGGACCCGGAGAGGCAAATTTAGTTAACATCAATCATGAAGTTATGACAGCATGTTGATTATAAACAATTGTTGTTACAATCAAGACGTACACATGTGAAGACTGAGTAGTATCTGCAAATTTCTTTCCATAGAGCTCATATATCGTTTGTGATACATTATGTTACATTGATTTTACAGCATAGTGATGATGACTAGTGTTTGTGTCCAAATATTGTACACGATCTATTCAACAGCGGCGTTGGTCTCTGCAGTTATGGTTGCAGCTTCGTCTTTCCATTTTTGACGGAGACTCTCACCACCAGAGTCCAGTTCTTCCATCAGGTCTCGCACTTGGGTAGCACGAACTCGCCACTCAGCTTGACCTAGCACACTGAAAAGAATGCGAGATGCTTTGCCGACAGCTTGTGGGCTACCGATAGCGATCAGACGAAGGACACTGTGCAGGTCAGGTGCTTGATCAGCAGGAATACGCTCCAACAGGTGGTCGAGAGCCATTTCCCAGCTGTCCGCCGAGTTGACAGTGCCTTGGACTAGGTCAATCAGATCACGGCGTGGAGTCTCGGTAGCAAGAGCTGCGCGGTAGGCAGCGATGGGTGGACGCCAGAACAAATATGGCAGTAGACGGGGTATGTCAGCGACAGAAGCGTATCGTGAAGTTTCTTGTGCGAGTATCTGGAAGGCATATGATTGTTGTGATGATTCGGATGATAGCATGGTTGGGACTAGAGTTAAGGGGCCGGGCCATTTTAGAGAGGTGCCGCGCGGTTGGATGGGTTCGTAGTTGCCAATAGTCTCCTCGGAAGACGAGGTGATTGCATGGACTTGGCTGACAAGAGGGCTGAGGAGGTTGTCTCTGATGAGAGCTTGTTCGCGAGGAGTGTGTTCAGAAAGACGAGTCTTGAAAAGAAGATTGCGGTATTCATGTTGAAAGAAGTCGAGCTTTTGTGGGTTAAGTTTTATACCACCACGCGTAAACTTGTAGGACAACTATTTCACTGGTTAGTACTTGATAAAAGAGGTTCTGCTCTTATCTACCTGGTAACACGTACGTTCTCAGCCACGTCTTCCAGAAAGCGTGGTGTCTGGGTCCCTTTCTTGAATGAAGCACCCAGATTTGCGAGCCAGGCTTGTAGAGCCATGGGGAATATGTTCTGGTCCATATATGTAGAGAGGTTAACGCTTGCATTGCGCTTGCTGAGCTTGGATCCGTCGTTGCTAACGAGAAGACCCAGATGTGCGAAGGTAGGAGGTTCCCAACCAAAAGCCTCGTAGAGAGCTAGGTGTTTGGGTGTCGAGATGAGCCATTCCTATATACTGTGAGAATCATGTCTACAAGAAGATATATGTGTATATACTAACCTCACCACGGATGACATGGGTGATCTTCATGAGATGATCGTCCACAACATTCGCAAGATGGTAGGTAGGAAAGCCATCAGTTTTCATAAGCACAAAGTCCTCTTCGGGTTCCTTCTTCTGAAAGGGGCCATAGATAGCATCCTTGAACTTTGGCGTACCGAAGCGGCCCGAGTTCAGTCGAACAACGTGAGCCTCGCCCTTAGCGGCTCGCTCATCAGACTCGGAGCGAGGGACGGATCGGCATGTTCCTGGGTACGCTGTGGATTTGCCAGCGTCGTGAAGAGCACGCTTCTGGGCTTCGAGAACTGACTGGTTACAGAAGCAGCGATATGCGGAGCCGTTGTCGATCAGAGTCTGTGTGTGCTCCTTATAGATATCAAGGCGTTCTGACTATAGTGATTCTCAGTATGAGTCCAATTTGCAGGTTCAGTATGAGTTTACCTGTCGGTAGGGGCCATATGGACCACCTTTGTCAGGACCCTCACTCCACGAGAGACCAGCCCATTCAAGATCTTTGAAAATGCGCTCTTCGGCATCAGGTACCAACCGGTTCTTTTTGTATGTTAGCATGGTTGTATTCTCAACCAAATGCACCCAGAGACAGGCCTACCTGATCAGTGTCCTCTATTCGAATGATGAAATCGCCTCCTTTTGTCGCCTTGGCTACCAAGTTATTGAAAAGAGCTGTTCTGAGCGAACCCAAGTGTAAATATCCAGTAGGAGATGGTGCAAAACGTGCACGAATTGGTTTGTCGGCTGATTGTCCAAGAATGTATTTTTGGCTTGGTCCATCTTCTTTAACACCGGCTTTACTGGCACTTGATGTTTGGCTACGATTTTTCAAGGCAGCTAACCTTGATGTTTTCTTAGCTGGCTGTCCATTCTGTTTCGTTTCTCCAGCAAGACCTTCGGTATTGCTCTTCGCCATATCAGAATTTTGATCATGTCGAACTAAGGAACTGGTAAATCCCCGACGGGCTGGTATTGTCGATTGACGGAGAACCGGAGCTTGTATTAAGCTTCTCGATAGCCGTGTTGAGCGGCTTAATAATGGTGTCATGACGAGAACGAAACACTCATGATCGATTATACTAAAAGAGGTGTGAGTGAGTTAGACGAGTCTCTCATGAGTCGCAAGATATTGCGGCGGTGCATTAATTGAAGGGGTGGTGCGCCACGTTGTGGCAGCTTGAAAGTCATGAGCGATAAGGATTAAAATTTCTTATCAGTGAACATAGAGGTCGAGGATATTGGATATAGCCCACTGCTCATAGGCCACAGATTTGTAAAATCTTAGGCGCATCTGAAGAAGTTTATCTACATAATATGGGAAGAGCAGAAGTACAAGTCGGTTCCTTTTGAACTTTCTGAAGAAAACAGCGATAATAGCGCTGGTATATTGAGGGTCACAAATAAAGTAATGGAGGGGCACAGGAAATAATAGGCGTCAACGAGAGTGACGCATCCAGGACTTGCAGAACACATGCTATTCAGAAAGACTATATAAAGAGGAGAAAAAAAGTTATCCTTGTGTTGAAGTTTCATATATTAAGTTAATTAGATGCATCATCACCTACTATTGAATCAGGTATAAAGAATTGTTTTGCTGCTACTGCACGCAATTGGTACAGTACCCCGCGCTACAATCCACGCCAAAAGATTTTCTACGGGTCCCTGCCAACAGAGTTGATCGACAGAGCGGACCAATTCTTCATCCTGCATTACATTACAAGTACTGTAGCCTACAGTATCTTTTTCAGCCTTCGAGATGGATGACCCTTTTAACGCTGGCTCTCCGGGCCCGGAGGAGGTAGATCTCTATGGTAAGTTTGTGTCGCTCTTCAGGAAAAGATTTACTGCAATAGTCGCCCACTATCGCTACAGTTGAGTGGTTGATAAGAAGAAATGGCTAACTCGGCTGAATAGAACTTCTCGAAATCGACAGAACCGCGACACCAGAGCAGATCAAGAAGGCTTACCGAAAGGTTTGTGATCACATCTCCTAGCGAACCACAGAACAACCCCTCACAAATTTTACAATAGGCCGCTCTCAAGTACCACCCAGACAAGGTCGCCGAGGACCAGCGAGAAGAGTCAGAAGTCAAGTTCAAGGAAGTCACACAAGCCTACGAAATTCTCAGCGATGAGCAGAAGCGCGAGATGTACGATGTTCACGGTATGGCCGCCTTCGACAAGTCCCGCGGCGGTCCCGGCGGTCCTGAGGTCGACCTCAACGATATCCTTTCGCAGATGTTCGGCTTCGGCATGGGTCCCGGAGGTCCTGGTGGTCCTGGCGGCCCCGGCGGTCGAAGCCGACCCCGACGTGGTCCCGACGAGGAGCAAGAATACAAGGTGACACTGGAGGAGCTTTACCGTGGCAAGACTGTCAAGTTTGCCGCCAACAAGCAGGTGCTGTGTGGTCAGTGCAAGGGCTCTGGCGGCAAGGAGAAGGCCAAGTCCTCGTCTTGCGAGCGCTGCAAGGGCAACGGTATCGTTGAGGCATTCCGACAAATCGGCCCCGGCATGATGCGACGTGAGACTGTTCTTTGCGATCACTGTCAGGGAGCTGGCCAGGTCTTCAAGGAGAAGGACCGATGCAAGAAGTGCAAGGGCAAGCGAACAACCCAAGAGAAGAAGGTTCTCGAGATTTACATCCCCCGCGGATCCATGCAGGGTGAGCGTATCGTTCTCGAGGGCGAGGCCGATCAGTACCCGGACCAAACGCCTGGCGATATTGTTTTCACCCTGGTTGAGGAGCCCCACGACTTTTTCACTCGCATCGGTTATGATCTGTCTGCCGAGTTGACTGTGTCGCTTGGAGAGGCTCTGTCCGGTTTCTCACGCACAGTCTTCAAGCACCTCGATGGACGAGGCATTCATATTGAGCGACCCCGAGGCAAGATCCTGCGACCAGGTGACGTCCTCAAGGTTCCCGGTGAGGGTATGCCCCTGAAGCGTGGTGAGACCAAGGGTGATCTCTACTTGATTGTCAAGGTTGAGTTCCCCGAGGATGGCTGGCTGAAGGACGACTCAGAGTACGAGGCTCTGCAGAAGATGCTGCCCGCTGCTCCCGCGAACGTTGAGGCTGAGGAGGTTGATGAGGTCGAATATGAGGACGACGCCGATATTGAGAAGGTAAGCATTTCCAACCTCCACATCCATGCATGGCGCATAGCTAACTTGATGACAGATGGGCGAGAACTCAGGCGATGGCCGATTTGGCGGTGAATGGGAAGACGATGAGGACGACATGGGTGACGGTCAGGCTCAATGCCAAACGCAGTGATCGTATACGTACTCCGATCAGTAGCACAGATAGAGCAGGTCTAGAACTGCGAGGTTTCCGCCCTGGGTTAACGAAGCGACGACTATTTCGGGTTCAGGGGGGCAGATTGGACGCTGCCATGGCGATGGCGGTGAACCAAGACTGCCAGCACGAAGGGCTCAGCAGGAATCTTATCAAAAAAGGAAGAATAAGGCTGAAGACTATGTTCGGTTTGACAATCTCAAGGCCAGAGACGATATGATACCATACCACATAAACCACTTTTGGAATTTAGGAGGGACAATCTTGCTGTTGAAGGCGAGGTCCCATTCCACCACATGGCATGCATGATAGATAGACATTCGTGTAAATATGCGTTGTAGACCTGGGAATTACTGCGACGATTTGGCAATGTTGTATCTCTGTTGTGTGATTTAAGAATTGGGAAGAAGGAAGTTGAAAGGGGAAAGAAATTACCTATCCATGTTTTCACAATGGTGCTACCGATGTGATACTAAAGCCAGACCCACCACCTCTTTGGACCAGCAAACTTGGTCAAATCAACTTACACTAAACAACTCGAAGTCGATCATTTCCTTTGACATGAGGTACAGTTGCTCCTATTGTGCCAAATCCAGACGGTTTCTGATATGTATGTACACAATCCTACACACTTGGTACCTAAGATACCTCATGAACATGCCTCTAATAACCGCTATGGAACGTCTTGAACGACCTTGATGGAAGAGGGTACAGGCACCCCTCCAAGAGGAGTTGAACCTTCAATAGCCTAGACAATTGATATCTAAGATATCCCGACTGATTGCATTGAGCTTCATCCTCTGTCATCTTGCTAACAATCTCCAACAAGATCGGTATGAGTGCTGATATCGAGCATCATTTGGCACAGACTCATATCCATCACATCAGGCCCCACCCCCGCCATTTGACGTAATTCTAAACGGTTAGCACTAACATCAACTTAACCTCCTTCAACACCAAGACTTCAACCTTATCTACCTACAATGTCTCGTAAAGGCGTAGGCCTAGCGGCCTTCGACCGCTCACGCCTCACATCAGCGCAGTTCGCTTCTCACGGCTCCTCTCTCCGCGCCAACAATGCCCAGGCTCTTGAAACCCAGCTCGCTGTCTTTCGCTCTCTTCTCCAGCAGTTCGCCAACACACACGCTCGCGACATCCGCTCCGATCCTGCATTCCGCGCTCAGTTCGCTCGCATGTGCGCAGCTATTGGCGTTGACCCCCTAGCCAGCAGTAACAGTAACAGTAGTGCCGACGGGAGCTCTATATGGGCGCAGTTGCTGGGAAAGACGGTCAACGATTTCTACTTTGAGCTTGCTGTGCGCATCGTAGAGGTCTGCGGTGCTACGCGAGGAGAGAACGGAGGGCTCATCGGTTTGGCTGATCTGAGAGAGCGCGTTGCTGCAGGACGGATGGATGGCGCTGACCCTATTGCTGACGACGATGTTCGGCGCGCGGTGCAGACACTTGCTCCGCTAGGCGGCGCATATGCTGTCGTGCGTGTTGGACGCAAGGAGTATGTACGCAGTGTACCTCGCGAGCTTAACGACGATCAAGTCTCGGTTGTCGAGGCCGCGCAGGTGCTGGGTTACGTGAGTGTGGGTATGTTGAGAGATAACTTGGGCTGGGACAGGGCCCGCGCCAGGACGGTGATAGACGATCTTGTTGCGGGAGGTATGCTATGGGTCGATAAGCAAACGAAGGGCGAGTGGGAATATTGGAGTCCTGGATTTATGGCTGCTGGTTCGGAGGAGGGAGGCTGAGAGGACCCAATCCTCCGTTCGCTCTTCCTGCGACCGAGGTGACAAGCTCTCGGAACACAAGCGATCGTGGTGCAAAGGATACGTTTCGACCCAAGAGTTCGTCTTTATTAAACCAAGATACTCACAACAAACGGCCTTTGACCATCATGCGCTGCTGGGATGTTTCGAATATCTCAAAACAGCGTCTAGCTTGAGCACCCACAAACCATGACTGCGAGAGCACTCGCCAGATGCCGAGTCGGTTCGAGAAATGCCCACGACAAGGCAAGCAAGGTTACATGCTGCTTGACCCCTGAAGATCGGCAAAACAGGAGAACTCATCAAAAAGTTGTGAGATCTGCCAGCTTTCGAACAACAGTATGGTTTCGCACCCACTCTCCATCAAATACGTTACCCGAACGAACAAAGGTTCGACTCCAGCAAGAGCTAGCCAGACGGTTAGAACACAGCAGATGTATTTAAAAAAAAAAAGGTTGCAATACTAGTTCATTTCATTATCCAGCAGCTCGCACATACAAACATACATATCCTAACATCTACCTCCACCATGTCCTTCGCCAAAATAGAAATCTTGTAGATACATGCTCAACAGTCTGAGTTCAGGACAAACACCTGTCCTACTCACCCCCTCATCTCGGGTATATACTTGTCAAGCGACGTGGCCCATCCGAGCACGGTTTTGTAATCATCCGCTCGCTACCAAGAAGCCATCGTTCGCTTACTCTCATCTCCACATTTCCCTCCTCTTTAAAGCCATCGCAACCCCCATTATCGTCTTTTAACTATCTTCTTGGCTTCACCGGGCTCGGATCGACGGTTGAGATTGTGCCGCTTAGTAGGGAGGGTTAGGACCGCCGGGACCGCCCATGCCAGGAGGAGGGTAGTCATCGGGGCGGCCTGGGCGCATGTCGCCAGCGTTAGATCGGCGGTCGTCACCGAAGTGCTTCTTACGGAGAGCTGCAAGGCGCTTCTTCTTGGTGATCGTGTTGATGTATGTGCCGATGATGAAAGACACGATGTTGAAGAAGGGGATCCAGAGCTGATCAGGGAGGAACTTCTGGGCGAAAGCCAGGCAGATGGGGGAAGTGATCCACGAAACACGCATCACCTTCCAGAAGCCAACCTTGACGGTGGCACGAACCTGGTGGTAGGTACGAGCACCGGCAATGAGAGCCATGGCGACCAAGTAGACGCTGTTTTGAATAGGAGCAATCTGGGATTACGGTTAGCGACTCGTTGCAAATCATTTTCGGCCCATTCAGACGACGCTTCATGGTGTTCCTCTCAAGCTGGCCATATTATAACCGCATTATTTGCGGCTGATAATCGCAAACTTGATGACAAGCCAATTCATGCGACATCTGAACAGACCAAAGGAGTAGTTTGTTTACTTACGATAAGATTGCTGACAAGAATCTGCAGAATCTTGGCGCGCAGGCTGGTGCGTCCCTTGAAAGCCTTCTGAAGTGCCCAGATGAGGAAATGACCCAGAGGAGCGCTGATCAGAGCGCCATAGGCGGCCATCTTGGGGACACGAGCAGTGAAGTAGTTGCCGTGCTTGTTTCGGTCCTTGGCGAGCCATGAAGCGAAGAGCTCTTGTGTACCAGCTAGAGTACCCGCAGTGAGCATCTTGGTACGGAGAGGGTTGTCTTCCAACTCCTTGATGTAGGCCTAGTCGCTTGTTAGTACTGACCAATGTTATCCTGTCTGCAATCCCGCAAAGGCATAGTCGTACAGCTAACAGAGTAGCTTATGCGCCTCGACTCAAGGGATCGAAAAAGTTGCTGAACTTACCGCGAGGTAACCCTTGGTGCCAGCATTTCCCATACCACCAGTCAATGCTGTGCCAATAACAGCAGAAACAGGATGTTTACCCTTGGTACCGGGAATGTTGCCAGCCTCAGCCTGGTCAAGCATGCCGCCGAATTTACCGGTAGCATCGTGGACCTTTTCCGAGGCATCGTGGATCTTTTCCGACACCTTTTCCTTAAAATCGGACATGATTGCTATTATTTGACGGTATGTTGGCGATAAAAGGTGGAATTAATTAAGCGCGTTGCTGGTCGAGATTGAGTTAAGGGTATTGTTTAAGTTCGCCTCAAGGTCAACTGCTTCAGATTGAAAGATTGAATTGACCAGTTGGACCTTTTCTTTTCGTATTGACGGTGCGCGCGGTGGCTCTGTCGTTGCGGTCGTCGTAACGGTCCTCGTCGGATGTTATCGTCAAAGTCAACACAGCCGCGACGGCGTCATCAACAGCTCCAGTCAAGGGTCAGACGCGCGAGATAGACTTTATCTAAACAGTCAGCCAAGATATTCAGCTTGGACCGGTGGGGTTTAATATCCGTGTGGACGTTGACGTGGGGATAGAGGGAATGTGCGCGCTCAAAAGACCAGCCGATGGACACGACGACAAGGGATGACAGAGAAGTTTTAACAAGACAGAGGATATTGATCGGGTGAACAATAAGAAAGGGTAGATGGAGGTGGGTCGGACCAATTGAGGTTCTCTCAATACGTCTAGCCAATGACTTTGTTTACTCGATCAACGGAAGCGAGATTGGAGAGGTAAAAGGAAGGGAACAGCTGGGGAAAGTCGATGATGGATGGACGGATGGATACGGATAGAAAGATGGCTGGGCTGGTGATGGATGAATGCAACGGTTTGCTGTTTACATGAGGTACATGTCGATTGACGCCGAGTCCAGGGTAATCAGAATAGAGAGGAAGTGGAATGGTAACTTACAAAGCGCCGGTGCCGTAGATTGATTGATGATGATGATGAGATGAAGTTGGCGAGATGGAGGAGACGTGGACGGGAGTGGAGCGAAAGCTGGGTTGTTGGTGTTGATTTGTTTGTCTCACGCTGAGGTGATCTGGGGGGGCGGACCTTTGGGACCTTGCCTTGGACCTTGGACTGGACCTGGCTGGGCTGGGCTGGGAGATGAGATAGTACTGAGGAAGTGAGGTGCCCAAGCTCAGCTCACTCCAGAGACAGAGCTGCAACAAGACAGGGGCAACAAGCCAAAGAAGGTGGCTGGGAGATGTAGATCAAAGGTATTTTTGGTCTCTCGTATCGCACCTGAAGTACTTTAAAAGTACATCATAGCGCTAAACCTCAGAGCCTCGGCCCGCTGTAATTGCTGACAATCGAACCAACCACATCACGCAGAGAAAAAGAGTGTTTACCCCTGGTAAATAAATGAATGGACCTCCACTCCATTCGGCAGCTTCAGCTACAAGGTACCCGCGGGTCCAGCTCCCAAATTGGCGAGCTTCGGCGGGCCTCTGAGGGACCCATTGGTGCTCCATGACAACCCAGCTTCCTCTTACAGCCAGCAATCAGCCCGACCTCGAGCTTGAAAATACCACCCGTTTCTTAAAGGTTGAGCCACAGTACAGGACTTCTCTTCCCTTCTTTCCCAGCGAATACTATCCCCCTTTCACTGCGCTACAACCTTGACAACTCAATCAGTCTGCAGATAGTGTATCACCACTATTTCTTACTCACATTTTGACTCGCTTGTCCTGCACGACACTGCAGGATGTACATACATAAAACTACCGAGGTGGCCTAACCTTCTTAGCCTCTTCGGTAATCATGGCCGGGTGCGCGTTGAAAAGAGAGTGGCTGGCTGGGTCAACGCCAATGCCAATTATCTCTCACGCACGTAATACCTTGTTTACGCAGGGATTTATTCACGTGCAAACGGATCACGCCAACCACCGGGTATCCATATATCTATCCATCCATCCATGTGTACAGAGTAGCGTCTTGATACTAGAGAAGCCAATGTGTGTTTATATATATAATATGCAATTCCTATCCACAGAGTCGCACTCTGAAAGGTAGGTAATCTCGAAATAGTGTAACATGCCAACTTAAGGCCCGAGGATTTAATTCATGACAATCCTTTCCCAGAACAAGATCATGTCCCTCAAACGCCTTTCACCTGTAGCCTAACATCAAGGACCGTCTTCATGGACATGTCCAGAACCCCAATTCATATCCCCAAAATAATCAAGTCGTTCAACGAACCAAGAAAAAGATCTTACTTTCACACAGATAAACACCACTGGTTGGGCTGTCGAAGTCCATATCCAGACCCTTAATCTCTCTCCCACTGCTGCTCTCAGAGCGAACCTCTAAGTCTCTGCTTTCTAGCCAACCAGTCTCCGAGCATGTTGTCGAGTTGCTATGTTGCTGTCAGTTCTTGGTTCATACAAAAGATCGTCTCACAAGACAGTGACAAAACTTACAGTAGTAATCTCCGCTAGCTTTGCGTTTTGCTCCCTGAACATCCCGCTGACCACTGGATGGTCCTTGCTCACAGGCTCAACGTCTGTCTTATCATAAACGACCATGAGAAGGTCTCGGACATGCTCGCCATCGTCAAAGAAGGCACGTAGCTTCTCGTCATCCCAGCCAGGCTCTTTGGCGCTTCTCGTTGGGCTGGTGTCTTTTGGTGTTGCATCTCCAGGCCCAAGCTCCGGTGACGGTACTTCGGATGATGATCGCCCATCTTGAGAGGATGTGTCAACCTCCAATGCAGGTGGCCGTGCTCCATTAACAGGCGACACCTGTATTGGTGATTCTGACAGACGGCTCTGCTGCGCGCCAGGTTCTGTGGTAGCTGGGGGTTGTTTGGTAGTTGCATCGAAACTGTCTGGAAATGCCCCAGGAAGTTGTGGCCGCAAAGTACCTTCAGGTTTCTTCTCAACACCCTGTTCCGGTGTCGTTCGAGTGGTTGGCTGAGATGCGGTATCATCATCGTCGTCATCATCATCAGAACTAGTCAATTCATCCACATCCATGAGGGGGCGAGGCTTTGTTGTCCGTGTTGTCCTAGGCTCATCTCCTGTGCTGGCACTGCGACCAAGCGCCCTAGCCAACGCCTTCGTATCATCATGCTGCGCTGCGGCCGAAGAGGCCCGTGCTCTGGAGTTGTTGTTCCCGAACTGCGTACTCGACGGCACTTCATGCGTCTCCTTGGTCTCGGGGTTCACAATTCGCATCGATGCGGGTGGTACGTTTGACACATCGTTAACCCGAGACTCAGCCAAGTAAGCAGCCAGCTCCATCGTCGATGATGGCTCGCCCTTTCCAGACGATGTTTCGTTTCGGGGTATCTGTTTCTGAAGCTTGCTGGTGCTTCGTTGTGGCTGCCTCTCTGGTGATGCAACCTCCTCGATCGACTCACTATCTCGGGGCTCGGAGGTAATGTCCATAGAACGTTTTCCAAAAGATTCGTCATCATCGTCCACCGACTTCTTTCTGTCCTTTCTGGAAAAGAAACTTCGGATCGCGCTTGGCTTCTTTTCCTTCTCTTTTCGGCTCTTGTCTTGATGCTTCTTCTTCTCTTTATCGGACATGAGCTCCTTATCAAGCTTATCGATGCTTCCCCTGGATCTATTGTCCTTCGTAGAATCTTGCGATGGCCGAGACTGATTGTCGTCTCGCAACAGGTTAGGCGTAAGAGTGATCTTCTTGGTTTCGACAGTCTCGTCTCTAAAGAAAGAGTCGGTGTTCCTGACAGTGCCGTTGCGGGATCGACTTGGCCCTTGCTCTTTGTCAAATAGAATATCATCACTGTTCCTGGCCTCATCCTCTTCTTCCACGGTGTCAACCTTGGAAGGCTCCATAGCCATCTTGACTTCCTTGCCTGAACGAGGCTTCAGCGGCTCAACCTTGGCACTCTCCTCTGAGGAATCATCCTCGACAATCGATATCGTTTTTGTTGCATCTCGGGTATCCTTCTTTTGCTCTTGTTGCTGGTCTTGCTTAGCGGAAGTGCTCGAGCTGGCGAACAGATTGTCTAGATCCTCTTCGTCACTGGAATAGTCGTCGATTTCGGTATAGTCATGGTAGGTTGGCGAAGTAAAGGTAACCGTCTTACGTCCAAATCTGATAGGTGATTTGAAGTTTTGTGCCTTTTTCTCTGCCGTATCTCCAAGCATGGCCGAAGAGAGCTGCAATGCATGTCAGTACAAGATCCCATTTCAACGTTTCCGTCAACATACATCCACATTTCTGTGTTTGTTCAAGCGAGCGAGTCGTTCTGTTGGAGTTTCAATGTGCTCTGCGGGCAAATATCCTGGCATGGTGTCAGTTGCTGCAACAAATCTGTAACCAGATCGAACTAACCAATACTACTGTCTTTGACAACCCTGACTAGCCACCAATAACTGTTGCTGTCATCCAGCAGAACCATAGTGTCACCTTTGGTTGCATTTGCTTGTCCCTCGACCGTAGCCACAAATGTGTGCAGCGCGTAGACGAATTCGAAATCAATATCCTCTATGTCTTGTAAGCACTCGACCGCCCAGCCGGAATCAATGAAATTGGGGTCGTCAGGAAAGGAGAGTGGAGGATCATCGTCTTCAAAGGATTCCTCATAAGGAACGGTAAGCGTGGGGTCGTATTCGGCGCTTTCGTCGTCGTTCTCGTTCTCATCGTCATCGGTCGAATCGGAGAGGTCCAGCATCGGGTCGCAGTCGTAGAATATGTCCTGGTCCTTACTCTCAATCATTGTATCTCGTGTTCCTGGCCTTTCAGAAGAAGGCAGCTAGCCTTTATTACTGATGGGTCCTATCTGCACCTTCTCATATCTGGCAATGGCCTGCTGAGCCTTGGTCTCCTCCCCGTGATCAAGAAACTCGACCGTTGAGTTGAAGGTATCCCAACCTTCATCGTCATCGGATTCGGCGTCGTTTTTGTTGTCGTCGGTGTCGTAGCAATCGGTATACTCACCCTGAAGACGATGGCTCCGGAAATGTGCTGGTGGCTCTGGCAATGCTCGTGATGGCAGTGCAATTGTGTTTGTGCTGTTTATGTGTTTCAGAGGTGCGGGATATGGCGAGTCAACTCTGGTGCCGCTTGAACCAGAAGTGAATGGAGCACTGCTCCCAATGGAGGAAGGTAATGACGAGACACGGCGCGGCCATGCCACAGGGGCAACAGGGTAACACCCACCATCTTCAATCGAAGGCGAACTTGAGATCTTATCCATCATATCGTCATCGAGGTCATCGTCGCCATCGAGCTCGCCTTCGTCGGACGACGAGACGCCGCCATTCTGCGCAACTGCCAGTGCATCCTCATGGACCATTGTGCTATTGTTATTATCGCGAGCGCCTTGAGCGCGAGGCTTTGCACCTGAAGCGTCTGCGGCAAGTTCGTCGGCAAAGGAATCAATTTCGTCGAGGCTATTGCGATTATCTAGAGAAACTCGAGGGGACCGGCTTTGTTCGTCTGCGATGTCGTGTGAGATCTCGCGAATAGTCTCAGCTTGGTGGGGGCCAAGAGAGTTGGCAGTGCCAGCCAGACGTGGGCTTTTGGAGTGATCTTGAGCGGACGGAGCGTGGTGATCTTGAAGGTCGATAGTATCTGCACTCGGGCGAAACGATTGCGAAGGTCAGTTTAACGTGTCATTAGGAAGAAACGCAGGACCGCGAGGAATGGAAAAATAAATGTCGAAGCCAGACGGTGGAATGTATCGTGACTTGCAGCGACCCCGGAGGTGAAGCTTGGACAATAAACTGGGGGCAGGGATAAACGAGAAATGAGGATGCAACGTAGAAGAAAAGTAATCAAAGAAGGGAGGAAGGGAGAGGTTGATGATGGAAACCAAGGGTTCCAGCACAAAGTGTTTTATAAAGGGGGCAGGGGGGAAGGTGTGTTGTAAAAAGAAGCGATGAGACAACGGGAGGATTAGCTAGAATGAGGCTGCGCCAAAGTCGATGCGCCTCAATTCGCAAATCCAGATCCCAAATCTCGAAGGCTGAGACTTATCAGGGGAGCATTGGGGTTGGATTCCGTCTCGAAATGCTGTTCCAGATACAACTGAAAGAGAAAAGATAGCAAAGCGATCATCACGTACCGGCACGGACAATCGATGGTCGTGTCATCATGTATAGCCAGAGACGGGCGTTGCCGTCAACAAGTCACTCTAACTTTGAGGCTTGTGACCCCTGGCTCTAGCAAAGCGCCTTCTTAATTTTTAGGTACAGTAATTTTTTGTTCTTCGGGGCGTTCGGTCGCTGACGGGCTGGGCTTGGGGCCGTTTCTCGCTGTTGGTCTCTCGTTGCAACCGGGCTGCAGATCCTTGAAAGGCTATTCTTGTTCGTGTGTGGCTTTGTTTATTTTGTTTGTTCGCCCGGCTCGCTGGGGTGTTGCTGCGATATAAAACTTGGAGAGAAGGGTCGTACTCGATTTGGTGTCGTTCAAAGAGGTACAGAATGACAATTGTGTTCGTAAAGGTCGAATCAATGTGCCCGATGGCCAGCCACGGGCTCGTTCAGCATGAAAATGAAGCTGGACCTGGTTTTTGGGAAAACTGGAGAGAGGGAGAGAGCGACGATCTTTTGTTCCGTGTGAGGATGGAAAGTTGACCTAAAACTAATAATAAAGTGAACTTGGCCTTGCTGGCCTGGCCCGGCGCGGCGCGGCGCAAAAGGTTAGTTGGTTGGCGTTTGGGTGGTCCAAGTTTCGTTTCCAAGTGGAGCGGGCCCTTTTTTGGTGTAAGGAACAGGAACAGACTCCACCATTTCCAGCTCTGGCAGTCTGGCTCCAGTGAAACTACGTGACAAGCGACCTACACTGACACTGATACTGCCACTGCCACTGCCACGGGCTGACACTGAGTCTTAACAAGAGATATGACCGACTCAGGAAAAACAGATCTAACCTAATCAACTTCAAGTCTTTTCTACAATCATTGTACTACTCGATTAAAAGTAACGAGACTATGGGCATTATCAGAGACCTAGATTCATATTGCCAAGGGGGATGAGCTGGTACAAGCAATGCCGTTTCAGCTATACAGATGAAATAGATAAATGACAATTGACAATTGACATGACATGGAGATCTAACAAAAAGACACAAGTAACAATTTAGGGCCAAATGGCAATGAAGAGGTCCAGGCGTCTAGCCAGACGAGTTGACAGTAGGGGGCATCAGATGGTTTCAACTGACTCTCTCCCTTCAAGACCGTTGAACCAGTTAAAGTAGAGATCGCGATCTGGCAGCATTGATAGAATATTTCACGTATTGATTGACTTATGTTCATTAATCATGGCTTTTTAATTGAACTTCCATCAAGCTTTACGTTGATATTCAAGACAAAAGCTGCAGATCACTCCGAACACAGCCATATCTCAACCCTGTTTTATTTTGGAAGTTATTTCGTCATCTTTATTACAAGATGGAGCGCATTCTTGAATCCATCCCATTAAACCCCCTGAACATTCCCAAATGCTTAGCGCTCCCTGCAAAGACGTCTAACGCAGCCGGGCTACGGGGAACCACCCGCGTCTGGGTCTCAACAAACGCTGAAACGCCCATCCGCTAAATGGGTCTTTCTCAGGGGAAGCTTGGCTGCTAGCCAATTAAATGCGAGCATCTTCATGCCAAGTACAGCATCTGCGAACCTCACTTCGGTTTAGAATGAATACGATCCATATCCATTTAAAGCCAACAAACCTCACTTTTATGACTTGATCAAAATGTTACGCCACATGGTGTATCTGATGCTGACCCTCTCAGCCAATATTTACATGCTTCATATCGCTCAATGCTAGCCAAAAGGGCCTCAATGTCATCCTTGCAGTCTGCAACTTTTACAATATTGAGCGAGGCCATCCATGTCGAAGCACGTGGAATCAATATGCATACATTCCGGTACCAGTAAATCTGGACAACGACAGGTTATCGAGTTTTTCTACAGTGCTACTTCACTGAAGCATTATCATACATGCAATCGAACCACACATGCATCGCCACGATACCAATAGCTATGCACATCTTGAGGGGCCAGGATATAACTTTACACATGCATACAAACATGGCAAGGTGTTGTCTCGCCAGTGGCCGAAGCCGTCAATATAATTTTAGCCACGCGATCGTGTTTTACAATGCTCAATGGTAAAATGACAAGATCTTACGATCTGTGTACGTGCTGCCTCAACCCCAGACCAGATCGCAACCTCAGATATAGACAAATTAAACAAAGACGTGCAGTTATAGATAAATCGGTGGTTGTACCGAGACAAGCAATTGTCTCATAAGATCTTTTTATAGTACCTGTCAGAAGCAAGCAGAGACAATATGAGTTTCATCTATTTATGAACTTGATAGGCAAAACCGGTCACGATTATTGGACAAAACAAAAATGAACTTCAAAAGATGTAATTATTATCGACTACATAAACATAGTCTTTTCTGACTTTTCTGTAACCTTGCCATGCCATCCGTGGCCCATCCATTCATTAGGTCCATGCCAGGACCATTCTCAAATATCGCAAACACACCGTAACTATGCTCATCTCTCATCAGAGGGGAAAAACAATGCTATATGCTTGTAAAAACAATCAAATCATACGCTTCAACACCATTTTATGATCCAAGCAATCAACTTTTTTAGTTGCCAATCTGAGCCATGCGCTTAGACATGCTGTGAAGTAGTTAGTATATGTTATTCAAATGGGAATGTCAAGGGCTGAACTTACAAGTCAAAGAAAGCAAACTGGCTGGGGCTGCTGCCGAACTCGTAGACGAAGCGGCTGGCAAGGTAAGAACCGAAGATACTTCGGAGGTAGGAGTCGGGGATGCGAGCGATGAGGGTGTCGAGACCAATCTTCTCGAGGAGAAGACGGGGAAGGGCATCCTCGAGGATAGATCGGCGGATCTTCTCGTTGTCCCAGAGGTCGGAGTGCTGGAGCTTCTCGTCGAGGTCGGTAATGGCGACGGACAGCTTGTCGGAGAGGATAGATCGGGGAGTTCCGGTCTGCTCGTGCTCGCGCCAGATGGCCTCGAACTCGAGACGGGCGTTCTCCTGGATCTTGAGCTGAACCTGCTTGACGTAGTCCTGGTAGAACTGAGGAGCCTGGCCCTGAGCATCGTGGCACATGTTCTGGACGAAGCCCTCGTCATCGAAAGACAGAGAGGCAAGGACCTCGAGGGAAGATGAAGTCACACCACCCTTGTTGGCAGAGGCATCCTTGTACAGAATGCAGCCAGCGGACTCGAGACGGAGCTTGGCCTCCTGGGTGATGAAGAGGTTGGCACCCTCGACGAGGTAGGGGATGATGCACTTGCCATCCTTGATGAGACGGTTGACCGAGATGAGGTCGATGGAGGCAGGGCGACCACCACAAGGAACGAAGCAGTCGACGCTGCCAGTGTCGCGGAGGTGGAAGGTGTTGCGGAAAGAGGTACCGTTGTTGATAACCTCGCCGTTGGGGAGAGTGATGTTGACATCGTCACACAGGACTCGGTAACCCTCAGCAGACAGCTTGGAGATGTCGTACTCGATGATCATCTTGCGGCCGTGAGCAAGGCGAAGGAGCTCCTCGCGGTCAAGACCGTTGGGGTCAACAAGGACACCAGAGCCATCAACGATGGCAGTGTACTTCTCGTTACCAAGCTTGATCTCGTTGCTTCCCAAGTCACCATCGGGACCACCAGTCTGCATCTTGCGGATGGTGGAGGGGTCAAGCTCCAGCTTTCGGTAGATACCCTTGACGTACTCGCGGACGGACAGAGTGGTCATACCGTAAGTGTCATGGGGAATACCACCAAGCTTGGGAGATTTGCCAGTGAAGAAGGACTTCCACCAAGGGGCGCCACGGGAGCGAGCGTGCTCAGTAGCCCAGTCGACCAACTCAGCAGTGTTCTCATCAGGACCCATGAAGAGGATCTCCTCCTTGCCGTAGTGGTCGACAATGGGGTTCTTGATACCGGGGGTCTCAGCGGGCAGGAGAAGATCAAGGATACTATCGATGTACTTCTCGAAAGCCTCGCGAGCACGGTTCTGCTGCTTAGGGTCCAAAAGGATGACACCCTTGGAACCACCCTCAGGGATATCCTTGTTCTTGCGCTGCTGAGTGCTGGCAAGACCATAGTTCTCATCGAAGAGAGATCGGGCGTTGATGCCGTAAGCCTCCTTGTTGCGAGACTTGACGATTCGGATACCACCACGAGAGATGTCCTTGAATCGGAGGTGGAAACCACGAGACTCGGAGCTGATGACGAGGAACATGCCGTAGAGAGGCTTGGGGTACTCAACCTCGGGAAGGAAGTTGGGGTCGAGACGGAAGCTCAGAGCGACCTTGGTGGGGGTGAAGTAGTTGGTCTTGAGGATGGCGTTGTTGAAGACACGGAAAGCAGTAAGAACCATCTCGTCGTGCTCGTTGTTAACGTTCTTGGAGATCTTGTCCTTGAGGGCTTCGTCGGAGAGAACCTCGACGGAGAGGCTGGAGGAGACAACCTTCACGGGGTCCTCCTGGTCCTTAACAAGGTGGTTGCTGGCGAAGGAAGCGTAGAGAGCGCGAACGAGACCGGGGTAGTTCTGAATGATCTCGTAGATGTAGTCAGGAGTGAAGGTCTCAGAACGGAGACGGCGCTTCAGGTTGGAGAGGAGAGCCTGCTGAGCGTTGTTCTTAACATCCAAAAGCTCGGCGAGAGAGGCGTACTCGGGACCCAATCGGTTGAGAAAGTGCTGGACGAAAACCCAAGCGGAGTGGGCGTAGACGGACTCCTGGAGGCTGAGCTGTCCGTCAAGGAAGAGGTTGTGGAACTTGTTGTGGGGGAGACAGTAGAGAAGAGAGACCTCCTTGGAGATCTGGTCGATAGACTCATCCCAAGAGGGGAACTGCTCGCGGCTCTCGGTGGTCTCAGTGGCAGGTCGAAGGTAGACACTCATGACGGTGATACCGTTGGCGAACTGCTCGAGGTACTTTCGGGTGGAGGTGACACCGTAGTAGTGGTAGAGATCACTGAGAGCAGAGAAGAGACCCTGGGCAGTGCGGGATCGGAAAGCAAGAACCATTCGCTTCTCGTCGGTGCCCTCAATGTCGAAGACCTCGATGACGGGACCAGCTCGGTTCACAGCGAGCTCGATAATGTCCTGGTAGATCTGCTTGGTGTTGGCAGTAGCCTTCTGGAGGAAACCATGGTCGGCGATGAGGTCGAGGTTGGTCTCCTTGGGATCAGTCTCCTCAGGGGGAGTAGCAAATCGGCACTGGTAGACGAAGTAGCATCGGAGGGTGGCCTTGGACTTGGGGCTCAGGAGAGCGGGAGATCGGAAAGTCTCAACACGGTACTTGCTGGTACCGGGGTGGTCGATGTACTTGGCCTCAAGGCGCTCCTCGTAGCGAGGACCAGCGATGTTGGTGCGTCCAGCAACACTGGTGTCGATGTAGATGGCGTGGTCGCTGGCCTCCATGTCCAGGCGGATCTCCTCCTGCTTGTCCTCGCGAGCGAAGGAAGCAACCTTGGCGGCGTAGAGAGAGGTGATGTGGCTGGAGATGACATCAGGGGACTCAAGCTCGAAGTAGACATCATCGATGCCAAGGTTCTCGTAGAACCACTCAATCTGCTCATCAATTTGGTGCTCAGGGACGAAGCCAGCAGCTCCGATCAAAGACTTGACAGTCTTCTTCTGCTCAGACTTGCCAGTGAACTCAGGGGCGATGTAGCCAACGGTAGCAGATCGCAGAATGCGGTGACCGTTACCACCGTTTCCATTTTGCAGAGGAACGGAGAAGTGAGTGGGCTGGGGAGAAGGACCACGGCTGGCCTCAGTGGCCTTGACGTTGGCCACGGGGTTGGCGGAGATAGCAGTCATGTTGGATGAAGGTTCTGAATATTCAGGGAAATTCTGAGAAGGAAACATGTCAGTCGGTGATTCTGTTATGTGCGCCATCTTCGGCGAGGTGCCTTGGCTGTAAAGTGGATTATGACGGTATAAACGCAAGATGGGAAAACGAATGAATAAAGACGTGGGGATGATTGAGGGAGAGACGAGATGAAAGCCAGCCACGACCGTCTTATATAGACTTTCAGCCTACAGAAAACAGCATAAGGAAGCTGTAGATAACAGCCGCCTTCACCGTCTCTGTCCCGTAGCCACCTCAGCTCGAGTCTCGCATAGAGGCTCAAACCAAGGATACGGGGCCAGCTGACTGCGCCTGTGATGCCAAACTTCCAGGCCTCGTTCTAGGGCGTCCATGCTCGCTAGACGCCACTAGATCGGGGATCTGAAAGCCGGTACATGAGTAGAGGCTGGGGCTGGTGCTGGTGCTGGTGCTAATTGCGGCTGCGAATACCTCGAACTGAGCTTATCTCTGGTACGGAGCACGCAAATACCGGTGTAAGCCGCCCGGGCCGGCTCTCGTATTCTCATCATTGGGTAGCGGAAATCAAGGGGGAAGCCAATCAATGGGGCCAGTTTTGCGATAAGGGCAATTTCTGGGGTCTTTGTGTAGAATGACGATGGGGCAGTGCCATAATAGTCAGATAAGACTTATCCGCTACTTACCGGCTTGAAGTTTTAGGTGACGATCAATTCGTCACTGAAAATAGCAAGAGTCGGGAATGCCGAAGTTTGCAGAGGAGAAGTTAAGTTATTCAAAAAGAGAATAACTTGATTTGGATGGACGGTTGTTGTTGTTGTTTTCTCAGATGAGAGGGTAGGTTATAGTTCTGACATCTGGTTAGCACAGGCGCAGGCACTGGCAGACCTAACGCAGGGTCGGTCTGCCTATGGTTCCGGAGTGCACGAACTCAACGCAGCCATCCGTCAGCCCTGTCGTAAATAGAAACTGAAGATGATATGAGAGATAACAAAAGCTCTCTTGATACGTGGAGGAAGTTGGGATAGTTGGTAGTTCAAAGATCAAGCCAGGGGTACTGGGAAAGGATCTTTAAATAGACAGGATAAGGGGTAGGATAGAGGAAGAAAGAGAATATGCTTCTTTAGATGAGGAGAAGAAGTAATTCGAAGATGAAGAGGTTTATTGTTTGGAAAAGAGGTCAAGTGACTTATCTCTCTAACTTTCGAGGGGACCATGGGACTGGCGATGGAAGCTTTATATACTCCCAGTGTTAAAGTGTCTCTCAACAACAACTACGATGGTACTTGCAACTGAAAGGAGGTACGTACCAGCATTGACTGTCTGGTCTCCATAATACTGTATCCAAACATACACGGTCAACATCCATATTCGCTTCTCTTACACCGTTCGTACGTAAATACAACCTCTAGGTACCGAGCAAAGCTGTCACGCTGCCATAAAAAAAACCACATCCCTTGTAAGAACGAAGCCGCTCACCTTGACCACACCCCCTTCCCCTTCCACTTTGTGGGGCAGACCCTGCTGGGAGTTCGCTGGGCATTGTAAGGCGGGCAGCCAGACGGGTGTGCATTTTGCATTTGCCTCTTTGACACCGGGCAAGCCGGACAAGGAGAATTAGTGAGCGTACGGGTGCTGGAACAACCCCGCCACAGCGCTACAGCACCTGACCTGACTTACAGATTTGGGCGTCTGCGCATGCAGGCGCTGTTGGAAGTTTACCTGTAGCTTGCCCGATTTCTCAGCGATTTGTTCAACACGTTCTGCACTTAGCCAGGCCGTCAACCCGATAAACCAACAAAAGAAAACATAATAATAAATGACCAGAAACAAACCACCGGGCCGGTCGGTCAGAGAGAGATACAGTGTCCTCAATTTGGTACCACCCCTCCTGAACTGAACCGAACCGAAGTGAACTGAAGCGGATCCAATCCCCCAACTAAGCCAGCCCGCCAGAAGAGTCGAGAAAGAAAGATTTTGTCTTTGGCTGCAGCAACGCCCCCCAGACCCAGATCGTGATCATGACCTCACGGTGTACAAGGAGAAAAAGTCCCATTCAATTACCCAATAGTACTTCCAACCTAAGCCTCAAGAGGAAGCCCTTGTTTTTGGACCAAGCGTCTGGTTCCTGGCCGTTCAGTTCTGTGACTGTCTCTGCCTCTGCCTCTGAACAACCTAACACTCACAGACACAGACAGAGAGCCCCCAGGAATGTCCTGAATTTGTTAGTGGGGAAGACAGGCCCGGTTATTCGAGGCTCTGCAGTTTTGCCCGCCTTTTCTCCAGATTTTCGTTTGACATCACTAGTGCATATTCGGTTGCCAATGGGAGAGTTGTTTGGTAGACTTCAACTCTGCTGCCATTCTGATATTGAGATCTGGCAACTCCAAGTCTTGTATGATGAGCATTCAAAAGTGTCTAGTTATGAGACTCTGAGAGACTAACTGCACCTCAAAGTAGTTCACCCCGAAACAAAATAAAAGAGCCTCCATTCTCAGACTTGGATAACGTAAGTCTACACAACTATCCATGCGCTATGCATGCAAACGGCACCCCACAATTAACCTGTTTTGTTCACCCAAACGGTGTGGAGGATGGTGCAATTCACCACTCACCTCTCACCTCGCCCACCTAGGAACTCGCGGGCTTGTCTCTGCGAGTCATCGTCAATGGCAACTTCGTGACACGCAGATCCTACCTTGAATTCCGGTTTTTCCAGTCTTCTATTACTCTCCGTTTATCTCTTTGAGTTTCAACAGTTTCGGGAACAAGCATTGGCATCTATCCCGTTATCCCGGTTCGTCTGCACTTCCATCAGCGTTGTCTACACGCTTGGAATGATGTATCGGCAATGTATATTTACTATAAATGATGGGCATGTTTGAGTTTGACGGTATAGAACCGTACAATTAGGCGTACGAAACGGTCACATCAGTGACTCTCGATAATCAAGAACGTGTTGCGTCTGACTAGCTTCAATTGGGTGCTGACTGGAGCATCAAGTATCCATTCAGGACCCGTTGTATCTATTATCACGCATTTTCCAAACTGAATGGGCTTCATGGATCACTGTATCCGTAACAGCGAGAGAATTGTGTCAGCTCAAGGTTTGCATTGTGTAAGATAATGCTGGGGTTTCGCATCAGCCAAGAAAGGCTACACCATGGTTGGTTCCAGGTCTACCAACAGGCGGCGAATGCCTCACTTTCCCATCAAATCAATCCTTGTTTGGTAGAACACGTTCTATTGTGCTGTACGGACGCCATGGCAATTTCTGCAGGACCCAAGAATGTAGTGTACCTGAATTAGAATGTATACACGACTCACTACCCCAGACGGGAAGCTGGCGTAGAAATCTGACCGCAGCAACAAACAAAACAAAAAGTCAAAAATACCTAGCTGAAAAAGCTTTCATACCCCAGACAATAGACCAAATCTGGCTCACCTGACCAAAGAAACAGAAACCCAGTGCTCACCGAAACTTCCAGACCTTGAAAGGCCTGACCGATTTTAAGGGGGACGATCACGGGGCCAAGTACTAGTCTCGATTTCCAGGGGGAATAATTGTGTCTATCGATGGGAAATGATAGATCCATTCCCCCAGATCCAGTTACGGTCACGATCATGAAATTCGCAATAATGCGTTGGCAAGGTGAATACGTACTTTCTTTCCCCATGGGCATAAACCATGGCGCAAGAAGAGCACAGCGCACCTGTTGGTTGGAGTTTGAGTCTTTACTGTACTGTGCAGCAATGCGATTTGATGTGTTGAAAGAACCGGAGTCACGACAGGGTTCCTCCGGCCGACGCGGGGCCGCTTGTTCGGTACTTACGTACAGGTACCATCTCCGGCGTGCCATCAATGATGACAATGACACAATTGTTGAGCTTCGAGGATTCATCGAGTAGCATTTGACTGCAGCACGAGGTGTTGATTCAATGGCCATCACGGAATAAGAGGCAGTTCTGGCATAAGACAGAGAGTTGCACAGCATAATTAACTAACGCAATTTCGATGGTAGAGTTTGTAGAGGTTCGTTTTGTCTGGCCTCAGTTGTGTCTCATGATCGATACTATCTCATGAAGTGCCCCAAGCTTCTTCACCTGGGAGCTCCCTTTCTCCAATACCCCAGACTCCAGTTCTCCCCTCAAAAGCCAAGTTGATGCTTTGACCTCTGTTTCCCCTCCTCATTCCCCTCTCGATTCTGTTTTGTTACGCAAAAAGAACACGATTATGCGTACATTGTCCCACAAGGAACGGAGCCGGCACCCACACGGAGGAAGCTGAGCCCCCGGACTCCCCCGGAAGAGCCCCACACGGCCGAGGACCGGAAGCACCGAAAAGGTCTTGGCCAAGGCCTTTTAGACTTGGATCTGGATTTCTATTACCCCCAGGTTTTCCCTTTTGACTCCAGTCTCCCCCGGTTTGGATTGGATCTGGGTCTGGATCTGGGCACAAGACAGCGAAGAAAAAAAAACCCTTCAAAGCTTTTTCCCCACGGCCCGCTTCTCATCTCATCTCCCGTGTTTCCATTACCCCCGATTTACTTGATCTTGCAGCACTCGCGACAGCCACCGTTTTCCCTTTGTTGCATCGCACGTCCCAGTAACCTCTAGAGGAAAGGGTATCCATTGCCTACGAATTGCGTGCTTGCCCTGTGTCCACTGCACCCAAGCTTTTCTGTTGATGCCATCTCGTGGCCCTTCTCGTTTGTCATGGGCGTCTCTTGGTTAGCAAATCTTCCTTGTATTTTTTTTTGGTTTTGCCCACTGCACCCCGCATCCGGCGCTTGGATACGGTATGGTATTTTAACGCGTCACGAGGTTGGCAGAAAAAAGAGACAGATCGAAATCCCCGGTTTCAAAGGGGTGTGCGGCTAGACTAGGTACTATATTCATTGGTGCTGGTTCAGCGAGTGAGGCGCGTTTGTTGACGAAGCCACGATGTTGAATGCTGAGAAATGAAGTTCTCGTGATCTGATACTTTCATTTTATTGTTATTACACAGGCCAATCGATTCATCAGCTGACTTAGAAGGTTTAAACAAGATACATCGGCTGGATATGAATATTGTACGTTTACTTACGACTGTTACCGAGCATACCCTGAAGTTCAATATGAGAATCTCGAATTTAATCGCCAAGTAGACATAGCAGAGCCTGCCAGATCCAGCATGTCCATCTTTCTTGCATTCCATGTCTAGGCATCAGACCACTATTACTATCAGATTCTTACACATCCTTGCCTGCTGCATAGAACTGTTCCTTCACCTATGACGTCCAATATCAACATGGAGTCTATCATGATCATTTCCATTTATGATAGACGAAGCACCCACACAAGTTCCCGTCTTTACCGTCAGCCGCTTGTCGACGGTTACTGAACGTCACGAAGTTTCCGTGCTCCGTTGCAATGCGTCTTGTTACTGTCTTGTCTCCACCCTGCTGCCTCTTTGGGTACCGTATGTGACATGCTATGCTACCCACCTCTTCTTTCAAGCTTCCATTTTCACTTTGGACCTGGTCATGGAAGTTTCTATTTTTGCCTGTCCTACATTCCTACACTCGTAGTTGCACCTTGCGTTCTCACAAAGCCGCCATTCCCGGTAGTCTCCAGAGTGACAGTTCATCGGGTCCTCGTGTTCAGTATCACTTTTTATTAATGGCATTGATTATGAACATACAGAATAACACAAATGAAATCCAAAGTCAATTGATGAAATACGCACCATCGTCATGTTACGTCTGCACCTGGATTCAAGACTCGAAGAGGCAACCAATCAGGCCAAACCCTCGCCTAGCCTAACCTGGGGACAAACTGGCAAGCTTCGGCACAACAGGGTACTTTGTCGATTCTATTTCCCCGTTGAGAAAACCTGCTTGTTCTGCTTCTCGAAACACGTTACAGCTATCTTGTCCATGTATCTTTCAGGTACCTGCAGCACCTTGCTGGCATCTAACCGGTCACCTTTTAAAGGTGCCGCCAAGTGGGATGTTGGGGAAGAGTTTTCCGCGACGACGGCAGCTAGTGGTTGATCGAAGGGCCCCCAGAAACGCCTAGACGAAGATATTCCCTGAGGATTCACAGTTGGTGGGCAATAGACTCCACTGTCTAAAAGTATCCTGCCCTGTTTGTGGGTATTCGTCCATTGATACCCGGCCGAATATTTGCTGCTGGCTCCCCCGGAGATCCTCAGGTACCGTCTGCGTACTTGACTTCAGCCTCCTCAAGGTACTAACCACTGGCCGTAGCCAAAACAAACCACATGGATGCCAACCCATGTGGATGCTTTTTGGGTATACCATCCGGGGACCGGGGGTCGCCCGTGCATAGTCACGATAGCTTCATGTCCCTCACCTCGACGAGTGACAGTCCTCGATAGAAATTAGAGCCCATATCTGGCGTCTTGCGGTGAGGGGAAACAGTTAGCTTTGATGAACCGGGACATTCAAAACATCACCCGGAGGTGGTCGCCATAGAATGTATGGAGCTTCCTAACTAACAAGCGAGGTTGGGGCCTATGATATTAGATATGCTATGGGCACATTTCCATAGCTGCTTTAAACCCTGAGGATACGTTGTTAGTTATCAGTTCTATGTGAATTATCATCCATGTTTTCTTAGTTCATCATATCGAAGTAGTCCATTAACTTTTTACGCAGACAAACGGCACAGACACGTGCTGGTTGCAAATGTGACCTGGTGCATATTTGCTTTCAAGGTTCAACAAGAAACCCGACATTTGGTTATTCCAAAGAAGAAGGAGAATTGACTAGTTTTTCGCGGCGATGCTCCTTGCGTCAGCTTCAGTGTAGAAGAATGTGTACACGGTCGTTATTCTAATACTGTGAAGATGACCGGCATGAGTTTCCTCTTACATACAAGGCTCATAAAGGTTGTCTTCAAGTTCTCTTCCCCAGATGACACAGAGATGCCAACGGCCCAAGCTCTTTCTCGATATGTACTTTGGTACGTCTCCCTTCTGTACCGATTAGCCGGTGTTGTACAAGTGCAGTGCTCTTCCTGCATCTGCCACTGAAACTGGAGATCTGGACAATGTCGTCCCTGATCGACTGAGGCTTGGCCATGTCTGAATCTATCGTCCAATCGGCGGTTTCGTCCCCTGCCGCTCCGCTACTTCGCAGCGACTATCACGGCCTCGATAGGTCCGACAAGTTACACCAACAGCATCACACGGCATTCTCTGGTATTTTTGACGAGATTAGTGGTGATCACGAGGTTCGTGCCTGTACAATCGGCCTTGAGTGCCTCGTAATCCAAAACCCCCTTGTGTAGATTAAATCCGGCATGCTTTTACCGCTTCGTCAGAAAGTACTCTGTACCTATATCGATGTCGCATACATCCACCATAGAATACGTAACCTCCCTGCACCCCAATGCTTTGAAACGGGCTGAGAATAGGTCACGATGCCAGATGTTTAATTGCCAATGGTTTAGTCAATTGACGAGCTCCATCAGAGGTCATGTGTGCTGTTCCCCTTGCAACAGGGGAATACACAAATTACGTACTAGTGTCTCTGCTTACAGGATATGGCTGCCAACGTTTCATAGAGTTTTGAGGCTCGCTTCAATTTGAACTTACTACGTAGTAACAATATTATGGTTTTCAGCCTCTTGTGTATTCTTGACCTCCCAGGTATGCTGCATCTTTCCAGGTGATCGTTTTTACTCCTTTTCTTTGTTCCCGTTTTGATCGTGAACTCTGCTCTCAACCTTGTATGCAAACACCTGACCAACCATCTATCAAGACCTGTGGCTGCAGATATTTGGAGGACCCCAGAAGCTTATTACCGAGGCACCTATATCATCTGGACCTATAGGCTATTCTCAAACTATATCATCCATTCATAAACAACGGAAGTTCACGATAGCATCACCACAGTGAACCGAAAGCGAAAGCGTTTCCTAGGAGAAACACATCCGTGAGAGCTCGTGGTAGCGTCAGAGGTCATGCTTGGCTTCCACAAGGTCTTGATCTAAGCTTAATCCAGCCCTCTCTTATTCATTTCAAAGCTGAAATGACAGATCTCGGTTCCATGGATCTGGCATTGCTGGCGATAAGGTAATTATGGTTTATAGGCGATGATCACGAGGCATAGACGGCTTCGCCTGCAATATTGATATGGCCTTCGCCGATGGCCACCAATCGACTTGCCTGCTTGCTTTCTACTTGCGATCGAGGCTTGATATATATTCTTGCTCAGTTACCCTTCTACGACTCTGGTTGGAGAATTGACCTGAGACCGCCAGACCACTCAAAATTGTTTGGGGAGCATCATTTTTACTTGAAATATCATTCGATGTAAGACTGTTTGTACGAGCAACTCGAGTATGGATCATGATGTAGCAATGTATAAATCCATCTCTATTGCCTCAAGACTTAATAACAGTAATAAATCTATTGCTGGTCCAGATGATGATGATGCAAGAAGCACGTGATGATGTGTGATAATCAATTCTCGGCTAAACCGGGGATGTGGGCACTGGAGCTTGGAGCGGCCAACGTCCAAGAAAAAAATCGTGACGCACGTCAACACCCAACCAGACATCAAGACAATTGCACTTTGCTTCACGACTTTTTTGTTAAAGTCGTACGTCAGATTCAAACTAGATCATAGTTTGGACTAATCTCCTCAATTTCGAAACTTTGAGGTGCTCCATTTCGGCGGCTCCTTCACCCACCAAAGCCCTTCGACAGGCTCTTTAATACCTTGAATAACTCTATTCTACATATCCCACCTTTCAATTATTCAAGATGGTTACCCTTACTGAGGTTGAGGACGAGCACTTCCAGCACGCTCAGGCTGGCCCCGATGTTGAGGACGACGAGGATTACTCGGATACTGGTAAAATCTAACCCCGCGCCTTGGATCGCATCTGCGATATCGTGCATACTAACTAGATCCGCAGACTCCGAGATTTCTAACGACTCCGATTACGACCCTTCAGATGAGACTCTCGCTGAGCGATTATATGCCCTGCGCGATATCGTACCCCCCACTACCCGCTCTTGGATCTCCGGCAAGGCCAGCTCCGTTGGTAACGCCGCCTGGAGCGTTCTCTCTTTCAGCGGCAAGGGTGCTTGGGTGATCACCACCTCCGCCCTCTTCTTCGGTGTTCCTTTCGCCCTCTCCTTCGCTGAGGACCAGCAACTCACTGCCATGGAGCAAGAGTACAACATGCGACAAAGCGGCAGCGAGCTTCTGACTGCTGGCTCTGAGCAGAGCACTGCCGACCAAGTTGGTGCTGCTCTCGAGAGCAAGCCCGCCCAGGCTTCTCTGTAAGCGAAACAGCTTTGTGTCACAAACTCGACAAAAACCTCGACCTTACGTTTCTGGGTATGAGGAAATTCTAGACGGCGCGCCATTTTATTGCCGGGCACGCAGTCATTATTGGGCCGCAAAAACAAAAAAGTACGGCTCTCCAATTGTACAATATATATTCACGGCGCAAAAGGCCGACGGAAGCCCATGATGGATGCAATTGGGCTGGACTGGGAGGAACGAGAAGCGGAACGCATCCATGGCGCATGGTTACCGGTGTAAAGTATCGGGTGGGGTTGGTAATGACTGCGATCTCATCTCCAGGAAAGGCGATTTCTCATGCATTTTGTCACATTAGAGATGTATAATTGATGACTTATGTGTGAGCTTTAATCTAAGCTACGAACTGTTCCTCGTTCCAATCGAGTGGTTTCTTCTGTTGGCTAGTGTATTTGTACAATTGTATTCTACCAGTGTCAAGAACCATGTTTAATTAAGTCCAAGTGCGCTACGATCTTCTTTATTTCGATGTGGCATAAGAAATACAATCGAAGCATGTGCAATAATACGACAAAGGTTGAAAGTGCAGGGTAAGAGATTATGCGGATCCCCTCCCAATATATACATACCTAATCAGGACTCTAACCTTATTTCCTGTCAAGCGTACTTGAAGACTACGCAAACTTAGGACAAGGATAACATACAGTCATGGACTATGTCAGACTACCTAAGATAGAGGTTGTTAACTTTTCTCATCCTGTGTTTCGACGCTAAAATGGGTTAACAGCTCCATGCCCACTTGACTGGCAGCATCTCACGTCAAGCCCTCCATGAGATATGGCTTCGCAAGAAGGAGACAGGGAATATAAAGCTCGAGGATCCCTTGGTTGTAATGCCAGAAGGGAAACATGACTACAACCTCAAGACGTAGGAACTCCTGACTTCTTACTGTTGCTTACACTAGAAGTTTACTTTGTGATAGAAACCACTAACAACGTCCTCGCTCATAGCTTCTTCCCACTCTTCAGCAGCTACATATACAATCTCGTTACCGATGAAGAATCTGTTCGCTATACTACCAAGTCTGTCCTAACAGACTTCATCAACGATGGCATATGCTACCTCGAACTTCGGACGACACCCCGCGGCACCCCTCACCTCTCTGCAGAACAGTATATCGCAACTCTTGTCGACACAATCTCACAATTCGAGTCAGAGAACCCTCAACTACACACACGTCTCATTCTATCTATTGATCGGAGACATACACCCGAGCAGGCCAACTCCACACTCGAACTTGCTCTGAAATACCGCAGTCAAGGAGTCGTCGGCCTTGACCTTTGTGGTGACCCAACCGCTCGACCCAACGGTGAAATCAGCGTCTTTACACCAGTGTTCAAGGAAGCAAAGCAGAAAGGGCTGAGTATCACTGTACACTTTGCCGAAGCTGAAGCCAGCGGATCAAAGGCAGAGTTGAACACACTGCTGTCTTGGGAGCCAGGTCGTCTGGGCCATGTTATCTGGGAGGATGGAGAAATCAAGACAGAAATCGCGAAGAGAGGTTTGTGCTTGGAGCTATGCCTGAGCTGTAACGTCAAGGCCGATATGGTGCTCGGTGGGTTCGAGGGTCATCACTTCGGACATTGGAGAGGAGTTGAGGGACCAAAGATTTCGCTCAGTGTAAGTTCTCAGGGAGATACAACTGATACATTTATGGAACTGACAGTTACGACAGACTGATGATGTTGGTGTGTTTGGAAGTCCATTGTCTAATGAGTATAGACTCGTTGCGCAACACTTCGGACTTGACCGTCAAGCTATATGTGACTTGGCCAGACAACCTATCGAAGGCATCTTTGGAGGTGAGGAGGAGAGAGAAAGGCTGCGGAGCCTCATGTGGACACAGTGAAGTCAGAAGACAACGTGAGAAGATGGAAATTGACTGGTTAAGTTCGTGGAGAAGAGGCTGGATAGCTCATAAATACTAAATTTTGTGGTATCAATGTCGTCTTGGAATATATAGGATATTGTACAGATTTTTTGCTCTATTGCTTTTTTTGTTTTTGTTTTTCTTGATAGCAGAATGGACGAAGCATCAATGGTCAATTCTTACTGCTGAGCGCTAACAAGGTATGAGGAGAGAAGTTGATATCAAACCAAAATCAGGAGCATCTCGTTTTCTTCCGTCAGGCATAACACATGGAATCGATCCTCCCCAATCAAACGCCGTACTTTTTGTGATTCTTTCATCTTGATCTCATTCACTAACCCCACCCGTGTATATCCGCCTCGTGTTCATCTGGACATCCATATCTTCATCATCAGTGCATACCGGGCGGCGGGGTCTCGAGGTCCACAGCCTCAACCTTGCCACGCTGGTCATCACTCTGGCGGACGAGGTTAAGGAAGTAACGAGAAGCACGCTCACTCTCGCCCTTGACTTTGATAGTCTCTTCACGCTTGGCGCTCAGATCCTTGAGACTCTGGTCGAGGCCGACTCGAAGGTTGTCGGCAGGGATGCGAAGGACCTTGCGAACAGATGAGGAGATACGGGCGGAGTTGGAGTGAACGTAATCCATCTCAGCGAGCTGTTCAGAGATCTTGGTAGCAAGGCGGGGAGGAAGAGAATTGGGAATTTGCTGAAGAACATAGGCGGAGGCGGCAATAGCTGTACACAATTAGTAAGAGCGGACTCAAATCAGGTAGTTAATTCACTCACCAGCCACGAGAATACCAGGAATGATAAGCGAGCGTAGGTTCTCGTTGCCTAGAATCTTCGTTGCTGTGATGGCCTGGTCCATCCATGTGCTCATTCCGATCATCCGGGGCACCACGGCGCCAGCAACCGTCAAAGCCATACCTGTTCCAGCGTACTTCTCCTGTCGCTGCAGGAGCGTTGTCCAGTCGACAAAGTCAGCTATCTCAGTGGGAATATCAACCTGACGAGCAAGGGCATCTCGCTTGCGGCGGAACATGACATCTGGTCGGAACTGGAGGTTCTGGAACTCGTCACCCACGTGCAGGAGACCTAGCTGCTTAATAGCATTGACACCATAGACAGTCTTACCGCGAGCATACTCCTCACAGTTCGCCACTGAATCCGCAATACGAGAGAGCATGGCTTCCTTGAGGTCCTCAGCATATTGGAAGGCACTCCAGATACCTGGGTAAGGCACATCGTAATGGCTGCTTCCAGAATGGAGAATGGCCGAATTGAGAGTGTTGCGAGTGTAATCGTAAACTTCTTTGCATGTCTCCTCGACATTGGCGTCCACTTTCTCGCTGACCTCAGAGCGTGCTTTTCGACTAGACTCCAGCTGAGGTTCAAGCTCCTTAAGCTCACTGGTAACTCGCTCCAATTCTGCTTGGGCGACTTCCTGGTTGACAGTCGCAAGAGTGTTGACATCATTCAGGATGTTAAGGAGATAGGTTCGAGCTGGTGCAAGCTTCGATCGTGCGCGCTTCTCGAGCACAAATCTTCGCAAGGATTGTTCAAGAGCCTCAAAATCTCGTACTTTGTCAGCATCCTTGCCCTTGCCCTTGTCGTCGCCATCCCCAGGGTCACCAGCACCTCCACTTGAGCTTCCACTGCCGCCACCGCTGGGGCCTCCTGGGGGAGATGGGCCGACAGGGATGGCATTGCTTGAAACGAAATGGACGAGCTCCGACGATTCCTTGTGTGTTCGGGGGCTAAGGCCAGCAACTTGGTCCAGAACCATCTTCTCACATCGTTTCTTGTCTCGAATGACGTCGAATCCATTGACAACAATGAAGATGTAAGCCTTCTCAGCAGCCGCGGCCCAAATAAACTCCTTTGCAGACTGTGTGAAGTGGTTGGCAGCCGACACCACGAAAACTACGACATCAATCTCCTCCTGGCGGGCAAAGATAGCTGTTGTCTTGGTTGTATCAGAGTTTAGACCGGGAGCGTCGATCAAAGCAATGTCCACCACACCGTTGTTCAACAGAGATTCGTCGATAGTTCGGCTGTCCTTGACATAGATCTTGCACTGGGTGTATGTCTCGTTGTCAATGACGATGTCTTCCAGTTGCTTCAGCGAGAACACATCGTAAGTCGATTCATCATTTCGATCGTAGGGAACGTCCTTGTGCACAGCATGTACCTCCTCCACACCCGAGTTCTCTCTTGCATCAAGTACCTCACAGAAGATAGCGGTGCAAGGCTGCTGGTCCTCGGGAAGAACCTTTCGACGCAGGAGCGCATTGCAAAAAGTTGACTTGCCAGCGTTGAGATCACCCGTGATGAGAACCTTACTGGCGGTATCCTCGATTCGTTCGCGGAGGGCAATAAGATGCTTGATACTGGTGCTAATCTTTCCATCGAGTAGTGACGCAATTGAACTCTTCTCAAGCGAGTGGACAAGCTCAGCCTGGCTCAGAGCACCAAGCTTAAGATCCAGCTTTAATACAGAGAATTCTTGAGCAATTTGGGGTGAAACAAGTCGTGGCTCGGGTGTTGGTTTAGTCTCGGCGGCTCGACTCGATTCGGCAGAACTATCTTCGACAGTGGTCATGGAACGTCGCAATGCTGGGTGATGATGTGAAGATGGTATTCCGTCCATGCCCGTTTGCGAGTGGGCGAGAGCAGGTCGTGTGAATTCGGGGGAGTCGCGGCGTGCTCGCTGAACCGAGGGGTAATGTGCGGGCCAGGATGCATTCATCTCTTGGAGATTTTCGAGTAGTTCGAGCACTTTGTTGATGGATCGTCCGAGAGTTGCACGATGAGCATTATACCACATCTGGTGAACAGCACCCGACGCAGGGCGGTCGTGGTGCATCGCCATGTCCCACGCAGCAGCTGAAGCCATAGAACGCTGCTCATCGGCGCCAACTATACTTCCGCCATAACCGGAGTCGGCTTCGAGCATGCTCTGAAGGCGAGCAGCATGTTCGGATTGCACACCATTGCCAACAGTCATATATTGCATACGGGAAGAGTCGGCGGGCGAGGAGCCGTTCGGCGCGTTAGCATGATCACCATCTGAATCGTTCTCTTGTTGCATGCGGGCTTTGCCCTTGCCCTTTCCGTTGAAGTAGTCTTGACTCATGTTGAAACGTCGAGCTTCAGTTCGAGCGGCATATTTCGCACGAACAGAAGAGGGAAAAAATATCTTTGAATCAGTAATGTTAATGTAACGATGGCGGTCGGGTGTCGAGAGAGAGGCGAACAACTCAGTCAACGATGGCTCCACTTCTGCATGATTTTTGCTACGTACCGATGTCCGATTTGATTGGCGACGGTGCGCGGACCACGCGGGCTCTTATCTTATCCTGGGCCGGGGGTTCCAAGGCTGGCCGAGACCAGACCGATTACGTAGAGAGACCTAGTTTCCGACGACGACACAGCCAGGTCAACCCATATCACGCATCTGGGCTTGGGCATTTCCCTGCTGCCTCACGAATACTGTAGCCTATTGTTCTGCTATATCAAGACAGCCTCCCTCCCCATTGCGGATACCTCGACGTTCTCCTTCGACTACCCCATCTTTCACCGATCCACGACAACTGCCCCGCCCACCATGAATGTAAGAGCAGCGGTGTCGCGCAACGCATAGCGCGCTCATGATGGCTAATTCGCTCAATGCATAGATCCTGGAATGGGCATTCGGAAAGCGCATTACGCCTGCGGAGCGCCTGCGCAAGAACCAGCGCATGCTCGATAAGGCCATCCGAGAACTTGATCAGACACGAGTTAAGCTGGAGAAGCAAGAAAAGACCCTTATCCAACAAATCAAAACAAGCGCCAAGAATGGACAAATGGGAGCTTGCAAGATCCAAGCCAAGGACTTGGTCCGTACGAGGCGATACGTCGAGAAGTTTTACAGCATGCGCAGTCAACTACAAAAGATTTCGCTGCGTCTCCAGGTAAATAATTGCGTTCGGATGACCGACAGCCCGGAAACTGATTGGCAACGTTATAGACATACAGGACGAACGAAGACATGATGCAGGCTATGAAGGGTGCTACCAGGGCTTTAGGAAGCATGAATAAGCAAATGAACCTGCCCCAGCTCCAACGAATCGCAATGGAGTTTGAACGCGAGAACGACATCATGGATCAACGATCTGAGATAATGGACGATGTATTTGACGACGCCATGGATGTAGGGGTTGAAGAAGAAGGTGATGAGGTGGTAGAACAAGTCTTGGAAGAGATCGGTGTGGATTTCAATCAAGCAGTAAGTCAAAACTTCTCTCAAATTTTAACCTTTGTCACTGACTTCATTATTAGCTTGGAGAAACCCCCACTGCATTGGGAACCGCAGCAGTGCCCGAGGGCAAGATTGCTCAAGCAGTAGGAGGAGGCGGTGGTGGTGGCGGCGGCGGCGGTGACCCCGTTGATGATGACCTTCAAGCTAGACTGGATAGTCTGCGGAAGTAGATGGACGACAGAGCGTTTGGGAAGTCTTTGGCGTTTTGTTTTGAACATATCATTCTAACCGGCTAGGTGAAATGCTCTCGTCTATTTAGACCAGTTGAACTATGCAATAAGGTAACAGCAGATTTGCTAAGCGACCAATCTATGGTCGTAGGAAGAAATTAGCGACTTTACGGCGCTATATCTGCTCGGGTGCATTGGTGTCTGGAGAACTGTATTATAATACTTCAAATTTTCAGCCTTTTCCGTGCTTTATAGAAATGTCATTCGCCGATTGCGGATTCTGCAAAAGAATGTTGGTTGGTAGAATGTTTCACGGTACATCTCGTAGGATTGTCATGGCCATATCGGACTGTGTGGTAGCGTCTGTGTCTTGTTTGTATTCATGTTGATCAATGCGGAATGTTTCCAGCATGAGATTGCATAGGACCGAGCACTTGTTCTACAACAAAGGCATCACTTTTATGCATCGATTGGGTCTGATTCATTAGCGTACGCTACTTGCAACCGTTTGAGCCATGAAGTTCGACGGCAACCTCGGAGTTACACGTGTACAGCCGGTTACGGCTCTAGAGGCTGGCCTCAAGAGCCTGGATCCTGCGGATGGATGGATAAATTAACTCCAGTTCGTTGGATACATCTGACAAGCGAATTGCAAAATACTCTGTGTTAGTGCGGACATCAGTCTCTGTCATTACCTATTCCCGGATGTCTCGGGGTCAAGTCGGTTTAGCTACGTTCTGTATCACAAAGAGAATGCATTGTACCCGTTAATTCTCAATGTAACCCGAGAGAAAGGGTTCAATCGATATGCTTTTTCTGGAGCTAATTTATCCTGAAGATCAAGTGCTTTGTTACCCGATAATCATGGGTCAAGATCCAGCCCGTTGTCTGCACAGCGCTAAGGCGCGCACTCGTGAGCCAGTAAACGTCACTAAAGCGTGGATACGTCAGTGGCCAACAGCCAGTGAAGGTCTTGGGTCAACTAAGCGCAGGTCCCCCGCCCCCACTGGCCCTGGCTTTTGATCAGGGTAGCTCGCCAATCCGTTCCATGTCTTGAGCCTTGAGGTCGGTTTGCTTCACTTCAGCTAGCCCCAGGTTACTTGCCCAACTAATTCAACGTCTCAACCAACTCTCTTCATCAACTACGACACGACTCTGCACCTACCCGCATTGTTTTAAGCCATAACTTAACCTGGTTCTGCCCTGCTTTTCAGGATTTCTGCAGGGTATTCTTTTCTTTCCTCTCACTATTCCACAGCCCGTCTTGCTCCTGTTGGAGTACAGTACCTACCCTTTGCTCCTTCATCGTCAGGTACGTTCATCTGTTGCTTTGTTGCTGTGTTTGACAACGTTGAGTCGCTTGTGTATTTGTGTTTGTTCTTTTCTTATTTGCTCTCGCCTTTTACTTCAGCCCTCGCCCGTTGCGCTTGTGGTTTACGGCGTTTGCATGTCACTGTGCCCGCCAATGCAGCCATTCCCCCCTCGTGGCGCCTACGTCACGCTCCTCTGACCTGCGATGCGCACTGAAGCATTGCGCTTCTACAATGCTCACACGAGCTTGATTGCTGTGCGATATTCACCTACAAATCCGTTGTCGTACGTCAGTTCATGTGCCCAGATAGGCCGTCTTACAACCGCTGCACCTAAGTGAAGACAGTTAGACGTATGCTTATCGGTGATTTGTGCGCTTGGCTACCTACATCATCGATCCGCCCAAGCTACAATCGCATATGCTTATCAACCTCTTTTTCTTTTCATCTACTTATGCTTGGCGACATAAAGTAAAGCCTACGATCTAACTCTTACATCTAGGCCAACTTTGCGCCGACGAATCATAAACGCCAAGCTGGTTTCGACCAGCACCCCGCCCCCTACGTTTACGCTTCCCACAACGATACACTTTACAACTGTTACCGTAACGGCTCACGGGTAGCCACCCTACAAAACCCCCTACCCTGAAAGACGATATAACCGGATCCTACATCAAACAGCATCCCTCGTGCTGGTAATTCTATCGATCTGCGCCAAGCCACCTAGCTTTACTTTGATCCTACCACAAGCTGGCGAGCAACAAGCGTCGCAGTCTCTCCTCGACTGGAGGAAGTCTGCTGAATAGAATGTTTGGCGGCAGTTCCAACAACTCAGCGGGCAACAAATCCGAGAGCGATTCAAAATCCGATAAATCTCCTTCTCCTGAGCCTGCGTCCGGCCCCAGTGCCCCAGCTCCCATCAAGACAACTGACCAGGCTGCTAGTGGTGAAAAACGTAGCGGAAATGGCAGCCCTCCCACTCGCCAGGACATCGGCGGTCCGTCCGACAAGAAACGCAGAAGTAGTAGCGTCAGTAGCCGGGCCAGTAGCCTTTTGGCATCTGCAAAGAACTCGCTCAACTTCTCATCTCAGAGCAGTCGCAGTGGGGGCTCCGAAGTGAACTCGCAGACACCTCTCCAGAAGCTCGGCAAACAAGATCCTGCTCTCGCCGTCCCTCAGGGCCAACATAACAACTCTGCTGGAGACTCCGTGCCTGGACCCAAATCTACGTTCCGTGTTGGTGTTTGGGAAGATAGGAACAAGAAATGCCGCCGGACTATGGAAGACACGCATGCTTTTCTGTACAACTTTGTGCAAACCCCAGCTTTAAACGATGTGCCAGCTAAGGATAAACCTGAAGGAGCTGACCAAGAGTCGGTTGTTTCTGATATGGTTGAGTCGGACAATGGCTACTTTGCTATCTTCGATGGACATGCTGGTACATTCGCCGCCGACTGGTGTGGCAAAAAGCTACATATAATTCTGGAGGATATCATACGCAAGAACCCCAATGCTTTGATTCCCGAAGTTTTGGATCAAGCCTTCACGGCCGCTGACGCGCAGTTGGAAAAACTTCCGCTTAAGAATAGTGGCTGCACCGCTGCGGTTGCAGTCCTGCGTTGGGAAGATCGAGCTTCGAACGATCGATCCGCCATTAAATCGGCCAAACCAGAAGAGCCTATCGAGATGGACAAAGCCCCTGATGGGGCGCCGAGTGACGAGGCAACCAAAGTTACAAATTCAAAGGGAAAGGGCAGCGGACGCCAGCGAGTACTTTACACTGCAAACGTTGGCGATGCCCGCATCGTCCTCTGCCGGGGCGGAAAGGCCCTGCGACTTTCCTATGACCACAAGGGCAGCGACGAAGTCGAAGGCAAACGAATTGCCGCTGCTGGAGGTCTGATTCTCAATAATCGTGTCAATGGCGTTTTGGCCGTGACCCGCGCCCTTGGCGACGCTTATATGAAGAAGCTTGTTACAGGTCATCCGTATACCACTGAGACCGTCATCCAGGCTGACAGTGACGAATTTATCATCATTGCGTGTGACGGAGTAAGTCGTCCCTCTACCACAACTATATGAAGTCATTAACTAACTATACCAGATCTGGGACGTATGTAGCGACCAGGAAGCCGTTGACCTTGTACGCAACGTAGAGGACCCTGTCTCAGCCTCGAAGCAGCTTGTAGACTATGCGTTGAACCGCTTCAGTACTGATAATCTGTCTTGCATGGTCGTGAGGCTGGACCAGAACAAGGAGGCTGCGGTGGACGTGGAAGGCGCAGCGTCCCAGGTCAGTGAGGCGGACAAGATTGTCAGCGAGACTAAACAGAAAATCGCAGAGGGTACAGCATCCTCCGTCGGTGTATCTGCGACCAGCAACGCGCCCCAATCTGAACCTCCTATAGCAGTTCAGGAAGGCGACTTTGTGCCCACTTCTCTGGATGACGTAGTAACTGAGGAACCCCCTCATGTTGCAGACCCCAAGTCGAACGACGTGCCTATATTGAACAAAGCGGCCGTCGAGGAAGCTCGGAAGGACAAACCTGCTGAAGGGAAACATGCTGAGGAGAAGCCAGCGGATGAGAAGTCTGTGGAAGAGAAGCCTGTTGAAAACAAGCCTCCTGGGCAGGAATAATACATGCTCAACATCAAACACAGGGCATTATATACATAAGTCAAGCTAGTTATTCGGCCTCGAAGCCTGACAAAGACTGAGAACGGAAGATGGATGCAGTGGGTTATTGTGTGTCCTTCGACATAACGCTGGCCCTGCTCTATCCTTGGGTGCCTGTTCACAAAGTGTGTTAACATATTCTGCAAACAAAGGTGCTCTTATGGGTTTCGCCTCATCACGAGGTTCACGCAAAGCTGAAAAGGGCATGAGGAGTATTGTGGTCTTTTATCTGTTAGTTGAACAGTGTCATACATACGATGAAGGGGAGTACGACACTGTCGTTACAGTGCATTGTTGCATCAATAACGAATATTTCTATTACTTGAAGATGCTGGCGGTGTTGTAAGCTACGCTATATTACATGATCGTGTCGAGCTGGTGAAGTCTCCGAGGATATTTACCGCGTATAGGTTAGGGATATGCAGACGTCTAATGTACGGATACGGAGTGCAACATTCGTGCCGGGATCTGAATCGATTGGCCACTGACATGTTGTTCCTCGAAGCTTCGACATGGCCTTCCATTCTTCTAGCTCAGGTTGTAGTAGAGATTAAGACTGAATCGCTAGTCTGGCTTCAAGCCCCATAGCGTTGATTGCAAATTACAGCATCGCCCACCATACTGCAGTACAATTTATAAACTGTTGAGCTGTAATTGAGAGCGTCTAAGCAATTTCCTTCAATTTACAAGTGTCGTACAATCGAGATGAGTTGGAGAATAGAGCTTATTGCATGCTTATTTTCCTCGAAGTCATGTTTTCTGCTAACCCCTAGTCGACCCTCGCTAACGGTATTGACGTCGTCTCCTATGACGGACTCAAATACTACCGAGTCGGCAACGCAGGAACAAGACCTAACTTAATGAATGAATCAATGCCAGAAGCTGTTTAGATTGCGTTGGTCCGCAGTGGAGAAGCTGGGGCGGGAGGGGGAGCTTTGGGCGGTGCTCGGTTGCTCGAGTGGCTTGACGGTGGCTTTGATCTGCTGGTATTGGAACTTTAAAAGTCAAAACTTAGATTAGATAGATAGACAGACATGGAGGTATCGATCGATGTGAGGTGGGAAGAGAATACAGAAGCCCTTGAACTTTATGAGTTGGTAATACTAGAGGCTTTGCCTTGCCTTGCTGTAGTTTGCTGCAGCTGAAAAGCACAAGAGAGTATATAGTTTGTTTGTGCCACAACAGGGGTCTTTGCTAGATCTCATCTCGTCTAAGTAATATCTGCATGTCGTTTCGATTCATTTCTCTTTTCGTCTGCATATACTTGCCTCGTTAACTGTACATGCCAACCTCGTGAAGACCGTGTAATAGACGATAGACACCTCAGTCGTCGTACTGTAACTTGTCGGCTTCGCCTGTGCTTGTGTGTCCATGGTTCTAGATGGATGGATGTCTTGGTATAGGCTGGCGCTGGCCTATCCCGAAAGAGAACAAGACGCTACTCATGCTGCATTCCAGTGCAGAGCTCCTCTTTTGGTTGGCGTGGAATTTACACTCTGATGGACCATGATTGTCGAGTAATAGACATTTGGGTCATATCGGTGACGATTTATGAACGTAGCCTGGCCCAGAATTTGCCTTTTTGTCGTTGTGATTCTCTCTCCTGTTCTTGTTTGAGTCTATTGAAAGTGTCTCGGCCCAATGCGAATAGGCTAATATAAGCAGTTGTTGGCCTTTCCCGATTTGATTTGTTACCGTCAGGTTTCATCGTTTGATTCAGTAACTATTGATCGGCATAAACGGGGTCGACAACGACTCCATTCTTCAAACAAACATTGTTCCTGAGGATTAATGCTCTTTTTCTCGGGTTGATACATTACAGCTTCACTGCGACACACGATACTTCTTATCGACGAATTGGCACATCAAAGAAACAAACCAGCCCTGGAAATCAAACCAATTCTATCATAAATTCATTCATGGATGGTTACGGTATTAGATCCATGTAGGTTGGCAGCTGCCCCTGAAATCTGGTGCTGCCGCCCCTTGACCCGCACCTGCTGGAAATCCACATCCACCCACCAAAGGCAAGGCCAAGGCCATCCCACTTGCTCACGCTTCGCTTCCTAACTGAAAGAGCAAGACCCCGAATTATACTGGACGGGTCTAGCTCTATACTACCACTCTACTCGACTGATTTGGTAGATTCCCCCGTCTTTCGGGAGAGCTTCATTTCTCTTTCTTTCCCTTTTGGCTTCGTCTTCGTCTTCGTCCACGATCTCGGTCTTGTTATCGACTCTTGATCTTGTTGAACGATCTGCAGCTCATTCTGTTCTGCTCTGCTAATCCTTTCCTTTCTCTCCTTTCTCATTAATTAATATTTTCTCTGTTACTTTTCATATGCCTGTGGTGGAAACCTAGGCTTTCAGCTCCCGCTTTCTTTTTTCACTTTGTTACTCTTTGACCGTCTGCCAACACTGACACCATGTCGTTGAATGGCTTGGACGACCCAAAGGTCCAGGAAGCCTACGAGGCCGCTGTCGGTGAACCTGGAGGATGGTATGTTGGAAGACCTCAGCTCTTGTGTTGGTAAGAATTGGTTAGCTAAGTTTTCAGGTTCCTCCTCAAGTACGCGAGTCGCGATGAAGTCGAACTGCTGGGCCGTGGCTCAGGCGGCGTGCCTGAAGTGCGAAACAATGTCGCCGAATACGAAGAAACCAGCCCTCTATATGGTTTCTTGAGATATCGAAGGAGAAACGTTTTGATCAAGTACTTGCCCGAGGATTGCTCTCGTCTTATTCAAGGTCCGTACAGGCGCCCCTCCCCTGCATACGTCCTTCTTTGTCCCTGGCATGATGGTTCGTGAATTGGTAAACTGACTTTTTGTCGCAATGTAGCCCGAGTAGCTGTTCATTTCAATGCCGTTTGCGATCGATTCTCCCCATATGATACCTTATTCCAAATCACCGACGCCAAGGAGCTCAAAGATACCAGACTGTCGGCGGCTTGCTCCTTGCATGCCGCTTCGGGTTCCAGTTCATCGTCTACGAGCTCTCTGCGCCGAAGACGATTAATGGAGATTGCGGAAGAGGAAGAGGACGAGCAACAGCAGCGCGCTACAAAACGCCAATCAGTTGCTGAGGACGACGAAGACGGCGATATTCGGCCCAAAACAGCCAAGACAAGCCACGATCCGGCTTTGCATGTAGAGCCAGTAACCCTGAACTCAGAGCTCGCGGAATCCCCGGAGGAGAGTAAATTCACCGACGCATCAACCTCAGAAGTTCCCAACTTTGTTGGCGCTGATGATAGACCCGCCTCACCCTCTGAGTCTGAAGCAGTTCCGCGACTGTCATCGCAATCAGGGCGACCCGACTTGTATCCTTATTCATCGTATAATTACGGCAAACCAAAGGTAAAGCTTGGTCCCCGTCCGTCGCTCGAGACAAACGGCCGACCTCGCACTGCCGGCTCTTATCGTCCCGTTTCCCAGATGCCCTCTGGCTTTAAGTTGTTTGGTAAAGGTTCCAAAAAGGAGAAGAGCAAGGACGACAGTACTACTACCGAGGATACTCCTGCCGAGGACAAGGATACACCGCCTGCGCAAGGCGAACTGCAGATCGTTCATACAGAGCTTACTCGTCCTGCGACCAGCTCTGGAGTTTCGATTCCTGGTTCTCCTGGCTTGCCTCCGCCTGCACCCGCCAAACCGACCATTTCACCGGAGAAGGCGAGATTAATGAAAGCCATGAAGCTTCGAGAGAAAAAGAAGAAGGATTTGGCGGTCGAAGCAGGGGCCCCGTCACCGCCTCTTGAATCTCCTGGACCCAGCGAGGGTGGATCATCTACAGATCGCGCTGAGGACAATCAAAATCAACCCGAGACCGAACCAAATCAGCCATTGATCTCGAATGCCGACTCAGGTATCGGTCTTGACACATCTTCCGCCTCTATGAATACCGATCACGCTTCCGATCTTGCTCAGACCGATTCTCACCCTGACAGTCCCGTCATTGCATCTTCTGAACCCGAGATCTCGTCGACAAAAGCCTCGTCTCTTTCTGAATCGACGGACGAGACTCTGCATCCCAAGAATGAGGATGCGCACGATCAGCCTCTAAACGAAAAAGCCGATACTGACGAAATCTCGGCCAATACCGTAAACGACGAGACTGCTACTGATATAGACGCTGTGCCAGTCAAGGATTCTCTGCCATCTGAGAATGAGGGACAGCTCGACAGCGCACCTGCCCAGCCCGTGCCCGAAGCCGATACCACCATTCCAGTAAAGGAAGCAGACGCACCCGCAAACGATACCGAATCCACAACGGACTCTATTTCAAACAAAGTCGAGACAACCGAAGTAACGGCCAACACCGACAAAGAAGAACCTCTATCCCCAACAACGGCTGCCTTGAAGATCCCTAAATCTAAATTCTCGACACAGGATCTGCGATCGGCAGCGAACGAAGCCCCTGCCGCAGTCCCCAGCTCTCCTCAACAGGAAATTCGCGAGACCAGCCCAATCATTGTCACTGAAGAAGCTGCTGAGAAGGAGAAGGAAGGCGAGGAAGAAGAAGCCGACGTATCTGAAACGAAACAACAAAAGCGCAAGGCCAACATCGAGCCAATCAAGACAGACCTTGTGGAAGATAAAGACCCTCTATCTGATGACGAGGATCTGATGGAAGAACTACACAGCGCGACTCTTCACGAGGCGAAGCCTATGACTGTTGCTAAGAGCCCAGTTACTCCGGTGTTCCCCAGCCCGACCAAGAGTGAACGATCCCCTGTCGCCAGAACTGTCTCGAACCCTGTTCACGGCAAGCTTCTTGCGCCTGGTGATGTAACTACGAGTTCGGCACGATCTGTTAGCTCAGGCGGAGCTGCTTACTTGCACAAGATCGCTCAACAGCCCGGTGGTCCTACCCTTTCCCGCAAGGGCACTGTGGGATCGAGTATTTCTCAGCGTATCAAAGCACTTGAAAAGCTCTCGGCCAGTACGGGCGAGACCCTTAGTCCTGCCCCCACTGCTTCTGCTCGGGAGAGACCTTCTTCAGCGTTTTTCTCTGTGCGAAAAAGCCGCGAGCCGTCTCGATCCCCTTCTGTGGTAGACAGGGCCAGCTCTTTCAACCGTTCCAACCTTCGAACGCCCCCTTCTCGATCTGGTTCGCGAGATGAGTCTCCCGAAAGGACAGGAAGAAAGGGTCGAGGACGCTCAACATCAGTGGCTAGTCGCCTATCTGTGTTCGAAGCGAACCCCGCAGAGAACGACGGATCTCCTGGTTCGGAATCGATCTCGGTCACTGCTAGAATAGTCCGTGATCCAAGCCAAAACCCAGCACATTCGTTTGAACCCCCGAAGGATCCATCTGAGTTTAACCCAGTGGAACTCCAAGAATCCCCTCTCTTGGTAGATCACCAAAAGGCGCCATCAGGTTGGAGCCCTGGCACTCTCGAGCTGCCAAAAGAGTCCTTGATTGAGCGACGGATGTCTAAGGACGACGGAGATAAAGAGGACCAGTCTCGACGGTCTTCGCTCAGCGTAGTCCGAGACTTCATTAACGATCGCCGCAAGTCCCTCACATCACCTTCAGCCGATGTCCTTCCCAAGGGCTCGCAATCTCCAACTCGCCCACCGTCAACACACCAGGGCAAGCGTCTGTCAATTAGCAGTCGTCGATCATCCATTAGTCGCGATAGAGAGAATGTTCTTTCGCCTTCCGCTACCACCGAGAGTTCTGTATCCGGCGACGAGAACAAGTCCAATGGTGATAAGATGAAGTCCCGAGCAGGCCGCTTTATGCGCCGCCTCTCGTCTCTTTCCAGCTCCCGTGGCAAGACTACACCCCCAACCGTCCTTTCACCGACCGTGCAGGAGGAGCAGGTTCGCCCAGCGACCACTGGACCCCCATCTATCGTCTCATTTATGGGTGATGTCAATGTGCAGTTCCCAGACAACCTACTCTGGAAGCGCCGCAACATGTGCCTAGACTCCCAAGGCTTCCTCATTCTGAGCGCACTCCCATCGCAGAGCAGTCGTACTGCCCAGGGTACCAAGCGATATCACCTGAGCGACTTCCGAGCACCATACATCCCTGATGTTGAGGTTCAGGAGCTGCCCAACAGTGTAGTTCTGGATCTCGTTGACGGTAGCAGTGTGCAGCTCGCATGTATGGACCGTGCCGGGCAGGTAGGCATTCTCAGCAGTAAGTTTCCCTGATGCGCACATACTATTCAACATACTGACAAACAATACAGCCCTGCAAGAAGCCCATGCCAAGCACGCGACACCATTCGCGCTGTAAAGCATTGATACAATTCCTACCATGTCTGGGCCGAGCCCGATACACCGAGCAAATCCAATGCTCTTCTATTCGTCGATTACCATTACATAAATACATGGCAGTGCTCACCTGCCCTTGCCATAAACCCACCCCACGCCTTGCTATACGTTAACGGCCTTACGATATTCTACTTATCAACATCTTGGTTTCAGAGTGTATACTGCTGGCTTAGGTGTCTAATACACACCATTGGATGCTTCGGTCCTTGGACCACTTCGTCGCCCATGAGCGGCTTTACATATTCCCCTACACACACCACCCACAAGACTTCATATAATTTTCTACTTGTCTTCTCTTCACATGTTAAACTATGTACGCATGATACCACAACCCTTTCCTCTCATCCGTGTAGCCCGACGGCTTTCTTCTTCTTTCTTCTTTTGTACCTTTCTCTTTTTACTTTCTACACACAAGCATTATTTGTTTGTTCTTCCTTATACTATCTATAGCATGCCTCGTTCGTTGCTTGACCCACACCAACCTGTTGATTCTCATCAGAGGTGCATACTAGTGCTAATGGGAGGAACCAGTTGGATAGGCAGTGTATGATATTCTACTATTTATTAGGGATGGCGGCGAAAAGGAAGCTGGTTGAAAACGGACCAGATCGAGGTAGAAAGAAAAAACTATTGATCCCACATCCAATATTTAATGCTCTGTGACATGTACTGCGTGATGATTCACTTCACTGTATTTCACTTCAATCATTGCAGTCGGCAAATGTTATAGAATGTTTTTGACAAGAGTCCAATCAGCGTTTTCATATTTTTATATAGCACTTTTCTGTTCTTTCATACCATCATAATGACTGCGCCACTGATTCTTACGCCATGCTCCCGTTTTCTTTTTTTACTAATGCGGCACTGGTGCTTCTGCACCTCTTGTTGCCTGTTGTAGTCGTATTCTCTCACAATTCCTTAGAAATGCACAAGCCAGTTTATGGCAAGAGACAATAATAAGATGGCAACCATCGCTCGAGGCTGAGATACCAATTACATGAGTCGACAAAGATGGATATCGCTCCAAATCAGAGCGACGATAAAAGGCCGGAAACAGTCTATGCATGACTTGTCGGGGGCCCAGAAGAAGGATCTAATCCAGGGAACTGAGAGGGGTCCATAGCCATATACTCGAGGAGATCGAGACCACCGACGTTGACCCCCTCAGGCCCCATGGCAACAGAAGGATTCTCAACGTTCTGGAAGAAGGCCGGTCCGGGAGGTAGATACCACATTTCGTTGCCCTGGTGGTTCCAGTCTTCGAATAGACTAACATCCATATTGGCGACGGCGTTATCGACGACAGTAGGTGTTGAGGGACCCATGGGGCCTTGTCCAGGATAGGGGAAGTTCTGCGCCGAAAGGTCGAAGGGCGTCGCTGAGATGTTGTTAGCCTCATGGGTTGCGGCTTGAGCTGGTGCTAAATTGTTTTTGTCAGTATTCCCATGAGCTTTGCATAACAGAATGTGCTTACCATTCCCATTTAGACCGTCTCGAAGTCTTTGCGCGTGGCCTCCAACCCAGTTGGGGTCTCCATCTCCGTTAGGAGCAGCGTTTTCACCACTGTGCACCTGTCCATCTGGAGCAGGGCTTTGTCCTCGGCCTGAAGCTTGTTGCATAGTGGGGGCCTGGATGAAACGGTTGCGGAGGCGGCTCGTAAGAGACTCGAGAAGGTCTGCAAAGCGAATTCCCAGGTGAACATCATCTACGACACAGTTTCGAAGTGCTTCGACCGTAGCATCCATCAGCTCAATGCTCATCCGCACGTCTGATCGTGGAGCACCGAGAGCGAAAGTCTTGAGCAGGAACATAGCACCACTGATAATACGGAAATATGTTCGGACAGGAGCATGCTTCAGGTAATCACCTGGCAGCAAACCCTCGACTACTGTGCGGAGTAGGTTGCGACTTCCTTCCACCACCTCGCGGATGTATTCCTGATCGTGTGCAGTGAAGCCTCCGAGTTGACCAAGGGGAAGCTTCCCATAGTTGATCATTGTCTGAGGCGATAATTGAGGGTGTCCCCCGTTGACAGCTGCCGCTCCGTTATGTCCAGAATGAGCCGCTGCTCCTTGCTGAGCTTGGTTGGTGCATCGCTCGACAACAGCTTGGAGTGAAAGTGAATTGATGTAGATGCGCACATATTGATACTCGATCGTCAAAATATGCCTGATGAACTCAGGAAGACGGAACAGCTCGAACTCCCTCCACCAATCGCGCAAGATAGGCTCGAATTCCTTGAGAATGCTGATGTATTTGCCGTTCTGAATAATTTGTGTCGTGTGCTTTCGGGAGCGGAATATCTTCTCGTTACCCATCTCCATAGCATTGCTGATACCGGCCCAGCAGTGGATAATTTGATCGTCCAATTCCAGATCAGGCACATAGTTGAAGTGGTTGCCCACCGAAGAGGGGTTTGTTCCTGGTGTAGTCCCGTCAACTGAGTTAGGTCGGAATCGAGCGAGGGCAGGATCACTTCTTCGGAGATGAGCAGGAGCCATGTTGGTCCAACCGAGACGACCGGCTAGTTGTGTGGTGTAGATGAGAAGTAGACGCTTGATTCGGAAAGCTCTTTGACGGTATGATTCCTCCTGGTATTCGGGTCGAGTGATGGCATCGTCGCGGAGAAGCTCGTCAATATCATCGAAGACACCCAGTTCGTATGCGAGACCGTTTGCAGTACTGAGAAGCATCCAGCACATCCGGTCACTTCTCCAGGCAGGCTCTAGCCAGCTCTCAATCCTCTTACCGCCAAAGCCAGGGCCCAAGGTCTTGCTGGGGTCCTCGTCGGCAGCCGTGATAGCCTGGAAGGCGGCTTCCATAGGCAAAACCAATTCGTCAGTTGCCTCGGTAGGTGGAAAATGCAGCGCACGAGGGTGCCACTCGGTCAGGATCATTAGTGATTCGATAGTTCCTAGAGTTCTTAAACTGCCCTTGCGCAATCCACGCCAGGGCGCTGTGCTGCTGGTTTGAGACTCGTCGAAAATCGCACTGGTGCTAGGAGGGACACAGAAACCACCACCAAAAGCCTCTTGTCCCCATAGACATCGCTCGATCATGCCGCGCAGATACATCCATAGCTGCTCATGAATTGCATGAGACCGACAATGCCCGCCAGTACCGGGCATTTGACGGTATCGCGAGGCGATCGTCAAAAGAGTGACAGTTAAGATAGGCTCCTCATACAGCAGAGTGACATGCGACGCGGGGTTGCTGAAAGTTGGCGGTGATATCGGTGTCAATGGAGAAAGGTATTTGTAGTAACTATTGAGATTAGTACAACAATCTCATATTTGATGGCAAGCTTGGACTTACTAGTCGATGTACTCGATAGCCTCGAGGGCTGTGAACCAGCCAGCGCGGACAAATCGAAAGCGCTGCCATGCCTTGATAGCTTCCGCATATCCAGGTTGAGAACTGAGTTCGGGACGTGAGAGCTCGGGATCGATGGGTTGCTCTGTTTTAGGCGGTCTGGAGTTCGATCTGGGAACATAGCCATAAGGGCCAGTATCTTCGGGTGGGGGCCTGGGGGCCGTTGGACGAGCAGAAGAAGTACTCTCTCTGCGCTCGCGTTCGACGGCAGGACTGTTTTGTGTAAGCATTGAGTTTCTGGACTAGCAAAGACTAGAAAGTCTGTAGAGCATACCTATCTGTGGCTGCCTTATAGAGCAGATCCAGGGCATCCTGCGGACCAAACACACCGCGCCGCATGACAGTTTGAGCTTCGATGTTTTCCAGTGTCTGGTTGGCATCACCATCGGCGCCCCATTCGCTATTCCTTCCACGACCTAGCCTACTGCCATCAGGACGGCGCAACGGTTGAGCTTGGCCATGCGAGCCTCCGGGAGTCAAGGGTGCATTGCTGTAAGATCGACGTTCAATCAGCGGCGGAGGACTTCCGTTGACGTTAAGCCTTTTACGGCCATTTCTGATGATATACTCATCCTGGTCGCTTCCATCATCATCTGTCTTGCGCTTGCGACGAGTAGCACTGAAGAAACACTCTTTGCTCTCTCGGCGACAGCGCACACAAGGAGGATCGTGGGGATTGTCGACACTGCCAAGATCGCATCGAACTTTGCGCCGGCGGCAGGGAATGCAAGCCTGATAAACACGCTTGTGCTGGGAGTTTTGCGCAGCGTTTCCACCCGATTGCCCAGGAGTTTGTTGCGCAGAACCTTGCGCAGCATTGTTAATTGAGGCGGCAGGACTTGAGTCGGAGGCCCCGGAGGCCGGCTGGCCAGCGCCGTACGGGGCCATTGTCAATGTCTGACAAGTATCGGAGGGAGGAATTCGTTGAAGGACGGACTCGGTTGGCCGGTGACCGAGTTTGGGCGGCGCGGGGAGCGGCGTCGAGGTCGACGTCAAACGTCGCCGTGCTGAAACCGGACGAGCTCAGCTAAGAGCTGAAGAGGCTCAAAATTGGACGCGACGGATAAAAAAAGATAAGGCTGATAAGTTATGATGTCGCGTTTCGGTTTGCGGCGGTTCGGGGAGGGAAAGTGAGAGAGAGCGCGGGCCGAGGAGAAGCGGACTGGGGGGGATGGAGGTCCTTTTTGGAGTTTCTTCTGGACCGCTTGGGAATGATGGAACCAAGAGACCGGCGCAAGGGTTTTGACTCGAAGTGCCCTGTGCGTGATTGTTACAAAACTAGTACGTACTATACCCCGGTTGGGTTTGATAAGGGAAGTGGAAGAGAATGAGCGAGTGGAAGAATCTGAATGGATCCGTTCTATCGAGGTACTCGATGCGGGGGGGGGGGGGGGGGACTACTAAGGACTGGGACTCGACCGGAAGTGGCCAGTGCAGGAGTCAATTCAATGGGAATTCGTTGGTCAAGGCGATCATCAGAGTCCAAAGAAACTAAAAAAGCCTGGGGTAAGACTTTTTTGCCCTTTCTCTTACTCAAGAAGCGTTTAGGCTGTCATGTCCTTGTCCATGTCTATTCTGGGGGTGAAACATGCAGCAAACGTGTATCGGTAAAGCTGGGACAGACGTGATAGGTTCAATCCTTTCTAAAGGAAGGTCACGAGTCTTGCTGTCGTTTTTCATGTCCCCTTTGTCCAACAACTCTTACACGTTGTCATGAACCACTCGAGAGGCGTAGTACACACCAACAACTATCAGGTGACACCTTGTCAATGTGATGCCTTACGTATTGGAAATCAACAGTAACTTACCTTGGACTTAGCCTACAAACACTGCATAGACATTCCAATCGAGATCAGCTCCTCGCCATGGGTGGTTGTCAGTAGCGAGCTTGTTAGCTGATACGCCAAGAGAGCTTCGACGAGCATGGCCATAACTCCCTTTGATGCTCACCGTCTTGACTGATTACCTTCCTAATCAATTCCTTATCCCCGAATGCATTGGATCCAACAACTAAGTTGTGAGAGTCTACAGAGTTTTCAATGGCATAGAGATGAAAGGTCTAGAAGAATAGAACAAAAGAACCCAGTCAGTCAAAAGTTCACGTTATCCCAAGACAGGCAACTCGATAATCAACGTTAAGCCTTATTGGCTCACCCGAGGTTTGATATCCTTTTGCTGCAAATCCGCTGCAGGCGATCGAATGAACCAGGGGCCTGCAGCCATCAGAAGAACCAATAAGTGACATCTCTGATATGATCTGCCACCCACGAATAAACTCCGAAAAGTCTTATCAGGACTTCCGTAACTTGAGCCTACAAGACTTGTTTCCAATAGAGGCTTTGTCAACACAATCTATTGTCCGAGCACAAGCAAGACAAGCCTTCCAGCAACGAGTCCAATTCTGTAGCCTCACTATAATATGCATCAGGTCCGCCCCTCCCGTTCTGAAGTTACCACACAACCAATCGCCAAGTCTGAGGCGCATGTCACGTTGACGACGCCTCCTCTTTGTCAAGATTGACATATGCATACGCGTCGTGCCGTGTCCCTCTATCAGACTTTTCAATATCTAAATACTTATCGCGTAAGAACTATCTAGATCAAGAAGGACATAAAAAAGACATGCAGCTTCAAATTATCCCTATACACATCGTGCATGTTTTTACGTCTTGGCTCTTTAGAAAACCTCCTAGTCTACGCCCCGCATAGTAGGACATCCGTTGCTTTCTTCTAATTCGTCAATGCCAAGTTGCAACCACCTCAATGCCGTTCTTCTTGTGGCTGGATGTCTTGCATCAACCGTTATTTATACATATAAAGACTCGTCCTCCGACATCTCCGGTCCGGAGAGGGAACCGGATAGTTATTGTAGAACAGCCGGTCCGAAGGTCGAGAGGTTGAATGCTTAGAAATGATCAATCCATGGTCACTTGTAGTTGCTACCAACGCCCTATTGAGCGCCATCATGTAAACTTTCCATATCCTTGCAACCCTGCCGGCATTCGTACGTAACAACAACGCAGGATGGCCCCTCGCTTCCTTATCTTCCTCCTCCACTGTATCCAACTCCCCGTTACTGCCGAGGAACCTGTGCTCAGACCATGAAGGTAGGTCCCCGCTCACGTTCAAACACAGGGTGATACTCTGGATACGTTGTTATGTCAGAGTCTCGCAGTGACCAATATGGCCATGAGCCACTAAGAGAAGGTATTTGGTCAAAAGATGTTGGAGAGTTTGCGCGTTACCCAGTAGACTTAATCTAAAACCTGCTCAAAACTTGCAGGCCAGTCCTAGACACAGTTTCCCCATCTTGTTACTGTTACAACTAGCCAGCTCACATGCTGTTACCCTCTTAGATTACAAGAGAATGGTTTCCTAACAGACAGATCTGTACTTTCAAGGTTACATACAGCATGTGTAGAGTTACCGGCTTCCAATATCAGTAAGCCCGATGCCCCAAGCCGAGCAATAGATGCACCTGGGTTCACGGCACTTGGCTGCATCCGCCTAGGGGCAACGGCAGGCTCTCGACTCCCGATCCGACATCTCTGATCGATCCGGCCCGTGAAGCTGACCGGTCGAGGCCGGGCCAAGCCATGATATTATTGGCTGGTCTCTTTTCACATGCCCGTCTCCGGGCACCGACATTCAACTCCCTCCGTGAGAATTGTCTGAGCGTACACCAGATCTACTGGCACGGCGTTACATCACATGACCTGAGGGATAGTTTCGAGAGGAGAGGGTGATCACCAATTCAAAACTTTTATAAGCGATGAGCGGGAAAAAAAGTTCTTTATAGACTCAATGACCAAGACCTCAAATTTCTTATTTTCGGTCACCCTTCTTTCCCTCTGCATTTTCTTCCTTCGTACACATTAACTCGTCATTTTCCCAACTGAAATCAACTCCTAGCGCAAACTGTAGGCCCCATTGTCAATTGAATAACATTGGGGATATTGACATTATGATATGCTAGAAGATCTAGCTGACAAGTCCCTTCTTGGACTGTTACCAAATTTTGTGGTCAGTAACTGGCGATTTCATATCTTGGTATTGGGGGGACTTACGAGATGGTCCCAAAGCTTCGACGTGAGGCTGTCTGGCATGGTGTAGAGATCAATGGAGAACTCTCCGGCTTTAACCAAGTCATCCACTATTAGCCACCATATACATCAACTTTAATGCAAAAACAAGGGAGGGTGTATGAATGAAACAAGAGAATATGGAGGTCATGAAGGGGTAGCGCGCATGGCGGAAAGAGTGGTAGTACATTCGTACACACGGGACTGGAAACTTACCCTCAACATCACTTCTTATGTAGGTGTCTGGCCCCTTGTTTTCATTGATGATCTGAATAACGCGGAGCAGATCCTCCTCCTCGAGCTTCTCCAGGGATTCGGCAATCTTCTCGTAGTCGTAGTTTTTGGTCTTCTTAGTAGCAAGACCCTTCTTCTTGGGACGGTGATCGTCGTCGGTGGGGAGAGGACCAGTTTCGCGCAGACGCTCCTGCAAATTCTGGGATGGGTTCTTGAAAGTGACAGTATGTGTCTGATCGTACTTTTCTTGGTGGAAGTTAAGATCGTGGATAATTGGTGCTAGCTTTGTCTTCTCGGTTGTGTAGCAGTCGATAGAGATTTCAAACTCTCCCCATCCCTCGTTCTTGCATGTGAACGGGGGCTTTGTGAAACCTGTCAAACAGGAAAGACTCGTCAGCATCTCTGACCTCGCGATCGTTGTGATAAATATTGGACTTACTCTGGACGGGGTTCTCGAACGTAGGATGCAGGTTATAGACAACCTTGGTAAATACATCGGCGGGACGTTCGTTACCGTCCTCATCAACGAGGAACACCTTCAAACTCCATTCCCGCATAGGGAATTGCTCCACTGGTGAGGGTTTATCGCTAAGAATATAGGCGTCAGTATGCAAAGATCCGCCGATTGTATCCCTTCGTAGACCCGTTTCATCTTGATGAAGAGCGCCGTACAATCCTCACGAACTGGAAAGGGCAGCGAAGCCGCCGGAGGGTAAAGGCGCAAACTTACATGACATGCTGCTCGGTAACAACTTTGACTTTGCGCTGAATTCGGATATTAGTGTCGTTTCTAGAGTTTTTCAAAAGCACTTTGCGGCTGGAAGGTGGTGCTCGACTACGCGGAGCCATGATGATGAGTCCTGGACGTGCACAGTTCTCGGACGACGTGGAAAGGTGCGTAGTAGAGTTTCACGGTAACACAGAGTATCATGTAAGGCAACAGAGGAAAGATGGCGCGCTGGCGCTTGTGCTGTCCGTAAACAAGAATACGAAGACAGTAGATGATACAGAACGGGTGAATAAACGAGGGTGGTGATGAAGCAGCAGCTCGCGCATTAAACAGGCGCGTAGAGAGATGTGAGATGAGGCAGGCAGATAGGCAATGGTAATGCAGATTTGAATGCCGTCGCGAGCAGTGCGTGAATCACTGTTGCAGCTGGCAGGTCAAACGCCATCATGGGCATCTATGGCTGCCTACTTCTGGCTGTCCGACCCAAACGCGCAACGCCTGTCACTGACATCGGCACTGCGCTGGCAGTTGCAGTTGCAGATATGATTTGGATGTATGCATGTATGTAGACAAACACGAACAGACCGCGACCAATCTTTGCAGAGCCTCACTCACCGCGTGACACACGTCAGTGTCAAGCAGGGCTAAAGGAAAGCAAACAAAGAACCACACCGCAACCATCAACTAAAAGAGCCGCTCAAGCAAAGGAAGGCCGCAGACTGCGGGAGGCGAAAGTGAAGTCATAACATAGCCAAATACAGTCAAGAAAGAAGGGCAGCGGATGGTGTATACATCGAACCAGCAAGGCGATTCGAGGTGAAGGATTGGGATTTTCGACTTACCTCAACCAACATCTTTTCTGGTGATCAAAAACAGCAATTGGAACAGTAGAGAATTGGGGGTAGAGAAGCTGGCAAGAGGATTGTCGTGGATACACAAAAGACACACAGAGATAATGAAGAAGAATGACTTGGATTGGGTTACAAGGGGACAAATTCCTACAATGGATGAAATGGACGGGAATGGATGGGAAACGGCGGAAAACGGACACAGACAGAGGGAAAGCAGAGGCCAGTCCCAGTCCCACGGTTGGTTGGACGGGGGGCAGAATGGAAAGGAAGGCGGCTGGAGACTGGAGTGCAGGCGTAAGTGCAGGCGCAGGCGCAGGCAGCCCCAGGGCAGGCGCAATCGATGGACGAGACGGGACAAGAGGGCCAAGCTTCAAACCAAGTGCCAGGGGAACCACAGTTGAGGCAGCTACACACACGACACGGAAGTTGATGTATCTCTGACAAAACGTGGAGCAAGAAAGAAAGAGAAAGATACAGAAGCTTTAATAAAGACAAAAGGGCTGCCTAGGTCGTCAGCTTTCCGCAAGGACGAAGGCGGACATGAACTCTTAGGTTGTTTACCGTTTACCTCTGTCCGTTCCATTAGGGGAGCTTCCAGGGCACGACACGCTGGAATACTGCTCCACTACGCGCTACTATCCAGCCACTATCGCTGAGCTCTGTGCTTTTTCCTTAGGTGGTTCCATAATCGAATGCACCATGACATGTCCCCTTTTGTCTTTGGAACAATCTGGCAATGACGTGAAGATATATCAAAGCGAAAACACAATCAAGAAAACTCATTCCTGTATTCTCGGTAAAGCCCCCGGGCTACAAGAATTGACAAATTCCCCATCACTCCTATCACGACTTACGAAGTACGGTCCAGTAGCTGCAATATATCAATGTCCAGAACTCGAGCAAGCAGCGCTTATTGAAGCATCTGACCACACAAGCAGCTATACACAGGTTCTAGTTGACTTTGCGAGACTTTGTGTACAAGCTCGAAACGCGAAACTTCCATCCTCATAATGAACAGCACCTCGACAGAAATATAGAAGTCATCAGCTAAACACCAAACACAATGGTTGTCAGCCACATCTACGGACTGCGCCACAAATGAACATCACCCACAATCTGATCCTTGATCAACCTACAAGACATTCACTCCAAGTAGCTTACAACAAAAGGCATCATAAATCTATGGAATTTTTTTCTTTTACTTCTTTAACAGAGGGTGCTATGTGTTGATGTTCCTATGCTGCTAACTATCCATCCGTCCATCCATCCATAATCCGCCTTGGGGCTGAACTCGGACAGTTCACCTCAAAATAAACCTCTCTGTCCTTAGGAATCTCTATCTATCCATCTTAAAAACGAACTTGGGATGTGGTGTTGTGGCGGGGTATGGTGATGTTGATGCGTATTTATGATGGGTTCAAGCATTTGCAACGATTAAGGTGCTTGCTTGATGCTGTGGCATGCGTGGTGGGAGTGTTGGAGTAAAACTTCATCCTAGAATCACAGGGCTACGAACGAGTGAGCCCTTGACGATATCCAGGTCGAACTCCGAAGGGGCAAGGGGTCGGGGAGGGTTCGCAAGTAAAAGCCGTTTAGGAAGCGGGAGCATCGGCCTCAGCAGCCTTGTTGAAGATCTCCTCGTTCTCCTTCTGGGCCTTCATGAAAGAATCCTTGAAGTTGTTGGCGTCTGGGCACAAGTTAGTGATTTGGTTCTATAAGCGCGCACTCCAACAGGTAAACCTACTCTCGGCGTTGGCGAATCGAATGGCCAGGGTAACAGCCTCGGGCTCACCCTCGCTGACATCGGCGGCAGCGTTCCACACCCAGCTGCGGTCGGAGCCGACGTTGGGGGAGAGCTTCATCTCAGGGACGATGTAGTGGTTGGCGCAGACCTTGAGGGTCTTGTCGCGGCGCATGACCAGGCGGGTCTTGCCGTTCTCCTTGTGCTTGAGCAGACGGACGTCACCAGTACCACGCTCCTTCCACTCGCTGCTCTCCTTGATGAACTTGAAAAGCTTGGCGCGCATCTTGAAAGTCTGCTCCTCGGCCTCCTCGTTGGTCTTGGTGTCAACCTTCTCGGTCAGCTTGATGACGGGCTCGAAGTGGACGTCCTCGGACTCGGGAGCCTCCTCCTATGTAAGAAAACTTGGTCAGCTTCAGTCGTTTCGATGGGAACCGCTACAGCATGCCATGCTGAGACATGTCAACATACCTCATCACCCTTAGCAGCCTCAGCAGCCTCTCGCTGAGCCTTAGCGCTACCGGAGTTGTCACCACGCTCCTCCTCTTCCTTCTTCTCCTTCTTGGCACCACCTCCGAACATGGAGAAGACAGAGGAGGAAATCACAGGCTTCTCAGCATTGCCCTCAGCCTCAGCGGGCTTGGTCTCCTCAGGCTTGGTCTCCTCGGGCTTGGTCTCCTCGACCTTGGGCTCGGTGGGCTCGGAAGCAGACATTTTGACGGTTAATGTAATCGGTTGTGAATTAAGCTATTGCCCCTCAGACGTCAGCATTTCATGTCCAGGATCCCAGTCCCGCGGTCATGGCTTTTACCCCTCCTCAAGGAGGGGCTCAGAGTCATGATTGCCCCCCAGCGTAGCAAAATGCATATCAGAAAAAAAGAGGAAGAGCAAAACAAAGCAAAAGTTAAGGACAAGTAACGGCACACTGAACTTACCAGATAAGCGAAATGTGGTTATGAAGATGCTTCGGGGAAGCAAGGGAGTTGAAAGTTTATGTGATGATGGTAGATGGTGGAAGTGGGTTGCGGTCAAGGTCTGGTGATTAGGTTGTTTTCACCTTGTCAGGCTGCCGTCCCGCCTGAAAAAATATGAGCAACTTGCCCCTCCTTTTCCCCTGTTGTGCCCTGCGGTCAGGGTATCAGAAAAACTGGCTGTCTGAAGTACAAGAGACGAAATAGCTTAGTCGTTTTATGCCTATTTCGATGCATACTTAGACCCTTTTATTTTGACATCCTGAGCCTTGCAGAACAATTTTTCTGCCACCCGGTACCCTCTTGCTCCGTAGGCATGGCGAAGATCAACAAATACTGGCCTGTGATTGGGGATGGCCTCCATCTGTGGATAAGTACCTCACAGAGTAAAGATGGCCATCTACAGCACAGAAGACAGAATACTTTGAACACTTAATACTATACTGAACCGACTAACAGTCTGCCTTATTATGGCGACCTAAGGGCTTGGAGGACCATTTTTCTGTTACCCAGTAGCGCAGGTACTTTGCAGCAGGTGCTGTCGGGCACTTAGCAAGGATCCAAGATTGGCTGTGGGGTTACTCATCAAGTGGGACTGCAACAAACTGGATTCGGAGGTATCATGACAATGTTGACTGCAGAGTTAACGTTGGTCAAATTGATGCCAAAGGGAATATAGAAGGGATCAATACCGTAGCACGAGCTCTTACCCTCGAATACTGGCTTCATATCCGTCGTGTTGAGTCATATTCGTTCTTCATAAGAACATTCATAACAGTATCAATTGTTTGGTTCCGTTGCTAGGAGACTGGCCTTTGGTCATTTCCACTAAGAAGCACAACGACTCATGAGATGAGATGGGTTCAATTACTAGTGATCAACTACTGCGCTGGCCTCATTCCGTTCTCCCTGAGCCTTTTGCTAGCAACAAGCCACCATAGTATTACAAACGGTATCGTCTAAGCTTAAAGTACAAAAAGAATGCATCGGCTTGATGTTGCATGTGGCAAGTTGTGTCGTCTTTTGAGTCTGATCGGGCAAATTCCCTCTTGCTCTGATGTCACTCATAGCTTCCAAAACGTACAGAAAGGGCTCATCAGCAACACTGACTATTGCAGGAATAGAAGATATAAAATCGATAGAAGCAAATAGAAAACACGTCTACAAATGGTATGAGACCCCACGAACTCCAATCCACCAGTGCCCTAGAAACCCATACCCGAATATAAACCCAAATTCTTCCTTAGCACGAATGTGCCACGAGTGATAGTGGGCAAAGAGAAAAGTCCCTTGCGCCGTCAATAAAAGATGCAGTTTTGGTACCACTATGCCTTCTGTCGTTCTGCACGATCTTTGAAGTCATCAGACCACAACCAAAAGCGACAAAGTTTCGCAGAAGCTGGCGCCTTGGCAGCAGATTGTCGACCATACTCATTCTTAATCAGTTGCTTGATTACTTTCTTGGTCATGAATTGTTCGGCCGCGCGTTCGTAACGGTCATGTTCCTCGTCGCCCGCCGTCAGTTTCAGCCACCACAGCTTAGCCGTAATTTGTGCGTTGAGCAGCTCGAGTTCGGCTCTGTTCTGTACAGCTTCAGTGCTCGGGATGTATTGCTTGACATCAGCTGCGATAGACCCCAGCTTCGCCGAGATGCCGTGCTTAGCTGCTTGAGATCGACACTTAATATCTTTCTTAATCCAGCCCAAGGACCGATGGGCATCGCGGAATTTGACACCGAGATCTTTGCAGAAAGTGCCAGACGTGGTCTTGAAGTTACAAGAAGCTGTCTCCAGCGAGCGTCTGGCTTCCTCGAGGCGTCGCTCTGCCTTTTGAGCAGCAGCTGGAACGAGCTCTGGGACACGCTGCGCAAATGACCAAGTAAGATCCAAAGCCTCTGAGATGATACCCTTCTCGAATGTAACTCTGAGGACTTTGTGGATCCTTGGGCGGCAAGTAGTATACATGTCAACCTTGACCATTCCATGGGCTTCCTCTTTGGGGATCTTGAGGACGATGCCCTCGTCTGTTGATGAGGTACCAAATCGGACATGTTCTCCGCCACGCTTGGCATTAAAGTTGAGACAATCTCTGTCAAGCCATGATTTCTTGACATCTCGAGGCATGCGAAGCAGAAAGTTCCCTTCATATCTTTCGACAGTCACATTGATCTTCTGGCTGCTCCATGGCCAATCGTTGGCGGGTGCATCCTGAACAGGGATAAGTCCCGAACCTCCAATTGATGTGGTAAGAGCCTGCGAAGTTGGCAGGGAGCTTCGACTCGAGGAGTTTATGAGAGTGGGGTGGTTCGTGACAGCGGAAGTGGCTGCGGGGATGTGGGGGGCCGCATCTCTCGAGAGTGGAGTGAGGAATACGCTGATCAACGAGACCAAGACGAGTAAAAGCACTGCAGATACCGTCGAAGGACTGGTGACCTTCTTGATGATTGTCTCTCTGTTCTTAGATACAGGATGCTGTGTCTCTTTCAGCCACTTGTTGAGTGCTGACCGTCGAGTCTCCGCCTCTTCTTCATTTCCAGTGGGTAGAAGCATTTGATCAGGCTTGTGCTCTGTAATACTAGCGTCGGGACTAGGGATCGAGGGGGTCTTGAGACTTTGTTGAGTATACTCAAGAGAGCTTCTGGATCGGGCTTCATCTTCTGATTCAGGTTCCTGTTCAGCGCTGGGTTCAGGCTGTGCCTCGGGTTCGACCTCAGGCTCAACCTCAACTTCGGGAAGGGGCCCGTTCTTGACTACTGAAGCCCAGCTTTGCTGTATTTGTGGAGTCTGTTCAGTCTCCATGGAGTCGACAATATCATCAGGCTCTTCTTGGTGGGTTTGCTGGCTGGGAATATCACATTCGTCGGTGACAGACTCGTCATCATAGGTCTGTTCGGTGCCGGTGTGGCTTTGTACGTCGTCGGGACGGGAGAGCCCCAAAGAGCCGATAGACTCGCCCATAGACTCGGTGTAGTTCCCATCCTGGGACTCAGTATCGTTCGAGATAACTTCATATTCGGACTCGGACATCAGTCCACTGTCCTCGGTAGTGGTAGTAAACCGCATGATATCTGGATTACTAGATGAAATCCAGTTGGCAAGATGTCGATTGCCTTGAGGGCGAGGAAACCGTAGAGTAGGCTCGGAAGTCGACAGAGGATTTCTTGGTAAGTTTACGGTTGAACCGACCGTCGCTGGCGTTGTCGGGCGAGAAGAGGGAGCCGTAGCGTATCGCTGGGGAGCTGGTGTAAGCGAAGAGGTCGAGGGCGATGACGATGGGGACTGGAGAGTCGATCGGTGTTCAGTAACACGAGCAGTGGGAGTACAGGGAATATCAAGATCCTGCTGTTCCATAACGAGACGAAATAGAGCAAAAGGGGTTCTATTCCATCACAGGCCTCTTGGGATAATACGATGAGGTGTCAGGTGAAGTCGGATTGCGAGGGGCAAGAGAGACTGAGTTGGTAGGATAAGGCGAGGGGGTGAGCGGAAGGCCGGATAATGGGGAAGGGGGCGTCTGCGTATGGTGCAATGGCGGGGGAGATTCTTGTATAAATAGGCAGCCTGGGAGCTTTCAGGTATCAGAAAATGACCGCAGAGAACATAAGACAGGAAAAAAGGTTGATGGGTAACTTTATGCTATGCAGCTCAGACCAGCATTGCCCAAGGCCTTTTATTTGCGTCGTCTAAAGTGTAGGGGAAAGCTTTTCTGATGCACGCCAGATGGCCAAAGAGAACGAGGTTGAAAAGAAAGGATGACAGACAGTATGTGGGTTTGGATTTATATGCAGAGGACGGAGCGAATGAAATAACTTACTGTGTCAGATGGGGATCAAGATTGGGCCTCGATACACGCTGTCAGCGCAAAGCAGGTAGTGATTCCAGGGTCTGTGCTATGAATTGTGAAGGCGTCTTGTCCCTTGGTTGCCTGGGGCTGGAAGATGAAGCTGGGCAAAAAGCTGGCTGCCGATGCAGGAGAAAGTCGAGACGCGGGGGGCGTTACTGAGGATAAAAAGTTAAATCCAAAGCCTCCGATTTGCATTTGTTGATATGGTATTCAAAGGCAGGTACCTACAATGGCGCACAGTCGGGAGTTTCTTTCGTGAGAATAAGGCTCGAAGTTTCCTCGTTGCTCAAGTACTTGGACAAGCTGCCTGTCTCGTACCCTTGGCCTCGGCTTGGTCAAGAAATGATTGTCAGCAAGTCGAGGATGATTGTTGTAGGGAATTCTGAATCGAAAGATGAGCTCGAAGAAGGTGAAGAGGTGGAGATTAGAGGAAAGCAGCGTTTGAGGAGATGGTTGAAATAAGGCAGGCAGTGAAGTGCACATTAACATCACATTCAAACAGCATTACAGCAATGTGGATCATTTGAGCTTCAGCTGCAGGTGTCCCTTTGAAACGCCACTTTCGCCCACTGAACTTAAAGGTCTAGTATATCCCCGGAGGGCTTTACTCACAGCATCAAAGGTTCTTCAATATGTTCAATTATATGTTGAATAATAGTATGATCAAACTTCAACTATCTAGGTATTGACCCCTCAAGGTCGATATGTTCTAAAGTGTTTCATACCTTTCGTCTGCCTGTTGTCGTCACTTAAACCGGGGTCCCTGCTAGCACTAGAGACGAGGATCCATGCAATTCACGCCCCATCAGATAGGGACAGATGCCCAGAGCTGGCAAGGTTAGGATTTGATATCTTGATTTATCCTCAGAGCCACAAAGATTCAAATAACAAAATGACTCTGAGCAAGAGTTTATTCTCTGAGTCATCAATTCATTTACATGTCATATAATATTCTTCATGCTGTGAGGTCTAGGTAGGTATTCATTCCTAAATGTCCCTCTCTGTCTTATCGCTTTGCATGCCGCTATCGCACCCTGCACCCCCACCATGAGCCGTCGTGACCTCTTAGCGCAACTGCGGGGTAAATGAGACTGCTCCAGGGCTGTTTCGGGCTCAAATAAACCCACTATTTAGACCCCGTGAGCAACCTCTTCCGATATCTGTCTGGAACCTGTCACGTCTAAACTTGAGTGACTGAGACTCAATAACCGCGCAAAAAAGGCATATCTTTAATCTCATGAAGTTCGCTCTTGTTCTGAAGCTAGGCTAGACAGTTGACTCACTCCAAAGTTCTCTTCACCGCCATGGTTTGACTCTTCCTACGTGTATCAAACCCAAAATCCAATAGCAATGGGACAGACAGCCACCATGCGGTGCAGTTCTGACAGACGCATATAATAGGTGGAATGACGTAAGACAACGGTCCAGTGTATATGGTCGATAACATTGGTGCTTTGGTTATGGTGAAGGCCTAGAAAGCCCAAACCAATATTCCATTGCTGCTTTGGGCGAGCTTGAGCTCAACAGAATCGTATATAAGCCCGGTCAACTCTCAACTCTCTGATTGATATAGCCTTAACTATACTGATAGATCTCTTGGATGATTTCATGTCTCACAGTCTCGGCAATCTGCTCCGCTCTTTGCATCGTCGTATGTAAGGTGATAAGCGTGGAGATGGACCCATACCATAGTGTTAATTGTCGTCCTTGCACAGCTCCCTTCTCAAATCCCAGCAGTAGTTGTTGAAAACCAGAATGTGTGTAGCATAGCAGCATAACATTGTCAACTTTATCGCGGCTTCTCAATCCTATGCTTCGAGTCAACAATATTGAGTTGACACTCCTGAGTTATGCAAGCATGGCTAATGCGTGTAAGTGCAACAGCATCAGGGTATGGTTACAACATCAGATTGTCCAGTTTCTAGAGTAAATAGACGGCGGATTGGATTACCAAAATCATTCACAGATATTCAAGTAATCAAGAAATATCTTTGTAGAGCACTTTTATAAATTCATTTGCTTTCTGATACCAGAAAGGTTGTCAAATCAAGCCCAAATATCCCAATGTCGACATATCCACATAAGGTAGTAAGGGTATCTCTGTGCGTAAATCCAAAGTCTATATGAAAAAGGCGCCGCCATCATTGCAATGTACTCATACACTCTTCTGTTCGCGTAAATGCAAGAAAACATAACCCAGTGCTCCAGCAGTCCATTTTGCCGCACTGTAACTCCGCCGATATTTAAACAAAAGAAAAGGGTTGGCGTGGATGTATCCCCTCCCTGAGGGTCACTCATCGCCATGTGTGGGTATCGTAATCAAGGGTTTCGATGTGAATCGGAACCCTGGGAAATAACTCAAGTGTTGTGTCGTAGACGTGGCCGCATTAATGTAGTTTGAGGTGTGATGTAAATGATGTAGTCCAGTACACTATAGGATAGTGTGTTTTTGGAGGAGTTGTTTTAATGATGAAGTACCGAAGCTCTCATCATCAGGGATCATCTCAATCAGACCTGTCAGGTTTGCGAACAGGTCACCTTGATTTCTGTAGCCAAGCATTGCGGGCACGGCGGCATTGTCAAACTCGATCTCCTCGTAGTGGACCTTGACGAAGTGAACCTCAGGGTTGGACTTGACAATGGGCAAGAGAGCCTGTTCAATAGTGGCAGAGACCTCACACTGGGACGAGTTAGTATTGGATTACTCAAAGAACTGAAAGGCTGAGACATACCTCGTGGTCGTAGACAAAGACAACGACTGTTGTTTCCCTTCCAACCTTCTCAATGGCATCGAGGTATCCGAGAGCATCCACCTCATCCAGTCGGCCATAGATGCGGACACTAGGGCTTGTTCTTCGGTTCCTGACAGATCGACTGGCTTCACTCTCAAGCTCACGTCGACGGCTCTCTCTCCATTGGGCTAGGAATGTCTCCTCGTCGGCATCACTCTTGGCATCATCCTCGCTGCTCTCAGTGTCACTCTTGGCAGCGGCAGGAGCCTCAATTCCAAAGATGCTGTTGCGGGCAGTGCGGACGCGGTGTCGCCACTTGTTCTTGCGGGCAGCTTCGTAGTTTCGTGCGTCGGCAATGACGCCCTTGACACCGGTAGCATGGTTGCTGTCGAAGGAGGCAGGAGGAAGCTTGATCTCAGAGGCGCCAGCGCCGGTGAGGCGATCAACAGTAGGCATGCGCATTGCGTTGTCGATTTGAGCGTTGCGGAAAACGTCTTCTTCTGAAAGGTCTAAATCTTTGAAGTCGGGGTCGTCACGGTCCTCAGGATGGAGGGTTTCGCGGTGTGTATTCTTGGCGACCAGGTCGTTAAATTCTTCTTGAGCAGCAGTTGACATGATGGGCAAACTGGGGGAGGGGGGACGGTTTAATAAGTATGTGGTTGTGTCTCGAAACAGATGAGAATGTTGGAAAAGGTCAATGCCTGTGAGCAGGAGTTGGAAACACAAGTGCTGTATCGTTCTGGAAGGTGTGGAGCAGCTAGGAAGGGGGCCGTAAAAAGGACAGGGCACACAAAGGCGAAATCCGAGTTAGAGAATGCTGTACAGAGTGAGCAAGACAGGGACAGGGCGGTGAGATTGAAGGCAAAGCTTGGATCCAAGGGTAAAAAGAAGGTGACGAAGCAGCGGAAGTGGAAGGGGTACGAATCCTCTTTTGAGACTTGGTGTGTTTCAGGGCTTGACTTTTGGTGGAGGACTTGGACGTTTTAGGAGGTTAAGGCCTTGTAATCGACAAGAAACATTAGAGGCACTGCGGTCGAGCCACCTGATGATCTGTCCTGGAATAGGGCAGTGGGCGCAAGACTCGGGCGGAGCAAGGCTTGAGCGCTTGTTACAGGGCGTTCAAGTTCAGAAGATGCGTTGATTCTCGAGAGATTGACTGAAAATAGAAATTGTTAGGGGCTGCTTGATACATTCTGAACCAATCACACTAGAGTTGAAGTGATGATAATACCATTAACATATATCTCTATTCATCTGAAGGAGTCCCATCCCAGCGTCACTGCAGATCTTGTGACTTTACAATCCCGGGAAGCGATTAAAAAGCATCTCGATAATCGGATTGTAACCGAAATGCATGCATTGTTGTATGATCTTTGTTGCACATAGACTGATTGATTGCAAGAATGACCATCTTTGACAAGCCACGCGAGTCTCTAGTCAGGGGTGGAGAGCCTAGAGAGCTCCCAAATTAAGCAAGGATCCAGGGTTTTCAACGGTTTTTGAATGGAGTACGTATCCATTCCGTACATGCAGACATCAAAACGTCTGTTAACAGTCGGCATTCCCGGATATGGACGACGTTACTCTGGCCAGCCGCATCAGGTCACATGCTCCGAAGAGTCGAACATCAACTAGTAAATCACAGGAAGGTAAATGGGATTACTGAAATGAGGGTTGATGCAGCATAGTCGCACCAGTGGATGATCTGCTGTTCAGGGGCGATATCACAATACTACAGTATATTGTTGAGCGTCCTGAAGATGAGGACGAGGTTGATGCGTTTTTTGGTGGTTAGACATTTTAGAGTGATGATCTCAGAATTGGGCACTTAGACAATCACAAGATCAATATCTGTCACATCAAACTGAACCTGATCTCCAAATTGCATTGAATAAAGTGCCCTACGTGCCCTATGTGCCTTGGCGCATTGGGGCTCAAGCATCCCATCCTGCGACAACCCAGAAACAGATTCGGCAATGCCACGCGGGTTCCTGGCATAAAGAAGGACAGGCATTCTTGACCAATCAAATAGAGGTCTCATCGACAAGGGACATGTAAAGTTGACCACCAGGCTGAGAAAGTGTCAACATCCACAACCTGTCAAGTCAAGCCATCGGGTAATTTCAGCCATGAATTCTAGAAATCATAGCATCATCTCGCAAGCAGTATCAAGATCAAGTAACGCTCGAGGTCATCAAGTTGCTTCTCAGACCTCGCTCAGTTCCGTGCATCAACCGTGCATTCTCTGTGCTTATTCTTCTGCTGCCTGAGTCTGTTCCTCACGGCTGATAATGACAGGGGACACTATAGGGCCACTAGCACCAACCCGCACTTGTTTCACGACTCCGTTTCATCGTTCATGCCATGAACAGACGGTCAAGGAAATAATACGAGCCGAGAGTAGCGGCACGCGATCCCCCAAGATATGCTCCCGCCTGCCAAAGAAGAGTTGGGAAGTATGACGATGATCGCATCAACTTGTTGCAAACATCAGGACGATCGGTGATTGAGCTCGGTCGTGAAGACGGTACGATCAGACTTTGTTACGGCCTGAGAATGGAAGAATGCCTTAGCAAAACAAGTGAAGCATCATGGCAGTCACATGTTGGCTCTGCCGTCTGTCTCTAACAAAGATCATCATCTCTGCGTGCTGACAAGTCGCGACTGGTGGTCCGAGTTACGATACTTCACCTGTCCATACTCTACTCCCATAGGAATCGCCCTATTCGCAGATTACAAGTTTGACAGACAATAGCGGCAAACGCGATATCAGCGCCATCAAGCAGGCAAACAAATCTTCGGCCAACCCAACGGTCGCGTCAAACGCCATGAGTGGTTTCTAGCGTGTTTCCGATCCTTCTGATGCACATCATCACGAGCAATAACCAAGTCATTCTTGTTTCCCCAGCCTCGTCATCGCTGTCGTAGTCAAGGCTAGCAAATGAAGGGTCCAAGGCTAACAAGTTGCTTCCAGCCCAATACGACACATACTATTCATAGACGAGCATCATAGTAGTATGTCATGAACGCCTAAATACCATAGATTAGCAGGTGATGCTGGCGGGGACCCCTATGGTCAATGCTGTCTGGTTAGCTTTCCATGCTTCGGCATCGCCGAAATCTTCCAGAAGCACTGGAGATTGCTTAAACAATGATATTGACGGGTGTTGCACGAGTCAATGGCTCCTGGTACTACATACGTATCAGGAGTCAGTCCCTTCTTTTGACAATAACACATGATATCCTTGGCATCGATGCATTAAAGTTGACAGCATATACCTACCTTGCTTGACCGGCGATCTCCATCTCATCTTCGTCCCATGCCTAGATCGTTCACAACATTGATCTTGGCGCAGCTTCAACATCCAAAAAGGGAAGACAACAATGTACAACGGTGGACGCGACAACTCTCGGGCCAGTGTAAGCCACGGACGTCGTGAAGCATCGGTTGACAGCGCATACTGTCTTCGTCCCGTGACGTATCGTGCTACGTATCTGGGTAACCATTACGATTGACATATTATCCTTTGTTATGCCGGCATTGGCCAAAGTCATTCTATTGTTTACCCATGTGGCTTTGTGTTCTCGATAGGTGGCGTGCTTGGCTATTGTAGGTTCTCGATAATGACCAAGAGCATTGTGTTACTCTCATATGAAGCAGGTAACATACTTTTTCACAATTGTGTTTCTGTCGAAAAGTGTTTGCTAATTCTGTATATAGATGGAAAGATTATATGCCCTGGGTAGTGAGCGTCAAGCGACAACCTGCTGGCTTCCAATGTACTTGCGTTCGAACTTCCAAGACCATAACCCCAACAGATGAACCTGAGAAGGATATCATTACAATGTTTTGAAGAATGCACATCCATGTACGATGTTGCGTGAACGTTGTCGGCACTCGGTGTTGATGATCCCGAGGGCCAGTTACACAATGGCCAGCAAGGTCGGTGGCTTGTTCTTCCAACTTACCCGTTGTAGTTCATGAACACTTGATCCATTTCCCCGAGACGGCTTCCGGCATGTGGTGCTCTTACGGAAGGATGGCAACTGGTCGATTAATCCATTGGCTAAGTCAGAGTTCGTCGGAAGAGATGTTTCGATACATATGTTGGCTGGTGGCATGTACAACGCTTGGCGGTCATGGCAAAGAGAAGTCTGACAAATGTTGAACCAGTAAGTACAAGCAAGATGATCCTCCCAACGAAGAGGCACATGGATACATATTGATAGGTATATCAATATCAGCACTCGGTTCTTGGTCACATTCCGAGACTACACTTAGCTAATAGATATATAGTCAATATTGAGAGCTTAAGAACGATACAGCTTTCCAGTCAGTCCCCTTGTCTGTCTTAGACTAACGTTTCTTTTTGTTCTCTTCAAGACTAGCCTATTCCCTCTGTTCGCCAAATAGAGTACTAGACGTCAATCTGTCTGTCAATGGCACATTAGTTATTGACTGACCTGCACATACCAGAGAACCGGCATTGAGCAGATGTTCCCGGCATAAGAGAACCACGGGATCGAGCAATAACATCAACAGCATAGCCTCAGTAGGTGGGCATGACTGCCTCTGCATCGCAGCCTATGCATGCGAAATCTTCAACCGAGCTGTTTTGTTGATACACAGCCGAATTGCCCAAGTCGCCAACCCGGCCTACCACTGGCCGTCCCCAGACAGCGTAGTTGCGTTATCCATTGAGCTGATTAGAGCGTTGTCACAGTGGTCGCGAATGAGATCGAGATCTCGAGTCAGATCGAAGACGGGAGAAAGTTCGCTTAGTTTTGAAACATCATGATGTATTATCTCGAGGACTGAAATTTTGCTCGGTATAGCCGTCAACTCCCGTGGATTCCCCTCATATAAAAATCGTCCCCCATACAGCTTTCCAGACCTTGGCTCCGTAATTATTCGTTGTGCGATATAAACGGCTCGGAACCGAAAGACGTGTGTGCCGCTGAGAGTCGATGCGCATACAGAGGGCAACTGAACAACAGAGGAAACCCATCCAATAATACAACCACCCATTACTAACAGCCCAGGTTGTGTCAGAAAAGGGGAAACTATGGTGCAGAGAATTTTGCAGGTGCGAGAAAAACAGGGAATAGAAAAAAGAACAATGAAAATAGTAATGAAAAAGAGGTATCGCATCAGCCAGTGTATTTTCTTCCCCAAATCCACCACGAGTTAGCAGCCCTTATTGGAGTGCTCGCGTCCGGCTGAAGAAAGTCGTTGGTAGGGGTATGTGTGGTAAAGGTAAGGTGCGGTTCGTCACTTCGTCCTGCATTCGCTAATAGTCGAACTCAAGATGGTCATCTCTGGCTTTCGAATTCGATGGGCAATATAGTCGTTCGAACGCAGATGGTAGAGGCCGCGGGCACGTCCTGGCATTCATATATCCAGACATATAGTATCATAGTCGCGAACGACAATTAGTAGGCCCAGATCTTAAGCTGAGAAACTAGTTAGCAATGCTTTATCTTGAAACCTTGCATCAGAAATACTTACCAGAGAATCCCATGATCCTGTGCACAAGCTTGTACCGTCGTTGCTCACGCCCAAGCAGCTGACACGGTTCTCGTGGCCGACCAGAGAGCCAACCTTCTCGCCTCGAGTAATATCCCAGACCTAGTTTCCCCTATGTTAGCACTGCATCGTTTCAAAAAGGGACAGCTTGTAACACCACAAGCAAAATCCCGCTTACCTTGCACTCAAAGTCATCGTATCCGGCGAAAAGGAGACGTCCAGATACAGAAGTGGCTACGGAGGTGATACCGCAGAGAATGGACTCGGACTACCAATTGTGTTAGTTTAGGGAGAGCCAATTTGACAGGATCCACACTTACCCCGTAAAGGTTGAGTTCGCGATCCGCGCGAATATCGAAGAGTCGGCATGTAGCATCATCGGATCCAGTAACGAAAGAGTGACCATCAGGGAAGAATTGGATGGCGTTGATGTCGGACTCGTGACCAGCGAAGGTCTGGACAGCCTTACCAGCACGAATATCCCAGAGCTTAGCGAAAGCATCGCAAGCACCAGAGATGAAAGTGTTTTGGTTGGTAGGGTTAAGGCTGATGCTCATGACGTCTCCGAGATGGTCGGCGAACTCAGTGACCTTTTGGCCAGTCTCAATATCCCACTTCATACAGGTCATGTCACCAGACGACGTTAGGATGCTGCGGTCGTTGATGAATCTACAGCATGAAAGATAACCGGCGTGACCAGAAAGCTCGCGGGCGACACGAGTAGGACCGTCGCGTTGCTGGTTCAAGTTGTAGATAGAGCAGATGTTGTCGAGACCACCGCAAGCAACAAAGTTGCCACTAGGGGCGTAGGCGCAGGTCATGACCCAGGAGGATCGCAGGGGAATGGCGTGCACCTTGTTGGTGGTATAAGCATCCCAGATGATGAGTTTACCATCCTGAGAAGCAGAGACGAGGTGCCTCCTATCGGTTGACCAGTGCATAGCATAGATCTTGGCCAAGTGACCCTTCAGCGTTCGCTTGGCCTTCATAAGCTGGTTCTTAGGAATAGGCTCATGAGCCTGTTGCGCGACAGCGCGAACTAAAGAATTGAAGAGAGCGAGTCAGCATTGATTTCTCCGAGATACACATGAGTTTGATGAGACGCGTGACGATAGAATCAAAGCATTGTTGTATGGCTATGGTTATTTCGTCCGCGAGCAGTGTTCGGGGTGGTTGAGTAATCGGGAAGCACGTACGAGTTGTGTCGGCAAGATCATCCTTCTTTCTCTTAATTCGGTCCTTCAGGGTTTCGGCTTCGCGACGAGCCTGCTGAATTCGCGATTGCATGGCCTCTGGGGAGACATCGTTGTTGCCTTGAGAATTCATCGTGATCGACCGGGAGAATTGGTGTCGGGTTGTTGACGCGCGACAGGAGAGATTAAACGGGCTTCCGGGGACCAAGAAGCGGTGTCGAGATGAGAATCGAGGAGACGAACGACGATACTCAGGTCCAAGTCGAGCTCAAGAGGAACAGAGCAGAAAAGAGCGACTTTCGAGAAGAGAAATTGACGATGGACGAAAACAGGAGCTCGGCCGGCTGAAGATGGTGGATGGAATTGAAATGGGCGAAATGCAATGCAAGTGGAGAGGGAAAGGCCGGAGAGAGAGCTGGAAGAGAGAGGAGCGAGGAGGATTGTGAGTGGTAGGGGCCTTTAGGGGGGGAAGGGAATGCGAGCTACAGACTACAGGGGGGCGTGTGCGTTGAGTGGATAATCTAAGAGTGGACGATGAGTGGGCGCGGGCTCGACTTGGCCAGTGGCATCGGCAGCGGCAACAACAAGCACGACGATGGATGGATGACCTGAACTGCTACAGTTACAGTTGCAATTGTTACTGGAAGCTATAGTACAGAACAATAGAAGGAATGGGACTGTAACACTGCCCTGACTGTGGTTCTTCCAGATATTGGGGTCATCCATAGCATCACCGAGATACAGCTGGCAGTATTATAGTACCCGACCCGATAGTACCTAGGAGACGGGCACCAGCAGCTTTGTCTCGCTCCGAAGATGAATTCTAGTATCGTTCCATCATTCTTCGCACGGCTAGAAATGCGACTGGCTACTAGGCTACCTTATCTTCTGCGATCCAGCCACCAAATACAAAGTACCATCTGCTGTACATAACCGGGCATGGCATCTCTCATCTACAAAAAATAGCCCCTCCATCCATTTACAGTGGATGCTGTTGCTGCACGAACCTGCAGCTAGGGGAACCCTGCGGTCGCCGCCGTCGCCCCGACCCTTTTTGTCCACCTCAACCTTGCCCGGTTTCCTTTCCATCCATCCATCTTGTCCTTACCCTTTCCCGAGCCAGCTGCAACCATCAAATCAACCACCAATAACTTCATGTACTGTATGGTACTGCAACCCATCATCGGGATCATCCATCATGTCAGACAGATCTTGCGACAATTTCAAAGACAAAACACTACAAGACTATGCATTGCTTTGCTTTGCTTTACTTTGCTATGCTCCGCTCGGGGCTTGGTGATTCAAATCCGACTACACAATGCAAATGACCGATTGGTTCTTTCCAACGCGATGACAAGCATCTACAGGCATCAGTAGCAATTCGAGATAACCCGGCCCCTGACCTCGTCTACTCTGGCTCTGGCTGGCATCGCCAACTGAGCCCACCCAGGCTTCCATTAGAAGCTCGTCCCGTCCACTGAGCGACCGATCCAGGTCGTCCTGGCAGCGAACAGGGCTAGAGCCTCGCCCCAGAGCGGAGAGTCTTAACCCGAGCTGGGTAGGTGGAGGACTCGAAGGCGCACCACCCCCAAGCCAGATTGCTACTCAGATTGCAACCATTGCATGCGTCCGCCTGCTTAAACTGCACCCACCAGAGCCACTGAGGTGATCTCCCGCCAAATTTGACCAAGCTCCAATACCCCAAGGACCGAGAACAACAAAAATTACCCAAGCTTCAATCAGTACGTACCTCGAGTTCCATAACTGCCCGGTTAATTCTGTCACCAAGAGACTCTTGCGGTGTCAAAGCATCAGCACAAGTCACAACAACGACATTGCTTTACCTTGAATTTTGGGTTCATCGATGGCTCATTTCAGGGGAAGCATATGGTGTCTGCTTTCATGGATTATTAGCAAATCACACTTCACATAATCATGACTAGCTGCTGGTAGTTCCAGCCAAGACAAGTCCAGAGACGGCGCTACTCGTTGCCATCCAAGAGATGATCTTTCGCTTCAATACACATAAGGAGAAGCTAGTCCCAGAGGACTCTCTTCATCCAGGGCCATTGCCAAACCCGTCATGAGCTGTTTTTTGACCCACGACTTTTGAACCATGTCGGCTCCACCTGTATAATTAAATGCTCGCCGGGCTTTTCGGCTATGCAGCAAAGACTCCCCAGAAAGGAGTTTAGAGAGTCACGACCTTGCATATATAGGCTATGGCCAGGATTTGCCCAGTCTAGCCAGTGCTAGGTGACACCAATCTGCACTGGACAAGAAGGTGCTTGAATGGCTCTTACTTATATCGTACGCGGCTACAACAAGAACGGTTCTCGATCGCACCAAGTAACTGGAATGGGGAAAAAAACAAATATTCATCAGCCTTGGCCCAAGTGGCCACTGCTTTTCCAAGAGATCCCCAGGTCTTCGAATTGACTTCCTTTACAAGGTTCTCCGGTATGCTCGACCCAGCATTTTGGGTTACCCGTGATGGTTTCGCTGTGAGACAACAGGAGCAGAGACATCCAAGCATTTCAATGTCTCAAAATTACGTCCCTCCGCGCAACTTTGGATACTGCAAGCGTGCTACGGCTCTATTTTCTAACCAAGACTAGTTGTTTTGTTCCTAATTCTTAGGCTATAGAATTCGAGATGTTTTCGTTCGAGAAGACTGTTGATCAAGAGACATGGGGCACAATTGGCTGGATCCGGAGAGCACTGTGGATTCAGACTTTAGAGCCCCGATGAACCCTGGTTTACAACAGGGCTCCTTCAACCACTGATGCAATATCCAACCCAGGCTTGCTGGGTTCTTTTTGTAGCAGAAATTGCTGGTGTCTCTCGTTTTTGTCGCCTGGAACACGTCCCGTCTGTCGATCATTCTTCAACACAAAATGCCCAGGTAGCGGCTATTCTCTTCAATGTTGGAATTTTGGCCTAGATCCAGGCCTAGCAAAAGCAGATCATCGATAAAACAATTCCTCGATTATGTGCCACCAAAGCCACCCCGTTCCTATATCCGTCTACAGCTCGTATGACTGTCACTGTATGGCTCAACCTAGACAAAGGTAACCATCCGGCGTTTGTCAGACGTTCACGGTCATCGAACGTGTAGCGTATGCTGATACGGACATTGGCAATGTGGATATGGAGGTCGGTACCTGCAGTAAGGTGCAACATCAAAAGTGCCCCCAAGTGCGTTATGCATATTTTGTACATATTGTCACCCCTCAAATGTGGGTGGTAGCTGAGTACGAGTATCCGTAACAATCACCGCACACATACAACCAGTCTGACTTCATAACTGACTGTTTATGTCACCAGTTGATCTTTTCACACAGAGTCTACTTGACTCCATACAACTTCTTACTTGTCTAGCTCTTCTCGTACTTCGAAATGATATACGTATAGCTTCTGACTACGTTAGCTCAAAACTCTTGCATCTTTTTAGTATAAAACCACAGGCTCCAACGCAATTTAAATATCCCCAAGATATCCACTCTTTTGACAGGCCCCTGCATCTTAAAGTGAGGTTAACCCCCAGTCCCTGGTCCAGTCCTAGTCCGGTCAAGAGACGACAGTACGTACTGATTAAGAGGACGGCGCCCCTGATCATTTTTGCTCAGGGGAGTTATCGACAGTTACTCTGCTCTTTAACTTTCCAAGGACTCTGCAGCCAAACCGTGTTGACATTCTCTTATGGCATAATGCGGTAACCGGCTAATAGCCCCATGCTAGTTCTGTTTACCGACAGAGTCGTCAGACTATATCTGGCCGTTGATAATCTCGGACTTCGAGCCTGTCCAGGGTTTCCCGGTAATATGAGGTGCTGCAAGCTATCGCGCCGAGATACACCAACGCAGACGATGTCGATAGCTGGAATCGTTATACTGGCTCCCGTTCATCCTTCCCGTGCTTTCCCTCGCCTGATGTTCAGCCACCATCGTAGTTCTCATCCTATTCCAAGCTGACTTGTCGTTATTGCTCTGCATATACATACGCGTCCATGAGTCGGGTACGGTACGGTACAGTACAGTAGTATCTGGAACCAGCCGGCTTGGCACCCCTTACTACAGCTACGCACTTATCTGTAGAATATCTGGTTCCGAAGGTAAACCCCAATGACTAGTTAGTTCCAGAGCTTCTGCGGTAGGTCCTCTTCCTAGTGCACGACTCGTGACAAGCTTGTGTTTATTTTCTTGACCTTCGCTCAGCCACATGTTGCAATCGCTGCCAGATAACGGCTTTCTTCTATACAATGGGGCGCTCGAAGGTTGTCTACAACACTGATTTCCTGAGCTATAACAACTTCACTTGAAACAAAAATGTCCTCAAATAAAGCTTATGATTGTTCTTCCTTGTTCTCAGCTCCCCTATGCAGAGTTGGCAATGCTGTAGGCATGACTCAGGAACCATGAACCCTGCAACCTAGCTGAAGGTGTGCTTTGACATAGAAATGCTGCAGAACCAACAATGACGATGTCGAATCGAATTGAACTGGGGAGTATCGAGTCAAGGAGGAGCTTACAGAGCAATGGATACAGCTTACCAGGTAGGGAGGGCATGTAGCTGCTCCAGAGGAAATGTCGGGCCAACCCGACTGTGCTGGCTACCCTATAGCACAGGTGCTTTTCGTCAATGAACAGTATAAACGTTGATGCCATGCTGAAAGGTTACTCACTCGATATGTCATACAGATCTGTATTCTTCATCGCTCTGAGCTGCCTGTACAATAGAAATATCAGGACCTCTGTGTTGTGGTTGGCAGATCTGTCACGAACCCATGATCAACACATCTGTAGTTACACGTTAACATTGCCAGGATGATAGAGGTTCGTTCGGAAGAAGATATGAACTCGAGATCGATTTGCACGATACCCAACAGGCTTACAACATAAGGATCATGGAAACAAACTGCTTGATGGTAAGTAGTTTGCAACGCCTGGTGGCTGTGACTTATGTGCTTGGGTCAACCTTGCAGTCAAGTTCTCAACTTGAGATACGAAAGCAGCAGACTAACACAACCCACAATCAGGTAATACATGGGGATGTTGAAATTGTACTATTTGAGTAAAGAATCTCCGAGTCTAATGAATCCAGCCATTCTGATCCATCTTTGGAGCATACATCAAACTTCCGCGTTTGCACTTGATACATCGACCCGTCACTCGGGGCAAAGGCAACACGCACTTCAATCAGCAAATCCTTCAGAATGAGTGACTTGGATGGATGATGCAAAGCAACTTAAATGAGAAGCCACTCAATTATCGGGCACGGCAGCTGTGTATAGCCGACTTGGATATCGTGATGTACAGGTAATGCGTGAACTGTTCGGTCTTTGTCATTCATAACCATAAACACCCTCCTCTCCTTTATACGGAGTAGCCCCTTCTAAAGCCTAACCAGCATTTTGTTTATTTCCAAAGAAGTACATTGATCCTGCCCGAATTATACCAGACTTTCTTAGTGAGTCTCTGCCCAACTCTTGAACCAATCCAGTGCTTCAGGGTTAGCAACACTGGCATTGGTCTTAACATCCATGCCAGAAAGGATCTGCTTGACAGCGACTTCGATCCTGTGATCAATTGTTAGTATTCTTGAATGACATATACTGATTATCCAGTGAGACTTACTTCTTTCCGTTACTTGTCTTGGGCACACCTGCTCCGCACTCCTCGACCACACCAGGAACATGTCGAGGACTCAACTCGGCCTTGATCTTGGACTTGATCCGTAGACGGAGATCATCGTTGAACTCCTTTCCGGGCACCATTACTACGAAAAGACACACAGTCTCATCTGAATCTGTCTCTCGTCGGCGTCCGACACAAACAGCATCCTCGACCTCGGAGGCGAAGAAACGCGTGAGGATGTTGTAGATCTCGGCTGATCCGAAGCGTACACCGGAGGGCTTCAGTACACCATCTGATCGACCAAGCATAACAAGACTGCCAGTTGAGGGGTCGGGAATCTTGACGAAGTCACCGTGATGCCACACCGCACCCTTGACGCCGCAGATGTTTTCGAACCGCTCAAAATATGCTGACTGGTACTTCGCTTCTCCATTAGGACCGAAGAATGTGAGTGGTTGACAGAGGAATGGCTTGACACAAACAAGATCACCAGGCTCATCGGCCTTGATTGGTTCTCCTGTGATTGAATCGACAGCACGGATGGCCATGCCGAGACCAGCACATTGGATCTCGCCAACGCGCACAGGCAAGAGAGGACAAGGGGCGCCAAACAGCGAGATGATGTCTGTACCGCCGGTGATAGAGCCAAGGTTGATGTGCTTGGGGAAAGCTTCGTAAACGAACTTAAATGTTGATGGAGGTAGAGGGGAGGCTGTTGAGTAGATAGCCTGCAATTTGGAGAGATCGATTGAGCTGTCACGGACAGGGTAGACTCCATTGGCTTCCAAAGCAGTCAAGTAAGCGGCCGAAGTACCAAAGTGAGTGACCTCAAGGTCAGCAAGGAGGCGTGGAAGTGAGAGGTGGCCATTAGGTCGGAAAGGAGAACCGGAGTACACTACAACGGTGCTTCCCACAGCGAGAGCCGCGATGCTCCAGTGCCACATCATCCATGAAGTAGTCGTATAGTAGAGCATGCGCGATGTTGAGTCAAGCGAACAATGAAGGAGATGCTCCTTCTTGTGCTGAAGCAGCGTGCCCAGTGCCGTATGGACAATGGCCTTGGGAAGACCAGTAGTTCCACTGGAGTAAAGAACATAGAGGGGATGAGCTGGGGGAAGTTGCTCAAACTCTAGGGCCCCATATGGAGCAGACTCGAGCATCTTGGTGTAATCGACAGCGATCACACCATGTTTCTCAAGCTCTTCAAGACCAAGACCGCCAGAGCTGATGTTGTTGATCACAACAACCCTTTCAAGCCCCTTATTCTTCAGCTCGGCCACAATCTCTGTTGTTTTTGACACACTTGACCACTCCTTTCCATTATAGACAGTGCCGTTATCGGCAAACAGCACCTTGGGCGCAATCTGGTTCAGACGGTCCAGCACAGCTGAGACACCATTATCAGGGCTGATACCGGTCCAGATAGCACCAATTGCAGCAGCACCGAGCATGGCAACAAGTGCCTCGACATGATTTGACACGAAACCCGCTACAACATCATTGGGCTTGAGGCCGGCTGCGCGCAAGGCATTAGAGCATCGGCGAACGGCCTCACGTAGCTCGGCCCACGAAGTAGTCACTGTGGAGTTGGGCAACTCGGTGACGGTTATTACAGCCGGAGCCGAAGGCTCGGGATGTGGAGAAGTTGCGGGAAAGAGTAGATTCTCGGCAAAGTTGAGGAGCGAGCCAGAGAAGAAGTCAGGCCGAGGATACATGGAAGCATTTTGAGGAAGGACCTGTGAGTGAGTTTAGTAGAGTTTCTCAACAATTCGATCCATTGACTGTAATTGTAGACACAGAGAGCATCTCACTCGAGAAATCTCGCTTACACCAGGATTTCCATACCTCATCAAAATGCTTTGACGCTGTGACACCAGTGAAATGCCAGACTTCCTCCCAAAACGAAGCAACATCGTCGATAGACCACTTGTAAAGCGCTGGGTAACCGTCAAGATTTAGACCATGCTTCTTGTTGACATGCTCGAGAAACTTCCACATATGAGTGGACTTGGGATCTGAATGCCTCCAAAGGACATTGTCCTCAGAGAGAGGTGCTGCCGCAGAAGGCTCAAGTTTATCGATCGACATGACGGGCATTGAGATGTAAAAGAAGGGAGATTAAGAGACCCAACGAACCCCTCGGTAAAGAATTATGTTGAGGGGCAACTTTAGCGATGAGTTGGAGAAGATATGATAACGCGAGAGAACAGGAAAAGATTATGACACTGGAACAAAACAATTGAAGAGGACTCTGATATTCGAGAAGTTTTAATGTCTTCTAAATGTAGCGGACTTTGTATTCCGTCCTCTAAGAGCTCGGAACGGAACGATTCTCTCACTGCCGTGTCTATCGCGAACCGCTGAAAGCCGTCCCCTCCCGATCTCGGTTCCCCGCCATCGAAAACGGTCCCCAACGTGGCTGTGGTGGGGGAGGCTGGTGATGTGTGGCTTCACTAAACCGAGGGGGGATGTACCAAAATAAGATGCTATTAAATTATGATTGATTGCTGTTGATACGTCGAGTTGCATTAGAATTAGTCTGATCATGATGATCTAGATCTAGGTAACATGCTGTGGTTGAACATCATCACCGAGACGAGCAATGACCTGATCTCTTGTCAGGAGAAGCATGTACAGATATACCACATCATAGCAGACTGCCGACAGGGCTTCAATCAATTGTTCGTATGGAGAGAGTGCCAAGTACGCATGATAGCGTAATTATCCAAGCTCAGCTGAAAAGCTGAAGAAAAAATCACGTTATTTAGCATTTTTGGCGAGATTAAATACCCGTTAGCTACTCGCCTCGGATCGTCCATGCTTTATGTATGTATGTACTACTACTGTAGGCTCGGCATGGCAGATGCTCCTAAACTTCCGACCATCACTCGGGTGCCGAGGTTCTTTCTCAGATATGTCATAGTCTACTGTAGTAAACAGTAACACATCAAGTCGTGGATGATATCTGCGCAGGAACTGAGACAAGATGGTACCACAGTAACTTGGCACTGGAACTCTGAGAGGGCGATCAATACTTGAGAAAGCGTAATCCTATGCTGCTCTTTCAACTCTAGTATCATGAAAGATGCTCTTGGAGTTTGATATGGAGATCACCTAGGAAAGCGAAGACTAATGTCACTCTCATGTGATTGATCATCGCGGACCGCGTGCATTAGTTAGTTGGGCTGAAGAGGAGCTGGCGGTGAAGGTTATTTGACAGAGGACGATCTTGTTCTTCTTTGATACAGTACAGAGCTGTATTTGGGTAGCGCCTTGGTCTGTCTGGCCACAGATGTCGGTGTACAAGCGCCAGGACTTTATGCAGTTGGCCTTTTGCGCATTGGGACTCGCACCATTCTTGTACATGGAGGGAACAGAATGTCCAGCATTTGAGTGCAATGATTGAATTATTTGAAAACTGTATGTTATAATGGATATGATTTACATAGCAACAGTTTTTGTCATAGAAACAATATGTGATGGAGTTGTGGGTTGCATATGAACGTCTATATCCGGGTTCTTATTGGACCCCGATGAACTTGTCAATTACCGATACAGCTTCACTACCAGCATTACTGCAGGCGTGCGTTATTAGCTTGTTCCGTGTAAACGAACCAGGCAGTTAGCCTCAATTGCCCAACCAGGTGCCATGAAAATACTGCCCAAGAATGAACCGATTAATGGCAAGGATGACTATTTTGAGACTTTGCGTTTTAGTCAATGCGAAAACAATTAAAAAATCAGTAAATAAATTGAATGTCATCATCGTTGTCGGCTTCGACGGAAAGTTTGAAGCTTGGGGACGGCAATGCCCCTGGATGATGACATCTCACTTCCTTTTGATTTCATCATGACCAACGCTATGGAAGAGCACAAGATCTGATGGTGTGAAGAGCCTCGGCCCCTGGACAGTTGCCATTCGCTACAGAGGGTAGACGAGCGAGATGTTGGTGCGAAGCGAGCCTAGAATGAAAATGTGGCGCTTCCTTTTAAAGGCTCCCGAGTGTTCCCATTCGCAGACCGGAGAGCTCGGAGTTGTAGGGGTTCATTATTTTGCAAACATCCATCCTTTACTACTACCTTGTCATTGATTAAGGAGGGAGCCAAAGATATGTTCTAATGATTACGAACACCATTTCTGTGATTCCAAGGCTTCGTCCGTAAAGTAAAATAGGCACGGGACGGGGCATAAACTATCGACGATACGCGCCTCGCCTCGGGGCTCTCGAGCCTTCCTAGACCATGGAAGAAAAAAAAGGCAGTGCTGAAAGTCCAATACAGCGAGTCCCTTGTCACCTCAACCAGTAGGTTGTCGTGTGCAGTTACAAGGGAGCGAAAGGCGAGACGAAAAAACACACTGCAGGACCCCGCTGGTTGACCCCTTGAATTCATTCATCCAGTGCTTATCTCATGCTTGTGTCCGGTCCTCCCCGGCTGTTGCAGTTGCTGTTCTATGCTGTTGTACTTGTTTCTCGTACATCGTACATCGCGTTTGGGTGGTACAGTCAGCCGTGCAGGTACACGTAAAATGCAACTTTAAACCCGTTTTTACGTTCATTGATGAGAAGTCTGTTTAACAGTAACTTTGTACTGTATTTCACTCACCACGGTGCATCTGAACGCCAATGCCAGGTACCTAATACTAACGTTAGTACCATCCATTCTATCCCCGCTGTTTCCCGTGGAGCGGAAAACCTGGACTTTGATTGTTTTTTAATGCACCGAGATCCTCCCACTTTGTGCCGCAGACTCCGCTGTTGTGTCAGATAATTAATCAACTACCCAGACGGACTGCCATCTGGTCTTGGCCGTCTTTCTTCACTTCCCTTCCATCACCACTTTGTTGCTGCTTGTTGGGGTTATCGTCGTCGTCTCTACGCTTCGTTGTCCTCCTGCAGACAGGCCTCGGCCGAGTGAGCGGACTAACAGCCAACTCCCAGCCATTCCGGTTTTCACATCTATCAATTACAAGCACTCCAAGCTTGATTCGATTACTCGATCGTCAATCTTTGATTGTTGATCTCGATCAATATCATCTTGCATTGCTTTAATACTTGATTATCGAACTAAGTAAATAACAGCCACGGACACTCCTTCAATTCTACCTACGTACTTGACTCGTTCCGCAAAGAAACACCCTTGCGTTGCGGCCTGATCGATTGGATTGAATTAGAGCTTGGATCGATCTACGGACTTTTCAACGATCAACACCTTGTCTCGGGCCTTGGAATCCGAAGCAAGCAAACAGCATAACACAGAGCGTTTCTGTTGAACAGTAACTCCCCTGGGTAAGTCAATGATTCTCTCAGTCTCCCCCCTCTTTAAAAAGCACCCGAGATCGTCTCTATGTCTCGCTTGGAACCCAATTCCGTTATTCCCCTGGTATTCTGGAGCCGATCATCTGGTGTTTTAAGCTGTTCCTGGCTGGACCACGGATGGATCCGCTAAGAGGCCCACAAGCAATTTGCAGTCGGCGGATCTTTACTTTCCCAGTTTGATTCGACGCCACCTCCTGCGTCCCCCTGTGCCTCCTGGACCACGCACCACCTAACCTGACCTAACTCACCTACACCTTCGAGTTTAACTTAAACCTCTTTATCAAAAAGAATTTCCTTCATCAACATTTGTTGTACCGTGCATAGTTCCAGCTCAACTCAACTTTCTTTATTGTCATTGTTTGTGTTGCTGCTTGTTCTACCACGCGTTGCATAGTTGGCTTTATTCTTTGCACTGCCCAACATTTTCACAACCCCATTGGAAGCTTTTGACTTTTTATAATCTCCTATCCCGAGAATATGCATTGCGGCCAATTCTGTTGATCGAATTGTTCAAAACTCAATTTCCTGCTGACACCCGCCTCTTGTTGCCAGACTTTCAAGTTCTTGTGCTTCAGCAACCCACTCGATCCCGAACTCTCCTTCGGCATCTTCGCGACCTAGCCTCCCTTTCGCTCGCGCACCGCTAAACGACACACCTTTGCCAGGAGAGATGCCCCGTCGGCTGAATCCATTTTCATCTTCGTCCTCCATGTCTCAACCCGTCAAGTCGGGCGAGAGGCGCCCCTCTACCTCAAAAGGCAACCGTATTACCAACTTCTTCTCCAGTAGCCCCAAGTCTACTGGTGCTCAACAAGCTCTCGCCGCCGTTCAACAGAACCAGGCCAACGCTACTGGATTCTCTCCTTCTCCCGGTCTGCCAACCATCTCGCTCTCCACTGCGAGCCCTGGTGATCCCAACAGCATCGACACGTCGACAACTACCATCTTCCAACCCCAGACCGCCGAGGAGATCGACCGCCAAAAACGAGCAGACGCCCAGTTCGGCCCCCTCTCTCACTCAAGTCACCGCTACGTAAGCCAGTCTCATGGAGAGGCTCTTGAGCCTCCTGTCGAAGATGAGCCTCCCTACTACTTCATTCTCACCACGTACATCAGCTACCTCATTCTGATTGTCATTGGTCACATTCGAGATTTCTTTGGCAAGCGTTTCGGAAACCCCAAGCACTACCGTGCTCTCAAGGCCAGCAATGGCTACGCAGCCCTCAACAGTGATTTCGACAACTTCTACGTCCGACGCCTCAAGATGCGTTTAGATGACTGCTTCGCTCGCCCTACTACCGGTGTCCCTGGACGATTTATCACTCTGATGGACCGCAAGTCTGATGACTTCAACCGTACCTATGAATACACTGGCACCTACACTGAGACCCTCAACATGAGTTCCTACAACTACCTTGGTTTTGCTCAGTCTGATGGTCCCTGTGCCGACGCTGTCGAGGAGTGTGTCAAGCGATATGGCATCAGCTTCTGCAGCCCTCGTGGCGCTGCTGGTACCTCCGATCTTGCTCTCGAGGTTGAGCGTGAGGTTGCCGAGTTCGTCGGAAAGCCTGCTTCAATGGTCTTCTCTATGGGTTATGTTACAAACTCCAGCTCTTTCCCCGCCATCGTCTCCAAGGGTTGTCTGATCATCTCTGATGAGCTCAACCACGCTTCTATCCGTGTTGGTGCTCGTCTTTCCGGTGCTGTTATCCAGTCTTTCAAGCATAACGATATGGCCGATCTGGAGCGTGTTGTTCGTGAGGCTATCTCTCAAGGTCAACCCCGCACCCACCGCCCCTGGAAGAAGATCCTTGTCGTTGTTGAAGGTCTCTACTCTATGGAGGGAACCATGTGTGATCTTCCCGGAATTCTCGAGCTGAAGCACAAGTACAAGTTCTATCTCTTTGTCGATGAGGCCCACTCCGTTGGTGCTCTCGGTCCCCGCGGTCGTGGTGTCTGTGACTACTTTGGCATCGATCCTGCAGAGGTTGATATTCTCATGGGAACTCTGACAAAATCCTTTGGCGCCAACGGTGGTTACGTCGCAGCTGACAAGCACATCATTGACAAGCTCAAGAGCACCAACGCTGCTACCCAGTACGGCGAGACACCCGCTCCTTGTGTCCTCATGCAAATTCTGGCTTCTCTGAAACTCATCACTGGCGAGCTGTGCCCTGGTCAAGGTGAGGAGCGTCTGCAGCGTATTGCCTTTAACTCCCGATATCTGCGCCTCGGACTTAAGCGTCTTGGTCTCATCGTCTACGGCCACGATGACTCTCCCATCATCCCCGTCATGCTCTACCACCCCGCCAAGCTTCCCGCCTTCAGTCATGAGATGCTTCGACGAAAGATCTCCGTTGTCGTTGTCGGTTACCCTGCCACCCCCCTCATCAGCTCTCGAGCCCGTTTCTGTGTTTCTGCTGCCCACAACAAGGAGGATCTGGATCGTCTGTTGGCGGCATGTGACGAGGTTGGCGACATTCTTCAGATCAAGTTTTCTACCGGTGTAGCTGGTGGACTGGACCCTCTGCCGGAAGGTGTTTCACCCGAGAACGAGGCCGAATGGAGGAAGGACAACCGAATTCCTCTCAAGGCCCCTCGCTGGCGCCTAGAGGACGTTGTCCGACACGGCGTCCAGGATTCCAAGGTCCCCCTCCGCTAATATGGTGGCCCTAATCAAATTTCTGTTTCTGGTGTTTGACCACATGCTTTTTAATCCACCTATGTGCTCAGGAGTTTCCTGAGTGGCGTTTATGCAATTACTAGATCCGTCCTGTAAAGGAAGACGACGTTGCACGACGTTTAATGTCCTTGATTCTCTTCGGTGGCTAGCCATGTGGCTGCCGCATTTACACATATACTCTTATATAAGAGTTTTTGAAACGGGTTGACGGAGTTGAAGGCGTGTTGAGGTATGGGCCATCTTTGGAATGGGTATCACGAGGAAGACTCAGCAACCGCCTTGCAGGTTAAGATTGCAGAGTATGGCATATAGAATAATTAGACGACGTATATAAGAAAGAAGTAGTATAGCTCTACTTCGACTAATCAAACAAAATTATGATCAGATATATTCGCTTGTGCATTATCCCTGGCATCAACGGTCATGACAACTAGTTTTGTAGCTGTGGGTTCCCGATCTCTTGGCTATAATTTTACATAGCGTGATAGCCCGCTGTTTGCTCGAGAGACACGTACACGATGATAATTCCGAGTCCATATCCATGGCTGTATACGCGGGAATGTTCGGTGCTCGGCCTCAAACAAACAATGTTTCCTCAGAATGCCTGTCATCGTCCTGTCTTTCGATTGAACCATGAACGTTTATATCCAGGTCTTGATATACTTCCCTGCATACCTCATTTCCATGGTCTTCAAGTCTATTGATGTTTGAAGGAGAGACAAACTGAGGGTGATTGAGTGGACTAGGAGTTCGATACATTTCAGCAGGCGGCTTCCCAGGGATCAGGATGTTTTAAACCCGTTGGCTGAGACTTTTCTAAACGCGTGTTGCCAGCCAATATTGGCTTACGTTTATGGACGTCAATGAACTTGCCCATTTGTTTATTGAAGAAACAACAACCATCCAATGGCCGGTTGAGAGATGCATCGGAGGGTTGAATAGTGTGGAATGGTTGGGTGGGCAGGTGGGTGTCAGAAGAATTGTCCTCTAAGGCTTAGGCTACAGAAATAAAGTAGCCTAATTGCCAGCCTAAGCTTGCATAAGATGACTAAATTATTTCGTCTCTTATGCTCTCGCCGGCCAATTCTTCTGACACCCTGACGGCGGGCTACAGCAGCGGCACCTATAATAATAGTGCGCGAGGGCCTGGCCGGGGCGCCGGCAGGGGGATGCTGTCAGTGGAGCGGGACGGGAGCCAAGGCGAGTTCTCAGTGGAGGATCAGTTATTCAAAGTCCCTCCCAGGCCGCCCAGCAAGGCCCAGCATGGCCCACTATGAAAACGGCCAAGAGTCGAGCTAGGTACGGAGTACTTCCAGAAAAAGGACTGAAGCCTTGTCATTTCATGTACTCGATACCTAAAACAGAGGTGCTGTTTTCCGCAGGTCGTTGGTACTGTGAGTGGAGGCTATCCCAACTTGGGTAGCACCTCCTCTTTCCACACCCAAGCGCTTCCACGAGCAAGACCAAAGCAAGACAGGCTTGACCAAGACCAAGACACAACACAACCCCGTCATCATCACCACCACAGCCGCTCTCTTCTCCTCTGGCTACCTCCCACCAGACTTTTCCTTTTGTTCGCATCGACGGCCTCGAATCTGGGTCTACTTATTCTCTTGTGATCATCGTTTTTCCTACTTCTACCTTGCCTTGCTTCTGCCATCATCGAAAAGTTGCCTGTCAAAGCATAAGAGACGAAATAATCTGGTCACTTTATGCGAATTTCGGCAGGCTCTTGGGTTAATTATTTCTGGACCCTTAAGCCAATTCTTCTGCTTGCTACCCAGTAGCGCAGCCATTCGATTCATTCTCTCGCATCCTGCAGATTGCGCCCATTTTCTCGACTCCTCTTAATGACCTTCCGATCACGACTTGAATGAAAGTACGAAGCATTCGACCGACCGACCGGCAAATTCCAAACCTCGTTCCTCATCCTCTTCAGCCGACTGTGCCCGATCCAGCGCATCTGTCTGCTCTTTGCGGCATCACCACCACCATCGTCGCCCGAATTAGTTTTTCGTCTTACCTACCTCTTCAGCTGTTGGCGCCAACTCCCTCATAACCGTCAGGATGATGAGCTTTGATGGTGGCACAGCCTACGCCGAGTCCGATGCCGACGACGAATACGAGCGAAGCATGGGCTCTCCCATCACCAACTCTGAGCATTCTCCCATAGACTCTGAGCTCTCTACGTCCGCGGAGCATACTCCTACTACCTACGGCCACCGCAGCAGCGCCGACCGTCTCCCAGAAACCATCATCTCTGAATGGACAGTCGAGGAATGTGCTGATTTTATTGGCACCATCGGTCTCCAACAGTATGCCGATCGTTTTATAGGTACGTCTCTAGTCTGGGAATGGCCACCTCCCCCTCTTCGTATAACATGCCGGCCACTTTGAGAGAGTGATAACTGACATTTGAACCGTTACAGAAAACGAGATTGTCGGCGAGGCTCTTGTTGCGCTACAGCATGATGATCTTAAAAGCATGGGCATCGCCAGTGTGGGACATCGTCTTACGATCCTCAAAAGCGTCTATGATGTCAAAAAGGCTCAAGATGTGCCCATTGAGAGCGACCATTACCTGCCCCTATGTACGTTGTTTCCGGTTTCCCCTCCTTGGTGGACTGGCGTGATTCTAATCCGTGACCCCTGCAGCTGCCGACGCTGAAGCGCAATATGCTACCGCAACTATCAAGGACATCAAACATTTGGTCGAACAGTTTCGCCTCCGCGACGAACGCATGAGTCTACTCGAACAGGATCTGCGACGAATGACGGACGACTTCAGACGATTGCGAGAAGATATGTTGCCAGCCTTGCGCCTTGTCAAGGATGCGCAGCAACCATTGCCCAACCTGTCCGGAAACCAGCAAGCGTATGGATACGAAACTACCATATCGCCCCCCGCACCAACACCACCCCCGGGCTCGAGTCAATCTGGAGGTTCAGTCAAGCGACAATACTCAACTCGCAAGATCTTAATTGGAGCTACACCTAAGAATGCATCGCCCACGCAATCCACGCACGAGAGGTCAATAGCTGAGACCACACTAGACCCTTCCAGCGCAGCAGAACGGGCCGTCCTATCGTCTTCTCATCTTGCAGCGATGAACGGAGGGGGCCAAGGCGCGTCATCTCCTTCGTATCCCTCACCCAACATTCCCTCTCCAACGTCCCCCCAGACCCACATGTCCGCTACCACCCTCGCCTCTCGATCCTACCGCAGCGAAGCACCGACGCCCTCCACACGAACCACCTTCAACGACGACGGTCACGCCAATGCAGCTTATACTTCCCGCGAAAAGGCACCGCAAGGACCGCCCCGCAGACGAGAAACCCCTGTACCTGATACACCCAGCCAGAGCAATGCTTCAGTCGAAATCTTCAAATCGTTCCGCGTTAGTATGGAGGACCCTTGCTACAAGGTTCTACCTGCTGCACTCAAAAAGTACCAGATCAACGCCCCTTGGGACCAGTATGCTCTCTACATTGTGTACGGAGACCAGGAGCGTTGCTTGGGTCTAGAGGAGAAGCCATTGATTCTGTTTAAGCAACTGGATAAAGAAGGCAAGAAACCTATGTTTATGCTTCGAAAAACGACGACCGCACCATTAGACGGGGAGCCAGGCAGCGCGGGGCTAGGCAGTACCTCGAGAGGAGCGCCGACAGGTTACGATCCTCCGGGAGGCATCATCTAAGCTATTCTTGGAGTCGCTGGCGTTGGTGGATCAGTCTTGCAGTCCAAGCAACAGGCTTTGAACGGCGCCTACCGAAACCCGAATACTTTCGAGAGGCGAGCACGAGATGCATGCTGTACGTCAGACTTGCAGGGTCGGCACAACCCACCGATACATGGCCTCATTACGCCGGGGCAAGACCCAGATGCGTTTCTTGGAAGTCGTGCAAGTAGGAGCAGGCAAGATTTGGCAGGCAGGTTGGGTTGCCTGCATGACGTTTGGTGATGTTTGTTTCAGTGGGTCGGCGTTTCTGAGCTGAGGTGGTGAACCTGAAACACCAACCATGAGCTATTACGGGGCAGAACGCTAAATGCTGCACTGGCCTACTACGTATGTCTCGAGCTGAACCATATCATTGGTATGATTCGGTCACTAAAGAGGAGGCTTGTTTGAAGACAAGGGTTTTTAAAGAGTTGCCGGGTTGGGCAACTGAAGCTCCCTCGAGTCGTGGAGCTTGGAGCGATTCGGCCTACGGGCAGTTTTCATCAGAGCTATTTGCTTTTGTCAGAAGGACTTTCACCGAGGTAGAGGAGAGCAGCGATCAAGCCACGGCTTTCATGTGCAGCATTTTTCATCTTTCATGGGGACATTGCGGGTTATGGCGTTTGAAAAGTCGACCAGGTGTTATTCTGCAACAAACGGCGGGAATGTCCATCGTCGTTCTATTTTTGGGCTTGCATCTTAATTTCAGCGCAGCAAAGCACAGTACAGAACATGGAGGAAGGGTTGATAATTAAGAAGCGGGTTGGATCGGATCAGGTGTATGTATTAAGGCTAGGATGGCCGGGATTTGTACAAGTCGGATCTTGTGGACGTTGCCTTATGCGAGATATGTTGGCAGCTGTTGGGAATTGGACATGATATTGGCGCTTGTGAAAAATACTCATGTGTAGTACTACGTAGATACATAAATCTTTTGAAGTTAAGATTCAAGACAATCGCTTTCAAATACCTCGCTTTGCTGTGCTTCTCATTGAATTGTAAATACAGCCCTGGCCTGTTTCCATCCCAGTCGTTTCTCATAATATTGTATCAGTATATCATATCCTCTTTGCTTCACCTAACATACCATTGCCAACTCTTCCCAAAAGCCTCTCCTTTACTCAACGCGAACTCTTCAAGGAACGCCGTCACCGCCTCCAATGGGACACCCCTTCTCATAGCAGTTTTATCATCCCAGCTCGAATGCACACCTGCCAAGTTTCCCGTGGCCCTATCAAATAAGCCTGCACCACTGTGTCCCCAGTACGTCCAGCAGTCGTGCTTGAGAGCTCCGATTTTGCTATTGTCATGAGGGTCCTGGTCCTCGGCCATACCACGAAATGCACCTTCGCTGAGCTCCAATGTGCCATACCCGGTCTTTTTCTTCTTCCTTGACTCGAGATCCTCTGAGCCAGGATGACCTATGCACAGGAGTTTGGAGTTGAACTTGGGAGGAGATGATGCAATGCGGGCATGAGGAAAAGGCCTTTGGGGTGACTGGGCTTTGTCGATGATAAGGAGAGCAAGATCTCGAATTGGATCCCATGAGATTATTTGAGCCATGACAATATTTCCGCTTGCGGATATAAGAACGCGGAAAGGGACCTTTGCGAGCTCCCCTGCGTTCTCTGCAACGCAGTGGGCGCAGGTAAGGAGAATGCCATCAGGCGAGATGCAGACTGCGGTGCCAGCCTCAGCTTGTGCAAAGACATAAGTTGCATCCACAGGATTCAGATATGTCATAGGATCGAGAGAAATAGAGCGAAGAATATCTTTGGGAAGAGGGACGGTATGGCTAGTGAGCCAGTCATGCTTAGTGACCAAGGCATCACGGTCTTCTGGAGGAAGAGGAATCCTCCATCTGGAGTAATCTGATGGGATAGGAGTGATTGGGGGCTTCTTGGAGTCTGAGTCTGGACTTTGATGTCTCTGTGGCGAAGCAGTTGATGTAAGTGCTTGACGAGTTGAACTTCGAGTTTGACGGGTTGTGACGTTAGGTGAAGCACCCGTGGGGTCAATTGTTGCAGACATGACTTCTGATAGTACGGCTGAAGAAGATGAAGATTTGTATCAAGATGAAGAATTGTAACTGAGAATAGTAAAATATCCAAACCATTGAGTTGCCTTTTTATAGAGACTCGATCGTGTAAGTCTATATGGTCAAGGTGGATTGGCTGCCTAAGACTAGCAGGCAGAAAGCAGGGGTATATGGTCTAAAGAGCAAGATAGCCTCTCGATACAACATCATGCCCCAAATTGGGAAATGGGAAGGATGAGATAGGATCAGGCTAAATGATCGCCTAATTAAAGTTCATCCATGCTGAACACTGGTTATTGCAATATCCGTAGCACGTGTCGTGTATGTGACAGAGAGGATGACACAGGGACAAGAAACAAACCAACTACAAAGCAATTTAGCAATTCCGTCCCTCATCCTCCTACCTTCAACTTTCCTTGCCCCGGGAGATAGCTCGTATGACTTTCAGGCAACCACTGTGCGATCTTCATCTTCAAAAAATGTGTATAGCTTCTTTGCTCGAAACACCTTGATGTTCCAGCAGTAATTTATTGCAGGTTTCTGCATCTTATTGGCATGACCGTCTGCGGCGCCGCAAGTGCAAGGAGATAACCACGTTAGAAACCGTGCAGGTTGAAGTTTCTCGAGTTATCTTTTAGAAGGTCTCATATAAGGGGATGATAGCCATGTTGGGTTAATTCTGGCTTCTCTTCTAAGGCGTTAAGTGAGCTGGCTACTTGTGTATAATAGTAACTTCTGGTCGAATACCTATCTCAAATGACCCAGTTCACTTGGATCCCCTTGGTTGCAGACAGATATACAACATCATACGCTGTCTTTGTACCACCGAATAAAGTCACTCACTTAGCTGTTTCGTACTCATGTCAGTATCCAGCCAGATATCATGATAGAAAAGTGTGGCATCAGACTTGTCCTGGCCTTTAAAGTCTGGCAGAAGTAATTTTGAGGAGTCTTTTGGCCTTGACTTTGACATGGACACCCGCCTTCATGTCTCTCACACTCAGGATCAAGCTACCCCATTCTTGATGCTCTGCTGTTTCGACCTTGTGTTCAAACCATATGCCAGTCGAAGTGGTGAGCGTACTGTTTAAGTAACTATGCACCACACTGCCTGTGAGCTGCCTCGGCTTCACACTAAAAGTTCATATGTCCATTGAGAAACCTGGATACTCGTAACTACCTAGCATGTCATTTGCCCTGAGCTCAATATATAAGCGATGCTGTGCCCAAACTCCGCCTAGTGTAGTGGCCGAGTCAATGGTAGCCAGCGTTCTTTTTTCTGGATGCAGCAAAGACTCCCAGTACAACACACCTCACGGCATATCAGCTTATAGTCTCTTCTGACGTGCACAATGAGATCGTCAAATGGACTACAGCGAGGAAGAATATAAAATCTTGCCAACTCCAACGACCATGAAATCGACGGTCTCCATTGTTAAGACCTGATGGTCTGTAACGCAACTTCGAATTGAGCACGAGAATGATCAAAGACGGCAATATGGTTCTTCTGTGGGACACGGGACACGCTCTTATCCTTGAATATACGATAGCATGAGCTGGGTGAGTCAGTTTATGCTACCCCTGACTGGACGTAGCTCCATGTTTTACAGCACCAAGTGGTGAATGCTTGCACGATCACGCTCGTAGATACCTATTTTTTCTTAAGACAGAATAAGAGGCCCTGAACTTGATACGACTGGACATTTACACTACCTATATAATCCAAGGTCAATCTTACAACTACCTGTAGTAGTACCTACATTTTGGGCAAAATGACGTCCGGCGTCTCCCCCAGCACAACCATTCCCGTAGGAGCAAGAGGTCGAAGGTAGCAGCAAAGACAGTAGCTGGAGGAGAGCTGTGCTAGTAGAGAGCAATTTATTGTGCCAGCTCTCACTACCTAGGTACCTGCCTGTTAGGTCGAGACTCAAGTAGGCACCTACCTTACCAGCAGGTTTTCAGATATCTGGAAGGCAGGCACCTACCTACCTAGTAATTAGACCTCCCCTCTTCACTGCATTCTCCTCTTTCATTGCATATTCTCTTATAAATGACCTTGGTCTTGGACGATATATGTTTCTGCTATGGCAGGTTCTTCTAGCTCAACCATCAACCATCACGCAACAACATCTTCACGTATTGTATTGTCACACGAATATCGCTGCCGCAGCTTTATCATCGCCGCCGCGCTTTTAACATCTCTCACGAAGCTCAGCTGATACATCCATCATGGCCAGCACTCTGTTATTCGCCTGCATCCTCGGGCCCTTAGGTTGCTTGTTCATCGTCTGGAGCCTGCTGTATCTGCGCGCCAAAGCAAAGCCATCAAAGGAGAACAAGTCAACCTCGATAACATTCTTTTATTGGTTCAGAGTAGCCTTTTATGTTCTGGAATTGGTAAGCAAGTTCTTTAATTCCGTGAAAGAAAAGTTACTGACGATGTTGTCCATCAGTTCGCCTAGATAGCCGAACTCGTGATACTCTGCATGGAAGAGAGGGCAGAACAACCACCTCACTCAGGCAAAATCAGCCCAGAAGAGTGCAACAGATGGTGGGACCCGGCCGGATATTTGCAAAAGGAAATGTCCAACTTGTGGCTGGCAAGTCTGATAACCTACACTTTGTTCTACCTCTTTCTCAAGGCGAATGTATTGTTGCCAGTCTCTCCCGCCACCAAGCGCCCGAACAGTTGGGGTTGGTGGTGGCTTTCACCCATCGCGGTCATCGAGTTGTCTACTGCCCTTGTAACCATATTCTATCTCATCCGTGCAAACAAGGGTATCAAGAAATGCTGGTGGAAAGACGATGAATGTAAGCGGTGCCTACAAGTATCATACATACAAAGACTGACGATCTTCAGGTTTACGCACTCAACGCCTTAGCCATACACGGGACACCTTCGCCACTGCAATGAACGACGTTCTTACGTATCTGTACTTCGGCGCAACGTCTATTATGTCTGTGCCAGAGGTACCCAAAAGGCAAATGTTGGTGATCACTCTCTTCGGTTTAAGTGGTGTGGTCGCAGCGGTGCTCGCGGGTTATCGAGCATAGGAGGTGTCACAGCCCAGCAAGAATGGGCCGTTCAAGGTCGACCACCCGCGCATCTTGATGATGGCAGAAATGTTTTCTGTCATTGCTGCGTCGACCATTTTCGCTATCACGAGCCTGTGAGTTGAATCTAACAGCATCTTGTGATTGATAGCTAACCTTGACTAGTTGGCTCGAAGGACGTAGGAGGAAGGAGGAACTAGAAGAGGGCATGAGGAGAGCGGAAGAGGAGAAGAGGAGGAGAGAACAGGAAGAAGCGGCAAAGGCAAATCATAAGCCCCCGGAAGTGCATGAAGATAGCGCTCAGTTTTGTAATCTCTGGAGTAAGAGACATGGCTAGATGATAGTGGTAGCCATAGCGATCAGAGAAGAATTGTTGCTTTTTTGTTTTTCTCTTACTCTCTGCTACCTCTTTGCTGCCTCTATGTAAGTCTGTCTGACTACTTACTACTCTGTCGTCTCTTTAGGGTGTCAGAAGGTGATGGCTGTGAACATCAAGAGACGAAATGATTTGGTCACCTTATGGTAGCTTAGATATGTACTTAAGTTGCCTTGTTTGGTATTCTAAATCTTAGAGGGCAATTCTTCTGTGTATGGTATTCTAATGGTGTTGTTGTTACAAGACCTGCTTAATTATAACCGAGTCATTTTCTCTATTGTATCAAACGGAAGTCTCCCCGACGCCGCCTCAACCTTATCAGCACCCCGCAGTTTCCGGGTTCGGGGCGGGGGAACATCCACATTGCGGGTCTAACCAATGGGGGCATGACGTGTATAGCCTCTAGACCGATCAAGGCATTAGAATTTAGCCTTTGTTCAAGGATCAACGATTAATTGAAGTGAATCTGAAAGTGAAAGTGAAGCTGAAGTTGAAACTAATTGCTTTTGTTTTTTAGATCGAGAGATTATCCAGTTCTCTTCTGCTAGCATCCGCTTATACACAAACGACATTCACGGTTTGGTGCAAACACTGGAAACGATAGTACTGATATGCATTTCTTGGCGTCGAGCCTATCCTATCGGGTGGATTGCAAACTGTATATCCGTGACATTGAAGCTTGGGCCGTTGGGGATTCGTAAACGTCTTGGCGTCTCTCTCGACATGACATTGATCTGGACCGTTAGTTACCTAGTTCAAGAGATTAGCTTAAAGAGGGAGGTGCTATAAGGGAGAAACAGAGGGAGAGTCTACAGTAGAGATGCTGTAGCTGAAAGTTGCGGAGAGATGCGGGCAACTCAGATGGGATCTTCCCTGCTCCCTGCCTTCCTTGATGCTTATTAGCTTTGGAGAAAGGGAAGATCCTTGTCAATTCTGTCTGAGGGTTTTACAAGATTCCTTCCTCTCATGCGCTGCACTACCTTCTCCAACCCCCAACCCCCAGCTTGTCTCCATTCTCAATCACCTTTTTCTTCAACCTCCGGACTTTTTTTTTTTTCTCTTCAAGAATCTTGGCTCTGTTTTATGTTGATTTCTCCGTTGACAAGTCAGAAACCGGTCTCTACACTTGCGTTTCTTCACTGACGATATCATTCGCAATACGGGCCGTATTTCCATCGTCACTCGGCACCTGCCTCATCTTGACGGGCCAAGAAGGCACCCGATACTTTTGGAGGGTAGCAGGAAATATCTTCCGGACTTTGAGGCGCCAAAAACAAATAGCCTTTATGCTGATGTAAAGCGGCATAAAGCGACTAGATCATTTTATCATCTCGGCGGTCAAATCTAATACCCCGGTGGTGCGCATCTGGTGCTGTCGATCATTTAGCCCGACATATCCCACCTCCGTTACTTCCGCTCCGGTCCATCTTTCGGACTTTGTCTCGAGTTTCACAACTTACTTTTGTTACTTCGATCGCTACAATTTAAGCTTAATCCTCACTCAGTTTTCGCCCCCTCGCCTCTCACATTCGTTTGGCAGCCGTCTTCTATCTGCCGCACCGGTTTCGCACAATGCCTATACCACCCCCATGGCATCTTATTCCACGCGGCGAGCATGCCTCGTCGCCAGAAAGTGATCAATCCTCAACAGCCGGCACCACCGGAAACGTCGTTCCCTCGAATGCATTCGCAGATGATTTGTTTCGCGAGAAGTTTATGGGCATCGCTAAGGGAGGCTCTAATGGAGAGAAAATCATGCGCGGCTTTCTGATCGGCCTGGCAATCGGCTTGGTGGTTGCGTGCTTCTTCTGCTGTTGGTACCCATGCTGCCGACCACGCCTACAAAACCGACGCCGAAGACGACGACCGCGCAGAGGACCTCCCGCCACAGACGAAGAACAGAATTCTACACAAGAAACTACACAAGAAAATACACAAAATAATACACAGAATACAACAAATAATGCGCCTCCCGCATAGCGCAATGGCGTCAACCGGACAGTCGTGTTGAACAAGTACGGACTTGCACGCCCGCGCGATAAATTGAGGGATAACTGGTGCATCATTTGCTTCGCGACATATCTTCGGATCGAGCCCGTTAGAGGAGGGCTTCAAGAGCGTTATGCTACGGGAATACACGATGACGAGCGCATTGGACTATGCTTGAGATTTAGACCGACATTGGGCTCTACACAAATAAGTGGGCGCAAACACACAGCAATCATTGTGTCGTTGTGCTCCCCGTGGACTTGCGTTGCCAGCAAAAGGGAGGTACCGAATGCGAAAAGAGCCATCCAGATTTGGTCGCATTTGCAATCGAGCGAGGATGGCGACGAACAAGGTCTTTTCGAGCATGGACTATGATATGAGATTCACGAGAAGGCGTTATGAAAGGGACAGCACTGCATTGGCATTGGATCACAGGGCGTTAACGGGATCATGTACACATTTTTGGTTGGGGTTACAAAGTCTCACAAAAGCGAGACACACTTTACACATCTGTGGCTTTTGCATTGGTGTATGGCTGGTAGAGACAGAGAGAGATAAATGACAATGAGTTTTGGTTCTCTAGAGTAGTCAAGACAGATTTCTACTTCTGAGGTATATAGCTACGCAATAACAGAGAAGATATCTTCCAAGCTGAGCACTGAACCCGGATTTACATGGTACGCCCTTGTTATTTTGTCTCTTGTGCCCTTGATAGCCAATTCCCATTACCCTGAAGCAGGGCAGATCAGTCCGTTCACTAGCACGGGTACCGGATGGAAACATGCACTGAAGGTGACGCAGTTGCGAGGCTCAAACAGGTTGTTTGTCATTGGACGCGCGTTGACAAGGAAGTTGAAGATGCTTAATATCTTGAACGCCACTCATTGGCAGAGTCGCCATTGGAAGACGATCATTCGAGGCTTCTCATCGGACTATCACAATCCGATAACTCGACATGACCAGGACAAGGAAAAGGACGAGAATAGTAACATGCACAGCCTCTCTGAATACAGTACAGTAGTGAAGTCGGGTGTGGCGTTTGGCCACGTTCGGTACGTAACGGAAATAAGGGGCAAGTGAATCAAATAGAGGAATGTTCTTAGAAGGTCCCTCTATTCTTCTTTATATCTACAGTATCTATTATCTTCTCAGTTCTTTTCGACGTCTTTCGTCAGCCAAGTTTCTCTTGACCTTGTGACCATCCTAAATCAGTCACAAGCTGCATTGGATCGCATTCGAGCTGAGGACTTCCCTGCTTCAAAAACTGCCCCGCCTTCCAAGTCTCAGCCTGCCGCGCAATTGTTTGGGCTGCAAGGCTTTTTCTTTCAACAACTTATTCGAGTATTAGTACGACCTGTTTTCTACTCTCGTTACTTTGACGGTTTCTCGTTTCGTTTGCGACATACCGTTTCGATCCCAAACTCTCGTTGCGCGCGTGTTGCGACTGAATAGAGAATAGATCACTACGTACGTCATTCTGCGAATTAACTCTGCGACACCAAACAAACAACATTGGATTGCGACTCAAGTCCTAGACGAGGAACGAAGTAGACAACATGTTGGACGAAAACCTCCCAACCTACCGATTTAAAGCCTCTTCCGAAAATCCGCTCAACAGTATTCTTTACTTTACACATAATGGATCAGACCCGAGTCCCGAATACCTCGTAAAGCGACCGTCTCCTTCCGACGCCAATGGCCAGTATGCGCTTGGCATATTCGACTCGCAGAATAACTCTGTGATATACGCCGAGGTAGGCGTCAAGCCCGAATGGGTATCGCCCACTCTATCTGCTGCCGAAATCCGCGCGCAGAACGGCAACCCGCCACCCAAAACCCCTATCATACCAGACAACTTTGCGGTTTCGCTGTACAATCCCGATCAGGACATCGCCGTCAAACAACATCAGGGTAGTTGGGGAAAGACGGATACTTGGGAATTTGAATTGCCAGAAAGGTCCTTCAAATTGCCCAGTTCCAGCCAGATCGATCAGGAAGACCGGCCATCTCTTGCCGAATTGGTTCCCAAGGTGGTGTTTCGCTGGAAACGAGATGGACGCTTGAGCAAGGATATGACATGCTATATGACTGGCAGGAACGTGGGTGGCAAGAAGAGCAAGGAGCCTGATATCACCGTGGCCTTCTTCCGAGCGAAGCACGACTCGACGTTGACCATATACGAGCCCAACATGGCTCGAGTTGAGATTGAGGACCGAAGAGGTCTCGAAATCGCTCTTCTCATGAGTGCCGAAACCATCAAGGATCTCTACTTGAGCCCAAGCCAAGATCCTTTCCACATCCTTGCCTCGAATGGCCGACGTCGCCAGAACTCCCGCCCAGCAGCAAACTCATCCAGCGGCCCAGCAATGGCGGGAGCCCTGAACAACAACCGACCCTCGTCACCCCCTCGCGCTCAAGCCGCGGCGCAACCCTCAAACAATAATGCCCAGCGTCAGGCCGAAATTGATGCTGAAACAAAACGCTTGCAGGCCATGGTAGCAGAGGAAGAGCGGAAAAGACTAGAACGTGAGCAGGCAGAGGAGGAAGAGCGCAAGAGAATTCAGCAGATGTTGGAGACTGAGGAGCAAGAACGTCGCAAGCGAGAAGCCGAGGTTGAACAGGAAACTGAGCGATTACGTCGGGAATTTGGTATGGCTGGTCAGGATTTCCAGAACCAACCAAGCACAAGCACAAACAATGGTCACCCATCACCACCATTGCCCCCTCGACCTCATTTTGCTTCAGGCGCATTGCCCGCGAGACCCAGCAGCTCCGGCCCAGCGCATAATGGTCAGCCACAGCCAACCTTTTCACCGCCACCTGCACAGGCTCAACCCGGTCCCAGCGAGGGTGGAAAGAAGCGTCATGGTCTAGGTGGTCTATTGCAAGGAGCAGCGCCCTACGCAGGACCTGCAGCGGCGAGCGTCAGTGGTTTCTTCAGCAGTCGCAAAGACGAAGATAAGCGGAAGAAGGTACAAAAGAAGCGCAGTGTACATTTCTAAGTAGAGGCATGGCGAGCTCTTGGGGGGGTTTTTTTTTTTGTTGGTTATATGGTGTTATGTGTATTACAAGAAGGATATACCATAGATTTTGGGAACGTTAATTAGGTATGAATGAAATGACTTTGTTTTAGATTGGTATCGTCTAGTAAAGATAAACGGTTGAAAGACAATCTCGGTTTGAGTTGCCATTAAGTCATAAATCGTGTCCGTCACACCAAGACATAGAACCCATCCCATCGCTCGGCCATAACTGTTTAACATCCGGCGGTGTGCAGTGAAACGAAAGGCTTGTGTCGTCCTGTGCAACATGGGATGAACGCTCGGCTGGAACGTAACTTGTGTTTGTGGAAAGTGTCTGACACTCAGACGAGATCGGACGAAGGGTGAAAGATCTGCATTTGGTATCGTGTGAACTGAAGTGAATTGACTTTTGAGACTTGAGCGTTATGTCGTCTTCTGCGCTCTTGTCAAGTAGATTCGCGGACACGGCAACCGCTCATTGAGTTTATCCCCAATGTCCTTGTTCTCAGTGTCAACTGGACTTGTTGGAGGCGACTTGATGCTGCGCAGGGGAATAGATATGACATTTGGAGGTTTATATGGTGTGAACGAACGGACGTAGGCGAGATCACCTGAAAACATTTTGACTTGATAGTTTGTCTAAAGGACAGAGTTGGAGATATGAGGAAAGCGAATTCATGGCTTGCAGGAGAGGGGAAGTAGTGTAATGGTGAGATGAATGGCTTATTGACAACTGTTCTGGGTGATGTATTGGACACTTGGGCCATCAACATCTCAGTAGCAGCAAAATCTATGAAAGAGAAATTGTTCCTATTGACTTTCAGGTATTGACTTGAATAGCTAGTTGATCAGCACGTGTCGCTCACTACTCTATAAACTATTTCTAGATGTATATCGTATCCTACGATGGCATGAGAGCTGAAGTCCGCTGATTAAAGAAGCGAGGAAAGTCTGCAGGATCACTGATATTGAGTGACAAAGTCAATGATTATATACGGTATCAGGTATAAATACTGAGGTCAAACCTGCTTGCTTTTGTTCTATAAGTGGATGGTTCGTTATATCATCCCAGATGGTTTACAGTAGTGACTCCACAAGCACTAACAAGGACCTAGATGCGAATCGCTGTAATTGTGGTTCTAAGTAATCGATGATTGAAGGAAGAACCGCGCGCGTTGGTAGATGCTTGTTTTACAATCAGGGTGGAATTCCAATCAGAAGATCCCCTGTCGATCGTCATCCCCGATTGAATCCATTGAATCCTACGGCAACACCAAAATGGATGTTTATTAGGGAGAAGAAATGTTTCACCGGATTCTGAAGCAGCAACTTGGACCATTTCGGTCCAAGCGCGCTTTCCCATCTGGGTTCACGTCGCTCTCTGTTTGGAACATCTCGAAACAGCCTAACCTCTTATTGACGCCGCATGGTTGTTCAACGCATCAATGCTTGCTGTAGAACGTGGGTTCGCTCTTATCAAGGTTGAGGTAACCAGGATAGTTCCACAATGCGAGAAAACGGCAGGAACGAAGGATCGTTTATAAATAGAATGCAGTAACGCGTTGTTCATATTATACTTGGCTTCCTTTTTGGCTTGGAGAAGTGTCGACTTTACACCATCAAGCCAACCTTCAAGATGCGCTTTTCATTTATCACGGCGGCTGTCTTGGGCCTTATCGGCTCAGTCAATGCTTGGGGCGGTCTTACTCCCGATAGTCCAAGATTCCGAACATTAGAACGTCATGGTCTTACGGTGTTTAAGCATGCTGCCACCAACACCAAGCTTGAATATGTCAGTAACTCGGGAATCTGCGAGACTACGCCCGGAGTTGATCAGCACTCTGGTTATTTGAATGTTGGTATGTAAACTCATTCTTCCATCAACGGGATCATGTTTTAATAACAAAGTACAGGCAAGAACCATAGTATGTGGTTCTGGTTCTTCGAAGCCCGTAACAACCCAGAGGATGCGCCCCTTGCCATCTGGCTCAATGGTGGTCCTGGATGTTCTTCCATGGTCGGTCTCTTCACTGAACATGGACCATGCCATTTCGTCGGCAACGATACTGAGCCAAGCCTGAACCCTCACTCATGGAACGAATACGCAAACATGCTCTACATCGACCAGCCCATCGGTTCTGGCTTCAGCACTGGCACCGAAGACGTCAACTCAACAGCTCAGGCAGCTCCTTACATCTGGAAGTTCATGCAAGTCTTCTTGGATAAATTTCCCAAGTACAAGACACGAGAGTTCGGCCTCTTCACTCAATCATACGGTGGACACTACGGTCCTGAGTTCGCCGACTACTTCCTCAAGCAAAATGACAAGATCGGCAAGGGTGATGTCGATGGCCACAAGATCGATATGGTTGCGCTGGGCATCAACAACGGCTGGATTGAGCCCAAGAGACAATTCAAGTCATATGCCACATACGCAAACCGCAACCCTTACAAGAAGATCCTCACAGATAAGAAGATGAGGACTGCTCTCGACTCATACTACAAGTACTGCCTACCTCTCATGGAGAATTGTACCGAACTCGAAGGACAAGACGAAGAGTGTGCAAAGGCTGACGAGGCTTGCAACACTCAAATGTTCACCAACCTCGTTATTGCCAGCGGTATCGACTTCAACGTTTACGATGTACGCATCGGACAAAGCGACGTTGACCCGCCAGACACTTTTCTTGAATATCTTACAAGAGCCGAGGTCATGGATGCGATTGGTGCCAACACCCCGTTTACCGAGTGTAGTGACACCGTTTACGCAAACATGGCGAAAACGGGAGATGGTGAGTACCCCTGGGAATGACAACGGGATTAAACACTAACATGGGTACAGGTTCGCGTTCTTACGTCGGACCTTTGGCTGATGTTGTGAAGCGTGGTATCAACACTCTCATCTGGGCTGGTGATACTGATTGGATTTGCAACTGGGAGGGTGTCCTCTGGGCGTCTTATGCGCTTGAGTGGCCTGGCCAGAAGGAATTCGTCGCAGCGAATTTCAGCAACTACAACGTCGATGGAAAGCCTCGTGGTAGGTACAAGACAGTCGATAACCTATCCTTCTTGAAGGTTTGGGGGGCTGGCCATTCAGTGCCATACTATCGTAAGTGCCCATTTTCCACCACGTAGATATCTTCAACTAACAGCACAACAGAGCCAGAGACAGCACTGCAAGTTTTCAAGCAGGTTATGCAGAAGAAGGCCATCAAGTCAACCTAATGAGTTATGTTTATCAAGGCGTTCGGGTAGACAGGACCATAGAGCCTGCTGGGCAATAATTCTTACAATACATCTTTTCATTCTCATATTCATGCTGCGTGCAACCAGACTCTGCCCGTTAATTGTATCGAATAGAAAAATCCTCCGTCTTCTCGTAGATTCCTGTTCAGATGCAAGCAAGGTATAAAAGCAAAACGTACGCCGATGTCGTACAAATAGTAACAAATGTTCAAGATAGTTTCCAAACTCCCCTGGCCATGCGGTTCCTTTGTACTCCGTTTTGATTACTGTGCCTTGACCTTTTCAAGACGTAGGTCGTTGATGGTCATGTAACGGCTGAGGGTAATCCAGCCGTAGCGGAACCAGACCATCTGGCTCCTGTGCGCCTGGGTCATAGCACTCCAAGCGGTGCCGTATGCGCCTCGGCCAACAAGCTGGTTCATGAATATCAAGCCTTCAGGGCGCTCCTTATCCTGATTGTTGAACCCAAGGGACGACAGTAGCGTCGGGATGAAGTCCATGAAAGCCGAGTACTTGCGCACGATACCCACAGAGGTGAGGGTATATAGATCGACGGGGCTTGGCCACTCCGACTCGGTCGTGGTAAGAGCCTGGATGAAGGATCGGGCACCGAGGTACAGGGAGATATGGTTAGGGTGAGAAGATACGCCGCCGCTGTCAAAGGTGACAAGGATGTCAATGTTGGCCGTGGGCTTGAGGTTGTTCTTGCGCTCGTGACCGAATTTGGGCGCAAAGGTGCTTCCTAGTAGACGAGCGATCAGGTTCTTGTCCCACATTCTCGTCATGGAGTCGGGGAAGTCAGTGCTGTAAGTAAGATATTCCGTCAGCTTTGTGAACAGTAATAATCGGTTGCAAGGCAGTCGACATACGGGTTGTCCACCACAAAGACATCATCCTCGCTTTGCAGTCCCAGCGCCAAACCGCTCTTGACCAGCTCTTGCTTGCGAACGTCTCCTAGCCCGTCGGCATCTCCTATAACACGCCAAAAATCACCATCAGCCAAAACTGCTTTCAACCAATTTTGTATGGTCGCATCATCTTCATGATGCGATTGCAAAGCAAGGGTCGTTGCAGTCGGCTCATACCAGTGCTCAAGCATAGAATCTTGACGTGGTTTCCGTTCTCGGGCTTTGTGAGGGCGAGGACGGTCGGCGAGAAGAACATGGCTTCGTCATCGGGGTGTGCGATCAAGAGACAGATGCGCTTGTTCTTGATGGCCGACTGGGCCTGGGTTGCTGTAAACATGTACAGACCCGGCACCACGACGGCGAGACCTGCGAAAATGTGAAGGACGTTCATATCGGCGGCGGTTTCGGAGACAATATTGCGATTCGTATTGCGACGGGCGGTATGGGTAGTTCGGCTGGGGAAGCGCAATGTCTATAATAGCTGTAAGTAGAGCTGGAAAGCCGCGTTGCGATCAATTGCACTGTTATAAGAGGGAATTCAACCCCTCTGGGATGCTGGATTGTGGCCCGGTTCGTAAACAAGATGTGTGATGGCTGAGACAAAATGTGGCACGAGACGCGGCAACAACAAGTGAAACTTGGATATGGAGGGGCAGGAGCTCACGAGGGCGCAAATGCCAATCGCTAAGGCAACCCCCATGAGACCTCCAGTAAAGAGCCGTACCTTCTGTAAAGTTGACCAACGGTTCACCGCCTCAGAAGCTCCTAGGTAGAGCTGAAGAAGCCCCGCCTTTGCAGCTCTTAAGCCATACAGAAATCACCTGCAGAGCGGCAGGGCCCGACGCTTCGGCTTCCATCTGTATGGGATGCGCTAAACCTCTTCAAGTAACCTGTTGACGTTGTCTTTCAGGAACAGCTCAGCTCAGTTCAGCTTCGACCACGACATCATTCACTCAATCCTCACCCAATCATGGCGCGCCAACGCAAAGAAAAGTCCGTTAAGGATATCAAGCTTGAGCAGCCTGATCGCTCTGGTCCAAACAAGGAGACTCTCGTCGATCTCGCAAAGGGCAAAGACCTCTTTGCTGAAGCTGATCGTCGACAGCGCGAGCTCGATGGCGAGGGTCCCCTCTTGTCGCCTCGAACAGAACGTATCTTTGAGACATTGCTATGGACTGGCATTATTGCCACGCTTCACTTTACGTTCGATGTACTTGTGCAGCAGCAGTATGCTATGGACATTGATTGGGTTTTAGTCGTCCAGCGAACTCTCACGGCCTGGCTCTGTAAGCTCTTAGCATATCGGTTGCGACTATCACTAACATGGTGGTGACTACAGTATTTATCGGTCTCTTCTACGTCCTTCACCCGCATTATTCGCAAAAGAGGTTTATTCCCCTCGTCCCTCAAGAGTACCAGGAGCCTGTTCGCCAAGCTATCTTCTTCGTCGCGAGCACTCTAGGTGGCTGCTATCTCATCCACATCAGTAACAGCTACGGATACGTCGCGGTCATGAAGCAAGCACCTCCTATCGGCTGTTTGTGGGTTTGGTCTGTGGTCGAAATGGATATCCTTTGGGCATTCCCAAGCCTTTGTATTGCGGTCGCATACGCCTACAAGAACGGATACGGGTTCAGATAAATAGTGTTATTGTTTGCTGGATCTCCTTGATAAAGTCGCATTCTCGGACACGTCATCCTCGAATACCTTGGTCGGTTCTGAGCTCCCAATCTCAAGACCTGCCAACGTCTCAGCCCGCGAAAGACCAGAGTGATCACGCCGCGTCCATCGTCTCACAAGATCTTCCAGCCGATGAATCCGATCTCTCTGGTTTTCTACCAGAGACTCAAGCTTGCGCGAACTTTCATCCATCTTCATTTCCCGCCACTTCGTCCTCGATTCCAGATCCCGCAGTCGAGAGGAGATCATACTCATTTGCATGAATTGCACCCTCGCCGTCAAACCTTCACGCTGCCGTACTAGTTCCAGAGCTTTGGTTCGTACCCGTAGCCAAGCCATTGCTACTGTTGTACGACCGTTCCAACTCCGCGGCATAAGTGTCCAGCTTTCACCGTTGTCGCTCATGCTCGCTTTGGCCTCCGTTTCAGCAACAATGTCAAGCAGGCGCTGTTCAAGGTTCAACAAGTCATCCATGACAAATGTATACATCTGGTATTCGGGCTGATGCGTATGGAAACCTTCATGCTGGGCATTGATAGCTGTTACGAGATCTGCCAGCCATGTGGATTCTGTCTTATACCACGACAAAGACGTCTTAACGCGGAAGAACTCATCATCACTATTCCGTAGATAGGTGAGACGGGCGTAAAACGCTGCAGCAATGGCAACGACAAAAGTCAAGATGCCCGCGACATTGGAGGTTATTGAGAGCGGCGAGTCACTCTGGCCATCACTATCCATTGAATCTCGATATGGAAAGTGGGGGTTCTGGGTAGATGTCAAATATCTTAGCAACAATTTATACAGAAGATAGTTGTAGAATGCGCATCTTTAGTACTAGCAAATGGCGTAAATTAATACAAAGTAAACACTAGTTAATAAGTCAAGACTGAACGAATCTCATACCCCTGAAGGACACAGCCGCACACGTGACTTCTCACATGTCGCTGCTTCTAAGTCTTCCTCCGCCATTTGTTCGAAGTAGAGCCCGACTAACAACATGAGACCGTGATGGTTTGGCCGACCCATCTTATAAGACATAGACTGACGTTGAGCATTTCGTATGACGTATATGTTGGAAATCTCAATCTATTTCATTCGAATTATGACTTGATTTTTGTATGCCGTACGCTACATAATGCACCATGCCCATTATCTTTTCCCGTATAATCAATACTCATACTGGATTATTATCATCATATATGCAAATACCCGCTTCAAAATGTACAGTCATGCACTATTTCCCAGTTCTTCCTCGACCAGGTCTTGTCGACTCGGCAAATGTAATGCCTCGGCGGTTGGGTGGCACTCTCTCTGTTCCTTCATCATCGCTATCGTCATCGTTACCAACACCCAACGCAGCTTCTCTGCGTCGCCTCTCGGCTGGTGTCTCACCAATATCCTTGCTTTCCTCCTCTTCTTGGTTCGATAGCACTGCTAGGCGGCGCTTGCGCTCGACGGCCGTCTCGCCCTGTTCTTCGGAAGGCTTGGCCGGGCTTGCTTTAGAAGCAGCCACAGATGCAGATGGTCGGGTCGGCTCCTTTTGCTTTGGGGGAGCGTGATGCTCAGCGGCCTTGGCGGCCTTGACAGCTGTCTCAGGAGGGAGATCTTGTTTGGCGACCTTCTTGATGGCTTGGGAAGCGTCTGATTGCTCCACCACCTCCTTTCTTGTTCGTGAATCCAACTTTTGCACTTCCCGGATGAAGTCCTCCTTGGTCATGCGTTGACCAACACCGCCAATCGTGAAGCGAATAGCCTTGTCGTCAGCAGCTTGAGTCTCCGTGATGGACATCTTCCTAGTCTGCTCATTTCCGTTATGACCCCCAAATACACCTCCAAGGTTAGACCAGGCACGTTTAGGAGCTGGCGGCGCATCAGATTTGCTAGGACCAGCTTGGGAGCTCTCGCCCTTGGTCGTAGGTAACTCATAGGTCTTAACAACTTCACCATCCGCGTCTTCAACAATAATCTGTGAGCTGTTAGGATTGTATATTCAGCAAAGATTTCTGGGGCTTGACTTACCGTGTTTCCAAACTGATAGGCTCTGGCTGGCTCGTGTCGTCGATCCTGGCCCTTTTCTTTACGTTTCTCCATTTCGAAATTGTAGACGTCGCCCACTCTCTTCTTGAAGCCGGCCATGGTCCAAAGCTTATCATGGCCTGGTTTGACGGCTGTAATAGGGACGTGGTTTTCGTCTTGTTTATGGGAGTCGGGTGCGGGCTCGACATCAAGTACGTCTCCTTGCTGGTTCTCGAATACCATTTCATGACCCTCTTCATAGATGTTCACAGGCTTAGGTGGTGTCTTCTGGCCACTGCTACCAGCAGGGCTCTCCCCTGCCTGTTCAATTCTGTCAGAGTTCTTTTCCTTCGAGCTGTCGTCGGCGGCCAGAGTCGATTCAGTGTTGTCTTGCGAAGGAGAATCGTCTTGTTCGTATGGTTCAGTAGGAGACATGAGAGTTGAAGATTGGCGTTGAGGAAAGATGGCAGACTGAGCAATGGGGCCGCCGGGACCGTCGTCATCCCAGTTCTTGTTCTTACGTCTCCGTGAGACGACGGATGGCGAGCGACTTCCATTTTGATCTTTCTGTCTGCGCAATAAATGGCTGTAGGGACCGTTGGCTGGGATCGTAGCATCGGGAGGGAACTGAGGACCCTTCTCTTCGTCGATAGACGCCTCTGACATGGACCTCGCCTGAGACCTAGACTGGGATGAGATTCGAGGCAACCGGTTCATCCAAGTTGGGCCATCTTCAGGAGCAGCTGTGTAGGACATTGTCAAACTCAGGGTGTTGATACGTTTTCCAAGGGTGAAGACAGCGATGGAAGATCCATGAACCAGGATTGAAGTAACGACCATAAAGCACACTATAGGCCATACGAGATAAATGAGCTCATAGTGTTCAGTATTCTCGGGTGGCAGTTGTGCCAAAGGTACTGGCTCCTCGTGTTCAAGCTCGGCTCGGGCCAAGATGGCAACAAAGATGGCGCCTACACCAATTGGGCCGAAATGACCAGCGAACAAGGCTTCACGCCATGTTTTGACGTCCGGTATAAGTGGTTTCAGAGCCAACATGATAGGAATTCGGCGGAACAAAAGCACAAAGATGGCAATAACCACCAGGCGCCAAGCGACCAGACCGAAAACGCCGTTGTTGAATTGCTCCCATGGGATAATCGTTCCAAAGTAGACGAAATAAGTCAAGTTAAGCAAAAGATCGATAACGTTGGAAACGTGCGACTCTTCAGTCTTCTCGCCAAACCATCCGTCGTTTGAGAAGCCAACTCCTGCAGCGAAACCGACCAGCAAGTCGTCCATGCCCAGGATACTACCTGAGCCGGCGCACCAGAGCGCAACAACGAAGTAGAAGACCAGAAAACTCTCTCGGTCAATGAGATCGCGTTTCTCCGCCAACTTGATACCGTGGCGGGCGATGTAGCCAATAGCGAATCCGTAGATAGCACCAAAGATACACTCGTACAGAATGACGTAAACAACAAAGTGGAAGCTCACATCTTGGGCATCTCGCTTGAATTGGATCAGGTAAAGAGACAAGTAGACGAAGGGGAACGCCATGCCATCGTTACAGCCAGATTCAGCGGACAACAAATCTCGAAGATGCTTGGGGACACGCTTAGCGAACTTTCCCTTACCGACAACTGATGAAGCCAAAACGGGATCAGTAGCAGTAACACAAGCAGCTACAACGAGACTGTCGAGCCAGTCCAGAGGTGGGATCATCCAGAAGATAAACAGGCTGGTAATGAGCCATCCAAACGTCATGACTGGGATCAGAAGAAAGACGACGGACTTCCAATGGCGCTCCATATAGAATTTGGGCAATTCGACACCGACGGCGAAACATTGTACAACAAGAACAATTCGGGAAAATTCGACGGTGACAATATCAGTAGAACCCCACGAGTTCGGGTCGATGAGATTGGCGGCATGAGGACCAAAGATAACTCCGCAAAGTGTAGCAACTGTCGCTTCACCAATGTACATGCGCTCCTTGATAAAGGACGAGCAAAGCATGAACAAGGAAGTGAAACCGCCAAGAATGATGTACACCAAGTGCGGCTTGGTAATATCAAGGTGTTGCCAAGCCATTTTGGTTAACTGGTATACCTAAGTATACAAAAGATATTCGGATTGTTTGTCGTTATCTAGACTCGATCGGTGGTGTCGCGATCTCGGAGGCGATCACAACAACGTTATCGCGAAGGGCGAAAATCGGCGGCGGCGCCGCGGTCAATTATCGTTTACACTCGTCTGGGTGAGAAGCGCTGCATCGACGAGATGGAATCGGTCGAGATAAAAGAGCGACAAAGGAGGACAAGACAAGAGACCTCAGGAGTGTATGTGATGGTCTAGTCCAATCCAATGGCAGTTGGAAGAGGAAAGAAAAAGAAAAAAGAATTTCTCAACAAGACAAGAAAGAGCGAACCGTTTAGACTAATCCCCGTCAACCGACCTACTGGGCGATCGCAGGCGCAGGTCGAAAATGGCACAGGGCCGGGAGAGTGTCGTCACAGGGCAACACCGCCTACAAAACCGGGATGATACGCCACAACGAGCACCAAGTTCTTGGCAATGCGATACCCCGAAAAGATGGATATACAATCTGTTTGGACAGTTGAGAGAAGAATGACGAAACATGAAAGAGGGATGACAATTTTTAAGGTTTTTTTTTAACCTCATCGGCTGGAGATTTGTGTCTCCGGAGACAACTCTAGATCAAGTCAAGTCCAAGTCGAAGCGATCGTCATTGTTCACCTTTGGACCTCTCAGCACACGACCAAGGTGAAGAGCAGGGGCCCCAGTCTTTGAATTGACGCTAACAGCCTCGAGTGGGGGGCATGAATGCACCGCTGCTTTTATCCAGATTATCAAGAACACCCAAGCCGGAGAAACCGGCAGAGTAGATATCACATCGATATGGACCAACATTTCGAATATTCTTCTCTATGAACTCTGTACCATATAGATTTCTAACGAGATCATGATTAGACTCCAGGTAACTCTAAGTAACTGGTCACGATAACGGTCCGGACAGTTCTCTCCCCAATAAACCGTGTCTTACTTGTCAGCTAATCACATATTACATGCTTCTCCCTTGTTCAACGCCCAGACTTTATTCCCAGTGCCTAGAAACCAATAACACCAGGTCCCACTTGACGCCTCAAAATCTTTACGCTTGTCTTATATCAAAAAATCGGTAGGGACAATATTACAAGCCCAACGACACCTGTTCAATATTTTGAGAACAAACAGAAAGAATATTCTGCCATCTCTCCGTTTCCAGTGAGTTATAGAACATTCTGTAGAAGCAGCACGACAAGACCCTGGCCGACCTGTCCAACTAGTGGGGACACTGTTCTTCTCAGTATCGATACGAATCGACACTTTCTTGTCCGTCTGCGAGTAAACAAGAAAATGCGGGCGAACCCTCGAGTATCACCTGAAGATCCTCCAACCAATGCCACTTTTCCTTGGCATCGTAGCATTTCCTCCATGACGAGTTTGCAGCGCTAACCTCGGTTTCTTCGAGTCATTTTTCACTCTGAGTTCTGTGATCCGCAATGCGATCAACACTTCCGGTACACAAAGGCTCATCACTTGTTGGAGACCCCTCACGATGAGAGCCAAAGAAAACAGTTTTCTAGCAACCATCATATCTGTGCTGGGTTCTCCCTGCGCCCTTGTCCCTTTTGAGTCTCCCGTCTTTCGCACATGGCGGTGATGCATACAGTAATAATGGCGGCCCAATTTAACGGCCCCAACGGCTATAAACTTACGCAGACAAGCTTAAATGCACTGGCTAGGCCTGTTCGTTCCTGCGAGGTCAATGTTATGCTTATTCTTTTTCATGCAAAAAGCGGGAGCTACCAGTGGTCAGTCCAGCTTTCCAGGTTTGATGGCGGTTTAAGCTTACCCAGGTTGGGCCCTGAAATCCCTCACGATGACAGGCCTGTATTCGAGTAGCAGTATTCCTCTTTCAGTTTTATCCACAGGCTTAAAATTCACTCAATTCAACCATTTACTTGGTCGGACTGACGTCAGTGAGGATATTTGAACAAGACACTATTCTCATCATAGAAATGCTCCGATCTTCTCTGCGCTTAGTTCTGGGTCATTCTGTCGGTCAAGGCAGCATTAAGGATAAAATATCTTACCGCAGAAAGCGGTCTGTGACATATTTGTACTAGACAGTCGCATTTCGATAAGGACAAAAGCATTATGTTTTTTGTCCTGTGACAGTCTTTTTCGATGTCAATTGAGGTTGCAACCCCCAGGTCTTGGACATCTCTTGGAGATCTGGTAGACCCTGGATTTTTGGTGCAGCCAAGATGCCCAGAGATGCACCCCAGGCTCGCCAAGTACCAAGAACTCTCACATCGACGCGCCAAGACGTAAAACCGCACCAGGTGGTGTAAATGGCCAAATACATGATTTGGTGATAGCTTCATCATTCGAAGCCTCGTAGAATTGTATTCCGCATTCTGTGGGTGAGATTTCAAGATGTGTACGACCACTGAAGCACTGAGAGCCGCGACATGAGGCTATTCGGGCTCACTGACGGCCTCAATCACTGGGATCTAGGTATACAAAGATGCTTACTGATGCACATTAAAAATTCATCCTTGACTTCACTAAATTCGATTGTGCTCAGAAATCATGTCTAGATTTAACGGGTATTGATTTAAATTTGGCCGAGTCCGTTGCTCATTGTGAGATGCTCACTGATGGCGCTGTCTATCTTGCGATGCCCCTAGCATTCTACCTTTTCCGCTCAATTAAAATACAGTAATCCTACACCTTAAACATCCTAGTCTTGAATTGGTATCGAAGTTTTCTAGTTGACAACCATGTACATCAGTGCGGACACCGCGAAGGATGCACACATAAAGTTGAAGCTGGGAGCGTGGACAGCTCCGCCGGCCGTTGTAGGCGTAGGAGTAGGCTCCTCATCAGCTGACTCGGCGGTCTGACTAGGAGCAGCAGACCTCGTCATTGAGGTGAGCATCTGGCTGGGAGCTTGAGGGATGGGGAGAGAGCCTGTAGGCTGTTCTGTGTCGATGACGAGACCAGTGCTCTTGGTAGCGAGGTCTTCATCAACGGCAGACAAGGGCTCACCCAAGCTGACCTTTGAGCTGCTCTCGTGGGTGGAAACGCTGGTCTCGAGCAGAACGTTCTTCTGGATCTTGGTAGCAGACTCAGAGTGTGACGTTGTGGTGGCTGGAGGCTGAGTCTCGGGCTCAGACACAGGTTGAGGTTCAGATTGAGGCTGGGATTGAGTCTCTTGTTGGGACTGAGGCTCATCGACATCTCGGCAGAGAACAGCAACGAGGTTTCCCTTTTGACCACGGCTGAGAAGAGATTCGGAGTCGGTAGAAACGTCGCCACATGAGGCTTGGATGAAACCCTGGGCTCGTTGCACTGAGTCCTTGCAAGCAGCACTGCAAGCCTTGCCACCGGTGAAGTCGTTGGGAGTGCAACTCTCAAGAGGGGTGTCGTATGCTGCAACACAGCTTGATGGGAATGACTTGTCGCTGATGGACTCAAAGTCGGCCAGCTTGAGAGATCCTGCTGAAGCGGTGCCAGCCATGAGAAGGAAGGACAGCTGAAGCCATCGTCGTGTAGATTGTCCAGTCATTGTGAATGTTGTGTGTTGCTTATCAACGGTTAAAAGGAATAGTATCTTTAGAAAGTGGTTTTTTCGATAGTGATCGAAAGGTGCTGCTTAAGCTCAATTATAAGACGGGCTGGTTAATTGATGTCTTGGCTCAAGCTCGAAGCATTGATATGGATCTTCCGATCAATAAAACAGGAACCCGGTTGAAACGCGCTAAGATGCTCACAACCAGGCTGAAGGAACCAACAAGCTGACAGGATTCGGTTTCGAACTATAAAAGTGAAGTTGGTTGTCGGTTTTGCTGTTTATGCGTACGCGTTTTAGTGAAACAATCCTTGGGCAGATCGTTTCAAGCTGAAGATGGGTTATCGAAGGATTATTAAGTAGATTGGATGTGGCTATGCGATGCCCTGTCGAGTATTGATTGATTGATTGAATGAATGATTTCTTCTGTAAACACGAGAAGGAATTTGATCGGCGTTTCGTTCCCGGAGTGTTATGGGAAATGAGAGTGTAAAGCAGATAGATGATCGATAGCGTCGAGTGGATGTCTCGAGGCACGCCAAGATGATTAATGGAATGCAAGGAATGCAAAAAGGCGATGGATGCAATAGATAAAAGAAATATGAGACTTGATCAAAAAAGAGAGTCCAAGTATCGAGTATGTCAAGGCGAGGGAGCACAGCTTTCCTCTACCAGACAAGATCGATGTCAGTTTCACAACCGAAATGAGTGATGATGAGATCTTGTTCGCTTCTCCAAAATAGAAAAGATGAAAGACAAGTAAATGAAAAAGGTGGATGAGGATGAAGATGCACAAAACCTTTTAAGAAAGCGATGAAGAGGAATAATTATGGGAATGGGGATGGGAATATGGGGAACTTAGCCTCTAGCTTTAGTCTCAAGAGTGAAGAAGAAAGGAAAGAACGGGATAGGAACGGATGATCAGGGATGGCAAGAACTAGAAGGAGCATTATTGTACTGAAAAGGGATATCTAATGCACATCACTAGCTTCACGCGAGGGTAGTTTTGGGGTTGAAACCTCGAGAGGGCGCATCACAATTCGGAAGGGCCAAGACTATGGTGATCCATTGGGTGGGTTCCCATAAAGATCATCAGGGGTTAGACAGCATGACTTTTTTTTCCAATCTTGGCTTTGACGTCACGCAATACTAGTATAGACAGAGGGTCATTGTATGTGATACAATACTGTTGGAGTCTCATTCCTGTTGGTTGTGTTTGCTCATGAAACAGACACTGCACAGAGCACAACATGGCCTCGTACTCTGCCAACAACAAATGTTTGCTCTGTTCCTCGTATTCCTCTTCGGTCCGGGTGGCATTAAACCTCAAAAGTCAAAGAAGAAAAAGAAGGGTTCACAGACACCACAGACACGCACACACGTCAGACTACCTAACGTTTCAGACCGTTTGTTTCGGGTTTCATTCTACCACACGCATTGACTTTCCAACAAATCAGAGCCTCGAGATGGGATACGCCAAGTGCACCGAATACAGTACTAACGTCTGTGTGGTGCCTTCGAGTCAGAAATACAGAGAGTCTAAAGATTCTAGAATCTGTCTATTTTATCTCATTGTTCAACAATGATTTTGTGCCTCTTTATCCTCAACTCTTCAGTGCATGTAAGATAGGATTCTTCGCTATGACTGTCATTAAAAGACCCTTGTCCTGATCCCTGTCTTGTCAGTCTTGCAGTAAAATTTGTCCCCAGAAATACCCATCTTTTGGCGGATCGAAAAGTGGAAATGCCGTCTGCCAAAAGAACCAAGACGGACTGAAAGGCCTAACTCCACAGCCAATGGGAGGGTGTCAGAAAGAAGCAACCAGAACACCACCACTAAAGGTGAAAGAGTGCCTATTTGTTTCCTACCGTCTTTACTCGCTTCTCAAAGGCCTCAAATTTTCCCGCAGGTGGCAGTCACGGAAGAAATGTGGCTTCACAAACTTCCGACCGGACGCCAAGCTAGAAAAACTCATGGACGAACCAGAACTGATACAATGCACATAACAAAGACTCTTATGCACCGGATGATTCGAGGCTTCAAGCCATCAGTTTTCAACCGTTTGTTTTCTTCCGGAGGCTTTCGTGTTGTTGTTTCGGAAGGCATTCGGTACTCGCGATGATCAACATCAACGATCATCTCTTGTCTAGCCTCTTTGTACACAGATCGTCAGGACTATTTCGCCAAGAGCACGACCCTCTTGTTTGAGGTTGCTCAACTGAGTAATCCATTTGACCCATCAGGCAATGCTACACTGCTAGTCTCCCTTGTCACCTCGCTACCTCGGCAAGTCAAGGGGAAATTCATCTCGACAAGGAGACGCCTGTCAGAAAAGATAGAAAGTCATCTGACGCAATATGACCCTTTCTTTCCATAGTATCCGTATGTATCGTCATAAGGAGATCGGAGGCTTTACGATTTCCACTGGTTTAGCTCAGCTAAGCCACTTCGACGCGACTTCTAGGGGTCTTTGGCTATCCGATAATACAGTACGAATGTTGCCGGTTACGAGGTGACACCAGCCTTGTCATCAACGCCAAACCAATAACTACACAGATATCTGCCCATCATTCAGTCGGCAGTCTCTAGACCCGGCAGAGTCGGGCACCATTAGCATAAGATGATAACGTCGCTCTCATTCATGCCCGGATCTCAACGGCGTCTCCAGGCTTCGCTTACACTCAACACCAACTACTCGGGACGATACAACGCCAGCTCGGCGGGGGGTTCAACTCCCGATGTGACGGTTCAACGTCATTGACGCGTTATATCGCAGGGTTCTCCTTACCTTCGACTATCGCGCTGAGAAATGTTCAGTTAAGATCATCTTGTCTAATTATTACTTTGGTCTCCTGTTATCTCCTCGTCAACTCTATTGACTGGCGATCCGTCAGCTTGGGATTGAGCTGAGGTCTCATTTCAAAACTGAAGATCATTACTTTAGTCGTGATCATAGACCTCAATTGTTGGTCTTTGCGCACTGGCTTCATCATTTGAAGGGAGGCTAAGGAGCCACTCGGGCTGCCTCAGTGCCGATCTCTGTCTGTCATTTGCCTGGTCGACGTCTTTGTTCGGCATCTGGTGATGGTATTCCATTCGTCCAAGCTATGTAAACAATCCAAATCAATGGTCGAGGCTGTCGGGTAGGTCAATGCTGTTGCTCAATACATTGTTGTCACATGTAGCGATAGTGTGAACGAGACTCATCGTAGCGAGGGAAGACCACTGGAGTCCTGACCACGGAGCTAATCACCCGGAACACATACCAGATGATGTACTCTGTGAACCGAATTTCATATTGAAGCATTGCTAGAACTGAAGAGACGGCTCAGAACTCCAAACAGTCATTGAATTCCGATATTGGTAGTCGTCAGCAGAGTCAAGACGGATAGACGTGTAACCATTTGTGCTGCCAAACATCTGGAACCAGCAAATGAGTATACTGATCGGCGCGCTCAGCTACAGTACCGGCCGGTTGCAGTTGAGATTGTTTCCGATAGCAGAATGTAGAAATTTGTCGAAGATGTCCATGCTTAACGCCTCTGGCTGGGAGATGTCGGTCAATTGGTTGTGTGCCTAACCATCACGAGTCAATGCTATGACATGATTAATGCGGAAACCCCGGCAAGCACGTAAGTCAATGGCAAAATTTTGTCAAATACACAGCCTAAAACCTTTCAACTACAATCACCGTTTCTCTTGTCAAATTTCTCACAACGTCGCTTTGATGTGAAAGACAACGGATATTTGCCCTGCTATCCTTTTTTTCGAGACGACCTCTACCCTGGACAAGATTCTGTCTTGGGAGTTGGAAGAAGCTTCAACTCAGAGTCAGCTATATAAACCTAAACCTGAAAACATTCCCACAAGAATCGGATCGATAGCTCAGTGGTAGAGCGAGGGATTGCAGATCCCTAGGCCGCGTGTTCGAACCACGCTCGGTCCTAACTTTTGCCATTACCGACCTTGGCGTCGTGTCCTTTTTTCTGCTTCAGCGCCACGCATTCGGTAAGGGATATATATCCAAGCTGCATGACTGCTTTCAACAACAACAACCGTCATAAGGATCGATAGCTCAGCGGTAGAGCGTGGGATTGCAGATCCTAAGGTCACGTGTTCGATCCACGTTCGGTCCTTATCTTTTGATCTTTTGCTGTATTTTAGCATCATTACTTTTTGGTCTACGGGTCATTTGACCTCGGGAATCTGCGATTTATGCTTTGGCATATATTTTTGCTGAGCTTGTACGAGGACTTCAGTGGCGATGTTGCGATGTCTCACCCCAAGCCCCGGTAGGCAATGTCTAACTCTGACCCTACAGCACCTTGCTTTTTTCTACACGCAGTCATGGACAAGTACGGCATCATCGTGGACAGCAGTCTATGATCCTTATACACTTATAACCTACGCCAGAAATTGCGCCATGTTTCAATTGATCTTCCAAGCATCGCAAAGTTATCATCATAAAAAGCATCATTGTTCTTCATTCTCTGTCAGATCAACAACTAAGCTATGGAGATATCTATTTATGGTGACGGAACTTTCTAAACTATCAAATGCAACATTCTACAAGATGTTAACAATATCACTTGCCACGTCAGAAGTGTTGATACCGAAATGATTCGGAGTAGTCTGCGATAGATATCAGCTCAAGCTATAACGTTCATGGGCCCGGGAACTTATACCTGAAGGTAAAGAATACCATCCTCAGCGATGACCTCGTTATAAGTTCTCTTGATGTGATCCACAACACGAATGTGAACCTCATTCTTGGGAATTATTTCAAGAAGACCCTCTTGAAGCATATCATCATCACCGAACTTTTGATACTTTAGGTGCGAGACCAAGGCGTCAAAGTAAGACAAGTGAGCGTTTCCAAAATTATACTGCCAATCAAGGTTACCACCACCTTTACCCTTCAGCTTTTCGAAATTTGCTTCGAAGTTTGGAACAAGGGAAAGTTCATGCTTGACAATCCTGTTCAGCTTTTCTTGGATTTCTTTGATACGAGGGTCGTAGTCTCTCCTGATGGAAGACCTGACGATGAAGCTCATGGGCTTTGATGAAGAGGCATCATTCAGGGCCTTGGTGAGGTTGTTGCTCTCGGCAGCAACGCTCGCGTTGGTTCCGAAACGGTGTTCGTTGAAGACTATCATAAGTTTGCCCTCAGGTGAGACTCTGACACCGCAGTAGTCGACAGTATTGGTATCGTCATAGTCAAGAGTTAGTACGTGGGCAGAGCAGATCTCGTTGATTTCGCCCTGAACTTCATCTCCGTGCTGCCCAAGAAAAAGCCAGATTTGATCCGAAGCACTCTCGACATATCTTAGGAGGGCAATGAGAGTTAGTAGATTGAATGCAGGATTTGGGAGATCTCTTGAACCAAGACTTGTGCCGATGTTGAAAGTAGATAAATCAGGGGAACGAACTTGAATATAGTATCGCCAAGACACTGTTGAGCCCAAGAATATTCTTCGGCATAAGGATAGAGAGCCCAAGGATCGGCACTTATAGTCCAAGGCTGACCGAGTATATCAGAGAGTCTCTGTTCAAGCTCTCCCTTTTTGTTTTCCCAACCGTCCCGGACTGATAGCATGTATGTGTTAGACATGCTCAGAGACAACTACTATCAGAAGACATACTGTTTTTGCGGACAGCAAGGGAAAACTTGACAGTAGGTTGGCGACGGGACATGGCGTAGCGTATAGGGAATATCAAAATATAGGATCAATAGTTGAACAAGCTTATTTACTGTACCTATGTAAGATTGCTATAAATGATATAGAAGCTCGACGTGGGGATCAATGAGCTTTTATGCCATTTTGGTACCGGAACCTTCAAAGAAACCACATACCAATCTAGACGTCCACAGCAATGGTGTATCGTTATATTGGACAATATTGTCTCACTTCAATCTATGGCCAATAGTGAGTAGCTGGGACCGATCACATAGCCAGCCACATGTAGCTGAACTAACCTCTTCGAATGTCACCCCTCAATTGAGAACGGTCCAGATCGAGGACCCTGTGAACAGCTTTATCGCTGCGGCTGGTCTACTGAAAGACTCAGAACTGGCACGTTGAGACCTATCACTCTGTACTAGGATGTCTTCTATGTTAAATAGCAAAGCCTTTGGCTCTCATTAACCTTAGATCACTTTCCCGAGCATATGCCGTTGTAGCTAGAATAGTATTGAAATTCGAATACAGTTACGGCTTGGATAAGGAAATTCAAGTAGACTATTCTAGACGATAGATAATAAGATAAGTAAAATAGTGTTTGAACGGCGAATATTATGCTCTTCTAAGTTCACATCTTGATAGAAACCAAGCTCGACTCTGTCGCACATACACACAATTCAGGAACTGACCAAGACTAAGTCTACGCTACAAGAATTTATATGATTTTATTTTCACTGTTTCTACCGTCTTAATATTGGACTCGCTTAACGTGCCTCTGGTTCGAGAGAGCGAATGGCGAGTTCGTGATACTATAAAAGGAATGGATGGCTCGGTCTTCATAAGAGCCATCTTAACCTGGGAATGGCTTTTTCTCTCTGAGTGAATTGACTTCTAAGGATATTAAGAGGATAGAAAGACAAAAAGGAAAATACAAAAAACATACAACACCGAGGATTCGCTGGTCGTCACCGACCCAACTACTAATTCAGCACTTATCAGTTTATCGAACGGAGAGCGGACGGGATCCCGAGTTATCTGATAGCTATGGTCGTATGTGCTTAGCTGAAGGAAAGTCAGGACTTATCTAGTCTTAGTCGACTCATAGAACAGCAGGTATTGAACACACCAGCCTCAAGAACTCGTCGACGATGGGTATCAACACCGAGTTCAAGCAACTCGTCTGTAGAAGGCCAGCTACCAATCTTACTGTGACTGGTCATCAAGCTCTAGATACGCCATCCCGCAAATATCACCTGAAAGCACGAAGAAATGTAAATCAAGAATAGCTTATTACAGTTCTATTCAGTGAAAGCTAATACAAACAATGGGGCTTCCTTTTCATGTTCATTAACGAAAATTCGACCCCGAGAATCATCTAGCGGTCATGGTATAATAATTCTGCCCATAGTTCTAAACCCTTACTGTTGCGCACCTCCCTGCTGGCCACCAGCACCACCGGCACCTCCAGCACCTCCAGCACCGCCGAAGGGGTTGCCTCCGCCGCCACCCATCATCGATCGAGCACTGACATTTGATTAGCTTTTGTAATCTGTAACATTCATAGAGTGTGAAACTTACAGCTCTCCGATAGCAGGGTCTGACATGATGCTGTTAAAGTCGGGCATACCACCGCCGGAGGAGTATTGGTTGGCCATATCACGGAGACGGGGGTTGTTCATCAAGTTGCTCATCATATCGGGGTTGCTCATGAGCTTCTGGGCCATGTTGGCGAACATGGGGTTGCTCATAATGCTACCAAGATCGGGCATGCCGCCAGCACCGCCGGCACCACCAGCGCCGCCGCCGCCGAACATGCTGGCAAGGTTGCCGAGATCAGGCATACCACCGGCGTTAGCATCGTTGCCAGCGCTGGGAGAAGCACGAGGAAGAGAGTCCTCCTCAGCCTCCATCTCCTGAACACGGCGCTTAGCAGTCTCGTAACCCTTCTTCATGGCATCAGAGCCACCGTTACCCTCGTGCTGAATACCGCGGTCGTAGGCCTCCATAGCACCACGGGCATCACCAAGAGCGAATCGGGCAAGGCCAAGACGAGACCAGGCCTTTGTGTAAGCGGGGTCGATGACAACAGCGGCCTCGGCATCGGTGCGAGCGGAAGCATGGTCCTTGTTGGCGGAGTGAGCGGCAGCGCGGTTGGAAAGGTAGACAGCGTTGCTAGCGTTAATAGCAAGAGCCTGAGTGTAGAAGTTGATGGCGGCAGTGTAATCCTTCTGGGCCATGGCAGCGTTACCCTTAGACTTCAGAGCCTCAGCCTCCTTCTTCTGCTCCTCGGTAAGCTCGACGGGTGCGGGTGCGGGTGCGGCGGCAGGCTTGTCAGCGCGGGCCTTCTCGAAGACGGAGTAGATCTGGAGGAGGTTCTGGGATCCGATGGCAGATTGAATGGCGGAGGTGTCAGAGGGGTCGACCTTGAAGCATTCGGCGATGCAGTTGATGGCGACATCCATGGAGTCCTTGTCGTCAGCGGTAAGGGTACCATCGTTCAATGAAGAGGTGAGAAAATCGCAGATAGCGAGCGCAAGGCGCTGCTTGGAGGTTTGAGTAGACGCCTAGAGCTCAGAGTCAGCAACATATCGATTGCAACAGAGTCATGACAAGTATCCAGCGTTTGCCTATGCTGCGGGGGTTTGCGCTTACCATGACGAATAAAGAAGAGGCTGTGGAGAGATAATGAGGAGCAAAGGAGAGATTCAAACTTATAGGCCCAACAACACAAAGTACCAATGGGAACAGACAGAGAAGATGACTCGGTGAGGATGTGAGCCAGGTTAGTCCCAAGATAAAGTGCAAAAAGGCCCCGCGGCTGAGGCGTCGTGGAGTTTGGGCTGGAAGGTTCCACGTGGGGCAAACCTAGGTGAAAAGAAAAACCAGACGATTTGGTCATACAAATTGTGTGCTAGTGTCATCCAAGATTTCTGTCTCCCAGCACAGATCTTCCAGCGATGTGGGGGACAATGCGGGCAGGCGCCGGGCAAGTTTGGGGATGCTAAGTCATCAGCTTCTTATACAACAGCATCTTTGGCATGCAGGCGTCAGTGTCAGAATAATCAGTCGCCTGGAGCATAAGACACGAAATAATCTCGTTTTCTTGTGCAAGCTTAGGCTAGCAACTAGGCTGCTTTATTTCTGTAGCATAAGCCTTAGAAGACAATTCCTGGCACCCACCTGGTATGTTTCAGTCAAGCACTTATTCATTGTTTTTGGCAGGTAAGTAATCCGAGACCATGAGCTAATGCTACGATTCAGTGCAAAGAGACGACTTGTTCAATTCCTGGTACACTTCCCTGTAAGCCTCCGACTCCTAGGACAAAATCCCCAAGTCGCTATGCCAAACCATAACTCCATCCTAATGCAAATATTTATTGTCCATCCTTTCATGATCTTTGCTCTCTCTAGAGCATAGCAAACTCCGCCTCTCCCTTACTTTCGGCGTCTAGCCCTGTCTATGTTCTTCACCCGTCGGTTTCCAATGGCAGCCACCTTGCGGCTCTTAGTATAAAGCCTGAGCATATCCTTGATCACCACGTAGAGGCATCCGCCAACAAGACTTCGTCCCCACTGTTGCTGAAGTAGACCTGGGCGCATTGTACTGCCTCGTGAGAGTGAGGATACGGCAGTCATTTGTTTTGGAAGAGCCATGCGGAGGAGCTCGCCCATGGCATAGGATACACCTGGGAGTATCAAGGCGCTGACTATCGCATTGGATACCCCGGAAAGAATCGCCCCCAAACCGGGACGACGAGCTGGTGGCGCTTGAGGAGCCTCGTGCTGGTTCTCTTGAGCGACTTCGTTTCCTCCAGCTCCAGCTTCAGCTTCGGGGGCAATGACAGGCGCGGGTGCAGCGACTACCTCCGGGGCCGGGTTTTGAGGTTCCTCGATAGGAACAAGAGGGGGAATATTATTATCGTCCTCTTCCTCTTCTTCACTCTCGTCACTCTCTTCATCCTCCTCGGCTGGTTGAGCGACTGGGTTCTCGTTATTGGGAGGTTGTCGAGGCACCGGGTTCTGCCCAGCTGGCTGTTGGCCTTGCGCGTTCTCATTCTCAGGATCAACCTCTTGAATGACAAGCTCGATGACAACGCCTCCTTCCTGTGCGTCTCCAGGAGCTCTTGGTCCCATAGCATCAGCCTCATCTTCGTCAGCCTCGTCACCCTCGAGAGCTTCAATGAGGTTATTAAGAAAGCCCACGACGCCGCCTTCTCCGCGCTGTTCCGGTTGTCGTTCGGCGGGCGGCTCATCTCGTCGAGGTTCAATTGGGGGGAGGCCGTTAATTTGTCGGTTGAGGTTCACCTCGTACGGGAAAACGAATTCGCGCCAAAGGTTCAAGTAGACCGATCGAACGTATGGGAACACAGCCATCGCGAGTTGAGGCGACGGAGGCCAAGTCAAGAAACTGTCATCATGCATGACATGATAGACACCGTACTGTCACTTTTGTTAGTCTATTTCCAACCGGACTCGGAATAAACATACCAATGAGGCCGTGGACAAGAAGATCTTATTCGCGAACCAGGGCATCAACTGCCCGACCAGAAGAGCTGGTCCTACGTTGGTCAAAACCAGCGCATTTCCCAACCTCTGACCTCCAGTCATCAAAGCTCTCGAGGCTTCTCCATGGGCCCAAACTTCGTGACCAAGGACGTAATCTACCAAAGCCTCACGACCCGAGAAAGCCCACATGGCGAACGCTCCGTACATTTGGAGACTGAACTGCGCACCGATCGTAACGGATGAGAGCAACATGAAAGGACTCGCCTTTGTAAACCTGTTTGCAACAGCTTCCGTCACAGCGACAATGGGATCCCAAGGTCCTTCCAGTGTGATACGGTCCTTGCATACAGGGCATTGAAGAGGTTTGTTGGAACGTTCGCAGTCGGTTACCCATGAAAGCATGCAGTCCTGGTGAGCTTCCAAGGTGCATCCGCATGGGTCAACCCATGTTCCTGGAGGATCTGAAGGCTCTTGGTCTGTCAAGCAAATGAAGCATCGTCGAGGTGCGTCGGGCGCTTTTTGCGGTAGGATAGCGGCCGCGTTGATCGCTTGTTGAGCATCTGACGACGACATGGTCACAGATTGTAACCTCGGGTCGCGTACCGAGAGATAATCCGTGGAAGTTTGCTGGTTATTGATAGAGTAGCTTGTATTATTGCATGTTAGAGGGCGGCATGTGTCGGGTGTCAGAAGTGAGTGTAGAAATAAGTGAAGCCTTATCTGTGACCAGGTAGAAGTGATGATGATGTTGGACGGATGTGACACAGAACGCGGCCCCTCGGGTTAGCTCGAGTGGGGCCTGACATCACCAGCGATCTCATCTGCCTTGAGAACAATAACGCTTAGCATATTGGCCAATCAACATGAAGAAACTCTGGTTACAACAATTTTTCTATGTTTTTGAGATGCAGACAAGTGGGTGTCAGAAGAATTGTCCTTCAAGACTCATTAGTGAATCAGAATGGTCGTTTTAGTGCTAGTAAGCTAGCAGAAGGCAACCAAACGATTTCATCTCTCATGCGATCGTGAGCGCAACAAGTCAAAGCACCAAATGTTTGTTTGCCTGAACCGCTGCATATAAGACCTTCTCTTCTGAAGGCTAATCTTCCAGCTGCAAGCTGTCTAGCATTAGGCTCTTGGCAAGGGTCTGTTTTGCATGGTACTTGGACTAAGACAGTGCCATTGTCGTTTCTGATTACTTGTAACGCCGATGCTATGTAGAATGACTGAGGTATCGCGAGACGTCTGGAAAACTTGTACATCTTGATCATTCCAAACCCTACGGATAGATTGTTGTTACAAAAATGGGCTTAAACTATGGCGGCTTCTAAAAGCCCGGCAACAGCAATGATGGATTACCATGATATCGTGGCGCATTTTGACTTCAACTTAACCACAACACATCTCTCTCATGGACCAAAACTACCATGTAATTTATATGACTATTATCATGAATTTGATGAGAATATTGTTCGAACCATGTCTGTATGATTTAATCTGAGCAATATATGAGAAGCTCATACTGCTTTTTGGTGCGGTAGTATGAGCAAGTTTCCGACCAAGTCCTGGACCTGAAGTGGGCTCTCGATTGGAGGACAACACGGTTCTCCAGCCATGGATTCTCATAGGATTCAATAACAAGCGCTATCACTCGGGATATAACAAAAGGTCCAAATATCAATATAAAAGGTCTTTCCCCATACGAGTAATTTGGTAGTGACCATCACAAGATGCCATCCTCGACACAGACACCAGTTGCCTTGATCCTTGTGGAACTGTTGATAGCCACGGCAGCCTTGGTTCTGTTTTGTCTTGAATATCCAGCTCACTTCCGATCCAGTCTTTGGGAGAATGGAGGCGTGGAAGGCTTCAACTCAAATCCCAATAAACGCATCTACTTCTATGCCAACCATCAAGAACCCCCAGAAATACCTCTTATTTGGACTCAAAAGTAAGACCACCGATTAATTGTGAGGAAGTTTTGTCGAGGACGCACTGATGCTAAGGAAGTTTCCAGATTAGCTACCTCAAATCTCGCTGTTGCAGCACTCGGCCTCGTCGTCTTTGCCTCCCGAACTGCCATGTCCTACCTTCGTTACCTCTCCCATTTCACAAACATCATCTACGATATGATGCTCCTCAGTCTTTGGGCTACAAGTCTTGCTGGGCAAACATCTGGCGATTTTACCGATCCCAAACACCCGAGTTCACATCCGTGGTACCTCACCAGAGGTTGCTCCGTAGCCTGGGATAACACTCAAGGGTATTGCCATGTTGCCCAGGCTGGCGTCGTAGTGTCGATACTAGCTGCGGCCTTTTACTGTACGAGGCTGTTAAGGGAAGTTATCTTGATAGCGTACGATAGAGGGCAGCGGCACCGGTCAGAGGGTTTTGTCCAGATTACTGAGGATATGGAACCGATGGAAAGTGTATACATGGACGAAGAGTGGGAATATTTGGAGCAAAAGAAGTGCGAAAACAACTTGACTTTAAGTCCCGTTTTAGCATTCTTCCCGTCCGATTCAGGAAGCCGCTGGTAGACGTAGATATTGGAGAGCTCACTGTCAGGGATGTTGGTTACGATACTCAGACCATCGGTCATAATGCACGTATAGCTATAACTTTAATGAATCATGCAAGTTGACGTTGGGTTAACGCAAGCTCAAGCATTCTACAACCTGTAGTGACTCAACTCAAAGTCGGGTGATATGATCGGAGGGTTAGATGGCCATCCTGTCCCTAGTCCTCCTGTCTAGTATCAGACAGTTACCAATAACTAATGCAAACACATTCACGGCACAATGAAACGGAACAATATTATGATCAGACTGCAATCTGTATCTTTATTCATTTCCGCCTACACTACATAGTGGTACGGTCAAGAAGTAACGAGTGGATCCATTGCTGATCACATCTTCCCAGGCCCTGAAGGGTATTCATCTTCTACCCCATGTCTCATGCCCATCCATCAGGGTTCCCGTCGAAGTCGTTGAAGAAATAGCTTATTTGTGCTTGATTGGTATCCGTTAGTCCTTGGTCTATTGCGACATACGCCATCTCCAGAGCTAAGCAGGGAATGAATAAACTTACAGGGCAGCCGGCGCAGGTGCAGCTAGAGCCGCAGCCGCAAGAGCCAGAAGAAGCGCATCCACAGCCAGACATGATGATTGATTGTTTGTTTTTGGTGGAAAAAGTGGTGTTTGGTTATGTGTTTTGTTGAAGTTGAGAGGTGTATGTGGAGGAGAGAAAGAAAGAAGCGGGCAGACGAGAGAGGGGAGCTTTCTCTTAAAATAGAGAGCCCGACCCGACGGGCCAAGATTGACTGACTGACAGTCGCACCTGCTAAATGTTAGCTTCCGACAGATAGGCGGGTCACAAAACCAGCTTTCTCCTCCTGTGATTCACATTCACACCGACTAGAGTTTCCTGTCCCTAGGGACTTGTACTCCTCAGTGGCTCGATTCACCTGAGGCTTGGCTAATCTTATCGGGCGGCCTTTCCCAACCGAGGAGAGATGCTCGGTGCTCTTTGCTCAGAGGCGAAAGAGGCGCCGAATGACGTGGGGAGTCATGCTTTCAATGTAGCTGATGATTGGTGCAGTTGAGTACCTTTGCTTTGTGAGAATGGAGATTGATGGAATGGAATTTACCGAGATCCATACAGTCTGGGGGATCGTGAAGAGATCTACGGATAGTCTAACTCAAGTTCTTAGTTCTGGTTACTATCTTTACTATCCGATCTACTTCGCCGATTCGAAGGATATAGTTATTGCTTTTTCTTCTAACAAATCTCACTGCGTATTCATACCAATCCGAGGTACAGTACAGTCAGGTCCCTGGAAACTGAACCAGTGGAGGTCGGCGGGGTATGGAGGGGTAACCCAACCCGTCTCAGGATTTCGATGTGACGTCGAGCTGTTTGATGTTCGCCTCAGTTACACAATCCAAGAGAATTATATCATTAATCCTGCGCATTCATGCTCATCAAGTCATGATCCTGGTAACCTCCAGGCTTGGAAATAATACAGAACAGAACCTCAGAAGATGATATCTGCTCAATCTGGAGCCACCACCCAGGGCAATATTGGTGACGACTGCTCGTATCATGGTCATAAGCGCTCACTTGCTGGTCAGCAAGACCAGCCATCAGGTTTCAGAGGAGACATGAGTAAGAAAGAAGCATCTTTCGTGTCATCTACCAGGATTTCTGGGACATATCAGATATGCCGAAATGGCAAGTCCTAGATATCTCTAGGCAACCCGGCGAAGCTGCCTTAAGCTATTCTATATCGTAGTTTGATGTATTCAAGCTGCATAAAGTAGGAAGTTGGGTAGCGATTTCGGGCTCTTGCAAAACAAGTAATCATATCGTTCCTTATGCCGTTAGTGGTCGATTCAGTACGACTAAGCGCCCATCATCACGAGTAAGATTGAAGGAGCTGTTCGCCGCAATCATAGTCCTCTCGTGCATCAATCATGTCTATAAAAAGCTACATATATGAGCCTCCCGGACGCCGTTTCACATTCTATAATGCACAAAAACGCTAAAAGGCCCTGTCTAAACAATACCAAGTCCAAACAGTCGGAACAAAGACTTGTCAAAGAGACACGACCGAGCATGACTAAGATATGCAATGCCACACGGCTTGCACCAACATCACTTACTCCTTCTTCTCTCTGTCCACTTCCTCTCGGACCTCTCTCACCACATTCATGAACTGGCTTGCTCCAACAGCCGTCAGAATGTGCCACCATCCGTGAAACTCAAGGAGGAAAGCCCAAGGCAGTCCGATCCTCTCTCGAAGGTTTCTCAACTCGTGACAAAACTCAAGATCGATGTTCCAGATGAGGTATCCAAAGAGACATGTGAAGGTGGCGGTCCACACGCGTACAGACCAATTGCGAACATTCTCCTCGGAAAAGCCAGGCTTGGCCCAGTTGAATAGGTATCTAACCCGTACACCAACAAGGATAAGCGAGACCCAGAAGGCGATGACCTGGTAAATGATCTTTGAGAACATGACGTAGAAGACGGAGAATGAAATGAAGAAGATTGCCAAAACGATCGAGATGTAGCGGATATTAGTGGGCGATTGTCGCAAAATCAGGAGGGATCGGAGCATCGACCAAGACAGCAGCATCATAGACAGCTCGTCGACAAACTCAAGCGTCTGACGAAGAGTCGCATGGAACAGGAAAGAGCCAAAACCCAGAACCATGAGGGAAATAGACATGAAGTCCCGTTTCGGGTCGAATAATCCACGGCTACGGCTGCGCGGACCATACATGGATCGTAGGGCCAAGTATACTACCAACCGGACGGGTCAGCGTTCCAGGAACCAAGATACCGGGTCGGGTTGCACATGACTTACCGTATGTAACGTTTGTCAAAGCATTGATGAACTCTGCAAGATAGAAGGTGATAGCATAGTCCTCTTCACAGAAACTATATCACAAAGTTAGCTTCACCAGGGTCATATACTGGTAAGGTGACGTCTCACTTGGCTCTGCTGGTTGGGGGACTCCAGACTCCACTCAGCGAGTGAGGATCGCCGTCAAAGCGAAGGTTATGATGACCCATTTTGTAAGTCTGTATAGAATGTGTCCAAAATTGCAATTGTCTCTTTTTGCGCTGTTTCTCGATTTCCAAAAGTTACGGTAGACGTGGAATTCCTTTGTAGAAATAGAGGCCACTGAACTGGCGTTGGCTCGGGGATACTAATCACGTGTCAACGCGCATACCTTTTGAGTTTTCGTGACTGGCACTGCCAAAAACGAACTCTGATGATATGAGGGGATTGGAGTGATTTATTTATCTATTTCATATCTTCACCAAGGCCTGTCACGAGTAGGACAATGCATAATTGACAGTCTATTGTGCTGCTATCTTTCGTCCCTGAATCCGCTTTCGAGGCTGAGCGCCGCGAGATAAGTCCAAATCACGGGTGTAGACCGCCATCATGGCATCAGAAGCCCTGACCGAGGCATGGGCGACGAAATACATTGATCTCTTATTGCAGCTCAGAGCAGACTTCATGCTGTGTCTCTGTTACCCCAAGCCTTGAAGGACTCTTCTCTGATACCCACTAGACCGCCTCGGCTACTCAGTGTCTCATGATTTCGTCCAAAAATTGGTCCATCCTTGCGTGTTCGGAAGAGGCTGATTATTTGTTAGCTTTCTGGCCACGCAACGATAATTGAGGCTTTGACTTACTCTGATGAGACGCAGAAAAGGCGGATGTCTTCATAACTCAGGAAGCTTCTTTCGGTGATTGATCACCCTTGACCACTCCATATTCCGGTACCCAGATAGGCCGTGGGAGTTGTCCAGCGAAGGTATACTAGACCTCGCGATAGGCAAAGTGCAACACATGAAGTATCAACATGTTGGCATCAAAGTTCTCCACTCCTTCGTCGACTTTGTTCAGTCGATGTGCCACATACATTCGAGTCTGGAGACAGATAGTCGTTGTCCACCAGTCATCCTATTCTGCGTTGAGACTAACGAGAGGTGCCAGCCAGTCGATGAAAGCAGTGACTCCCTTGCCGGTTTCTTCAGGGACGCGCATAACCCGAACAAGTCCGACAACGTGGTGATTCAGGCGCGGAGACTGCTTCACATCGTATCGATGGTAGGTTCGAGGTTTCCATAGCCCAGGCGGTCCTTGATACATGCCTCGTTCAGTGTAGCGACAGATGTACCATGTGCCATCACCAAGCTCTCGATGCCAATAGACGCCCCAGTCAAAGTCAGTGGCACCGAGAACAAATTCCTTGGAATTTTCGGACCTCTTCTCCTTGAAGACTTCGATGATGGTTGACATGTCATAGTCGTAACGATGGGCCAAGTTTTCAGCTGGCTCTTCGGGAACGGAGATCGTCATGTAGAGCGTATAAGGCTCTAGTTGTTGAGTTGGGAAGCTCATTGTTGCGTTGATCCCGGCTTGGTTCAGTTGTAGAGTGAAGCGATGAGTTGCTGGAAAGAAGTCTTTGATGAAGAAGTGTGATTCAGAAAAGTAAACAAACAAAGCTCGAGACACTGGTTACCATTGGAACAATCGCTGGATTGTCCAGGCAGTGACGGACAGCTGCCTGCCTAAGGCCGCCCGCCCATAAAGAGGCTGCGAACCGTTCATGAACAGTAGCCGGTAACCAGTATTCGAGTCGCTTGTTCTGTTCCATTCATACCCTAAACATGTTCATTTGATCGTTGCGAATGTACAACAAGGCTCCGGTAGCCGCAAGGTCGACGGATTCCGAAACTATTTGAGGTCTATTTTCGTATGTGTCATGAGTTCCAATGACCTGATAGTACGATGCAAGTTCACGCAACTTATCCCTCTTACCAACAAGTCGTTTCAAGGACCTCACAACCGCACCTATCTCTGCGCAAATAGCCAAGCCAAACCCCACAACCGAACCACTCCTCCATTTTGCAATTGACAGCCATGGCGCTCGCTAGAAAGCGCCGAGCAGGCGTCCGCGCGATAAACCTGCACTACAAGTTCTGGGGAACTTGAAATGCTGTGCGCCGATAGGTGGGGATATATTCGGGGTTCGATATGAGGGGTTGAAGACTCAAAGCTGATATTGTTTAGCAAAACTTGACATGAAGTTTTCATTTCTTGGAAATCTAGACACGATATCCAAGAGTTAAGATATAGATATATAAACTCGAGAGCTTCCAGATTCTCTACGCACAACGATACTCATTCAACCAGTCGTAGGCTACCTACGTCATCTCTTTGAAGCTATACCGGTTGACGATCCCCCGAGGGGCAATAGCGGGGCATACAAACCTCCACTGTAACGACAACTTCCTCACGCGATAGTTTGCGACAAATACAAAAGCGCGTGCCTTTTTCATTTCAAGGGCCATAAAACTCAATCGCAAGACCATCCTTCATATACAGAACCCATCGCCAACATGTCCAGCTCTGTCCCCGTTGCGAACGCCTTGAGCGACATCTATCCTCCTGATGCGCTCTCTGAGCAAGGACCACGATGGAACAACCTCCTCAGCAAGTTCGAGTCCACCTACGGACATGCTGCTTCATTCGTTGCTCGCTCTCCTGGGCGAGTAAACATCATTGGAGAGCACATTGACTACTCTCTATACTCAGTGCTGCCCATGGCCATCACCGCCGACACTCTTCTCGCTGTCTCTGCTACACCCGCTGCCGAGGATGTCAAGTCATTCCGCATTCGCATCGCCAATGTGGAGGACGACAAGTTTGAAGCCGCAGACTTTGAGGTTCCTTTCGACGGCGACGTCTCGATCGATGCGACCAAGTTGGAATGGACCAACTACTTCAAGAGTGGTCTCAGAGGTGTGATGGATCTGCTGAGGAAGAAGTATGGCAAGGATTTTAAGCCATGTAGCATGAATCTGCTTATGGATGGCACTGTTCCTGTTGGAGGAGGATTGAGCTCCAGTGCTGCTGTGGTCAGCACAAGCTCACTAGCTATCATGTTGGCCAATGGTGAGAAGACAGTAGACAAGACTGAGCTTACTGAGCTTGCCATCGTGAACGAACGTGCAGTAGGAGTCAACTCTGGAGGGTATGTTGTCCCAGCTTCGTGTATGTCCAGGATGTTGCTAACCCATCTCACAGCATGGACCAAGCAGCCTCAGTTTTCTCCGAGAAGGGCGCGGCTACCTTCGTCTCATTCAACCCAAGCCTCAAAGCCCAACCAGTTCATTTCCCTCCCACCAGACCCGAAATCACCTTCGTTATTGTGCAATCTTTTGTTACATCGAACAAGCAGGTCACTGGCCCCATCCACTACAACCTGCGCGTAGTCGAATGTAGCATTGCAGCATCCTACCTTAACGCTGTCCTCAACCCACCCGGAACCGAGCTTCCGGAGGATGCAGGCCCCCTGGGTGTCAGTCTCGGAGGTTTCCACGATACTTTCTTTTACCACCAGAACGGCTCAGATTACTCCGCCGCCAAGACCCTTACCAAGGAGGAGGAATTGGAAAAGCTGATCGAGATTACCGAGAAGACGCTTACACAAGAAGAGGGATACACACGAGAGGAGGTTGCCAAGGTACTCAACATTACAGTGGAGGATCTGGAGAAGCGATTCATGTCCAAGCTTCCTGTGCGTGCTGAGCGTTTCAAGCTCCGCCAACGTGCGCTGCATGTCTTTAGAGAGGCACACCGCGTAATTCGTTTCATGAAGCTTCTCGAGAACCCTGTTCACACCGGAGCTTCGGATACCAGCAAGTTCAACACAGAACTCGGTTCGCTACTGAACGAGACGCAGGCATCCTGCCGCGACCTTTACGAGTGTAGCTCCCCTGAACTGGATGAGATTTGCGCCATCTCACTTCGAGCAGGAGCATACGGAGCGCGTGTGACTGGTGCGGGATGGGGAGGTTGCAGTGTGCACATGGTGCCGGCGGATAAAGTCGCGGCAGTGACAGAGGCCCTGGAGAAGGAGTATTTTGCCAAGAGGGACTTGACGGAAGAGCAAAAGAAGGGAGCCGTAGTGGTGAGCCGACCGGCTACGGGAAGTGCCATCTACTATGTCCAGGACGGTGTGAAGCCTTGAGGAATGATCATCTAGACACACGTGTATGAGCATCATGTCAATCAATGGTGGATTAGTGCATCAACAAGATCTTAAGCGTTAAAGTTAAAAAGTAATGGGTCTTTGAGTCGATCATGAGCATGAGCATGGTCCAGGTTTCAGAGAAAATTACAAATACGCAGTGCGTTTGAGTGCGTTTATCGGTCTATCCCACACAGAGCCCGATAGCTTGGGTCAGTCCTTGCAAAGAGATATCGACGATGTGACGCGAGATTCCGGCCTTGGATTTCTGCTCAACCTTATTACCCAAAAGGAGAACAGTTATCCGACTAAGCGGGACTGTCGGGACTTGTGTGTCGCAAAATGTGAGGCTCAGCTTACCCTTGTCTGTTGAGACAAGGGACTCAAGCGATGTCAGGCTGTGAAATGCCGTTCGGGATCACACTCAAGTGCCGAGATGACAATGAACCTTCAGGGTATGAGTGAAGCGCAAGAGTTCCTGGAATGTTAAAGTTACGCGGACAAGGAGTACGACGGAGTTTACGGACGGATGAGGACAAGCCAGGATCTTGTCAGGGGGTTATTTTGGGGGGAGGTTGAAGACTGATGGAATGGCTGTGGCGTGGAGGTTTAGCCTTAGAGTTTTACCAAGTATTCAGTAAGCGGTCACTATTGTTACAGGACAGGTCCCCGGGGAAAATCAGATCGACAGGGTCGTGCTTCGAGTTTACGAAGCCAACATTGATACCATCGTGGTATTGCAACGTCTGATCCATCTAACCGAGATGTTTTTGGAAACGAATTTAGTTTCTCCGCACAATAAGACAGACCGGTTGATGCGTTGTGAAGAGTCACGGAAGCAGACCGAAGCAGATCAAAAGCCCAGACATGCTATCTTGGGATGTGTCAATGCTTCAAGTCATGCATATTCAGTCTAGCCTCATAATGGCGCGTACAATACAGGGCTCTGAGCTTTGGGGGAAAAGAGGAAACCTGGGATGTGGGAGGAATTCAACCGTAGGGAACAATAATTGAGAACAGAACCTGGTCCCTGGGGATCTCCCTCATGTGTGGAAAATTAATTACCGTTTGTCTGGAATGGTTCTTGGTGTCGAGTCGAGGCCTCATGTCACTTTCATTTTTGGCAAAAAGCCAGGTTTCAAGCCTCTTGTACGGAAGTAATGCAGGGGGTTGAATGTCACCAACCATCTAGAAAGAAAAAATACAGTGTTTGTGGCGTTATTTGATAACTCTGCAGGAAGACCAATCTTATCTGAATTGTCGTGATTAATGGGTAGACGTGATGCTTACTGGCTGAATACCGTGGCTGTTATTGGCTGCATGAGCTTTACTGGGATCAAAGACATTTGATGGTCAGCGGTTTCTTAAGTGAACAGCACTATAACTTGAGGGCTGAGATGAGATTATAGGGTCTTGTCTGGCATTGAATCCAAAGTATTTTTGTCCAGAGGATCAATTGTTTTACCAAAGTGCCAGTCTACCAGTCCATTTGCAGCCAGATGCAGTCTTGACCCAAGTGTCCCCCAAAGATGCCCAAAACTGGGGCTGCTGCAAGAGTCAAGTGTGTTCCCATGTTCCCCCGCGACGATCATAGTATCACGAGATACTTTCACCTAAGAGCAAGTGCGAAGAGGAAACAGGCTCGACTCGCTACTGTTACAGTGACATAACCACCCGGGGCCGCGCGACGCGGATCCGGATGAGTTCCACACTTTTCCCCGTCTCCATAACGGGTGCATGGACATCAACTTGCGACGTAAAACTACCCATTCAAGACCGTTGTTTAGTTCCATGACCGTTGTGAATGAAGCCTGAGCACGATCCATCCTGGGCTGTGCTGAGGCCCGACTGTAGAGTTGAGACTTTGAGTTGAGTTTGTTATGGGATGCCTGTCTTGATTAGATGAAAACGGGGCTGCAGGTTGGATAGTGTGTATTCGGGAGTTGGTAGTCAGAGTCTTATCCATACTAGTTGCATGTAGTCGGCTCATACCGCATGATGTTGAGTCTCGAACTTGATACAGAGTACTGTGGCTAATGTTGGCTGTCACAGTAATTGTCAAGGAAAAGGCAATGCCGTATACAAGATCCTTGAAGGTATCGCGCATTAGGTTCTGATCAAAGTGACGACGCACAGGCACAGCCCACATTGGAGCGGTAGTACGGACACACTCCACAAGAGACTCTGTCGGTTTGATGCTTGGTGCCGATATATTGGTTCATGTTTTGACCGTGCTTTTGCTTCTCCTCGGTTCAAGTGCCGACCTCAGTTGTATGGATCAGGGTTTCTGTAATTAAGCATCTCAAGGATTCTTTTTGTCGTTGTGGTTGTAATGATCTCCAGGTACCGAAAGTAATTCCATTCGCATGGAAGTAATGTCTTGTCAAGGTATAGTCTGATGGATCTCATTGGGCCGTCGTAAAGAGACCAAGTCGGGTTTAGAGCCAGAGCCAGGCAGTGTCCATGTCCTTGACCTTTCCTCCATTCAAATGTCTTGATTCCCCTCCTACGATCGACGTTGGAAGCGGGTTCTTGCTCATCTCAACTCTTTATTTCTTATTTCTCAATCATCGTCAGCTTCATTCTGTGAGAACCAGTCCACAGAATATTTCCCCATAATTTGGTCATTAAATATCTATATATCTCTCCTCCTCTTTGTATCAGTCTTGGCTCTCCCCACTCATATCTTTTCTCTTACCCCAGAGCAACTGTATCGCATACCGCTATCTCACCCGCTATCAGTTGATCCCTGCTCCCCAGCTTTTCATTCGCGATCCAGGTCCAACGATCTGTCATTCTTTTTGGTCGCCTTATTCACTGTTTGGCCTTGGTCTTGGCCCGACTTGTCTCTATATACCCGTTTACTCCGGTATCTTCTCGTCTCCCACTTACTTTCTCGCTCCGGCTAGTCTCCATACTCTGTAGTGTTTTGGGGTTCTACAGGAAAGCCCTGACCATCTCAGCTTGCAGCCCAGCCGAGTCCTAATCCTCCACTTCCAGGGCTGACCGTGCTGATTTTTGGGGGTGTTGTTCGCTGTACTCCACTACCCATACAATCGGGTCCAGGTCTTCTCTTCAGCCCCAAATAACTTAATTCTTCCATCATCACCACAACCATGTCTCCGGACTCGTGGTCCGACGCGGACAGTGTATCGCAACATTCCCACATGTCGCAACAAGATGATTCACTTGATCGGCAGTTGCTGCGTCATTTGATGCGACGCTATGGTCGCGATGGTATTGCTCAATTAATGGATGAAGAGGCTACTTCACCTGCCATTAACAGTGAGTAATAATTGACTCTGGCAGGTTGGTCGTCACTAACGGTTATCTCTATCAGTCAACGATGCTGCATCGGTCATCTCCTCCAGTACTTATTCGTCAGTCAAATCGGAAGAAACTCCTAGCGTTTTCGATGCGGCAAGCATACGAACTTACTCGTCCGACAACTCATCCCTCCGAGGCAGTATCATCTCTAATGTATCGGCCCGTACTGCGAAGTTGCTTGGTCGCAAAGCACCTCGCCCTTCCATCACCCACGAGGAGGAAACTTCACCGGCTTCGAATGAGTCAACAACGCCTGCGCCTAAACAAAAGGGTTCTTTCACGTGCGGTTTTTGTCGAGAGGAGGATATCCAGAAGACATGCACACGTAAAAACGATTTGAAGAGGCATATTGAGGATTTTCACAACACCAACGCTCAATGGTTTTGTCGGCAAAAGGGTTGCGACATGGTATTTGACTGGCAGACGGCATACAAAACTCATCTTAAGCAAGCCCACGGTGGCTCCCGTATGTCTCTCGATGAAGCCAAGATCAACCTTTGTCCTCAGACTGTTTTTGCTTGTGGTTTTGAGAACTGCACTCAAGTATTTGAAGCGCCCAGCGACGACGAGGCCGACACTGTGTTCAAGGAGTTCGTGGCTCATGTTGTGAAACACTTCGATGAGGGTTCCAACAGCGGAGAATGGACCTATTCGGGAAGAATGCGAAACTTGCTTCGACAGAACGGTCTCGTTCGTGCCTGGCAAGGTTCATCTTGGGGTGAGGATGACCGAAGTCAATTACAGTGGCATCCTCAGTCCAGCGGCATCCTCCGCAAGCGCCTAGAAACAAGACATCTGGGGGATTTGCAGCTTCTTGTTCAATATGCCATTGCACTTGGCTCAGAACCATCATCTATCACAAAGTATCGCGAGGACTTTGTCAACCCTGTCAAGGATCAATGTCGTCAGGTCATCATGGGACACAAGTCTCGGGCACCTCCCCTGCCGCCCTCGGGCCCGACCCCAAGCGCGGATCAGTACCAGTTCCGCATTTCCCGAGGAAACACAAACCATAATCCCAATCTGGCGGCATACATGGCTACACAGCGCCGGGCATACCCAGCAAGGGCCGGCCCCGTTCGTGCTGGTCGCTCTGCTCGCCCCCCGCGGCAGGCCATGCCCGCAACTTCATCAGCCCCGAGCCCGATGCCGCACCATTTCCAGTACCCCAACATGGGGGTAGTACCGATGTATGATCCGCGACAGCAGCACCAACAGCAGCAGTTTGCCATGATGCAGCAAGCCAATGGGGGTATCATTGCTGAGGACTTGCGAAGCCTTCAGTCTATGACCAACGGTGTACAAGAACGGGACATTGACATGGCCGACACCGAAATGATGGACCCTTCATTTATGCAGCAGCCCAACTTCTCGGGCCCTTACGAACCCCAGGGCATGACCACCTCCGCGGCGGATGCTTCATGTCTCACACCTACAGACCATATGAACCAACATATGACGTTTGGTTTCGATACAGCATATTCCTGAGTCTTTTTTGGCATTTTGGGTATTAATTGGAAACACTCCTTAATCTTTTCTTTTGTTTGTATATATCTGTCGTTGGACAGAAGACGTGGTATACTCACCACTTAGCGATTGGTTCTTTCCATTTGGTTGTTCATGGATGGGGAGTATTTGTAGAGCTCTCAGGGACATCTAGTTATTAAAAGCCGGGATTTGGTTTTGAGTGCCTTGGGTACGGATAGTGGGAGTTTGGTCTGTTAGTCTGTTAGCACGACACGTTTGAGTGTCTTCGATTTGATACCCCTAGCTTGAATACACAAGCAACATTACCCTCAACTATGGTTACCCTCAACTATGCCTTCGCCCCGTTTGAGTATACGTTTGAGCTGCGTTAAATTGTGTTTCCTGTTTAGCCAATTCTCCACTCATGTTCGTCGGCTTCATTACCACTCCGCATGTTCTTGACGATGCAAGGCATTGATGCTGGACATGGATCAGACGTTGGGCATCTGAAGGACCCAGTCACTAGCAACTTGATGCCAGAGCTCCCCTCCCACCCTGATCTACCGGCAGGCCTCGGAGACCCGGAAGGCACCGAGGCTACCGAGCTCCTTTAGGGTCTCAACGATCCAAGATTAAGATATTACGCCTCCAACCCAAAATAACCCTGAAACAATGATCATACTACATCGGTGGAAGAACACAGAGCACATTTTAAAGCTTACTGACGATGACATACTCTCAGGGCTGGAAGATTCCATCACGGAGGTTGACCCGGTTTGCCGGTTAGCTCAGTAGTTAGGTGACAACGTCTGATACATGGTTCTGTTGGTGTTGAAGCTATCGTGAGAATCTCAACTGCCGAGCGCGATTGTATTCCAAAATAGTCAGGTGTTTACGACAAAGTTTACGGATGATCTCGTTTGAGGGAGAAGATCTACCACCGTTAACTGTCAGTGCAGCTTGACGATGGCAGAGTAGTACAGGGTAACTCGGCTGTATAGGACTGTTTGAGATTACGACTGAGACCATTGCATCCGCGTTCTCGCTTGAGGATAATAGTGTAAATGAGTACGACGGATAGGGGTCAAACTTTAAAGCCATGTCCTGACGGCTGGGGATCTACGTTTGTGTCTGTGATATAGTGATTTGCACTTGATCGTACTCGATCCAGTCAGTGATCAGTAATATTTACAAAGTTCGCATCACCTCGAAAGCAACGCTCGGTTCACGATTGAAACACCGTCCTCGAGTATCGTACGATCTGGTAAGGCTAAAAGAAGACGGCACCAAGTGATCAGTGCCTATAGTTTACCTAGACACGAAAAGAAAGTAGTGAAAGCGGCAGCCAAAAGAGCGCGGACCAAAATCATTTCCACGGACGCGAAGAATATCGGTGCCGCGCAAGAAGAGGCCTGAGCCCTTTCGGAAGGGCAAGGATCCCCGCGATACGGTAAGAGGTTAAGATAAGGGCTTACGGGAGGCTGTTCCGACAGGAGGATGCTATGCTATGCTATACTATTCTATGGATGCCGAGGCATTGTAGTTTGTAGGAAGGAGATTTAAGAGACACCTCTTGATTGCTTTTTTAGTAACGGCTCAAACGGCCATGTATGTTTACTGGATATCGTGGCTTGCGTTCGAGAACCTCGGGCGCAGTAGGTGAATGAACCAAGTGGACATCCCTGACAGGGGTTTTCTATGTAAAGTGCCTAAATTGGGTTGGAGATGGAGTTGGAGATGGAGGTGAAACTCCTGGGTTGATTGATTGATGACGGATATGATTATGCTGGAGATAGGGGACCTGCATAACATCCACGTGGATGGGATGGCGCGTACCAAGAAGGGCAGCACCTTGCGACTGCGATAAGGATTGGACCACTATACGGTTCTGTATGCTTGTCTGCATGTCAGCAAGCAAGCAATCAACTATTCAGCTCGAGTTGAGGTCGACAGAACCAACATACAAACTCCCTTTGTCGGTGCTTTGTTTAAGGTTGCGTGCAGAAACCTCAAAAGGAAAGGCACATTGAGGATCTACAGTACGGGAACGGGTGGACCACGTGGGAAAAGCGTTACAGAAGAGGGAGGACGGGAGGTTTCACTCCACTGGAACTTTGTGTTTGATGTTGATCGTGAGTGTAACCGACGACTCCATGACAGAGTTATTGTGGTGAGACAGAGTCAAAGCCCTCTGACTCTACCCATGCGAGGTTGTTAAAGTATCCGAGTATATCAATGTTCAAAATGCTCCGTGATGTTACATCAACTAATCATGATGGTCTCGACTCTAGTCACTCAATAAGCTGAACGGCACAGTACAGTTAATATTCATGCCTTGTGTGAAGCAAACCAGTAATCGAGCACATCATAGCCCAAGAACTGCCAACCCGAACCAGTCAAGTGGATGATGACCAGGATCTAGGGTAATGAATAGGATGCCTCACAGACGACAGGAACAGAAGGAGAAGAAAGAAAACCGTGCAGTCAACCATCCCATCTTTTTTCATCTACCCCAGCCTTGACAAGGATATCGCGTCTTGCCCATCACGAGACAAGCAAAAGAAGGCAACGTCCAAGCACAAGACGGACAATCAGCATGGACCAATCCAGTGGCTATGCTAGGATCTACGGTGCTGATCGTTGTACCCGAAACACGTCGCTTGCGTTTTGCTGCACGTAAAGTAATTCCAGTATCTGTTCTCGATACTCGGATACTGTCAGTTTCACCTTGGCTGATACATAGATCTGGAGATAGGATACTCCATAATCATCCATATCAATCAGCCACGAAAAAGAGGAGAAGAGAGGTCTCACCACTCGCATTACGATGCAATGTTTTGCCTAGCCCAGAGAAAGATTCCAGAAGAAAAAGCAAATAAAGTCAAACAGGGGAGCGGTCAGCAGAAAGCCAGACAAGAGTCAAGACAGATGAAACAAAGCAAACATGTCTCTCGCACAGCCAGCCCAGTGTCTGCAACAAAGTGATACTTCACTTTTTGCATCATTTGATTTGCGAGGATCCGACCCAGAAGCCAGGACCTGTTATGGATCCCCTTTTTTCTTTTTCTTGGATTGTTGCTTCATTTTTTGGGAGATGGCGTTATGGTTGTTGACGACTCCAGGGTCTCATTTCTGTACACGAGGCTGTGTTACTGTACCCGAGTAAGAGTTCGTCATGATGGCTAGGTATGGCTTGAAGGAACAATCTACTGTATTGCCAAGGATCCATTCTCACCGTACAGTAGCTGGACGAAACAATAACTCCTACAGCAGTGTATTATAAGCAGGCGCCACAGTGACTCCCACTACTCCCACTACACCCACCATTAATGTTTTGACCTCTTGAATATGGTCTTGGCTTTTCAACCTTTTGTCCTTTGGACCTTTGGTCTCTGGAACTTACAAGGGGTTCTCTTGGTCCTTGTCCAAAGTGGCTTAGACTTGAACAGGCTCGTGTCATGTCCCCCCCATATCCCCAACCAATACCGTCAGATGGCCACCCTCCCAGCTCCGCATACTAAGGTCTCGGCAGGCCATTGATACGCTGTTCTCACAAGTAAAAGCCAGAGATTGGCCCATCGTCATTTCCCGCTGAAACAGGGTCGTCTGCTGGCCCGCGTACACTAGCACTGATATGGATCTTGGTGTCTTGGGCAACAATCTACCTTGGCTTTTTTTTTTCTCAAGAAGTTTAGACTCGGTCGGGTTGATCACTCTCCGACCACGTTTTTCTCTCTCTATTCCTTCATCTGGGGATCCATTCTCCATTCCACTGTGGAGATGCAAAGACAAGAGCGAGCAGTTTCATGTCCAAGTTTGGATCACTATTGCGTTGCTGCTCTGCTCTAGCACCGATATTCGGAAGAGAGAGAGAAGCCACACTTTTGATGCTCGTCAAGGATTGAACTGACTAATTAAGTAGGTCAATCTGGCAAGATTCTGACACGACAGAAACTAAGCGTGATCAAATGCTGAATCAGTTACGTACGGATATTGATGTCTCTTTGCGGAATAGGAAACCCAAACCGGGTTGAGTCAAACGGGCTGTCCACAAAACCCTAATTCTATGTTGTATCGACAGCAATGATGGAACAGTGTAATCTCTCCTGCATGCAGCATTTTCTAGAATGACGGCAGAAGAACTTCAGATCATGTCGGTCATCTCCTTCTTACGTAGCATGTAGGAGGGAGGGAGCTGGAGACTGCAGCAGCAAGCAAACTGGCAGGGGAACCAAGAGTGCAATTTGCTGAAACAGGGCCTTATTTTTGGCTACACTCCAGTCCAGTGAATCGTTGATGAGATGACTTTTTTAGCCCCAGCCGAGTTTTTTCTTTAATGGTGTCTGTCGGTGTCGCTGACTTGACTTTACTTGGTCGCCCCGTTACGACCCAGACTCGGCTGGGTCACAGCACAATGATAGTAGCCCCCAAAGAGAAGCAGGCTATCGAGGATTCAGTAAGTACAGTACCGTACGCTCACGCTTAAACATCAAGGTCTGTGGCGTCGCATTGTTTGTTTTCTAGGCATTTGATGTCTATTGTATCAGAATATGTATGTACCTGATGATCCATTCTCCCCTGAAATATCCAAATGCCGGAATAGTAGATCATCGTCAGGTACGTCACGTCAAGATGCTCGACCCGCATAGCATAGTCTAGAGATGGACCATCCGTTTTTGAACAGAATTGGCAGACGAGGCAGAATTTGGCGAATGACGTTCCTGAAACGGCGTTGGTGGTGGACAAGGACTTCCCCTGTTGATGGAGTCACTAGTCTTGAGACTAGCCAGGACATGGATTGAACCAACGTGGGCCGACCAAGAGCGATCACTCCGGCAAGCCCGTTATAATGTCTCACACAAGTCCAGGGATTCGAGGAAGGCTTCTAGAAGGACTTTCTCTTGCTCTTTCCCTCTTTCTTCCTGATCTCTGACTGACTCTCTTTCGCTCCTTCCCTCCCCTGCACTTGCACTTGCACGCATACCATACCTTCCTCACTTCACACTGCCTGCTCGCCGCTCCCTTTCCTTCTTCCATACATTCGCCCCTCTCTTCCTCTCTCCCAGTCGAGTAAAGTACAGTACTTACTCTCTTAATCCCCATCTCAAACAAGGACCCTTGCGTGTCTCTTCTGTTCGTCTTTTTACTCTAATTGATGTTGTCTCGCCTTTGTTTTAATCCGCCCTCATACCCACAAAGTTACCGCTATCACATCACATTCCAAGACTTTCTTGGTTCATAATCACGACTCAACGACCCAACTATCACATACTAATCGTCGCGGGCTGTCGATTTCCCCTCGTTTCGCTTTCAATCGACTCGAATCGACTCGACTCTCTTTCATCGACGCTCCTTGGATCACGCTTATCGCCAGTCTTACACGACATCTCAACCGACTTCGACTCAACTTGATGATAGTCACACCAACAGCGACTGTCTATTATTGCTGACATTAATTAATTCTGTCACACGGGTCGCCAACGATAGTTGATCCAGCGCTCAGTGCGCGTTATCGCCTCGACGATTGAGCCTTGGACTTCCGCAATCACAACCACACAAGATGTTTCCTTTCCCAGGACAGGATGAGCCTGTGAGGCCGCTATCTGAGGAGGATCAGCAGATCCTCTTGGGTCTCACCCGTCGCTACGGCGTCTCCAGCCTTGTCTGCGCGCTCACCGGTCTCGGTGCTTCATGTGAGTGATTTCAATTACATCTCAAAATGTAGACCCTCTAACATTAAATAGCACGAGCCTCCACCTTTTCAGCATCCACACTACTCAGCAACACCAGCGCGCCTTCATTATCATGGAGCAACTCTGATGCTTCTCACGCGCGATCCGATGCCGCTTCTATCCGAACACAATCGACATGGCAGGACAATGCCGGCGACGTTCCCTCGATTCATGATGGTGAAGTCGGTAAAGTTACCGATCGTACATGGCTCGACTCGCCAAACCTCATGCAGTCACCCATTCCTTCATGCGATGTCACCTCTCACCCGTCGCCCCGGCACGTCACACCAACCTCAAAGAAATACCAGTGCCCCATGTGTTTCTTGGACAACAACCCCGTTGGTTTCGGCAGGAAGAGCGATTTCAAGAAGCATCTTTACAACTTCCACGGTGCTGATGTGACTTGGCTGTGCAAGACCAAGGGCTGCCATCTCTCTTTTGCTACCGAGCGCGCCTACAGCACACACGCCAAGGAGGCACACCGCATGGATGCTCTTCCCAACAGTTCAGCAAAGACAGAGTTGTGCCCCCAGGTCGTCTTTGGTTGTGGTTTCGGTAGCTGCAAGGACCGTGTCTTTGAGGCTCCTACCGGTGAGCAAGCATCTGCCAGCCGCGATAAGTACTTTGAGCATATCGCGAAGCATTTCGAGGACGGATTTGATGTGAACAACTGGGAGTACAAGGTTCAACTGCACAACTTGATGCGTCAGTCCAAGGTCAAGTCTATCTGGAAGACTTGCATCTGGCCCAAGGAGAAGAGACAGCAACTCACATGGCGCCCTCGTTCTTCTGGCGACCTCAAGCGTATGCTCGAGGCTCGTCACCTTGGTGAAGACATCTCTACTCTGGTTCGCCTGGCTTTCATCCTTGGTACATCTCCATTCACCAACCCTACTACACCGCCACCAAGTGAAATTGACCTACAGTTCTCTCTACCGTTCCGATCTCAATGCCTGGCGGATGCCGTAGGCCACGGCGAGGGAGTGCAGATGAAGACAGAAGACATGAGTGAGATGAACACACCGATGGTCACTGTCACGAAGCAGGCCCCTACAACACCACAACCACCTTCCTTCCCTGCCAGACGTATCAAGCAGGAGACTAGACCATCAACACCCGTGGACAGCATCCCCGAGCCCATGGTTCGAGATGATCTCACAGCCGGTCCTCACCCTGGAACACCCTTCCCCATTCCCAATGAGCATGTTTGGCCTGTCGACGCACCCAAATTTGCACCTGATCAGATGAACACTTTTGCGGATGCGTCCATGACCTACATTCTTCCAGGTTCCGAGCTTCCTCAACAGCAATGGGACATGACTGGCATGCAGCAGCACTTCCCTCAACAAGACACTGTCATGGGTAATGTGTACATGCCTCCCCAGCAACCACAACAACCTGTGGCTGCCCGCCCCGCCACTCCTATTCCTACAAAGCGACCTGGATCTTGGGGCAAGCGATTGAGCCTCGAGAACCTGCGCCCGAAGAAGAAGACCAGCGTTTATGGCAGCCCTGCTTCTGAGCACGAGGCTGTCCCTCCTGTACCAGCTATGTACGCCGACATGATGCATGCCACTGTACCTACGTCTATGCCTGCGGGTTACGAACTGCCGATGCGAATGGGCCACCCTCAGCAGGGATACACATCAAACCCTGGCTTCATGCCCCAACATCAACACCAACAGCAACAGCAGTTTGGCTCACCCACAAGCTTCTACTTGGACGACGGCGACATGAGACTATAAGGCGTTTTAATCTCGGAACGGAAAAGCATTTCTTTTGAGCATCATGATTTCATTTTACTGCCTTGCATTATCATATATCTGTACTAATAATCATTCCGTACACGGGCTAAAGAGGAGGACGAGGAACTTTACGACAGGATACCCCATCCTCTACATGACGATCTGAACTTTCTCTTATTACCCATTTCCTTGTTTGTTCTTGGATACATCTCAGCATTTGAGCCAACACATACCTATTTCCTTTTTTACATATCTTTGTCATTTTGTATTTTTGTTTTGTGATACCACGGTGTTGAAGAAGGATGGAATGGGACGAGATAGGAAACCAAAGCCACCCATGCTGCAAAGTCACAGAATTGTTATTTGCAGCTTTTATTTCCCCTTTGTTTTTCTACCTGTTTGAATATTGCATCTTTCGGGCGGTTATGCGAGGATCATTATATCGGGATGGCAGATACCCCATTGTGAGCCAGACGAGTTCTTTGGCGGGATACAAATGATAGATAGGAAGTCTGCATGTCAGCGAACAATATGAAATAATACAAAGTTTAAACAAAACATTTGGCAATGGACAATGTGATGTGAATGATGAATTGTGTCTGGGCTACTCGAATTAATGTTTGCCAGAGACCCAACACAGCAGCCTTCCCCTGCCGACATTGTTGACATTACCCGACATCCTTCTACTTCTTCTCAGAAGCTAAACATATTAGTTAAATGCCCAACAAACACTGGACAGCACATACTCTCAGTCTCAGCAGGCTCAGAAGGCCAGCTCTCCTCAGTGACTGGCACCCCCTTGATGGGGGAGTTCCTCTCATGCCAGGCGATTTCTTCCATGGTCATGGTGCCGCCTGGAAGACCTGGGCCAAGGGGCTCCAGGAGTGGTTTCATAATGCGATCAAAATATCGGGCCATTCTCTGGCGGCGGCACTGTGGGCAATCGGACATCTTGGCGGCGACGGTGGTGGTGGTGGTTGAGGAGAAGATTTTGTGCAGGCCTAACGCGAGATACTTTTAGAGATGGATGTGTGAAGAGGGGATGTTTCGGAGAGGAGGAGAAGAGCACTGAGATTAATTGTGTTGATTGGGCTTGCTGTTGCCTGTCACTGGTTTGTATATTCTGCCAACTGGCTGACACTGATTCACTGAGCTAAGGGTCGCATGCGTTACAGCTTGGCGTGCAAGAGCTTTGTTGCATTTTACTACCATGGAACTGCCTTGTCATGATAGAGGAGTGTCCTTCTGATATATGGATATGTGACATTCTGCCAAATCGTCTCTTCTTAAACTTCGATTGGCTCATTCCCGCTTGCCTCCAGTCTACCTCCAGTCTGCCTCCTTTGCCTCGGAGATTGGAGCCGCTTCTTTGACAACCTACTATCTGCAATGGCAACAATCTACCTGTCCATCTTCTCTGCCTTGCACATTTCATGGTATTCTAATCGCCAACGCCTCATTCTCCCTACTCCGATCATGAAGGCTGTCCATCTCAAGTATCCTCTTTCCTCTTCACAAGGGAGGGACAACGTGGTTTCAGGACCGTAAGATCGTGCTATCTTTCCTGTCCTAGAGAAGCCCTTGATATGCGCCCGGTCCTTCACTTGAACAGTCTTGACGTGAAGTTCGTCTGCGTATAGCCTCGCTAGCACCTTAAGTGCTCGAGAACTTAGTTGACAACTCAGCTAGAATATAAGTTGAAGGAGTTGCTCATTTGGTAAAACAAAATGGCGATACTTTGGAAATCCAGGCCTTTCTTGGACAATATCATGCCCTTCTATCTGATCGTAATAGCCTGATGAGCTGCACTCACACTTGTCGATTATTCAATATGTTCCAAGTGACAGTCTCTGGGACATGTTGTTTGAGACGATTTGTTTCGCTACTCAGTACCTATCTGACAGTTCTGGTTAAAAGTACCCTTTGAATACGAATATTACACCGTACCTACCAAGGTTCCTCCGTAAAATGTCTCTTTGGTGATATATATTGCACGGGATGGATAACATAATGGGTTTGGCCTTGGCACATCAGCCAGAACACAACGATTTTTAATCTAGCCATATACCATAGCGTTGCAGGAGCACTCAAATGGTCCGATTATTGCGTTCATAGCTGCCATTGTTTAAGTGGGATCTTATGACTCATAATTGAGGACGTTGTTATGCGTGATCTGACAAGGAAGCCTGGCAGTGCCTCGGACCTACTTGGTGCAAGTTGACTGGCTCGCTTCTTTCGATATCTACCTATATATACCAAAATATGCAGTCATATTCCAACAGCTCAAGGAAAGCAGCTTGGCGCAGTGGAAGCGCGGTATGTCTTTACTCCACCTACGAAACAATACCAGAGTACTAACTCATTACAGCCGGGCTCATAACCCGGAGGTCACTGGATCGAAACCAGTAGCTGCTATGAAGCTATCTTTTTTTGCAGTTTACTCTGTTGATGCCTACCTGGATCGACAAGCTTTAAGCCCAAGATGCCTCCAGGTGGCTATCACTGCATGCACACTTGGCTTTTTGCATCTATCCCTGACTTGCTTAAATACGGAGGGAAAAAATTGCTTATAAACATCCAGTTATCAGATATGATATGTCTTTCTTCCTAATCATAAACGCTTGCTCATGCCACTCAAATTCGACTTGTGTGCGTCCGGTCCTTTGGGGGGCACGAGTGGGTCCACGGCATCGGCCCCGAAGCGAGGATCCACCCGGTGCTCCGGATTTGCATCAGCGAGACCGAGGGCTTTACTATCTTCGCGACTTATAAAATGAGGTGCCGTGTCACCGAGGCGTCATGTAGAGCATTACTGATCCTTTCACTGTCGGCTCTCTTGTAAAAGCAGCTGTCTTTGTCAAATGAAGACAATAAGATATTTCATATCCCACAGTCAACCAAGTCCATGCCAAGGAGAACTTATATGTTCTTAAGTCATATTAAAAGCAGATAAAGTCCCCAGCATCATGTATTCCCCAAGTTATGACGAGAATGCCTCCAATCCGATCGTGAGTCCACCGGATACTGCCCAATCTGTGGCTCAGAACACCACTCCCGAACACAACTCGTTCTAGCTTAGAGTGGCTTCCTGTTACACCAGAAACTGTCGCCTTTGTCAATTAGAGTCCAAGTATATGTTTCGCACGTCATCCCTCTGATTGTCATAGACATGGAATTGGATTGATCCTGAGCTTCATAGACGGTGGGGGCTGATTGATTGGCAATCCCAAATTTCCTTGACCAGGCGTAATGTATTTCGAAAGGAAAGGCGAGTTTGATACTGTCGCAAATGTAAACAGAGAGCGGAGGAGGTGCCCCTAAAGGTAAGAATAGGCCTGGCATCCTTTTGAACATGGTGAGAGGGAGCCATGAAAGCAACGGCGGGCCTGCTTCTGGCGTTGTAGCTGGAACGGGGAAGATAGAAGGATCTTGCGGCCCGGAGGCCGCGACGCCTCTTCACCGGAGGCGAGTCGGCGGCGGCGGCCGAGGGTGTGGATGGCCGAGATTGCTCTGTGATCGGCTCCTTTTTGAAAGGGCACCCTTTCTCGTGATGGTTAAAAAAGCGTTTATAAGCTAATAAATACCCAATGTCAATTCCTTGCTTGTCATGGGGGCTCAAAAAGACCACTTACATATCCTGAAATGGTGCGAGGAAGACTTAAGACGTGTAAGTCTATTAAGTATCGCAGAACTAAAGAATTTAGTACAGTGTTTCCCATAGAGATGCAACATGTTCTTACCAGAAGGAGTTTCCAGATTCACTTCATGCTTTAACCCATGTCTTTCTCAAAAGCTCCCGGAAGAGCAATGAAAGCAAAGGCGGGCCTGACCCAAAGAAAATGAAAAACCCCGCCTAAGACGTGGAGGACAAAAGCATCTTGCGACCCTGGAGGTCGCTGCGCCTCTTCGCCTGAGTCGTAGAGGAAGGAGGAGGAGGAGGAGGAGGAGGAGGAGGAGGAGGAGGAGGGGAGTCGGCGGCGGCGGTGGAGGGTGTTGATGGCCAAAATTGCTCTGTGACCGGCTCCCCCTGGATGGGGGGCCCTCCTCGTGGCGGTCGATCTCCTCGTCGGTCATCATCCCCCCTGGAAGGTGTTTGAGGCAGGGTGGGTGGGACGGCATCTTGAAGGAATCTTTGATGGTAGCCTGAATCTCTCCAGGGGGGCGATCAGGTGCTTCAGGCACGGCGTGCGAGATGGCATCTTGGAATTGTCGATGATGATGGAAAGGAAAATAAAGAGAGCTGTACGAAATGACGGCAGGCAGAATTACGCCAGGAACCAAGCTTCACGGGGACGGGAAGGAGCAGGCGGAACATGGCGGAAGCCCTCACACAGAGAAGGCACGATGCTTGGTACCGAACCCGCGACTCAGAGAAGGAAAGAGCCACAACTTAGTGGCCAGGCTCGGGTTTCTTTTTTATAAACCCACACATTAATTGGTTGTCTACTTCATCACTGTCACTGATGGTCGATGGGCCCATTAACCAAAACCGTGTCGTTTCGGGCTCCCTCTGCCGCACTGATGAGATAGAAGATTTCTTGCAGAGTACAATCTCCTCGCTCAGCCGCTCAGTCTTATGCTTCTGGTTTGAAAGTGGATCCCTTTGACTTGGTGTCTTGACGTTGATCACGTCGTCAAAGTTATACTGTCAAGTCAAGTGGTTGGATTGTTTGAGTCTAGCAGCCAACACAGCACAGGCTAGTATCAATTGATATGGTTCAAGCTTTAACATGCTTTGTGGAGTCTCTCATAGTAACTATACTCGATTTCGTAAGAGAACCATGTAATCACTTGCATTATGAGGAACCTACATTCAGTATATGCAGACTCTAGCATTAAACATACCATCATCACCAGATCGCGGCTCTTCCCTATTGCGTCTTAGAGTCAAGTACTTGGCGAAACTTGAACACTCCTTCTTGGTGCATCATCCGTATTCCTCCATCTTCCTTACGAGGTTATTCATACAATGGGTACCATCGCAGCAAACCCGTCAACAGTTGCTTCAGTAATTCGTGGAAGGTGACGGGAGGCGGGCGGGAGCGGCAAGCAGTGGGGCTACGATATCAAACCCCACCACCTCACCCAGCACCACTCCCACTTCAAAACTCCATAACGCCATGAAACCAGCCCCAAAAATTACAAAAGATATCGCATTCGACCCGCTTTGATCTAGGAATCAAGAAGAAATTGTCCAAAAAATGATATCAGTCGCCCGATGTGAGACTCGAACTCACAACTTTCAGATTTCACTTCCTTGTAAAAGTCTGACACGCTAACCAATTGCGTCAACCGGGCTTGAACTTATTGGAAGGAGCGACCCCAACTTACAGTACAAGTTCCTTTTTTTCACGATTTCTTTAGCTTCTCTCTATCAAGTTTTTTAATCTTTTTATAGTATATTAATACTTAATAACTTCCAAATACAAATTTAAGTTAGAGAAACGGAAAACGCTTCAAACCTTGTAATACTAATGTTTCTGGTTGTATCTACATAATAGCCACGCCGCAGACTATAGCGCAAAGCGCGATACGTTGGTGGATGTGATTGGACTCGGGTATTCAATCCCTGTATACAGACTATATGATACGTGACATCTACTTGCTCAGCCTCCTTTCGGTTCCAACGGCATCTGAAATCCTGGAGAGGTGGTCAGATAAGGAAGAAAGTAGGATCTATAAATCTTGAAAGCCACGAATCTCTTAGCTTTCCCACATACACTTACATGCGTCAGCGTCTCGACCCATCAACACCAATGTATCAAGTACAATCACCATGTCGTGTTGAAGACGGCAAATACATCGCACAAAGCAAAGTTGCTGCATTTTGGGATGAAGCATGGTGGAGATTATCATGGACAGGTCGAACCAAAGACTACGTGCTCCGAGGTATCACGGATCGGAGCCCAAAGAACCTTCTTACAGATAGAGAAGTGAGGAGACACCAGAAAGCAGTCCACAACGAAACAGGCGATATCGTGGGCTATGCACGCTGGATTATGCCAGAGTCACACAAGGACTCTTGGCTTATCGCCCAGACGCCTGATGTGAGCGACGAGGAGAGAGAAGTGTTCACGAAGCGTCATTCAGAGGCCGAATTTGATCCGCGCTCGGAGCACGATGAACTGGATGACCATATGGACGGTTGGAGAGAGAAGTATAAACATGCCAACTGCATGGGTAAACATTACGAAATGGAACGATTTCATAAACTGACGGTCGAGCAGAACTACACTACATCGGCGTTCGACCGGATCACCAACATCAAGGACTTGCAAGTATGCTTGTCAAATCTGGCCTCGACGCAGCAGACCAGCTTGGCATTGATGTACTAGTGGTGGCTACAGGCCGGCGTGGTCAGAAGCTTTATTCAAAGCATGGATTCCAGATTTTGGAAGAGAAGATTCAAAGCATGAGCAAATTTGGTGTTGATGAGCTTTATGAAACCTTTGTCATGATCCGTCGAGCTAAGGAATGATGGAATAGTTCACGGATCAACGACATCTTTCGAGAGTACTTGTTGGATATACATGGACATATTTGAGGATCCAGAGTACAATGATTCCCATTGTATATTCCAGCAAACCTCCTGACGAAACTCATTATCAAAGTACCTTGGTACGCTCCTACAGCTTAGACTTGATTTTATCTCCAACCTTCTTTACCTCGCTGCTAAATCGATAAACGATATTATCAAAACTACTTTCAGGAAAGATATAGAGCCACTTCAGCTCATCATCGCCACAAAACACCCCATGTTCTGCGTCCCCGGGGATCCAAATTAGGTTGCCCTTAGAGACGGGGTATCTCTCTCCTTCGATCTCTACTTCTCCCGAACCATCAAGGATGTAGTAAACTTCTGCTTGCGTGTGGCGATGAAGTGCTAGGGCGCCGTTGGTAGGGCATGTCGCGATACCGCTGGTCAGGGAAGTGCTAGCAGTTCCTGGTGAGGATAAGAGCGTGTGCCAGGTCGCGTTGCCTCGTTCTTTCTCAGCGAACGAGGAGGGTGTGTTATGCGATTGTGCAGCAGTATCAATGATTATAGGTTTCTTTGAGGTTGAAGGCATGGCGGGTGCGATACTGAGATTGTACAGGATAAATCAGGTAGAGAAGTTAGATGACTGTCAATCTGGAGAAACACGATGGTACACAGGGAGCAAAGACTCTTATACTTTAGATGTCAAACTGAGCTAGCTTGCAAACTTGAGGAGGTCTTGTCCATGGACAGGTGAGATCATGATATCCAATTACCACTGAACGAAACAAGAAAGTTTATACGGCCCTAGTGTCTAAACAGGTAAAAGATGACGAACCGTTGAGTCAACTCCTCGATATACCCCATTATATTGAATCGCACGCCACATGGCTGAGGGGTTCTCACCAATAAGCATCAACTGAGTTGTGGCCTCGTCGACATCTAATGCAAGAATTGCTATCTATCGCTATTTGTGACATTAGTCTTTTTGATGATTGTTATTTATAGTCCTATCAAAATAATAGCTATAAAAGTCTTGTCTATTGGTGGATGAACCATGAAACGGACTAGTACGTGTAATCGACTAACCACGCAAGAGCTTGCAGAGACAGATCACAACAAGAAACACTCACCCTGTCTTCACTTTTTGCACATATAGGATGCTTTTCTTGCTGGGTACACCCTTGTACTCTCACGCATAATAACATAATTCTATATCAGAAGACCCATGCGTGCCGAAACTTCACCCACCCTATAGCATTTTCTTTCGTGGCTTCATTGTGCGGCTTTCAGAAGCAGAGAATGTCTAGAGCTGCGACAACAGAACTCTCAGAGATAGAGATTCATGATAGCTCAAATATTATATAAAAAAAATAACAAAAAATGGATGCCCCTACTTCAACAACCACGTCGGTCTTGCACGTCCGGCATTTGGGGAAAAGGATTTATCCAGTAAGACTAAATTCCATGAGCTTCCAGTTCTGAAGTGCAGTATTGAATGAATATTTGAACAAGAGATTGTTAGAAGAAGAAGAGATCCCTGATCACAGGCATGAAACATGTCAAAGCAGGCGACATTGAGCCTCATCAATGAATTGAGGTTGAAGTTTGTGGGGAAGCTTGTAGGATGGGTCCCGGACCGGGTACGTGCCTGCCACCTTCACATGGTAGCGATAGCGGGCAAGATCCGAGATGAACACCACCATCATGAACAAATAGATCGATTCAACAATTGCCGACCGCAATGCCAGATTTACTGGTCTATCTCTCATTAATTTATAGTGAGATAACTCAATCAGTTGCTCCACAGCATGAGATCCATATGCAATGCCCCAGATAACATTCAGAGGCGAAAAACGGAGATAAATGGCCGCATGCAAATTGAACCGGTTCAGGCTAAGGCAGAAAGGGTCAGATACCTGAGGGAGGGTTAGCTGCTCCAGCTGTACGGAGTAGGACAAAGTTCCCCGCCCGCCACTTTCCCGACGTCAGAGGGTCCTCTCATTACGGAGCTCAGCTAAATCCCTGGGGAAACAGAGGATTGGATGTCAGCGGCTTCCCTTAAGATGAGTCAATATTTTTTCTGACGTTAGCAATTGATGGTCAGATAAACGGTAGAATAAACGCCATTCATGGCTGTCAAAATCTAAAACTGAGTCGGTTTCTCAGTTCCTTTGGTCCAGCTAACGCCAGCTAGAGGGGAGTAGAGGCCCAGCTAGGCCGTTCTCGCAACACATCTGGCCAATCCGAAGGCTGCTACTAGTGGCGATATCGGCCATTCATCAATTCTCTAATTGGCTCGTGAAGACCGATGCTCCCCCTCCCCGGCCGTTCTGGCCTTCATCGCCCCTGCCTTGAACTGACTCTACCGCAATCCCACCTCGATTTGGCTGGGGGAGTCACCTTTTATTGCGGTACCTTACCCCACAACTTGACCGGTCCCACCCCGGCCACCGGCCCTCCGATAATTGCTGAGGTGCTTTGGCTGTGATATTTTTTCCCCCGGGCTCGCCCTCGATTTCCTTGGTCTCTTTCTTAGCGGACAAACGAAACTCAAATCCCTTTTTTTTTTCTCTTTTCGCCTCCGCGCGCCTTCACGAACAAAATTCAAGCATCTCCCCTCTAGGATTTCAATTGATCCTTTTGAGTTTCTACTGACCTTGAATTTTTAATTCTCTTGCGCGTCTTGAGCCTCCTGGCTCCTTCTCTACTGGTCTTGCCTCAACGAGCTCCTAACCTCCACAATGCTCCGAACTCGCCAGGCCGCAAAGGCCATCCGGGCCGTCGCTCACACTCGATCATTTACCACCACATCCGCTGTTACTTCTATCCAGACTTCAAAGAAGGTTGCCAGCACTAGAAATCAGTCTACGGCTGCTGCTGCGTAAGTAGATATCTCAATTGTGGCGTTGAGAGTTGCCCCGCGCTTGTGGCATGGGTAGCGATTCGCGCGCACATTTCCAACAAAACCAGATGGTTAACATGTTACAGCCCAGCACGCGATATCCCTAGCCCTGGATTCAACGTCGAGAAGAATCAGAGCAATGTCCAGCCTCTCGTCAACCCCAGAAAAAATGATATGGATGAGTCGTACGTAAACCTCCAGCCCGCATGTTCAGACATCCTCTAACCACGAACTTGCAGATTCATCGGAAAGACTGGTGGTGAAATCTTCCACGAGATGATGCTCCGACATGGCGTAAAACATATCTGTATGTCTCCCACTTCACGTCCTTCCAAATAAGGCTAACTGAATCTTAGTTGGATACCCTGGCGGTGCCATTCTCCCCGTTTTCGATGCCATCTACAACTCAAAACACTTCGACTTCATTCTCCCCCGCCACGAGCAAGGTGCTGGCCACATGGCTGAGGGTTATGCCCGTGCTTCTGGCAAGCCCGGTGTCGTTCTTGTCACATCTGGTCCTGGTGCTACAAATGTCATTACACCTATGCAGGATGCTCTGTCAGACGGAACTCCCATGGTCGTCTTCACCGGTCAGGTCGTCACAACTGCCATTGGTAGTGACGCTTTCCAGGAGGCCGATGTCGTTGGTATCTCCCGTGCTTGCACCAAGTGGAACGTCATGGTCAAGAACGTCGCCGAACTCCCCCGTCGTATCAACGAAGCTTTCGAGATCGCCACCAGCGGTCGCCCCGGTCCCGTTCTCGTCGATCTTCCCAAGGATGTCACTGCTGGTGTCCTAAGAAGGGCTATTCCCACCGATGTTGCTCTGCCTTCTCTGCCCAGCGCCGCTTCCCGTGCTGCCATGGATGTCACCAAGAAGCAGCTCGAGGGTGCTCTCCAGCGTGTTGGTAACCTCATCAACAAGGCCAAGAAGCCCATTATCTACGCCGGACAGGGTATCATTCTCTCCGAAGGCGGACCCGAGATCCTCAAGGAACTCGCTGACAAGTCCTCTATCCCCGTTACCACTACTCTCCAGGGTCTAGGTGCTTACGACGAGCTCGACGAGAAGTCCCTTCACATGCTCGGTATGCACGGATCAGCCTACGCCAACATGGCTATGCAGGAGGCCGATCTTATCATTGCTCTTGGTGCCCGATTTGACGATCGTGTCACTCTGAGCATTGCCAAGTTCGCCCCTGGTGCCAAGGCTGCCGCTGCTGAGGGCCGTGGTGGTATCGTCCACTTCGAGATCATGCCCAAGAACATCAACAAGGTTGTCCAGGCCACTGAGGCCATCGAGGGTGATGTCGCCACTAACCTCAAGGAGCTCATGCCCTTCGTCGAGGCCAAGACTATGGAGAGCCGCAAGGAGTGGTTCGGCAAGATCAACGAGTGGAAGGAGAAGTGGCCTCTGACTGACTACGAGCGTGCTGAGCGCTCAGGCATGATCAAGCCCCAGACCCTGATCGAGGAGCTCAGCAAGCTTGTCGAGGGTCGCAAGGACAAGACCTACATCGCTACCGGTGTCGGTCAACATCAGATGTGGACTGCCCAGCACTTCCGATGGAGACATCCTCGTTCCATGATCACCTCTGGTGGTCTGGGTACCATGGGTTACGGTCTGCCTGCTGCCATCGGTGCCAAGGTTGCCCAGCCCGATGCCCTTGTTATTGACATCGATGGTGATGCCTCTTTCAACATGACCCTGACTGAGCTCTCCACCGCTGCTCAGTTCAACATTGGTGTCAAGGTTATTGTCCTTAACAACGAGGAGCAGGGTATGGTGACTCAATGGCAGAACATCTTCTACGAGGACCGATATGCCCACACTCACCAGAGCAACCCCGACTTCATCAAGCTTGCCGAGGCTATGCGCATCCAGAACCGACGTGTTGACAAGCCCGATGACGTTGTTGATGCCCTGAAGTGGCTCATCAACACTGACGGCCCTGCTCTGCTGGAGGTTGTCACCGACAAGAAGGTCCCTGTCCTGCCCATGGTCCCTGTCGGTTCCGGTCTACATGAGTTCCTCGTCTTCGACGGAGGTAAGTTATTTCCCATTACATACGGGTACAAACAAATGCTAACCAATTTTACAGCTAAGGACAAGAAGAGACGTGAACTGATGAGAGAGCGTACCTGCGGTCTGCACGGCTAAGCTTGAACCCCAGCTTAACTTAAACAACACAAAAACCGTCAACCATTCGATACCATCTATTCCCTCATGTCCCTTTTTTATTTTAACCATTTCTTGATTCCATCACTTTTCGGAGTTTTATTTATTACTTGGTTCTGCCGGCGGGCAAAAGCACCTTTTGGGGTTTATGAATGAGGATCATCACCCGGAAGACCAAAAAGTTGGGAAGGCTGGGTTACTACGGTTGGATGTAGGAGAGGGAACTCCTCCATGTGTAGGATCAATGCGCACATGACGTCGCGCGAGGCGACAAGTTACGCCAAGGGCTGGAGGCCGAGGGGCGTTTTCCATATACCACCACATAATGAATATTGTTGTGATGAATTTTACTTCATCAGTTCCAAACCTCATACTTAAATGTTAAACTCTGAAACTTGGTCATGCTGATTCGCCCACAAAGACATCGAAAGGCTTGACCTCTTGAACCAGGTTCAAGTCAATCTCATCTTCTACTTCCACCGTCATGGTCCTTAGGACAAATTCTTCGTGTACCTGTCATAAAAACAGCTTGGTACTGTGGTCTAGTTGGTCATGACATCTCGTTAACACCGAGAAGGTCCCCGGTTCGAGCCCGGGCAGAACCTCACTTTTTGCCCTCCGCATAACAATCTTATCATCGTTGTATGCAGACCGGGGCTTGGAATTAACCAGGCAACTTTTGTTGCCAAATCCTGAGGGCATTTTCATCTACTCAGTAGCGGTGGGATATTTTTGGTTGAAGAGTAAGAGAAGAATGAGTTCACCATATTATGGCCAACATCCTCCAAACCTTTTTCCAAGCTTTCACACCAACTTGTCCATTTCCGAGTGTCACTGTGGGCAAAAAGAGAGCATTTGCTCAAGGGATTTCGTGATCAACTGATGGACTTTTAGGGATATTGCTCGCAAGAGAATTAATGCCATGCAAGAGGCTTGCCAGCCTATCCAGGCCACAGCTTCTCATAGCTTCACGCACACATTCCTCTTCCTTCTACCGCTTTGAATTGCCATAAAATATTGAGATTGCCATGGCGCGTTGAATTCTTAAATAGGCGTCGAAGATGCTTCGTTCTCATGAATCTCTATTTCAAGCAGCCAGAACGTTGATCCAGAAGTCTGGTGTGGCCGGTTAGGGCAAGAGTACGTTGGCGAGGCTACGAAGACTGAGCCTCAACGATACTGTTCTCGGCTACGATGCTCTTGAGCCGTTCATTATAGATTGGACATTACTCTGTTCGGCCAAGTAGCTAAATAAGGCTACTGACACCAATGGGCAATTGCTCAAGATCCGATGCAGCAGAACATCGACAGTGTTATCAACGATAGTACGTGTAACTACGCTGAAGCTCTTGACCAGAATGTCATTTGCAGCCAAATTCGAATGTTTGTACTGCTATTGAGCTTAGAGCATACGAAGTCGGTCTACTAGACGAGTGAACGCGTACTGGGCGGCTCATGACAAGCGGAAGTTCTATTGTGATCTGCCCGTCGGCCGCTGTCGTCGAATAAGAGAACGGTATCGCTTCGACGAGAAACCCCATGCACTTTTCACTGGATGGGATGAAACTTACTGTCGCCCTTACAATAGCAGCTCTATCATTGCTATCGACGTCGCGACTTCCATAGAAACACTTTTGCGAGCAAGCTTTTAACCGACTCACCCAAAGCCTTTAGACAAGTTGGGTCAGGTTCGAGAGCAGGTAGAGAAGAGGGCAACACACGAATCTATTAGATCCGAGTATCAGTTACAACTGATAATGAGGCACACTCTTATTCTCGCCGAGGCATGTTTTGTCGGGCGACTTCACGCAGTATGCTGTAGCTGTATTGGAGGTACAGCCTTCACAAGCAATATAGTCTACGGTTTGCATGACATATGTAATATCCAAGGACTGAACTAACTACTAAGGTAGACTCCGGGCTTCTTGGCAAAAGGGAACAAGGTACTCTCATATCAGGTCTTGTGCAGCAATACCGTCCAGTTGTCTCAATACAGCACGTCTGCTTGCGTCCAGCGGCGTGGTACAGGATTACTAATCTTGGATCCTGAAGATCTCCCGTCAGGTACCGCCCTAGCAGATGCCGTCTCTCCAAGAAAGAAGTCAATCTTTCAATTACCGACCAAGCAACATGTCAAAGATTAAATCCATCGCATTTCATTTCAACATCGTCTCATATTTCCCAACCGGAGGAAAGTCAACGTCGCCCCCATAGGCGAATTATTCGCTTACCCAAAAAATCCACAAGGCGTTCAATAGTCTTGCCAACCAACCCAATCTAGACTCGGTTTACAAGCGAAAAAGGAAACCCCGTTGGAACTATCGAACAGCAGCTGAAAAACTATCGACAAAAACGCACATGGCCAAGCCCGATAGAAATTTCCGATAATGTCAGGGGCAATAGGGTTTTTGGTCTCGGGTAAGGCTTCGGGAGGCGGACGCCTCAAGATGGTATATATCATGGGGCTTCTCATGTCGAGGATGGCGCGTTAGGTATTGACCTCTGCAACTGTCTTTCGCTTAGAGCCTCTTTTTGGCTTATCCATTCGTTATTTACAGGATGCGCTCTGTCTCTGCACTTCTGGCCCTGGCCGTCGCGGGTTCATTTGAACTCGCGGCTGCAGGTAATTGCAAACCTTCTTCTCCCCTTCAAACCGACAAGACAGCACAGTCTGCTTCGATCCCCACTGGAACCACAACGAGATCGCTCCCTTCTTCTCAAACCACCGAAGGTCCTGTAGTTATCACGAACGCCGTGACCAACGGCGGCTTTGGAGGCTACGATCCTTCTGCCGATGGCGGCATCTACGCCTTCCAGGCTGGCGGCATTGCCAAACTCCTCCAAGGCCCTGGATACCCAGGCCAATCTGACGAGAGGAACTGCGTACAACTCAAGACGGGCCCTACCCGAAAGCGACAGACACCCCCCGAGAACCCTTGGATTCAACAGCAGCTTCAGGATATGGAGCCCAGTGACTACACCGTTCGCTTCTGGTACGCTATTGTAAAGAACTCTGTCGCTGATACATGTCGCATCGAAGGATACTACGGTGGTGAACAGTTTGGAGCCACGCCTTACTTCCCAGTTGTCAGCGACGCGGGTGACAAGTGGTTGGAATTTGTTGACAACATGGCTGTCACGACAAACAACGGAATGATTCGATTTGAGCTTGTTTGTGTCAACGGGGGCTCTGCTGAGGCTTACTTTGACCAGGTCTTTGTGTCCAACAAGATCGGCGATGAGTGGGTTGATGGTATCTCGCTGTTCTTCCCTACTTCCAAGCACGCTGCCACCGTTGGCCCTGCCGAGACCAGCACTGCTCTCCCTGTTGACACTGCCGTGACTAGCAGCGATAACATCGAAACATCTGAAGCCCCTACAACTCACCCTTCAGAGGCACCTACCACCACAGACGAAGCTCCAGCAACAGATAAGACCACCGAGGCCGCGCCTACAGCCGCAACATCTTCCGCTTCTACTGACGAAGGCGAAGACATTCCGTCTGGTCCCAAGGTCTGCGTCAAACTCGGAGCCGGTGCTGCTGGTCGAGGTTGCGCCAAGCGTCCATACAGCAGTAAGCAAGGATACAAGCGATTTGGCGGAAGCAAGATCACCAAAGAGCAGTGCGCCGCTCTCTGTCTCGCAGACTCACAATGTATGAGTTTCGAGTGGCTCTACCAGGGCAGCGGTTGTGCAAACTCATGTAACCTCTTCACTGCCGAGTTGGGCGACATTCCTACCAATGGTGGTTCAGATTCCGCCTGGGCCTACGACCGAAGCTGCATCCATGAGGATGAGTGCGCTGAACAGCCTGCTGGTACCGTCTGTGTTAATGTCAACGCTGATACCCCTGCCAAGGCCTGCACCCGTTTTCAAGGTGTCGCCAAGGCGTGCGCGAAGCCCTTCCTCACAGCTCCCACCAACGGACTTTGCGGTCTGACAAACGAGTGTCGAGACCTTTGCGCCAAGTACCCTTCTTGCAAATCCTACTCGGCTACCTTTGGTCGCTGCAGTCTATACGATGCTAGATCATCTGAGGTGGCGGAACCTGCGGATGCGTACAGCTTCTTTTACGATATGGATTGTCATGCCTGTGGAGCGGGCAACGCGTACTTTGATTACATTCCCCGTGGCCAAGATCCGGCTACTATGCCTGAGTGGATATGCCCTGTTGAAGAGAAGAAGACTTCCTCGCTACTGGCCACGTCTACGACTGCTAAGCCTGCCGATGTCACTACTTCTAGTGTTGATGAAATCACCAGCGCCAGCGCTGCCCCAACTGAGAACAACAGCATGATCCCTACAACTGCACCCAGCCCGACTACCACACTTCCACCTGCCACAGTCTCAGTCTGTCCCAATGGCGTCCCGTCCCCCGGCTTTTGCTCCATCATCAACCCAGCCCCAGAGAGAGCCCTTTGTGGGAAGCTCGGCTGGCCCCAGCTCACTGATGCCTGGGGCTATAGTGTTGAAGATCGTCCCAACCAGCGTTCTATTGAAGACTGTGCTGTCCTGTGCAAGGAAGATCACGGATGCCTGGCTTTTGGCTTCGATGATAGCCAGCCAACACTCAAATGTGCGCTCATCTCGTCAGACTTGCAAGATGCCTCTATTGCTGAACAACAATCTGGATACAATGCTGTGTGGTTTGATATGAAGTGTATGACTTGTATGATGTGTGGTGAGAAGGAAGATACTACGCCTTCACCACCTGAGTTGGGCTGCCAGCCTCTTACAGTCAACGCCGGCTGCAGATACAAGCAAAACGGCGAGTGGCCTATCGGTAGTAATGGAAGAGGAGTTACCGGCTATACTTGTCACTCCAACGGCAAGGTCACTCTTGGGGAGCCCTTCTCAGCAGACATTACCACCTGGCCACACCAAAAGTCCGAGATTCAGTGTACAGAGACATGCTTACAGCTTGAGAATTGTAAGTCCTCTGCCTACAATTCCGATACCAAGCTCTGTGAGTTCTTCAGCACATCTCTTCAAGACGCTGGATACAGATTCCAGGATGATAGCAAGATCTGGTACAATGACAACGCATGCTTTGACTGCTCCGGACTGTGCAAGGAGCCTCAGAGGGAGGACCCCACCGGGACTGAGAGCATGTCTTACTTCCCTCAGCCTACCGAGGCTCCTACAACTATGCGGACCTTCACTCGTTCTGTTTTCGAAGGGGCCATCACCACTTCTGCTACCAAGACCACATCCGCGTCGGAAGACTCGGTTGCTACGACTTCCAGCGCCCCGCAAAACGAGCCCACAACCTGCACAGTACCCTCTGCTTCTCTCAGTGACGATGTCACATGTGGTATTCCTGGTGTGAGCAACTCCGCCCAGTCCAAGATGATTGAAGGCTATACGGTCAAGCAGGTTGGATCCCTTGAGAAATGCGCCCTTGAGTGTCTGCAGCGTACAGGGTGTGAGGGCTTCCTCTTCCGAAAGAGCACAACCCTGTGCAATATTTTCACTGCTGGACCTGCTGGACTGGAGTTGATCTATAATCCATCATCGGGTGATAAGTTCTATGATAGGAACTGCTTCAAGTGTGTATCTTGATGAGCTTCGGAGATGAAGCCTGTCATGTCGCATTGTTGGGACTAAAATTTATTTAATTTAATAATTTTGGACACTCTTCACTTATCAATCTTCCGATCATGGACGTTAGACGTCGCAACCAAGCTTTGCTAATCTCCTTAAACAAGCGTTTACAGCGGAGCGCTTAATCCACCTACGAGCCAAGCTTTCATCAAACGCTCCACGTCATGTCATTCGATGATTAACGCAATAGGCCCAAGGGCATCTTGAAACACAGCCAAGAGTTATTTCCGCCCAGACGTTTCATTGTTTCCACAGTTTTTCTCGAGAATATGGAGAACGCTCTTCTTGGCGCCAGCTGCGCGAAGCTGCCCAGGCGGGAATTTGCTGTCCCCCAACCATAATCCTCGAGGCATACTCGTAATATTCTTGGCTGCTATACTTTAATCTTACAGATCTTTCAGCATGGGTTATGTTGGTTTATATATATCTTGTTCGTGTGATCTTTTGAGGTTTTGGTAACTCACTCTCTTTCAACCACATTCTTTCTTGTTTTTCCTTTTCGTTCTTTAACCTGTCTATCGTTAAACCGGCCGTGCCGAAACCGTCATCATGAAGCGATCCGTTCTCATCTCTCTCATCCCCGCCGTGTTGGGCTGCGCCAACATCAAGTCCAACCCATGCGCGATGGCCGTGGCCGCTAATGTTTCTGGGTGCGCTGATGTGAACGATGCTTCATCTGTTCCCGAGTGGGCTGCTGGTTGCTCTATGAACAGCCTGATTAAGGAGTGCAAGTGTCAGTACACCGCCGGCGGTGATGCTGAGGCTCCCGCTCCCGCTGCTACTACTCTTGCTACTCGCGTTGCTTCCGCTGCTCCTAAGGCCACTGCTGAAGAGCCCGTCAAGTCCGTCCCTGCTGATACTGGCGCCGTTTCTGGTAGCTGTGGCGCTGCCAAGGTCGATGAACTCGTGGGATATGGATTTGGAACCACTGGAGGCTCTGGTGCGCCTGTTGTCGTCAAGTCTTGCTCTGAGCTCAAGTCCGCTCTTGACAAGGGTGGTGTCATCCACATCGACGGCATGCTTGACGGCTGTGACCTCATGAAGGTTCCCAGCGACACCACCGTCCTTGGTGTTGGCTCCAACTCTGGTAAGTAGACACCACCTAGCAGAACAACACAAACTAACAGACAATCCCTCAGGTCTCACCAACGGTGGTTTCCGTATTGTCAAGTCCAACAACGTCATCATCCGTAACCTCGTCCTGCGCAACCCCCCCAAGGAGATGGACTGCATCGACATCGAAACCTCTACCTACGTCTGGATCGACCACAACGACTTCGCCACCGAGGGCATCGACGGTACTGACAAGGACTACTTCGATGGTCTCCTCGACGCCAAGCGTGCCTCCGACTTCCTCACCTTCTCTTGGAACAAGTTCGCCGACCACTGGAAGGCCTCTCTGATCGGCCACAGCGACGACAACGGTTCTCAGGATGAGGGCAAGCTCCACGTTACCTACCACCACAACTACTGGAGCAACATCAACAGCCGTGCCCCCTCCATCCGTTTTGGAACCGCCCACATCTACAGCAGCTGCTACGAGGATCTTCCTACCTCTGGAGTCAACTCTCGCATGGGCGCCAAGGTTCTTGTTGAGTCTACTGCTTTCAAGAATGTGCGACGACCTATCATCACCAACCTTGATTCTCGCGAGGATGGATTCGCTGTTGAGCGCAACAACCTTTTCGAGAACAGCGAGACTGCTATTACCCAGGAGAAGGACTTTACTCCTCCTTACGAGTACACTACTTCTTCTGCCGACTGTGTCTGTGAGCTTGTTAAGTCCAAGGCCGGTACTGGTGTTATCAGCATCTAAGCGGTTTGCGCTTACAGATCTGAAGAGATGGAAGTATGATGGATATTTACTGCGCTCGATAGACAGTATATTTTGACTTGCAACATAGACTTGTTCACCTCTTCAAGATTTATTGCAGTGTATGCACGTATGTGACATGAAGAAGAACTGTAGTATCTGGTTCTTGGCTAGCAAGCGGGTGACTTAAGAAAGTCTTGAATACATACCATCCATACAGCATCTTTACGGCCGAACGTGCCAATCTATGAACGACGATTGGTACTGTATGGCAGCTAATGCAAGAACAAAGATCGATCGCCAAGATTGACACCTATGAGAGCACGAAGCAACCCCTCGGCCACGTGGTAGATTGAACAGGTGCAGATCCTCGGCTTCATCCGAGTCAATGTTACCATACACTACACTCGATCAGAGACGTGACTGTGAGTTGCTGGATCACTCGATCTGCTTTAACTTCCACGACAGAACGGAGGGAATAGTATGCAGTGACCATGAAGTCTGTCTCAGTTGTCTTCAAGCGACGCGCTAGTAAAGTGTAGCTTGGCTGCTCTTGGCTGCATGTGTATCCAGGAACGTGACGCAAGATTGGAGATCCTCAATGGACTGCGGGAAAGGGATCATGACCAGTGTCTTGATTGCAATTTTGCGTCCTGGAAATCACTGTGACGGTTTACAGAGATTGTAATCAAATGTCTTCTCTGTAAGTCCATTCAATCGGCACCCACTCCCGACGCCTCACCGGGAAAACTGGAGCCCACGGCGCCGCAATACCGGAATCCAAGTTGGAGTATGCGGGGAGACAAAGACAAAGAAATTGGAGAAACCAGCCATCCTAATAATTGAAGTCTGTCTATACCATAAACAGACTCTTTATCTCAATATCCACTCTGAATACCCGCCGTCTTAATCATTGCCTTGCCAATCAGAGCCTTACTCTTTCACCGGTTAAATACGTATAGACTGTCTCGTATTAGCGCTTCGTTGGTTGCAGCATTCCAATTCAAGCTTTCGGGAGATTGTCCAGACGTGGAAATAGTTGAGATGCATCTCGCAGGCAGCTATCTATTCCGGTAGCCTATAACTCTTACATGCAGACCGGTTGATTACCCGGACAAGGAGTGTGTCACTCACTCTGTTGGTAGGTGGGAAAGCCACCACGACAATTCACAAAAACGCCATACTGAAAAGATCGACATCGGAAAACGCGCCCCCGACAGCCTGGATAAACACAAGTAACCAACAGTGGTACAAAATTGAAGTACCATGCAGTGAGAAATGCGACTCTGACGGGTGGCTGCTCGAGCTGAAAGAGCAGCCCTGCAAGAACAATCCACAGACTCTCTTATCATTGTGAAGTGCAGTATGAGTCAGTAAGCATAATTACCTTTAACTTAAGCTTATGACTGGCTGTCGATCAGGAATGAACGGTCCAGTGAATAGGCTATTGCGACGTGTCTTACTCTTACAGACAGCGGATAAGACGGCATTCATTCTTGACTGGGGTAGGCAGATCTTCATCTTTGACAATCCCTGCAGGGCCTAGACTGTCACAAAAGGTCCCTTGTTGTCTTATTTTAGCCCGTGTTTTGAGTCCTGTGCGATCCTGAATATGCAGTTCTGTGGCTTTTCTTTCCGATAGGTTAGTTGTTGGTGGAAGTTGTTTTATTCGTGGCTTTTATTATGTGTTTCATCGGGGGCCAACAGTAAGCCACTCACTGAGATTTAATGTAAACAGAATGTCACAATTGCAGAGAATGAACATATTGTTAAGAGCTCTAAACATGAGGATTGTTGAATTGTCAAAATGTCTAACAAACTCTAGAGAAACAGTATTTTCCCAAGTGACTAGCCTTCCAATTTTGACTCCGTGCTCTTTCTTAATCGTAACTATTTTTACCAAAAAATACGCTTCATATATAAAAATGCGATTGTCTTGTAAGATGTTCTGCAAGATATCGCTCCCAATAACTTAGACAGTATATCGGAAGAAAGTGGCGTTATCGCCAGAGTTCTGCTCCAACTCCTTCTCAGCGCGGGTGTACTCATGAGGAGCCTTGTGAGTGGCATCACGGCGGGCGTTCTCGCGGCGGAGGTAGATGGTCATGAAGATGCTGAGGATGCAGGACATGGTGGTTGTAGCAACAAGAGTCCAGTGACCAGTTCGGTAGTTGGGAGCGTCATCCTTGCGGTAGACGAAACCAGAGATGGCACCACCGAGGTTACCGAAGCCGACGTGCATGGCAATACCGACACCGCGCTTGAGGGAACCTCCGATGTTGTTGCCGTTCCAAGCGACACCTTGAGGGACGTTGGGGTAGATACCGCAGGTGATCATGAAGGCGGCGAAGTACTTGGCACCGTGGGAGTCGACAGTAGCAAGGATGATGAAGCCGATCATACTATAGAACGTTAGTGAATTGTATCCTGAATACGAATGAGTTCAACTTACGCGACAATGCAGAAACCAATCATGTAGATACCACGCTGGCCGTGCTTATCAGCAGCGAAACCACCACCGATGGTGAAGAGACAGGCAACGACGTAGGGAGGAACAGACATGAGCTGAGCAACCTCGTTGGTGTAACCGAGAGACTTGACAATGGTGGGCAGGAAGATGGAGATAGAGTAGAGAGGAGTGTAGATGCCGATGGTGATGACCATGTGCACCCAGATCTTCCAGTCCTTGAGAGCATCCTTGGCGAACTTCATGTCGAAAGCATCAGAGAGAACAGAGCGATCCTCCTCAAGGCGTCGGAGAACCTCCTTGCGCTCAGAGTCGTTGAGGAACTTGGCAGTGTCGGGGTAGTCGTGCATGACAAAGAAAGCCATAACAGCAAAGACGAAGGTGAGAAGACCCTCAATAATGAAGATCCAAGCCCAACCACCAAGACCGCCAACACCATCCATTTCCATGACACCACGGGCGAAGAGACCGCCAAAGGCACCAGCGGCAGTAGCGGCAGAGAAGAAGATAGCCATGCGAAGACCGCACTCGTGACGCTTGTACCAGAGAGTAATGTAGTAGGTGATACCAGGAAACAGACCACCCTCAGCAAGACCCAGAGCCATACGCGAAGCAAGGAAACCGCCAAAGTTGTGAGTGATGCCCATAAGGGTAGTGCAGATAGCCCAAGCAACCATGATGGAAGGAATCCAGATGGAAGGACGGAAGCGCTTCATGGCCATGTTGGAGGGGATCTCAGCGGCGACGTAGAAGGGGAAGAAGACAGCGACGGCGATGTTGTAGTCCCACTTGCCCGTCATACCCAGAGCCTCTTCGAGGCCGGCGAGCTTTGCATTGCCGATGTTTGTTCGGTCGAGGAATGAGAGGAGGTAGAGGAGAGCTAGGAAGGGGAGGAGCTTGACGTCCATCTTGCGGAGGAGACGCTTGGTGGCGGGCTCGTCAAAGACTTCCTGGGAGGCATCTTCGTGGAGAGAGACGGCCTTTTCATAGTCGACCTTTTCGGTGGAGGAGTTGTCTGTCTGGTGGGTTGCCACCTTGTTCTCGTTGTTGTGAAGCATTGTGGGCAATGAGAAGGAGGAAGTAATAAGAGAGACAGAGATGTCCTCAAGGGAAGGAGTATAGGAGAGGAGGAGACGAAGGCTTCTGATCTGAAGAATGGACCTGGGGGAAAACCTGGGGAAGGGTCAGGACTTTATACTGATAGACAGAGTAATAAGAATATAATGAATCCTGTCCCCATGTCTTTCCCCAGATCCCAACCAAGGACTGTGCGCTATGCCATTTAATCCAGACCAAGCCCTTTTCGCAAAGCCTCCGTAGTGGTTGTCCGCTTTCCGCACGAATGACAAGGATCAGATTACAGTAGAGTATCAGTGTCAAGAGAGGAAGAGGGAATGGCCTCCAACTGAACAAGGGTGGTTGTACTTGCAAAGCATCTCCACTCACACCCATTCTTACCCCATGTCTCCATATTACAAGCTAGTGGACTGGACTATTTACCCCATGCTTCTTGTCTCTAGACTCTCTCTATTGTTCCCCCGCCCTTGACGATGGCGACGAGACCAGACTCTAATCGCCGACCCCCAAAGACACCTTTTTACTTTTTGCCAAGCAAAGGTCCACACTTGTCCAGACCTTCGTATCTTTTCTCTCGCAAGGGTTGGAGTTGAGTTGTTGGTTCAGTAGCACAAACATAATTCTGGCGCTGCTAATTTTGTTTCACCGTACGAGGATCAGGATCAATTCTCTGTTGGTGGGAAACCAACTCTGCCGATCTTGTACCAACAGAGAAAGTACCCAAGAGATTTCCAAGCTGTCAGCCAAGCTCGACAAAAAGCTTGATACGGGAGGGTATCCTTGTTATCCTTGGCTGTTGGGGTTGCCAAGTCGGTACTGGTCTGGTGGATAATATACGCTGTGCCACCAACAGGATGAATCTCTTCTGCTGCATTTGAATGGACTGCGTGGCTTCGGCTTTCCCATTGTCGTTCACTATTTCACAATCGTCGATCTTGTTCGAGCACCGTGTCTCGTGGGCGATCTCCATTACAGTAACAGTAACAGGTACATTGTAGCCTACATTGATAGCAGTCACAATGAAATGAATGCCCTGAAGCCGTGCGCCCTCCTTCAGTCAGGCTGAGGCCAGCATCACGCGTGAGAATGCGAATTTGCCGTCTATCCCGAGAGGGTGAAAGGGTGCATGCGACACATGGCATCGCACCCTCTACAATCAGCACTGAAATCTGCATATCGAGATAATGTTTGCCTGTGAAATTTCGTAAGATGCAATAGTAAGATGTAAAGGTCTAGATTCAATGCGTCGTGTAATTACTTCCCAGGGACGAGGTTCCATCCACCGCCAAGTCGGGACTGCCCAAGAAGCCGTGCCCAGGCAAACATACATTTCCCCAAATTTCCAAGCAATACCTAACCCTAGATCTACGATAGGAGATGTCAGATTCATCAGGGGAAATAAGTCAAGTTCAAGAGCCTCATCTCATGAAGGGGGCTTGCCTCCAACGGCTTCGGCTATCGTGACAGCCGTAGCTCAAGTCGGATCAATGGAAGACGACCCTTTTCGACTTAGTCTCTTGTTATGGTTAAGTTTAGAGATGAACTTGGGGACGCCACGCACATGGCAAAAGAGAGGGGAAGAGAACTAAAAGATAGCGTCGGGGGTAAAAAGGCAAAAGGATTGTAAATGTTATTGTCATGGTGGTGGTTGGGTAGAGTAATCTCTAGACTGTCTAATCCTAGACCATGCGGGGTCTCCAAACTTGGACTGATTACCGCGCCTGCATGTCTCTTTTACAAGGGGGTCTTCAGTGGTCCGCCGCTGCCACTGTTTTTAGTTGGTGGTGCTTCCATTTTCTCCATTGACCGGTCGACTCCCGAAGTAATGGCCCCATCAAATAAGGACAAAATCTGGGGAAACGGAAGATGAAGGGACTGTAGATGTTAGATTCCGGGGAAACAAGCAAGATTGATTCTGGGGAAGCCTGTTGAAAATACGGGGTGCATTTTGGCAGCTCGGTTTGTGTCCGTTTTGACACTTATAGTGATGGCTTCAATGAATGGTGTTATTGGAGGCATCCAAGGCATCTGCACCCAATTGACTGCTCCTCCGCACGTCCGGTGCATTAGTCGTCTATACCCTCGGCTAAAGCAACTTTCTCCAAGTACTCTTCTCTCCTCTCTTACCGCCTAATCATCTCCCCCGAACTTGGAGAAGAGACCCGACTCCAAAAGGTACACTAACAAGATGGAGGGCTGCAGCACTAACGGGGACGTCGTATCCCGGCCAAGATACAGTTTGTTGAGCAGAATAGACAATCTCTTCTAATCACATGGCAGTTCCTCATTCTAGAAGTTAAGCTTGATAGCGGTATCCACTGATCTCCGGCGCCGGCGTTTACTAAAGACCGGTAGATAATTCGGATGATGATGACGACTCTTTCTCTCTCTGTTGCGGTGCTTAATGAGGCCATAATTTGAGTAAATGGTCTGAGGATGAGTCAAGTACCGACAGTATCAGAGTTTTCATTGCCATCTCATAGGGATCTCTGTATGTCTCATCTCAATCTCACCCCTTTGGTATTGTTTTGTCCACTACTCCGTACTCTTTACTTACCCCAGGCAACAGAAGCAATAGTCTAGCAGTCTAGGTAGTAAAACCGGGAAACAAACTCCTCTAAACACAACTAATTGACTTTACTGACTCTTAGTCCATGAATCTCCTCTTTTACGCCCCCATAAATCCTCCATCTCGGCCACAGCCGCCCCCATGACACCATGATTTGTGAACACCATCACCTTAGCGCTAACCTATCAGCACTCGTCATGCCCTGAAGCGATGCTCCCAAAACCACGTTTTTCACTGCCCTCCTCAGATCATCACTCTCTCCTTCCGCACTTTTTGCCTCCCACTATTGGACGATTCCGCACATCGTCAAATGGATGGCACTCTTTATGCATGCAAATGTCTTTTTTAAAGAACTTGGCAGACTTCTGCTCGTCATCGGGTAGCCGGATGGCGTTTCATTCTGAATGTGTTGATATGTCACTGCCAATAGAACGCTTTGTTGAGATGTAACCCTCCATTTTGAGTCTTTGTATCTGTAAGATCTTATTGTTATCAATGCGCTTTTCGTCAGCGCATATCTACGGCCACGTGGAATCTGCAGATAAGCAAGGTGAAGATTGCCATCCTGTTGGGTCTGCATCGTCAGCTCTAATCCGTTTCCATCTGCTGCTGTGCTTCCCCGTAGAAGTTCCATCGAACGATGGCAGGGTGTCGTATTTTGAAGTAGACTCCAACGCCAACGCTTGGCTCTCCGAGTCATCCGCATGGCTTCTACCTGCAGTATCAAGACTGCGGGGACTTGACCGGGCACCGGAGAGTTTCTAGACATGGATCGGTGTCTTGGCCGTTAGTTAACTCTCTTGCATTTAGAGTATCGCTAGTAAAAGAAACGGCACGCCCGATAGACGTCGGGGCCACACTGTTTCGGTCTTCAATGTCCAGACTCTCTACCCCACGTTTGATGAACTGGCTTACCCCAGGTTCAGCTCTGGGATCATGACTGCCTTGACTTAGCGCAGTGGCTAAACTTGACCTTTTGTTTGGAGTTGAGACGTTAGTGTACACGCGACCAACATCTTCAAACTTGGAGAAGAGGGCTTGGCTCCGAGTTGCTCGGTTCGCGATACCGGCTTTGACAAGACCAACTTCTACAACAATGATCTATCACTCGGTGAGGCTCCGAGCAGAAGTGAAGAATACCACAACGCTCAAAGGGACCAGATCATCAACTAATCGTAGTGACGGTGTATGTAAAACCCTCAAGTGCTGACTGGCTGAAAGGCAGCACAGAGGTTGAGAGTCCTCTATGCTACAGGAGATACCCTAGTCTAAGCTATCCTCAATCAACTATACCTCGCATCTTTAGTGCTGGCGGGGTAAAGCAACCCCAGACAAACTTGTTGAGAAATCTGGGGTATCGCCGTCACCTTTTGGAGTAGAAACGCACGCAATGCGCCAAGAGTTTCCCCTTGCCAGGTCGGAAGACCAACAGGCTCTGCATCGACTCAGCCCTTTCTACTCGCTTCTTCGGTGACCGCGCGGATACCGAAGATGAGAGCCACAATCGTGCCATCAGTCGGAGAATGAGGAGCGATTGGTCGCACATTGACAAGATGCACGTCAAATCCTGCTTCGGGCTGAGTATCTACACACCATCTGGGAAGGTCTGGACCTGAGAACACTGCGGTCTCGCCTGCGACGGCCAATGTCCGAGAGCATATCTTTGTCGAAGCGTTGATCTCGAGACATCTTGTAGTCTTCAAAATGCAAAATGCAGAATCTTGTGGCTTGTGAGATGGAGGTTGTGTTTTCTTGGCTACGCTTTGATGACACTTGGCTAAAACAACACAAAAGTAGTCCACCATCAGATAATTTGCTATTGATAAGCCTGTTGAATAGTTTATGATACTATTTGTAATATTCTATGGCTACATGCAAGAGGTTTTAGCTGGTGGTTTGCCTCATGCCTTCGGCCGCCCCTATCAACTCAGAGGATATTGCTGCCACGAAAACTGGCAACTTGATAAATCTTGGATGCTTTTAATATTCTGAGCTACGCAAAATGCTTTCCATATCCAAAACTTCCTGTATATCGAAGCAAGATCGTGTATTTGTCGTGTTTCGGCTAAGTGTCACCTTCGTGTCCTCGGATGAATGGGCCGAGGGTATAGCCAGGACACCGGACAAAGGGAATCAGTAAATCCTCTATTATCTGTGAATGCCTCTGACAATGGGGAATTGGGCCTTCTTTCCCTTTGATGGTTTGTTTGATTGATGTTTTGCGAGATATTCGCTGCTCTTTTCCATAGGGAAGGAGCGGCTGGGCGTTGAACCAACCCACTCGAGCACAATGCCAGTGGTCAACACAAGATCCTTCATCTAACTTTCCGGGCGAAATTCCTTGACGAGACCAATAACTTCGTATTGAACCTGTCAATCAATAGCATATCGACCTGGTCCATTAAACGTCGAGTAAATATCAAGCCAGGTGGCTTTCCTACGTTGTATTATTGCTTCCGTATGCCGACCGTCCTTCGATATCTATGCTACAATACCCTGCCGCGATAACATCATATCCCAACAAGATGAAAGTTACCCTGTTCGACTAGAACGAGCTCACAACGGGATTCTACGACAATGGCTTTCAGAAGTCGGCAATCACAGCCCACCACCACCTTGACATAGACAGTTGCTCAGCTTCTCGTGTCGGGACCGAACCAGCGTATTGAATACCAAGTATACCCTCAGCGGTTAACATCGGGTGAAACCTCACTCCCCTTGACAAGCTACCACATCGACGTTGAACATACGGTTGCGCAGGGCGCATGTACAAGATTCGGCAACTCGACAGTAACAGCAGAACCGGTGTCAACGATGAATCTTATGGACCTTCTGGGTGATACATATGAACCACCGACACGGATCACGATGTGATATACTAAATCGACTACCGGGGAGAGCGCAGACCATAGAGCGATACCAGGAAGTGATGATCTCGATGCCATGGGAACCGTCGACTTTGCTCCCCTGTGTGACACGATACCACGAACCGCCTTCGAACATATGCCCCTCTGGAGTCTTTAGTCGCTGTCATATGGCTCACGAGTCATTTGTAATGCAGGTACTGTGACCTCTGTTACACACTTACAGTTCATGTCGTCGGAGGGTTGCGGCACCAGTCAATGTCTTTGTTCGTTCACATTGTAAGTCACATACAGTTCTTTGGAATCATTGGAAGTAACTAATAGTCAAGTGGTATTGAGATGCAGATATTAAAAACAACTATGCAAATCGCTAATCGAAATCCCAACGCCAGAGGTATCAAATCTATTTACATTCATCCAGAGGCAGAACCTGCTTGAAGTAAACACCAGCAGGAGTCTTTCCTCCAAGGATGACATCGAAGTGAGAGGTCTGATCAACGACCTTGATCTCGGCCTGGAAAGCAGTGAATCCACTGGACTTCTTGCCAGTCGCCTTGAACTTGGCACTTTCCATCTTGATTTGAGGCACATCGACACCCTTGATGGGAACCTTCTGGCCAATGGTGAGAGTAAGAGGGTCCTTGGCTCTCTCGTTGCGGACCATAGCTTGGATTTTCATCGGTGCGGCGGGCAACTTGCCCCATTGGATGCAGGACTGCTGCTGCTGGTAAAGAACGGTGTCGTCGACAGGGTAGCCACCAGTTCCTTGGTTATCGTGGGTCTTGACGGCGTTGTTCTTTGTCGTCTGGACCCAGAACTTGGTGATTCCGTTCTTGGCGTCGATGGTGGTGTCGAACTCGTAGTTGAGGAAGTTGTTGTAGCTACCCAGGGTTTGACCACCCTGCCAGATGGCCTGCTTGAGGGGAAGAGTGACCTTCTTGCCGTCGCGACCGACGTAGATGAGCTTGACGGAAATCCCATCGGGCTTGCTAATTTCCTCCCGGGTGAGCAAATAGCGAATGGCGCCGGCGAAATGGATCTTGCCCTTGCTGTCGAGGGACAAGTCGTTGATGTAGGGCTTGATGACGTAGGGGTCGATAACCTCGGTCAGCTTGACACTCTTGGGGACGGTGTCGATCATGCGGGCAAAGACCTGGGGGCAGATCTTGTTGAAGCCCTCCTTGGTAGCAAGCTGCTTCATGGTAGCCTTGTCATTGTCAAAGATACGCTTGTCAGATCGGAGAGTAGCATTCTTGGCAACAACGAGAGGGTTCTTGGTCTTGCCGGACAAGTACTCGGTAGCAACACCGTTGTTGAAGCTGCGGAAGTTGGTTTGGAAAGGAACGGAAGTGTAGTTGTCGGCAGAGACCTTGTTACCTGTGATCTCGGGGTGGTCAACGTTGTGAACACCACCGACAGCGTGGCCACAAGCAACCAAGGCAGTCATGTCCTCCTTGGTGAAGCCGGCCTTTGTGAAGCGGGCGAAGGTATCCTTCAGGTTGGTGTGAGCCTCAGGAACACCTGCGGGTCCAGCCTTGTAGGCGTCGACACGACCAGCTCGGAAAGGAACCTGAGGACCGCCACAACCTCCAGTAGCGACAACGGTGCCTAGGGCAATAAGATCCGCGACACTAGCTCGCTGGTTGTGGAAACCACTGAAGAAGCTGAAAGTGTTCTGGAAGGCGTCTCCCTTGTTCTCGGGACGGGCAAGCTCCCAGAAAATGGAACCGTCGACACCTCCGGTACCAGCCGCCTTATCGTGAGTGACAGCATCGTGGAAAGCTGTTCGGATCCATTCGGCCGAGTTTTGTCTTCCGTCGATATTGTTTCCGAAATCACAGCTAATGATGGCTATGTGTTTTGTTAGCATTGCTTCAGTCTGCAATCGACAATATTGCTGATGACTTACCATCCATGAAGCCAAGCTTGTTATATCCACCCAAGTTATTCTGGAGATCCTCGACGTAGTCCCATTTTGAAGGCCAGACGAGCTGCTTAGCAGCCGCCAAAGGAGCGAGAGCAATAGCGACAGTGGTGCCTTTCATGGTGAAGGTGAAGCGAGTGACAAGAGTGAGATGTTGAGAATAATTCTGTTACAATATCACGATCCATGAGCTATCTTATACTACATTTTTTTCTTTTCTCTCTACTGTACTTAGCCTGTTTCACTCCTTGCAAGCAATCTTGGGCTATACGAGAAATGCTTTGCGGAAAAGTTCCACTTTCTGGCGCAAGGTACCCGGCCTGCCCGTGTGATCGTCGATAGTAGGGTCCAGGCCAAGAAAGAATACGAGTGGACTTTTTTTTTCCTTTGGTGCAGAGACGCTAAAAAGGACCAGAGACCCAGGCTAAGGTCCATGTAAAAGAAAAGGGCAAAGCAAAATTTGGTGCCATCGAGTCCAGTTTATTCTTTAGCCCCTAGCCAGGGGTCCTTAATCTCAATGTAAGGCGGGCCAATTACAGACACTTGATTATACATACATTGCTGGTCCATTGAGTCAATGCGGGTTCATCTAATTTTAGATTAACGGATTGAAAGTGCCGGATGTAGTGTAGCATCAGAAATTCGAAGAGGATATCGCCAAGTCAAGCCAAGAGAGCAATTGCAACTTCGGCTCAAAGCACAAAAGGACATTATTCTCAAATGCGATAAAATATGTTGGTCGAATTTCTGATGCATTACCTAATAACCCGTAATGTAACTAGAGAGTCAGATACAATGCCCTTCATGCAAACAAACGCGCTTGTTCCGTGTTCAATTCCGTGCGCAACGCTCAGACACAAGTGCCGAAAACAATTTTTGATGTCGACTCAAGATGACCAATTAGTATTCTAATTTGGGTCAAGCGCTATGCGCGGGAATGTCAGATCCTTATTTATCACATGGCGCTAGAAGGTTGTGAAGGCGCAGAGGCGAGAGTCTAGAATCAAGATTTGGATGGATCTAAGCTATACGACAGTGGAGCATGAACAACACTTCCGGGTAGACAGCTGAGTCCAAGGCCGTGATATTGCCGACTTTCGACTCGACTAAAGCCTTTAAGGCAATTCAAGATCTGTTTACTATTCTATAAATATCTATGTGACTGTAGCTTATCCGTAGTGGGATTGGAACCTAAGAAACCCAGACGAACATCAAGCGCTATCCCTCAAGCTGCAAGGGAGCCAGTCTCCACAAGGCTATGAATACGACGGTGAAGATCTTTTGTAAAGCGGTCTACCCTATTGGACGCCTAGATTTAAGGGTCTGATCGCCAGAAGTCGCCCGTATAGAGAAATGCCTGAGCCCAAAGGCCCTGTGACCCTCCAGAGTAACGTTACTGAAATGTTATCTCGGCTAGGGGGGAAAGAAAACACGGACCCTGAGACCAGCAGAATTTGGTGTGAGCAGGGACCGTGTTTTCTTTCCCCCCGAGGCTCGGCTAGAGTGCATACTGTTCTTGGAATATGATGGTCGAATTTATAACTAGAAATGTACTGTAGAGTATTGCAACTGTCAAAGAGCCTCTTCTTCTCTCAACTTATGAATTGCCACCAACGGTCCCTTGGGAATGATATCAAGATCCGTCAACCCCAGGACTCTGCGTCGAGACTTGGAATACAAGATTTTGTATTGATCAATCCAAGTCTCAGCAGTCTTTCGAAAAGCCCCATGAGTTCTCGCACTATCATCCCAGTACAACCTCCTTACCCACAAATGCAAGTTCGGGTAGTGATCTCTGATGGTGCCCAAATTACACATGAATATCGGCACATACGCGGTGTCGAAGCGAAGAATAGTTGGGTACAAACGAAGATCTGCTTCTGTGATGTGTTCGCCAAAAAGGAAGGGGCCTTTTCCAAGGAATTTTTCAACTCTGTCGAGGGCTTTGAAGACTTTGTCGACGTTCTCTTCGTAGGAGGCCTGGGACATAGCGAAGCCTGTCTTATAGACACCGTTGTTGATGTCGTTGTAGACCCACTCATTGAGTTCATCGATTTCTTGTTGTAAATGTTCTGGGCACAGACCGCCCCCAGGCTGGTTGACCTCGCGGCCCTCCTCAGGAAGAAAATGATCAAATTCGGTGGAGAGCATCCTGATGATATCGCTGGATTCGTTGCTCACCATGGTGTGAGTCTTAGTATCCCACAAAACAGGCACGGTGTATCGTCCTTCGTAGTTTGGGTTTGCCTTGAGATACAGCTTCTTCAGGGTATCAAAACCATAAAGAGGATCCTTTGGCAGACTTCCGTATTTGGCTGATTCAGGGTCGTCTTTAAACATCCAGCCTTCTTTGCCCATGTGAAGTGAACACATGTATAAATCGATCATGTCTTCGAGTCCTTTAAGACTTCTGATTATCATAGCGCGATGAGACTAGGAAACTGTTAGTACTTGATTGGAAGTAAGGATAAGAGGTGAACAGGTATGTATTAGAAGAATTGTCCTCCAAGGCTTGGGCTACAGAAATATGGTAACCTAAATGATAGCCTAAGCTAGCAGAAGGTGACCAAGGTAATTCGTCTCTTATGCTCTCGCCGGCCAATTCTTCCAATACCCTGACGGTGACGTACCCATGGGCAGCCTGGGCTGAGATAGAGAACATATCGATTCTTCTCAGCTGGGAAGCGAGAGCCGGGTTTGTTGGAGATAAAATCACGAAAACTGCTCGTGGGACGGACGAAAGAGCCGTCTGCGTTTGGCTTGATTCTAATCTCATCGACCTTTGAAAGAATTAGTACAGTCAAATGCGAATCAGAATGTGGTATATCAACCTGGTCACCCATCTTGTTTAACTTTGCGGTAGAGTATTCGGAACTAAAGTCTGAGAAAGGGTGTATTTGTGTTTTATGTCGGAAAGAGGAAAGACCTGCGATGTTTTGTTTCTGAAATAGAAGAATCAAAGACCTGGAGCTGTGTCGAGATATGTATCCAGCCATAGTCCTTATGTATAGGTACCCATCAAGATTTGAAATACCAATAAGGCACCTCACCGAAGAACGGCCGCTATGCTTACTGATTTAAAAACTCCCCGCGCGCATGCTGATTGTTTGATGCAGAATATACGGATATTATTGAAGGTTGATAATCAAGTAGCTAGAGTCGGAAGGTCGAGTACGCTCCCGCGCGGCACGGCGGACGGTGGCTTTGGATCCGAAGATGGGGGCCGGACCAGAAAGGAATACACCGCGATTCGTCGCTTCCGTCCGACACTCAGTCTTAGATTTAGCCTACAGTTGGCTTTTATAATGTGATACTGTACCTACCCAGTTAATCAATACCTACATTGTGATGTGCCCGGCAGTGCAGGAGCATTCGGGCGACACATCCGGCGTGAACTCACGTGATGTCACTATGACTTCCTCCAGGCAGGAGCTTCGCTCTGGAACTTCAATCTTCACATTCATACATGATACAGCAGAATTTGTTTGAATCAATTATGCGAAAATGGCACCGGAAACATTTCTCCCAGAGAGTGACTTTCTTCCTATTTTCGACAAGAGGAATCAGTGGCCAGAAGTGCTAACAATCTAGCCCAGTTTCGTGGGAGACAATATTGCGCTCGACTTTGATCGGTCAACGTGCGATGAATTATTTGGGAGAAAGACACATTTCCAACAGGAAAGCCTCCATACTTATCATTCCAACTTTTTCAGCATGATCGTGTTTCTAGTCGTTGGTTGCCAAAGAAGGGTTTGGCTTATTGACCATGCCCTGGTACCGGCTCAGAGCACAGCTGAAAAGGACGACAAAGAGAAGAAATCAGAAGAGCAATCACCGGCCGTGAGAGAAACCTTTCGTTCAAACGACTGTATCTACACAGAAGTTAAATTAGAAGATATTGGTCCGCTCTGGCAGCTCAGCGACTATGACAAAGCCTACGACGGCGAAAATCATCACGCATTCGACTGCTGGGACTCTTTGCCACGAGCAGTAGTATTTGAAGATTCTTCGATCTTGAGAGTTTTGGCCTGTCAACCAGCACCTGGGCGACCTGCCAGACCGCGAAAACCGTGGACGAAACGATGTCATGGTCATCCGACATGTGAGGAGTGTCATCCGAAGCCCGTTCCGCGTGTACGGCCGTCTACGATCGAGAATGAGGGGTCTGATGGTTCGGGGGAAATATCGGACTCGGATTTGAATTTGTTTGACTGAACAGGCACGATATCGTATGCTAGAGCTATTCCTTCCGAAAACTCTGAGAGACAGTCAGCCAGCGGAATATAATTAAATTCGTGCTCGCTCCTACCATAACCAAAATATTCCAATTCATATCGTTGCGTCCGTGATATTTGATCAAATTTATCTGTTCTTCAACATGGATGCGGCAACATCGGACGTGGCGTCGTGTACCTGAGCCGGTGGTTCGTTGTATATACCTCTGTAGAAAAGCACGGTGAGGATGGGGAACATGATAGCTGTTCCGAGCCACTGCTCGAGTGTGAAGTTGAGTGGTCTGTTAGGTACCAAAGGTTAGTGATATAGTGATATTAAATGGAGCTGGCAAGAGGCTGGGCAGAAAATGGTCTATTTGTTATGGCCTTCCAACAAATACAGGACACTTACTGATGGGGAAACATCTTGGCTGGTTTCCGTGATGAAAATGCAAGAGTCGTGGGGCCTCAGAGGGACGATAACGTATTGTGAAGATCAATTTGCAGTTTTATTTGGTGCTTGGAAGAAGAAATCAGGATTCAATATTTCGCAGGGTTGAAAGGAAACGACATTCAAGCCATGAACCATCCAGGACCCTGAAGACCCATGACTGCTTAACATTTTGGTTTGATTCATGATTCGCCACGTATTATCCTTGCAATGGATGTGAGCTTATTGCACAAACCTTGATATCCTGTGGTGAAGTCAAGGTGCTGTACGTACAGTCTTATGGAAATGGCCCATTACACTTTGAAGTACATAATCTGAAACCCACGGGGAAGTACTATCGAAGCCCCAGATAATTCTCAAGTAAGAAAACATTCTTTTCATATTTAATGCCGGATTCCATCACTTTATACAAAATGTTGTCGTTCAAGGTAGTCACCTGATATGCCTCGGCTGCGACCAATAAGGTGTCTGGGGCTGAGCCAGCCGCGCCTCTGCACGGAATCCATTGGGCAGAACGCCGGGCAGACTGTCTTAACCTCAACCTTTTAACTTTAATTTCCTTGAAATATTGACATTTTCCCGTCTTCCTTCTTCCAGTAAACATAAATTCCGATGAATCTTTTCTCTCGTCTCCGCAAGGGAAAATTCCCAGAACAAACCCCGGACCAATCAACGCTGGATCCACATACATGGAAGCTTCCTTCCTCATACGCAACCTCTCAGCCAGGATCGAAGCCTACCATCATTCCAAATCCAAAGGTCTTCGCCAACGTGTTCTCTATTCCGACAGAGTTCGAACCTGTGAGGGTCGAAACCCTGCTCGCTTATCCAGATGCCAGCCATGCCGCAGTTCATCTGGCTCTGCTGGAGTGTTTCCGGAATTTGAGAGCTAGCGCTAGAGCTCTTGACGTCAACATTGTTCAACCGCCATCATATGTCGAAAAGTCCACGGCTGGGTCATCTTCAGAAACTGCGCCATTACCTGAGTCTCAGAGATGGGACTTTCTTATCAAGTTGGCTATCACGCGCTTTACGGCTTGGTGGTCAAATATTGACATGGTTTTGAACCATGCGAGCGTTTATTCGCACCATGCTGGAAGCCAAGTTGCTCTTCAACTGACAAAAGACTACTTGCCACCTTTGGATATACTTTTGGTGTGGTACGCTCTGATATTGAACGCAGAGGCTTATGAGGCTGCATGCCAAGCCCATGATGGCGATGTTGCACGGCTCAAGAACCTCTGCTTTCCATGGCCTGCGATACGTGACGTTATTGATATGGACAAGATGGAATATACTTTACCCCGGGCTGCTCAAAATCTGTTCAAAAACCTATCAGAACAATCTTGCGATATTCTGACATACCTCAACAGCCCGCCAGCATACACCGATCCCGGCAAATTGCAGTTCAAGGTCGACTTATTCAGCGAAGTTAAAAAGTATGACAGCTTTATTGATGAGTCTCATCAGCGGCTATGGATACGGTCCCCCGCTTTGCACGGATCACTAGGTCGTGCAGGCGGGGAATATCTAGACTTTCATCTGCGAGAGCCTAATGCTGTCGAGGAAGATATATTGGAGAGTTTATCATTTGGCGTTCGTCTATTCTGGCGAACGCATAGCCTTTTTCCGAGACAGTATAAAGCCTTTCTGATGGAAATCCGGAAAAACAAAACGGATTCCAAGGAGGATCTAAAACTGATTTTGGATGGAGAGGATGAACCGCTTGGATCAAATCAGTGCTGCTGCTGGATCTGCGAGAGAATTCGAGACGATCTACCAGAGTTCTACCACACACAGCCATCCTGTGCACCATCGTCTTCCTCGGCACCCATACTATCAATCGAAGTCCAGAAGCAACTTTCAACATTATCTTCGGAGCAAATAAGTCAAATCCAAGATGATCTAGGATTTTATCTGGCCGTCGAAGATGCTCGCAAGCGCAAAGTTCCTCTTCCTACAAGGCCACCTACAGCTGCGGAGAAGGACGCAGATAATATTGCTAAACAGAAGCAGAAAGAGCTTGGTTACTTACCTGGGTTGAATGAATATCTTGAGGTTCTGCCTGATGGAACGAGGAAGATAAGACAGAGGAAGGGCAAGGGGAATAGATATTATTACATGATGGCTTTATAGCATAGAGAACTTGTATGTTTAATCCAGTATGGTATCATCTCTTTCGACTTTTGGTCATCAACTAATAGTCCTTATCTGAAACCGGTCCTCCGCCCAAGGAGCTTATTCTAGCACAACTCTTGGATATCTATGCAAAATGACTCTTGTCTATATTTTTACCAGGCCCAAGTAGATCATCTACTGGCTCTCAGGTCTTAGCTACCTCTAGGCCAGCCGCCCATTACGCTTGCGGTTCACAAGGGTGAATCCTCTTTGAGCAGTGGCCACTGGATAATGATCTCCGATTTCTGACTTAGGATGTGATAATGCCTCATCCAAGACCTCGTGTTTCTGCCATGAACGCTGTTTCACTTTCACATTCTTGTCGCAAGGGGGATCTCCTAAAAGGATAACACATGCATACACACCGTATTTATCCGGCGCTTTTTGGCCATGGCGCATTGGGTGTGATGTCTCAGCTCGGCAGACCATGCAAAGCGATTTGGACTTGCGTGTGGACCATCCCATTATGCACTCTTATCACATCCGTGGCCAAGCAAGATGCTTGAGATACCTTCAATGTGAATCACACATGGGTTTCTTTGCGGCACAGATCGCGTCAAAGGCAGATATAAGTAGCTGTAATAGTAAAACTCATCTTATGTGGCTTGCGGCTGAGGTTTCTTACCCTGCTCATTCGTTCACTGCTAACAACTCAGCAAGTAATGGCTCTGCACTCGCTTCCTTTACGCGGAAAGTTGTCCAAAATAAGCGAATTGCAGCAGATTTCCAAGAGATTTTCTTGATTTAATCATTCAAAGGCTACAAAAGTTCCAGATTTTCCCCCTTCCTTGAAACCAAAACCAGAGAAGGACATCACCTAAGTACGACCAGCTTCCAAGAAGCAGTACTGGAACCCCCATGCAGTTAGTCCCACATCCTTTCCACTTTCACAAAAGATGGTAACGTGGCTATTTATTTATGAAGATGAACTTAGACCCAAATGTAGTTGCCAGCGTAGTTTGAGAGACCAATGGGAGAGATATGGCGAAGAAAAATGACGATACACAATTTCAAGAAGACTTAAGAATCTTTGATGAAGTTGCCCAAACATGAGGAGTGCAACCGGCCGCCTATGTTTATGGTTGTTCCATGCTCAGCAACCACATAATTACAAATAAGTTCCATTTTATGGCATCCTCAACTGTGTCTAGATCAGTTTTGAGATCTCACGTGTGTCGAGTGCTTAAAGGAGAACCCTCCCAGATATCTTCATCCATCTCTTCCATCGCACCTTGCAACCTTTCGACCTCTGCCCAACACTCTTCCCTTCTGAAAGCATCTGGCCATCCAAAACTGCGATACAACTTCCTCGCAAACGGAACATTCTCATAACGACTAATGTCCTCATCCTGCGCTTGAAACTGCTCCTGGGTGATCACCTCATCATCTTCAACCTCGTCAATCTCTTCCCAGTCGGCCGTGATAATTCCAGGCGGCCCAGGGAGTAATACCAATCTTCGGTACTGGTCTTTCAGACGGTTGAAGTAGACCTGAATGTCAACAGGATCTTCGCTGTCGCCTTTCAACTCATAGTCTATAATCATGCCGTCTTTGACGTTGAGCCACAATAGATGCGCTCCGCTTTCCATGCCGTCAGCGAGACGAATGTAATGCTTTTGGTCGGGCTCAGCATCGTCCCAGTCAAAGTCGTAGTCCTCTCCCTTGCTCATCTCCTCTTCGATATCCTTTTCTGTGTACTCGGGGATATCGCATAATTGGGACTTGTAGTGAAACCCGACTGGCCAATCGCGCTGTTTGAAGTAGGGAACGTGACGCATGAATTCGATAACTTTGTCAGACTTGTCAAGTCCTGAAAGGAGCTCATCAGTGAGACTGGGCCATCCCTCTGGTGGAGCGACTTTGAGATCTTCAGGTTTGAAGTGAAGCGTTGTCAAGAATTGGTAAAAGCCGAGGATAATGGCGACCAATTCTTGAACAGTATAAGCTGGAACTCTGGGACCTTCCGGGCCAGATTCACTTCCCTCCTCATCACTTCCTTCCTCATCACTTTCATCCTGCTCGTCTTCAGAGTTGTGATTCGAAGTCTGAGAAGACGCAGGTCCATTTGCTAAGGATGCCTGTGTCGATCTTTCCGAAGCAGACGAAGATCGTCGCGATGCTCCATTTGGGAGAGCTTCGCCTACGGAATGATGATTCCAAGTCATCTTGAGATGTTAAAAAATGATGAGAAGAAGAAGAAATTAATTTGACTGCATCTCACGAGCTATTTAGCACTTAAGTATTTGGGGCTAAGAAGAAGAAATCGCCGTTGCTGCCTTGAATGTGGGTTCTTTTAATTGCTAAGTGAGATTTGGCGTTAGTGCGGCGCGGCTGATCTGATAAGATCTTATCGTGAGATTGGGCTTGACGTTGAGTGGCATATAATACAGCTTCCATTTTAGTACAGAGACCGTATGTATTTATGCGTAAAGGATTATAAGAAAAATAGCCAAAGTTGTGGACGGAATTGATGTGCGAATTAACAGTATTCTACTGACTTGAGTCTGGATTTGCTATAAATGAAAGCCCACCCACCATTCAGTGGAGATAGTGTCCTTGCTATGGAGCCCCGGTTTAGGCAGATCTATCAACAAATTTAATCACCTTGTGTCCTGTCTTACTCAACTCGAATCCGTCAATCCCTTCAACAAAAGCCACCTTAAATCTGTGCTCATTAGCATGATGATTGTCAAAAAGCGTCTTCATGCGGGCAATTAAAGCCTCTCGAGATCCAGATCCCGCATTATCTTTACAAAGTACGCGGATCTCGAGAAAGACCTCCATGGATGGCTCGACCTTGTACAAGATAACCTGCCATTGGAGAACGCCGTATTCCTCCTTTGACAGTACGGTAGCCAGAGTGTCGAACCTAGTATCGAAACCGTCCCAAGTGAAGCTGAAGCGCTGGTCGCGGCCGTGCAGGCGCAGGATGCGGAGGTAGGGTAGGTCATTCTGGGGAATCCGCGAGTGGCATTCTTTGGGGAGAGGATGAATGGAACCTATATCGCCGTTTATGTACCGAACGACAGGATTTCGTAAGCGCGCGAGAACAGTTTGTGCAATTACGCCTGTTTCTCCCTCAGGGAGAGTCTCTGGAGCTGCATCACCTTTGGTCTCGTCGTAGTCAAGCGGCAGGATCTCAATCAGAATCATGCGAGTGTCAAACACGAAGTCGCTGTATGCGGCACCTGGCTCAGTAGGAGTGAGCTCAGGAGTGTTCGCTCCGTATGGTCCAGCTTCTGCACTGCCTAGGATAGAGCAGATCTTGACTGGTCCCAAAACTTCAAGGATATGCGCTCTTTGTGCGACTGTGAGTCCTTCCGAAGTGTAGATAATCTTGTTAAGTTTAATCTTCTCTCTGCCCTCTTTCAGAGTTGAGATATGGTGGACCACTGCAACGATTTGACTCCCGTCACTGTGAGGGTCAGACTCTGATCTTGACATACGAGGCGTATAGAATGAGACTTACCCTGTGAGGACATTTGCAGAAAACTCCTGTAGCCATTGCACCGCCCGACTAGGAGCAATGTTCCCAGCAGCGAGAACGGAAGCGCCGGCGTTCTCCATGATCTCGCACGTCAAGTCGAGGGATCTGTATACCGTAAGCGTCGTGCCTATTGGACCTTGCGCTTAAGCATTCGCTTACCTATAAAGACCGCCTCCATGATGAGTCGACAAAACCCAGTCGCCACGCTCAATCAGACCGATCTTCTTTAAGAACTCCCCGAAATAAGTTCTTTGCTGACGGTTCTCGAGAGCATTAGTCGCAAAGAACAATGGCACGGACAAAGTGCTTCCACCACCTGTCACACTTGTGTATACATTGTGACGGTACGTGTTCTCTGGGCTGGTATCGTTGACCAGTCTCTCAATGACCTTATATCTGGGAATGTCAGACGTGATTATCGAAGCCAGTAGGCCACTTACAAGTCTTTCTTATGAAGGAGAGGATGTGCTTTCAGACCGACTTGCTCAGGCCTCTCCCGACCTCCAAAGGGAAGCAGGTTAAATAGCGGCTTGATCAAGCTTCTGCCTGGATATTTGCCTTCACTGCTCTCTGCAGCAGCCTTCTTTCTGGACGCGCGGACAGCTTCATCTCCTGGCGGGTATTTGGCATCCGAATAGAACGGGTGTATCTTTGCGACCGCCAGAACATCGGCCAGTGTATACATGGTGCTCGGGTCCATTCTCTTGATTCTGTTGGAGGACGAAGATTTGGTAGCTCAGTCTCTCAGTGACAATGCTTCTAGCTGCCGCGTAACCCAACTTGGACTCTTATATATGCATGTACATGTACAGAGTACCTTCTGCAGAGGTAGGCTGCCATCAGTAGATGAGAGCGGCCGACTGAGCAGTTCCAATACTGCCTCTCCACGTAACATCCCTCCAATATTCGCCCTGGCCCCAATGTGTTCAGTAATTACAGTTGGCTAATGTGTGCTCACTTCAGCTGTCTCAGATGACGAGCGAAGAGCAAGACATCCGACATGCTGTCACTGAAGCAGCTCTTAGAGACATGATTCCCAGGGAGGCCGGCCGGACTCGGAGCTTTCAAGAATGTAAGTAGCCGCGGCAGTAATCTGGTAACCCATCGAATCGGGTCTCGAGATCCTGCCACGCCGGGATCGCAGACGGACGCTAGCAGGGGTGGTGCAGGAGATCAGCAAGGGCTAAAGCGGGACGGGACGGGCTAGGAATGAGGCTTGTTGGACAAGATTGCTGAAGGGGGCTAAGATTGATGATATCCCGAGACATTGGGATGGAGGTGATGACATCCTTGCAATTGAGTTCGGGGGCGGTGAAATTCAACGGAGAATGCCATTAATTTGTTAACTGGCGTGCTTGACTGTGACTGACGGTAGACGAGGTTGATCCAGTCGTTAAGGTGTTGGGACAATTGACCGCCGAGAGCATACGAGACGAAATGATCTAGGTACCTTATGCAAACTTAGGCTGGCTTTTAGGTTACTTTAATTTAGCAGTTCAAGTCTTAGAGGGGATCTTCTATTGCCTAATAGTACAATGCCAGTATTTTACGGTGCCCGGATGTAGTCCTGCATACTTTTCAGCTGCAGTCTAGTCACTTTAAAAGCTACGAGGCCCTTGCGACACAGTAAATCGGTGAGGGTAACGCAAAAAGTAAGATCTTTCATATATGCATCCTGCATGTAAGATCAAGTACAAACTCAGCTATACGACATGACGTATCCTTGCCCCTCTCATTAACATACTAGTGGGAACTATCGAAAGCACATGCATCCCATCTCACCCTGCGAAGATGACGCTCAGGATCCTTGATATTATTCCGAGCGTGTAGCCAACGACGATTGTCCATCAGGATAATGGATCCCTTGGGCAAATCCGACGATTTTAGATGCACAGTTGTATGTGCTTGTACCTCCTGCTGCATGAGTGCTGTACGAAGCTCTTGCAGCGCTACTTCTGCTCGGGACGTCAATGGCGTGACGATGTCTTCTCTGAATCTGATCATAGTCGATTGACCATTCGAAATGAGAATACTCCCAGTGATGTGCTTTCTGTCCTGATCCTTGATAAATTCCGGTGGGACCTCAATGCGGAACTCGGGTGCCATGAGAGCAGCTTTGCTTTCTGTGGAAAGAAGTTCATTGAGCTTCTCAACGTTCATCACAGAGAGAGTTCCTCCACCGTAGCGATCGTGTTGAAGGACCTGCAAAGCAAAATATCGGGGCGGTGTAGATTCATATGAACAATCACTGTGCCAACTTTTAAAGTGTTAGTACCTGACTAGAGTTTAATGTAAGAGGGCAGTACTTGCGGGAACTCATTCATAGTTTCTGATCGGGCCTAATAACGAACAAGTCAGAGGAGCCAAATACATATTATAAGGAAGAACATACTTGGTGGTTAACCGCCTGGAATGTAGTCTCGTTGGGTCGAACATCCCAAAACCAGCCACGCTTAGCACTATGCGATATAGGTAGGCGATGGTGATGGTGCTCATGCAGACTCACAAGGAGCTGCTTGAGATAAGAGCTTGAGTCGTCGGGGAAGCCCAGACTGATCTTGAGCATGCCTGTACGTTCTAGCTGAGACGACACTCGATCGACATGGTCCCGTTGTTGGGCATATGAAAGGTTCGGCGCCTCTAGCACTTGGAGTGTATGCTGTGAAGCCAGCGTCGCAAGTCCACGGGCTGAGAGGGGAGAAGGACTTGACGCAAAGGGTCGAAGAAGACGAGCAGTACTTGAGAAAAGCATGATAGGCAGTATGATGGGCCATGAAGACGAGGAAGTGACTTAGACCCTGATGGGGCTTCGTCCGGGCTTATGAACAAAGCCCGTGAAAGGTGCGTCCATAGTAGGTGGTGACTTTGTCTGGGTAGGTACAAGTTTGTTGAGAAGCACCTTCCCATGTCAAGACACCAAGAGTCAACCTGCATCATTCTACGTATCGCTCCTGACACTGTTAAGTTGGATGTCTTTGATGGTACCCACTATATGACCAGGGAAAGGCGATGTCATCCACCCATCGGGTTCTCTCTTAAGATGATTTGAACCACCTGCCTGTCCTGACTGATTATTTTCGTAACCAAACACCAACTTTCGTCTCTCCGTGCATAAATAGCCTCGCAGTGATCCCTCTTCCTTGACTGCTATCCAGCAGACTAACCCCCCTTCAACCCTCAGCCCTCCACTCCAATCTCACAATGCATACCCAACAACTCACTCATATCTTTGTCGGACCTGGTGCTGATGATGTTGCACCTGTCTCCAGTCACAACATGGATGTGGCTGCCTTCGCGCGAGATGAAGCTCAGCTACAGGAGTCAGTCCTGAAGTTATGCCCAGCGAATCTTTGGCACAATGGTTCCTACGCATCAGGATGCCCTCGCCCTGTCCTTGTGGGTGAGCATCACCAGCAGCAGATGCAAGATCTGCATGAGGCTTTGACAGCAGCCATTACGGATATTGTGCAACGCTGGTGGGGCGACACAGAAGCACGGTTCCCAGAACGTATGCCCCTGGAGGTCAGAGAAGAAGAACTCCTCCAGGTGAGTACGATCGATATGAGACAGAAGAATCGCAGGTATAGAGTTAACAAGAAATGCAGTGGATCGAGAAACAAGTCGCGATCGGCAACCTGCCTCAGTTTTCGCAGTGTCTAGGCTCGTGGCGCCCAGACTTCCTGGTGGAAGAGACCGCCGAGCGCGAAGAATCGTATTGCATCACCGAAATAAATGCGCGCTTCTCCTTCAATGGGTTCATGCATGAAGCATACGGTCAAGAAGCCATCAATCGGAGTGTTCGAAGTGAAACAACAGGGCTCGTCGGCGCCACGGACCCTTCGAGGGTAAGACATCCAACCCCACAATGTAACCACGCCTTATTCTGACAGTAATGCAGATCTTGCAGGGATTATTCAGCTTGTTCGATCCGAACTATCCCCTGTATCTGCTGAAGGGTGACGAAAAGGGCATCGATATTCACATGTTTATTGAAGCTGTCTGGCGTCGCTTCGGTATCAAGCCTAGAATGATAACCCCGGCACAGCTGAGACTGCTCCCAGATTTGCGCAGCAAGACAGGACACAGACTATGTTGCGTTGTCAAGAACCTCAATGAGCCGGCGATCAATGCTTGGAGGTTCACAGCCAAGAACGGCGAGGTCTGGGAAGAAATCCACCAAGTTGGACTTGAACTCCACCAGCGAGAACTTGACGCATTGGACCTGGAGGTGTTACAACAGGTCAGCCTCCGATGCTTCAACGACATGCGTACCGTGCTACTTGTGCACGACAAACGCATGCTGGGTATCATCAGGCAAGAATTGCCGCAGCTGTTGGCTCGTGGCGTCCTGACGGATTCACAAGCTGAGGCTCTGAGTAGTGGTATCGTTGATACAATCCTTCCTGGATCCGATGAGCTGAACAACCTCATCCAAGCATCATGCAGTACTCCCCAACTACGACATGGGTACATCCTTAAACCCATTCGTAGTGGGAAAGGCGATGGGATCATTTTTGGCGATGACCTAACGGACGATGAATGGATGTCCCGTCTCAATGGTCTGACCTCTGCTAATATTGTCCCCGGCGTATCATGTGTCGTACAGCGGCGCATCATTCCCCGCAACTATAATCTTGTACTACGTGCCTCGGTGGGAATGGTGCAATATCCTCTCGTCGGCACATACCATGTCGCTCATGGTATGCTACTGGGACTTGGCACTTGGAGAGCCAGTGGAGGACGCATTGTTGCAGTGTCTTCTGGTGGGTCGTGGCTTTGTTCCGTTATGAGAAAGTAGTACGAGCGACATCCCTTGGTGTTGTATAGAACCTAAATCTATCTTATGATGCGTTGAATTATTGACTCATGCATCCCTCAATCGCGAATGACTTTTGCTTATTTCAACATCAACTTCGGATGACATTCCTGCTGTGATACACATCACGGGCAGCATCGCAGATGTCATGTCTCAAAGATAACAATTACTTGACTTCGTAGCTCCCTAGAACTTAGCTTACTCCACTGTTTGTTTCTACGCTATAATCTGACGGTGAGACATCTAGGCATTGGCCAGCCTCATCGTCCCGTGTCTCGCGGAGGTGGACAAAGGTCTCGGGCCTCTCCATCGATAGTCTCGTAGATCGCAGCAAGGGTCTAATGTACTCAAGTGCCTAAATTAATCAATCTCGATGACATGGCTACGAGAAAACTGGCAATCTGTGATCATTCACTGCAGCTAGGAGACAACATATGTGTGTGAAGTTCGAAGGGAGTTGTCCATCGCCAGATCAACCAGTCTTGTACTTTTGACATTGATTTTACGAATGCTCCAATGCTTCAATCATGAGTCAAACCCTTCCGCTGTCTCTAGGCAGTGTGGCATTGGTCGTCTCGTTATTCTCGTGCTCTGCTGCGTTGCAATCGGCCTTTACGCAGTCGAGGAACGGCAAAGCTAGAGATCAATTCTACGAAGATGCTGATGGATGTGCCTCGCCAGAAACTCTTGCAAAGTTCACGAACAAGGTTTCCAAGGGTTTCATTATCGCGATTTCGGCAATCGGCGTTGGTGCATCCATTGCTGGTCTCGTTTTGACTACCCTTCACCATGGGTCGGTTATTGTGGCTGTATTAAATGTTGCTACTTGGGTAAGATGAAAGATATTCCTCTCGCTGGCTTACAAGTTCTAATGCTATTAGGTACTGGCCTTTGTTCATGGCATCTGCATCGCTGTCCAGCATCCACCTGTGGTAGCTCACAAGCTGGGAATCTTGTTGCTATTCACTGCTCTCGCTCTGACAGTCTCGTCGTTATCTCGACTCAGCCATTTATTCCCGAATCCAACTCAAGCTCCTACGAGCGCGATCGTTCTTACCGTCGTCAACACCGTATTTGCCGTCGCATTGACGTTCACCAGCACTTGCCTCCCAAGAAGACCGGATGTCTTCCACAAAAACGTCGCTGTCGATCGCCAATACAGTACATCCTTTCTAGGGCGCTTGACTTGGACGTGGATCCAACCTCTTCTGCGTCATGCTGCGCGACAGCAAGACTTGGACACGAAAGATGTACCTCAAGCGGACTCACGGTTGCGATCGCAAGAGCTCAAAAAACAATGGGATCAACAACCAAGACACGACTCGCTGGTCCGCTACATAATGGCTCTGTATAGAGGCAAGCTTGTCTTTCTATGGATAGCGACTCTGGTTCGATGTGCTGTTAGCATTCTTCCGTTCTGGTTTATGCTCAAAATAATCAATGTCCTCGAGGACCGCAAGACATCTTCGGATAACATGAAGTTGATGGTGTTTGTCTTGGGCATGGCATTCTCGAATATGTTGGATTCGGTAAGAACATACTCCAATATTCATCCTCCTGCGACGGCGAACTGACAGTGTGTAGTGGATGGAGGGCTGGGCATATTGGTATGCCCTTGAGAGTCTTGCCTTGCCAATTAGGTCACAAATTTCTGGACTCATTTTCAGCAAGGTTCTACTGCGAAAGAACATCAGAACTGCAGGTGGTAATGACTCTGTCTCCGAGTCCGATGCCACGTCAGAGGAAGACGAGACTTCCCTCAAGTCTCATCAAGCGATCGTAAATTTAGTCGGCATCGACACAGAACGTCTCTTCTACTTCCTCCAATACCACTTCCTCATCATAGCTGGTGTCGTCAAGCTAATCACCTTCTCAATTTTCCTTCTTCGCATCCTAGGATGGCTTCCCCTCATTGCAGGCATTGTGGCGTGGGCTCTCACTTTACCCTTCAATACCTGGTTCTCGGGCAAAGTGCTCACAGAGTCGAGAACAATGATGAGACATCGCGACGTCAAGTTGTCCAAGATCAGCGAAGTGCTCACTGGTCTGCGACAAATAAAGTTCTCCGCTTTGGAAGCACAATGGGAAAAGAGAATTCTGGCTCTGCGAAACACCGAGTTGGCGACGTTGTGGAAGTTCTTCCTTGCTGATAGCGGACTGTTCGCATGCTGGGTAATAAGCCCAATTCTTCTGGCTGTCGCGGCCTTGACCACATATGTGCTTGTTCATGGTACACTACTGCCTTCCGTCGCGTTCGTCAGTATCGGGATATTTAATACGCTCGAGACAACGCTGGGTTCTCTTCCCGAACTCTTCACTCTAGGACTAGACTCGTTGGTATCGCTGAGGCGAATCAGTACCTATCTCGGTGAGCCAGAGAAGCAAACTGAGTTGCTCGTGGGCAATAGAATCAGCTTCCACAATGCATCTGTTGCCTGGCCCAGCAGTTCCGAGGAGTCATTGCAAGGTGACTTTGCACTCTCCAAGCTTAGTCTGTCCTTTCCCAACCATGCCCTGTCTGTCGTATCGGGCAAGGTCGGCACAGGCAAGACTCTCCTGTTGTCCGCCATCTTGGGCGAAGCCGATCTATTAAGCGGCTCAGTCTATGTGCCCAGAAAACAGCCAATAGAGACCAGAGACTGGATTATCCCAGGTTCAATTGCCTACGTCAGTCAAACTCCATGGCTAGAAAACGCTTCCCTTCGCGACAACATCCTCTTCGGTCTCCCGATGGACAAGTCAAGATACAAGAAGGTCCTAGAATCCTGTGCTCTAACAGAAGATCTTTCCTTACTTCAAGACGGTGATGACACTGAAATTGGAGCGAATGGTGTCAATTTAAGCGGCGGCCAGAGATGGCGTGTTACTCTTGCGCGAGCTGTATACTCGCGTGCAGAGATTCTCTTGATGGAGGATATTTTCAGCGCTGTTGACTCTCACGTTGGAGCTTCGATTTACGATAATTGTCTTACTGGGGGCGTTTGCCACGGAAGGACGAGGATCGTCGTCACGCATCATTTAGGTCTCGTTATGCCTGGTGCTAGCTTCTTTGTTGAGCTTGGCGATGGCGGCGTTCTTTACTCCGGGCCTCCTAAGAGTCAATTCGAGCTGTCGGACGGTCAGTTGGACTCAGAAGTACTGAGTGCCGATACTCAAGACACTGCAAAGGTGGACCACAGCTCTCATCATTTCTCAGGCCGTCGTCAATCCTCAATTTCTACCGTCGGAGGCGAAAATCAGCATTCTAAGTCAGAAGATGCCCCCAAGAAGTTCATGCAAGAGGAAACGCGTCAGAAAGGTAACGTGAAGGGGGGAGTTTATTTGGCATATGTCAAAGGGAGTGGTGGTGTCCGCCCATGGATTATCTGCATCGCTGTTTACCTTGCATACCAAGCTGGAATCTTAGGAAGAGCTTGGGTTCTTCGTATTTGGACTGCCAGATCTAGTGCAGGTGCTGACAGTGTCCATCGCATTGCTAGTTCGACATTCTCAACACAACAGCTACTCTACCGGTCTTTCGCACAGATTGAACTCGACCCTGATGTTTTGTTCTATCTGAAGCTATATATCGCGATTTCTGTCGCTACTGCCGCGGTCGGGATTTTAAGATATCTGTCATCTTATTATCTTGCCGTTAGAGCCAGCAAGTCCCTCTTCGAGAGGATGCTTTTCGCTGTCATGCACGCCCCTCTACGGTGGCTGGACACAGTTCACACCGGTCGGATCTTAAATCGCTTCACGGCAGACTTCAATATAATCGATGAAAGAATTGCCATGAGCTGGAGCATGTTCTTCTCACATCTCCTGAGACTTGTCAGCATTTGCATCGCTTCTTGTTTCGCTTCTGTGTATCTTATTCCACCGGCGGTCGTGCTATTGGCTGCCGGAGCTGTCATAGGTAACAGGTACCTCATTGCTAGTCGGCCTTTGAAGCGACTCGAAAGCAATGCTAAATCACCTGTCTTTGAACTGTTTAACACGACATTGGCTGGTATTGCAACTATCCGCGCGTTTCGGAAGACTCAGACGTATCTTGAGCAGATGCACTGTAATCTGAACGCTTGGACGATGACAACGTTTTACATCACTCTGGCGAACCGCTGGATGAGTTTCCGCATGGCTCTTATCACTGCTCTTTTCAGCATTACTGTTGGTGTCGTTATCATCGCCAAGTCGATCGACGCTGCGCTAGCTGGACTAGCCCTCTCATTCATACTGGACTTTTCCGAAAGTCTTCGCTGGACGATCCGATCATACGGAGACATGGAGTTGGAGATGAACTCCATGGAGCGAGTAGTAGAGTATATGAACCTTGAAACGGAATATCTTGGTGGCTTGAATGCTGCTGCAGCTTGGCCAAGCTCAGCCAGCCTTGAAGTGAAGGGTTTGGAGGTCGCGTATGCTTCTGATCTGCCGCCTGTGCTGAAGGGGTTGAACTTTAAGATCAGACATGGTGAGCGTATTGGCGTGGTGGGCCGGACAGGTGCTGGCAAATCTTCACTGACTCTGGCTCTCTTCCGATTCCTGGAGGCGAGGTCTGGGAGTATTGCGATTGATGGCGTCGATATATCGATGCTCAAATTGACGGACTTGAGGTCAAAGATGTCCATCATTCCTCAGGTAGGATCATCCCATTCATTTGACTGCATGCAGCTGACAAGTCCACAGCACCCCGTCCTCTTCTCCGGAACGATCCGCTCCAACTTAGACCCTTTCGGCGAATACACCGACATTCAACTCTACGAAGCCCTCGTCAGGGTTCACCTCATAGGCCAAGACGATACATCCAGCAGCAGCATCTTCAACGATGTATCAAATCCCATATTCGAGTCTGGCAGTAACCTCTCCCAAGGCCAACAACAGCTCCTCTGTATCGCACGGGCGCTCCTTGTAGACTCCAAGATCATTGTTCTTGATGAAGCAACATCTGCCATCGACATGGCCACCGACGTCTTAATACAGAAGAGTATTCGCGAATGGTTTACGGACAGAACCATGATTGTTATCGCGCACCGGTTGAGTACTGTCGCCGACTTTGATAAGGTCCTCGTGCTTGATGGAGGGCGGATGGTGGAGTTTGGGACACCAAGGGAGTTGTGGGAGAAAGATGGTGCGTTCAGGAGGATGTGTACAAGTGCGGGAGACAGCGAGGAGAAGAGCTTGAGACGGGTCATCATGGGTTGACTTTGTCATGAATTGTAGCCATCCGCGTAGTATGTGCTTTCGCATATAGTCTTGTTTGAGCTTCTGGGAGTGCGTCCGTCGTGACGGTGGCTCATTGGCGAGTCCATCTTTACGCTGAGAGCATAAGAGACGAAAGACTTTGGTCTTCTTTTGAGAGCTTAGACTAGCACTTAGGCTATTTTAGATTAGTATCCTAGGCCCTAGAAGATAATTCCCTTGTCACTTACCTGGCGCCTTTGACGGTGTCGTGGTGACTCATCGTTGAGCAGTTCTGCCTCACGCCGGATTCGGTCCTCCTATGGGATCCAGCGGAGGCAGAACACCGTAGTGCCCGAAGCGCTCGGGGGTTGGGCTCCGGGGGCCCGGTGATTGGGTTGTCAAGCCCATGCTGCTAAGCAGCGGCGGCAGCTGTTGCCCTACACAACAGTTAGGTATGCTAACGTATAAGTGACAGATAGGAAGAGTACCTTACAAGGAACAAAGTGGGCAGGCGCGACGTCTTCTGGAACATGGAGTTCCAGTTCCTTCTCATCGACATCGTCGGGCCACTCCTAGCCCTCAGCAATAGTAGTTTCGGCGGCCATGGTTCTGCTCAATTGTTGGTAGAGAAAGCTGGGAAGTAAAACAAATAAATATAAAGTTTGTCTGGCAGCGTAGTCGAACTGAAGAATTCCATCGTCTGAAGGTGATGCGTATGTATTCGGGTTATTGGGTATGTGATGATGAAGGAAGGGAACTAGCGAGCTGCACTGATGGAAGACCTCGTGAAGCACCTACCTCTCAACACTGGCTGGCGTCAGGATGTCAGAAAGATTGGCCGCCAATAGCATAAGAGACGAAATAATTAGGTCATTTTATGCTGGCTTGGGCGGATATTTAGGCTACTTTATTCCTGTGCCCTAAGCCTTAGAAGATAATTCTTTTGACACCCACCTGGCTGACTCCTTCCTGACTTTAAGATGGAGCCTTCCCGGATCTGCATACCTACAGGCAGGCATCTTAGGCAGCACTCCTGGTGCCGGACTGACGAAAGTCAAGAAGCGGAACTCCAGAAAATGCGACCTCAAGTGGCCGGTTACCAATGGAGCGGCAAGCGAGAATGCTGAATTTTTGGCTCGAAAACGTGCTCCCTTGAGTGTTCACAATACAATTCTGGGCGCAAACAAATATGATGCCGATGGCAGTGTGTGAGCTCAGAATAACTAGAATTGCATTAAGGAATTAATAAATAATGGTTCAAAGAGGCACTAAAAGGATATTTGCTGAAGCTATATCGGACTCTGTGGTGAAAGCGTCTCCTCTGTAGAGGCTCTGTATTTGGGTGTGCCCCTGAACAACTGACAGCCGATTACAAGTCACTATACTCATCCCGAAGCTTAAGAATCGCCATTTATCTCTGGGCTTTATGGTGCAGGTCAAGACGCTGGTCGGCATCAAATAATGTCGCGAAAGAAAAATATATCCACTACTGCCTGTCACCGGCACAATCAAGGAAGTCGTGTATCACTGACGGCCCCCCCGTTCAGCACAAGGAGCAAAAAATTAATGGATCGGTTGTGTATAAAAGCTGATTGATTGCCACTGGGTCGTGAGGAATAACAGACCTTACCGTGAAGCCGGTCGACATGGCTTGAGCAAACTAACCTAAACCGCGACAAGGTCAGGGGTCTTCGGCATCCAGCCTAGGCTTAACGAGATAGGCGAAGTCCACGTGGACAGCCTTAGCTTAGCTGTCAAAATCTCAATCTCGCGATATCTACTTTTTCTGATCTAGTGGCGGTGGCGTCCAGGACAAGCTTTCTTTATGGGTGTTAGCTCGGGAACCAACGCAGCCTCTGAGAACAGCCGTAACGGCGCGTCTTACTATTTTCAGAGGCTGAATTCGATAGTCTTAGGAGACTACCCCTGTATTTGGCCGTGACGTTGTTGTCACTGTGAATGATTTGGCACAGAACCTTTTGTGAAGCGGCCCAATTGAGGGGATGTGCGGAACCGAAGTTGAACACTGTAAGCTCGAGTGAAGTAAGTGGCAAAAAAGATTGGGGGTCCGCTGAGGCGGAAGAGAATGGGGGTCATTGGGATGAATTTGTGCTGGACAGAGGGTAAATCGAGGAGTGTAGTTACCATTTACTCAAACTTTTCTAGCATTTAGACTGGATGTCAAGCCATTTTATGCCATTGGAAGCCTGTTAGACAAAAGGCAAACGATGATACTGATTCTAGGACGGATGAAAATGACCTATATGCCTTTCGTGATGTGGATGAAGTGTCTCCCGAGAAGCCTCTTCTTGGCGATCTCTGGGCAAACGCTTAACTTTACCAGCAATCTGGTTCTTCCCAAACGGCCGCCACTAACAAAATCTAATTGGTCTTAGTCCCTGACTAAAACATGAGACGATTCGACTTCACCGTTGAGGTCATTCCCAAACAGGTATATTTGTCCGTTGTGACAGAGTTCCTCCGGAGCTAATACGATCATGGCCGAGTCGACCCCTGACCGTTGCAACTTGATCCAAATGTTTCATTCGCTTGCTTCAATTCTAGTCCATTTACTTCGCTTCTAAAAATCGATAGTCTATTAAACCCTTAGATTCAGCTGTTCTTCTACCCGAGACTACGTATCGCCTGCGGGCGAAGCGAGTAATCCAGAACTTGATGGACTTTATCCTGTGACAGTTATCGCCTTCTGATCAGGAGTCGAGGCTTTTGTAGGTGATCAGTCGATTAATTTAATATCACTACCTGAAACCCCGGTAGCAATGTAACCTACCTACCTATTCACGTATTTCTCTCGTTCGTCGTCTCTTGTGTTGTTTCTTTGTGCTGTTGTTGGAAAATACGGTTCACGATGGCCAGATTCCTCTGGTTACTGCTTCCATTTGTTGGAAGTGGTCTTGCAAAAGAAGGTTCCGTTACTTCTCTCGTTAATTCTGCCTCTGGCTCTTACACTCATTCCCTTCCTGTCACTCCTTTGAACCATCTCAATGATAGAGGTACTGGGTCGTCTTTCACTCCTCAAATCAATCCACTTGTTCGACGATCGTCGGCATGTAAGCCTCGAGCGCCTCTAGGTGGTCTTGTGATCGCCGAGTCTTTGTCTACTACAATTCAGTCAGTTACGACTACCGGTGATCTTATTGGTGTCGCAACGACTTCCGGATCTGTTATATCCGGATCGACGTCTGACATTGCTGTGGAGTTGGCTTCTACTACTGTCGTCTTCGGTGCCGCCTCCAGTGCTGCCAGTGTTACCAGTACCTCCACGACAACTGATGAGGTGTCTGGAACGACATCTGAGAGTGTTGTGGAGTCGACTTCCAGTGTCGCCTCCAGTGTCGCCTCCAGTGCTGGCTCCAGTGCCATCAGTGCCTACACGTCAACCGATGGGCTATCCCGATCGACTTCTGAGAGCGTTGTCGAGTCGACTTCCGGTGCCATCTCCAGTTCTGCCAGCACCCATACAACTTCCGATGAAGCATCGACGTCCACTGTCAGTGGTGTCAATGGCAAGGAGGCAGTTGAGGCAACATCGTCTTTGGACGCCACCTCGAGCGAAACACTGGGCTCTGATACTACCACATCTACACTCGCCCTAACGCAAACCGACACCAGTGACAGCTCGTCGACATTGGACGCCACTTCAGACTACTCTAGTGATGCCACGACCACAACTGGATCCTCTGCCAGGTACCTGACCAGTACCACAGTTGTCAGCCTTGAATCAGAGACCTCGTTCACAGAGTCCAGTACACAGCAGGCGTCAACCACATCTTCTCCAGCCTCATCAACCGACACAACCTTTGAGCTCGGAGCAAAAACGGCATCTACTGAGACAAGCGACACGTCCACACTCTCTTCAGAGACTTCACTGTCCTTGACCGAATCCCCTACATCCACATCCTCTTCAGAGGCTTCACTTTCCTTGACCGAATTTCCTTCTACATTCGCTTCATCAAACCCAATCACATCATCGGAGAGTGTGGCTGCAACATCGACTGACTCCCTTATAGTACTCACAGTAGCCGCCGACGGCAGCGGAGACTACACAGCCATCAACGATGCTATCAAGGCCGCTCAAACAAGCGGCTACCCCACCGTGACTGTCCTCGCTGGCACTTATACCGAGAATGTCGTCATTGCAGCCACTCCAGCTGTCACCGTTCTCGGTGAAACATCCAAGAAGCGCGACGGTGCCTCTGGCGTCGTTATCGAAGCGCCTAGTACCAACAACAATCCTGCGCTTTCCTTCAACACCAATGCGGCAGCAGGCATCAGCTGGAAAAACATTAAATTCTCCAACCCTTTGACCGGAAATTCTGCCGGTGCTGTCTTCCTCCGTGGTTCGAAGAATGCTTTCTACAACTGCGAATTCGTCTCTGCTGGTATCGCTGCTATCACCGGCAGCTATGCATCTGCCATCATCGCGAACTCCTACATCGAGGCTCAAGAAAAAGTCATCTACAATTATCCGTCGCTTTATCTCTACGGAACGACAATCACCGCTACCAACCCCAATGCTCTGCTCGTCTACAACAAAGGTGCTACATCCGGAAACACCCTCTACAACTCAACCATCGTCTTCGACACCTGCGAAGTTGTCCAGAAGAGTGGGGCCAAGAATACCCGCGTCTTCCTCGCGGCAGGAAATGGTGATGGCTCAGTTGCCGTCTTCCGCGATACCAACTTCGCCTCAGGCTTCTTGGCTGCCTCAGGCGTTTATGTCGATACCAAAACGCAGTCACCTCTGAACCGTTATGTGGAGTTCGGCACGACTGGCGATGTGTCGGATCGCTCCAAGTATATGACTTTGATCACTGACCCCAAAGATCTCTCACCTTACGAGATCTCTGCCTTCTTCAAGGGAGCCTTCCCCAGTGTGGCTGTATCATCGGTCGATTGGATTGACTCCTCCGTTTTGAGCGCTATCAAGGCGAGCAACGCTAAGGACTCCAAAGAAGCCGAGACAACTTCTGCCAGTATCGCTACCACAACCTCCGAATCACTAGCCACTACCGCCTCTGAATCACTGACCACCACGAACGCATTATCGACCACACCATCGGGTACATCGTCGGATGCCTCTATTACCACTTCCTCTGTCGCTTCTTCTGGTACTTCGTCTGGCTTCACATCAGTCGCAAGCACGACTGGAGAAGAGACCACGACATCCGCAGCGCCAACTCAGTCATCATGCGCCTTCCCATCTGCTGTCCCCAGCACTGCCCTCGTCGTTGGCCCCAAATCCAACCCGTGTGCCTCTTACGATACTGTCGCTTCTGCCGTTGCCGCGCTGCCCAAGGATGATACCACACAGCACATCTACATCCTCGCCGGAAAATACCAAGAGAAGGTTACCATCCAACGCGTCGGTGCGACTATCGTCCGAGGTCAAACCACCGACGGGAACTCGGCCAAGAACAACAAGGTCACGATCACCTCCAGTAATGGCGTCCTTTCAAACAACGGCGGATCCTCGGGCACAGCTACCTTTTCTGCCAACCAGTACGAGGCCAAGCTAGTTTCCTTCTACAACATCAACTTCGAGAATGCGTTTGAAGCGGCGGCCAATACTGTCGCCTTGGCTGTTTTTGCTAAGGGAACGAAGGTTGCCTTCTATGGATGCGACATCAGCTCATCGCAGGGCACTCTCTATCTCGACTATGGCAACTTCTTCATCAGTCATTCTATCCTTCGCGGCACGACGGACTTCCTCTGGGGACAGGGTGCCGGCTATGTGTATAACTCGGTTGTTGTTTCAAAAGGCACGACAACAGGTCAGGCCATCGCCGCACACAAGTTCCAAGGCCAGTACGGTGGCTCGCGATTCGTCTTCGATCTTTGTGCCGTTGTACCTGAGTCCACCTCTGTCCCCGAGGGCAGTACATTCCTTGGTCGCGATTACAGCGCCAAGTCAAACGTCGCGTTTGTCAATTCCTATCTCGATGGCCATATTGCCCCGTCAGGCTGGAAGGTCTCTTCCCCCTCGACCTTCACAGGCACTTTCACTGAGGGAAACAATACGGGCCCTGGATGGGATTCTTCATCTCGGATCTCTGCTGCTACAATCGTGAAGGACACTTCCTCGATCAACGCCGCCGCTATCCTTGGTAGAGATGCTTGGATTGACAAAGCCGCGATCGCGCCTTTTCAAGGCTGGCCTGACTCCAAGTACGTTCAGGATGCGACTACAACTTCAGCTTCCGATACTGCTACCGCAACTGCCTCCGCAACCACGAGTGCATCGGAAGTTGGCTCTACCCTGACAGTCGCCCCTTCGCCAACAGGTGATCAGTTCAAGACCGTCGCATCTGCTCTTGCGGCTATCCCCGATGATGGCGAGGACTACACGGTTTTCATCAAAGCTGGTTCCTATAACGAGCAACTCAACCTCAATCGGGGTCGGGGTCGTGTCACTCTTCGTGGTGAGACCAGCTTCGAAAATGACTTTACCCAGAACCAGGTTCTCATCTGGTTCAAGTTGGGTTACAGCACTGGAGCGTCGCGCAACGAAGAGACTCCGGTCCTCTTCTGGAAGACCACCACCGCAACAGGTGGTCTCGCGCTGTACAATCTCAATTTTACCAATACCTACCCACAAACGCGGGACACAGCTGCCCTCGCCGCGGATTTCTTCGGGAATGAGATGGCGGCATACGGCTGTTCGTTTGAAGGCTTTCAAGATACGCTACTGGTGAACCAGGGTGTCCAGGTCTTCTCCAACTCTTACATCTCTGGCAGCGTGGATTTCATCTGGGGTTACAGCAAGACCTACTTCCACCAGTGTTACATTGCTTCGAACACGCCCAATGCCTACATCACGGCGCAGAACCGAAAGTCCTTGTCTTGGGCTGGCGGTTTTGTGTTTGATACTTGCAAGGTGACATACACTGATAGCTATGGCACCGATTTTGGCAACACGGCTCTTGGTCGACCTTGGTCTCAGTATGCCCTTGTGGTGTACATGAATTCGTTCCTGGATAAGCATATTTCCAAGGCCGGTTGGTCAGCTTGGTCAACAAGCAACCCTCAGACTTCGGTAAGTTTGTAAACACTTAGGATATTATGACTATCCTTACCCAAGGTTGTCTAATTATCCTTGCCTAAAGTTGTCTAAAGATCGTCGCGGGCTTATGATCCACAATAAGTCCCCGGTCGTATTCTGGCAGATTCATATCTTCATATACCCGAGCAATGTATCTAGAGGCATACTAACAACAAATAGGATGTACTCTTCGGCGAGTTCAACAACATAGGGCCTGGGAATTGGACGTCTAGTCGAGCTAGCTTCGCAACAAAGCTCACTGAGTCCCAAGCCGCTGCTTATTCTTTAGGCTCTTTTATCGGAAGCACCAGCTGGTTGGACATGAAGGCATACAATCTTGCGCCTAGTTACACAATTGGCGATTCCACTGCTGCCGACCCAGAACCAGAAGTTTCCTGGCCATCACACCCTTCAGATGGCACGACCCCTCCCAAGAACGCAGTTATCGTGTCTGTTGGTGGGGAGAAGTCTGGTTCATACTCAAGTCTCACAGACGCGCTCAAGAGCCTTCCCAAGGACTCGACTCCTCAAGTCATCTTCATCTATCCTGGAACATACGAAGAGCAGGTGCCATCAATCAACCGACCTGGTCCTGTCACCATCATCGGATACACTGAGACCGAGCCTGGAAAGACATACACGAGCAACCAAGTCACGATTACTCAAGCTAAGGGACTCTCGGTTGCGGGAACAATTCCTGCCGGTCGCAGTAATGCGGACACGGCGACTATCGCAACAGCCAGCACTAAGATCGCTTTTTACAACGTCAAGTTCATCAACACTGACAATCTTGACGGTGCGACGCCTAGCTACGTGACTCTCGCTGCCAGTGTGTACGGTGACAAGATTGGCTTTTATGGCTGCGAAATGATCGGATGGCAGGATACATTGTTGACAGGTGCCACTGCGGGTTACCAATACTACGAGAGCTGCTACATTGATGGCGCAATCGACTTTAGTGAGTTCTTATTATCTGCGGAAAAAGCTATGTACTAACCAAAAATTAGTCTGGGGTTACAGTAAGGCCTACTTCAAGGGCTGTACCATTGCTGCCAAGCGGGCCAAATCAGCCATCACCGCACATAGTCGCAAAGACGCAACTGCAGTTGGAGGATACATTTTTGACCAATGTCTTTTCACTGAGGCTGCTTCATCCACGGTTGATCTGACAGGGCAAGTTTATCTTGGCAGACCGTACAGCGCTTATGCACTCGTGGTAGTGAAGAACAGTTATCTGGATTCTATCATCCAGCCCGCTGGTTGGAAGATCTGGTCTACCAGTGATCCTCGCACTGATCACGTTACCTTTGCGGAATATGCCAACGAGGGTCCTGGAAGCTGGGAGAAGAATTCGGCGGCACGTGAGGCCTTTGGTTTTGCAACTCTTCTGACCAAGGACGACTACTCTCTTGCTTCTGTGATGGATAGCACTGACTGGATTGACAAGACGTTCTGGGAATCTATCGTGACCCCGAAGTCTACTACGCCTGTCGTCCCTGTCCCTGATCCCAACGCTGTTTACAGTGGCAAGACCCCACCACCTGGCGCTTTCATTGTCTCCAAGGAAGCTATTGAGGGAGTCACCACTTACAGCACGATACAAGCTGCGATCGATGCCCTCCCCGCCTCCAACAAGGTCACGCCCACCGTCTTCATCTACCCCGGTACCTACAAGGAGCAGATTGTTCTCACTCGTGCCGGTACAACCTTGTTCATCGGATATTCTGAATCGCCAGACGACAACTCCAAAAACCAGGTCACTATCACATATGACAAGGGCATCGACACACAGGCAGATGCGTCCAACTCCGATTCGGCCACATTCTATGCCACTGGAAATTACTTCCAGGCTGTCAACATCAACTTCGAGAACTCATTCGGTACAACCAACAAGTAAGCGCACACAATTTAAATATGTGGGATATACTGACATATCGACAGCTACGCCAGCCTCGGCTTTGCGGTCAAGAGCAGCAAGTTTGCTTCACTCTATGGCTGCCAGGTCTACGGAAACCAGGATGCTCTCCTCATCAATGGAAACCTTTTCGCATACAACAGTCTTTTCACCGGCAACATTGACATGATTTGGGGCTCCGGAGCTGGATACTTCCTGAAGTCCACCATTGCGCCAAATAAGGATAAGATTGCGTTGACGGCGAACAAGAAAGGAACCAACACTGGTCCCAATGGTTTCGTCTTCGACCAGTGCACCATCACCCCCGCCGATGGGGCGTCGTTCTCGACTATCTATCTCGGCCGACCGTGGGATCAATTCGCTCGGGTTGCCTATATCCAGTCTGATCTCAGTGCATCAATCGCTGCTATCGGCTGGACTGGCTGGACTAAGAGTGATCCTAGGACTGATAACGTCATTTTTGGTGAATACGACAATACTGGTCCTGGAGCCTCGACTAGTGGTCGTGCGTCTTTCGCCAAGCAGCTTTCGGATGAGGAGGTTGCCCAGTTTCAATTGGGCACTTTCTTCCCTTCTACAAGCTGGATCAACATGACGCTCGTTCACGCGACTCCCTTTGACGCAGCTGTAGCTGCCACGCAGACATTCAGCTCGACCACTGTATACACCACTCAGACTGTCACGTCTTCTCAAACTCTGTTTACTACTGTGACTGGTGCCGAGGTGACCATCACTGAGAAGTCCACATCTACTCAGGATATCGGTACTACCATCACACCAGACCCGACGACCAAGACTATGATTGAGAAGACGACAGTGACCGAAACGGCTCAAGTTACCCAAGCTGACAAGCTAGTCACCGTTAAGTCGACCGAGATTGTGGATGTTGGCAAGACTGTTACGCCTGCTGTCGTTACTGAGACTTCAACCCAGGTCTTTGATGCTACTGTCACTTCTTGGGTCACAAGGCCTGCCAAGGCAGTCACTACGACTTCAACAACTGTAGGCGCTACTGTTACGCCCAAGTCAGTGACTGAGAACATAGTCGAGCGAACGACAGTGGTGATCAGCAAGACCATCAGCCCCAAGGCCATTACCGTTAAGAGCACCACGACTGTGGTAATAGGTACTGGCGGCACTACGACAACTTCCCTGAAGGCTACTACTGTTCTATCGACTACTGTAACGACTTCTGTCAAAATTGTCAGCAAGACCACTACACTGAAGTGTGTCCCTACTCAGGACAAGCGAGACTTGGGCGGTGACGTGGCAATTCTCAGGCCCCGCGCTGTCGTGTTCGGCAACCCATCTGTTGACCTCGCTTCTGGCCTGACACGGCGTGACCTTGACCTAGGGTCTATAAATCTTGAGGCTCGTGCAGCTGGTCTTTCCACCGTTACCGTCACCGTTGTTTCGACTTTTACTACCAACGTCAAAACATCAATCATGACGGTTCCTGGCAGCACTGCGACCACTCAGGTCATCACGACCAAGACAATTGGAAAGACAAGTACTCTCAAGCCTGCCACTGTTATTGACGCATCAACCTCTGTCGCAACAAAATATGTCACCTCTACCATTCCTGGATCAACATCAACCACGACTACCGTGACCACCAAGGAGACCGGCAAGACAACGACCCTCAAGGCCGCCACCACCACTGTTGTTGTCGCTTCTACATCTGTCGTCACCGATAAGAAGACTTCCACAGCCCCAGCAAGCACAGTAACTGTGTTGAAGACTCTCACTACTACTCTGCCCGCCGGAACCGTCAAGGTCACCACGACTAGCACCATTAAGCAGACATCCCCTGTTACTCTGGATCAGAAGACTGTTACAAACTGGGCGACTGTCAAGTCTACTTTGAAGCCCTCGAGTACCGTGACTGTGAGGAGTACTGTGTCAAAGACTACTACGTCTGTTGTCAAGGAGACGAAGACGGTGTGGGCGACGAGGACTAGCAAGGGCGCGGCTGCTTGTACAAACTAGGATAGGACTGACTTTTCACTTCATCAGCACGATTTAAGTGCTTATATAATTGGATAATAATGTTAAACTAATGGGAGGATTCATCTTATATGACCGCAGTTCCATCACATGTGAACTTGACTAAGGCCCAACGCAGTGGGTCTAGATTGTCTAGATTGTCTAAATCTTAGATGATAGATAGTCTAAATTTCCACAAAGTGACTTGCATATTTCGTCTCTTATGCTTGTAGCAGCATAGGTTCTCCCGTGACCGAAAAGCGTGGTACTCTCTCGCTTGCTGGCAGGTAATGGTATCTATAGGGCTAGATCTTGTCTTGGCATGGGAATCGGCGTCCGTTTCGCAAAGCAACTTACTTATATGATCATGGTCTCAGGTTTAATGAACCCTATTGATCTCACTCAAACTCCCTAGGTCGAATATAGCGGTCACGCAAGACCTTCTGAAGCCTTTGCTATGTCGTAGCCATGCAGTGGCATCTTGCGTCAGTATCGGAGTAGAGCTGTTGTCTCTATCACCACATCATCTTTTGGGTGGCCTTGTGGCACCAGGAGTTATTCACCTTCATTGCTACTAGTCAAGGTTCAGACATGTTCAATTCACTCTGTAGCAATTGGGACCATAACCCGAAATGCGAAACGCCTCAAAGTGAATCACTATATATGGATAGAGAGCTAGAAATGTGGGAAAAGCTCGATCCATTCTGGTGACAAGAAAACTCCAACCGGCGACTGGCGCAAGCTTAAAAACGACTCAACGATAATAAACACCCGCGCGGCGAGATATACAAAGGCGCCGAGAAAACCCAACCCAGCAAACAGGTTTAGCAAGACATCATCATCGATAAAATCACCCGTCAGACAGTTGAGGACACTCTCAAAGCTGAAAAGTAAGAAGGAAAGAGTTACAAAGGAAGGGATGCCGCAAATGATGAGCAAGCAACTAACCTTCCACATAACCTCTTCCGCGTATGAAGGAAAGGCCTGGCCCCAAATAGTCAAATGAACGCCGCCGTACAGGCCAGATAGGACTGTGGCAAGTAGGACAAATCGCCAGGAATTCGGCTTGCTCATTGATTTTTCCTTCCATGGTCTGTCGTCCAGCATCTCCCACCCGATCTCGTCTAGTGATTCCAGATGGAGAATTGACTTTCCCTCCCAGAACAGTGTCTCCCAGTTGTTGGCCAGCTTTGGCTTCAGTTCCTCCAAGAGTGGAAGGAACAAGACCTTCCGGTAGGAAGAATTATCCTGCGGCGCATTCTGTCGACCAATGTTCTCCATTGTAATTGTGTTGGACTCTTCGGCCAGCTTCTCTCGATCCTCGAACAGGAAGGTACTGAGGATGGCCTCCCAGCGCGCCAGGAACTCCTGTTCCAATTGAATTGAGGCATCTGTGAACCCACCCCACGTATCAAGGTAGTAAATTGGTGAGCCCCCGTACTCTGTTACTCTTAGCCTGGACAGCGCAAGTCCTGACGGTAGGACATCTCCCTCGCGCAGTCTTGATCCCGGTAGAGGTTCAATCCACTGCATAGATAACCCATCAGCGTCGGTAGGAGCTATAGCATCGTGTTCCTCTTTGGGTGAAAATAATGCCATCTTATGCGATATTTCGCTGTAGAAATGTCTTTGTAGCATGGCGGCAAAATCACCTTTGAAATCTTGTGTTTGGATGATCATTGCTTCCTGGATATTCAATGGCTTCTAAGTGAGTTTAGAATCAAAACTGCCTTAAGGATCAATACAGGTCAACATACTCCAAACCAACAAGCATAGAGGAAGACGGCGCATACAACATGGACAATTGTATGAATCTCAAGAAGAGACGATGGCAAATCGTACACGCGTCTCGCTATACATTGGATGACCATCCAGAGAACCTGTATTACTACAAGAGTCTTTTGGATCGTGTCTGCTTTGCTCTTGTCGTCAATATCTTGTTTTCGAATCTGTATCCAGTGACCACGTTCAGCAAGTTTGATGATCACTGCGGGGCCGGGTCGAACGGAGCGTCTCCGGTAGCCATTATTCTGAAAGTAGTCGCCATCTGAATCGTTAAGATCACCAAGTGAAAGGATGTCATGAACGTCGAAGCGGATTGCTCCCATGACTATGCAGAAAGCATATTTCAGATTAATCTCGAACTAAAAAGTCAGTATTCTAGAGTTGTGGAAGTCAGTGTGAAAGTCTTACGTCTGCATCAGGTTTCCAGTTAGAAGCTTGCTTTTCTTTCTGTATCTTTCGAAGTTCTGATCTCAGTTTCCAAGCAAAGTGCAGTTGAGATGCCGCGGTAAATACTGCCAACTCGGGTGCAAATAGGGTTATTAGGACCCACTTCGTCTTTTGCCATAGTAGGTGGTACCATGTCGTTTTCCTAGGGACGTCAAGATGTAGAGCCGTGTAGATACACGCAACGAGGGTCAGGATACAGCTTTGCAATATATCGCTCGTCCCACGCACGTTGGGCGCACTAACCCACGGCGGAGCGATAAGCCTCCTGAGTTCATCAGTTCCATTGTTGGTTACAACCGAGACGTTGAATGGTTGAGTAATGATAGACGAGTTGAATCCCGTCATAATATGCCTTCTTTTCGAGTCTCGATCAACAAGAGGGGCAATGTGGTAGTGTAGAATTGAACTGTTTCCCAGAGCCTGATTTTGAGAACTCGGCTTATGTGTGCATGGAAATGAGGTCGCCAATGACATCGCTACATTGAGATCTGGTCAGGCTGAGAGTCGACCGTGCGTAGTAACCTTGCATGCACAGCCGCAACACCTCTTGTTTGGGGTCTGATGACAGGGGTGCTGCGCTGACTGACACGCACTGGATCAGAATGGTGGCTCGCATTGGGTAATCCATGTGTAGCATGGTCGAAAAGTTGAGGTTATTTGCCCCAGCCCAGCTTGATCGTCTGGACTGTGTCTGCTTTGGAGCAGCCAATAGACCATTATTTCAATAGCCAAATCGCATTACCAATGTGCTAACATATTGTTGGTGGTATCGAATCAGCCTCGCAAGGCTCGTAGCTGTCTGAAATACCGCATCAGCATTCTTCTGAAACAGGGATATTCTGCATGGTTATGCTTCTTCCCGACTGGCTTATATCCTAGCTTTCATTCTCTCATAAACTCGGCACCCGATCTGGATACCAGAATCGAGTTTGATAAAGAAGAAAGGCACTTTTGTTTCAAAGACCACGATGATGTTCAGATCAATAGTCTCCGCGACGGGAGATTTGGTTGCGTGGGAGAAATCCAAAGCGCGGCAAATTCAAAACTTGGACGGAATTCGTAGCAGAGAACACGATATTTGAGCATCTCGCCCCTCGCTCTTATCAAGATCCCGCCAGGTCCCATCGCTCTTTCCTTCATGTATCCTCAACCCTTCTGAGTCGTGCCTCCCCCCATTGCCTTTCAATCTCCGTGACGTCAACTCGTCACGTGGTCTTACGCCGTGAGATCCAATCGCACGTTCAACCGAATCTCGAAACTTCAGCCTTTTACAAATTTACAGATTTAAAGGTTTACTACAAAATGGACCGGCTGTCGATCGAGATTCTTTCTCTAATCGCAGCAGCTGCTGCGTCGTCAGGACCTCAGATTGATTTGAGCACAGTTTACGACGTCTGGACGCTGCACGACAAGCCCAATTTTCCAGGAAGTGGAAAACCAAAAGAGAATTCCCTGGCTTCATGCGCTGCGGTTTCTCGCGGCTGGCAGCTTGCATTTGAGCCGTTTACGTTCCAAACGCTGGTTCTGTCACCTAAGAGGATAGTCCAGGCTGAGAGACAAGGGTATCTGACCCCGCGGCGGCTGGGATATATCCGCAGCCTTGCTGTTCCCATCACATTTCCGCTTCCGTGGCCATGGGATGTTCCAATTGTCTTTGCCCAAGTAGGTGAATGGCCTCCTCCATCTGAATCTGGCGACGTGGAAGACCAAACGACTATCGAGAGGGGCGAGTCGGCTGATGCACCCGACCCTGCATGGGAAAACGTTGAAAGAAGCGAGGAAAACGACGAAGATCTGGATAATGATGGATATATGGACGTTGAAGATGACATGCAACCACCGGAAGAGCGAGGTTACGACAAGTTGTTCACGGCTGTTATCAGATCACTATTTCGAATATTGAAATTGGCGCCTGTACATGAAAACGGACAGCCATATATGAACCTTCAACTTGGATTTCCGGTTCCCAGGGAATATGGATGGTGCTTTGCTAAATCTATCGATGAACCCGAAGCTGAACGTCTTGAAGTTGGATGGTGCAACCCTCTATATCTGGATTTGGGATTCAGCCAAGACGAATTACCAAATTTGCCGGTGATAGCTTCATGCAGTTTTGACCTTGTGTCTTGGAGTCTCTTCTTTGCACCGGATTCAGTATGCAAAATAGCTAGCAAGATGCCTCGCCTCCGGAAGATAAAGATGCACCTCAGCGATATGGAATGGAGAAACCCAGAACTGAGGGTCGGGCTGAGACAGCGTGGGTTTATTAGATGGCCGGAAGAATGCTCTTTGAAACTGACTTGATTTTGCAGGCTTCGCAAGTTCATTGCCGTTGTTACCACAAGGCGTGCGGGACTTTGAATTGCAATACTCCAGACGGGTTCCTCGAGATCATTCACATGCGCCTGCGAGCATAGTGCCACCAGATGAAAAGCATGACCTTCTTAGTCAAGCATTATTCAACTTTTCCCAACGAGAGAATTTGTTGCGATTCTCCGCAAAGGGAAGCTTCGACCTTAACATCTTAGAGACATCTGAGAAGGCCTTAGCGGCAAGCAATGGCTGGCCGAAGCTGGAAACCTACGACATCGGCTTCCTGGCCGTTACCCCATCTGGACAATGGTTAGCCATGGCTTTCACGGATACGCCCAACACCGATAGTTTCCGAGACGAACGATGGGGCCCTCCGAGTGAGCCACAGAGAAGTTGTCTCTCATTGTTCGACACGAATGAGTTCAGAGGCCCGATTGAGCCAGACTATGCGCATCGTTTGGTCTGCACCGCTGGGCGAGCAGCATCGCACATGCCCCGTTTGAGAAGAATGGACATCAACGTTGGCGTCGTGGGCGGTTACAAAGTGTGCTACACAAGTAAAACGGTCAGTCCCTGCATGAGAATCGTGGGGAAGAAACTCCAGCCTCCAATTGAAGAGCTGCTACGGGTTTGGCGTCGGGTGGCACAAGATCGGGATCAGCAATTTGGTCTTGAATGGAACGATACCGTGAAAACGAATAAAAGAAAAATGCTTTTTAGCTAGGCGCATAGTGGTATGCGAACTGCAGAGTTCATCTGCCTATATAAATATGACTCAAGTATATAACAAAGGGTATCGTAATGTTGCTGTTCCGAACGATGAGGGTACCGTAGTTCCCCTCCCCAATTACCTATTCCTGAACTCCTCCCAATGATTTCCTGTAATAATGCAAAATATTTGTTGCCATAGACGTTATATGCATTCCTGGCGATGCGTCTAACAGCTTGGCGTGGCCACGCTACGTGACAAATAAATAAACTGATCAGTCCCGAGACTGAGTAGTTCGTATAAAAGCTAGAAACCCCCAATTGCCGCAACTCAAGCGCCTATGACGGTGACGCGATGAAACAAAGCCACGTCCGACTATGTTCGTGAGTTTAGCCAGGAGTAACGCCGTGGCTTCGCGCCTCTTTAGCGGTGAGGGTCGTGCTCAAGTGGCTTCGATGTTGGGTGTAAACTTTATGTGTGGTTGGGGCGAGCTTCCTAAGGTCGGTCAGGAATAAGACTCATGATTTGGTGCGGGAAAACGTACAATATGGAGTCAGGTCGAGAAACTGTAGAGGTCTCGCCTTTTTCTTATTCTCCAATGGCGCTGAAGCGTCGCTGCCAAAGTGTCGTACACCGTTTGGTTGCATGGGCACGTCGCTGCCCGTTCTCGTAGATGGTCCTCTCTCAATTGACTGACACTCCAATCGCTCTGGATCCGGCGCTGTATTTTCTGGTTCGCCGACAATATGCATGCAATTGCAGTCGCTGTGTTGTACTAGCAGAAGCAATTTGTTCAGCACGACAAACTCCATCTTGAGCTTGATGCTGTACACGACGGGTTTGTACGTCGTCTGGATGTTGAAATGACTCATGTATTGCGTCACAATGAGGCTGATATCGAGAAGAATAACGAGGATGTTGGCGATGACTAAATATCGGATGATCTTGCGCTCCATGGCTTTGCGCACGGCGAAGATGGGTTTTAAGCCTCGCGCTGTTTCCCAGATGTAGAGGCCCGAGATTATGGCTTCTTGGATGCAGAAGCCTGCTAGTTGGATGCGCTCGTAAACGTTGAAGGGGCCGATGAAGCGACTCGAATGGCGGGTGTTGGCGCCGAGGAAGAGTATTGTTGTCGGGACGTGGAGGATGAAGAAATTAATAATGATCATGTATAAGACCCATCGTGTTTTGGACTTGTCTTCCACAATGAGATGCAGTCGCGAGTAAAGAACGACGGATTGACCCGTGACCATGCCATACCATCCCACGCATGTCAACACGCATAGTAAGAAGTTTGGTCCCAAGCTGTAGTATCGTAGGAGTACGACAATGGAGTGTAGTACTATTCCCAGCGTGGCTACCATCATGCTCCAGAAATAAAGGCCGTCGTGACGCTTGAAGCGCGAGAGTAGGGAGATGAGGATCTCGACGCAGTTGTAGATGGCGATTGCAAACAGACCAGCTATGGTCATGTTCACGGCCAAAGACACCTGTATGGCGCCTGTTTCGCCAGTTCCAGCAGCTGCCATGATTGAGCTGTCGACGGACCTACGACGGTCATTGCCAGGTAAGAAAGTAGAGTTTTGTCGAAATTAATTGAGTCCAGATCCCATGTCGTATATGCCCGGGCTCGTTGAATGTCGGTCGGATCAAGGATTGACAGGTCTTGGCGATAAGATGCACGATGAAACGCTGAAGCAAGGAAAGAAAGTAAAAAACAAGAGGGATGGGGAAAGGTAAGCTTTGGCTCAGCTTTAGGGATGATCTTCTTTTACTGTCGCGTCATTCTGGGGTGGTCGTATTGGTATCCGTACTCTACCTACTCTAGCGAGAAATCGTCATGAGCCGCCCCTGCATCGCGCATGGATGCTTCCGCTAGTAGCGCCTTGACGGTCCATGATTCAGCCCATTTTCATGCCTTTAGTGGGTTGTCAAACATGTGTTTTCTTTACCTTGAAGTTGCTTGGCTACCTATTCCATTTACTATGACACATGGTCCAGAAGGATATCGCCATTGACGACCAGTAGAGTTGTGGTTTCATAAAAAACTAGACATGGATTCCTTGGCCAAGACGGCAGTCAACATTCCTCCCTTTCCAATGACACGGTCATGGGCCCCAGGCCCCCAGCTGAGTTTTGGCTAAACACCCCGTACATGCCCTGGCTTGACTGGTGACTCCATACCAGGTACCTCCTTGAACTCACGACCGCGCCAACCGCCCGCCCCTGGAAAAGGACATGTCTTGGCGATGTTGCCAAGCTGAAACTATTTCTCTCCATCGGTCCGCCATAACGGAATTTCCGTACAACCACCAATTGTCAGGTTTGGCAGCTGTATCCATCTTCAAAAGGAGCTCTGCAGGGTCCCGCTATTTAGAGTTTACGGTTAAAACAGGTAAAGATGTTATTTCGTCAGTGAGTCTCAGGTCCAACGGAGCAGACCAGGCAGGTGAATTCACAAGAGGATGTGATGAATGACTCGCGACGTGCAGCGTTAGAGTTTTAGAGCAAACGTCCCGTGTCTTAGGGCCCGGGAATCCCCATTCGCTAGGTGCCCTACAGTAACAAGTCTCTAGCTGTCAAATTTGGATTGGCATGTGCTGAAGGTCAAACGGAATAATTAAAGACGCGTTCAATCACCATGAAACATTCTCCTTCCATCCTCTTGAGGCTCATCTTGCGAGTGAGTACCGACATATTATGTACCCCAGACTCTTCAGCGCCCGCAAAAGTGCGCTTGTTTGGTGGTCAAAGGTCATCGAATGTCACTGCAAATTCAAGCGCTCCGAGATTAATCCAGCTAAGCTCCTACGGGCGTTCACTGCGGCGATGCTGTGCCGCAGGGCCGCTAACCCAAACTCACTCGTCCCATCGTTAATTTGCTGCATCGCTGTCCAAACAAAAGCCCGCCCTCAGGCACCTTGACGATTCGGGCCATTGTGTTGATACGAGCTACTTGATTCATAATTCTCCTGCAAGCCATTCACACAATTAGCCAAAGCTAAAGTTAAATCCCCTTGTCAGATACTGATACGCTTTGTTCTTAATGTGAGGTAGTATGATCTTCCGCGCGTATCGCATCTTCCGGATCATCATCCGGACCCGACGCCTGGACCACGGGGTGGTCTGTATCTGGAAGCTATCTCCAGACTTTCACTGGTAACAAACTTTAACTTTCAGCCGTTTTGGCAGGTCAAACATTGTGGAGATTGGCCTCTGTCTGATCCATGTCTCGTCTATCAGAGGCCTCAAAGTTTATTGCTATCAGCTGTCAGTGCTCACGGTTATCCCAGTTGCTCATCATGTACAATCTAGGGACGGGTAATGCTTCCATGGTGATCAATGCTGGGTTTGGGATTGTCCGGAAATAGTTGAAACAGTTGCACTGACCTATATACGCAATCCGTCTCTGTCAGGGACGGACACGTCGAGATTGTAACATGACTTCTTATCCAGATAACGATGCGAACGGACACTTTCTGGATCACGTCAGGGTAAGCTCATCGGAAGGGAGAATCATCGTCTGAGGGACTTCGACTGCTCAGCTTGTGATGCATCTGTCTCATGTTGGGCGAGATACCCTTCGTTCTGAATCAATGCTTTCACTCAAAGATTCAAGACTGTTGGGCACACGAGACTGCGTGGTCAGTTTGTTACTCTCTCAGCCTGGTGACTGCGGCTCCTGGTTTCCAGAAAGGTTGAATGAATGTTGCCCTTGAGCGCATGGGAGTTCGTGGACACATGGTCCTGGCAGACCACCGATTTGAAGTTCTTGAAAACCTTTAAGTTTACAGAGTATTCTTAGAATTTGTTTATTGGCAGTTGGCCATATCATAAAGTAGAAAATATACTAAATAAATCAATAATGGGTGTCTCAACCTCCATATCGATAAGAGTCTAGTTCTTGTGGTGTCGTTGCTTTATGTGATTGTTTACCTTAGGTACTGCTAAACTAGAAGTTGAAATCAGCAATTTACGACCTTAGTCATTAGCATATTTGTCGTCTCCGTTTTCTCGACATTACTAGTTATGCTGCCTGATTCATTTGACGCTATCTCCAGGCACCAGGTGGTTATATCCACTTGGTAGATTGCTTGAGGGTCTTCCTGCCTACGCTAATCGAATGTGGGACAGCCCTATAAAACAACGACACCTGTACGTCAATGACGATCCCTTCAACGACCCCAACAATCAACAATGACTTCTCCAATCCTAAACATTATACCTCCGGAGATTCAACTCAGGATATTCTCCTTCCTTCCAGCTCACAACCTCGCTCAACTAGCTCGCATTTCCAAACATTTCAATGACATCGTCACACCCCTGTTCTGGACCGATGTTGAACTTCACGTCCTCGGATACCATGGCTCCCAACGAGAACTCAGCGTCCCTCCTCCTGTACGCCATCCTATCAGCCGGTCGTATCTTCCCCGAGTGCAATACAGAAGCATAGAACTGAGAGCAGAACGTTTCTTCAACATGCTGCAGACTCTTCAGAAGGAAAGACCGGATCGGCTGGAAGTCGTTACAAAACGTATCAAACATCTCTGTGCAAATGTCAACCCCGGTTGGATACCAAGAACCAAGGAACACAAACCGATTTATGACGACGCCATTTCAGTCTGGGAGCTTTTGCCCTACATGACGAACCTAGAGTCGCTAGAGCTTCATGGGAGTACTTACAATCATCCCACTAAGCCAGATCCTGTTCAGAAGCTTACAGGTCCTACCCCGAAGCTGCGGTTTGTGAAACTTAAGGGTTATATGCCAGCATCTATCCCTACATGGGCTCTCAGGGCTGCGGACACTCTTGAGCGCCTCGAGCTTCTTATGCTGGACCGTCCCATTTCAACAAATATGAATGATAGAGGTCGGTTTTTGCCCCTCCCTCACGAAAAGATAAGCCACCAAGAGGATGGTGATGAGGAGGATAGCGAGGAGGATAGTGATGACAACGCTTCAGATTGGGGTAGCCTTAGCGGCGAGGCTGTTATTCCACGCCCTCTGGGAGGCTACTTGACATTCTACGGCGACAATGAATTGAAGCTTCCCAAGCTCAAGCATCTTTACCTGTGTCAGCCCTCCGAGTCAGACTACGAACCAAGCTTCGACCAGTACAGCTGGTCGACACGCGCCGAAAAGGCATGTTATAGCGATTGGAAAAAGATTCTCATCGCATCCATGCCAGCACTGTCAACCCTTGTTCTCGAACAGCGTCCAGCAGCAGACTACATCGAAAATGACGGGATCCCCGAGGATGAATGGATGGAACACAGAACCATTCCTGAAGCGAGCAAGAAGCTTCTTAAAATGGTACGAAAGGTCATAGAGGCAGACAAGAGCCAAGGGTCTTTGCAGCGAGTATATCTTTACGGTATCTTTGTCGGGATACTTGATGATGGGATGCCTGATCCGGCGGAGCCATCAGGTAAATTCATGGAGTTCCTGCAGGGTTGTGGTGTTGAGTGTGAGGCGAGACGCGGACAATGGTGCTTCTTCAATAAGGATGATGGAGGAGCCATGTGGGATTCGTTTTTTGGAAATGAGAAAGATGAGGATATGGAGGATGGGGATGAGACCATGAAGTGGGATGATGTGATGGCTATGGTCTAGAGGTTCGGACTTGTACTGATGTCACAATCGTACGCTTCGAATTTTAACATGCATCAGAATGTTTGTAGGTTTCGAGTATCAAATTTGAGTAGCCAAAGCGTTCGGCGAAATCGCCCACAAGCCGACTTACTTCTATACTCTCCTCGGTATAACAACTACCCCACCCACTCTACGTCACAACTTCCCTCCCTCAACCACATCCTCACGATATCAAATCTCAAAATGTCCTTCGCCGTAATAAAAGACATAGACCACCTCGTCCTAACCTGCCACGATGTCCAGGCCACCATAAACTGGTACACCAAATACCTCGGCATGAAATCCTCCACCTTCGGTCCCGAATCGCATCCCCGCTATGCATTGAATTTCGGCACGCACAAGATTAACCTCCATCAGCGCGGTGCCGAGTTTGAGCCTAAGGCTAGGACTGCTCTGCCTGGAACGGCTGATCTGTGTTTCATCGTGAAAGATGGGACGGACTTGGAGGATTTGAAAAAGAAGTTGGAAGAGGAAGGGATCAAGGTACTTGAAGGTGGTGGAGTTGTTGATAGGACTGGGGCGTTGGGTAAGATTAGGAGTATTTATGTGAGAGATCCAGATGGGAATTTGATTGAGTGAGTTGATTCGATATATGTTCGGGTTGACAGCTAACCTTTGACAGGCTGTCTTACTACCCGTCTTGATAGCCTTATAGATACTCTCGACATTTCTTATACAGTCAATATCAAAAGGTCAAAATAATTATACACTCCATGCGCCAATGGTTTGATCTTCCATGTGCTCTATTAAAGATCTATCATAAACAAGTAAAGGTCACATAAGTCGTATATATATCTAGTTGTTTTCAATCATCGTCTTCAACTCGGCAAACTTGACAGGCTTGGGCAAAAACATATCAACCCCCGCAGACATGGCATCAAGCTTTGCATCCGCACTCGCAAGGCCTGTCAACGCAAACACCGTCGTCCGAGGAACTTTGTACTTTGCCTCGAGCTTGCGGATCCTCTTGGTTGCCTCGACACCGTTCATCACAGGCATGCTGATGTCCATCAAGATGTAATCGAACCGCTTCTTGATAGGACCTGGAGTTTCTGCGTTGTCGATGGTTGATTTTCTGAATGTTTCCACGGCTTCTTCTCCGTTTTCAGCTTCCTCATAGGTAAAACCACACTTCTTCATAAACATCGTTAGTAGGTTGAGGTTGATTTTGTTGTCGTCGACCAGAAGGACGTGGGCTTTGCTCGGCATTTCTGCTTTGTTTGGTTTTTTTGAGCCCTTTACTGGCTTGCCATTCTCTTCCTTTGTGCCGTCTGTGTAGCCGTCTTCTTGTCTGTCAGACCTCTTGTCTTTCTTCTTCTGGTCGATCTTCGTCCGACCATCCCTTTCGCCGTCCTTCTCGTGCTCACTCTTCCTATCTTCCCTTTGTTGTTTCTTCTGTTCCTTCTGGTGGTCTTTCTTGTTCATATATCCATCCTCCTTGGAGCCCTGCTGGCCTTGCTGTTCCTGTGGCAAAGGTAAGGTAGTCGTCTTAACCAAATCTGGCTTGTCGTCTTGGTGTTGTAGTGTTGAATTCATCTGTTCTGCCACTTCGCTTGCTGGTGGGTTCTTTCCTTCTCTTTCCTTTTTATCTGTATGAGCACTTCTGACCAGGTTTGTCTCGTCGTTGTCGTCATTTTTTACTTCTTGAATTCGTTGTAAGCATCGGCTAAAGACTTGTGCAAGCTTTCTTGGACCACATCTAGATTGGTGTTAGTTGAGATCATCAGAAGGAAGGCGTGTAGAGCTTACGGCTGTGGTATCACTTCAACCACATCTGACAACTTGGCCAGGGCTTTCGTCTGTGCTCTTGATATTTTTGCCGCCTCCTCTTCGTTCAGACTGATAATGATGATGGGCGTTTTCTTGTTCCTTCGACCATCCATTGCTGTCTCCTGGAAACGCTTTTCCAAAGTCTTTGCGGATGGCGGCTCGCAATATAGATAAAAGTCGGCTTGAGGGGGGTTCGTATCGTATTCTCTCGCAGCCTTCATGTTGAACCAGCTATGAAAGATCTCGATTAGAGCTTCGTTTCGCACCTGGACTTGTTTGGTGATTGTACTAGATTTAAAAGCTTCGCTCGCTTCCAAAAGCACCAGAGATTGTCCTTGAAGCTTTTCCCTCATGGAATTCATAGGTTCTTCTGGTTCGGAAGAGTCTTCTTCGGGAACTGGTTCAAGGCGCAATCGAACTTCAATTTCAGTGCCTTTGTCCTGTTCTGACTTGACCTCAAGAGTTCCACCAAGCGAGTCCACAATCTGCTTAACGATACTTAGACCCAAGCCAGTGCCAGGCTGGAAAGAGTCTTCTTGGCTGAAAGGAACAAATAGTCGATTCTGCTGAAAGTCCTCAGACATGCCTTTTCCAGTATCTGCAACCCGGATCATTACGTCAATCCTTGAATCGTCATTGATCTCTTGCGCTCGCACCGAAACACAAATGAAGCCCAATGCTGTGTACTTCAAAGCATTACCAAATAAATTCATAACAATTCTTCGAAGGGCACCAGGTTGCGTCTTGACCATCCAAGATGTCCTCGGGGTAATATCCAAAAGAATTGACACGGGATGCTCGCTTCCAGGGCTTTGGGCTTTCTGCTCGGCGCCTGTCACTTCGCCCCCCTCACTTGCTTTTTTGGGGAGTTTCTTGAAATTGTGGCCGGTTGCAACAGCGTCGACGACTTCTTCGACAAGCAAAGAGAGATCTACTGCCGCCGTCATGTTCAAACTCTCCATCGAATCGGAAGATAGGCTGATGATTTTAGCATGCTTTCCTTTCCTTGTCTGCCCACTGCCAAGATTGTTGATCTTGCTAAAGTCGAGCACATGGTTTAACGTATCGAGAAGTGTTTTGCCGCAAGTCGCGATCGAGTTGACCAAGCCTACTTCGTATGAGTCGGTTACTGCGTCCTTGAGAAATTCGGCGGCACCGAGAATGCCATGCAGGGGACTTCGCAGTTCGTGGCTCATGCTCGCGATGAAAGTAGTCTTCGCCGCTTCGTTCTTTCTTGTATTAATGCGCCCGACTTGACTCGTGATGCTGTTGCCGAAAGCTCGTAGGTAGGATAGATCCTCGTCCAAGTTCATCATGCGACCCGGGACAGATGTCCAAAGAAAACATCCACCCATCAACTTATCCTCGACGTAGTCAAATAGCGGAAGAAACACGATAGCTTTGGCACCGGGTATCTTTTTGAGAAGCTCCTTGTGGTCCATCCTGTCCTTGTCCTTGCGTCGCTTGTGCTTCCCAGCTGTAGCCGCGGTGCCCCCGATGTTGTTTCCATCGCTTGCGCTGTCATCATCGGACGAAAGCCCTGTTCCTTCTTCTGTAAATGTGAAGGCTTTTCCCTTGGGGAAACGCGAGAAGTACTTCTCGAGTGTTCCAATTGAGAAAGACGGGCCTTGTTCGAGATCCAGAGGCTGGGCCTTATCAGCAAGGGAGTAGGCAAGCAATTTACACGGCCTTGACGTTGGAGATGTCTCAGAGTCAGAGCTTTCTGCACTGAAGCCATCAGGCTCTGCTGCCACTTGCGTCGGTAAGTCTTCGGAACTGGTGTTATTGTCGTGCTCTATTTTAACAGCTTTGCTCATATGCTGGATATTGGAAGCTGTGGCGCCAAAGAGAACAACGCCATCCGCCAGTATAGACGATCGCAGGTTATCGGCTGCTCGATGATACATTCTCGATAGCCCGTCCGTTTTCGGCTTGGTCTTGCGGGGCGGTGATGTGGCCTTTTGTGACCGCCTGGTAGAATCAGGATCGACTTTGCGCATATTGTTGTGCAGTGATGAGCGCCTCGTTGCCGAGATGGTCATACCCGGTGGGCGTTTAATCGGAGGTCGTTGAGGCTGTTCGTCCTTGGATAGGGTTGGGTCGTCGCTGGAACATCCCTCGATGAATGTGGCAAGGCCACGCACGATGCGTTCACCTTTGAACCTATCCACACGATCGCGCGCCCATTCTAAGTGCTCTGTGACTGCTTGCGCAACGCTCTGCATAAACTTTACATCTTCAATCGAAAGTCCGTCGCGGGGTCGTTCATCTGAGACAGCGTATGCTCCGATCTTGTAACCTTTCCTTGAGAATATAGGTACACCAGCGTAGAAGCGCACACCCGGTTCGGACTGGACGTAAACGCGCGATTTAAATCGGTCATCGAGGCGACAGTCGGGCACAATCAGACCAGAGGCTGTGTATGTTGTTCCATCTGGATCTCGACCAGTGCAGGTGTTATTTAGACAGTGTTCGCAAACGGCATCTGGGCGGTTAAGGATTGATGTTCCCACTGCGAATATGTTAGTGAGGATAGCAGGTATAGAATGCGTCCTGAACATTACTCACACCACAATTCGCTATTATAATTAGCCAGGCTGGAAGTTTTCTTATTATCGGGTGCGTTGTCAGGCGCGTTGTCGGGCGCACTCTGCTCGTCCTCCAACGTCCCCAGTCGCAAACTGCGCGTGGCTTCGGCGAGAATATACTGGTTATTCGTATCGATGAGCGAGACCATAGCGCGCTTCACGTTGAGACGAAAAACAGCGAGCTGGGCAAAGGCGGAGAGGGCCTTGTCGGAGGAAGGCTGAGGCGCGTTTGCGTCATTGATCTGGGAGGGCGCAGAGATTCCATCGACATTTCGGGCGACTTTAAGTGACGAGCCTTGTGCTATTTGCCAGCTCTGGAAGTAACTCTGCACCTCGCGTTCGCGTTGTAGCTCTGCAGAGCTTGACATTGTATCGTGGAATGGGCAGTCATGTCATGTCAGGTCGGGCCTTGGAGTTTGGGGGGGATTTTGCAGGTCAGGTTAGGTCGTGTGGGCAGCAGTCAAAGCGACGGGACGGATGCTTCTGAGTTGGGACTAGAAAGATCGGATCGGTAGTGGCAGTTTAGCAGAGCAAAGGCCAAAGACACCCAGGAATTAGGTAGGTAGCAGCCGAGTGGGAGAGAAATTTGGGCGGTCACCCCTCCATAGAAATCGTACCAATGGCGTCATTGTTGCCCCAGCGTCATTGGAAGAAAAAAGGCCTTTCAAACTGGGGGAATTCATTGTCTAGAGCATTTCTAGAATAGTAATTCGCCCCAAGGAATCGTACAAGTCGCATCATCAATTCTGCCGCCCCACCAATTCGGACCCGAATGAGGTCACGCCTAGGTTCAGATTCAGGCACTGATGAAAAATAACAGGGTTACAGAGAAAGATCGATTAGCGGTAAAATCCACGATTTGCGACCATGATCGTCAGATTTTCTCGGGTAAATAGAAACAAACAAACACAGGATTGGCTACATTCTTTCATCTTTATCCCTCAGCCATCAAATGTCAAGCTTCGCCAAGCAAAACAAGCGGCTGGAATGCGGGGATTCAAGACCTTATTTATAGATCGACGTTAATTTTACAGTGCATCGTTAGAGATCTGTCAAGATAACTGTTGACTTTAATTAGATTGAGTTCTGTATGGAAGATAAACGACACGAGACTGGGACAGCCCTACCAGCCCGTTTCACTGCCCAAGGAGTTACCCCGACCACACTCCGAAAACTCCGGTCGCTGATTGCCTGTTTCGGTTATTGGCACCAAAAGTCCCTGGAGGATGCTCCTTGGAGATAATGAGATGCCATTCAAAGCTTACCTATCAAGTAGTCAATCTGATCAGCGTAGGATCGCATCCTTCGAATTAATAAGCCTCGTATTGGTTGAGTATAAATATGTGAGAGGCTTCTACTGATATCATGGCAGTATTCACCTCAAGTTCGTCATATTTTAACAAACTAGTCTGCACTCTTCATCATGTCGTCCACCAAACACACAGCTCGATCCATCCTCGAATCATTCTACGATGCCGAGCGCATTTACATGGCCGCATCACCCGAAGAGCGCGATTTCAGCGGCATGGCAGCAACTCTTTCGCCCGAAGTGAAACTCAAACAATCTTCCGGCCTACCCTATCCCGGTGAATATATCGGCCCTGAAGGTTGGCAACTCATCTTATATGTCGATAAATACTAAACAGATGAAGGGTTCCAGAAATGGGCACAAGAGATGGCCAGTTATTTCGACAAGGTCGATGTGCAAACTCCCGAGATTTTTGAGCGCGAGGGCTCGCACCGCATCATTGCTCTCAGCTATCTGGTTTTGCGAGTGAGGAAGACTGGGGAAGAGTTGAAGTACCCTTTATGCCAGGTCATGACGGTTGATCTGGAGGCCGGAGTTATCAAGAGTATCATGCCGTTTTATTGGGACGTTTACGCTTTGAACAAGGCTATCGGATACACACCTGAGCTGTGATGGAAGTACTAATAACTGCAAGCTACACACAATTTCAAATCAATTCAGGCGTCTCACTGTCAAACCTAAATAGCTGGATCGAATATCAAAGCAAGAAAATCACCTATGCTCTGCAATAACCTTATCGCAATACTCTGCAAACTCAGCAGCCGTTCCAGTCCCTCCATGCTCCTTAGACTTGAGATTCGCCAACAAATCCTCCCTAGGATAAGGATGAAATCGTCCCCAAGGCCAGATAAACCTCCCTCCATCCTCAATCTGTAAATCCGGCGACAACCCTGCCCAGAGGTTCGTATACCCCCCATATTTGGCGTGGTATAAAATCGGCCAGACCATATATCGAACCCACCATGGCAAATGGCGCAGAAGAGAAGAATGGAGATTTCCAGGGTTGTGGCAAACGCTCAGCACACCTTGAGAGCCGATCTGGTCTGCTAGCACGCTGGAGAGATACCAGTTTCCTGTCTTTGAATTTTTGTAGTTGATTTCCTGATCATCGGGCGGGTTTATGACCTCTTTCATGTCGACACCTCCTTCGGGAACGGAGAGGTCTGTCACGATGGATGCAGTCCATACAACTCGCACTGAAGCTGGGGGTTGGCTCCTTGCAGTTTCAGTGAGAGTCGGGACGAGGAGTTGTGTAAGATACCACGGTCCTATGGCGTTTGTTGCCATGCTGAGTTCGTAACCTTGGGCTGAGACTGAGCCTACTGGAGGCATCGACACCCCTGCGTTGTTGAATAGGACGTCTAGTCTTGATTCCTTTGACATGAATTCCTCCGCAGCCGCCTTGATTGTTGGCAAGTCATCCAGGGATATTTTGAGAAAAGAAAGACTTCCAGCTGAGTTGAGACATTGCTGCTTCAGCTCGGCAATAGCCTTCTCGCCTTTCTCTTGGGATCTACCTGCGATATAGACCGTTCCGCCGGCTTGGTAGAGCATACGACTCAGCTCGAAGCCAATGCCAGAGTAGCCACCCGTGACAAGAAAAACCCGTCCATTCTGTGGCTTGAGATTTTCTTCAGTAAATTGAGGCTTTGGAGGAACGAAGAGCGAGTAATTGTTGCCCATGTTAGTAAGTCTTGTGCTTCAATGATTTGGTCTTTAATATTGAGTGGTTGGAAGAAGAGCGGAAAGGGCGGGGATATGGTTTCAGAAAGTTGCGATAGTGGTGACGCAGCTCGAAATTTACTAGTGCTAATATTTAGCGAGGTATTTATACTCTCTTTGCCCACGGAGTACGGATATCCGTATAGCCTCCGAGGTTCTGCGCCACATCAACGTGGTATTCTCTCGTCGAGTATCAGAAGAACCAGCCCCTAGAGGCATAAGAGACGAAATGATCTGGTCACTTTATGCTAACTTAGACTAGCAGTTAGGCTGCTTTCTTATAGAAGCATAAGCCTTAGAGGACAACTCTTGATCCTCAAGTCGATTCCGCGCCCAGCATATCCGCAACACAAGAAGCCAACTTTTCAATCATCAGAAAATCAGGATCGTGATCAGGATTTACTTCTGCGATAGTTAACCCAGCAACTTTCGGGCTCCCAAGAAACACCTTCAATGCCCTCATCATAACCTCAAACTCAACACCCGTAAAATTTGGCACGTTTGCCAACGGAAACGTTCCAGCATCAATCGAATCAACGTCGAGGTGCACCATAATCACATCCACCATCTCGTCGAGATACGCCAACCTTTCTCTCGCTCGCAGTTCAGGTTCCTTCGCCACGGATGCTGAGCTGACAACATGATAGTTGTTGTTTAAAAGGTATTCGAAATGCTCGCGTTTGTTTCCGGGTAGAGACATATCTGTGCCGAAGAAGACGGTATTGGAAGCGTTGCAGACCGGTCCGCCTGATGAACAAGAGAATCGCTCCAAACTGGGAAGTGCACCGGGTAGCCCGACAAGATGGGCCATGGTCATCCCAGCAAAGGTTCCGATGGAACTAGGATCCGTTGGAGAATTCAAGTCCGTGTCAGCATCGATGTAAATCAAACCGACACGCTGCTGAGGGACCTGCGAATCCGCGTGGTCCCAAAAGGTGCTTAGGATACCCGGAAGCATACAACACTCGCCGCCTATAATGAGCTGGAAGCTATCAGGGACAAGGCTCTCGGTGAGAGCGTCTTTAACGGCTTCACAGACTGAGACGTTGATATCTTCGTTTCGTACGCCGCCTGGACTGAAGGTCGCTGCGGAGAATCTCGCAGGCGATTCCAAAGCGTATCGCTCGCGTGGTTTGTGCTGACAAGTGGCGTGAATCTTGCCGCCGAGTCCAACATGCTGGAATGCGCCGGGTGCTTTGGATTTGCCGGGGATGATTGAACCACAGTCAGACGGCACGTATGTTATCGAAATTTGTGTTGAAGTCACCATTGTCGTCGGACGTACTGATGTTTGCAATATGATAGACTCAAAGTTGTCTATTTTTGAGTTTTTCCGAGGCGTAAGTCCCCAATATACATATCAAATCAACACAAGGACTCAAAGTTGTATGATGGAGAACCAGTGTTCTTAAGTCAATTTTCGCTGTCGACAATGGAAAGATGTAGGAAGCTTTTATCACGGTGACACTTTCCTCTTACATTGGGTGTGCTTATTGTTGTGACGTAATTACCTACCTATTGTCAAATGCAGGGCGTACCTACCAAGAAACGATATTAGTTGCTTATTGTCAGCAATATTACCCAATAGGATGATAAAAACTACTACCCGCTTTGGAAGTGAAGCATCATGAAAGACTTATCTGTTACTAGTTAGAGCTAATGGTATCAGGTTGTTTTGTTATACTAGAATCAGGAGCCGGTCCGCAGGGCGTCAGAAGATTTGACCGTCACAGGTATAAGGAACGGAATAGTTTGGTCATTCTTATGCTAGTTTAGAGGGGGATTTATGTTACTTTATTTTGGTATCCTGAGCCTTGAAGGGCATTTCTTATGTTACCTCTTAGCCGGTTAAGCATTTCACAATAGGGTGGTAGACAGTAAAGGTAGTAAATATAACTGGCCAAGTATATTTTTGATAGAGAATAACTATGTACAATGAAGATCTTTTATCGTTCCTATTAATTCAACTCATTTTAACCCATTCATATAGGTCATAGTCGTTTCCACAACTCATGCATTATCGGAGCTCATCTCCAAGATATCAAATTAAGTGTTGATGGTAAACTCCTTAGATACCAGCACCGAGGCCAGCGAGGAGAGCGACAACAGGGGTCAGGAGAGGGGCGAGAACACCAGTTCCGAGGCCAGCGAGGAGAGGAGTGAGAGCAACAATGAGGCCGGGGAGGAGGCCAGAAACGAGACCGAGGACAAGGGCGAGGACCTTGGCGAGGATCTGGAAGACGGAGTGGAGGACAGAGATGAGCTGGGGCTGGAGACCGGTGACAGTGACGATGGTCTTGACAGCAGTGAGGACAACGTTGACGAGGACGGTGACGAGGCTGAGGACCTTGGTGACATCGCCGTCAGCGACGGGGAGACCAGCAGAACCGGTAAGCTCGGTGACGATGTGGGTAAGCTGGGCGTTGAGACCCTCAAGGCCGGGGATGGCCAGCTCGGCACCCTCAGCCTTGGTCAGGTCACCAGCGGAGACCTTGTCGGCGATACCCTGGAAGCCAGAGGTCTTGTCCTTGATGCCGTCGGTACCGGTCTGGAGGACGGAAAGGAGGCCAGTGATATCAGAGACGTCACGCTTGATGACAGACTTGACGCCCTTGGTAGCACCGGGGAGGATACCGCCGGTGCCGCCAAGGATGCCTCCGAGGAGGTTGTCGAGGTTGAGAAGACTGGACTGGACCTCGGTCTTGGAAGGAGCAGCGTTGACCTGGGCTTGGGGAACAGGAGAGGCGATGGCGGCAGAGGCCAGGGCGAAGATGGAGAAGAAAGCAGCCTTCATTTTGAATGATTTATGAGGTTGAGAGAGAAGAGTGGTAGAGTTGTGTGTGGTAGAGAGTAGAGTGTGAGAGTTGAAGATGTTGATGAGGATGATGAGAACAGATTTGAGCAGACAAGACAGGACCTTATATACACAAATCCTTCAGTCTTTGCTTTGGTTTGGTTTCCTTTCTTTTACTACTATCCTACTATGGATACATGGTCGATCGCTCAAACGAAATTGTTCAAAGTCTTCGGATGTTAGTGGTGATGTCGATCACTCTCAAAGTCTTGAGTCGTGAGAGCTTAGCTTTGCGTCCAGGCGTCCTGAGTCCACATAGTGGTTCCCCTGTCCATGTTCCCCACGGCTTCTCCATAAGCAAGTCCCGGACCTTCTTGAGAGGCTATTACCGTGAAAAGCCTTGGTCTGTAGTCTGTTGAGCCTATCCAACTACAGAATGTCTTAGATGGGCGAGGTTGAACTTTCGATACAATTCGCTGTCATAAAATCAGGGTCTTCTGTTTTATGCCGATCTCTTGCCTAGCGCAAACCTCTTTGGGCGTTGTACAGTAGCTTGACAGTGGTTAGTATGCACACGTAGTTGTCTTGAAATTTGATCTTCAACACTATCAAACAGTCTATCTCACCTGTCGATATCATCGACATTTCTCCCCTTGCCCCCTGCGCCAATCTCTGACCCTATTTTTCGGAAGATTAGGGTGGGGAGCTGGAGTGGGCACAGCATCTATGTCGATCATGACCAAATCAGTTTTCGAGTTGCAGATCGAAAAGGGAGATGGACCATTAGCACTAAATTCTGACGAGTCAATTCACAAGGTGGACTCTGGATGTCTTGTTTCGATACCGTTCAGGTAGGCTCAGGTCCGATGTTGTGACGATTGTTACTCTTTTTGAAGGAAAGCAATCGATACTACTGCAGGTGTGTCATTTACTCTTACCAAATTGAACTAGTTTCGATATGGTTGGAAATGAGGGAAATGATGTCGGAATGAATGCTGAGATGTCGCAATATTGCTTCTTGTAGTGAGGTCGATATGTAACAAGCTATCGTATGCCATTACCAAATAATTCGAGGTCAACCAAGTCAAGCTTCGTCAAAGTGCTAAGCATCACCGCCAAGTCTCTACTCACGTCAAATTCCTTCCCGTCCCCTCGACCGCCTTTACTTGTCTTACATCGTGTCTTACATCGTGTCTTGTCCCGTCTCGTCGTAGGCCTCCTAATCCTCCTTCCCGGTGCTTGGACCGCCTCCACGTGTAGTGGCCCTACAGTGGAAGACAGCCCTAAAGACCATCAATTTCTATGGGCCCTGCCTTAGGTGATCGGCAGTTGGTAGATCACCGCCTACCTTCAATCGATCCGTGCCCTGGAATAGGAAATCAACTCATCCACAGTCTGTCGATCTTCACATTGGACTGAATATCTCCCACTTTTAGCGCGAAAAGACCTTGTTGGCGTGCGATGTACTCCTTTCCAACCAACATGTACCTGGGATAATGGAGACGGTACCCGTATCTCTCCATAGTACCACCGTGTTGGACTGAGATCCAGTATGACATTGGTGGCTGGTATTACCAGGAGAGTGGATGTCGGAATTGAGATTGCCGACGGTAGATTCATGCGAAAAGAGGATCCTTGAGTCAATCAAGACTTGAGTCCCACTTCCCACGACTCGACAACTAAGACTCACAGACAGCATCATCTCTGTCTCCAGTACTGACTTTACTTGGTGACTCCAGTTACCAGAATGAGATGTACTCGAGGTGATCGCATGTTCGCGTAAGGGCTTAGGATAATTCGCAGATAATTACTAGAAGGACCATTGACTTTGTACATTGCAATGCTGTTTTACACCAGCTTGTTTATGCAGCCCCCTTGACAGTTGAACCTGTATCGTAGGCATAGGGTAGCTTTCACACTTTCAAGTACTTAGGCAATCTGGGCTAATTATTCGCCATTGCCCCCAATTACCTATAACAGTAATATCGTGAATAGTAAAAGCCACCCTATACACGACAGCTGACTCCGGGTATTGCACACAACCCCGTTATACCCTCTAGATGCGTATCCTAAACAAGAGAGTTCAGGTAAAGACGTTGACCACCAGCCACAAACGCCATCTTGCATGTGAACATCTTGACTTTCCAATTCGATGGTCCTTTCTGCAATGTTGATCTGTTGGGCGGGTAGACCATCCCAAATCTGATTGTTCTATTTTAGCCCACCAAACATGGTAACCTGTAAAGTCAATCACTTGTACCAGTGAACTCTGTTCCCACGGGATGCAGCTACCCGTTTATGCCACAGGAACATCTTTATGCTTGTGCATAACTTTTAGCATATCCGGCTCTTTTCCTCAATGACGGATCCAAGTCTCGGGTGGCGTACCCATTTACTCAACTACCACAGCTGCGCTAACTATCTGGAGTAACTAAATCATCGTCTTTTGAACGGCTCTTCTCTTAGTGCTGTGCTAGTGCTGTCCAATTAGATAAACTGGAGTATCTCCTTATACTCCTCCTGGAAACTCCACCAAGTTCTGCGGCAAATCGACTACCCGCTTTGTAATGAGAAGATCTTCTTCAAGGGAGATTGAAGGGGGCCCTATAGGGCCTTTGACTAGCTTCGCCATTAGGTGTTTGGAGTTGCGGCGGGAGATGTAAGTGGAGGTTTGGTTGATGGAATTTTGGTGTCTAGCTAGGGATGCTCGAAAGTCCGATGGAGGCGCGAACGATAGCCGCGCAAGGCGTTGACAGGGTCGCCTCTATGTCCTTTGTATTCTGCATCTCTCCAAGGCCAAGTCACAAGTATCTTCGAGCTTCGGGGTCCGTATACCGTCGGAGTGAACTTGAGTGGTAATGCCGCCGGGTAAAGATGCATCCTCACGTACTTCTCACAGCAGCCGGCCCGGTTCCCTTCGGATCATAGTAGCAAAGCAGTTCACTGGTCAATTCGGCTAGCACTCCAATACTAAGTGGAAGATATATACAAAGAACGTCAACACTATCTCCTACCCTCTTCGCCACCCCCTCCCATCCCCTCAACCTTCTCCTCTTCCTTCCCTTTAAGCAGGTCTGATCCCCTGAGGATTCCAAAACATATCCTTCGGGTCATACTCCTTCTTCAACTGCTTCAACCTCGGCAAGCTCTTCCCATAGTATCTCTTAGTCGCCTCCTCATTCCCAAGCTGCGTATCCAAGTAGTTCGCATACATACCCCAATCTCCATCCGCCATCCCCTTCGTCACACTCTCCCTGAACCGCTTCAGCAAGGTAAACCCATTGTTCGCATGCGTAGCATAGTTTCCATGGTCAGAGAACTGGTATAGCAGTAACTTGTCGCGGTGTGGGAAGGCGCTGTTGAGGGGTGTGTCGGTGAAGAGGGATTTGGCGTTGGTGATGGCGGAGTTGGGGCCGCCGAAGAGGTCGATTAGGATGTACCAAGTATGGCGTGCGTCGGGATCTTTTACGTTGTCGTAAAGGGTTCGGGTGAAGGATTGGACTTGGGTGCGGGTGAGGGCTTTGGTCATGAGGCTGGTGCTGTAGAAGGTGCTGTGCTGCATGGTGTCAGTATCATCGCCACACTTCGTGGACAAGAGGTGAACTTACCTGATCATAAGGACGACGTTGATCAAGCACTTGACCATTCGCGTACTTGTTCAACATCTGGATCCATCCTCCGGTACTTGCAGTAGTGATCTGAGCGCCTAGATCTCCCAGCAAAGGCTTCAAGGCAGTGTTCAGCGCAGTTCGCGTACCATAGTAAACACCTTGAATTGTCTGTCCGGTCGGCGCCATATAGATCTGCATGTTCAGTTCTTTCGGTGCTGTCGCTCCAAACTTCTGCAGCGCCAACAAGCCCTCTACAGCCTGCTTCTCGTTCCAGTCCAGTTCGATGTTGAACGGAGTGACCGTCTCGGGCGCTGCAAAGGTCTGGAAGTCAAGCTCTGCGACAATACCATAGGACGAGCCAGCGCCGCGGAGAGCCCAGTTCAGGTCAGGCATCTCCCAGTCTGCTGTGTACCTGATTGTGCCGTTGGCGAGAATAATGGTGGCGCCGATGAATCTGTCGAGAGTGAGGCCGTAGGTTCGTGAGGCAAAGCCATATCCTCCATGGAGAGCATGGCCAGCGATGCCGACACTACAATCGTCAGTTGAAGCCCTGCTGTGGCACTAGTAAGCTCACCCAGGGCATGATCCATGAGCAATGGCTCTCTTCCCAAACTGGAACAATTCAGTAGCGACATGTCCCAACCTCGCTCCCGCTTGGATATTGCAACTCAGATCCTTATTGAGCGTCACCTTGTCCATGGCATCCACAACAATGACCAAATGCCCATTCTCACCACCATATCCGAAAGAGCCATAGCTATGGCCGCCGCTTTTCGCACTAACGCGGACCTTGTACTGGTCACCGCACTTGACGGCGTCGCGGATGTGGTTGACAGTGGTAGGAAGTGCTATTGCTAGAGGAGTGAATGGGAGACGGAGATTGTAGGGCTTTATTTCCTTTGTCCATTGGGCTGAGTCGCGTGGGATGTAGGGGACCTTTTTGTCGGCGAGGCAGGCGTTTAGAGCGGCGGGGGTGTTTGCTGAGGATTGTGGGTAAGGTGATGCTGCAGCGTTTGAGAGGGTGAGAAATGCATAGAGACAGAGGAGAAGTTTGAAGTTGAACATCATGACGGCGATTCTGAAGGGGGATTTCCCTTTGACGACCTCTTGGCACTTGCTTCTGGACCATCATTCCGGATATTGGGATAATAGCCATTTTTATAATATCCTTCCCATGGTGAACAGATGTCTCATCTTCAGCCGTACGGTCGATTGTTTCTATATCAGGCCGTCACTTTACGAGGTGGAAATGACACATGCATGATAACCTTGTCGTCAACGGGACTCGATGTGAAGCTGAACTCAGCTGACAAGGTCAAGGGTATATCTATCGCAAGGATATCCTTCGTCACATCAATTGAAGCTCTTAACTCGCGATTATCTTCAAGATCGCCATCACCAACTTGACTAATTGCGGCCAAGATCTACAACTTCCCCAACTTCCAACCGTTGCAGGAGATGATCATTTCAACATCCACCTCAACTCAAAATAGAATGTCCTGCCTACGTACCTGAAGATCCCGATCATCCCCTGAGGCCATCCACATGTGTAACACCAACCACTGATCGACAACGCATGTCAACATATCGTACCACCAATATTTCCTGTGCATATGTTTCTCCACATGCACTTTATCCTCGTGGCGAGAATGAAGCTAGACCTGTGATTTGTTGAACGTTTGCTGAGAGGGAGTTGTATGTGAGGATCTAATGCCAGGAACCGAAGCCATATGCAGGTTCTTCCGTAAATACGAAGATGATTCTCTCTGAAGAGAGTGATTGGGGAAACTGGTGCGAAAAGAGGAAACAACACAACACGCGGGAGAGCTTTGACGGCTGGTTCCGTGCTTCTTCAGGGTCTTATAGACAATTAAAGGGTTCTGTATGTATGTCTTTGATATCATACCATCTCCTTGATAGCCATTGTCGTCGCTGTTCTAGTCGCATCAAATTATATATAGTCACACACTTCCCCTCGTCAAACAACACCAATTCCCTTCTCGCACCACATCCCACAGCACAAATAAGGCTTGAGCAACTCTCCTGTTCGACAAAGCACCACTACGTGTACTTTGAAACGCAATTGGCTCTTCATCAAGCACAACTGCAGCCATTGCGGTCAAAAGAAGGAGTTGAATCGGTGATCATTCTCGGCTTGCACTTTGCTCATAGGATGTCAGCGAGTATGCTGACTTGACAGAAGAGTTGTGATGCAGCAGTAGCTAATGTAAACATCTCTAGCACATTTGTTTATGGTGTATTGTTCTTGTGGTAATTGTGAGGTGCGAAGTATTGCATTACGGTTTCTACCTATTTAGTAAATGCCTTCACCGTGAGACCTCCTCCATTGCCATGTTCACCACTTCTCCATGATGCCCAACTAACACAAACCTCATCTCCCTTATCGCTCAAAGTGAGACTCTCTCAACCCAGATTAGCATCACCACTCCAACCCAATGAACAAGACAATCGAGACCTAAGATAACCGTACTCTCCCCAATCACTAAACTTAAACCATCTCCCTCCCTCTCATGTCTCTCTTCCCCACACGTCAACGTCAACACCATAGTACAACCGCCGCCAACCCACGTAGATATGAAACATGCAAGTAATTCCACGTGAAACAATCTCCCCAGAAACCCCAATTAAAGCACATTCTTGACGCCCATAGCCGCGGCAACTCTCTGATGATCCTAATTATGCCTGCGTGGCATTGCAGGTATGTCATACACTTAAGCGCGTTATCCAACTGTTGGTGTTGAGTGGAAAAGTCGTGCTAGGCATCGAAGTTGCGATGAGGTCTGTGAATCAGTGAATCACTGCCTCGCAATCACTCCGCGATCACTCCACAGAATCTCAACTATAAGAATCCCCTTCTCTTCCCTTCCTCTCGTCTCTTTCTTTCTTCCTCATCACACTTTGAATCATTCCTTCAAGCAACACATTCACTCAAACAACATACCCACTCCCTTCTAAAACTACTACTACGCTCTCATCACAACAAACAACCACTATCATCACCTTCAAGATGTTCTCCAAGCTCATCATCGTCGCTCTCTCCACCCTCGCTATCGCAGCTCCCCTCCAGCCCCAAACTCTCGGCAGCATCACCTTCTACACCCCCGGCAAGGGCGCCTGCGAGGAGGACAACGGCGATGCCGACATGGTCGCTGCCATCGGCAAGGGTCTCTATGACTCCGGTGACTACTGCGGCAAGCAGATCAAGCTCAAGGGTGATGTTGGTGAAGTGATTGTCACCGTCGTTGAGTAAGTTCCCTCCCCATCTTCGTCTCCTCCCATCAACCCAACTAACACTCTTCACAGCCGCTGTGACGGTTGCGCCGACAACGATCTCGACGTTTCCCCCGCCGCCTTCGAGAAGAGCATGGGGAGTCAGGATCTGGGAAGGGCCACTGGCCAGTGGAGCTGGGTCTAAACCGACACTCTTTTTGAGACCTTCACCTATGGATTACGGTGATCGTGGAGCTGCAGCTCTGCACCTACTTTCTTTCTCGAACATACTTACGACCCTCAGACATACGGAAGGCTTTTTTAAGGAGGCACAGGTGGCCAGGTTTATGATGATGATGAACTGAGATGGTTTATGAGACAAGACAAGACGATAGAACACGAAGACAATAAACTTCATAAACACACTACTTGCCTTCTTTCCTGTGATATGTATAACAATGTGCTCTCTAAAATGAATCACGCAGGTGATGAATAGAAGGATTGGTACCCAAAGCTTAGAGCGTCGATGTAAGTAGCCCAAGTCTTGGTCTCAGCCAGCACAAGGTGACTGCATTACTTCGTCTCTCATGTTCACAGTGACCGATTCTTTAGACACCCTGACGCTCGTAAATAAAATGTATGAATTGATTCTGTCAATTTATGTAACTCGCTGACGCCCCGTAACCTATCATAAGCTATGCCGAAACACGCCCTTTTACCATAGCATCATAAGTCCTTTGTCGTAGCCACCCAAACCATCCTCCGAGTAAAGCAAACCGAGTCGCTTCCATGAGAGAAAAAGGAATCCAACGCCTGTTCGTGATATGCATGTGATCCTCTTGATCGACACATTGCTGTGGAGCACTGTTACTCAATTTTCCGTATGCAAGTTCTATGCCATAATGAATCCAAATCTTCTATCCTTGCTTATTTCTAAGACCAAATGCAGGCAGCCATTTTCTCCTGCTTCCTGTTGCGCCGACCGCTCTTGGGCTGTCTGTTCGGTCCGGTGTATCTCTTTCATTCGCCGAGCTTGATAGTCTCGGTGTTCTTGGTGTGGTGGACTCTTGGCTCATCATTGTGTCGTTGGCCATATCCGTATCCACCGAGATGTGTCGTCCTTGTCGTGACTTTCGTAAAATTGGTGGTGGCGTTGCGCTGTCGCGGTCCTCGTCCACTGCACCTGTCCTACTAATCCAAGGTGGAAGTGTCGAAGCGCCATTAGAGCTCGAGAATCCGTTACTAGGAGGTTCGGTAGGGCCATGCTCCGTTTGAGGAGTTGGGGTCGGGGCGCCGCTCGGAGGTCCAGTAGACGACCGACGGAAGAACTTGGTAAATTTGTTCTGAGTGGGTTGCTGGACAATGGGAGGGTAATGGTTCTTCTTTTGGTCACCAGCAGGCTGCCCCTCAGACTTTGTGTGTGCGTGTCCACCCGTTCTGATCTGGATATCATCACTGTTCCTCCTCTGATGGCCCTTCTTACGGCCTCCCTTAGAAGCCTTAGCATTGGCCAGCGGTCGGCTCAAGAATGATGTCTTGCTTTGCTGCACAGCCTGAGCGTTTAAGCTCGATCCCCGGCGAGGTGCTGACGGGGCCACGTTGGTCGAAAAGAGCTCCTGCTGAAGTGGCATAAGATCTTTGACCCTATCGGGGTCGAGTCCTGTGCTTGCACCTCCTTGAACACCACTTCCGGCTCCAAACATAGCATCCATTGCCCAACCACCATTGGCTGCTGCGGAAGGTGAGAAGCTAAAGAGATCAGGAGAAGCCCGTCCGTTCTTGTTCTTGGTAGGTTTAGAACTTTCACGCATCCAGATGTCGATACTCGACTCGAGGGATTCAACATCAGATTCGTCGGTATCGGAATCCCAATCGTTGCCTCGTCGGTTAGAAATAGTAGTTTCATCAGCGGAACGAGGACGCTGAATTGACCGGCCCTGGTTTTCGCGATAAACTCTATTGTTCAAATCAATAATTTGAGCTGACGCCTTGACTGCACGCATTGGGGCCTGCTCAAGACGGACACCCGAGTACGTTCCAAAGCTTCCACTTCCGTCATTCTCAGATGCCTCAGAAAGAGCCCCGTAGCTTGGTCTCGCCGTTGGGGGTCTGGGCATTGCCTCATCGTCGGAGTTCTGATAGCGGGGAAGCGTAGAGGTAGAAATGGTATCTGGCGTTGGAGGGAGATTATGATCTTGCAGTCTAACTCCACCAGGGGCATCAGTCGTGACTCTTCGAAGTGAATCCATCTTCTCCTGCTTAAGGCGTCGATGGTTTGGAGACATCGAAGCACGACCGGTAAATCTCTCTGAACCCTCTTGGTCCCGGCTCTGAGGTCGCGACCCAATCTTAATGGAGGAATGGTGACGTTCAGTTCTTTGCCGAGGGGAGTTGTATTCGATAACGTTGTTAATCGAGTCAAAATGTGCTTGGCGGGCAGAGGCCGAGTTTGATCGCGCTGATCTGGTAGGTGAAGAATGAGTAACAAAAGCAGTCTTTGGCCGCTTGATAGTGCTGGCCATGGGTGGAAGACTAGCAGAGCCATTAAAGGTAGGCTCATCGTCCTCATCTTCCTTGGAGCCGTACACACTGACAAAGGAACTCTCACTCAAGACACTCAGACTCGGGCTGCGACCATTATCGCCTTCGCCAGGTCCCTCAGGAACCTGCGCAAGGCTCAGAACACTGCCTCTAGTTCCAAGATAAACATTGCGCAGGTTCTCGGTATTCTCGCTGTGGTCGGATATGAAGCTTGGCATGCGATTGATGATCTTATCACCTCCGCCTTGCCTCGTCGTATCCGGTGATCGTGTAGCTGGTCTGGGATCTTCGTAGCAGGGGTTAAGGTTGTGTCCCGCGTATTGGCCTTCAGCTTCGATCTGGTCAATGATTGATCTCTCCTTGGCAAGCTGTTCAAGTCTGGCTTCAAGCGACACAATCATAGCAACCGCCTCTTCAATTGCCTTGTCGCGTTTCTCCATCTCTTGCGAAAGATGACGGTTCGTCTCCTCTGCTTGCGACTTTTCCATCTCAAGTGTTTCTACCTTCTCTTCAAGTGCTGTTTGCCGCTCTCGACGGTGGTACAGTTCCAACTTGAGGTCAAAGTTCTTCTTGTGAAGCGACGAAATAACCTTCTCCTGATCCAAGACCCCCATTCCCTTCTTCTTGGACGTCTCAGTTGTAGCTGGAGAATGAGATCGGTGGCCATCAAACTCCACACTTTTAATGGGAGATCCTAGGCTTCGACTAAACTCTCTGGAAGAATTGGCGTCTGAATGCGAGCGTGACCATGTTGATGCCCTGTCGCTCTCCGCCTGACGAGACTCTCGTAGCTTTTCTTGAAGGAATGCAGACATCGCAGGCTGTCGTGTAGATTCGCTGCTAGCTTGGCTGGTCAAGCGAGACCCTCCCTCTACTGTTCGCGGGGTAGCGCTGGATGGTCTTTGGCAAGAAGCATGGTAGAATTGGTGAGCATGTGATGGACCCGGTGACCCAGGAGGGTTTGAGTTGGAAGTATGTGCCGTATGCATTGAGGTCTTGGTGTTGTTTGTACTCGTTGAAGATCGAGAAGCAGTTCTTGCTCCATGAGAAGCTCGCGAAACAGGTCGTTCCATTCTTGGTTGCAGAAGTTGGTATTAAGATATTTGGAGGCTCAGGTATCAGGTTCAAGGTGAAGTAATATGTCTGTCTTTCGCATGCGCTTGCAGGATGGTGTTTGTACAGAGGAACGACTGAGCTGAGAGAGGCAAGCTATGATCGGATTCGCAAAGATATCGAGATTAGGAATTGTAAGAGATGAGTATAGACAGAGTCGTGTAGCATGTCGAGTAGGTCCGTGTCTTGGGTTGTAGATCACGATGAGGACGATTGATTCACTTCATTGCGGATGCGCCCAATGATTGTCGGGTGTCGTTGCAGGAAGCGAGGTACGATGTAAAATCAAGCGATGCTTGATGTTTCGTCTTTGAGCTTGTGGTCAATCGGTTGCAAGTGCCCGTTTCGATATGTCCAGGAAGTAGCGGTCTTGATCCAATGCCTGCCTAAGTGAAAGCCCGGCGATTTCGCAAAAGAATATGTACAATCTCGGTTCGTTTAGAGAAGCAAAAGCAAGAGCAAGTTCGGCATTCGAGAAATGAGACAAGGGCGCAGTATCGAACAATTTGAATGAGATGAGAGATTTGGCGATCGAAAACAATCAGGGAGGCAATGAGAACGGCATTAAGTCGGGCTCGAATAAAGTGATCCCGACTTTTGGTTGGAGTGGGGGACGAAGCGAAGGGACCTGATGATGGTCGCCTTGCGTTTGCGGCGCAGGGAGTGCCTTGAGTCTTGAGTGGTCTAGTAGATCAGACTACCTACTCCTCAGGACAGGGCGATACGATACGATTCGGTTCGCCGATACGAGTGGATATTTCGATTTCGATCCCAATCTTGTGGTTTGTTTCTAGGGGATGAATAAGAGAGAGTAAAGAGGAGGAAATAGAAATAAGGGTATGCAGAGTCAAGTTCTTTTCTTCTGCCACCAACATCACCTCACTTCTGCCATTCATTCCAGAGCCTGGCACAGTAAGTTCGGGCAGGTACAGGTACAGTACAGAGCACCTAGTGAAGGTTCCAGCCCAGCCCGCAGTATTAGGGCGCCCCCCGCATTAGCGCTGCATCTCCTCTCAGGCACCACTTTAATGGAGACCTGGTGGGGACTTTAGGTCGCGATTGTTAGTGCCGGGAGTGACATAAAACGCTACGGTAGAAGAATACGCGTCTCAATCTATCACCCTTGAACGTGATTAACGTGGACGTGTTTAACGTGTCTAACGTGTCTGAGCGTGTCAAAACCAGTGAGAACCTTGTCGTTCAGCGGTGTCTCCGGCTGAAGAGTGGGGGGTTACAGGGCAAACAGGGTTCTTGCATCCCTCTTCAATGCCCTTATTTTGACAGGAAGCCTTCAACTGCCCTGTGCTGTCTGTTGACGATTCGGTTGTCAGAGCAAATCGCTTCATCCAATCTTAAAGTCTATCGAATAGTTGTTTCTATCTTTGAACTGTCAAATTATTCCTCATCTTCTTGAATCGTTCCATCTGTCCACTAACAAGCGGTACTTGTCCTGTCACCAATCATTCTTAGTTCCACAGACTTGGGGAGCATACAGCCCCAGCCCCGGCTCCCGGCCAGCGGCCCGTGCTCCGAACAGAAAAGCCACCCAATCTAGAGTCTTTAGTACCCCATGTCGTCACTTTTCCCTTCCTTTTTCAGTGAGAGTGACTGTGATTGTGATACTATGTAGTGTGATCACTTTTGCTTGCTTTTTGAAGGGGTAGCAAGGGCTTGACAAGAGAGCAAACATGCAGTAGATCCGCTTGCTTTTGGAGGAACCAACTTTGAATCACTTTGCCCTTGCTTAACCTCTAATCGTTACAGTACGACGTTGAGTGATTGCATTTTCTCCCTTCTCTTCAATGGATGTTTCGTTTCAGTTTCATAATAAATGTCCTAGACATTTAGACGATCCTAACCAAACCGTTCAAGGGTCTCGGTCTCACTTGCGGTCACTATCAACTTGAACTCATATTGCTATAAAAAGCAAACAAAGTCCAACAATTCAACATCAACTCGTATCCTTCCTCACACCATGCAACTTATCCACGGATGATGAAAGTGAAAAAATATTTCTCACTGCCTACACTACTGAGTCCGGCCCTGGACTTGTATGCATCGGTCCGCGTTAGCTTCAGGCTTCAAGTAATAGATGCCGTCCCGTGTCCCCTAGAAAAGTTTAAACGGTCAGAGTTAAACCTTTGACGGAAACGGTTCAAAGTCTAGCCAAACACTTCCCCGACAGCCATTCCCGCGTTTACCGTCCAGTGACGTTGATCCATACTGTAAACCTTCTCTGCTTTCAAATTCTGTTCTCCTGATGTTCTTGTTCTCATTTCTAGATGCAGTGGAAGTGGACCCTTGGCTTCAACGGCTGAGGTTTGCATACCGCCTCTCACTCAATACAGTTCAATCATGCAACTTTGGACACTAAATGGTGCAATTGAGGGCAAACACTTTTGAGGGGTCATTTGTGGCTTGAGATACGCACTGTTTTTGGAACATGCCGAGATCTGAACTCTGGTGCCTCTCGGCCCGCTACTCAGTCTAGACAGCGGCAGGGAGCTTGAAGGAGGGCAACAATTAAGCAAACACAGTATTGGTCTGGACTCTGATAAACTGATCGAGTTCTTTTGTCTATTCTACGCGCATGTGGTATGTTTGCTACCCCAAGATAATTGGTCAATGGCATCAATTGAAGCTTCACGCCTCATAGATGACAACCAGAAGCCCAGATCCTAGCTGTAAGCAAGTATCTGTACCTTGCAGTAGATCTACGACATCTGCATCACCCAATGGCAGACAAGCAATGCTTCAAAGATGGAAGCCATAAAATAGACGCATGACCATCTCTTTGTTCTCAACGGCACAGCACGCCGCGACACCAATATGGAATACCAAGACCAGTATGGCATTCCATACACTTTGCCACGCCCATAGCAACTGCAATACCCCGAAATTTTACGCTTCTGCAAACATCATATCGTCAAAACGGCAGAACCCCTCAAATGACAAGTTACCCGTGTTCCGCGAGGCTAACTTGATGTTGACCGGGGACTCTCCCATGGGGATTAGAGATCAGTATACGCGGTGAGATACAGTTACATTCGAATATCATCGTACGATATAAACCTTCCGTATTCCGCTATTGGTCGGCAGTAGAGATCGGCGAACCGAACCGGGAATGTTTAGAACCCTTGACTGAAATGCATTTGTTCGCTTGCTCAGATGCTACTGCACAGACATCAACCTCACAACTACCGAGACATCATACCGCATTTCTTTGATGCCTCGGGTGTGCACATCACCCATCCCCGACGGCAAGTATTCATAGATACTTGCATATATTAGTAGAATCACATGATGGAAAAAGCATGTCTTCATCTATTAGAGTTCTGCTTGGGTAGACAATTGGAGGTGCGGGTTGCATGGAGCCGGGGCATCAAGGAGACATCTCACATGTCAAAACATGATCTGCGTCCATGAGGGTACGAAACCCGAACCCTTTTTCTCTTCGCTAGGCTGCTAAAGCCACGGCCCAAGAGACGTGTGTGACTTTTGGACCCTTGTATTTCTACACCATCGTAACAATACGTCCAAACGACTCCAGCGCTAGCGATGATCTCCCTTGCAGAACGAACCTACCCTGACGGCCAGCCACGGAGCAACATGGACAAGAATCATCATGACTCGTTATTTCACAAGGCACAGGATGACATGCTGTCCTTTCAGTACCGTACTAATCTACTTGCAACTGCTACCCTGGATACAGAGCTTGGCATCACTTCGAGGTAAGGTTTGAAGACAAAGTACCTACCTATAATGAACAGGAGTTAGCAATTTGACCCAGCAACACAAACATATAGTTTATGTAAAACTCTACCTAGTCTTAATAGGGGCTCCGGGTTTGTGGCAGTGTGATAGACCTGGTAGCAGCACTCGACTGTGATTGTTGTTCAACAAGTTTGATGTCAAATACACTTCCTCTATCCAGGTAGTAGTCAGTCCCGCCTACTACGGTGTTGGCCAGCCGTATAGGCATTCTCGCAAACACAACATGGGGATGATACTAGCTCAATGATTGTATGGTACTTTGTAGCAGCATGACCATGTATACGCAGACAGACAGACAAGAGTAAAGTACACTGCAATGTAATGCATTCACGCTATAAAAGAATAATCTCATAACGCCGTACGATCTTGGTAACAAATCTTCCCATCAGGCTCGTAATCTACAGCTCATCCTTCTTTTCAAAGAACTGCTCCTCACTGCCTTCGGTCTTATCCTCATCGCCATCCTTCTTCTCAGCCTTAGCAGCCTCATTCTCCTTCTTCAGCTTCTCCTTGTTCTTCTGAACCTCATCCTCATCAGCATCAATGTAGCCCCTGAGCTCCTTCTCTCCACCAGGTAACTCCACAAGCTCGAGCTTCCATCCGTTAATTCCTGCAAGCTTCTGCATACGGTCGGCCATATCCTTGACGGTATCGGGCTTGAGGTCCAGCCCCTCCAATTCCTTGTTGCTGAGTGTTGTGACCCCGCCGCCGTCTTCCTTACTTTTGCCGGATGCTACGACTTGGAGGAGACGCTCGCTGTCGGTGTTGGAGCTAGAAAAGTAGCTGCGTGGAGGTGGGAGCTTGGCTGGTGGTTTGCCTGCTTCATCTGCGCCAGAGAGTACATTTCTGGCGCCTACGACAACACCGCCGACGTTAACTGGCTCCTTTGCGGCTTCTCCAGGGCTTGCATCTTCGGACTTGGCTTCTGTGTCCTCCTGCTTAAGCGGGACTTGAGCTTCCTCCTCCTTAACGGGTACTGATTCGCCGAGCGAAGGGGGCTGGTTAAGGTCGCTCACGATAAGCTTGCACTGGATGGGATTCGCGCGGGTCTCCTCAGGAGGCAAGAAAGCGACGTCGTTGCAAAGTCGCGGCGTGTTGACGACCATCAGGTAAGCACAGATAGTAACTTCCTTAATCCAACCGATCCGATCGGCCTTCATTCCTGGTACGCAGTGGTATTGGACTTCAATCGTGCGCTCCCTCCCTGTCAAGTCGCAGATGGTTCCTCCTTCAAGCTTCTGAACTAGATACCGCTGGTCTCCTTTGACCTGTAGTTCCGCTGGAGGTGGCGCATCCTGACCAGTCGTCTTCGTTTTCTGCGCTGCACTTGCCGGGATGGCAGGAACTCTTCCGAGTATGTAGTCCGGAGTATGAGGGTCGCGCTTGGGAGGTTGACCATTTGGTATCGAAGGAAGTGCGTGGAACTGGATGATCTCGCGGTTGTTGCAAAAGCTGTAGCTCCACCATCCCGACATAAAGTAGAGACATGAGTCCTCTAGTTCTGATAGAAGCTCCCATCCACTCGCCGTCGCACGACTAAGCTCGCGCGCTTCCTCGGCCTTGGCGAGTTCATTGGCCGTCTTATTCTCTGCTTCGGGGGGTTGTATAATAGGTATCGAACAAAGATACTCGTTAGGCGGCAGCTTCATAAGTTCGTATGTAAACGATGGGCTGTTCTGGTCCTGGTTGTCGCCATTGTCGCGTTCGTCAGCTTCCCGAGCTTGATCGACCGTCGATTGCGCAAAGTCAGCGGAATAAGTAGGATGTTGACTATCAAGTAGTGAATGGGCGTCTTTCTCGGATATGTATTGACTATCAAAAACCACTTCAAACTACGAACTCTTAGCATCAAGGTCATGGTATGACGCACGAGGGGCAGCTTACCTGAGGAAACGTTAACAAGTCCTCGTGGATGTTGAAGCCCGGTGAACGAGCTCCAACAAGCTGGAGGTAAGCCAGCAAAGCCAAATTAAAGCGGCGCATTATGCCGTATTGATGTGGAAATAGCTCACATATAGCTTAAGCAATCGTTGCAATAAAGTCAACCAAATGCGACGCACTCTATTGGATGCTAAGTGTTACTGTGAGAGGTGTCATGATGGACCTAGCAGTGGAGCTTAGCCTGGGGTCGTTATCAGCACTAGAACCGACGTTTAACCGCTATCAGTCAAGGCCTAAGGACTGGGTAACAGTTTTCCGACAACTTCTTCCGGACGCCGAAAAAGAAGGGTCCTTGCGCCGGTCACTTCATCTCATCACGGGCGACATACTCCGGAGTCTAGGGGATGAAGAGGGGCCGAATATCGGCAATTCCGCTCAAGGACAAAGTTACATAACGAGTCCGTGGTTAATTATAATCCCGCCAATCTAGAATTGCTGACCATTACATCACAGCTCATCTCTCTTCGTCTCAAGAACAGAGCAGAAATTAGTTGGACTAATTGCGGCTCCAAATAACATGGGACGATAAAAGCCCACAATCTTCGACCGTTTCAGGAAGCACAGGCACAAGCGTGTGTGTCTATGGCATTGTCATGTTGCGTGGCAAACGGGAATAAAAAACACCAGAGACTGATCAACACATGCCCTTCCTGGGAACATCCTCGCTTCGGGGGGCCATCGGCGATCAGCAGAGTTACTCCTACTGGAACACGTGTCCGAGTGGACAAACGGTTCCGCATGTTCAGGTATCAAGAGCTTCAAACGGTAGGCTCATCCTGGTGTCAAAGGGTCTTTGGCTTTACTTCTCCGCAAGATTCACGAGTTTCATGTCAGGATTCTATCTCAAAATTTGTCGGCCCGTCAAGCTAGGACAACGATGAATACAGCCAAAACCCGGCGAGATGAAATTACCTTTGCTCAAATATAGTCTTCTGTGACGTATTTTCTTACTTTTGCGCAACGCTAGGTGCTTATCATGGCATGATTCTGAGCATTGTTCTCACGACGGTCCCGACAGCATACCATATTATACAGTAGCGTCTTCTCGCTTGATACCGATTTTGGCCCAACGGCGCACAAGCCGAGGACTACCGACAGGAGTTCGTGCACTCAATGGATCGACTTAATGCATCATCAGCCCTGAAGGCTTTGGCTTTGGCTTTGGCTTCTGCTAGGGTTCTCCAACGACTCACTTATGCGTCTAGGGACGTTGGTCGGATGGAATGCATTAGAGTCAGGGTCTCCTAGGCATATTTCTTTTTCGTCTAGTGTTTTGGGTTAGCATCAACGTTACGGCAAAAGGTACGCGCAAGACACGGGCTGTGCGTTTGGACATTGTGTTGGATGCAGGGTAGATTGTCAACAAAAGATCCCATCGAGGAGGCAAGTCAATTCTGGAAGGTGGCAAGGCAATTACAGATTGACTCAGAATGACAGAGTCTAAGACATTGGCTGCTCATCACACACTAAGGAACCTTCTTTCAAGGAGCCGTTGGTCCGCGCCAAGAGTGTTAAGCATACGATTTGGATGTTGAAGGTGTTTCATGCTGTCGCGAACCGTTCGCAGATGGATGGCTTCACTCGGGACAGTTTGTCAGTCAACCTGCGGCTCAACTTACTTCAGTCAACAACAACAACAACAACAACAAGCAAGCATCAAGGTACAATATGATATCAGGCACGTGGCTAAGCCGAGCAGCGGATCAACCCAAATTGCCAACGCATCAATCACTCCATTCTCGATGGGGAGTCGTATTATTGCACGTGCACCAGCACGGTCATGAAGCTATCAATGGAACAGTCCATCAATGATCTACGTAAAAATGAGAGTTGAGACGGGGGTCGAGCCTGCATGATCACCGCAAGGAAAAGATTAAGCCAAGAAGAAAAAAGAAAGATTCGAAGGCCAGGGGCAGCAATACGGTTAGAAAGTGGGACTTGTCTAAGTGAATCCGTACAAAATCCATCGCAATCTAATCTTGAGAAAGGCGTCTCGGACGAAGGGAAACAGAATATCTTGCGACTATGGAAGTGAACTATTGGATCGGAAGGATCTCCCGTGGAGATAGACTACAGTTTCGAGATACTAGTACTCAGCATAGCATAGATGAGAAGCAAACTATAACACGGGGGTTTATGGCCGTGCTCATTGCTGCCGTTCCTATGTTAGGAATAGAGGACGGTAGGTAGTCTGTATAGAATTGCGCCAAGCTTTGTCGAGTTCGAGTCAGAGTCAGAAGAAACCCGAAACCATCGATAGCGCATGCAACTCCAACTGCCTGGCGTGCATGACACTCAATACTCGGGCGATTGTCTGACCAAACGGATGAGTGCAGCGTGCAGTTGGCAAATACCGGTCATGAAGATCATTAGGTCTAGACTGCGGTGGTGATGCTACGCAGAATTCGTCACCGAAGATCATCATCATGGGATGGGATGGGGGAGAAGACGGGGACTTGGGTAACATGGGCACCTGGTCCCAGCAGAAACAGAGTAGCATTGGAGGTTATTCCGGAGGAATATCAAAACACACCAAACTATACTATAGAAGAGGGTGTCATGTAGTTGAACTGCTTGATCTGGTGAATGACTGCCTGCAGTGTCTGAATGAGACTCTTAGTGAGTGCCCGAGTGAGTCTCTGATAGACGTTGGCACATTGCAATAATGGGATTGATTGAATGAGTTAGGCATAGTGCAGTACAGTTACTGTTAGCTGTTAAAGTGATGGCGCCGTCCGCCTCACTCTTTACGACTGCGGGAGCCAATCGAGATGGAGGGTGGATATGGCTGACCGCGTTCGACAGCCAATCGATGGATGCCCCGTCTCAGTGATTGCCTCGTTTTGCGTAAAGAGGTGGGTGCTAAAAAGGAGATGGAGTGTACCTGGAGCAGGGATTAGGGATTCTACCCGTTGGAGAAAGGAAGAGACCAAACCCGATTAGGAGACAGTCTTTGTGGTGATGGCATCCTTTTATGAGAGCTCACAGTTGGGTTGTTTGAGGAGGGAAGGAAAAGAACATGATATGAGGTGAGAATTTGTTTGTGTTTGTTCTCGATTTATAGAATCCTTGAGGATGCTTTCAATCAATAACATTTTCTTTAACAATTACCGTTTCATGTCAGGGTTTGTTCTTGTTCTCTCAGCTGAAATATCGTCAACACGTACGTCGGCGGCACATTAATCCTGTTCCTGGCTTTGAGAGTTCAAGCAGGGAAAATGGTGATCAGCAGTGCCGTCGTCAACCGGCTCATGGGTTAGTTCTTCGATGTGATCTCGCGTATGAGATAATCTCATATCAAAATTCTGCTTTGGCAGAGACTGGGAGCGCACTACACCCTTCTCAGCTAGATGCTATTGCTACTATAGCAGGGCTGAAAATAGTAACAAGCAGAACAACAGCCAAAAAATATTAACTTTGTAAGGAAGCATTAACGATGTTTCGTCCGTGTTCATCAAACTAAACCTACATAAATTACATTGCAATACATAGTTAGGTACCTGCTTGATCGGGGATATCTTCAAACAAGCTAAAACAGAACAGACCTACCTTACAGCACAGCATAAGACCTAAAATACTACTACGTAGGTACTAGACTAGGTCAATTCTTGTCCGCGTCTTGTCCGGGAACTGACAGCAGCACCTGCACCTGGCTGGCATTCAACGTGCAGCCGGTCAATTAGTCTAGCGGGTTAGCGCATGACATGTTCAACTCACCCTGACGCGCTGTGCTGTACAGCAACCAACACAGCACAGCATACTGTAGCAGGCGCAAGAAAAAGAGATGGGCTTGATGGGTAAGAATGATTTGCCTGCCTTGGGTTATCTTAATCGGATCCGCATCCCCATCTCCAGAGTGCCCGCTTTGGTGGGATGGAGGATGATTTGCTAAACCAGGACAGGAATAGGCATGAGCCATGACATCTCGCAGGTCAAGGTCTGACAAGGAAGAGGCGCATTGGGTTGATGTGTTCTTTTCCTTCGTTTTTGCTTTTTTCCTTCTCTGGAGCTGCCGATTTCGTACTGCGTACCCTGTAGCAAGGATCGAAGGGGGATGCCGTCATGGCGTTTTCTCTGTTTAGGCTGTGGCTGTTGCTTGCGCTGTATCACGTTGCTTCTTCCTTTCTTTTCTCTTTCCTTTTGTTTCCTCAGAGTCATGAACTATGATGATGATGATGCTGTGCCGCTTGACCATTACGTAGATTGTTTAGAGCACGGTTCGGTGGTCGGAAACTGAACGAACATTTGAGGTGTCAGAAGATATGCGGCCTGCCGTTCTGTCTGACTGGAGAGCAGTCCTAGATCGTTGAGAGCTGGAGATCGAGTGGGAATTGATTCCGCTGAGTGATAGTGCAGTACAGTATTGTCAATATCTAGTGAACAGACCATACACAGCCCACCACTTTGACGTTAATGCAGCTGAGCCTCTGACCTGCGGGAATCAGAATGTCAAAGCCATAGAATATGCCTCGTTTCAAAGCATGGCATCTCGTGGACAGTCGATAGAGATGTGATGCGCTGTGCTGTACGCGCAATGAGAAACGAGGTTCTAGTGGTCGCAGCAAGCCAGACCTTGTGAGGAGAGGACCAATCGCTTCAGATCCAACAGCGTCTGCATGCACTGACCGGGCGTGTCAGCAAGTAACAATTACAGGACAAGGGTTTGGTGAGTTGTTCTTCTAACACAACACTCTTTTTTTGGGCACGTCCAGTCACATATTCTACCCTGGGGTGTTTTATTAGTAGAGTAACCACCGAAGATTCCGTTGATTTCAGTGGTGGTTTTTTCCCAGCGGTAGCCGTTGGTTTGTAGTGGGTGGACCGCTGTAAATCAAAGTCAAACTGACCTACCGTGCCTACCCCACGCTGTCTGTCAGAGAGCAAAACTCAAAGTGCAGTTGTCGTCGTCACGCGTATCCCGTCTTATTAGTGCTTGTCTAGCCCGTCGACGTTCCAATTCCATGTGTCGTACCTTGCCACCATTCCCCTTCTGATACTAACGCTGGTCCACTTCCCATTTTCATGTTTGTTTCAATCTCAACAACACGGCATCTGTTTAGCAGCATCGCCATCATCAAACCCATATCCATATCCACAAGCTTCTTTTATTATCTGCATAGCATACGTATGACACCAAGGATCATTTACGATACATGTCATTTGCAGCATCTTGTCTCTTTTCACCTCGTCAATCTCAACACCTCAGGTCACGTCAGGCCATCGGGCACTATCACATCTGCCTCAAAGATCAAAGACCAAGACCTTGAAATCTGTCAAGTCTAAAATCGGGAATCTGCTGCTTAAACACACCACACACAAGACGCAACGCTCCATCATCGTCATCACACACCATTTGTAGTCAAGCACTGCATTTTCAGCCAGGTCAGGCCAAGCCTAATTAGACCGCCCACCCACAGACGTTGTCTCGTTCAAGCAACCTAACCATACGGATACCTTACACACCGCAGCTCGCAAATACCGCCCAGTTCCACCACCCTTGAATATCCTTCCCAAGCTACTGTACACTACAACATCCCTGTCCCTTCACAATCCTTGTCACTAACTGAGTGGGGACTCTGGAAGCCTCATTCAGAACGACTGGGCCGCCTGTTCTCCTCCATCCTGGCTCACCTATTAATCCTCCATCCCATCCGCATCTCGTTCACCTTCTTTTCTTCGTCGTCTGTCTCGACTCCAACTATCCCACTTTTTAATCTTTTTCGCCTGTCGCAAATCCGAGACTTGTATTCCATTACCATTCAATAGTTCGGTTCGCCTTGGGTTTTCTTCACTTCTCCAAACGCTACACTCCAGTCACGCTACTACAACTTATCTTATCCATCTACTCAGCATCCACTCACTCGCCTTACATACGCCTATCAACATTTCAAGGCTATCCCTATCAAACACTATCTATCTATCGATCTACATCTCATCTCATTATCTATAATGAATCTAGAAAACGTCAACACTGTCGAGGAGCTACAACGTCAGCTAGAAGCCGCCAACGCAAGAAATTCACAGCTTGAGCAGTTCGTGCAAAGTCAATTCAACGGAGACCCTACAGTCCTAAATCATGTCGCTCAGAACTTTGCTCAGGGAGGGTTTCAGATCCCCAGCAATGGCGTCTCAAATGCACGAAGTGTCGGTCTCTCCCGTAGCAAGTCCACCGTTACATATCCCACACAAGTAAAGTCTGCCATCACGGTAATACATTCCCACCCTGACCCTTCATCTCCATTTCTCTAATCTCATCATTGTAGGAACGCTTTCAGGCGCATAAACGTGAGAGAAGAGCCTTTTCTCAACAGTCAAGCTCCGCCCTCCCCATGAGCCGCAGTGTTTCAAATCGTTCAGAGTCTCATATGCCTTTCACACAAACCGGAAACCGCATCGCCCCTCTGAGTTCTTCCATGGACCGATTCAGCTCGCCTCAAAATCAGTCTACCAACCTGCCTCTTGAAGCCGCATCAAATCAATTACAGGCCGTTCAGGAGAACCAGCCTCTACTCAATATCGGCATGGACCCTGAAGACTTTCTAAAAAATTGGCCCGAGACACCTCAAGCTCCTCAGCACTACGACTCATCCTACAACGGAATGGCTTACAACATGGTGCCCGACGCATCATACACCAACCTCTCATCAACTATTCCTTCAAGTTACCCCATGTCGTCTGCCTGTCCTTCGATGATATCCGGTCCCTCTGCCGCCGAAGCCGCGAGCCCCTTGACCCGCCAGAACAGCTCTTTCGACAATTACGGTGTCGGCATGGAGCGCATGGAATCCTGCCAGTCCCAAGCCGATGCGCTCTTCGTCCCCGATATGTCTCCTGCTTCTGTCAACATGTACCCTGCCGGCAAGCAATACACCTCTGAGCAAGATCTCTTTGGTCTCGGCGCCAACCTCACCGCTGCCAACGTTCAGCAGTACGTCGACTCCAATGGGAACACTCTGATGGCATCCCCCGAGTCGACCGACATGGAGCGATCTTGCTCCAACGCTAGCATGTCAAGTGTTCGATCAAATGCTTCCAACTTGGAGCGACGTGCTAAGGAGGCCCGAGAGCGAGTTCTGCAGGCGGCCAAGACCATCCAGCTCGCCCCCAAGCCCAAGGAAGAGCTTGCCAAGGAAGCCAGTGCTGCTGCTGCCAACAGGGAGGCTAAGCTTCCCGTCAACAAGAGCAACTACCAGCGTCCCAAGCACCCCAAGGTCTACTGCACTCAGTGCAGCGAGCACCCCGATGGCTTCCGTGGTGACCACGAGCTTCGCCGACACGTCAATGCTAAGCATGAAGGCACTGTCAAGAAGTTCGTCTGCCGGGATCCCGAGACCGTTGGCATCCCCAGCAATGTCAAGGCTGTCAACCCCTTGTCCAAGTGCAAGGCCTGCATCTCCGGAAAGGAGTACGGTGCTTACTACAATGCCGCCGCTCATCTTAGACGCACTCATTTCAAGCCCAAGACCCCCCGCGGTAAGAAGGGTGCCAACTCTGATGAGAAGCGTGGTGGTAAGGGTGGTGGCGACTGGCCTCCCATGTCCGAACTCAAGGCTTGGTTCGTTGAGAAGAAAGTCAAAGTTGACTTGAATGAGTCCCCCATGGCTGAACAAGATGAGTCTGATGACATGGCTGAGAACGAGATGGAAGGATCGATGCCTCCCCAGATGGAGATGTTCCAGGGCATCGGTAGCAACATGGCTCCTTTCAACATGGAGACTGGCTACGATCTCGCCGTTGACGGTGCTGCTGATCCTGCCATTATGGCTAGTGTCAATGGCGAGCTTATTCCGGCTCCCATCTCGTCTGCCTCTGGTAATTTCGGCTACTCGCCTTTCTCCAACGGCTCTCCTATTGTCGGACTTCCTGACAACTATGCCTACTCCGAGCATGCCACTTCTGCCTATGGGTCCAATCTCTCTTCTTCCAATACTATCACTCCTGCCACCTTTCAAGATATGTCCCATATGAGTATGCCCGATAACGGCCTCTGGGTTTCCTAAATGCTCCGCAGTATGAGTAATGATCATGAAGCTCGATCTTCTTGCATCAATATCCTCCCTACTTCCACCGGTTGACATGCTCCACCAATATCGATCTCAACATCGACATATTCGTGAGCATCTCGTACCTCGAGGGATGAGGATTGCACAAGAAGAAGCCTTAAACCACTCGCGTCCGAGCCCGAGCCTAAGCCCAACTTGAGTCGATACGATGATGGCTCAGTTGGCTAAGACTACTATTCCTCGGTGTTGTGCCGTTCTGGTGAACGCGCACGCCAATATTCTTGATGAGCAAGCATCACACCCTTGCTTATCACCACTTCACATTCGCCTTCACACATAATGATTTCAGGAGCCTGTTCTATGATTGTGGTTATCTCTATTTCGTTTCGTCACTATTTCGACGTTTTATTCTCTTTTCACTTCCTTTTTCTTTACCGTCACGGCGTCGATGATTACTACCTTTTCTCTCTGGTTTATTTTCAGCGAGTCACCTTGGCAAACTAAACTGGTGGATACGTTTCAATCCTGGCTGTTGAGCCCTAGATGGGCAGCCAAGCAAGGTTCGACCGCTTGAGCGGTGCGAAGCCTATACGTTTATTCTCAGCGCGATCGAAAGTGCTTCATCGCGCGACTACGATATATAACTGGGCCGGGTCGGTATCTGGAAGGAATTTTCCCAGGAGAGGAAAAAGAGGAGTCGGTTGCATTTTTTACTATCTATTTTCACATACATCCTGTACATGAAATGAGGATGAAGGGAGTTGCTGGGGATATCAGAGCATATGGCGTTTTTTGTTGTTTTGTGCCTGTTCGGACGGGCGGTATGGCTTGAAGAGTTCGCCATTTTTTGTGTGCTTTGTACTGGTTAGAGCAAAGAGCATTTGGGTTGGGTTTGGTGTTTGGGGATATTCAGGGGTTTTAGAATCTGAGCGGCATGCAGGGAAATGCGCCGGGCTTGTATCGTTCGGTTGGAAAAGTACTGAGCGAATGGGCTGATGAGTACCGGTTGCCTACAGATAGGAACCTCTGCTGGCTTGAGACATAACAGTCAGAGTCAGTAATAGACTGTGCTGAAAAATGCACGCTTTATCCCTGCATCATTATTCTCTATGTGATGTGACTGAACTTGGTGTGCTTCTAGTTATAGTTTATCATAGACGCGTAGTGCCTCATGGCAACTCTTGGGTATCTCTATCCTGACCAACATCGTAACTCTCAAGTCTTCTTGACCTTCTCCGTCCATTCCTTTGCGTTCTTGACTCCCTCATGTCCTCTTCTGAATATTCCCCTCTCCCACTCCTCCAACCCTCTCAAAAACTCCTCGCCATTCCCGACTCCCGCCTCATCCGCCTTTCTCGCATGCAGACCAACCTCACCCGCCCTGACAACGAACGTCTTTCTCAACACCTCGGCAACATCCTTCTCATCAAATAAATCCAGCATACGAACGCCCACGCCGTAGAAATGAGGACTTTGGTCTCGCAGCGGTACAGCGCGCGGATCGGCTTTTAAAGCGGAGAGAACAGCGGTGGAGAGACACGGTGGAAGGTTGAGGGTTAGGGGTGCGCTGGATGTGGGTGTTGATGCGAGGGCGAGCATTTCGGCGAGCCAGAGAGGGAGGGTTAGGGGGGTGTTTGCTTTGAGGCCGTGGGGAGAGTTGTCGAGATGGCCTAGGTAGGGGACGTCGATTTCGAATTGGCAGGGGACTTTCTACGGGATTGTCAGTTTCCGCACGATAATATGAGTAGAACTGGGGAGTTTTACCTCTGCATCCGTGAGGATGGCGTCAATGTCGTAGTACGACATTTTGTGGTTTCCTTTTTTGATGTGGTTGGTGATTTGGAGGTGAGGGAGACGCGTAGAGAGGTTTGGAGTTGTGATTTACGCGTTGAGCGATGACATAATCTTTTGCTTACCCTGCAGCACAACCGAATTGTGTTCGGGAAACATGCATTCTAACAACTCGTCTATCAATGAGGTCTATCAAACTATCTAGATATTACTGAGATCCGTTTCAGCAGGCGTTGCAACACTGGTACGTGTGAGCCAAGGAGGTCACCGATTTTGCGTCATTCGCAGCTCACAGTTTCGCTATCCGAGATCGGCACTCGGAGAAACGGGTATTTGGAATCGAGAATTCGAGAATCAGCTTTGAACCTCTCTACAGACTGGAACTGAACAGGCTGTTTCCCGCTGATTCATTCAGTGTCGCTGCTCGGTATTCCCAACAAGACCGAGCACGGTAAACTTCATGATTATGATGACGATAATAATTGAGTTTATCACCAGTCTTGTACAACCACAGCTGTTCTTCTATACACAAAAGATAAGCTTGAACAACCTGATGTACGAGAAAAGAACAATCATATAAACAATTTGACAGTAATATTAAAAACAACCATTGCTATTGCTGTAATTCAACCTCATCGTTCATGTGAAGCCACACCCAGCCACATCTTCAAGCCCATGCATCCATCAAGTCAAGCTCTCGAAAATATGACGACAGATTGATCCAAGCTCCCTCTGGTCTGGTTCGGCAGTCCGACATTGCCGGGTCCAGCAGCTCTTTAACCCAGTAACTGCCCCTCCTCTTCCATTTTTTTGACATCATCCACAAAGATTACCAACCGACTATATCAGACAGTCTCGTAAGTCTTGTCTCTCTTCAATTATCCATATTCTTTAGCAAGCATTTGTTCACTTTCTTCATCACCATCGAGCTCGGTTTCATTCAATTGATCCAATACTAATAATACCTTCAGAATAGCTTCCACAATGGCTTCCGCTCTCCTTCGATCAACTCCCGCCCTCCGCGCCGGCCTCCGCGCCCGCTCTACTCCCCTCGCGGCCATGGCTACCACCAGCTTTGTCCGCGGCAAGGCCACTCTTCCCGACCTTCCTTGTACGTCCTCCCAATACGCAAACTCCAATTGCTAGCTGACCAATTGCCCCAGACGACTACGGCGCTCTTGAGCCTCACATCTCTGGTCAGATCATGGAGCTTCACCACTCCAAGCACCACCAGACCTACGTCACCGGCTTCAACAACGCTTCCGACGCCCTCGCTGAGGCCAACCACAAGGGCGACGCCAAGGCTGCTGCTGCTCAGGCCCCTCTCCTGAACTTCCACGGTGGTGGTCACGTCAACCACTCCCTCTTTTGGGAGAACCTTGCTCCCAACGGCAAGGGCGGTGGTGGTGAGCCCGAGGGTAAGCTCATGACTGCCATCAACGAGGACTTTGGTTCTTTCGATGCTTTCAAGAAGCAGACCAACGCTACCCTTGCTGGTATCCAGGGCTCCGGCTGGGCCTGGCTCGTCAAGGACAAGAACGCTGGTACTCTGTCCATCGTCACCCGACCTAACCAGGACCCCGTCACTGGCAACCTCGAGCCCCTCCTCGGAATTGACGCTTGGGAGCACGCCTACTACCTCCAGTACCAGAACCGCAAGGCTGAGTACTTCAGCGCCATCTGGGAGGTCATCAACTGGGGCACTGTCGCCAAGCGATTTGAGAAATAAATTGGTCCATAATAGCAAAGCGTAAAGCTTGAATGAGGATGAATGTCAAAATAGCGATTGGCTTTGCGCAACGATGTCGACGGATCATCGACCGGGCGCAAATTGTTTGTTTGTCAAGATACCGAGTGTATAGTACCATGAGATTCAATAAAAGAATCTTCGAAGAATAAATACACATAGTGACCCGAAACCTGGCATACCATGCCCCAAAAAACCTCGACTTGCCGTGAGCACCCATTCATTACTGTTTGAAGGCCCCAAACTCCAGGGCATGCAAATCGCATACCGCACTCATCCCAAAGAAATCAAGGCTGCTGGCATCTAGCGATGCCCTGGTAGGCCGCCAGCTCTGTCGGATACTCATCGACAAAGATCTCCTCGGCATATTCATACCAATCGCTGTTGCCCTCGCTGGTTCTCGCCTCAAAGAAGCGCGCGTACTCCCACCACACGGGATAGTGTCCTGCACAGTCCCAACCGAGGATCCATGTGATTGTGTGGTTGGAGACGACGATGTTTCTGGGGCAAAGGTCCCCATGCGTGAGGACGCATGGATAGTCCCTGCGAAATTGCTTCACAAGAGCTTTACCCACCTGCTTGGGAACCGAGGAATACAGCGTGGATGTCAGCAGTGCCATGAATTCCTCCTGGCTTGGTCGAACCCTCACAGCGTAGTAGGTGTGGCTCGGGTGGTTGTCGACTATGAGACTGTATGGTCCCGCCTGGATCGACCCAAAGTTCCTGCTTGTAGCTTTGTCACTGGATCGTAACTTTTGAAGTATGTTGCGAAGCTGACGAGCGTACTGATATTTTTCGTGCCTGGACAGATTTGGCCAGACGTCCTCAAGCAGCTCACCAACGATGGTCTGCGAGATGTTTCCATCGGCCGAGCCTTGCGGAACCAGTGGAAGAGCTCGAGTGTGGGCAATGATAGAGAATTTCTCATGCTGCACCAGTCCCGCTTGGGAGATGCGAAACTCGTAAGTCTTGGGCTCGATCAAGTCGTCGTCCTTCTTCGGGAGACGCTGTAGAGTGAGGAACAGCTTTCGGTTACGGAGGAGGGATGTGAGGTATCGTGTGTGCTCGTCTGGTTGAGGAGCTGTACTAATGTCAGCGAATATTCCAGGGTCACTTGATTTGGCTCTTACCTGGACCAAGTGACTGAATGTCTGTGTAATAGCGCGAACTGAGCCTCGGCTTCTTTTCTTTCACATCCTCCTCCTGCTTGATCAGCATGCTTGAGGGACGCTTTGGCAGCCTAGCAAAGTTCACGGTCTTTCGCGGGCGCGAAAGGCTCACGTCTGACCTAAAAACAGAGGCCGCTCGCGAATCTTCGGGCTGCTGGGAGGCCCGAGAGATGCGCCGAGAAGGATCGCCCAATTCACTGCAGTTTGCACCAGATTTGAGAGGACCTTGCCGCCGCTCCCCCTTGATCTTGGGATTCGGTGGTGGTGACGGACTGGTTGTTCCTTGGGCGACCTGAGCAAGCATCTGCGCCCGAGCAGGATTCATGATATCGCCATTAACTGCAGGTTGATTTTCAGGCTGGACTTCAAGCTGAGTAGGTTGAGTAGCAGGATGAGCAGCAGCAATCTCAGCTACAAGCTCAGCTGCAGATTGAGCTACAAGAGGAGCTGTAGGCTGAACAGGTTGAGCGGCAGGCTCAGGTGCAGGCTGAGGCTGGACAGCTCCAGCCGATGGTGGAGGTGACATGATCGCTAGGTTGACGTGAAGGATGCGATCACTGCGACGTTTGAAAGAAAGAAGAAAGAAAGAAGAAAGAAAGGGAAAGGAATGAATTCAGGTCCTGTTGCACCTGGAAACAACGAGTAGAAAGGAAAGAAGCGCGGCAAACAAACAACAGAAGTGAAAAGTAGAGGGTCTCAACAAAGAACCATGCAAGCAGAAAACATGGTTTTGGAGAGTTTGTTATGATGAGGAAGAGAGCTAGTGATTCGCAATCACTCCTTCCGTGGTAAGTCGCAGATGTTTTCTGCGGATGGGACGCAGCTGCCTTGCACCTGCCCGAGAGTGACAACGCAAAATCCACCACAAAATCTCCCGCAGAACCTCTCTACCTAATACAGCGAGCAGACTGGTATTATCCAGGACTTTGTGCTGGAAACAAATATGGGAAATCATATACTACTACGGATAATCGCACATTACAGTGTAACGTCAATCAAGGATATGCATAAGTGATATTTTCATGAAATCATACTATATTCTTCAGTGAAGGTGACCAGAACCTGCCCAAAACTACCTGGCAGCAAGACATGTCATGCATGCATAAACTCTCTCAAGAACACGGAACGTTTTAATACTTCTTCGCAACAGCAAACATACGTGTCTACTCATCATGACCGTTCTCCTGCACCTTCTCCTCCTCCTTGCGCTGAGTGTAGTGACGAGGCAGACGGTTCTCGCCTTCGGTGTAGGGATATCCAGCTTCTTCACGAGCCATGTCGTTCACCCACTTCTCGTCACCACGAAGGCCAGGGTTAGTACCAAGCTCCTGCCACTTGGCAGCCAGGTAGAACCAGCCCAGGGCATTGCCGACAGTGCCAACCTCATCACTAACACCGTTCTTGGCCTCGCGAGACATCTTAGCATGGAGCTCGGTATCAGTGTACAAGTCCATGAGATGTCCGGCAACAGTCTTGTAGTCACCAGGGGTAACAAGATATCCATTGACCTTGTCCTTGACCTGAAGAGGAATACCACCTTCATTGGACACGATGACAGGGACACCCGCATGGAGAGCTTCGGAGACCTTGATCTCAAATCCTTCACGAGTTGACAGCTGGAGAATGACATGGGCGTTGGCAATGACCATGTTGAGAAGCTGGTCATTAGCGTCGAGACGCATGACGCTGACGTCGTCGAGGAGGTGAGGATAATGATCTTCCAGTTGAGTCATAGTCTGATCGAAGATAATGGCTCCGTCGGGGTCATCAATGGAACCGTTGCCGCAGCTGCACCAGTTAGTCAAGGGAATGTTTCGCTCACTCAAGTGACTTACACAACAAGCTGGGGAACATCGGTGATGTTAGACTCATCGCAGCGGCGACGGAACTCTGCGTACGAGTCGATGACAGTAGGGATACCCTTGGCAGGATCGAATCGCGCGACCTGCGCGATGTATTTGCCTATAACATTGAGTCAGTCAGGCTTTTTGGAGAGGATCTAACATAGACATACGGTTGGGCCAGTCAAGTTCGGTCATTCGTTGGTTTCTGCACTGCGTGTTGTAGATATGGGCATAGTAGCCAGTGTCCCACTTGTTCATGTGCTTGTTCAGGCCATCGATCCAGTCTGTGGTAGCGGGAAGGTAGACGACCTTCTCCTTGGGAACGGTATGAGGAACAAACTTGGGAATGGGGTGGCTGATGAACATGTCGGACTCTTTGATGTTGCTCCAGAGATAGTTCCAGATGTCAGCCTGAGGTGATCCTTCCTTGGCAACGAGATCACTTCGGATTTGGATGTGAGATCTGTAAAGGACAGGGCGATTAGGAGTGAGTCTCTTGATCATGGGGATAAGTCCAGGCATCTGAGGATCATCAATCTGCACCATTGTTAGTCGCACATTTCCTTCACATCAGTCACCCGAAAGGATTTAGACTCACAAAAATGATATCGGCACCACCCTCCTCTGGGGGACGGAGGGGACCACCCTCAGAAAGCCAGTATCGCTTAGCATTGTCCTCAATCCAGTCTGTGATGGCACCTTTCTCTGCATCCGAAATTCGTTGGTCAGGGTGACTGACACCTTGAAGGATGTTGTGCTGGTTCTTGGTGATTCTGAAAACACCAGGTCGTGGCTTGGGAACTAAGAAATCCGGTCAATTGAGAGCGATGAGTTCTTGCTGTGCCTGAACATACCATACCAAGTCACGTCTACTCCCATGAGGCGACTGAGACGGACAAGAGCATGTCGCATGAGGGCAACACCACCACCTTGTGGGGTAGCACTGAAGAAGGCGAGCTTGGTCTTCTTCTCACGCAACTTGTTGGCGTAGAACTGCGTAGCGTTCCATGTGGCGCTAGAGCAGGTATCCTTGTGGTTTTGGAGGTTTGTGAGATGAACGCGAAATCCCGCATCTGTCTGAACGATGCCTCGGTAGCCGACCTGAAGATGCGGTACGAGAGAGGGTCCGAAGTTGCTGAGGTATATGGTCAGTAGTCACTCAATGACAGTGATTGATGGTGACTCACAGGATACACTTGCGAGCCATGGAATCAGCTTGCTCATCGACGCGCTTGACATCCCAGAAGTTCTTCTCCTTGGCCTCATGGTCAGGTCTAAGGACCACAGGGACAATATCCAGATCCAGCCAGAGACGTGAGCACAGAGAAGGGCTCATATACTTGAGCGTGACAGGGAGACCGGCTCCAATGAACTTGACAAAGTTGTCATGCTCGTAAGCCTCGACCTCACTGATGATGTGATCCGCAATGAGATCCTGTCCCTCACGCATCTCTTCATCGAGAGAGATGTGCTTGATAGAGAAGTCATTGAGATAGACAGTGTCGTGAATGGCAAGCGCAATAACGGCAGTATGGTCATCGGCGAAGACGGCAGAGATACCGAGGTACAAGGTCTGTAATTGAGTTGTGTTAGTCGTTGCTGAAGAAGTCTAAAAGATCGACAATGGATCCCATACAGGGATCATGAACAATTGAAGCTGCTATGACGCAAGGTGTCATGACATAGCAGACATGATATGGGAAAGTAGAATAACATGAAAAGATAGAATGATCTCACCTGAAGAGGAGCATTGACATGGCCATCCTTCTCGACCATAAGGCTCATCTGCCTCTTGCGGTGCGAGGTGGCGCCCGTGGAAAACTTGCGGGTAGGCTTGTTGGAACTCATGATGGCGGTTGCTCGCAAGAATTGGCGGGGTAATGAAAAGGATGGAGGGGTAATAGATTAGGTATCGGCGAGTTGAAACGAAACGACGATCTCTCTTGAAGGTGAAGAGAGTCAAAGTCCACAATGTAGGTAGAGCAGAGGGATGTTGAAAGGATGAGAAAAAGAGAAAAGAATTGCAGTCGAGAGGCAAGTTATACCTGCCTTGGAACACCCCCTTGATCAGGTCAGACAAGTCAAAAGGCAGGGACGAGGGGTGAGGGACTTGGACGATGGTAGTAGCTCCTGCCTGGGTAGCAGAAAAATGTCCTCTAAGGCTTAGGACGACAAAATTTTGTAGGCTAAGAGCCGTCCTGAATTCACGTAAAATGCACAAGTTATTTCGTTCCTTGTGCTCTCAGCAGCCAATCTTTTTGATACCCTGACGACTAGACACAGACACAAGATGGGATGCTGGTAGGCTCTTGCCCCGTCAGCGCGGGTCTCTGCAGGAGGGGACCAGGGTCAATGTACTGTACTTGATGATATCTTGTAAGACAAGAGAAAAGGTGGCAGACCAAGTCGAGCCACAGGCTGGGGGCGGGGAGGGTTACCGTGGAAGAACGTGGGGGAAACAGCCAGTTAAGGACGCGGTGACAAGGTGAGCAGACAGATAAATGTCAAGGTGAGGAGATGAGTGGCGTGCTGAAGATGGACAAAGCTTGGGTCGTGATATCACGTTGACTTGTGTTTGGATGAGAGCCCGTATTCAGGAAGGCGATGAATCAAGCAATGGGATGATCGACCAGGATTTGGGTGAGGAGAAAAGAGAAGCACGATGACCAGTCAAGATTTTGGGCGGAAGGAAGGAGCAGCAGGCGTGGTGTAGGAAACTGCAACTGTAAGTGGCACCTGTTTGCTCAGGGCGTCGAATGTGTATTAGTTGACGACACTTCCCTGGCAATATCTTATCTCGGTGTTTAACTGAGGATAAAATCCCTGTTATCAACCTTCACAAGTAATGAAATCGAATTATCAAAGCCGAAGAGCCCGGGATCATGGAAAGGGGGGTCAGGCGAACGAGGGTGCAAGGTGAAGTGAGGTAATGAAGAAGGTGGTCTGATATGCGCTATGAGATCACCAGATTGTGTGAATTGGATCGTGAAATTGGGGTTTGTTACAATCAACAAAGAAATGAAGCCGTTGCAATTGAAGCTCTTGTCGGGGATACAGATTAATAAATCTAAGCGCCGCCAACGTGCTTGATGCAGGTACGGCGTCACATTCGTGAGTGTAGCATGTACTGGTGGAAGATTTGATGAAGTGACTGAGGTGAGGAGAAGAGGAAAGAGCGGGAAGATGAAATACGACGAGTGACATTTCTGAGCACAAGGAAGGTAGCAAGAGGGGGACCCTGAAGTCCTTCCAACTTGTCCGAACCAGTCAAAGAAGGAAGCCACAGCATCATTGGTTCAGCTTCATTCATGTCGAGCTCACCATTGAGTTGCTGGTGTGTAATGAAATAAACTCCAATCTAAGCTGTAACCCCTCCCTCCCTACGAGCTAGTGACAGGAACAGAAATCCAGGGTAAGCTCTCTTATTCCCCGGAGCTGTCGTGGAGATCATAGAGCTGTCAATTCAAGGAAGTACACTACTGTACGTGTTAGCGGCTGCCAATCCGAGGTACCCGAAGAATTGACTACAGTAGCGCAGCCGAACCCCGCGCTGGCGACATGAATTGCGTGAGCTTTAGAGCTTGGAGCTTGGAAGATCGTCCCACAAAGTCTGGGGCAGGGTAGCTATGGGCGGGGTTCCTTCCCTGGTGGAAACTAGCCCCCAGTCCTTCATTCTTCAAGGCTCGGGGAAGACATCCATGAATTCATCCACGCAACTGGAATGGATCCTACACGATTGGATCTGTAATGGGAACGCGGTGAGTATGCATGGTACTCCTTCTAAACATGATGCTTGAAAGCGTCTATTGTTGCCTCGAGCCTGAGTTACTGACTGACTTAGGAGTTACAAGCCCTTTGTTTACCGGTAGGAATGTTTCAAGCCAAAAGGGTCCTTCGACAATGAACCCTGCAGCACAAAGTCTTGTAAGACATTACAGACTTCAACAAACTCTTCGCGGTTGATGTCAAGGATCTTCAACCCCAACTCAACACTCCATCTCAACACGATTCTCACCATGGCTTCTTCGACAACAATACCCTATTTAAGAATAGCCGCCTCACCGAATTTGCACGGCATCCGGTACAACCTTCGTACACATCGTGGCTTGTGAAATCTTTCACCGTCTTGACGTTCGGTCAGCTGTCCTTCGACTCGTATGATGGCCACCAGTGTTCAGTCTCAAAGTCAATGGTGGCTTACGACGAGACCTACCGATATGTCCGTCGTTCAATGCACCAAGGTTCCAGAGCATATATCAACAGACCTCAAATCTATGCGTTCCCTTGGTCACTGACCAGCGGTGAGCCTTTTGAGGTTTGATGCTGTGCCCATCACCCCACCATCGGCATTGTTGCATGTGCCTCACAACCACCTTTATTGGATCTGTCGTTCCTCTGGATGTGTTGCACCAGGTCACTCAACAGATCTAGGACGCGGACAGGCGAGTTTCCGGGCGCCGTGCAGCCACGACATGCACTCCAACCCTCCAGTTTCACTCAAAAGTCGACGAAGATTAAGCAGTGGAACAACTGGCGCGAACAATCGATGTACCGGTACCAACAGGTCCTCGAACCTTTTCTGGGATTGCTGACTCATGATACCATGCCCTCATACTTCACTCTATCATGGATCCATGGTCCTTGCTCAGGTCTTTGACAGACGCGACCGATGGCATGAGTATAGCCACATGGACTTGATCGCATGGTCTACATCAACTATTCCGTGGCCTCGCGTCGCTCAAGGATCGTGCAATTGCGCCTGTCACAATACTTCGACCGAAGAGCTCTACATCGGTCGCATGCGATGCCATCATTTACCAAAAACCAGCATTGGATATGGAGAAGATCATGGAGAGGGTGGGCAATCGTTGTAGGGAAAATACCCAAACAGCGGCCCAAAAATGCCAAGCTTCCCAATTGAGCAGAGGAGATCTCCCCACAAAAGGCATTCGTTATCAATCTCGAGATGATCTAACATCTCCACGCAGCCTAAGTAAGATTGGCCTGGAATCACCAGTCACGGGATGTGGATAGCGGCAACCAGGGTGGGCAACTTTGCTGGGCCGCGCGGCCCGCCGAAGAGGATGAGTCTTACTGATATGAGTGTATGAGCATCAGAACCTCTAGGACTTGCCATACAACTGAAGATATCCAGATGCGATAAATGAAGATGGTACCCAAAGCTTCTTTCGGCGTTTTCTTGTCGCTGTTTCTCCATATCGCAACTGGACACGAAAATACAGAACGAATACAGCCAGACCATAAGCATGCGGAAGATCGAGCGCCCATGGTCCTGAATGCAATCCATTCTGCCGGCCGACTATTCGGATCAGCTCTTTATCACAATGGATTCGGCTTCTTTCCAGCTACTGTGCCGGCAGGCACTTTGTTCTATCATGGTGCCGAGCGAAACGTAACGCCGACGGGGCCAGAGTGGTTGGCTTTCGATATTGAACATTCCGAAGCCTTTGCGATGTCCTATAGAACAAGACGTGGCAGAGGGCGTCACCCAATAGGTCCACCGCCCGATAAGCACAAATCTGACGAAGAGGAGGATCTACGCAAAGAAGAGTTCCGTGAGGAATTACGACGTCGCAACGAGTATAGCGCAGCCAACGATGCTGATGCTACAAGAGACCACCCTGGTTATCCCGTTGACGATAACGACCCCGTAAACCATCGTGGCTATCTGCATATGTATCAAACAACTCGTGAACTCCACCTTCTTTTGCTTGACGGTATGAGTGCAGGCAAGACATACATGGGTACATTGGACTCTCAGGATCTCGTCCTTCGCGAGGGCAAGGGCAATGGCCGGAGCTTTGACGAATGGAATCGGGCTTCCGATCTGTGCAAGATAGCATCCGAATGGGGCTTGGATGGGTTTGTGCGGATGGAGATTGGTGTGGAAATCATCAAATGTGACTTCAGCAACGGCTTGGATCTGGTTAACATGATGCGCACAGAAATGCGCAATCGGACTACGAATGACCAGGACTTGTCCATGTTCCAATGGATCAGGGGTGTTGGAGAGCGATACGATGGCATTGGAGGCGGCCGACTACGGATCGACTTTTCTTCCATGGTGTCTGGCCTCTTCTTTCCCATCAACATCTCCAGCACAGATCCGGAGCGACCAGATCTTAAAAGACTCGGCGCTGCATCATTGACTGAGCTTTTAGATATCAAGGCATATTTGAAGGATGTTTTGCACCAGCCTCGACGGTTCACCGTGGACTGGCAAGGTGTTGTTGATCTCATCGTGAGTCGGTACAGCAAGAGGATCGCGCTTATGGCATATGAGCCACTGCCATCTCGTCACTTTATTAATGAAGTCTTGGGTGCTACATCAACCTGGTTCAACGCACCGCCGTTGCCCGATGATATTCCCTTGGCAGAGCAAGAGAACACGAACCGAACTGCTGATGCCATTGAAGAATGCAGGAGACATTATATGAGGCCAGCACACGTAATAAAGGGCAAATGGAGTGTTGAAGACGAGTTGATATACACATCTCTTGACACAGTTCTAAGCACGATCTGCAATACGCTGTATCTTGTGCGCGGTCGCCTACTAGAAGCGTCAACTGATCTATCTGAACTTACGATTAAAGGAGACGGCGACTACAATGAGGAACTTGAAGAAGCGGTTGAGCATGGCCGATCTATGGTCCAGCAGTTGATGAGCGGACTGGGATGGACAGCCTGGAAGAAACCACAGGCTTGTGCACCGGACGAATTGTCTACGATTGCGATGTGGCCGTTTGGGACGGAGGAGGATCATTGGCATCCTGGATGTCGCTCAATTGATGTCGTCCAACATCCCAATGGGACATATTGGGATCATCGACTCCCCAAGCCAGACGATGGGGATGATCTGAGAATTTAGCAGAGGTCCTAAGAGCTCATGGGACTTGGGACACAACCCCCCGCGTCTTGGCCATGAGGCCATACAAGCCGTGGAGAAATCGGCAGTGCTCGCATGCAATGATGACCAAGCTGAATTTGTATACCAAAGTGGGATGCGGGATGAAACGAATAGCGTCAATTATAATATATTGCTCAAGTCACAAGGGACACAGTATGGAATCATATCATGACCCTTGCTCCACCCGGATCCAGCTGTCAAAATACGTAACGGCATTTCCAGGTTGGTGATGATTATCAATCTTGCAACAATGATTCGCGCGGTGATATTCCGCTGCCTGTACGACTTTAAGTTAACGTTGAATTTGCCAAACAAATGAAGTCAGATGTCATGATTCTTGACTCTTCCGTTACAGCCGCAAGACCCGTTCCGATTATCCTCGACCCGTTCCGATCTCATCCGAAGCTTATTTCGAGATGTCAGCCCACTCTTTGTCACAACATTGCTTGTCCCAAACTCGTGGCATCGAAAAATTTAAAGATGATAGATGGCATTTCCGCTTCTCCGCTGAAGGTAGAATATTCTTGGCCATGCAATTGATGTTTGGGTCAGTTACTCATGAGGGTCCCTTCCAGCGATAGGTTGTCTATCCAATCAAGATGGGTACTTTGGTAAAATATTACGCACAAGAATGTCTTCTGGTGACTTATACGCAAGCAGCGGGGCAGATGCATAGAGCCTGGATACACATCAGAACCTTGCGTTGCAGTTCCCATCAGCTTGGATCCGAATCGGATGAAACATATTAACAAGAACAGCATCTACAAAAATGTAGACCCAAAAAAAGAAGCATCTCGGCGCCAATCCCCGTCGTACAACCGTTAGTGTCCCGCGGAGATGCTCTAGTCAATACCCATCAGACCACCGTCGGTGATCCAGGAAACCCACTGTATCAGGGACCATGAGCTATTGTTTCTGTCGCTTTCGCATCGCATGATGTTTATTGTCCTGAGAGTCATGGAGGACGAGAATAACAAAATGTTGTTTCTCCGCGCCTCGATGTCTTCTCCGGGGCTTGATATAAAAAGTCGGAGCTGGATCCTACAGAGCCACTATTCTCAGCATCATAGTCTATCAACAAGACACAATTGACACTTCAAGTCTCACAATACTCCATCTCCTAGCAGACTTATCATACAGATAATACATCATGGCTCTCACCGCAGCACAAGTAGCCATTGTCAAGAGCACAGCTCCTATTCTCAAGGAGCATGGCAAGACCATCACCACCACATTCTACCGCAACATGCTCAGCGCCCATCCCGAGCTCAAGAACTACTTCTCTCTTCGCAACCAACAGACCGGCGCTCAGCAAGCTGCCCTAGCCAACTCCGTCCTCGCCTATGCCACATATATCGACGACCTCGGAAAGCTTTCTCACGCTGTTGAACGTATTGCTCAGAAGCACGTCTCACTCTTCATCAAGGCTGAGCACTACCCCATCGTTGGCACGCATCTCATCGGTGCCATTGGCGAGGTCCTCGGTTCTGCTTTGACGAATGAGATCAAGGAGGCTTGGGTTGCGGCATATGGCCAGCTCGCTGATATCTTTATCCAGCGCGAGGGTCAACTTTACGATGCGGCTGGAGAGTGGAACTCATGGCGCAAGTTCAAGATTACCAAGAAGGAGGCTGAGAACGACTCCGTTACGAGCTTTTACCTTGAGCCTCTTGACGATAAGCCTCTCCCCAAGTTCCTCCCAGGACAGTATGTCAGCTTGCAGATTCCCATCCCTGAACTTGATGGCCTTCTCCAAAGCCGTCAGTTCAGTCTGAGCGAGGCTCCTGGCACCAACCACTACCGCATCAGCGTCAAGCTCCAGGGTCCCGAGGAAGAACCCTCCATTGAGGATCTCGCTGCTGGAAAGATTGCTGGTCTTATCTCCACCAGACTTCACAAGCGATACAACGTCGGCGATGAGGTTGAGCTGAGCCCTCCTGCTGGAGAATTCTTCCTCAACCCTGCCGACACCTCAGCCGCCAAGAAGCCTCTCGTCCTCCTCTCCGCCGGCGTCGGCGCCACACCTCTCGTCTCCATCCTCGACTCAGTTCTCTCATCAGAGACTGCCTCGCGACCCATCACCTGGATCCACGGGGCCCGTTACTCAGGCTCAACCTGCTTCGTGCCCCATGTTCTCGACTCAGCCAAGAAGCACGATAACATCACCGCCAAGATCTTCCTCGAGGACGTCAAGGAGGGCGACCAGTACGACTTCAAGGGTGAGATTGATCTTGCTCGTCTTCAGAAGGACAAGCTTCTTGCGCTTGAGAGCCCTGATGCTGAGTACTTTATCTGTGGTCCTGAGGACTGGATGGTCAAGGTTAGAGCGTTCCTCGAGGAGAATGGTGTTCCTCGTGAGCGCCAGCACCTTGAGCTGTTCAAGACCGGTGATGTTTAAACTGCTTGCACTGCAAGCAAAGGTGTAATTGTACGATATGGAATTGCGAGATGGGTTGTTTAGCATATGGAGGGCGTTGGGATGGATTGCTGTACAGATTGCTTCATGAGATTGTATTATGCTTGAACTTTGAGAGTCAATAGACTGCATATTAGATACCAAATACTCAAAAAAGAACTCTTTTCTTCTTTTACTATCATATATCTCAGGATAGTAGCGGTTTCGCTACTGCTCGTATCGGTGGGTGGGTTGAGCAACTCCAATAGCGACTTTGTACATCAATGCACGTAACAGATAAACGGCGTATTCAATCAAAACCTATTTCATCAATTGCTTGGATTAACGTTGCGTCGAATAGGCAGCAGAGCGACTTGGTGTCACAACCGTCGTGCCATTCATGTGAGCCTACATACAGGGTAGTCAGCTTCCACCAGCCTTATACCCACCAAAACATCCACGTATGACATGAGGATCAGCTATCTCATCTCATCTCATCCGACCAAACCGAACACTCATTCATCAACTACCGACTCACACAAACTACATCACATTTATACTCACAACAATCACACCGCGTGGGTAACACAATCACACAAAACCACCACAGAATGGGCTCCTCAGACATCCCACCCCCCTCAGCACCAACATGGCTCGTCCCAGCCTCAACAGCCTGCCTCTCAGTCGGCATAACCTTCTGGCTTTGGGCCTACATCCTCATGGTCCGCCGCAGTCTCGCAACCCACGCCACACCCGCGCCTCTCCTCGCCCTAGGTCTCAACCTCGCTTGGGAAGTCGTCTACGCATTCGGCGTATGCGAAGCACCCATCGAGACATTCGGCTTCACATGCTGGCTCCTCCTCGACATACCCGTGCTATACGCCACGCTCAAGACAGCGCCTAGATCGTTTGCCTCTGCGCCGCTTATCGCGCGTAATGTACCGCTGCTACTGATTGTAACCTTCATCGCGGGGCTGGTGGGTAATGGCACGTTTGTGTGGTGGTGGCTTAAGGAGCCGCATCGCGGGTATGGGATTAAATGGGGTAAAACGTGGAAGGGTCTTGAGGCGAGGGATACTACTGAGTTGGCATTCTGGTCGGCTGGTGTGGCGCAGATGATATTCAGTGTATCTGCCTTGGCTATGCTTCTTCAACGCGGTCACTCTGGCGGTCAGAGCTATGCAATCTGGTGAGTATTTCTTTTCTTCTATTCTTCTATATGCAATTGTTGAGTTCAGGGGCGTGTTTTCTACTCTATCATATTCCCAAGTGTTTGGAAAATTGCTGCAGATTGCGTATCAGGTGGAAGCGGTCTATTGAAGCACGACCACGACAAGCAGACCCGACAGTTTGGGTTGCCAGTAGGATTTGCATCCGCCTTTTGTCTTGTGACGTGAAAACTCAATTGGGCAGCAAGCAAGCTGACAATCATGCCTCCAGGTTCTGTCGCTTCGTAGGCACCGTCATGGGCCTCCCTGTTTCCTGCATCTTGCTGTGGTGGTACTGGCCAGAAGCTCACGGTTTCGTCTTCCACCCTCTCGCCTTGTTCTTCGTTGGTACATCGGTACTGTGCGATCTGGCGTACCCGTTCCTGTTGGCTTACGTTCGAACTACGGAACGGGTTCTACCCGATGGAAGTCTGGCGGATGGGAGAAGACTAACGGAAGCGGAGAAGAAGCATCAGTAGGGCGGCAACGGGCGCTTCGCGGCTAAGCGAGGGAGGAAACATGAGCTAAAAAAGCAAATATGACCTTATATGCAGTCACTTTAAGTGAGGGTCACATCTTGGCAATGTTTGTGTTATGGATCGTCTACCACAACTGCTTGCTCCTCGAATGTTCATCACGGACAAAAATCTCCGTCCCCTTCAACCTCGCGCGGTCTTCAAATCTAAAGAGCGACATCGCGAAGGCGTCTACCAACGGTTGATCAACCTGTGGCGCCCGCACAATGTAACTTCAGATCTGACTACTTCGGGATATTTGGTCTGCTACGACCGGTCTAGAGGGGGACCCAATAAGAGGGTGACGGGACGATCTAATAACCGCTCTAGTTAAGTTGATATCGCGGCAATCTGTTGTCTATCGGCCCAAAACATAGCGGCTGGGCACAATGTGATGAGCGCAGTATGCAGCCTTCCCGTAGCGTCACGGAGATGAGGCTAATCGAGCGTAGCTTTTATGAGATGTGATAGCATCAACAACTATCGTGAATACACGAGGGGTAAAGGAACAAACAACCACACATCACATGACTATGAAACGATGTAGGCAAAAGCCAGGATTCTCTTTGTTTTCTCCAGATTGGACATGTAACGTTGACTCTTTCCTCCTTGATAAATGAGGAGAGCTAGTTAACTAGGATCTCGAGATACGGTCCAACCAACACACCAATAGCAAGCGAGAAAAAGTAGCAAACTGGGTGGACACTTGTCTCGCGATAGCCCGATTCCTAGTAAAGAAAACTCATCGAGAGCGCAATGTGACCAATCGCGGCTCAATCCAGTGTATTGGTAACGAAAGAGAAGTTGGCAACTCGCAGCATGAGTATGGCACGGGATCGTGATCAGCGTGATATAACTGTATTGTCGCATCCAGCATCGGCCGCTCATTATTCGTCATGTTTGCTTTTGCATGCTTGTTGTTGGTCGCGAGAATCCGAGACAATGAAGCGATATTTTTCGGGATATCACAATAGAAGTTGACGAATGTTCCAAACTGTTACCCTTATGAGTGCTCTTGTTGGTCCATGGTTGTTTCAGTGCAGGGACGCTCTGTAAAACAATTGCACCAATAGACGCAACTCCTTTATAGAGGGACACCATATGCCATGTCATGCCAAAGTCACATGGTCAAAGGCTTGTGCGGGTGCAAGCATCTCGAACAATGGGCTGGTTTCGATACGGTAGTAGGGGATTTCCAGGGGGTGGTCTCCGTGGAGTAAAAAGTGTCAGTGTCAAGAGCTTGCATCTTGTCCGCACAAGGTCATGATCACGTTTCGCATGACTGAAGAAAAGAAGAATTGATCTTCGTTTTTGACAGCAGGTAAATAAATCTTCATAGGTGTTTATCGAAATCCTGGTGAGGCCTTTTCTGGCAGAATAACATAACCGGGAAAAAGGGTGTCAAGCAACCCAGACACGACACTTGTCGGTTGGTAACTTGGTACAGTAATGTACTGTATCTCTGGCATTCAATCACATCATGACCAGGTTTCAGTTCAGTTCCAGGGTCCTTTTGTTAAAAATTTCCGCAATGCATGTACACCGGTCGGCGAAAAGACGCACGTCAAGACATTCTAGGCCGACAGATCTCGGTCTTGTGCATGGGAAATCGACCGAATGTGGAGAGATTGGAACGTTCTGAGATGAAAAAGCCTGTCAAATCAATCAGGAGCAGGGCCTTGAAATAAATCAAGGTGAAGGGTGTAGATATCGACTGCATGTCGACGATTTAGGAAATAGGAGATGCTCCCGTTTGAAGGTCGAGTATGAAGGTACAGGATTATTATGCATCTACGCGGGTCTAATGCAGGTGTCATGTCATGTGCTGTGCAGAGCTAATGCAAATAACCGGCACTTGGGAGTCCTGTCCTGGCCTACGATCTTCTGGCGTCACGTCAGCGTGGAGCATAACTGCATCAGGCTATGCTGCCATCCCGACTTTGAAGCTGTCAACTGTACATACCCGGTTAAATAACTTAACTACGATCCAATATTACCTATGATGCAACAGACAATACTCGTACTCATGGTTTGAATCCTCATGTTGAGAAGGGCGCTTTGATCTGAATAAGGCACCAACTCCAGCCTCTCATTTGCCACTTGACATCAACCAGAGTCATTCTCAATCATGCACCCCCCTAACCAAGAGCCTCTTTGGATCCAAGACACGATTTACCTCCGCTAGACTCGAAGATCATCAGGTCCAGAACTTGACAAAGACTAGGGAAGCCCCTGGATAACCGGGCCTCCAATCCCTTGAAAGAACAACTGTACAGTACTGTATTTGCCTCTTGAGACTTGACCAAGTATGTACTCCGTAATGTACTGTAAATCACCCCGTCACCGCTATTGAGGCACCGACAATTCCCTTGACATACCGAACACTTTCGGGATTTCTTCGTACGCAAACGAATGAAGCAGGTAGTCAGCGACCCTGTTTTCCATCCTCGCATGCTGGCTGGGTTGCTGCGTCTACAATTGGTCTCTCCAGACTTGGGGGAGGTGGCAGGGTTTCCATACCGGTGAGCCTTTTCCTGTGGGGTAGATGGCCTCATAGGCGGTTCTTGTCCATCTCCGCGTTGTTTTTTGGTTGTCGCAATTGGCTGTATGCACTGCCAGTGAGTGCGTGCATGCAGTTGATCCTGCAGCAGCCTTTCAATTACCACCCAAACGTATGATGAAGTGTACATGATGTGCCCGAGTATTAGGACACCACAAACTATGGGATGCAATGCAGTACATCTCATGCTCAATATCGGGCATTTAGAGGAACCTAACCGAACCGAACGTAATGGCTCATCGGGCGCATCATCCCACGTTGGCATGACCATGACAAGACAGTCAGTCTCTCCAAACCTTTGTAAGCTCCGTTACCTTCCCATTATCATGATGACTCCGAACCACAAGTAAATTACTGTAGCATCTCGGTCAGAGTATCCATGATCTCCTCCGGCCCGAAGCCGTCTTACTGTCTACATTAGTTCTCCGTTCCCGAGAACCCGCCGTCCCCATCCTTGCCTGGCTATAGAATGCTGTCTTCAATGTCAAATAGCCCGTTGACATGATGACACCCTCCCTACCGAAAAGGCACACGGCAAGCGAAATCCGGTGTTTCGCAATGGTAAATGCCTCGGCGCGGCTCTTGTAACGTTGAAGCGATGCGATTCACGGTCAGAACCGTATATCACACCGGATTGAGGGCCCTGCATGTGAACAAGGAACGCTGCGTGACATGCATCGAGGCCTTTTTATTGCAAACAAGGTTGCCTTCTTCCTTTCATCTTATCTGGTATTTCTGATTAATCTCTCACAGAGATAAATTCGGAAGGCGCCTTTTCCAAGGTGTGATCGGTCAAGATAAGGTGTGACTGTGACCGTTGACCTCCGATAAGCTAAGACTTGGCATGAGGGACCTTGACCTTCCCGCTCTGTCGAAGGATGTGTCTGGGGAATGGGGGTTCCATGTTTGGGGTCTATCATGACCCTTGATAAGTAAGAGAGGATGAGGCTGAAAGCTGAAGGAGAACCGGAGATGCAGTATTCGTAGGTCAAAGTGTAGGCGCACTTATCAACAGCCAGCCCAGCCTTGTTGTACCTCTGCCTGTATCCGCCCTTGTCTGTATAACTGCCTGTATACATACCTGTACCAGATACCTGGATCGACAGCGATAACAAGCACAACCTCTATCGCAAAGACGCATCTCTCCTTCATCATCTGATTCAACCGCCAAGTCTGCACCCCACGGTTCAATCGGTATCTGATTTCTTTATCGACGTCAACGCAAAGCAAACATTCAAGCCCTCATACGATCTGCCGATGTACACACCCTCAGCTGAAGCCTGAAGGACATTCTCGAATAAAAAGAGAAGGCGAAGACCGATGGCTTGAGCACGTGTTTGTCTCAGTTTCTTGTTCCGCTGGCAAGGATATCAACGCCGCCTTGTATTACAATTGAGGACAGAAACGGCAGGTAAAAAAGATGAAAATGTCAGAGTTGCAGTTACAATTAGTGTAAGCGGTGGAATACTCCCATAGCCGCGCTTTGCGTATGAGCTTACATAGAGCGACAGCGCATAGACCCTCATGTTCTTACTCATCGTCATCATTCTCTTGGTTACACCAGCTAAAACAAAGACCATGACGCTGTACGTCCAAGCACACATGAAGCTTGTACTCGGAATGTCTTCCCCGTTTAGAGTATCTCGTGTCTTGTCTAAACTAGCCAGCCACAGTAAGGCTGTTAGCCTCAAACTCTGATGAACCGTTGCGAAGCGAGGCGAGAAAAGAGAAAACTATTCCGTACTAGCTTCCGAATCATGACCAGGAACAGAAGATTAAAAGCAAAGAGGACGTACGTAAGTGAAGCATTTAATTTCCTTAAAGCCCTGTCTAAAATGTCTCAGTAGATGGTCAAGAATGGCGCGTTATGAGTTCTGAGCAGACCAGCAGGGATACTGTAGAAGCGCCAGCGCGTTTATGGGCAAAACTGCCGGGAATGAAGATAGAAGCCACAGGTACAGGCGTTGATGGTGGGAGACAAGGTTTGCATGGGGGACGGGTTCAACGTGGGGATTATCGTGACTATAAACCTTAGAGAAGTGATCTGAGAGTCAATGAGAAAAGAGAAAAGAAAGCTTAGTGAAGCTTGAATGTTAGTATTCTGTACCTTGTGTGTGATATCTGCATCTATCGCAACACTTTTTTACTTTCCTTTGGCGCTGTTGGGATGCACGTGTAGAAGCGAGACAATATCAACGGGTGCCTCTCCACCTGCAGTATATACGAGGTTTTACGCTACATGTTACTGTCAGTTATCGTACTGTATGGCATTGAATATCTGACTTATCAAGTACCATCCATTCCAATCACATGACGGAAACTCGATGGAATGTCTATCCCCTGGTGACATTACGTCCATTGGATTTCCACTGCCCGGATATCAAATACCCGGCCGGCAATTCCCACGACAGCGGCCCGTAGCCGCTAAGCCTACGGGTTCTAACGATGCCACTACTCTCCTTCTGTTTTCCTGTTCCTCTTCTCTCTGCCGGCCTAGATGTTTGACTCGGGGCAGATATTCCTTTCTCCTTTGTTGGTTCAACTTGGACCGTTTCAGCGTCGATCTCTATTCTGCAAGGCAGGCTCGCAAGAACCCGGATGATCGTCGTACTGTAGCATCGCCCGGCCGGCAAGTACTAGTAGTCGGCTAGTCGGGTCGGGTCTGATCATTTCGTACATGACCAAATACTTGGCAAAGTCAAGATCATCACCAAGTGCCGAGATCTTCCCTCTCGCCAATTCACTGGAATGTCTCTCGCTAATATGTATGTTATGTTCAAACAAGTTTTAATTCAAGAGCGGTCTAAGTAGTAGTAGTAGTAGTAGTGATATTTCCCTGCGCCAAACAATATGCAAAAACTATCCTTTTTCTTTCCTCCCAAGGTAGTTTTCTGTTGTTGTAATCTGTTGTAAAGGATAGGTGGTTAACACAATTAAAACAAACGCCCGTTGTTCCTGTTTCCTTGTCCCTTCCCCCTCCCGTGATATCTTTGAAGAAGAGTAGAAAATGTTGTCTTTCCTTTCCCATGAATGCCCGGTTATTTCCCATCCTAATATTTCCTTCCATCCAATGCATGTTGTGTAAAAATGAATGATTCAGAACAGCGCCGATAATAATAAAAAATAATAATGACAAGACTCCCCTCTTTGCGCCCGATGTGGTTGGTTTCTCTCATGTCTGGTTTGGTTGCCATTGCTATCAATCACCAAGGTTTCGGTTCTGATGCGCGTGGTCATCAGACCTCGTTGTCGTGCAGGACGATCAAAAGTAGCGTCCTTGTTTGAGGCTGGTGATTGGAAGTGGTGGCGCCCAAGTGAATGCAATGCGTGTTGCATACACATGTAGGTTGTAATCAATCAGACTGTCGTTGATTGATTTATCCCATCCAGTTGAATCCAAAGAGTGAGATTTGAGGTCCGAGGTCTGAGGTCTGAGGTCTGAGCTCCCCTGTAATACAGAAGAGGTTCAGTGGAGGTGGCGACTGCAGCGCACCTGCACCCTGTGAGCTGTCGGGTCGCAGTTGGATCGACGCCCGACCTGGGTCAACCCTCCTAAAAAAGGTACCAATCCAGTATCATCCCCACTCATACTCGACTCGACTCGGTGACTTCCACATCGGCCAAAGAAATAGGTTTGCACCCAAGAGCCGAAATAATTCTTTTCCCTTCCAATAAATAGTGATAAAATGCTTTGCTTTGCTTTCCTGCGCCTGTTGTTTCAAGGTATCTGTTGTTTGCAATCAAATAAAATAGACTTTTTTGTTTGGTTTTTTGGTGTTTGGTTCGTTGATTCGTTGGTCTTGGTTCCTTTTCCCACGTTAAAGGTCTAAGTGGGGTTCAATGTCTCACTTGAGTCGACCATCCAGCACGTCTTTTAACTTGCAGATGAACCGACTCGTGTAGTGTAGTGTAGACGTTAACACAGACAAGACAGGAACATATCCTGTCTCACCTAATCGGTTTTTTCGTATACGTATGCGGCGGCATATGAATGCGAGAGTATCCGTACTGTCGCCTCATTGGATAGGGCAGGTCGGCTGCCGACATATCGGGGGCTCGACATGGACCTGCGGAACGCTTCGTTCGTTCTCATTGTGCGCGGAGCTGAGGAGAGTAGGACATGCGTGACTCGGGACGCTGGATGAGCTTTGCCCAAGGGTGGTTGCTTGGTTGTTGGCGTTCTCGGCAGGCAGCTAGATAATTAATTAGTAAAAAGCACTCTAAATAAACTTGGTCTTGCAGCCAGGTGGATAAGTTATCTCAAAACATACCACAAATGTCGTCACCCCTGTTGATCAAAAACCGTTAGTAAAAAGGAACTGGTGGATAAGATAAGATGCTTGGGTTTAGTTTGACTCACCAGTATTGCTTGCTCACAATGGTGGGCGGACATCGACGTTCAGTCTCGATGTACTTGGGACACCATGATTCTACCAAGTGGTAGTGGTGTTGGCAGCTGAGTTCCTTCTATAAGAGTATCAGTATTCATCCATCATATGATAGATGATATTGCATCACTTACATAGATGTAGTTGCACATTGTGAAGAGTGGACCAAGGGCGTCTCGATTCTAGTAAATCGGCGGTCGAGGTATGTGCAAACGAGTTGGGTGTCGAAAGAATATCCCTTCGATCCAAATTTCCCTTCAATATATAGTCGAAAGTCTGTTGTATCAAGTGGTGATGATAGAGTAGAGTAGAGTATGTTGGTGGATAACAAGAGCGGCGGGAGAGAGAAGGTTAGGTTTAGTATAGTATAGATGGTAGTACTTGTATGGAGACGGAAAAGAATGATTGATACACGGCTGTAACGTCGACGTCAAAACAGCCTCGAGGGAAGGTCAAGAGTATTTAAAGACAAGACAAGATGGACCCAAAACAACGGAACAGAAGCTAGTTAGTAAATCCCTACGGACGGGGATCCATGGGCTGGGCTGAAGGTTGTTTATTATAAGTCCAGTCCCAGTCACAGACGCAGTCCCAGAGAAAAAGAGCCCTTCCCAGTTCAGTTCAGTCCCCTTCTCATAGCCAAAGAACCCCTGTTGACAAGACCAGACACCCATCTGTAGACCGGTACGTAGGGGGGGAGGGGGGTGTGCGAATGGGAAAGAATTTTGGATGGTGGCACTGGTTCCGAGAAACAAGGGGGTCTGGGGTTTTGGTTTTGGGAGCTGAAGAGCGGGAGGGAGGGCGTGTAGAGTTGTCTATGCATCTATCGAGGGTGTGAAGTTTTGAACTACCGGGGTGTTTGCTCTCTCATGTCTTAATCTAAGGCGAGCAAGACAACAAGGGCAGAGCAGAGGAAAAAAAAAAAAGTCCCCCCTCTGCCACTCTCGAAGCCGCTACAGTTTAGTACGGGGGCAACACAGACCAGCGTACGAGCCCTTCAACGCTTCGGCGACGGCGAAGTGAGGATGAATATAGTGGTCTAATCACGGAGCAAAACGAGCAGAGAAGGAAAATGGAAGGAAAAAGGAATGATGCAAAAGACCCTGAATCTATCTGACTGACTCACCGAGCCATGACCGAAGAGAGAGCAGAGCACTGTTGCGCAAGAAGTCTGATGCTATTCACAGATTTGTGTTATATTAAACTTTTTTGTTTTTGTTACATGTTGTGTTGCTCCTCTCTCACCCACCGCCGGCATATTTGCTGGCGAGTAAGTTGGCGTTGCGTTGCGTTGCTTGCGTGCTGTCTTGTGCATTAACGAGGAGAGCACGAAACAACGCTCTTGAACTTGGACCCTTTCTCCCCACCACCGCAGCAACATATATCAGACAACAACAGAGACATCCATAGATCCAATATGATATTTCCTCGTATCAATACCGCCGGCAGTTACTACACCTTACCCTGATGGGCGGAAACCAAACTCATGTATCAGGTTACAGCACATACATACATACATACGTGCAAATTTGAAGCTATTCCCTCTTTTGCATACCGCAGAGACAAAACAAGGCTCACATACAGCAAGATTGGGTACTCACCGACAAGACCTGTGTTCACCTGGTGGACTGAAGGGATTCTTTGCATCTCCACAGGGCTAAGCGCTGCCCGCCAGACCGCGCCCTCGCGAATGCCGGTGAGACAAGTCCAGTTTAAGAGGGACCCTTGGTTCAAGAGAATAATGTATCTTATCCGCCTCGTTGAAAGAGCAAGGTAAGAGATATCCACAACGGTAGAGACCGCCTCAAATATTCTACTGTACTGCGGCGCTTACTTGAATTATTCTGTACCGGATCCGTAGTCTATGTAGACGAATATTTCTGATTGGGTAGATGCCATGGGCGGGCCGATGGCACGTGGAAGCCTCAAAAGAGAGGCCCCCCTCTTCCCTCTCTCCCCTAAAGCTAGGCCTGGTCTAGGTACAGTTACCGTAGCCGTCCACTGAGTGTTCTGTTCTCCCCCGTGTGATCAGCTAAGCTAGCATCCAATCCCGCCCAAAAATTCCAATTCCCACAACGGTTCCGCTTGGAATCACCGTTATTGAGATTGATTGTTTTTTTGGGGTCTATGTGTACTAGTCATGACACAAGATAAATATGATATACTCGTCTAAGGAGTCATTCGTGTCATGATCTACCGCCTGCCGGTGCATCATTTTTGCTTTTTCCAAACGAGGGTTCGTCATGATCTACTGGATGAGCAATACTGTCTCCATCAGATAAGTCGAGTCAGGATATCTCACTCAGGCCTGAGCCTGGTCTGGCCTGAGCCTGGCCAAACCCATGGAACGTCAATGCACTGCACGTACTGCACATCAACGCCGGAGCGAAATGGAAAGATTTTCTTGACCTGTGCTTGTGCTGTCTCTCTTGCTCGCATCTCTAGCACCTGCATCAGCGGTCAGACGCACGGTTCATAGGTAGGTGTCACTGTTACTGTTACTGTTACCCTTCCTTCAATCATGACATGACATCTTCATACTACAGACTCATATTAGACAAGAGACAGTCTGACCCACCGTGTTCCATGATTTCCCTTTTCCCTCCGTTCTAGACGTTCAATCATCCATGAAAAAGAATATTACGCTTGGACAGTTGACGCCATTGCCCACACCTTCATGTCATGGCCCCCCCTGGTTAATAAAACACACATCCCATCCCATCCTACGCAAGTACCGTTCCCGTCCATGACTTTGACACGCAGCACCACTGCCGAGGTCTTGTATCACAATTCGGAGGAATGACTTCTTTTTTGGGACAGAAAGAGAAAAGACAGAGACTATCAGTCTATATGCATCATTAGTCTCTACTCGAGCAAGGTTGAGACCGCTCATGCATTGCATAGCATTGGATCTCTCTTTTGCTCCACTGCACACGTGGTGGGATGCCGGTAGAGTTCCCAGTCCTAGTCTAGTCCTGTCCAGTGAATGATACCGTCTGGGCTGTCACTCTACCGAAACAGAGTGCTCCGCTAGACGGGAGATGAGCTTCATCAAGATGAATGACGCTGGACAGGGCATGAGAGCCAATAGACCAGACGACGCGATTCTACATATTCGTAAAATCTAATGAGATGAGCTGTGTACCAAAATAACAATATGTACTGTCATCACCTGTCACTCACTCCGCATTTGCATACTTTCCTAAAGAGGAACCGGTCAATACGCTGGACGACAGCCTGAACGCGGGTCCTGTCTGCTGTGCTGCATGTCTTCCCTCTCCATCTGCATGCGCATGCAGTGCTTGCTGGCATAACAATACAGCCTGTAAAGAGACCGCATTCCCACCAATTAATTGGGCGGCTAAAGCAGTATCCATGTCCACCCTCAACTTCAATACGTACATACAGCACACACCCATGTTAACCAATATCTCGATTCTACGATGGATGGAATGGACGTCCTTTTCGACCACGGCTCCGATACAGTACTGGACCGTCATAACCTAAGCGACCGACCTGGTTTCAAAACTTTTTCTATCCCCATTCCCCCTTTTTTTTGACAAGATGCGAAACTGCGTCATGGTTTAAAACTGCCGCTACACTAACTAGTTGAGGAAGAAAAAAGTCCTTCTGGAAGGATGGCCATAATTTCCACCACTCCCCACCGCCCGACGCGAAAAGAGCACACCGCTATCCAATCAGCCCTGCTAAACCATACTTCTTGAGTCTTCTCACGGTGCTGAGAGTTAGCTGTGCTTCTAATAGCTGGACCTGGACCTGGACCTGATCCAGTGGCGACTTGATGCAAGGGGATAGGCTTTACCGACTGGCTGGAAGGAGGCGTCATGGGCTGGAGACTTCGTCAAGAGTTTAGAGTCTTGTTCCGGGCTCTAGGATAGTGTCCCCGTTGCAAGCGTCTTTACATGCTACCAGTAGACTTCAATATTCCATTAATTCGTATTAACTATACTAGAAATGACGTCCACCGAGATGTCATCTCATGTCTCCTTGGAAATGTCCCTGAGAAAAGTCTTTCAATTTCATCTTGATGAAGCCGTCACCAGTCCGTCAAGTCTCCAGGCTCATTCTCTGGTCTGAGAACCCCCTGGCCTCTGACGCCAACCCCTAGTTCCTGTCGCGTTGTTCTCTTGCAATTCACATCACTCGCCAAGCCCTTCCACAACAGGGGTTTAACCAATCAGCAACGTCCCAGCTTTTTTCTTTGGCGTTCCCAGGACGCGGGCTCGGGCCTCGGGATGTTCTGCTTCTGGTGCAGCGGGTGTGACAAGCCCCCAGCCTGTTTTGCCCTTTCCTTCCTTCTGTTCCGTTCCTGAAGTGCAGGTTGCCTCTTTCCTCTCTTTCTTTTCTTTTTGCGGCTTCTTTCACCATAAACGATCACTGTGATGCAAGGGTCATTGATGACGAGCATTCTGGAGTCTGTGTTCAGAGACATTGTCTGGGATCTGGCAGTTGTGGTCATGAACCAACAGTCCAAACGCCGAACCGTTGACGAAATTGAAACTTAAAACTACAGCCCTGCTTTTGCTTGTTTGATTGGTGAACCTAAACATACGCTGTAATCTGCAGTTGATGTTACATGTGTCGTCGCATGCATTCCCATTGAAGATCTCGACGTGCGTCTTGTCCTCGCGCATTATTTCCCTTTTTTGCGGAGAGAATGCATACTTGTTCATATGATCCTTCTGTAACCCTTTGCGACGTGACCCAGACCGAAGACTACAAGACATGTCAGTTGCGGTCATGTCTCGGAGGAGACTTTTTTTTTTTTTTCTTTTCTTTTTTTCGCCCTTTCCTTTCCTTTGCACCGATTGCTTGGTAAAGTTCCGCTTCAATACAGTACCACCGTACCGTATCCTATCCTTACCCTGAGACCTGATCCTTCAGCCTGGGTACTCTGTACTAGTACTACCGTAGCAGAACAGCCTCCCATTCCCGAGCATACGGACAGGTAAACCCACCCGAAGCTCTCCAGGGCCCCATCTTGACAGGGACGCTGGACCGGGGATCTTCGTCAGGTCAGCGTCAGGTGGTTACGTTCATATTACCAAGAGAGAGGTCTTCCTTTTCTCCTGCCCGGGCAGATCATATGGATCGAGTCCTTGTATGCCGAGGGATGATCTAATGGGGATCCTCAGTGAACCAGGGAGTTGGGAACAGGACAGGACAGGACAGGCTCAGCCTTGGGTTTGAGAGTTCTTGGACGTGGACTGACGGCATTCCCGAGTCTTTGGGTTGGCCAGGTTAGCGAAATCAGACGAGGAAACAATTGAGACAACAACTGCCAGACTGAGACGGTGAAATTAGCTCGGGCACTTCTGTACCGAACTAAACTACTGTCAGTCCTGTCACATCATACCCCCAAGCTGTAACTGCAACTACCGAGTATGCAATAACCAGAAACAGAGCATAAACATAACATGTACGGATACAGCTTCAAACGGTCTGTGGAGTGTGCATTATTTTTTTCCACAGCACTAATGTGAATGATGCAGACCAGACCGCCACTTGACAGCTGTACGAACGATCCATACCAGTTCAACAACGCATATCACGGAGTCTCGACACATCTATTTTTGATGCCCGAGATATTATCGGTCTGGCAAAGGAAAGGGAGACAAGTATTTGCCTCAACCCTTTGTGATCTTGTGAATGGTAGGAATGTTACGGCAGGATGGGATGCAAGGCATGACCCCAGACTTGGCAACCACAACATAAAAATTGAGCAAGGAAAGACGCTGCTCTTCCTCCTTCGCTTCCATTAGCGGAACGCTACCGCTTTGAGAACGGAAGCTATCGTGCGGAACGGAACAGTCCTTCACTAGTTAGTTCATCGGTCTACTGGGTGCGTCAATTTTACTGAATGCTAAGAAACCATGATGATAGCATTGCAATGGGGTTTACATTCTTTTCAACTGTCGTCACTTGATGGTGAGAATCGCATAATTCCTGCTTCGAGTTTGTTTCATGTGATCACTATCATATTATCGTATTCGGCGTGAGTTAATACTTCTCCAGACAGACTGTAGGTCGGAACTGGAGTCGGAACCGTAGGAACCATACCCTACACAAGACAAGGTAGGATTCTGATGGTGTTGCCTGGACTAATGGATAGGCGAAGGGGCATGATATGCCTTTATCAGGATCATACAAAGCCAAGCCAGACCATTTACCACGCCCAGCCTTCATGATCGACCTGGCGATGGTGTAACAAGGTATGAGCATTAGCACAGCAACCCACGGTCATGAGCGTGCCGCTTCTAGACATCAAGGTAATTAAACCCGTATGGTAAAGTATAATGTAGCTATGACTCTTTCCAGGGCTGGCTGTCACGCTAATCGTCCACATCACGAGTACTAGACAAGCCGATTATCTTGCAAGAGAGGGTCAAGGTACCGAGACTGTTTCAGGGTAGTGTCCATTTATTCCAAGATAGAGTCCCAGTTATTCCAAGACTCGCACGATTACATCTCCCTCGGTAGAGATGCACATCAAAAAAAGAAAAAAAGCTGTCTCAGTCAAGATGTCCGTGAAGTCATGGATAACAGTTATCCGAACAGGTTGACGAATCGTGGATAAAGGAACATGACCGTCTTGACCCCCAGCCAAGACAATAATATCCCTGGTCTGGTAAGAACCAGCCTGTTGGGAAATTGGCGAGATGTGATGTGCCGTTCTAGGAAAGTTTTCGAAAAGCTAAGCTACTCGATAAGTTTATCTCTTACAACAATAAAGTGATATTACCGTGATGCATGAAAGGGAAAGCATTGCACGGACATGTAACTGTTACTGTTACTGTTACTGTTACTGTTGCTGTTGCCATCGCGGGGGTGTGTATCTGGCAAGCATCATTTTCTCTCTGTGAGACAAAGTTCCCATGTCTTGATCTTCATTTCTATCTGTGCCTGACAAGGGGCTATAATTCTTGGAAGAGGGACAAGATTGGATGGCAAAGTACACTGATCATTCCCCCTTGTGGCATATTAAATGCCGAAAATAAGGGTCCAACCAGTTTGTAAGGGTTAAAGATCTGTCTAAGATGAAGATTTGGGCAGAAGAGGAGAAGAATCGAGAGTTGGGCATCAAGATCTTCATCAATTGTCGATGGGAAATATCCACTTTTGGCCATCCCGAGGCATCGGATTATCTAGTTTAGTTCATCTCATCCAGGTACGGATACTGTACAGGGCTCCACGACTGTACCAAACGGTTGGAGAAAGCTTAATTACTACATTTAATTCATTGAAATCTCAAAAGAAGTCCATAATATCACGTACTGTACGGATATCCGTATATACCCAGAAGTTATGGTTTATGTTTCATCGGTAACTAGCTATTTGCGTTAGGCTGGGAATAGTAGTGGCTCTTTTTACTTCGGTCTCGGAGTCTGCTAAGCTCCCGAATTATGAGACTATCCTTGCATTTCTAGAAGAACCAACCTTTACTTGGCAATTCATTTTAGCGAAAGATACACTGATACTGTCCTGTCCATTCCCGTGACCATGATTGCATGTGGAGATACGATTGGTAGCTCAGGTGAAGCCATCATGATTCAGATACATACTATGTACTGTCACTTATCATATTCCGCTACCAAGAAAGCGAGCGGCCCGTGTACACTTTTTCTTAGATGCATATATGCACGACTTACACAATCACGATGCGATATCTTATTAGAAAGAAACATTTTGCGTATTAAACGGATCGTAGGTGAGTCGATCCTACTAACCACCGTCGACGGACCATCCAGTCAAAGCGTGCCTACGTAAGTATAGTGAGCTTCACTGTAACTATTCGTAGGGCTTCTGAGGCACAGCAGTTCGTAATGATACCCCTGCTCAGCACAACCTTGCTGTATATCAGGACGATCAAACCTCGACAGCAACGCGAATCAACTTAACTTGATTTCTTGCTTCAACTGGAAATGGTTTATCATAATGAGATATTACCGTCGAGTTAGACATCGAGTCTGTCTTACAATACAGGATACGGGGGGGAGGGGAAAGAAAGGAAAAGGTCCAAACTCTAACTAAAGGCGCACCACCCCCAATTACAGTACACCTGCAGGCCTCCCTCTCAAACTGAGTTTGCAGGGGAAAGATTAACTAGCGATAGGTGCTTCGGATTGGGACGTAGTATCGGCATATGCGTGGGCCTCTCATCAAACGGCTGTCTGAGTCCGACTTGCCAATCAACCATCAAGGAACTCTTGTCCGTTGTTGGGCGGATGCATCGTAAAGCTTCCCCTAGCGGGCGTCTGTTCTGTTTTTCTATCACCTCAACACCAAGATGCATGCCCATCAGCTTCAAACGTGGCGTTACTTAGAAGGGTACAGTAACCTGCCGAGAACTTTAATACGCCATAGACGATAAGGTGTACGATAGATAACCCCAGGTATTCGCTGGAGATGTAGGTAATATATTGGATGGAAGGAGGCAGGGAGTGTATATTGGCGAGGTTGGACTTGTTGTCTCTTCTCTCATCTTCACATCTCCGGAGGGAATGCCGGCCAACAGAGACGGATGTTACGGGAACAGATAGTGGCTGGGCAAGTAAACGAGATGTGGGCGTGGAAAAGAACCCAGAGAACCTAGAGGAAGATTTAGAATTGGTAACTCGGTCCCTGAGGATCATATTCCTGTCTTGGAAGAGCTGATACTCGTCGGTTCCAGATCTTTGGGTCCGTTGGGCATCAACTTGGGCACTCACGATGAAGAATTTGCCACTTGGGAGAGAATAATGGAATTTGTAGACGCGAGTAAAGAGATTGCCATCGGGACAATGGGAGTTTGGGGAATTGCATGTGTAGTTTGAGTTAATGCCCCTGAACGAAGAGCCTGGGACTGCGTAAGAATTGTAGAGTTTGAGGTTGGGTATGGCTGGTGTTCTGTTGAGGGATTGAAGCACCTCTTAGAAACACAAACACTACTCGATACTAGATGGAAGTTGTTGAGTAAATGCAGGTAAGTATTAATGAATTGCTTCTTGAGTCTCTCTTGCTTCTGTCCAACAAGTGAAGCCCCTATACTATCCCTCTGCCCATACACAGCCCATACACTCCCCCAGAACTCCCCCAAAGAACAACACACTCACTCACGAATCTATCAAAGGTTCTATCTCACTCCTTAACTCAACCAAATGCTTCGCCAGCGCCTCCTCCCGATCCCGAAAAGCCTGAAAAGAAACATCTACAACCCCCGAGAACATAGACGATGCCGCGTTCCCAACCCCTGACCACCGCGCCGTCGAACCTCGCAGACGAGATAAAAACTCATCTGCCAGTTGGATCGTGAGAGACATCTGCAAATACGGGGATGACTCGACGGCGAACGAACCGACCGTTACGGCGGGCAGTTTCCAGAAGCTGAACGTTGTGGTTGAGTTGGTTTGGGATAAAAGTTCGGTGTGCACGAGGGTAAACACTCGTTGATACATGTCCAAGAGACGAACGTATGTTGACAATATGAACATGGCGTTGCCTGGATCACTTCCGTCGATGGTGGAGTGATGCATCTTGTTACCCTCGTTGCTAGACGGAGGTCTCTCAAGAATATCAGCGACTCGTCGCGTAAGCTTGAACATATCCTCGATAGGAAACCCCTGACTCCTGAACCTCTCATCAACAGGACGTCCCAAAAAGGGCCCGTCCTGAGGAGAAGGTAAAGCGGACGCGAGGTCCAGGAGCCTGGCGTTGATGTCGGACAACTGCGCCATCCAGTGAATCGGGGGAGCCTCGGGCTGCTGCAGCGGCGAGAGGTCAGCGTCGTGTCGGAGAGTGATCTGCCTCGGTCTAGGCCTTTGCTTGCGTCGCTGAGGCTGTGACGCGCGCTTGTCAGAGGAGATGCTGTGTTCAGGTGCACAACTTTGACCTGCGCTGGTCTGGGGCACAGACTGGTCACCCTCTGGTGCAACTTGATAAGAGCCTACTTCTTCTGGTTGATGATAGAGGGTGGAAGTAGTTGATGAAGGATCCCAATAGACAGGAGGAGGAGGGAATTCGGGATGAGATAAATACTGAGGATTGTTTGTATAGAAAGCAAGCTGTTGGTCGAAAGTGAAGGCAAAGTCGGTATTGGTATCGACGGGATCGGGTGAGACAGGGACATGACTCTTAGACGTCAGGCTGTCTGTATGGGGTACTATTGGCACTGCTTCTTGATTGAGTCGGTTGGATCCAAGACAGGGACTGAAGAGAGAAATAGAGAGGGCACCTACCCGTGTCGGGTGAGACAAGACTCGGATCGTCCTGACTGTCAGTCCGTCGTCGTTTCGGAGAGCGGCGTCCAGTTGAAGTCGATAATGAAGAGTTCCCAACACTGTTGTTGTTATTCCCAGGATTGATATTGCCCAGACCCTGTTGCTGACTCTCTATCAGTTGCTGCTGATTCTTCCTATACCGCAACGAAGGACTTGATTTGCACTCGGTCTTGAGTCTAACACAGCGCTCGCACGGCTCGTCGTTGTATCTTTTGCAGCTGAGTTTCTGAGCATGACAGCGATCGCAAGCTTTTCGAATCACCGACTCCGACATGCTTCTTCTTTCACATTACATTCAAAAGGGATAAAAGTGAGAGGTCGGGCTCAAGACATGGGGTGGTTTATAGAAAGGTGGACTGCAGTGTGGCACAGTAACCGCTGGAAAACTAGAGGGAGAAAAATAAAAAAGCCCTTGATGCATCAACTCGCCTAAGGAGCGTGTCGTGCTGCATCTCGTCTCCTGTATCTTGCCAGTGAGGCGGTTCCGATGATGTCGGTACCCTCGTCGTGAGACGTTGTCAGGGGTTGTTAATCCGATCTTATGGATCTGTGATGATCTTGCTGAGAATAGAAGGGGAGAAGTTGGGATGAGTTACTGTGTTCAATACTCAATCTCAATTCGCTTACAAGTTCAATAGACAAGTTACGCCTCAACACACTCTTCAAGTCAATAGAACAGTTTAATGTATTCAGATCTGTCAATTCATCTCTCCAAATCTCAACAAGCGGTGGCGTCTCGTCACATTTCCCTTCTTTCCCAATGTATCACGACAGCACGCCTTGTACATCCAACAGACCTCGAGGATTACTCATGTCGTGCAACACAAGTCACATCTTCCTAACCTACTCTTGCTAGCCCTATTATTTTGAGGGTTCTTCATTTTCCCGCTCACCGTAGTTTCGGACAGGAGGGCTGAAAGGTGATATATGACTTCCTTCCATTGGAAGATAGTCGGCGAGCTGCAGGTTTTGTGGTGGCGGCATTAATGGATTGTCTTGGTGAGGCGAGTAATTGATGATAATGACAGGATGGAGATGAGACTTTGAGATGAAGAGTTTCTCTTATTGGTGTTGTAATGAGATCTATCCCGGCCTGTTGCTTTCTTGCAGCAATCACATCACCCATACCATTTCCGCATTATCGTGCTGCCCTGCACTAAGGGTCCTTTCTAATCCTATCTCTAGATCGGCTACATCCGATCTCATCCCATCTCTATAGCCCTGCCCGTCAAAACAAGGATCAATCCAGTTCCGTCCAGTCACTACCTCTCAACTAAGCAATTGTTCCCCAGAGGCAAGGCCCCCAGCCCATGACCAAACAGGCGAGACATTGACAGGTGGCGTCCAGTCGTAACTCGAGCCTTGCCTGGGAACAGTATCGTTATTGTTACTGTCTCTCGTTACTTTTACTCGTGGCTACTGTAAGACGTCTCACAGCCCTGCTGCTATTCATCGACTGTACTACATTACGCTCAGGTTCTGGTCGGCTATTTACCAAGACATGGCTGCTAATTTCTAGAATACGACAGTGAGTTAAGAATTGATCTTTGTTTTACTTTGTTCGAGACGAGGGCAGGAGGCAGTTTTTGGAAGTGTCTATCTTTGGGTTCTCTTGAGACTCTGCTGCACCGCCAAGGTTAACTGACACTCAACGTTTGCGCACCCACGCAACTATGATAAGCACTGAGAAATACTTTCATAACAAGAGACTAGTCTGATACAAAGTTCTAAGTATTGGGTGTACCTTTTAAAGTGAAAAGAATGACAAACAACATACTCTGCATGCAGTCACACTGTCAATTGTAGCGAGCTCAAAATGCCTCGTCAAGTCAAGATAAGCCATACCAGGGTATAACACGGCCTTATCTCACTTATAATGAGCAGAAAGCAATCGAAACCCTTGAGAAAATGGCGTATACACAAGGAAAAATGATACAATTGCCGATTAATACTCCGTTCAAAGGCATTAGCGTCCTCGGATCCGAAAATGGCGGGGAACCCGGATGTTAGTGATTGTGTGGAGGACGCACCTAAACACTAACGTTGACGCCATTGGGATCTACTACTACACCATATACAACGTCAATAGATGAAGCTCCAAAGTAACCTTCCGCGGGCAGAGATAGTTAGTTCAATGAGAAGGGATTGAAGAACGAATTGGCTATAAGAAAGAGGATAGAGTGACTGTCGTAGAAACAACGCCATTAGATTGAAAGCAATTGCACAATCGACTGCTATTCAAGATGCGGTCTTCAGCTTTGATCAAACATATCCTATTGGCAGGCTCCCTGTCTGCCGTTGCGGCGGAGAGTAGTCAAGCCGCCCTATCACCCAAAGATGAAATGCCTCAACCTCAACGAAATGCAACTCATGGAGGCAAGAAGAACATAGTCTTCATTCTTACTGACGATCAAGACTCTGTTTTGGACTCAGTTTCATATATGCCGAAGCTGAAGGAGCATATTGTCGACAAGGGTACATCCTTTGTTAACCACTTCGTCACCACAGCCATCTGCTGTCCATCTCGTGTTGCGCTTTGGACAGGACGTCAGCCTCACAACACTAATGTGACTGATGTGAGCCCACCATATGGTAAGTAGATTCCATTGTTGTCTTAAAAAGATGTGCTGATCGAAAAGGTGGATATCCTAAGTTCGTCTCACAGGGCTTCAACGAGAACTACCTACCAGTCTGGCTAAGCGAAGCTGGTTACAACACTTACTATACAGGAAAGCTGTTCAATTCTCATACTATCAATAACTATAACTCGCCGTATCCTGCAGGATGGACAGGGACCAACTTTCTGCTCGACCCGGGTACATATGACTATCTGAACCCGATTTATCAGCGCAACCAGGACGCACCGATACACCACAAAAACGAACATACTTCGGACTTGATCGCCCAGCATGCGCAGGAACTACTGAAGGACGCAATTGACGCGAAGAACCCGTTCTTTGTTACCATTGCTCCCATTGCGCCGCACTCGAATATTAATGTGAACCGGGAGGCTGGGAGTCCTATGACGATACCTATTCCTGCTGAGAGACACGCTCACCTCTTTGAAGGAGTCAAAGTTCCGAGAACAGATAACTTTAACCCAGATTCTGTAAGTATTCTCGATTTGCGTGGCAGAAGAATTGAACGTCAAAAGCATAAGAGACGAAACTATTTGGTCACTTTATGCTAGCTTAGGCGACTTTAGTCTAAGCCTATAGGACATTTCTTCTGCTACCTACCTACCTGCGTGTACAGTTATAGCTAATGATCATACAGCCTAGCGGAGTGAGCTGGATTCGGAAACTCAAGCAACTCAACGACTCAGCTGTAGCTTATATCGACGATTACCACCGCGCACGACTCCAGTCTCTCCAAAGCGTTGATGAGCTCGTAGAGCAGGTCACCAAACAACTGGAAGACGCCGGCCTGCTCGATGAGACTTACATCATCTACAGTTCTGACAACGGCTTCCATCTAGGCCAGCACCGACTGCCTCCTGGCAAAGAGTGTGGCTTCGAAGAGGATATTCGCGTACCCCTCTTCATCAGAGGACCAGGTATTGCTGCCAGCCAAGTTGAGAAGGCTGTAACGACACATATCGATCTCGCTCCTACTGTGCTCAAGCTCGCGGGCGTGCCACTGAGAAAAGACTCTGACGGCACTCCTATTCCTGTCTCGGCTAACGAGGAGGTAAAGCGTCATGAGCATGTTGCCGTTGAGTACTGGGGCATTGCTATCGCTGAAGGCGAAATCGGTGGCTTTGGTACGTGAATGACCTTGAAGGCCAAGCCGCAATTACTAACTGTATCAGATGGAGAGGGCCAGATTAGAATGCCCAACAACACGTACAAGGGCTTGAGAATAGTGCACGAGGACTACGATCTTTACTACTCGGCTTGGTGTAACAATGAGCACGAGCTCTACGATGTCAAGGTCTGTTTCCCTTAACCCTGTTTGCCAAACTGATACTTACCTTTTGAAGGCCGACCCAGGACAATTGAACAACCTCTACCCCTTGGACAACAGTACGGCCGCGAGCAAGGCCTACCTAGGAACCACTGTCCAGCAAGTCGTCAACCGTCTCGACGCATTAATGCTAGTCCTGAAATCCTGCAAAGGCGAAACGTGCATTGAACCATGGAAAGTTCTCCATCCCGAGGGTGGCGTGACAAGTCTGAAAGATGCTCTTCGGGGGAAATTCGACGTCTTCTATGATGATCAGGTAAAGGTTCGGTTCGATCGTTGTGAAGCTGGGTATTTGGTTGAAGCTGAAGGGCCGCAAGTTGGATATGAGTATCGGGAGGGTCTGGCGTGGCATCATTGGACCTGAGAGCTGTCGCATGATTGTGACAGCGTCTTGCTCTGCACTGTAGAAGCTGGAATTATCCGGTATTTAGATCCAAGGAGCTTCCATGTTGGAGGGAGGTGGTAATTCGAGAGTCGGCCTTTGTCGGCATAAGACACAGCTCTTGGGCCCTCTCTCAACCTACGAGCTCAAATAATCCAACCATTATGTACCAACTGGGACCATCGTTTGTTCTGTCACCTCAAGCTACGCCTTAAACTTTCGCTACCCCTTGTCAACGTCGACACATCACATTCACGACCATCGCGGCATAGGATTGCGATGGCATTGCTAATCCTTGCTCGAATTCGCTATGTTCTGATGCTCTTGGTCTTGGGGACAAAGTAATGAAGCGGCTGAAGAAGGCCTAAGCAATGACGGCGATGCGTGCCTGTCATTTGAGACAGATGGTGCCGACGGGAAGCGCTTCAGCTGACGGCGGCCTCAAATCTCGAAATGGTGTTGTGCTGAATTCTGGTAAGATACGGCATAAGCTGCGAGCCCAGTCCTGGATCAAATGATGTCGTAGCGGGTTAAGCGTTTTAAGCCGAGGGTGGTTTGACGTAAATGAGGGTGCATATTATAGAATCATGAGTGCAAGATAGAGAAGAACACAGAGTTTTGAAAGATAGTGTTCCCCAATTGCATCATTCATGAGCCCTCACCTAGGTGTGCAGGTGAGCCCGGAGCCGGCAGTGGCCCGGCCCCACCTGATGTCCGCTGTCATCTCGACACTGAAGTTGCGATCACCCTCAGCCATGATGGTGCAAAAGAAGAGCTCTAGGCAATGACAATGCAATAACAAATCGCATAATTACTATAGCAATATTACAAAATTATCATGGAATTGTTGAGAGACATTTGGTGATGTAAAGTCGGCGTGGTAATTCGTCAACATTCATTGGCCAAAAATTGGTGGGTGCCTTGTATTTCCGGCACGAACCAGGATCCGACCTTGAACCGAGGAGCATCTCACGACAGCTCTGCTAATCTACGACAACCTCACATCACGAAGCTCAATTGAATCAGCAACAATGGGTTCCGACGCAATCACCGAGCCGCGGCGTACGTACCGACCGACGAATTGATATCCAGCACACATTTTTCACCCGAACCTCGACCGCTGACTTCATGAGTAGAAGCGACCCGCGAGGAGATGCGCGATGCCAAACTCCCTCTGGCCTACCGAGACAGCTGCGCGCACCTTCTGATCCCTCTCAACAAGTGCCGTCGGGATACGTGGTATGCCCCTTGGAAGTGCTCCGTAAGTCATCTATCATTTTCTAGAGCGAGGCATGGCAGGCCCAAGTCCACCGCAGCTACACCGAACGTGCTCAGCCCAGGCCAGCCAAGCTCAGTCCAGCTACAACCCAAAACGCAAAAGCCGATCTTTGCCGAGATATCAATCAACAAGAGACAACATGCTTACACATAGGGGTTTGACTAGGATGAGCGACACAGCTACGAGAAGTGCCAATACGTCGAGTTCAAGAAGCGAGTCGCCAAGATGGACGAGTTGAGGGAGTCGAAGGGCGGTGCACGAAGCAACTAGAGGAAGAGAAGAGACCGAATTCCTTGACAAATCCCGGGTATAGGGCCGGGCCGGAACTGTACATTTTACAAACAAGCCAATGCGTTTGATGAGAAAACCGGAATAGAAAGAGGCATTCCACACAAATGAAACGATTCAAGACGCAGAACGAAAAAGAAAGACGACAAAGTGAAATGATGGCGGAGCCTACTATGGCGTTAACGACTGGGTTTGATACAATCGATGGGCTAATGGAAATAGGCATGCGACGAGTTTTGGGCAGAGCCTCATGAGATGTTTGAGCCGCGCACTCCAGCGGCATAAGAAAAAGGCCAACCACAGGCCCTTTGGGATGGAATGGACCGGAAAAGAGTGGACTCACCGGGGACGTAACAAGTGGGACTGGCAAGTTGGATGGTGAAAGGAACATGAGAAAGAGCTGTAATGTTGCAAGCAGATGGGTTTTTGGCGTGGTCATCGTGGCGGACAGTACCCTGTCTGGGCCGGCTCAAGAAGAAATACGCCGACATGGTGTTGTGCGGGCTCCCAGGAGAAAATTATATATTGAGCCCGTGAGCCACCGAGAGGTTTGCGAATCTGAGATGGAAAGGTGCCAGGCGAGTTGAATCGTGGTGTTTTTACACCAACTTTTACCATTCATCTTGTGTATCACCATTAATCTTTTTGTTCTTTCAGACGTCGATCGTCTCATCGGCAGTTGGCTTCCGCAGAGCCTCAACACCAAAATTTCTTTTATCGCCAAGGTCTTATCGATTGCACTGGTTGATCGGCAGCCTCAGCCTCGACAATGACTACGAAAGTGTCACGATAAGATATGGCGCTATCGACGACTCCTGCTGGTAGCTCAGTCACTTGACCTCAGTCAGTCATTTGATGGCGCAGTCATGATGAAACTGATGATCAGAAATGAATATCGGGTTTTATCGGCTCAATCCTGATGAGACAACCTCAATATCGGATGCGATAGGGCAGTTGACTACGAGTCGTGGATCTTTATTGTGAGCGACATGGTCTCAGCTCTAACGAGTCAGACCACGACCAGTCGGTGCAAGCCCGGGAGCCACGCATTTTTTGGCCACACTCACAGCTCACAGCCTCAGAGGCGCTGAAAAGAGCCGCATGCAGGCGGTTCTAGCAAAGTTGTGCGCTATGCAAGGTCCCACATGCGCTGAAAAAAGCCACCCGCACCCGACAGCAACCCTGGCAATGGAACCACCTTAAACATGATTTCCCTTTAGATGAGATCCACTACGATCCATCAAAGGGAAACCTTCTGTCAACGTCGATCCACTGCCGGTCGGTTTGGCTCGGTATATCCAGCGAAAAGCAAACCGGCCCGGTTCATTGAAACCTATCGGCCGGGCTGTGGATTCATCTCCATTGTTTTCAATGCTTGGCTCAAGGCTTGTGTCTTGGAATTCAATGCCAAGGCCACTTACAACGGAGCCTCCGGTCTTCATTTACGACTTCTCAGCAACGCAACTGGACCACGGGACTCCTTACGTGGGACCATCATGATTTCTCTTATGCAACACTTTCTAACGGACTCGGTTGAATGACACACATATTCAAGGATGGCGATTTCAGGGGACAAACGTAATGCTCTGACAAAGAGTGAAAAATGATTGATGCTATGCTGTCTAAACTAACGGAAAAAATAACTGGAGACTTATACACGAGATGAGACCTGCTCAGAAGATGGAGTTGCTGCCACAGGAGAAGACACCCTGGATGGAACTGGAAGCATTGGCAAACAGATCCAACAGCTCGGTGATTGATGACCACAGGCCAGCAGCGTTCATGAAGAGTGAGATTCCAATAAGGAATGCGTTGAGGCAGAACAGGGCAATGTTCTTGGGGCTGGAGAAGAGGTTGTTCCAGTTCATGTGGAACCAGAAAATGCCGCTGAAGCCGAAAGTGAACCACGAAATGGTAGTGGCTGAGGCAATGGACAGGATGGAGTCAAAGACGGGGATGGCGTTGGAGATGATGAAGCAGAGGACCCAGAAGACGGTCACAATGGTCATCCAGATGGACCAAGAACGAACGTTGTTGGCAGTCATCTCGCTCTGGAGCTTGAAGTGCTTCATGACCTGGACGTACACGTATTTGATACCAGTGTGGCCAAAGGCAAGACCGGTCGAGAAGATGGCAGGGAGAACGATGCCGTAGGCAATCCTGGCGATAAGCTCGGGAGCCGAGCCAAGGGCAGGCGAGACGGTGTACTCTCCAGCCAAGCAGTAAATGGCAATAGCCACAACCACGTAGAAGCCGATGGAGACACACTCCAACCAAGCGAGGGCAAAGCCGAAGTCGCGAACGGGGTCAACCATCTCGGCCATGTAAGTGACAAAGTTGATGTTACCCGAGTAAGCGTAGCAGATCTTGAGACAGGCGTTGAGGCCGGAACGGAAGTCTGGGTTGGCGACGACCAAGATCTCCTTGTGCCAGTCTGCGGGCGCAGCAGTGGGATTCTTGGCTCCGAGAGAGGCCATGACGAGAATGGAAGCGGCGATGACGGAGACCATGCAGGGGATACCTGACTGGGAGACGAACTTGGAGGTTCGGGGCGCGCAGAGGACCCAGCAGCAGAGGCAAGCGATTCCGATGTAGCCCACAGTGCAGATAGAATGTCGTGAAATGGTGTTGAAGGCAATGGAGAGAGTAACACTAGCTGAAGCAGCTGTCATGATGACCTGAACAAGCAGACCGATTCCGGCGGCAATGGAAAGAGGACGTCCTCCGACGACCTTGGCCATGTCCACCACGTTCAAAACATGAGGATGACGACCATAGAACTGCTTCAGGACGAAAGCGGTATACCAACTTAAAACTCCGATGCCGATGATGGCAATTAAACCAGGGACTGGAGCTGTTAGCGATGGTGTTTCGAAATAAATGGTGGTTGGGAAGTGAAGCTATTCGGAGTTGGCCGCCACCAGTCGGACATCCAACCAGCGGCAACCCGCACACGAGGCAGCAGCTCTTTCCTTCAGAAGTGAAACTTACTAATTCCCATAGTCTTCAAAACACTAGGCAGCGATAAAACACCGAGACCGACTTGGTTGGTGAGTAGCGCAAAGGTAGTGTCCCATTTTGACATGTTGCGAAAGTTCTTTGCACCCTCACCACCACCGAAGCCGTTCTCAACGACGGGCACATTGTGAGCGGACTGAACGTCATCGATGTGACCCTTCTCAGCATCGAGAGGCATCTTCTCTTTGCTGTTTGTCTTGCTGGAATCATTGCCCTGATCCGAAGGGTAGATATCGTTGTGGGCGTCTTGCGGGTATGAAGACATGATGTGTGTATCTTGAAGCAGATTTGCTTCTATGTGTATATAAAAACGGGTATATTAGACTGCTCGCTTGAGGAAACAATACACAAAACTAGAAGAAAGAGGTTATGATGGGAGGGAAGAGAGATGATAGAGGACAATGAAGAGCAAGAGAAGATGGAAAGGAAGAAATATATAAGTCAATAGAGCTTCGTAAAAGGACTAGACTATCACGGAATTCCCTCATTAAGCTCCGCGCCCTTTTTTTCCCTTCCTCTCTTGGGCGTGGCCGTGCTCCAGCTTTGTTCACGACTGTACGGAGGATATCCTGGGGTTCCACCTAAGATAGGTGCTTTTCCATCGGAGTTACAGTCCAAGGGTTTGACCAGCCTTGGTCACTTTTTCTGGGGTGACCCTCATCTTCTTACATCGGCGGCGAACTTGGTGCCTTGCTTGGTAGTGTTCTTGTTTGTTTAGGTCTGATAATCATTCACATTCAAGAATTCCTTTCCCCAACTTGATTCTCCTCATTTGTGGATCTTTGTCTCTTCTTCTGCAGAGTAACTGTCTTATTCCCAGTGCTGAAGAAGTAAGTAACAATCCTTGTGAATGAGGAGAGTCTCCATTCACCCCCTGGTCTATCGTATCTTTTTTGTTCTGTGAAGGAATTGACAGTACGCTGCCCCCAATTGGATGCTGAAAAGCTGGGGACAAGCAAGACAAGAATTGAGTGGAAACGCACTAGAAGGTCATCATCCATGTTTACGTACATGCACATTGTGTGTGTCTCCTCCACGGTGTGACCGTCCATTTACTGGGGATATGCACTACATGCACTACACAATCCGGGCCGTTTTTATCTGTTTTTTATTTGCTAACGTGCTGTATATCTTTTACTCAAGGCGGATCCTAACGTCTATCAGTGACTTGTTAGCATCAGCTCTGTCATCATCAACTCGGTAGTTGAACATCCATCATGAACAAATGATCTACACTGAGTCTGGTCTCCAAAGGGTCTTCTTCCCTTCACATCTACTTGTGCATCTTTCTTCAGTTCGCCTCTTTTAAAATGTGGTTCTCCTCCAATGCTTGGCTTTTGATAATGTCCAAAAAAGGCATGTATACTGCTAGTATCTTTCCAACCTAGTTTCAAAACTTTGCTCACCCCTTGTCTTCCGAATTGCGAGGCTGACGGGCGCGTTACCGAACCGAGTTTAACTCTCCCAAGCAGGGACCAGGTCTAAGATGGAGATCCGAGGTGGAGAACCAGGTACAGTTTTTTCACTCTTCTTACTCTTCTTACTCTTTTGCTTCATTCCGCTTTATTTCCCATTTGGTTTGAATAAGGATTGTTTAGCCGCGGGAGCGGAATGGGAAGAGACATGGATAATTCTAGCTGCGATGTTGACCGCTTAAGCATAAGAGATAAACACTTTATGCGGCACTAGACACAACGAGTCAATAAGTATACGTACACCTCGAATTAAACATGTCATGCAACTAACAAGAGTCAGTTGTATGGGCATTTCATCCAGTCGGGTTTCCCATCAGCAAAGAAGATAACCCACCCCTGTTTCTGTTCCATGTCGTCATCCCTAAACCCTGACACGCACGCTCTTTCTTTGCTTGCCTCAGGTTCGGGTGTTCCTGCACGCGGTAATATTTCTAGTCGTTTTCTAGAAGATGAGCTGAAGATGTGATGCGATGTAACATGCACGCGTGGGGTGTCAGTTATCATGATGTGATACTATCAGGCATGGGCTGTATCAGACTCATTCCTTTGCCAGTAATTACCTTCTTTCGCACAATGAACTGACAGACTAGTACTATAAGCCTATGAATTATGCTTGAATGGGTCTCTGGGGCACCGGTCCGGTTATTCCTTGGCCACATAGCCATAGCATTGTAAGACCATCAAACACTGGAATTACAACCACCACGTAATACCTTCAATTTCCCCATGCCTTTTACGTACAACAAACCAGTAGTCCCCATGGGACATCTCCATACTTTTCTTTTCTCCCCCAGCTAAAATTACCGCGGGTTCATATCCGGGGCATGACATGTTCACTCCAGACATACGTCTCTCTTCTTATTACTGGATATGGAGGTTCTTTCATGTTTGAGGCTAGCAGACCGAGGATGAAGTGTCATCAGTGCGTTTTCCATATCGCCGAAGAATATGCGCTTCGCCGTTGTGATCAAAGTGTCGGGCTTGCCCGGTTCTTTGTTTTGACCCTGCAGATCTTTTTACATCTCAGGGGGTTCAGCTTTTTCTAGTGTGTCTTCGGTGCAGCTGCTTGGTGCCCGAAATGGACACTGACACTTCAGGATCGTCGATATAGTGTGAGAAATATCTGATGGGTAACAAACGGTTCGATTATCGTCAACCGATGAAAGACACAGCCTATCAGAGTTATACATTAGAAACAATGATATCACTTACGCTCAGATAGTCATCTACACTCGCCTATTTGCTGCAAGACAGCCCAAGGCCAGACTTCCTCGTTAGGCAAGTATCGACTCGTCCCGAGCTTCTGTCAATCTCCTCCTATCCGTTTCACGGTCAAAGTAACCGGACCGTTACCACGCAGATCACAATCCTTATCATCAACGGCGTGGGATATCAGGATATCTTGACAACGAACGGGACGAGTGATAAACGGAAGGCATATCATGACATCGGGGGGCCTCATAAAGATCCGAGCATAAAAAATGCATGCATCACCTTGCTCAAGATATTCGGAAAGCGACGGTCCTTGTAATCAGGGTCGTCTATGCTTCTCCGCTTCCGAAGGAGTTTTGGTAGGCTTGATATCCAATTAGCATTCCTTTCAGGCAACTGTCGCCGAGTTCTCCCATTTAGATCCCGGCTTCAAAGCCGTTGATACGCGAGTCCTAAGGGTTCTCGTTACTTGCCACGGCGATTTTTCGGGTGCGAATGGATTCTCGTGGCCACATGGTATTGGAAATCTGTAACGTGGAAGGGTTCAGTACGGTCCGGGGATTCATATGTTGAAGCCGTCCCGGGGCAGGCAGATAGATACCCAATATGTCACTCCTGGATCTCGAAGTGGCTGTGTACTAATATCGTAAGAAGATACACCTTGATCATGACATCAACTGGTGTCAACCAGACGGGACACTCTTAAATCTTACGTTACGAGTATAGATTCAAGGCGTGGCCAAAGAGCCACTTCACTGCCGAATCTTCCGGGTGGTGAGCATGCCGAAGGTATCAGTTACTAAGTATGGAGTGTTACACCGGTGTCATTCTGGCTGATTCTAGAAAGAGACTTTGTGAAGTCTGGAGCTGTGTATGCCCAGTTCTGATCCCATCTGTGCAGTTCAATCATGAGGTAGCTTTTCCCCTTCCATAACTCTATCATTATGATACAAAACGAGCTTCTCTTGAGCGATGATTACGTCGACGCTAAGTATCGACGATCGGGTAGTCTCTTGGATACTGGTCACTTCGAACTTTGACTACTCGAGTGTTTCTGTTGACAGCCACGGGGCTGGCACTTTCTTTTTGACATTAGGAACAGCCTCCAGAGGTATATACTTGGAGTAGTATAAGTCTACAGTCCTGGTTACCTGTTCTCTCTTTCATGGTTTCCTCAGTTACAGTGCCAGGTGGGTAACAGAAGAGTGCCATCCAAGGCTTGAGTTGCCAGGATAGAGTAGACGATGTACTGGTCTAAGTTAACATAAGGTCGCTAAGTCATTTCGCCTATTATGCTTTCAGCGGCCAGTTCTCCTGTCAGCCTGATAGGTATCAAAAGTCAAAGAGACCAGTATATTAATATTGTACTGAAGTAACATTACTCCAATACAGCGAAGTTTTTGGAAACCAACAGTCTATCCTCACATCTTCCATGGAGACGCGAGCATTAGCAGGCTCCATCTCAGTCCACGCATGAGGGCAACATCGTCTTAGAGGTGTAGTTGACAGCAATGCAAGTTTATCAAGCACTTTCTCTATTGCTATTTTTATCCCCCCGGGTTATCGACTTCATGAGCCTCTCGCGCTTCAAGTGTAACTCGTGGGATACAGCCTGTAGCGAAGAGATTCAGACGAGATGATGCCATCGCCTGCAAGATCTGAATCATGATCACAATCTTAGTTTGAAACAACATCAGTCTTGATTCTATGGGCTTCTTTGTCAACATACAGGCTTTACGCTTTCTGATGGGTGTGATCATGCTATATCTCGCACAGCTGTCGGGGGAACTTATCTTTAGGCTGGTATATATTCGAGCTCTCAGTTCCATGCTCTCTCATCTCCTGTTCAAATCATTCACAAGTGGCATTGATCTCCAAGCCTCTGATGAATCCACAGCCGACAGTCTAAGGTTAGAGCAATCGAGTCCAAAGCACAAGAGCAGACGGAATTCTCAGAGACTGTTCTACCGCTTATGTACCATAGTATCACTGTCTCACGAATGGTGTTAACCGGCATGCTTTGCCACATATATCTCCCTTAAGGAAGCTATACCACTGGTCTAAGTGGCAAGCTGCCAGCTGGGCAGTATGATCTTACCACTACCATTAAGCCTTAGACCTCAAGGACAACTCATGAACTGAGGCCTTACTCCGCCAAACCCTTGTGGGGTCGCTCAGTACGCAAACTCGTTAACAATGCGTCTTGATCGATACTTGGGAATCTTGGCCCAGCTTCTTCCGTGGTTAGAAGACTGGAGTACTTGATGCCAAACAAATGCCATGCTCCATCTCTAATTCACCACTGCCAGAAGAAGGATATAGCCGCCCATCTTGAGTTTCAAAACTGCTTTACAGGCCATATCTGGGTCACAGCAGTCGAATAAGGCAAGGTGTCTGGGAGAGAAGTTGCCTGATATGTCCAGAACATGTTACACATTCTATACATGTATAGCTCAGCTACCCCATTACCACAGGTCTGCTAGTGGCGACTGGTGTTCATTCGATGAGGCTTAAGATCAGATAACTACGAAACAAAACAGTATATGAGTCAGTCATATGCATGCAGGGTCCAACTCCACGACAACAACCACTCGCAAATGACCACATCAAATCCAACCCACAAACCCTCCAACAGCTGCCTATCTCTTTAACCCTCTCCATTTCACTATAATACTACTTTCTTGGACTAGTGGCTCATACATCTTCACGCAACACGACCCCGGCCCTCCACCAGAAATGATTGGCTCTCATGCTCCGATACTCAAACACCACCACAAAACAACTGTTTTCCAAAATATATCGTTCTGAGCTTTTCGTAGGTCGTCGCGTCGCGGTGGACGCGGTGCATTGAGGACCAGTGGTTGTCGGCGCAACGTTGTTTGGTGAAGTGTTGACTTTGGATATAAACTGCGGTGACAACGCATCAAATAATAACTCGACAGTCTTTTTCAGCGTGCTTTTTCCAGTTATATTTTTTCTAACTTGATCATCTATACAATCTTGATCATTTGGCTTCTCTCGTTTGAGCCTTTGTTATATCTTGTTACTATACCATCGTCAACTCACTATCCAGTGTCAACTCACTACATCCTCTCACTTACATACCACATACCACATACAACATCTCACCGCAACTACACTCCCTTCACCACATTCAATCTTTAAACATTCATTCACAATGTCCGACATTATCGCCTGGCTGGTTCCTACGGCACGTAACTCGCTCGCCGATAAAACAACCTACCTCGCCTGCAACATCTCCCGCACCGTCCAAACAACATCCTCAGACACCCTCACATCCCGCCTTCCAAACCTCCTCGGCAGCCGTCCCTCCCGCGCCATCAAGCTCTCCTTCGACACACCACCCAAGCGCCCAGGCTCTTTCGTCCTAGGCTCTGACCCATCCAAATGCGATGTCGTACTTCCCACAATGCCAGGAATCGACGCACGACACTGCGAGTTGAGCTTCGATGCTGAAGGTCGTCTTGTCCTGAATGACTATTCACAGGCGGGAACTCAAGTCTGGTATGATTGGGAGAGTAATGGTGATCAGACGGATTATACCTGGATTTTGAGCTCGGGTGCGCAACAGGGATTTCCGAGTATGGTGCAGCGCATTACTGTTGATATTCAGGGCGTGAGATTCCAGGTCGTTGTTAATAATCACTCTGACGACTGGGACGCTTATCATGATAAAGTCGAGGACTTTGTTCGACAACCTGCATGGTCGCAGGGTCTTTCTGCTGGATGGGATCGAGGATCGATCACCCCTGTTGCGCCGCTCTTTTCCAACGCTCCTCTCTTTCAGCATATCCTCGTCAAGGCACTAGGCGAAGAGCCCGTCGGGGAAGTATACCTGTGGAATTTGGCTCGACCTTGGGAGCCTATGGTCAAGGCCGCCGCATAGACCTTTTATGTATCACGAATCGGCGTTTAGGTTTGGTCAAGTTTTGTATATATAGTAGTATGATCCTTTGTAACGACAAAGGCAGCGATCTTTTAGCATTAGCGCAAGGCTTTGTTCTTTTTTGGTAACAGTGTTCATAATTAAATCGAGGTATCACACAACTCCTGGCTCCCTATAGTCCCATGCTTTGCTTTTATTGATCCTCGGGAAGCGCCAACGCCTCAAGCTTCTCCTTGTCGCTCGCCTCCGTCTGCTCCTGCTCCTCATCCACGGCGAAGCGCGTCATGGCGAACTCGGGGATTTGTCTTCTGCGAATGCGCTGGCCGCCTTTCTTGCCTTGTCGCATCCTGGCAGTCTCAGCCTCCTCGGCCACGACAGCCTTCTCACCAGCCTTGTCCAGCATGGTGCCCTCCAAACTCAGATAGCTAATGTCTCCGCTGGTGCCGACGTCGAAGTTGCGTATTCTGAAGCGAATCTTGCCCTTAACCTTATCGCCGTTACCGTCGGCCCAGAAACCGGTGCTGTGGATTTGACGGACTACACCGTGGTCGTCGGCGGTGATGACTGAGGCGGTCTCTTCGAAGCCCTGAGCTTCGGAGGACTCATTAGGAACCCACTTCCAGTCAGGAGGCAGTCGACGAGCCTCGATCGAAGCGTTGAACTTTCCAAAGCAAACAACACCGATGTGTCCCTCGGTCTGCAAGTTGACACTTCCCTCCATCCAAGCGCCACGGCTTGGCACGAAAAGATCTACATCAGCAGTGATCCATCCCCAACCAACGGCAGCCTCGGCCTTGGACATGACAGTCGCGGGCTCCTCGTCAGTCGTAGCAGCGCCATTGCGACCAGGGTTTTCGCCGAAAGCGACATTCCTATACTCGAGGAGAACACCGCGCAACGAAGGCACGTATTTGTTCAGGTGGTGTTGCAAATGTTGGTACTGGCAGTTGGTGACGGGTTGGGCCCAGCCAATGGGAAATAGAGGCTCGTAAAGCGACACAGTTTGGGTGAAGAAGGGGAATTGAGGGTTCGTGGGGATGTCGGGAGGTTGGTAGACGTCGTCTTTGGACTTTGATGGTTTGGCGGGAGGTGGCATGTCGATATCCATAGCATCAGCGTCAGCAGGCGCAGCTTCTTCGGTCTGCTTCTGAGGCTCTGAACTATCTGTCTCTTCGGTATCCTTGCTCTTCTTGCTCTTCTTCTTTTTCTTTTCGCCCTCTACAGGAGCAGGTGTCTCCTCAGGCGCAGCATCATGCTTCTTCTTCTTATGCTTCTTCTCAGGCTTAGCTTCCTCGACCGCAGCATGTTCGCTTTCTAGTGGCTTAACAGCGCCATCATCGTGCTTATCCTTCTTGCTCTTCTTCTTTTTCTTCTGGGGTTCAGTCGCGGGAACCTCTGCAGCAACGACGCTCTTGGATTTCTTATGCTTTCGCTCGGTATCGGCGCCAGCTTCCTCTTCGCGGGCTCGCTTCTTTTCTTTTTTCGCCTTCTTCTCGGCCTTGGCGGCGGCGTGGTCGATTGGCGCCATTTTTGCGGTTGGGCTGTTTTGCGAGCTATCGCGGTCGTATGGAATTGAGGAAGCCCGCGAGATCTCGAAAAATTCTAAAATTTTGGCTTATCTTATCGCGGAAGCTCAGCGCTTCACCGAGGGAAGTGGGGCTTCACCCGCCTCACCTTGGAACCTTGACCTGAGCCGTAGGGTAAGTCAAACTTAAGTGGTGCAACTCAGAGACAAAATTACAGTCAACTAGCAGCATATCTTTGGTGGGTGTTACTGCCTTATTTTCAACGCTGTTGATCACGAGCCCTCTCCATCGCTCATGCCAGCGTGATACGAATCCAGACGAGTTCATCTTCTTTCCTTCGTCATTGATCATCTAACACTCCCAGAGCAATTTCGACCTCGCAATCTTTCCGGCTTCATCATCTCTCAATACACTGACGTTGTCTTGATTCAACTTCGCATGAACTTTATGCTGCTAAACTGCCGTGATTGGATATTGAGGTTTCTAACCAGACGCAAGCAAGATTTCTTGAAGGCATTTTCCTCTGCAAGCGCTGGGCTATTATTTCAATCATGCACTGTCTGCACCAAGATCGGCTGAAATGGCAATATAACTTGCAGCATAATTCGTCCGGCAAAAGAGATGTCAGGTTGGTCTCGTGAGAACCCAGATTATAGTGAACAGGACGCTCCGATAGCCCGTCGAAGGATCAACTCACCGGTCGTTTACTTAGCTCAACATGAAGGCACACACACATGCACCTCAAGCGAGTAGTGTTTTTTCTCTGGAAGCACAGAGAAACAAAAGGACCTTCTGCGTCTTGACACCACTGCGAAGCGCCAAAACACCGATCGCGGAATGACTCTTGTGAACTCATCGTTGAGAATAGCAGGCATGACTACGCTCTCCCACCATAGCAAGTGAAGATCTCTTGTGGTCCACAAAGATCAAATTGTCCGAAGTGCAGTCAACACGAGGCCGGAGGATTACAACTCGTATTTCCCCAGATGAACATCAGTGGAGATGATACAGGAGTTCCCCTCTTGCATCGGAACGGCCCTTCAAACACCGGGTTCAGTCAGTGCCCATGTTACCCCAGACTCGTATTCAGAAATGTCCGAAATGCATAGCTACAAGTGTAACTATCGCGCGCTCAGAAACAGCAGTTTGGATGATTGTGTCTCGAGAAACGAAACAGAGCAGAGCAATACCGACGGACATGCGCGGGATACTGAAAGCAGACCTCAATGTCACCATCCTCTGCGTTATCGGACCAGCAACATTCTAGACTGTCGGGGAAGCCATTTTCACTACGAACCACCTCATCTGCATGAAGTAGGAATGTCAATGGAACCGATCGGTATCCAGAACTAGCATCTTCGGTCGAATTTACAAAGCCGGAAGGTGAGGAGTATTATGTTGAGAAGTTGAGAGTCCACCATCGGATGTTTACAGCCACCATGCGAAAGCCCCATCCGTCGAATCAGAACATCCAGAACGAAAAAGAAGACTCTGACTCGAAGTTATACCGGACTCTGTTAAGAGAACCAAGTGGAGAAAAAACAGTATAAAGTACGCAGACGAGCAGGCAACCGTTCAGAGCCTAGCCAGAGTATAACGATGGCGTATCAGACGGTGCATTGAACGGCGCCTGTGATGGCGCATACATAACGGAAGAATGTGATTATGTACAAACCGGACAGAACCGGAGGTTCTTCATGGGTTCGGGGTGGCTGGGGAAGCGTTTGAACTCTATCTTGGCCGAAGAAGAAGGGACTTTCTCGAAGGACACCAAGAACCATGGCAGAGGCGAAAAAACGTGTGTGTTAGGGACGGGAAGATGTCACCGACGGAAGAAAGCGACAGCGAATGTTCCAAAGGAAACGGTTTATGTCAACGCTCGGATGCAATGTTCTATTCTGGACAACAAAGCCGCAGAGTTTCAGAGATTGAATCAGAGGCTTTGAGTCAAACAGAACTCAAAGGATATCGGCAACCACAATGTCAGTGTCAAAGCCATGTGGATGGTTTAGCCACGAGTGCCTCTGCCGCGATCAAAGTCTCGAAAGGGTCTCGCGGTCCGCCCTTCGAGGTTCAGCCACGACCGGTTCACTCAAACTTCAACCCAATCAAGAATTAAGAAAAGAATTTTCTTCTTAATTATTGTTTTACCCTGGTCGATATACACAAGGAATCGACTGCTGCATTTGTGAAGGTGCATGTGTGAGTGGATTCTCTTGCAAGTCTCTGTTAAAGCCGCAGGCAGAGACCGAGCATCTGGAAAGCCGCTAAAAAGTGCTTCTTTGAAAACCTTGATTTCATGGCCCCCATCGCACAAAATCCACAGCGACAAGGCACAGTTTTACGAATGTGCAAGAAAACTTGCGCACAGTATGAGCAGATGCAAAAAGAAAGAGCGCAGGAAGCTCGGAGAGAATGACAAAGAAGCCGGCTTGACCAATTGGGTAATCCAGAGTTCCTGCAAGACTAACAACAGCAGATGACGAAAACCTTTCACCCACTATGATGAGTGGGAGTATGTCTTCATTCTGACTTACAGTACAAGGCACTGGATCAAATTACCTTGTCTTACAGTGACGTGGTCAAAGTTTTCATTGTTGGCGGTGCTGTTGTGAAGCCATCCATCTCAACTGACAAGCAGCCTCCCGCCAATAGATGCCCTAATTCTTTGTTGTTTTTGTTTAATTGATTTGCCTGTCTAATTAAACAGCCCAGCATTGGAATGTTTCCTCCACAAAGCAATCGAAAATTGAAACAAGCTTATCGGCTTCCCGCTGCCGTCGCCCGGGCGTTACAAGCGAAGCACATCAATCTGAGATTAACCCCGACCCGAAGCTTGGCAATCACGATCTTTACTCTGGGTCAGTGTCCAAAGGCATCGGGAACAAGAGCCTGATGTGATTATGTGAACTAGTTATTGCTTCAAAAAGTCCTAGATTTTGTGGGAGCTGTTTGGTTGGATATGGTTCTTTTGATCCACCGTTCCACAGCATACAAACTTGTGAGGCATTTGGGCAACTTTTCTTGGTTGTGTAGCGCCAGCAACAACCATTTTTGACGGTGTCCGCTTAGGTACAGGTACGTATTCCTCCTCAATCACAGTGCCCGTCAAGCATGCAAGCGCTTTGCAATTGAGTTGAGTTGTCAGGCATCCATATGAGGCATTCACTTCACTTGGTCTAGATGGTGGCGCGAAGCAATATGCACGTGTCGTGGGGCCGGTCAGTGAAGAAGAGTTTTTCTTCTGCTCCGTTTTCTCCTCCGTCTTGGAATTTAGGTCCGTCGTGTTAGACTACTGCAAGTACTTCTGTACTCGTGGAAAACGGAGCGCGGTTAAGTGACAGTATGTTAATCCACTCACACTTGAACCAATGCAGCGCGACTCAAAGAATCGACTACAAATCGACTGAGAGCCAAGACTGCCTTGGAAGGACACCCAAAAGCACAAGAATTAAGAGTTTACAGGGATTCGTTCAGGTACAAGACAAGGGATGTCAGCACGGTGTCAGGCACAAAACCAGTCAGAACTCTTGGTACGACACCCTTCAAAACGTGGATCAAATGGCAGTGATTTACCCTCTTTGAGTGCATGCGTCTGCCGCCGTGCCGGGTCCCTGACTAACGCACCGTGCCTGGCAAACAAGCAGTTGAGACATTTTCCGGAACCCATTGGAACAAGTCCCGGGACTGGCTGCCCTTGGGTCTACCACACCCAAGACCTTAGCATGCCCCCGGTACGTACATCCGCTCGGCAGCCAGCCGGGCGGGTCTGTGGTTCTGGTGTCTGGAGACAACTTCAACAAAGACTACCTGTATGTACCTGCTCCATACCAAACTAGCCCAATGCCCCAAGCTTTCGCGAATCATGACTGCAGTTTGTCTTCCAATGACTCTGACTCTTGCTTGCTGTCAAGCCCCGAGTTCCACTCCCTCCAACTCACTAATCCAAGCGGTCGCTTTCTCGGCGCGAGACGTCTAGTTAGTTACTGTCGGTAGAATTCTCTGTTTCGCCTCGATATGCAGTTAGCACATTGGCATCTGCAGGCTTTGTCTCCCCGAAGACATGGACACGCACACCCTTGCAATGCAATGGGTTCAGTTCCCCGAGATCTGCCTTGTACCTGAATAAGACCCAGAAAGTCAAGGACATGGACACTCCCTCTCATGTATATAAAGTCCCATCATCCACCTCCAATACAGACTCTCTTTACTCTGCACCACAGACACTCACTACGAGATTCCTTCCTTTTTCCAACTCTTTCTTCGTCATTCACTCGGCAGGCCGTCGATCTGAGATCAGTCCTTACACTCAAAACTCACTTGCCCACTCCTTCAAGTCAAGTACTTCTCTCCGCCGTGCGTTGAGATTATATCAAGTCGAGCCAGTCTCCATACAAAAAAGTATATACTTCAAAATGTTCGCCAAGTTCACCACCATCATCGCGGCTACCGCTGCTCTGGTTTCTGCCAACCCTCTCCCCCGAGGCGAGTCCGGCTCTGCCAGCATCACCCCCCATGATATGTACTCCTCCAGCATCGGAGTCCTGGGCTGCAAGATCGATACCAACCGCGTCGCCTACTGGCCCGGCTCCGTCGACTGCAACAACATCTGCGTCAAGGTCTCCAACGAGGGCCGCTCCGTCTACCTCCTCAAGATCGACTCTTCTGGCGGTGCCCACGACATCTCCTACGATGCCTGGAACTACCTTGGCTTCGGCAAGTCAGCCACCAAGGACCCCCATATGGGCGGTGGCATCGCCATGAACTACGAGTACGTCCACGCCTCCAAGTGCAAGGACATCCTCGACAACGGCAAGCTTCCCCTCGCCGCCGCCAACTCCATGAACTACGTCGCCTCTTGCCTCAGCGAGCCCAAGAGCTGGGTCGCCCAGAACTACCAGCTGTACAACATCAACGACCCCGTCTGCAAGCACGGCGTCAACGAGAAGTGCCACCTCAACCTTGCCGTCAGCAACCAGCCCGAGTGCCCCAGCGGTCTCGGATCCGTCAAGGAGCTCAAGATGAAGGTTGAGAACATCATGTACGGCACCGGCGAGAAGGCCGCTGCTCTGTAAATGCAGTTTTCACTTTAGATGTCTTATGCCATGATGATGATCACCATAGAAAAATCGCCCGCCCTAGCAACCTAGACGCAGGGAGAGGGCGTATCACTCTTTACGAATGATATGAAAAACACCTCTGGAATGATACACAGGATATAAAGGAAAAAGGATTGTTTTTGCTTATTTTTACACTTCACTTGTATATACATACCCTTCAAGTCAAATACATTTTACGAATTACTTCAATTTTGAATCTCATACAATTTTTCATTCTCACTTTGTGCACTGGTATTCATCTCATATCCCAGCCTCAGCGGTTAGAATCTGAGACAGCACTTTGCTGACTGCATTCATTTTGCTTTTTAGTTTACCGCTTACTTGCTTTTTTCTGCGTGGTTTTTGCTCGCAATCCATTAAACTCTGAGCTGCCTCTTATGTCACAGCACTTGAAGCCTTCCTTGAAGAGGGGCCAAAGCGGTACAGATCTATGACAGAGTGCCATGAAGTAATTTTCTCAACAGCATGCTGTGGCATATTTTCATCCCCAACTGATCCTTTTCAGAATCTCGATCAACTCAATCGTGTTTTTGCATAGCAAGCTGAGTCTTTGGAGGCCTTCAATGACCCCTTGACGAGGGCCGTGTAAGCCATGGCCCCAGCCCCCTTCAGCCCTTGCTTCAGAATCTCCCTCTGAGGCTTTTTGACAGCCCTGCAAGGCCCATTCAGCTCCATATGCTTGCTTGGTCACCCCTGGTAGCCTTGTTTTCTCACAGTATGTACATGCATACGTAGGAACATGCGGTGTTCTTCCAAGGCGCGTAAGGCCAACATTGACTAGTGGAGACAAGCCACGTGCAAGAACAGGCACAAGTCGGACCGGCAGGGATTAAGAACGTCATGTTTTCTTTGGATTGCTTCGCTGTACATATGCACATTTGACCAAGGCAATTGCTACAGTGAGGTTTTCAATAAACTCAGACCGCATATGCAGAGGTCAATCACACCGCTATCCATTCGGCAGTTCAATTCAGGGGGGAGGGTAGCACTCGGGAGCTGGAAATCTAAAGTGCAGTTGTATCATTATGAGCTGTCGTGCTCACAGTAGATCTGGGGAGTGACAGCTACGTGTGCCGCTTGGCTTGACATGAAACAGGGGAAAAGAACAAAGAATAACCATTTCTATTTGTTCAGGAGTGACAGCTGAGTGTTGGCGGTTAGGCTCGTGTATCTGCATTTGGGCCAGGATGTTTGTGTTTCATGTTTGTTCTTTGATGACATGCCAGGCCAGGCCGTTAAGTGTCTTTGATGTGGTGTGGTGGGAGTGTAACTTTGGATGAGGGGTTCGTGGACGGTTTGTGAATTTTGATAGTGAGGGCATCATGTGAAAACGGCAGTGAACCGTTATCTTGATAACGGTAGTTGGTCTTGGCATTTTGATGAAAACTTACCCTATAGCATATTAAGTTGAGATCTTCAACAACGAATTACAGCAGGTGTGTCTTTTTTATAAACATGGGAAGTGAAATTAAACTCTCTTCTATTTTCCTAAGAATAATCGAGAGTTACTAAAGGCCATATTATGCTGTTGCCGTGTTTCTGTTGGTTGATGTGTTGAAACTGGCTATCATCAACTGTCATCTCTACACCCATCTCATTCTTGAATCTAGACAGAGTTACAAGCACGATAAAAGCCAAAGAATTGTTATATGACGTATTCTATCACTTGGTGAGAAACCGCAGTCCTGTTTCCTTTTAGGAATCCCATATCCGACAACCAGGACGATTGTCACAAGCGGGTAAATATCCGCGGATTCGGCTACTGACTCAGATTCATTGGCGATTGCAAATGCTGACCGAGAGTCAACGGCGCCCCCACCAGCCGGCCTCGGCCGCTTTCGCCGAGGTTCTCTACATTCTTTATCCCCAGTGCCGTCGATAATCTGGCATAACCCGCTGGCAACGGCCGACACTAATACAATTGAACATTGATATGTAATTGCGATTGAAATAATCACGGTATAGGCCGTGGATATATGATACCAATTGCTTACGTAGAAGGCTGACATCTATTACCGCAGAGGCGGATATAATGACTTCTCAAGGGTCCAACCCCGCTGCACATTGAAATATTTCCAGCCCGCGCGCGATGGAAATGCTGTAGAATCTGATGACTAATGAGACTTACCCCATTTTGCACCCTTGAATCTAAAGCAAACCCCACCATTCTATCAAGTCAAGTCAAGTCAAGTCATGCTTCCGTAAACTATCGCCATACACAAGAATTGCGCTTACTCTACTCAATTGCTTCACACAACAGACCACACGCGACCTCTCTGTATACCTTAATTGATTATCTCGCCTCACTCATCCACCGAATGCGCAGACCGCCGCTGCGACACACGAACTAAACCGAAAACCGAACCCCCTCCAAATCCCGATCGCGGCGCCGTCCTTTGCCCGCCTCAAGCCAGAATATGCCGTCCGATGCGACTCCAGGCTCACCGGCGGGCTCCAGCTCAGCTCTGCCTTCCTTCTACTCACCCAAGACCGAGGCTGCCGACGCTTCCACTTCTGCGCACAATCACAATGACACCCTCGAGCAGTCCATAGACTCACTATCTCTCTCCCCCGCTCCCTCCACTCCCGCCTCCGCTTCCGTCTCCGCCCACCCCGATCCCGAGACCCCGATCGGCCAAGAACCCCCGCCATCACTGCTCTCTCCCTCCTTCACGCCCCCTTCTACACCTGGTACTGCTACACCGACGACGGCTGGCCTTCGCGGTGTCCCTGTCGACAGCTCCATCCCCTCCGGAGGATGCGGATCAAAGAAGCCAAAGCTGCTCCCGACTCTCCCGGAGGTAGAATGTATTGTCCGCGCTCGTATTCCTACGGTGGCAGGAACAGAAATGTTCTTGCATCTGTACACCAATAACGTGGACAACAAAGAGCACCTTGCTATCGTGTTTGGCAAGAATATCCGAAGTAAGAGTCTAGATGCTGTTCGGGAGGGTGAGACGGAGATGGACCGCATGGTGCGCGGCGCATACACAGGCAGGTTGTTCCCCGGTCGCACAACCAGTGGCATCGGCCCAGCGACCCCTCAAGAAGAGCAGCCACCGCAGGCGTCGGATCAGCCTCCTCTGGTGAGGATTCATTCCGAATGCTACACAGGTGAGACAGCGTGGTCAGCGCGATGCGACTGCGGTGAACAGCTCGACGAGGCGGCGCGCCTGATGAGTCTGCCTGGCAACAAGGCTGGCGGTATCATTATCTACCTGCGACAGGAGGGACGTGGTATTGGTCTTGGAGAGAAGCTCAAGGCGTACAACCTTCAAGATTTGGGATCTGATACTGTGGAGGCGAACTTGCTGTTGAGACATCCTGCTGATGCTCGAAGCTATGGTCTTGCCACGGCTATGTTGCTGGATCTGGGACAGCCAGAGGTTCGACTGTTGACCAATAACCCCGATAAGATCCGAGCTGTTGAGGGTCCTAATAGAGAGGTTGTAGTCAAGGAGCGTGTGGCCATGGTGCCTTTGTCATGGAAGGGCCGTGGAGGCTTCAGAAGTGAGGAGGTGGAGGGATACCTCAAGACAAAGGTGAGCATCACTGATTCATTTCTCCTGAGAGCAATGCTAACTGATGATTATAGATCGAGAAGATGGGTCATATGTTGGACATGGCATCGGTGCCACACTAGATTCGACGCGCGAACGAAATATAAATACCAGAAATCCAAGAAAGGAAGAGAGACAAGTTCAATAAGGCTTCTATTTTGTCGTCATTGCACTCAATGGAGTTTATTCATTCTTTGGGGATTGATCTTGATGGCGTTGTACGGTGGAGCTTTGATGTATGCTGTATGGTAGACAAAACCACATTTCAACAGGTCTCGGAACTATTATATATCTCGGTTTCTCTGTCTCATGTGTCTGTGTCTGGCGAGTTTGCGAGTTGCTGTCATCATGGAAGGCATCATGAGACCTCGTTTTATCGTTCAGGTGCTGCATAAGCATAGAATCTTGGCTCCAACAGTGAATAGGCTTAATGAAGCTCTACTGCTTGGGTTCAAATTGAATGTGGGATGGATCTGAAACTTGAGGTCGTGGTTATGATGAACGTTAGATGAGCAGCCGTCCTCTTATTCATTGACGACATGGACTGTCTACATCCTAGAGATCGTTTGATGGTCTTGATTGCGGCAAGATGTTTTCCTAAACCTACAACTGTAATGTTACTACGATAGAGATATCTTCAAACTGAAGTCGATTGCCTTTTATTTGGTTGCAGCTTTGGCTGTCAATCGCAAACTACCGGTCGTTGCTAGTGGGGCGTTTGCTGCCGCTCGTCAGGGTGCCAGAAGAATTGGCAGCTGAGAGCACGGGAGACGAAATTATTTAGTCATTTTATCCCAGTTCAGGCCGCCACTTAGGCTACTTTATTTTAGTAGCAAAAGTCTTGAAAGCGCGTCAAGCTCCAAATCGCAACCTAAATTTCGTTTCGCGCAAACTCAACAACCTACCGATTTCCCAAATTTGTTCTATTTCTCTATTCCGTACATTATAGCGATGCGATCATAATCTTTTACAGACACCAACACCATGTCTTCACAGACGATTCGCCTGCGTCTCGTCATCCGCAGACACGCCGTCCCAGAAGTCAAACTCGTTTGGCCCTGCATCGCAAACGACGACCTTACCGTATCGAAGCTCCTCGCGCTCGTCAACGAGGTCGTACCACTCGAGAGTGCAGACTGGGGTCTAGAGGACTACGTCGTCGAGCTAGCGGATGGCAAGGGCGATAGTTTCGAGCTGCTACATTTCCAGCCTGTCGGCAAAGTTTTGAAGGAGGATGACCAAGTTTTGTACGAGTTGCATTTCCTTTGCATATGAAGATCTTTTGCGCTAACAGTTGCACACAGAATTAGATCGCTTTCCACCGAGGACCTTAAGAGACGAAGACTCAGCGGACGACATCAAATATCTTACGACGGGAAGCATCTTATCGATGGCCTGGCTTTTGGTAGGCCCTGGTTGAGGCCACCGCGCGATCGCCCGGCACTCGATTTACCACCGCGAAAACGAGCACGTATTACACACGAAGAAGAGGAAGATGATGATTCTTATGCGGACGAGCAAGCTGCGTCGGAGCAACTCTTGCTTGAAGGCTCTTCACCAGCTGAAGATAGGGAGGAACCAGACAGTGTACGCCTACGAGCAAGATTCGTCGACACCGATCAGCTTGGAGAGGAAGATGAGGAGATGGACGACGACACCGATTTCCAAAGTGCGAACGATCAGCTTGCAGAACCCGAGGTTGAGGAAGACGATGATTCTGAAACTAGCGACGAGGATGAGCCAGATGTCGATCTTGCTGATGAGCTGAAGCTTCTACAAGAGGATAATGCTTTGATCGAGCAAGGATCTGAGCACGAGGAGTTAACTTCTTCACCTGCGGATAATGCGCAAACGAAAGCGCCTGCGCCTCTGTTCGACCTTTCGATGCTCGACAAGATCACAGCACTACGAGCCGCCTTCCCCTTTACAAGCATGTCAACTATGCAAGATGCCTTGCGCGACCACGATCTAAAGGAGACATATCAGACCCTTGCCAAAACCAACAGCCCGGCGGTCAGCTACGACGAAGTACTAGAAATTGCTTTTCTCGGCGCCGTACTCAACCCTACACAATCTTCGAAACAAGGTCCCGAAGAAGATGGTGACGAGGAAGAGAACGAGGAGGAAGAAGAAGAGGTTGAAGAACCGACACTGCGACTTCCAGGACAGCCTGAAGCGGACTCGAAGCGGCCGTTGATACAAGAAGTGAACGACGACGAGAGCCCTTCGGAGGCACCGACTCAAGCGAAAGCGAAATCTTTGATCAGTGTGGTGGATGAGGGCAACGACACCTCGAGCTCTTCTAGTAGCTCGGATTCTGATTCGAACTCTGACTCTGAGTCTGGCGAAGAGTCGCACAACAGCCCTAAGGAAGATTCCGACTCTGATAGCGATTCCGATTCATCAGATGATGATTCAGACGATGGTTTGGATGTCCAGCCTAAGGATGCAAGTTCTAGTGACAGTTCCGATTCGGACTCCGACTCCGACTCCGACTCAGATGTCGCCCCAAAATTGGTTAAGGTTGCCAAAGCTCCGGATATCTCTGGGGCACAGGACTCTGATAGCAGCTCCAGCGATTCTGACTCCAGTTCAAGTGATTCTGATTCGGAGTCAGAGCCCGAGGAACTCTCCTCCAAAAAAGCGGCCGAGGTAAAGCAATCGCGTGCAGCTGCTTCCCCCGAAGTGAAGACTCAAGACACAAAACCGCCTGGTGCCGGGCTGGCCAAGACCAAGAAGCGGAACGCTAGAAGACGTGACCTCAAGCGACTGAGAGCCATGCAAGCTTTGGAAGACACTCAATCTCAACCGTCTACCAATGGAGCGGCAAGCGAGGATGCTGAATTTCTGGCTCGAAAGCGCGCCCTTTTGAGTGTCGTTAGTGACGAGAGCGAAGACGTCCTAAGCCCCCCGAAAGAAACGACAGCCACAGGCCCCAAACCCCTGATTGTCGAAGTCGAAATGAAGGAAACTCCAGCACCTGTGACAACTCAAGATGTAACCCCGGCTGAAGATTCTCCCCAGCGTCGCCACAAAGTCGATATGGGAGCCGGGCGCCGAATGCTATTTGGTGCTCTTGGTCTAAAGAACCCGAAATCTAAAGCTGAAGAGGATAAGCTCCGCAAGAGCTTGATGAAGGATGTGAAGCCACTGCAGAACCCTCGAGTTCAAACGGAGGAAGCAAAGGCAAACGGGGCTGAGCCAACAGCGGAGCAAGACGAAGAAGATCCTGAAGCTTGGCGAAAGGTCATTTCATATCGAGCGGTCGAATGCTGCCAGGAGGGTGTTGTTTTGAGTGAACCACCATTTCCATTCGTCCAAAGATGGGATCCTCAACAACAGTATTCTTCTACGAGGAAGCGAAAGAGGGCCTCTCAGAACTTCGACGACAATTACTACGGGGAAGACTCCCAATGGAACGGCGATGAAGAGTGGCAGGAGGAAGACACTCAAAAGAAGAAGAAGAAAAAGTCCAAGAAGCGAAAGGGAAAGGGAGGATATAATGGAGGATACGACGAGATGGAGATCACTGAAGACTCGTATGCCGAAACTGGAGCGAATGGCGACAATGACGAGGACATCGTGTTGAATTATGATGACATCCCGAAGCCTCGTCTGCAGAATACGCAGTTCACAGAGATGGACGACCTCCCTACACTGCCTTCAGATCTTAGTACCCTTCCCAGTCTTGCACCGTCCGATGCCAAGCCTGGTATGGTCATCACCTGGAAGCAGCTGCTCATGTCCAAAGCAACGAAATGGCAACCTGAGATGGTATCCATGACTGGACTCATCTTGTCTATCGACAAAGATAACTGCCTCCATGTTCTTTTGGCTAAGCGAGACAGGGACGAAGACGACAAAGAGTACGATGAGCATACAGGCCAACGAGTCTACGCCAAGTTTGAAGTGCCGGACCTGGACGAAGATGATGACGGCGAGGAGGACAATGGACGAAGAGAGATTGCCTGGGACGAGATGTCTGAACCGAGATTGGTTCAACCGGCGCCGTCTGACGACTCTTCGGAAACACTTGCCAAGGGCAAAGAACTTCCGAAGGAACATGCCAAGCCCGCACAGGACGATTCCATGGCGAACAATAAGGTTAGCGCGCCAACACACCCCGATGAGACTATGGCTGAGGAGTTAGATACACAGAAAGTGAGAGCCGAGGTGGAGGCCAATTTGAAGGACCGAGAAGCTGCAAGCGCAGACAAACCCTCAGGGACCGACAAATCGATCTCGATTCCTTCTGGCCAACAGCCACCGCGGCTTGAGTTTATGGGCTTCGGAGATAACAGCCCGATCAGCAGTTTTCGACCTATGGAGGGGTTGAGTGATATGACTAACAGTCCTTCACGTCAACTACGAGAAACAATAGAAGAAGTTTCTTTGACGAAGGCTTTGGAGGATTTTATAGAGAATAATGTGGAGGAAATGATGAACGATAAGGCGGATGGAGCGAAAGACACAAAAGACCTCGATGAGCCAATGCCGACTGTTGAGGCTGGGTGGGATGCCATTGTTCTCGATAGCCTGCCGTCACCAGACCTTCCACCACTTCCCAAGAAAGATGATATGTCTGTGGATCACCGACTGCTTGTGGTACCTTCATCTGCGGGCAGCGTTCGCAGTGGACGACAACCACCATCGGTCAGTGGTCTTGAAGATCTCCCCGAGGAGCGCATTGAAGATTCAGTTGTGGACAATGGGCCTCACAAAAGAACACCAAGTCCTCAGATTTCCGCCATCTCGGTCAGGAGCAGCAGTCCTTTTCCTTCTTTGGAAGAAATGTTCGCAACAGCGAGACAAACACAAAGCCCAGCCAAATTTTCACAACCGTCTGTGCCGCGATTTTTGAAGACCGAAAAACGAGATGATGAGTACGAAGAGGCGATGCGAAAATTGGACGAGGGAGAGGACGAGTCTGATCGTTCCCATGATCGCAACAAATCTATACGCAGCTTGTTTAAACATGCGACGCAAGAGAAGAGTCCTTTACAGCAGTCAATCAAGAGCGAGGTGGTCGAAACTGAGCGCATCGCAGCACCATCGTCGCAAATGATCAAAGAAGAATCGCAATTCATGGCTCCGGAAGGCAGCCAGGTTATCGAACTGAGCTCCAGCTCCAGCCCACCTTACGTCGAACATTATGCTGAAGATAATAAGGACGAAACATATGATGATACTCCTCTGCCTCAAGGCGAAGGTTGGGTGCAGAAGAATTACAGCGAAGTCAAGACACGTAGCCGAGGCAAGAGTCTACCGGCAGCGGCAGTAAAAGAAATCAAGGACAAGAAGGTCACAACCACCACACAAGCTCCTACAGCGCGTGGACGAACATCTCTTCCGCCTGCTAGTGCTTTCAGCCATATCAGGGGGCGAAGGAAGGCAACACGCAAATTCTGACAGATACGGCAAGGTAGTCTATGGAAGCTCTGGAAGGAATGAAAGGGGGTTCTGCATCATTCATCATTGCATCATCAGCAAGGTAGCGAAAAGGGATACGCGATTAGGTAAATGCGCGTCAAAGCATATATTCAAGTGTAATATTAGGAACATGGCGTTAGGGGAACATGCATCACAGCCTAGCGTTTGGCTGAGGACAAAAGATGAACATGGTGCAAAATGCACTAGCACAAAGAAATAAAACAAGTTAAAAAAACCAAGATTCATCAATCTCAAACAATTTCTTGTCCAAATGTTCAAACGTCTCATGTGAGGAGCATCACGAACCGATGTTTAGTCGTGGGCCTGTCTCAGCGCAGGGTTAGAGGGGAAAAGCTGCATCACGAGCCAGTCCATGTCAGCCAACCAAACCTCCCCAGCGAGCAGATGATGCAGCGAAACAACCCACCATCACCACCACCAAAATTGTGTATTGTCCCTGATCTAGTGTCTCATGAGCGGGATAAAATGTTGCAGCTGTTGGCTGTTGTCGCGTGGTTGTTTCTTGGTTCATAGGGGTTGAGAGAATATATTGTTCGAGATGTTTCCCTTTGTTCGGGAGTTTGTGAGTTGTGACTTTTACTGCTGTGCTCGTCTTTGTTCAAGGGATACTGTAAAATACTTGGTTCGGAACGAATATATAACGACGAGATCAACCTACAGAGTTCTACCAGCAGATATCTCCATCTTGAACGGATACACAAGACTACACAGACTACACCAAACAATACCGCAATCATGTTGCCCTTTCGCTACTTCGTTCTCACTCTCCTGGCTATCTTGGGCTGGACGAGTACAAGCTTCTGTCTACCTACACAAACCGCCGAAGCTCAGCCTGCATCTACACTATCACACGCTCTCCCCGATACAACGGACATGCCTCTAGAAGACAGACAATACAGAGACAACTCCAATCCATCCGTCTTCAACCCTCCCGTCACCGCAGCGCCCGACCAGGCCGAGAAACTGGCGAGCATGGGCTGGGCGCAGACAACTTACTACGAATGCAAGACGAGAGACGGCAAGGAACGCTGTGGCTGGCATATCCCTGTATACAAGGCCGCTGCTCAGGGTCGACGAGAGGAGATTGTGGGGTGGAAGGTTGTTGTTGGAATCGCTTTGGGGTTGGCTATGTTGCTGTCTCGAGCATGGTGGTGATTCTGAAGATGGAGATGTAGATGGAGACGGAGATGCATTGAGTGGAGTCTGGAGTTTTTTGATAGAGTTTTATCTTGATACCCTTGTGATTGCTGCTGGGCGGCGATCTGAATTTGATTAGAAGCATTCTTTTCCCCTTATCGTGTATACCTTCAAACCGTGAAAAAGTCATGAGTCATGCATTATTATCACCGAAAAAACGTAGAAGACCAGAACCGCGTGAAAACCAGAGACGTTGCTATTTTTGTTTTTGGTCCGAAACCCGAAAAACACCATTGATTTCATGCTAGTGTATTGAGGAAGGAAGGTGAAAGCGTAGCCTTCAATCCTCCTCGTCGAGTCCAGATAGCCCCCGCGTCCGCCAGCAAGTCCCTGTACCCTATGCCGATGCCGACGCCGACGAGGATGGACCGTAAATGGACGCACCCGCATGACCACCGAATGCACGCAGCCACAGACATAGCCGCAGCTGCTCCCCAACCAGCCCGAGGATATACACAAGCCAAAGCCATCTTCGTTTATTTGTCCTTCTTCGCCTTGGCACCCTTGACCTTCGCCGTACCGCGGAGGGTCTTTTGTCGGTTCTTGCGCTGCTTGCCTATTGTCGAGTGTCAGCCAGACTAAACCTTGTAGATGTATGTGACAGATGTACGCACGCTGCTGTCGGGAAGCACGCTCGGCCTTGGTGGCGAGACCAACGCGCACCAATCGGTACTGAGGCTCGAACTTCTTCATGGCCTCGGGAGAGTCATAGACGAGAGCGAAGCCGGTGGTCTTGCCACCACCGAACTGAGTTCGGAGACCGAAGACGGAGATCTGGTCCTTCTGGGCCTTGTAGAGAGAACCGAGCTTCTCACGGAGCTCCTCCTTGGAGATGTTGGCACGGTTGGGGTGGAGGATGTCACTGTAAAAACGCATCGCCGGTCAGCCCATCAGTTCCCAACAAGCAAAATTTGACAGCGATATGCCCGTAGTAATCGCTTTCCCATCACGGCCACTCATCGATGCTTTTCTTGTTCTTTGCCCGCATGTCCCATTTTGCTGAACGGTGTTTCTTCGACATTCAAATCGTGCGTAGCGTATAATCGTTTTGCAGAACAGCGTTGGGAGAGTTCGAGCGGGAGAAGAGACGGGTTCAAAAGAATATCAAAGCATCGACGATAATGGGCGCGATGAAAGAGACAAACCAACGAGGATAATTGTCATCAAATATCAATTTCACAGGGTTGTCACTCACACGACCATCTGCTTACGGCCCAGCAGAGGGTTGCGGATGAACTTGCGAGTTCGGAGGGTGACGGGGGAGTCGTTGTCCGCCATTTTTGCCGATTGTCGTGATGGTCTCTGGGTGTGTTGACGGTGGAGAGACTGGGCGTTGGGTGAGATCGTTTCGTTGATGAAGTTGTCACACTGGGAAGGATCGAAAATTCCGCTTTGTCGCTTAATTTGGTCCAACCCTAACTGTGCGCGATTGGCCCCGTTTCTAAGGCCGCAAGAACGCACAGGGTTTTTCCGTAGAAAGTCATGTGATGACTCTTCTGCGGGGAATCTTCGGTTGATCGATCTGGAAATAACCCGGATATTGAGAGAGTATCAAGTTGGACATTCTTCCAAGTCTGCCAAGTTTAAACTCCAGTCTTTGGTGGAGATGCTCGTCAGACCACTGTTATGTGCCCAATGGTGCTGTCTGTTGCTTGCGATGGCTCCAGATGGTCCGATCACAACCACTACTACGTAGCATATTCGAAATCTTCGAGAAAAAGAGATATTTATATGAACTGTTCCCTTCGCCAAGATCTGCAATATGTCGTCAAATGCTCAACAACAAGTTGACCGGTTCTGCCATCAGTACTTACAACTTCAACCCGATTTAGACTATCCGGAGCCTGCGCTCTTGAAGACTTCTCAAGTTCAAGATGATTTTTATGCGAGATTATTCGCAGATGGTGCTGTTCGATATGGTCCTCCTCCACGTTTCCAGCTTCGAGTGCTCAAAGAACTCATGGCACGGATTGAAGCTAGCATTGATGACTGGGACGAGTATGTAAGTGATGCCCCTCATTGACTTCATGTCAACATCATGATGTTTACTAACATTGCGAAGGGAGTATCTGACGACTTAATGTGTGCCCTCTCCATGTTTCTGGCAAATCCATTGCCTTCAGAAGCAACATCTGCTCAACAAAAGTCTTACGTCACTTACCATCTCTCTGAACTCGACGACGAGGATTCCCCTGATCCAAAGGGTTGGGAGCCTCGTATCACCCTCCTTGAGAACCACTCTCTCATCTCAGGCTCCGGGACAACTGGTCTACGCACATGGGAAGCTGCCCTCCATCTTGGATCGTATCTCTGCCAGAACAGGCACATTGTTAGAGGCAAACGAGTCCTGGAGCTAGGGGCCGGCACAGGCTATCTTTCCATTGTATGCGCGAACTACCTCGCTTCTCAGCATGTCATCGCATCAGATGGGTCCGACGATGTGATCAACAACCTACCCGATAACCTCTTCCTCAATGATCTTCAGGATTCCACTCAGGTAACACCGATGGATGTCAAATGGGGACACGCCCTTATGGGCACCGAAGAAGACAAATGGAATGGTGGACGTCCTATTGATGTCGTCCTTGGCGCCGACATTACCTACGACAAGAGCGTGATAGCAGCTCTGATTGGAACTCTGATCGAAGTATTTGAACTTCATCCACACGTGGAGGTCTACATCTCGGCGACTCAACGCAACGAAAAGACCTTTCAGGCATTTCTCGACCAATGTCAAGCCAACGGTCTCGCCGTAGAGGTTTTGGAGTTTCCAATTCCCAAGAAACAAGACCAGCAGGGGCCATTCTACAATGACAATGTCGCTATCCACATTTGCAAAGTCTCCAAAGCCTAACCAGACTCCTGGACCATCTAGCAAGGCGCCATACTACTTTCATACCAGTGTTGAGCGGAATATAGGGCCATGGTGGAAGTTGGTTCAAGGGATAACTCCTCTGCATTCCAGTTGAGAAAGTTGGGCCAGGAGAAAACCCCATCTTGTCGCACCATCAATCACCTATACAGAATGCGGCATGATGAAGCATCGGGAGATCCGAAAGAAAGCGTAACAAGACTCTTGGTTGATTATTGCTCACTTCAAGCGATATATCACGGAAACCGGAACGTTGGTTATGAATCGTCATGCCACTGAACTGATAATCAGCTCAGGGTAGGCGGTTGTGGCCCCGCACTTTGTGGCTGTTGGTTAGCTGGATTCGATTCCTAGAGGTTTACTGATGGACGTATCAGAGTCTGTAGCACTCGGATGCAACGGACAGGCAATTGCGCGGTCACGATGTCACTTAAGCGTCTTAAGCATGTTTTCAGGGCGAGTCACGCCACTCAACTGTTAATCGGGATCATACCAGACTCTTGCTCTTGCATAAGCGCATCGTTCGGTGATCTGATGCTTGCATTGCAGTATCATGAACTTCGTTAAGGAACCTAATCAAGCCAATTGCATTGCATGGATACCCGGCAACTTCTGACATCAACTCTATCGCCATCTCAGGGACAACAAACACCACCGAATGCCACAGGGACCTTCCAGGCTCAGGAGGCAATAGAGGCGACGGCATCGCTCAGCCTCCAAAGACCCCTGGAGGCAATTGGGTTTGCGTTGCGGGGAAGAGCGAAGGGGTGGTTGGCTGAAAGAGGCACGATCTAGAAGTTGACAAGCTGACGATCTGGGCTGATGATTGGCTTCTTCCCCGCTTGATGGCAAACAGGTGCTTATTACCATTGCTGGGCGTCGTCCCTTGTGTTGGTCAGATGAGGGTGTGGCTAGTTTTGTCGAATTCATCCAGCCAAGAACGTGGCACCCTTGGGACGGGCAGGCAGAGAGAGCCACAGGGTCATTGGCCGCTCTGAATGATGATATCTACATACGTTTCGGCAACGATTTGGTAGTGTGGGCTGGAATGCGCGCTCAGGAACAGCGCTATTCAGAATGCCTATAGTTGAAGTGTCGCGCCGTCTTCAACTATGGCCTCAGTAGCGGGGAGTACCGTAGTATAGTAGGACTGTGTCAATTTTGAGGTTCTGATCTCTGATCAAATGAATTGAAGGGAAGAAGCTTTACACTGTGCTCTGTTCAAACCGTTGAACGACTGTTGGAGCTTTTGCTGCGAGAGGTTGGTTTGATGATGATGACGATGGAGGAGATGAGTTGTCTTGCAAAAACCAGTCTGACACGCAACCTCTCCAAAATCAAGAATACGACGTCGATGAGCGAAACTCTACGTGGCGCAGGGAGCACAAATCCGAATAGAAGCTTTGAATCAGCGTCACTTGACCCCTCTGAAAGCAAAAGAAACTTTTGCTGAGTAGCGTCCAGTGACATGCTATTCCTCTACCCTAGACTAATGTTGTGATTTACCGAAACATACAAGAACGAATGGGAGAAAAGGATTAATTCGACAACGTTTGATGCTATGTATGCAAGGAAGATCAGATCAGACATACTTCCGCGGGGAGCTTTTTGTCTTGTTTCCGGCTCTACGTAAGTGCATGAGGATCAACAGCACCAAGCCACGCCAGCATTGAAGATCAAAGAAAGTGAAAGCTTAAGCTGGGGAGCTTCAATTAGAAACAGGCCTCCAAGACAAGACCTTTTGCTGGTCGGGTCGTATTGACGATCGTGACGATTCATTCGATAGTCACAACTCCATTGTTTATTATTCCGTTGAGTTGAATGAGGTGATATGAAACGTCATGTCGTCTTTTCCCACCAACCGTGTCGGCATCGGCTATGCAAGCAAGCCGATCACGACGAGAAAGTAAAAGGAAACACCCCTGAAAATCAACTGATAAATATCTTAACACTGTGTTTGAGATGAATACAGATGAAGATGAACTTCAAACGAAGGTGCTGTATAATATTTCACAGCAATTGTGTGCTTCAGCCTTTTCATCTCATCTTAAACGTTCCCATGCTTGCTTTATTTCGGGAAGAAAACAGGGATTTGTACCCGACAGACTCAATTTACTGTTCATTCCGGGACCAACACCTCGAATCGTTATCGTGAGATAAAATTGAACCAGGGTGTGCAAAACAAAGTCCACTACTTTTCCAAGGACGGGGAATTGCATTACGCGTGTACATTGTTACAGCTTCCCTCTTGCCTTTCTCCATAGAGTAGCTATCACCATCATCAAAAGGACCTGCAGATACTGTGCAGTTAATCAGTAGCTATCACTCCACAAACATTGTCCGTTATCAACTCCCGTCTGTAGCCGTAGCTGTATGTGGAAGAGTACGAGCTTTTGCAACAGAACAAGGAGGGGTTGCAGCCCGGTAACCAGACCAAACCAGAAGCTTGGAGCAATTGATTGTGCATCTGCATCTGCATTTGCATTTTATCGATTGGATTGCCCTATTTACCTTGCCTTGTTATCACCCCAGCTCAGCGGCACAGTGCAGACCCTGTACCAATTCGATATCTCTTGTGCGGATGGCATAATCCTGTCCCTCAGTCCCTCTCACTTCACTTTTTGGAGCTACTGCAACGTTCTTTTTTTCTTCTTAACTTATCAGGCAATTCTTGTTTTCACCGGCTGCAGATATATTCTGCACGTGGGGTCAGGCGGTGACCCCAGAGCCAAGCTCTTTTTATTTTTGCAGCTCGAGGGGAAGACGCACAGAGATGGAGATGGGGACATGGGGGTGAGAAAGTAGTTAGAGCAAAGATTAAGAATGCCAATGCTAAGAAACTCAACACCAATCGCCACAGCACGGGTGCCCATTTACAACCGCCGACGCCACGACTAGAGCACTTTTGGTGGCTGTAAGCAGTGCTGTAGATAAACATCTTCGGGTGATGCCCTCTATTTGGGAGACAACTACACCGCCAAGAACCAATATTTGTGCCAAACAAGCGAATCAACTTGTATCGTGTATGCTTCAAGATATCTCTCACTTCTGTTACTGTTTCTGTTACTGTTACCCTCGCTCAACCTCCGTACTGCGAGACCGGGCTCAGCCGGGGAAGCATCGTGAAAGCCGGGTTTCGAACGTCTCCATCACATCCACTTTGACTACGTGCGCTATCAAGGAAGCTTGCAAGGGCCTCTTTTTCAGGTTGAATCGAATCCGAATCGGGGACATTGAGAGATATAAAATTTTCATATTTTGTCTTAAAAACGATGATGAGATATTATCTTGTTGTCTTGAGATTTTGGAACATGGGTTAGACATCGGTTAGACGCTACTCGTCGAATCTGGATGTGAATGTCTCGAGATTAGAGAGTCACACAACGTTATCAATTGTAGAAGTTGCCGGACGACAACTCAGCAAAGTAACCCAACCCAGTTCTGAACCCGGTGAGAATTGATCGAATGGAATTGTGATAGAAGTGCACTGTGTTGAATGGACAGTCTAAAAAAAGGCTGCGCTATTCACATTCACACCCACCATCGCATCCCATCCCGTCACATCGCCCGGAGGATCCACCATCAAAGCTTGTGCCCAGGCTCAGGCTCAGGACAGGCTTCAGGCCTAGGTTTACTGGTGTCCCAATAGAAGGGGCCCCCCTCCTTGTGGCTTTGGGGCTAACCTGTCTAAACAAGGCACATCAAGGAACAGTAACTTGACTGTCAAGAGTACAGAATAATTACATCAGATAGACAGAGCACAGTCACAGTTACTGCAGTAGATAAGTGAGGAGAACAAACAGTAAGAACTAAACTAAACTTACTGCAGACAAGCAAGGGCTTTAAAAATATACAGGGGTGTCAAGTTTAGGGCAGGGGGACAACTAGAAGAGGGGAGGGAACTGAAGCCAGGACTTGTACCGGTGTACTTCCAGACATGGCTGTTCCTGGCGCTGACTCGCTGCTTGAGACTTGGGACTTCTCCTTCATTTCCCACGTACACTGTACATTCTTTCTTGTCCCCAATCTTGTTCTTAAATTCAGTCCAATCTATTTTGCTGACCCCTCCCGTACACTAGACTAACCTAACCAAGTCCATTCTTTTTCTGGGAGTGAATGTGAAATGGATCCATATCTTTATTAATGAAGCACACCCTGCCTTGACCTTGTTCCCATCCAATGCCCCCCGTAGTATCATCATACTATTTCTTATCGTGACGGGAAGCAACTTTCTTATAACTATACCACGCACCCCCGTCGACATTTCTTTGATCCTATCCTTCCCCATATCTATATCCTTATCCTTCATCACTTGAGACCATACTATCTCGTCTTACATACTATCTCATCTCTTACCAATTCGTACTGCATCGTGGACCTTGCAGTTACCTATACCATATCCCCCATACCACCCACACGTCTCCAATACCAGCTTAACATTGGTCCTTGAGCTACCACGACGTATCATCCGACGATCGACATACAGTACCTACATCTCACATATAGTCACTGCATTTCGATACACAAGAAAGAGTCACAAGAACTTTTTTCTTTTATAAACCGGAATACCCGAAACTTGACTGCTTCGCGACAGCATTGTAAATCGCGAAACTCCTTATCTCTCTTCGTCCTCTTTCTATCAACAACAGAATCGCTTCGATGGTCTCGTCATTAGACGTCAGACCCCATTTCTTCTCCGGGCACAACCGATCAACATCAACAAGCTCTCTATCTACACCAGCTTCATATTCCACAACAACAAAGATGGCTGCGCAACCATATACCATGGCTCTCCAGAAGTACATGCTTCTAACAGAGCAACACCAAGAACTCTGCGATCGCCTCGACCAGATCCGTCCCGAGTTTAGCACCCGGTCTCAATTCTCCTCACCATCCACCTCACCAACGCGATCCTCATCATCGCTCTCCCTACCGCCTTCGCCGAAGCGGCACTCCCGAAGTGGCCGTCACCACTCGCGCTCCCACGCCCGCTGCAGCGGCTGGGAGAACCACAATGAACTCACCACGATTCCCGACGAGGAGACCATCTACGAGATTTCTGCTGAGGAGCAGCGCCTTTCCGAAGTCAACGAGAGCATCAAGCGCACCCTCACTGAGCTTCTCAACTGCAGCAGCGTGCGCGCCGACCGGGCTTTCAGAACATGGGTACAGACAAGACTCATGGAGACTGAGAAGGAACTTCGCAGCGGCCGCAGGCGCAGAAGCTCTGGCGATTAGACTCGTAACGCGTGTATAACATCATCCACACGCCAATATGCAAGTCGTCGTGTTAAAGGATTGATGGCTGTTTAGTGGTGGCAAAGCATACGCCTCCACAAACACACAAACAAATCTTGGCATTCATTAATTCTAATTATTCGGGTTTATTGCTTTGGCTGGCATTGGCGAAGGCGTTATGGAAATTGATCCGAGCTCGGGAAGAGTAAAAAAGAGAGAAGCTCGCGTTCACAATATTGGCTAAAGGTCAGGAACATTTGTTTGGAAAAGCGCAATCATCGGGGGTTCTTTTGTTTTCTTTTTCTTCGGCCATACCCAACTTTACAAACTTCATTTCTTGTCTATTTGTTCATGGTGTTTGAAAGCATCATATCTGCATATCACGGTGTCATCCCGTGGCTTTATTTGTTACATACCAACCCTTTCATTTTACAATTCTTCAAGAGCCACGCTGGAATACGAGGCCACAATAAACGCCACAAGTTTATTTACCTATTCTTATCTTTCATGAAGATCTCCCGAGAAGAGGAGTTTGGTCAGTAGTAGTAGTAGTAGTTAGCGACAGCGTCAAATTAGCTTGAACGTCAATGCATATACATGCAATTTCGCAACCACAAACACATGTCTCTTCTCATCTCCATTCCTTGTGACTTGAATCTCTCTTATGTCTTATCTAAAGTGAATGCATTCCCGGATATCAAGTCACCTGGGGTAACACTCCCAACCTCCAAGAATGTAAAACTCCAAATATGCAAAACATCAACTTAGAATCAATTACCCCGAACCCTTTGTCTCTATCCTCCAAATATCATGCTCGGCCGGCCCCGCTCGTAAGAAAGAGGAGACAACACGCGTCTTTTACTCCACTATAATCTTTGGGTTGCGATCGTCTTTGCCCCCCTGCTGCATCAGAAGCCCGTTGGGGGAAATGAAGATCATCTCTTGCACACTCGCTAACCCAGTGGAGAGCAAGGTCATTAAGCGCCCGGGCGCTTGCACACACACACACACAAACCGTTTGCTTTGATAGCGCTAAGGTAAAAAAAAAATTAATGCCTCTGATATGAACTACCACTGCGATTTAGCTGTATCGATCACGATCGGGGAGTTTGCGACTCGCCACCACAACCACCACACACACAACTTCACCGCCGCAACGGTCCAGGCTTATCGATCGACTAGGATTTGCAGACCGAGAAAAGGTAAAATACAATAGGTCAACAGCGTTTTCGGTGAAGATGAGCCTACCTGCAGCAGCCGTGGTGTTTTGTTGGGGTATTGTAGCATTAACCGTCAGGGACAGTGACGTTAATGGACAAGCAGGTTTTCTCGATCATCTACAGCACGGGCTTTTAGGAGGCGATCTTGTAAAGCGGGTTATGATGCTGTAGGGTGAGTATGGTGGTTTGTGTAGTAATGTGTTACATCACTGGTGATAGAGTCTTTGAGCTTTGACTTTTGGTTGGGACGAAGCTCCAGCTGGATAGTCATTGATGCATCGTGAAGCTGTAACAGTTTTCGTATTGAAGCGTCATGATGGTGGACTGACATCCCTTTGACGAACTGCCAAGTTCAACGCTAACAGAAGACTTGCCCTTAAGCTTATTGAAGAAGGTAAGCTATTCACACTACGAGAGTCACTAGATGCCTTTGTGTCACTGTGTAGTGTGTAGTACTGTAGGTATGCAATCATCAGCAGCCAAGCCTTCTGTCTACTCAACCGTAGAAATGAAATAACTATGATATCCCCAAAAGCAAGTTTGACACATCCTCCGGGAAGTCTTCCCTAGCGCTCCCGCTCATACTTTCAGCTACGTCGCAACCCGAGACGTCACTAACACCAGCACGCGACCACAAACCGTTTTGATGGGAATGACTTTCAAAACGCTGTTGTCGATCAGGCGAACGGAAGACGCTCCGAGACGACTGCTTTTCTTTGAGCCAAGAACTCTGTCGCCATATGTGATAGGGCATCGGCGATTTCTTTCTTCAATATGATGCTATCCCCAGCTGTCAAACCCCAGATTCCAATATGACGTAGCGGGAATAAGAACATTTCAGGCAACTACTTCCCATCGAGATCCACGCCGTTGGGAATGATGTTGACAGCTTCCAGGATTATTATTCCAGAAGTTCATTCTCCCAATGAGATGCGTCCGTGTCCCTGATAAAGAATGATCCTTGTTGGTCATGTGTCTTGGTGTTGATGCTCCCGGACATTTTGCTCCCCGTCGATCATCAAGGTACCACGCATACTGTAACCCCAGAATCATGTTTTTGTTTGCGAAAGAAAGAAAAAAACTTTTTCTTTGAAACAGAGGATTAAGGGTCTTGTGGATTGAACGTCATATAAGCGGTCCGGTGTCCCTCTGACGTTTTTACTACGGAGAATTGTACTTAACTGCGGGTCGAGTCTGACGTTGAGTGAGTCAAACAAGGATTCGAAACTGGAGGTTTGGTCCACTGGATTCACGGGAAGAGGTGTACTTGGTTGAGGCTCTGGGGATCTCTCACACTGTATTATCTACAGGGTGAACAAGATACACACAGCATATGGGTATTGTTCTTTCAGATTTACACCTACCACTTGTGTATCACGTCTTGGGAGTAGAAGCTCAAAGTATAAGCTATGCCGAGTAGTTTAGAACCATATAGTGACCCTCAATTGCTGACATCAAACAGACAGCCTAGCACCTTTCATTCTATGACTTATCTTGGCTGATTGTCCAATATATCCATCACAACCCAATGAGGGCCACCACACGACTTATACCCTACTTACAGAGCTCCTAGAAACATCTTCCCTTAGCATAGATGGATATGTTTGAAGTCTGTAGTATCTAACGCTCTTCGCCAGATCGGCTATCCGTTAGTGGAACTGAAGATTGATGTAGTGGCTGTTCTATGCCATGTAAACTCAAGCCCTATTATCGGTTCGTAGGCTATTCGATCATTCTTGCGGTATCAATGTCTTTCTTGATACTTCCAGTACGTCCTGTGTTAAGCGCAAGATGTCAAGAACCTGACTTGACGAGAGATGCTGTCTTCCCTAATGACGACTGTACTTTGATGTTCATTCTTGACCGTAGTACGTACCTACGGTCCAGTCGCAGGACGAGGTACTTCCACCCACACACATCTTGGCTATAGCTGGGCGTACCTATGCTGATTTGAGCGTGTAACACAGCCATCGGTCGAGAATTCGTCAAAATTTCCGACATGTCTCCTCTAGATGAACACTCCTAAATGCAACCAATCCAATGGAATACAGAGTGCATTGATTTCCATGAATTTAGACAGTGAGTCCAGTAATCGAACATTTATTCCGAGCCAGAGCGCAAAGAAGCGACATGACCACCGAGCCATCTGGGAAAGAATGAGAACAAGTACCTCCAAGTACATGGTACCTCGACGACACTGCAAAGTCGATGGCTTCCACGAAGCACTATACGATAATTGCAACAAAGAATGCAAATAAAAAGATATAAATCAGCAAAAAATGAGGCCGAAGCCCCCGACCACCGTTAACTCACCAACTCCGCTGACATGGTCGTCCCTCAGAAGCGGTTCCTGCCGAACCCAGCGATCTTAGCACCGAGCGAGCATGAAAGCTCCTAAGATGTCGCTCTACAGTATAATCTCATCATTGGGTATACTGAAAGCTGTCTATTATTTCTCTTTTATACCTGGTCTGTTCTGGTACATTGTGGAAGGAAATGAAAGCGATGAAAGCGTTCTGGTGATGGTGATGCCTTCCCTTTATATAGAACTGACAGCCCCACCCAATTGCCCGAAATGGCAGTGATACACACCTTAGCCGTAGTGTGGAGGTGGGGCGCTACTGTACCTCACTTACATCCATGGATGCCTTTGTAGTCCTTACGCAAGGTTTAAGGGTACAAGAAAGGTATAATTCCAAGAAGACAAATTACATGAGAAATGTATTCAAATTAGCATTGCCCAAAGTCTACTGATTTCGTGACTCACATGATCAACAAGCTCTGGAAGAGCTTGGAGTGGGTCAAACTCTCACTGCACCACATATAAATAACAACTCCGAGTCCAACTCAGCAGAAAAGTCTTTCTCTCTTCATCAAATGCGGTTCCTGCAAGAACCTAGCGTCGCTACGGATACGATATGGCTCATTATTTTGGGGAACGGGGGATCAGAACGGTGATGATGACCTAGTCCTCCAGTACCACAGGCAGAAGAGTTAGTTAAGTCGTCTCTTGTGGGAGGACTAGAGATACTGAGTTCTACAAAATAAGTCATTGGCTTCTCTGTTGAAGGTGATTAAAGGAAATTGACGGTTTAAAGCTGACGCGAATTCGGGTCAGCTATCACTTTTTCTCTTCGTCTTTGCTTTGGTTCTTATGTTGTTTGCACTTGTCGCGTCCCTAGCTCGTAGATGTAAGTCCCCACTAGTAGTTGAGGCTCTGGTGATTGATCGCCCTGTGAAAAGCGCACGGTGGGGATTTGACGGAAGGGGACTAGATAGAAATCAATATATTTGAAGACGCCGGTCGCTAGAGAATGTTTCAGGTTGAGTTGTAGTTCGTTGCTGAAGCTCTTAAAATGCAAGAGCCGGCACTGGAGAAAGATGGACGGCTTCCGTGTTGTACCATACCTAGCATGTGCAGGAAACATGGTCAAAAACATGACAAACTAATCATGGGTACGGAGAGACGCTTGAAGGATGTAGAACTTGTGATAATCATTCATGTTATCAATCAACCAAGGTTTACCAGTGGATTACGGAGGACAAGGCCTTGACTGTGAGCCTGCACTGATGCCTTGATGGTCTGGGTCGATTGAGGCCATCGTGCGATTAGATAATGCGCACCGCCACACGTGGCGCCAAGCTAGAGTCGCATTTCTCGATGGAAGCTTCGCGACAGTGGCTGACGGTTACCTCATTCCTTCATTCTTCAAGACCGCGACTTCACATTGTCAAACTCCCTACGAACGTATTACTCTCAATTGCAATTTTTTTTTTTTTCGATACTTGTCGCGTGGATACAAAACAAGCGATTGCCCGTGATGTCGGTTCTCCTGGAGACCAGCTCTGGCGATATTGTTATCGATCTCTTGGTCGATCATGCGCCAAAGCTATGCGAAAACTTTCTGAAGCTTTGCAAGGTCAAATACTACAACTTCTCTCCCGTTCACTCCGTCCAGAAGAACTTCTCCTTCCAAACTGGCGATCCCCTCGGTCCTCTCTCGAAAGACTCTGATGGAGGCTCCTCGATATGGGGTCACGTATCCGGCGACCCGTCGCAACGAACCTTCCCAGCCTTTTTCCACCCCAAGTTGAAACACTTGGAGCGAGGAACAGTCAGCATGGCCACGGCGCCCCTCCAGTCCGACCCTGATGTTCGCGTCGCGGGCTCACAGTTCATCATTACACTGGGAGAGGATACGGACTACCTGAATGGAAAGGCAGCGATTTTCGGAAAAGTGGTTGAAGGCTTTGAGGTGTTGGACAAGATCAACGAGGCGATCGTGGACGAGAAGGGTCACCCGCTTATCGACATTCGTATCAAGCACACCGTCATTCTCGACGATCCATATGCCGACCTGCCTGGACTAAGGGAACCGAGTTCAAGCCCTCCCCCGACCGACCAGCAATTGAAGACCGTTCGAATCGCGGATGAGGCAGCGCTCCACGCAGACGATAATGTTGACGAAGAAGAGTTGGAGAGAAGACGTCGCAATCGGGAGGCTCAGGCGCAAGCTCTCACTCTGGAAATGATGGGAGATTTGCCGTTTGCCGAAGTCAAGCCCCCCGAGAACGTCTTGTTCGTCTGCAAACTGAACCCCGTTACTGGAGACGAAGATCTGGAACTCATCTTTGGTCGATTCGGCAAGATCTTGAGTTGTGAAGTCATTCGAGACGCAAAGACGGGCGACAGCTTACAATATGCATTCATCGAATACGAAGATAAGGCATCCTGCGAAGCCGCCTACTTCAAGATGCAGGGAGTTCTGATTGACGATCGACGTATTCACGTGGATTTCTCTCAGAGTGTCAGCAAACTCAGCGATGTCTGGCGAAAGGATGCCAACAATAAACGCAGGACGAACGCAGGCCGAGGCGGCTGGGGAGGTGTTGACGAGCTTGAGAAGCGTCGTCAGTACCGCAATGAGGGCGAAAAGGTCACAGGTGGTAACTATAAGATGGTCTACGAAGATGAGATGAAGGGCAAATTAGGTCGGGATGGACCCAAGCAGGAGAAGGAGGATGGACCACCACCGAGACCGCAAGGTGACGGAGGATCATCACGGCGACGAAGTAGGAGTCGAAGCCCACGACCCAGAGACCGAAGTCGGGACCGTCACCACAAGCCAAGAGACGATCGCCGAGGCGATAGAAGAGATAGAGACCGTCACGATCAAGATAGAAACCGATACCGGGACCGCGATCATCGAGACCGAGGCAGAGAAAAGGATCGATACGGTCGGGATGACTATGACCATAGGCCCAGAAGATAAGGAATGCGGTGGATTGCGAAACGGAATACAGCAGTACAACGCCCACAGAAGTGGCACTGCCCAGCGTAAAACTTTTGACGGCAAGCATTCCGACTTCTTATGGTTTGGATGCGCCAACTAATATCATATACACTGCATTGTGTGGCATTACACGAGCATGGAATATCCTGACAACACGAGTCTGACAGTTGCTGCCATCAAGGCGAGTCTCCTGAATTCTTTCTTTACTTTGTGATATGTGAGCACCAAAATTCCCTTCATTTCACCTACGGTCCTTCAACGGAAGATCTATCTACTCCTACAAGCAACGGGAGACAATGTGGACTGTTCAGCCGAGCCCCCACTGAGTACATTTGCTCATGAGCGACGTTTCCGGACTATCTGACCGACAAGCACTCACGGTTGTAGGTGAGCGGAGAGGATCTGCCTCCCGCTGTTGAGCGACCACAAGTGTCGTTCTGGATGAGATCTCCAGGGCCCCCCATCTCTAGACTGTCATGGCATTGCTTGCCGGCGGCATCCCTACTGTTTCTCCAATGCTTCAGATGTTGTCATACATGACAGCTCTCTTTCGAGACGTTCAACAGATCACGGTTGTTGCGGAGTAATCCGCTCTCGTCAACAGGGACCAGATATTGCAAGCTAGCACGCCACAGCATGTTTGGCTTTACGTCCGAATAATTATTCTGTACGAGCTAGCTGGAGAGCTGGTTGTTCGAGCACAGAAGGCTGTAACTAATGTCTATACATGGTTCAGAAACCCGTCATGCTCGGCTACGGTTACTGCTCCTGTTCTGTCGCCAGAGACATCGGCGGACACAACTTCAAGGTCGACTGTGCAAGGCACCCGGGGGGTGAAACCGCCATGTTTTTCACCACATCGAAGTCTAATGTACGGCCCCGCGCATGGCGTGATGCGGTCGAGCTTGGGATAATCGACAGGCGTCAAGCCCTAAGCCTTGTCACCTGAGCTGTCTCAACCGGCAACGATTCTGTAGATGAGTCTGGGCTGAGATACGGGGCTGATGACATGGGTATGTCGATGGATATCAGTTCTCACGTTTCAGATCGCTTGGGTTCGGCACTGGTATCGATAGACAAGAACAATTGGTCATGCTACACCAGAGTGTATTCCGATATCTTCAATCTCACGAATTACGGGCTTCGAATACCGATGGCCGGGCTAGAAGCAATGTTGTTTCTGACAGTTGCATCATTGTACCTTTGGTGATACCTGCCTCTAAGATTGATTCGCTACGTTCAAGTAGCAAGGAGTTGGGGCTTGCTTGGTCAACCTGAATTCGGTCTATGTGGTGACGCCGACGCTATTGCCACAAGCATGGCCAGTTTGAGGCTAGAGCCCTCAAGATGTACTACTACGAAGCTCCGAAGACCCTGCCGACGACTTTCAGTGCATGGCGTCAGCTTTGACTGCGATTTCAGTCGAGCGGGAAGCGACATTGAATCTATCAAGACCGAGTGGCCTGGTGGTGTTCCTTTTGTGGATAAAGAAACGGTTTCAGAACCTTCTTTTGCATGTGTGTTAACCCCCGGATCTTCAAATCGAGCTCCCCTGCGGATCGTTACAGATCTTTCATGCTATCACGGGCATAGTGCCCTAGCTGAAAAGCGTTTTGGTCATCCATGTCCTTTGCCTGTGATTATAAGCGTCACAAGAGACTCTCAGGGTGAGACCCCTGGACCTCTTGACCAATTGCGTGCGATTGTATGCAACACCAACGGGAGCCCGCATCTACAAGCGTCACATCCTTTAATGACAGTTCGGCCACCAGCATGTCTATTCGGGATGTACACTGAAAGAATCTTCCGCCTGGATTCTGCGCTTGCTGTACCATCAAGGACCGTCTCCCCTTGACTGGGGACGGAGTATTTTCTCACATGTTGTGGGGTAACGGTATGAGCACGAGGCAAAAACGGAGGGAAAAGAGGAGCGAGCCTGCTTGACTAGGCCAGTATTCTCGCTGTATGCAGCCGGGGAGAGAAGATGGAGGTTCAATACGATAGCTGGTTGATCCTGGACGCGAGAGGGCTTGCCATGGAACCAATTGAAACAAGCCCGACTCAAAAGGACGGGCTGCTTGGCTCAGCTACGCAATGAAACATTTCTCGAATTATGTCTAAGTTGTCGCGTCAAGCCGATGATTTCTTCGCACAGAACGAGTCCTGAGGTCGAACTATCCCCAAGCTACATTGCATTGTCTTCTTAAAGGAATGGGTCTAATTGTTTGCACATCGCGTACCTGAACGACGCCATCCAAGCTAAAGCATGTTCTAGAAGAGAAATTTGGGAAGCTCGCTTGGCGGAAAGCCTGCTTTAGGACTCTCAGTTGGATACCTGCAAGACACACAGATATGGTTTGACGCCATGCGAGCGGGTAGTAAGCAATATCCTCTCATCTAGTTAGCGATGTCTTGCATCCAACGATCGGTTCGCGTGTGGCGCTTTTACCGAAAATTTGCTTATCGACGTGCCGTCAGGGATTTGTTTCTTCTGGACGCATCTTAGCGGAGTGTTGCTCCTATCGGCTTACATGGCGTCTGCGACATGTACCAATATTCCTTCTGCAATAATCATTCTTGGCCGTTTTCAATACGGGCAGCCGGGTGCTTTAGCCTGGTTCTATATTTACTCTCGCACCAATTGCACCGTTTAGATGTCATTTAGTGCGGTGAGGGCTATTCTCTTTGCTTTTTGGTCCTGCATACTGCATTGCTAAGACGCACCAGCAAACGGCGGCTGGGGCCGTCCCGCAGATCTCAAGGGGAATTCTGTGGCTCTACTCTGTAGCATTCTGCACATTGAGAAATACAGCGGTGTGCTCTTCTCTCAGCCATGACCGTTTGCTGTGTTGGTCATGTACTGTATATCATTATACAGTACTAGCTCTTGGCTCTGACTGCATTGCAAACAAAGTGTCTGCACTTCGAGTGGGTCGTTAGGGAAGAAAGCCTATTATTACCTACTGTGAAGCTTGCTCGACATAGGGGGAATTCGTTGACCTGCTTTTCATGTCGGTCAATGGGTGACTCAAAGACTTGAACTTCCTTCGAGAGTTGCGTCCAGTCAGTCTCTGCGCCGCAGCCCCGCCTAGAAAGTTTGCAAGGATAGCGATAGTATTGGAAGCTTGCTTGGCCACGTTTTGAGGATGTTTGTCTGCTGACGAAACGTTGGTTTTGTAGCTTACCGAGATCGTCGTCGATCTAAGCTTGGATATTGCCGCCCACACCAACAAGGAAGGGCCTGTAAGTCCAACACCACCCAGGTACCGGGTATTCTGCTGCTTCATCGATGATAAGAACATGGGTTGAATATCCACGCACAAGACATATTCAGACAAGACATGACAAGGGAATGAGGCCCAGATCTTCCAAGGTGAAGACATCTGTGCTTGGTGTAAGATACTATGAGTCTCTGGACCGAGCTCTGTCGACACGCCTGTTACACAACAAGGACACAAGCAGTGAATTTACAGCATCTCTTGACGAGAGACTTTGCACTATGTCACAGCCGAAGGGAATTCCTGCGCCTCCACTTTGACGAAGGCTGCATGACTAGTCAGTCAGTCATGAAGCTTCTGGTCGTTGCATTCGCAGGCCTGGCCCTGCCCATCACGGGTTTGTATCCTTTGTGGGGTTTACATAACTGCGTTTAAGGAAAATCCGTTTGTTAATATGCGGCCCTAGGCGGCCTCGCCTTTGCATGTTGTTTGGGTGCTTCCTTTTTCCAAGACAGGAACAAGAGCCGGCTGGCAAACAATGAGCATCACAATGTCGTTCTCTATCTCGGCTTTTGTCATGTTAGCAATCCAAGAGGCACAGCCGACCGAAGTCTCGCTTCAAGTCTTGTGTAGTGTGGCAGAGCAACTGCAACCTCAACTGTATACTTCAAGTGGTCAGGTCTATAAGCTGTGTCTCAACATCTACAAGCCAGGCGTTCCTCGTTCGGTGCTTGGTTTGGATTCGAATTGGTCTTGGTTCACCAACTCAATCTGCATATCTGAATACGATTCTGGGGAAAAGCCTCAAACCGATCGATAGATCTGAGTTTCTCTTTCGGGATGGGAGCCCGTTTGTATCTGCTCGCCATGGTGGGGGAGAGACAATGAACACTCCCACCAAATGATGCAGACACCCTGCAGAAAGTCATTCAGCCCACCCTCGCATAACTGGGATCCTCTCAACCATACAATGCTACGTATCGGTCAGGACTTTGAAAAAGGCTTTCAGAACGTCTGGCATCTGTTGTACGAGGGGTCTGTTTTCATTATACAGGAATGGGCCACCGGAGTACCTCGATTAACACTCTCTGGTGGACCTGTGTGCTGCAAACAATTAGGGCCGTTTATTGGAGGAAGACATGTAGTAGCTACGCTTGGGCAACAAACTACATACAAGTGTCCAGACCAGGTATAAGTCAGTAGTACCGACTATAACAAGATGCCACGACTGCAGATATCTTGGTCTTTGGATCTCTTCTTTCTTCCGGTCTTGTTAATCTTTGTTCTGCTTGCACCTTTCCCATATTGAAGTTGACAAGAACCGTTAATTCTAATCTTTGACCTGACTATCCGGAGCATCGACATCAACTGCCTCATCTATCATCACTGGATAGACCCCTTTCCTTACCGAGAGTCCCGACGGACGAGTGCTTGAAAACCGGGAACGGCTGTCAGCCACAGGCTTTGTTCTTGAACGATAGGAAAACTTTGTTCAGGCGACGTAGGGATTGTTTGACTTGATGACGGAGTTTGATCAGTACATCCCTTGAGTCATCATACCGACTCTTGTCTCTCGCTTTTACTCTAGGCCTTTCTCACTGGACAAACAATGGTCACTCCAGACTGCTACCCAGTCGTTCGACGATACGGAACTCGGATGAACATCTATCCATCCTATCCATCCTATCCAGAACGTCGAGGGACTGCTTATCCCATTCACACTGAATCACGAACGATCATGAGCGACAGGGATGAGCCTCAGCGAAAACGCATCGCAGTAGCAGTATGTCAAAATCTTTCCTTATCCCTTACTCTTACCTGGTGTGTGTGGTGTGTGTGAGACTTACATAGTTGTGTAGCGGGCTAACAACAGATTCAGTGTGGACGCTGTCGAAAGAGGAAGATTCGCTGCAGCGGTGATACTGGTACTGGAGAACCCTGTACGAATTGCAAAAATGCAGGCTATGAACCGTGCCAGTTTCTCAGGGTATGTTTGACTATAAGAGAGACGTCCTGGCTATGGCTTACACTCGTTAGGTGGCATCAACGGAAACTATTTACAAGACAGAGAACTTCACGTACAGCCTTGATGCTTCTCGACAGTATCAGGCACGAGGAAGCTCTGCTATCTCATCTGTACCCGTGACAACTCACCCTCTCTCTGACCCTGATGGGTTACCAGCCTACACCAGTGAAGCTGGTGAAGCTTTCGCCTACCGTGCTCCAGCCAACCTTGCGTACGAGACGAAGCCCTACTGTCCCCTTCCCTGGGGCAATGGATATGCGGATGACCAGAGCTACGGCCTTGCCATGTATCCGCCATCCTACTCCTCTGTGCACGACACATCCGCTGTGCACGACGCAGACTACAACATGAGCTATAGGATCGCCTCTGGAACGTCTGGCAAGTCGGCACTGTGTGTGGACACGGACCCAGACTACGCATACAGCAGTGGGAGTAATGTGACGAGCTTGGTACACCGACCAGCTCCGGTGACGACCGACTCGACCAGCCTTGCCTATCAAAACATGGTACCTGAACCCAAGAGCTTCGGATACCAGAACTTGGCGGCAGACTCCAAGGGCCTTGTTATGCAGAACATGGCAGCGGGCGTCAACATGGGCGACAGGGTACTTCCCATGCCAGTGGGTCGGTCTTCGATGTCCAGCTCGACTGGATCGTTGTACAAGCACGATTCGGGCAGTTCCATCTACAGCAGCAGCAAGTCATCCCAAGCCTCGACCTCGGACACTTCACCTGTAAGCTCTACTTCCGAACCCACGTCGAGTTACACGACCGGGAATTACGAGTCCTCCAGCATGGCATCCACCTCGAGCTGCCTGCCCTCGTATCCTCCCATTGCGATGGCCTCTCAGTATGGTCGCTCAAGCAATGATCACTACTCGCATACCGGTTCCTCAGATGCGTCTCTGTTCGCGTCGACCGACTCCCTGCGTCCCGGGCCCGACATGACGTACCGCTATACGGACACGACGACTGCAGTAACAGCAGCAGCGGCCGCTTCGTCCAGTGCCCGGTATGATCTGCCACATCTCAATGGCAGCGGCTTGGGATCTTTCTCGCTGGGCCACGGTGCTGCGTCTTATCTGCCTCACTCACCTGCAGCCTACATGCTGCCTGGTGACATTGGACCAGACACTGCGACAGTCAACTACCGCAAGGGTGCGGGGTCGCTACGAGCTTGACGTCTCTAGCATGGGCTTGTTGGTTCTGTACATTACTTTGCCTTTGGTCTGAGGAGTTGCAATGCGTTGTGCTTGCTTTTGAGATTTGACTTTTTAGAAACGTCAAGCATTGTTATTGGCCTGACCCTGCCTTACTGCCGCATAAGGCACGAAAACGAAGGACATGTCGTGACCGGACCAAGGGGCGGTTCGCTTATCAGTCACGACAAGAAACGGATGAACTATTCGATCGTCCCGCTTTCGGAATGAACCCTCGAACCAAGAGTGGAGGTTTGGTTCACGATGCACTGAACCATTGTACCGCAGCGACAGCGACGAGTACAGCGTTTGACGGGGAAGCAAGTTGAGCGTTGGTCTTGTATCACGGTGGCTTGAGTCCCCTCTTCCGACACCTTTGTGTTCATTTTCCCCTCTCCCTCTCTGTCTGTTCCTGTTCTTCCTATCTCCCTTTCTCTATCTTATTGCATGGTTGGTCGTCAAAGTATGCAGTATTGCTCTGCTCTATCTTTGACGTACTCTGGCGTCTGTCCTCGGGATTCATATCCAGCACTTTTTCCATTTGGAGTCTTGGTACAACGGGGAGAAGCAAAAAATATTACACAGCTGTCAACGTGTCCCAATCGACACGTACAGCTTGGGGCCCTGGTAGCATCCACGAGTTTTTAGACTTCTGGCGTCAGGGCAATTGGGGGTGTTTATGGTCTGTTACAGGTGTTCTTTTGGTGCATAAGTCTGTTTGTACATGATTTTGGCAACAACAAAAAATGGGGTTGAGACTAAGGATAATGGGATGGATAATGAAGGGGTTATGAATGGGCTTTACTCGATGTGAGTAAGAAAGCCAACGTCGTATCTCCAAGATTGCGACGACGCACCTGTACATGAAATGCACACCTCTGAGCATCACGACTTACGAGTCTTGCTCCCGAAATAAAACATCTTTACATGGTAATTGGTCATGACATGTGACTTGAACTATTGGATGTAGTCGACGAGATACGAGCATAATAATTGGATATTCATTAACTAAATTACAAACTCTCAGCTGCAATATAAAACCCCTGATATCGTGTAATGAGCCTCACCATCACATGGTTCAGAACCACCCAGAATAGGAAACTGGCTGTCGCAATTCCAGGGCCCACAGCGGGGTAGAAGCGGCGCTACTCCGGTAGAGCTACAGGGGACGTTCGCTGAACTGCACCACTGGCGGGGTTCCGCTGAAGTTTTGGTGAGGTAACGTAACTAAAGCGTAATGTGATCGCTGATAATTCCCCTCCACTCCGTCATTGGAGACCGAGGCTTGTGTCATCATCTTTCTTCCAATTTGACAGTTAATCACTGATACCATTTTTCTGTTCCTCTTTCTTGCGATTTGAGGTTTTAGACCAGCTTTAGACTGCGCGCCTTCTAAGATATACAGCTACAACTATAGTGTCGCCTTCACAATCAGATTTGCAAACATGCGCGTTCCTCTCATTCGTCTGCAATGCGGTGTCAACTCGTACGCCTGGGGAAAGAAGGGCAATGAGTCTGCCGCTGCGCGATTCGCGGCTGCTACACCTTCTGATGACCTCAAGATCGAGTCTGACTCCCCATACGCCGAGGTGAGTATACCTATGAGTTGTCTATGAACCAGACTGACAGTCCGTCGTATAGCTCTGGATGGGAACGCACCCTTCAAACCCCTCCAAAGATCTCGAAACCGGCCGAACTCTCCTAGACCTCTGCGAGGACAACCAGTCACTACTTTCCCAAACCATCTCCTCTCACTACGGCCACAAGCTCCCTTTCCTCTTCAAGGTCCTCTCGATAGCCAAGGCGCTTTCCATTCAGGCCCATCCCAACAAGAAGCTCGCCGAACAGCTTCACGCTCGCGACCCAAAGAACTACCCCGATGACAACCACAAGCCCGAGATGGCCATCGCCATCACACCTTTCGAAGGTCTCTGCGGTTTCCGTCCCCTCCCCGAGATCGTGCACTTCCTCGACACTGTACCTGCGCTGCGCGCACTTGTAGGTGATGATGCTGCCAAGGAGTTTGCGCAGGTGGCCAAGGATCAGGAGGGTGGTGTCACGGATGAGAAGAAGAAGTTGCTGAAGAAGGTCTTTGGTGCGCTTATGTCTTCTTCCGCGGAGGATATTGCTGAGCAGATGGCCAAGCTGGCTGAGCAAGCTGAGAAGGAGGGCGCTGATTTCGCTGGCGGTGGTGTTGTTGCTACTCCTGGTGAGAAGCTTGCTGAGCTTGTCAAGCGAACACACGGCGAGTTCGGTGACGATATCGGTTGTTTCGTGCTCTTCTTCCTCAACTTCGTCACACTAGAGCCCGGTGAGGCTCTGTTCTTGGTCGCTGATGACATCCACGCTTACATCTCTGGCGACATCATGGAGTGCATGGCCGCCTCTGACAACGTTGTCCGCGCCGGCTTCACACCCAAGTTCAAGGATGTTTCAACTCTGGTCGACATGCTGACCTACAACTTCGCACCCATCGATGAGCAAAAGATGAGACCCACCGAATACCCCTACGCAACACTCAACCGCGCAGGCTACAGCTCCGGCTCAGCAGTAATGCTCTACGACCCTCCCATCCAAGAGTTCAGCGTTGTGCGCACCCTTCTCCGAGGCGATGGCGCTAAGGCTACCTTTGAGCAGATCGACGGACCCAGCATTGTCATTTGCACGGGCGGCAAAGGCAAGATCTCTGTCGGGCCTACGGTCCAGGAGATGAAGGAGGGCTATGTGTACTTTGTGGGAGCCAGCGCTGAGCTGGTGCTTGAGTCCGAGGGTGGTGAGGATGATGAGTTTACGACGTTCAAGGCCTTCTGTGAGATTGATGATTCGGAGAAGCAGAAGCTATAGAAAGGTGTTCTGGCTTGTGCGAGAGAACGTGAAGATTGGCGTCTGAGATCAGGGCTGTGGTAAAGATTTGCTCGAACCCCTTAAGAAACGGGCTTCATTCAGTCATCTCCGGCACAACGTTTAGACTCGCGGTTCGAGTACTCCGGGTGCGATCTATATCCCCATGTCGACCCTTTACAAGCACGCGAGCAATCATGGCGACCAACAGCGGCAGGGGAAACCCCAGTACTCCTCGATCGCATGAATGTGTGAGGGAGCGTGAAAATTGGTGTTTGAGATCAGGGTTGTGGTAAAGATATTTTAATTAAGTAACGCTTCTATGATGGCCTTTGTTCGTGTTTGAGTAAATGCTTTGTCGTTTGTTGTGCCTCAAGTGCGACTGCGTCTCATAGCTGAGATGAGTCTCTTATATCTCACCTATTGCCCAAGATTGAGACCAAGGCTCGGCACAGAGATACAAAGATCAAAACGACGACAAGTCCAAGGTTAACCCTGATCAAAATAAAAACATATGAGAGGGCAGCCGTCGGGGTGTCAAAAGAATTGGCCGCTGAGAGCATAAGAGACGAAATGCTTTGGTCATCTTATGCCGGCTTAGGCCAGCGTTTAGGCTACTTTATTTCTATATTCTAAGTGTTACAGGACAATATTCTAATACCCACCTGGCAACCTGAGCCCTCAGTCCCGACAGCAACATGCGTAAAGCTTAAGAAGCCTCATCCCAAAGGAATTACGTTTCCTACCCTTACTGGACGACAAATACTGTAGAATACAGCCCACCTGCAGCCATTGCTGTTTTGACCCCGCTAGGCGTAGAAGCTCTCATCCCAAATGGGCAATCAGAGCTCCTTGTTCACCGCCTTGGTTTCTGCCGCAGGAGGCTGGAGCACTGACATTGAATCATCGGCAGCCTCCCTCAACTGTTATAGAAAGACCATGCACCATCACATTCACGACAGACACGATCTACGATAAGATACCCAAGCCCGATTAAGTTTTGTTTGACGCGAAAGTATCTTTCTAACACGTACTAATGCTATTTACTTGACAATACCTTAATACGTTCGTCTCTCTCACTCTTTCCCGCCGATCACTTCTCGACTGCGACGCGCCTTCTGTGTTAGTCGCCTTTCCTTCCCCATACCATCCCGCCTGCCCACCTCGGCCTGTGAGAGCACTCGGGCCTCTCTAAACTCAGGTTAGTCAATTTTTCTCGATGAATTCCGTATGCATATCCCCAAAAGCACGCTTTTTGTCGTCTTCTTTGCTTCCGCATCTACTTTTGTTGGTTTTTTTGTCATCATTGAAATGTTTCCTTCCTCGGGTTGATTCTTATCGCAACATTCTGTTTAGGCGGGTGGTATCGGGGCAGGATGGCTAACAGGGAGAAGCCTGCGCGGGACGAACTCAAGAACCTCCAAGAAGACCTCGGCCCTTACTACCAAATCCCTCTCAAGCCCCGACGAAGTGGTACTCATTCAAGAGAGAATAGCTTTCAAGAGCGGCAATCCTCCAATACTCCCGAGCCGAAACGATCAAGCTCCAAGCGACAGGATCCTTCGAGCAGAGACTCTACACCGAACCGGCCGTCAAAGTCGAGGACCAAGAACCATAGTCGGGATATTACCTCGGACGTGGGCACGCCCAGACGGTCGTCACCGGGCAGAAGTGAAACCAATACCCCGCGCCCAGAATCGGTGAAGCCACCGGAGCGCCAAAATCGCGAAATGTCACAACGAAACCGCAGCGGGCGGGCGTCCAACCGGAACAATGGCAATACCCACGGAGAAGAAGTGCAGATTTGGGAGCTGTGCAAAAGCCAAGTAGGGGAGATTGTCTCGGGGATCAACGCGGAGAACGACAGTCTTACTGAGCTTGTCAACATGGATAAGAAAGTTGGCGCCATGGAGCTGGAAAAGATCCCCGGAGATTCATTGAAGGAAATGGAGCAGCTATGTCGGACAGGGGTCAAGCATTCCGAAGCTAACATGGCATCACTCAAAAATACTATCGAGCAGCTTAAAGTGTTGCGTGCCGTGGTGCACGCCAAGGAACAGCAGGACGCGCAAACAGCAGGGCCTGGCAAGAGGACAGCCCGAGATACTACAGCAGCAGCCTCCTCACTCTACGACTTTGATGGAGTAGGTGACTCACCCGTACCAAGCCCCATTGGAGGGAATTCGCGGAAATACGGCGATCGAGCCAGAGACCGCGAGCGGGAGAGAGAAAGAGAACGGGACCGTGACAGCATGCCGCCCAAGGCCGATAGTGTCGAGCCTCAGGGATCAGTGGGTAGCGGTGTCGGATCAGGGAACAACAAGTCCAAAGTTGTCTTCCAGAAAGGTGACGCAGTTGCATTCAAACCAAAGGCCCTGAGTGGTGATTCACAATCAGATTGGATCTTGGGTGAAGTTGCACAGGTGATGGGTGAAGGCAAAAGTCGACGCTACAAGGTCCTCGATATAGAGCCTGAAGACCAAAGCAAACAGAAGGAGTATCGATCAAGTGCCAGCAGCATGATTCCCATCACACCCGAAAGCCAGGCTGCCACACTCAAAGATTGGGAGTCGGGCAAAGTGGTACTGGCGCTATACCCCAACACGACGACGTTCTATAAAGCGGAGGTTCACAGCATGGACAATGATGGCAAGGTCAATCTCAAGTTTGAAGGCGAAAACGACTCATCAACACTGCAGCAGGTTGAGAGGCGATTTGTGATTGAGTACAGAGCATAGTCTGCCAAGGCTAAACATGACTGCAACTGGGTACACGACGACTGCACCTGGGTACGTGACTGCATCTGGGTAAAGCTGTGATGAGAGTCATACGAGGGCGTATCCGTACGGATGGAGGCTTTTTTGCAAGAGGAGTTGCCGCGTTATGCTCCGGGATATATATATAGACTATGCGTGTGTTCGTTTAATGAACGTTGTAGCGGACGTTATGAGATCCGAGAAACAGGTCTACTTATAAGACTATAGATGCGCCATTATAAACATGACAGCAAGCATTGATGATTATTACCTTGTTGATATGCGCATGTGTTATTGCTTCGGAGGTTAAGGTATCCACCCAGGTGGGTAACAGAAGAAATATCCTCTAAAACTTATACTACTAAAATAAAGTAGCCTCAATACTTCTCTAAATTACCATAAAGTAACTAAACTATTTCATCTCTTATGCTGGGTTATGACGATCAATTCTTCTGACACACTGCTGCCACCCACCGTTTGGTCGGTTGTTTATGGCGGCTGTATTTTGAGGCCAGACCATTTAAGCAAGCGGGTCGCGTACCTTACATTACAGTCTACCGTTATCTTATTTCAGGGACCAGGCAGGGGGCTCAGGGGCCTATTCATTCGTCATAAGGTGACTTGGTCCAGTGGCAGCACTGGGCTGTCAATAAGTCCCCGCCCGCCTGGTTGCCCCGTGCTGGACGCTAGACCGAGAGGGGCTCAGGTCCAGGGGAGAAAGAGAGGGAGAGTGAGTTGTGCACTCCGGAGAATGGAAGGAAGCAAGCCGCTTTCGCTTGGTCCTATCCGTTTCCCCTGACGGGGGAGAAAAAAGTAGAGATTGTGATTGTACTATACCACTGTAACAACAGATTGTTTGATGGGATCCATTTGATTTGACTCTCTTGTTTCGTTACTGTCACTGTAATACCCCAAAGGTCCAGGTCAGGTCACGTCAGTTTGTCTCTTCCATTTTTTGTTTGACAACGCTACTACACTACGGATATTTTCCCCCTACACAACCTTGAACCCCCAGGCAAAGGGAAACTATTACGAAACCGCTTAATCTAAACAAAACAAAATAAACAACCTCATCCTACGATCCGATACCCGCGTGCGAGAGCGAGGAGCGAATAAGGTGTATGTACGAGATCTTCTTTTTCAGAGACAAACGGGAGTGGTACAAGGGCAGACAAAGTTTCGCGAGAGCCTCCTTTCTTTGGCCGTCACGACACCGTTGGAACTGACACGTCGTTTCTTTGTCCCTCTCTTCCGCTGCCCCGGGAAAGCTTTGGCCTTGTTGCTATCATCAAAAGAAAAGACGAGGCTGACAGAATTGCGCTGAGAACAGATCGAAAACCGAACCAACGATACAATCCCTCCCTTGTTATCACCCCATCCCCAACGAGCGATACTCCGAAACCAAACCACACATAACAAACCGCAATCATGGGCGGTCAATTCTCAAAGATGATGGGCAAGATCTTCGGATCCAAGGAGATGCGCCTGCTCATGCTCGGTCTCGACGCTGCCGGAAAGACAACTATCCTGTACAAGCTCAAGCTGGGCCAGGACGTCACTACCATTCCCACCGTCGGTTTCAACGTCGAGACTGTCACGTACAAGAACGTCAAGTTTAACGTATGGGACGTTGGTGGTCAGGACAAGATTCGACCTCTGTGGAGACATTACTTTAGTGGTAGGTTTTGGGCTGTCCAGAGTTCAAGGAGGTGTTGTACTGATGAGGATATACAGGAACGCAGGGTCTTATCTTCGTTATCGACTCGTCTGACAGGAACCGAATGGAGGAGGCTAGACAAGAACTTCACCGCATCATCAACGATCGTGAGATGAAGGACAGTCTACTACTCGTGTTTGCCAACAAGCAAGATTTGGCAGAGGGTAAGTCCATGTCGCCCACCCATACAAGGTCGCGCGCGCTAACCAACTCGCAGCTATGAAGCCTCAGGAAGTTACCGAGGCTCTTCAGCTCTCAAAGCTCAAGGACAAGGTGTGGTACGTGGTGCCTAGCTGCGCTACTACAGGTGAGGGTCTGTTGGAAGGTCTGGCGTGGCTTAGCAACAACGTCAAGGCTCCTCCTACACCGGCCAAGAAGTAGACGAGAAGCCATGATGTTCTTGTCTGGTGTATCACCCTTGAGGGCTTTCTAATCATTCTATCCCGATCGATCCCGAACTCTTCTTCCCGTCCCGATCCCTCGTTGTCTCGACGATTCCGATATCTCAACATTCGGCGCCCACCAATCGTTCATTGTGCTTGATACAGCGTTGGGGAAGGGATGGGATATCTCGCCTACATCACCCTCTGGATCAACAGCCCTCGAAAGGGGGTCATCTACGCCAACCCTCAAATCTCCTCACTACACACCGCCGAATTTGCTGAAATACCCGACTGTTATCATATCTTGCTTTAATTTACCGCCCTGTCTTTATGCACAGAATTGGAGTGACGCGACAGGGGAAATAAAAGGGAGCGTGGGGAGGCATTCTTACAGAAAATCACAACACAGATAATCGGGGGAGCAGGCAGTTTGAGGAAAGAGAAAGCGTGTCATGTCGGACCTCTTTTTTACCTTTTTTATTTTGTATCTTGGAATTTTCGCATTTTTTTGCTGGTTTATTACTTTTCTTGTTACGCAAGTCATATCGTTGGGTGATGGGGTACCGAAGGGAAGTGTCGCTGTCACCTTTTATGTATTCTTCTTAATGATATGGCACCCTTTTCTACTTTCTTTACAGACGGTGACGTGAGGGATATTGATCGGAGATAGAGATTGGTCTTTGAGGGGAAAATAGAATGAGGATGTTGTAGATATGTTTGATGGAGTGCCTGTGTTGAGTGATGCTGTGCTTGTGACAGGAGTGAAACGCGCCACATCTACGTCTAGTGATGAGCTTGAGGGGAAACTCAGGGACGTCGTGATACTGTCTTGTCTTTCACAGACGTAGTACTGTGGATGGAGGACACGGATGAAGCAATCTCATGGAACAATGGAGGGGATGCGTCAATGCATTGAAGATGATATCAATTCTGTACCCAAACGCCGGGTATTCTCTGTAACAACTACTCCATTTGCCCAGCAGGCCAGTCTATGACCTCGACCGACCGTAAACCCAAACGTGAAACGCCATGTAATGTCTAAAAACTCCTGTACCTCTATTGCCCCATTGCCAAAACATTCCAGTTTCTAGGCGCCATTCCCATTCAGATCACACGTGTAAGTGTAGTTATTGTAACGGTGAAGTGCCACCTGCCCATACGAACTGAAACCCATAATTTGCGCGCCGCAGGGACAAATACCGATGTCCGCCGTGCCGTGAGGATCCTACTCCTTTAATCTCTTGGCTGGTCTTATGAGCGAGTCATCAGGTAGTCCGCTGCGCTTGGTGCCAGGAAGACTGCTAGTTCTAATATCGTTGTCATCTTGGCTCACGCGTCGGCAGGGATACTCGTTCTTGCAACCCTCGAAGCAATTCGCGCTGACGCGATCACCTGTGGTGAAGAAGGGCGATTGAAGAGCCTGAGCGGCGGTGAGACGCTTTTGAGGGTCGTACTCGAGAAGGCCGGCGAGCAGCTTGTAGCCTTCTGAGCCGAGAGAGGCAAGCGGCGGACTGCCTCCGGGGGTGCTGGTGTGGTTGATGGTGCTGTAATACCATTTTTCGAGGTTTGAGCCACCTGGTGGGGGCGGGGGAGGGTTACGTGAGCCGTAGTGGCCGTGATGGTGAGGATGGTGATGATGATGGCCGTGATGAGACATTGAGTTGGCGAGAGTATTGAGTTGATTGTATTCGGGCATCGTTGGGAGGAGCGGCCATTTATCTTTGGTGGGAACGCCCATGATCTCTATGATCTTTTGCATCTGGTTGCGTTGGAAGGGAACTGTCTTTTTGCTATCCATCTTGGCTTCCTCACCCTTAAAGATAGGTCGCAAAGACAGAAGTTCAGCAAAGATGCATCCGACAGCCCACATGTCGATAGCGGGAGTGTAATGGTAAGATCCGAGGATGAGCTCCGGTGCTCGGTACCAAATTGTGACGACGACTTTGTCTCCGCTGAATAGTGAGTGTAGAGGCTTGTCGAAACGACGTGCGAGACCCAAATCACCAATCTTGACTTCGCCTGATGAAGTAACCATAATGTTGGCGGGTTTGAGATCACGGTGCAGGACCCAATTGGTGTGAATGTACTGGCATCCGTTGAGCAGTTGAAACATGATGCTCTTTATCGTTGCTGGAGGGATCGGATGTCGTGGCTGTTGTGTATGGTGATGAATGATCTGAAGCAAATCGTGCTCTGCGTACTCAAAAACCATGAAGATGCACTTATCCTCGAGCATAATCTCACAGAGCTTGATGACATTGTGATGATGAAGCTCACTGCAGAGACTCATCTCGCGGACAGCACTCTGTGAGATACCCGTGTAGCTGATCTGCTCGCCCTCCTTGTCAGGCTTGAACTTCTTGATGGCGAACTCGCCGACAGGCTTTCCATTGCGACCGACAGCCTTGTACACCCGTCCATAAGTGCCGGAGCTGATGAAGCCAATGATGCGATAACGATCTGTGATGCGGACCTTGGGCTGGTACCCGGTAGATCGGTCGTGAGGTTCTACATGGCGTTTCTGGTAAGCGTGGGCTGGGAAACCGAGACCGATGTGAGGGCGGAGAGGCATCGCCGAGTGTTAAGATGCCAGAGTAAAATGCGCTTTAACCACTTGGCATTGGCACGATGTTGAGTGAGACTGAGGTGGATGATGAGGACAAAGACAGGATCCACAGGTCGGTAATGAACCAAAGCAAGCTCAGACCTCCAAAGATCCAGAATAAATAAAATGATTGCACGCAACAAAGTCTAAAATGATGACCATAAGACAAGACAACGCTGAAGAAAAAGATGAGAGTTTTGATGTTGACGTTGATGAGAGTTGAAGTCCGAGTCAGGTGAAGTTGTCGTTCAAAATCGACACCTCAGGTTGATCTTTTCCCCAGTCGGGCAAGTATGGCGGCGTAATCCGAAATACAGAGGCAAAAAAGAGAGACAACGAAGTACAATACAGCTTAGTCTCAGCTGTTGAAGAAGCAAGTCATAGGAGGAATAATATGCAAGACGTGCAGGAAATGGCAAGTCGATTCGGGGTACGGACACGGATAAGGAAGCCGGCGTGATGTAGTGAACCGAACAGCGACAGGGAATCACAGATAGACGATAGATAGAAGTTATAGGAAAATAGTATGTAAAAAAAAAGATAATAGTAGTAGAAGTAAAGCAAACTCACCTTCAAAAGTAGCTTGAACACTCCGCTTCAACGTCCCCCTGACAGCGCCCAAGCCAACGGATCCCGGGCCCGAAGCCCCCGTCGGCGGATTCGTTATGCTCATTTACGAAATGGATGGATACCTTCAACCTCTCTTTTTTCAGCTCTCCCTTTATAATTAGGCTCTAACTCTCGGAACGGGGTCTCCGAATGTAAGCGGGTGATCTTGCCCCCTAGATAGTACTGTATTTCCCCGCGCGGGGGGAGGAAAAGCAAAGCAAAGCAAGAAAAAGGGTAAGACAAAAAATATGAAGTAATAGATGCAGACACGCGCCCGATAGGTTATATGCGATGCAGACGCAGCTTGTTTCGTATTTGTTCTGCCACTCCCGACTCTGACTCCTTCTGCGGCGCGGATCTCTATCTCACAAAAAAGATAAACGCGTGAATCTGTATGGGTCGGGTTCGTGCGGAGGTCCGCCTTTGTGGAGTTGACTTGTTTGCCGGGGGATATAGGATGGGAATAAAATGAGTCTTGTGAATCAGATATATTGACGGTCTTTCTTTTTCGTAGGCTGGTTTCGCGGTTGAAGGGGAAGAGAAATGCGATAGAGTGAAAAGGGTTTGGTTTCATCTTGCTCCCTTGTGTTCTGGAACTATGCGACTGATTGTCCTGTTGGGCGATGACTAAGCTGGATTGGATATCAACACCAACATGTCAGTCTCGATGATGGTTGACCATTGCTTGGAATGGACTTAGGACTAAGGATATTCAACATGACAATTTATCTTGAAGATTAACTTACACATCTCCAAGACCCGTTGCTCCTCAATTGGTGGCGACCCAATCCTCATATTCACTCTAACCTTGAACAAGCCCACTGATCATAAAGTCTTTTCTTGCTGTCTACCTTGCACTAAACTCAACGCAAAATACTAATCCCCCCATATGTAACGCTCGCTCAGACGCTTCGTCCTCTTCTCACCTATCGCGGCCCTAGCTTCTCAAGCACTCTAGTACCTTCCTCCTCCCACTCCGCCTTGGTAACCCACATGCTCTCCTTGTCCGCCATAATGTTGGCCAACACCGCACCACCAAGGAACACCATGTGTCGGCGTCGCGGGGGATCCTCTATCCTGACCTTGAACTTGCTCAGGCGCTCAGGGTTGCCCTGCAGCGCCCGTGTGAGCCACAGCTGCTTGAGCTCCTTCTCCAGTCGTGAGGGAAGACCGGGGTACATGCTGCTTCCACCAGAGAGCACAATCGCCTTGAACAGAGATGAACGAATGTCCACGTCGGCGGATTGGATCGTGTTGAAGAGGAACTCGCCCAGACCGGGGGACTCGCTGTCGACGAGATGAGGCTGGAACAGGCACTCGGGCGCCTCGAAACGCTCGCTGCCCACGCGGATCACACGTCCGTCCGGCAGCGTGTAATCCTCGACGAGAACGGTGGTGTCCTCGCTCAGAGCCTTATCGAGCTCGAGGTCGTACGAAACGTAGCATAGCTTCTCCTTGATCTGGCGGACGGTCTCGAAATCGGCGGTTCGGTTGAGAGCGTAGCCGCGGCGCAGCAGCAGCTTGATCAGGTTGCGCGTGACGTCTCGGCCGGCAACGTCTAATCGCTTCGTAAGATGGTTGAGCACAACGGATTCGTAGACGGGGACAATGTGTGTGACACCGTCACCAGAGTCGACCACGACGCCGGAGCTGAGACCTACACCGCATGTATTAGCTTCCAATTGCGCTCACAAACTCGGAGCTTTGGTGTCTGATGGTTACCTTGAGCGTAAAGAGCCAAAACGGCCTGGATAGCAACGTAGACACCGCCGAATCCATATCTATCAAACATAACCTCGCACATCTTCTCCCGGTTCTTAAGGGGGTTCATGGGAGGCTCTGTCAAGAGAATCTTCTGGCCCTGAGTATCGACCTTGAGCTTCTCGTGGAAGGTGTAATCCCAGAGATGCTCCATGTCGTCCCACTTCTTGACGATACCGTTCTCCATGGGGTAGCTGATCTGGAGCATAGTTCGAGCGGCGGCGGCCTCGTCACCGCACATGATATCCTTGATGACAACATCGCTATCGGTCTGTTCCTCTGAACGCAGGATCGGTCGGCCGACGATGGAAGGGTATTGATGCTCGGGGAAGTTCTGCGCGGCATATCCGACCTTGAGGAAACCGGTACCTCCGTCGAGGACTAAGCGGTAGAGAAGATGAGGTCAGCTTTGGGGGGAGCTCCATAAGCTCAATGCGGGAGAAAGTGAAGCTTACCAATGGGTGGAGGGTGGGACATATTTACTGTATAGAGAGGAGAAACAAGTAAATTCGGTGGTTGAGAGGCCGAGGAGGTGTCGAGTTGCTATCACCAGCAGCTCAGCTTAGAGGAGGTTGAGGTGGTCGTCAGTAGTGGGGTTCGCGTCCCCGACCGTCGTCACCTCAGAGGTTCAGTGGCTGAGGCGGATCACGTGGCGCCCCGCGATACATAGAACGACTCCATTATGAATTGTCATATAGAACGACACAACCCCTCTTGAGAAACAGCTCAAAAATATTGTCTTTTAGGACTTGAATGGTTCTAAATTGTCGCATTTAACTATATTTAGCTCGCTCACAAGTTCTCACAATGTCCGAAATTAACTTTCTGAGGCGGAATCTCCGCATTCTCGTCCTGAACCCGAACTGTTCTACCATCATGACTGAGGGCATGGGCAACGCCATTCGCCATATGTCACTACCGGATGTATGAATAGATAAACAAAAATGAGTCTAATTACAACATAGGCTGATTGTTATAAAAGTCAGTTGAGATTTTCACCTATACTGCTCCTCCCCATGCCGCTCCCGACAGCATCAACGATCAGGAGGGCATCGATCGCAGCACTCAGGCCGTTCTAGACGACTCCAAGATTGAGGAGGAGCTCGGGTCAGACAAGTACGATGCCGTTTTGGTTGCATGCTTCAGTGTTCACTCTTTAGTCCCCAAATTGACCCGGTTCCGCCATCTTGCTGTTACTGGTATCTTTGAAGCGAGTATTCTCACATCCATCTCACTCATGTCTGCAGCTGAGAACGGCGGCAAATGGGGAATTGTCACCACTGGAAAGTTCTGGGAGGATCATCTGACCGATGGTGTCAAGAAGTACCTCGGTCAAGAGAAGGACGGTGTTAACAACAAGTTCGCCGGTGTCTACTCATCCGGTCTTACGGCCGGTGACTTCCATACCGTTTCACCAGAGAAGGTTAAGGAGAAGCTCAAGGAAGCTACCCGAAAGCTTCTAGACCAAGGTCAGGTCAACTGTGTTGTCATGGGCTGTGGTGGTATGGCTGGTCTGGAAGACATCATCCGCTCAACTGCCATCGAGGAATACGGCAAGGCTGATGGTGACCTTGTCTACATCATTGACGGAGTCAAGGCTGGTATCATGCAATTGGAGCAGATGATCCGCAGCAAGCGAGCCTTCCGATAAATATTCCCCCTGCGTACTATCTGCGGAATCGCTGTCAAGGTCTAAAATATACTGCTTCATGAATACATGCGAGCGCTTCTTTCCACATACAATTAAATCCCACCCGACTCTGTGAATGCAAAGTAACCGATATATCAGTCAGGAACGTAGAGTGGTGTCATAGACTTCTAGTCAACACGCCTTGTCCTGCCCCAAACCTCGTCGACGTCCTTCTTACCCTTTGTCTCTGGGACCTTCCAGAACACAAAGATGAATGATCCAGCTGCGAGGGCAGCAAAGATGAAGTATACCCATCCGCCGTGACCACCCAGCACATTGTTAAGAGCTGTGTTGATGATAGGGAAGAATTGGGCGACAAGGAATGTCGCTACGTAGTTGGCTGCGAGACACCAACTCTGAGTAGCGCCAACTGCTTCCTGTCCGACCAGCTCAGAGGCGAGCAGGAATGGTACTGGGCCGAGACCGACAGCAAAGAAACCGACAAACGCTACAACAGCGATAGCTGAGATAATCCTGGTCCCGAAGACAATCGACAATGCCAGAATGAAGGCGCTGGTTCCTTGGCCAACAATGGATGCAAGTAGACAAGTCTTGCGACCCAGACGATCGGGGAGAGGAGCGCACGCGACAGTGGTGACAAGGTTGACCACAGAAATGAGAATGGTAAGAAGAGCTGAAGAGATGGGGAGTAGGTCAGCGAGGAGAGAAACCGAGTACATGATAATCGAGTTGACTCCACAAAGCTGCTGGACAAACATGATTCCAACTACAGCGATGATGGCAGGTCTGGTATCAGGATCCTTGAGGACCTGGAAGAACCCAAGATGCTCCACGCGGTTCTTAGTCGACAATTCAGAGACACTATCAGGCTGAAGAAGTCCATCTTCCTCGGTGGCATCTCCGTTAGTGTTCCAGGACTCGGTCTCCTCGTTGACGTCGTAGCCATTGCCGCGGATCCTCTGTAGAGTTCGTTTGGCCTTGTTTGCGTTTCCATTGGCAGCCAACCATGAGGGACTCTCTGGTACGACGAAGAGGCCCAAGGTCTGGGCTGTCGCAATAAAGACACCACTTCCAAGGATCCATCGCCAAGCGGTTCCGTAGCTTAGGAAGTATCCCAGTGTCTGGACTCCTAGAATACCGACGTTGATGGAGATCTGAGTCATGAAGCCGAACAATCCTCGTTCATTTGGTGGCGCAATTTCGCTGATGTATAGAGGAACAACGACAGTTGAAGCTCCAGCTCCGATACCAGAGAAAAGGCGACCGAGTGCCATGACAAAGACATTTCCGGCAATAGTCTCGATAGCAGCTCCAAAGAGGTAAAGAAGACCAGTAATGCGCATCGCAGGAAGGCGACCGCGCTTAGACGAGAAAGGTCCCGAAGTCAAAGCTCCCAGTAGTCCTCCCAAGGTGAATATAGAAGATATAGTTGCGAACTGAGCTTCGTCCATGGGAATACAATGAGCCATAAAGCCATGATCCTCGACCGGCTTCTTATGGATCATTCCCTTGATCTTATCGAGGGCGGAAATCGATTTCTTGCGGCACGTAATGACATCTTGGGGAGCGTTGAGTTCGGCCTACATCTGTTAGTTCATGGTCCTGGCGTTGGAGATCATCGTAGCGTACCAAGTGGAAACCGAACTGGAGTGATCCCAGAGTTGTGATGACGATCAACAGGATCAGATATCCGCTGATATCGCGGAGTCTCGAGTCGGCCATGTTTGCGTATCTTTGCTGAGGAAGGCAAAGAACGACGCGGTTAAAGGAGGGATGAAGGAGAAGGCAGCTGAGAGTTAAAGGTTCAAGGACCTGGGGTAGCTCGTGATGGGGGTGGGTCCACGTGCTGATGGCTTGGATACCCCTGGCCACTCCAGCCGCAGTGGGCAATGCTAAATTTAACGCGATGGCTGATGGTTGGAATGTGTGGTTCGATAGACACTTTGATGGGAATAGAGCTGAGAGCTCAAGGTCTTTAAATGATATGTTTATCTCTCGAAATTAGATCACTATGCCCCTCAGCCTCGAGTCCACAGCCATGCATATCGCTTAACAAGGTTCCTCATCACAAACGCAATAGGCCGCGAGTTACCCTATACAAACGACATAACTTAGGTAGGCAGTGACTCGGAACTTTCGTGCCGAGTCGTCACATGCAGTTCAATTCAGTTGGTAATCAGGAACTACTTACTTTACGATGTAATCTTTGGCTCTGTCTAAGGCTCTCATCGTGAATCTTTGCATATAAATTCTGACTTGACATTAATGAGTCTGGTGTTGTCACAACTTCGTCACTGAACTGTCATCATTCATACCGTGTCGACCACACATTATCAAAATGCTCTATCACGAGGAACTCAACGCAGATCAGACTGAATCGATAGTATTTCTGCATGGCGGAGGAGGAAGTCATGTCGAGTGGAAGTTGGTGGCTCGTCAACAGGCAATGACATCCCACCACCTCATACTCGTCGACTTGCCCATGCACTCCGGATCTCGTGATATCAAGTCTTTCACACTCGAAACGGCAGCTGATGAAGTAGAGAATGTCATTCTCAATCATGCGCACAGAGGAAAAGCCCATATCGTCGGGTTTTCATTGGGTGCTTTCGTCGCCTTGGTCCTCACCTCACGTCACCCAGATGTTGCACTGTCGACATTTGCAACCGGCGCATACCCATATCGAGGGCTGTTCAAATGGGTTATGGCAAGACCGACGGCAATGTGGATTGTGAACACTATACAGAACATACCTGGCTTAACAGAACTGGCACTCAAGAAGCAAGGGATTGACTATGAAGACTGGATGGCTGAGCAGGAGAAGAACAAATCACCAGAAAGAGACGCAGCAATGAGAAAGGAACTTAGTGCATTTAGTATGGAACATGTAAAGGCTGTCGCTGATTCTGGAGTCAGGACTTGTGTTGTTGCGGGCGGGAAGATGGACCAGGTCGATGCAGTGAGAGACATGGGAAAGGTGCTTCGAGAAGGTGGACAGGTGAAGGGAGTCAAGAACGAGGCGGTCGTGGTACGAGATGCCTATCACCCTTGGCACCTACAGCTGCCACAGCTATTTGCTGATGGTGTTGGTGCTTGGGTCAGCAATCGAGAGTTGCCAAAGGAGTATGAGAGACTATAAGTGAACCCCTTGAAGCCCAGCTGCGATGGGAGTCGAAAGGGCCTCAGCAGCAACTATGCAGAAAGGGCTAATCAGTGTGGTGCTTGACATGTGTGGGCGAAGCAGAAGAAACAAGGGCTATTCCGATCTTGTCGAGTCCTGCAGGAGGGCATGCCGGAAAAGGACAGGAGTCCAAACATTATCGACACTCCGCCTTAGACGCGCTCTCCATAACTGTATTTGCAACATGGCGAGGAGACTAGAAGCTGTGTTCTACAGCATCCTACATAGCTAACAACCCTCTAAAATCCACTCCCTGGAATTGTGTGATCATCTTGTGAAGCCCGCTCATATCCGATGTCTCATTCGCCATCCGCGGCACGTCAATGCCTTGAGAATCCAACCCCAGCTCATGCTGTCGACAAAAGAGTATCGCAAGACACCAGTACTCGGCCGCATGGCAATAGAACCCGATCTTATCGTTCTTGTGTCGGTCTTCGAGTGTCGAGAAGTCACGATTTGACCAGACGTGGAACCAGTTTCTTAATCCTCTTGTGATCGCTTGCGACTTCGGTCCATGATGGTGGAAAATGAGATTGTGAAACGCTGCGAATGGGTCAGTAATTTGGCTGGTACTGTTTCGTTCTTTTGACTTACCGCTGATGATTGTGAACGTGTTTAACAGACTCATTTTCTCAAATATCTTCCACTGCTCCGGACCAATTTCTTCAGTCATCATCATATCGATTGCCTGATAGAGCGTGGTGCGCTGGATGTGAACATTAGGTTGAAGCGCTGCCCAAGTCTCAGGGTCGGGAGCAAGGAACAGCTCTTCGGAACTTGTCAGACGGAATCGTAACTCGGTAACAACCATACGCGGAACCGAGTTATGGAATATGACAAATGCACAGTCCAGTAGGAACGTGTATAGAAGAGTGCGGATACACTCCTCTCGTAACGCAAAGTCTCCCCACGACTCGGTCGTATCAGCCGCCATCGCAAACGGATACAGACTTCGAGAAACAGAGACGATTTCCGAAAAGTATCTTCTTCGCGCTCTTGTTTGTTGTACTTTGGAGCCTTCCCAGTTCATGAGTAGGACGAGAGCATAAGCGGCTTGTACAAGGTCGAGTCTTTCGCGAACTTGAGAAGGGCCATGGACGATGTCGTCGCAAAGCTCGAGACTCGAGAATATCCAGTCCTCCACGACGTCCATACATATCATTGCTTGTTCTTGATCATCTGGTTCAGGACTCAAGCATGCGCCGATTAATGAGAGGGCGGCTATTAGTTGAGGCGATCTTCGGGCCGCGTAGAAGGTCGGTTTGTGGAAGACGGGCCAGTTGGGGTACCATATCTGGAAAAATACGCCCAGGAACGATTCGAGGTTGGTCGGAGAGAAGAACTGTGCGCAGGAAGACTGGGTTGAGCGGAAATCGAGTCTTCGAGAAAGAGTTGTGGCACTCAGGATACCTGAGATGATCTCTTGGGATTTGGCTGCCAGAATGTGTGGATGTGCCATCTCGATGTCGTAGCATGGGGCTGTGTCAACGCAGGAAGTCGGTTCTGCGAAAGAATTGGGTAACGGAAGAGAGGCAAGAAACGTTGGATGTTGTGGTCCTATGCTCATTGGACAAAGTCCTGTCCATGACGGTGTTAGCCATGGATGGGAAGTAGATACTTCCCCATATACTGCCCATGAGAAAGCGTTACAAGACGGCCTTGACGTTGAGATCATCTTCTTCCTCGTGAACGTATCGCCGCATTCGAACGAATTGGCCATTCCATGTGTTGAAGTGAACACAGCCAAGAAGCGGATTCGCATGGACGGAACTCCCATCCAGCCCAAGGACGGGGGAGAGAAAGGTAACGCCAGAGTTGTTGGAGCCAGGCTACAAGACTGACGCTGATCAATGCACAATTGGCATGGTACCGACCCAGTGCACTTCTTCTTGGCTTGCGCACATCTTTCGCAGGCGTTGCGCCGTCTGCCGCGTTTACTTGGTCGTAGAACGGGAGGCGATGTGCCAGATTTGAGACGGGTTTCGCATGTTCTCCAATGCCGAAGTAGGGCGTCACTAAGAAGAGTGTGAGATATGGTGAGATGCCCGGGCGGTGAAGTGAACTTACCGACGGTTGAAGCTTTGAGGACAGAACTGGCATTGGAATTGACGTTGGTCTGTGTCTTGGGGACGTTAGCTGTTGACGGGCTGGTGAGACTTGGTAGACGTACGGGATAGACGATGTCGGTTGAGATGATCTGAATGATGTCCTTAGTGAGTGAGATAGACTTGGGGTTCGACAGCAGTTTCAAGTACCTTGTTTCGCAAACTCCACCGAGCAAATACTGCAACGGAGTGGTCCCTCAACCATCCTCAAGTCGATATAGTCAGAGAAGGTGGGTAATAGCTGATTGTGCTCTAAAGCTTAGGCTACTAAAACAAAGTGGCCTAAATGGAGGTCTAATCTGGTATAAGGTGATTGAGTTATTTCGTCTCTTTGCTCTCGGCGACCAATTCTTTTGATACCCCGAGGACTGGGCAATTCTGGGTCTCGATGCCGAAAGAAAAGGGCATCCCTGCATGGACCAGGGTTGTTCTTGAGTTGAAGATAGTGTACGTTGCCACTTGACTCTGTCTTGATGATGGAGGTTGCAAGGGTCGTCGGGAAATCTGCCACCCCCGCAAACTAGTTCGGCATCCCCACGATCCAGAGGAACTAAGGTCCACCCTCGGTATTCCTTTGCGGGAAACGGCAATTGTAAACTACATGGGTCAATGTTAGTTTATTAGCTTGTCTGGCTGCTGTGATGTAGTACTTGCCAATTGATTGTAAGTGTTTGACTTCTCTTGTTCTTGACTCATGGCGACTCATCATAGAGCTGCGACGGTGGTTGTAAGTCATCAACCCTGTTAGGAAACCAATTGACTTACAGGATACGACATAGCGCAACGATAAAGGCTTCACCTTTGACATCCAGTCAATTCCTCTTCCTAAGCCTCAGCCATGGGAGATTCTCATCAAGCTCTCCGCCACAGGCGTATGCGGTACTGACATGGCCCTCGCCGCCGGGTATCTAGGTCCCTGCCGTGACATTCTCGGCCACGAAGGCGTAGGTCGTGTTGCACAGATAGGGGAAGGTGTAGACCCGAGTACCATCAGAGTTGGCGACCGTGTGGGAATTGCTTGGGTTCGGGATGTCTGTGGACGCTGTTCCTGCTGTCTCGAACCAGGCGGTGAAGTCCGCTGCTTGGAACAGCAGAACTCAGGACGGAAGTGGGATGGAACGTTCGCTGAGTATTGTCTTGTACCTGGGCGGTATGTCCTGGCTATCCCGGAGGATCCTGCGCTGCCGAATGAACTTGTTGCGCCGATTCTGTGCGGTGGTGTTACGGCGTATAAGGCGTTGAAAGCTTGTGAGGCCACGCCTGGATCGTGGGTTGCCATTGTCGGAGCAGGAGGTGGTGTAGGAGGTCTGGGTATTCAATACGCCAAAGCAATGGGCTATCGAGTCGCAGCAATCGACGTCGGCGGCGCAAAGGAAGCCTGCTTAGCAATGGGAGCCGATGCCTACTTCGACGGCTCAAGCCCTGACACGCCAGCAGAGTTCAAGAAACTGACTCCCAACGAGGATGGAGCAAAGGCCGTCATCGTCACAGCAGGATCGGGAAGGGCGTACCAGAGCGCTCTCGATCTAGTCGCCGCGTTCGGTACCCTAGTCTGCGTGGGAATACCACCGCCTGATCAAGCCATGAACCTGCATCCTTTGACTCTCATTGATAGGGGGATCAAGCTCCTGGGAACGTTGGTTGGTACGAGGACTGAGACGATGGAGGCGCTGGAGTTTGTTCGGAGGGGGGTTGTGAAACCTGTTGTGCAGTCTGTTAGCTTTGATGAGATGGATGACCTGGGCAAAAGGTTTGGTACTGTAAGTGTTGAGCCCCCTTTGCTCCATTGTTGACTCTTGACTGACCTTGGTAGACTTCTGGAAAGCTGGTGATTCGGTTCGAATGAGTGTTGTCGCTCGAGCAGCTGTGATGATATTGGCAGGCTCTGTCTGTAGATGAGATTTGAAGCGGAAGGCGAGATTGACTTTTGGGATTGTTATTTGTTGCCTGAATGTGACAGGATAGACTTCTAGAAAGCGGGCAACTCGGTTCGAGTGACTATTTTGTGTCGAGTGTTGTCGCCCCAGTAGTTGTGGTGATGTTGAAGAGGTTCTGTCGGTACTAAGTGAATGGTCTTGAAGCGGGAAGTGAAAGTGATTGCCATAATAGTTTTGCTTGTCGTACGTCTGAAAGATTATTTAGTGAAACCAATCAGAACTTGGGCGTAATTTCTTAGAACTTGCCTACTTCACTTGTTGTTTGCCAAAGTCCAGTGTTACACAGTCTGTTATCCATCACACAATCTTCAGGGACCGCATCAAGTCATTTCAGCAACAAGTCCATGCCTTTCTGACTCGTGAAAACAACCTGCGAGAAATAACACTCTTTGCAGATGCACATCTGAGGGTCCTTCGGTAGATCCCTTCCCTTCCCTGCTCGGTGCAGATCTTGGCTCGTCGGACAATTCCCCACCTCCACCTCTCAGTATGAGCACCCCTCTATTGGCTGAGCTGTTACACAGCAATATCAGTCCCTGGGATAATACATGCAATATCACTATCTCAAGAGATTATTTATATCGTACGATTCCGCCATGTTCGTCTCTTGTCTTATTCTTCATCTCTTCTCCCCATTCATACCTTGACCTGTCATAACCATGGCTACTGCAAACCCTCTTGTTCTGCCTCCAGGCATAGAGGCCTCAGTCTTCCACCAATTCATCACAGAAGCAACCCAAGTCACAGGCTCAGAAAATGTCACGATCATATCCTCCCCCTCTCAGCTCAACAAGAACGACTACAAAGACCCCAGCAAAGTCCACGACATGTTTCACATAACCGACGCAGACCACTTCGTCTCCTCCGCAACCATAACCCCCCGCGATGTTGCTGAAGTCCAAGCCATCGTGAAGCTCTGCAACAAGTTCGAGATTCCTCTCTGGCCATTCTCTGTCGGGAGAAACGTCGGCTACGGCGGTGCTGCGCCGAGAGTTCCTGGGTCCATTGGACTTGATTTGGGGAAGCATATGAACAAGATCCTCAAGGTTGATGTTGAGGGTGCTTATGCGCTTGTTGAGCCTGGAGTTACGTATATGGATCTCCATCAGTATCTTGTGGATAATGGGTTGAGGGATAAGTTGTGGATTGATGTTCCTGACCTTGGAGGTGGCTCCGTCTTGGGGAATACCACTGAGAGGGGAGTTGGTTATACACCTTATGGTGAGTTGTCACAGACCAGCCGTCGATGTTCACTTACTAACCCAAGACAGGCGACCACTTTATGATGCATTGCGGTATGGAAGGTAAGCGCAACTCTCATCACACCCCCTCGGGGGTTTATGCTAACACATTACCAGTCGTTCTTCCTGACGGAACCCTCATACGCACAGGAATGGGCGCTCTTCCCAATCCCAACGCCGATCCCAACGCCCCTCCAAATGAGCAAGAGCCAAACGAAGCGTGGCAACTGTTCAACTATGGCTTCGGGCCCTACAACGACGGCATCTTCACTCAATCCTCTCTTGGCATCGTTGTCAAGATGGGTATCTGGCTGATGGTCAACCCCGGCGGCTATCAGTCTTACCTCATCACCATCCCCAAGGACGAAGACCTTCACCAAGCCATTGAGATCATCCGACCGCTTCGAACATCAATGGTATTGCAGAATGTGCCCACAGTTCGACACATTCTTCTTGACGCCGCTGTCATGGTATGTAAATGTCTCCATCACTACTATCCCTTACAGTAACTCACAAGTGTCTCAGGGGAACCGCGAAAAGTACACGGATTCCAAGTATCCCCTCACCGACAAAGAACTAGACGAAATAGCGAAGAAGTTGAACCTAGGCCGCTGGAACTTCTATGGCGCTCTCTACGGACCCGAACCAATTCGAAAGGTCATGTGGGAAGTCGTCAAAGGCGCATTCTCTGCTATCCCTGGCGCAAAGTTCTACTTCCCCGAGGACATGCCCGAGAACGTCGTCCTTCAAACACGAGACCTCACACTACAAGGCATACCCACTATGACAGAACTAGAATGGGTGTAAGTCACCACAACCTCAACCGTATCCCCGATACTGATCAACGCCTTATAGGAACTGGCTAACCAACGGCGCTCACCTCTTCTTCTCCCCCATCGCAAAAGTAACAGGCGACGACGCAGTAGCCCAATACGAAATAACCCGCCGACGCTGCGAAGAAGCAGGCTTCGACTTCATCGGCACCTTCGTAGTCGGCATGCGCGAAATGCACCACATAGTCTGCCTCGTCTTTAACCGTCTCGACCCCGACTCATGTAGACGCGCACACTCACTTATAAGCACGCTTATCGAAGACGCTGCGAAGAAGGGATGGGGAGAGTACAGGACGCATCTGGCGCTCATGGATCAGATTGCGCAGACGTATAACTTCAATGGCAATGCGCAGATGAAGCTGAATGAGACGATTAAAAATGCGCTTGATCCGAAGGGGATTCTTGCGCCGGGGAAGAATGGGATTTGGCCTAGGGGATATGATGCTAAGAAGTTTGCTGTACAGCCACAGAGCTTTGGGCCTGGGGCGCACTTGTAAGCTTTTGCAATACATCTCAAGACTACGAACTTGCAGCGGCACTGTGACTCTCAAGGGAACCTTGAAATGTGAATTGGGCAAGATTGAAGTTTGTTCGACACATTAACCTTTCTATGAAGCTACTGTGACTCCAGTTGCCCCCCTGCTCCATAGATTGGGGTCTGCATTTCGGAACAATTGGTCACCTCAGCATAAGAGACGAAATAATTTGATCACCTTAGGATAGGTTAGAATGGCTTTTAGTCTACATAAATAAAGTAGCCTAAGTTGTCAACGACCTGATGAAATTGTTTGAAGGTAGGCTGCCGATTTGTGACAGTACTGCTTCCAAATTGAGAAGACGACAATTCCTAAGCGATACTCTAAACTCTGGAAGAACATTCTTAGACTGCTATTAGACAGCTTTAGGACTCGTTAAATCTAAGACCTTCAATATCCAAATATCACTCCATATCAAACTGATCGGAGGCAACTCCATTGTCCTCATCTCCATTACCATGACCCCCAGGAGCCTCAATTTCCCCAGAGTGTCCCTGGCCCCAGATGTTGGCCCAAAGAAGTTCGTATGGCATGTCCACACCCTCATGATGGTAAACCCGCTGGTACTCGTCACGGGTCACCTAGACCCCGTGTCGGATGGGAACTGGAACTCCTTCTACAACCCGAAAGCCGTCGTGCAAGGAACCGTCGGTAGTGAACTTATGGCCAATGATGTTGGAGAACATCATCGCCTGCGTGGTGGATGTCTCCTCGCTATCCTGCATATTGAGAACAACGTCCTCAACCGTCTGGCCAACGGCAGACCATCCAACGTAGCCGACCTTGTTTAGGCGAATGAACCACTGCAGACTAAGATTCTGTGAGTTACTGTCAAAGCATGGGATGTGATAAGTACTTACAGGGCATCGCGGTAGCCACGGGGTTCGTCGTTAACTCGGGCCAGGGATGAGAATCGGAACCTGAGCAAGTTGGAAGGATACTCGTCGGGGAGGAGATCGTCAAACTCCTCAGACTTTGCCTGAATAGCTCCGATAATATGAAGGAGGTTCAGACTATTCTGATGACCCATGTCGGCACCCATGAGAGGGAAGTCAAAAGAAACAAGAGGAGTGTAGAAGGGACGCTCCTTGACGACGAAGTGAACGTTGAGTTCACCCCCGTTGTCCCCCTCCTTGCATTCCATCCACAAGGCCAAGCCGCGGACTGTGACGGCCTTGTTGAACTCATCAACGAACGTGAACTCTTCGCTCAGCTCAAAGTAGAAATGGTAAAAAGTCTGCCCGGTCTGGTCCTCCTGGAAGCCTTGCAGAGAGAAAGAGGTCAACCTGATTCGAAGAGCAAGATGAAGGACGTGATAGGGCTCACAATCAAGGATATCGTGGAAATTAAAGACCTCTCGTCTCTCAAGAGGAGTTTGGTGCCAGTCGTTATCCATGATGCATAAAAAGGAGATTTGGAAAGATACTGTTGGGATGGTAGGTTATCTTTCTTATACTGGTGCCTTAAAGAATCATGAATGACAAAAGACAATGGTAACTGATAGACAGTGATCGGTTACTTGGAAGGGAGATTAGAAACTGGGCACTGGCAGCTCTGGCACGTGAGGACCGCGACTTACACATCTGCCTGAAGGGCCTCGCGCACTTGCACTAAACTGCAAAGGGGTATTTTGCATGACCGATATCGTGGGCACGTTACTTCGCTTAAGCGACTGCTTAGAAGTGAGGAGTTTGCTGTGGGTGTCAGCTCAAGTCTCCTCGAGAAGCCAGTTCCATCCTCCCAATTTCTACTCCACCAAGCATTCATCCACTGATCTACTGCCTCATCCCCTACCTTAAGGGCCCATTCACAAAAGAAAGCGAGACTACCACTTTCACAACCCGAGCAGTAGCTTAGGTGAGCTTGGCCAATATTCGTCTCTGATGCTGCTTTGCTAATGAGTCACTGGGCAGCTTCCAGATGCTTATTATCACGACCCGGCACTCCCTTGTTGCTCAGAGTGTTTTGAGAAGTGTACGTAGTCGATACGTGATCAGAAGGTTCACAATGCTAATCTTAGGGATAAAAGGTCGCCTCCTCCGCGAACAGATCGGACCTAACTTTCACCCCCAACTCATTGTCGGGCTCCTCACTTTACCCCCAACTCACTCTCGGGTTCCTCAACGCTATGCAACCTCCAAAGTACCGAACCTCGCCAATGAGCTCAACAGCCTTGGCAGTATTCTCCATCGTCTTTCTCTTCTCCCTTGCCTTCCTCTTCCTCTTCTTCTTCTTATCCTTCCTCTCCCTGCTCTATTCCGTCTTCTTCCTCAACAACATCGGAATTGTTTTTCTTCTCCAACACAGGCTCTGAACTTTGATCCTGAAGCAAGAGAAGATCAACCTTCCCTTGACCTCCTCGTCCGCCTACTGCCTCAGGGCTTCGTTTCTACCACTCCAACCATAACCATAACACTGGTGGTTCTGGGAGTGAGACGGAAAGAATTCTCCGTCGAATCGAAAGTACGTCCATCGAGCTCGGAGCTGGTGTGGCGCCCTTTCTAGGGTTGTTCCCGTTTCAAATTGAGAGTACCGCTGTCGGGTTCTGCCGTCTTGAATCGAGAACCCCTCAAGCTCTTGAACATTCAGTTCCAGCCCGTCGGCCCCATCGTCCCTTACCAGGCGCGGGGCCCGCCTTGTGGAATTCCAGAGTCTTGCCCAAACCCCGGCGGGACAGGCTATGTTAGCCAACTCGCGGAACGATATACTGCCCCGGGACATTATTGGAACCAAGAACGCCGCCGAGCTGTTTGCACATTCGGATGTTGAGAGTATCTGCCAGCAGTAGGTAGTCTTCATCTTCCTCCGAAACATGGAAACTGTTTAGCTAACTGTCCTGGCTCGACTAGCCATCCAGGAAATACGCACAGGGAGCTCACGCTACCCTTGCGTTGGGCGGCGCTTATCTTGTGCGATCACAAGAGCCCGACAGCAGGGAGGCTGACAGAAGAAGGCTGGCAAAAAAGGATCTGCTGAGACAATGTCTTCCAACGAGACACCCGTCGAGTAACCTGCGCAGTCCTTCGCCATGCCGGCTGTGAATCCGGCTGGCTACCAAAACCAAGATCTTTCCTACGAAGGACGACCTTATATCAATCTGAATCCTAACCTTGATGCCCTAGGAGAGTTCACTGACCCTGAGGTCTACCGCAAGCTGAAGTATGGTGGCATCCGTCTTTTGGACTGTATCTACTGGCCAGGTCTCAGCCTGGAGGGGGTGACCTGGCCAGTCACCCACCACTTGGGGGTTTCTGTGGAGGATTCGATCGCAAGAACGCCAAACCTAGATAGTTCTTGAAATGAACGGCTTTTTATTATAACAGTAAACTGAACCACATCGGTGGGAATGGTCGCGTGTCACGGTGTTAGACGCAGTGAGGATTTGCTTGACTGTGACTTCGTAGTGAAGGCCTTCGATGTCGATGAACCAGCGCTAATCTGAATAATTATAGGACTCAACGAATTGGTGCCACAGTGGGCGCAAGCCTGATGTATCTCGGATCCTCCGTATCTAATCCAAACATGACCGTAGCCTCGCCTGCACTCCGTGACTTTGTCGCATCCCACGGCCTATATCCATATAGTTCATTGTCCCACCATGGTCCACGCGCTGCATGGGCAATCGCCAAGAAACTAGCTTGCAGTTGCGGAAGACGCTTTATACGATTTCGAATAATGTCAATGACCGAGACCAAGACACTCAAGAAAAGCATCACTGTCACGGCTATCAGAACGCTACAGCGCACGATATAGACTGTCTCAATGACTTTGGAAAGAGTCTCAACTTCAGACGTACCAAAGTACCCTGCTGTAGTAATCGAAACAATAGCATGGGCCATATTTCCGAAAAAGTGGCCAAAGTCCTTTGATGTCGGAATCGTGTAGAGAGTGTCCAAGGTATCGTCCACGATACCAATTCGGTTCCGGATAATATACCATGGTATGGCGGACATGTACATGCTCAATGCGTTCAAAGCATCAGTGTCCAGAGCGGTCCTGTTAGAGTTGGGCATTTCGACGCATTGTGTCATGACTGTTCCGTTAAAAGTACATGAGCCAACTAGCCATTGGAGAGAAGGCGTGCATTTTGTTCGTGAGATCCAGTCGCCGCTTTTCGTTTGAACCAAACTGTCATCATCACCTCGATTTCGAAGGGCTGTTTCGTTGATATTCGGTATAGCCTTTGTCGCTGATAAGAAGTATGTTGTTCCTGAAGTTGGAATCTTGTGCTCGCCATGTTGAGTAGCATTACTCCAAAGCCTTATCCTTTGCGAACCTTGAGATAGTAGCTCAATGCTCTCAACACTCTTATCCGGAAGCGTAAAGTTGTATACAGTGTTTCCATCGTCTTTGTAAGAAGTGTAGTTTACTTCTGTGGCCGCTTCACAGTTGGCGGTCCAGTTGAAGAAGACGAGGCCTTGGTAGGTTGTGTTTGTCGTGAAAGTGAGATTATGAGTTGGAACAGGACCTAGAATGCCAGAATCGACGTTGGCGAGGGCGTTCTGAGAGACAAGGCTTCCGACGAAAGTGAAGACTGTCTGGGAAAGGAAAGTGTCGTTCTTCGAAAGTGAAGGATGAAAGTTAAAATCCGGACTGCCGCCCATTGCCGCTGAAAGAGAAGAAACATTCGTCTTCGCCGCCTCGGGAAGTCCAACAACACCCATCCCATCTCTCCAATGCGTATAAGGTCCAGTCGTAAGAATAAGCGTTCCCACAGGAACGAGCAGAGTTCTCGTAAGAATCAACGCAGTGTGCATAACGCCATACCACCAAGAGTACTTGATAACAGTCGGCAATGTCAACAAGGTTAGACTCTCAGCGATATCATCAAGATCTTTAACCGCCACTGGCCGTTGAGCGGTCAACGCGAAAAGATGCTGTCTTCTGAAATCCCATACTACAAACTGTACGAATAGGCCGGCCGGAGTGAGAAGGGCGGATAGGGCTATGGCGGAATAAAGTTGGTCAACTGGAAATGATGGGGATGTTCGGAAGACGCGACGTTTTGAAGCATCGGTGTCGAGGACGGCGCCTGTATAGGACCATGCTACGCAGAAGATTGCGCCAGCGAGATAGAGACCGAGTATGATAACATAAGCTCTTAGCCAAGAATCGACTTTATAGAGTCTCTTATTGTCTTTCGGCTGAGAGTCGGGAATAGGTTGGTTTTCATAGCCGGGACTTTTTTCATCCGTCCGATCTTCTTTTTCGAGGGACGAATAAACCGCCGGTGTAGACATCTTGGCGTAGAGAAAGACGGAAAATGATATATGGACTAGGTCGAGATATACGGATTAGGTCAAAAGATGGGAACGCGGCGGTAGAGGTAGAAGCTTGAAGGATCGGACACGGACACGGACACGGAGATTGTGGGGCTGAAGGATCCATGGATGTCAGCAGTAAAAGTGAAACGGGGCTGAAGGAAGGATTCGAATGTCACTGTACAAGGATCATTATTGGTGGTTTGGGTTATGGTAGTATTGATATGCTTATATTTGGTAGTGGGCGAGGCTGATTCGAAGTTGATTTGATTGTCATGATTGTGTTGATGTTGCAGGTGAATGGTTGTGGTATTTGACGCAAAGAGAGCGGTTCTTTGAAGTGAAGTCATGATTTGACGTAGACAGGCTGTTGAAGGAACGTTTCGAGGGAGTGCATGAAATGAGACCTATGATCTTTTTGCAACGGCTAGAAGAATGTTAGAGTTGGATTTAAACTCTTGAGAACATAGACCAAGTTTCTGGTGGCGGCACTTAATCAACCAATCAGAGCTAACCTAGCTTCACCCAACACCAACCCTTCAAAACATCATGAACGAACAAAGAGATTCAATTCTCAAATTATATACCAGAAGTCTATCTCATATGTATCTCTAATTCTTAAACGTGTCGAATATCGATAATAAGGTTTCCGTTACCCCAAGCAGGGTTCGCACCCTTGACTCGTCCATCAGGCTTGGTGCACTTGTCCATGATCAAGCCAGCACCACGAGCAACATCCTTGCAAGAGGAAGAAGAGGTACCACGAAGGGTAAGACCGGTGATTTGGGTAGTGCCGCGCTTGCAGAAAGCCTGGCCAGAGACGTGGCCGACGCAGGCTTGGTTCAGGCTGGCGAGGTAGTTGATGCAGTAGACGGCGTCAGCGGCCTGAGGAGTGTTAGCTTCTTGTAGACATGGAATGGAATGGTGGAGGACGTACACTGCCGAAGGAATCGTCACCGAGATCGTCTCTGCAGGTTGTGTCGGAGCGAGCCTCGAGGTTGGAAGGGACGGCGGCTACGGAAGTAGCGGCGGTGAGGAGGAAGGTGAGAGAGGTGATGAAGTTGACCATTTTGGCGGTTGTAGTTGAAGTGATGAGACTCTATGTTGAACTGTGATGCTGAGGATCAGACTGAAATGCAGACGGGGGCGTTACCTTTTATCTGTTTCCTTCTCCCATGTCGTCTGATTACCCTAACCGTCTTGCATGTGCAATCCCCATTGCTTCCGCTCCGAGGCTATGGTGCCAAGCAACATGGGAGGATAGTATAACTTCTCAAGTTGGGTCGATGTTGTAGGGCGGCCATTGAGATTTCGTTATGCGGGCTGGGGGACCCTGGAGGAAAAGCGACAGCGCATCTTGATGGAGTTGCAAGGTTGTGAAGTGGATTCTGTCCGGAAGAGGAATGGGTTTGGCGAGAAGCCTAGGCGGCCGACGCTCGCCACGTCGAGGACTGTAGATAGGGTATGGTTTGGTGTTTTCGAGACGAGTGTCAACGAGAATTGTATGTTGATAGAATATTGGCTCTACTATCCGTCGACTCGATGTGTTCCGTTGACCGATTGAGTCGGCCAACCTGGTCGAGTCCTATTGGCGTAGGTTAAACGGCCCTTGCAACCGACGTCTCTCTACACTTCGTGATTGGCCATATCACGAGAAAACATCATTACTCAGCATAGCACACAATTCGTTTACTCCTGCCGAGTGTCTGTCCAAAGATGGTAAAGTCTGGAGACCCTGGATCCTACACTACCTATGAGATACTCCCGCGGACCTGGTCTGATATGTGGGATCTGCCGAAAAGAACTTTGGTCTAGCTCCGGGAAGGATTCAGCCTACGGAGCAGACCTTCCCTTTGCATACAGAACTTATATTGCGGTGAGGCTTAGACTGCAGGAACTCACAGTGATCAAGACGTTTATATCTACAAGGGATTAGAACAAATCTACGAGTGAGTGAACGTAGGTTTGTTGGGGAAACTCCAGTGAACATTTGATACTCTGTAGAGCATGTAGCATCACTGTGGTGAAATCAGGACTGGAGCAAACTTCCATGGCAAAGATAAGGTCTTTGTCAAAATCAGCAGCGGAAGGGGCCTGTGCATAAAATCCACTCCGTATTTCTTTTAGGTGGATCTCCTGGGCGATTACCGATTGGGACATAAACGATCGACGTGGCGTAGCATAACTCCGTAGGATTCAACTGCATCGCCATATTTAAGAAAACATACCTTTCCCACCAATGGCCTATCTGATCCGCGTATAGCAATAATTGGTCGCTTGGTCCGTTATTCTGCTGGAAGATGTATGATCTTCAATAAGCCTGGGTGCGAGGACACATATCGAGACTCGGTGAACTCGATCAGCGGATGCAGGGACTTCTGTGCCGAAGACTGGAGTCAGATCCGCTCTTTCACTTGTATGGGTTGGAAGCTTCGCTCTGCAAAATTTTTCCAAGAACTCGGCTACGTACTTGTATCAAGAATAAGAATGCGATAAATAAGTTTGCAAATGGCCGAGCTAAGACTTTCACCAGTTCTACGAATGCCAGAGTCCCTCAAAGTCTGATGGGCGAAAAGAGAGCTGGGCAGACTACACGGACTGAGACATCTTAGAGCGCCGACTGGATGCAGGCTACGTCGCACGTGAATAGACTCATATGAATCGATACGGGGTATCCTGTAACTAGAACCAACAACACAATGCACAGAGATCCTCGCCGGAAGTTATACGGAGACCAATTTTAGACAGAAAGCAACATAGCATAAGACTGGATTGCGAACTACGCACTGCCTTCAGAATACTGGATGCTGACTATCTCAAACATCGAATCACATCAAACACAAGTAATTGGTTGGATAGGAAGTGTTATGCTTAATTCATTCTTATTCCATGTCCCAATATATGTTTGCCCGGGAGCTATCACCTTTAGTGAAGCCTCTCAAGAATGCCTTGTAATACAATTGATAGGTCTCGTTAAAAACAACGCTAGCAAATCGTCACTTCCAATTTCACTAAGAGCAAATTTTCAAACAAGAGTAAAACAATCGCTATGTGCATTTTATTGTAAATTGCCTGAACGCCTAGCTGCCGACCGAATCTTCCCCTTCCAACGCCAGCGAAATAACAACAAGATCACCCCTGAACCGAACAGCTCTCCAATCATCAACTCGGGAATATATCTCCAGCATACGTCTGGCGTACTCAACTCGCTTCTCGCTTGAGACCAGCAATCCCTCACATTGACTCCAAGAGGTTGATAACCGCGTACGACCAAGTGGTATTTTGCTCATTGTGGCTTGACGATAAAGCAGCTTGCAGTCCTGGATCGCTAGTCTGACCCGTATATGGCAGCCATCTGGCTAGGGGCGGCTCGGGACCTCGGTTGTTGGTAGAGGTAGAGATTGACAAGACCGCCCCAGCCAGTGACAACATCAGCGATTTGGATGATTGAGGTAGACCCAGGAAGGCTCACTGGTGATTCATGACAACTCCTCGAATCGCATGGCCTTGTGCCGGCGATGGTTCATTCAAACCTCTTCCCTATCAACTTTCGATGTTTGGGTATTGGCCAAACACGGTTGCAACGGGTAACGGAGGGCCAGGACCAGTCAATGTTACCCGGCGAGACGGTGTGTCGGATAATAAGGTTTTCACCTTGAATTACAGTTTGGCTGCTTGGGGTGCACCTCGAGAGTAACCAGTGAAAGGGCACGGCCCTGTGGAGAGGTAGTTTCTTTCAATAGGATCCCGTTGTGTAGTGGGGAAGGGGTTCTCGGTAGAAGAAAGAGCAGGGTCCACTGGTTGTGATACAGGAGTCAGTGCAGGTGACTGCCACCGTTGAAGTCAACTGGAAAAACAGATTTTCCTCCGAAGACGATGGCTGTAGCCGTTGCTTGTTGGGGGCATTTGCCATGTTGACAATGTTGGTGGAAGGAAGAGGATAAAATCGGAAGGACTCGAAGAAGGAAGCGCTTCTGATGCTCAGCTGAACCCTTACGTTGGGGCAGGGCAAAAGAAATGGCCCCTGAGAGCATAGGAGGTATGATGCTTTGTTGAAGGTGTGAAGAAAAGCCTTGTCTGATGGAAGGCGACGTTGGAGCCGTGAGCAAGGCCTTTCAAGAAGAAGGGGCTGTATGGACAGCTAATGTGAAGGCTGGTTGTCGTTTGTATGGTCTGTCCTCTTGTTTGTTGCCGAGTTGCTAAAGCCCGGAACGTGATGACTGTTGAATCGCGGCCAGGGTATCGGAGATTTCTTCTCCCTGTTGACTCGCAGAGTCGATGGCTGCCTGGCGAGATGCGACAGGGAGCCCGGAGTGCGGATGCCAGCTAGTCGGGGTTTGTTTGTGAAACATCTGGTGATAAGATACCCGGCAATGCGTACTTGATAAACCAACACTTTTGATCACACGAGCTGTCATTTGGCAGTCATCTTGCGGATGCCGGAGTCTGGAGCCCGCCGGCGAGATGGGATGAAAACATCAATGGACAACTGTCTTGAGTCCAGGTAGACGACCAGCCAGTTGCACTTCTCACTGTCTAGGAGACGCGAGTTGCACTTCTCACTGTCTTGAGACGCGAGCTGCACTTCTCACTGTCTAGGAGACGCCGGCCGGCACTTCTCACTGTCAAGGAGACGCCAGCCGGCACTTCTCACTGTCAAGGAGACGTTCCGATCGGCTCTGCTCGTCGCCAGCAGCCTTTCTCGGTGCCTTCTAGCCGGGGCCGGCTGTCCGGAGATTTCGGCGGGAACATGTCGCCAGCATGCCTATAAGGTGGGTCAGCTTTGTTGCCGTGATCCAGGTTGACCAACGTAAGTCAACGTCAGTATGTTTTGTACTTACTCAAAGCCAAGGTGCTCTCATCTTGATTGATCGCCCTGAGCGACCGTTTTCTGGCACTCCAAGTTCTCTTGGATGGTCTTTGGTCATTGCGTTAGACGCAGTGAGGATTTGCTCAACCTTAACCTTGTGGTGTAGTCCTCCAATATCAATAAAATGGAGGCCATTCTTCTCGACCTCTTCAACATAGGCCTTTGCCGAAAGAGGTTCCTTGAACTCCACCATGGCGGCCATCTGGCCATGGGCGGCTCGGGAGCCTAATCTGGCGTGCGGCCGACTAAAACATCCTCGGAGGGTATATAGAGGGGAGCAAAGCAGCCCGCGCCACCGCAGTGGGCGTTACCTGACGAAGAGAAAGAAACCTTCCACGACAGACTGGAGGGGGTAGACGGCTTTTCATAGAATCTGAAGAAGAAATATGAGGGCAGGGCAAAAAAGGCTCCGCGTATTTCGGAAGTCACAGTGCGGAAAATACAACTTCGGTGGGGAAACCCTAACCTGAACGAATCTAAGGGCTTGTTACGGAGTTATGTAAGCTGCTTGGAGACCTATTGGCAGACTCTAGGCGCCTTGTGGCCTGGCATAGCCTTCGTACTGTTTCCCTCGGCTTCTCCCCTCCTGGTATGCTCTTGCCCGTGTGACTTGGGTCTTACTCCATCTCTTCCCCACTTCTAGAAGTCGACCTAGACGATGTTTGACTTATTCTGAACCTTGCTGATGTCTAATTGACAGAAAGTCTCTGGAAATGATGCCTGATTTTACGGTGAGGGCTGTGCGCCGAAAACCAGTCAAGTGGGTTCTGTGTGCCGGGTGCAGTGCGGGTTCGATGCTTGAAGACATCGTATAATTAACTGCTAGACATCACGGGCTCCACAGTACACTCAAGAGGTCATTCCCTTCAGATACCCGTGTAGTTTGAAAATAGAACTGCTGGTGGCGCAGGTGAAATACATCTCAATATTGTCGACCATTTGTCATAAGCAAATGTCTAATAACATGTGATTTCCTGTATCCTAGTCCTAAACGGACAATCCAGACGGTAATAGAGTTTTATCAGCGCTCCTCCTGTGAGACAACTGTTACATATCATTGCTGAGACATCGCCACCGCGATCAAGATCAATAACAACACACAGCAGCAAGGGCGGCAGCAACAGCAACCCTTGATCACGATGATATCCAACGGGACATCTATGAGACTTGAATTTGTCCATCCACATTCACGGACAGCAAGTGGGTCAACTCGTCCTGCCGACTGCCTACGGACGAAAGTGGTTATGGTCAAGGGTGATTGGAGATCTGATGACGGAGCAATGAATTGCTGAAGAAATGGCTAGTTGATGGGTACCTGTTTCCCAGTGACTGGCTCTCAACTGTTGGGAGCAAGTGTGGACTGGAAAGTGACCGCACTAATCCCCGACGAACCTCATAAAGTGCCACGTTCCGTCACACGCATTGTACCGGATAATTGGATCAATAGTTGGTCTGTGGTGTTGGCGGAAGGAAGAGGGAAAGATATGGATGGAAGCAAGGGAAGAAGGCAATTTTATAGCCTGCATGAACCTTATGTGACGGTAGGGCAAAAGAAAAAAGGTCATGTGTGGGCAAATGACCCTGTGCAAAGTGTACATGTCTTCACAAACCTTATCTGATTGTTTGAGGCAAGGTTCACGCAGGCAGAGACTATTAAAATACACAACACGACCCAAATCGAGAACGAAACCTTTCCACTTTCCATCAGTAGTGGTACCTTGCAGACCAATGCAATTCGTAACAAGTGGGGTTCGTTCCAGCGGGCAACAAGGGGAAGTGTGTCTAGAACGATGATGAGAACTAATCCCTTTCGTATGGTATTAGAGATACTGAGTTCTTGAGTCAGAGTATTGTGCAAGTGCACTATCAAGTCCAGGTCAACCTTTTTCTTTTGCAAACATGATGCTGACATGGCTGCACCCACGCATTCTTTCTTTCTTCTTCTTAGCTTTGCATGCTTGATCAATCTCGAGTGAGATATCGCTTCAAGGTTCATATCGAGAAAGTACAACTCCACACCACAAAAGTCAACACCCTTGCACAGTGGCACAACAGAAATTTTCTATATAACCAGCATTGTCGCGTTCATCTAGCACATACGACCATACCTACCAGAGAACTCGGGATCCCGTCCGCTCTCCCATAGATAAGCTGGTAAGGGGCGGATTAGTAGTTGGGTCGGTGACGACCAGCGAATCCCCGCTGTTGTATGTTTTTTGGTGTTGCTATCTGAGACTAACAACCGACTATCTTTTTGTGGTTGGTAGCTCTGTTAGAGTCATATGTCGGTTAACTGCAACTAGCGTGACAAAGCATGTCCGATCCCGCAGACGTCATGTGCGTCAGATCGTGAATCCTTTTAGAATGAGTGACTTGTCTTACGAGTCATGAAATGACTCTTATAGAATACATACAAATCCAATAATGCATTTAGTTATATAATCATCTTTACCATCCGTCATTTGCGTCCATGGAGGATTGCCTACCTCGAAAGAATCAATATGGCGCCGCCTGACTTTGTTGGTGACTACATTGGAACGCCCAACAAATGGCATGATTGCATGTCCATCGACAGCCCACCCGTCAAACCTGCATTCTTTGGTGTGACAGGCCATACTGAAATCTTTGAGGAGACAAAGAACTACCTATCCAAACTCGATGCATCCAGCACCAGGTCTGGCAACTCAAGTACCTCAGATTCACAATCCAGCAACACCATCAAGTTTCAGAACCTTCCGCCTAATATCAGACAAACATGTCTCGCGTTACTCGGATGCGTCTTTGGTCCCTATTACGATCGTCTCGTGGCCGATAAGACAAAATATGAGAATAGACTTTGGTCGAACCTCACAGTGCCTGCGATTATAAGATCACTAGAATTGACATTCGGATCACATCTAGATCACGATAAGGTCAACCTTGAGCTCATTGCAGAAAAAGTGTGCAATAACACTTTGCGACCCTTCCGAGATATCGAGGATAGCCAAGAATGGGTCGACCAGCTTTGTGGTCAGAACTTACGATGGGAATCCATCGCCTTGCTATGGAGTGTGTTGAGACGCATTCCTGGTTCTTTCGAGCCTGTCGAACGAAGTGAGCTTCACATCATGGAAAACGGGACATCGAACAAAGAAGCCCTTGCATTCGTAAGGCAGAGTATTGCTATGGCGCGATACTTTACGCTTGCGAATGTCATCATTCTTGATCTCGTTCATCAAAAGACGATTATGGAATCTATGATTATCGGAGACGCGAGTAAGTCTTGCGAGGCTTGTAAAGGGAAAAAGATACTATGCTAACATAGAGTGCAGGTCTCGCAGTCTGGACTTGTCATGGAGAAGCCGTTACCATGATGACTTATCTCGGAGTCCATGCAGAAAAGAACGTCATACCATACAAGCCTTCGCTGTCGAGTGAACACAGAAGACGCCTGTTTGCTCGGATCTATAACATTGATCAAGCTATCGTTGCGTTCACAGGCCGGCCGCCGTTACTAGATCCTCGTTTCTGCACAACACTGCCGCCGTTGGATTTAAGTGATGAGGATCTTCTAGCCGGTGGTACAACACTCGAACGTGCTGTATCTGAGTTGAATCCCCTGGGCTGGAATACGCATGGAGGTGTTTATCCTTCAAGTATCTGCCGAGCTGGCTATCAAGTCTCTGTAATACTGAACGAGATTCTCGGTATTACTTTAGGATCTGGCTCAAACACAACCCTGGAAACTATACGGTATGCCTATCATCCTCTTCTTTTGTCCCCGTACTAACCTCTGAAGGGACCTCAAACAGCGAGAGCTTGACACCATAGCCCGATTCCCCAAGAACCTTATCTACGACCCCGACGACCCCTACGATCTCCCGCTTCCACAGCCCGAACCTCCATCGCACGACAAAGACCTCTCAGATCCTCACCTCGACAGCAAGGCGATTCCAATGAGAATCTTCGCGCGCTTGACGCATCTGCAGAATATGTTTCTGCTGGAAAGGCTACTGCTGCAGTATGGCGCTTTGGACGAGGGTGATGTGCTAGTTGTTTCGTTTGAGATGATTTCTCTTACGTTGCTATTCTGGACGCATAAGGATAAGTTTAGGGATATCCGAAGAGACTTTGAATGGATTGTAAGTCTCTTTGTCCCCCCTTACATGATCTTTCTGACACTCTTTAGTTGATGGCCTTTGCGGTTCCGGGCGGCGGTATTCTCTGTCAAGAGCTTCTCCGACCAACCTTCCAAGGCCGGCATCCGAAAGACAGTCGTCTAAGCCGATCAAGTATCGTCCAGAAGCTTAGTCTACTAGTAGGCTTCTTGGACTGGGTACATCCTTCTGCACCGAACGGAGATCTTTGTGCGAGTTGCAAGACTGTTATTCAGCGCGTGTTAGACTATCATCTCAATGATCCGTGGAGCGAAGTTGGGTCGTTGGAGCATTTCAGTTCTGGGTTGGCGGGACGGTTGAATTTCAAGTTTGAGTTGCTGAACACCTTTGACTGGCTAAATGAATAGAGAGAGCCGTCATCACTAATATAATCCTCCAAGGTTTAGATTAAAGATACAAAGTACTCTAAATACTAACCCAGGCTTTCATAAAATGACCAAATTATTTTGTCTCTTATGCTTGCAATGGCCAATTCTTCTGACATTCTTGGGAAATTTCATGAATTTGTGAGTCACAGACAATGGCTTTGGTAATCTCTTGTTGATTCCGAGTTTCATCTTGTGCTACTCTGTATTCTCTTCTAAGAAACCTCGGCCCTGATTGTCAAAGTTGCATCACCAGTCCACTGGCTCTTGTTTCTCAGCTTCGGAATTTCGGTCTTCAGGGACGTAGGCGAAAGACATAAATGCAGTACTGTAAAAAGGTTAGCTGATGAAAGGAATCGAAGATAGTGACCAAACAATACCATCACCAGTATGATCATACAGCGACTGGGTTCCATCGCCGTTGCCTCGTCGCCATGTACCCATGCGACAAGTTCCATCTCACAAAGGATAGCATAGAGGACCTGTGTAAAGTCAGCACCGTAATAAACTAACAGAGTAAGAGAACCGAAAATGTACAAGCAAGATGCACGTTGCAATGTCATGGTAGTCGATGTCCCTCTCCATATTCCTCGCCTAGAGGTGGAAGCCAACAACAAGAACGTCGATCACAATGCAATAGATAAACAGATGATCCATGTTGAATATCAAGTAAAGAGTCAGTGGCGGGTGAAGAAAAGGAGACAATGGCGTCGAATAGCTGATGTGCATTCAGAGATCTCGGACAGATCAACATATACAAATCTTGACACCTGTAGGAACTGGTCAAAGACTGGTTTGTTGGTTACATCTGGAGCTTCTGCAAGCGTCCCCTGGTTTCTGTGGGGTCGCCTGAGCAAAGCAGGGGGCAACCAACAGCACCTGAATCCATGCTATCGTCTTCGCTACGCATCCGCGGCCTGGGTTTCTCAGACATAAGTGCTCCACAGCTACCACCAGAGCAAGTAAATGAGTTCTATGACCTCCAACATACTAGGTACCTAGATGATAGAACAATTATCCTCCATTGGGCTGTAGAAACAGAATGGCCCAAATGCTTCGATCAGGTGACCAAATTATTTCCTCTGCTATACTTGTAGCGACCAATTCTTATAGTATCCCTCCCTACTGGAGCAACATGTTTGTCAGTCACGGGTAATTATGGTGATTTGGTTCATCTCGTGTTGTCCCATTATCGTTATGGAGATCCTGTCTTATCATCTGCTCAGAATTACCATCCCATCCTAGTGATAGGCGTCCACTCTTATATACAGCCTCTCTGTCTCGTGTAAAATTACTCCCGTGAGGAACCGCCAACCACTGTAGACTCCGCCGTTGCTTGTCCATCTCAACTACAAGCGTTGAATAAAAAGTGACTGAACTAATTGGAATCAGGTAGTGATTCGATAAGCTCAATCGTCTTGAGATCCACAATCGCCGCTGCATATCGCTCACACATAGCAAACACCCTCTCCTTGGGCTGCAAATCATACGGTGTCAAAATCCATCCCATGCCCGACATCATCGACTTGCGATACTCATTGAGAACAACTGGATCATTAATATCAAGTTTGGGACCACCGAATCTCGACAAATACTCCAGGTAATGCACAATGATAGATATCTCGTGGCGTTTTCGGTCTTCCACTGAGAGGGCGCCGACGATGAAGTACGTAAGATCATGGAAGGGCGATCCGATGTGAAAGGTCTGCCAGTCGAGGAACTTTGGGTTGCCGTCTCCATCGATGTACGTGTTTCCTGTGTGAGGATCCCCGTGGATGAGACACTGAAATTGGGGGTTCCTGATGCGAAAGTATTTCTTTATCGCGGACACGGTACGATGGCGGGAGAATCTGATAATCTCAGGCAGAGGAGGTCGATCTCCGCCCTGAGTCATGTTGTACCACAAATTGGCAAGACCCAAGATCATCCCCTCATAGGTAGGCTTAATCCAAGGGTAATCCTTGGCAGTGTAGCCCCAAGTACTGGCGTGCAGGCCAGCGAGTTGTTCGACGCCCAGCATTACCATCTCAACAGTCCAGGTATGCTCAGGATTTCCAAACTCATAACCTTGGAGGGCGAGGTCGTCCATGATGATGATACCCTGCTCTTTCTCCCATCCTCTGTGTCTCCTGTGAAGCTCCTTCGTTTCAAAACCTTAGATGTGAAATAAAGGAGCTGACTCCCATTCAAGAGGTTTGTATCCGTGTGTCCATTTCACAGCCCCATTCCACTCAAATGATCTCATGTAGCCTCCAGGGTGCGCAGTTGTCTTGATCCCATTATTCTCCCAGATAGGGACCCCAGTGTAGAATTCGCGTGAGTTTGATCTGAATCCTCCGATAAAAAGGGGTGTTGCTGCTTGTTCGCCTTGGCATCGTCTCTAACCTTGAGCCAATAGACGGTAAAGCCCATACCGTAGAGAAGCCTTAGTGCTACCAACAGGCATTGTCCAGCAGTCTATCGGGCAGTTGGGATGGTTAATGTCGTCAAGTGTGGACGCCTGAAATTGCAATAGGATCAAGACTGCGCCATCGAAGCAGAAGACCTGGGGACACTGGTACTTGTATGCATAGCTACAATGTCATGTCAGCTTTGAAACTAACCCATAATGTTTCAAGATTAATCATACCCTCTTAACTCTTGCGAAAGTTTTGCCTGAGAAGTATTGCTCACACGTCCTTGCAGCCAATCTTGAATGTCGATCAGATTTCGTTTGATCTCGCCGATCGCCAGCGTCTGTGGACGCCGCCCTGAAAGATTGATGGAGAAGACGCAGTCGATGTTCTCAGTTGCGCTGTCTTCCAAGATCGGCTTTGTATGGGATGTCTGCATCACGGTCGGGGTATTGCTCCATGCAGAAAGGACAGGGTTGACAATTTCAGAGTTGAACCAATTTTCGCAATCGGCTTCCGAGTCCAGTCGCCAGTACCGTTTGTTTAGAGGGAAGGCTGGCTGATCCAAGCGCAGATCATCATCGGGATAGAGTCTGATCAAACCGGCTATGAAGTCGACATCGTAAGTGCCATCTTGTTGATTGTATAACGTATGAGAGGTGACGGTGGTAATGGGATGGTAATCTTTAGCCCAGCGTTTGTCAGATGCAGAGCTGAATAGGAGATTCTCGATGCGGTTGGTAGGGTGCTGGCCTATTAGGCCACGGGCAGTGACAGACATGGTTGGTTGCATGGACTGTCTGATGTACGGTTGTTGGTTCTTAAATCCCTCAGTAAAATTCACGTCGTATGTTGCAAGGTTGCAGAATCCACCTACCTTCTCTGACGGTGATCAGGGAGTGTGCCTGAGAAATTCAGGCCGCGGATGCAGTGCTGAGGACGATACCATGCAGATGCTGTTGGGTTGCCCCCTGTTTTGTTTGGGTGACCCACAGAAACCGGGGGAGTCCCTGCAGAAGCTCCGAGTACAACGCAACTCACTTCCAACCAACTGCCGTTTCACGAAGTAATGCGAGATTGGCATCTGTTGGTTTTCACAAAATTGCGAAAGGCATGTTCTCAAATCGAGCTATTTTCACCGAATAGAGCATACAGAAGAGTATTTCAAGAGCCTTGATCTTGTTAACTAATTGAGGGGAAAGATGCGCTGTTTTGATCACATCGCGCGGGGTATCCACGTGATGGAAGCTCGACCAATCAGCGCACCGCATTTGCTGACACATGTCTTTCATGCATTTCATAAGAAATCACCACAACTAACAGGTGGAACCTTCTCTATCAGGCAACTCAGCTCGTCTGCGCCGCAAGGATTCTGCATATTAGACGACATGCTCTCGCTCCTCATAAAACCGCTAACTAGCCGGACTTATTGTCAAAATGGGTGTTCGTGATACTTACTATCCTCTAGTTATATCCTGTTTGGTGGTCGACGGTATTGCCGTTAGTCTTTGACTCTGGGCACGGAGGCTGAAGAGAGCTATCGGTTACGATGACATCGTCATGTGTCTCTCTTTTGTGCGGTCCAAGTTCTCTACCCTCGTAACTATACTGACTATATATAGGTCGGTTTTACCGTATTCTGCGCAACGGAGCTCGAAGCAATACGTTACGGCATCGGGGCAACGACAATGGAACCTGACTTCGACCCGATCAAAGCGGCTATGGTACTGTCTTGTAGTCTTCCTCAAACTTCAGTTCACCAACGCCCTGATAGTTCTTTACCACCTCCCAGATCGCCTATATTCTCACCACCGGAATCTCGAAGCTTGGCGTAGGACTCGTCCTTCTCCGACTCGCAAGCGGAGCAGATATGAGGACCGTCCGAATAATCCTCATCATGTCCATGATCATCGTGACACTCTGGTGTCTAGTCACTACATTGATCTTCGGCCTCCAGTGCCGTCCGCTATCTGTTGCCTGGGGAGTAGGCGAGGGTTCATGTCTGTCGACATCTGTGCTGGGAACAACTGGTCTGGCTCTATCTGGAATGGATGTGACCATCAGTTGGTTCTATGCGGTATTGAAATCTGATCAGAACCATAAAGCTGTTTGCTGATACAGTTCTATAGCTTCTACCTATCTACATGTTGTACAAGACTCAACTTAGACTTAGGCTTAAAATCATGATCATGGTCCTCCTTGGGCTAGGCGCCGTCAGCTCTATCGCGATAATCGTCCGGCTCAAGTACCTCATCGATCTGAGCCGACTGACCTCTGCCTCTGGCGGTCTCGCTACGCAAGAAGCCGTTGAGACTACACTAGAGGGCACGATCTATTCTATCCTGGAAATTGGTCTGAGCATACTAGCTGCTTCTCTAACAGCACTTCGCCCACTGTTGACGAGACTTCCTGGATTCGGAGATAGCTCCTCGAAACCAGCTGACTTTGGATCTCTTGTCACGTTTGGAAACCGCAATGATAACAAGGGTCCCGCGTATAGGCTTGAAGATAGGGATGTTTCTGTCACGGACAGCCAAGAGAATATTGTGCCTCCTCGTCCGCTGACGTCTCGCTCATCTATTGTGCCGGGGCGAGATGAAGCGAGTCAGTGGAAAAGGACTGAAGCTTGACGAAAAAGGAGGACAACATTCTTCGGAGTCAGGTAGGAATAATCAAGAGGTGGAATGTCAAAATGTCTAACAGAACTGGATGGTGAATCTTGGCTGTTTGGCAAGATAAGAGGGCTTTACAGTTGGTAGACGATTAAGATTCAAGATTCAAGTCTTTCAATGGTTCTTTTGTAGAGACCGGGATGCGCAGTGTATTGATCCATAGGAGCGCAGATAGTGGCCATACCCAATAGGATATGCAGTTGTGTGTTGTAACCCGAGCCTACATGAATATATCCCTCTCAAACCCTCCAAAGACTACCCAATAAATAATAATTCAAAATACATGAGCCTATAGACAGCTCCAGGCGAAAAGAAAAGAAACCTGCTACTCAAAATCTCCGCCAAACCGACACAACAGATCTTACTTAGAGCAAGGGGTGCCGTCAGTGTTTCCGCAGTCATTAGTGTCAGTACACTGAGAGCCGCAACCGTAGTCGACAAAGTCAGAGGGAGTAGTCTGTTCCCAGTTATCCATACACTGAGTCTCATCTCCATTACCCCAGTTACATCGCTGGCGGCGATATCCCTTCTGGCGCATGACCTGCTGCTGGGTCCAAACAGTATGACAAGCCTTATCGTCCCAGATACAAGCCGTAAGGTCCTGAGCCGAGACACACTTGGACTCAGACTCCGTAGTCTCAAAGCTCACACCGAGACTGATGCCCTCGAGCTCGGCACCGACGCTGGCGCTGATAGTGTTGGAACGCTCCTGACAGACTTCCTTTCCGACGAGCTTCGTGGCGGAGCAGGTCTGGGTGCCGGTGCAGTAGATGTCGCCGCTGGCCTTTTGCCAGGGTGTGTGTTCGACTGAGGTCTCGAGAACGTAGTAGTCGTACCAACACTTTCGGACGCGGGGGAACTTGTAGGGGTGGGTGACTCTGTCGGATGTGACGTAGGTTCCTGATCCATCGGTGTAAGGGCCTTCGTAGGTCTTGGAGGTGTCGTCACAGACGGGGAGCTTGTTGTCGTCTCGCTTGGCGGGACTGGCTTGGGCGAGAGCCACGAAGAGGGTGGTGGTAAGAACGTTGTTGAGAAGCATCTTGAATGATGTTGTAAACGAGTGTCAGGGACTGAATGAGTGTGATTGTGGTTGAGTGAGTGAATTTGGTTGATGTTGAGAGTGATATCGATATCTCGAGGGGTCAAGACTGACCTTTATAGTTGGAGGGAGTTCAACTCTTGATCCCCCTGTCTTGGAAGCCGTTTCATGGGAAGATCATCTTACAAGATGCCAAGCAGGGAAGAAGTATCGCGAATGCCGAACTGAAGTCCCATAGTCCATCAAAGGAAGGACGACAATCATGCAACTGGTCTGCTATGGCCAAGTACAAGGTACCCACATCTGCACCAGCCACAAAACAAGCGAAATTGGTAAAGTAAGCTGCAAAAGTTTGGTCCCCGAAACAAAGCAAATCTGATGTCTGCAACTGCCGCCTCATCTGTTTGCAATAACCACATTTCACTCAGACTTTAGAGAGCATCAAGACACTATTCTGATATAGAATGGCTGTTGCTCTCGATAATTCGCCCGTTGTAACTATCCATAATTACCAACACTAGACGCCATTCGAAGTGTCTAGCGTTCCCCTGAAACCATGGCTCTCAGCCTTAGGATCGACAGCTTATATCGGGCTCCATAAGTTTAATTGCAGATAAGCGGCGACCACAGCTGCCAAGATGTGAAATGCCGATTTAACCCAAGCATTGGATGGCCGTGTAAGTTAGCAATGTTTCATCTTGTAGAGCTTGGCAGTAAGCGGGCTCTGCAGGTACAGCTTACAAGGTCAGCAAATGGGAACTCTACTCAACCAGGAGACAAATTTCCATTAATCGTAATTTCAGGACTTTCCCGTTTGAACGTGTAACTATCCCGAAAAGATCCTGCAACTACATGCTACCCTACAACTCACGTCCCAATAAACTAATCAAATCTAAAGGAACATTGTACAACGACGAACACATTAGAGACGGACGATAAGTCGGTATCAATTACAACTATTAGCTATCTAACTAACCATCATGATGACAGTTCGTACAATAATTCATCGTAACCTGGCAAGTATTCGACAAATAAGCCGTACCACACTTATTGACCCCATCATTATCCTTCATATGCTGAATCGCATCCTTGATATCCTTACCCTTCATGCCAATACCGTAGTCATCACACTTCCACTGCACAGTACAACCCGCCTGACCGAAGGTAGCAAGGACGATGATACCGCTCTTGATCCTTGCGTAGCGAGACACATAGTCCGTGTAGACGACATCATCTTCAAACTGGTTATAAGCCCGCTCACAGGCATCATCAATGCTGTGACATTGGCTAGAACCCTTGTTGTTGCCCTCGGTTTCGGTGGGAAGAGGTGTTTCCAAGGTTGTAGCTTCACCTACGCCGTGGGTCACTGTTGCTGAGATGGACTTGTAGACGCGGAAGTACTCGTATGTTCGAGAAGGATACTCAAGAACAGTACCATCAATTGTCTCGGTGAAGGGTTCAGCGATGGGTGCTTGGGTCACTGGCACGGCGGTTGTCGTTGGGATGGGGGACGGGTAGCTAGTATAAGCCGCGCAAGCACCGGAGACGAGAGGTGCGGTGGTGACGAATTGTTTGTCGTTGGTTGTGGTGGAACATTGGCAGTAGGGTTCTTCGACACGGGGACCGCCGTAGATGACGCAAGGGTAGTCACGGGGAGGCTCGGAAGTGGTGGTAGTTGTGAAGCCAGTGCTGGTAAAAGACGTGAAGTATGTTGTGCTGCGATCACTTGTGGACTCGTCGGTGGTTGAGTCCTGGCTTGTGGTGTCGGAAGTCTCGTCGCGGGTCTTGGTGACGAGAGTACTGGGGAATGAAGTCATGGCGGTAGTGGTTTCTTCAGCGGCACTAGTCTGCTCCGCGCTCGTCTCCTCAGTAGTCTGAGTCTCAGCCTCAGTAGTTGTCTCAGCCCTACTGGTCTCGGTTGTAGACACCTCGGAAGTGGCGGTCTCCGTAGTAGACGCATCAGTGCCACCAGTCATTAAGGCGCACTTAGGCATAGGAAGCGTGAAGACAGACATGCATCCAAGTTCAGGAACCTGAACCTCATTGAGCTCCTCCTCTACATCGCCAGACCCAGAATCCTCAAAGTACTCATAGTAGACCGAAGGACCGGGCTCCAAGGTTCCGGTAGTGGTGGCGGTCTCGGTAGTCTCGGTAGAAGATGCCATCTCAGTCGTGGTAGAGGCTTCAGCAGTAGTAGTCTCAGCGGCGGTAGAAGTCTCATGAGCAGTGGTGGAAACCTCTTCGGTGGTCTTCTCGGCGCTTGAGACTTGGGTGCTCTTCTCTTCTTCTTCCTTGGTTGACTGCTCGTCCTCGTCCTTGTCTTCATCATCCTTGTCATCGTCCTTCTTCGTATCATCAAGATCATTCTTGACCTGAGACGCAGCAGATGACACAGCCGCAGCGGTGGCAGCGCCAGGGGTGGAAATAGCGCCAGTAAGCACACCAGCGGCTTTGCCAAGAGAATCAGTAAGCGCTCCAAACCCAGGAGTGCCCGCACCGAGAAGGCCAAGTAGAGCTAGAGCGCCATCGGTGTCATCCTTGGCCTTCTCTGCGTTCTCCTTGGTAGGGTTCTTGGTGTACTCAGACATGGACTTGTAGGCTTGGTCCGCAGCTTCCTTGGCCTCGTCGGTCTTCTGAGGAGGCGCGGCATCGGTTTGACTGGGGCTGGGAGCCTCGGTTACAGGGGGCTTGTCGTCCTCATCGTCCGGAGAGGATGGAGTTGGCTCAGAGTCATCCTCGGCCTTGGTGGTGGGCTTGGGCTCAACGACAGCTTCACTGGTTGATTCGGGGGAAGGGTTGGAGGTTGGCTCGACTGGAGCAGGCTCAGCAGTAGAAGTCTCGGCCTTGGGCTCAGTGGTAGGCTGGACTTCTGCCTGGCTCTCAGTGGTGGGCTCGACGGGGACTTCAGCATTTGAAGTAGTCGATGGCTCAGTAGGGACCTCGACGTTAGACTCTGTAGTAGGTTGAGCGACAACTTGACTATCGGTAGAGGGCTCGACAGGCGCAGCGCTCTCTGTCGTTGGCTCTGGCTGAGCTTCAACAGAGGTCCCGGTGTTAGGCTGAGCAGAAGCTTGAGTCTCGGTAGTAGGCTCTGCAACTTCGGTAGGAGTTGTAGGCTGAGCAGGAGGCTGTCCCTCAGTGGTCGACTCAATGGGGGCTTGGAAAGAAGCCTCAGTAGAGGGCTCAAGGGGAGCAACCGAATCAGTAGAAGGTTGGATGGGAGCACCAGTCTCAACTGAGGTTTCGACGGGGGCTGGCAAAGAAGCCTCAGTCGACGACTCGGCAGGACCGACAAGATCGGTTGAAGGTTCAATGGGCGCGCCGGTCTCTGTGCCGGGGACAAACGCGGCTGAAGACTCGGTAGTGGGAGCCCCGGCATCGACCGAAGGATCAACCTCAGCTGTTGTTTCAGTGTTGGGGAAGATGGGGAACTTGTTCTCAGTTGTTGGCAGCACTGGAGCTTGAGTCTCGGTGTTAGGCTCCCTTCGAGCGGCAGAGTCCGTAGATACTTCGACAATAGCCTCCGAGGAGGTTATAGGAAGCCCAACGTCGATCTGGGTAGTCGTCTCATCAACATTGATCTCGGGAGCTGCCGCACTGGAAGTAGCTTCAACAGCATTGTCCAGCTCCGTAGTAAGACCTGTCGTAGTATCAACAGGAGTCAGCGCAGGATCTTGCGCAAGAACAAACAACGGAGTAAAAACTCCAAAAACGAAAGACTTTTTCATAATGAATGTAAGGCAGCAAGATACTGCATGAAAAGAAAGACAAAGAGTGTTGCCGAGACTCACAGTTCAACGGGGGCCCTGATTATATCCATCCCGTCATCATGTCTTTCGCAAATCTTGTCCAAAATCGTGTAGGATCTCCAACCTTGCATCTTATCGCATGATTAATTTCCAAGGCTGAGGTGTATTTCTCCGAAATTACCGGTAGTTGATGGCGGTTCTTAGGGCGTTTCATGATGTGGCTAAGGCTGACACGAAAAGCTTGAAAGGTTGACAGAAAAGAGTCGTGATGTTTTGCGTGTAGAAGTGACTGGATTATTTGGCCGCTTATGCAAGTTAAGATGAATACTGGGCTGAACCGGGTTCCTGATCCTTCAACGGGCTGGGTTCCACTAATCCTTTCAGCGTCGTAGCGTAGGATCTAATGAATGATTATCGCAATTACAGATTCCATGCGATCGATTGGGCGATACACGATGGATATGTTTTACCATTTGATACCTAGATTTCCCTATATCTTTTACTACCCTCATTTGTTGTCTTTGTCCCGTTCACTGGATTGTTTGTCTCTATCCAATTCACTCGTTTGTCTTCACATTCTTTCAGTCACTCTTTCAGTCGCTCTTTACAATCACCATGGTACGCTGGTCATATGCTGCAATTGCAGCTTTGTCGCTCACAGGCGTCTCTGCCAAAATTTACTGGGATCCCGTCGGAAACACGTGCGATCCTCTCGCCGGAAAAGCCGGCGCACCTAATCTCGACGATGCTGTCAAGAAGGTCTGGCAAGAAATTGAGGGCATGGCATCCAATGCCTTGCAATCTATGAACGACATCGACTCGGGGGCGTTGACCAGAGACAGTGATCCTTGGGAGTACCTCCGGGTTGTCGGGACATATGATACGTTCTTTGATGCGCAGCATCCCGATGGCTTTCCCCGGTGGAATTCTGTGAAGGGTATGATTTCTTCTGGCTCGTTCTGTCGTTGAAGATACTGACTGGTGTAGATATCTTGGTATTGATGGCCAAGGCTTCTTCGAGACAAAATGTATACATCATGTGCGATGATGCATACATGTACGCAACCGATCCCAACACGGGCGACGTTCACTGGCGTAAGTCTGAAATCTCTTTCAACCTCCGCAAATTTGCTAATGTCTTTCGCAGAGCTACCTAGTGATCAGAGCAGAATCCTTAACCAGGGCCCCGACCAACTTCAATGCTCAGCCAACAAGCAAGGAAAAGACCTAATCGGCTACCGATCCGGTTGGGACGGCTCTGATTCTGATCACATGTCCTACGTCGTGCTTTGCGCCAACTATCAACTTAACAATGTTTATCTGGACGAATTCACTATTCAGAGTGGAAAGTCTCTGGATGACTTCAAGACCTTGACCACGACTCTGTTCCACGAATTCCTCCACGTCTGGCTTCCCGGCAGTAAGTCAACCTTCCACTACGTTTTCTGAAACAGTCATACTGACCGCCATTAGTGAGAGCCGATATGAGTGGTGGCGTGGCAGCTGGAGGCGAACGATACGGTGTTCAAGGAACCAAGGAAGTCCGAAGTCTCTATGCGAATGAGAATCCGGACTCTGTTACTCTCTTTGCTTTGGCACTCTTCTCCAAGAACTTTTACTGGATGACTACTACTGCTGAGACTAAGCAAGAGGTGTGGAACAGATTCCAATCTGATGCGAATGGACAAGGTATTATCAACGCTATGAAGTTAACTCAGCCTTGATCACGCGAAGAGTCGTGTAGGGCTACTTGATAGATTCGATATTCAAATTCTATTTAACAATTGTCTACATTTGTATATCTCATTGTCATGAAGATAGTGGGCATTGAAAACGTCCTCCAAGTATTAGATTAGGGTGACAGAATGAATAGCCCAAAAGTGGGTCCACATTCATACCAAGTGACTGAATTATTTCGCTCCAATACCCTTATTATGAGCTCTGTTTCACATATAGCTAAGCATAAGGCCAAATTCTTCACCAACGCGTCTGTGAGTGTGCACGGGCAACGGAAATTGACAGGTAAACAGCACTGATCAGTTGTGTTAGTCATCATCTTCAAGGATATATGGACAGATAAATCCTATCACGTACCCACGCCAAATCTTTCAGTTTCCACCAGTATCCTCCACTCCAACAACAGAACAGTCGATCCTTTCCAAGTCCGTGAATCACAAACTCAACTCCACGATGGCTACCCAGGTTTCCAACTTTGCTCCTTATGAGGGCACCGAGGTCATCACTTTCACTTTCTATGATCCTTCGCAGCGGGATTCTCTCTCTGACGAGAACACCGAGCCCGGAAGAATCTTTGCAACCACCCTCCGTGTTTATCTTGAGAATGAACACACTGGCACCGTCTGGTGGTCTACTGTCCATGATTCTCTCACCAAGACCAAGCTCTTCATCGGTACATGATATTACGCGTCTTCGCCGATCTGGCTCTAACAAATCTGCAGATTGGAAGACTCTCGCTGGCAAGGACGAGTTTGAAAACACTGCTCAGGCGACTCTTCTCGCCAACACTTGGAAGGGCATCACTTCAGCTCCTGTCACGAAGGAGACTTTCAAATTTAACCCTGCCAACACCGTGGCTCGACAGACCGCTCTCTCCAGCACCTACGAAACAGTCTCCGTCTGCTTCACCTTCCGCTTCAACTCTGCCATCCACGCCGAGCAGCTTGACGGAGCTTTCCAGGAGCTTAACCACGCCATCATGCTGAGCCCCGGCGCCGTCGTCGCCAGCTACTCCATCGGCGGCTGGAGCGTTGACCGCACCACTTACTGCGCTTGCTACCGCTACCTCAACGCCAAGGCCATGAGAAACTTTGTCCACGGCGAGACCAAGGTTAGAGACCTTGTTGGAGAGCTTGAGGCTCGTGCTTCTGGATTTCAGATGGATTTCATGCAGACAAAGGCTTTTGAGCAGGGATGGCAGGGGTCTGTGATGAAGACTGTGCCTGACAACCCTGCCCTTTCCGGTTTCATGTCCGAGATGCAGGATATTTTCAGCGGCATCGATGGCTCTACCCTTCGAGGAGAGAACTAGAGGTCTACGATGAAGGCTTCATGTTTTTTCTTTTGTAATATGGCAAGACTCAGTTGGTAACTGAGTCAGAGGATACAATAATGCGGGACAAGCATATAGCGAGGTCATTCACGAGATCTGTGAAATATTGTAAGAATAGGGAAGAAAATGCATGTTTTTGATATTCTAATACTCACCGTTTCCTCGTGCCCAACTCGTCTTATGCCTCTAGCCGATCAACTCACCCTCGCTGTCAGGGCTCTGTGTATCAACAACTTCACGTCTGCTCAGTCCAGCAGGCTCTTCGCTCGTCTGGCCCGGTTTCTGGCGACAATAGTAGCCTCAATGTATCAGGCGTGACCGACGCTGTCGTCGACAATGTCCGAAAGGAGCTCAATCAGAGCCTGAGTAGCCACCATGGAGTCAGCTCTTGGTTCACTTATCTAGACGGCTATAGGCAGACCCCTCGATACTCTTAAGAACTCGTCATATGACTCAGTCCAACAAGGTACCTAGTTGAAGGACTATCTCTCAAGGCTTAGGGCATTAGAGAAGATCATCCTAAGTTCTCGTCTAAAGCGGCATAGAAGATCTCGAGTTCTTCTACTAGTTAAAATAAAGAGCCTTACCTATAGCCACTTGCTGTACAGCTCCTCTCGCGGTATAGTTGTTCCCATGAAGGACCCGAGCATTAGTACCGCATCATTTCCCCGTTCAGCCGTGGCTTGCTCAGTGGTATCGATGGCCCTACACAGCGAGGACAGTGTTAAGACTTGAGGATGGAGGGGTTTTGATCTTTCTGTAACAGCATACGACTTAGTTGATAACTGAGTGAGAGGGTATATTGCGGTGCCGGATAAACGCATCTATAACGAGAACCCACGGGCATATTTGTGGAATAGTGTAAGGATATGGAGAATACGTCCATCTTCCACTTCCTACCGCGTGATCAACAGAGCATGAGCAGCCACCATGGAGTTCCTAGTTCACCTTTCAAAAGTCCATGAGTAGAACTCCGGATGAAGATCTCAAAATTTCGCCATGGGATGCCTGCCTACCGAGTATGGAAAGATTATTCTCTGTTGTCCTAACTCCAGAGAACATTATTCTAAGCTCTACCCTAAACTGGCATAGAAGTTACCCCTGTCGTTGGGTGCGAAACCGCGTACTCGCCACTGGTTGCGGTAGGGCCCCTCTCGCGGTGGAGTCGTCTCGACGATGGAAACTTGAACCTCAACACCACACCTTCATCTCAACAAAGCGTAATTGGTTTAGTGGTAAAATTCTCCGTTGCCATCGGGGAGCCCTGGGTTCGATTCCCAGATTACGCATTGAATAAGCGAAGCTATTCGTTTCTCCTTTTGCCGGATTGCTTCTCTTTTTGTGGTGTTGTCAACTTCAAGTTCCGCCGATCCCGGACAACCTTGTCATTGGCCTGGTAATGCAAAGTCTAGATACAGCAAAGACGTTGAAACATTTACTAGTTTGTTTCAGAACTTCAGTCTTCAGTTGTAAATATTAGCATTAATCAAATATACCTTAGTTAAAAACAAGAAGAAGACTTTCGGGTTCTCCGGAACTGGTACTTTTAACCGTTGCAGGTTGTGTCTCTACAGCCACATTTTTCATCACATTTACAAACGTTCCTAACAGCCCGTCTTGTCGTAAGGCCGCAGATAAAACGCGAAGAAAAGCAAAAAGGAAAGCTGGACAGCTTGATTTAACGATGCGTAATCTGGGAATCGAACCCAGGGCTCCCCGATGGCAACGGAGAATTTTACCACTAAACCAATTACGCGGTTATTGCTTGTAAAAATGTGTCAATGTTGCGGTACAAGTTCTCACAGCCAGACGACTCCACCTAGGAAGAGGAGGGAGTTAACCAGGTGGGTCAGTCAAACTTCAGTAAGTGTCTGCCTACCCATCCATCTCTCTTATTGTTTCTCCGATTATTTCTTGGTATCCATGTTTGCTAACTCTGTTACTTCCTGCTTTTGAACGACACCTAACAATCATCTCTTTCACATTCACCCTTCTTTCTCTTCTTAGCCACTGATCTCCTCACTTGCACAACCCGAAAGCCAGATCGTGGCAATCAATCGGCAACAATCTAGGCAGCCACCATTCCCCAGGCTATCAGCACATTCATCCCAAGAACCACTGCCTACAGGAAGGTTACCTGCAGAGTCAACCTTTACGTCCTGCCAAGAACTCGCACTACCGCGCCTTCGAGAGACTCCGTCGGGAACAGTGCACTCAGAGCTGAAGACAGCGATGGTTAATACTGTGGTTCATAGTTGAGGTTCATGAGCTATACTAACCTCTTAGTTCTACAGATTCGCGAGCAGAAAACGATCCGACGCCTCAAGACTTAACCTTTGGGAACAATGACAAAGCTTCTGAAACTACGGTTCCCAGCTTCACTCTGTCTCTCAAGGTCGACAACTACAGAGAGAGGTGAGGTTCCCCTTGATTGCCACGGGGGATAAGATGTCGAGTCACCGTTATTGGCGGCCGAGTACACGTTGAGACGGAAGTTCAGACTGCCGCCCTTGGGAGTGAACTCTGCGAGAACTGAGAAACAAGCGCTTACAATCTGTCATAGTCGAAATAGTTGCCGCAACTATCGAAGAAGCCAAGATTGCGAAGGGGAAGGACTTGGAAAGTACAGAGGCCGCCATCGAGAGTATCACTTCGACCAGACACCCTCGCATCACCGGTTGATTGCTCGACTAGTGGCAGCCTGCTCCGAAGGCGTCCGCTCAAGACCCAACGTGTCCAACCCCTAGAGCCAATCCTTCTCCCCTCGGATGGATGGATACAGTTCTGGATACGGCGACTTCAACTACTGTCCAAACTCGAAACGGAACTTCAAACAGCTGAGCCATCAGGACCGCTCTACTCTACACCGTATATCTAGAGCAGACGGATTCCATTGCTACAACGCCAGTACCTGGATACGGTAGCTTCTCCAAGTACTACAAACCAACTATCAAGGTGAATTCCTCTTCTCTTCCCATATGATTAACGAACTAACCGATGAAAAGCGACCATCTAGATCTAGGTTCCACGAAGTGACAACTCAATCTCGATACTGGAAGACGACCTCACGCCTCGACCCATCGTCGTACGGGGAAAAGGAAAGGTGTTTTGAGATCCTGAGCTTTTTCTGCATCCAATGGCTACACGTAAAGCTGCGTTGCCCGTCACAAAGTTGGTGGTTTTGAATTTCCTGTAGCAGCATGGAATATGGCTTTAGTTGAACACTAGGGGTTGTGGGCTTCCTCTTATAGAGACGACCGGTCCGGCGCTCTCGACATGGCGTACCAAGCTGCACACCTCAACCAGACGACACGACAGATAGTTCACGCCACCGACAAAGTGCTGTTTTGTTGAGTATGCATTGCTGGGCATCTTATCACCAGATGTGTCACAAGCAAACCCCGAGTAGTCACTAGCAGATCCCGAGGACACAGCAACGAAGGCGGCCTATCACATAACTAAGCTTCCCAAACAACGAATCTTCTGCATACGTCAATATCAACGAACCCCACGCCTGCTGTGCTGAATGTCATCGACGCTCGGACTGCTCGTGGTTATTTGGAGTAACCATATTACATACAGGACTCCGCCCGGAAGTCATGGGGGCAAAGAGACTGTTTGAGAGTTTAGGGGGTGAGAAGTAGATGCGCTGGGGATAGGGTATAGTCAGATAATACAGTTCAAGGACACTGAGTATGGGATTATGGGTTAAAATGGAATGTTTATTCGCAAAGTGTATCCAGCAGTCGCTCAACCTTTCCATCCAATGCAATCGAATCCAAGTCTATATCACGCTATTCTATTATCCATCCAATAAATCCAACATAGAAAATCAACAATCTATCCCCCAAAGGTACTTCACACAATCTCTCTTCCAAGTAAAACCAAAGAACATATTGACAGCATCCTCCTATGCGCTGCTGACAACAGGTCCCTCGTTCGCTTGCGTCTGACTCTTCTCGGCATCCTTTGCAGCCTTGCCCTTGCTACCCAGGAAGGGAAAGAAGAAGTAAGGATGGAATATCGTCAATGTCCATACAGCGATGAGAATCATAGCTCCGTCGAGGATAAGGAATGTAGTTTCGTTCTGCATGAGGGTGCTGCCCCAGCCCATTTGCATTTCAGGGATACTTTGAAATGTTAGTGAGAACTCCGAGTTAGGATGTAGGGAGACTTACCGGTAGATGCAACGGATGATGATAGCAACATAAGCGACCGCCAGAGCACAGACAAACATCTTGGTCTTCTTATCACTGGCCCTGATAACCTTGACATCTCCTCCGCTCATAGAAGACTCATCGCCCTCCCTGACAGCAGCACCGTTCTTGATAGCTTTATGTCGTCGCCACATGTAAATGAGCATCAAACCTCCACAGAAAACCATGTTCGCCATCTGGAAGACCACACCAGCGACAAGCATGCCAGATCCAACATCAAGCAGATTCTGATCCGCGTTCTCTCCGTTCGTAGCAGCAGATGAGACACCACCGCCAGCAGCCTGGATGATAATCGAGAAGAAATCCGTACCGACGAAAACCCAGGGATACAGAACTGGTTTGATGAAACTGTATTCCCGACCGTACCAGAGAACGAGATGCTTGAACGTGATCGAGATAGCGGCTGCGACAAGCGTAGGGCCCAGAATGAGAAGAACGAGTTGGATGACGAAAGCGTTGTACACCCAAGGATTTGAACTCATGATAATACGACCGCAGTATCCGATAAGTTCAAAGATAGTTCCTATGGCGAGCCATACCGTGTAAGACCATGTTCGCGCGCGAATACCAAAGTAGATCTGCGGAATAAGAGCGAGAGCGTGCGCTACGACGAAGAAAATACATGCGCCGAGGGTGAAGTAGTCGCCATACAACGAAGCTTCGACGGGACATCGGGCGGAGACGCCATCGGAGCAGGTTTTGTAGCTGGGAGGTTCGTAGCCTTCCGAAGACATGGCGGCGGTTGAAGAGACGTGGAGGATGCAATGGAGAATGGAAAGACAGGAGGTGCGGGTCATATATTAAGTGACGGAATCAAGGCCGTGGGGCAAAGGATGAGTGGAGGCGCAGTGTAAGAGCCAAGACATACAACTAAGCGAGGTGCGTATCGAATTCTTGGCGTTGATGCTGTAGTGATCCATCATCAATCCATAAAGAGCCTCCCATGACGTTGGTTTATCTCTTTCACAGCAATTAACAAAGATTCTTTCATAAATTCCATCTAACAAACTAGAATATGTTTAATCTACTATAAAAAGAGATATTCTGTATCGTTGACAAAGACTGGCTCTTGGCGTCGTCAAGATAAAATTCTAGGCGGAAAGTAGTTAAACCCCGATTGGTTTATCCCCGGACCTTCGCGTTCGCATTTCTCGCGATCGCTTAGAACAAAGCGACTAGGATTGCAAATGTAAGATTGCGACGCAAACAAATGATCCACTTGTAAGATCTTACCAACATGACTGTTTATGAGCGGTAAATGCGATCGCATTACTTGTTGGGTGGTGTGAAAGGAGGTTTTAAGCATAATTTAGGGCCTTTTGATGGCGGTTGATTAATTGAGGTTGCTGAAGACTGACGCGTCCTGGCGGCGTCCGTCGCCCAGACATAGGCGTTTTAGTGCCAACGTTACAGCACGATTAGCGAGTGGACTTTTCACAGTGTTTCACATTTCTTTTGTCGGCCATTTGAGATTACTGAAACCAATGCTACTAAGTGATGCAAGAAAAAGTTAATAATTCTAGTCTTTGTTTTTTCTTTATCTGTATGTCGGATATCGTAGTAACTGTTTTAGAAGTTTGAATTAATGTTGAAATCACTCCAAACTCCGGCCCTGTTGAAGAGCTTCCCATGAAAGCACGCCTATCTAAACGCCTTGACCTCCACAGCCGGTCGTGGTATGTACATCCAGGGCATCTGTCCACTCTCGGCTGCCCGATAAGACATCAGATGCTGGACAACTGCGAGTTGAGATGCAGCTCTTGCGTCTCAGCTCGCAGATCATACTGGTTTTCAAGGCCCTCGTATATCCATTTGACGCGTGCCGGGTCCTTCAAATCTCCGCAAACCTTGCTCCAAGTTCAAGACATCCAATCCCTCTCCCGTTTCTTACCATGATTATCTCCGTCCAATCAGAACTGAAAGCTGCTGTCGTATTGAGGTAAACAGCTGTAGTCAGGCTTAACGTAAGCCGCAGCCTTGGCGTCAGACATCATGCTAGAAAGACCGCCAATCTTCAATACAAGTGAAACATGTATCTGCCATTGGGTCAAAATAATGAGGCCTTGATAACATGCGGGGAGCAAAGTCTATGTTGGCTGCAGAACGGGCGTGCTGATCGCCCCAGGGATACGCGGCAGAGCTTTGAGCATCCGTCAAGCGTGCAAAGATACGGTATGCAGCTAATATTCGAGACGGTTGCTGTATGAAGTTGACAGCATGTGAAGAACCCGAATCTGATGCTGTCTTGTTTTCAGTGGCTGGAAGATGTTAAATCTTCAACCATTAGCCATTCATCCTGCGTTCGGTGGACCGTTTTCGTTTTGTTGTTGAACTGACTGCATAGCGTCTGCTTCACATTGCTGCTCCAACTGCCGCCATTGATCTCCTCCTCCGGGATAGTGATGATAATGATGAAAGTGATGATGCACATGATGATGGTGATGATGATGTATCGCTTGGGGTGTTGAAGTTGGTAGTTGAAACTGCTCGGTGTAGGATTGAGGTATTGGATCGCCCCCTGGCACGCCTGGTAATGAGCTTTCTCCAGGGACACCCATGTGAGCAGGAGGGTGGCCATTGTCCCCCATCCACAAGTGCGGATTCCCAGGGGACGTGCCTGGGGGAAGCATCGCGCCTAGTTGTGACCAAGTGGAAGGTGAAGGCATGGTGAAAGTCCCATTCGTGTTGTTCGGAACTGGTTGTGGTTGTGGTCCTTGTTGCGGCTGCAGCGGTCTGGATGGTTGTTGCCATGTCCTAGAATCATTTTGTGCTGGTTCTGGAACAGTTGATGGAATTTCTGGGACAGGTGTAGGATTTAAGGGTGCTGTGGTCTCATTTGGTGTCTCCGTATCCTCACTGGCCTCTCTCAACGGTGAAGGCGAGGGACCAGCGAAATTTTCAAAGAAGGCCGAATCAAGAAAGTTGGTCCCCATCTGATCATGGCTCATATCGCCATCCATAGTCGGGAACGTCATCATATGATCAGATGTATTCGTTTCCAAGTTGATATTAGTGTTTTGTGGCGCTGGTGAAATTCCAATATCCGTAGGAGACATCTGAGATGATGATGAAGGAGTTGTTCCCTGAGATTTGCTCTGCCGTTGATGTGATAATCTCGAAAGTGTACGCCATCGATTACGACAGGTTAGAGGTGGACGACCAGGTATTCTTGATGAGATGGCTACCCATCTGTGACCAAGTGTTGCTACTCCTTGACGAAGAAGGTTGTCTTCCTCTGCAGTCCAGTCACTTAACCGGTTTTTGGCAGATGGGTTTAGGATATCATTGTATCTTTTAGAACATTGATCATCCTTTCTTCCAGGAATGAGATTGGCTGTTGTGGTGTTAGATCTGAACTGCAAGTGAGTGCATGTGAAGGTTACCAATGTCATTCCATACTGGTCCAAGTCGAGCATAAGCCGAAAGAAGAATCTCATCCTCTTGAGATGTCCATCGACCTTTGCGTAATGAAGGATCAAGAGAATGAAGCCATCTCTTTCGACATTCCTAAGCCCAGTCAATAGTCAATCCACTTATCCACAACTCATACAGATATCAATGTGGGCCATCGGACCGCGTTATGACACGTGCAGAGAAACCACCAACTCACTCACCTTTGCCGTCCTTCCCTCCAAGCCCGCAGCAATATCCTTCCAACGTCCCTCAGACCCTCTACTCGCGCCAAAGTGGCCAACGAGCGTCCTTAGAGTCGCATCCTCGGCTGCATTCCAGGGTCGTCGGTGTTTGGGTGTGTTTGTGTTTGCGGGGGGAGACTGTGGCGAGGTCTCCTGACCTGACATGGGATATGCGCGCGAGAAAGAGTGACAGGGAATGAGGGCAAGCTCATCGAGGAGCAGACATTACGATACAAGGCCGTTGCGGGTCGGTATAAGGCTGGGATTGCAGATGTTTGATTTGATTGAGGGTTTGAGATGGTTCGGTTGTCGAGTTCCGTTTTTCCGTGGCTTGTCGGAACCTGAAAAGTGGGAGGGTTCAGCCACAAGGACACGATACGCCACTTTGCTTATCACTTATCGCTGTCTATAGGGTAGACAATATGACAGAGGACATGAACAGAATGATTTGTTTGAGCCTACTTTATTTGGCTTGCTGAGAGTGAAAATTAAAGTACTGAAGTATGTCCGGATATCTCCATGTTGAGAGCTTTGCCAATGATAACTCGAACATTTGATCCAAATGATCATAATACGGCACAAATTTGACATCGTTGCCACTCTTACGTCTATCAACGTTTTTTACACTCAAATCATTCCTTGCGAATGATACGCGATTTTCATATCATAGAGCCGTGAACAATACCACATTGTAGTAGTAGCCTCGTTTCCTTAAGCATTTACGACACCAGTTGAGAACATGTCAGTATCACGAAGATCAGATCTATCAAAAGGTACGGAACCTCGACGTTCAGAAAATGAAGACACGAAACGAACTAGAGATAAAATTGAGGGTCGGGGGAGATTACGTGACGAGAAGTCTAATGAGTTAAATACTGACCTCTTATCCAGGCTCTGGTATCCATGTTAACAACGAGGAACAAGCAGACCGGTTCAAGTTGGTGTGACTTGGATCCATGGCGACTCGAAAAAGAGGCATGGAAAACGTGGAAAAAGAGCAGGGTTTCATCGGTGGCCCACCTAAGTCTCGAGCATGTGAGACATGAGAGATATCGCTCACAGTCCATTGGACGTTTCGTAACTTCAGCCCAACCAAAAGAAATCGCGACGCGAACAGGGGAGTTACTTAGCGCAAAGACCCATCGGAAAATAAAATGCTTGGCTCTGCAGGCACTCTCTACCTCAAGCATCACAAACAGAAATCCAGATTCATCAATGCTACCCATCGCACAGACGAGAAAACGCGAGATCTGGAACAATCTCATCTTGACATGACACGCATATTCAGCCCTGTATGACGCGTCCCTAAATGACAAATAAATACGAAAATCTCAATCAATGCGTGAATCTCAGAGGCAATTTTTGGTCACAGAGGCTTCTAGGTTTTGTTCCATTATTAGATCTGTGACTAGCGGTTAAACGGCGTTCGGGTGAGCGGCAGCGGCTTTGGAAAACTTTGATGGGTGGTAGAGGGGAGACGTCAGCGGGCCATTGGCGAGTGCGTAAACGAGAATTAGGCCAGCCATTTCTATGATTAGTAGTGGGAAAGTCCAGATTGCATGCTTGGTAGTGGGAAATTCCAGCAGTGGAAAGATAAACGCCTTCTGGACTAGCTACGGTGGATAAGTGGGATAACGAGAAGAGAGAAGAGGAAAGGGAGAGTCAAGTGAGGGGTTCCTGTCTGCACAACAAACAGCTCCAAGCTATGGGTAGCTTCATGCAACAGGTCAGAAGCTCTTCTCTGTCGGTGAACAAACTCAAAATGCCATTCGCTGTTTCGCGAGAAAAACAAGAAATGACAGAAAATGCATGAGGGAATTTGATTCAAGACGGGCGCACTCCTAGCACCGCCCACTCCCGGATCTGGCATTCCGGGCTATGACCATGCCAAGACGGCTACACCCACGTCCAAAAATGCTTATTTCCAACACCTTATTTTTCGTCTCTTCTCTCTTTGGCTGTCTGTACCCTCTCGACATGGGGGTGGCATTCAGGGTCTACCGAGAAATTGGGTCTTGGTAACGTCACTTAGTCTAGCTCGGTTTTATGTTTTCTTTTTGTAAAATTGGACCTGGCAAAAGTTCCATTGACATAACAGCTTGTCAAACTAGGTTAGCCAGAGACAAGCTTCGACATGTCAAGATCATGCAAAACATTATGAGTCAAATACTTGCCAGTGGATCTTTGCAACAAAGGGGCTGAGTCGAGAAGCGGTGATTTCACAAACCGTTTCTACAAACGGCTAGCCATCTCATTTCCCCTCAGATCCAGCCCTGCCCTGCCCTGCAGCAGCCCAAGTAACTACATACTCGCCCCTACCATCTCCCACACGACTTCTTCGCTGGCAGTCTTTGTACATGTTTGTATAGCTTCACTTCTGAATACAATGTGTTTCATAACGCTGAGGCATTTTTCATTTGCTGGTAAACGGTTTGCTTAATGGGAAGAGCCGAGGAGGCCTCCTCTTGCAGAGACTAGGTAACGTTCTTACGAGAGAGAATGAAATGGCTTTTGGAATTGTCTAGACTTTTGGATTCTGTATTAATATTGCTTGAGAAGCTGTGCTTTCATTGAATTACGCACTCTCTCACTCTTTCACTCTTCTGCTCTGCTTCTTCAATCCTTTCCCACTCTCTATCTCATCTCCTGTGAAGACCCGCCACAATGGCTGACCCTGACATCCACCCAACAAAGGAACTCGACCCTGAGGCTCAAAACACCCGCATCACCTTTCAAACCCACGAACGCGGCCGCTCAGAAACAGACCCCCGTCTCGGCCGCACTCGCACCCGCTCCCTCTCCCGTCGTCGCTCCCACTCCTCCTCACGCTCCCGCATCCATCCAACCTCTCCCTACTCGGGCTACCAGATCGAATACCGCACTTTATCCATCCAAGTCACCGAAGCCAAACAAACTGTCGACTCCGATGACTCCAAGACCGTGAAACCGAAGACTGATGAGGATTACTTCTCTAAGCTTCAGTACCATGAGTTGCAGGTTGAACAGTTGTGTCAGCAGCTTAATGTTAGTGCTGGGGAGGGTCTTTCCGAGGGTGCGGCTGCGACGCGACTTGAGCGTGATGGAAAGAATACACTTCCTCATCCCAAGACGAATTACATCAAGAGGACTCTAAAGTACATCTTTGGTGGTTTCTGTTCGGTTCTTTGGGTTGGAGCTATCATCTTCTTCCTCTGCTGGCAGCCCCTCAGCAATCCTCCCTCCAACCAAAATCTTTCGCTCGCCGTTCTTATCCTCATCGTCATCTTCCTCCAAGCTGGCTTTTCCGCTTTTCAGGATTGGTCTACCGCCAAGACCATGAACTCTATCCTCGACCTACTTCCTTCTTTCGCAATGGTCAAGCGTGATGGTGAACTCAAGAGTTTGCCTACGATTGGTCTTGTCGCTGGCGATGTCATTCATCTCCAGGTTGGCGACAAAGTCCCTGCTGATCTACGCATCATAAGCCACTCCGGCGACATCCGCTTCGATCGTTCGGTTCTTACCGGCGAGTCTGATGAGATTGAGGGTGCGGTCGATGCCACCGATGCCAACTTTCTCGAGAGTCGCAACATTGCCTTCATGGGAACTACTGTCATGAACGGTAACGGTGTCGGTGTCGTTGTCCTCACTGGTGGCCGAACTGTCATGGGTCGTATCGCGACGTCTACCTCTGGTGTCAAGGACTCAGCTGCCCTGATCCAGAAGGAAATCACTCGCTTTGTCTTGATCATTGTTTGCATGACTATCATCCTTGCACTGGCTATTCTTCTTACCTGGGTTGGCTGGCTTCGTGTTGATCACCCAGACTACATGAGTGTTCCAGCCATGCTTGTCAATGTCATGGCCTGTGTCGTGGCTTTCATCCCAGAGGGTATGCCAGTTGCTGTGGCGCTGACACTCATGATGGTCGCTCGTCGCATGAAGGCTGTCAACGTATTACCCAAGGGTCTATCAACTGTTGAGACACTTGGTTGTGTGAACGTTATCTGCTCCGACAAGACTGGAACTCTTACACAGAACCAGATGTTTGTCAGCTCAGTTGCCTTTGTCGACAAGCAGTTCGAGTCTTCGGATGAATTCCAGTACTTGGTCAACAGTAACGAAGCAGACGAAGCTTCAATGGCTCTTCAACGCGCCGCTCTTCTCTGCAACGATGCCTCCTTCGACCCAACCACTATCCATCTTCCACTTCACGAGCGCGCGGTCATGGGCAACGCCACCGACAGTGCCGTCTTCCGCTTCGCCGCATCCGGTCACTCAGGTGATAGCGCCCGGAAGACTATGCCTCGCATCTTCGAAGTACCATTCAACTCAAAGAACAAGTGGATGCTGACAGTCTTCCAATCCGACGACGAGCGTGGTGCATATCGCGTTATCATCAAGGGTGCGCCTGATATCCTTCTTGCAGGATGTACCAAGTACTGGTCTTCCGAGTCCAACTCTGTCGTCACGCTTACTCGTGATGCAAGGATCAAGTTCCAGGAGATCCAAGATGAAGCTTCCCGTCGTGCAGAACGTGTGATTGTCCTGTGTGAGAAGTTCATCACCCCTCGCTCGGTCGCTGGCACGAATAGTTTCAGTGATGAAATCACACACTCTGCTATTCAGGACCTTACTGTCGTTGGTATGCTCGGCATCATCGATCCCCATCGTCCTGAAATTCCCGCCACGGTTGAGCAATGTCGTCGTGCTGGAACGAGGTTCTTCATGGTCACCGGTGACTACGCTCTCACCGCCGCAGCAATCGCTCGTAACACTGGTATCTTCTCCTGTCAGAAGGACCCTGATACCATTGACTCTCTCTACGCCGGCACTCCTGTCAGCGAGAAGAAGAAGCCGAAGAAGGGTGATCGTGCGGAGATCATCCCCCGAAGTCTACTACTCGAAGGTGCCAACCTCAGCCGATTGAGCCAGGAAGATTGGGACGTCGTTTGCGCTTACGAAGAAATCGTCTTTGCACGAACTACTCCAGAGCAAAAGCTCCGTATCGTCACCGAGCTTCGCGAACGCGACAACGTCGTCGCTGTAACAGGTGATGGTGTCAACGACGCACCCGCCCTTCGAGCCGCAGATGTCGGTGTCGCTATCGTCACTGGAAGCGACGTCGCCATCGAAGCATCCGACCTCGTCCTCCTCGACCGCTTCGACTCCATCATCGACGCCATGCGTCTCGGTCGTCTCGTCTTCCAGAACCTTCAAAAGGTTATCTCTTACCTCCTCCCTGCCGGTAGTTGGTCCGAAATCTGGCCCGTCATTCTCAACGTCTTTTTCGGTGTTCCTCTCCCTCTCAGCGCATTTCTCATGATCATCATCTGTGTCTTTACAGATCTGTTCCTCAGTTTGTCACTGATCATGGAGAAGGAGGAATTCGATCTTCTTTCTCTTCCTCCAAGGAACCACAAGCGCGACCATCTCATCAACGCCAAGATCTACACCCAAGCGTACCTCTTCACCGGTACCATGGAGACCATCACCGCGCACGCCATGTTCTTCCTCTACATGTGGAGACACGCCAAACTCTCCGCCTCTGACCTCTTCTTCCTCTTCGAAGGTTACTCAGAAGGCTATCACGGCTACACCAAGGACGAACTGACCAAGTTCAACAACACGGGACAGTGTGTTTACTTTGTCACACTGGTATTCCTTCAATGGGGTAACATTCTCGCTGTGAGGAACCGACGCTTGAGTATTTTCCAGGCGAATCCTATTACCAAGGCTCATCGCAACCCGTGGTTGATTCTTAGTATGCTTATCAGCTTGTGTATTGCTATTTTTGTGACGGAGGTTCCTGGGATTCAGAAATTGTTTGATACGGAGTCCGTGCCGATTGAGTTTTGGTTGATTCCTATTCCTCTTGGTTTGGGGATTTTGTTGGTTGACGAGATTAGAAAGTTGTTTGTGAGGAAGTTTCCCAAGTCTTTCATTGCTAGAATAGCTTGGTAAGGAACTTTGATAGAAGTTTGAGTAGGTCTCAAACATGAATAATAGATGTGTCATTCGACCGATAAAGCCCCATGGTAACAACATTTCCAGTTCATATTTCCGCTACGGAATATCACTGTTTTCAAGATCCACCGACTGCTGTCAAAGTCTTGTCGCATTTCCGTCCTTTATCCAAGCGAACTAATGTTAGGCCAAGTTTATGCTGCACAAACCAGGGTCATGCCTCCACAAGTCGGCACGACCGAAGATCATGTATTTCTTGTGCAGTCTCTGAACAGTCAGCCTTGCGAGGAAAGTTCCGTGATCAACAGTATTTAATTCAATCGCTAGAGATCATTACTTCTTCTGGTCGCGGCATCTGAAATTGATGGTCTCGATTCATTTCTCGGTAGATTTAGAGTCTAAGCGCAGTCGCCTCAACTCTTGGAAAGACACTCTTACTGGAAGACGTGGCTGATATATGGGTCATTAACGACATGGTCATCGTCTGTGCAGAGCCGTCAAAAGAGTGATCAACCAAACCCATGTCCTTCAACTCTGTATCTAACATGTCAAACAGACGAGACGAGTCTCAAACATCGGAGAAAAAAAGACACATGGCGTGTCAATAACCGATCTCCAGATGCAGCGATTGCATTGTCGAATTGTCGGATCTAGAAACCGGATCAGGAATAGTAAACGCCTTCTCCGTCATTTCCAGAACTTTACGACCGAGCGCTTGGGTTTCAAGGCTTCTGAATACGAGAAGTCGGTGGGTCAGGCCCCAATATTCCATGACAACCCTTGCTAGGCAAGACAACGGACCTCAAACTAGCGTCGGTATTTCAAAACTTTTTGGTCTTCTTCCGCTGAACCAAAAACATTCCCATCACTTCTCATCATCTCAACGCTGTATACGATGGCAGCAGATACGGTATCGAATATCGCAAACAGAGTGCAGACGGCACCTTCAGTGTTGGCTTTTCTAGCCATCGGCATTGCCCAAGGTCTTACTGTCTCTATCCTTCAGGGGTATGTAACATCCACCGCTTCTTGCCCCTAATCGCCACTGACCAAAAGACAGAGTCGTCGTGGTACACTGGTATGAATGGATTACGCCGAGAATCATCCAGGTAGGAGCCGGATACGACATACCGGCCAACTTGGCAATTTTCATCTTCGGGTTTCTATTCCAGTTGGGCTTCATGGTTGATGCCATCCGTCTCAAAAGCACAGCGCAGGCCATGCTCGCTTGTGTGCTCAATGCCGGTTTCCTGCCCCTGGCTGTCTACCAGTCGACGGAAATGAAGGGTAGGATCGACCAGCTGAAGGGCTCTATAGATTCCAATGGCGATCCGTTGGTTCATTTGGAGATACCTATCTGGGAGCAGATCGGAGGCATGTTGAAAGCTATGCCTTTTATTGTCGGTATCTGCACAGGGTTGTTGGTTATCTCTGTCTGGTATCTGAAGCAGTACTTTGACTGGCAGGCGTATCGCAACGTTGGCGCGGATGCCAAGTTGAAAAGGATACGCACCATCCATCAGGTATGTTATGTCCGATATTCATGTGAAACACAAGCTAAGTATTACAGATCTTTGTCATGCTTGCAAAAGTAGACATATATTTTATCGTCTCCTTTGAAGTCTACTTTGGAGTAACCGAACTTCGTGGCCAAGGAACAGAATTCGCTATCCGCATGTCCGTCCTCGCCGTCGCCGTCATCATCACCTGTCTATCCATCGTATGGAGCAAGTCAGAGAACCGCATCGGCATGGGTGTATCCATCTTTTCCTTCCTTGCCATGATTGGCTATATCATCTACATGGTAGTCCTGACCGTGCAGGGAAAACGTTTCGCTGCTTTCTTCAGTATCTCGAATTGCTATGCTGCCATGGCCATCGGTTTCCTTTTCTTTACTACTATCTTTGCGGTTTTATGTTTGAGGAATTTCTATGGAGGACTGAAGGAGCATTTGGAGAAACATGAGGAGGGCGGTACTTTGGCGCCCTCGGTCAAGAACTTTGAGATGGATAGTAATGTTAGCTTTGAGTATCAGAGTGTGAGGAGTATCAGGGATTTGGACAGTTAATGATTTCATGGGAGGTCTATAGGAAAGGGTGTTTATTGTTTGGGTAATAGTGGCATAGTAACTCGGCATCAAAAGGAGGAATTCATGATACATCTATACATTAATAGTAATCCAGAAATGCTTCACCAGTGATGGTGGAAATGACAAAGATTCATATAGCCTTCGCGAGTAGATTTCACATATTACGATATGAGGACTGAGTCTTGTCCTGTTTCTTCATTCTTCATAACGCTACACCCAAATATCTTCCTATCAATATTCACAGATTCATCCATCGTCTTACTAAAGCTTCTGACTATGCCCTCTCACCAGCCCATCTCCTCCTCATCTCCCAAACCGTCAAACAAACAGCTCCAAGAACCCACCAATACCTCCAATCCCTAGCCAGCACCAGCCCATCTTCATCCGAAGATGGACCATCCTGGCTTCAATCCAGTACAATCTTCTTCTGGTACAGCTTCTGCTTCAAATCCTCCAACTCAGCAACAGCGGTATCTCTCTCCTCATTCGCAGCAGAAACTTCAGTTCGCATGGCATCTCGTTCACGTTCAGCGGTGGTGACCTTCTTTCTGGTAGCTGTGTTGGTCTTGATGAGCTCGTCAATTCTTGCGTTGGCGCGTTTGAGGTCGTCGTTGAGGTTTGCTTCGGAGGCTTGCAGTTTCTCAATCATGGATTCAAGTTCAGTGTTTTTGGCGGTGAGGGTTTTGTTGAGAGTGGTTTGAGCATGAATTTCTGCCTTGAGACGAGAAATCTCTGTATCCCTCTGAATAATCTGCTGCTGATACTCCGAGATTCTCGCATTGAGCTCTCCAATCGTAGCATTGGCAGAATCAAGCTCCTTCTGAAGAGTACTCTTCTCCTCATTAGCAGTCTTGAGCTTATTCTGTGTATCCTCAAGAATCTTTTGCGCTTCCGCATCTTGGATCTTATCCTTCTTGATAAACTCCCTCAACTGTGCGATTTCATCCCGGAGAGATTTCGCTTCTTTGTTGGCATTGTCAAGTTGCTTTTGCAACTCCGCAGCCTTGGCCTTTGCGGCGCCGCGGTCCGCGATGAGGTCTTCAACTGTTTTCTTGAGGTTGGTAATCTCGGCGTCTTTGGCTTTGACTTTTTCGAGTTGGGTGTGGTAGTCTGCGTCTAGAGCGGCGAAGTGCTATGGATGTCAGTAACTAGTAGGGAGGAATGAGGGATAGGGGACTTACGTCTTGGGCGTACTTGGCTAGGTAGCCGGCTTGGTCGACAAAGGCGGCTGTGTGGGCAAGTGTTTCGAGAAGACCCTTGGGGAAGGGCATGGGATCGAGAATACGAGGAAGGGCAGCCTGAGCCTGTGGCTTGCGAAGCTCACACTGACCCCTCTCGGGAGTAGGCTCGGGTGGGTTAAAGTCGCTGCAACATATTAGCCATGAAAACAACAGAGTGTCGAAATACTTACTGAGTGTGTTGTTGACGCTCAATAATAGCAGACCGAACCATGTCACCAACATCCTCCCCATGACTTCCCTCTTTGACATAGACATCCAACTGGTCCGTTTTGGCATCCCAAGTACAATTGATATCATAATAAGAATGATAGCTAAACTTGACAGTATCAGTGTCAAGCCCAGTAACGTTCTTCTGAACCTCGTCTCTGAAACTCGGCTCCTTCGTTTTTCCGTTGGAAGCCTTGGTCCACTGCCACATGGACAAAATAGGCTTTCCCTCGCCAAATCCATCTGGTACGACAAATATAGCAGGCTCATCATTCGCGAAATTCATCCATTTGAATTTTCCTGTCCAGACACGTGTAGTACCTGTGAGTTCCTCCTTGCTTTCCCAGATTCTCTGGAGAGGCATAGCGTCACTGACGCCATTCTGGGGGTTTCTCATAACAACACTGAGTTCCTTGTAGCCGCTCTTGGTAGTGACGGTATAGTTATACCATGAGCCTTTGAGGATGAAAGTCACATCGCTGCTCTCTGTCTGGGAGACTGAGTCGACAGTGATGGTAGAGAAGTGGTTTTGTTTCTTGCGGCCTTGGGCGTCGACTGTCCATTGGGAGAACAAGTAAACGCTGTCACCGACGCGGACGGGGCCGCTGGGAAGGATTATGACGAATGTTTCGTCTTTGGCGTAGTGGTACCAGTTGAGTTTTCCTTGGTAGACGAACATCTTGATTGTTTTATGGAGATAAGTGAAGAGGAGGATGATTTACTGACCTGCCTTCCCAGGACCCAGACTGTCGTTTTATAGCTCGAGCTCAACTACGTCCCTCCTCTCGAAAGGCACATCTCGATATGATCTTCATCATACAAGACAATGATGTATCTTTGCCCACATTTCTTGTTGATTTTGGAATGCGTATTCAAACCTTTACAAGTTGACGCATTATTGATAACCAATGGAAATGGATTGACATCAATGGTTTACTGCATGTCTCTGCTAGTGTCGAGCTGAGGCTGATCTGGCGGTCAAAACTCAGAGTTTGTATGGAGACGATTGGCATCTCTCATGCAGCTGAGCTGGAGTCGCTTGCCAGTTTGTTTACTCTACGATGAGGCCTACCGGAGTGATTTGACTGGAGTTCAATACTCTAACTATTGCCAAAGGCAATTCTTTCTACCAGATCTGGACGCTGATGTTCTTCAAGGTTCCACGACGCAAGCCTCAACGATGCCATTGACCAATCACCCTCGAAGATACTGCACTGCATGTCTCACATGCCCCGCCGTCAGCCCGTGTCTTGATGCCGATCATGACGAAGTGTCGCGGGCCGAAGCGTGTTGTTAGAGCCAACAAAACCAATGTCATCTGTTGATATAGCTACTAGGCGCTCATTTTGCGTTCCAGCCTTCAACGACCGTCCATTGCATGGAGACTTGACCGTAGTAGTTGACTTTCCGAGACATCTTGCTGGATATAGAAAGGATAAACGGGCTGAAGGACCCATGTCTGAGGCCTGCAGGAGGTCCCGTCGCTACAAGCCCGTCAGCATAGCTGCATTCGTCATTTTGACGATACGGACTGTAAGGACAATGGGCCTGGATCTGCCAGTCGATCAAGAAACGGAAGCAGGGTCCGGCTCCGAAAGATAAACATAATATTTCTGGATATCAATGACTTCGACCCAGTTTTGACCTTCATTTTGGATTGTTGCTGGAACAGCCTCGGTCGGCATTGAGATATATGTTTGTAGGTAGTTGTGGGCGAGTGGTTATGTCAGCTGTACTGTATCGTATTTCCCCGTGCTGGAGAACTCTGTACGCCTTGTTAAGACTCAGACATGCGTGCAGAATGTCTTGAGGATCTATAAAATATCTTCAATAAAGGTCTAAATACTGCAGAACCATATATGGAACGAATCTCACAGCCATGTCTCCTTTCAACGTCTATATAGCTGAATACTTGAGCGAAGGTCTATCAGATTTGTTGAAACGGGGCAATAAGAAAGTTTACGGTGAATAATGCACTGCAACATTGTTTGCAGAAAAAGATGGGATTTGTCTCAACAAGCATGACGGTTTCAACAAAGTCGGTGAAACCGCAATGTAAATTCAATCCTTCCACTGCAAACAACAAACACGATTGAGATTAAGAGCGGCTGCAAAAAGATAAACAGCTCAACCAGATGTCAGGAGCAAAAGAGAAAAAGGTAACTCCGGTACAGGGAATCGAACCCTGGGCTCCGCGGAACTGATCTCTCAGGTTATGAGAGCGCGAAATGTTAGCCACTACACCATACCGGATGGCTTTTAGGCGGTTTGTTGCTGGTAGGGTTTGCAATTGAGTCCTAGAATGCAAAACCACCATCCGGTCCCGTTTACAGACGAGATTTTCAACGCTCCAGCACAGACATGCAGGCCGCGGTACTTCATGCTCATAACAGCAGATTCAATAGCTGGTGATATTTTGTTCACGACGCAAGCTCCACAAAGACAAGATTAGGGACTACCATATGGAAATATGAGGATGACTTGAAGTCTGTCGTATTATTTTACTATTACTCTATCAAATGCTTATATGCCCAAACAACGCCTTGCTATGCATGTAAACGTTTCAAAGACACCACTTAGTAACGGTAGCACAAAGGACCCTTGGAAGGGTTCATAACATCCTTAATCTTCAAGTCCTTGGCGAGACCCCACATGTTCAAAACATCGTCCAGCTTGACATCCTTTCGCTCACGGCTAGGGTACTGCATACCCTGACCAGTGTACTCAGCGTCGCGACCAGCCTTCTTCTGCTGCCACATCCACCAGATTCTATCAATCTGGGCGTGGTGAAGGAAGAAAAGAGGCTCGTTGGGGGAGGTAGTAGGGTTCATCTCTCCACCAAGCGAAGCGTGGATGGAGCCGTGAGGACCGCCTTCGGTGGTGGGAGCAAAGTAAGTGAAGTTCTTGGAGTTGACGAGAGAGTCGATGTTCTTCTTGCTGATGGTGGGAACCATCATTTGGTAGGCGTCGGGCTCAGAAACTTCGGGCATGCTGCGGAAGAGGCAATGGCCGCCGCTTTCGAGAACCTTGGGTTCGTCTTCGAGGTAGTATGGGCGGAGCTTGTTGAAGCGGCCGGTGTAGACACACTTGCGAGTGCCGCCGGAAGTGGTTTCTTCTGTTACATCCCAGGTTCCGTCGCCGCCGAAGTTCTTGTCAGACATGAGGGGTGAGCTCAGAAGACCCTTGGCGGCATCCTTTGTCCAGTCCCAGTATGTTCCGGGACCCTTGTAACCACAGTCTCGGAGGGCCTGCTCGTAGATGACGCCGAAGTATCTGTGCCAGGGAAGGAAAGGAGCAGCTCCGTGAACTATATCGCGTTAGTAAAGGTGGAATTAACCGTGTTAATGTGGTAACTTACTCCAGTCGTTGAGCTTAAAGTGAACGTAAGGGAAGTCATCGTAAAGAGTAGACTTCTTCAGACCAATACGAGAAGGCTTAGTCTTCAAGCAAAGAACAGCATCGATATAACCCTTCTGGTCCGCAGCACTGAGCTCTCTCCACTCAACTCTCTTGGGAGGGTTGATACAAGTGCCATCAGCCTTAACGGTAACGGCAGGGTAAGTAGCAGGGACGGCGACGGCCGGAGCGATAACGCTGGCGATAGTGAGTGCGGTGAAGAACTTCATTGTAGCGAATGTGTGAACGAATGTCTGTGGCGAGGATGGAACGAGAGAATCGGATTGAAACAAGAGGTGCAAGTCGAGGGTATTTATCGTCTGGTTTGAAAGCAATTTTAAACTACCGTTACATCGTCATGCATAAGGCTACGGACATGTCCTGTCCTCGTGCCAGGCCCAAGCGCAAAAAAATGCTATACGAGAAGATCTCCGCGACATTCCAGAACACAGACCAGTGCGCTAAGACTCCCTCAATTAGCTATTTTTAGACACCACCCACGGGGACGAGACCTAAAATCGTTCTAGAGTGTCTAGCAAAGTGCCCTGCAGTAGCACAAAAAGAACTTGACCAGTCGTGGCGGAGTGAAAAGTGCGGAATCAATTTGTTTGCGGGATGGTTTTGGTAGCAGATCAGCAATCCATTCCGCATTGTCAACTTTGAGGGCAAAGAACGGGAGGTCAATGCTGAACACTAGACGAAAGAGAGACGATTCTATTTCCAATAAGGTAATAGGGTACCATCCTAGCGGCAACCAGACTAGGCTGAGATGTGCATAGATCTACCGGGCAGGCAAGGCAGGGTTCTGAAACCTCGTGTTCTCAAGTTCGTCTTGTTTCTGTGGCGATTCCGATTGGTCTTTTTTGCGCAATGGCAGGTCTTGGCTCGACTTGTTGGTAAAGACAGCCTCGTCCAGACTGTTAGTATCCGTATTGCCAAGTCAATTGCCAACTTCATGGAGATTGCGGTGGATTGTCGCCAATGTCAAGCGACGTGACTGTGAAGTAAGTAGTAAAACATTTATTAAAGATACAAGACTGTAGTCAATTGTGACTTCTGAAAGAGGCGTGTACAGGGTAAAAAGCGAATGTTGGTTGGAGGTTAACAATGAGAATACGGTGAATCCGATAGCGATCCATGTTAGCTTTTTGTTTTTAAGCGGCTCCCGATTGCCATGCCTCTAAAAGGAAATTCGACATCAGACAGTTAAGCCTTTTGATGGAATTGACATTGATGAGGTTCCAAGACACCTATCGACTTATGTGCTACGATGTGCTTGTTTTATTTTGCAGTATCAAAGTAAGATCAGATGGTTGTGGGTAGGTTACCATACGAGTTGGTAGGTATTCCTGCATACGTCCTGTGCTTTCACGTGGTAATATCGAAGGATAGTCCGCTTTTTAACGATACTGAAAAGACTATTTGTTGCTTGCTAACTCATGCTAAAGGTTCTTTCATCCACCTTATTGCTCAGGATCCAATGACACCTTAACTCACTGGGCCATCTGCAGACCTCGAACAGCAACACGAGCTCTAACAGTAACACCGGATCCAACATCAAACTCCTCTTCCCTCACCATACCCTCAGCGCCAGACACACTGTTAAACGGAACATCAACACTTCCCTGCTCATTGGCACCATTCTGCAGCACCAGTCGGAAAGCAGAAGGGTTTGAAAGCTGCTCAGCAGTAACAGGGAAGCGGAAAGCTGTGTCGAAGGATGGGTTGAAAATGTCTGTGCCAGGAGAGTAGGACTTGACAGGTGTGACGAACTCCTTGTCGCCCCATGTCACCTTTACGCTGGGCTTGAGTTCATCGCGGTTACCGTTTAGACCGTTAACACTGGCGATGAGGACGGTAGCTAAACCGCAGATTTCACCCTCGTTTTGGCTTTGGTTAGTAGAAATGCTGTTTGTTTCGCCGACAAAGTTGAAAAATTTACCATGGATAGTAACCTTGGTTTCGAGATGTTGGCCCTTGTGGGTAAGGCCAAGAGTTTGAGTACCCTTGTTCAGGAGAAGTTCCTTCACAGTGGTGGTAGCGATACCGATATCGTCGTCGCCACCAAGATCCTCATCATTGATATCAATGGTGATCTGCTGATCATAGTCCGTAACCAGGAAATCGTGCGTCTCATTCCACTGAGGATCATGCTTGTTCTTGATAGTCTCAGTGCGCCACTCGCCCTCCGCACCGACGTTGACATCGCAGTAACAGTCAGGAACATCCTTGATGATCTTCTGTAGGAGCTTCTTGGCTCCGCTCTTCTTCTCGCCAGTGATCTCGGTAGCACCCTCGACGGTGAGACGGAGGACACCGAGGTGAGGCTGGAAGGTCTTGAAGTAGTCGTTACTGTTGTCGAGTTTGACGAGGAAGCGGTTGGGGAGGACGGCCATGGAGGAGATTACGTTGAGAATGACCTTTCGGACGGTTTTGTCGATGATGGAAAGGTCGGCTATATTGGCCGCGTCTGTGAAGTCGAGTTCGATGGATGGGGGGTTGATGAACGCGACTTGTGCGGCGCCGATCTATACACTGGTTAGTATGGACAGTCTTTCAGTTGAGTGGGATAGCAAACCAAAGGCATGACGTTTGTCAGAGGGCACAGCAGCACTGAAAGTCGTCCTCGGAGCTTGACATGTTCTATGCCCTAGAATCATAGTCAGTATCTTCCGCCAGGAGCTTCTGTAGCGAAACAACTCACAATCTTGGGAACCATGCTCCCATCAAGCTCAAAATCACACTTTCCATCCCAATCCAAGTTCATATCAAGCTTGATACCCTCCTGTGTCGTCTTGTGCACATCAACATGAGACAGCTTGAGGGGAACAGGTCCAAGCTCCACCTTGACAAACTTCAAGTTCGCCAGAGGACCAGGGAGCATCTGTTCGAGCATAGGCTCGACGGTGTCCTTGATGATCTGTCCGGCCGCGACATTGATGTTTGGCCATAGCTGGGCGATGATGTCGTTGAGGAAGCCTGAGGGGTGTCAGCTTGGAGCTATGGTGGAGCGGGGAGGGAGCTAGGTAGCTTACCTGCGGACTCTGTGCCTCCAGAGGCAGTGAGAGTTTCTTGGAGAGAGGACATGTTGTTCATGATGGGCAATAGCAAGAATGCAAAAGGTAGAAACGAAATAAGAAGAAAGTAGTATTAATTGTAGGGAATTGGTAAATAAATACTGATGATGACGATGGAGCTGAAGCTGGAGCTTTCCATGTGTCGTCTGCGGGGTTTGACATGGTGCGACAGTCATTCAGCTCCTCAGGGAAGTCCAGAACATGGGCTTGACGTCACTGCAGGGGTGATTACCTGCTGGTCTCCCCATTTTATCGCTACAGAAGAGCTATGAGTGGCAGATGTTAAAAACGTGGTTGATGTTGATTGCTTTCTTATCAGGTTATGGTCCTGAACATCGTCACAGATCTTGCCAAGCTTGTGCCAACCTTATTTTCTCTAAAAATAATGGGCGGGTTTACAGGGATTGTCAAGGAATCAGAGGACGAGTGCATGTCATTGAGCCAAGGAATGGAGACGTGAGCTGGGAATAACTGAGGGGATCGTCGTCAGTGACATTCATCTTCATTTGTGTGAAGGGTAGATGTTTGACATGATGAAGGACTGATGCTGTGATTATTTGCTGAGACATTGTGTCTCGTTTGGTTGAACGACTTGACGCTGAGGCCGCTAGCTATGGATATGATCAATTGAGTGAGGCACCTGCACAAGCGACACAAAATGTCTCAGTGATTAACTGATTGGCCACCGTACTATGAGGAAGCCATAAAAAAAATCATCAAACATCGTCGAATACTCCTACAGTATTGTCAGTATGCAGGAAGCTTCTACACCTGCTTTACTGTCACCCGTGCATAAGAATAGTGCAATGTCGATTGCATATCGTGCATCACTTATCCAACCCGCACAAAAAGCAAATCCCGGGCACCTCAGGTAGTGACGGTGACGATACCATCAATTCAATCCCACTCTTACCAGCGACACGCAATCAGACACGTCTACAGCACAATCACGATGCCCAAAGCCACTGCAGCCAACACCTGGGTAGGAGCACCACCCGCAACACAAGACAACTTCGCATTTGCGGATGGCGTATTCTTCGCCCAAGCGTCAGGCCAAAACCGTCATCGTCGCGCCACGACCACCGAGCTCAAAGAACACTTCACTTCTGGCAACGACAAGGACCACCCTGCGCACTGGTTCGAGGCCCAATTAATTCACTATGGACTTCCTCCGTCGAAAACAAAGTCGGTCGCGCGCATGCGGCTTTTTGATGCTGTTAATGCGGGTGGCTTAAAAGTGCCTGATGCTGTGGGCAAGATTGAGAGTAAGCTGAAGAAGGAGTGGACTAAGAATGATCGTGAGGCGAAGAAGGGTGTGAAAGCGCCAGCTTTCAAAGCGGAGACCAAGGCGACGAAGAGGAAGGCGGACGATGATGGGACGGCTGCTGCTAAAAAGGTCAAGACTACGACACCAAAGACAGCAACACCCAAAGCTACAGCGACAAAGATTACAGCGAACAAGGCTACAGCACCCAGAACCACAACGCCCAAGACCAAAGCTCCAGCGAAGACACCAGCGAAAGCGACCGCAAAGACCACAACGAAAACTACGACCAAGACCACTACAACCACGACGACAACCACAACAAAAGCTCCACCCAAAGCTCCACCCAAAGCCTCAGCAAGAGCCACGACAGCGAAAGCTACAGAACAATCAGCGCCCAAGAAGCAGACTGCCATCTGTGGTGGTAGAGGAGGTGCCGCCATCAGACCCGGTCGCAGCCCAAATGCCTCGGAACCAGCCAGACCGCCGCGGACCAAGCAAACCGCGCGACGAGGCGGCGCTATCGCGGCCCGGGGCCGGATTCCCGTTCCGTCTGGCGACTTTGACGATGCTCCACCCCCATGTTCCGAGTTTCCAGACCATTCCGACGGTAACAGCTACTCCAGCGACGGAGACGACGACGACGACGATGATGAACTCGCTCCTCTGGGTCTTCTCAACGGTGACTACTACTTCGTCTCAAGCGATGTTACAGAACAGTGGGACTACGATTTGGACGATTTAGAATTGACGCTCACACTCGCTGGCAAAGAACTCTGGGGCCGATTTAACCTCGGCGTGTACGAAGGCGTCCTGCGCTTCGACGAGCGCCCCATGCGATCTTCGCACGATAGACTTTATTTTACATGGCGGGGTCGTGAAGATCAGGGACCTGTCATCTACGGCGAGAACAACGAAGGTTGGATGGAGTTTCTTGGCAACGGTCGCATCAACGGTTGTATCGAGCGTCAATCCCTCTCCTTCCGCGTTCGAAGGGTAGAAGGTCAAGGAACGAGAGGCAGCATTGACGCAAGGGATTTGCAGGATGAGTACGATGGGTACGATGAGGACCTGTACGATCAAGAGAATCGGGCTCGGTGGTAAGATAAGCCTAAATCGGTGCATGCGGGGAAGTTTTCTGTACCTGGTTACATGTGATGCCGATCACATTCAAAGGTCAAGATCAGGAGAGAATTTGTCGCGCGACAATGCGATGTGTTTGTGTTTTGACAACTGGCATTAATACAGGGAAGTACTGGATATAAAAGATGAGTTGTTCTTTTTGTTAGGGGCGGTGTATTTATAATTTCTTGGTCTATGCACGCGGCAATGTCCGCCGCATTGAAGCCCATCACGGCCAAGCGGAGCAAAACGGAATAGGACAAGGATCGCTCGCTGAGGCGCCCGTCTTGTCTTGTCTTGTCATCCCATTTAGGGAAACTGTATTAATAAAACAGGATAGCCAAGGTCATCTTTTGCCTCTCCCTCACCCCTCCTCCTCTTTTCTATTTCCCTCAGTTTTTGAGTCAGTCTTACTTTCATTAATGTTCCTTCTGTCATAAAAATGCATCATGAGTGCCATCCGAGGCTTTCTCAACGTCTTCAAAGCCCCTGCAGTCCAAGCGGGGGCAATCATCAACCTTAAACCCCTCAGCGACTCCAGCGCTGCCACCCGCCTGGGCACAGCATTCCTACAGCGCTGCAACCCCTTCATCAACATCCCCGACGACGCGCGCCTCGAAAACACATTATGCGAAGTCCGATACATCGACCGCACGTTGCGCGACCTCATGGTTCCTACGTCTTTACCCGGCGACGATTATAATCTCTGCTCGAAATTACTGCGCAGTCTTGAAACGCGCCGCGATTTAACATGGCTTGTGCTTCGGGAGACGGATATTAGAGATACCATTAGCGCTATTGCAAGAAGAGGTGGACGACGGGCTCCTATTCCTGATGAGCCGCATGATTTGCATTCTAGAGTCAAGGCTCTTGAAAGTCATTGGTCTGCGCTGGAAAAATGCCATACCAAGCTTCGAGAGTGGGAGCCTAGATACACCACGCAACCGCAGCCGCCATTGCTAGAGGGACAAGAGGAGTTCGATCTCGACTTGAGCGATGAGCAAGCTACACATGCAGAGATTGAGTATCGCGAATGGAGGTCTGATCGGGATAGAAAGGTCTCGTATCTAAAACTCAATCCTCCCGAACCATCAGCCTTCGTCCCCGTCGAACGTCGCGAAATCCAAACCGACGAAACATGGAATATCCTCCCTACGTCAAATGGTCACCGCGGCAAGCGTCTCCTACCGGTCTGGACACCGATTATTTTCCAAGAAGTGCCGCTTGACTGGGAGAGTCCGGAGGGTGCTTTGCTAAGTACCCGAGCGGAGAGAAGACGACGAGATGAATTTCGAAGAAGAGAGAATAACCGACGAGAGAAGAAGTATGAGTTTCAACGAAAGCTATTGAAGGAGATGAGCGCTGCATGATATGCTTTTCAACTTTGGGTTTCAACCATTTGGGATTACTTTGGGTATTTGGGTTTTACATATAGGAGAATTGGCGATAGACTTTGGTTATTCAACATACCTATATGAGCAGGCGAGGTCGCTTGATTGGATATATCCTGATTTTTAGTTCAACAACGAACATACAATACAACACTTTCAATTTGAGAAGTTCGTACTCTGATACACGACCTTAGTTTGGGATGTCAAGCAAGATCTAAGAGGTGAACGTTATGTGCATGGTGCTAACTAGAAGTTTAAATAAACATTTCTATACTACAAACTAAAACTAAGAAATGTATATCATTTAGCCCACCTGACCATACCGATGAACACTGCTATCCTTTTATGTGTATCTAGTGCAGCAGAGCCAACCTGCAGGACGTGTTCCTCGTCTAACACTGAACTCCGTAAACCAGTTTGTAGACCGACAAATTCCACACCTTTGAAATAAATTCTTCAAATCGGTAGATCCTCTTATCTGACCATCAAATATCACTCTATCACTATCGAAAGACCCTTTGTAGTTACAAGAACTTATGATGGTCAGCCCCGCAAACAACCGCATTAGGAAGGCACGTAGAAATCCTTTGCCGAACATCCGCGCTCGGATTGCCTGTCACGACCTGATCAACGTTGCAATGCGGACTAGACTGTGGAACATTTGTACTTCGATGATGTCGATGTCAAAAGTTCCGACTGATAAGCGATCAATCGACTTATTACGGGACAGTGACAAACAGGATTGATTGGTAAAATGTATGGATCGGCATATACCCTGGTCATGTTGGTGATGGATAAATAGCAAGATCTAGCACTTGATTTCACAAGATTGTCTTGTGCAGGTATCGTCTTTGTTGAGTTATCGAGTGGTCTTGACAAGATGGGTCTGAAAACAGTGGTTTTTGCGGCTTTGAGCTTTGTCGCTCTGACAAATGCCTCTGCAATCGATACACGAACAAACAAGCCCACAAACACCCAATACTACAACCCAAAGACAGCCCGTAAGCCTACCACTCAACACTAACTCTTCTCATACTGACCTCGGTAGCATACTATGTCTCACCAAAGAACATCCCCGAAGTCTCCTTCGACGTCGGCGAAAGCTACGCCGGTCAAATCCCAGTTGACTTGAAGAAGAACGGCGCCAAAGATTCAAAGTTTTTCTATTGGTTCTTCCCAACTGTTAATCCTGCTGGGAAGGATGATGTTGTTATTTGGTTCAATGGTGGACCTGGATGTTCATCCCTAGAAGGTATGTATCTTATCTCTTTCCACGGTGCAAGATTGACAGGCTGTAGGCTTCATCCAAGAGAATGGTCCTTTCAAGTGGCAGTATGGAACTTACAAACCCGTTCCTAACGCTTGGTCATGGCACAAGCTCGCCAACGTCATCTGGTGAATCCATCTATCCCTCCACTCTCAGCTTCCTACTGACAATCCAGGGTCGAATATCCCATCGGCACAGGTTTCTCGACCGGCCCCGTGACAGCCCACAACAACACCGAAACAGCAGCCCAATTCACAGCATGGTGGAAGAATCTCGTCGACACCTTCTCCCTGCAAAACAAGAAAATCTTCGTCACAGGCGAATCCTACGCAGGTGTCTACGTTCCCTACGTCGGCGCCGCCATGCTCGACAAGAAAGACAAAGAGTACTACGATGTCCAGGGTGCTCTTTACTATGATCCCGTCATGCCGTACGCTGACGAGCTTCATCTTGATAAAGCTGCGTTCCCAGCGTTTTTTAGACACTGGGAGAGTGTTTTTGCTATTCCTGACAAGAACAAGAAGATTCTTGAAAAGGATAATGAGAAGTGTGGGTTGGATAAGTATCGTGAGGAACATTTGACGTATCCCCCTCCTAAGAAGCCTTGGAAGAAGGTTCAGACCAAGGGATGTGATATCACTGCTCATTTCGACGAGATCATTCCTGTTATCAACCCTTGCTTCAACGTTTACCACGTTCAGGATACTTGTCCTGTGCTATGGGATATTCTGGGGTTTCCATCGGTGGAGTATAATCCTCCCGGCGCAACGATTTACTTCAACCTTCCCGAAGTCCGCAAGGCTATCCACGCACCAGCCGCACCCAAGAACTGGACATCATGCTCTGGGCCCGTCTTCATCGACGACGAACCTCACTACGATCCAGCAGAGCACGAAAAGAAATTCCAAACGCTCGTTGAAAAAACCAACAACGTGATTATCGGCTCCGGCGTAGCAGACTACATCATCACATCCAACACGACAGCCCTCGCAGTCCAGGGTCTGACATGGAACGGCAAGCAAGGATTCCAGAAAGCGCCTAGTGAGGAGTTTGTTGTACCCATCATCAACAATACTGCCATGAATGTGGAGAACTGGGCTGGTGGAAGTGTGCAGGGAGAAGTTCATAGTGAGAGGGGTTTCACGCTTGCTACTGTTAAGACGAGTGGTCATATGGTGCCGCAGTATGCGCCGCCGGCTGCTTTTAGACAGTTGGAGCATTTGCTTGGACGGGTTGAGAGTTTGACGGAGGGTGAGCCTTGGTCTGTTAATATCTCGACTTCTTTTAAGTGGCCGTACTAGATATTGCCATCTGGTTGATCCTCGATAGTACAGCTGTTTGTAAGAAGCTAAATAAGCAATATTCTACTCAGTTTGACGACTGCTACTCCTTGGTCAAGTCCTTAAGCAACTTCCGTCCCCTCAAGCAATCCTCCTCATGCATAGGCTCCCTACTCGTCTCGGCAATGCCACCCTTCACCCACTCTTGTACAGCATGATGCTCAAACAACCTCTCAACATACTCCTTCGCCTTTCCACTCACCTCAATTCCATACGTCTTGAACCGAGAAGCAACCGGAGCATACATAGCATCCACGATAGTAAACCTCTCACCCGCCAACCAAGGCCCCCCAAACTTCTCAATTCCCTCTTCAAAAAGTGCAGTGAACCGATCAACATCCCTCTGCAAAGCTTCACTGATCCCCCCCATTTCAATTCGTAGAGCGACATTCATAGAACACTCATCGCGAATGGCGTTGAAGCCAGAGTGCATCTCCGCAGCGGCACATCTAGCAAAAGCACGCGCGGCAACATCCTTTGGCCAAGCCTCAGGGTATGTCTCAGCTATATATTCACAAATAGCAAGTGAATCCCATACTACGATGGAGCTTTCGGAGTCGTGAAGACAGGGGACTTTTCCAGATGGTGAAAAAGCCAGGAATGCGGGCTGGCGGATGCCAGGTTTGAAGAGGTTGAGCTTTTCTTCGAAGGGGATGTTGAGGGCTTTGAGAAGAACCCACGGTCGCATTGACCAGGAGGAGTAGCGTTTGTTGCCGATGAAGAGAGAATATGTCATTTTGAAAGCAATTTGGTGTGGTTGATAATAGAATTAGAGAGGGGATCGTGAGGTTGGGGTTGGTTTTTATGGTGGTGAGGCTGAAGTTAGCCCCGCTGGTTTTCGTATAAGTCCCGCAAGCTGAAAACGTGAGTCACGTACGCCCTCAAATTGACATTGGATTTATAATCACAGCGACCGAATTAAGAAGGTAAGTTGGCCTTGCCATGTGTCATTAAACTATGCCTCTAATCCATTTTATGCCGAGGGAAGCTATCCAATATTCTCCACCAGATAATCCATACCGTCTAGACATCGTGCTTTGTAGGTGCATACATAGGCATGGGCTCCCTTCGTCGCTGCATGCCATCCCAAAGAGCCAACGCCGTCTCAACAAGATGGATGACAAAGAAAGGAATAAGATTGTACTGCCATCCTCTCATAATTCTCAAGTGCTTTTCAATATCGCTCCTCGTATCGTCGCCAGTCAGCTGCAAGTCCAACACCGCCGAGAACCAATTCTGTGGTGTCCAAGACTCCAGGGGATATTTCTGTCCATATTCTAATTGCGCAGCAAAGCCAGGAATGATATCCTGATCATCGTGCTGGTTCGTAACGACAAAGGTATAAATGAGTGCTGTAAGGACAAGAAGTAAACTCAAGACGTTGAAGACGAGCCAAGTGTTGTAGAACAGCCGGCTGAATTTTCCAGGGTTGTGTCTGTTGCGTAGGGATAGTGCAATGATTCCTCCTAGACCGACGATGATAAAGGCTGTTCCTGCGGCACCGTTGCTTGTGTGGCCTTGGTCGACTATGAAGTTTGCGGGTTCACCTTTCATGTTGATTCCTCTGTTGCGATATCTGAACGTAAAGGTTCCGCTGGCTGTGCTGTGAAGCCAGCCTACCATTGCCGAGATGAAGGATAGCTCGATGATGGCTACGACCATGAGAAGCCCGAGGGCGACGTAGAGGAGGGGACGTGGAGAGATCATGGTGGTTTGATAGATCTGATCTCAACTAATTGGTGTCCAGTATGTAACTTCCTGAAATATGAACAGAAAGAACTGATGAAACAAAGAAACAAAGCGGGAAGGTAAGCTTCATTTAAACATGTCCGTAGTCCAAAACATTATTCCAACTCAGCTGCCGTGATGCCGAACAGGTGAGCACTAGCATCATCCTAGTGCTGACATGGATGGAGTCCTTGGCTGACGATAGGCTACGTAAATAGAGTGCAGCTCACTCAGCCCTTCAGCTCAGCCAAATTACACCGCCACGACAGGGATCTTGTTCACCATTCGCCATCTCCCTCTAAATGGCTTGTTTAGTGTCAACGGCTCGTGAGGTGTAGTTTGGGCTTTTATTTTAAGGTCTTGGATAGTTCCGTACTTGCTTGGCCAATGGCTTTATTTTGGATCTTTGGTGAATCTTGAACCTAATCTTGCTATTTAATATTTAGCGGAGGTTGACTCCGTCTCAACTCGTCATGGGAAGCTGATCCTTGCGACTGGCAACGGAGCATATTTCCTTACGGAACTTGAAGGATGGACAGGGTAGTATCACCTACGTAGTCAACCAGTACCGTGACTCGAGTGACGTGTAAAGTAGCATTCGCTAGCATGACTGATTGGATTACCAAAACTGGTGAATATAGGCTGAGTGAGACGACATCACGATTACAACCCTATTCCATGGCCGATCTTACCCCAGACCCCAAACTGATCGACGTAAACCTTGACATCAGCCTCAAAAAGTCGGGATGATTCTGGACTCATTAGACTGCTAACGTTTTGACTCTTCGGCCAAAGGCATCAGTAGCGTGGGTCCAAAGTCCTGTTTCAGCCCTGAATCCACGTTAATCCCGTACCGATTCTTCTCAACCTCTTCAGCTTCGGCGAACCGGTAAGATCGGTATTCTACACCATTAGTTGACATTCACATGTGATCTGAGTCTTGTTTGCTTACCGCACACACTGAATCTGTCTCCTTGCACCATAAACGCAGCGAATCCGCGATGCGTAACGAGTACTACGTCCTTATACTTCCCCTCCCTGGCAATCTCACTAACCTTGCGTCTCACCCTCTCGGCTCGCACCGTCGCATCATCCGTACAATGCGGCGGAAAATCCCACTCCTCAGGACAATCCCCAAAATTCAGCCCTAGAAATTTTGTTTCCAGTTCTTTTCGACCAATGCCTTTGTTGCAAGTAGCGTCGTGTGCTTCCCGTAGATCAGGCCAGACTTGAACCTCTACTTTCTTCGAGATGAGGAGGTAGCGGAAGACTATGTACATTGTTTGAATGGTTCTTGTCATTGGTGATACGATGATCAAGTCTGGTTTGATCTTGATGGTTTGCTGGGCGTTTTTGGCTTGGCGGGTGCCCAGGTCTGTGAGGGGAGGGTCGCGGTGGGGATAGCCTCTTTCTACGCTGCTGCTGTCAGCTTTTAGGTCAGCTGAGAGAGGATGATGAACTACTTGTGAATGGCCTGGCCATGGCGGAGGATGTGTACTCTTGTCATTTCAGCTATCGATATCTTATCGGTGAGGTAAGTTGATGTTATTTCTGAGGAGGGTGTTGGTGATGTTTGGAGTAGGCTGCGAGGGTGAACAAGGCAGCACGTGAGGACGTCATCGTGGCTGGCGAGCCTGATTAGGTTTGAGTAACAATAATCTCACCACAAACAATTATTCACTGCTTTTTGATATCGGTAGGTAGTGCTTGGTGTTGTTCTCAATATTAGAGCATAAATGTTTGTCGAGGTTGAGATACACTTCACGATGGACATGGAATATCCTGGTTTGGTGTTTGCAGACACGACGTATCCTTGGCGAGATAGATCAACTGCCGGACCGACGGTAAGCACCCAAACCCCTGGTAATCAAGGGGAGTAAGCGGCGATTAAAAGACTGGTCCCTGTCAATGTCTCTAAATGGGGACTGTTATTCCCACAGTAAGCGGCCTTCATTAAATATGACCAGAGCCCGCAAAGCTCATTCTGATCATTCATCCGCCTGTCTTAGATACAAGCAACTTTGATTCCAGCCGCTATATGAAATCCGAGTCCTCATCCAAGCTGTGATAAAGCGATATCATCAAGCGGCTTCGCCACAACTTCAAATTTGTATCTGGCAGAAAAGAAAAACGAGTCCAGGACTGCGAGTTTATGTTTAGCATCTCCTACGAGACAGGACCTTTTAACAGCAATTGTGCGCAGACGAACTATATTTATTTCCCTGTCAACTGACCTACAAGACGCAGAAACGCCTTCTTGCCTCCCCCAGACGCGCAGACTTTCGTAGACAGCTGATACCAAAATCTGCACGAATCCATAGACAAACAATATTCATGCCATCATTGAAGTGAATACTACTGTAGGGAGTTATTTGAAGTAGATATCCAGAGAATGGAGTGCTTGTCTGGTTGTTGCTTGCCGAGCTTTCACCAACGCCACCTTTCAGAACTACCAAGGAATACTCCTCAAAGCCAAGGTTACTACTTTGTATTGCCGAGATCCGATATCAAAGCCCCATTCAACTCTTGAAACTGTTCGTGACCCGCACGTCGGATCTAAACCCGATATGCCCACCAAAACAAGACATATCTCAGATCTACACCACCATCTCCACAAATCCAGGAACCAAGAACGCCGGTTCAGGCACAGCCGTTGTAAACCTACAACTACCAAGAGTTTTTCTTCTAAATCCGTCGTTGTTATCATAACCCCTCTCCAGTTTTCAACCCATCAGACCCAAATGTGATGGAGGAAAAACTGCATCCAGCTTGTGGATACACCGCAAACAGCCTCTTCCGCATTCATCACCCTCAACAACAATCAAGAAAACTTCGTCAGATCTAATTATATCCCCTCACTATCCAAATCCGTCTCTTCGACAGCCCAGACTTTCCAACCTCCTTCCTTGCTTCTTGAAGCTTCGTCGTCATGGCCCCATCACATCCCGAGACAAAACACCATCCCGACCCAATTGTCTCAATCCAAAAATGTCTCTCTCTCTCACCGAACTCTGACGTCTCTCTTTACAACTGGCCTTGACAAAGGTCTGTCACGATGGCAGCGGTAGAGCTGTATCATTATGATCCCTCCTTTATTGCAGCGCTTGTAGCGCTTGGTTTGTTTTTTACTGCGGCCTTGGTTTGTCTTTTGCAGGTTTTGAGATGCAGGACATGGTTTTTCTTTCCGTTCTTTTTTGGCTGTGCTGGTAAGTACTCACACACACAATTCTGCATTGTGTTGCTAACTGGTGGTGCATAGTTGAGGCTGCTGGATATGCCTGTCGAGCACTGTCAACCAGAAATTCCCCCCTTCCCTACACAATCCAAACCTTCGCTCTCCTTCTTGGTCCAGCTTTCATGACTGCTAGTATCTACATGATGCTTAGCAAGATCATCATTGCTTTAGATGCGGATATCCATTCTCTTGTTCCCGTAAAGACTTTACCCAAAGTCTTCATCTTTTGCGATTTAGTTTCGCTCGCAGCCCAACTGACAGGTAAATCATCACCCCGATGCTCCAAAAATCGTGCTAATCTGTGGAAAGGTGCTGCATATCTTGTCGATGCCACATTAGTTAGCCAACAGCAAACAGCTCAACTTATTATCGTCGGCGGTCTCTCATTCCAGATTTACTTCTTCGGCTTCTTCACTTCTGTTCTCCATATCATACACAGCCGTGTCATCGAGATACCAACCCGTCAAAGCACAAATCTCCCAATGCCTTGGAAACGCTGGGTTATCGTTCTTTACCTCTGCTGCGGTCTCATCCTCATTCGCTCCATCTACCGCGTAATCGAATACGCCACCGGTCCTCTCGGTGTTGTTCAAAGTACCGAGATCTACTTTTACGTCTTTGACGCAGGATCAATCTTTATCGTGGCTGCTCTTCTGAATATCTTTCATCCCAGACAATTGGCTGGTATATCGAAGGATGATTTACAGGATGTTGAGACTATCGTCGCTACACCCTCGAAGCCTGCGATGTATCAACCACCACGGTACATACAACCGCCGCCTTTCCTTCCTTCGCACGCGAATCTGAGGAATCGTGGTCCGTACTTTCATCATCATCAAAAGAGTCAGTACAGGAGTCAGTCTTATATACAGTATCCGCCTCCTATGCATTATTATCAGCAGAGGAGACCGTATACGCTTATGCATCAGCGGCCGAGAACGAACAGGACTAATAAGAGTTTTAATCCGTCTCTGAGTTCTAGTTCTAGTGTGGTTAGTATATATAACCCTCAGACTGGACAGTATGAGCCTTTCCGACGGTAGTTGTTGGTGCTGTGGCGGAGTGTCGGGTACACACTGGCATTCAAGTCAGTCAAGCACAGTCATTTCCTATGTCAGTTACTAGAACGCAATAGAGTACAATCTTTGTATAACAATAAATTGATCCAGTGATTCATTAGTAAAAGTCCAATCTATAAGCAAGTTCTTCCATCATCCATCGCTCAAAACACAATCATTCATCCATACCAGTTTGGGCAAGCTCTCCTCGAGCGCCAAACAAACGCATAACCTTCTGAACAAAACTCTCCTCGACAGCACTATCACCTTGCGCCATCCCATTGGAATCAACAAACGTACTAACAAAAGTCCTCCCCTGCAAGCATCCCACATTCGACTGTCTAAGCTCCTGTCCATCCCGCACAGCAGCCACAAGGATACAGCTCGTCAAATTGAACTTGCTTCCTAGATCGAAACCCGTTTCGAAACCAAGCGCTGCTGCTTTACCGAGTGGTGTAGCGGGATTGCCGGGCTCGTATTGGTATACGTTGTACCCATCGATGTCGGTCGCGCCGTTCCAGGATACGTAGCCGAGGACAGAATCTTCAGTCTTTTCGAGGACCAACGCGGGCGGCCAGGACATTGGTGTACCCGTCCAGACGTCCTTGAAGGCGCGGTAGCTGCGGATTGTTTCGTCGTAGCCGAAGCGGGCTTGCCAGCGGAGATCTTGGCCGCCTGCTGGACCGTACTCGTGGACGACGCCACCAGCGCCCCAGCTCATGAAGGAGTTGCCGTTGCTGAGAAACAATTGATAGCTTCCATCGTTCGGCGACACCTTTGCGCGGTCGGGAGAGAGAATGCGTAGAACCTCGGGTCTTTGGTCCTTTTTAGGCGGCAAGTGGACCTTGAGCACCAATCCTCGTGAATTCGTCTGTCCAAGGTCCTCAGGACTATTGTGATTGTCAAACATGCTAATAATCATGCCGTCCTTATCAGCTTCCAGCGCCCGAACGTGGTTCTGCCATCGGAATCGTCCATGGGGCGGTATACCACCGAAACTTCCACCCTTGGTATTTCCTCTCAGTTCCCAGAGCACTTTACCATTCGATCTCGAGATGAGATAGACAGACCAGAAATTGCGACTGCTAATCAGGAACGAATCGTGGTTGACGGCTTGGACAGAGTTGAGGTGGAAGAAGTCGTATGGCGACGTAGCTGTGCCGTTACCAGATTCTGTAATAAGCGGCAGCATAGAATCCTCAGGCCAGAAATGATCGAGCGCACTCCAACTGAACAAAATCTCCTCAGTCTCAATATCAATTTCAAAGAACATCGAGTCCGAAACATAACCCTCCCCCGTTCCTCCCATCTGGGTAAGATTGAACGCCGTGGTGTTGTACGCTGTAACCAAGATCGTTCCCCTCGTCGTCAACTCCTGCTCATGAAAGTCCAATTGGCCCTTGAACTTCTTCCCAAACTTATTACTGATGATAGCATCGAGATGAATAATGGTCTTCTCATACTGACTGTTCATAATCATCGCCTGGCCAAATCCATGCGCACCCTTTCTTGTACCGCGCCATAAAGTGAGAAATTGTTCATTGTTGATGTTTTGCACGCGCAGACCTTCCGAGTCAAATGGCGCTTCATCGTGGGCATAGACGAGCTCGGCGTTCTGCTTCATGATAAAGCTGCCAGCTTGCACAAGACCTGTCTCCTCCCCTGTAGACTGCGGCGTGATAAACACGTATCCCTTGGAAAGTTCACCACCGTTGGGATTCCATTCGACGTGCGGCGGTTTATGCGGAGAGCTTTTAAAGCGACGAAACAAAAAGGTCTTGTCATTCCTGGGTCGGATGAGCTCAAAGTTACTCCAAGAGCGATAGGTCTTCAAGCCATTTTTGCCGACTTTTGGATCAGCTTCTTCTCTCGCTGCCTTTGCAGCTTTTTCAGCTTCTGCTAGTTTCGCAGCTTCTTTCTCTTCGAGTTCTTTGGGATCGGGTAGTTTTGGTAATTGATCTGTTTCGAAGCGCGATGGTTTGGGAGGCGTAAGGTCGTCTGATGAAGGAACGGAGAAACACCACCACCAAAAGACGAGGTTAATTGAGATGACGATCAAGGCGACCTTTTTGGCCCAAGGTGAGCCTGAAACGACGACCATCTTCACTATGCGACTCAATTCGATTCGGCGCGATGAAAAAAAGAAATGGTCAGAAAAAAGACGGCGCTGATCGCAAAGCAAGACAGACCCTGGGTGCCATATAAGGGCTCAATGCGCTATACGCAAGGGATGACCCTTGGATTTAGGTGTTCCATAGATTCTGGAATGGAGCCCCTGTGCGCATTCCGGGCTTGTGAAGGGGAGTCCTCCCTTGAGACATTGGAGGTGGTGATTGGTGATGTTTTAGTTTGAGAGTGGGATGTGGAAATGGGCTGAGGAAAAGAAATGCGATATATTGGGATTGTACTTGGCAAATTCAATTGTAATACTGGCCGTCTGTTTTAAGCTTAATAATTCTGTAGGGGCATATGGAATATGTATGTGTCTGGCTTGGGAGAATGGTGGTGGAATTATTGGGATGGTGAATGTTGAGCGACGAAGATACTTCGGTAGCCAATGATAGCGGCAGGAGGACAATTCCTTTCTCAATCAACATGTTTCACTCCCGGACCATAGCTTATCTTAGCCGGCAAGGCAACAAATGCGGTCTATCAAACATGGAGAATTTAAGCTCCCTGGAAGGACAGCATGGCGATATCTCAATTCAAGGGACCACCCTGCTAACAGCAACATGGAGCTTGGCGTGGACCAGTCCAGGCATATCACAATAAGCTTTGAGTCGCCTCCATGTCTTCAAATGTTTACAATATTTAAACAGCTATCTTTCTACAATGACCTTTGCGCTATAATGGCCTAACTTTTCCACTGCCGACTAAATGCCCAACCGACGAGCATCTACACAACCTACAATACCACGCAACTACCTTATGGGGCAAGTCGCTTGGGGGTACGGGGGTAGTAAGCAGCAAGGTGAACACTAGGCAAAGCCAAAGCCCAAGCAACAATACGATCAAGACCGAAACCACCACCACCGTGAGCAGGAACACCAACCTGTCGGAAAACAGCAAGGTACTCCTTAATGCCATCAGACTTGGGGTCAACACCCTTGGCCTTGATACGCTCCTCAAGCTCATCAGGGTTGTGGATACGTTGACCACCAGAGAGAACCTCCTGGCCACGGATGAACATATCGAAGGCGTTTGTCACGCGGACGCCGTCGCCGACTGTGTTGTTGGGGTCGTCGTCGAGCTTGGCGTAGAAGGGACGGGCCGTCTCGGGGAACTTGTCGATGACGTAGAAGTCGGTGTTGTACTTCTTGCGGACGACTTCTCCCAGGGCCTTTTCTTGGGGTGTGCTCATGTCTTCGTCGTCGCGGACGTTGGCGAATTCGGCGGGGCCTTCCTCGCGGAGGAGCTTTTGGGCTTCGGCGAAGGAGAGGCGGACTTCCTTGCCGGGCTCGGGGAGGAGGAGAGGCTCGGAGGCGTAAGCGGATCGGACGGTCTCGATCTCGATAGCGCAGCGCTCTGCGAAAGTCATTAGCTAAGATACTGCGATGTCGCAGGTGGATCAAACTTACCGTGAATGCCACGGAGAATGGACAGAAGGACACCCTCAAGAACATCAAGAACCTCAAGGTAAGAGTCCTTAATCTCCATCTCCAGATCAAGACCAGTGAACTCAGTCATATGTCTAGGAGTGTTGGAGTTCTCAGCACGGAAGACGGGACCAGAGCTGAAAACACGCTCACGACCACCAGCAATCTCGAACTGCTTGTAGAACTGGGGCGATTGGGCGAGGAAAGCCTCCTCTCCGAAGTAGGGCAGTCGGAAGACGTTACCACCACCCTCGGAGGCGGCACCGATGAGGCAGGGAGGCTCGAATTCCTTGAAGTGGCGGGGCTCGAGGTAGTTGCGGAAAAGGCGCTTGACTTCGATACGGATGTCCTGCGATTATTAGTAGTGGTCAATTGGTCTTGTTGGAAAAGCTTACAGCAATGGCCTGCTGGACGGGAGTTCGCTTGTGCATGGCAATGTTGTCGAGATGGGTCAACATGCTAGCAGAGGGAACAGTAGAAGTGTTCTCAGCCTTCTCCTTCTCAGCCTCCTCACCAGCCTTGCTCTCATCGCTGAAGTTGACAATAGGCTGGCTAGCAGCCTCAAGAGTCATACCAAGCACAGCAGGAGCAGGAGCAAGAACGTAGCACTTGGTAATGTGAAGCTCAAGAGTGGAAACACGGCAGCTCTTGACAGGCTCAAGAGGCTGCTTAACCTTGGCCTCAACAGCAACGAAACTCTCAGGGCTGATGCTGGTGATCCACTTGACCATGGGCTTGCTGACAACAGGCTCCTGCTCAGAAGCCATGATCACACCCTGAATATCCCAGTTTCCACCCTTTCGCAGCTCGATAAAGCCCATCTTGGCACTCTGAACACGTGAGTTCTGGAGCCAAGCGCGGACGATGACAGTCTTTCCATTGTACGACTCGTCAAGGTTTCGGATCTCGACCTCCTCGGCATCCTTGCTGAAAGCAGCGGAGGTGACCTGCTTGTTTCCGTAGCTGTCCTTGGCGGGGTCATCGGCGAGGCTCAGCTTTGCGGCGGCTTGTTGGGCGGCGAGTTCAGCGGCGCGCTGGGCCTTGAGAGCTTCCTTCTTTGCCTTGGCCTCGGCCTTCTTGAGGGCCTTCTTGGAAGGGCCAGCTTCACCCTCCTGAGGAGCTTGACCCTCGGGTGCTTGAGTAGCCTCGGGGGCGGGTGTTTGAGCTGCTTGAGCTTCTTGTTCGGACATGATTGCTGTTGTTTTTTTGGTCTGTAGGTGGTTTGAAGAGCTAGAAGCAGGGCAGAGTCATCGGCGGGGTGGATGGAGGGGCAATGAGGGGCAGAACAGAAGGGTTTTTAAAGACTGTGTGCCACGTGACGTATGAGACGTCAGACAACGATGATCTGACCAGCACGAGATGTCGACGGTGTTACCGGCGTGGAGTCATTAAAACATGAGATTGAAGATTAATTGCTTTCTATTTACAGGCATTGTTGACTCAATTGGACGGGTAAAGTCTTGAAGAAGGAGTGGGAGCACTGTAGAGTTTCAGCCTCCCAATTGAGCTGCCGATAACGCTGCAAATGTCCTTAGAAAGTCGTAGAATGACGCTATTATAGAAGGACACAATCTTGTCGCATCGCAATCTGGGATATCGGGTAAGCAGACTCACGATCAGTCTACCGATTATTCCCTGGACTTTAATCGTATATATCGCCTCAGTGGAAGAACAATTGGTTGAAGTGGCATGCTTGTGAGTCTTCCCCGAAACCTTGTGTAATCCAACTGCCGAAGTCGCATTTCCAACTATCGCATGCGCAAAATCGCAATCCCGCGTTCCCAGCCGCGTATAGATCCAGACTACACAATTATCATCGCGCATGCACCAATAATCTCAATTTCCACCCGAACTTCAAGACCTACAAAGATTGGATAATCCATAGCCGAACCTACAGCCGTAGCGTCCTTCAGCTGCAGCATATGACTGATACTCCACCTACATAATCCGCGACAAGAGTAAAAGTCTCTCAATTCAATTCTTGACTTAAAAACTAAGTATAAACTCAAAATGTCTTCCAACGGAGCAGAACGTTTAAAGAACAGAAAGCCAATCAAGAAGCCTACCCCGGCTTACCTTCCGGGTCCAGGCTCAGTGCTTACTGTTGATAAGGGCCTCTACTCAAACATTCGCAATGCTGAGCGTGAGCTTATCGACGAGTTTACGCTGCCTATTCGATCAGGAAAGGCATGGAAGGCACCTGCTGGTTCGATTGTGAAGATTAGTACGCCTGAGGGACCGCAAGTTGGTAGGTTGAAGTCAAAGTGCTGAATTGACGAACCTCACTTACACCAACAGGCGACTTGAACATCTGGAACGCCCACAACCCACGCGAACGCTTCTGGGCAAGCCGCACAAAGCAACTCCACGCCTCCCACGTTTCGACTTATGACCGTCTCTGGTCCAACCTCCCCTACATGCGTCCCCTCGCTACCATCATCACCGACAGTCTAGACTGGTACGGCGTGGACGAGCATGGCGGACGAGTACATGATCTGTTGGGCACACGCTGCGATCCGTACATCAACACTGTTCTCAGCGGGGGACAGTATAACTTCCAGTGCCATTCTAACTTGACACGTGCGGTGTTGCCGTTTGGCTTGATTGAGCAGGATGTTCATGATGTTATCAATATTTTTCAGGTTACTGGTCTAGATGAGGAGGGGAGGTATTTTATGAATCCTTGTCCGGCGGAGAAGGGGGATCATATTGAGTTTTTGGCTGAGCAGGATCTTTTGATGGCGTTGAGTGAGTATACCAGCGATAAGTTGGGTTGTGTTGAGATGCTAATGTGGTGCAGGTACATGCCCTGGCGGTGATCTTTCGCTTTGGGGTTTTGGAGAGGATAGTGAAGAGGAGATGATCAAGTGCTGTCGTCCTCTCAAGGTAGAGGTTTACCGTCTTAAAGATGAGACTTTCTTACAGAAGAGTGGGTGGAAGCCAGCTGAAGTGTCGGGATACAGTGGACGTCACGGAATGGATGTCCCACTAGGTGAGAACAGAGAAGAGAAAGCTTAGATAGACAATTCTACATCACTACCTCACGATCCTTCAATTGTTCATATAAAGTTCGCGTCTGCAATCACTGCATCTTCCCAGCCTTGGCCTCAGCGCTCAAAACACTCTCATCCCGATGCTGCATAACAGCAACAAGCGCACCACCCGGTCCCGAAAGCAACAAACTCCTAACAACACCCCTAACAAGTCCCATCCTCTCCTCACCAACCTTCAACTCGGGCTTCACCTCCAAAAGCTGATGCACGCCCCAAACAAGTCCCGCTAGCGAACCTGTTGCAAAATCGTAGATGAGGAAGTTGTGGATTGCTGCTGCGGCACTGGACATGGGTGTGTAGGAATGCGGTGCTGCGTCTGGCACAAAGACCTTGGATGCTGTGAGTGCTGATGCGAGGTTCTTTGGGAGGAATGATGATGTGAGGAGGACTATATAGGTGGTAATCTGGCTCACAACCGCAATGTTCCACGCAAAGCTGTACGCATGACGAAGAGCAGCTTTGTCTAGAACAACCTTGGGTTTATTCGCATCCTGTCCCACACTCAATCTCTTCAAAAGCCCCGTGAAAACAATTTGCAGAGCGAAAATGTAGAACGGAGCCATGGACCAAACAGCATTAGACCACTGTCTAACATTGTAGTTGGAGAATGGATACACCATGAAAATGACAGGCACGATATAGCCTAGAAGAATTGATGGGACAACGGTGTGAAGACTGAGATAATCTCGTACATGGACGCTTTGTGCGAAAGATGCTTTGGATGTCCAGAAGAGATGGACGGCGTAGTATAGCGGTGCGACGAAGCCGAAGCCCAACGACTGCACGAGCCATAACCAAACAGCACCACTACCCAGTCAGTACATTTCTCAATTCTTCAGAACTCAACTTACTTCAACACAACAGGCGCTAACCCAACCGTCCTCGACCCCTCAATGATAAACACCATAAAAATCGCAATAAGCTGACCCCCAAAGCAAAACGTAAAAAGCGACAATGCCGGGCTAGACCCATCCGTGACATTCGCCCAGATAACATTGCTCATAGCAAAGAAATCATCCAACGGTTTAAAGCCGGTGTATTGCTTGAGGATTAATCTATCAGTATCGGGCAGGAAGCGAGGGAGGGGATCGTCGGTTATGCTGGAGAGCATGTCCATGTAGCCATTGCGGTTGAGTTGCAGGAGGAGCGCGTCGAGGCCGAAGATTGTGAGGATTGAGAGGATGAGGATTGGGAGGATGCGATTAGACAAAGTTGGTGAGGAAGCCATTTTTGCAGAGTTGATTATCTTGCATTGACGTTGATGGACGAGAAGTAAGATGAGAGTGAGAGGTGGTTATATGGAGGTTTTGGATACAGTCAGCCCCATCTGAAGTCCGATCCCAGTCAGCAACAAAAGTCCGATTCCGTCATCATGAATGACCCCAAGTTCTGCAGTGAGCAACATATTGAGTTGTATCAATCGAGGATAACAATATTTCGTAGGACATTTTATGAGATTAAGTCACTCTTGTTAATTATTATAGTTAAGACTCATGACGCGTGGAAAAGTCAGATCTCACTTCGGCATCAACCAGTTCACGTCCACAATCAGTGCCCCTGTTTGAAGCGAATAGTTATGCGAATCGCATACTCAATTGATTAAAACTACAAGCAAAAATCGTCCAGTCATAGCTATGTTCTTTTCTCAAAAGCAAGCCAGCGCTCTGCGCGGCATGGTAAGAACCTTTACTTTAACCCCAACAAGCCATATCAATTCATGTGCCATTTATCTCCCAACGGTCTGTTTGCAAAAAAGTGTGTCCCCTAATCCCGACGCTTTGTAACTCGAGATTTGCCTCGAGCCTTTTCCGCAGGTGTTGCTGATTTCACCGCAGCCTTGGTTGGCACTTGACCGTTACGCACAGGCTTCGCGGTGCCCTTCTTGTTGAACTTTGGCTTCGGGGAAGTCTTGGCTTTGCCCTTGGAGGGTCTTCCTTTGCCCTTGAGTTTTTTCATGTAATCGTCAACATGCTCCTTGGCAACTGATTCAATATAGTTCTGGTTCTCCCAGGTTTGTTCGGATGCTTCGTAGCCCAGCCATTCGACAAGCACCTGTTTCTTACCCCTATGATTTCGATGCTTTCGGATGGCAAAGACTTGGTAAACACCTTCATCGTCGGGGTTTGTAGGTCGACCGTTGGGCTGGCTGCGCCAGTATTCGAAAAGTGCTTCGGGACAGTCCTCGTGGAAGATTTCCTCGTCGGTCCATGTGCGCTCGCCGTCGCTCCACTCAATGCGAAGTTCAAACCTGTCGTCTGACCAGCGATGATCCATGATGCGCTTAAATTCATGCTCTGAGTCATCATCATCGGCTTCTTCCTGTTCAGGCTCGTCTTGCGCAACTTCCTGCACCTTTGGCGAAGCTTGCGTCAGGCTGCGTCGCGTTTGAGTTCGGGTGGGAAGGGGAAGAGTATCTCTTGTAGAGGACGCTGGGGATGGCGCCGGAGGACTGTTGACCGCCATAAAACTAGCAGGCTGCTCTCGATTCTGTCGCGCGGGCACCGTACTATGGATAATAGGGTTGAGAAGGAAATTCTTTCTGGGTTGTCGAGATCTCGACACAGAGCTGGTGGCACTGGCGGGTGTCTCAGTGGCAGACATAGCAGGAGACTCAGGGAGTGCAGCAGGGGAATTCAGGCTGCTGTTGCGCCCGCTAGGGGTCTCACCCAGCTCGGGAGATCCTCCTCGATTTCTAGGCGACGATCGGACTCGAGCTTGGGGAGAAGAAGCGACGGCGCGTTGACCAGCCGCGGTAAGTCTTGCAGCGGGTGATGAATGTGCGTTCCCCATAGAGCTGCGCTTGGGATTTTTGGGGGGCGGAGGCATTGTCGATGAAATGATTGTAGTCGAATCGATTATCGATGTTGTTGAAACGTCGCTTCGTCGCGAACGCTGTTAGGAAAGGTCAGTTGTTTACTCTCTATAGACTACCACAAGGCAGGCGCGAAGCAAGTTTGCGCTTCAAGGCAATTACTCACAGAGGAGCGGCGACTTCCAGATTCAGAAAATTGGTTGGAAGCGCGTTTATTAGCTCTTCGATCCCTTGGGGAGAAGGCTGGTTGCGAGGAGGCCATCATCGAGGGAGGTTCGGGCTGCTGCTTCTTGAGCGGTGACGAAAGGAAGTTGAACAAGTTCATGGCGACGACAAACACAAAGAAGCTGGTTCTCCACTAACTGCAGCTAGTGCGATTGATGTTTAGAACGGTGAAGAAAAAAAAGAGGGGAGGGTGAAGTTGGGTGCCGATGCTTTTTTCACTTTACAGGATGTGTTGTTTACTTTTACGTTTGCATCTTGTGTTGGCTACAAGCAGGTTTAGCTTAATAGAACCGATGATATGCTGGGCTTGTAATTTTTTTATTAGCCAGGGCTGCAACGCGCCTCGGAGGCGCGTGTTGCGCTCCACTTTTGGCAAATAGAGATACATGCAATGAGGCGAGCAAAAGAAAGAAATCACGGTCAAGGATGGAAGTTACTCGATAAACTGCAATCAAAGTTTAGACGAAAAACACCATCACTTTACAACAGAGGGTCTTCCAAACGACAAAAAGCAAAGTGCCTGCCAATTGTCACGATTGGCAAAAGAAAGGGTCTGGCCGGGGATTGAACCCGGGACCTCTCGCAAGCTATGCTATAGGGTTTTCCCTAAGCGAGAATCATACCACTAGACCACCAGACCGGGTCACTTCACGTGATGATTTGTTGTTGGAGGGGAGTCTGCAATTAGCGCTCATGTACAGCGCGTTTAGGAGATTAGAAGCGATGTTGAGTCGCGACAGCCAAGGCGAAAGACAGAGGGAGGGTGGGAAGTAGGGCGGTGGGAGGGGAAAGTGGTTTGAAAACCTTTAGGAGGAGAGATGCGATGCGATTGGAGCCTGATAAGGCGTTGAAAGATGCGCGTTGCGATCGTTTGAGTCTATAGGGTAATTTCTAGACGAATGGGTGCTTGCTGCAGGAAAGGCTCCCGTTGCCTTCGTTATTTGAGAGCTTTCATCAGAGATTTTCAAACGTGCTATCACAAATGTTTCAATTAGCTTTCGTGTGTTATGTTTGTTTGTTGTGCATGTTTAAGTCAAGGTTGTAGTCGGTGGCTGTGGGTGTGTTACTATTGTCGGGCACTCAATCTAAAGCAAGCAGCGAACAAGTTCATGATAACATCAACATGTTTTTCGGCAACCGGCTGAGCCAAACAGCCATTGACCTCGTTTGAATCCCACGGGAAATTGACAGGGTCTAGTGAGAACAAAAAAATCTTTTTTTCTAATACTGAAATATGCTTTCGAGGCATCATCGAATTTGCAAACGCGACTAGCTTTGTTAAACGGATGACGCTAACAGCAAGCAGTTTGTGTACGAAGATGTATCCCACAACTGAACCCTTTTCTGTTAGTATGATAGCCTAACTTAACCGACTTCCCAGTTTCTGAAGCTGTTGATATATGAAAATAGCGATCATAAACTGGTAGGCTACTCATCCATGTTTGTCGACGCATGGGACGCACAGTAGCAGGTACCTAGGTTCTCAGGCTGTGAGCCATCAAGGTCTTTCGCACCACATCGATGTCACAGCGGCAGGCAGCACTCAATCCAAATTAAGCTTATTTGTGTTATACCATTGGTAGCATTATGCAGCAGATCTTCGGTCCTATTCAGCATTGCGATACAAACGATCGCGTGAGAGCGTCTATCTTTTTGGGTGGTCGATGTCACTCGCTTCATTGGGTTCAATCACAGCTCAAAGACCTGATGAAACACGCTCATTCCTCATCACCAAAACTTAACACAATTAACCTTCCTCTTCCGGCTACTAACCTCCACATGGTATTCGTCAATCTCCAATTCGGCACTCAGAATAAAAATCCGTCGTTCTGGAAGTCTGCAAGGTACGCGATGTGATGTCCAGGGCCATGTGGAAAATCGTACGATGTGTGGAGATGAACCTTGAAAGGGTAGTCACGTGAGGTTGATCTTGCTGAGATAATTTTGCTATTTGAGGACGCAATCAGTGTCAATTAGAGAAAATATTACTTCGATATTCTTTGCAGTGGCATACAGGAACCACATGGGATTTTCCCCGTCGAAATCTGTACACAATTCGTGCCGTTCTGGTTCACCCGCTAACATCTTCTTCGACACCTTGAAGGCCCAGACCGTGATCTGGGGGCGGTCGAGCCAAGGCGTGGTCCCTGTTACAGTTACTTGTAGGGCTGAAGGCAAATCATCCCTGCATATCATGAACTTGTAGACGCTACTGTCATCTTTAAAAGGTGGACGTCCCTCTGTTGGACTTCATCTTGTCATGGTGCTCAGACGATACACGGCTTCAGTCAGCAGGTACAGATTTCAACAGTATGTAATTCTCTATCAACGCTATTTCCCCCAATTATTTCTTGTCAACAAGGTTGTAAATCTTTTGGATATCACCCAGAACCGCCTCAAAGTCAATCTTAAGATCCTTGAGCAGACCATCCTTGAACCCAAACACCCATCCGTGAACAATGGGGTACTTGTTCTCATGCCACGACTGCTGAACATCAGCAGACTTGATGACATTGCGACACTGCTCAATAACATTCAGCTCAACCAATCTGTCATATCGCTCGCTCTCGTCCGCAATCGCATCAAGCTCCTTTTCATGCAGACGGTAAACGTCACGAATATTTCGCAGCCAAGGGTTCAGAAGACCAAGGTCCTGGGGCGTCATGGCAGCCTTGACACCACCGCAGCCGTAGTGGCCGCAGACGATGATGTGCTTGACGCCTAGATGCTTGACGGCGTAGTTGATGACGCCCATGGCGTTGAGGTCGGTGTTGCAGACCAGGTTGGCGATGTTGCGGTGGATAAATGCCTCGCCGGGCTCGAGGCCGCAGATCTGCTCGGCGGGGATGCGAGAGTCTGCGCAGCCGATCCAGAGGTACTCGGGGGCCTGGCCGGCGGTGAGGTTCTTGAAGAAGTCGGGGTTGACCTTGGCTTTGTTCTCTGCCCACTCGCGGTTGTTGACGAACAGCCGGTCGTGGGACTGCTGGAGGTACTTTGTGATGTCTTGTTCGGCCATGTTGCGCCACGTAGGTTTTGAAGGGTCTGATGGGGGTGTTGACGAGGAAGATGAGGAAGAGCAAGAAGAGTGGAAGCGCGTTGCAGCAGGGACAAAAAAGCGACGAGAAAAAGTTGAAGCGATGGAGGAGCTAGAAGAAGAAGAGACCGAAGAGCGGAGAGAAAAGGAAGCGAGCCGAGAGGAAAACATTAGAGCGGATTATCCACTGGAAAGCGTACAGTAGCTCCCCGGATGATACGATAAAGCGATGTGACAAATGATGCAGCTACCTGCAGTAGGAGCTTGGTAGCACTGTTGGGGTGGGTGATACAAAGAAGAGAAGCGAACGGAGAAAGATACCGAAAGGTTGAGATTGGCGAGTCAATTTGTTGAGCTGAAAGCCTTTCTTTTTTTCGTTGCTCGCCCTGCCTTGGTTTTTTTGAGTCACTAATTATTAACTTTAACTTCAAACTGATTGGATTGGCGATATGATAACGACGACGATTTCGGACGACGGCCCGTACGTAGCCGTGATCGCCGGCAGTTGACGAGACATTTCCGAGCAGGTCCGTATACTCATCATTACAATTGCCGTGGTTATCGGATCAATTGAGTCACTGCAATTACTTTGGTATCCGTACTTGGTTGGGGATGTCTGTGACCCCTGCCAGGGTATAGACGGAACCCGGGGATTATCATCTCGTCTTTTTCTTCTGACCCCACGCAAGCTCCAAAGGCGACAGATTGGCTAGCCTGTGCTGATTTTGAAAGCTGATAGAGGGATTGGCCATCGTCATCGTAAGCCCGAATTGCCGGATCCCGGAGCTTTGGTCTTCTGGAAGAGCTGAGCTGCGACCCCTCTTTTGGTGGGGAGCTTGTTTCCGTTTGCGCCAGCGTTTATGTGACACAGTCAAAGGCAGTTTTTAACGAGGCGTCCAGTAGATGCGCAGGAAGTAAGATTAGTGATGGCCGTTGTGTACCCATTTCATCTCACGTGAGGAAGGCGTGCGATTTGATGATAATGATGTGAGCTTATTTAGTATGTGGTGATTTGTCTTCGTTTATTCATTTACATTCTATCATCTAACCACAAATAACATCCAATGCTAAAAAACAATGCTTAAAAGAAACGCCAAATAGAATCAGCAGTCTTGGTAGCCTTGAACCGAGCATACCATCTAACAACAGGCCACAACAACACCATCGCCAATCCCCAAATGGCAAGGTACGCGAAAACATTGTCGATACCGCGCGTGGAGTCAGGGTTCATGGGTTGCTTTCTTCCAGTATCGTGACCAAACGCCCACACCCACAACGCTCCAAAGCCAAACACGAAGAACATGTGCACGATGTAGAAGAATAGCGCCGCACGGCCAAAGTCAATCAACATGGTGAAGCGCTTAGCGATATGCGTAGGGATACCACCGAAAATGGCGAGGAGGACGAGGTTGCCTGCCATGGTAAAGGCCCAGAATGCGACGTCCGGAGGGTACTTCATGATGTAGAAGAAGGACTTTGCCGAGACGAGATATTGGTTGCGGTCGGGATGAGCGATGTGTTCGGGTGTTTGGAGACATCCTTCGGAGAGATTGCCGAAGTGTGCGACGCGCGTGAGCACGAAGAAGAGGAAGAAGAATAGACCGGCAGCCAAATTGCAGAGCGATGAGATCTTGCCGTTCCAGGTGCGCGCAACGTCGATGCGGCCGTATAACAAGCCGAGGATCGCAAAGGATACCCATGCCATGGGAGGGAAGACGGACATGACGCGTGGTGTGAGGGTGGTCCAGAACCAGAGTCCGAGCCAAGGGTTGTGTGATACGGCCGGACTGTCGGTAGGTCCTCGTCCGTCGTTTCCGGCAGCGGAGTTGATGTCGCAGTGGCCGTGGGTAGGTGACAGCCAGATATTCCACCAGATTGTCACCAGAGCGAGCACCACGAGAAGAGCATTGTGCGCATGCCATGAGATACGCGCCGCGCGGGTTGTCTTGTTGGTAGTTGCGCTCTCGAGAAGTGCTTCGGTCTCTTCATCGGATTCTTCCTCGGGGAAGTATCGAGAAATGGCCTTTGCGAGAAGAGGTTCCGTGGAATCGATTGCCAGCCAAAGCATACCGGCCAGGAAGTAATCGATCGCAAGGGAAAACAACACAGCGTTCATGAGCCACGTCTTGCCCAGTGTCATAACGAATCCCATCACAAAGTTGACCAAGACAAGAACCGCTGTACGAACAGCAAAGTACTGCGCAATTCTCAACTTGGACCAACCCAATTTCGACCTTGATCTTCCAAGATATACAACACCCACACCAAGCAACAGCGTAAAACCCGGCGCACAAAGATGCGTAAGCGTCCTCACGATATACGCAGCCGTTCTATTCCACTCCTTAATCGGGACGCCATCCCCTTCCGTTTCGCGACCGGTGCCGTGGGACCAAGTATTTAGCGCGAGACCCATGTGGTCCATGGCCATGAGCAGCATGAGAAGACCGCGGAGCAGATCGGGAGGTAGAGCCCGGGAGCTCGGTTGCGTAGGTTTTGAAGGCTCTGGAGTGGCATCTTGGGGGATGGGATCGGGGTCGATGTGCGTGGGTGGGAGGGTACCGTAGGCGATTAGATGGCCGAGACGTTGGTCTGAGGAGGAGCCGTGGTGAAGGAGATGGGAGGGACGACGAGGAGCGTCGTTATTCTTTGGAGGAGCCATGGTGACTCAGTCAGTGAGTCAATGCTCCAAAAGATGATGGACCAGAAGCAAGAAGAGGAGGAAGGGGAGGGGAGAAGAAGAAGTATATCACTCGGATGTCGCGGTATGTTTCACCGCGACTTGCAGCATCATAGATAAGATTTCCATCTTAATAATCAAGACTTTAGCGGACTTTCGGGCATCCTTGTTGCAGTGGTTGCGGAGATTGATTGTTAAGCGAGGCTAAATGCGTTAGTGTCCTCTGAGGTGGTTTTCTTAGCGTGTTTTGGGTTCGTGAGTTGTTCATCGTTCACGTTGACAACGAATACTAATACTAAGTGTCTTGGTATGATCTGTTTGAGGCGATATTGAGTTGTTGATGATAGACAGAGCATCCACTGGTTGTTGTTGACTTACAAGTATTGCGGTAAGACGGTACCTGTCAGACTCAGACATTGGATGTAACGGCCGACGACCCGACGTCATTTCTCCGCTGTGTCACTTTTTAGGCTGTCAGGTACTGTAACGGCGGGGTATCACTGCCAGTTTTGACACAAATATCCGTCTCAGCAAACTACATTGAAGTTTCAACACACAAATCTTCACCAGTTTGTTTGTTGATGCCAGCGGTCTAGGATCGTCTGATCCCTTCACGCTAATATCCGCTACCCGTCGATACTAACATCAGAACACCTTCTTAGCTTGACGGGTCGACAGCCGAGTGGTTAGAACTGCGAATGCTAAGACTGCCACGAACGTATTCCCTCAATGCAGGGACTTTTCTACACCGTATTTACTTTCACGAACGACTATCTGAGCTCGCTTTCGCAGGCTTTGTTGTTCATGCAGTTTCTTTATACGTGGCTTGCTATGGCAAAGAAACATCATATTTGCGTTTGCTGTGTTGTTGACAACTGATAGAACTTGATGGAACCATGTTCAAGCCATCGTTAAGCGATTGTTAGGCTGTTCCGTGGGTTTGCATGCGCGTATCGATGTCGGCTACTAAGTGGCTGCAGATACTTATGGAGAGCAACCCACTTCGCCATGTTTTCTCTTGTCTCAACAACATCCCATGATGCAGTAGGTACAGCCAGAGAAAAGCATAGAATCAAGATAGCCATGTTTGATATCCCAGCAAAGACACTCATAGATACATACAAACGAAGCCTATTAGTCAATACCTGCGAAATACCTTTCCGTTCAAAGGTAGCTGGCCCCTTGCCAATGACCTGTTATATGGCTTTACAAGCATTTCATTCACAGAAGGAAAACCTCTCGTCCCCAGCCGCATATCTGTCTAGCCATGAAACATACCCACTAAGCCACTATGCGCTCTCCTGTCTTCTATCCCCATGACTATCAAACAAGGATCATGGACTGACATTTCACTGTGCAGAGCGGGGCTTTTCCAACCAACATCCAGATCGCTGCAAGGATAACCAGTATCTTTCCCATCCTATCGGAAATTCCCCTTTGAAGTGTTGTTGTTTTCTATATCCTTCCTCTGTTCAGCAACACGTTTAGCAACAAATGCCAAGCAAGAATGTTTCAAAGGAAAAAGATATCAATAGGACAGTGACTCATGAGAGGAGACCAGGGTATGCAAGCCACGTTGCAAATCCAGGTACGCGTGCACGTGGTGGGAAGATCCCCCGCTTACAGCACATCCTTTTGCCTATCTTGCGGTGTGACAGGGTCTCTACATTCGTTCGCGTCTCCAGTGGGCTGAGACTCTATAATCGCACGACTTTACTCAGGAAGAAAGAAGTCTCAGGGTATTAGCACCTAGAAGAACGATGGAACAATTTAGTTACTTTATATCAGGAGGCTCAGACTAGCACTTAGGTTATTTTTTATAGTAACCTAAGGCTTATTCTTCAGCTCGCTTTGAAAGAAACAGAAAAGAAGTCTTCATACTAGCAAGGTTGTTGCGAGATCTGGGTAGCACAAGAAATGCCAGGCGCTTCCGTCTTGGGTGGAAACAGACGGCCCAATACCCCACGTATTTGTCTACCCACCAATGAATCTATCAAACAACCACATAAATGTTTCTTCAGGCTGCTTGATGTTACAGATCCTACAACTGCTTTCCTTTCTGTTAGGAGTGTGGCGTCACAAAACAAGACCAGGGCTTTTCTATCAACAGTCCAGCCGCACACCGATCTATGTAATCATCAAGCCTACCTACCTTATGCTCGTCCAATCATCCTATCACTATACCTGCGACAGGCGTCATAGAATTGTCCTCAAGGCTTAAGACGCTAAAATAAACCATCCTAGGTGCTAGTTTCAGCTCACATTAGGTGACTAAATTATTTCGTCCTTTATGCTTAGCAGCCACTTCTTCTAATACCTTGTCGCTAGTGTAACCAACCTTTATGCTCTTTGTTCGATAGACTTACCGCCGGTTACGCACCTCGACATACAGAAAGTAATAGAATCTTCCAAGCAATCAGAAATTCACAGTATAGATATAGGCCTAGCTATCCTCTGGCCATGGCGGAAATGGGTTCAGCAACCAGTATCCTCAAACCATCGACACCAGAAAACATGTCTATTCCTTTGAAATCTTGTTTGACCAACGGGGGAACCATAAAGGCCCGCTCACCTGTTGATGAGGCTGCGAAGACTGCATGCCTACAAGAAATCGCCAAGAATGGAAAACTATCCCCGAAAAGCGTCGATCATATTCTCAGCGAGTTCACAGCAACTTTCGAAGGCACAGATATCCTATCATCTAGCTGGCTGGATTTGCGCTACCCCAATTACGAAGCTAGGAACGCCCCAAACAGATTCATCGCGCCTGTACTTCACAGAGCGGACCAAGGACATTGGTCTCTTGTGTTCGTGAACTGTGAGACTCATATTAGACAATCAACTGTCAGAGTACAGCATTATGACCCCAAACCGAATGATTCCCGTGCCGCGGGTGTCAAGAACAAGATCAAGAAATGGGCGGAAGGCCATCGCGGGGATAACACTCAATTCCAATTTGAAAATGCTGTAAGTTCCCATCCATTCTGGTATTTCATTTGCTAACAGTACAAGACTGGCCCTCAGCATGGGACCAGTGAGATGAGCGGCTTCTATATCATCATGGCAGCGAGAGCGTTTGTCCAGTTTGGACGTACAAACTTAGCATGGGACGAAGAACCACTAGAATACATCAGAAGCATCTTGGAGGACAAACGAAGACCTAACCTACCACGTCAAGACTTGGTCCGGCCTCCGTCGCGCGATGACAAGGTTGGGCAACGCTCTTCCGTCACTTCCCCCAAGGTCCCTCACACACCCAAGAAGAATTCTGCCTCAATTCCTGATTACAGGGAGGATGTCTTCGGGACAAGAGCTCATACCCCGTCGGTCACCACGCGAAAGCTCGCTGGGGACTTGGCGGGGAAAATGACTCCGCCAAATACTGATCGATCCCTGGAGCCCAACTTGAAACGGCGCCGGACTGAGTCTGTTAGCCCGCTCAAGTACGAGCAGGTCATGTGTCTCGCGAACTCATATCTATCTCTCACCGCGCTAAAAGAAGCGAGTGACAAGACAGTCCTGTATCTTGAGGCTACACAGAAGGCGCTCCTTGAAAAGAACGATGCGTCAGCGCTCGTTCAACAGCAGTTTGAGGAGTATGAAGAGGACCTTGAAAATGTCTCTCGAGAATGCGAGACCCTCAAAGGGCAGGTAGCAAAGCACGAAAAAGCCGCCAATGATTACCTAGCCAAAATGCCGCCGGTCCCCAAAGGCGTGTTCTTAAGCGCTGAGGATATGATGAACGTCATGGTCGCCAAGTTCGATGAATCTGCAGCACCTACTAGGAAAGAGTTGCAGGGCAAACAAGAGCTGAAAAGAAAAGCTAGCGACCTTCTTGCATCCACAGACCAGAAGCGCCTAGCTTTGGAGGCTGATGTGCACAAGGCGGTCGAGGCGCAGAGTTTGGCAGAGGAAGAGGCGAGGAAGGCGATTCGGCTTCATGATGAGGCAGAGGCTGCGGAGGAGTATAGAATAAAAATGCAGCTTGCGAAGGAAAGGTCGGAGAGCAGCGATTGGCTGCAGATGTGGCGGGAGAGGCGTGATGCGTGATGCAATGGAAGGGTTACGATCATCAGCAAAAGTTGGACGAGTTCATTTGGAGTTTTATTTCTTGTAGCATAGCGGGTAAATCGGTCAAGTACTGTCAACACATTCCCTAAAGGTCGGTCGGGGGGATGCCTTGGGAAGTGCCTTGGGTATTGTCTCGTCATTACGTCTCAATCCCAACATCCTCTTCACTCGAGCATGCTCAGCCAAGGCCGAATTGAACCTGCGTGGCGCATCTTCAGACTTTTCCGCGTCCATGTCTGACGCTGTATTATGCAATCCTTGTAAAAGCCTGAAAAAGCAGTCCAGTAAGTTGAGCTTCTGAAGGGGTAGGCTGACTGCTGTCCATCGCTTTTGAGCAAACAAGGCTGTCACGTACCACAAGTCCAATCACAAAACGCCAGGCATCACTGCATCGCCTCACAAGGCATTCTCACCCAGACAATACTTTTGAAACCCCGGCCCAGGATCATCTCGTTCTCTTTCTCATACGACAAGTATTATCCACGATCCATCCAATCTACCATTCGCAACTTTGTTCATTGCAGCGTCCAGCTGCAATACCGTCAACCATGAGCGACCCAGTTACATCGACCAACAGCACGGCGAGCAAACCCCCAGGGCACGATATATTTTGCACCCCCGAGAACAGTGACTTCGTCTCCAAAGTCCCGTATCGGAGCCTCAGTAGAATCAACCAAGAGATTCGTCTCCTCAAGATCCTGCCCGACTCAGGATCAGGCTTCCTTGAATGCGAACTTCTACCACCTGTGTCGCTTGCCAAAGTTCACAAGCAATACCTCGCTCTTTCGTACTGTGCAGGCAGCGCAAAGAACACAAAGCTCATTCAAGTTAACGGTGCGACATGCAATGTCTTTGCAAATCTACATCATGCATTGACGACAGTCCGTCATTACTGGGAAACGCACGCGGACCAACCGAACTTCTTGCTGTGGGTAGATCAGATATGCATCAACCAGTTTGATCTAGCCGAAAGGTCTCATCAAGTCGGATTCATGCGAGACATCTACCAAAATGCGACACAAACTCTCATATGTCTGTCAACCTTCGAGACAGAAGGAAGCGGAATGAGATGGCTCACTGAAATGAAAGACATGACAACTCTCCCTTCAAAAGCTGTGAGAGATCGGCTTTTCGTCGGAGCCCAGTCGGAAGAGTTCGCAAAAGGCTGGGCTGACTTCTGCGATGTCCTCACCAGCCCATGGTGGGAGAGGGCGTGGGTGTTTCAAGAATTCATCGTTTCCACACAAGCAACCTTTCTCTATGGAAAGTACGCCATTTTACTCTGGGACTTTATCAAATTGACCAAAGCTATCTGTGCCTTTACCACAAGTACAATCTTTACTCTCCACCCAGATCTACACGTGCTCAGGCGGCAGGTGTGCCAGACTGAGTATGCGCTAGAACACATACGACGGTCTACTCATCAGGTACTCAACATGTTCTTCGCTAAGAAGCAACAGCCTGGTGGCGAGGTAAGGCCTAACCTCAAAGAGCTTCTCTTATTTACCCAAAACTGTAAGGCCTCTGATGAAAGAGACAGGGTGTACTCAATTCTTGGTCTAGCGGATCCTGGGTATGGGTTAGTGCCTGACTACTCTCCTGAGAACGACATCGAGAAGCTTCTAGTGGAAACTACGAAACGAATTATACAGTTCGAGGACAGTCTCAGAGTGTTATCATACCATGCTCGATCGCACTTCGTGACTTCCCAGTCAAACAGTCTTTTACCTTCATGGGTAGTTGACTGGAGGGATTCTACAAAGCTGCCCAGCCAGATAAAGCGTTTGGCAGTAACAGACCGCCAGGGTAGTGCTTTCACTGGTCTATCGCTGTTGGCAGGAAATCCTGGCGCTTCATTTGTCGAAGCAGCTCATCCGCAATGCGCTGACATACAAACTACGACTCTTCAAGTATGGGCAGTGTTTTTAGATACTGATTTCCAGCAAAGCTGCGGGATACTTGATGGAACCACCTATCCTGGCAAAATAAGATTCCAGGGCTCCCAGAAGTACGCAATCGGATCGTACTTCCCTGTCGAAAGCGACCATGAGCTATGGCTTCTTTGCGGTGCTTACGAGCCGTTTCTTCTGAAGAAGCACTCGTACGGCTATCGCATGGTCATGCATGTAGAATGCCTGGATATAGAAGAAAGAAATGGTCTGAAGCAGCTGGCTGAATTTGTAGACGAGAAAGGGAGAATCGACAAGCGTAACATAATACGAAGAAGGATCACCATCTTTTGAAGTCGGAGACGAGTAGGAGATGGATGGCCTACAGAGGATAGGCTGCACCGTCTGCTCGAGGATCACTACCAGCCGACCAAACCGGCGTTCCATCCGGATCAACAGTATACCTAATAATCTGCCCCCTTCCAAACATAGCCCTCTTCCACCCCTTGAGCACAACAACGTTATGTCCCAACGCCTTCAACTCCTCGACAGTCTTTTCGGAAATACCCTCCTCTACATGCACAGTCCAGTCCAACACGTTTCCTTCGTCAGGCATACCAGCTCCGATGCAGATTCGCGGCGCATCAAGCGCTTGTTGCGGGTTCAGGCCAAAGAGGACTTGGTTGAGCAGGACTTGCACGGTTCCTTGCGGCTGGTTGTAGCCGCCCATTACGCCGAACGTGGAGTGGAGAGAGCCGTCATTGAGATTTGTTGCCATGCCGGGGATGATGGTGTGGTAAGGTCTCTTGCGTGGTTCGAGCTTGTTGGGGTGCTTCTCATCGAGGGAGAAGTTGGCGCCGCGGTTTTGAAGGGTGAAGCCGCAACCCTTGGGGATAATTGCTGTGCCGAAACCTGCGTAGTTGGAGTTGATGAACGAAGCAGCATTGCCAGCTGAGTCTGTAACGGTGAAATACACTGTATCACTGCTCTGTAAAGCCGGCGACACGAAGTCAGGGTTTCCAGGCTGAACACCATCGTGCGCCTTCTTCGCATCAAAGATCTTGGCCCTCTCGGCAAGGTACTCCGGCGAAATCAAGCCCGAAGTCGGAACCTTCGTAGTATCTGGATCAGTAACATACCAACTGGCATCCGTAAATCCCAGTCTCAAAGCCTCAATGATCGCATGCAAATAAGCCGTCGAATTATGATCCTCAACTCCAAACCTGGGAATCTTACCCATCTTCTCAAGCTGCTCAACAATTCCCAGTGCCATAAGCGCAACGATACCCTGTCCGTTAGGCGGATGCTCCCATAGCTCAACGCCTTTATCTTCAAGGCCTTGGCCGCGGAACTTGACGGAGATGGGATCTGTGTTTTGGGTGCCTGTTTCAAGATGGTGCTTTAGGTCGTCGAGTTCGAGGTATCCGCCGAGGTCTTGGACGACTTTGACGATTTCTTCGGCGATGCGGCCTGTGTAAAAGCCTTTCTTGCCCTCGGTAGCTAGAGCGCGGAAAGTCGCGGCGAGGGTTGGGTTCTTGAAGACTTCGCCGGGACGGGGGGCGCGAACGCCGTCTTGCGCATTGGGGTCCTTCTTGAGCATTTCTGCGAAGTTGGGAGAGGCGTTGCGAAGAAGCTTCTCTTGCGCTTGCCACTACAGCCTGTCAACATACTCTTTTCGTTCCGAAGCAAAGAGGTTTGCTTACCGAATGAGAAGCAATCTCAGTAACGGGATGTCCATTCTCAGCCAACCTGATCGCTGGCTCCAGAATCTGGCTCATAGTGACCTTTCCACTGCCGAATCTCTCAACGGTATCGACCCAGCCAGCCGCAGCGCCAGGGACCGTTGCAGCGTGGACACCATGCGTAGGGATCTCACCGATCTTGCCGTCTGGAATATTGAGGCTCTTGCGAATTGTCTCGAGGGTCTGTTTTGAGCCGGAACGACCTGAGCCGTTGAGGCTTTTGACGGTCTTTGTTGCGGCGTCGAAGTAGAGGAGGAACATGTCGCCTCCGATGCCTGTGGATACAGGTTCTGTGACGTTGAGACCGGCGGCTGTTGGTTTCAGTCAGTCATCGTTCAAGCAAACTGATCTGGATTGCAGTTGGACGTACCAACGGCGACGGCTGCATCCTGTGCTGTGTTAGCATCTCACTGTATGACGGCCCAGTGAGAAGGGACTTACAGCAGCATTTCCTCCGGCCTTCAGAACCTCAATGCCACATTTCGCCGCATGAGGTTGAGGCGCAGCTACGATTCCCTCGGTGCTATGAACAACACTTCGTCGTGAAGGGAAGCCAGTGAAGCCAGCCGACGGCGGCTCATAAATGGATGATGTAGGAAGCGGCATTTCGACTCTTACTCTAATTGCGCATTAACACTGGAACGAACTATAAGTAATGACGAAGTTGAGGACACTGGGGATATATATATTTTACCTAATCGTAACCTCGGGTCAAGCCCGAAATATTGCTCTTTCTAACGTGGGGGATGGCGGGGTAATTGGGTAACCATGGACAAATGTCGTGATAATCCGTCCAAGGTCGCCGATCTTCGGACATTGTTTGTCCGAAGGGTATTTGGAGGGCGCTGATTGTGTTACATTATTGATAAAGGCCTTTCTTTAGGGATAAGAGGGTGAGCTCTGGTCTGGTTGTAGGGTATTTTGAAAGGGTCAATTGACGTCATGCTTGAGAGCTTGGATAAGTTCGGTTGTAGCAACCGATCAATGAGTGAGAGTAGCAACCAACATGACACAAACTGAAATCGCATACGAGGAATACGCTGTATAACTATTACATGCTGGTAAAAGTAATTCGGACAAAAATAAGGCATAACTTCCGCCGCGCCGACTTGGCGTGCGAGTCTATCAGTCAATCGCACCCCCGTAGCGCACCTCTGTTGGTGAGCTTCATCCCGAGCCGCATCAGATGCCAACAATCTCATATTTCCGGCAGGTTCGAAAACCAACAATACAGATTGTACGTATTTGTGAATTCGATGGTATTTTGAGAGTAGCTACGCTGTTTGTATTCCTTCGGTCGTGAACTTTAGTAGGACTCCTTCGCCATCGAGGAGGCTCTTGGTGGCTCCGGCTATGACTTGCTGTAAACGGTGCCGGAGGTCTTCGCGGGTACGGAAGTTGGATCCCACATTGTCAAAAAGCGTTGATCAAATAGGCGTCATGATATTCTCGCTGGGCGTAAGTCAAAGATGAATGGCGTGAGGAATATCTGTGAGTAATGTGAGTGAAGACTGAAGTGAGTGGTCTCATCATGGGTCTTGGGCTCTCTCGAGCGAAAGCGACTGATGAGAATGGTGAGATCCTGGACGACTCGGGCTGCGCAACATACGACGAGGGAGCTGCTGCTTGCGTCCACGACCACTGACGATTACTGTCAGGTAAGTGGTTCCGAAATGCGATACCCTCTGGCATTTCCTTGTCGGCGGCGTTTGTTGTTTGCTCTTGTGCTTTGCATCGCGATGATTGACCACCTTGGCCCCATGGATGAGCTAACAGCGAGGCATATAGCCCAGATCGGCGGTCGCAAGACATTGACCATGCGTGGGCAATCTTGCTTTGGGAGGTGAAGTTGTCCAACTACTTACTGAGCTATTCGTTGCTCATCGAGATCGACTACAACAGCTCCCGCTTACTCAAGATCGCAAGACACGGATGTCCCTGGTGAGCTTCACATGGAGGACTATGCAAGCCGTTTTATTCCCATTCGAAGGCGAGGCGCCGAGCTTTTGTCCCGTCCCGTGTATCGCCTCCAGCTCGCAACAAAAGGCACACAGTAGAGCCCCCAGTGCCAAGCATCCAGACTCATTTCCAATCAACAGCAAGTCACTAAAGATTGACAAATAATTCACAAGTCCGACGATATTTTGGCCCTCCCACAATGACTCAAATCCCTACATTCCAGCCCCAAGTCCAGCCAGATCAAGAACCTGGCTTAGACTCCCGTCCATCGCGGCGCATCGGAACCAACGATAACTTTATCGAAGCCATAATACATCACAGACATATTGCAAATAGTTAAGATATTCGGGTAGTGACTTAGCAAGCCAATTGCTTGGCAATATAACAATGGTCCAGGGATCTAAGACAAGCCACATACATAAGGACCGACACACGTGCTACCAAACAAGGCAACATTCCTGTCACTACGGAATTTGATAGGCTTCGACTAGTCTTTTGCGGCGTGTTTAATGCAGGGTCCCGACCCTGACCAGCGTTCCTGCATTGACGATTAAGTTTTTGACGATCAAGTAAAGTTCAAGGGCTTTCTATAAGATGGAAGAGAAGCTCTCCTCAAGTTGTGTCGTTCAGACAAAGTACACACTCATTCAACCATTTCATTACTCTCAACCCAAACACTCCCTACATCTCTTTTACTATCATATAAAAGAAAACTACCACAATGAAAGCTGTTTACGCTTTGACTCTCGCCATCCTCGGCGCCGAAGCTTACGTTCTTCCTCCCGGTGCCGCTCCCAAGGCCAACTATGCTCTCCGTCCTTCTACCAACAACGCCCCCGTCAGCAACGGCAACAGCGGTTTCGGCTCTCCCAACAAGAACGCTGCTGGCACAAAGATCAAGTTCACACCTGGTGGCTCCAACTCTGGAACGAAAAACAATGTCGTTCCTGGCTTCATCGCCCCCAGCAAGCGATCCAAGTCTGGTGACGATGATGGTGATGACTACGAGGTCGGCGAGGGCTCCCAAAAGAATGATGATGACGATGAGGAGGGTGTGATGTTCACCACCTTCTCTACTCCTCACTTCAAGATCGGTACTCCTAAGCAGAATGATACTCCCAAGGAGGACGATGATTCTGCTGATTCTGATGCTGTTGATACCAAGGAGCGCAAGTTCAAGACTCCTAGCCACAAGAAGCAGAAGGGCAGGAAGCAGAAGCACACTGGTGACGATGACTCTTCTACCAAGACCGATGACAGCCCCAAGACTTCTGCTACTCCCAAGGCTTCAAAGGGCGATAAGAAGGCTGCCAAACAGGCAGAGAAGGACAAGAAGGAGGCTGCTAAGCAGGCTGAGAAGGATGCCAAGAAGGCTTCCAAGGGAACCAAGTCTAGCGACGACGACAAGACGTCTACTAAGTCCGATGACAAGAAGTCCTCCAAGGATGATAAGAAGACCAAGACCGACGATAAGAAGGGCAAGAAGAAGGCTTCTGACGACGACGATACTGCTACCAAGACAGATGACGACAAGCCCAAGGCTACTGCCGCCGCCAAGAAGTCTCACAAGTCTCACTCTCACTCTTCTTAAGCATATCTCTCATTTTACTCGATCAGATAATACTCTCATTATTTCCTAAATGTACTTAGACCGATAACTTTCCTTGAATAAAGAGGCGGGCGTTTAGTGTAGCTGTCAATAGTATCAGACTATTGTCTTTAGAATAAACCTTTTGTTGACCGAATTATAATTCTCTGCTATTTAATCTCCATTCTGACATGTATTTACTCTCTCTGCAAATGGTATAGTCAATTCTGAGGGTGAAAGCTTCACTTACACAATTGTGGTGGCGTCTGCTGCTTCGGGATTGGCGCTTCATTAAGTTTGACAGAATGGACCCTGCGTTCCTGTCCTGGCGTCCCTGATCGACATTATTCATGGCGTCGCATGTGGAATAGTGCGTCATAATAGAGATGATCATCAATGAATTGTAGTATGAATGAGCTGGATAGGTGAAGTCATTATGATCTGTTGGCGCAAAGTTGATGCTACTGTCAAGGTAGCTGGCTGGATGTGGAGAATAATGCGAACGACACTATAGCGATATGACTATGCGCGATTAGACTATTGATGCACTTCTATGAACAGCTTGTATGTCAACCAAAAGCTCATCAAACTAAAGGTTGAATAAGGATCACTATCAACACCGCCGATCATACCTATACCAAATAGTCATCCCAGACCAATCGATGCCCATAAGCAAGCGGCAAACTCAACCACACAAACACCGTCAAAACACTCATACGGACACAAACAGGAGACCCAGCCACCTCACAGTAGGAAGCTGTATCAACAGTCATGACGATACCGTCGATAAGTGTGCATAACAGATATCCTAGTGTTGCTCCGCGTACCAAGCAACAGAATACGCCCAGTGACACGCAGACCACGCTGTAGGAAATGATTAGAACATTAGCTCCCTCGTACCTACCAGCGAGGATATCGATGCATAGCGCCAGATTGATTGTTAGACACATTGCTAACATTGACTGGACGAGGGCGGGTGTCAGTGAATGCTTCTGATGTTTCGGAGACAACTTACCCTCAGTACCCAACGACAAACTCTCGGTTCTCTGTAGGGACCCCAATCAAATTCCCATGAGGGGAAATATTCATGGGAGTAGTATGACTGCTCAGAATGACGACTTGACTGATGGCTGCGCACTGATCGGCTTTGCGGACGTTGAAAGTTGACGGCTAGTGAATCTCGACTGTCTACCCGGGATTGGTGACTTTTCTCGGGCTTCGTGGGCTCTTTCGTGGGCTCTTTCGCTTTTGGTTTGCGTCGTCCGTCATCAGTCGTAGAAGCCTGATGTCGGAGCTTGACCTCGTCTGGTCTCTTCTCTCTGACCTTGGGATGATGTGCGCAATGAGGACTGATGTGGTCGCCACAACTGGAGTACCAGTGATCTTCATCAAAGTCTCTCGGGTCTTCCATATGCCTCGAGAGCTCCTTGGCTTGAGCCACAGCTCTGAGGCCTTCGAATTCTTGCGGTACACCCTGGACTGTGCTGAAGATCCAGGCAATCCAGTGATTGCTAAAGCGCATGAGAGGAGAGTTGTCATTGGCGTGTTCCTCGATCACCTTCCAAGGTCCAAAGGGAGCCAGGGCGCAGTTCTTGATGAATACGCTCAGGCAGAACCGTTGGAAGCCTTCGGCCAGGATCCCTTGACCCAGTATCCATGCTGCAGCAGCGTTGGATAGCCAGGGCTCTTGCATGCACACATCCTCACTTGCGCTGTCGAAGGCTTTGGGATCCTGAACCCATTTGCAGAATAGTTCGAGGGCTTCATGACTTGTCTTCTGAATCAAGATCGTGTGTGGTCTTTTCTGCGTGAGGATACGGGACAGGTACCGCGAAGCTGAGCGGACCTGCTGTCGGTCAAGTTGGAATGACTCGGTATCGGGATTGTCGCATCGGAGCGTTATTGGGTCCTCCATTCAAGGCTTGCAGCAAAGTAGACGTCGATGGAAGCAGCGAAGTTTGCGAACGAGTGTCCAGCCTGTCGCCCAGGGGTCTCAGAGGGCACTTCTTCCCCTTGTGTCGAGACGCCAATTCGATCCGGAGTCGCTTCATCTGCCACAATAGTCTGCTATCGCTCTTTTCTCCCTGTTAGGGCTACTTGCAGCTCTGTAAAAACGTTCACTAGGAATCCTTCTCGTGAGTCTCAACTGCGTCTTGCCGACACTGGTAGTACTGCGGCCGCTAGCCTCTCGAGCGGAACATCGGACCAGTGAAGCTTTTTGATCTGGCAAACATGTCTCATAAGGCGAGATTTCGGTGGTAAATGAAGGTAGTAGTGCAACAAACGGGAGTGTTGTGTTGGTTGCACATTTTTTGAGGCTCATAGAGATTGCGTTGTACGTAATTTCCTTCCGAGTTGTGAGACGAAAGCCTTGAGGCCAGGAGCGCAAGGCAACTGCCAGCGAGGAAAGTCGCAAAAGCCATCTCAACTTCCCCACAGAGAAGATACTAATTTCCCGGACGGAAGGACATTGGACTTGTTGTTGTCCTCATTTACATGCCAGACTTTACCTCTATCCTTTTCTGAACCAAGCTCCGACGTTGATCACACACTGTAACGAGATGCCACAAATCGTCCACCAAGACATCATCCGCCCAGCCCTTGGTGCTGAAGTACCTATCGGCACAATCTACGATGCAAAGCGCGACAAATTTCTTCCAGCTTCAGGATTGCCTCCCATACCCCCAGAAGGGGTCATCTTGGCTTCTCCTTGCCCGATAGAACGGCAACATGAAACCACGACCTCGATCGGATCAAGCCATGCAGCCAGGTTCGCTGCAATGGGTATCGATCCAAACCTCGCAGCGAGCGTCCTCTCTGGCCTGGTCACTCCTCAGGGATCCGGTACCTTTTTAACGGATGGCACTTCAGAAAAGGATATCCTTTACGGCGCCGTTCGACACATTTACAATACTTGCCAAGAGCGGCTGGATCTTTCCCTAGATTTGCTAGACATGTTGGCATACAACACGGCTTCCATGGCGGACCTTGGCAGTGCCTATATTGTCGTCGGAGTTACGTACGGACTTCAGAGCATCATTACCATGAAACATCACATCAAAGACCCTTCCAACAAGGAGCACGCGGAGAGGACTTTCCAGCATGACCTGCAAGCGGTATACGAAATAGCAAAGGCACGTCACTCCTACGATTTCAGCGATAACACAGTCAACAAGCAACTGACGCTCGAATATGAACTGAAGCTGTATACCGATGTGCAGCGAGAGTACGGTATAAACAAGCAAAGCCTTGCGCTCTTGTTTACCTTTCTTCAGAAAGGCCCCCAACAGATACGAGCTGGCGACGGTGGGAAGGGATACCCCATCACGTACAGCATGCTCCCAGTACAACCGCTGAAAGGGCTTCTTCCTGGAGCACGAGCACTTCCGAGTTTCACACCCACGCAAGTCACAGACATAGGCCCGATCCTCGATATCGTTGATCACTTCAATGAAGGCAAAAGCAAGCTCGAAGACTACAAGCTGTTCATCCAGGGAAACAAGCATTATAAACCGTATACTCATGTCGAAGACGTTGATAATGCGGTCTTCCAGATCTCTGAAGCCTTGGAAAGGTTTAAGAACGCCCTTCAACAAGTCATCATCGGTGTTAGAGATGGCACGATGGATGGCCGTTGCCTGCATGAGATTTATGCGAGGGTCGGGTCTCGTCCTGAGCAGTGTTCCATGATCGCAGGCCAGCAAAGCGACAAGATCAATTTCATCAAAGAGGCTACAGAGCATGGTGCTACATACATCGGCTTCAACGGACTTTCCACCAAGCAGATGAGCCTTCCTCATGATGGTCCTGTGCCATATGCTTTCGAAATCAGTAATGCTGCCATGAAGATCTCGACATCGTGGAATGCGCAGCGCGAGGCTTTTATGGAGTTCTTATTAAAGCCCAGCAGACGCTGTCAGGTCTACATCATCGATTTCGACGCACCATCAGAGTACAAGCATCTAGATGGCGCTCTATTCGGCAAAGTTGAAAGAAAGATTGAGGCGCCAACTCCACGCTTGGAGCGGGATCATTCTATGATGGAGCGCAGTGAGCCAGCAATCCAACCGGAGCCTCAAATACACTCTTACCAGTGCGAAGAGGATACTTATAGACATTCATTCAACCGACACTCTTCCAGATACCCCCACGAAGTCTTGACGAGGCCGAACCGACCTGTTTATTACAACATCTTGGTTTTGGGTGAAACGGGTGTAGGGAAATCGACATTCATCAACGCTTTGTACAACTATCTCAAGTTCGATAGCTTCGATGAGGCCAAGATGCGATCGGCCAGGAAGCTTGAATACGTGGTCCCTTGCCACTTTGAGTTCAACGGACCGAGTCCATCTGATCCATACGACTCTACGCAAGGTTATCCGCGTCGGTCATAGCGATCGCGAGCGAAACGGTATTCCTGGCAATTCTGCGACACAACAGACATCTGTCTATGACATTCCATACAAAGGCATCACATATCGCATATTTGATACCCCCGGTATCGGCGACACGCGAGGCCCAGAGAAAGACAAGGAAAATGTTCGAGGTATCATGGCTCTATTGAGGAACTACGAGGAGTTACATGGCATATTGATCCTACTCAGATCGAGCGAGACGCGCTTGACAGAGAGATTCGAGTTCTGCTTTCAAGAGCTTCTGAGCTATCTTTCTCGCGAGGCAGTCCTCAATATAGCGTTTGGATTCACCCACACTATGGGTTCTGGCTATAGGCCCGGCGATTGTTACCCGATTCTCAAGCGTAAACTTCAAGACCTGAAGGTCAACATTGACTTGGGCTCTCAAACCGCATACTCATTTGATGCGGACAGTTTTCGATGCCTAGCGGCCCTATATCGGGAAGTTGAAGTGAGCGACGACAGTAGGTATTGTGAGAGCTGGGACAGGTCGAAGATGGAAGCGTTAAGGTTTCTGGAGCATGTTGGTACGCTCAAGCCGCACGATGTTGCACAAACAACTAGTATGGAAGAAGCACGTCAGGTAGTGGAACAGCTGGTAGTTCCCATGGTCCAGGTTTCTCAAGGAATACAGAAGAATATTGAGCTCGTCGCCGATAAACTGAAGGAGCTTAAGGACACGCGTCTGACAGGGGATGCATTGCGAAAGAAGCTCCATGTGGACAGAATCGAGTTCTCGGCCCAGAAGCTTGAGAAGCCACGCACGGTCTGCAAGCACAAGGAATGCTGCGACTACAAGACAAATTCCTATGGCGAGATTGTCGTTATATACAACTCCATCTGCCATCAGGATTGCAATCTTGCGGGTGTCACTGAAGACTGTGTGGGAGATCCCGGGCTTATAAAGTGTCGAGCTTTCAAGAAGAGCAGCAGGGGTCACTGCAGCAACAAAGGTTGCAAGCATCATTGGCAAGAGCATATGCATTACCGCTACGAACTTGAGGAAAAGAAAGCCCGGGTCAAGGACACCGAGGTTGAGCGTCGTCTCAAAGCCAACACCGATGATATAGCAGTGCGTCAAGCAGGGATACGTAAATTCCAGGATCTGCAGCAGGAATACGAACATGAACAGAAACAGCTACGAAGAGCGGCAGTACGTTTCCTAGTGTATCTCAAAGAGAACGCGTTCAAGCCTATCAACGATGCGACGGAGAAGTATTACCATCAACTCATCGAGGTCGAAGAGAGTAAGATCCAGTTTGGAAAGGACAAAAGATTGAACGTCGACCCGAGCATCAAGAAGCTCAAACGCCTGAAGAGAGATCTAAATGCATATCTCGAGCTCAATGAAACGATCAACCAGGATATGCAAGATCCTCGCGGCTCGTCGGACGAGCCACTTGACAAGGACGGCGTCCAGAAGCTGAAGCATGACTTGTATAATCTGAAGCATTTTGGGCACAGTTTGAAGAAGATGAAAATTGACATTGGGGCCTGTCAAGAGACTGTTCTTCCCGTGCGGTCGCATCGCCGGGCGAAGTCTCAGGAGCGAAAGCCTGAGAGATCTGGTGATGGAGGAGCTCGGCATTCAAGAAGGCGGGAAGGGGAGTCTAGTGGGAGCAGAGACTGGAGGTAAGGTAGTGTTCTGCTTGAGGGTTCATTGAGGGAGGAGTACGGCAGGATCTCGTGTCCAAGGCATTACTCACTGCTGGGCCTCCGGAACCGTGTCGGTCGTATAGAAGGTATTGCGCTACGCGTCGAAATGAGCACGCGTCGAGCAAGTGCTTAAGTCGCGCGCACTCAGTTTAAGTCCTGTAACTCTCACAAGGCAACAAAGCACTATGATATGATCCGAAATGGCTGAGCAACTTCAGGGGTGCAAGTGAGCGTAGCTCGTACCTGAGCAGACACCACGCGGGTGCGAACCACCAGGGGACGTCATGTGCTCAATCAGTCAATAAAATTGGTTGAATGTGAAGGCAGAATTCTACAGCTGCGGTATGTTATTACCACAGCAGTCAGAGTTTGTTCGCGGCGAGTCCGAGAGGATGACAGACTTTGAGCGGCACAGCTCCCTTGGCGCGTTGGCTGTTGTTTCAAGTTTCAACATTGCTGCAGGCTGCAAGGCAGATTTGATGAGAACATGCACCATTGGTGCTAATCATCGTAATCAAATATCACTCGACATAGGGGTTTGCATGGAAGTTCGAAGAATAGATTCGAACAGAGAAACTTTTTTCTGTTCATATATCTGACCATGGTGATAGCAATATTATTTCCGCAGCAGGCTCTTTTCCAACAGCGATCATGGACTTGGGCAATTGCCGTTGCTTGCTTGACCAACATTTTGCTATTTTTGAAGACATCAATAGGGTTCGAACTCTGGAAGATGCTAAACGAACATTGAAGCGAAAGGGTCGTCGTAAAGGGGTGAATGATTTCCTGGTGACTCTCGATGATTTCCGCAAGAGCTTCAGAACAATACATGGTATAGCAGGTAACAAACTCCTTGATTTGGAGGATGACTATCATCAAGATGGTCTAGTCGAGATGGCTCACGCATATCTTTGTGTATTCGAAAATGGGCATCGGCATTGGCCACAGGGCTCCAATGATGGTACGTTGGAGTACCCACGGGATGAGAATGAGTGAATATCCCTCCACAGACTGCGAATAGAGCTAACAAGTGAGGTCTAGGCTCTATTATAATATCTTGTGTTGTTTTATCAGGAAGAATACATGGGATAGTGGTAAAAGGTTGCGTTGCAAACGAGCACGAGATGGGGAAGATTCCGGACCACCTCGACAACGACCTCGACAATCGACCGAGACTGAGAGCCCAACACCTCCATATAGCGACTTATATGACTCGTGGGTACCTTCTCAAGTACAAGTTTGCTACAGCGGCTGACCTATCTAGGAGTTCCAGCGAGAGTCCAATGCCTCCACCTGGTCACTTCGACGAACCGTGGGTATCTTGACACATATATTCTGTTACAGTAGCTCACCTATCCAGGAGCTCTAGCGAAAGCGAGCCTTCACCTCCATCGTCACAAGAAAACCATGTTCCGCCGCAGCACGAAGCAAGGCCGCCCGACATCGGGCGTACCGACAGTCCCGATGAGCTGGCCCAAGACGTAAGACTAACGTCGAATCCGGGACACTTGCTAATACTTTCTTAGCACTACGGGAACCAACCAGCCATACCGCAACAGCGACAACTAAACAGAATACAGGATGAAGACGGCAATCTCAGAAGGATTAGCTTTGGTCGACCACCAAGTCCGCCCAGTAATCTGCATGCACGTACAATCTCAATAGGAACACAGACCGGAGACGAAGAGAGACGGCGGAGGGATGCCAATGCGCCTCCGCCATCGTCATATACTAGCACGCAGCAAAGTCGCCATCCGCTTCAAGATAACCAGGATAACAGGGCTAATGGCACTGAAGATGCGCCAACTCCATCTTCCGTTCAAGAGATACCAAGACCTTTCAATCCTCCACAGGCAGCCAAGATTGACCTGGTCTTTAGCTACGACGTATTACCCGGCCGAAACGTACCATTCCGCCCAGCTGGAGATATCTTCACGTATTCTTTACACAGGTTGCTTCATGAAGTCAATTGGCAAAGTGCGCCCGACGTGCTCCTTATTTGTCTGGAAGCCCCTGGTCGTACTCATATGGACTTGGTGTTTAAGAACGACGAAGATCATTTTGGGCTTGTGATGCGCAGATACAAGCAGATCGCTCTGAGATTAATAGCTGATTATAAGCGATTAGAGATGAATGCTGTCATTGATATGGTTTTTGAGCCGGTCGTTAAAGGACATAGCCACAGTATGTTGTTTGATGCTTGGTGTAGGGCTGGAACAACGGGTTAGACGGTGGCGTTCAGCAAGGGATTTGATCATGATATAGATTATAGACATAGACCATATAGACATTGTTTTCGATATTCTTTTACTCTCTTTCCATTAAAAATGCTGTGCCAGGGCCGTTTCTTCGTTGTTTACGACCATGTATACTTTCCACCAGCAAGCATCCAGCACCCAGCGAAAGCTCACGACAACATCTGCAGTGGCATCACGGAGCTTGAATCAACGGCGATGCAGCCAGCAAAGTAGAAGATTCTACCGTAACGCATCCACCTCCCACGTCGAAGACCAGTTTTGAATGAGCGACACCAGTAATCGCGCCTTTCTATTGCTTCTTTTGTGTACAGTCCAAACCTGTCATACAATGGTATCCATCTCAATTACATCATGTATTCATACACTCGCCTTCCATATGTACCTCTTCATTCCTTCTGCTCAGGCTCTCCCTCAATGATAACCTTCTTCTCATCAAAAAGCTTGGCCAAATCACCATTCTGATGCATCGAGACCAAAATATCCGTACCGCCAATGAAGTCCTTCTCAACATACAGCTGAGGAATCGTAGGCCAGTCGGAGTACTCCTTGATACCCTCGCGCAGCTCGGGGTCCTCGAGGACGTTAAAGGCGGCGAACTTGTCGGGGTTGACGCCCTGAAGACCGAGAATCTGGATGGCCGCGCGCGAAAAGCCGCACTGGGGTGTCTCGGGGGTTCCCTTCATGAAGAGCACGACGGGCGCGGAGGATACGGCTTTGTCGATTGCGGAGCGGGTTTGGTCGGAGAGGAGACGAGCTTGGAAGGGTGTTAGAGTGATGGGAGCGCGGAAAGCTGTGCGGGCGGCCATGGGCCGGGCGGCTCGAAGGGACTGGAGAGATGTTAGCATTTGTTGAAGAGAGCGAGGGGCATTGAGAGGTTGCATACCGAGGCTACTGTTCGCGCAAACATTTTGAGGATTGTGATGGGGAGGATGTGGTAGAGAGAGGATGCGCTGTTGGATGGTAGAAGTTTTGGTCGGGATTAGTGAGTGATGTCAAGGATGTTCCGATGCCGATCCCCGGAATTCAGAGTGGCACTGAGACCAGCTGTGGCCAATTAGCGATGAGGTAATGGTGGCTTATCAATCGGTGAACATGTGCTTCAAAAGACAGTGTGATGTGCAAATGATATAATTGTAGATCTAAGGATTTCTGGACTCCATTTCCTTCCTAAGAATATTTTGTTATTCCTACGAAAATATGTCGCGTTGTAGTAATTCATCAAGGTTGCAGAGCACACCATTCTTGAAGTCAAGGGTAGGTTCGGCACATCGGATTGAGGAAGTTGTCAAGGTTGTCGGCTAGAATATTCTAGCGCCTGGTCTCCTAATCGGAGGATGTTATTCATCTCAGGCAATTGGAGAAACAATAAGCATTCGGTAGTTCGGCTCAAGCCTCTTCACTTGTACTTAAAGCTCGTGATACTGTCAAAACATGATATGACGCGGGGTGATGAGATAGCGGGGTCAATTTACAAAGCTCGAGAAACTCCTCACTCCCACCTCTCCTAGAATCTTCAGCTTGTTATAAGTCTTGTCTCAAACAATCAATAATTGCATATAACATCTCCATCACCAGTGAAGTTTCCCTCAAGCTGCAGCGATCAGTTCAACGTCACTCCACCCAGCTGCAGCAGCCCTATCAAATCGCTTCCACCCGCTGACAAAACAATCTCATCTCACCACTTACACTCACCATGCTTCACACAATCCAACACGGGCACGAAGCCCATCACGACCAAACAATGCGCAACTCAACGGAAGCCCTCGAACTAGCCAGGAGCGATGGCAAGCGCCACATCCTTCTAGCAGCCTCAGGATCCGTCGCGACCATAAAGCTTGTCCAGATAATAAACGGCCTCAAACATCTAGAGAACATCTCCATCCGTCTCATCCTTACTCAATCAGCATCAGAGTTTCTGTCGGGTCAAAGTCTTGAACAACCCACCGTGGAGCAGGTCTCTCGTCTACCACATGTCGATGCTATATACACAGATGCCAACGAGTGGGCTCAGCCCTGGAAACGCAATGCGCCTATCCTACATATCGAACTTCGACGCTGGGCAGATGTATTAGTCATCGCACCTTTGAGCGCGAATACCATGGCAAAGATTGTCAACGGCATGTGCGACAATCTCTTAACGTCTGTCGTTCGGGCGTGGGATACCACAGGTACTGTGGATGGTGTGAAGAAGAAGATCTTGGTAGCACCCGCTATGAACACGGCTATGTTTACGCATCCTATTACTGCGACGCAGCTCAAGGTGTTGGAGAAGGATTGGGGAGGAGAGAGTGGTTGGTTTGAGGTTTTACAGCCGATTGCAAAGAGTTTGGCTTGTGGGGATGTTGGGAATGGGGCTATGGTTACGTGGGAGAGGATTGTGGAGGAGATTGAGAAGAAGATCACAAATTGATGATTGCAAACATTGGAGGGCTATTTGGAGGATATGTGTGAACTGGCGAAGGTTACGGCGTTGAAGGTCGGGAACAAAATGACTGGCGAACATACGGAAGGAGCGACAATGCAGATTGGAAGGACTTGATACCACAGAAGAAGATGAACAATAAGATTGAAACAAAGCTGAGATTGAATGAGGCACCTGCTTTTGGACTTTACTTGTGGTGTTGCTGAAGATAGGGAAGGCGGCTGTGGTGTCTTCCTCCTGCCTTCCATAACAGACCCGAACCGCTCCTTCCTCATCAGCTCCTGCCTCAACCAAGTGACCAACAGAATCCCTTCCGACCACCCACCTCGTCCCTCTTCCCATTCAATCTCCCACATACCACCAAGATCCTCATCACAAACCGACACCATGGTCAGAGGTATTGTTACCTCCGACGACAGCGCAAAGGGCGACAGTCCCCGCCTCGACGGGAATACCCCAGCTTCATCCCCTCCCGAAAAACCCATCCCCTACAAGAACAACATCTACCAACAGGTCCACGCCTCGTTGGGAACCCGTCCGAATGAGCCCGAGGGTGATTGCCCCTCAACCCTTCGAGCCCGCCTCCGCGACGATATCCCAGCGACAAGCCCCCCCGACAAACCCACCCCCCACAAGAACAACACCTGCCGACAAGTCCATTCTTCACTGGGGATTAACTCAAACTTTCGAGACCGCCTTCGGGATGATACCCCAGTGAAGAGCCCCCCCAACAAGCCCGTCCCCGACAAAAACAACATCTACCAGCAAGTCCATGCTTCGCTGGGGTCTCATCTGATCGTGCCCAAGACCACCAAGAAGGTCATTCAGAAGCCAGAGAAACGGGATCCCGCTGCCCAGCTTCGAGGTGAGTCGCACACACATCCTGCAGACCTGTCTAATGTCTTGCAGATAGGTACGCCCGCATGGGATCGAACATTTACACCACTGCGATCGCACGTTTTCTGGAAGCAAACCGTCAAGTGGGTATCACACGCGAGGAGTACGCCAATAAAACTGAGGAGACACTGCAACAAAACACACGGCTCTACAACAACATTGCGTACCCCCTTGCGGCAACGATTCTCACTTCAGCAGACGGCCATCGGGGCAGTTTCGCCGTTCGTATCGCCCGTCTCAGGCAAGATATCGCTGCTGCCAAGGAAGAAATCACCCGACTCAATGATGAAGCAAACGAGTGTCGTCGTATCGAAGCCGAAGCGTGGAAGGAGTTCAAGGGCAGTTTTCAGGAGGGTCGGGCGGCGAGCGATGTTGACAGAGAGGCTAAGGCGGCTGCTGAGGAGTTCAAGGAGGAGGCTCGAGGTATCGTGAGGGAAAAATATCGTCTGCTGGAGGAGATTGACGCGGTATGTTGGTGCTCGAGTATTCGTCTGAATGGTACTGACTGTTGCAGGACTTCAAAGGTAAAATTCAGGAGGAGACCCAGCGAATGATGATGGACTTGCTTAGCGGTATCTGAATGGCATCTGTAATGATGTTCGAATATTTTGGAGGATGTCAGCAGACATACAAGGTTAATCATGTAGATAATCACTGGACTTGAAATGGTCGTCTAATTCGTATCTCATTAACTATCTGCATCTGTCTGTCTTTGTCTCTTGTATCTTTTAAGAACCAACCGGTCTTTTTTATGTATTTCCCGCTAAACGCCATCCCATAAACAACTTTTGTTGCACAATTACTGTGTCTTCTCGGGGATGACAATGCCCCAGGGGTGCTCGGTGCGACCGTACATGATATCGCCCAACCAGCCCTTGAGCTTGCCGGTAACCTCACCAGCCTCGCCCTCGGCGCCCATGGGGATGTTGATGTCCTTTCCACGGTGGTGGATTTGAGAAATAGGGCAGATAAAGTACTGAACTTGTTAGCATAGCTCTTCAATGGTTTGGTAGGTAAACTTACGGCAGTGCCAGCAGCGAAAGACTCCATCAGACGTCCCTCAGCATCAGCCTCCATGACCTCAGCGATAGTATACTTTCGCTCCGTAATCTCATACTCCTCACCAAGGCGCTCCCTAGCCATCTCAAGACAACTTCGGCGCGTAACACCATCCAGAATAAGCTTATCGTCAAGAGGAGCAGTGATGATCTCCTTCTTTCCATCCTTTCGCTTCCACACGACGAAGAAGTTACTGGCGCCAGCCTCGGTACATTCTCCCTGAGTACCGTACAGCCAGAGAATCTGATGGTATCCACGGGTCTTGGCATCAGCGGTAGCAAGGAGGGAGGGGCCGTAGTTGGCGCCGACCTTGGCGTAGCCGAAGCCGCCGACCCACGCGCGGACCATGTCGTCAGGGGATGTGTGCAGACGCATGCCGCCGGGAGGAGCGTCCATGCGGGGCATGAAGGTTACGATGATGTAGAGGAGGGCTTCCTTGGGAGCTTGGACGCCGAGTTGAGGAGCGGTTCCAATAACTGTAGGGCGGATGTACAGGAAGCTTCCTGCGCGATCGGCGGGGAGCCACTTCTGTCCATCAACAGACAGAAGAGCAATCATGAGCTTCTCAATCTCAGCAGGCTCGAAACCAGGGAGCGAAATACGAGTAGCGGACATTCGGAGTCTAGCGGCATTACGATCAGGTCTGAAGATTCTGAGCTTGCCATCATAGCCTCTATAACACTTAAGACCCTCAAAGCACTCGGTAGCATAGTGCAGAACAGAAGCAGTGGGCATGAGACTCAGAGGACCGTAGGGCTTGAGTTCAGGTGTTTGCCAACCGGTGGAAGCCTTCCAGGAAGCGAGGACCATGTGGTCTGTGGCGATGGTCTCGTCGCCTGCGTGGGCGGTTGATTCATCGGGGACGGAGCGGGGGGATTGGGTGTATGTGTATGTGAGCTTTGAAGCGTCGAGGGGAGCTTGGGTGGTGGGAGGGCCGGAGATAGTAGGTTGGGAGAGTTCTTTTTTGTGGATTGCTGCGGCTGTCAGGTTGAGATCCTGAGTTTCGACTGCGGAGGGAGCCATGATGAAGCTGTGTATCAATGGACTTGAACTAAAGACTGGATGTAGTAGAAGAGAAGTCGAACGATTGGCCTGGTTCTAGAAAGGAATAGGAAGAAACAGAGTTAGAAGAGAGGGACAAGTTTATATAAGAAGGCAACTCAAAGAGGTACCTATGACTGTTTGCTTGCACGTTCCGCGCGGGTCACGAGCAGTAGCAGAAAAAAAGAGTCCGTCCCCGCCGATAAACCCCGGATAGACCGTCTCTGCCCGCGCCGCTCGGCTCCGGTTCGTGATATCCACTTTGTTACCTAGTTAAAAAGATACAGAAATGCCTGGTCATGCGTGTATGCAGATGATAGGTACCACACCAACTTGATTGGGGAGGTGGTCAATGTGTCACACTGGGGGAGATCCAGTCTATTGAGTTTCCACTTTGGAGGTTTCTGGAGGGGTTCTGGAGATATCGAAGATTCTATGCAAGGTTTAACCTGATTGATGGCAGAGGGTGTTGTTATGACGGTTGACACCATTGACGAAGGATTGAAGGATTGATGGATTGCTTCACCCATTGATAGTACAGTGTGTTACCGGACCGGAGTTTGCGTCTTATCGAGATCGCTTACACGCTGCATGGCTAGCTCCAAGTTGTGCTTAATCACCTGGTTTGTACCTGTCTGTGTACTACGCCCAGTATGACTCTGCTTCCGTAGTGTAACAACGTATCCTCCGAGTGCGGAATAATAGACTCTACTGAATAGCCTTTCTCCACCGAAAGGGCGCGATAATAAGGGCGTAACAAACAATTGGTTAACCTCTACTCTCTTATCAACAAACAATTCACTGTAATCATCATGACAGGTTACATGCAAGAATAGTCATGTGCCGATGAATCCCTGTCTATCAATTCTGACACAGAAAATCTTGATTACACGCGTCTTCTTTTATCGATTTTTTTTTCTCTTATGTATAGCGGAATTAAAATGACCAAGTCCGTGGGTAGCCGTCAATTGCCTTGTGTCGGGTTCGTCATGAGGTCATGCCGCTCCAATTGGATGGGACAATTGAGGAAGGAGATAGATTTGACAAGGTTGCATTGCATTTGCATTGGATCGGGTTTTTTTGTTGAGGTGTCATGATACAAGTGCTGTATTGGCATGGTTTTGGTCATGATCAAGTGATTACTTTTAATTCCTGGCCTGTTGAAAGACCATACAGACCGCAAGTCCCCCTCCGCCACATTAATTACAGGTACTGCACCACACCCCAGGGTCAGGTAGGCTATCATGCCCTCTCAGCCTCCTTCTGTCTCTGCTCCTCCTCCAAAATCTCCCTCTCGCGCGCCGCTGCCTCAACACCTGCCTTGACGCCCTTGGCTCGTTGACGCGCCTCGTACATATCACGACTCTTCATAATGCGCTGCACAATCTCTCCAGCGTTGACGTGCGAAAATGCATGGGTGCCGACTTCGCGCATGATACCCATTGCCTTGGGCGCTGTGTAGGGATCGTAGGTCAACGGCATGAAGGATGTAGGACCGTGGTATACGGCGTCTGGAAGACCGCGGGGGAGGGTGGTTAGGTAGGTCTTTGTAGGAGCGAAAGGAGCGCCGAAAACGACTGCGTTGATGTACTGCATCTTGTTAGCTTTGATACCATTTGGGAAGGGGGAGGCTTACCTTGCATTGGAGCACGCAGAGACCGCGCTCGAAAATGTTCATGATGGGATAGTTGATGCCCTTCCACTGGTTGATGACCCAATCTTCATGAACACCCACAACAACGTACGCAGGGGGATAATCTTCGCCCTTGCCCAGTCGCTCGTTGACAGCCTGCTCATCAAACCAGCCATCTTTGCGCGCAAGCTCTTCCTCGGCAAGCATAACCTGACGCAAAAACTCAATGTGACCGCTTGAAAAGAGATCATATCCTCCATCAACGTACACAACGCGCTGTCCAGGCTTCGGGCCAGGTCCTTCAATAAGCTGACGAAAGCTACCCCTCTCATCATCAGCGTCCTCCGACTTGGCCTCTTGAGACGCAGTCCAGAAGAATACTTCAGCACCGGGTGCTTTTCCTGAAGCGTCAGTAGCGTAGAGCTTCATGCGCTCGAGCATAGCTTCACCCTCCGCCTTGCGCTCTTCAGGAGTTCCATGACCTTCTTGGCCTGCGAGCTTCTTCTCAAGGGATTTGATAAAGTGGGTTTTTGTGCAGAGAAGCATGCGGCCTACAAGATCTGTAGTGGAAATGCCTGGGGATCGCTTTACGACTTTGAAGCGGCCTGCTTCTTTTACGAAGCGGTAGCAGTCGTTTCCGTCCGAGTCGGAAGTGATGTCGTCGCCGTGGACGACGTATTTGCAGCCGTAGTGGGTGATGTAGGGGAGGGAGGTGACGTAGGGTGCGTGGCCGACTGAGCGGGTTACCCAGCGACAAGCGTCAGTAGCAGCGAGTCTGTAAGTTTGTGAGTGAGTGAAATGGTGTCGCTTGAGTGTTGAGATTACCGTTCTGGGAGGGTCATGACTGTTGGGCCTTTGTTGGCGAGGATGGCTTCATCTGAGTGAACACCTGCGTAGAGCTCATTTCCTAATTGGCGAGCCTGAACGATGGCGCCAGCGTGGCCTGGGGTGGTCGGTCAGTATCTAATGAATGTGAAATGAGAGAGAGGTGAGGTTTACCGTGATGGAAAAAGTCAAAGCAGCCATCTACCCAGATTCTTCCCTCGTAAAGCTCAGTCGCAGGTTCACCCTCAAGATGAAGCTCATCTGGATCAACCGAGGGGTTAGTGGGGTCAGAAGACATGGTGGCGGGATGAATTCTCTGAGCAGAAAAGAACAAGACTGAGTTAAAGGGTATACGGCAACAATAAGCTCAAAGGTAGAAATGCGAAAATAAAGTAGGAAGACGAATGATGAATGTGATGTCTCTTCCAAGATTAGGGGTCTTATGAGATGAATTCAGGTACAATACGTAACTCAACTGAGCTGTTGGGGACTAACAATTTTAGAGGGTCGTGATTGGTCAGTTTGGGGTGCGAGGTTATGGACTTTAATGAGCTCGGGAGCTCGGCAAGCTAGTGACATCTATTTCCGTAATTTCGTATGGATTTGTGAAGGATTTAGTGAGGATCTAATTGTTGAGGTTCATGGGTCTACGTAGGTAGCATAAAGGGTTGTGGGATGCAGCCCGTGTTTGCACAATCACATGTGAAGCCCCGCTATAGTACAGAGTATGGCAATCTCATTTTATCCATGCTGTTCAACAAAAATACCACAAAGGGGTAATACAATCACAGCATACGAGTCACAAATTAAGTTATTCACTAAAAGATTTATGGGCAGCATCCTTCTAGAATAAATAATGCATAGAAAAGATGTCATTCGTGCTCACATTGAATGCGCCACAACACGGATAAAGTCAGACTACAGATACGCTGTGTGGCATGAGATGGCGCGCTATTGGCAGAAGTGCGCGCCATGTTGTTGGTTCATCATCTGTCAAACGATGAGGCTCTTGATGCAGGAACAATCATTTAGAGTTAATTTCTAATTCCCAGACACCAGTTATCGTACCTGTCTATAGATAACCAACCTTGGATGCTGCACCACGTTGCAGTCCATTAGAGCCAAAGACCAGTCCCTTTCGCGCCCACGTGCTTCACGTCCTTATCTCCATCTCAATTCCCAGGCTATAACTATCCTATATAGAGTATCCCTCGCCGAACACCAAGAATTAAACAACCCCCAAACCCTGTTTGTCCCCACCGACTCTTCCTCCACGTTTCCGATCAATTGGCTCCGATCTTTACCTTGTTCGCTGTAAGACCCTCGGGCCAAGATGCCCCCAAACGGGTGCAAGTTCGTGGGGTAAACTGCACGATGATACCCTGCAGGCGACATAAAGCGGTATATAAGATGGCTTTAAGCACCTCGGATCAGCAGGTTGGTCTTTCATCGCTGGCAATTGAGCTTGTGTCACCGTTGTCAATTGATCTTGAGCTTCCGTCACCATGAAGTTCACCACCGTCTCTACCCTCCTCGCCCTCGCGCCATCTGCCCTAGCGGATTGGCATTTCGCAAAGGGCAAGGAGATCAAGTATACTTCTGTAGAGGGCTTCTTTAAGCAAGATGACCCTGCTACGGATCCCAGCACTTTTGACTATGTACGGCCTCCTCTTCTCCTCCCCTCTCTTTTCCTCAGCGTACTGACATGACCAGGTCGACTGGAACTTCGGTCTTCTAAACCGCACATACCCCACAGACCCCAAGAACCCCCGCAAAGGCTACAAAACACAATGGGAGCGCTTCGAACAATACGTCAAGCATCTCAACCGCAATGCCTCCCGCGACAAGACGCGGTACAAGGTTCTTGTCATGGGACGTCATGGCGAGGGGTGGCACAATGCTGCTGAGTCTTACTACGGCAAGGCAGCTTGGAACGTAAGTTACTCCCGTATTTGATGAGATTGGATTTGGTGCTAATGAGTGTAGTGTTACTGGGGCGTTCAATCTGGTAACGCCACTGCGACGTGGGAAGATCCCCTCCTCACTCCCGCTGGATTAGCCGAGTGCTACAAGGCGAATGCGTACTTCAAATCGCGCTATGAATCGGAGGGTATGCCTTATTTTGAGAGTTACTACGCTTCTCCCCTTGCACGCTGCATGCAAACAGCGCATTACACATTCGACGGTATCAAGCTCCCCAAGAACAAGCCCTTCGTACCTATCGTCAAGGAACTTCTCCGCGAAGGAATCTCCATCCGAACTTGCGATCACAGAGGTAACAAGACATATATCGAAAGTTTCACACCCAAGGTCAAATTCGAGAAGGGATTTGCATTTGAGGATCCGTTTTGGACGGGCGTGAAGGGTGAGACGGATGAACATCAACTTGAGCGCAGCAAGGAAGTTCTCGATGATATCTTTACCAGCGATAATAACGTTTGGCTGAGTATCAGCAGTCACTCTGGGGAAATCACAAAGTTGCTCGCGGCACTGAACCATCGTCCTTTCAGACTTGCTACAGGCCAGATCATTCCTGTTCTTGTCAGGGCAGACGTTGTGCAGGAGGAGCCTACTTCTACGTTTGTTTCTTTCACTGCTGAAGCTACTTGCAATGCGCCGCCTGTGACCAGTGTTTGGCCTGGTGGTTGTGTTTGTTCGAGCTCTACTACGTTGGCTACTGCACCTGCGACTGCTACATGATTGAAGAAAGGAAATTGGTCATGTTGTGATTAACTAGACTAGTACATAGGAGTTTCATGCAGTGATAACTAGTACATAGAAATGCATATCGCTTGACTAGACAAAGGAAATATGATAGCATGCGTCCATCCTCGCGGCTTGTTGCCAATCTTGCCGCCCATATCGTTTAAACAACAGCGCCAGATGCGCACTTGGCTCCATCACCGTTCAAGTTCAAGATAGCGCCTCCCTGAATAGCTTCAGGATTAGCTCCAGTGGCCAAGTTGAACCTCCATGTCTGACCCAAGATGTTCTCCTGTGCAAATAGCACATTATTCGGTGCAGCGATCGTAGCACCCCAGACCAGGTTAAGCGCCGTGAGCAGAATTCCGGGGTAGGATCTGAAGGCTTCCCACTTGTTCGTAGATGTAGACCAACGAACAATATTGGTTTGTAGAAGACCTGACTCGAGAACGGATGCTTGAACAGAGTAAAGATAACTGCCTCCGCCAGGTACATAACTCCAATCGCCGACTCCAGTGAGAAGATCTGCTTTCGAAGTACCCTCCGTGATTTGCTTTCCAAAGTTCAAAGAACCCTTGTTCATGTCAATAGACCACCATTTCTTTCCACCTTCAGAGACGAACATTCGGCCCTGATTGTCGATATCACCCATACTGATCGATTGGGTCTGGAGAATAAGCGGTAGAAGTTCCCAGTTACCGTTACTAGCAATACGAATGAGCTGCGACTGGGGACATCCAAGCAAACCACACAAGAGATTGACAAGAAGACCCCGTGTAGCAAATCCGTAGATGTAGCCGTCAGTAGGGTTGAATCCAATGCCATTGATTCCCAGACCGGGACCGATGCCATCATAGATAGTCGTCCGGGCGCCGGTGATGAGATTAACTCTTGTGAGACTGGGGCGGAGCAAGCTTGAGACGATGTAGCCGAAGCCGTCGCAGTTGAAGGTTGGCATGCCGACGGGTGATGGGAAGGTGGATGTTGATGAGCTGCTTGATGTAGTGGTTGGTGGTACCACGACGGCTGGGGCAGAAGTAGTTGTTGACACTGCTGGTGCGGCGCTGGTAGAAGAAGAAGTTGACGGAACCACAGCAGCAGCGCTCGAAGAAGAAGTGGTAGGGACCACCGCGGCACTGCTTGACGACGTCGTCGGGACCACCACGACAGGACTGCTTGATGTAGATGTTGGCGGCACAACAACAGCACTACTTGAAGTCGACGATGCAGCAGGAGCAGCAGCACTACTAGACGTAGATGTTGCCGCTGGAGGAGCGGCCGAGCTAGAAGAGCTGATCGTAGTAACAGGAGTCTCCAAGCTCACCGACACCATCGAAGCAGAAGAAGGCGTAGCAACAAGAGTCTGAACAATCACAGTGCCCGGCTCTCCACTGGCCGTGGGCGGTACATAAAGCGTAGTCTCAGCCGTAGCCGTAGCTGCGGCAGCGACAAAGATTGTTGTGTTTGTCGTGGGAACGATTGGTGCAGGTGTAGTTGAAGCAGATGTGATCGGACCAGTCGTTGCGACAAGAGTCTGCACGATAACAGTTCCTGGCTCTCCGCTGGCTGTCGGCGGTACGTAGAGAGTGGTACCAGCCGTAGCAGTACTTGGCGCAGCTACAAAGATCGTAGTATTGGTTGTAGGAACGATCGGTGCAGATGTGGTTGCAGCTGGTGCGACAGTAGTTGAGCCTGCTGTTGGTGTTTGAATGAGGATTGTTCCAGGTTCACCTGGTGCCGTGGGAGGAATGTAAATTGTTTCTGTGCTTGAAGCTGGGCCTTCGACTGTGCGGGTGATGTTCTGTACTGGTGAAGCGGATGTTGGCTCGAGAGTTGTTGTTGGGGTTTGGATGATGATTGTTCCTGGCTCGTTGGACGATAAGGGAGGAACGTAGACTGTTGTGGTGATACCTGCTGGACCCCCTACCGTTATTGTAACGTTCGCGACGACAGATGCTGATGTAGTTGCAGGAGCTCCAGTTGTAGGCGTTTGAATGACCACTGTGCCGACTCTATCGGGATCATCTGTTGCTGGTGGGTAGTAGATAGTCGTCTCAACTGAACCTGGACCACCACTGTAGAGAGTTGTATTCCTACCAACTGGGTCCTCCGCGGCGCTGGCTGAAGCTGTCGGTGTCTGAATAATAACCTCACCGGGCTCACCAGAAGCTGTAGGAGGAATGTAGATGGTCGTGGTAACCGAAGCAGGTCCTCCAACAGTACGAGTAACATTGTATGGCTCGAATCCAGACGTAGGTGTCTCAATGACCACAGTACCCTGAGCACTTGTTGCGTCTGAAGCAGGAGGGTAGTATAGCGTTTGTGTGGTAGATCCGGTATAACCACTGTAGATGGTAGTGTTGGGGAACCTCACGATCACAACTGGATCTCCGCTGATTGTCGCAGTGGTAGTATCAATGGGCGACGCGGCAGGGGTCTCAACGATGACTGTTCCAAGATCCCCAGGCGCACCAGGAGCCAAGGTAGTCGTTCGTTCAGCGGTAACGGATGCGCCGCTATAGATGGTGGTGTATTCGATCTCATCATCATCCGCAGCAGTGGGCGTTTCAATAACGACTGTGCCGAGATCACCAGGAGCACCGGGCGCGAGCGTGGTAGTCCTTGAAGCAGTGACGTCTGCACCGCTGAAGACAGTTGTGTACTCAATCTCGTCGTCTGTGTCTGTGACGGTCGGCTCTTCGTCACTATCATCGGCAGTACCAGTCGGTGTTTCAATGACGACTGTGCCCAAGTCACCAGGCTGGCCAGGTGCCAAGGTAGTTGTTCGCGATGCAGTTACCGGACCTCCACTGAAAACGGTGGTGTACTCGATCTCCTCATCGTCTCTAGCCGTGGGGTCCTCTCCATCACCAGCACCAGTGGGTGTTTCGACAATAACAGTACCGAGACCGCCAGCGGTACCTGGAGTCAACGTTCTGGTTGTAGACGCTGTAACTGGACCACCACTGAAGATAGTGGTGTATTCAATCTCATCATCAGAAGCACCGGTGGGTGTCTCAATGATGACAGTGCCGAGACCACCTTCAGTGCCCGGAGCGAGGGTCCTCGTTCTAGATGCAGTAACTGGTCCTCCGCTGAAGATTGTCGTGTATTCAACCTCATCATCATCATCATCCCCAGGGGCACCAGTTGGTGTTTCGACGATCACAGTACCGATATCTCCTGAAGATCCTGGAGCGAGTGTTATTGTTCGAGAAGCCGTTACAGGTCCTCCACTGAAGATTGTAGTATACTCAATATCCTCATTGACAGGTGCTGTAGGTGTCTCAACTCTGACAGTGCCAAGTCCTCCTGATGACGCTGGGGAGATGGTGGTAGTTCGAGGAACATTGGCAGGACCACCAACAAATACAGTGGTGTACCGATCATCGTCCGCAGATCCAGTTGGCGTTTCAATGACAACGGTACCCAAGTCTCCTGGGGAGCCGGGTTGAAGCGTTCTTGTGACACTTGCAGTAACAGGGCCACCACTAAAGACCGTTGTATACTCAATCTCATCCGTAGCAGTAGCTGAGGCCTCATCGTCGTCATCGTTAGCTCCTGTGGGGGTTTCAACGATGACTGTGCCGAGTTCATCGGAAGAGTCTGGTTGCAATGTAACTGTGCGTGTAGCAGTACCAGACCACCCTCTGGTAGTAGTCGTATACTCAATATCTGCGCCATCTGTAGCAGTAGCAGATGGTTCGTCATCGTCATTGTCGGTTCCAGTGGGAGTCTCGACTATAACTGTGCCAAACTCGTCTGGAGAGTCAGGCTGCAGTGTAACTGTACGTGTGGTAGTACCAGACCACCCTCTGGTAGTGGTAGTATACTCAATCTCATCCACATCATCTGTAACAGTAGCAGTAGCGGATGTCTCCTCGTCGTCGCCATCGGTGCCGGTAGGTGTCTCAATAATAACTGTACCAAGCTCGTCGGGAGAATCGGGTTGCAGTGTAATCGTCCGTGTTGCAGTACCGGACCAGCCTCTAGAAGTTGTAGTGTACTCAATTTGACTGGCATCTTCCGTGATGGTAGCCGAGGTCTCATCGTCGCCGTCATCAGCTCCCGTAGGGGTCTCGATAATGACAGTACCAAGCTCGTCGGGATCATCAGGCCGTAATGTGATTGTGCGCGTAGCAGTTCCAGATCCGCCTCTGGTAGTAGTGGTATACTCAATCTCATCATCGTCAGAAGGCCCTGTTGGGGTAACAACGATCTTAGTGCCGAGTTCATCAGGGGAGTCGGGCTGCTGTGTAATGGTGCGGGTGGCAGTTCCAGGGCCACCGCTGAAGACGGTAGTGTATTGAGTCTCGTCATCGTCAGTGGCCGTAGCGGTAGTGTCGGCATTCGTGGGCGTCGTCTCATCATCGTCGCCATCACCAGCAGACCCTGTTGGGGTGACCACGATCTTGGTGCCAAGTTCACCGGGTGAGTCAGGCTCCTGCGTGATTGTGCGAGTGGCTGTGCCTGATCCACCACTAGTGATGGTAGTGTACCGAGTCTCATCATCATCATCCTCAGAAGACCCTGTCGGGGTGACAATGATAACAGTTCCGAGTTCATCAGGGTCATCAGGCTGCTGTGTGATGGTTCGAGTAGCAGTTCCTGAACCGCCACTGGTAATGGTAGTGTACTCAACATCGTCAGTATCGTCCGTCGCCGTAGCCGAAGTATCGGAATCCGTTGCCGTCTTATCTTCATCTCCACCAGAGCCTGTCGGAGTCACAACGATAACTGTTCCTAGTTCATCAGGGTCATCAGGTTGCTGCGTGATAGTGCGAGTGGCCGTGCCGGAACCTCCACTAGTGATAGTAGTATACTCGACGTCCTCAGTATCGTCAGTAGTGGTCGCAGTCGTGTCGCCATCGGTGGCAGTCTCTTCATCTTCATCATCAGCAGAGCCCGTTGGAGTCTCGATAATAACAGTTCCAAGATCATCAGGAGAATCAGGCTCCAAGGTGATAGTACGGGTAGCAGTGCCGGATCCGCCTCTGACAGTCGTGGTATACTCAACATCATCAGCAGCAGTCGGTGTTACGACAATGATTGTATCGAGCTCGCCAGAAACTGTGGCTGATACATATCTTGTCTGAGGGGCTGTGACAGAACCACCTGTGTAGACCGTCGTGTTGGGTCGACCTTGAGGAGTAACAACGACACCAGTCGGCGTCTCCACAACGACTGTGCCAGGCTCGCCAGATTCGCCAGGGAGAGTGATTGTAGTTGCAGCCGTTACTGGACCTCCCTGGGTAATGGTAGTAGCTATTTCATCCTCATCATCATCATCGCCGGTGGCTGAAGGCTCTTCATCGTCGGTGGACTCTGTTGGCGTCTGGATGAGAACGGTATCTGGAGCGCCTGACACGCCGGGAATAGTGATTGTTGTCGCAATAGAGACAGGGGCACCTGTAGTGATCGTGGTAGCCTCAACGCTGGCACCTGAGGTAGTTGGTGTCTCGATGAAGACAGTATGTGGACCACCCGAAACACCAGGAATGGTAGCAGTAGTAGCTGCAGTTACAGGGCCCCCACGAATGATGGTGGTATACTGGACATCCTCGTCATCGTCAGTCGCTGAGGCCTCCGGTGTCTCAACAACGACAACATCTGGCTGACCAGCTGTACCAGGGATAGTGATTGTCGTGGCCGCTGAGACTGGGCCGCCTCTAGTAATGGTGGTGGCCTCAATCTCATCATCGTCAGATGAACCAGTGGGTGTCTCCACGTAAACTGTATCTGGCTGGCCTGATGTTCCAGTGACTGTAATTGTAGTAGCTATCGCAGCAGGCCCACCTCTAGTTATGGTGGTAGCTTGAGCCGTACCAGTAGTTGGGGTTTCGACATAAACCGTATCTGGCTGGCCCGATACGCCTGTCACAGTGATCGTTGTTGCGACTGATGCTGATCCACCTCGAGTGATTGTAGTAGCACCAGCCGCTGCAGCTGACCCGGTGGGAGTTTCGACGTAAACCGTATCTGGCTGACCGGATGCACCAGTAACCGTAATGGTTGTAGCCACAGTAGCAGGCCCGCCTCTAGTGATCGTAGTAACCTCGTTCTCGTCACCAGTCGCCGAGGGTCCTGTAGTCGGAGTTTCGACATAGACTACATCCGGCTGGCCTGACACACCCGTAAAAGTAATGGTAGTTGCAACCGAGCCCGGTCCACCACGAGTAATCGTGGTAACACCGTCTTCATCGACAGTTTCAGAAGCTGCGCCGGTCGGAGTTACAACATAGGCTGTACCTGGCTGGCCGGAATTACCTTGAACAGTGACAGTTGTCGGGACTGAGACGGTTCCACCACGTGTAATGGTGGTAGCCATGGATGTATTGATATCAGCTGTGTCTGTCGGAGTCTCGACATAAACAGTGTCCGGTTGACCTGATGCGCCTGGTATAGTGACCGTGGTCGCAACTGAGGCTGGGCCACCGCGAGTAATTGTGGTAGTCTCGACCTCATCACCAGTCTCCGAGGCTGCGCTTGTTGGAGTTACTACATAAGCCGTACCCGGCTGGCCTGAGCTGCCCTGAACAGTGACGGTCGTTGCAGCTGAGGCCGGTCCACCACGGGTAATAGTAGTAGCAATAGACGTATCGATGTCAGTCTGCCCAGAGGATGTCGGGGTCTCGACATAAACAGTGTCCGGTTGACCAGAGGCGCCTGGAATGGTAATTGTGGTTGCAACTGATGCAGGGCCGCCACGGGTAATTGTGGTAGCTTCAGGTTCATCATCACCAGCATCTGACGCGGAAGCGGACTCTCGTGCCGGCCCAGTAGGAGTCTCGACGTACACAGTATCAGGTTGACCCGACACTCCTGTGACGGTAATAGTTGTTGCGACTGAAGCTGGTCCGCCTCTGGTGATCGTAGTGGCCTTGCCTTCATCTTCGTCATCATCAGTGGCAGAAGCCGAGATTGCAGCTGATCCGGTAGGAGTTTCAACATAGACAACATCGGGTTGACCAGACACGTCTGTGACGGTGATTGTTGTTGCGACTGAAGCCGGCCCACCCCGAGTAATCGTGGTGACTTCAGCTTTGTCATCATCGTCATCAGAACCAGAAGCTGAGATGGCGGTTGATCCAGTTGGAGTCTCAACATAAACAGTATCAGGTTGACCTGAAACTCCTGTGACAGTGATTGTTGTTGCAATTGTAGCTGGGCCACCTCTAGTGATCGTAGTCACTTCAGCTTCATCGCCATCCTCATCGGTGATCGGTGCTGATCCAGTTGGTGTCTCCACGTAGACAGTATCTGGTTCTCCAGATGCGCCAGTAACAGTGACTGTTGTCTCTACTGTAGCCGGGCCACCTCTTGTGATTGTAGTGGCCCCAACACCGGTCGGGATTTCCACGTAAACAATGTCCCGACCTCCTGGTGTGCCCGGGATGGTAACAGTTGTGGCGACCGAAGCTGGCCCATCTCTAGTAATTGTTGTAGGTTCAAGTCCATTATTATCAGTCTCTGAGGCTGTGCCAGTAGTAGGAGTTACCACGTAGACAGTATCTGGTTCTCCAGATGCACCTTGGACAGTGACCGTGGTTGCTACAGAGGCTGGCCCTCCTCTCGTAATTGTCGTGGGCTCAATTTCGCGATCGGTTTCCGAAGCTGCGCCACCCGTAGGTGTTTCCACATACACGATATCCGGCTGGCCAGATACACCAGTCACCGTTATTGTCGTCGCGACTGAAGCGGGACCACCTCGGGTGATCGTCGTAACTTCAGCATCTTCGTTGCCAGCGGACCTTGTCGGAGTCTCAACATAAACTGCATCCGGCTGTCCAGAAACTCCAGTAACTGTAATTGTCGTTGCGACGGAAGCTGGGCCGCCTCTGGTAATAGTGGTGACTGCATCATCTTCACCACCGGTGTCATCGCCGGTCTCTGCCGGGTCATCTCCAGCAGACCTCGTCGGAGTCTCAACGTAAACGGTATCAGGCTGCCCAGAAACACCGGTAACAGTGATAGTCGTCTCAACAGCCGCTGGGCCACCACGGGTAATAGTAGTTGCCTCAACGTCGTCACGAGCATCTGAGCCTGTCGCTCCACCAGCAGTAGGTGTGATGACGAAGACAGTATCAGGTTCGCCCGATGCAGTGGCAGATACAACGACAGTTCTAGTCGTACTTCCAGAGCCGCCACCAAAAACGGTAGTACTAGAGCGCGTAGCTTCTGCACCTGTGGTTGGTGTCTCGATGAGTACTGTGTCCAGCTCCCCAGATGCTGTTGCAGAGATGAATTGAGTGACAGGAGCAGTGACTGGACCACCGCTATAGATCGTGGTAGCTGTCGCGGGTGTTACGACGATAACAGTACCAGACTCGCTTGGATCATCGGGTGGGAAGTAGAGGGTCTCTGTAGCTGTTCCTGGAGCTCCAGTGGTGATGGTAGTGTTACCAGAACCGCCCGTTGCGCCAGGAGCGTCTGTGATTGTACCTGTCTCAGAAGCATCGGTATCGTCATCATTGCCTGTAGGTGTCTCAATAATGACAATGCCGCCTTCACCAGAAGCCGTAGGTGGGATATAGATGGTTGTGGTAACACTGGCTGGACCGCCACGGATGATAGTTGAGTTACCACCCGAGGTAGTAGGCGCAATGATGATAGGGTCATCTTCAGCTGTACCAGTCGCTGGAGTATCATCATCGTCACCTGTTGGGTATTCGATGATGATAGTTCCACTCTCCCCGGAAGCTGTTGGGGGAATGTAGATGGTGCTTGTGGCTGAACCGGGTCTACCACTCGTGACAGTAACGTTGCCGGAAGAGGTAATCGTAGCGTCATTGCCGGTTTCTGAAGGCAGTGCACTATCATCATCATCTGTAGCTGTCTGTCTGTCTCCAGCACCAGTGGGCGTCTCGATGACAATAGTACCAGGCTCGCCTGTAATCGTAGCGGGAACGTAGCGAGTCTGAGTGACAGTCGCAGGCCCGCCAGTGACAATGGTCACATTACCTATGCCTGTAGCTTGAGGTCCTGATGTGGGAGTCTCAATGACCACGGTTCCTTGCTCACCCGACGCAGTAGCAGGAATGAATCGAGTCGTGGTAGACGAAGCAGGTCCACCAGTGTAAATCGTCACGTTGCCACCAGAAGTAATAACTGCAGTAGGGCTGCTACCTCCAGTGCCTGTGATTCCAGGCTCATCATCACCGTTATCATCATTGGGCCCAGATGTAGGCGTCTCAATGATGAGGGTTCCAGGTTCATCAGAAGCAGTAGGAGGAATGTATACAGTCCTGGTGACTGAGTCTGTGCCACCTCTGTAGCTAGTGAAAGTAGTTGTCGCTTCAATTATATCAATGTCGGTGATGGTGATATCACCCGTCTCTTCTGCATCATCATCATCATTATCGGTGGCACTAGCATCAGAGCCTTCGGTAGGCGTCACAATGATAAGTGTACCAGGTTCATTCGAGGCAGTAGGAGGGATATAGATGGTGCTTGTAACCGCAGCTGGACCACCGCTGTAAACAGTTGTGGTGGTTGTCGCCGAGATAATGTCTTCATCTGAATCAGTTGGGGTAGCGTCGTCGGTCTCATCATCTGTGGCAGACGCGGTACCAGTGCCCTCAGAGTCATCATCATTTGTCGCGCTCGCTCCAGATCCCCCTGTGGGAGTGATGATGATAAGAGTACCAGGTTCACCAGAGGCTGTAGGTGGATCATAAATCGTTCTCGTCACCGAGGCGGGACCACCACGGTAGATAGTAGTGGTAGTAGTCGCCGAGATAACATCGTCAGGATCACCAGTCTCTCCCGCGTCGTCATCGTCATCGCCTGTTGCGCTAGCTCCAGAGCCACCGGTAGGTGTCTCGACAATAAGAGTTCCAGGCTCTCCGGAAGCTGTAGGAGGGATGTAGATTGTTCTTGTAGTAGAAGCAGATCCTCCCCTGGAGCTCGTGACCGTAGTGGCAGCCGAGATAACATCTTCATCGTCGGCATCTCCAGTAGCAGAGGCCGCAGGACTATCCGTTCCGAACTCAATAACAACAGTGCCAGCTTCTCCAGAGGCTGTAGGAGGGATGTAAACGGTTTGCGTGACGGACCCTGCGATGCCGCTAGATACAGTGACATTGGGAAGAACACCAGGTGGCAGACCAGTTCCTGTCGCGCGATCAGTTCCATCATCAGTCTCCGTAGCATCAGGATCCTCAGTCCCAGTACCAACAGCCGGGCTCTCAATGTACAAAGTACCAGGGTCACCTGAACTAGCTGGCGGAGAATAATAAGTCGTCACCCTCGTACCAATGCCCTGAAGAATAACAGTAGTTGTCGACGCAGCAGAAATAGCATCAGTAGTCGCAGCAGGGTTTGCAGTGGGACCACTGGAAAACTTAGGAGTTGGTGTTTCAATAACAATTGTACCGGGCTCAGCTGTCGTAGTAGGTGCGATGTAGAATGTTCTTCTTGTCGCTGCAGGACCAGCTCTGAACAGAGTAAAGTTTGCAGTTCCAGTAACTGAGGCCTGTGTTGTTTGGAAACCTGGGGCAGTTGCTGCGGTTCCGGTTTCTGAAAGCTCGGTCTGTGATGAAGGAGTCTCAATAACGACGGTCCATCTGTCGCCACTTGATGTGGGTGGGATGAAGATAGTGCGACGGGTAGAGCTTGCGCCCGATCGGTAGAGTGTGAGATTGCCTTCTTCTTCTTGGTCGATGATGCCGCTGGGAGCTGGTGTAATGATCGCTTCGGAGCCAGTAGCCTCGTCGTCGTCAGAAGGGGGGTCGGCATCTGTTCCGGAGGCAGGTGTCTCGACGATGAACGTGCCAGGCTCACCTGAGGTCTCAGGTGGAATGTAGATAGTGGTCGCCACGGTTCCCGTGCCCACTGTAAAGATGGTTGTACCAGATCTCGTATCAGTAGCAGTATCCTCATCCTCGTCTTCATCTTCGTCTCCAGTACCAGTAGCAGTAGGAGCAGCATCGGATGCAGGTGTCTCAATAATAATGATACCAGGTGCACCTGAACCAGTCGGAGGAATATACAGCGTCCTGGTCGTAGAACCAGTGCCAGAGCTATAAACCGTCTCGTTGGGCCTGATATTATTCTCAATAGCAGAGCTTTCACTGAGACCATCACCGGAAGCAATCGGCGTCGCAGTAACAGTCGGCGAAACGGTCGCAAAAGTTGGTGTCTCGATGATGACAGTGCCAGGTTGATCAGACTCTCTAGCAGCAATGTAGAAGGTTCTTCTCTGAGGACTAGATCCAGCTCTAAAGACTGTGATGTTGGCAGTTCCAGTGATTGCAGGTTCGGTAGCAAGAACATCATCTTCTCCGCGAGCAGTCGCACCTTCAGATTGGGTCTCTGTACCTGGTGTTTCGATGATGACGGTCCATGGTTCATTGGTGGCCTCTGGTGGGATGAAGAGTGTTGTTCTGAATGGGCCGCGTCCTAAACGGAAGAAGGTGACTGTTGGTGAACCTCTGTCGGCGTCGTCTGTAATGGTAGCTTCGGGATCTCCTCCGGATCCACCTGTAGTGATTTGGCTATCATCTTCGGTGTTTGTGCTAGTAGCAGATGCTTCATCGTCAGTAGCGAGGTCGGAGTCAGAGGGCTCGCCGCCATCATCTACATCAGTTGCCGATGGTTCGTCAGCATCAGCGTCAGCACCAGTGGTGACACTGGGTTCATCGTCACCATCATCACCACCAGCCGCGCCAGTACCAGCTGCACCAGTTCCAGCAGGTCCGCCTATTACTCTGGTTCCAGTCTCTTCTGCATCATCATCGGATGCTGTCCCAGAAGCTTCATCGTTATCCGAAGCCCCAGATGAGACACCGAGTCCGACGGTTACGCTAACTTCAAGCTCAGGGTCGTCTGTGGCAGTTTCTCCAGTCTCAGTAGCGAGGTCATCATCATCTGTGGCAGATGGACTGTCAGAAATACTGGGTAAGGGACTAGTGGGAAGAGGCATCTGAGGACTGATCGACCTGACATCGTCGTCATCGTCATCTGTGCCAGTCTCCTCAGCTCTGTCTGTAGCTGTTGCTGAGGAAGTTTCTCCAGCTTCAGGATCCTGAGGGCCAGCAGTGCCAATTGCACTGGGGTTCTCTTCATCGTCATCGTCGTCGTCGCCCGAGCCGGTGGTTGTTGACTGAGGAGTGTCATCGTCCCCAGTCGCGGTACCGGCGGACCCGGTCGCCGAAGCTTCATCGTCAGAAGCAGTGGCTGTATCATCGGGATCAGAGCCGTCAGATACATTTCCATCAGTAGGCTGAACAATGATTGGTGGTGCGTTAGAAAGCACCGTAGTAGCCTCATCATCTTCGTTATCGTCACCACCAGCGGTAGTCGATGTACCCTCGCCACCAGCAGGCTGTCCAGTCAGTCCCAGTTGGGTGGAAGAAGACTCTGTATCATCTTCATCGTCATCTCCAGTGATGGGAGACCCAGCAGCTTGAGAGGTAGTCTGGCTACTAGCATTCGACGCACCAGAACCAGACGCAGTAGCGCTTGAGGCTCCACTAGCATCATCATCATCGCCAGCAGTGGTACCAGTCGTCGCGCTTGTTGTTCTGGCAGTGGAAGATGTCTCCTCATCGCCTTGTGGTACGCGATCCGACTCAGCGACACTTTGAGAGCCAACGAGCGTGTCGATGATGATGACTTCTTGTGAAGTAGTAGTAGTGGTCCGCGTTGAAGCCGCTGAGTTTGTGGTTGTTGAAGGCCGAGAAGATGTAATTGACGATCCTTGGCTGATTGTTTCGTCATCAGGTCGTGCGTTTGCGCCGGGAGAGGTTGAAGCTCCAGACTGGGAGGTCGACGAGCCGGATGCTGACGATGAGCCGCTTCCTTGTCCTGATATCGATGTGGTACTCTGTCCAACAGCGCTAGAGCCGCTTCCAATATTGGCAGGCTCGCCTGTGAGAGGTCTAGTTGAAGAAGAGGATGTAGTCGGTTGTGTCGAAGCAGACTGTGAGTTGCCTGCAGCCTGGGAATCACTTCCAGCTTGGCTGGATACCGAAGATGTTGAGCCAGCGTTGTTTCCACCTGCAGAAGTCGAGCCAGAAGTGCTTCCACTAGCAGCTGCAGAAGACCGACTGGTAGACGATGCAGCACCAGTCTCATCTTCACCACCAGCCGAAGAGCGTGTGTTCTGAGCACTTGTAGTAGTTCTACTGGAACTGGAATCGCTCAATCCACTACCACCAGGTCGTGCAGCCGTATCAATCGTGTTAGTGAAGCCCGACGATGATGCAGCTGGGTCAGGGTTGACTTGAGGCGGCCCATTCGTTAGAATAGTGGTAGCATTCTCTTCGGCGTCAGAAGTAGTCCGGCTGTTACCAGCCCTTGTGAAGCTCGTGCTATCTCCAGGACCAGGACTTCCACTGCCCCAGCCCTCGAGTTCCCCAGCGATGCTTCTTGTTCCAGTGCTTGTTGAGCGGCGAGTTGTTGTGGACTGGTCGTTGGTGAGAGTTTGGACAACGTCGGCAGTGATGGTGATGACTGTGTTGCTGGATGTGACAACATAAGTTGTGGGGGTCGTTCGAATGATTGGCGATTGAGTTGATGTCGAACTTCGGGAAGTGCGTCTTGAAGATGAGCTATTCTCATCGTCATCGTCGATATCGTCGCCCTCTGAGCCGTTACCCCCTTGGGTACCACCTTTGAGAGGGTCGTCGTCATCGTCTGAGCCGCCATTGGAAGCGCCTCCAGTGTTCTGTGAAGAGCCAGCGGATCGTGTGCTGCTTCTGCTTTGGCCGCCGCCAGATCCTCCAGCTGCAGAGTCTCCCGAGCCACCGTTGTTTGAGGTGTCATCGTCATCGTCACCCGGTCGGCCTTCTCCATTTCCAGAGGTACCTCCGCTACCCGATCCTGACGATGATCCGTCGCCAGATGCATCATCGTCGTCATCGCCAGGTCGGCCGCCATTTCCAGAGGTATTTCCGGTTCCTGATCCCGATGACCCATTTCCAGATGACCCAGCGCCATCGCCGTCTTGTGATCCAGAACCGGTACCCTGAGTATCTCCGCTACCAGACTCTCCGCCACCGTTGTTGCTGGAACCTCCATTGCTAGAGCTTCCTCCTTGGCCGGAGCCTGAGGAGCCAGAACTAGAACTAGAACCGCCGGTGTTCGAGCCAGTTCCTCCTTGATTGCTACCGCCAGCAGAACCGCCAGAGCCACTGCCAGAGCCACCTTGGTTGCCGCCAGATCCTCCAGTAGTGGGAGAGTTGTTGTCGCCGTCAGATGTCAAGACAATAACAGTACCAGGGTTTCCGCCCTCGGGAGGAATAGTGAGGGTCTCGCGTGGTCCTTCATCACCACCTTGAGATCCGCCGGGTCGACCTTGAACACCACCAAAGTCGAACTCGTCGTCGTCTTGATCAGTTCCGTCTTGGCCCCCGTTCGCGCCGCCAGCAGAGCCATCGCCAGACCCAGACCCAGACCCAGAACCTGATCCTGACCCTGATCCTGATCCTGAGCCGGAGCCGGAGCCACCGAATCCGTTGGGCACGCCTCGAGTAATAGTCGTGTACGAAACCGCTCCCTCTGGTCGAGTGCGCGTAGGCGGGAACGCTGTACCACCCTCACCCGTAACTGGAGCACCAGCAGGTCGTCCGTTGACACCTCCAGGAGGAGTCTGGATGAGAACAGTACCGGGCTTCGTTCCTGTCGGAGGAATCGTCGTTCGAATAGGCGCCGTCGGAGTAACGCTTCCCTCGGCGGGCTCGATGATGGTCACGTAACCTGTCGCATCTGTCGGTTGAAGGGTAATCGTTTGACCAGCGAGAAGACCGAGAGAACTCAAAGAGTTGGTAGCCAGATTAACAAGACTCAAAGGTGCCAATGTTCCGGGTACTGGTGTTTGGATGATGATTGTGCCAGGTCTGTCGCCGCTCGGTGCGACCGTAATTCTTTTTGGGGTCGTACCAGTGAATGAAACACCAGCGGGTTCAATCACGGTGACATAATCACCTGCTGAAGCGGGTTCGAGAGTAATACCCTGCGGCGAGCCATTAATCGATGAAGCAGGGACATTAATAATGACGGATCCTCGGTTCGTGCCAGTTGGTGTAATAGTGACCAGCTGAAGTGATGCAAGCGTGCCAGAAACAGGCTGCAGCACAGTAACATAACCAGTCGAATCCTGCGGCTCCAACGTCACAGGCGACAAAACACCCAAAGTAGCATCCGCCCCCAGAGTCTCGGGCGTCTCGATAATAATCTGTCCCGGCCTCCCATCTCTCGGTGGAACAACCTGCGTCACCGGAGCAGAAATAGGCCTGTCACCCGTATACGGCCTTATAATAATAACATACTCCCTATCATCCGTCGCAGGAATAACCACATTCTCGGGCGCCGATGAACCACCAGGCTGCTCAACGATGATAATGCCCGGCTCATCGCCCTGCGGAGGAACAGTGTATAGAGCAGTCACTGAACCTCTGTAGGGCTTTGTGACGGTGATGTAGTCTGCGAGGACGGGATATACCGAGACATAGGTGTAGCAGACCCCTGAGAATTCGTTGTTAATGTTAAGGACTGACCTATCGTTTTGAACGCCGAATTGGGCGTGGCATGTGGCTGCCCAACTGGCGAAGAGAAAGCGCTGTAGCAAAGACCGCATTGTTACGACGGCTTGCACAGCGTGTATTAGAAACAAACAATAGTATAATATGGTATAGAGAAGCGAAATAGAGATTGATTCACGCGTCTCGCGCGGAGAGAAGCATAGTAAGGTTATAAGCCTGTCGATCTTGCCTCGCATCCGCATTCAGGGTCTTGTGCCACTTGGTGAATTGGTAGAATCATCATGTAGAGATACAAAACTTACAAAGGCATTGTCACGCTAGTTTGGGTTGCTAAGACGGAAGCCTTCATGCCAACCGAGTACAGGCATACACAGCGGGCTAATTCCGTACTGACACACACGTTCCTGCATAGAAACCCTAAAACGTTTCTGTTGAAGAAAGAGAGGTCTCGGCCAAATGGGTTGCTGGACCGGGCTGTTGGTCCCTGGAATGCTGTCATGTCGCCGTTAACAAGACGACAGTATGGCAGTAAAGGAAAGGTGGGTGCAAAATGCGAGGACAGGAACCAAGACGGGATTCCCTTGTATGACTGTTTGATTGTGTAACCATGATCTTATTGGGTGATGTACTGCGTAGACGATGCCTGGTGTACCTGGGCGTATCTGCAAGGGACCGGATCTTTTTGGCCACGTTGAAGTCACAGTTATTCAAGTGATATGTAAGTCAAGTATATAGCCAAGCTCTACAGCGCCACAGAAGCTGCTTTCTATCATCCATTTTCTCCCGAAACAACAAAAATCTGACACTCCTGAACCTGTCTCCCTAGCAAACAGATATGAATGTCACTCACAATTCCACAGCGACTGGGCCTGCTGGAAATCAGCAACAGCCACCGCAGATGATAATATCACTCAAGACAATCGAATCGAGAAAGTTAATCTGAGACAAAATGATAGCTTTTGTGGATATCTGTCTCACTTCCATCTCCTTGACGCTCCACTAGCTTCGGAAGCCAGGCTCCTTAGTCCTCGAGGCTAACAATTCTGACAGAAGCTTATCTTTCTCTAAATCCGGTAGCTTACCTGCCATCTAGATAGTTAAACCAGCTTGAGCCTTGACCAGTAGGTTAGCGCTGGAGAGTAAACTAGTAGGGCGGCCGCCGTCAGACTGTCAGGCCAGGAGAGCACATTCCAACGTGGACAGATCTGTCACATCGTAATCTGGGTTTCGTGTTACACAGGTTTCCCATTGGGACTAGGGCGGGAGGAAAAGCTCCCGCGCCTTGACTGCGTGCGGTTACTTTACGATCTGTGGCTGGATCTGGTCTGGATCGCTGGGATGTCTAGGTCTTTTGAGCGGAAATACCACATGACCCTTGTATTTGCTACTACGATTTTGGGATAGTTGCATTTTGTGTAACACAGATGTAAGACACTCATAATACTAGCGACTTGGAGTCTGGATTTTGTTGTCCGTAGTCCACGTGGAGGAGGTTCATAGGCTGGTTAATTATTTCCCTTGTTCTCAGTGACTCCTTCTAATGGTGTCATTTCGCCACTGATTAAACAAAGGAGACTTGATCTGTCTGTCTACAAAAGAGCATTTACTACTTGCCAGACGGAAGCGATGTTGTCATGTAAATTGTGTACTCAATACGTAATTGAAACCATCACTGTGCATGAGACCATACACTCTCACTAGCATTTCTTACCAAGCACGCCTTCTCTTGGCGATGGTCACTCGGATTCCGAACGGCCCGGATCAGCACGAGGTTCTGTCTTACACTAAACAGGTTATTCTCATGCCAAGCCTGTTTGTGGACAGGTAACGGTTACTCTTGTTTCTTACACTCAAAGCTCTAGAATCCGTATGCATAATATGCTGACATTGTGCTGCTTTGTGAAAGGTTGACAGACAGTGATTGAAGGCAGGAAGCACTCGGTCTTGAAGTTTATCCTCGTAGTCGGGTTTTTCATGCCAGGGACAAGGCCTTAGCTGCCCCTTGAGAGAGTTTATCCCTATGCAAGGTACAATACAGGGGTTCAGGTCGATGTGCAGGCCTGTTTTCATCTTGTGTGGTACGTCATGTTTAGATCAGTGGCTCGGCTGCCAATCAACGCATCTTGTCTTGATTCCAAAGAGTCTGATTGATAGTGGATTCTCGGAGTCTGTTTCGTCTTCATGTCTTTGGACGCCAATGAATGTCTTTTGTACCAAGTATCTGGTGCATGCAAATGTCACTCTCTTACCTTCGAGTAGAGCAATCATGGATATTGGCCAAGGTCTCGTATCCTTCCCTCTCTTGGAATTAGAGGTCTGACGAAAAATAGAGGCATCCAGACTCAGGTGCGATCGAAATCAATACAAAATAGTCAATTGTCGAGAAGTCGTTCTTTCAATTAACGACGGTCACTTGAAGTCCCAAGCTTGATCTCACTTGTAGGGCTTTCGCAGATCCGGCACTCAACACACCATCATACTAACGCACCCGAGCATATTACCATTAGTTCCTAGATAAAGTTACGCCACGAGCGCACAGGCATGTCGATTTAGTCACAACAACCCCAGAACCTTATGTGATCGGCGCTTGAACGTTTCTGGGCGGAGATTCAACGGAAACGTAGCGCACAGAGACAATGTGGCTTGGGTTGCGAAGGACCGCATTCGCCTACCGGACCAATGACACAACATGGTAGATGTGTAAAATATGTGATGTGCTGCATTGCTGGTTGAGTGTAGATTTTGTGGGAGTATAGGGTATGTAATCTGGTATAGTAGAATCATGTATTTTCTTAGTAGATAATATCCATGGTCAATCCAGATAGTCAGTAGATGAATATTTCAGTTTTATGAGTACTTGCAAGAGGCAAAGTATTTGGTGTGTGTTGGAGAAGACTATCATATATGAATATTCAATTTCGCTCATCGTTTTCGGTCACGGGTCATCACCTATCTTGACAATCTTGCGTTCACAACTTGGTATCCACAACAAATCAGCTCAAAAACACTCAATAGACTCGAACATATATAAGGTTCAACTAACTTCGTTTCATGGAAATCTCAATCACTGTTCACAACTTCAGAACACCTGTAACGACGCCGGGCAGACTTCGTGTACACCAATTGCAGGAAATTCCATCAACCAATCAGAGCCACGCCCGGTTAGCTCAATCGGTAGAGCGTGAGACTCTTACGAGTACGCGATCTCAAGGTTGCGGGTTCGACCCCCGCATCGGGCTGTTCCTATAAAAACGATTGCAAACATCGTGGTTCCTTTTTTGCATTTTTTGCGCAAGTGATCTCTTAATGCACTTGATACTTTTGCATGCCGCAGCTGCTCGTAGGTAAAGTTGGGATTCGTAGGTATGAGCTTTTGCAGTCTTCAATGTTTAATCTCTTGATATAGCATGTAAACTCTTGTTAAAATTTACTATCAACTATGCCAAAATTTACGATTCTCCGTATGGTTCCTGAAAACTTGATACTGCAGGTGGCCACTCTCTACTGAGGTTGGAGTTGGCACCTTGTGGTACGTAGAAGAATATCTCTCCCTCTATTTCAACCTGTTCCTTATCTATTCCCGTGTTATTTTCCTAAGATTTTAACCTCGAAATCCCGCAAGATGACGCACGATCTTCCAATTTCCATCGTTGAAGATTCACCGGTGCGGGACCTAGGAATATTTCCCCGAGATCTTCCTCTAAATAAGTTAACAAACCAAGGCAGAGGAGTTATATCAGTTTCAAATCGTTGGCCAAAGCTTCGCTCAGGAACAAGCACTGACCTTTCGTACCTGCTCAAGTCAAATATCCGCTGATTTATTTCCTAATAGGCCTCCTGCGTAGCCTATTTCCATTTCCATCGCAGACCGGGTTGCTGATCCCAGCAGCTGACCCCCAAAATGCCGCAGCAGCACATGCGCATTAGGCATCAATCTCACAGATCATACACTTTTTATCTCGCGCATCATGTGATACAGCCTAAAAGTAGGCAGCACATGCAGATTTCTGACTTTCACTTTCGTCATGCGAGGGACAAAAACCATGGTAGAGATGCATTTGTGTATCTCGTTGACTGGCTCAAGAAGTTACACAAATGCAAGATCTAAATCAAGGTTTTTCAATATGCCTGTCAAAAAAAGAAAAAAAAAAGAAAAGAAAAGAAAAGGCAAACAAATAGATCTTCAATATGATATAATTGTACATCGTATCTATCCATTAGCCCGCTACAGTAAGGGTCTCGCTGACCCTGACATCCATCCTTGCTTTTCCAGTGGATCACCAGAACACGTCAGACCTGTCCCCCAGATCCAGCCCTGCCATGGCGTCATGCCTCCCGCCTTTAGCTCCAAACCGGTCTCGTTAAATACTGCCTAGCCAGGACCCTGAATTATATGACATCTTTTTACGGTGTTTTTTTCTCTTTGAGTAAAAATGCCCAAGAAAACACCCTCATTGAAGTCCAAACCTCCTTCGGCGAGGAAACCTCCGACTACTACTCATTCCAGACCTACGAGTTCTCATGGACCGCCACCACCACCACCTTCGAATCCTCCAACTTTGAGGCCTCCTGCTGCTGAAAGGGCTAGATCTCATGAGACGGAAAGTAGGAGACCAAAGTACCCACCTACATCTAGACATTCTTACTATGGTCGCCCAACGCCAAATGAACGTCCAGCACCGACAAGGAGGGATTCAGGCTACAGATCTGTTTCGCCCCGGGGTCGACAGCCTCCTCCACCACCTCCAGCGCCTGCAGGAAGGACACTGAGACGTCGCGTGACGAGAGACTCAGATTGGATGTCAGAAGATGAAAGTAGACCTACGTCCCGACGACGAACCCCAAGCCCTCGTCGCCAAAGGCCAGAGACTCGACCATATGGACATGACACGCCGCCATGGCCTAGCTCTCCGAAGCCAGCTAACGCAAGGCCGGCGATGAGGTCTTACCCGACTGATAGTTCGCGTCCAGATCCAAGACGATTTCATTCTTACGAGGCACCGCGTTCACCGAGACGCCCTCCTGGAGCAGGCAAGCGGTCTCCGCCTTCGGGTTATAGACCAGCACCTCATCTAGCTTCTGATATGCTTCGAGGAAGACCTCGCTCAAGAGGAGACTCGCCACTACAAAATGAGACACATCGTCCTGCGCCTGAGAGGAGACCAAGCCACACTAACAGCCCTCGCAATTCACCCATGACACAGCCTGCCAGTCCACGGCAGTCGCCCCGGATGCAACCTGCAAGCCCACGTCACTCACCAAGGACACAACCCGCCAGGCCAGCGAAACAGGAACCCTCGCCAGATAAACCAGAACCTCAAAAGAAAGGTTTCGACTTCATGAAACATCTCCCCCAAGCCTTCGCCACCTACGCCAGTGTAAACGCCCTTAGCGAACACGCCGATACCGCAAAGGAATGGGCCGACTGGTTCATGAACCTTCGCAAAACACCCGCCGAAATCCACGAAATATCCGCCAAAGTAACAACCGCAAAAGACACCATCACACAAATCCAAAACAGTCTTGAAGCTCGACCTGATATTATTGACGGCGATGATGCTGGACCTATGAGGAAACAGATTGACGAAGCTATCAAGAATGCTACCACCGCTTTGGATGAGATGACAAAGTTGTTACAGGAGATCAGCAGTGATGGACTCGAGGGAACTGCGTTTAGGGGACTGGAGGAGTTTTATAATTCTTACAAGTATAAGGATGAGTGGGAGGAGAAAATCAAGATTGCTGATGCGGATCTTGAGAGGGAGTTGGCGGCGTTGAGTAAGATTATGGTCAACATTTACTCGTGAGTTGCCTTCCTATGCTTTTGGATTTCGTTACTGACTTTGATTTAGACGTGCGCTTAGCAAACCTGCGCCGCCTGGTTTGAATAATCCTGTGCCGCCACCCGCACCGGGACAGGATGCTGATTCGGGTTATGCGCGACGGCCAAGTGCTACAGCTCGTGGGTCGACATCTAGAGTTGCTTCGCCGATTTTGGAGCCACCTCCTGTGGGAAAGTATCGAAAGTCGGTTGATGAGAACACAGAACCGAAACCTACTGAACCGACCGACGGAGTGAAGAGTGAAGCTGTACCGGAGGTGGTAGTTAACGAGCAGCCAGCAGAGAAAGGAAAGAAGACAGACGGTCTGCAGTCCGGCTTTGGGGAAGCTAATGTCAAAGAGACTACTGACACAAACTCTGAATCTCCCAAAGGCACTAAGCTAAAAGTCGATGAGCCGGCCGAAGTACCACCAGTACCAGTGGCCGAGCCTGAGACAAAAGCTCCGGAGCCACCAAAGGAAGAACCTACCGGTATAAAACCAGCTCAACCAACACCAAGCGCAGCTCAGCCTCCAAAGCAACCATCTCCACCAGCAAAATCCCCCGAAGACACACTCCTCGACGCAGCCTGGAGCGGCGATATCCAAGCCTGCACAAACGCCCTCCGCCACGCCTCCCCAACAACCCGCGACTCCCATGGCCTAACCCCCCTGCACCTAGCCTGCGAACGCGACCACCTCGCCATAGCAATGCTCCTCCACGACACAGGCATATCCTCCAACGTCCACGATCTCCACGAACGGACCCCATTACATCTCGCAGCCCGCTACGGCTCTTCTGCTATCGTAGAATATCTACTAGACGACTGCAAAGCTGATCCTAACTCAAAAACAGACGATGGTAGGACGCCGTTGCATTATGCGGCGGTTGTGGATGATGAGGAGAGGAGGGAGGTTGTTAGGTTATTGAGGGATTTTGGAGCGGATCCGACGGTCGAGGATGGCAGGGGGAGGACGGCGAGGGATTTGGCGCAGAGGAGGGATTTGTGGGATGTTTCGGCGACTTTGAGACGGGCGGAGAAGAGGTGGGAGGAGGATCATCATCAGAATTGGTTTCAGAGACATGGACTTAAGCGGTAGATGTGAAGATACAGTGAAGGATTTATTTCAAATGTAGCTAGATTCTAACGGATGTCCTCTCGAGGCGTCCCTCAGACAATTCCAAGATATAAAATTTGTCAAAGGAATGTGGGAACAAGCCAATATGTGACTGGTTTGGGAGTATGGTAAGATGCTTCTTCTACTTGAAATTATCATTCCCAGAATGGGGTCAGCATCACCAGCGTATGTCGAGAAAGAATCATCCCCAATCATCATGAGCCTCGACATTTCCAAGTTCATGTGAGCTAAAGATGTGACTTAAAAGCCATAGAACCCAAATTAGTTCCTTGGTCTTATCTTTGATTCATATATTACTTAATTCATTAACGTTACCCGATCCATCTCATGCTGAGTCCTTCTCATAAAGTCTCATCATTCATATCAACAACAAAATCCCCTCCCTCAGTGAACTCACTATGCATACTGAACTCCTCAAACTGCGCCGCCAAATCCTTAACCTGCCCACCACCCTGCTTCGTAGCCTCCAGGTCAAAATCCAGCACAAAACTCCCAAATGTCTCGGCTTCTCTCGGTCGCTGTCCTTCCAGCGCTCGCATCAACCGGTTCGCTTCAGCGGCGGACATACTCCCGTCGCGCATCGCCATAGCGAGAAGACCCTTTCCGACGGGTTCGAAGACAGGGAAGCATGCGCCTAGGTCTTGACATGCTGCTAGGCAGACTAGGAAGTAAAAGTGCCAGTTGGGATTGTCGGCGTTTACTTGGTCGGTGTGATGGACGGCAGGGAAGGTTTCGGGTTGGAGGGGTTGGTTTTGTAGGGCGGCGTCGCGAATTATTGTGTTGCTGACGTGGACTACTGCTGAGGATAACACGCTTAATGAGTGAGCGTGTGGATGGTAAAGACGGCTTATGACGATGAGTCGTTGAAGCTGATTTATCGATGCGCGAAGAACAGCTTTCGGTGATTCTAAAGAAGCGGAATTGAGCTTCTCGTTCATCGGATCCATGATGAAAGGATGAAAGATGTTCGTAATAGCGACATGCAGCAGAATACTACACACGGTCAGTTCCCGTCTCACCAGCATCAACATGTCACTTACTTAAACGCTAGAACATGGTCAGGCATATTCCTCGGATCAACAGAAGACATCTCCGGCGGCAAGGAATCCGTAAAAGACAAGATCTTCTGATACTTTGCTTCCACAAACGCAAGAGGAATCCTCATCGTCGCTCCCTGCTGCGCAAAGTAAACAGCTACTACCTCCTGCATTATCGTCCAGAGCTCACACAGCGCTTGGAACGTTTGGCCTGTATAGTCAGGGATGAAGTATCGAGGCCAGTGAACTGCTAACCTTTCGTCTATCGTGTCATTGCTGTTTCGTCCCGGCACGGGAAACATGGGTGGGAACGATATGGGCCTTGTGGGAACCCAGAATGAGTTTAATCTGGAGTCTTAGTGGTAATTACACGAGTGTGTGGAAAGGCGGACTTACGTTAGGTAGCTGTATGCTCCCCATGCTGTGTGCGCTGTTGCGCGCTTTGTATCTGGCTCCAAGGCTTCGAACAATGCTGCATTCTCAGGCGTGTGTCGCACACCGAAGAGCTTCATGCGCTCCGCCATAGCGCGCCCATCATCAAGAAGTTCATGGCTGTCAATATCCGATCTCTGCAGATGACAACTAACACTCAGCATGAGAATAGCGGCGACATTAACTAGAGAATCTGTCGATCTTTCCGCGCGCCATAAAACACCAGCGTTACTGACGAAATCTTGACTCAAAGCGCCCACGGGTTCGTCAACGACGGAGTAAGCTTGCTGTACGGTGGATCAGAACGTCAGCTAGTGGCAAGGGTGGTGGCAATTGGACTTGGACTTGGACTTACACAAGCGTGGGCCAGCAGGGCATTTACTAGAAATGATGAGCAGTAGTTGTGTTGATGGGCGACGAGATCTTGTATAAATAAGTCTGGGTCGAAGAAGCCGAATATTGCGTGGTTGCCTTTGAGGTAGTGCGAGATTGCGCTGGCTGCGACTTCATCTTCAATGGACACGCCGGTCCAGTAACCAATTTTTAACTGGTGTAACCGTTCATCGCAATATTTATCGCGATGAGGACCAATGTCTTCTTCTTGTTTAATACTAGGTCGATCACTCGGTGTCGCGCCAGATTGATCATTGCTGGACGACGTAGAAGGCGACATTGTGTCAGAAGGCGAAGATCCCTCCAAAAGACCCTGCGATCGCTGTACAGGCCTCAAGCGAGGATCAGCGCTCAAAGAGGGGATGTCCAAGGGAAACAAAGTGGGATACGCCATGCGATGGCGCACCGTCAGCTCAAACTCCAGACTCGACGACGTGGGAGGCGATATCGCCTGCGCAGTCCGTATACTTGACGGTCTATGCCTCCCGTGCATACTGCCCTGCAGCGACGACAGAGCGTCTGCAAGATTACTCGTGCTGCGCAGCTGCCTATGAGCAGCGAGGGCTTCATCTTCAGGAAGTGAGAGCAGAAGCTCAAGAATATCGCGATGGTCTTTGAGTTCCCTTTCTACATTGGCGAGATGGTCGACGCTGTAGACACATGTGGTACCCCATCTCTCGCACTTTGAACAGGAGGGTCTTTTGCCATCGCACTGGCGGGTCAGACAGAGTAGGGCTTAAGACAGAGGTGTTTAACTTACACGGGCTTTTTTGAGACGACAGTTCTCACAGGCATTGGGCCTGTTTGCTCTTTTCCGCCTAGCAACCCGTTTATCTGGGTCATTCCCACCAGCACCTCCAGCCTCAGGCGCTGGAAGAAGAGGTTTGTACTGAGACTGAGGGCTCATGACGCGAGCTGCCAATGACGCCAGCCCGTCCAAGGGTGGTTCAGCGCCCCTGGACGTGGCTCTCGACACGCGCTGTAACGTAACAGGTAGTGTACTTGACGTAGAAACAGGTATACCGGCAGTGTTATACCGGTAGTGCAATACAAGATCGTAGACTAAAGGCGCCGCCCCGAGAACCTGGGGGTCGGGTATATTGCGTTGGGTTGTTTTGCCAGGCAGGGGGAAGACCGCCGCTAGGTATTACTCGATCGTGGAGTTGACAAGCCTCCCTGAGGATCGGGGGACCAGAGACAGATTGAGATATTTTCCCTGGCTGGGATGTGATTCGCTGGAGTGGCTGCTTAGTCTTGTTTTTGACAGCCAGCTCTTTGAGCTTTACTGAATGCAGTAAAGATCAGGCACTTTCGGTTATGATTCGGATTTAAGAGATTGAGGAAGTGATCAACCATGAGGATTGATAAATTCAGGGTAGGAAGCTCTTGATTGATAGCTTGCATTGAAAGACCACTAGCTATAGCACGGTTCTTTTTTACTCTTATAACGATCGCGTAATGACAGTCAATGCTTTGCTTTGGGTTACACCAGAGGACCCTTAGAGTACGTATCTTTGCGCTGACATTGAGGGTCTCTCCACGGTGCTAACGGTTAACGTTTTCCCTCACAACGGCAACCATCCTCCGCAGCAATTCCGCACTCAAAATATACTGCAAGGTACTAGGATAATCTCATTTGAATGTTATTTGCCAATGAACGAATTGATTTCGGATTGACTTCGTAGCCAACCTGGCTTTCTGGCACTTGGACGCTTTAGGCAGTTTAGTGAACCTGGTATAAGTAGACTTATCTTTATATGAAGCTAGGTGTGACTCTGGAGTTCTAGCAATATCGGTACTATATGAAACTATCTGATTCCCACTTGGGAACTAGTGCGATACTCAGCCGTGTTGCAGCTCGTAAGCTGGTTCAAGTCGAACTGAGACCTTTGGCCGCCACAATGGAGAGATGGTATGACAGCCAACGAGGTGCCACAAGAACTACTCATAAGAGCCTGATTCGTGTTTGTTCAAATAAATCAAAGTACTATATCCAAACAATGAAAGATACAAAAACTCTTGGCATTGTTCACCATAATTCGGCTGCCAAACGAGATACAGATCTACCGACTTCTCACAAGCACGACTTCGACTAAAAGAATAGTTGTAGCTAGTGTAGAGGTATTGATTGTAAGTCAAACACTTGAGTGACATAGGATACAATGCATGGTAAGAACGGCTTATTCATTTCATCTAATCTATGTGAATAACAGAAATACACGTCGTTCATGCTACTGCTTCAGTTCTATGGACTAAGATACTTCATAAGAAGCAACAAAAATAATAAACGAACTCAGTAACTATTATATTCACGTTCCGTTAGCCCATTCCGTTAGTTAATCACTTATATCACAATGATAAAGTCTTCCCTTGTCCCATGCGGATGAATGGAAACACCTGTCTCCACCCAGCCTGAAAGAAAACACCGAACTTCCCACCCCTAAGTTTCGGCGCATTTCTGCTAACCATTTTCCTATAATTATTTCTTCTGACCCCACCATCACCTCATATTTACCCCTCCAAACCCAACATCATACTCGTATCATAAGTCCTTTCTTCTTCTTTACAAAATCTCAAAATGTCTTCTCAAGTGAAAAACGTTACAGAATTCTCATACGTCACTCTTAACGAAGGCGTAAATGTCTTTGATGAATCCGCCGCTGGAAAGACTTATCAAAATGTCATCGAGACGGCGCTGAAGCAGCCTGGTGCACGACGGGTGTATCATGGTCTTGAGGTGGAGGATCCTTCCAAATTGTGGTTGTTTTTGGATTGGGATACGTTGGATGATCATTTGAATTATCCCAAAAGCGCGTGAGTTAAATGAGTTATTATGTATTGTGGACAATGCTGATGAGATTCAAGTGATCATGGACCTGTTATCGAATCTCTCAAACCACTTGTCAGTTTCGAAAAAGCTATCAACAAACACGTAACTCTCAACCCTTTCCCACCAGAAGACGTCCTCGACAGCACCCGCTCCCCAGTAACAGAAGTCCTCGTCGCCTTCTTTCCCTCCGATTACTCCGTAACATCCCGGGCCGCCGCAACCCGCCGTCTCGAACAATTCGCCGCCCAAGCCCTGAAGGCATCTCCTGACTGGCGCGGCATCAGCTACGGCTGGAGTGTAGAGAACGACGTACCAGTCCGTGGAGACGAGAGCAAGACCGGCTGTATGCTTGTTGCTTTTATCGGATGGCCTAGTTTGGAAGCGCATCAGAAGTTTCGTGAGACGAATGATTTCAAGGAGAATATTGGCTTGGTGAGAGAGATGGAGGGACTAGTCAAGTTGAGTGCTTTTCATGTTAGTTGTCAGAGTAAGAGTGCTGAGGGGTTGGAGGAGAGGGATGCTAAGAGGGCTCATGAGGATGGGCATGGACATGGTCATGAGCATGGATGTGGTTCTGGTGGATGCTGTTAAGCTTTGATGTATGGGAGATTAACAGAAATAGCTATCGAAATCAAACTCTTATTTCGTGAAAGTGATATCTTGCTCTTCATGGGTATATTAAGCTGTCAGCTCTATATCTCACGACATGTCAGGACGTAGAACGGATATGCCACGCAAGATCCTGTGACATAATGGCGAGTTTCACTAACATGGAGTAATAGACATGTACGACATCCGCGTGGATCTGTAATAGAGTTCGAAACGTGCTTCACCCGTGCTTTATCGGTCAGGACGAACCTGTCAGTGCGCATTGCACAGTCGTTATCCCCGTGTGCCATGGTCAAACTTTGGCACTGTGAATCTAAGCTTATTCTCTTCTCCTTCTGACGGCATTACGAATAAAGTCACCCCATATTGTCATTCTTCCGTATGCATGCGAGATAGGTAGCCGTCAAGTTTCAGAGTACGCGTATTTGTGTCTTGACCAGGTTCGCTTCAAGGGTCTTCCCACCAGCTATCCCAGCAGCAAGCCCAGGATCATCACAGTTGCCCCATACACTCTCACAAGAGCATGGATCAATTAAAGACCTCTCAAAGTTATACTTTCCACTGGAATTATTGGTATTGTTCAAGAATGGTGTTATACCATTAGTGGTGGTTGTCCAATGCCATGTGGTGCTTCTGGAATGAGTGGGCCCTTAGAGTTCACCCTTGTCACTGGCCCTGGATCTTTAATTTTCCTTTACATTCCGAAAACAACCCCAACCAATCCCCATTCAGAAATCCACCATCCCAAAACGAAACCAGGGGTTCAATCTCCATTCAATCCCGGATCCCCTCGCTTCGCTTCGAACCTCACGACCACGTTGAACAAACGACGATCGATATTAACTGCCTGCACGAAAGAATCACGATCTGATAACCGAAAAAGCAAAAACAACAAACAAAAACTAATCTGGGCGCCCGACGCACACCGTCACTCCGGCGCTAAAACAATTCATCTCCGTGCTCTCGAATCCTCTACGACGCTGCAATTCGCAAACAGCCTCGCAGAAACGCCAGCTCCTCCACTGCCGATCACACACGAATCCTGACCCCTCTCAACGGGCACCTCCTGAACGCAACGCACGGCTAGTCTACCTACGGAGTAGCAGTTCACGCCTTCACCATGGCCCCCAAAACACCAAACTCAAACGGCACGCCCATCTTCTCAACCTCCATCTTCTCCTCCAACGCCGCCTCCCGACCAACAACCCGCGAAGGCCAATCCGTCGACCCTCTCCTCCTGCCCAAAGACCGCAAAGCTTCCTTCTCGCGCAAAGCTTCCCTGGGTAGCAGACGCGGAAGTTCCTTTGGTAACGGGCCCAACGCTTACGTTACGGATGCTACAGCGCCGCCTGCCCTGCCGGAGTACGCGCTGAGTGCTGCTGCGAAAGTTGCTAGACCGAGTGATAGTGAGACTTCGCAGGCTACGCCTACAGACGCTATGTTGAGTCGCAGTGCGACGGGGTCGACGACGCTTCATGGAGGAATTCCCAGTACACCGTTGGGGTTTATGCCGAATGGAGCTGTTGGGACGGCGGGTATGTGGCAGCAGAATGAAGCGAGTATTATGTATCATCATGTTACGGAGCTTGCGAATAAGCGCATAGCGACGTTGGAGTATTTGCGGAAAGCGTATGTCCAGCGTTAACAGTCATTGGGTTGGATCGGAGCTAACATGCAGCAGCCACGAAGGCCGTATATATTGGTTCAAGACATATCTTTTCGAAAAACCCGACCTCGCCCGAATGCCCTCCCTCGATGCCCGCAAACTCGGCCGCAAAGCAACAAACCTCCTCCTCCTCGGCCTATCCCTGCCCACAATCGTCGATTTATACTCCTCCACATCGATCGAATTCCTCCGAAGCTTAAACTCCCTCCTCTCCGAGTTCGATTCCTTCCAACAACTGCACGGCGAGTCCTCCACCGCCGCATCCCTCACACGCGCCCGTTTGCCCAGCATGTTCCGACGTCCAGGTGGTAAATCGCGACGCTCGACATCCGCGGCTGATATGCATCCCATCGTCGACGATATGGCGCCCATGCCAGCTGCCGGCGGACCTACACCTTCTGTTATGAACTTTGCGGCTTCGGAGACGGATCTTCTTCCCGGTGAAGAGTACACATACTTGCTTACGCCATCACTACCGTTCGACCCGGATTATTTCGAGACGTTTGCGACGCTCTGCGATGTTTTGATCGATGCCTATACGAGATTCTTAGCGCTGGTCCCTTCGCCGAAGGACTGTTCTGCGCCTGTTGCTGAGCTTTTTACAAAAGCGGATTCGCGGGTGCGGAAGATCATAGTTCAAGGCTTGGTACGGGATTTCGAGGAACATAGTCGAAGTCATGTTAAGACGGAGGTTGCTAGTATTGGAAAGATCGTTTTGGGAGGGTTAATGTGAGGGAATGGACTGGATTCATGATTGCTTTGCATGGAGTTATGGGTAGCGCAAGCATGACTTGCTGGAGTTTGGTCTGCATTTGTACGCATATGGCATGAAGATATGAAGCTCGGAATCGTTATATACCAATACCATCTTATCTATCTTACAGCGCGTTCTTTTACAGCTCTATTGTACAGCTCTATTTTGTTCCTTTGCTCTTCTCATTCTCCTTAATCGCCTCCTCCGCAACAAGAAGTTCAATATCCTTACCAACCAACCAATCCTTCGCACCATCCATGATCCTATCCAGCTTCTCACCACCCTCCAGCACATTTGGCAGATCATGTACATCAATTCCAGCACGATGATCAGTACAGCGGTCCTGGTTATAATTGTATGTGCGGATCTTATCGCCTCGTGTAATCTGCGTCTTTGACAAGACACTGTTTCGCAACTGTGACGCTTCCTCCTCGCGCTGTTCTCTTCTTTGGTCTGCGATTCGTGATCGAAGGAGTTTCCAGGCTTCTTCCCTGTTGCGTTGTTGCGAGCGGTGATCTTGCATGGAAACTGTTGTTCCGGTAGGTAAATGCGTCATACGAATCGCACTCTCCGTCTTATTAACATGCTGTCCACCTGCACCGCGTGCTCTCATCGTTTCGATCTTGACCTCTTGTGGATTAACGTAGAAATCACTCTCGGGGTCGTCAAAGTCGATACTCGTGGCGCCGTTCTCGGGGAACGAGGGCAGGACCCAGACGGCCACGGCAGAAGTGTGAACGCGGCCTTTTGTTTCAGTGCTGGGGATGCGTTGGACGCGGTGCATGCCTGCTTCGCTGCGGAAGATGTCAAAGGCGCCTGTGTCGTGGACTTCAAGAATAGCTTCCTGGAGAGGATTCTCGCCGGCGGAACTAGACGAATCTCCTGCGCCATCTGCGAATTCGTATTTCACGACCGTATGCCTGTATCCTCGTCGCATACAAAGCGCCTTGTACATCTTAAACAGCGTATCCATAAAATATCTTCCCTCTAGTCCGCCTGGTCCAGGTCTGAATTCCAACATGCAAGGAAACTCGGCGAATGGATGTCTAGGCGTTAGACTAGCCTCTAGCTTTCTTGCTAAAGCTTCCAGTTGTCCTGTTTCGGAGGATAATTCGTCTCGGGCTATGGCGGCGAGGTCTTCATCTGTGCTTGCGTCGTCGAGCATTTGCGTCAGCTCTTTGACGGAAGATTGTGACTTTTCCCATGCTTTCAGGGCTTCTGCCACGCGAGAAAGTTCGCCGACGCGTTTGGCTGTTTGGGAGTCGAAGGAGGAGTTTAGGTTCTTTTGGAGGGTGTCGTGTTCTGTTGTTAGAGATTGGGCGCGTTGGAGGAGAGCTGGTGCGAGTAGGGCGTCTACACCACGATTGTTAGCGAGGTGGGATTGACGGGTAGGAGGTTGAGACGTACCATTGCTTGCGAAGCGAATGAATTGGCGTGTTTGAGGCCTACGCAATGCTCTTGTGCAGGTCCGACATATCCATGGTGTTGGCATGGTGGAGGGGATGATGTTGGAGGGGAAATTTGTAAATTTTTAGAGGAGCTGGCGGTGATGCAATTGGTGGACTGCACCACAACGCAGTACAAGATCATGACACAAGACAATGGCAGATGCAATACAACCAATGCTTTATATACAGTCTATACTCTATCTATTGCTTTTGTCTATCACCAGCTCTTTTAGCAGCATACAAAAACCCCATTCCAAGTATCATACTACTCCCACCCCACATCTGCGCACCCAAATAATCCCCATCCATAACCTGCATCAACCCACCAGCCAAAGGGGATCCCGTGAGCGCAGCAAAACTAATAATCGAAAAGATCATTCCAATTCTTGTTCCCGCTTTACTCAAATCGCTTGTCAAACTCGCACAGCATGACGGAAACAAACTCTGTATAGCAGCGCCGAAATACCCAAAGATACTCACCCAGATGAATTCGCCTGTTAGGGTGGTTACTTGGGACCACATGTATATACACAACGCAGCGGCGAAGATTGTCGGGATAAAGATGTTTATCGCGCCGAAGAAACGGTCGGCTAGGAAGGCTGTTATCATTCGACCTGGAATGCCGACGGCGTTTATGGTTATGAGGATTAGGAAGGATGATGAGGCTGAGCCGTTGAGTTTGTCTGTTGCGTATTGACGAGCCTGTCTCATTAGCACCCATTTATCTCTGTGTGAGAGGTGAGGACTTACATAGTTGTAGGATATCCAAGTTGGCCATAGAGTGAAAAACATGGCTACGGCGAATAATGCGTATGCCGGCTCTTTGAACGCTGCCCATTCAACAAGTGGTCCAGCTTTTCTCGCCTTGAGTCTTGTTCTTGCGAGAATGAGGATTATGCCCGACGCAACGATAACAACCAAGCCCATGACTCTCACCGTCCACCGGAAGCCAACCTTGGGTAGAAGCTGCTGCGCGATGAGCGGAAACACCATTCCACCCGTCGCAGCACCACACGCAGCAGCCGAAATAGCAATCGTCTTCTTACTCGTAAAATAAGTCGAGATATTCGCTATAGTCGGCGCAAAAATAATACCATTTCCTAAACCCTGACATATTCCCTGAGCTAACAGGACCTGCCAGTACTTGGATGCGATACTAGTCATGAAGACACCCAGGATCTGGAGGAAGAGACCTGCAGCTAGGGCATGGCGGAAATACCCTGCGTCAAAGGCGCGCCCGGAGAATGTCCCTATGAGGAAGATGAGACAGACTTCCAAGCTGCCTATCCAGGAGATTGTGGATGGTGGGAGGGAGAATTCGGATTCGTAGTGTGGTTGGAAGATGCCGAAGGAGATCAGGTAGCCCCATGAGTTGAAGGCTACGAGATGACCTGTTGCGACTTGGAGCCAAGCTTGCAGTCCGCCGTCTGGTGGTTGTTCTGGGGAAGAATCTTGGGGTTCTTGGTCGGTTTGGCTTGGTGTTGAAGCGGCGTCATCGCCATCGCTCATTTTCTCATCTTGGGGTTTCTGCTCTTCGTCGCGTAGTGTGGGACATACGCTATCCGATGTTGTATCAGCCATTTTGACTGATTGCGATAGAACTGATATTCATGATCAAGTTTGGGATGAAGATGGGCGTTGATCAATTTATGTAATCCGTTGTTAGTGAGTCTGGGGTTAAGACGGGGGAGGCGGGGGATCAAGTGCGGCATCGGGATCGGCTAGATCGGCCTGGGGTCGGCCTCATTGTAGGGTGCATTTGACATGCAGGGCAGCATCAACGTTGACAGGTATCAATCATGGTTAATTAATGTCGCTTATACTGCAGTTATAGGAAGGGTGATTGCCAGTAGCGATTGGATGCTCTTAGGATTGTAATGATGAAGTACCTACCCAAGTGAATGCTCTTAAGACCAAGTAGTCAAGTTCCATTAGACCGAACATACCATGACAAACAATCTGAATTGAAGTCCAGACACCATGGACAATCGTCAAGGTATTGCTTTCTCTCAAGTGAGTGATACAGAAATGCTCAGGTGTTCTTATTCCCAGGTTAATTGCCCGGGGTTGTTACTCCGTGTCACACTGAAGGACTGTTGGTCAGCCTCAACGTTACGCCCTTCAAACTACATCAAGCAATCCATCCAATGCACCCTGACAGTCAATTCATAGATCAATCTCTGCAATGATCGTCACCGGTAGTCAGTAATTACCTTTTTGCTTATAAATCGCCCTTCACATAGCAACAAGCATGTTGCCGGCAATGACGGGTATACCGGCAATGGAGGAGATGCCGGTATCAAAGGAAATGACGGACATGATCAACAGCAACTTTTAAACCAACCGAGTACATTCTATCTATAATGCGATTCTAATTACAAGGTCAAATCCATTCTATACCCCAAACCAATCTCCAAAAGTCCATCCCCAAGTTAAGAAAGTAAAATAGTAGTCACCGCTCAATCTACTGCTTCTTCTTGTTCTTGTTCTTAGGCATACGAACAAGCCAATACAGAAACAGCGCTCCAACAATATTGACAACGATATAAACCATTCCAATACCAAAGTCTCTCCAACGGTTATCATAACTTGAGCTCAATGCCGTGAGATAGACATTCGTATCCTTGATGGTACAAAAGTTGCACTCGCTTGTTGCACCTTCGTTGAGAACGTAGCCACCAGCAGCCTTGACGTAGTCGCTGAGATATTCACCACATGTAGATCCATTCGGGGGATCGAAGACGGTATACTCGTTTTTCGCACACGTAACTTCCACGTTCGCCAGGCCAGTGCTCAAAATAGCCGACACGAGATACGTGAATGGCGAAACGCGATACATAAAGATCCAAAATCCAGGCATGTTGTCTGGTGTCGCAAGAACACCGCAGAAGAACAAGCAAAGCATGAAAATGACGTTTGCGAGATTACCACCTGCTTCGGCGGTATCGGTGATCGCGATGACAGCGTGCGCAAAGGTACATGTGAAGACGAGGAATTGCCAGAAGAGGAGCCACATGAGACCACCGCGCTCAGCTTCTTGGCCTGCGAAAGCGGCGTTCTTGTTGAAGCCGACGGGATAGTAGATGCAGACGAACATGAAGACCGACATGATCGAGTTCCAGGGGATTTCAGCCATGATTTGGGATAGCATGAAAACTTTCCAGGAGTATGTCTTGGAGGGTCGTTCACGGACTTCGTAGAGGGATCGTTGGGTGACAAAGTGAGGCATCTATCACCGCCAAGTTAGTATAAATTGATGAAAGAGATTGGGGTGAGAGTGAGACTTACCTGCATCTGAACGAGTTGACCAAATACTGTAAGAACCTGGAAAATAGCAAACATCTGATTCTGCAATCCTCTCAACGTCAAAGGCGCATTGAGAAAAACGAGACCGATAAACAATCCAACCTGAATACACAAAGCAGCCTTGGAGTAAATATATGAAGGAGTACGCCAATACTGCTGGAAAACACGCATAGTCGCAATCCGAAGCTGCTCACCAAACGGCGCGGCAAATTCACGATAAGACTCAGGATCGTCGGTGCGAGACACAGCGTTGGAAGAACCTTCGGCCTTGAGACGTTGAAGCTCGGTCTGGACGGCGGCATACTCTGGGCTTTCGCGCCAGGTTTGGTGCCAATCGATCTCAGTGTGTGAACCGGGTGCTGCACCAATGACTTCCAACATCCACTCAGCAGGATTTTCTCCCTTGGGACAAGCTTCGCTACCGTTCTTCTCAAAGTAATTGGTAAGGGTTTCAGAGTTTTTGCCAATGTCGCCAAAGTAAATCGTTCGTCCGCCCTTGGCTAGGAAAAGAAGTCGGTCAAAGCGCTGGAAGAGCATCGCGGAGGGTTGATGGATGGTACACAAGATAGACTGTCCTGCCTTGCTCAGTTTCTCGAGCAAGTCGAGAATAGCCCATGATGTTTGCGAGTCCAAGCCGGAGGTAGGTTCGTCGACGAAGAGAAGAAGGGGCGGTTTGGCAGCCAGTTCGACGCCGATTGTTAACCTTTTGCGCTGTTCCACGTTGAGACCTTCGCCTAGGACGCCGACTACTGCATCTGCGTAATCTTGCATGTCGAGTAGTTTAATAACTTCATCAACATACGCTATCTTCTCAGCGCGTGGGGTGGAGGCTGGTTGACGAAGAAGAGCGGAGAAAGTAAGGGCTTCGCGAACGGTGCTTGTTTCGAGGTGAAGGTCTTGCTGCTGCACATAGCCTGTCTTGCGCTGGAAAGAATCATCGCGGATTTTTCCATCGACGAGCATTTCACCGGTGATGACGCCCATGGAGATACGATCAGCGAGACAGTCGAGGAGAGTCGTCTTTCCAGCGCCGGACACACCCATGAGAGCAGTCAGTGTTCCTGGTTTTACCCAACCGTCAACATTATCGAGAATGCGGCGGGGTTCGCCTTTGATCTTGATGTCGTAGCAGACGTTGTTCCAGTGGAAGACACTAGTAGAACCCTGGATGTTGGCATTCTCGTTGTTGGTCTTCTCGGTGAGGGGTGTGGGCGTGGATGCTGAAGCCTCAGGGTCGGACTTGGTCTTGGCAGGCATGTGGCCGTGACGGAACACAAGAACTTCACCCTTGGACTTCTTAGCAGAGATGTACTCGGTCGCAACGATGTAGACGATGTGGTTGAAGATGGTCATAGCGATGAGAATACCGACGTTGCGCCACTTGTGAGCGTGGAAGTACTTGTACTCGGAATTGAGATACGCATCACCGTTGACAAAGTCTTGACCGGGGAGAGCACCGACTGTTGAGCAAGCGCGATTGAAAGCGCCGACGTCTGCGTAACCGGAGATAGCCGGGTTGGGAACGAATGCCGTGCAAGTAAAGTTGCGACCGGAGAATTCGTTTACCATGAGGGACTCGAAGGCGTAGGCTACGGGATCGAGATAGTTGATCCAGCGACACCAGCCGAGCATGTAGTCAACTGGAACAACGAAGCCAGCGAAGATGACGAGGGCGAGGATGAGGAGAGAGGCGGGGACCATTGCTTGCGAGAGGGTTCGAGAAAGCGAGGCACTATATCGTCAGTAGATGTCATGATGAGGAGATGGAGAGACTTACATGGATCTGAAAATACCAGACATAGCCAAAACCATAATGAACGAAACAAGAAGATAGAAAAAGAACGCTCCAGCATCTCTGTTCAAATTCGTCATGAAATAAAGCGTGACGTTGAACAAGATACTGTTACTAATCTTATACGGCATATCCACCAGAATAGAAGCAAAACTCTCAGCACTAGCATGATAGAAAGCATACCGAGCATGTTTCTCAACAATAGGCCGCTGAGCGTACTGCGTGAGAATTTCCAGAGCGGAAGCAAAAGCGTTGGAGAGAACTGCTAGGAAGAGAACGGCGCCGCGTTTAAAGAAGTCGCCCGTCGTGGGCTGCATGTTGTAGAAGAGCGACGAGGCGATGAGAGCTGTGCATGTATTTGCTATAAGAGCAAAGATCGTCACGCCGGGTGAACCCTTGAGTCGTTTCCAGCCGCGCCAGAGACAGAGGTTTACTTGTTGCATGTACGACAAGGTAAACGGGGACTTGAGTCGTTGGCCCTTTGCTTGGGCGGATTTCTTGTTCTCGCGGAACGCATCAGCAGAAGATCCATTGAGCGGGTAAAGAGCCTTATAAGACTCAATCTCATTTTGGACAATCTGATATTCTCGAGACTCCTTCCATCGAGCGGCGAATTCGTCTGGTGTACGAGGCACCTTGTTCTCAAAGCCTGGACGGACGACTCGTTCGGCTGGGGCAGTCATTGAAGTAAGGAAGTCAGGCGTCGTTTGACGATCGGGACATTCGAAGCCGAGATTGATGAAATAAGCCTTCGCTTCATCAGCCGGTCCAAAGAAGATCTGACGGCCTTCGTAAATAACGAGGGCCTTGTCAAAGAGATCGTATGCTGTTTGAGGAGCTTGATAAATCGACACAGCACAAGTTTGACCGAATAACTCAGATTGAAGACGCAACGTCTTACAAAATTCAATCGCGTTCGCAGAATCCAAACCACGGGTTGAATTATCCCAGCATTGGAACGGGGCGTTTGAGAGGGTCGCTTCAGCGATGGTCACACGCTTGCGTTCTCCGCCTGACACGCCACGGATGTAGTTATCGCCAACTTGGGTATTAACCGTATGGGAAATACCGTACATGGCCATCACCACATCGCGCATGTGATCGCTGTACTCATTGTGCTTGATACCCGGTGGCAAATTCTGAGGACAGCGGGCGCGGGCGGCGAAAGTGAGGGTGTCGCCGACAGAAAGCATGGGGAAGTGAACGTCTACTTCTGCGGTGTAGATTGTTTCGCCCTTGTGGTGTTTGTGCATTTCGTTTGCTGTGATGCCGTTGTAGTTGAAGTACGTGCTGTCATCCACGTAAATACCGTTCGTTTCTCCCGAAACTGACTTGAGGAATGTAGAGCATCCTGATCCTGGGGGACCTAGGACGACGCACATTTCTCCGGCGTTGATGACACCGTCAAAACCCCTCAGGATATCAATCCTCCTCTTTCCAGCATTAGGCTTGAATACATCGCGCGCCATACTCGGAAGACCTAACCAGACATTGCCCACATCCTTTTGGTAGTCTGTCTCAGCGCCGTATCCAAAGACGTTCATGTCCTGGAAACAAATACCGGACTGACGAAAGCCAGAACCACTTTCGCGCATGGTCTTGGACACTGCTTTTGCCCATGCTCGCGCGTTGAAGTTTTCGGAGTGTGGGTTCAAAGGGGATGTAGCAGATGAGGCGTTGAAGAGGTCTGCGTTGTGCTGGGATGTGTTTGTGTATTGGCGGGCTAGGTCGCGGACTATAGAGTGGCGACGGGTTGTTTCTTCATTTTCGGATGAAGATTCGGGTGATTCAGTGGTCTTCTTCTCGGTTTGGTCGTTGACTATTGTGTCGTGGCTGCTGTGGTTTGAGCGTACGCTCATGTTTGCCTCGGCCATGATGGCAGATTTGGGTTGTCAACCCTTCTGTTTGTCTGTCAGATGAGTGTCTCTACCACACATGAAGAGTGACATACAAGTATTAAAGTAGTAAGCGATAACAAAAGAGAAGTTAAAAGATCGAATAACAATAAGTAACAAGGATAGTAGAAAGAAAGGTACCACATCACAACTTGAGGCTCATGACCTCTTAATACTAATACCCGGATCCATCCTCATCCCCGTTGCACCGAAGGGGTAGTGGACCCGGGCTATCAACACACGGATCCCGTCGACTTCCCGACCCCGTTACCCACTCGGGGTCATCTTCAAACCCGCAGCTGAATGGGGGAGAGTCTGTATGTAGCAAATATGCTGGCTTACCCCTCGGACTTGACAGTGATGTTCGACCGAATCGGCTTGACAGACTATCTTATCACGACTACTCTTCTTTACGCTTCTATCTAAGCATCTTTGTCAGACGGAGCGATTGTAGTAATCATGGCTTCCGAAACACGTCCTCCGAGAATTCTAGCTTGTGTGCTGTGTCAACAGCGCAAGAAGAAATGTGATCGCAAGAGTCCATGTTCTTTCTGTATAAAGGTACATCTCACTACCCAGCACTCTCTTGACACTAACACGGCTCGTAAATATACCACGAAGCTTACACTTACCGTCGATAGGCAGGAATACAATGTATACCAAGCACACCAGCCCCCAAGCGCACTCGTCGCAGACCAACGAAAGAGCTCCTCGCTAGACTTGAGCGTTGTGAGGAACTATTGAAGAGATGTACTTGTGTGCAGAAGTCTTTGAGATATGGAACTTATGGAGAAAGAGGGATGGGGAGTCCAACAGGAAGTGATGAGAGTAATGGGAGTGAGTCACCAGAGATGGAGAAGGATGACTGCAAATATGAACGTTCTCATCTCGAAGGTTATTGAGGGGTGGGTTTGGCGTTTGAAGGGGTTTTGCTTGTGTTAGTTAACTGAAGGATATTACCTGTGGGCAAGATGGACGAGAAGCTCGTGTAAGAGAATGAAGGAATAGGCGTTGGGAAGTCAATTACACACTCACTAATACAATATTGTCACTATATTACCATTTTACTTATCTTGAAGGAAAGGAATCGCAAACAAGAAAAGCATGTGCGTGTGGTCTGGACCTTAAGTGCTGGGCTATCAGTGTAAAACAAGAACCCCAAGACATGTCGTCAAAAAAGCCCGGGGCATAGCGACTCTTCGGTAAATTTTAAGCCTGAGCTGTCAACGGCAGTGGAGAATCTTCATCCCAACCTGGTTAGCACAGACCCTTGAACGAGCCAATTGTTGCACGCCGGGGTTCTCGAATGGTCCGTTAAGGCTGGGATTTCTCCTGACTGGTCAGATCATTGTGACGAAAGCTGGATCTTTCTGGAAGTAAGTCTGCAGCAGGGGATTTTACTGGTTCGTGGTATTAGTGCAGAGTTGTATTGTTAACGTTATTGCTGATGGTGATGCTAAGCTTTCCCCCCGCGTTGAGCTATCGGAGTCCGTTAGGGCCCGCCCGGAGGGGATCCACATTTCCCGGGTCCGTGGACGGGTGAAGGAGAAAGGGATGTGACGCGGCGGCTTATTAATCTGTCTCGTTTGAGACTTTGAGCCAAGAAGAATTCTTTCGTGGATTGAGTTGTGAGGTAATTACATGCATTGCAGACGGAAAACCTTTGCGGATTAGTCGATCGTGAAATCCAGGAGACTGCAGCCAGCCACTCGGGGCGTCCATAAGTCAATCCTCAGAGCATGTAGAGGTGTACGATGAGGGCTTTTCGTGACAATACGTTCCATCTATTTGGGTATTACCCTACTTACCACGGCGAAGTTAAAGCTTAACGATTCCCAGCACTTACGGTTTACCCAATTTACCGGGTTAGGACGACAGGCACCTGTCTCGGGAGGAGTCAGAAGTCAGATCTGCAGTTTAAGATCGGACGGAACTGCTTCATACCCACGGGCTGAAGTTGGCACGAGGGCCCCCTGTTTCTACCGATGAAATTGTTACTTATCGGGCCTTTTGCAGTCATCTGGAAGCGCAGTGATCGGTGCTTGACAGGGTCAATGGCAACCCAGCGAGACTAGATGTACAGGATGAACGGTCGCATCAACGGCCAAAGGGGCGGAAGCAGGCTGAGACCGATGGTCTACGGTCTATCGGAATAAGATCTAATCATTCGTACCAAAGCCAACAGTATAAGTAGCGGGGTCCGGGAATCGCCCGCTTAATTGGAGTTCAGGGAGATCCGACTCCGATAGCCCGTCGATCCTGAGCCTCACCTTCCCTCATGCCCCTTAATTCGCCCAATGCCCACATCTTACAGTATCGAAGCAGGCGATTGGAGAGTGAACGATATTGCGGTAATCTGGATATAGTGATCGACCTCTAAGCTTTGCTGTGCGTGCATGTCGTTGGCTAGATGGCTATGGGCTCAAACACAGTTGAGCGGATGGGTACAGTAGGTTAGTATGACTCAAGTACCGTCCAAGGTAGAGAATGCTGCTTAGCTGCTTTGTCAGACTCTATGATCTATATAGAATTGTGTTATGTCACCATTCGTGTGTAGACCGCCTTCTATGTGTTTGTCAAGATTGCGCTCACGCCACGACTCACGCACCGCGACACTACTTCCTCTGATTGAGTGCATTATGGCTATAGCTGACTTGGATGCTTTGAAGTAAGCTAATGGGTCTTCATCAAGTGCATCGGCACGAAAGGTCAGATTTTGAAAGGCCGCAGTTCAGTGATGCGGTCAATAACCTACTGGGGTGAAGAAGTGAAGAGTGCAGCGCAATCCACAAGTCGTTGCTACTCCTCAAAAGGGGCAATTACAACACCATTCCAACACCGCCACTTTTCTGTATCAATGCGATAGTGAAGAAGCGCCAGATAGTGGTCAGTCTTGCCCCGAATCCGGCTCCGGGCCGGTCTGCCAGATCCCGGGTACACAGATCCGGACAACCAGGCGAGTCATTAAATCAGGGGACTCTTGGCCGATCTTCGGGGACCGAAAAGAGAAGGATAGTTCTATTTCTTCTGGAAGGAATGAGAGGATGGTATAGGGTTGGGTACCACCGTTGCAAATTTGGCTCGTGCATTGACTTAGTATAGCATACATGTTATCCGAACCTCATGGCAGTGACTGCCTATATACTTCCAGAGAGCCGACCCATTGTTCACTTATGCCAATAAGTCACACCGAGAAGAGCAACTTCTGTCACTTCGCTTCATTGTAAGGTGAGAGTCTTCCAAGTATTGCAAGATGACTGATTGCCTTTTGCTGGTCAAAGCTGAGAGCATCCGGCATCGCATCTTGTGGGATGATCATAAGGTGACTTTGTGTTTACAAAGACCAAGCCATAACTTATATCCCGACTACAAAACAGATAAACAGAACTTCAAAAGGACTCATCTTCTCAACGCAAATTATTTGGCTCTTCCAGTCGCCTTCCAGGCTCAATTGACTTACAGCCTTATCTTATCTTCATCTTGATCACGTGCCTCTTGAGTCATCGGTGGACTCGAATCACCCCGCCAAAGAATTTGACCCCTCCATCAATTGAAGCACCCAAACCTGCTAACCGACCGCGATCCTCCCCGACCGGTCGAATAATACACATCAATCCGTCATAATGAGCTTCGACGCTGATAAGATCGGCGCTGCCGACTTCAAGTCTCTGGCTCCTCTTGCCGCCGAGCTCGACAAGCACCTTACTCTGCGAACCTACCTCGGTGGCTACAGCCTGAGCGAGCAGGACGAGAAGATCTGGACTGCTCTTCGCACAAACAAGGTCGCCATTGGTCTTGTCCGAAAGGGCGCTTATGCCAACATTACTCGATGGTTCAAGTTTATCGAGGATACTCACCCCGAGCTTAGCGAGAAGCTCAATGCTGGCAAGGAGAAGAAGTCTGGTGGTGCCAACTACAACATTGGTCTCTCCAACACTGAGAACGGTGTTGTCACCCGATTCCCTCCTGAGCCTAGGTGCGTAACACTCGACAATGCTCCCCGTTTGACTCCAGCTCACATCTTTTAGTGGCTACCTTCACATCGGACACGCCAAGGCCGCCCTTCTTAACGATTACTTCGCAAAGACCTCCCCCGACGGAAACGGAAAGCTCGTCGTTCGCTTCGATGATACAAACCCCGCCAAAGAGAAGCAGGAGTACGAGGATGCCATCCTCCACGATCTCGAGCTCATGGACATCAAGTACCACAAGGTCACCCACTCCAGTGACTACTTCCAGGAGATTTACGACATGACCGAGAAGATGATCATGGACGGCAACGCTTACGCCGATGACACCGACCCTGAGGTTCAATCCGCCGACCGAAAGAACCGTCTTCCCAGCAAGCGACGTGATCGTCCTGCTGAGGAGAGTTTGGCCATGTTCCGAGAGATGAAGGCTGGTACCGATCTTGGTCGTGGACACTGCATTCGTGCTCGCATTGCTTTTGACTCTAGCAACGGTTCTATGCGAGACCCTGTTATTTACCGTTTCCCCAACTGGAAGGGTGAGGAGCCTGCCCCTCACCACCGAACCGGCTGGACATGGAACATCTACGTGAGTATTTCGCCTCTACTGCAAACGCCTACTAACTTTTCAGCCCACATACGATCTCGTCGTCCCTATCCTCGACTCTATTGAGGGCGTCACCCACGCTCTCCGAACGACCGAGTATGCCGACCGAAACGAGCAATACCACTGGTTCCTCAAGGCTCTTGGCCTCCGACAAGTCCACCTCTGGGACTTTGCCCGTATCAACTTCATCAAGACATTCCTCTCGAAACGAAAGCTTACAAAGGTCGTCGACACCGGACGTGTCAGCGGCTGGGATGATCCCCGTATGCCTACTGTCCGCGGTATCCTCCGCCGTGGTCTTACCGTTCCCGCTCTCCGTGAGTTCATGTTGAAGCAGGGCCCTAGCCGAAACATCGTCACCATGGACTGGACTACCATCTGGGCCATCAACAAGCGCATGCTCGACCCCGTTGTGCCCCGATACATGGCTATTGAGGAGAAGGATGCTGTTGTTGTCAACATCACTGGTGGACCTGAGAAGTCTTACAAGGAGGAGAGACCCAAGCACGTCAAGAACCCTGATGTCGGTACCAAGCAGGTCACTTTCGGACCTAAGCTCCTCCTCGACCAGGCCGACGTTGTTTCCTTCGACGACAACGAGGAGATCACCCTGATGTCCTGGGGTAACGCCATCGTCCGAGGTCTCGACAAGACGTCCAGCTCCCCCGTCAAGGATCTCAACCTCGAGCTTCACCTTGCCGGTGACTTCAAGACCACCGCCAAGAAGGTTCACTGGCTCGCCGCCGACCCCGAGAACCTGGTCAAGGCTGAGCTGTGGGAGTTTGACTCTCTCATCACCAAGGATACACTAGACAAGGACGACAACCTTGATGACTTCCTCAACGATAACAGCGCTTCCATGACTCACGCTCTCGTTGATGCTAGTATCTCTGACCTCAAGGAGAACGACTTTATCCAGCTTGAGCGAAAGGGTTATTACCGTGTTGACAAGGCTCTTGGACAAGGGCCCGATGGACGGGCTGTGCTGTTCAAGGTTCCTACTGGTGGACAGAAGGGTTAGAGAGTAGCAAGAGGCATGTACAAAAATGAGTAAACATTGAAGTCGCACAACCGTTCACGTTCCTTTGAGATTGTCCAACCTATTCCGTCTGGATAGCGAAAGTCGCACAAATTATCCAACCTATTCCATCGAGGCCGACGATGTTCAGTAAAGAGCCACTGTCACCAACAAGGAACCCGCCGGCAGCTCAATCATGTCAAGCTGTGAGCCTTCGGGGAGATGATTCGTCGTGGATGGGAGCTTGATGTCATTTGGCGTAGTGCTGATGGTGATCCGCTAAATTGGATGCAGACGGTGCCCGATTGAGTAATTCGCCAAATCCCTGCATGAAGCTACGTTACTGAAGCTACACTCTAGCTTTGCTACATGACAATACCAAGCTATGTGCTGTACTTTTGTAAAGAGCTAGATATGTAAAGTGATGAGCTAAAGAGCTTTGTAAGGTAAGCTTGGGGGCCGAAGGATTGAGATCTGTGTTAAAAGGATTGAGTTATTGCTTCTAGACTTTGTCATTGTTGGACCGGATCGTTGTTGTCTTTGCGGTACAGCAAAACATGCTCATTACCCTAAGCTGGATTATCCATCGGATTTCCCGATACTAACAAATGCATTCCAGCCGTCAAGATTAGATAAAGCTCAATTCATGCGCATCACGGACCGCAGGTCTGAGGATACGAGCTGCAAGGATACCGATCGACCCTGTAATTTTAACACGAGGTTATTCGTTTCTCGACCAACAATGTCCCTCTGCATACGCGATTTCTGGGACGATGAAATAAATGTCCGTATAGCGATGACATAGCTACATGGGGTTCTTGGTATGGGGATTAACGGTGAGTGAGAAGTGCCCAGAATTATTACGAGAAAATGGATGTTGAGCTGTCTTGTCTTCGGGGAGCAGTCGGGAAGCAGAAGACGCTAGAAAGGTTCCATTCTATTCTTAGAGGCCGCTAGACCCCGCTTGTTCCCAGCGGGCCTTTGATGTCAGCCCAGAAGGGCTGTCTGCTGTCAGGTCGGGTGTCGCCCGTTTTACTCACTGTTGTCTGTGGCGTAGAAGGTCTAGAATATCTGTGCCTTTCATAATGCGGTGAGTATGCAAGACTACGACAGCTCAATCAGTCTAGTGCTTTATGAGCTGGTGAGATGTAAGGACGACACAGGACAATTGCATGCCCCTCGCGTTGATACGAGCGAGCTGGCTACCAAGATAATTGACTACTGCGTGAATGGGTTGAGATCTCCACCTCTGACGACAAAAGAGGTACATACTGTATTCAGCTCTCAAGACCGCCGGAAATACTAACCTCTGATCGGAATAATTATCGTCAATCCTCTTGGCCCGGATCCGAATATGCCGACAGAAATTGCGGGGAGGCCGAATGAAGCAATGACCAAGTTTAATACGAGATGTCACTTGGTCTGTTAGTGCTCATTTAGTCACGGGTAATAGAGTAGAGAATAATTATCGTTTATGCATGTTTTATTATCCGCGCCGCAAAAGCCACACCCGTTTTACCGGCAGAGAGACAGGTCCAGATTCAAGCAGACTGGCTCAGAGAGGTAGAGGGGTAGGTGGTGAGGGAGTTCCTGATCGATCGTCTGATGTGGTGGATGGGAAATACGAGATCCAGCTTCGCTTGTCGATCACCTCGTGTTCACCATTCACCCCTCGTGGTCCCAATGCAGGGCTGGAATGGGGTAGCAAATGGTAGTCTTGCGGTGGGACTAGGAGTGGCCGAGGCTGGGCTGTTGCTGTTGTCAGAATAGTGGCATCGCGCATAGCCTTCTCGTTCAGTCAGATCAGCCCAGACCAGTTCAGTGAGGACCCTTTCGTCATTCTTCACTGACGATGTGCCCACTTGGACTCAAAATTTCTATATAAACAGTCTCTCGTCGCCCCCAAGTTGTGTTTTCTCATCCTCATCACTCACTCACATCTTCACTTACACACAAACCACTACCAAACAAAACCACCACTCACAACCTTCAACATGAAGTTCTCCGCTGCTCTCTTCACCCTCTCTGCCGCCCTCGGCGTCTCAGCCGCTCCCGCCGCTGAGTCCGTCAACATGATGGCCGCCGCTCCCCAATGGACCATCCGCGACGCCAAGCGCTACTGCCGCTCCGACGACTCCATCTGCAACTGGAAGTTCGGCATCGACACCGGCAACGGCAAGCCCTACGAGTGCCGCTACGACGTCAAGGGCCCCGGCGCCAGCAAGAAGCGCGCCGCCGGTCCCTCCACCTGCGGCGACTACACCGTCACCTCCGGCTGGAGCGACCAGTTCGGCGCTGACCAGGGCTTCACTACCCTCTCTGTCGTCTCCAACTCCAAGCGCCAGATCATCTGGCCTGCTTACACCGACAAGCAGCTTGCTGGTGCTAAGATTGTCAAGCCTGACCAGTCTTACTCTCCTGCTTCTCTCCCTAAATAAGTGGTTATGATGAGATATGATCAGCGATGAATTATCGGAGGATTATTTGAGGATGGAAGGATTGGGGTTAGCAGCATATAATGGCTATTGGTACATATTTTAATTCATGCCTTTCGGGCTCGAATATACATACATATTGAAGGAATTGTCTTTTCATCAATTGATCTGTGAAATCTGTCTGGGAGTGGTGTCGGTAAAAGACCATTGGTGGCTTCGTCGGCCGAGAATTCGGAGCGGTCGGCCGGGAGCACTTGGCGTTCGTCATTGCCGTTCAGCAATCGTCGGGTCACGAAATGCAAACAACTGACCTAGCGACATGTCGCAGTGAATATCGTCAGTATCGGTGGATGTATGAGATGGGATGAGATCGTCAAGACAAGATAAGGAGAGTTTGTGTCTGCGATAACCGAGGAGATCATTTTTGTCTGTGTCCCATGTCATAGGGACACAGACTGAGCTCACAGAAATTTTGTATACCAGATGCACAGTTGGGACAGTCAGCAAGTAACCAAGCAATCAATCACACTGACGAGTCATTACTGAGTATCCTTATGGGTCAGACTCAGGACATAATAAGTTAGTAAGACAACAGCTATTTATTGACGCCGACTCGAACGGTGATCGGTTGTACGTTCGAGTCTCCACTCACGGTCGCTTACCCTACACTCCCACGCGACTTGAAGGGTCGTGCATAGTCAACACCTCACGATGTCTGTTGAGAAGCCAGTAAGTAGCCATGGTACATGTAATGCTTTGTCCGAAAGAACTAATAAAAAGCCAGGAATGGTTCTTGAAAACTCTTTTTCCAGAAACGGGTACGTCCCTGAGTTCGGGTTGTGTTACTTTATGCTGCCCAAACACGCTGACACAGCAAGCAATGATGCAACAGGCGTGAGGAGATGGAATAGTAAGGTCTTGTACCTTTTTTTATCAACACTTTATCATGAGTTTGTATTACGATGAAAGTTATGCATTGTCGTGCAGTTGCGATGCGTCGCTCGTCGCTCACCTTTTGATGGTGCTTGGGTGGGGTGACGACACCCATACAGTCTTTCAACTTCGCCACGGGCGCGTTTTTGATTCTCTCGATAGAATTCATAGATGCTAATAAAATTATGAAGCTAAGCACTCGGAGAATCTGAAACTGTATGTTATATGAATTCAGAAAATTCATCCGAAGAAGAATCGGTGAGTGACAGTGGTATGTTATGGGGCAACCAGGTGGGACAAGTCGAGATCAAGCGAGAGCTGTTAATCGAGAGACAGCGAGGTAGAACTGTACAGTAGCATCTCAATCTACATCATGACAGCTCATAGTGATTATAATTATCCAGAGATCAAGAGCAAAGTATGACATTGACTCGACTGGTGTCGTGCATTCAGTCCCACACAGGTTTACTTCTCACCATCCTCAAGACACGACAAGCACCTATGAGAACAGAACAGATATTGTATCTTATGATAATAGCTATCAAGCATTCAAACAAACGTCTATGAAATGCGATGCCTATCTTGGTAATCTCCCATCCGGTGAGATCCCTTTACAAGTCCTTTGGACATCAAGTCAACTCCATTCTCCCCAAAACACAAAGACAAGCCCTCAAAGATCCAGATCCAGTCGAGGTGAATATAAACCAACGCCATCCATAGTCAACGACACGCTCAATCAAAAGCACACATCCAAACAAACGTTCCCAGTCCACTCGCAAGAACCAAGAAAGTCAAAATACCAGCACCCGCCTTATCCGCCGTCGTCAAAGGCTTCGGCTCAGGATTATCATGCGAATCCTTACCCGCATTAGGATCACCCTTCGAGATACCACCCGTGCTATTCGTAGCAGGTGGTTCAGCATCTTCGATCAATAAACTTGACACTGCAGCAAGCACATTCATCTGTTCTCCTGCACCACTCGTTCCATCGACTGCTACATCGACGTAGCTTCCTCCACTCCAATAGAAACCGCATGCGCGACCGGAATCGCCGCCTGTGCATTGCTTCACTGCTGCTTCGGTTGACTTTTGCAGGACGGGGAGGATCTTTTCTCGCGTGAAGGGGGCGACTTGGGTTGTTACGGCGAGCCAGCGGTGGACGTAGCCTTTGAAGGACAACATGTCGGTCGAGCAGGCGCCCTTTCGGCCTTCGCAGGGGACTTCGTACATAATATCCTTGGGGAAGAAGTTCTTGAGGGTGGCGTCGAGGAGGTTGGTGATACGGTCTTCCCAGACTGTGGAGCCGTTCGTCTGTTGCACGTCAGCAAAACATTCACGCTACCTACTGAGATAAGAAACCTACAAAGTTATACATGAACGCAGCGCCCTGGATCAGAATAGCAGCGTTGTAAGAAAAGGTCGCTTTGTTGATGTCGGTACAGTTCTTTCCAACGTGTCCACCATCGTAGACCAACCATCTGTCGTGATCGATGTAGTTGACGTTCCAGAGCCACTCCCACGTCTCATCAGCGTATTTAGCGTAGGTATCGTTTCCGGTATATCTCGCAAGACGAGCGCCGATGTTGAAGAAGCATCCATTGGCAATAGCTACCGCATGTCAGTCAAACCCCACACTCCGTACTAATTGAGTCTGCACCCACTGTTCTTGTAATCGTAACCAGAGTTGGTGAAGGGAATCTGCCATCTCATTCCACCATTGCACTCATCATCGTGACGCTCAGGTTGAGCCTGCGTCGTCCACACAGCTTGTGCGAGAGCTAACCACTGCGCTTGATCCTCTGGCGGATTAGGAAATTTGTTCTCTGCTGCTAGCATGGCGGACATGCCCCAGAAGCCTTGATCGTCGTTTCCGAGTGAGGCACTGTGGTTGCTGGGCATGTAGTCTCGGCCGTCTCCCGTTTGGTGAAGCATGCCTTCCATGACGACCTTGTTATAGGATGAGTCGCCTGTGAGCTTCCAGTAATCTGCCCCAGTTAGTTCCCGCCTTGTTCAAGATTGAAGAAGGTATTTGCATACCGATGTAAGTTCCCATCATAGCTCCTCCTTCCCACCAGTAGTAATCACCCTTGTATTCTGTTGGAGGACCGGGCAAGATACCGGGAATCATGCCAGTTGTGTTTCCGTCATATTGAAGCATGAGATCGTAAGCGAGTGTGCGGGCGGATTGTTTAATCTCGTCTGTATCCTGTTAGTGTTGTCCTGCGATGTCGTGGGGTCGTCGCGTACCCTTTGTTCCGATCTTGTAATACTGCGCATCGACTGATTGAACGAGAAGACCACCCAAAAGGGCAGCTTGGGCGACGAAGCCCTTTGGTGAAGAAAACAGCATCGTGAGCGAATGAGAGGAATACTCTCTGTGACTGTTGTGAAGTTTGTTGATCGGATTGGTCGATATGGTGGTGGCTTGCAGAGCGAGCGACAACAAGCACCAAGATGTAGCCGCCTCAAGATTGGACGGGATCTAGAAAACGTTCAAATAAAAAAGCGAGTGTTTAATAATGCAACCAACATCAACTTCTAGAAAATATGATCGGAGAAAGGATGAAGAATTGGGAAGATCAAAGGTGGGACGGGTAACTTCAAAAAGCGGAGGGATCCGGGGGACATGTTGCTACAAAACAGTCAAAGCAAGAAAAACAAGGGGGAAATGGATGAACGGTATTGGTACGAGCCAAGGGGGGCAGTGCAGCTTGTTCGGACATCTTGGCAATTGGACTCTACTGTCTCCTTTGACTACTGGTAACCGCCAAGACAGACAGGCCAAGACTTGGCAATAGTCTTGGCGGGAAAAGGGAGCGATCCCAGTGGTAAGAGTCAATAGGCTAGGTGCCTTGATTTGCAGTGCATATTTACAGGTCATGGATTGATGGAAACTACTGGTTATGGGGATTGATACCACTGGTGATGGTAACAAGTGCACAGGTTACAGACGGAAGGATTTAAAGTTGAGGGGAACAAGAATGTCACTCCTCCCGAGATGAGACAACCCAAGCGTCCATCACAATCACAAAGAGAAAAATAAAGCCAAGATCTTGTCTGCTAGAGCGAGATTGGAGATTGGACCTTGGGGAACCTGACACAGGCCACGCAAGCCCTGTAGTTAGACAAGTACCTCTACCCACTCTACACACTGGTGATGGCGGAGGTATTCTGTTATGGAGGGAAATACACGCTAAACTTTAATGCACCACATCTCCCCACCAGCCCCTGGTATGCTTAAATATTACCTTATTCTGCTGTCCGACCAGTGAAACCAGGGAGATTTGTCTCTGAGTTTATTCTTTGTTGGGAGTAAGACAGAACGCGTAACTGCGAAGGAAAACACCCAAGACAAGACATCTACGTCTCTATGTATGTAGACGAGTCATAGAAGTCTCAGTTACTGGTAAGGAAAAAACTTGATCTTATCTTGTGCAAGCGCTTGGGTATAGCCTAATGCCCCATTTGATCAAGGGGCTTCTTGGCAGCCCGTCATTTACTTGGCGGTAATTGACTGAGCATCATGATCCGAATGTCCCGGTAACAAAAACACGTGCTTGATCAATGCTGCTCACAATCAAAGTATCCATAGTCTCGTACTCTATACCGGAGTATAAATAAGCTCGTATCTGATACGGCTGGACGAATAGATGCACGATGTAACGACGCGCCAAGCTCAAACATACGCGTGTCTCCAATTAACCTTGTCTGTGTTTTGGGTTGCGTGAGAAATGAGCCAAGATGTCACATGTTTCAGCTTGGCGAGGTTTTCATCATTATTCTTGAGTGTCAATTGAGTTTGACGATTGGCTTTTGACATTCATCCGGTTTATGAAGATCTATGCAATGCTGGATCAATTGAATTGCGGTTGGACGGTCGGTGTTTTGGCTTGGCAGCGACATTTTTTTTTTTTTTTTTTTTTACCCGCCACTTTGTAGAGGTTGGTGCTGCAGCCACAGCGTCATTTGAGGCTCTAGCCACCGTTGAGACTTTAATGTTATTTCGATGCGGTCTTCACGACTCAGCTTTATTCGTGTAGCGAAATTGATGAGTAGCGGCAGCATAATTGATGTTTGTGACTCAAAATGAGCAGTGTCCCTTCACGTATTATTGAACCCTGAGGACTGAGGGTAGTGAATATCGCGAAACATTGCTCTTGGTGTTTATGTCGTTTGTTTTGAGACGTAAGCCCGCAGTCCCCTTCGCCTGCGCTCTCGTTGTGGTCGTCTGTTTTGAATATTAGATATAAATAAACTGGAATGCTGAAACTAAAATTCATTGTTGGCACACGCTCCGATGTGGTCAGGTTGAACTAGACGAACGATCAGTACTGATCGTTGAGCCGAGCGTTAAGCTGTCTTCTGGTAAAGCTCGACATCAGAAAAGTAATCTTCGTACTTCGAGTCCAAAGGAACACTTGCTGATGCATATTGTAGCGGAGTCTATTTCATCATCTGTATGTGAGAAGGTCGCTAAGATGTTTAGACAAATTCGAGGACGCGTTAATACTCGCCCATATGCCTTTCGACTGATGCGAGTTACTTTAATCAATGGCCCCAAGGTAAAACTGCCGCATCTGTGTTATCATATACGGATCTAACTGTCTATACACGCTTTGGAGACATTTTGTCAGCCGGGCAAGTAATTGAGCTATGAAACCCAGCTCTTCAACACATGTGACGTCTCATAGAATAATGGCGGCTGGAGAATGAAAGGAGCTTGGCGAGGGTGCAACCGAATTTACGTTAGAGCCAGAAGTGAATACAAAAATTAATATTACTTTGGAGACGCTACATGAAAATAAACCCCTCCCCCCTCTCCCCTTTGAGTTGTTAACTTAACGGACAGGGCATTCGAGGGTATTTCCTGTCGTAGGTAACGGTACGCGATTAAGCTGGCCACGAAGAGATAACGTGAATGCGGTTTGAAAGAAATCGATGAAATCTATGAAATACACCGATATCGGACTAAATTGATAGATAGATGAGTTGCCGCAGATACTCGTCTTTGAACGGGCTATGGCTACGTGCCCCCCCCGTAGAGAAACGCACGAGTATAGCTGAAAGAGTTGTCTTAACCTGGTCAGTAGTGAAGACTGCTGCTACTCAAGGAGCCAAGAGGCGGTAATTACGTATCTTCGTCTTAGGCTTATAGCATAAGAAGAGACGTAGTGGTCCGAATGTCTCTAACTTATCGTTTGCATTAAGCGAGATAGTGGACTAAGAGAATCCTATCTTAAGAAAATTTCATTATTAGTACCCGACCTGTCCTACAGCCAATAGCTATAGTCGTGTTAAAGATAGCCGATGCCAGAGGACGATAATCGGGATGGAGCCAAAGTAGGTTCTCGCCATGTTTCGTAATCCATTCCCCATCAATGTTAATACAGTGACTGGACCGATCAGAACCTGTCAAGGAGGTTATCCCAAGTGACTCGGCGTTAATAAAGGGCGCTGAGTTTGGTACTCCTAAGTCCAGAGCACCGATGTCGGTGTAGAGCAGAGAGTTAGTCCCTAAGACGAAAGATAGGCGTCGGAGGGTTGTACCGACGTCGATTTCGCGCACACAAATGCCCTGTTCTAAGTCCCAGATCCCAATTCCGCCATAAAACGAGCCTGATGCCAGATAATGAGAATTCGCTGAGAAGGCGACTGCTGTTATATGCTTGGCACGCCCTTGTAGAAGCTTGAAGCTGTGCTCTCCGATATCCCAAACCGTAATCATCGTGCCGCGTGAGCCGGTTGCGAGATACCAATTATCGGCGGAGAAGGCCACCGAGGTCACTGCGCCAATATGCTCAAGTGTACGTAAGCATTCGCCTGTTACTGCATTCCAAATCTTGGCTGTGTTTTCGCCTGAGCCTGATGCAAGATATTGCCCATCTGTTGAGAAGGCCACTGAAAGAACTGGCCCGTCGTCGTCAAGTGTCTGGAGGCATGTACCAGTTATAGTATCCCAGACCACAACCTCCCATTTATCCGAGCCTGACACTAAACGCTTGCTGTCCGTAGATAAGCTTATGTCGATTATACTCCCACGGTGATCTTCAAGTGTCTGTAAACATGTTCCTTTTTCTGTATCCCAGATCTTTACAGTGGTATCGTCGGATCCTGACATGGCTCGCAAGCCATCCGTCGAAATGGCAATAGATCTCACTGCCTCACCATGATCCTTAACTGTGAACGAGCATATGTCGAGTGATGTATCCCAGATCTTAACTGAACCATTCTCGGAGCCTGATACAAGATGCTGGCCATCATCTGTGAAGGCCACATGCACTATTGTACTTCCCGCACCCTCCAGAGTCTGCAGGATTACGCCGGTTTCAGCGTCGAAAAGCCTTATCCAGGAGGTGGTATCACCGAAAGCAAGATGTTTACCATCCGCTGAGAAAGCTATTGCGACTCCGCAACTCTCGGATATTTCCAGTATTGGCAGACTGGAGCCTGTTACGACGTCCCAGATTTTGATGTCATACGACGAGAGTGACGCAAGACGCTTCCCGTCTGGCGAAAAGGCTACCGCACAGCTGTGAGACTGTAGCGTCTGTAGACATAAGAATGATTTCATGTCCCAGATCCTAACCGTATTATCGGCCGATCCTGACACGAGACACTGGTTGTCCGGTGAGAAGACTATTGAAAGAACTCTGTCTGAGTGGTCTTCAAGAGTCTTAAGACAGTGCCCTGTTGTTAAACTCCAGATCCTAATGGTCTGATCAATAGATCCCGATGCAAGATACCGGCCATCTGGAGAGGAAGCCAGTGATTCCACGGTTGCATTGTGACCGTCTAGGGTCTGCAGACATGATTCTGTTTTCATGTTCCATATCTTAATTGTCACCGAAGACGTTGCAAGCCTTTGGCCATCTGGTAGAAAAGTAACAGAATGGACAGGATGATCTTGATCAAAAGTATGTAGACATCGGCCTGTTGTTATATCCCATATATTAACAGTCCCGTTTAGTTCACCTGATGCAATAAGCTGGCTATCTGGTGAGACAGCGACGGAAAGAAGATAATCTTCAACCTCAAGGGTCTGTAGGCAATTATCCCAGTCCTCCTTCATCTTTGGCATCGGATCTATCCAGTCTGGCTCTTCATGCTTGAACAGCTCTCGAATGTGGCTACCTTCTGGACTAAAGACTAGTCCCGAGGCATAGACTTGCAGCGGGGCGATCTCGATCGGTCGCTTGTGAGTAAGGATAAAACGACGAGCATCTTCCAGCAGTTTTGTCACTGGCTCTGGTGCTTTCACCCTCTGGGTATGACTGTTAGATTGCTTTCAATATATGCCCTCAATAACTCACTGTAGCAATATTCTCGAGCTTATACATGGCCTTGACTCCTTCTCCTGTGTTACGTAAGAGACCGAGAGATTCCAGCCAGTATAAATACTTCTTCTGGATGAATACGTAAACATCACCGCCGTTGTCCAGATGATTGTTGAGCCTGGTGGGTTCAGCGTCGTGGAGATGATCGACCCAATGAACGCAAGAGTATCGAATGGGATCCAGTGGCTTGAGGAGATCCGGAACGATGTCATCGATACCAATCCCTGGATGGTTGAGTTGGCATATATCGCGTCTGAGAGTCTCCGACAATGCCTGCAATGATCGCTCCGAGACGAGTCCATGTTGATATGCAGGACCTAAAGGTAGAATTTGGTCTGATGCTTTGTTGAGTATGAAGTCTTTGGCAGACTGATGCACAAAATAAACAGCATTTCCCCGGAGTGTCAGGAAAGAGCCGCAGCTACCAATAATATCCGGCAGATCGTCATCGTCATCCTCGTACTGTGACCCCAGCAGAGTCTTCAACTCAGTTAAGGTAACGGGTCTGTAGACGACAGAAGCAAGAGCAAGTATCTCTCTGCAAATCTCTGTATCATGTGAGGAGAAGATATACTCCATCATTCTCCTGTACAGAGGGTCCAGTCCCTTTGGGAATAACTTCAGACTGGACTGGGTGTGACGTTTCCGTAACACCTTGCTGTCTGCGAGCTGTTGACAGACCAAAGCGACCCATAGGAACGTACCATCAGCATTATCAGCTAGGTAGCTCTTGACATCGCTTTTGAGTTCTGCATCATATCGCTTCTGTTCGGCCAATTGTGCCACCTTGTATTCGATAAATGCCTCAACGGCCTTGGAAACCGAGTCTTGGTTTAATTCAAGGTGTAGCCTAACCTTCTGTGTAGAGCGATCCAGGAACTGTTCGATTTCTAGCCAGTTGCGGCTGGTCACGATCCACTTGACGCTACTAGACTTGACTATTAAGTCAAGAAGCTTCTCTTGGTCGGTGATACACTCATCAAGAGCATCAACCATCAGCAATGCACCATCCATTACTGGATCCTGAAGCATTGCTGTGAAGATCTTGGATAAAGCTTGCCATGTATTCCCATCCTCAAAGAGCTGTTTTCCCGCATAATCATACTTCTTGTCGATGTAAGAGAAAAGCGAAGGTCGTTCAAAAACAAGCAGATAGATCAGACCACGGAGTACAGCTGTTGCACTGCTCAATCGTGCTTCGGTGGCTTGACAAAAGAAGTAGGATAACAAGCTGGCGTGTTCTTTTTCGAGCTCATTGATCAACCCACATAACAACATCGTCTTGCCCTTGCCAGGGTCCCCTTTGATCCAGAGAAGCTGACTGTGTGAAGCCTTGTGCCATTCTTGAAACTGGTCGTTTTCGAGGATCCAGCGGTACGCATTTTTGAACAACCCGCCTTTTGTCTGCTCGATACGAGTTTTATCGTCACGAGGATCAGTTTCCCGCAGGTCTCGCAAACACTGGTTGTATTTCTCGTCCTGAAGCCAATAGTCCTGCTCCGGGTTGCTTGAATGAAACTCCTCTGTTGGAGGAAGCTTCTCGAGGAACTCCCTTGCGAATGCAGCAGCGGTGGCAGCAGCGTATTCCTGCCATTCCTTGCTCTTATGGGAGTCGGAATAGTCACAAACTCCCCGTATCGACAGACAGGGACAGATGTCATTTAGGCCGGCCGCTTCCATTTCGAAGCAAACGGCATCGAGTTCCTGGGCGACTATATCGCGAACTGCAGAGTTTTTCATGACTTGATTGCCCGAGGCGATAGTACCATAATGAATGTACGGAGTATTTGTGTTACGCTCACTTCTCTTTACTAAAGCTGATAGACTGCATTGATCGCAGTTTGATGCTTCAGAGCTGTGTGCATACTCTGAACAGAAAAGACGATCTGCTGTAGTTGGATAGGCGTAGGCTGGATGGTCTTTGAACTTTTCCTTTAATATGAGAGGGATTCGGCTGCTGTGCGGTTGATGCTCCGCTTGTAAGAGCGATAAGGCTTTACCAAGCAGATGTGCCAAAGTCCGTGGGACTGCAGTATGTTGCATTTGTCCACTTCCAGTAATCTTGCCGAGATCATGCTGGACCACCCGTGTGCCAACAATTATATCGCCTAAGCGAATGTCAAAGTTCTCACGCGGGACTCCGCCGCCGATTCCCACCATAAGGCTGACACAAATAGATGTAAAAGTGCGGGTAAGATTAGTCAAGACGTTAACGGCGTTGTTCGTTCCGTACTCATTGGTAGGCAAACACGCGATAACGATATTATGGCACCCTATGCTGCCAAGTACATAGGAATTGGTGTCGTTTTTCTTCCTGGGTAAGGGCTCATGGACGTCATCTAATACCGCTCGAGCTGCAACCATTTCTTTTGACAGTGCACAAATCCAAGCGACTGTATATCGTTCGTAGGAAGCCGAGGATATTCTCTGCGACTTGTAGGCTCTGTGATCTACATCGCTCCTCAGAGTCAGGCGTCGTTTCTGATGCTGATGAGCCATGGTGACAGGGTGGATCGAGCACTAGAAACGTCTAGGTCTATTGCGCCGGAGCGTCCTGTAGATAATGTGGCAGAAGACGCAGACGTTATGGAGTTGTAGAGTTTAGAACATAATGATCAATGCGAAGCAACTGAGAGAATGTCAGGCGAAAGGAGGGGGGCTGAGGGTATGCATGCACAGCCCCAATAATTGCCCAGGCCAGCGAATCAGAGAGAATAATTTAGATACCAATCATAACTTGTCTTTCAAGTCATCTTATGTCTGACCATCCCTCCAAGGTAGCAAGTCCCCATCGCCATTTACATACCACACATTAGTATTAAACTTCTCCATCCTCAAGTCCTCCTTATACCATCCAAACGTAGACAACATGATAATAGCCATGACCGAGATATCAAAAACATACAGCGTCCACTCATGCGATACCAGATATCCATTTACGCCATCGAACATCTCAAAAAGCCGAAAGACGTTTCGTACGAGCATGTAACAGGTGAACGTGTATACCATGATAGTCATGGGTATAAGACGAACATGTGGGTTGGTCCTCTCCAGCAGACCACGGTGGACGATTCGATAGTTGAACACCGCAACGCAGAGCAGAAAGATGAGCAGCGCGACAATTTGGATAACCAGGCCCGCGAATATGAAACCCTGCCCTAAAGTATTCAGTGGCTCTTTGCCAAAATACAATATTCCGAGGCCACAACAATGGAAAGTGAAAGAACCGCAGTTGCTTATACCAAGGTAGATATTCTGGCGAACATGATCCGAAAACGACAAATTCGAGTATCTAGATCCATACATTAGACCGTTGAAAAAGTCATATATCGCCCCCGTGTACCACAACGGCGCTAAGAAGATGAGAGCCCTTTGGATGATGTAGGATACTCCGTTATCGGGATGTTCGATGGAGACGATCCGAGCGGCGAAGGCTGCTGTTTCCACTGGTATACTGTTAGACTTGACTTGACCTGGGGAGGGGAGGTGAGATTTACAGAGTCCGCCTTGGTACATGGAGCAACCGAAGCTGTGGCCAATTTGGCGACGACAGCTGTAATGACAAAGCGCCATTACAATGAAGAAGACGAGGCAGCATATTGCTAAAGAGCGATTAGGCTCGTAGCGCTCGTAGAGGTTGTCGTTTGAAGAGAACATCTTGGTAGACGGTACTTGGAGGACAATGCTTGAAGAGGGGATGCACGATGACGGAAGATGGTACAAGCGATGGGGTGGACGGAGAAGAGTATATATATACTCTTCTATGACATGACCATCGGCATCGCCGTTTATACCCCTCTGAGGCTGAAATCACGTCTTGTCTTGACGATATCATTGGGGTTTGTGGTCGTGGCTTGCTGAACCGGTAACCAGAACGGCAGCTCCTTTCTCCAGAAGGTGTGAGCAATCGGTCGTTCCTGCATATGCATAACTGTTGTGAAACGGAAAATGCGTTGTTTCATTTAAGTATACCGCTAAGAATATGTATCTTGAAATGTGAAATAGTTGTAGAACGGCCTGGGCTGGATAGTTCTACCTGTGGCAACACTATGGCTTTTAGACGAAAGTAAGAAACCTGTAGAATTACCTAGGTAGGTATCAGAAGAAATATCCTCTAAGACTTAGGCTACGGGAATAAAGTTACCTAAATGTCAGCCTAAGCTGGCATAAGGTAATCAAATTATTTCGTCTCTTATGCTCTCGGGGGCCAATTCTTATAATACCCTAAGGTTACCTTGACACAAGTTCGTCATTTTCATCACTCACTTCCTTTTCACTTCTTGGGTCGCTTAACCCGGTGATCTCTGACTTGCCTTTGCTTGCTAGCCTCGAGAACTCGAGACTTGCAGCCGGATTATTTAGAACTTTAATTGCACCAGTCTATAGCTTCTGTACATTGCGCTCCAATCTCTGCCTCCATATTCTCGGGCGTCTTTAATCCACGTGGCAGCTGGCTATTCTCTACTCAAATCCCATGCATCCAAACGCACTGTGAGTCCTGAAGGTCTGCAAGCTATATATAGGACTGAGCATTGGTAACTTCAAGTCTGCTTCACAATATTCATATACTTGTGATTACAACGAACCCGTCGCGTCCAATTGGCACGCAAACTGGCTTATAGCTCGACGCTTCTGATGGCAGTATCGTAGCCCCAACAGATAAGATTTCTGGGTATATTAACTCTTTGTATCCAGCGTCACAACTCCTTTACCTACACGGAATCAGTATTACAGTCAATATAAACTTCAGTGGCCTGAACAGGGATAGGTCTATTCCCGCAGAACTTGCCCATGGAATAAGAACGTAGACCTACGATCTGATATCCCGAATGGAATAAGATATCGAAGGAAATTAAGCGCTTTAGAGTTTGCTTTCACATCTAGCGTCGAGTATATGAACCAACGGTATCACAGCAGCATGAATCTATCTTTTCGCCTAACCTCCGCCTAGCCTAGCTCCAATCCTTCAAAGTCTAAACAATTAAGCTTCCTGACGATAACCTCAGTAAAATTACAGGGGGAGCCGCGCGTTTCCTTTAAGCTTCAAAATTTATTGGTGGATTTCCGCCTAAATGTCCACTACTGACTCTTGTCAAAGACCACCAATCGCTGCTTCACCAAGCCAATTGTAGGATCAACACATTTCCTCTCACAAAGGCTAGCCAAGACCCTGGACTGACAGCGGGTGGCTGAGCGCCGTTGAACTCTCCAGACTTCATGCATAAACCAGTGGAGAGATCGGCAAGCAGGGGATGCAGAGAAATCGAACGGTTCCCCACGTCTCTCCGGAGTGGGATGCCAAGATATGGAGACGTGACGTCGGACAAAGATATTAAATCGGAGGATTACGGTAAACAATGGTAAGCCGGCGGATCTTTACTCGGTTCCTGGACATTGAGTACCGAAGGCAAGAAACAGTTCGTTCACAAACGTAACCAGGGTCCGAATTGGAAAAGATCATAGTCTATGCTTGTATAATACAACGTCTAATATACTCTACTATCCACAAGAAGAAGATAATCGCTCAAATAGCCACCCAAACAAAAAGAAAAACTCCACTCAATCACTTTACTCATCATCCACTTCATCAGCAAGCATACTCAAAACATTCTCTTCGCCAGGAGAGTTCTGGGGGAAGCGAGCGTTGTATCCAATGACACCCCGAGCCTTGAGATAGGTCTTGGTAGGAATTGAAATCTTTTGGGTGGAGACGAGCCAGGTTACGCCCTCGCTGCAGGGCGGTGTGGTAAGCGAGCCAGAGTAACTAAGCAACAAATGTTAGTATTTATGGGATTGAGAGTGGTAGGTAGGATTGAAGACTTACGATTGGAACTCGCCTTCCTTGAGAAGAGAGACGATCTCGGACATCTTGAGAGGCTTAGTGTGAGTGGTCTCACCCAATGTCGCAATCTCATCCACCGAGTCAAGAACAGTCGTAGCAACAGTGGATTTCTTGGCCTCACAACCCTTACCCCTGTACCCCTTGCGGGTAGCATTAGGAGCCCCATCATCAAGATCAATGTAAACACCAATCACAGCAAGCTGCTTATCCTCGCTCTGGTGAACCATGTGCATTTCCATAGCCATGGATGTCCCATTGTCCAAATGTTCGGAGGGCAGGTGGAAGTGGAATTGCTTTAGGTGGTAGGTCTTGTTGTGAAGGGTGATGCTGCCGCCTAGGTCTTCTGTTACGACTTCGACCGTGCTGCCGAGATTCTCGAATTCGGCGCCCTCGTGGAAGTCTGGAATTGTGATGTGTAGGTCTTCGGGGGAGATGGTTTGGAATGTGCCCTTGGACAGGTTGATAGGGGATTGGTGAGAGCCTGTTGCGCAGAGGGCGTTGGCCTTGGGGTCTAGGTTGAACCAATTGGCAGGGCCCTGAGTATGTTAGTATGGAATTACTCGGATGTTGAGGGTGAGTGAGAGGGTAAAGACTTACATTAGCAGCCGAGTAACCAAACTTGGGCGCCTCAATGGCGTCTGCTCTTCGGTGAAGATGTGTTCCATAAGCACAAGACGCCAACGCCTGAGGCGCAAAGGTAGCCAAAAGAGGGATCCAAGAGTACATGATGAATGATTTCCAAAAGAAGAAGTTAGGGTTGTGTATCTGGCTGGGGAACAGTTGTCCAGTGAATATAAACTCAGAGATAAAGTTGAATGGCTTCCAAGATACACGAATGAAGGAGATACCATCAGTATTTAAGCATTTTCCATCACCCCGATGTTTCCAATTCTTACGTAGTAATTGCAATACAGTACCTGACATTATCAAATACCCCCTGCTATATTCCAGGGTCTTCACTCCAGGCTGGGGCTTACATCTATCTGCAACAACCTTATTACGGCAGTCTGGGCTTAGCTCATTATTCATCGGGGTCTAGAAAAGAAGTCAGAGTCACGCCACAACGGTCTGACCGGGGGAAAGATCTTTACTGAGTGTACTGTAAGCTGTGGGCCAATTACGGGGTGTTCATTGCTACGCTGCGGTAGAAAGAATAAGCATGGCTGGGTATTCCCTGCTACCGCTGCATTCATGCGTGTCTCATCTAGAGTTCGTTACGGTAGAAAGTACCGAGCTTTACAATTGTAATTTTCTTTTTATCTTGGCATTGTGTTTTCATCAAAGTTTAAAGTTGAGACGAAACGTGTTTCTTTACCAAACTCCCGGAGAATCTTCTACCGAGCGCGTATAAGTCTTCTCACATAACCTCAAGAAGTCGTATTGCCAAGTAAACATTATCGTCTTAATGGTAGCTTCATGACGTACGCCAGGTCCATTATTTACGCCCGCAGACAGTTAACTCCGCGGGTTTTCCCCCAGGTCCAACGGGAATGGAGAGAGTTGCAATGAAAAATACCACATGCAATGCAATGCTATTGGAGACGCGCTAAAAACCGTTGCCAAGGACTGACAGGGGTTGAAGAAGTGCTGGGGTGGCTCAGATGGGGCCTGGAGTCTGGATTTCTTGGCGGTGCAGAGGCTTGGGATGATGAAGGCCGAGTCTGACCAAGACCAGTGGCCAAGGTAATTGATCAATCATGAGGAAGGAAATGCAAGAATGATATTTGATATAGATTACTTATTTGGGTCATGCAGTAAGAATTGTATGCTAATTCGAGATATGCTTAATGTCGGGGACTCTGCTGTGTGACTCTGGTGGAAAGGTCAGGTGACTTGTAGCATGACAAGTGGGACATCGTGAGAACCCAATGGAAGCACCATCTACCTCTGACACTGCTACCCTCTAGCCTCACCCTCGTCCCCCTCAATCAATCTCCAAATTTCCCGAACGATTGGAACTTCCAAAACCGGCATCTAAATAACCTCACACAGCCTCATTTAGGCCTGCCACTAATTACCGTCCCTTCGGTTCATCCCACTTTACCCCTCCCACGGCAGTTATCTCCTCTGCAAGATCTCATCAAACTCTATCTACATCTACCATGCCTCCCCTGTACAAAAAGACCCTCATACTAGGCGCTTCCTCCGGCATTGGTCAAGCTCTCGCTGCCAAGCTCATCGCCACAGGCACAAAGGTTATTATCGTGGGTCGGCGCCGCGAGAATTTGGAATCTTTTGTTAAAGAGCATGGAGCGGATAATGTCAGGGCTATAATCTTTGACGTCATGAACTTGGACCATATCAAGGATTTCGCCGACGAGGTTATCAGGTCTGATCCGGATCTTGATTCTGTGGTGTTGAATTCGGGGATCCAGAGGGGCTTTGATTTTAGTAACCCTGAGTCGCTTGACTTGAGTGTTCTGGGTGATGAGTTGACTACAAATTATACCTCCGCCGTATATCTAACAGCGGCATTCATCCCTCATCTCAAAAAGAACAACGGTCATCTAATCTACGTCAGCGCCACACTAGGCCTCATTCCCTCCATGGTCCGCACACCTAATTACAACGCCTCCAAATCCGCCCTGCACACATTCGTCCTCAACGTGCGCCAACAGCTCAAGGGCCAAGTAAAGATGGTGGAGGTGTTCCCGCCTGCCGTGCAGACTGAGCTGCATGATGAGAAGCATCAGCCTGATCTTGTAAATGGAGGACAGATTGGGATGCCTCTAGGTGAATTTGTGGACAAGATGTATGAGGGGCTTGAGAGGGGGGATGAGCAGTTTGCTGTTGGCCCTGGTGAGGCGCTGTTTAAGGAGGATGGGTGGGAGACGGAGAGGGGGAGGTTGTATGAGAAGGGGAGGGAGGGTATTGAGAAGTCTTTGGCTAGCTATTTGAAGAAGTAGTAGACTGTATCTGGAATTCTGGATAGATAATCACGATATTGGAGAAGATGAGATCCTGTGTGATGCTTAATTGGAGGACGGTTGAAGTGAGAACGTCTAACAATCCGCGTATGTCTCATTTAATTGACAAGTACCGCCGCTAAGTGAAATCCATTTGCAGTTAACGCCATGCCTAAGCGGTGCTTACACACCAAAGCGGAACGAATGAACCTGTCCTTATAAGATGCGGCGCTTCAAAAGGGACTAGAGCGGCACCAGCCTCAATATTGAGCGCCATAAATACTACATATCCTTTCCGGTCAAGTTCCATCCGCTCCAAATCTGACAGGTCCCCAGTTTCGGATTTGCCCTCAGCAGACTCGCCAGCTGAAGAGTCAGATGGTCAGCAGCTTACTGAGAAATATGTTTGAAGTAAGCAGCCATACAGGGGATGAACGGAGACATGTGCCGCTCAGCACAGCCATGGTTTACGCACAGATACAGTTTTTGGCCTCAGCTGAAACTCGACATCAGCGACAGACTCAGTTGTGGCGGTCCGTTATATGCACCAGATGAGTTATAGCGATAGACAATCATGAGCTTAAGCTTTAAACAACCAAATCACTCTGTTCCATTCTATTCAATCACTAGCGAGTCAAGATGTAAGCTATTCGCATTGAGTACGCTTGAAAGATCCACCATCTGATAAGACTAGAATACGTGTTCTAACCCAGACGAATTATATTCCGGAACAACATTCTCGACAGGACAAGCCCCCAAAGCTCTACCAAACCTCCTACTAACATCCCTCCACTCACCACCACCGTCCCTCTGTCCTATAACACGATACCCATTCCCATCCCTACAGACCAAGACATTGTTCTCAGCGTATCGATCCCCATGTGAAAGATCGCCCGCTACGATATACTCTAGCGAGGTAATTCCTTCCGGACTGAAGATCCAGTCTGCGAAAAGGCGGAAGGATTGTTGGAGGGGCAGCGTTTGACCTTTAAACACATCCTCACTTACATCTTCGCTTCGTGCAGTATGGTCGGTTCTGGTTAGGGGTCTGGTACCCGCGGCTTCCGTGACCTGGCTTTTGTCGAAGATCCATGAACCAGTGCAGTCTATATTGACACCAGTGTGACGAATGTGAATAGCCTTAAGTGATTGTTTCGTCACAAAAGGCAGCAGAACGTCTTTCTGTTCAAGCAATCAGCCAACATGTCGAAGACTCTGTTTGATGACTTACCAGATACTTGGGCGCACACGTCAACCCAAAGAATTGCAAATCAAGCCGCTCAAGCGGGTTAACCCCCGAAGCTTCCCTGATCCGCCTCAATTCATGCTCATCCATTCCAAGACCCATCAAATCACTCCCCATCCTCACACCAACCATCTCATCATCCCGATCCGTAATTCTCTGATGATGCACAAATCTCTTCAAACTCGCATGACCTGCAAGATGTTCCCAGAACTTGAGCACTGATGTAGGACCACAGTAGCTTATGTACAGCTCTTCAAGGCTGGTGAATGAGTCGAGAAAGGTTGTGATGATGGTTGTTTTTCGTATAGCTGTTTCGTGCGGAGTTTGGAGATGGAAGTCTAGGATCTCGAAAGATTTGAGGTGGAGGGGTGTTTGCGATTGAGTCAAAGTTGTGAGGAGGGTTGTCCAGTATGGACACATGTTTACTGTGAGGGATGTGAGGTTTGAGAAGTTGATGCATGCTGGTGGAACTGCCTTTCCGGTTATTTCGTCTTTGAGTGGTACTCTCGTGAGTTTCAAACTCTTCATCTTCGGATAGGAAACCTCCTTATCAGTATCCGTCCCAAGTCCGAATATCTGTCGCGCCAACATCGTACTCGCAGGGACATTATCCCACTTCTCATCACCATCTTCCTGCCTGACAATTCTCATCTCTCTATTCTCCCACTGTCGTGACCAACATTGCAGGTCAAGCTGCAGTTCCTCCAAGTGACTTGCGTTCATCTGGACCAGGGTGGCGATGTTGCCGAAGTGGCATCCCATGGGAGCTTTCCAATTGAACCGTCGGATGTTTTTGAAGGCGGTGAGGTTTATGTCTGTGTTTCTACTCCAGCGGTTGAATCGGCTGCAGAATGGGTCTGTCGTGAAGTTGAGGCTTTGGATTGAGGAATGGTGGAGGGATAGATGCTGGAGAAGCTCTGATGGGATACATGTCATGTAATTCCAACTTCCCACTCAGATTAGAATTACCCACAAAGAGACTGGGTTACTTACCTGAATGTTTCGAGTTGACCCTCATCAAACCGTCTCAACAAAGCCAAAGCCCTCTGCACAAGACACTCATACTTAACCCTAACAAGCCTCCCCCTCTCCAACCCAAAACTATCACTCCTTCCCTCCCAAGTATCATTCAACTGTGGATCCTTGTCCAACCAGTTCCCCATATATCCCAACCAATCGTGCGCATGCACACAATGCTTCGCGTCGTCGACGTGGAAGTGAAGAGCTCGTGTGGATTGAAGACATTGTTGCGGTGGACCGGAGGGTGAAATGGAGTGACGATTGGTTGAGGACGGCGGGGAGATAGTTAGGGAGCGCCAGAGGGGACGGTGGGTTGTTTTATGGAGATATTTGGAGGTTTGGGAGAGGGATTTGAGGTCGGTGCCGTGGAGCTGTCAATGTCAATCAACGCACCTAGCAAGATACAAGATAGATTTTACCTTTTCGCAAATGTTCTCAATTATTTCTGGAGGTAGTAACATCAACATTTTGACGACTTACGATAAAAAAAGAGACGAGCATTCATCTTTCTGAAGATGGGGTCCACGGACTTCATATCTCACGAGATTCCTGACCACCAACATGGCTTGGCGTCATCAATGCCACTCGAAGCCCAAAGGGTAAGCACATTCTCATCTCAGAATTTAACCTCTTCATTTTCAGCACTTTAACTGGCTTGAACTGGTTATTTTGACGTCAACGGATCGTGGTATGACTCTTGTCTGGATAATATGTTATAGCCGAGGGTGAATGACAGCGCCGCAAATAACCTCAAAAAGAATGAGAAAAAAGATGCATAATTCAGTCTGGGAAAAGAAATGGAGAAAGGATTGGGCAGGATAAAATAGCGAAAAATGCAAAAAGAAACGGCTCCCCGAAACCTGGATCGAACAAGTGACCTTTCGATGACATATAACAATTACAGTCGAACGCTCTTCCAGCTGAGCTATTCGGGGAGATCTCCGAAGCGGAGGAATAGCTATTGGTGAGAGAACTAGCCGAGATTATGCACTATATACCCCTGCAGACTCCACCTTCAATACTCTGGATAAGTGTCGTGGCCTCCCGGGTATTCACCAGCTTTGTCGCTTCACAGTTCGCGCTCAGTTTCTCAGTTGCGCAATTCCGCTATGGCTATTTTAATTCTCTCGGTTATTTCATTATTTTCACCGGTTCAATTCGCACTAATTTCAACCAAAACTGTCAACTAACGCCAGTGAACAAAGGCACACGTCAACAAATTCCATCAAGCAAGTCGCGTCCAGCGCGGTCCCGTCCAGTGGACCAAAATGCAAGTCCAAAACAACTTTCGTAAGCAGTTACAATACACAGTTAAACTATTTATGCCAAGCTTCAAACTCAATAAAAGATGGATATTAGTTTCACATGCTTCAACCTGCTATAAATGCCGTTAGTAATTACTTCTCACAGTATTGCGTAGCCGCTGCAATGATGATATAACCAATGACGCAATATTTACGAACCTCGACGTATATCATGACATCTCCCAACCCAACACCATCCCTCACCATTCTCACCAATTCATTCATGGGACATCAAAATGGCAGAACAAGAAGTCTACGGCGATAAATTCGCCGGCCACTCCCCCTCCCTCCCAAAATTCACCGGCTCCGGCGCCGAACAGGACATCTACGGCGAAAAGCTGGCCAACCACATCCCCTCCATTCCCCGCGGTACATTTACTGGTTCGGGCGCAGAACAAGACGTCTACGCTAGTAAATTCGAAGGTCAAGCTCCTTCTTTCCCGAGAGGATCTTTCAAGGGTTCTGGAGCGGAACAAGATGTTTACGCTAGTAAATTCGAAGGGCATTCTCCCTCTCTGCCTAGAGCTTCGTTTACTGGTTCTGGCGCTGAACAAGATGTCTACGGTAACAAATTCGCCGGTCATGCTCCTTCCATGCCGAGTTTGCCTTTTGGATCGGGCGCTGAGCAAGATGTTTATGGGTCCCACTTCAATCGCGGCCCGTACCAAGGTCTCGGTACTAGCGCTCTAGGTCTCATGCACACTGCCGTTCTTCCCTCGTTCACTCTGAACGCTGGTCTTTCAGCCGTCGCTTATGGTATTTCTCGATACACAGATCGTGTAGAAGGCAAAGATTACCTCTGGGCATCCGGCATGACTCTCAACGCCTGGTGGAGCGCAATCGGTTCTCGCGTCATCAACGACGGTCTTTCTGTTTCTCAAGCTTGGTCTTCTCTTGGTTACTCTCAGAAACTCCTTCTCGCTGGTGCCACAGCCTGGGGCGTCCGTCTTACCTCCCGCGTCGTATCTCGCAGCTTGCAGCGCGGCGAGGATGATCCTCGATATGCCGCTAAGAAGACTGATCCTGGATTCTGGAACAAGGCCTTGTTTACAACTTTCTTGCCTGAGGCTGTTGCGCAGACTATCATTGCTCTTCCATTCACGATTCCTTTCCGCCAGGTTTATGAGTGTGCCCAGGCTTCTCCTGTTGTTTCCTACGGTCATTATATCCATGCTCTTGCCGTTTTCTTGTTTTCTGCTGGCTTTACGCTTGAGACGCTTGCGGATGTCCAACTTGAGACTTTTAAGAAGAACGATGGTCAGGGTGTTAACCGGGAAGGTGTATGGAGCATTGTTCGACACCCCAAGTAAGTCACATCACATCACTACAAGTAACCCATGCTAACAAGCTCAGCTACCTCGGCGACGCTCTCATCCATGCCTCTTTCCCCATCCTTCTCCTCGGCTCCGGCATTATGCACCCGATCACTCTTCTTGGTCCCATCGCCAACTATATCTTCCTTCGCTACATCGGAGGCGACAAGGAAAACGAGGAGAGCCAAGCTGAGCGATACTCCAAGCATGATGCTGTCAAGGCTGAAGAGTGTAATGAGTATCGCGAGCAGAAGAACAGCTTCTGGCCTAAGGTCGAGGAGTTCAGTAACTCTTGGACTCTTAGAGTGCTGGGTGCTGGTGTTGCTGGCGTTGTTCTTGAGAGGGGGCTTCGAAGTGTGCTGTAAATTAATGATTGATGTATAACAACAATACCAAATTGGACAATTATTGTAAAGAATGCGTGCAACTACGGGGAATAGGCAATGTTCGATGTTGGGTGGATTAGTTGTCGAGGTAAAGACCGTAACTGGTTGTCCGCGAAAGCTGAGGGGTTCAGATTTCTTCTTACAACCTTCACTATTAAGAATGAGGCAATTGTTTACTCCATTCATTTACGATACTTGGTGTATTTCTTTCGAGAATGTATATGAAGGAGGCTATTCTATTACTGTATATCGTTTCAGTATCTTTGACAAATATGGAAACAGCTCCAAGACCCTTCGTCCTCAGCAGACGCCAGACAATCTTAGCTAATCGGACCCGAAAGTGCTCCGAAAACTAAGGCGGAGGCTATCGGCTAGGCGTCCACGAGGCGCGGGGATGGAAGCTCTTGGTACAAGTCAAGTCTTGGCTCTGTCGCCAAGTCTTGTCCCAGTCGTTCGCAATGTCACTGCTGTGTGGGGGATCTACAATCCGTCAAGACGACATCTGGGCTTCAACAACCAGAGGTGATGCTCACGAGAGGAGGGCATCGAGATAGACCAGATTTTAGAGCTACCGCCTGAGATAGGCTCATAATTTTGTTGGTAAAACCCTGTTGATGATCCAAAGCAGACTCGGTCCGTTGGCTACGTCCAATATATTTAATACAGCGAAAGAGCATGTGCCATCGACCCATTCTTTTCAATGTGGAGAGGTCGCTGTTCCCGGAATAGAACATTTACCTCTTGCGATCACATGAATACCAAGAAACTTCATCCCAAGTCTATGAATGTGGGAACTGGCACCACTACCCCAGCTTTCGCATCTATAGATCCACTTCATCAACCTCGACGATCACAGTCACCACTGAAGAAGGTTCACGCTTCCCCGGATTTCAGTAATTCTAGCTCTCTGAAAACACCTGGAACAAGATGTCCTAGCCCCGCAGGCTACAATCAAAATCTGGGGTCCGAGACTATCGTTGCGGGCGCATACATGCGATATCGCCCGTTGGCTGGTATCTATCACTGTGAAAGACGATTAGCATGTCATCGCGGAGATATAGTCTGTGCCACAAGCGTCTGGTTCAGCTTGGTCTATCCAGTCACACAACACGCTCGACCTCATGATGAGGGGAAGTAGAGACTAAAGCTGTAGCCAAGGCTCTAGGAGATATAATCGGAACAGCGAGACTCCAAGCTTGACCCCAGAAACAAGTCGATGTATCCAATGAGAGCATCAAAAGTATGCGCTAAGACTTGACGCAGGTGTGTGTCCTCCTGAGGCCAATTGTTCACTGCAATTTTAACCTCCCCAAAGACGAAGCGATCTGGTTTTTGAATAAGCGATAGCCTCCAGTAAAACGTTTTCCGGAAGCCCACGGATATATACATGCACATTAACGCCTTGGCCAATCGTGCGATAACTAATCAATGAGTCACCCGGAAATCCACCAAAAGTCTAGAATCCGTAAAAGCATGTTATTCTCCACGAAGAAAGGCATATCAACGCGGGGCAAGATCCCTTAAACGCCGATCCTCCGACGTTATCTCCACTGGCGCCACGGGGATTTAAGCTTATTTTGGGTGGACGGACTGGGGGTAGATGAGAGCAACGACAACAGAACACCAATGCTACGCAAGGGATATAATCTGGAACGCAACACTATTGCAGCAGAGATCCGGCATTGTGGAGATTGAGGTCCCGTTTTCACCCGTAGATATGGGGGAGGCTGTGCAAAGATCTCTCTCTGGAAGCTGACTGTTGGATGATGGTAGTGAACCATTGGGGGACATCGACAGTCAAGATCGGCAGTTAACGTCGCATCGTTTAGAACCGAGGCATTAACCTCAACCCAGTGAACCAATTCTCTGGTGCCAAGGCCAACGCTTAACCATTATTACACTTGCAAAAAGAAGATCCCTTGCTAAAACATCCTAGACAACAGAGTAAATAAGGTTAAATAAGGTTAGTCTTGCTGCAAGGTATAAGCAATCGACTGATTCAGTCCCGCTTCGGAGCATAGATTTACTTGCCGAGCCTTCATCGCGTGACCAATAGCAAGCCATAAATGACAAGCTACGGAGAAACAAGCTCTTGCTTCGGCAGCTAAACTTTACAAGGCGGGCCGGTGGGGATGTAAAGCTTGAGGAATTGGCATTTGGACCCTGATGAACCTCTGTACTTGGCGACTGATCTCGCAGAGATTTATCATCTTTATTAGAAGTTTAGATGTTCGAGAGAGTTGGTAAGGGGGATGAAGATGGAGAAGATGAGAGCAATGGATCGTTACATTCGGCGTCATCGTGAGAAATGACGTACAAGGCACCATCCCTCATCATCAACCACGGAAAAGCACAACCTCTTCAGCAACGAAATGCAACATCTTCCCCTCACTTTTATCGTCTTGGCGACTCCACATAATACACACTCATGATCAAAAGAATGTCACAAACGACACTTACCCCAGTTGATAGTCACCATGCTTACCCTTTCCTCGTTACCCCACGGGGAAGCCCCCATCCAACGGTCGACGATCCTGTCCAGTCATCCCTTATGGCTTTCTCGGATAGAAGAGCGATGACTTGACGATTATTTAAAGCCTCGTTCCCCGCCTCCTAAATAGAAGAGAAGTACAGACATCTGCACGTTTGCGTGGTCTACTTGCGTTATCGCTCAACTTACTTATTACTATTTTCAAGCTTCGGTTATTACCTCTTTACTCTTCTCAATCGAATGGGCTGGAATACTCATGCGTCGGGCACCAATGATCCGCCTGAGGTGCGGAACTGGCGAATCCACCTGATTGCCACGGTGGCTTCCATGTCCGCCCTCGCCAGTATGTCCTTGTTCCAATGCATACCACAGAAGTGATGCTGATTGACGCCTGTAGTTGGATATGACACTTCTGTTATCGGAGGTACTATGGCATTGACCTCTTTCATGAGGGACTTTGGCCTAGACCTCGTCGAAAAGACACAGCGCGACACCATCCAGGGAAACATTGTATCCACCTTTCAGGTACCCTCCCTTCTCCCATCCTCCTACACTCTCCTCCATATACTGACAGTCCCAGGCTGGCTGTTTCTTTGGTGCCCTGTGCACATTCCCCATCGCAGAGAAATGGGGTCGTAGAAAGACCATCATGGGCGCAGCCCTAGTCTTTCTTCTAGGCGGCGCCCTCATGACCGCCGCAAACGGCAATCTCAACATGATTTACGCCGGCCGTGCCGTAGCAGGTCTCGGTCTCGGCGCTTCATCCCTCACTGTCCCTGTCTACATCAGCGAAACTGCTCCGCCGTCTATCAGAGGTAGACTTGTCGGTATTTTCGAAATCGCTTCGCAGGGCGGCGGTATGCTTGGCTTTTGGATCAACTACGCTACAGACCGCACTATTGACGTTGAGACGAAAACGCAGTGGATTGTTCCGCTGGGTCTTCAACTTCTTCCTGGTGCGGGACTTGCGTTGGGTATGCTTTGGTGTCCTGAATCTCCACGTTGGTTGGCAAGAGGTGATCACTTTGAAGCTGCTGAACGGATCCTCTCGCAAATTCGAGGTTTGCCGATTGATCATGAGTACGTCCGTCGAGAGATGGGCGATATTCGCGCGCAAGTTGAAGAGCGCAGTACCAATAAGATGAGCAAGGGACAGCAGTTCAAGAAGCTTTTCCAAAAGGGTGTTCGCAACCGTATGGGTATCGGTATGGCGCTCATGTTTCTGCAGAGTTTCACTGGTGTCAACATCATCACTTACTACGCTCCTCGTATTTTTGAGAGTCTTGGTATTGCTGGTACATCCACCAAACTCTTCTCTACTGGTTTCTATGGTATCTCCAAGACACTTGGTATGGTGCTGTTTACCTTTTGGGTCGTGGAAAAGGTTGGTCGAAGAAAGGGCCTTATCTGGGGTGCTGCGTTGGGTTGTATTCCCATGCTTTACATTGGTGGGTATGTCATGAGAGCTGATCCTGCTGCTGCGGCTGCTGCTGGTGTTGTTAATCGTGATGGATGGGGATATCTGGCGATGGTATGTGTGTACCTCAACGCCGTCATCATTTGCGCGACATGGCAAGGAATTACGTGGACATACGCCTCTGAGATTTTCCCTCTGGACATTCGAATGCTCTGTGTCGCCATCACCACAGCAGACACATGGCTCGGCTCCTTCATCATCGCCCGCTCAACACCCTACATGATCTCCGACCTTGGATACGGGGCATACTTTTTCTTCGGATCAATTCTGGTACTGATGGGAATTTGGTCATTCTTCTTTGTCCCCGAAACAAAAGGTAAGTCTCCCAGAAAAACATTCTTCACGTGCTTGATGCTGACTCATCTAGGTGTTACCCTGGAAGACATGGACGCGCTATTCGCACAGCCAGTGTACAAGACAGTCTGGGCCCAAATGCGCGGCAAACCTGTTCTGGAATCGGCTCATCGATCCGACTCGCCGTTTGACGAGGATGATGAGAAGGCTCGGGAGCTGAGGATACCTTAGCTTCATTTTTTTGCAGCTTGGACATGCTTGTCTTTAGATAACGAAATGCGAAACTAGACGTTATCGGCTGTAATTTGTGCTTATCTATGGTGTGTGACTGGTAGTGATATGCAATGGTCTGACTGTGCCCTCTTCCAGAAAGACTCTAGCTTTGATGGCCGAGGTACCCGATGCCAGGCCAAGAATTAAGATGATGACAGCAGGGACGGGTAACAAGCCTATCCATGTCTCTGATCAGAAGCATTCATTCTTATTTCGACTTCAACATCAATTACCCTGTACACTCGAGGATTAAATGGTCTCATTTTATTAACCTCATTTTCTTTTACGTATTGTTATCCATCTGACCACGTTTCCCCAGACTCGGCCAAATTCCCCAGATCGACATGTCCTTACTGAGGTTTCTCTTAGTCACGAATTGTGGCTGTTTGCATCACAAAAGATCCTTTGCCTGTAGCGGCCGACTGCCAAGAAACCGCAGCGACTAATAGTGGGAATCTAATTGGCTGGACAGGTTGGAGATAAACCGCTGGTCATTCCCTGGAACGGTATCACTGCCAAGAGCAGCGGTTGTTCTTGGCGGAATGTTGGTTGGCTGCTTCGCAACTTTCCAAGAGATAAGAACAATTCAAGAAGGCGAGAAGAGTCTTGGATATGCAGTAATTAAAATTTGGAGGCCAATGAAAGGAATTGGAGGCGAATGGAATGATCTTTTGTTGTTGGAGAAGATGCTCCCATCTCAGTGTTGACCGAGACATGTGAGACCCGACGGTTATGGTTATGTTTATAGCGGGTTAGCTGTAGGGGGTCACAGTGAACACTGCGCTGGAACACCTACTGCATTAGGTCTGACTCGGACCCAAATAGGCTTTCTAATTAAACACACAGACTTACCATCGCTGTATCCACCCACTCACTGAACCCATGAATGGAGTCAAGACAGACAGTTGCTCCGTCTTCAATATCTTCACGTAATAAATTCCACTCTGACCCGCAATCCCCAGGTTTGTTCTTCTACTTTATCTAGAGTTTATCGCTTTTCGCGGCAATCTGGGGTTATGGAGATAAACAGGGCTGGCAAGCACGTACTATACTGTATCCATGGCATGTTCAATTGAGGCAACTTTGATACCAACACAGCATCACAGAAAGGAGGCAATTCCGAGTGGTCTTACGAGCCAAGAACAAAAGATTATCTCCTTCCCTTTTTGTCTGTCCAATTTTAGCGTCTACAGTACAACCTTTCGTTCGTCTTTACTGTAGTATAGCCCCTTCCAAGACACCGGGTTTTTGACAGCTTCGTTCGCTCGCCAAGCTGGGGGCCCAAATTGGAGGCGACATCTTGGGGTAGACTAGTGTTGCCTCGGTCGCTTAGCCAAGCCGACGGATACAACATTGCAATCTAACCTACACAATTGACACTGTCAATTTGACAGTGGCTTCAATGGCATAGTGGTTGTGCTGGTGCTGGTTCGTCAAGAAAGGAAGACATCCATCAGGTTGATTGCTCACCTATCAGACCACAGACAATTAGCCAGCTCGTCACAGCTCGTGATAGCGTTTTAAGCTTGTCTTTTAGCTCGGCAACGGAGCATCTTAACCTTACCCATACGGTAAGACTATGACATGGGGGGCGCCAAGACGCATCCATCCATCCATCCAACGATCCGATCTTTTTCACCTTCCAAACGTGGTATCATGTCCGTTGCGACAGGCGAGACAGTTGGGAATGCATCACGCGTTACCCCCGGTTTCCAGCTTGACTTTCCATCCAGTCACATTTCAGCGACCTCCATTCAGACTGCAGGCCCTTTGAGAGGGATCCGTGCTAAGTGCGGGGATGAAACCAATCACTTTCATACCTCCAAACCTGGGGAAGACAGCAAAGACATGGCCGACACGGTACAGTAGAGGTTAGGATGAGGCACAGTTTGCTTTATTTACACGACCAACAGAGTCCGTCCAATGGAGGGTAAATCTCAATGGTACTGTACTGTACGGATACAGTACATCAATTGGCACTCTTTACCCTCGGGCTAGACATGTCAATCCCTGTTGTCTTGCATCCTTCTCAACTCTCCCCCATCTAGAACCACTTCTTCTTCTTGGCCACTTGTTTGGAGACATCCCGATGCAATAGATGCTTATCGCGCCTTGGCACAAAGAAAAGCCAAGCCAACCCAAGACTGTTGGTGTCGACCCTCTCCTGCCCTTTTTGCCATCGCGCCCCAAGACCCCGAGACAGATAAAAACTGTCCCATCGCGCTCCCCTCCTCGCGTCTGGTCTTTCTCCCCAGGTCTCATTCTCTTCCTCCCAATTTACTTTAACCTGACAGAGATTCTTTCACAATGACGTCCAAGGAGGAAAAGGTCGACATTGGCGCTCACACGCCTCCGTCGCATGACCATGCTCACGGCCACTCAAAGGATGTCTACACTGGTGATGTCGAGGGTGTTCGCGATGATTACCGCGAGGAGGACTTCATGACCCGTAATGGTCTGAACCTCAAGTCCTTCCAGCGCCGTACGTTTCCCCTCCCCCAATCCCCATTGCTTCTCCCCGCAATTAACAATGTCTAGGTGACTACGGTACTGGCGCCGTCGAACTCGATCGCTCCATGAAGAAGCGTCATTTGCACATGATCGCCATCGGAGGTTCCATTGGTGCTGGTTTCTTCGTCGGTTCTGGTGGTGCCCTCACCAAGGGTGGTCCCGGTTCTGTTCTTATCTGCTTCGCTATCGCTGGTATCATGATCTTCAACGTCGTTCACGCGCTCGGTGAACTTGCTGTTATGTACCCTGTCTCTGGTGGTTTCTATACCTACTCTACTCGCTTCATTGATCCTTCCTGGGGTTTCGCCATGGGTTGGAACTACGTAAGTCGCATCCCCTCAATCGCTTCAATTGCGCGCATACTAATTACTGCCAGGTCTTCCAATGGGTCATCGTCCTTCCGCTCGAGTTAACAGTCGTCTCCTTCACCGTGCAATACTGGAATCCCAACATCAACGAAGCAGTATGGATCACTGTCTTCTGGCTATTCATCATCTTCATCAACATCTTCGGTACACTGGGTTACGCAGAGGAAGAGTTTTGGAGTTCATGCTTTAAGCTCGCCGCCATCGTCATCTTCATGATCGTCGCTGTCGTCCTCATCTGCGGTGGCGGTCCCTCTGATGGTAAATTCAACACCTATCAGGGTGGCAAGCTCTGGCAGAACCCCGGTGCCTTCCAAAACGGTGTTCGTGGTTTCTGCAGTGTTTTCGTTACTGCTGCTTTCTCTTTTGCCGGTACTGAGCTTGTTGGTCTTGCTGCTGCTGAGTCGCGCAACCCTGCCAAGGCTCTTCCTGGTGCTATTAAGCAGGTCTTCTGGCGTATCACCCTGTAAGCATCTCTCTATAATCACTGTCGCGTTGTGTACTAACTATCCCAGCTTCTACATTGTCGGTCTTACGCTTGTCGGCCTCCTCGTCAGCTCCACCGATGACCGTCTCCTCAACAGTGCCAACCCATACAAGGATGGTACTTCCCCCTTCGTCTTGGCTGCTCTTGACGCTGGTCTCAAGGGATACGACTCCTTCATGAACCTTGTCATTTGCGTTTCAGTTGTCTCTATCGGTGTCTCTTGTGTCTACGGTGGCTCTCGTACCCTTACCGCTCTCGCTGAGCAGGATTACGCTCCCAAGATCTTTACTTACATTGATCGCTCTGGTCGACCTCTCATTTCCGTTCTCTTCAACCTCGCCTGGGGTGCTCTTGCCTATATTGTCCTCGCCTCTTCCGGTGGTCTTATCTTTGACTGGCTTCTTGCCGTCTCTGCCCTTGCTGCTCTGTTCACCTGGGGCTCCATCTGCGCTGTAAGCTCACACCTACCACTGATTGTCTTTCCAAATACTAACATGCTCAGGCTCACATTCGTTTCCGCTCTGCCTGGAAGCGTCAAGGCCGCAGTCTCGATCAGATTCCCTTCCGCGCCGCCGGTGGTGTCATCGGATCCTGGATCGGTCTCGGCCTCTGCTTCGCCATTCTCGGCTGCCAGCTTTACGTCGCTGTCTGCCCTCCTTTCAAGGAGGGATACGGTAACGCCGAGGACTTCTTCATGGCCTGTCTTGCCATTCCCGTCGTTCTCGTCTTCTGGATCATTGGTTACTTCTGGAAGCGACCTCAGTGGCTCACCGTTGACAAGATTGATCTTGACACTGGTCTTCGTGAGCATGACTGGGATGAGATCAACGCTTACCGCGCCAAGGTTGCTACCTGGCCTGCTTGGCGTAGAATGTTCCACAAGTTCATGTAAGAAGTTAAATACTCTGACTTGGACTTTGTGAAACATTGTTATCTATACTGTACTTAATTCCTCATAGAGGATTACCGCTTATACCCCGTCAATATACTGGTTGTCGTTTTACCTCTATTTCCCTCCTGTTGACGTGACCGCAAAAAAGTATTGTTTATTAAATACGCATTGCGAGCATCCTATCTATGTAGGTAACAGATGAAATGTCCTCTAAGTCTTAGGCTACTAAAGCAAAGTAGCCTATAGGCTTCTCTAAATTAGCGTAAGGTAATTCATCTATTCCGTCTCTTATTTTGGCAATCACTTCTTCTGGCACCGCGGCGCAACATTGTTAGGCGGCCGAGAGTGTGGATTGGAATACTTTAGTGACTCTATGCTAGCCTACAATAACATAGACTGCTTTTCTTTATTTCGCTCAATATTCAAAGCAAAGCATCCTCTCTACCCTTTCTGATTTGGTGGTGTAGGAAAGGTGATTGTTGTGCGGTTGATGTTGGGGAACGAAGAAAGAACGTGGATGGAAGCAATACTGCGCATTCTGCTTAACCAAAACCTTAAAGTCTGGGCAAAGTAGGGCAAAATGAATAGGTTTCGTGTAAGTATTGGAGTCATAATGCTTGAAAAGTGTAATTTATGATGAAAACCTTATTACCAGGTAGTTGATGTTGATGGAAGGCCCTGGCATCGTCTTCAACCTTAAGCCAATAGCCAGTAAATAAAGCCCATAACGTAGACTGCACGAACTGATGTCAACAGGCATTGTCCGACTGGAGTCCGCGGAAGTTGTATGGGAAAACTTCATTTGGCAGCTAGGCATTTAGGCAACCATTTCACGCACACGCTGATGGGTTCCTCTGTTGGTTTGTGCAACCAAGATGTGGAAAGTCAGATGTTGCTGGGTCCGATTATGACTAATCCGTATTAGGTTTAGCATTCCCGACACATCCCCCCACCAACATTTTCACTACCGATGTTTTTTTTTATTCCCACACCACCTTGCTCAATCAAATACGGTTTTTTGAAGATATTTACAGTTTTTATAACCTTTTTGTTTTTTTTTTGGCCCGACCCTGTACAGAAGGGTCAGTCCGGCACAGTATAAATACCCTTCTTCCCTTTTTTTGGTCTGGCTTTTTTTCCACCACACCTTCCTCCATTTGCCATCTACAGACGACCCCAAAGCGAGCGAACCCAAGTGGAAGTCTCCATTCGACATGGACCCGAGCGAATCTGCATGGAAGTTTATGCCGCAGCCACCCCCATTGGACCCGGAAATCAAATTGCTGCTGGCTTCAGCGCCACCTTGTCCATGGCCCGTCAACTTCGCCAACCACTTACCAAAGCCTCCTCCGTCAAGGGATGTTGTAAGTCCTCCTTTTCCCCCTCTATCCGCTGTTAAAAGAAACTAATCATCAAAGGAATTTCGGTTCGGTAGCCGAACCATCAAGGCCGCTGGTGCTCATCCCAATTACATCCACGGCAACGTTCTCCGACTCAAGATCCGCCACAACTTCTACGACCGATTAGTGCAGTCCCTCTTCTCGATTGCATCAAGATTGACAGGGTCTCTCCTACCCAACAAATTTCCGGAATGGTTTCTCCCAGACGAAATCGTCCTCAAATCCGAAAAGGATGACTGGGAAGAAGAATTCGACAAAGAGATCGTAGCCTACAACAAGCTACGGCCCATCCAAGGAGACACCATTCCAAGGTACTTTGGCTGCACCAGCTACAACAACAGACGAGCAATCCTCGTCTCTGACGTCGGAGGATTCTGTCTTAATGACGCAGAAGGCGCCGTTTTGAGTAAAGAAGATCTGGAGCCCCTGATATACCAGTCTCTAAGATCTCTGAACGCATATGGAGTCGAACATTGTGATACCAAACTAGACAATTACATACTGGTCACGGATAATGGGCGAGACAAGATCGTCGTAATCGACTTGGAGAAAGTCGAGTTTGGGCGAATGGGAGAGGAGCTGCTTCCCGCAACTAAGTGTACCACGGCATGGCTTGGGCGCCAGTACAAGTCGTATTTGGAGGGTAGGAAGTTGGAAGGCATTGTATTGCCTAGGCGGCCTGTCAGGCTATGAGGATTGTTCGAGGGGGGTATTTGCCGTGGGCAAGAAACACGCGATTGGATAAGGTCTGTGAAAGTATTTACACTTTCCACAAGGGCATTATGACTCCTTTGCCCACACATGACCTTTTTTCGCCCTGCCCTATACATAAGGTTTGGGCACAGGATAAATGCCCTTCATTCCTTGCTTGGATACGGCTTTTCTTTTCTCTTCCTTGAAGCTATGTATCGATCTACACTGATTGTATATGCCGTTTGCTGTAAGGTGCCCTAGGGAGGGAATGGTGCCTTGTTAATATAAATCACATACAAGAAGTGAACCCACCATTCTTAGCAAGAAGACACTGCCTTCTTACAATTACCCTGAACTCTTCTGCTTATGCTTCTTGGTTTCTACTCTCGTTACACAACCATGTCTTGCACTGCCTAAACACTGATACTCCAGAAGCCAACAAATCCATCGACAACCTCCAACATGTCCGGAGCTGATAAAATGTGAGCGAGATCTTACAGACCTGTTGCAAACTTATTAATCAAGATGGCACTTACGATGTCGACTTTATAGCTGGTTTGATCAGAATCTATCCAGACGATACTCTGCGCTTGAGTTAGCTAGCCTTCCCTCTGAACAAACGATACTGGCGACCGGACTTAGAAGCTGACTGCGAAAATTGGTTCAACTATGAAACTGCCAACGCTGTGCTTTCTGATGGAAGCAAATAACGCATTTTATACCCAGCCGAAACCTAATATTAGAGCAAGGTCAGGGGGGGAAAGTTCCCGTGTGGGCATCCGAGTCATGGTACTTGAAAAGTGTAATTCAAGATGGAAACCTCATTTTCAGGGCTGTGCTTTCTGCATGACACAGCTACCCGCCTCTGGTGCAGACATCCTATACAAAGCCGATCTTGGAAGACGGCATACCTGAGAACATCGACTGCTGGACAATGCCCGTTGACAGCAGTTCGTGCAGCCTACGGTATGGGCTTTACCGTCTATTGGTTCATAGCTAGAGACGAAGCCAAGGCGAGCTAGCTGTGCTGAAGATATAGGGCGCTAAAAGCAAAGGTGGCCTAAATGCTATCCTAAACTAGCATAAAGTGATCAAATTATTTCATCCCTTAGGCTTGGGCTGACGACATAATTGATTTCACAAAGACGCATATTTAACGATAATCCTTCTACACAGAAGCTAGAAGCCAACAAGAAACATTTCCTTGCAACCAGGACCACATTTGCTTCGGCAGTGAATACTACCGTGTTCGACGTTTCAGCGCTCGCTCATACTATCCATGGGTGATATCCAGCCTGTCGTTAAAGCTAAATCCTCCACTAAGCTGAGCACCCTCTTTCGCCAACCGATGAGTTTCAGTATTGCACTTCGGTGGAATCTTCCAAAGCTGGATCTTCACAGCATACTCATGCCAACGCTCTACCTCACCCAGAAATACCTGCCACATATCCATATTGCTTACAAGCTCTCCGTTACCTTTACTCCAGCCTCTCTGCAACCATGCTCGAATCCACTCTGTTGCACCTCTAACGATATAATCTGAGGTAGTTGCCAGAACAAGAGTAGTAAAACCTTCACTAGCCCAGTTTCTGTACCGTAGAGCGCCGATGATGGCTCGAAGCTCAGCTCTGTTGCTTTCCGGATGGACAAGCTTGCCCAATGGACCCTCGTATTCCAGACGTTCTCTTACACTTGAGGTAGTGTTTGGTTCTTGAGGCCCGAACATAAAAGCCCATCCTCCCCAGAGCTCAGCTGGTCCCTTTCCAAAGCATGTACCGCTGGTGTAGATAAGAAATGATCTTGGATCGTCCGCTCGAATAAATCGTGTGGCAGGTGGATGCGCTTTGTGTGCAATGTCGGCAGGAAACAGGCTTTGGGGGGTTGCCGAAGGGGGCCGTACAAAGACTGTTGGCAGGACTGATCCTCTGCCTATAGAAATCTCCATGTGGCGGATGGGATCGAGTCTCTCGATGTCTAGAGCGCCAGCGCGGTCGGCATCGTCTTCGTGTTCTTCGATTGAGTCGACAATCACGCCATCCACGTCACTGTAGTCGACGCCGCAGCGTCCACAAACGATCAAGCCATGAGCACCGCATAACAAACCGCCATCGGTTGATCTGACTGGCGTATCCCAGGGGCAGCTCATGTTGAAAAGGTTTATCCTGTAAGATCCCTGTTTCGACTTCGGAAAAAAGTATACGTGGAGAGGTTTCTGCCTTAGATATGAGGCTTCAAGCGCAGAACAATGCGCGTTCAATTCAAAGACAAAATAACCGGGACATAGAAGCTTAATGACAAAATTGTTTCTATAAATTCACGGGACTAAAGCATGGTAGTGGGTATTCTATTGTTTACGACACCCTTGTCTAAGTTCAGACTTGTCTTCAAGCCACCTGCCTACCTAAACGTATTGCGAGTCCCCGATTAAGCTATTCAAGCTTTTATAGAAACATCAGAACCAAGGGTATTTGTGAAGAGATGCATTGAGTTACAAGGAGATAAAAAAGAAAGCGCTCAGAGAAGGCCACGAGCTTACATCTCGAACTAGATACGTAGAGCTTTCTGTGAGAAAGGCTGATGCTTTCTTTATTTGACGCGTGATTGAACTCTTGCATGTGTAGCCATAACCAATTCTCAGCAGTTTGGTAAAACTGTAGTCGCTTTATACAAAGTCCGTATTTATGGTCAAAGTCACCAGTACTTCTGTCGAGAGCTACTATTATGACAGTCGTTTCTCGAATGGCGGATGATATAACCTCCGTGGACATTTATTCCTCCGACAAGCGAGATCACTAGACTTACAAATAGAAATACAAGCAAGTAGCCTTAAAGACAAGCAATCAAGGTTTCCTGAAGTCTTCTAACTTAATCAAGCAATTGCAAGCGTCTCAACCATGTTGCTCCCCCGCATTTTAACGGCGGCCTTTTCTTCCTCCGCCACTAACCCACGAGAGTATGAGGCGTCGAGGTCTGGATTGGATGGACGTAGCAAATGTTGATCTGGGGGAATCCGGGGCCCCAGGATTTCACACATGGACAAGCCCTTCTCCTAGCTACGAGACTTGACTATATAACATGCCAGACCTCTCGCTCTAGTCTTGGCTTCTTCAGAACCATCTCATCTCTTCACCTTCTTGACACTTCATCATGACTGCCCATTCCAAGCGCGGAAGCATCGAGCAAGACGAACAGGTCGAAATGTCTGTCGCTGAGAAACCTGGTGTCCTCGTCGACCCAGAGGCCGATTACTCTGGTGCGGTGAAGAAAACGGACCCAGCTGAGATTCGACTTGTTCGCAAGTTGGACTTTCGCATCATGCCTACTCTTTGGGCAATGTACTTCCTCAACTACGTGAGTTTAATCGTAACTGTTGGGAGACTATGCTGATGTTGGTAGCTTGATCGAAATGCTATCGCCCAGGCGCGATTGAACGGTCTTGAGGAAGATCTTGGTCTCGAGGGAACACAGTACAACACTTGTATCTCGATCCTTTTCGTCGGGTATGATGAATGTCTATCCTTTCGTTGCCAAGACGCTAACTTTTGAGAAAGCTACTTACTCATGCAGATCCCATCCAACATGCTCATCTCCTCGAAGCGCGTCCGTCCCTCGCTATACATGTCGATCTGCATGATGGGCTGGGCCATCGTATCAGCCTGCACCGCCCTTGTCAAAGACTACAAAGGCCTCGTAATCGTTCGCTTCTTCCTCGGTGTCGCCGAAGCCCCCTTTTATCCCGGAGCCCTCTATCTACTAGCGATCTTCTATACAAGAAAGGAAATTGCTATGCGATTGTCGATTTTATATTCGGGAAACATCTTTGCTACGTCCTTTTCCGGTTTGATCGCTGCGGCCACGTTTGGAACCATCGATGGACACCACGGACTCAAAGGCTGGCAGTGGCTCTTTATCATTGAAGGCGTCTTGACTTTTGCTGTCGGTATCATCGGAATCTTCACTCTTGCTGACAGTCCCTTGACGACTCGATGGTTGACTGAAGAAGAACGACAACTTGCGCATGATCGAATGTTGCGCGATACTGTTGGTCTGGAAGAGAGCAAGGGAGCTCGAGCTGGATTTTTCCAAGCCATTCGTGATCCTCGACTGTGGCTCTTTTGCTTTATCCAGAACATGCATCTTTCTGCTTGCTCCTTCAACAACTTCTTCCCTACAGTTGTCGGTTCCCTCGGCTTCAACAGCACTATCACTCTTGTTCTTACTTGCCCGCCCTACCTCGTGTCCGGTTTCTTTGGATACCTCGCAGGATGGTCATCCGGTCGCTTCAACGAGCGAACGTGGCATATCACGGCCTGTATGGGAATGGCACTCGTCGGATACATCATCTCCTGTGTCACACTCAACACGCCTGCCCGATACATTGCCTGTTTCTTATTCGCCAGTGGCGCATATGCCGTCAACTCGATGATCCTTGGCTGGGTTTCCGCAACGCTTGGCTCGACGGCTGAGAAGAAGTCGGTCAGCTTGTCAATCGTCAACGTCATTGCCAACGCCTCGTACATCTACACTGCGTATCTATACCCCAAGTCTGACGGTCCGCGATATTTGATCGGAATGGCAAGCAATGCTGGGTTTGCGACGATGTGTATTGCGGGTGTCTGGGCTATGAAGATTTGGCTTGTTAAGAGTAACAAGAAGCTTGATCGGGAAGGAAACATGAGTGCTACACGATACGCTTACTAAAGTCCGGCATGGCTGTCAAACTATGAGGATTACATAAGACGATTGGATTACGATTGTATGATGATTCTTGCCTTGCTTATTTTTGCATTGGGATTCGTGATGAGGCTGAGTTTATGGTAATGCGTTTAGGTGTTTGATGAGGTAAACCCATCCCGCTCGGATATATCCCACCCGAGCCGAGTGGGATAAAGACATGATGGATTTCACAAAGGCGCAAGTTTGACATCAATTAATACTACAAGATTTTTATATAATTATTCTTTCACCGTCATCCTCTCATTCAGTTTTCTTTATCTCATTCCAGAACACCACTCTCAACAGCATCTTCCTCGTAACCCAACATGACTCTAGACAAGACAACCGCCACAATGTTAGACGACACACTCTCGTATCTCATCGATGATATGATAGAAACCAAGTCAAGCTCTCTTGTACCGGTCGAGAACTTACGACACTACAAGAATCATCTAAATCACCTCGAAACAGCCACCAAACTAGCTGTTCTGAAAGAATCTCTCTGCGTACGACCACCAGTACCACTTCTCCCAGAAAACATCCTTCAAAACATCGAATTCATCCTCGTTCGCATGAGGGACCACAAGCTCCTTACTTCCCTAACATCCCTCACTTCATCCTGCACGGTCAGTCATGACGAATTTCGACAAACGAATATTCATCTCTGGAGAGGCGACATCACGACTCTAGCAAACGTAACCGCCATTACAGACGCAGCAAACAGTCAAGGTCTAGGCTGCTTCCAACCTACGCATCGCTGTATCGATAACATCATTCACTCCGAGGCCGGCCCGCGTCTTCGTGAAGAATGTTTCTGGCTCATGCAAGAACGACAAAATGATCTCGAACCGGGAGATGTGCTCGTCACTGGAGGTCATGCGCTCTATGCTTCTTCGGTTGTACATACTGTTGGGCCACAGCTCAAGCGCGGTGCTTCGCCTACAGAAGCTCAGAGATCTCAGCTTAAGAAATGCTATGAGAATATTCTTGAGTCTGTGGAGGGTTTAACGGCTGGGGACGATGGAAGGAAGAGTGTTGCTCTGTGTTGTATTTCCACAGGCCTTTTTGCTTTTCCGGCTAATGAAGCTGCTGAGATTGCTGTGTCGACTGTTATCTCGTGGCTGCAAGGTCGCCCCGACACCACGATTACGGATATCGTCTTCAACACGTTTACAGAATTGGACACCGATATCTACACGGCACTTCTAGGTCCCTCACCAACGAAGATCGCACCCAAAATTGCAGTTCCAACATCAAGCTCAATCACCCTGGCACGCGACTGGCTCCGCTCAGCAGACGCCGTCCTCGTGACTGCCGGCGCTGGTCTCTCAGCAGGAGACGGTCTAGATTACCACTCCAAGTCTCTCTTCAAGCAACACTTCCCAGGCTTCCTCAAATTCGGCTTAACATCGCTGTACAGCGTGTTTGGATACGACGGGTGGCCTTCGGAGGAGTATCGATGGGGCTATTACTTTACGCATCTGAACATGATAGCAAATTGGTCAAACACACCTACCTATCAAGCGCTGATTCCCTGGTTGAAAGAGTTTGGACAAGATGCGTTTGTCAGGACGTCGAATGCAGATGGTTTATTCCTTGCCAATGGGTGGTCGGAGACACAACTTTCTACACCTCAGGGATCGTATGCGTATTTGCAATGCCTGAATAACTGCAGAGTTGATGCCGTTGTACCATCTGCACCTCTCGTCGCCGCTGCACTGCCCTTCATCGATCCAGTCACTCAACAATTGACTGACTCGAGTAAAATTCCAGTCTGCCAATTCTGTGGCTCCAAGATGAGTATTTGCGTCCGCGCAGGATCATGGTTCAATCCATCACCATACAAAACCGGCGAAATACAATGGAAGGCTTGGAAATCTCGAATACTGCAGGAAAAAAAGAAGTTGGTGATTCTTGAACTTGGCGTCGGAATGAATACCCCCGGTGTATTAAGATGGCCGAATGAAGATCTTGTCGCTAGAAGTGGAGGAACGGTAAAGTTAATCCGTGTTGGTCTTGGCGCTGAAGCCATGGTTCCTTGGGAGCAAGAAGATCAAGGTCTGAGCACTTTTATTCAAGGCGACAGTCAGCGCGCCATACCACTGTTGTTGGAATAATACGGGAATAGAAGGGTATTTATAGTGTCAATTTAGAAGCCGTATCAATTATCGACGTCATCATCGGATTATTGCCAGCCCTATAGGCTCATGTCAGTCATTTTTAATGTCACGCGTAAGAAAAGGAGGCGCATTGTCTTGCCAAGCGTTGGTAGTGGATCTCGTCTTCCGGCGTGTCCGCGTGGCTGTACAGAATTATCTCCCGTCTCCGCCTCACTAGTCCTTTTATTCCTCCTACATCATCACTTTTCACAATCTTAAGCCTCTTTCGCATATCTCAGACATATAAAGTGATGATTCTATTATAGCAAAAATGGGACTCGATGCCCTCACTAAGCTGGCTTACCATGCCGATAGGCTCGTTGTAGCAAGCGACAAAATCGCTTCAAGAGGAGAAGCGGTCTACCAAAATCTCTCCAAAAAATGGTACTTCCATCCATCCTCCCCTTGTAAATACCTAGTAACTCATATATATCGCCAGGGAACATAGAAAAAGGCGTCAAGCAGAAGAAGCATGGCTCGCCGCCCACGTCGAAGAAATCCGCAAACGCAATGAACTCCTCTCTCTAATCTCCACCAAAATAACCGGCACATCATCACAAGAAATGGCACCGCTAGTCTGCAATCCCTACGAGCGCAATCGTGCCGTCTTTCTCATCACAACGCCCATCTCATTCGGATTCGTTGAGGTTTCGCAATCAAGTTATAAACTGCTTGCGAAACATGTCGGTATGAGTTTGAACAGTGTCAGTCATTGGGCTGTTTGTGTGATTGATCGGGCTTTGGGGGAATGTTATTGTTATGATCTTATGAGTGATCGCCTCGAGTTGACTATGCTGGGCAAGAACTATTTTAGGTTTAATGTTATTGAGGAGGAGTTTATCAAGACGTGGAGTTCTTGTTATTATATTGGTGAGACGACAAAGACTCATGATGAGATTCAAGAGATTGGTAAGTCAACCCACACTCTCACTAATTTCATTCATACTGACAACTACAGGTCATCGACACATTGGAGAAAACCCTCGATACTCATTACTATCAAATAACTGTCAACATCTTGTCGACAGTCTTGTCAAGGAATTGTGCAACGGCATGGTTATCAGTCAAGCAAAACTAGACGAGGAATTATCTCTAATCTCACCCAAGATTGCACGAGACTTACTGGTAGGGAAAATCAGATCAAAAATGGATACCGGAGGTGAGACTGAGGATAGTGCTTCGATAAAAGAGCATTTGGCCGCCTTTAAAAGATTGAATTGGGTTGATAGAAAGTTATTAAAGTCATAGAGGAAGATGATACCCAGATCTAAGATAGATTACGATCTCATTAATAATATTACTTATATCACGATCATCACAGCACTCATATGACATAGTTGGGTAACATGAATTAAATAGTCCTAAAGCCGATTGGCAACTTGACAAGTCAAGCTTGTCTCATCACTAGACTACATAGGTCAATTTACAAAACCACCCCATGCAATCCAGCCGCTTAAATAAAGACGGAACCAAAACCCAGCCTTCGCCAGGAGCAGCTGAGCTCTTTCTTCGATAGCATAAAAACAACATTTACTCGTTGTCGTGGACATCGACAACGGTCTTCTTCCACTGGCGGGCGGGAACCTTGCGCTTGAAGAGAATGTCGATTTCTCGGTAAGATCGGTTCTTCATCTCAGGAAGCCAGATGTAGGCCATACCCAGACAGAAGGCACCGGTACCGGCCCAAACGTAACCACACTTTCCACCGAGGTTGGCACCCTAGAATGACAGTTAGTATATGTGAGATGAGAGTCTGAGTGAGGGGGACTTACAGTGGGGTTAAGCATCCAACTGGAGAGGAAGATACAGGGAATGTTGACGAGGTAGTAACATCCACGTCCGATACCAGTGGTAAGAGGTCGAAGACGAATGGAGGAGGTCTCTCCGATAATGACCCAAGAAGCAGGGGCAGGTCCAAGGGTGAAGAGGACGGAGACGATAAGACCGAGAGCAGCCTGGGTGTTGGAGTTGATAGTGGACTTGACATCACCAACAGTAGCGGCAATACCAAGAGCAACAAGGAGAACAGTGTTTCCAAGAGAACCCCAGAGGTAAATGCTTCGGCGACCAAAGTAAGAAGTCAAGATCCAAGAAAGCATGACAAACACGGTCTGCAGAGCAGAGGTGATGAGACCCATGGCGAAAGCAGTCTTGGTAGGCATACCGGCCTGCTCGAAGAAAAAGACGGCCTGGTTGGCAATCAGGTTACCGGTCAAGTTCTGGGCAGCGTAGACGCAGCACACAATGGCAGTTCGGTACAGGTCAGTGCCACGGAAGAGCTCGAAGATGCTAGGTTCCTTGATGGTCTTCTCGAGGTCAATGGTACGCTTCATCATGGCAATAGCCTCGTGCGCATTGTCAACCTGTGTAGATCGTCCAAGACGGCGGACAGCCTTGGCAGCGTCTTCAAGACGCCCCTTGCGGACCAGCCACCAAGGAGACTCGGGAGAGAGGAAGATGAGGATGGCGAGGGGAGTAGGAAACATCCACTGCAGAGCGATAGGAACTCGGAAAGCAGCCTGCTCATGAAGCTCATTGTAGTGGTACGCCACAGCACCGACAATAATAGCACCGATGGCCCAGAACATCTGAAGCATCTGTGTAGCGGGGGCACGCAGCTGCAGGGGCACAATCTCGGAACAGTAGGCGGGCGAGTTGGCGATGAAAATACCCCAGGGGATACCCTCGAGGAGCTGAGCGACCAGCATGACGGGCAGGGAGTCGGCGAAGTAGAAGATGAAGATGAAGGCGTTGAGGACCATGAGACCGCCGATGGTGGCCCAGCGGTATCCGACGCGAGAAGTAATGGGACCGGCGATGGTGACACCGATGAGAGCGCCGATGGGACCACCGCATTGGAGAGCGGATTGCCATGATGTCTCGATGACATATTTCTCCTTTTCTGTACTCCAGATACCGTATCTGTCGGCGAAGGCGGGGAGGGCGATGAAGTTACCGATGAGGAAGACACAGTAAGCCTCCATGATCTGCAAAAGTCAGTACTCGTTCCGGTATAGTCAAAATCGAGTTGAGGGGGACTCACAATTGTGCAAGACATGTTGAAAGCCCAGAGAGAAGCAGCAGGGTAAGCTCGAACAGCCTCGAGAACAGTCATGCTATGCTCCAAGTTCTCAGCGTCGATAGCACCCTGCATATCGACGTTCATCTCCTTCTTGGCCTCGACATCGTAGGCGTGATCGATGTGGGCCTCGTCGGCCTTGGCCTCTGAGATGCCAGCCTTGTTGTCCATGGGGTTACTCATGATGAAGGACGCTCAATGAGAGAATTGAGGATGAGAGGGACAGGACGTGAAAAGGGAAATGCAACGGTGGGAGCTCAAGACAATTTATAAGAGTCCCTCCATGCAATGCGGATCCCGGCATGAGAGTACAGTAGAAGAAAAAACATAAGTACCACTAAGCCCGGATGAATGAGACGTAACATTTTGTTACAGACTGGGGTAAAAGTTAAGGGTTATTAGCTGAACTGGGATTAGCAAACTGGGGTATGCTAGAGCGGTTTGATTTAGGCATCTGGGGTAAGGTTCCCTCGGGGCATTCAGTGTTAGACGCACCTATAGAAAGAAAGGTGTCTAACCAACAGTGAAGAGAGTGACCTATGAGAGGACTGTGTTCCCCGCGAGAGGTTGCTCCCCCGCAGATGAAGCCCCGGATCAAGCACACCACTACGGCGCGACTCCGGTCGGGGTCAATGCCCGCTCTTGGTCGGATGCATCCTGATCGGTCATGATTTCCCCGTTTAGCTTCTCCAATTTGTTGTGATCTCGTGGTATTGAGGGCCGAGAGGGAAGCGGGACATGACATGGGCAAGGCATCGGCTCGGTAACTCTACTGCCATGGTAACTAAAAACGCGGAGAGGTCATATGACTCGGCTATCTCGGAATTACCCAGGTCTAGATTGAGTGAAATGGAATGTCGGGGTAAATTGGGTCGGTCAATCTCCAGTGTATACGGTTATCAACAAGCTCATCTGGAGAAAAAAGCTGGGGAATAAAAAAGAGCGGAGAGGCGAACCAATTGATCATCAACGGTTAAACGGGCTTGCAAAATTGGAGGGTTGAACCCCATGGTCCAACAGAAACGCTCTTGTCACCCCATTTTTCAGGTTGACCCACGTGAGACCAACAGCATCCCTGGTCACATAAAAGAGCGGGAGGAGAGCAGTTGGTTGGTGAGGGGACAAGTCTGTTGGTTGGAGAGACAGTCCAGACCAAAATCTGTAACATTAATTCTTCAAAGCCGCTCCAATTGTTTGTCTCTCCGCTTAAATTAGCGGCACGGATTAATGCACCAATCGGGTCTTTGCCCGCTACCGGCATTCCTTGCCGTTGATCCCTCTACAGTTAAAACATGGCCTTTTCTTTTATTCCCATCAGACTCTTTTGTGGTATTCGCGTCTCGTTTGAGGCGACAGTCATCTGATAGGAGCGTTTGGACGTGTCAACTGGACTGTCAACCAGAGAGCCGGGTAAATGCCTTGGTCGAAATACGCTAGATGCTGACAGGATGATCGTTCAGCGGTCTAGCCGTTGAGTTTTGGGTGGAGGATGGGGTAGTGTTCCACTGCTAGAAGAGCGGGTAGGGTTGTTCTCCAGAAATTGTTCGTGATCAGGTTCGTACCACGTGTGACTGTTGCATTAGTGAGATTTCACCTTTTTTAGTGTCGTCTGGATTGATACTGGATTGTCTTGGTGTCTTGATGCAGATTGATCGGCTTGGTATTGCGATCTGGTGTTGCTACCCTAAAGTGTGACTTCGTGTGGGCATTTCCACGTTTTCTTGTGTTCCACCAGGTCCCATCGTTTTTTATCGTTCTCAAGTCTCTGGATTCAAGTGTTTCCTATGCTTGTATTCAATTCTCTGCATTTTCCTTGTATCTTAATGAGCATATCGTGGCCGTCTTGGATGTTTTGACATCGATAGCTCGAGCCAACAATACAACGACATCAACACGACGCGTCACATCCACGGCAGAAGCAGGGGAATCGCCCAAGCAATAACTATCCGTACCAACCATCTACCGATCCCAGAGACTACCGTCTTCAATTTACTCGTCCTAAAGCACCTTCATTACGATACGAATATAACAGCCCCGGCGTGGAATGCTCGGGAAGCGTCAGCGGCGTCGCGCTCATCAGATTACGGCAATTACGATCGGAGATGGCTCCTTCCAATAGTTCGTATTACTGTTGCTAGCGACACTAATTGAAGCGTTTACCAGACCTTACGTCGCCGGCGATAGACGATTTTGTCACTGCCGTAGATGCGCTTAGTGCCCGACGGATTGCGCGCGCATCGGTCTTCATTACCCCGAATCGCCATATCGACTAGACCTTACAAGCGCCACAGCTGCCGAGAGACGCGACACGTTTGAGGGGTAGAGCGCTCTTTAAATTTCCTCGTGGCTTGACTACGGACGCGCTACTATGTCATCGTGATACTGGCTTCGAGTCAGGCTGCACCAGTTCGTCGCAATTGAAGAGGGCCGAAGGTGTATTATCTGCTTCATAGTACCAGGCAAATGACTTCGCTCCTGTCTATTCCGGTGAATTCTTATACGACAAAATTGTTCCTGTTGAATTGGCCAAGCGCGATCTATATGTTCTCCGACGCGTTCCGCGCATGTATCCACCCCCAGATCCAAGTAGCGCCCTGTAGCGGACAATCCCATCTCCCAAACTCAAGCCCACTTTCCAAGCAATGCCATAATCGCTGTGCCGAGATACAATGACACAAGCATAAAAGCCAGCCTCTTCTTGTCATTCGTTCTTTGAGGATTAAAGATAAAATCGCGAGCCAGCATCTCCACAAACCCGGTGTAGATCAAGATGCCTGCGGAAATAGAGTCAAGCACCCCGGAGACAACGTTTGCTGTAAACGAACCACTGTTGTACGTCGTTCTGACTCCAAGCCCAATAGCAATTGCGATGGGTGTAGTAAGACCATACGCTAGACAGAGAGCCCAAGGCATCCAACGGAGACGATGGGGAAATGGTATAACGCTCAGTCGAGCACCGATACCAAGGCCTTCAAAGGATTGATGGAAAACCAGAACTGGATATAGGGTATTGAATTCCTCTCCAACTACTCCCAGATTGAGACCGATAATGACGCTGTGGAACAAAACTCCGAACTCGAGAATTAGAAAGGCTGCGATCTGTTGCTTGAAAGACGACATAGCTTCTTCCGAGTCGCTGTCCAGATTCTTGAGTTCTTCGATATCATCAAAAGACACTCCGTCGCTTTTCTTGCTCGATGGCTGATTGATCGGATCTTCTTGCCCAGGTTGACTCGTAATCGTCCCCTCAACATTGACTTCATTGGATCCATATCTCGTACTAACATAATAATCCGCCGCAAAGTCCATGAGAAAGATAATCATCGCCGAGGTCAGGGCCAGCGCAGGCGGCCAACTGTATTCAGCCCAACCACCAGTCATACCAACACAACTCGCTGGCCCGATCTCATCGTAGGCAGGATCCAGGAGATGGATGAACGCTGTCGCGATGATAACGCCGGAACCGAAGTATCTTGCGAAGAGATATACATAGAGAGGGATTCGGAGACGGCGGATTCTCGTTGCTAGGACGGGGAAGAATGTGACTGCTGTTGACACGACGAGGATGACGAAGAGAGCCGAGATGCGAACGCCTATATGGCCATCGTAGTCGTTCTTGCTGGCGTTGAGATAGCAGATGACGTCACGAGCATCTGTGTCGTCAAGATTGACGTTGTGAGGATTAAAAGAAGACATGGTCAATGAAGTCAAAATGCGATACAGACTGAACTGTTTCTCCTACCTTTTCCCAGGCGCGCCCAGCCTGTTTAAAAACTTCCAGATCCATATCCATTATGAGTGAAATCTTTCTTTCATATCCATAGAGGTAGCCGACTCTTCCGAGGCCGATTGAAGAAAAAGAGCCTATTGGTATACATGGAATCTACCGTGACGCCACAACGCAATTTTTTAACAGCTCTTGTATGTACAAATTACGGCAAAACGGCATTCAATGAGCGAGATAGCATCGGAATTCGGCCTGAGGACCTTGATGGTTAACCTGTCGGTATATTTTAAGCCTCGTCTAGGCCGAGTTGAGTAAGGCTCTCCGAGACTACGCTCGTGTCATTATTCCCGTCCGGCTTGGGCACATATCAGTCGGCATAACAATCCTGAGCCTCTTACTCTTGATTGAAAACATTTATACTGGTGATCTGAGATTAACATGACGGTTGCAGAGAATTAGACCGAGTTGATTGAGGCTAAAGGTGAAGGCTCCATGTGAGACTTCTTGAAAGTCACTGATTGTTAAAATTTAGCTGTGATGACGGTCTATCGTTGTGTTCAGCTTGCAGTGCCGTCTAACTCTGACACATAGCCGAGAATACCCTGCTTTTCTTCATTGGTGAGGAACAACTGAAAATACTTTTCAAGAACTTCTAGTCGCTCCTGTTCCGTGTTGCATGTCATGATGACTTTCGTCTTTCCGCCCAAGTTCTCTTTAACCACCCCATTTACGAGCATTCTCTTTCCACAAATCTCCGTTTCTCCTTCAAAGCTCGCATCCATCTCCACCGGACGTTGCAAGAACTTGATAGCCAAGACGTTCCTCCTCTGGTGGCTATCTGGATGCGAGTTAATCCACCAGTTAATAACGTCCCAATCTAGCGCGAAGAACTCGACACCTGGAAATGAATAGAAAGAGTTCCATTCACCATCCTGGCTGTTTCGATATTGATAGATCCAAAGTTTGGTCTCTTCTGTTCTGTGGACTTGATTGGGGACCCAATCCCTCTTCAGTCGAATTTGCTGGGTTCCTAAATTCTTGTGGACTAAACCGTCCACAAGTGGCATTGGGATTGTAGCACCGTCACCTCCGAAGGCCACATCGGAATGGTATTTGCTGCCATCTGGAAAGGTAATAATATTGACGATATGGTTCCTCATTTTCAGTTAGCTGGCGGACTAAATACTGGCCGAGCCTCCGTGATGTTTACAGAGTAGATGACCCTTTCATCCACTCCCAATCAATGAGACAGATGAACTTACCAACCCGGGTAATCTCCCCTCGGAACGCCCTCCAGTCTTCCCCGCGTTCGGACTCCAGCAGTATAGGCATCGAAACCTATCGCCCGAAGAACATGATTGTATAGAATGGCAATTTCCATACAGAAACCCCCGCGGCCACGGTTATCCGTCACCATTTTACGAAAAAGATGTTGAGGGTCAAGATCGATACTATGAGTCGCATTGTAGTGGAGAGATAGGTTTTCGTACGGGAAAGTGGCAAGCAAGTGGGTGTGCAAAGTTTTTAGAAGCATCAAAGTAGGTTGAGGGTTTCTGCGCAGCACATAGGGGAGATTGACGTGATGGAAGAACTGCGAAAGTTGCTCTTGACTATATGAGGACGTCATTTTAGCAACGGCAGGCAATTCTTAAGAGAGTTGGCAACAGTTGACTTTTCTTGGAGGATTCAGTGCCTGTTTTGGAGTTGAGTTGACGGTAAGTCATGCCTGATCTTCCCGACATGATGTCGTGCTTTTGCAATACTAGGCACATAGGAAATTACGCTCTGGTCTTTATTCCCGGCCGACTTGGATGATATCAATCAGCATGACACGAGCCACATCCAGCAAATATGAATAGCTCAGTCGGTCTACTTGAAAAGACGTTGGCGTTTTAATAGCTTAGAAAGAGCATCGATTAATGTCTTGAACAATGTTTTTGAAAAGCAAAGCGTTAACTGCACAGCCTTGGGTATGGCAAATGATAAGCATTAGAAATCATTTAATACTTAAATAGGCGTAGGCAGCTCAAATCTTACCTCGACATAGCAGTCAGGCGTTCAGAGACATCGATGTGCTGGCGGTAATAATGTGTAGGTCTTATTGTAATTGGGTTATAATGCTACTACCTCTTAGCTGGAAATTAAAAGACACCCACTGCTCAACCATCAAGTAGTCCTTTCTCTCGAGCTATCGAAGGGGGAACAGTAACACAATACCATCAACAACCACTCAGTTCTCGAGACTTATTTTATAATCCCCATACGTTACAAGATATAGAATATTCCCAGTAGTAGTTATCGAAAAGTTCGAACAATTCAACCTCAACATATACCCCGTAATCCAGCCTAGTCTTCCTTCGGCCTTACATTAATAGGCTTCATCTATATTATATTGTTAGTGCTTTATTATCATGATAGAGGGTTGTTTCCATCACTTACGCAAATTCCCACATTGCCAAGAACTCTAGTGCAAGCAAAGTCGCCACAGCACTGCGCAGTTGAGGGATTGCAGAGCATTCCGGTTGCAACGCACCCTGTGTTTAGCACACACCTGGAAGTTGCTCCGGGTGTCGCTTTGCAGGTATAACCTGTGCAGCAATCGGCGGTAGTAGTGCATATTCCTTCATCTTGGGCGCATATCGCTCCGGCTGCAGCCGCGAAAGCAGGGTACAAAGTAGAGATAAGAAATGAGATCTTCATTGTAAATGTAAAGTATGATTGGATAGAAGCTTTGATAAACAGTGGAGAGTGTTGAGGAGTTGATCTTCACGTAATAGAGATAGCAGATATATATAATGGGACGGAGTAAGAAGGGGGATAAATGCAATTGTCTTGTGGCAATTAATTGGTTGCTTTATATCGCCGACATAGAACCGTGCCGTGGAATGACAAGAAATAAGATTGGATTTACCCCTTTGTCTTACTGCTTTAGTAGTAGTATTCTGAAACATTCATCTACTCATCCCTCCATACTTAGCTGATGTTTTATACTAGCGCGATTGATTATTGATAAGGGCTTGAGACATTCTTCTGTCCTCTGCCCCTTAACATACCAATTAAATGACCGAAGTGAGAGTCAAGGGTTCTGTATTGATCCTGCCGTAGAATGATCCCACTCCTGTGTATTAGATGTCGACGACATCTATTTCCCCATATGTCACTCCTATTAGACTTTCCGTAATGGCTTTGGTAAGATGAATGATGGTGATGAAGGAAGCGCTTATTTGTTCAGCACCCTCTGGCGCAGCAAACGGGGGCATACTTATAAGTTATAAGCTGCCAAAGGCCGGCACCATTACAATCAAGAATTCACAGTAGATTAGCTAGACTCAAATGGGTATTGGATTGGTTATGATTAAACGATCTTGGGAATTCTGAGTATCACCAATGCTGCGTCTAAAGCATTAACGCAGACAATCGCTATCAAGTAGACAGACTACGTCTGAGTGAACCGTAGCTCTATACCTTGAAAGCGTATCTCTCAATTCAGTTTCCCGGTTTCTGCTAGCCTGAGACGAGCGCTGCGCCACTATCATAGCAATTAGATATAGTCCTGTCAGGTACATGACAGTAGTTTGGACTTACCTGGCCACACGAAATAGGCTCATACAGAGGAGGGTGATCTGCATCAGTACACGTTGGCACAACCTCGCAGACAGCATCTGGGTTAAAGCCTAGGAAGAAAGGCATGGCGTAACGAGATTCTTTTTGACGATTGTAAACGCGATGAACAGTCGATTTGAATCGGTTGTTGGATAATCTCTGCAGGAAGTCACCGATGTTGATGACCAGAGTTCCCTCTATAGGTCGAGCGTCCAGCCACTCGTCATCTGCCGAGAGAACTTGAAGACCACCGGACATATCCTGCCAGAGCAGAGTCACGCATTGAATGTCGGTGTGCGAGCCGATGCCAACGTCTATATCATCAGTTTCGTCTGTTCCCGGGTAGTGAAGGTGGACTGCGTCGGCGCCGGGGGTTGTGATGATCTTGTCGAAGTAATCCTCGGGTAGCTCAAGAGCAAGGGCAAAAAGACGAATCAGCTTGCGCGCCAACTCTAGTCGCTTTTGATAGAATTTGGTCAGGACAGGGCGGAAGTTTGGGAGATGGCTCGTTCCGTTCCAGACATAATCTATGGAATCAAAGTTGGAATTGATGTCATCCGCACAATCATGAGTTGTGTCGACGCGAGTGTCATATCGCATGGAGAAAGTTTCTTTGTTATCTGGAAGATGCAGTAAGTAACCTGAAAAGAAACATTGATCTGGTTTCGTTTACCTTTGGTTTCGTTATTGTTGATTTGTGTGCTTCCAACACCATGGTAACCACAGAACTTCCCCGCCTTTGTGAAAGCGACCCGATCCTTGTCTTCTTGCGGCTGGTTAAAGAAACCTTTGATCTGTTCGAGGGCCTCCTCGATCAAGTCCTGTGCAATGCCATGGCTGGAGACGTAGAAAAATCCCGTGTTCTCTGCCGCCGCTTTTATCTTGGTGGCGAGGGCTTTGCGCGCTGTCTCGTCTCCATCCAGGGTAGTTAGGTCAATGATGGGCATTTCTTCGAGAGTCGGAGTGCGTGGCTTGCCGCATCGCACGCGACGGGAGACAGGCCCATTGGGTGTTAACAGCTGTACGGTTGTATACTCGGCAGTCGGAGCGGTAGTCTCAACGGTTGTAGTAGCCATGCTTGTCGATTTTAGTTTTTAGAAATGCTGTAGTCCTTGGTACGATTGCGATGGTGGCAATATTGTTGGTGTTGTGGTTACACAGATAATAGTACAAAGCGGGGAAAGTTGCCACGACAATTGTTCCGTCGTCGACTGGTTCCTGGAAATACGTTGTCAAAATCTATAACGGAAGTGATCGCTTGATATAGAATGATAGGCAAGCTCTGTCGAACAATTGAGCCGTGCGAGCCGACCAGGACTTGGGACACTGAAATAGACGCAGGGCGGAGATCGCCGGAGTGTAGAGGCTATCTCTTATCGGCGAAAGTTCACCTATCTTTCGTTACACGGGGATATTCCCTGAACCCATTTAGTGTAATCTAACGTTACAATCTCCAGAGGCTCACTACTAGACAAGATAACGGAGTGACGACCACTGACAAATCTGCGCGTATTGATAACGATCCACAAATATCTTCCTTCTATCGTTACAACCCTGGCCAGGACCGTCGGATATCGAAATCAATGCCTTCTTATAGATCCGATGTTATCAATTCTGGAGTCCGGGGAATGGCGAGGTCATTTTCTTCTTTACCTCTATCGTATAAATATGAATTCTAGCCCGCACTATTTACGGGACCGAGCCAAGCCCAGGACTCTCTTTTTGTAACACAGTATAAGAAGCATCATGACTTCCCTAGTCTCCAAGGTCCACAATCGCTTGCTAGTCAAGAAGCAATTACCAGATGGCACAACTCAACCAGCCGACTTTCTCGACAATGATTCCATCCGACCCACCCCTGTCAAGGACCGAACGTGGACTTCAATCACATACTCTGCTTTCTGGTTCGCTGCCACGGCAAATGTGAGCAACCTATACGCGGCTTCCACCGGCCAGTCCGCTGGTCTCAGTATGTGGGAAGCCCTGGGTTGTTCACTCGGTGGCCAGTTGCTTGCCGGTCTTCTTATGGCGCTGAATGGTCGAGCTGGTGCATTGTACAGAATTCCGTTCCCTGTTGCTTGTAGGGCGAGTTTCGGGACGTGGGGTGCGTTGTGGCCGACTTTTAATCGGGCTGTCATGTCCATTGTTTGGAACGGAGTGACGTCTGTGCAGGGAGCCCAGTGTTTATAGTAAGCTCGAATCTACACAATTCGGAGATCTTGGGATTTTGCTAACAGTAAACTCCACTACAGTGTTTTCCTTCATGCCATCTTTCCGTCCATTGCCAACATTCCCGACATCATGGGCTCCAAGTCTGCCCTCAACTCGGCTCAGATGCTTTGCTTCTTTCTCTACTGGCTTATCAATTGCGCCTTCCTCTTTGTCCCTGTACCGCGTATGAAGAACCTAGTTCACATCAAAGTTGGTGTCTATTATGCGGCTACTATCGCATTCGTGGCGTGGACATTGGTCTTAGCTGGCAGTATCCGCAAGACTGTATCCGAACCTGCCATCGTACACGGTTCGGAAAAGTCGTGGATGATCCTCAAGTTCTTCTTCTTGGGCCTTGCTAGTTGCGGTACTTTTATCACGAATGCATCTGACCTGCAACGATATGCCTCGAAACCCAATGATGTTATTGCTGGCCAGGTATTCAGCTTCCCTATGTCTAATTTCTTGGTTGGAATATTTGGCAACTTGATTGCAGCTGCAAGTAAGAGTATCTTTGGCGAGGTCAGTACAAATGCTATGCAGGGTAGGGTTCGTGGCTAACTCCTTTGTTGTCAGGTTATCTGGAATCCTCTCACAACACTCGACATGTTGATGGAGGGTGATCGCTATACATCTGCTAATCGAGCGGGATGTGCTTTGATCTCGTTTGCCTATGTCTACTCCACTGTTTTCTCTGCAATCTTTGAGAACTCTATCCCGTGAGTTCGATCATTTTACAACGACGGTCTTTCTCGATCATTGCTGACCCAAACATCCCCATAGTGCTGGAAATGATATAGCAGCTCTTATGCCCAAGTATATCACAGTGAAGCGTGGTTTCTTTATCTGCGCAGGTATGAATCCAATCCTTCTCTACGCTAGACAAGGAGTCGTCGCTGATGCCATTTCTCTTTTTAGTTGTTTCATACGCAATCTGCCCGTGGTACTTGCTCTCGTCTGCATCCGTCTTTATCAACTTCCTGAGCTCCTACCAGATCTTCCTCAGCGCCATCACTGGTATCCTGATCTGTGACTACTACCTCTTAAGGCGCGGCCTTTTCGACATCCCCATGCTCTACTCAGGGCATAAGGATACTAGTTACCACTTCTTCCATGGCTTCAATCTCCGAGCTTTTTCAGTTTATCTAATCGCCATTGCACCCAATTTCTACGGATTCCTGTCTCAGATGGGTGTCGCCGCACCGCTTGGAATCCAAAGATTCTACTCAGTTGCATATCCTATCGGACTCTTCATAGCGTTTGGTGGCTTCTGGTTGGTGAATGTGCTCTTCCCTACTGAAGGCATGCTCAACCTCTCGGGATGGCATGAGCCTAAGGACTTTGTTGAAGATGACGATAATACCTTTGTTAACGCTGTTGTTGACTCATCTGGAGTACAATCTGATCAAGAGAAGGGAGGCCATGGGGATGTTACAATAAGGAAATACTAAGCAGTAGAATAATAAAGTATTTTATAGCATTGGTCTAGAGCTTCAACACACGATATGGTCATCACATGGCAGACTCTCAATCGGACTGTAATTCCATTTCCCCTTAATAATATACAATGAAGAATAGGTACAGAAAAGTAAAGCCGTTGTTAATCGCTATGATAGAACAGCTTGGACACTTTGTGTGACAGTCGACTGACCATCGTTGCCTCGGACGAACCCGAATAATCACTCCTGGTTGTTTCCTCAGAACGCCTCCGCGACTGCATTTGCTTAACAAATCTGGGCCACGTATTTGTCAAAACAAGATACTTGATATGCTGCTCGATGCTATCGAAAACACCAGGTCCGAACTCCGCAGGGACTCTCCCAGCGTAGCAGGGCTTCTCTATAGCTGAGGCAGGTGCTGACTCAAGAGATGTCGTCATGTCGAAGGGCGTAGCTGGATGCACACTTGACTGCCCATATGTTTCTCGCGCAGCTGCTTCGAACATCCTTTCCATGAACTTCTGATCTGCCGATGCAAGATTCAGTGGAAAGTCGGCATCGCGTGAACTTATAAAGTTGGCGTAGATGTCAAGTGCACCATTATACGCATCGCGTACATCTCTCTCATTCGGTTCCGCACGCAATGAGATCTTCCACCTTGTCACCTCTGTCAAGAAAGCGATATTCTCCCCTGAAAAGTCATTTAGGGCTGAAAAGTCTTGGAGAGGCCTGGGGTTGCTATTGAGGGTATAGTTGAAGGCGCTAGAAGTCAGAAGTATCTCCTTCCTCTCCTGGTCTGAGAGTTCATGTCCCTCTGGAACCGGTAGATGAGTGCCTACTGCGAAGCCTCTTCGTAGGTGATCGAGCTCTTGAATCGATGATGATGCTGAAAAGGAAGCTTGCCACTCGACATTCAGATTTTCGACCCGCTTGACAAAAAGGCGTTGTCTGATGAGTTGAAACGTAGGCACAAAAATAGTAAGAATTTCCAGGAAGAATATCGAGAGGTGGATCCTGGGTTTGGTGAGCAATTGTCTATATGAGGACTGGTGACTTACCATGAACTTGGCGGGAAGTAAGCGTTAACCGGTTCGAATGCAGGTACATAACTTGCAATCAAGAACATAGGCGTTGCATGTAAGCTTTTCATCACTGTTAGCGACGAAACTGTGATATAATGATGGCTTCTAACCTAGATAGGCAGCAGCCGATGGTTTGTGTCCGCCACCCCATAGTGTCATGAATTCCCCAAGTCTTCCAGATCAGATATGGTGCAACCTGATGACAGAATAATTAGCCAAGGAAATAATGTTAAGTTGGGAGATTCTTACCATCCATGTCCAGATTACCTGCCAAAGTACACTCGGCCACCATTCCCAGCCTTGGCCCAATTCAACGATCTGCTCGGGAAGTGTTTGGCTCTTGATTTCGGTACCCGGAATACCATAGGTTGGATGGTATTTGCGACATGCGAACCACATGCCAATTGTCAAGAGAATCTACCAATCCTAGTCAGTTTCATTAATCCACGAAGACAAAGCAAAGATAACTGACCTGAACGTACATACCGGCCCCCGTAAGCACCAGCAACTTCTTTGTGTATTCTATGCATCTAAACCGACATGGCCAAGAATTGTAAGGTCCCGAAGAGTTGAATTGATCTCTTAAATGGGCGCTGCTGTACTTCTTTTGCATCTTCGCAACACGGAGAAGACGACTGTTGGATGCATGGAAGAGAGCAATTCCGAGCGGAAACCAGATGCCCATAAAGAAATATTGAATATTGTATGCGAGAACGATCGGCATAGTCTGTCCGATGGGGTAGACGATTTGGCCAAGGATCCAGTAGGCGTGAAGCAGAATTATGGCTGAGAATGAAAGGGCGATTCCACGAAGTCGAAGTAATGGGTTATTGCGATTGACCCAGCAGAAGATCATACCAGAAAAAACAAGGAGGGTCCAGACGACGCAAAAGGTTATGTAGAATATCCCGATCCTATCCCACCTAGCCGGGCTAGGTGGGAGGTTGTAGATGGTGATGACTGGCGGCTCATCCATCGTGTCGCTGTCTCCAGGATGTCGTTACCAAGAAAATGTCACAATGGATGAAGAATGTGAGTGCATGGACATTCTGTTGAGGTTGGCGATAGTATAAGTAATAACAGGTTGCTGGAGGCAAGATGCCATGTCTTTCCTAATATGATGTCCAATCTGCAGGGCGACCCTAGCCTCCCAATGTCCCGGAAGCTGTAGAGGCAAAACAGACTTTAAGCGTTTATAGGTGAGACGATCTCGGGTTGTTGCGAGGCAAAAGCCCCCCTTGCATTGGAGAGCGGCAGAAGGTTTCAAATATCAAAATGAGGGTCCAATAATATAAGAAATATGATGGCCCCGAGGCAAAATTCCTTTCCTGCATTTGAGACACGGCTTAAAATCATTTTTATTGGTCAAACTACCCACCACAACATTCGGCATCGTGCTTAGATCTCACAGACGGATCTCATCTCGGTGCTTTTAAATCTGGCTGTCAACTACTGAATCGGTTTACCACTCTGTCGGAAATCATTTTTCACGGCATGATATAGCAGATCTTTACCCCGTGGGATGAGAGCGAGACAAAAAGTGGCTGGAGCCCGATGTTCTTCGGATTCTACTAAGATCGGTTTGCGCCTTTTGCTTTTTATTGTTAATCGGCGTCATATAATGTGCGACATCCCTAGACAGCTCGTCGCCTTTCCCCCATGAACTTGAAAAGAAAAGAAAGAAAGACACGTTATTGCAAACCAGTCGTCCCATTCTTTTTAACATACGTAATAGTTTCAACCACCAAATACATTCTCGTTTACTAACAGCAATCTCAAGCTTGTAAATTACCCTAAACTTAAAAGCTTAATTAAAGATAATAATAATACTTCTTTTAATATTACAATTAATTTAAAGTTTAGTTTAAGTAAAAGGAAAAAAAGCAACAATAGTTTTACAATAAAGAAATAATGAGAAATAAAGTAATAAGATATCATACAGTATTAGCTTAAAATTAGATAATCTTAACTAGATTCAATTGATCTACAATAACTTAAACCTGAGTTTAGAGACTATAAGTAGAGAGTTTTGTATTGTGGTATAAACAGAGTACTAGAATAAAACGTTGTCGGGCAGAAAATGGTAGTAAGTGATTTTTGCTTGCCACCAGCAACCATGTCAAGAAGAGCAAAACTAATTCCCTTCAGACTGGGATGTTCCTAGAGGTTTGTCTTGGACCCTGATCCAATCCAGTTTGATGATTCTCCATTGGGGCAGTTAGCGGATCAGACACTAGCTCTGGTTCCTGAACTGGACCCCCGTTCTGTGAGAATTCTGCAAAATCCGTGTCCTCATACAAATGGGCCGGGGGATCAACCGGTCGCCGTACTCCACTCTCATGCATCGGAACTGGCGGAGCTGGGGTTGCAATGGCCTCTCAGGTGGGTGTCAGTAGAAATGTCCTTCAAGACTTAGGCTACAGAAATAATGTAGCCTAAATGCTAGTCTAAGCTGGCATAAGGTGATCAAATTATTTCGTCTCTTATGCTATCAGGGGCCAATTCTTATGACACCCTGAGGCCTCTGTCATCTCAACCCTATGGTTGAACAGTTGCTCTGCCTCACCGCCCTCCCACGGGACGCGCAGTCTCCTGGGTTGGGACTCATTCGCGTCAGTATCTGGTTCCCTGCTCCTGATTTGAGAAAAAGGTTTGGTGGCGGACCTTATCGGTGCCCCAAAGAAACGCAGGGCGACCTTGAGTTGTGCCGTATGCAGGGGCACCAGGGTCTCTTCGGGTTCGTGAAGGATTTCTACCGGAGGCTGTTGATACAATATCATGAACAAGCTGATAACCTGGTGGACGTGGTGAATGGTCCCCCTTATGGATGGCTTCCTTGTTATGCAATTGATATTCCTTCCCTCTGATGTCGTAAACGCTGTCTTCAAGAGTTCATAGATTCCAGCTATTTCCCGCGTTCTTCTCAATGTGTGTTCACGGTATTGGTTCGTTATGGAGGCCGGGCACTAACCTACAAATGCTAAAATGTTCACCAGAAGGCCGAAGTTGGCCAATAGTCTAACCAGCCAGGAGCATAAACACTATAAAGAGCACTCCGGATCACCTCAGGTATTCATATTGGAGGATGAAGAACTAGAATAATTCCATATTGAGAGCATACTTCCATCCCACTAAGCCAATCATCATGGCCCAGATAAGATCAGTTACCAATTTTGCCAACGCCAGCAATATTCTTGACATTAGTTGGCACATCACCTACATTCCAATGGGCCCACTGAATGTTACTCTTGTACTGGCCAAGTTTGTTGATGGCGTCCTTGTTGACGAGGGTATTAACAGCGCCAGTGTTACCACCTGAACGGTTCCACTCGGGGATATATCCGAGAGCACTTTGCGCATTCGAAGCGTCGGCGACGGTCTGTATATGGTAGATCTTGCCACCTTTGGTAAAACTATCGGCAGTAACGGGCGTAGTGACACTGTCGAAGTAGTTGCCTTCAATCAATAGCCAAGTGTTTGTATCCACGTCAAATGCGTGACCACCGATGTTCTAATCATGTTAGCATTTGAAGCTCACACGTAAGTTGAGTTGTAGAGTCACTCACCTGGAAGTAGTTGTTGACAGCATGAGCCACGATCTGAGAGCTACCCTGAGCAGTCCCGATGTGCGGGGCGCGGCCGGAAAGATCATGGAACCAGTTTCCAGCAATGGTGTAGAAGTCAGCTGCACCAATTAGTAGAAGAGACCAGTAATGTTTTCCATTACAGCCAGAAGACCAGGTAGTGCGTCCATCAAACTCGTTATCAGAGATTGTCACCTTGCCAGCAGCACCCCAGCCGGAAACGATGAATTGACGTCCCACAAGCGAGAACTTGTTGTGATCAATCCAAACCTTATCACATCCGTCAAGAGTAATGGCATCCCCGCCCCATACGTACTGAGGGTTGAGCTCAGTAAAGTGTATGTTCTGGATGATAATGTTGCTGACGCCGCCGCGCAGGCGGAGACCTTTGCCACGGATGACGCCTTTGGTACCAACGCCGACAATCGACTTGTTGCTCTTTACATCAATGGGGGTTCTCGGAGCATTGTAGTACGTGCAAGACTCCCATGTACCAGCATCGCAAGTATCACCAATCCACAGCTGGCCTTTAGAGGAGCCACCAGGGCATTTCGTCGTTCGGTTATCGCTGCAGCAGCGAGCGGTTGTAGTGCCGGCTGAACTCAAGAAGTCGAAAGTACGGTCAATCATGATGACTCGAGGTGAAGAGTCGGTCAGGTAAGAGACCAACTGGGCAGTAGTAGTTGGGTACACCGGAGAGGCACTTCCACCTCCGGTTGTACCCGAGGCGAAGCCAAATGCATTACCCTTATGCTGGGCGAAGGCCGAGGGCAGAGCAGTCAAAAGTGAGACAAGAACTTGAGTCTTCATCTTGGCGGTTTAAGAAGTTTGATTGAGGACTTGGTGGGATTCAACTGATGGATATTCGTGAATAAAGACCTTACTTATAAACAAAGTGTAGGAATGCATACCTTACACGTTGACTTACGCGCTCGAATCAACGGCGAGTCCATTCTCAAACTTGTAGCACAGCTTAAATCCTCCCTCGGACCAGCATGATCCGAATTTGCTAAATGGAGAAAAACTCGGGATTTAGGGGAGGATGATATACGCGTATTCTCTTGATACTCGCATTCGTGATCGCGCCAACACAGGAATAGGTCGCGTCAATCCAAGCCTAGACCAAAACTATCTCGTGAGTTAGAACAACTACCCTATTTGAGTATACGTATATAAACTAAGCTACAATATAGAGTTACATAGTTTTGCTTACTAGGACATGTGAATAACTCCGAATTTCATGCTTAATTCCACCTATCGCAGCAGCGAGCAGGTACAATGTATGTAATGAAATTTGTTTTAGATCCGGGTGCTATAAAGCTTGACAGTATTGAACACGGTAAAATATAAAAATTGAGAGTGGTGGAGAATTCAAGCAGGTGGAGTTATTTCTTGTCACCGTAGGTATATGACAATTTGATCCCTGGCCTCAAGACTGTAGTATTGGGATGCAGTCATTGACAGGCTTTCAATTCGCTTGATTCATAAGTTAGCAGCAAATGATATCAAGTGACCTTTGCTTTTAATACAGATCTACCACCGAACGGCAGGCGCGAGTTCAGACCAAGATATCGACTTATTCTCAAAGTCGCCACATGCACTTTCAGAGCCTGATTCAAGCGGACCAAAGTTGGCCCGCATTGGCACTTCGGTGTAGGCTTTTACGAGATCCAGGCCGAACGTAAGCTCAATGTGCAATACAAAAGATCATTTGGAGAAGCCACTCAGCGCCATACGATGATTATTGGATGATCCTTTCCAATATTTCACAAACCGCTTACCAATGTGCAAATCTTATCGCAGCCGAGTTTCAAGGCTGCCACACTTGAGGCAATGATTAAAGACGGGCCCCCAACTTTGAATCTCTGAGGATGTTCTTCTCTCCTCAAGTCATTCGTTCTCTCAGCTTCAATTTACCTACATGATGTCAGATCAAGTTGGCGTGCAGATGGACGGGGTTTCGATCTCACGAGACTCCGGCTATGCGGACAGTCTGAAGCAAGTCTTTGAAGGAATGGAAATCTACACGGGCGATGACAAGACAGAAATTGGAGAAGAATATCATGAATCAACCGAATGTGTTGAAGATTGGCCGCAACCAGCCTCGTCCTAGTAAGTATCTATACCATGAAACGACATAATACTAACTTTCCAGTATCATGGAACAGGCTGAAAGGGCTAGGATCCGTCTTTTCTGTCGTGTCTGCGGCGAGAAGGGCGAGCCAGCCGATTTTGTCCTGTGCAGTGGCTGCGGAGCACCGCGCATGCCTGCACATAGGCGATGTCTCTCCTCATCGCCCATCCATCAACTAAGCCGAGACGAACCAACCATGTATGGCAATGCTTGCGAGGAGATCGACTTCCAGCAGTTCATCTACACATCGTCACTGTTGGACTCTCGGTTTCTTACCAAAGACAAGGCGTCCCTTCACGTTGATGATCTTTGGTCTACATGGTTTGGCGTCGCTCATGACCAGAGCGGCCATTTCCCCCAACTGAGCATCTATCCGCGACTTCAGACTTTGGTTGACTTCGCCACTGATAGGCCGGCTCGCCAATATCCGAGTCTTATCTCATTTGTTGGCGATACTGGTTCTGGTAAGAGTACGCTCATCCGTGCTATCATTCGTATGTTGGCACCTCGTGCCCACGACAGCTTTCAAGTTCCTGTTCAAGGCACTGCCGGTGATGGCTTTGACTCCACGAGCAGTGATGTGCACCTTTTTGCGGACCCCAACACCGGCTCAACTGAAGTTCCGCGTTTCTTTGTCGGTAAGTCCATCTCTCTGTATAATTTTTTCTAAACCATGAACTCACCTCTTTCAGATTGCGAGGGTTTCTCAGGGACCGATACACCAGTTGCTCGTCAGCTGGTGTCAGACGTCACGAAAGCCCCAGTCTCTCGGGCTATGCAGGACGGTACCCTGCGATCACCTCCTGCTCCTGCTCGAGAGGCAGTAGATACTGTCGCACGACACACAAGTTCTGCATCGATCCGGGTTGACTTACAATGGGGGAAAGTCCTTGCGCCGATAGAACCACAAACACCTCTTGGGAAAAAGCGACCAGGACAGGTTGATCCAAAGTCCAGAAGCATGGTAGTCAAAAACGTCTATCCAAGGCTGCTCTATGCATTCTCAGACGTTGTTTGCTTTGTTACCAATAACTCAAGGTAAGGTACTGCCTATAAATGATTTCAAGCAAAGTTATATTGATACATGTCCAGGGCTTCACAAACCATTTTGGAACAGATGTTCAGATGGGCCAAAGATGGCCACGAGAGAACGCTGAACCAGAGGGTCCGACCAGGCCTCATCATAGTTCTCAACAAAATGCCAATGGACTCACACGATATCCTATCTTCCATTCGAAACGCCACCAGGCAATTGCTCGAGAGCTTCCAAAAGTCAACCCGTTTTCAGGAACTTCAGCAGAAATGGAGAGCCAGAGGTAGGAACATTCATAATGCTGAAGAGCTCATTCTCTGTTACTATGACTCGTTCCGGGTCATTTCCATACCCCAGCATACCCCAAGCTCACCTGCAGTGGTTCAGGTAATCGCAGATCAAGTAAGAAACCTTTACAATGAGACTCTAGCAATGTCGGAGGACATCCGTCGAAAGCGAAAGTCCTTGAACCTGGATCTTGATGTCTCCAGTTTGAATGCCTACCTTCATCGGTCCGTTATGGCTCTGGGTCGAGACTTCCACAGTGCGCTTGACTTCCATGAATTATCAGATGGGGACTCAGCATTACCGCGCCGCTTCAGCGAACATCTTTGTCAAGTCATGTTCAAAATGACAAAGCTCCGGAATTTCGATACAAGCCAGGCTGCGGGCGGAGAAGCTGATCTCGTGCTCCAAATGACGCCTTACATCGCTGCCTGTATTATCGCGCAGATTGATGATACAAAAGATCAAGGTAAGATAGACATATCTTACGGAACTTTCTGACACAATAACTAACATGATCAAAGATGACATTCAGAAAAGCAAAGAAGCTCTCGTTGATGAAGCTCAACGAGGATTAAAACGATTCCGGGAGCAGTTCTGGAGATGCGAAGCCAAGGACTCCAGCGGACAACGCAGATGCAAGAACTATCGACAAGGTCATGACAAAGGCCACCAATTTGAGACTATCAACACCCCTCTGAAGGGTTCGGACGTTTCCGTTGAAGACATCGAAGTCGGTCCATACGAATGCTCGTACGATCCCGTATGCTTCACAGATCAACTATGGGACGAGATCTTCAAGCTTCAGGACCGAACCCACGCTATAGACAAGCTAGCTTCAGCCGCGACCAGCTGTGGCGTGACGGGGGCAACAACACAGAGGACTTGCTTGTCGTGTCTGTCAAACACTCCGACAAACATGCTTCCCTGTAAGCCACAGGAGCATGGAGTCTGCGAGGATTGTATCAAGAGATGTAACCACTCGACTGGGGAGGAATCACTCATACAGATGAGCTTTTGTCCTCTTGGCTGCTCTTTCACGTGTACACCTTGGAGCATTCGCGTCAAGCCAAAGACTGCCGGAGCTCGTATTCTTACATTAGATGGGTACGTTGCTTCATGATCTCTACATGTTCAATTACTAATGGATTCATAGTGGTGGTATACGAGGCATCATCGAACTCGTCATCTTGTCCAAAATTGAGAAAGAGGTTGGTCTCGGGATTCGCATCCAAGAGCTTTTCGACCTTGTAATTGGCACGAGTACTGGTAGGTTCTCGCATTGTCATCGCTTGTCCAGGATGAGGCTGATAGAAGAATAGGTGGTCTTGTCGCACTTGGAGTCTTCGAGAGAAATTGGAACATGGGTCACGCGGAGAACATATTCTCGGACCTCTCTCGACAAGCGTTTTCTATCCGAAAAGCGCTAGCTGTCCCGGTCATCTCCAAATTCGCCGAGCCATTCTGCGATTTTAAGTACAAGAGCGCGGGTATCAACAACGCCTTGCAAAAGGCGTTCGAGGGCGACTACCTATTCGGCCAAACCAAAAACAGGCGCAAGTCTGGTGATCAGGTTAAGGTCGGAGTAGTCGCGCAGGTTGAAGGTCGTAATCAGCCTTGCCTAATCGCGAATTACTCTCGAAACCCGATTGATAAACAGAAAGATGGAACAGAAGCTTGTAAGTGGTAGATGGCGGAGCGGTGATGTGTTTATTAACTCTATGTTTAGATGATTGTCTCCAACGAGAGGATGAGCAGAGTAACGACTTCCTAACTTGGCAAGCGTAAGGATAACTTGTGAACCCTCACCAACTTTCACACTAACACTCCACCATAGCGCCCGGGCTACTTCAGCTGCCCCAATTATGTTCAAGCCCTACATTCACCAACAGACTCAGAAAGTCTACATCGACGGTGCCGTTACCCGAAATAACCCTGTCAGGCTCGCGTACGAGGAGGCAACACGAATCTGGAAATCAAGCAAGCCGCCAGACATCATTGTGTCGGTCGGCACCGGGATCCTGGTTGGTGACGATGGATCCCTGATAGACAACAAAAGTTCCCATTTGGACAGCTTCAAGGCCTTGATACCTAAAGGCATCAGGAAGAAAGTCGAGACAGGCATGGACATGGTACAAGCGACACTCGACTGTCGTAGAGAGTGGCTGGACTTTAATAGCCACTTTCGTGGTAGGCTGAGAGACAACTGCCATCGTCTAGATGTTGGCCTCACCAACAAACCCCCTGCTCTCGATGATGTAGATAGGATATATTGGCTACGTGGAGATGCACAGCGATACCTTCACCATGAGGCAGGATCGGCATTTAAGTACTTCCAACGTCGATACTCAAGCCCTAGCGACCACATCCGTACTGTCGCCCGTCGACTATTGGCTTCACTCTTCTATCTATCCGACACTCTTCCTCGTTCGATGCACGTAGGCAGCATCAAGACCACGCTGCATTGTCGTCTGTCACGACACTCTGAAGGCGCCCCTGCCCTAGTTGGCAATATGAATGGACCCTCGTTTCGCATTCGGGAAGTCAACGATAATGGAGAGGAGATTGTACGGCCGATTCAATTCTTGACTGCGGAGAAGTTTGACCAGAAGACAATGTCGGCGCCTGTGGAGGTAGCGATCTCAGATGGGTCCTATGACAGGTTTGTGGAGGTACAGTTTCCGAGGAGAGGGAAACACTGGGAAGCTATCGGGGGATTCTAACGGAAGGCTTTCAAACTTCTATTTCCAATGTCTGTCCTGCAACATCTCGTAAGATTTATTCACAATCAACTAGCTTTCTAGCTATACTGTAGATCAATTGACAAGAGTGCAATCATGTGCTAGTGGAGACTGAGACACGTGTTGGATTCACTACAGAGACCCAAGCCAGCCTCTGCTACACTCTAGGTACTGGACAGGGTAATCTGCAAAGCTGAGCCCCCTGCACAGCCTACCAGTATTTGTCGTAATTTTGCGACCAGTAAGTTCAGGCTCGCCTCATGCAGGGCAGGTCACGTTATCTCCAAACTTTGTGATTTTAGCCGCGCAGCCTGATCTGACATATTCCTATCTTTCCCCCTCATCCAGCTTTCAATTTATCTTCAACTGTCAGAATGGACCCGATCACAGCGTTCCAGGTCGCTGGGACGGTCATTACCTTCCTTGAATTCAGTCGCACGCTCGTCAATGAATCGCGCCGGGTTTACAAGTCCCCTTCAGGAACCACCCCGCAAGTTGTCAGGCTTGGCAGTATTGCAGATGACCTGTCGACCTATGGAGATCATATAACAGAATCTTTGAGAACCGTGAGAAATAGTCCTACGTCATCCCGTACCGGGTCAGACGAGACACTGGTCAAGATATGTGAGCGTTGTACTGCTCTGAAGAATGAGCTGCAACAGGCACTTCAAGGCCTCGAGGCTCGAGGTGACACGAAACTTGATCTTGCCGGAAAGAGTATTGCTGTGGCATTCAAATCAATATGGTCGCAGAGTAAAATCAATGATCTGGATCGTCGTCTAAGCGAAATACAATCTGAGATGCAGATGGCAGTTCTCATCTCTCTCTGGTAAGTAGCACGGAGGTAGATGGCCGTCTATTCTATTGATGCTCTTCGCTCACGAAACCTCCAGGGAGAGAGACCGAATATATGAGAAATCACGGCAAGATTACCTGGACCGGAATATGGACAGTATTCTTGCTAGTGTTGACAGAACGAATGAGAGACTCGACCTTTTTATGAAAGACCTGCTTCAGACATCTTCCCACCAGAGTGCGGAAGGTAAAAGTAGGCGCAGTATGCTATTCAGAGAGCTTTGGAAAGCAGACTGGAGACCAGATCATGATACGATCCATGGTCTTGAGACTTCCTTATGGGATGGTTACATCCAAGAGGATGTGATCAACAGTCTCTGGTTTGATACAATTGAAACGAGGGAGAAAGCAATCTCAAAAGCATACGAATCGACATATAAATGGATACTCGATCCCAACGGCTCGACATGCTTTACTTTTTGGATGGAGGAGGACCAGAGTCAACTCTACTGGATTACGGGAAAAGCTGGGTCGGGAAAGTCCACACTAATGAAATACCTCGTTCACCACTATTTAACGACGCAATATCTAGAGAAATGGGCCGATGGATTACCTCTTCTTTTCTGTCACTTCTACTTCTGGGAGGCTACAGCTGAAGAGTTGCAACACTCTCGAGAAGGCCTTGTCAGAAGTCTACTGTGGCAATGTTTCCGAAACAACCCGAAACTTGTTAAAAAAGCGACCCCCCGTCGATGGGCAGCATACTATGCTCTTCATGGATGGGAAGGCCCTGTCCCCAACTGGAGTTGGGAAGAGCTACAAGAAACATTCCTGAATCTTGCTTCCCTGAATAACTCCTCCTTCAAGATGGTGATGTTCATCGACGGCCTTGACGAGTTCGACGGGGATCCTAATACTCTAATTCTATGGATAAAAGACATTATCGTAAGGTTTAGCATCAAGCTTTGTGTTGGAAGTCGGCCCTGGACTGCTTTCTCAGACGCATTCGAACAGTATCCCACCCTCACGATGCAAACCCTTACAGCTGTGGATATTCAAACATACATCAATGGGCATTTCAATGCAAGTCATGCCTTCAGAGATTGGCAAGTTTTGAACCCCGACAGGACAGAAGCATTACGCCAAGATCTAATCGAGAGGGCAGATGGTGTATTCCTCTGGGTCCATGTTGTTGTCAGGGAGCTTATGCTAGCCTTGAAAAGGGGTAGAAACCTCCATGATCTCAATGCCATTCTAAATAGTTTGCCGACAGATATCATTGATCTCTACACCAAGATCTATGGAAGTGCAGATCCAGGAGAGGGCGACAATGCCGCGGTATACTTGAGCATAATGAAAGCTGTTCACCATAGTTTCACGCACCGTGAGCTATGGTATATCGAAGAGAACACCACTGTTGACCCCGATGATAAAGCGGTCGACGAATCCATAACAAGGGTGATCAGGAGACGCCTTGATAGTTCAACTCGAGGCATGGTCGACATTTCAGGTGACGGACTTATCGTGTTCCATCACAGGAGCGTCCACGAATGGCTATTGCTACCTGAGGTATCACCGATATTGCTAGGTCGCTTATCCGAACACTTCGATGCAACACTCCTACTTATGAAGGGCTGCCGTTCAGTACTAGTCCACCAGTTGCAAGTTGTCAAGAGCTGCTCTGCAAAGGCATTTGGCAACATACTATTTCTGTCCTGTGAAGCGGTATATCGCATCCTGTATTACGCTTCACGGGTCGTAGAATGTCCCGTTTCTACTCCCGCTCTCCACCGCGAGCTAGAAATGGTACGGGATGCTTTTGATACGATAGCAGATACTATCAAAAACAGAGGAGAAGGGGGACTACGAAAACTTGCAAAGTTTCAGGACGAATTCAATTCTACCATGTCTCAACGATTCAAAGCAGCTCTGCCGACCAGCATTCCACACTCAGCAGCAAGTACAATCAAGCCCGACAGATTTGAGATAGGGCATTGGGCCTTCCTTTTCTACTCATCCAGGATCACTGCTCAGAGTTGCTTCACTGCCCTGGCTGCCCAATTTGCAGTGCACACGTATGTAATTACTCAAGCGAGAGAGAACCCCGATCTTCTTAAAGAAAAACACGATCGGGTATCTTTGCTTCACAGCGCAATCTTCGGCCCGAGGCTGAAAGACAAATTTAGGCATATCAGATCAGTGGATTATAAATTGCGACTGCGACTTATTGAGGCCTTGTTGGACTTTGGAACATCTGTCAGGGGACGCAGACATGTCAGTTGCACAGGTTCTAATTTTAACGACGGGTATCATGGTACACTGAGGGAATTAGGTCTCGATGTCTACTACCTAGACGTTGTGGATCGTTTGTCTAAGAGCGACCGAGACAAAGTAGGTCCCGAAGAGTATTGGACTGAGGTCAAGAGGTTATTGGAGGTTAGAATGAGTAAGGGTGCTTGCTTCCGACGATCTTTGAGGGCAATGATAAAATGACATCGAGATAGATTTGAGTTATTTACATGAACTTGATATGTGTATGTATATACTGAAGTCCCATTTAAAAAAAAAGGTATGCTGGTTCATACCCGAGGGGAAGCTCCAACAATTTGTTTTCTGCATGGTCACTTCCCCCTTATGTCATAAACTAGTGGAGAGCTACCCTGACATAGTTAGTGGCAAGATCTCTATCAGTAGGAGTAAAGTAGATCGATCTTGTACGGGGTATACGTGGCGGAGGTAAAGTAGTAGCATCATACTCTCGAATCTTTCACGAGAGTCTGCCAATGCTACTAGCATACAGCCTGTTGGGTGCTTGTTTGCCCAACTGGCCTACATCGCTAGATGTAGTAATCTTCATATACCCATTATCCTCGTTGGGCCTCGAATCACCAAGACACACTATAATATCCTTCATAGACCCCGTCAAACCATTGCCTTCCACAGCAGAAAACCCCCGTCCATCAGCAGACTCGCGATATATTCTAATAGCCCAGGACCTCGCCTCAATATGCCAGATATAACTGCCGCAATAGCAGCCAGCAACATGATCGTTGAAGAAAAGAAAAGTACTGCAAGCCATCCAAAGCTTACACATCACTTGAAAGTCAGGAACCATCCAACTTTGATCGTCGAGGTCTGGATATTGCTTCCTGTCTACTGGTAATCCAAGACGGTTGGCTCCAGACACGAGCGGAATTTCTCCAGAATTGATATATTGGGCGATTCCATTGATCCAAAAAGTGTTGAGAAGCTGTTTCATGCGCTGGCATAATACTTTGTCTGTGATATCCCACATATCAGGTGTCTTATTACGGTCAGTGGCATACTGGGCAATTCTGCCCAAGCAGAAGGTGCTGTCCAGGCATAAGGGAAGCGAAGGTGGATGAGGTAGCATTCTAGAGGCGAGGGGCGGATGAACTCGTCTCTCGTTTGCGAGCCCAAGGTTATCTCGCAAACGAGAAATCAGGCTCTGAAAAAGGCGTTGCCATCCATGTCCTAATCACGAGCACAAGCAGCGCATTCTCAACACCATTCGACGCTGCAATGACAGCGGTGCAGCTCAGCCACACCTGTACTGTCCAGTCAACAGCCGGGATTGGGAGGAAGCCTGAATCTATTTATATCCCTACTCCAAGTACGCCTACAGGCGAGGCTTTTTTTTTGACCGTCAATGATTCATCAGAGGAACTCGCCTATGGGATCAACAAGGCTCGAGCAAGGACAGTGAAATTGATTGGATCTGACTATCGAAACTTTATCTACCTACCCATCGTGAATGAATACGACCGGCTATCGCGGAGATTGCCAGGAAATGTATTGCAGAGATAGCCTTCGACATGGGTTGCTCTCACCGGGAAACAAAGTTCGAATATCGTGGGCGCCATAGCGCTGGGACCCCAGGGGTTACACGGGCGAGGCCGCTCGCTAAATGAGGTTGGAATTAGCGGACAAGTGCCCTGAGGCTAGCCCTATAAAATCGCCAGGCTAGCACTCGGCTCAGCGTTGTGGCTTTTAATGTGTCGGGAACCTGCTCACAATGCGCAGGCCAGATCCGCAGGGCGTCAGAAGAATTGACCGTCATAAACATCAAAGACGAAATAATTTATTCGTTTTTTGATAGCGTAGAAACTTTCAGGCTACTTTATTTTGGTAATCTAAGCCTCGGAGGACATGTTTCCCGCTACCCACCTAGCATATGCATTCAATTGACACCACATCAAATACATTAAAATTCAGCATTCGTTGTTCAGAATAATTGACAATAAGTCATAGTTACATTAAATACATAGAAAGCCATCCCATAAAAGTGAACAGTTATACGTGGGAATCACTTGTAATCATCAAAACTCCATAATTATCCAAACCCATTTCCAATCTTATCGACCAGCAGGAATTCCATTGCCAGCCTCAAGGGTATCATTGGAGTCAATAGAACATCTTCGGTCCTTGACAAACTTGGGCCAAGTGTTGGTCAGCACCAGGTACTTAATGTGGCCCTCAGAATCGTCAAAGATGGTCGCGTCGAAACCCTCGGGAATGTCACCCCAGTAAAGTGCCTTGTCGCTCTGGCTTCCAGAGTCGATGGCAAGTTCGGTCTCCATAATGCCTGTTTCGGATCCGTGCGATGATGCGCCGGAGGACTTGACTTTGTTGGCGGTGGTTGTCATCTGAAATGTCTCGAATGGCAGGGCTGGATCAACAGTGCCCTTGTCACCAAACAAAATGCGCGCAGAGTTCTCAAAGACAGTTTCAAGCTTGCGCTGCTGTTGAGAAGACAAATTGATCTGGAACTCTGCGTCGCGCGAGCTAATAAAGCTCGTATAAATTCGCAGAGCACTGTTGAATCGCTCACGAACAAGTTCTTGCACAGCAGGTTCCTTGATCCTCTCAGGATCGCGAACAGATGGGGGCAGCGAAGATTTCCACTCAGCGACAGCTCTCAAAAACGCGATGTTCTCACCAGAAAAGTCGCGAAGAGCAGAGAATTGCTGGAGAGGTTCGGGATTGCGCTCGAGGACATGCTCAAGTGCTTCCATGGTGAGGATACTTTCACCACCGCTGCTCTTCACGGAGCCGTCTTTGGACCAGGATGTAAGAGCGGAGGCAGCGACGGTTGTGGACCCTGTTGCGACGGAGCGAGCACCATGGGTGACAGCCTGTTTGTTGATCTGCCATTTAGCAATAGAGTCAAGAGTTTCTTGGCGGAGGGTGTTGTGCTGGATGACTTCCCAGCAGGGCCAGAAGATGGTGAAGATCTCAATGGCCATGATGGAAATGGCGAGCCTGTGACAGGTGGTCAGTTTATGTCTTGTTTGAAGTTAGGGAGATGTGGCGTACCATTGAGGAGGAATCCAGTATGCGTTGACGGGTTCCATGGCTGGGACGTACAAGGCGACGAGCCACATAGGGGTCGCATGCAGACTGTGTCTTGGTTAGAATGGACTCTTGGATTTAAGGGAGAGAGACGTACTTTGCTATGCAGCAAGCGATGGTTTGGGTGCGCCATCCCTGCGTGTCGTTGACATGGCGGGCTTGCCAGAGGATGTAAGGGGCAACGATCCATGCCCAGACGAACTGCCAGACTACAGAAGGCCACCTGGAAAGGTTAGTTAGGATAGGGGATGTTGTAGGGGGAAGAGTATGCTTACCATTCCCAGCCCTTGCCCATCTGAGACTTTTCGTATGCCTCAGTGCCGGGATGAACTTCTGTGCCGGCGACACCCCAGCTGTGATGGAACTTTTTGGAGATGCACCACATGATGATAGTAAGGATAAGCTGATCCCGTTAGCTTCATCCCATATTCCTTCGTGATTGACATACCTGGATAACCATGCCTGCACCAATCGTGACGAGAATCTTCCTTGTATAATCCAACCGTTGAAAGCGTCCCAACAAACTCCCCGGCCTAGCCCGAGTTTTCGTCTCACTCTTCTCATCCGGCGCAAACAGCTCCTTCTGCTGTTTGGCAACGTGCAAAAAGCGACTATTGCTCGCATGAAACAGCGCGATACCGAAAGGAAAGTACAAGCCCATGATCCAATATTCTCCCTCGGGAGTAAACAGCGGGAAATAAACGTAACCGGTCTGGACGGCGCCCCAGTAGAGGTGGAGCAGTATAATAGCGACGAAGGTAAGCGGAAGGTCTCGAATTCGGAGCATGGGCATGTCGCGACGGCGCCAGAGGAAGATCATGCCTCCTGCGACGATGAAAGTCCAGATGAAGGTCCAGATGATCCAGAAGATGCCGAGCCCATCGAGGTTGGGCTGCGGCTTGGAAGAGTAAGCCATGCTGGCGGTAAAAAAAGAAAATTGGTAGTTGTAGAGATCGATAAAAGGAAATGTAATTGTTGGTATAGTGTTGTTGATATAGATTGTCTTTAAAGGAACGTGGGTTTGAAGGAATGCACGTCGAAGCAAGTACGACAGGTACTTAAACTTGGGAGGTGGGAAACAAATGGAGGAGATGACGAGGTATTATGTATCACAGAAGAAGTGTCCGTGTCTGTCTAATCCATGATGGCGCTAAAGCAGACAGGGAACGTTTCTTGCAGTAAAAGAGTGACTGGGGAGTAAAAGGCAAGACACGACAAGAAAGAGTGAATGCAAGAGAGAGAAGAAGAGTGGCTCTGAGTGAATGTGACGGGCTTATCCCTTGCACATAAACCCAGACTTGGCTCCCGGGAGTTCAGATCACTAGTGCCAGGGTCAGTCGATCTCTTCCCGACCACGATGATCTTAACTACAATGGTCTCTAACCCTTGACGCACAAACCCTTGCAAGTCCCGATTGGTCAACCCGCAGTTCGGAATTAATTGATGGTGGTGCTTTGCGGTAGGGCATCACAACACTGACAGGACCGACCCCGAGATTACTTTTGTTGCGAACAGACCAGTTCTTGCCGATCCCCTGCTTTTTTTTCTCTCTCACTTTTACCTTTTTCGAGTTCCTCCTGGTCTATGAGGTGATTGAAAGGTGATGGGCTTTCTCATGCGAGGGGTTCATGAGACAGACGAAAAGATCGTCAGTGTCACAAACCAATTAATTGTGCGTTGCTCTGAAAACGGTCGAAAACGCCCTTGCATCGGAGTCACAAAGTTCCAGACGTCAGATGAACCTTTTTTCTCTTTGCTTTTTTATTTACCACGTTCTGTTCAGCCATGACGAAGAATGATCTGTTGGATGGAAAGCCACCGAGTAAAGTTTGCTGCATCCTTGTACCACGTTCAGCCCCAAATCTTGAGCTATCACAAACACCTTCTCGTACAAGAACGATTAATCGTGCTCTAATTGATGCGATGGCTGGTGAACACCACCTTATCAATCTCCCTTGCGTCAGGCGAATGTCTGTCACTTTGTTAAAGTGCAAGGGAGAAAGTAAAGTAAGGGAGAAAACGTGATGGAGGCCCTACTGTAATGCCTGTCTTACCGACCTAGGCGCCTGTATCCACTGAGGCTAGCTAGACTCGAGCCCTAAAGTTGTAGCCACCGTTTGTTCCTGCGCGCAACAGAATAAAGTTGTGCCATGGCCTGATTTTGATAGCAATCGTTTCATACTAATCCTCCAATATATGAACCTTACTGTGAATCAATATAATATGGTTTGTCCCTCGAAAAAAGCAAAGATATCTGTTGGGCGTTACATGCATAATCCCCGTCTTCTCCACGGCATCGCGATAAACGAACGAAACATCAAGGTTGCATCCATTCAGCAGGTCAACGTGAATCAAAATCCACTGTAACCCCAGCCAGCCATTAATTAAACCGACATGCTCCGTAAAAATGTCTCGAAACCGTTTTCACACAACTGAGATATCATTATTGAACGAGGCGTAATAATTCCTTTTTTTCATGTTCCTCCTCTTGGCCTTTGTTTCTCTAGCCACTTGTTTCTTTCTTTCTTTCTTGCCGCTAGGAGCTGCCAGACCGGTCCGCACTTAGTTCGACCCCCTAGTCTGGCCTTAGCAGATCTTAATTAATCGGGCTCCTCTCGATCAAATCACAGGCTCCTCCATGTCAAATCGGGAGGGCCCTCTACCCGCATAATCACAGTACGCGTTCAGGTAGCGAGGGATCATCAAAGTCTTGTCGTCATGCACAGCCCGAAGCGAAGCCTGTCGAACCAGTTATCTGGGTTTCACCAACGCGTGGAAAACACTCCGTGATTTTCTCCTTTGCTGCCCAATGCGCTGTTCACAAAGTTCGTTAGGGCGTTTATGCGTAACGGCCTCCCACGCGACGAGGTGATCCGTGCTACTGTACTGCTGTGTCTGTCTCACAGTCACAGCCCAGTGCGGTACTACTGGTGCTCGGCCACGGAATTATCCGCTGTAAGCGTGCGGGCGGCAGACTCATTATCTTATCCCAACCAATACCATGATGTTCGGTTCTCTTTACCCGTCACTCTCAGGTACTGTACCTGACCAATCTCTTTTTGCTCTATTTAGCTTCAACCCTCTTGTCCTACCGTTCGTGGGTGTCCCCGGCACTTTGGCAGCTAAAGCAGGAGATTACCGTGGAGAGAGATCGGCAGTGCGACAAAAACACAAACCACGGGATATTTTCCGCACATTGCGCTCAGATAAGGATTCAAACGCAAACATGTCTGATCCCGTCAATCTGAAGCTGACGCAAAACAATCGTCGCGTTGTTGGTTGATCAATGAGCAAACATGCATAAAATGGAAGCACAACAGACAAACACACAAGGGTATGGCCATTCAACATTCAAGGATTAAACCAACCATTCAGAACCCAGTATTCAGCTACAAATTTCTCCGAGATCATTTACAAATGGTAAGCCAGATTTCCCCATGAACAGCTGCGCACAAGGATCACATCGCCGACTCGGCAAGATCGTGTCAAAAGTGACATTACCACCCATTCTCCACGTAGAAAAGATCAGCATTTCAGAGCCGAAACATATCGGGGTCATACCGGCAATATCACTTTCCCGTGGTCAATTCTGCACGGAAAGTCCCATTTCCGTTGTAATCTCGTATATTTCACCCGACAGACCGGTCGATGCTAGTTTCCCTCTAGCCTGTGAAATACCGCGCTGAATGCCGGTACCTGAATAGTAATCCTACCTAACCGCGTATTTTCCTTACTCAAACATCTTACTCAAATTCTGCACTGGCCAGGCTCTTGCATCGCGAAACTTATCTACAACGCCTCTCAAAGCCATGCGTTCATAATGATCCGTGAAAAAATCCCCGTACAACTCCATTCCAAAAGCTGCATGTACCAACGCAGGTGGACAGCCTGGATGACAGAGACTAATCCCACAAAGATCAAGAATTAGTTGGCGCACTTGATTTTCTATGTCTCTCCACTGTGCTCGTGTTGATGAATGTCCTCTAGCTTGACGTCAGTGTAGATCAGACCCAAAGCGAGGGTAACTTTGACCCAGGGTAATTGAGATTGACGCACCCCAGAAAAGGATTCTCCGCCATGAGAACCATCTTTGCTATGATGCACAGCTGCATGCTTGTCACCTCGAGCGCGGACGAGTACCAAATAACCGGAAAGATCTCCCCATTTGACCGATCAGCCTTTTTCACGTAAAACGGCTGATATTCTTTCAACGCTTCCTCCTCTAGTATCTCGCCTTGTTTTTGAAGTCTCACTACACCACGTTAGTCAACCATCACAAATCACGGACTAGCAGGGCAATCAATCTCGTTACGCACACCATTCGTTCTCAGACCCATCCGCCCATCGCCACTTAGCCACCTGAGCCGTGTGCAAAACAATCTTATTAGCCCTTGAAGCACCATTCCCATATTCAGCATCAAGAACCATTTTCGGCGGATGACGCTTTGTGAATGAGTGGTAGAGCTCTTGGCGGACGGCCATCCAGTATGCCGCTTGGATGAGGGATCGGCGGCCGAAGAGGGTCCGCGACGGTGGACTTCTGAGGACTGCGTCGATTATGGCTAGGAAATTTACTTGAGGCTTTGGTGCGGCGTCGTCTTCGTCGTCGATCTCTTCTAGTTGACGAAGAATTACTAAAAGATGAGTAAGTGCTCGCTTAATGGATTGAAATTCTTACCTGCTGTTGCTATAATACTTTCCAGTTTTTCATCATCTTGGATATTATGAAAGTCGCGTAATGCAGGTATACATTTCAATGTATATTCCACAGCATCATGAGGCGTAAGCTTAGGTAGTAATTGTCCCTGATATAATATTCCCTGCGGTGTTTTGTATTTCGGCAAACGACTCAAATGGCGTGCAGATAAAGCGAATATCGCGTAAAGTAACGGCGGATGCTGACGCGCCCGGATAGGAACAACAAGTTGAAAATGTCTCCTTTCATCACACAGGTCAAGCTGTCACGTTAGCATTGACTGTCGATCCGGCGGTTACCGAGACATACCCAATGTGACAGCTCCTCGACGAAATATCTCAGCAGACATGCTTCTTGTGGATCTTGGAGCGGGAACTTTGTTGTTTCAGGGTATGCGGCTGTGGGAGGGTCATATGGTGAAGATTGATCCTGCGCGGAATAGATGCTCGCACTGCTCGGAATATCTGTGGGTGATCGCCACGGTGATGAAGAATAGCTAGGTGAATTACCCGTTGAGTGCGGTGCATATCTCGGCCTGCTGTCAAACGACGGCTGTTCTCTGTGCGCATGTTCGCTATGATGTGCTTGGACTCTTGGCGATGTGCCGCTGCCAGAGTCGAATTGACTTTGCGGACTACTACCGACTGTATGCACATCAGTCTTGTGATTTTGGCTTTGACTTTGGTTGTTTCAACTTACAGTCCCTAACCTCGCTGTTGACCCATGTCTGATTCGTCAATGGTCCTGTGGATGAGTTTCGAAAGATGGTTTGTTTGGCAGGGCGTGCGCAGGGGAGGTTTTTGACGATGCAACGTTGACATCTAGCTTGTCCTTCGTCACCTAGACTCTGTAAGCTCTCCTGAATTCTCAATCATCTCATCACAACTTCTCACATTTCACATGTTTCTCTGCAGATTGTCAGTACTTCAATGACAAATTGAATGTCGATAACCTCACCTTTACATTGAAGACATGGTCGCTTGACCACTGGCATCGTTCTCAATCTCTCTCAGTGATGTATGATTGTTCTTCTCAAACGTAATGAGAGTTCTGATACCTGGACGTTGCCCCCCACTTGTCGCGGCTTCATTGAGTTTCTTTGCGCCATCACGTGCTAAAAGTCGCTGTTCTCTCCGAAGTGGACGCGATGGGGATACCCTACAGCACTGTATTTCGCCACCGACAAGACAGCTCTGAGAGACCCTAGGCCGTATCTTGTGGACTAGTTAATTATTTGTCAATTTATTTAATATTTTGGACTTGTTTATGATAATGGATATCGAATGTAGAGGCAGTTGCTGCTTGGTGTAGTGATTTGTTTTTGGTTTAGCGTATTTCACAATACTGCCTTTCGCCATCCTCCAGGATTCGTCTCACAGCGAAACACGCATGCTCACTGATTATCATATCAACTACACTCCCAATTTCATCTCACAAAATGTCGCGTCAAACGCGTTCCGCAGCAAAGAGACTGACGCGTCTGCAAGCCGCAACCACACCAACAGTCTCCCCGGTGGCTTCGATCACTCGAAGCACGACAGCTCCACCTGCTCCCACCCAGGCCTCATCTCTCGAGACTCAGCTCTTCGCGACACCCTCCGAATGGCAAACCTATCTCACCACATCCCCAAACCCCTCAGGTCTCTGGCTCAAAATCGCCAAAAAGTCATCTCCAACCCCCTCAATAACATACGACCAAGCCCTCGACGTAGCCCTCTGCCACGGCTGGATCGACGGCCAACGCAAAGCCCTTGACGCAACACACTTCATCCAGCGCTTCACACCGCGTCGCAAAGGAAGTCTCTGGTCACAACGCAATGTGAAGAAAGTCGCGACTCTTACCGCAGAGGGAAGGATGACGCCTGCGGGATTGGCAGAGGTGGAAAAGGCCAAGGAGGATGGACGTTGGGAACGGGCTTATTCGTCGAGTAGTAATGCGGCTGTACCGGATGATTTTCAGAAGGCGTTGGATGAGAATCAGGCTGCGGGTGAGTTCTTTGAGAAATTGGGTAAGACGAAGAGATATGCTTTCATTCAACGGTTGGAAACTGCCAAGAGACCGGATACGAGAAGTAAAAGGATCGATCAATTCATCGATCTTCTAGCAAGTGGAAAAAGTTTATAGTCCATTCCTGGAGTGTATTAAAAACCTATGTAATCAGTCCTTCTTAATACAAAACAGCAGAATGCGAATATCGACTTGGTCGGTTCCCTTCTCGCCCACTGTCCTAAGTCGTCGCTGCTTTAAACTGAGTCAACCTGGGGCATGTCCTGGGCTTCCAAGGGACGGAGAGTTCGTCTCACGTTTCAGCCCCTGGCTAGTAATAATACTACATACACCAGAAGGATGGCAGGGAGAACATAATTCTGGCCTATGGAACATAATCACTCGTTGCGAATATTGACTATGTTTCTGATCGTGAGGGAGTGAAAGAGAAGCTAACCTAACTCCATTAAAGTACCTATTATTACAGCTTAATATCACTAGAGCTGGCTCTAATTGAGAAGCTCGCTAGGGTCAGAGTATCGGTACGGTCTGTCCCTCATGAATACTTTTTCTCATTAAGAAGGATAGCTTGAGGTACTGAGAACCTGCTATTTTGGTTGGACTTCTGTTTCTCCTCACGCCGATCGGAATTTTGTATACCTACGTCATCAAGACATATCGTGAATACAAAAGATGCATGGCATTGGTCACCGCGCCGTTATCATGCCCCTTGAATGAAGTCATTATGTCTATCGAAAACAAGAAAGATATTCACTCACATAGGTACATGACCACGCTCTTAGTTTTTGGCTTCATCGTCCTGGGATGGGGTCTAGTTTGTTGTGGGGTGTCAGCCTCCAGCACGACGTCTTATTGGTCAGTTAAAAGGAATTTACGAGCATAGCTTCATGACTGCATGCCGAACAGGGCGCTGAGCGGCTAAATATGGAACGGTAACTGAAGAACAGCGTTTGTCTGACCAGCTACTTGTCCATATTCCTTTTTCTTGTTTTTAAGATTGTATGAAACTTCCCGATATGTTAAGACATGCCGCTGCATACCAATAGTCCTGGTTACAATGTCGTCATGGCGGAATCCTATGAATGTGCTGCGGGCAGGTATATATAATGTATACAGACCCAAGATCATTCTTCTTACCAACAAAATTCATCAAACAATCTTTGAAACATCCAGTCAGATCTCAAAGGCAATGATGTTGCTTCTTTGCACCAGCTTTATAGTGTTTTGCTTCGGCCCAACCTTGGCCGCGGCAGGTCTTTTAGGGCCTAGATTCCCTCCACCTATCGACGTCGCATCTAGCAAGAGTCTATCTGCCAAGGCCTGGCAGAACCTCACCAAGACATTCGACGAGTACCTCAATGGTAGTTTTGAGTCACCCTTTTTCGCCGGAATTGAGAACATCACCTTTTCGTTGGGTGCCTTCTCAATTCACGACTCCAGCGCGGCTTCTGCTCTTCAGTACCATTACACAGACCCGCTCATTCAGAACAATACGGTTGGGGTGACCAACGTTGACGCAGACTCGGTCTATCGATTCGCTAGCGTCAGCAAGCTCTTCACGGCCTATGCTGGTATGGTATCCTTGACAGAAGAGGAATGGAACCGTCCATTTACCAAAATCTTTCCCATTCTTGCCGAGTCCGACGGTCATGCTGGTTTGACCCAAGTAGCACAATGGGAGAGTGTCACACCGTTGTCCCTCGCTTCTCAGATCAGCGGCGTAGTCGGAAACGCTCCGCCTTTCGGAGTTGCCGACATAGCCCTCCCTTACTTGGCGGAGCTGAAAGCCGGAGAAAGACCGTCTTTCGATCCAACGGCCGCAGGACTTCCTCCCATCACCAATCCCTACCCAAGTTTTAGCGAGTTTTGCAAGCAGGGAAACAGCGAATGCACAAGCGATTCCATCATCAAAGACGTTCAGTTTCGTTATCCAACCTACAAGACCTGGACATCGCCAACCTACTCTAACCATGGATATATACTTCTCGGATTGGCGATCGCAGAACTCACCAACCAGTCACTACCAGATGTATACCGCAATTCTCTGTTCGAACCTTTGGGCATGAAATCATCAAACGCCACAGACCCAGTCCATCTGATCGACCGTGTTGTAGTACCAGGCGGGATTATAGACGCTACGTTCGCCGATTCAGGTTTGGCTGCTGCGTCTGGCGGCATCTTCAGTACACTTACGGATATGGCCAAGTTCAGTACCAGCATTCTAAACAGCACACTTCTGCCAGAGGAAAAGACAAGAAGGTGGATGAAACCACTGGCTCATACCGCAAATCTTAACTTCAGTGTTGGAGTAGGCTGGGAGATCTTGCGATATGTTCATCCAGACACCCATGCTGTGACGGATTTGTACACCAAGCTTGGCGATGCAGGTTACAATGGCGGCGCTGTTGTACTAATTCCTGACTACGGCGCTGGATTCAACTGTCTCGTTGCAAGTGCTGATCCTGGTCGCACCGATTCTCAGAAGTTGGTCCTCGACGCTGTCATTCGAGAATGGCTGCCAGCGCTGGAAGCCCAAGCGGCTGCCGAGGCAAAGGTTAAATTTACTGGGACCTATGTTCCTCATGATAAGAAACTGAACACGAGCTTGACACTCACAGTTGAGCCTTCGGTTGGTGGCCTATGGGTTGCTGACTGGATCAGCAACAATTCAAACATCCTCACTGTTGAGAATCAATATCTGATCTTCAACAATTTTGGGGGTCTTCGTTTCTTGCCTAGCATTTATGATGCGGATAACTCAAAATATGCGTTTCGTATTCGGGCCCCTATCAATAAGACGGTTACAGATGGACGAAATTCGTATGGACCTTTTACAGGCACTGGGAAGGATGACTGGTTGACCACAGGGCAAATTGGTTTTGTTGGTACTCCTGTAGACTTGGCTATCTTTGATTTGGATGAGGCGGGTGAAGCGGTCTCGGTGGATCTGCCAGTATTCAATGTCACTTTGAAGAGGCAGGACTGAGTGCTGCGCTTCAATGGTGTTTTGTGCAAATACTGAAGTAGGGTTGAAGTCTTGGTAGATGGATGCTGTAGGTGATAGCGGTGAGATGAGGAACCAATTGATTGATGTAGTATTTATATCAGTATTTACTCAACTGAATTATTTGAGAAGTTGAGATATTGACAAGCTCCCGAGTCGACATCATATTCAGCGCGTGTCTTTTCGTGCTAACCAACATTCTAACATTTACCAATGAATGATCCTTTGAACCGGCGCAATTCCATTTTGCTCTTCAATTTGCGTCACTATTGTAACCAAAGCCTCCCTTTTCTTATCTGAGAACTGACACCTCACGCTACAGACGCGATATGGCAAGGGTATTTCATCATGCACGAAACCGAATTCGCTCTCCTCTGCTGACACATACTTATCACCAGACTGAGCTTGCCTCCACAGCTCCTGCTCTCTGGTCCACATAGCTTCTGCTAAGCTCGCACTCATCGCCGGCTCCCAGAACCCCTCCAGTCGTGGGCGTCGGAGAAGTTCCATGGCTCGCTTTCTTGATGATTGAGAAAACCCACTTTGCGCAATCAAGAATAGCGGACCGCTGGTTAATGGAACTGGAGCGAGGAACAGCTTGCCCGGTGAGGGAGCGCTCTGCGCAAGGACAATCTCGCTCAGCTTGACAATACGGTCGGCGACGAGCGGTATTTTGGCTTGTCGAATGATAGGGTCAGGCTGTTCCGGATCTGATAATAGATAGAGGCTGTTGGTTAATTGTATAAGTTCAAGCATGTCAAGCTCGATGACCAAATCTCGTAGGTCCAAGTGTTTCTGGAACTTTCTCAGAGTCTTCTGAAGCTCCCTGTAACACCTGGTATGGGCGACTTGTCTGGCAAGAAGCTTCTCGTAACAGGCCACAATGGTAGATTTATCAGTGCCGTACAAGCCATGGGTGTCGTCCCTGTTCTCCTGCCACCAAAGCCCCAGACCGTTCTGCAATGACTCGGCAGCCCGACGTGCTCTGGTCAAGAACGCTGCTACAAGATGTCGTGGGTGCTCAGGAGAAATGATGGGGGATTTGTAAAACCTCCAATAACCATAAGAGTCAGTCCGGCCTAGACTCGCTGCATTGCGACCATCAGCGTATCCTCCGGACTTAAAAGTCTGCGCAAGCATCTCAAAGTCAAAGAGCAGGTCTTTAACTTGAGTTAGATTAATGGGTGTTGATGAAAGGGTATCATGTTGGCCTCGAGTAATAGGCTGTGGCCGATTGACATCTTGTTCAGTCTCAATCTCCCTGATGAGACTGCACCCAGCCGCCGCATGGATAGTGAGTGCTTGTTTGTACAAGCCCTGGATAACGTATATGCAGGTAAATATGGCGCTCACAATAATGGCCCTCCACCGATCAGTGGACCGGTGTGAACCTGTATCCCTCAAGGTTGAAACTGCTGCGCTGTATTGTTGCAAACACAGCGCATACTGCGGCTTTGTTTCCGGTTCCCGGTCGCCATAGCCGCAAGCTTCATGAACAGAGCCTAAGGCGACGACGGCGTGCCACAGGGCCGGATCAGCGACACAAATCTTTGGTAACTCGCGGCACCAGAACTCTGCATCAAACAGTCCAGATAAGGCAGGGCCCGTAACCTCAAGGAAATAATTATAACTGCGAATCTCGTCTGGGCTCTTACGCGGAATGAGTAGTTTTGGGGGAGCGACTATAGTCCCTGGTGCGCCTGATTGCCGATATAGAGCTGGAGTGGATAGATCTGTGCTCTCATTTATGTTGGTTTTGTAGCCTTCACAGCTGCGACCGCTGGACGTGCACCGTTGGCATGATGGCCTTGTCTCGTCGCACCGAACCCTCCTTGTTCTGTTTTTGGTATAATGTTAGCCACTCATGTTCCAATGCAAAAGAAGGTGCAGTATTAGTTTGAACTCACTTGCAGGTTTTGCATCCCGTTCTAGACTTTTTATGATACGCTCGGCGGCGCTTAGGCCCAGAAACTTGGTCTTCGTCCTCAGGACGGATGAGTTGCGTAGACATATTTGACCAATAAAACCCGGGAAAAACTCAACAGACTGAGCGCATATATTCCAACGTCCTTCATATATAGACTTCCGTGAGTAAATGTGATCTAGCTGATTTCTTCAAGACGAGAAGAAGAGGGGTGCAGGTGGTTGCAAAGATGACCGCAAACGAGTTTGGGAACGAACCGACAAATAAGATCTTTCGGGGACGACCTAGAGCCACAGGCAATCAAAGTACGACTGGTGATTGGCCCAGACGTCAAAAGGTAGGGAGGTAGAGCGCTCCATGATACCTAAACCAGTAATAGGTGTGCTGATCCATAATTCTGATATTCAACGGCACAAGCCGTTTGAAAGACTAGTATCATAAACCTTAACAAAGTAGTATGTAGCATAAATGTACCTTCTTCTTCAACATGTATAGTGGCGATCTTGCCGTCGAGAGCGTTCTTTTGAAAGGGATTCCTAAGTCCTTGTAATACTGCTACTCGGGGTTTGCTTATGACACATCTGGTGGTAAAGATGCTCGCAATGCGTACTTAATAAACGAACCTTTTTGATCACACAAACTGTCATTTAACAGTTATCCTTTCTGATGAACCTTTTCCTCACTTGTAATACTGCAATGATCCCGACTGGAAGTCGTGCACCTGGGCAAATTAGCCAATTCCTATTTGATGGCAGTTTCAGCTTACTCATATCGGCGTGCACAGAACTGTCTTGTCTGCAAGTCCGCCACCATTCACGAAGAACAAGACGGTGTAGTAGATCCCCACTTCGAGGCGTTGGGGACTTTCATCTAGCACTGGACCCGAACTCAACTATGATCATTTGCCAATGGCTTCATTAGGCTCTGCCAACAAGGCCCAAAGCTCACTGGATCGCATCATGGCGGATTGATGGTGCAAGATGTCAATAATTGATAACGACTGGAACCCACATTAAGCTAGAGGTACCTTTCATGATTCTAAAGTGTTTCCATCGATTCCGAACTAGGTAGGCTGTACACAATCCCTCGAACTAAGCGGAAATAGTTTCCTTTTTCTTTTTCTTGTCTTGTTTCCACAGATCATCTACTATGTCAGTTCATCATATCTACGATGTGACTCTCCACGAAAGAAGCTACCTGCAATAGCTTGTCATCGCGAACTGAACCTATTTGTCTTTCCAAGCAGTCTCCATAACTTCTAAAGGCGTAGTAACCTTCAAGTCGGGGAACTTGTCATCCAGGGGACTAAATTCCCTTGGCACAAGGTATCTACCGATGCCAGCTTGGTAGTGAATCATGGCGAAGAAAGCTTCATCGCCGTCACCGAAGCCAATCTTGGGGTAGTCAGGGAAAAAAGAAATCTTGCCAGACTTCAGCTCCTCCAAGCTATCCACTGCAACCTCAAACTTGATACCTAGAGAAATTTAACAACATTTATGGATTGGAAGGTTGGGGATATCCTACTTCTAGCTTTCTCAGCTGCTTCGATGAGTTCATTAAATGAGAGTGTATTGGCGCGAATAGCACTAATCTTGTCCCATTTGTCAAGATCCATTAGGCGGGCGACGAATCTAGACATGTCTTGAGACGTGAGAAAGCTCGCTTGGATATTTCCGTCTGCTGGGATAACAGCCCACTTTGACTCCATGTTGACGATGTTGATCCAAGGTTCCAGGTTACACTTCCAGTGCGGCATGCCATAGTAGTCGAGAAACCAGCCGTTAGCAATGCGTGTGTATTCAAGGTTGGTGGTTTCAAGATCGTCAATAGCCTCGAAGGTATATCGGGAGAGCGGCGAAAGCTCAATATCTCTGCACTTAGGGTTAGTCGAATCCATGGAAGGTTCATGACTTTATTACTCTTTGACGTGCAGCATATCAAAACTACTGATCACAAAGCGCTCAGTGGTCTTAGAACGTTCCGCGGCTTGAATGAGATTCTTCTGGGCCTGGTTTGTTCCAGGCGAAACGACACTGATGGCGCAGATGAGAATGTTCACGCCCACCTCCTCAAAGGCTTTGGTAATAGCGTCGGGATCATTGTAGTCCACCTTGAGATAGTTTACAGCGCCTTGAGGGGATCGTTCCTATTGTAAATAGTCAGCTATCCTGTTTCACTGACGAAGCATGCAAGCTATTACCTTGCGTGAGAGGGCGTAGACTTTGTGTTTGCCATATTCCACGAGTCCATCTACGATGGTACTTCCGACACTCCCGGTTCCGCCAGCAACTGCAACGACTTTCATGATTAGTGTCTAACTTTATCTTGAGTGCTTATGTACGGATATTTGTTGATGCTTCTCAATTCAAAAAAGGATTGGATGTAATATCTATTCAAGGAGTTCTCGGGTCAAATTTATGGATGTCCGATGTAGATGTCAGGTAATCGCATTACTAACGTCGTCATATGCGCATTTACCTGTGGAGGGGAAGAGGGGTAATCGTAAGCAAGCATAAGCAAATGGGTATATTCCGTGGTCCTCAGAGCTGTGGAGATATGCTTAGTATTTCCCTTTATGGCAGTAGTCCCAACCTCAGCTAAGCAAAACATCTTGGAGTGCAGAGTCCTTCTGCCGATGTTTTCCTCAATCGGTATCTACGGTTCAGAAAACCACTGAACAATTAGTAAGAAGCAGCGCTGCCATCTGTAAAAACTCTGGAGACATTGCTCCAGGGACCTACCCCGCACTACTGCGTGGCCATCTGCTGGTTCTTGGTCGTTGAATACGTTACGCGCAAGAGGTCGAACCTTGGATGTGAGCCTGTGGACATCCGCTCTTCTGATGACTCAAACTAAAACCCTTAGTCCTCATGATGATGTTTTCGCTCGTCCCAACCTTTTCTGGTATGATGGCACTCGCATTTCTACCACAAGATAGCATGAAGTGGACGAGATGGGGCATGTATATTCTGCAGGTCTTTGGATCGCTTCCCGGACTCAGTATGTATTTATTCCTGCTCCCACTACGCGCAAAGAACTAGAGCTGAAGGGTGACGGTTCTGAGCACCCCAGGCTTACACAGGAAGGAAATCCTGGTGGCTTAGGCAGGTCGTCTGAGCTGAGGGTGAGCATCACCTGAACCTAACCTAAGGAAAGCCTAAGTTACCCTCCATAAAGCAGCGATGCTTCGTCGTCGATATTCCCTTTCCAAAACAAAATTATCACAATCAATAATCATCCTGATCATAATCCTCCCCTTCACCATCCGACTCATCAGCCATACCCATCATAAACGGATTTCTCTCCTCTTCATCGTCAGATTCTTCATCGTCAGATTCTTCATCGTCAGATTCTTCATCTGCAGTCCTGCTGCTTGTATCTTCTGAATCTTCGTCGACGGGATTTTCTTGACGGTGGAGGCGGAGACGTTCGGCGAGGGAGAGCTGTTTTGGTGGTGCGTCTTCTTCGTCCGAGTCTTCCTCGCTTGATTCCTCTTCGCTGCTGGATGAGTCGTCTGACTTGTCGGATTGTTGTTTGGACACCACGCCGCCTTCTTCATCTTCATCTTCGTCGTCGGAGACGACTGTTCTTGAGCGCTTGTTACTTCGCTCAGGTTGAGAGACTGGCTCGTCGTCTTCGTCATCGGAGTCGGCGACTACTCTGGCACGTTTCGTCGAAGGCTGGACATCCTCCTCTTCCTCATCGTCCGAATCTGATACCACGCGCCGTTTGCGACCGCGCTGCACGGGCTCTTCAGGTTCAGGATCAGGTTCTGGGTCCGAAAAGTTCGCGCCTGCACCTTCGCCATCCTCATCATCTTCATCGTCAGAAATCCTCTGCACCAGTCGTCGACCAGGTCTTGAAGATCCTTCGTCTAATGAGATACCATCCTCATCTGAATCGTCATATGTCTCAACAATCTCATCGTCGTCGATACCGTCGCTTTCATATTGATCCAAATCCGGTCCATTATTATCGTCATCCTCACTCTCCTCCTCCGAGCTGTCGCTGTCGTCGCCTAGGTCTGGTCCAAGAGTCTGTAGCATTTCAAAACGTCGTAGTCCGCGCTCATATTCAAAAGCAACCATAGGCCAAGCTTTGAGCCCTCTCCTCTCCAATGTACCGCCAAGAGGCTCCGGTAAACTGTCCCATGACTCTCTATTGATTGAGTATCGTGCAAAGTCGGGATGACGCTGTAAATCAGGCCAGCACCAGAGAAATTGTAAATCTTCTCCGAGACCTGGTTGCTTTTCGTATGTTTGTGTTTGGTAATGGTTCACAAGATCGGATGTACACCATTCCAAAGTCGATTTCTGGCAATCCGTGCTTGAAACACTGACGTAAAATGACTCGAGTTCCGTGAACTGGTCCAATAACGTAGGAACATGGAAACTGCTGAGATTGTCGAGGATATCCGTTCCACCAAGCGCAAGATTCTTGATCTCGCTCGCAAAACCCGGCAAATGAAAAACATTCCTTCCAGTAGGAAATGAAAGACCGTTGACGAGAATGACATCCGACTTTCGATTGAATGCGACGGTCGCATCTCCGTCGCCAGCGTCTATGCTGAGAGAGTCGGGAAAGGCCATTTTCGCATATGCGCGCGAATCTTGATTGACTGCAAAAACCGTGCGCAGATTTCTGGTTTGGTCTTCAAGCGCAAGACCATCGCGAACGGTCCAGACAAATGCGCTCGCTGCTTCTGGGTGTCGAGTAGTGCCGTAAGAAATAATGAAATCCAGAACGCGATATCGGGCGCGTAACTCAGGACAGAATAATTCCCAAATCCGATGGCGCAATTCAATCGGTAATTTCCCAAATTGAGGGAAATGATCATCGCCTAGATCTGATTCGTACTCATTTTCATTATCGTTGTCTTCCTCGTCGCTTGACTCTTCATCGCTGTCATCAGCGGCCATGGTATCGAGAAGGCCTCCACCGTCTGAATGATCAGAGCTTTCATCGCTACTGGACTCGCTGTCGCTTGAGTCATCCTCGCTCTGGGGATTCTGAGTAGGCTTCTCATTGTCGCTTTGGTCGGATTGTGAGTCGGACATTTTGTAGTGATGAAATTTTCTTCAGGGCGCGGTGAGCTTGAGAACAAAGCTTGATGATTGAGATTGATGCAGGATGAGATGGCGTCGCACGTGCCAACTTACGCGCTTTCACGTGATTGGCAGCATGTTCCGGAGATACAGCGGATATAATACAGAATAAGCTCCCGACTGAACACCTGTTCAACGGTATGTTTACTTGATCCGGTTATAGTTGACACTTGTTCTACAGCACACAGCAATTGCAGATCTTGAAATGTCAGTCCAGTTGAGAGTGGCATACGGCGATGGTGCTATGATGATGGTGATTTGTGATCAATTTACAAATAAGGAAAATCGATATAGGGACTGGAGTTAAATAAAGTATTTCCAATCGTTATACCAAATTAAACTTGAGAGCTGAATTCGAGATCAATAAGATCTCCCGTTGAAAAGTTACTTTATGTAATGGATAGTCCGTTGTATTACAATAATATAGCGTAGTATACAAGTATTATATATGTAACCATTCTACCATTCTGCCAATACCCTATAGATAAAAATCCCAGGGTGGGAAAATACAGCACGCAGCGTCATAGTAATGCTTGCGTGGACCAATATACCATCGATTCCCTAGTGCTTACTCTGAGTGCTCACCAACGTCTCTTTCGTTACCACGATCTGTTCCGGATGGTCGTACTCCGGGTGCCCGCCTCTGCTCTCCACACTCACACTGGGCATACCGCCCTGAATGCTCGAGACCATGTCGTTCAGAGCCAACTCCTCAGTACTGATGCTTCGCGGACCTCTTCTAGACTTCTTGACCGAGACCTGGGCGCCCTTTCGCGAGTTGGAGCCAGGAATATATTGCGACCCGTAGCGCTCGTAACTGGGATAGTTACTGGGATAGTTACTGTGGTTAGATGACATGCCAGGGATGACCTTCGCTAGCAAGGGCCGTAGAGTGGGCAGCGAGGCGCAGATTATGGCACAATTCAGTTCGATGATGGACCAAATTGCGGCACCGGCGCCGTCCCACGGGGGATCATCGCTGTGAACAGCCTCACGGAGAGTGCACATGCGATAAACGGAGATGATGCAAACACTGTGATGAGAGTAGGTTTTTCGTCAGTAATGAAACTCAAAGGTGAGAGGCGGGGCGCAAGTGTTTATACTGACAAGAAGCCCAAACAGAAGATAAGTATAACCATGATTTTCTGCTTGACAGGTAGTTGGAGCTTTATGACTGAGGGAAGCGGGATGCAAAATATGACAACGTCTGTGGCGATGCTCATGGCTGACGAAAGGTACCAGACCGGCAGCGTGTCCAGGCACCAACTTGCGGTGCTGAGCACGAGGGCGGCGATGGGTAGACACGAGATGCCAAGGAGAGTGGCCTGGACACAAGCCCAGAGGATGACGCCGATGATCACCCAGGAGCAGACTTGCTGAACCCTCGACGACTGGAAGATGCGGCGGTACTGGAATAGGAACGATACTTTGACGATATTCATGCCCAGATTGTAATGAAGAATGGCGACGTACAAGTACTATACACGCATTAGTCCTGCTCAGATGTTGGAGGGTTTCCGCGACCAACAGGTGGCCATGGCGTACCTTCAGCTGTTCTATACTGTCCTCTGCCGAGACGTCCTCCTTGTGTCTGCCCACGCCGTGTTTCGTCTCTAAGAGAGGAATATTATTAGCCCTGAGAATACGTAGTAGCTCTGGACACTGGAAAAGCCTACCAAATACAGTCGCCACCGTGTTGACAATGGCAATACCCTTGAAGTAACGTCAGCGTCTATAGTCTCACCTAAGTGTGCTTGACTGTGAAGGACACTCTAAAGAAAGGATTCGACGTACTGTTGCTGCTAGAATAGTCCAGTCATCTGGGCCCGCCAACCCTAGAAGAACAAGTCGTGCGTAGAGCCGTAGCAGTATGATTGTACCCGAGGCGACAACGAAGCCAACAGCGACTCCAACGATAAGGGGACCCTGTGACTCGTTAGAATCCGCCATATTTGGCTACCTCAGTCCGCAGGTCGTAGCGGGTGATAGCAATTGTTTTTGCTCGAGTCCTTTGCGAATAGTGACGGGAGCTACGATAGGATGTCGGGGAGCTGAAAATTCGAGGGTAATTTCAAGCCACAAAAAATGATGACTGGTCTCGAGCTGATGAGCCATCTTATCACGTTGTTTGGAACCAAATCAGGCATACTTTAGAAAAGTGAAAATTAGTAGGGGCAAAAGTCAGCGGCACAGAAAAACCCCTTACGAGGAAGGGCTATGTCAGACATCGAAACTGAACATAACAAACAACACTACGTGGGAGGCTGTAGAGAGCAAACTTTACCCAGTGTTGGCTTGGAAATAACGACCAACACCTGCAGCCAGGGACAAAACATAGAGGAAAAATTATCCAGACGTCTTCCTCCAATAGAGACTTCCTACTGTCGCCATTCTTGGATAAGAAAAAGAGTCTATTTACCCGTTCGCGAATTGTCGCATTGAAACTTGCTTGGCGCAGGGGGATCGCCTAGGCCCGCGGAGTGCTACTCCTGGTTCCGATACAACTTTACAAGGCCGCAAACACGGGACGGTTCCCATATCCCCCGCCTTTTCCCTGCATCGCTGCTCCAGTACCCCGTCAACATCCGTCAGACACACACTGTGATTTGTGGGGTCAAGTCGTATGATGAAGATATCAGTGACTGAATGATTGTGAGCGCTACAGTGATATTTGTAGATCCATCATAATAGACTTCACAACTAGACAAACATCAGGTGCTCCGTAGTATTATCTTGATCCAGTCTGACACTGCTACATGCACTACTGATTAAAGACCCTTGCTGGCGCCAAGATAATTGAGGGGCATTTTTTGCAAGGGACTCAATGGAGATATCCCGAAGTGCCGAGAGAAGATGACCAGGACCAAAACCTGTGCCGCAGGCTTGCTTCGGTTTGGCTTTTGAGTTCTTCTTTTGCGTCTCTAGTCCGCGCACCCAGAAATAGACACCTACCCCACAAAGCACAAGGTGATCTGACCTTTCGTCCGGCAAAGACGCTCTTGTTCGCTTCATTATCCATTATCTCCACAGTCTGCTGCTTCTGCAACTAAGATTAACCAATTTTATAACCAAGTCTTCGCCGTATGCTGAGACATGGGTGCAGCTTTGTCATTGAGTGTTGGTCGTAATACTGAAACCTCCTTCCGCTTTGGTCAAGCAAACATCAGGTAAGAAATTAGTAGAACCAACCAACAGTCTATAGTAGTAATAATATTCCAGCCCAACTGCACCATCGTCAGCAATGGAGTCCCTCTTTGGAGAGAACTAGAGTCTAGATGCTAGGTTGGCATTATAATCTAATCTCAGTGGTTTAACCGTGCGAATCTCGCAAATCTCGTAAGCATTTGCTAAGTTCCATGCGACGCGGGGAACTGACGATCCCATCTGTCGCTCCCGCACAGCTCTACCGACTCGTTCCAAATACAGGGGTACTGAGCATGGGTGAGAGAGCAATACAGTCAGGTCTTCTTGGCACGACCTGCAATTTGACAAACCTTGCTTCATGGACTGCATGAATTTGCAGAGGCGCCTCTACGACAACAAATCATTTGACGGGGTCGGGCAACATGGGATCCTGCATGGACCGGACCACCGTTATGCGCCAAGTGATGGCAGGTACAAAATGGCTCCCAAGCCTCCTGTCTATCGGTATGTCAGTGCAGTGAGCGTCACTCTCTGTTATTCACCATCTAGATTCTTGGGATAGGGTTCTGCTATTGACCTCTTGTAAATCCATATCATGCAGCTCTATTCCTGGATCATATCAGGCTTATTAGCCAGCACATCGGCCGCCACCGGGCCCGAGACCTACGACTATGTGAGTCTTTTCTTCCGTCACCTTCAACATATTCACCTGGGCACTGCTAATAATTATCGGTAAATAGATCATCGTCGGAGGTGGTACCGCGGGAGGAGCCCTCGCGACCCGACTGAGCCTTGGCCTTCCCAAGCACAAGATTCTACTTCTGGAGGCCGGTCCAGCAGCCCTTGAGGATGTGCGAATCAATGTACCAGGCATGCGCGGTGCGCTCTTGGGATCAGAGAACGATTGGAACTTCTCCTCAGTGGCCCAGCCTGGACTAAATGGGCGGTCCGTTGGCGTTCCCCGTGGCAAGGTTCTTGGCGGCTCATCGGCGATGAACTTTCTATGCTATGATCGCGCTTCGTCTGCTGAATACGACTCTTGGGGCGAGCTCGGTAGTCCTGGTTGGAACTGGAAAACTATGATCCATGGTATGACCAAGTCGGAGAACTTCACGGGCGATGACGGCGACGTCCACGGTCGCACTGGTCCCATCAAGTCCACTTACAATCGCATCGTCCCTGATGTTTTGAAGCCATGGCAGTCTGTCGTCAACAAGCTGGGGGTCCCCAACAACGACGGAGGTTCTCTGGGAGGAAAACCTATTGGAGTCATGTTTCAGCCCACGAACATTGACGTGACCAACTACACCCGGTCATACAGCGCCAACAGTTACCTGCCAAAGGCTGGGCCTAACCTCACAATCAGGGGGAATACCCATGTCGCCAAGTTTCTATTTTCTGAGAAGAAGGGCTTAATTGCTACGGGTGTTGCACTCCAAGACGGCTCTAAGATTGAGGCCCGCAAGGAGGTCATCCTCTCTGCCGGGTCCATCCAGAGTCCAGGATTGCTCGAGCTCTCCGGCATTGGCCAAAATGCTGTTCTTGCTAAGGCGGGTGTCAAGAAGTTGCTCGATCTCCCGGGTGTAGGAGAAAATTACCAGGACCACCTTCGTACCTCCAACACCTACAGACTGAAGAGAGGCTATGAATCCTTCGATCCCATGATATTCGATACGGAAGGCGCTTTGGCGAAGAAGGAGTTTAACCTGTGGCTTCAAAACAAGGTATCGTGGTACGACTACACCACCAGTGCCTACGCCTTCCTCAACTGGGCCCAGATCAGCAAAAAGACAGGAAAGCAACTCACCAGCCTTGCCAATGACGGTTTCTCCAGCAATGGAACCGTGGTAGATAAGAAGAAGGTTAAGTGGCTGAGCAATCCTTCTATCCCCCAGCTGGAGCTCATTCTTGAAGCCAACTACGTCGGCGCCGCAGGTTATCCCGGCGGCAACTTCATCACCATCTTCTCGAGCGTTATGCATCCCATGAGCCGCGGTAGTGTTCATATCAACCCTAAAGCTCCAACAGGCAAGCCAATTATTGACCTCAACTACCTCAACAACGAGTACGACGTGCGCGCACTCATCGAAGGCGCCAAGTTTGCGCGTAAAGTCGCCGAGACAGAGCCTCTACGGTCCGTGTGGGAAGCAGAGACGGAGCCGGGCCCGGAGGTGAAGACAGACAAACAGTTCCGCGAGTTTGCTGTCAACACGGTCAACAGCTTCTACCATCCCGTTGGTACGTGCGCTATGCTCCCAAAGAAGGATGGTGGTGTTGTCGATAAGAACCTAATAGTATACGGCACTAAGAACCTGCGTGTGGTTGATGCTAGTATTATCCCTGTGCAGCTATCGGGACATATTCAGACGGCTGTGTATGGAATCGCCGAGACGGCGGCGCAAAAGATTATTGCTGCGGCGTAATACTAGCTAGTCCATAGCATTCAGAACTCGAAAATGGGTTAGGCGCAAGAACTAGTCTGAGGCATTAGAGTAGTTTAGAATTTACCTTACTATTCATGTGTATCGCACAACAGCAACGAGTTAATGAGATTTGTGTTGACGACCACAGATTACTGCCTCCACCACGGCAATTAGTGTAGTAGTCAGTTCACAGATAAGGGCAGTCAACATGGGGCTATGGTTTGACAAAGTAGTTTAATCATGACAGGAAGTCGAACTAGAGAGCCATGTTCGAGATAAGAAATATCTTCTGTCTAAATACTATTTGTCTAATTTTCTTGTGTACGTATATAACACCTAATATCGACCACCCGGGCCACTCAACAGTGTCATTCACATGACACTTATGTTTAGTTGAAGCATAAAGCATCGACCTGCGAGCATTCTTGGACCTTAGAGATTTGCGATCTGTCAATGCGAGGCTGGGGACACCCTCTAGGCAGCCCTCGTCTTGATTCGCCTTCTGCGCGAGATAGTCGAGGCCGCAATGGGAGTTGTGGCAGGAGCCAAAGTGGTCGGCTGGACGGGTGCTTCTGTGATTGCAGAAGTCGTGTTTACAGCACCGGCTACGACAGACGCGCCGCTAATCATTTCCACACTGGTGAGATAATCCGCCGTTCCGTTATCAGGGTCCTGGTCAGTCGGGGTGCAGCCAGAGTCAGCAGCAGCAGAACCATGTTCGCCGCTGATGAACTGACCATCCTCATAGCCGCCACCGCCGGACGCAAGCATGTTCTCAGCGGCATCCTCATACCAGCCGTTGATAAAGTCGCCGTGGAAGCAGTATCCGTTACCGGGAGCGCTGCCGCACGAAAGCTGGAAAGGGGCGTCGCCACTCCAGCCACCAGGCACGACAGCATTGGTGTCGTATCGGGCGGCATAACGGATCTGAGGGATTGCCTTCATGCCTTCAGGACACTTATTGGAGTCGTCACTCCAGTCATACTCGGCAAGATTGTCGGGGTTTACGCAGTTGGGGAAGCGTAGCGAGACTTGAAGATGCTGGTCGCAAGTGCTGGTGGGAAACTTGGCGATATCGGATTCCCGTTGGTCAGATCCTTCGCAGAACCATTCCAATCCGTTAGAAAGGTGGTCGGCCTCGGCTTGGGTCTGCGCGGACGCGTTCCCGGAGATCATGGCGAAATCTTGGGGTATGGCGATCTCGGCGAAAGCATTGGTGTAATAAGTGCTGAAGCGGAAAACCGGCACTTCGGTGAAAGTGTCGCCGTCAACGTGGTACAGAGTCGGAATCCCTAGTAGTAATGTCAGATGCCGTCAAATGTGAAGGTTATGTGCTTTTAGACATACAGTAGACAGACAAGTCGTTGGCGTTCTGGCCGCTGTAGCAACCCTTCTGCAAATCGGCCGAGGTAGGCATAACATTAGTGACAGCGTCGCTGCCGAAGAAGGTGTGGATGTGCGAAGTATAAGTGCCTGGAACAACAATCGGATCAATATTTTTGTTCATGAATGGTTCATGATGAAGTTCGGTCCAAGCGGACACCAGGCTGGCGCCAATAGGGAGAAGGAATGCAGAGCGCATCTTGGCGAAGGAAGACGGCAACAGGTAAAGAGCGTAGCTATCTGATCGCAGATCAGAGGATTGAATGAGCGAATGAGTTAAGAGAAAGAAAAGAATGAAGCAGAAAAGGCTGATGAGGAGGACTTGATTGAAGATGTAGCTATCATACAGTCTTTATATCTTTAACATTGAATGCTTGACTTCTGTGGGTCGAGGCTCCAAGACCTAAACCCAACAGCATCTCTATTGTTGGATCCCGTCGACAGAAGCTTGTCTAAACTCAACTAACCTACAGTACATCGCTCGCTCGTCAGCCATTTGCAGCTTCTTCCGATGGTGGATATCCTCGAGGCGGTCATCGGAATCTCAGGTGAGTGGATCATCATGGGTACTAAGAAGAAAGACTTTGCCCTCGGATCTGATAACAGATCAATATTAGCTTGGTTTCAAAGTTAGGAAGCCAAGACCACTAGCTAACACAAGATGGATATTGACGTGTTCGATACGCGTAATGCAGGATCTTGCAACGAACGACACGGACTTGGTTGATAACCCGCGACCTGTGTTGCACTGGAGCAATAACCCTATTAGTTGTAATCTTGAAGATTAGTAACGATGGGCCTCAGAGAGCAGTGACTCCCAGGTGATCAAAAAGCTCGAAAGTGGGTAAGCCCGGTGGGATAAATTGATCGGTGGGATATGGGTTTTAGATCGAAGACTGTGTGACAGTAGACCGCTAGGGGGATGAATCTCTTACCGATGACATTGTGCGTCCTGATGAGCCCTAACATCATATTACTGTCCATCTAAGATGCTGTGTGACTCTTCTCATCACACCGAATACATAATGTTTAATATTCAAGCAATACATATAGTCTACACTGACAGCATCTCGATTATCTTCGGTTTGTTCCGAGACTAAGAGACCAACGACCAACTTGTGAATGTGCTAGCTCCACGCAATCCTAATAAGCTTGGGCGAAACCTTCCCAACTCATTTGGTCGCGGTAGCCTTCCTTCTTCAAAGCCCTGACAGTTGAATTTGTGGGGCGATTACCTACCTCGAAGCCGAATTGAGAATATCCGAGGTGTTGTCACACAAAATTCCGACGACGTGATGGATCGCACCGTAGTCACTCCAATGAGGATCCGGCTCTAAAACTCCACCTGAATTGCCTGGGGCCTGTTGTCTCACGATTGGCTTTCCTACTGTCCGAAGCTGGCACGGGCTAAGGAGAGACAGGATCCTAGTACGTTGGTGACGGCAACTGTGGAAACGGGAACGTTGAATTGAGATTTCGGTGAATAATTCTCAGCCTGGTTCCCATTGCCACATTCATCCATCGATATCGTCTCATGCCTTCCAAGAAATCCAGTTATTTACATCCTAATAGATGATCTCTTTACTTGGGTGCAGACTACGGATTTTGGGGAATTTCCGCTTGGGCGACTTTACAGCAACTATTCTTTACGACACAGTGTGCGTGTTAAAACTTGTTTGATCCATGAACCGGCGACCTCAAAAGGCCCATGAAGAAAAATGCTTATCGCGTCAAATGAGTTGACGGTAGACTATGCTGATCATAAAACTGATACTTCTTTACAGTGTTGTTGGTTGACAAAAACTACAGCCTGTATCTAAACGACTTATTTTCCCGGTCTGTCAGATCCTCCAAACCGTGACTGAGTTCAGGGGCACCGTAAGTCCTATCGCGATGCTTGTTCTCCCGATCAAGCAAATATCGGAGTGCAAAGGCAGCAAAGACACAGATCGCAAAACAGATCATGATCCCTGTAAATGATTCGTCGTACCGTGGGGCAAATTTCCTACCATGATCAGTATATATGCGGTTAGATGGGTGTGTGGTACACTTACGCGTCAAACATGAGAGGACCGATGATGTTTCCCAGAGAATAACCAATGAACGTTGAGGAAGCATACACAGCCTTCTTGGTATGTCCAGCAACATTTGAAGTTCCCAGACCGATACACTGGACCCAGGCAGAGGAGAAGAAATTGACAAGATAGAAGCCGATGATGCGTCCTGCCTTGCTAGAGTCCGGAAGTTGCCAAATCAAGGAACAGCCGAGGACAACAGGAAGGCATGCCCCAGCGATGATATACAATCTAGAGTTAGGAACCTTCCTGCCGATATAACCTGAGCCGAGAATACAAATGAAAGCCAGGGCTCCAATGGGGAGGTTGAGCAACAGTGAAGTAAACACATCAAAGCCCATATCCTTGAAGACGATAGTTCCGAACGTTGTCACAGCGCCGGAGCCTGTGCAGGACACGATGGACAAGATCATTATGCCCCATAGCCTATAATCAAATATGGCTTCCCGAAATTGGTAGGGCTTGAAATGTTTGTCCTCAACCCCAGCATTGTTTTCTCGAACCCGCTCCAGGAGAAGCCGGCGCTCAGCTTCCGTAAATCCCTTGGCATTCTGAGGGCTATCAGGAAACAGCCACCAAAGGGCAATGCCCCACGCAAAGGTGGCGAGTCCGGCGATGATGTACATCCACTGCCAGGAATTGAGAGCGCCTCCCTTGATATGACCAAGTCCGTAATTGATCAGGGGCGAGACAAGAAGAGATCCACCGCTGCAGGAGTACCACCAACTAGATCGTGAGACCTGCTCCGAATGGGTGTACCAGAGGCCCACGACGAGCATGAAGATAGGCGATACACCTGCTTCGATAAGACCAAGCATAAAGCGATTTACGAGGAGTCCGGTATAGGAAGTACAAGCAGGTGTGCAAAGGATGACAAAAGACCATAGAATGCAGATAGCCGTGCAGACATATCGAATCGGGTAGCGTTGGGCGAGGAACGAGATGGGGTACGTGCCCGCGATATATCCAAAGTAGAAGATGAGAGAAACCCAGGAGTATTTGAGGCCAGTGGTGAGATTCAGGTCCTCTCGTAAGCCGAAGATGGCGGCCTGGCTGAGGATGGCCTTGTCGTAGTATTGAAGGGCATAAGTGAAACAAAGCTTGCAAAGTCATGATCAGTTCGCACAATCAGGTGAGCTTGACTTGACTTACCACAGGCATCAGCTTCCGGTCGATTTTCCGCAGCAACTTTCTGTTCGTCTCCTCGTCAAGCTCGACGCTAGATCCAATTGCCGAACTAGAAACAGTCTCGAGATTGACGGTAGATGGTTTGCCGCCAATGCTAGCTGTGGAGCTTGCCTTGTCTTTTTGATCTGTCATGGTGATGCTAGTACGTGGCATGGGTGATGGCATGAATGGGATATTCAAGTGGAATGCGAGAACGGCAAAGAGGATAAAACAAGGACCTCGCCAGAATGGTTGTAAGAGCTGGATTGAGCAAAAGTGGGCTGACGTTGCGACTTTAATATGATTAGCAGCCTCACTGCCACAACTGCACCAATCCTAACCTCCTACCCCGGATTTGGCGATGTTCCCAGGCTACATACCCAGAAGACGCGGAGGGTCACACCAATCCAATGGGTGGAATGCCAAGATGGCACAGCACTCTATCCGCAGTCAAGACTGCCGAAGACCCCATAAATATCCGAGCCGGTCGGATATTGAACTGACTAGTCTACTTTCGGAATATCCGAGGCCGCGGTCTTTGAATGGCCTCGGCCTCAAATTTCTAGGTCAATACCGGAGATGATTGAGCACTAAAGTAATACTCGTATCAGTGGGATGTTTTCTTTCTGAGACACGCGGCAAAGGGACGTTTCTCCTATTTTATTGGCGCTTTTCCGTCACTACTAACTATCCTGGGATCAAACGTCCTGCGACCCTAGAATTTATCCTGTTGTTGTTCATACGCCAAGATGGTGATCCCATCAGCCATTTTCTCCAGGTTATACCGGGCACAGCTCCTCGTTACATCGAGGAGATGCACCGCTCTTCGCCCCCCTCTTCCTTTCTCAAGACACGTTTCTTCCAATGTGCGGCCCCGTCGGCAGACACAGCTTTCTCTAGGCTACCTATTGTTAGGACTAGGGGCCGGCGTGGCTCTCTCATCGGCCGTGAGCTCTGACTGGTCCCAAATAGCAGCAGAGGGAAAACTTTCCAGGTGGAAGGAGAGCGACAGCCCACGTTCTTCGGTGGCAATGGCATATGCGGACAGGGCAACCATGTTAACGGTACGCTGACGATAGAGGTTTCGCATGGCAATAGATATGGATTACTAACCACTTAGGCTGTCGATGAGATACGTGAACTACTTGGAGAAGACATGGTCAGCGTAGAATCGGATGACCTCGATGACCACGGCTACTCAGAGTGGTCAACCTCAAATACCGATGTGAGGCCTTTGGCAATTATCCGACCACAGACGACCGAACAAGTTTCGAGCATTGCACGTATATGCACCAAGTACAAAGTACCGATGATTCCATACGGGGCTGGATCCAGCGTCGAAGGCAATTTCAGCTCCCCGTATTCTGGAGTATGCCTAGACCTATCTGGCATGGATAAGATCGTGGCGTTTCATCCTGAGGATATGGATATCGTGGTTCAAGCTGGTGTCAATTGGACCAACTTGAATGAAGAAATCAAGGACACTGGTCTCTTCTTACCGCTTGATCCCAGCCCTACTGCGCTGATCGGAGGCATGATAGCTACTAACTGCAGCGGCACCAATGCCATGAGATATGGTACTATGAAGGATTATGTTATTAACCTTACAGTAGTACTCTCGGATGGAGCGGTCATCAAGACTCGCCATCGACCTCGGAAAACCTCCGCTGGCTATAATCTCACAGGTCTCTTTACAGGGTCTGAAGGGACATTAGGTATCATTACTGAAGCGACGTTGAAGTTGGCCATAGTGCCGGAACACTTTTCTGTCGCTACAGCTACCTTCTCGACCGTCCAGGAAGCGGCTGACGCGGCGTTCAAGATAATGCGACGCGGGGTGCCCCTTGCTGCCCTGGAACTGATGGACGATGTCCAGATGAGAGTCATTAACCAGAGCGGCGGGGCGGGTGGTAGACTATGGGATGAAAACCCCACGCTTTTCCTGAAGTCAGTAGCACGCGCGGCGGTTGGTATTACCCAAGATAGTACAAAGACTGACCAAAACGCAGATTCTCAGGCTCCCAGAATGCAGTTGAAGACAGCATCAACTTGGCCAAAGAGATCGTCAAGTCCAACAACTGCCGTTCATTCGAGTTTGCCAAGACGGAAGATCAAATGAAATCTTTATGGTCTGCAAGGAAACAAGCTTTGTGGGCAAGCCTTGCCATCCGACCAGAAGGCACCCAGATTTGGTCCACAGATGTTGCCGTACCTCTATCTCGAATGGCCGAACTAATCGGTAAGCAGCATGGTCCCTCTAATGATTACCATCGGCTAACAAGATTCCCACAGAGACATCCAAGGAAAAGGCCAGCCACCTTGGACTTTTCACCAGTGTCCTAGGTCATGTTGGTGATGGCAACTTCCATCAGATTGTCATGTACAACCCAGATGATGAACAGCAACGACAGGCTGTGTCCGATTGTGTGGATGAGATGATGGTGAGGGCGCTCGAGATGGAGGGCACAGTATCAGGCGAGCATGGGATCGGATTGGGAAAGAAGGTAATTGTGTTGCTGCGTCAATTTTTCTTTTTCCAGCTAACGAAAGAAAGCACTGCCTACAAAAAGAGCTCGGCCCTGCAACTATCGGTATCATGAAAGCCATCAAAGACACCCTGGATCCCCAGTGAGTACCTGATTAAAACATCCATTTGATGTATACCGTGGATCCTGGCTAAATCTTGCGCTTAGTTGGCTCTTAAATCCGGGGAAAGTGTTCGATTCGTAAGGATGGAGTATCGTCGTTAGAACCACGAAGTCTTGAACTACTCGACCATCTAATGGGTTCCGGGTCAATGAAGTTGGATTATGCAAGTTCAAGTTAATATAGAAAGCTTCAAGTGCTTAGATAATATACAAGCTGCAAAAAGAAGACTCAGTAAGAGAATTGGCCAACCAAATCAACCTCTGCCTCCTTTCGTTCGCCAAACTGAAATGTGTACTGCGAAGAGGCAATGAGGCAAGTCAAGTGTAACCCGCGGTGAAGATTCGTGCCTAATTGGGCTAGTAAGAGCGAGCCGCACGGAAATCACAAGGGGCAGTGCGGGGTTTGAGTTGGCCACCCCCCGGATATTGAATTAGTCAAGGTTTGTTAGGCGTCATTATCGTACTTAAACCCAGTTGTGTCGTAACACTGTAGATGCTTCCGGCAATCCGCACTTACCTACCAAATACAACTTGCCGAGCTCCGGATAACACCACCGCCGAAGCACGAGGTCAGGGTCTCCAAGCAAAAGTCAGGGTGTATCGTCGGCCGAAACGCTAGCCCAGAGTAAAAATGCTCGGCTAACTCCAACATGATGGATCACGACGGCAACAATGACTGGCAGGGTCTGCAACTTGACTTCATCCCCATCAATCAACCACACTCACCTGTCGGTTCCAAGCCACGGCGCGCGTACCTATCTTGCGAGCGTTGTCGCAAACGCAAGACTCGCTGCGAGCCGGCAGAGGGCCAGAGGCAGCCATGTAAGCGATGCTCAACTGACAATCAGCATTGTGAGTTCAGAGCGTCGCGAAGCACCAAGAGAAAGCTGTCACTTCCAGCTGAAGATGCTGAGCCAGTGTCACATGGCACCGATATCGACATTTCAACTTCGACACCGCCTGCGGCTCGAGACGTTCCGGTGCTTCCAATAAATAGTGACACATCCGTCACCGACCGTTCCCAGGTTTCAAGGACCACGGCCACATTGGATGCTCGAGCGCGCCTTATCTCTACGCATATACATAATGCTTCGGATGCCCTAGATCTGCTCACATTCGCTGCCAGTGGTAATCAGGCCTACAACAGTCCTTCGGCCACGCCCAGCCACCAAAGCCAAGTCTCATCTGTTGCCACTTCGACTGCTATCTCAAGTCCACCCCTCAACGTGGATAGAGCATGGAAGAGCTTTTCCCTCATTAGAAAAGGGATCGTATCGCAACAAGAAGTCATGGACTACCTAGCCTTCTTCTTCGATCAATTATGGCCTCTAAAGCCAGTGGTGCCGCCTTACTATCGTGACAGGAGCACTTATTGCCAACTTGTTGCTGAGGAGCCTCTGTTGGTGGTATGTCTTGTTACACTCTCCTCGAGATATTTTCCACTGCCTGGAGGCCATGGTGAAATCAGGTCTGAGCGTATACACTGGCAAACATGGAGAATCCTCCAGCGATCCCTTCAATCAGTCATGTGGGGGACTACCGCGACGCGATCTCTCGGGGCGATATCGGCGATGCTGCTTCTAATAGACTGGCATGTCAAGGCCATCAACAACCCGACCGACTTTGCCGAAGGAGAAGACGGAGCTGATGGTTATGTTGATGGTCACACACGTGATTTCAAGGTTTCGTCCAACAACACCGACTCACTTACCGGACAGCGAAAGTATGGGATGATATCACTAATGGAAAAGCTCAACATTGTATCACCGGCATATCGGAGTAACAAAATGTCATGGTAAGCATATTAGATACCGGATTGGCTCATTAATCTTAGTCGAATGCAAATAGGATTCTTCTTTCCAATGCCATTGCGTTAGCCCACGAGGGCTGTTGCTTCCAGAACGAATCATCCGGCTCGACCGTCCCCTCCTCCGATCTGGACTGTATCAAGAAAGAATGGAACGGTCTCGTTTGTGTGTTCATATACCTCGCAGATGAAAGCCTCGCAACCCGTCTGGGTCTGGAGCCCTTGTTGCCCGAAAAGTCAAGACAAATAGTTAAAGACCGATTCGCAACGACATTCGCCGAGTCTCTACCAAACAGCCATCTATGGGAAAGCTATTTCGAACTCTCTATAGAGACTCGAAAAGGAAGAGAGTTCTTGCACTCCTTGAAAGCCCCCGGCGCATCGTTTTCCGACCTAAATCTCGTCCATCACCTAGAACATTTACGAAGAGCTCTCCAACGCTGGAGACGGCAGTACTACCATCAAAATGGTGAGTCGAGAGACACTCCATTCGCAAATAAGAAAGCTCCGCTTACGACCTTTAGACGACAATTCTTTACTGAATGCATGTCTGCTAATGGAGTTTCATTACATAACCTTGTTCTGCTTCGCTCCGGCAGCTCAAGCCGTACAAATGGGTTCAGGAGCCGTCCCGCAAGAAACACTCCAAACCTTGTCTGAGTTCGAGGACCAAGCCACCCAGGCCAGCCACGCACTCTTGTCCATAGTTGTGGATGTCCTGGACCCCTCGGAGCTCACCAAATATCTACCAGTTCGATGCTGGCTAATCATCGTTGCCGCAAGTCTCCATTTGCTCAAGGTACATTGGGATTCCAAACAGAAAGTCATCCATCTAACAGGCATGATGCACTAGGCAACCCTAACAAAAGCCCGGGACGTAAATAGGGCACATCCAAACATCCATCTTCTACGTCGCGTTATCAACGCAGTCCACAGTGGCTCCCCAGATGACTCGCATATGGCGATCCGATATGCCAAGTTTCTAGGCATTATGGTGCAAATAGCTGTGCCAGTTGCATCGAGCAGTCCTGATATAGCATCGGGAGAGGAAACAGGAGAAGGCAGTAATGATGCTGAACGTGGCGGCTTTGGGGAAGATGCTTATGTGTACACATTTGACAACGTGGCAGTTGAGGGTGTCGGCGATTGGGATGCGCTTCTTGGCTTAGAGTTAACTCCGGATCTTTTTACTTGGTGGGAGTCTATGCATGTCCAACATGCTTTTACTCATCTGTCATAGTTCTGCATTCATTGAGAGATCTTCGGATCCCCTCTCGGCTCATCTTGTCCCGCTCGGAATCTTGCGTGAGGTGTAAGAGTTTCTCGGATATTCCTAGCTCGGCCTAGCACACCCCGCAACGCTAATTACCCCGGACTACCTGCATCCTGGAACATTCCTGGGTGGAACGGCCAGGTAGGCCAATATCTTCTACACCTCATCTGATGGTTCTCTACCTCGGTAAAAACTGCAAGTGTGCCTAGTATCTGAAGCATCCGGGTATGGTACTTGGAGCGACGGAGGTCGGGGTTTAGCAAAGGTTTTATGAGCGCCGTCGCGCCGTATGCTATATAAGGTCTCTTTTCGCCATGTCATATCATCAGTTAACTCTTCAATAAACACCTACCATTTATCCTTCAATATTATTATCATTATCACTTGAGCGGAAGCGTCGTGCCCGTAATGCAGATTCTTAACTTCCTCACGCTTTCTCTTCTCGGTGGCTTGTCCCTCGCCAGGACGCTCACTCAGCGAGCCGCATTAACGCAAGTTGCCAATTTTGGCAGCAATCCTGGCAGCCTCAACATGTACATCTACGTTCCTGCCAACGTTGCCGCCTCCCCCGGTGTTGTGTTTACACTGCACGGCGCTTCCGGCAACGCCCAGCAGCAATTTACATCTACGCCTTACGCAACGCTGGCCGAGCGGTACGGTTTCATTGCTGTCTATCCTGAGTCCCCCCAAGGCGCTTGGGATGCGACCTCAAGCAAATCACTTTTACATAATGGCGGTGGTGCGAGCCAGTCGATTGCCAACATGGCTGCGTATGTAATTAGCACATACAGAGCTAACTCGAGCAAAGTATTTGTCTCTGGAGTCTCCTCCGGTGGGACAATGGCGGTAAGTTCGGTATCTTCCTGATAAGTTGACTCGAGACCTCTAACGATGCCATACCCAGTTTACACTCGCTGGAGCCTATCCTGACGTTTTCAAGAGCGTCATTGTCTATTCTGCTGCTTCTACAGCGAATATTAAGAATCAATACCCGGGTTATACTGGTAGCTACCCCAGTATTCAACTTTACTTAGGATCCGCGGATACCATTATCGGCGCATCCAGCTTTAACACATCACTTGCAAACTGGGCATCTTTGCTTGGCTACGATACTACACCAGACCAGACACTCACTAACAGCCCCGTCAATGGTTGGACGACATACGTTTTGGGCAATAAACTGGAGGGCATCTGGGCCCAGGGCGTTGGGCATCCTGTTTCAACCCAGGGCAACGAAGACATGAAGTGGTGGGGTTTTGCGAAGTAATTTACCAATGATCTTTATGTCATCTACACGTTCGATATGGCAATTATTCAACGATCTGTTGATTTTGAACTTTTCAGCTTAAGAACTAGACCTTCATGAAAATAAAGAGAAACGAGATGACGTCCATTCAACAGCGCACGGCAATTAGACATGTTCCAATAGGCATTGAAAGACAACCAAGGGCTTGAGTGAATTAGACCAATTGTTAAGTGATTACCGACAAATGATAACTGTGGTAGTTGTGTAGCTACAACTTAGCAAGTGATAGTGGTCAGATAGACAATTCAGCCCCAGATCCTCCTAAACATATGCCTCATCCCGTCGGCGTCAGGTATTCAATGTCGAAATAACCTTTTTAAAGCATCTAATTGTTTGGCTCAGGAATCGATTCACCAACGACAGCCAAGAGCGTTGGGTACGAATTGTTGGATGCAGGAATAGTGATAGTAGTACCACTACTGGCATTTTTGACGTCGTCAAAGGTGACTGTGGAAGTCTGGTTCAAGTTGTCTGAGTCTCCGAGACCGATGTTGAAGCCAAAAATAGATGCACTGCCGCCCGCTTCTTGTGCTTGCTCGAGGTAGTTGTTAATAGTATCGTATGCGGAGGAAGAAAGTTCCACCTGCATGCCGACACCGTAGGCGAGAATGGCTGAAGTGACCTTTGCCTTGGGGTCCTTGAGGTCTTGATCGGCGTCGGACACAAGGGGCATACCGGCCAATTTCGCAGGGTTCCTGGATGGAATAAGCTGGTTGCCCTACATAGCATTGACCGTGGGCTACTTACCATTGTCCAGGCTGGATCTGGAACGTGCCAAGACTGGTGGCAGTTACGGTGATCTCCAAGTCGTCCCCGGCCTCTTCAGCGGAAACAGTCTTGGTCACAGTCTCGCCATCCTCATCGAACGTTGCGCTGAACAAGGTACAGTATGATCCAGTGACTTCGACATCATCGTCATAGCCCAGTTCGTCCCATGAAGAGTCCGAGGCGTCGCTTGCGTTGAAAGTAATTTCGGTCGGGTTACCTTTGTTCTGGGCGAACGAACTGACCCAATCGTCGACCGTCGGGGCATATGTAGATTCGATATTGTACGCGGGCCTTAGGAAAGATCCGCCGTTACCAGAAGCGATCTGATCCGCTACTGAACTCGAACATGTCATGTTGTAGCTGATGGTATTAGAACCAGCTATAGTGTCTAGAAGCCATGAGACTTACCCAGGAATATTCGACAAACTATCAGCATTGCTGAGGCTTGACATATACCTGCCTACCATAGCAGCGTTCGGGCCACTCATATTGGCAGCAGCCGCCGCGCAATTAGCCGTTGCACTAGCGAGAGCATTTTGTGCCTGTGAAAGCTGTGGATAATTTTGTATTACCCAAGATTGGAATTGATCAGTGGTTATGCCGGAACTGGTCTCCGAATGATAAGCTGACAAGGCTGCCTTCTTTGTGTTTGTGAAGTACTTGAGAGCTTCCTTTGCCTTTTCTTGTGCATCCTGGTATCGCATAGTTGCACCCATATTATCTGATTCCTACATGTCTTGGTCAGAAGATACTCAATCGTATTTGGGAAAACTTACAAGTTCAACAGAGTTGGAATAACTATGTATATCTTAGCATCTCGATTCATGTTTGGGGGCAAAACTTACGATTGGCAGTGTTGGAAATAGCTGTGCTCTGTTGGGAGGAATACAGGGTCATCAAGATCCAAGAGTGCATCGCCGACGTTGTAAACACCATTGTTCATGATGTTATTGGGGATCTTGCTGCCCGCAGCGATACCTGCTGCTGAGATTGGTGCAACGTAGAAGCGGGCATTGGAGCCCAAGCTGGGAGATTGCGAGAGTTCATTCTTCAACTTGACAGCGTATGCCAGCCAGAGGTTGGCATCAGCCTGTTGGACATCGGAAGAAGACATGTTTAAAGTGGTGTGAGAGATAAAAGAAGTTAGGAGGCGATGATTAAGGTTGTGGATAATTTGGAGCTTTGGTGAGCAGAGCACGCTATTTATACATCTTTGAGAGGAGACAGTACTGGACGGTATGTGAAGGTGTGCAGATCCATCGAGGACTTCTGTGAGAAGTGTATTTCTGATATCGAGCAATACAAACATCCACTGATCAACGTCACAAGTGGAGTGGACTAAGGCGGCAGCTAGAGTATGAGTGCATCGAGCTTGACCTTTTCCACTATTCTTGCCTGCCCCGGGCTTCTGAGACAGCATACTGCACTCGCTCGGGCCCACCACCCTGATATGCTTAGCAAATTAGGCTAGCCACTGCGACATCGTACAACAGGCCTGCAGGCTTGGACAGTAGACAATTCACATCTGATTGGCGTTTCCCTAACAATTCATCCTCGGTAAGCAAGGACTACGGTGGCCTTGGGATATCACTCATGTCATTGCTACATCTATTGACCACCATTATCATTTGGTAAATTCTATCCTGTTCTAATTCGTATTCCTCGTTTTTGACGTAATACGAGCTCACAAGAATCCAGTGATGATGAAATCAAGCAGATCGCCAATCTATACTATAGTGCCCGAGCTGGCCACGACTTTGCCATATCTTACGTACGTATGCAGGTGAGGCAATATCATGTACAGGGCCTTGCTGTCTTAGTAGACATGATGCTACACTGTAGCGCATGGCTACGGCACCAATTATGTCATTGGAGATTGATAGCCCTTTAAAAAGACATGTCGGTAAAACTAATATCAATAGCTTGCTGCATGTCTTGGCCTCAGAAAGCGATGTTATCCAGTACCCGGCTGCAGTACTGGTGAGAGATGCCCCAGCAGGGGGCTATAAAGGGTAGGCCAAGGAAGATCTCTATGCGCTGGGATGTGCGATTACGCACTACGCAGCCCATATGTAAATATTTCCCTGTGCAGACTATTTCATCCCTTCGGAATCGCGACCGTCCCAGTATGGTATCGAGCGGCCCGATTGAACCTAAAGGGATCTAGAGTTGCAATGTGATCCACCACGCTGTACCAGGTGGAGTTTTATGGCATCCGTCCAACTGTGGTTGGCAGTCGTATGGCCAATTCCTCCATTGTGATTGGTTTCATGCATGATTACGTTTCCTCACAGCCGGTGTAGAGGTCAAAGCACCGTCTGATCCAGATATTATAACGGAGTGGCTTGTACTTGAAAGCTGAAAGTTTATATAGGTCAGAAGTGTGTTTCAGTTGCAGTAATATGTTACCAATTAAAAGTGAGATCGCAAAATGATCTTATCCATCTCTTCCTGCGTCTTAACTGACCGCTACTTAGACTGACGTGTGTCAACATTGGCAGCAGTGTAATTATGGCTGACAGCTAATTATGCAGTATCAATGCTGGTCTTGGATTGAGGGATTTGACTGGTCTATGCCTCCCTTCTCTGTCATGTGACAGCTCAATACCGCATGCAAAAGCGACTTCTATACCGATATCCACTACAGACTTGGGGGGGCCGTAAGCTCGAGAAAAAGGTTGAGGATTGATGCAGGATGACGTATTCAATGGATGGAACATATCAGGAATAGAGCGAAAACAACGACAATCAAGCTCCCGACACGATACTTCCTCAACATCATATGATGGATGAGAGTCCTACATCAAGACTCGTAAGAAAATAGATCTGTGGAACGATATGTCACCCAGAAATACCATCGTTGAGCGCATATGTGTGGACGGTCTATTCTCGAGACTTTGCAACGGGTAGAGCAGCATGTCTGATAACTCACAACTCTGTCCTTTCTTCCGTGGAGGGAGATTAGAAATCAACAGTATCACTATAATTCTAATGACGTTTGTACCGCATTGATAGCCAGTAGGATGGTAAGTCGCTTCGCTCAGAAGATCTATAGCTCCACATAACCTTAGAGTTTGTTAGTAATCTACAGCGATAGTTTAGGATGGTAACGTTATTGCTATAGTGAAAAAATATAAGTAGTAAGATTCAATACTTGACAATTCAAACCAGATTCCAACATAGAAGCATATTTTATACTTAACCTTTTCTTTGGCATATTCTTCGAAGAAACATGACATCCACACAGTCGAAGCGGACAATAGTCGTCATCGGCGCCACGGGCATCCAGGGTTCCGGTATTGTCCAGGCACTATTGAACGAAGGTCGTTGGTCTGTCCGAGCTCTTACCCAAGATCCTAGCTCACCCAAAGCACAAACCCTTCTGTCGAGATACCAGACTTCGGACAACCGTCTTAGTCTGGTCACTGGCCATGTATATAACGAAGAAAGCCTGCGCGCCGCATTTGAAGGCGCGTACGGTGTCTTCGCCCTCACGAGTGAACGATACCCCGGTAAAGCTCTTACTGAAGAGTCGGAGTTGAAGCATGAGATTGAGGCTGGGCGTAACATCATATCTACTGCAAAAGAATGCGGTATCCAGCATTTGGTGTTTAGTAGTTTGCCCGATACTGTCGAAGCGAGTGGCGGAAAGTTCAAGCGCATACACCATATGAATAATAAGCATGCTATCGAGAAGATGGCACGGGAGAAGCTGGAGGGCTTCACAGCCGTGATGCCTGGTGAGTGTCCTCGAGTGTCTCTGCGATAATTGAATTCCCTGACTTGTCTGTGTTCAGGTTTCTTTTACAATAATCTGATCTGGCCACAGTATTGTCGACTTCGAGGTTTGTCTCTATATCGTGGGACTCGATATTTGCGAAGAAGCTGACTGGTTACACTTCAGACGATGGTGTTGTACAATTTTGTATGCCCTTACCTAGCAACAAGCCAATTCAATGGACCGATCCCGCACACGATATGGGAGCTTTCGTCGCAAGTATGAACCCATCACCTTACCAACAGCCGTCCCCTACTAACAATGCTGATAGAAATATTCGATCTGGGCGTTGAAAAGACCAAAGGCAAAACATACCTCGCTTTAGGTCCTAGAATATCTCCAGAAGAAATGGCACAGACTTTCGCGCGCGTTACCGGAAAGCAAGCCGTTCACTCCCCAATTTCATTCGAAGAATTTGGCGACCTGAGTTCCAAGCTTGTCGGTCCGGCTTTCAAGGAAGATGCTATTGAAATGATGCAGTGGGCTTCTATAGCTCCAGATGACAAGACGTGTTATGGAGCGTTTGAGTTGGACAGTGAACGGTCTGGTGGGGAGTTGGGTCTTGGTGGGAGCACTTTTGAAGATTGGCTGACATATAGTGGATGGATTGGTCCCGAGAACAGCTAAAGCTCGGCTGGCTGTAAGATTGGTTGTGGTGATTGAAGGGTCAAAATTGGATATAGCTTCGCATGGCAATTGGAACGGACAAATTGAGATTTTCCGTATTACAGAGCAAACCTCGATGTTTTCGCGCTCGGGATTCGCATGGTTTCCCGAACCCCTCCAGGGTGACCAATCCTTATGCATATCCACAACTGCATAAGCGTCGCTTTGTCATTCACGACCCCCATCTTTCCTTGCACTAACAATTAATCCCTCCAATTACAGAGTCTGGTTCTGTCTCCATCTTATCAGGGCTGCAGCTCGATGTCTTGGCATTCCCCGAGGTGAATCCTTTGATAGTGCTTACGAGACATCACCAATCATGGACAAAGACGTGCGAAAAGCTCCGCTACCGATACGAGGAACGATCTTTACAAAGCGATTGGGTGGTTGATTGCTAAGGCTGAGGAGGAAGAAGGATCATGCAGCTTCGTGGCTTTGGGAAACACCGAGGCGTCCAATGAAGACCCTCTGTGCCATCATCACTGAGGTGTCATGATGCTATAAAGACAACCCTTATCTCAATCAATTAATTCTCATCAACACCATCAACTCACAATCTCAACTTCAGCTCAATTGACTATCACTCTTCACTTTAAGAACTTGACATCACCTTTTCAACCAAAATGTCCAAGATTCTCACAGTTTTCGGTGCCACAGGCAACCAGGGCGGCTCAGTCGTCCGCGCCATCCTCAACGACCCCGCTCTCTCCAAAGAGTTCAAAATCCGTGGCATCACCCGCGATGTCACCAAGCCAGCAGCAAAGGAACTCGCCTCCAAAGGCATCGAAGTCGTCGCAGTACGTCCTCCATTCTCAATTCCCACTGCCAGCACTAACTTCCCAGGCCGACATGAACACAGCCGAACAAGTTGCCCCCGCAGTGAAAGACGCCCACACCGTCTTCCTTGTAACAAACTACTGGGAAACAAACAGCGGCAACGGCGAAATCGCACAGGGAAAAGCCGTCGCCGACGCATGCAAGACCGCTGGAGTCAAGCAACTCGTTTTCTCATCGCTGTTGGATACCAACAAGATTAGCAACGGACGATTGACGCATATCAAGCATTTTGAGGGCAAGGCTGAGATTGAAGAGTATATTCGTCAGATTAATGTTCCTGCTACTTTTGTTCTGCCGGGTTTCTTTGCTTCGAATTTGTTTGGGTCGATTCGCAAGAATGATGATGGGAGCTTTGCTTTTGCTCTTCCTGGGGATGGGGATAAGACTCAGGTTCCTATCTTTGATGTTCAGGGCGATATGGGTAAGTTGCTTCCGACAGTTATTTGGGAATTGCCATACTGACAACTGCAGGCAAATTTGTCAAGGCAGCTATCAAGAACTTCCCCGGCACCATCAACAAGCGCATCTTTGCCGCCACGGATTACTACACTCCCAACAGAATCATGTCCGAGTTCAGCGAAGTCATCGGCAAGCCCGCCACTTTCAACCAAGTCCCCGCCGATGTTTTTAAGACTTTCCTGCCGCCGCCTGTCGCTGATGAGTTGACTGAGAACATGATGCTGTTGGAAGACCCTGGGTACTACGCTGGTGCTGATCTGAAGGAGAGCTTGGACATGTTGGATGAGCAGCCGATTACTTGGAAGGAATTTGTCGAGAAGAACAGATCTAAGTGGGAGTAGTGGAAGTGCGTCTTGTATTACTCATTCATTCATAAGTTAAAAAAAGGAAGTAACAGACATTTATCGATAAATGAAGACTTCTATATCTTGTACAGCCGTGTCTCTTTGTTACCCTCCGAGAGCTCATCGTTAAGTCTTCTCCAGATCCTTTCCTCTTTATAATACATAACACGTCTGTACACTGCCATCAGGGTGCCAGAAGGTCTTAGAGGATAAGAGATGAAACTGTTTGATGATCTTATGTAAGTTTAGACTTGGACTTAGGCTACTTTATTTTAGTGCCCTAAGTCTTAGAAGATGACTTCTCTGTTGCCCGCCTGCCCATGCGCTCTCGCCTGGCTGGCCACGCTTGTTCATTCCTGCCGTACCTTCCTTCCGTTCACTTCTGATCCCGTCATGAGTGGGCGTGGCGGCGAGTACTCAGGGAAGTTTCTACTCAGGCAACTTCAGCCCACCAAACTGCATTCTCATAGTAAGCTGCGTAATCTCTCGGCTTACTATAGCCTCTTGATGAGTATGGTTGGATCATTGGCGGAAAGTCGCATCGGGTTCTTCAAGTGCCTCAACACCCCAGGCCATGCACTTCCGGAATCCTTCCAAGCCTTGGAAAGTCTCCAGCACTATACCTGAGGACTGGCTCCTCGGCGACGCAAACCTTATCGGCTTGGGCAATGGTGGGCCAGCTCCTAATTCTTGTGCTGCCTGGCCACAGATCTTTCCCCTTTAATAGTGCCTTCCTCCCGCCACGCTCCCGATCGCGTGCTCGACGCATCGTCTCCAACGGAGTCACTTACCGAAGGAACTCCAGTGTCATGTCTCTCCTAAATCCAAACTCTTTTTCTTCGAACTCCCGTTACTCAATCCGCCGCCCGTAGTACTTCCGACTTCCTGAATTCAATCATTCCGATAAGACCTGCAGCACGATCATCAACCCAGACCAGCCACACGATTGCCAAGAACGACGACATCACCTCTTGCCGGGCTTTAGTTGAGGCCTATCAACAACTTCGTTGACGATGCTATCCTGCCTTTCGCTGGCCTTTATAGGCTTATATCTGACCGAAACGCAATGGGTTGATCTGCTAGTTAAACATCTCAGCGCCTTTCTGACTATCAATAAATGGATCAAAATGGACCTTTTTTATATCCCAGGCACCGACGCAGGATACCAAAACTATATCGATCGAGCTGGCAAGCTCCGTGTCAGACCGACCACCGAGTTCCCGACTATACTATACCGTTATCTGCCGTCATAGGCTAATTCTTAACCGCAACTATCGAGATTCGTCAACGCCTCAATACTACCAAACTCCTATATAAAGACTTTAGTAGTATCTTAGTTATAAATAAATATATTAAAATAGATTTACCTTAAGCTAGTACTACTTTTAAAAACTATATTAATTTAGCTAATAAGCTTTCTTTTTATATTAATAATAATAAGAATTTAAATTTATATTACTATAAAAAAACTAAATAAATATCTTAAAATAGTTTTATAATAATAAAGGTTTTCTTTTATATTTTCTATTAAAAGTAATTATTTAAATATATAATTAATAATATTATTTTTTATAATGAAGTTTAAAATTATAATCTTAAGATTAAAGTTAACTTTATATAATTAAACTTTAAATTATATATTAAGACTTTCTTAAGAAGTATTTATTATTTATTATTTATTATTTATTATTTATTATTTATTATTTATTATTTATTATTTATTATTTATTATTTATTATTTATTATTTATTATTTATTATTTATTATTTATTATTTATTATTTATTATTTATTATTTATTATTTATTATTTATTATTTATTATTTATTATTTATTATTTATTATTTATTATTTATTATTTATTATTTATTATTTATTATTTATTATTTATTATTTATTATTTATTATTTATTATTTATTATTTAACTTATTTATTATTTAACTTATTTATTTTATATTTATAATAAGAAGCTTTTATTATATTTACTAACTTAGGGCACTATATTTAGCATTTTATTTTATTATACCTCTTTATACAGAGGCTTTCTTATATTAAATCTTCCTCTTAAGGCTGCGGCTGGTGTTGGGGGTTACGATGGGAGTTTATGCAATCATCTGTTTCCGTTACTTGACTCCCTGCTGCAAATTCTGGTACAAGGGAGTGGCTTGTGTTGCCTATGGGGTGTTGAGCCACCTTGATAGTCGTCCCTGTGTTGGATTGTGGCAGAGTATTGCTGTTGTCTGGAACCTGGTAGGACCCAAGAGAGTCAAGCCCGATTGACATTTGGTCCGAGAAGTCCGTATACTCTGTAAACGCGTCAGACTGATCATAGCTCCTGAGAAAACGGCTGGAATTTGCGTCAGAGCTCGAATCGGCTGCGCTGTAGGATTGTGCATAACGTCCACGAACATAGGGCAAAGTCGGCTGAGGAATCAAGAGAGACTGATACTGCGGTTGCTGGGTTCTGACAACAATTGTTGGTTGCGTAGACATAGCGGAAGCAGGTCGAGAAGGCAAAGTATTGGCTGTTGTTGGAAAATGCCCAGAATTTCTTTCAAGTTCCCTGAGCAGTGGTTCTAGAATCTGACGCCTCTCATAGTTGGTTTGGCAAGCTCCAAGTTGAGTCATCGTGTGGTCTCCCATTAGTCCGTGACGGAGTCGGTGAATGGCGTCTGTACAATCGGTTGAGACAGTTTTAGCTTGGTCTAGAGTGATCTGTAGGTTAGTGATTGCTTCCAAACGTTTTGATAACATGCGAAACGATGTGGCAGACTCACATGGACTTGGAGTATCGCAGTCCGAGGGCCAGTTTGGAAACAGCACTCTGAATATTACTCTCCAGCAACTTTCAGGTGGATTCTTTCTGGTTCGTGTTTCTGGCTTCCTCAGGTCTTGAGCCTGGTCTATATCATATCCATCCTCATAATCATCCCACTCATCCCGTCTCTCACATGGGCTATGCTTATCCAATCGGTCGCGGAGGAATCGCCTCTTACAGATGTGGCATCGCCTCCAATCATCAGAAAGATCATGGTAAACCTTCAGATGAGTTCTATACCGTTATTAGCTACGCTCTCGACTTGGGAGCTTCCAAGCCTATGTTCTCCGGTGATTTAGTAGAGGACTCGGGATTGAACTTACTTTAGACGGTCAATGTTCTCAAATCCCTTGCCATTACAGGGTCCGCTAGGAAATCTTGCCGCGTTCTTCTTATGATACGGACAGGCGAAGAGGAGCACGTTCGGATCCGAACGACGAGGCCTTTTTCTAGGATCATCTGCTGAGCTATTTGGGTCGAATATTCTTTTCTTGTCACGTTCCCGCTTCTGTTCCCTAAGTTCTTGAGGTACAGCATCCTCCTCCACTACCTCTACTGAGACGGGCATCAATGATAAGGACAATAGATGGTCTTTGACGTGTTGCTCCAGAGCCTTCTGGGCTTGGTCGGCATGGCGATCAGCGTAGTGGTCCTCAATCTCTTGAGGGAAACAGTCGCAGAAAGGACAGTATTGCAAGGCATGTTGGTCATACACCAAGCTATGTTTCATCATAGTTGTTCGGAGTGAGCCCGTGACCTCACTTTGGTGTTGCCTTTCCAAGTGTTTCTGGAGATCTTCTGCGCTACAAAACGGCGTTGCAGCGTCGCAATACCAACAGTGCCATCTTGGTTCTGTGTGGAAATCCCGCATATGTGTGAGCCACCCATCATATGTATTGGCACATACGAACGGCGAATGGCAGTTATCGAATACACAAAAGAAGGGTTCAAGGTCGCAAATGAGATGGTTCCTTATATCGTACAGTTTTCTATCAGCATTACAGCAATAGATAGGACCACCAAGACCAGATACTCACATCCACTGGGTCTCATCACTGACCTCGCTTGCTGGACAGACTAGAAAGCAGTATGGGCAGGTGAACGAAGTACCTCCTGGGTCGAGTTTTGGCATGGACGGGAAGTTGTGTGTGGGTATTTCCAACGATGAGATAAATGGGACTGGAATATTTGCGCTCTTCTGTCCCGCTGGGTGTTTGTCCAGGTCAACCGTAGTATATCCCGTGGTTGGGTATAACATTCTTGGGTCCATAAGCGATTTCGACTTGTCAATCGGATGCTCTTGTCGCTGCCTCAGTTGAGCTGATGGGTGGCCTTCGCCATCCTCAGTGACCTGGAGGCGATCAAACCTTGGTTCCGGCTTTCTCGACGTCGAAGTCTGCTTCTGATGTTGCTCCAGGTATAGAGCCCGTACTCGGCGTGTAGCAATCGACTCAGCCATACGCTCTCGTAAAGAGACAGTTGCCTTGGGGAAACGCAAGTCGACCATTTGGCGCGCAGATCTCTCAATCACTTCATAACCCTGCTTGTTGTCCTCTAAGTTCCTAAAGCGCTGGATGCAGTCCTGTCGATAGTGAGTGCCAGCTAAACGAATAGTGAATGATAGTTGATGAAGGCTGGATATGGCGTCTCGAATCAAGATCCAGCTAGTGGATCGATGTAGGTTTATTGAACAAACCTCATCCTCATCATCATCACCGGGATCAGAAGGTGACACGAGTCTATAAGATGAAGTAGATGACCGATCCGAGGAGTCTTCCGACTCCGTGTTTGGCAGCTCCCCTTCTTTGTGCCCTCGGATGAATGTTCTCACTATCTCTTCTTGATTAGAAATCGCTAGCAATACCAATCAGTGTCTAGTTACCAATATCACGGTCAAGCGCCACGAGTGTCTGTTGAACCAACTCGCTTATCTGGGGCGCAGTCTTCAACCACCAAGTCATCGATTGCTGGCCATTACGGAACACGCCCATGTTCGCGGCCCAGATATTGAAACTCGCAACCAACTCTCTCGCCTCAACAGCTTCGGTTGAGTCATGATCCCCGCAAAGCCGACTGAGGCCTTCTTTGCATTGGATCGATAATCTTCGGATGTCAGACAGGGTCTCGTCCGTAGTTAAAGAGAGTACCGGCTCTTCATTATTTGCTCCCATTAGGACGTCGTCGCGCTGAAGCTTTGATTGTAATAACTAGGCTCTCTGTATACGTTGGTGTTTGATCACGCCAGAAAGGCTGACATACCCCGCAGTCAATTGCTCACGTGCCTGCGCACTTGTTGATGCCCAATCTCAGCTCGCGCAGGTTGCACAGCCTGCTTATGTTCACAAATAAGCAAATTTTACTCCGCAGGCATTCATCTAGAGCAGTGCTGATCGAACTCATTATACCCTCAATTTGACATCCAAGAACAACCTCCATGCCACTAGGTGCGCTCTGGAAGCTCGGAGCCACTGCTCCAAACTGCGAAACAGAGGACGTATGCGAACTTCTCCGGACGATCTTGCCCATCTTCGATGTTATCGTCGAAAGAGAACGACAGAGCCTGCCCGACGGCTCGGAAGTCGAGAGATTCTATCTTGACTTCAACGTTCGCGTGATTGGTCTATTGGCTGTTCTGGTGAAATGGGATCCCGCAGAAACTGTCCCGAAGCTCCCTGAACAGGAAATGAAGCTCAAGACAAACTTAATGAGAGTTTTAGATGAGTTAGAGAACGTCTTTGTTTCACGAAAGGGGCAAGATGCTGAGCCCGCCTATAAGCGCCTTGGGTTTGACCGCAGACAAACTGAGACTTACCCAAAGCTCCGTGCCCTCAAGAGGGCACTACCCCATGATGACGAAGTTGATGAAGTGTTCTTCAGTGATGTCAATTGCATCATAAGGGTCTATAGGAAGAGTCCTGAGAAACGAACTAGGATGCTAAACAGTCTCCAACAAGCACTTGGCTTTCTCTACAGCACTCAACCTTTCACCTTTGAAGCACACCCAACATGCCCTATTAGATTCTCGGACTATCCTCTGAAGCACGTTAGAAAGCTCGCAAAAACGCTATTTGACGTGGTGCAGGAGAACTGGAGCTGCCAGTGCCGCAGTACATCTCTTGTCAGCCGAAATACACGATTGAATCTGACCCAATATCAACGATTTGGAACGTTCCACCATTCAGAACAGGGCTTCATAAATAGAGATACACGATTTCGAGTCTTATTTCCAACCACCTCTAGTGCTGCTGACTGGCAAGATACAGAAATAACTGTTACCGAACGGAAGTAAGTTAACCACGAAGAGTGTTCAAATCAGCTAATGACATCGCTAGTCGTGTGGCGGATCAGCATGAAAAGCCTAGATATGGCCTTTGTGGGATAATCCATGGGGTTAAGGCTGGAATTCGCCCACGGATGATGGTCTATTCACAAAGTCTATGGCAGCTGGAAGCTGACGCTGAAATCAATCAATTCTCTCCTCCTCAGTTCCAGGACGGCCAATTTATGACCCTTCGAGATCTCCTTCGACGTAATAGAAGAGGTCGCCAGGCATTACTGTCGTCTATGGAAGGAAAGGACCGTCTCATTCTATCCTTCATCCTGTCAATGTCCTTTATGCACTTCGTCAATGGACCATGGCTACAAACGAGTCTTAGTAGCAACAACATATGTTTCTTAGTGTCGGACTGTCAATCTTCGGTAGACATCACCAGACCCTATTTAACGGCGAGTTTTACCAACAGAGTGCAGCCACTAACGCCAAAAGATCTCAACCACCCTCATCGATTCCCCGATATTCTGTCACTTGGTGTACTTCTGCTAGAGATTGCACAGGGGGCATCGATGGACTTAGAAGAGTCGCAAGACCCATGCGTTGTCGCGCTTGAATATATGGACAAATGGGTTACAGTTTGTCGGCGGGATAGTTCTAAGATGATTCCGGACGGCCTTTATCGCGCTATTTCGGCCTGTGTCGACCCAAAGGAGTCAAGAACCAACGTATGTGACCGGAACATGCCTATAGAACTTGCGATTAGGAAGTACATCTTTGAAAGGGTTGTGTACCCACTCGAAGATGCTCTTTCTACTACCTACGAGGTCCAGCCAAACGCGCTGCACTCGAGCATTGCTCAAGGAGGCGAAGCTGATTGTAATGGATATTTTGATCATCAAGACGAGTATCAACTGGTAAAGTACGAATGCGCTTGCTTGTATTATTCTATCGTACTGACATTGAATGCTCCTAAAGAATACAAGCAGCTACAGAATGGGTTCAACACTGGGATAGAGTAAATAATCTTTTCCAAACTTGCCATGACTTCTGTATCCGAGAGGATAGAACAGCGAGTCGTGTCAAGGTTGCCGTGCTCGATACTGGGCTCCAGCTTCCCAAGATCCTGCAGGAGACCTACGAAGAGGAGGGACGAATCAACGTTCAACAATCTGCTACCTTCATAAGCCCCACCGGAAGCGAGGCTACTCATGAGTGGAACGTTGATCAGGACGGTCATGGCTCCCGAGTAGGTGAGATTGTTCTCCATTTTGCCCCGACAGTCGACCTGCACGTGGCAAAAGTCTTCCAGACCCGGGACGATCTAGCAGACCCCAACCTAGCCACACAGGTGCATGGGCGTATTGCACAGGTGAGTGTATCCAAGTCTACTAATCTGGCGACATACTGATGTTCCCAGGCCATAGCATGTGCAACCAATGACTGGAAGGTTGACATGATAATCATGTCCTTCGGCTTTGATAGGCCGATTAGATTGATTCGCGAGGCTATAGACGAGGCTTCGCGGGCCGTAAAGCCACCGTTGTTCTTCGCAGCTACTCGAAACGACGGTGCACATAAGCCCATGGCATGGCCAGCTAGAGACATGGCGGTTATTGGCGTCAGCTCAACCGCTGGCGATGGAAGCGTATCTACCTTTAACCCTTCGGAAAATCAAACAAATACTGTACTGTATGCTTTTGGAGAAGGTGTTCCTGTCAAAGTCGCTCATCCCAATACATCTGTCGGGTTTACTACCAAATATGTGTCGGGGACCTCCTACGCTACTCCGGTGGCATCGGCACTGGTGGGGAATCTACTTGGATGCATCCGCATGATGGTACAGACCGGTTCATCGGAAGATCAAGAGAACTACAGTCATATCCCCAAAGATTTACAGCGGATGGGCGACTTGCTAATCGTTCTGAGGCGTCATATGCAGCAGAAAAGCGTTTCCGGCGTGGAGAGCTTACTACCGTGGCATTTTTTGAACAAGAAGGGGTTAGAGAACAATAGGATACTGAAGGATGTAGCCGCTACTTTGCGAAATGGATAGAGCCTTATAGGCTAGTGATGCAGGGTCCTCTAATGTATACGCGTTTGTCGGACAGCACCCTGAAACTTCAACTAAGGTTCAGACTTCAATTACTGTAAGTTTCAAAATCGACCTGCTGTAATAGACCTTTTCGCCAAGTACGCTGTACCCTAATAGGTAAGATACAAGAGCTGTGGGACGTAGGTGCGAGGAGTGAATACCAAGACAATTGATGAAATGAAGTTTGAAGACTAGGCACAGGTATGCAAAGCTTCAAATAGAAAGGAAGAGATGCAAAAGTAAAATTGACAACAGAACAATACCCTCAGGCCTCCTCATTTACTTGCTCACAGGTATCCTGAAACCCTAGACTGGCCTCTTCCTCAATCTCAAAGTTGTCTCGAACCGCGACCTCCTCATCATTGTCCTCATCGCTTTTGCCATACACGGCTCCCTCCACGAAACCTTGATTCTTGACTTCCATACCTTTTCCCTTCGGTTTCATCCGTGTAAGCTGGTAGGCAAAGATGTAGTCAGTTGACCCGCCGTAGGAGACACCTCTCTTTGTGTCTGACTCCCAACTAGCTTCGGGTCCTACCTCAGCACCCCCTCCATTGGCCTTCAGTTCAGCCTGCATTGATGTTCCCTTCTTAGTCTCAGTGCTCACACTGGCTCCTCTTGCAATTTTGATACCGGTGATCACATACAGAGGTTTTCGCCAATTATGTACCTGAAGGTACGCTTGGATGCCCGCATCTTGGAGCACCTGCGCAAAATAGTCGTCGTCTGGAAGGAAATATTTAGTTTCCAGCGCAGTGAATTTGTGGTTCTCAATCGAAGAGTTAAGGTTGCTAAAACTTAAGCCTGCTTGGATGAACTGCAAGCATTTGGCCCAGAGTCCAATTTTGCCGGAGCGCACTTGCTCGAGAGTGGTCTCCCAGTCTGTCTTCTCTCCTTCGTAGATTGTAGGCGGTGGGATGATGCTGCTGCTGCGGATTTTGCTCTCGGGGTTGTGAGGGTCTTTGATCAGGCGTCCAAGAGCCACTTCGCTTTCGATGGGTATGTCCCAGTTTGGCGATGGGATGTAAGTAGGTCTGTTCGAAGTCATGGTGATAGATGTCGTAGGATGGGCTAGTGTCGGTCGAATAATAGCAGTGATCGTAAAACAGCGACGGAATGATAACTTGGACATCAATACTGTTCAGGGTCTTCTCGTGCGGGGAAGAGAGAAAGGAAAAGAGAAAAGGGAGGGAGGCCTCTGAAATTTAACGGGCGGCGGCCCATAACTCGGCGCAGCTCACTCATGCAGGTATGTGCTCCCATTTGAGCTACTTCAGTACCCCGGCAGATAATGCGCGCCACCTTTCCTCCACGCAGTAGACAGTGTACGTAAGCCTGCATGAGCTGGTGTCATTGGATAGACTATACCAATTTCTATGTGGCACTACATCTGCTACTGAACGGATGAATCTTTTGAATTTATCAGAGGATCAGTTCACTGGCTGTTATAGCTCGGCTTAAAAAGACCTCTTATTAGTTAGGGTCAGTTCCTTATCAGCAGCACTAAGGCTCATTAGCTACCTAGATAAAAAGGACTTAAGTTTTTTGAAAGTCACGCCTCTCAACGCGACGCCTCTCAACCCGTACAGGTTAAATCAACACAACGAATAATAAGATAAAAAGGAACACTAAATAAGAGAAATAAAGGTTTCATTTGCGAAAGCTAAAGTAGAATACAGTGCTGGGCTAACGCAAGTCAGTTCCTTGCAGCTATCCGTTGTGCTTCTCGGCAATGTAAACTCCATAAAGTAAATAATGAGTCGGAAACCGGCTATAAGGTATAGCCAATTTCCCGAGTACAACATACAAAAAAATGCAGAAGCTATCGTGGATTCAGATTCACAGTAAAACAGATTTTCAACAAACCAGTATGCATTACACTATCTACTCCTTCACATCCAATTACCAACAGCAGTCCAGCTACTATCTACTACCGTGATCCATCTGAAGTCCACTCAGAAGACCACTCAATTACTTCTCATCAAACCATTGGTTGACCTATTATGAACTTAAGCGGCAAAGCGAAGAGCGCGGCGGTTGTTGCGGTTGCCTCGGGTGTTGGTAGTGTTGTCCTCCTCCTCATCCTCATCATCAGCAGCGTTGTTGCTGTTGCCAGTGTTACCAGTGTTACCAGTGTTGCTGTTGCTGTTGTTGTTGTTGGTGTTACCGTTGTTCGCATTGCCAGTGTTGGTGGTATCGTCGTTAGCATTGCCAGTGCCGTTGTTAGCGTTGCCGCCAGTAGCCTGGGTCATCTGAACGGGAACGACACCACCGAAAGGACCAGCTCGGGCTGGGTTCTGGCATCGAACAAGACAGACATTGTCCTCACCGGCGACGGTACCTGTGCACTCCTGTCCAGCAGGAATGGAGGCGACGAGAGGGAAGTCACCCATCTCACCATCTCGGTTGCGGCCACGGTCGTTGCCCTCAACGTTGGTAGTAACAGGGATGTTCTCCCAAGATTCACCAGTACCATCAGAGTTGATCATGCAAGTGTAAGGACCAGCACCGTCAGAGTTGACCTGGTGAACAGTCATCTCGATGCTACCACCTTGGCTGACCTGGGGAAGCTGGTCGCCAGTCTCCTCCATGATGTCGACAGTGCCCTGCTCGACATTGTTGTCACCACCGGCGAGAGTCTCACCGACGGTCTCGGCGGATTGGCCACGGAAGCGGGTGGCATCAGTCTGGAAAGGACGGCGGCGGGTGCCGTCACGGGGAGTGGAGGTGTCGACACCGAGAGCCATGCCGGAGCCACCAGCATCGCCAACGGCGTTGGTGATGACACTGTGAGCAGCTGCGAGGTCGGCAGCGACGAAGAGGGCGTAGACGATGTTCTTGACGGAAGGCATTTTGATGGTGATGATTGAGATTATTGAAAAGTAAGGAAGAGAGTAAGGAGATTGAGAAGTGATTATGGTAGTTAGAGGATTAACTGAAACCTGACCGGCAGGAGATAGAAGTGAAGAGAGTAGAAGAGTGAACTGGTTTGTTGATTGAGTTGTTGATGATGAAAAGAATTGACTTTGGGCAGAGAATCTGCATCCTTATATAGAGAATTTCAAGATATGTCTCTGCCTCTTTTCCAGCCTTGTCACCACACAGATATCATCACACATTAGAAGCCAAGACACCATCCGAGACATCCAAGAGCTTCACATTGCCATATTCGAGGCCTCAGAAACATATCACCACACATATGACTGCACGCTTGGACTCAAATCACCCAACAAACATATCACAAAGCAAACTTGACCAACGCTATGACCTGACAGCCAAGGCCCGGAATCCTCGTTTCCCGTGAGCACAGCCTCTCTGTCAAACAAAACGTCAAAACGGCCATGATCCGCTGAGTCGTTGACACTCGCTAGCGAACCAATAAGAGACTAGCATCAAATGCGGAACGCTAACTTGGACCCCGATCTACAGCCAAGGATAGCGGCACAGCGGCACATGCGAAACTGTTCATATTTCTTGGTTTATCTTCTGAGGAGCCAATCGTATCTCAGACTCGTTAAGTTCCGAGATCTTGTTCGTTTACCCCTCGATGAGCCAATTGAGTGTCGCGATTGGAGTTTGGTGGCTGAAGAACCCTGCGGCATCGTGGGTTTCAGGCGGTTTGAGAGAGAGGGGCTGAGCACAACGCAACAGCGGAATTGAAGAGTCTGAGAGGCTGTGCAGTAGAGTTTCACGGCTGTTTAATGGGTAGCTAAATTGATCTTGGCTTGCAAAATTTACTATTGAATGTTACCCTAAAGGACATCTTGTGATAGAGGAAATAGCTTCTTGACTGTAGTTGTTGCTAATATTGCATCATTCCAATATTAATCGCAATCCAGCAGAGTTTATTTAGCTATGAAAATAGACGTTCGTACAGTTCTTTTTCAATTCTAAACGTTATCTAAGAATTATCATTCAATTCTACTTTAATGTTTCTGGGAGCATTTGAAATAGAAAATAAACATAAACTTAAGACTAAAATTAGAGTTACAACTAAAAGTTCAACAGTGAACCTGACTAACATCCATGAAGTCTCTTCGAAAGTAATTAGTATTTTGTCAAGCTCTGGAATTAACTTGTCTTTTTCCTGCACAGTAAGCGATAATACTTGCATCACTAGCTCACCGCTTCGCCCTCGACACATATTGCCACTCTCTTGTCTGTTATACAACAGACTGTCTCTATCGAAGACTTCTCTTATTGTCCAAGATTCAGGTCTTCATCTGCTCAATCCTCAATGGAGTCACCGACATAGCACATTTTGGGTATGCATATCATTAGCGCCATTCTCAACATGTCAAACACATGTGCCATTCCCGCCTAGCCACATGGTCAGACTCAAATGGTTTTGCGCACAGACATCTGCAATAGAGCGGAAATGCTCGAAACGACGATATGTTTCCCTGTTCGATGGCAAACCTTATGGGGTTACTAGCGTGGTTCCAGGGGTCTTGGCTCTACTCGGCCGTGCAAGCTCCGGGCTTGATAAGCTTGTGATTACATCGTCAGAGTAGCATGCCGAGGCCATTTGGAGGACCGAGTCATGGTCACGGCTTTCGGTATTGGTATCAAAATCTACAGGTTCTTGGTAGTTGTGCAATATGGGGAAGGCTTGGGCCGTGGAACAGCCCCAAGCGGCGCCGTGCGGGTATCCACCGCGAGGTGGAAAATTGGCTCAGACACTTGGCAGGAAAACAGGTTCGTGCTCATGTCTCATTCTACAGTACTCCAGTTTACGTTTGTAGACTTGGAATAAGCAAATGCACAACGTTACCGCTATCGATGACTAACTCTGAAGCACATAAGCCTGTAGTTCAATCGAACAATATGAAACATACCTCAATTGTGTCTCATTCTCAGGTGCAATGCTCCAGATGTTGGCCTGAGTGACGAACAGTCTCCTCACACTTCCCAAGTCGCCAGCCTTGCACGCTCAGACAGTGAAAGGAACCATGCGGGGGATCGTTATACCTCGATAGATGCCGCGAGATATTCGCCAAGGTTTTACATCCACTACTGGGCAAGATCGACTGTCAGTGCTTTCGCTTCTGCGCTAAGCGATCTTGGCAAGTGAAATTTAATTGACAACGAGCCGGCACTCATGTCAACTATGGTCAGTGAGTTGTTCTTGCGGAGATACAAAGCCAGGACCAGACACGGGATGTTCGAACGAGTTGTCGCGCTATGGCTTTCATGTGTTTTGCGCAAGGCTTCAATGTCAGGTCTAGACTTGGCGCTCGCGAGCTCTTCTGCCATGACTCGGTCCATGCGTTCCGTTAACATGAAGACAGCACGGCTGCCATCGAACGGATATTTTGATCAGAATAAGCGTAACCGTTGTGGCCGGGTCATATATCCATGGGTGGTTAATGATGTACTTTGCGGTGGAATGGATAGGTGGCGGTCAAGTCCCTTCCTGAGTGACTCATTAACAAGCTTTTCGTAGCAATGGAGGCATTCTTGAGACGCGTTGTGCCGATGCTACTTGCTTGATGGACTCTGAACACTTGAACGATGTCAGTCATGAATGGAACTTGGATTTGCGGGGTTAAATAGGCAATTTAACGCGTCTTGACGTGCTGCTATTGTGAAGAAGACGCGCGATGCTACCACGCAGCTACCTCAATCGTGGAATCATATCTACGACAACGAATAATTGAGATCATGTTCGATGTTCTATTTAACATAGCCAGCGAGAGAATCTAGTAGCGGATTTGATGGTGAAACGTACGTTGATTTTGAGGTATCTTGCGCTGCAAGAGATACAAAAATCGTCACTAAACCTTGTGATTGAGGCTTGTTGATAATGAAAGCATTTTCCACCAGGCAGCAGGCTATTGGCATGTTTTCCACGTATAAGCAATTGAAATTCACTGCCGGATGTGTTAATGGAATAATACTAAGTTTATCCCATGCGGTCTTTTCATGTTCTTTACTTAATTGTTGAAGGCAAGCGTTGAGTGATGTTAAAATTGGAACTTAACCTACACCAATTTCAATATGGGGCTTTTCCCAGAAAAGCTGATGTCCAGCCAATGGTGTACTGGAAAAAGACGCTAAAGCCAATAGTGCGTAGAACTATTGGCGTTAACTCAGCCGCAGCCGACAGGGTCAATTTTGACAGATGCCATTGAATAGGGGGAAATTTCGCAGAAGACTCTTTTCAATCGACTTCTACTAAAATTCTCACTATCACCTTTCTGCGCTGTTCAGCCGCTTCCATTCGTTTACTTGTTCAAGATGCTCTATCGTTCTTTTCTCACTGTAGCGGCTGTGGGTGTCGGCTTTCTCGGAGCCGAAGCCAGCCCCTGTCGACCCACCGCTGCCACAACCCTTGCCCACGCCTCATCGACTGTCCTGTCTGATGCCACGACTGTGGCTTCAGCCACAAGGCTCACGGAAACCACCTCCGTTGCTGTTTCGGAGACTGCAATGACCACCTCGGCCGAGACTACGCTGGAAACTCTACCTGAAACCACCTCAACCACACTGGCTGCAGCCACAACGAGTGTTCAAGCGCCAGCTTGTGTGGAGACACAGGTGATTGTCAATCCAGGTTTCGATGACAGCAACACCGAGATTGCGCCTTGGTCGAGCGGCGGTACGCTGGATTTACGCTATAGCGTTTCTGACTTCAACTCCCTGTAGGCCTCACCTGAAGACATCTTCATAGCACTGCTGACACATTGTTTGCTAGGGCATTGGCCTTTTCCAACGGCATGGGCAACGCGTATGCTTCACAAAGATTGGAAACACTCAACGGCGAATACACGTTCTCTTATCAATGGGCCGTATCAGGCGGAATAAACTTGAATGGATTTTCATGCGAGATCACACCCTATATCGGGGGCTACGCGCTTCAAGCAAGCTATCCCGATGAGTACCGCGGCTGGACTCCTGAAATTCAGAGGTGGTCTGCTGGAGGCAACACGGTATCTGACGCTGAACTAACAATCAAGATTACATGTAACGGAGAGTATAACTCGCTTACTATCAATTTGGAAGACGTCACACTTACACGAGTTTGTGAGGTGGAGGCTCCTTGAGTAGTCACAGACCTTTTCGCGGGTAGAATGCCAATCATCGTCGGAGGAATAACAATCAGCTTTATATCAATCTACTACTTTCAATCAATGATAAAGTATGTTCCTCCCGAAGCTAGGCTTAAGAGAAAGTACATTCTGCTTTGATCCTGGCATATATGCCAATTCTTAGATTATCACAACTGCATACCTCTTGGCTTGTTCCTCCGGGGCTTCCTACGCCGGTGCAATGGCATGTAAGTCCTGCTTGACGGGGCAGTGGAGACCGTCGCGCAGTACTTAGAGGTCGGAAACGCGTTCCTCCATGATTCTAGTGTCCGGACAATCGACTTCCTGAAACGAAACAACAATAGATTCATCCTTCGTAGTGACCTTGAATTGACCACCCACGATCTCCAAACCCTTATCATCCCGCAAGTTATCAATGTGCAGCCTAACCTTGCAACGACCAGCAGCATTCTGGTCCCGATCGGCACAGTCGTTGTCAACCCAGAAGTTGACATAGTACCGATAAGCGCCTCCGCCAGGATACATATTCTTGTTGCCACCAAAAGGAGGAGAGTTCGCAGAAACAAACTCACCACGAGGTGAAAAGGCGTTACCATCAACGTCGAAAAGCCAGAAGCGAGCCTTGTTCCAGAGATCTTGGGAGCCTCTGTTTGGGTCGTGACATTTTCCAAGGTTCTGACAAACCTTGAAGTGAGCGGCTTTGACGTTTGAGCCGAAGCCTAGGTAGTTCCAGCTTGGGTAGGCGGGAAGATGACCAAGGTCTTCGTTGTCTTGGTTTTTGATCTTGTAGCAGTGGCCGTACTCGATTGCATCAGAGGACTGCGGAATTGCTATTACGTTCTGGTCGGGAAGAACGCTATTGGCGTTGCGCTTGGCGCTGGGTGATGCCGAAGAGGGATGGACTGCGGCGGTGAGGGCCAGAACGGCTGCAAAGGTTTCTTTGATGTTGCTCAACATGATGAGTTTATGGTTTGGGGACTATGGGTATGATGAGTGTTGATATCGAGCTTGGATTCAGAACTGGAACGCGAGGGCCGGATAGTCATATTTATAGACTTTCGATCGCCGGCATCGAGATTCAACACTGGCTTCCCTGGTCAAAGCCCTCTTCTCTCATTGAAAACCACCAAGTCGTCCAGAAATCAGTCCATGCTGGTCACTGCACCTATGCATGCTGAGAATATGATGACGTTTCTTTCAGCTGTCTTCAACACTTGAGGCTTGCTGTAAACAGCTATGATAGCCACAGCAGCTCCACAACATTCATTCCATCTCACACCGGAATGCATCGAAGTGAGGTAACAAAGACGCGCTTTCCAAGACACGGGAAGTTTTGAACCAATAACAAAGAGTAGAATGTTAGTTCCTCACTTGTCGCGGGCCGAGCGCGGGAGATCTGCGCCGACAACCGACTTCAGCTTGTCGATCAACGCAATTGAGTTCTTCTCCGCTGTGGAGAGATATGCCGATTGGCTGTGTATACAGGATTTGAGAATCAATAGTTCCAAAGTAGTGATGTAGAGAGAAATGACCAGAGTCTTACTGACATACAGACTCTAAATGTCGCTTTTCGTCATTCATTGGATGCTACCCCAGAAAAAGGGAATCATGCCATCCACAATTCCACCACCTTCCAGCTGAAATGTGAACCCCCCCCCGAGCTATCCTGGTGGTAGTTGGCCTGTATTAATAGTGAGGTTAAATTCCCAAGTTCCTGTGTAGTGGGTGTATCGCAGCTGCCTCTCTCACTGCCATATTGACATCAGCTTGACTATGCACAGCTGAAACCCAATATTAGGGCAATTGGCAAAAAGAAAGAAAAAAAAAAAAAAAAAGTCCCGTTTGAGTATCGGATTCATAGTGCTTGAGAAGTGTAATTCAAGATGGAAACCTTATTATCAGGTAAAAGCCTTGACATCCTTGTCGAGATAAAATGCTCGTGTTTGAAGTCGAGCAGATACTGGCGGATCTGTTCTGGTGTCTGTCCCCACTTATCATTGCGAGGCATAAACTCTGGAGGGGACATGTCAACTATAAAGCGCCAGTCAGAATCGGACCAGTCGCTAAGGGCAGCTAGAGAGAGGAGCGTTTCCCCATTGTCGTCGGCTTCTCTAAACTGATGTGATAGCTGGGTTTCCTTCGCAATTGTCTGGATCATTCCTGAACTTCCTGTAATGGCACGAACAAGAACAGTTTGACCGAAATTGTTTCTCTGCTCTTTGTTTACACCAGGATAATGAAGCAGGGTTTCAAGTACACAGTCTGATTCATTGGCACTAGAGGGAAAAGATGCAGCTATAAGAAGAGCTGTGTTGCCGTTCCGGTTTTGCGCATTAATTTCCAATTCAGGCTTCGATAGTAATAGTGTCAATGGGCCTGAAACATATCGCGAGTGTCTTTCGAAAAGCTGAACAAGTTTCATTAAAGGTGTATTACCATCGTCGTCGCGAATATTGATGTCAATAGTGGGATGCGCTAGTATGAGGGCCATCATCTCCTCGTCCCCTATCGTAGCGGCATTGTGGAGAACCGTCCGACCTCTGAAGCCTTTTGCGTTGACGTCGACGTCTCTCTGGGCGACGAGCTCTTGAACGACTTTCAAGCTCGAGGCTTTGGCGGCAACATTCAATGGTCTGTCCCCCGACGGATATCGATAGTTGATGTCAGAATAAGGTATCAGAGTCAATGCAGCCCTCTCATTTTCATATTCAAGTGCCATGTTCAAAGGAGAACGACACGTGGAACCTGCTTGAGGATCGAGCTCAACATCCGACCACTGTAACAGCTCTTCAAGCACTTCGACATGTCCAGTTTCAGCAGCGAGGCATGCAGCATTTCTGCCTGATTCATCTCTGTAGTTTCGCTGTGCATGACACAACAACAGCCTGACACATTCCTTACGGCCAAAATAAGCGGCGACTAGAAGCGGAGTCCAGCATACTTCCTGCTTACCTAGGAAGTGGTGTGTAATCCCGCTATATTCGCAATCCGCGTTGATCGTTGATTGCTCGAGAAGAACAGAGACTACGGTATCTCTTCCGTATCTTGCCGCAACGTAGAGAGCTGTCTGACCTAGGGTGCCAATCACGTTAGGATCTGCCCCATGGTTGAGTAGGATTCCGACCATAATGTGATCGCCGTTCGCAGCAGCTACCACCAAAGGGCAGTACTCTCTAGTAAGATTGTCCTCTCTCAACACCTCCTTTCGCGGAATGCGGCGCCATAAACGAAGACCATCAGTGTCTGTGTCGAACTTGCCCCAAACATTTCTCAACGAAGTATCTGAGCCATCATCGTGGTTGTGAGCTGATCTAGCGACAGACTCATTCTCGGAATCCTCGGAATCCTCGGAACCCTCGGAATTCTCGGAATCATGGGTACTTTCGTATTCGACAAGCCAACAAGGCCTTTTCCTACCATCAAATTCATCAGTCTCACTTTCTATCCCGTCGTCGGACGCCTCTCTTGCGTCCGAAAGGAAGCCATCGAAGCTGGGCTGGCAAGCCTGTGAAGTCTCCCATGTTGGCTGACTCAGGTCATAATCATTGACTGTGATGAGAAGCTCTACCAAGGCATGACGCCCCTCTCGGCAGGCCTTTAGAAGTGCAGAGGTGAGACTACCAGCTATGTCTGTTGCAAGAAGGCTGGTTGCTATATTCGATACAGATTGGAGTTTCGACAGCCTCTGATTCTCGTCAACATTGCCCTTGCGTATCTCATTAATCGCATCGTCCTGGTCCGCGGTATGGGAATGGTAGGCCCAATTAATGTCGGCATACCTCCAAAAGGGTGGCCACGTTGCTTGGTTGTCCTTGTTGAATCCTGGTGTCAGAGTAGTCAGAGACATGTATTTTAAACAGAGTCGTGCCATTTCTTCGCTGGCCTTTGGGAACCATTTCGGTTGATTGCGCTCAAAATATTCCTGCGCGGACTTGTGTACGAGCCTGACGATGTCACTTTCTGTATCAATGATTATGAGACCAGCGCAGATACCTGCCACATCTTCAATGTCTGTTATGTTGTCATAATCGAGAGCTTCGCTGTCAGGTTCGACAGATAATGCATATGTCAGATCTTCGGTGCGAAGAGCTTCCCGGGCACAGACTAGTATCATTAAAGCCTGCTTGGCAAGTGCTTCTGACTCTGGGCCAAGTCCCGCAATCCTGGCCATTGAATCTTCATATGCCTTGTCGTAGGCATTTGAACCAGTTGCTAATTGTTTGAGGGACAATCGCAACGCCTTGGGTGACTTCTTAAACTTTAAGGATCGCAGATGCAGTTCAGCGAGAAGGAACCTCGTTAATCGTTAGTAAGAGACCCACTGAGCAGGTGGACGTCGATACTTACATGCCAGAACTAGCTTCGGTTATTCCTTTCACTATATCATTTTGGAGACCTGCGTCTCTTCCAACAAATCTAGGTAGCTGGAACATTGAATCCTGTAAGAAATGATGGATATCTTCATCACTTGCTCGAATCTCTACTACTTTCGCTCCCTTTTCAGTAAACCGAAACTGTATCTCTGGGATGTGACGGGATGTCAAGAACATATTGAACTGACAGGTCCGCTGAAGTTTGAGAAGCGCTGAGATGAACGGCCGACTCACTTCCGTTGGGAGCTCGTCCAAAGCGTCTACCAGTAGAGTGACTTTATCAAAAGAGCAGTATAGCGTTTCCAGCAGCTTTACTGTCTCGTCTCTCAATAGACCCTGTTGAGCAACTCTCTTTCGGTCACACTGGGAGTGGATAGGCTCTGGAATGTACCCAGCCTGCTGGAGAGAGTTGCGGAGCAAACTGCGAAGAAGGCTTTGAACGTCTTGGTCCGCTGCTTGATACGTGCAGTACACATATGTGATAAGAACATCAGAATTGTCCTGCGTCTCCTCCTGCAAGGTTTCAACCACAATAGCTGCGGTGAACGTCTTACCACTGCCTGGGTCGCCTGGGCAGAACAAGGTTCGACCTCTTTGTTTCTCCCATTCTTGGTAATCAGTCATGTTGAAAAGCCATCTTCGTGAGTTTGCCTGTAGTCGACTGATCAAGTGATTGTGCTGGGGAGTGTAATCGGTCGAGCTTATCCACTCCAGCATTGATTGCTTTTGATGGCCATCGTTTTGCTGAACGAGCTTAGCAACATTATGATTTGTTGCTTGATCGTTATATGCATTCAAAAGTACGACATTAGAGGTGATTCGAGCTCTCAAATCCATGATTTCTTGAGGTTCCCATTTCAGCCTCTTCCATAGTCTCTGTACTGCCTTGCCTTTCTGTGGCTTAGAGATGACGCTCCACCTGTCCATCATGGTTTCCACCTCAGTGAGAAGATCCTTACAGCTTGAAAGAATCTGGGCAAAATTCGCAGCTTGGCTGTCGGACATCTGGTCGATATTGACGTGGGCATCTTGAATGACGATGGAAAGCGACCGGACGTCGTCGCTGATGCTCTTGAACTGGCTGGGCGCTCCCTTGAAGTCTTTGCGAATTTTACCAGCCAGTGTCAAGACGGCGAGAAAATCGCCAACCGAAAACCCGAAGCTCATGTTGAAGTTAGGTTGGATGAGGAAAACAAAGATGGACTTTTTTGAAGTTGGTTTATTTAACAGGGTACACAGCCTCACTAGGCTGACAGACTGACAGTGGAAGAGATGAATTGGTGCCTAATCCCAATTTAGAAGTTTCTGTGATGATCCTTGTCCTGTACATTCAAGGCTCTGTAGGCTGTAGAGTATTGAGAGTCAATGTCGGAGTAAGGCATCATAATTGAAATAAACTATTATATTGTTTCCAGGTCTCTCTCATAATGCATCCATATAGACCTGTTGTATTCATCTATCTTTTGAAGCAGACCACAGGTGCGATGAAGCAACGTGCTCCTTCAATGGGTACTTTTGCCCTGGAATCCCGTAGAAGTTCTCACGGTAAGTGCCTCCAGGCACAGCGTAGTCATCCCAGAAGAGTCCTCTGCTTCGTAGCTCAGGGATCAAGAGATCAGAAATATCCTGAAAGGATTGAGGGAAGAGAACATATCCCTACGATCAAATTAGCAATAAGCAAGTCAAAGGTCAGGTGATGAACATACAAAGTTGAAGCCGTCAACGCCAGCTTCAGCAACCCATTCCTCGAGGCTGTCTGCGACTTGGGCTGGTGTGCCGACAAGCAATGGTCCGTTGCCACCGAGACTTACATGCTCTGCCACAGTGTGCTTGGTCCACTTCGAGTTGACGGGCGAGAAGCGAGCGTAGCCCTCAACAGTAGATCTGATGGAATGTCAGCACGATAAGGGTCAAGAAGCGGAGTGGGTTCTCTACTTGACAGCATTGCTTTCCACCTCTCTGAGCTCCTCGTCATCACCGTACTGGTCCAAATCCATGCCAGTCCAGCCTCCAAAAAGCGAGAGCGCTCCTTCAAGCGAAGCATACTGCTTGTAGTCGTCATACTTTGCCTTTGCCTCCTCTTCAGTGCGTCCAAGAATAGGCGTTACCAGGGCAAGAACTTTGATATTGCTCGGCGTCCGATTAAAAGTATCCTTGGCCGTCTGCCTAATCTCGGCAATATTCTTCTTGGCTACGGCAGGAGCATGGGCCGAAGTGAAAATCGCCTCTGCGTGCTGAGCAGCAAATAGCTTGCCAGCCTTTGATGCTCCAGCTTGTAACAGGAGAGGCGTACGCTGGGGACTGGGGTTCACGATATGAGGGCCGGCGACGTTGAAGTACTTGCCCTTGTGCCCAATCTCTCGCACGCGCGATGGGTCAGTGTAGATACCTGCCTCACGATCCAGTCTGACGGCGTCGTCGCGCCAAGAGGACTGGAAGAGCTTGTACATGACTTCCAAGTACTCCTCGGCGATAGCATATCGTTCATCGTGCTGACAGATGTTAGTTATCGTTGTTTGGGGTGTGTAAATAATTACGAGGTGACTGTACGCTGAGCTGTTCTTCTTTGCCAAGGTTGCGAGCAGCAGAGTCCAAGTAGCTTGTGACAATCTACGCACGGTCAGCAGTGAATATCATTTAGTGATGTTAGTCGGGTCATACGTTCCAGCCAACTCTGTTTAAATTTGTTAGTTTGTAATAGCAGAGCGACTGTTATTGAGGGCCACGTACCTTCCCTTGGTCAAATGGTCAAGTGTCGACAGCCTTCGAGCCAGGTGAAACGGCTGCTCGTAGGTTGTTGAGACTGTCACGCCGAAGCTGATGTTCTTGGTCACAGCGGCCATGGCTGGGATAATGGAAAGCGGTTCCGTGACAGGCCATTGAGCTCCTGAAATGATAGCAGGGTCAAGAGACTTCTTGTAGACGTCATATCCGCCTGGTCATGCTCAGTCAGGGAATCTAAGAGCTTATCGTCAATAGGCTTACCTAGGACATCTGCAATAAATACGCCGTGGAACTTGGCCTCCTCGAGTAGCTTAGCGAGGTCTGTCCAGTGCTCGATGTCGGTGAAACGCCATGACTGATCGTCAGGGTGACGCCAGAGCCCAGGCGACTGATGGCCACTACCTATTAATGCCTCATCAGTATGTTAGGTCTTGGTCAGGCACGCAAAAACTTACACATCTCAACGAAGGCATTGAGAATAAGGCTCTTCTTGCCCTCCTTGGTGTTCTCCTGCGCAGACATTTAGGCTGATGTTATCGCGTTGAGTAAGAATTGTTCCAGATAGTTGATTTGGTGACATTTGAAGTCATGCACATCACAGTCAAGATCTTATACAATGTTTTGATATGCGCCAATTGCCGAATCATTGATTCCTCACGATCCGGCAATTGACGCGGGCCCGCTTTTGATACCGATTCCACGAATCTCCTCTGGCGCGATATTGCGTGATGCGTGGTAATCTGCAGCATCGCCATTTTGGGCTGTCACGCCATTTGATCTGTATGTCGCATAAGCTCGTAATGATATTGCGACATGGTTACGACGTCCACTAGTTCACTAGTCTCGGAGCGATCATCGAAATAAAACAAAGTCTCGGACGAAAGCCGCGATAACCCATTTAATGTAGTTTCAAATGTCCTCCCTATTATTCTATTGTAGAAACATACGCAAAACCATAACAAAGCAATATGATTACTTGGTGGTTGAACCGCGGCCAAAAGGCCGTAACACAGCTTTTGAGGTCAAAAAGCCAGAGTGCATCAACACCCCCAAAGAAAGCCGAAGACCATTATATTGTTCCGACGACACAGAAAGCAGTCCTTCTGTACGGCGCCCACCAGCCTTACCAATTGGTAGAGAATCATCCTGTGCCAGCGGATTTGCAGAGCGATGAGGTTCTCATAGAAAGCAGAGCCGTAGGCTTGAACCCAATTGACTGGAGAGGACCGTAAGTAATGCAGAAAATTCTACCAAACATTCAGAAACTGAAAATATTCCAGAGACTTCGGTTTTGGCATACCTGAGCTTCCGCAGGTGGCGGGCAGAGAGCTTAGTGGAGTTCTCGTCCGGACTGCAGATGACCGTTCTGGCTGGGCAAAAGGCGACAGAGTAGGTGACACCACCAGGCACTTCACAAAACAGATACTTACATTAAGCTAGGTGATCGCCATCTCAACAGACTACCGGGACAGTCGCAAGGGCGCTTATCAAGAACACGTTGTGGCCAAGAGCTACAATATTGTGCAGCTCCCAAGCAATGTTTCATTTGAGCAAGGATCAACTATCGGCGTCGCCTTTGTCACAGCGGCAGTTGCACTCGGCATTTGTCTTGGTGTAGACTTTACGGATGTCGACAACGGTCCGGATATGCGACAGGTCGTGGAAGGCTTGAACCTTGACTCTCTTCCTAAAGACGTCCACAAGGAAATTGCCCAGCAAATCCCATCACAAGATCGCCCGGAGGCGGGAGACTGGTTCATTATTTGGGGAGGTAAGCACAGCAAGCGTTCCAGCGATGGCCATAGCTAACGTGGTACAGGCTCGTCTACATCAGCGATACTCAGCGCCCAATTGGCAAAGCTCGCCGGTCTAAGGGTCGCAGTTGTGCTTGACGCAGCAAAGCATGGCTCAAGATTGTACGAAGAGCACTCGGTCAAACCAGATCTCGTGATTGACAGTCATGATCCTCAGAGAGCTCTTGGGATTATTCGATCCTGCACGAGAGGCAGAAAGAGATTTGGGCTGGATACGAGAGGCAAAGAGACAACGAGCTTCCTGATCGAGGCCCTCTGTGACGCTCCAAGCAACCCAGATCATGACGACAGCAAGTCTGATCCTAGTGAGACCTCACTGCCACGGCATGTTCATATTGTCGCTCTGTGCTCGGCTCCGAAGGTTCAGCGCAGTGATCTCACACTGCACACGATCCCAATAAAGCTCTTCCATGAAAGTCCGGAAGTAGGTAAGGCATTGACAACGTGGCTTGGAAGACTACTCCAGAACAACGCTATTGCGTACCCCACGATTGCAGGCGTAGGCGATGGCTTATCGAGCATTAATGCCAGCCTTGATAGAATGAGAAGAGGGGAGATCAGTGGTGGTAAGATGGTTGTGAAGGTAATGGAGTAGATAGCGATCTAAGCGTCATAGAGAATCTTGAATTTCTTGAGAAAAATTAGTATTGAGTTTGCTGGTGTTTTCAGATTGTGACGATAACGGTATCTTAGATCGGAGTGACCGCTGAAGAGCCATGGCTACGATCATTGACATTCAAGGGATCACCGTGCACGCCATCTCGCCATGCCTGTTTCGGGATCAAAAGGTCTACAACTTTATATTCGTGTTTAAGTGACGACGTAAAGGATAGAATCATGAGATGCTCAGAACGCGGAGTGAAATGTAGGCTTGTATTTCTTGGCAGTACTTAAGAGTAACAACTATCTACTTGAAGGTCGATTATTACAAGGCAGCATCGCGAACCTACTCCTTGCTGGATGTCACCGTCTTGGAGCCCTCGACCTCCCCATCCTCGCTTGGAGGGGTGCTGATTCCATCAACATCCGAACCATACGGAGCATTGCCAAAGTGCTTAATAACACTCCAAGCAGGGAGGATAGACACAGCCCAGAGTGCAAGATTCAAGTAGACACCTCCAACACGAGCCATAACGGGGATGGACGAAGTGCCGTAACTGACAGCTTGCCATGCAGACTCTGTGCCACGAAGAAGAGCAGCGTAGCGAATAATCTCTGCTTCATCAGAGGCCAAGTTCTGAACGACGAAGTACCTAGAAACGAACGGTCAGTTCTGACTGAACAGATGGGTCGAGTGGACTTACAGGAAGAGATAGTTCAGCTGGAAGCCGAACGTAAGGAAGACGAATATAGCAAACGCTGCACCAAAGCCGGGACTTGACCAGTCATAGGTGGGCTGAGATACGTTGAAGCGGGTAACGAGGATAGTCGCCCAAGTCCACCATCCGCCCTGCAGGATGATAAGAACCCAGAATGCGCCTCGAGACCGGCGCTTTAGCGGAACTGATGTTCGGTCGAGCCAGGCCTGAGCTGTCAGCAAGGTTCAGTGTTCATCGACAAGGGGGTAAAGACATACACCGAGAACATTTCCACCGATCACGGCGACGATACCAGAGACGAAGGAACCGAGTGCTCGAGCTCGTACTGTGAACCATACTGGAGACGGATGTCAGCAAGCTTCTGATGAGGCAGCAATGGCAACGTACAAGATAGATAAGTGAAGAAGACCGCTTCTGAGAAGACGACTGATCCGATGTAGAGCACGATAAGAAGAAACTTGGTTGTAAAGAAGAGGCGGGTGATCTTCTTAGTCTCGAGCCAAGGGTTGTTGACGATGGACAGATCAACCTTCTTACCATCCGTGCGCTCGACCTTGTTAGGTGGGCTCAGAAACAGAGCGAACAGCGGTCCTGAAGCTTGCATGGCGATAAAAATAAGGAACACCGTATACGAGACCTGACCAGCCTCATTACGTTCAGCGTTGAGACCAAGATTGATGGCACCGCCGATAATCTGGCCACTCAGGCGGTATGTAAGCCAGTAGCCGAGTGCTTTGCCTTTATTCCATGGCTCAGGATAAGCAATCGCAATTGCCGCTTCAGCCATCCAGAAGACGCCGGCTGAGATGCCGCAGAGTGCAGCGCCTAGGATGACGAGCCACTCTGTACCGAAGCGGTTGTTAGTATACAGCCCAGCAGCATACGGGGCGTACCCAAGGCTGTGATGGTTAGTATAGATTCCTGTAAGGTTTACAGATGGAGCACTTACGTTCCAAAGATGAGAGCCCCCTTGATGCCAATGTAGTGAACGAGGACACTGCCGCCCCAGCAACTGAGGACCATGAGGCAAAAGGTCAGGGCGTTGGCGGTGTTTACCAAGTATGGCTCTTGGGCTCCTCCAGCACCTAGAGAGTTCATTGCCGTCCAGATACCTGGTGCAGCAAGGTTGCAAAGACCAAGAATGGTCATGTTGTAGAAGGTCGACCGGTACCACTTGACTGCAATAGGTGAGCTCATGTTGACAAGCGTGGGCAGCTCAATTAGACAAACCTGGGTATTGGCCTGGCTCACGGCCAGTTACATTTTCGTTCGCCATGTTGAATACGGTGTTGTTATTGGAATCAAGTGTTCAAGAGACGAAAGTTCTTAGTGGTTCAAGAATACCAGAAACCGGGTAGCAATTATGTCCAGTTATAGAAATACTCGATCGGCAGTTATCACACTCATTGCCGACCAATCTTTATGGCTTGATGGTCTAGACTAAGCACGTCATGGGCATCAGATAAGCGTTTCATAAATCTAGATCTTTTACAGGGCATTATTGGGTCACCGGAGAAAGGCTAACTAAGGAAGCTTACGAGTAACTCCTTGAGCTAGCAAGACTCTACGGCTATTCAAAAGTAGAGACTTTACAAACAAATGGGCTACAAGATATCCCTCAACGTAATCTCTAAAGTCACGATCGGTCGGACTAGTAAGCACGCCATAGATTGCCTTTTTTTTGTGACAATGTGTTGTGATTGATTGGCATGATGTGATTGACCGGGGTGGGCACGCCATGATATCCAAGGCCTGGTCTAGTTTAATACGGTACTTGAATCGGCTACATTATTGACTTTACTGCAAATCGCTCACATCAATTGTAAAAACAGTAGCGAAATCGAAATCTCAAGATTGTACCTTGAAAATTCAATATGGGCGACGGTTCTGATTTAGTCGCGTCCCTGCACGATGCAGCCAGTGACAACAGCTTAGGCGCAGTAAACGGCCTGCCCGTCGGGTTACAGAAGCCCATGGTGCCGCAACCATATGTTAATCCCCAAGGAAGTCTCACTTTGATCGATAGATACATTGATGAGCCGCGACAATTGCGTGTCGCTGTCATTGGTGGTGGCCTGTCCGGGATTCTTGCTGGGGTTCTACTACCCGAAAAGGTCCCCGGTATTCAACTTACCATCTACGACAAGAACTATGACTTTGTAGGGCTCTTATAATACTCTATCCTTGTGTGAGAAATGTTAATATCGCTTAGGGAGGAACATGGCTCGAAAACACATATCCTGGAGTGCGTTGTGACATTCCCTCACACGTCTACCAGTCCACATTTGCTCCCAACGAGAAATGGTCCGATGAGTTTGCGCCCGGCGCGGAAATCCGTGACTACTGGCAGGGCGTGGCTAAGAAGTACAACGTCTATCAATACGCGAAATTCGGACACCACGTCAAGAGCATTGATTGGAATTCCGAGGAATCGACGTGGACGTTGACGCTGCACCGGCGGGATCAGTCAGAGCAGACTACCACGACTGTAGTCGAGACAGCCGATGTTGTCTTGACCGCCACTGGCCGGTTCAATGCGTGGAAACTACCAGACTACCCTGGTATCTCTGAATACCAAGGTCTCCTCAGACATGCCCAGAACTGGGACCCAGCGACGGATCTGACAGGCAAGAAGATCGCTGTGATTGGTAACGGAGCCAGTGGCATACAACTTGTTGCAAATGTGCAGAAAAGTGCAGGGCACCTCGACCACTACGTCCGAGGAAAAACATGGATTGCCAATTCCTGGGCCGGAGATGACCGGACACTTGAGCCACAGCCGATTCCAGAGGATCTTAAAGCCACCTTTGAAGACCCAGAAGCATACCTCAAGTTTCGCAAGATTACCGAGGATAAGTACTGGCGCGGCTTCGACGGCTTCATCCGCAACTCCGACACGAGCAAGAAACTGAAGGCCCAATTCATTGACATCATGAAGAAGAGGCTCGCCAAAAAGCCCGAGCTCCTAGATGTCATCGTGCCGGACTTCTCACCGAACTGCCGACGCCTGACTCCAGGGCCTGGATATCTGGAAGCTATCGCCGAGGACAACGTGGCCTATATCACAACGCCCATCGCACGATTCACTGCCACCGGCATTGAGACGACTGATGGAGTGCAGCGTGATGTCGACGCGATCTTTTGTGCCACTGGAGCAAACCGCGACATGATTCCTGCCTTCGAGATCCGCGCAAATGGATCCTCGATTGGCGACGTCTGGGGCAAAGAGAAAGGCCACGGCTTCCCTTACACTTACTTCGGAGTGGCTACCCCCGGATTCCCGAACCTATTCTTTCTCGCAGGCCCGCACGGCACCGGACCATCCGGGACAGTGCCCCACTCCGCCGAGACGCAGATCGCATACTTTGCCAAGATCCTTCGCAAGATATCTCGAGAGGGTATCAAGTCCATCGTAGCATCAAAGAAAGCTGCCGATGACTTCCTGGAGTATGCAGACTCCTTCTTCGCCTCTACTACCCTGTCGGAGAACTGCAGCTCTTGGTACAATGGCGGACAACCTGGTGGACGCATCCATGGTGTGTGGCCGGGGAGTGCTACTCACTTGACCATCGTTCGCCGAGAACCACGCTGGGAAGACTTCGAGTACGAGTACTTGGGTGGCGCTGATAATCGTTTCCAGTGGTACTTTGGTAATGGGTGGACGTGGAAGGAACAGGATCGGGATGCGGACATGACGCCTTATCTACATGAGCCGGGCAAGGTCGACCTTAAGGATGTTCATGAGAGTTGGTGGAGTGTACCTTGAGCATTCTAGTGACTTCGGCTAAAGTAGAGTATTGAATGCTATCCAAATATGAACGAATTGTTAACAAGACGATCAAGTTATTGTGGTATCAATTGCTGTGCTTATCTGCTGTGTCATCGATAGGCTTTACTCTGGGGTAGTCAAGAGTGCCGGAGGGACAACAAGACGACGAGAAAAACGCCAACGGGAAATCCAAAGCCTGTTTTAGTGTTGAATTGGGTTATAAACACGTTTATCAATTTGTGTGAGATTGGCTTTGTCCGGCCCAATACTTTCACTCAGCCACAAAGCACAAAAAACACATTTGACGAGGCTGACGTTGAATGGTGTATTGGTGCTTTAAGTGAATACACGTATTCGTGTCATGATTTGTGTTATGTAATTCAGATCACTGCTGCTATCTTGGTGCCGAAGCTGAAACTCCAGTAACGACAGATATCCTTAAGTACAAAATACACAGTTTTAGTGAATGTGTGGCCATATTCTCACATCATGGAGTAGGCCAAGAACCCGAAGAAGTGAGGAATTAGCGTCCTTCCCATTGCAGCCATTCAGAGATTAAGATGATCTGTAGTATATCAGCAAGTTATCTCTCTACAGTTACGGACGATTGACCTACTGCCGTATTTGTGGGTGCATGCGCAAGCAACGTTGATGTCAGTGCCACCGTTGAGGTTGGAGAATGAGTTGCAGTTGCACGACTTGCAAGCACCGTAGCCTTGGTTGACGAGCTGGGGGCCCTCGAAGACTGCCATTGTGTTCGTTTGTTCAGATGTAGTGAAATAATAATTTGAGTGAGAGTGGTCTCTTCTTAGTGGACCGGGTGAGTTTGAAAAAAACCTATCTTCGAAGGGGACTCGAGGGGTTTATATCTTGCTGAACAAAGCACCTCCCAACCATCCTTTCTCTTGAGCCGCATTCCCTCACATGGCAGCTGATCAACTGATGGCCAGCAACTCATTGGCCAATATATGGCTTCAACGAAGATCATGTCTTGAGGCATTTTTCAAAAGTGCTGTGTCTGGGTGACATTGGAGGGCAACCTGGAGACGAGGCTCGGCTATTCTCGGTGGTATTGGGTCAGGCGCCGGTGTAAATGAGGCTCTACCATCATCGAAAAGTCGCATTCATTGGTGTTTAGAATTGAAGATGAGGCTCTGCATTACGCAATCAATATCGCTTACATGCAGACATAAGCTCGGACAAATGGACCTGCCAAAACTAATTTTAGGCTAAAGTTGAAGTACATACACCCTTAATTCCATGCAACTTAGAAGAACCCATCGTAAGATTAATTAGAGTGCCAATTGCCATCCACCAGTATCCCAAGCTACCCTCCAGTCGCTCTATTGGCCACAGTCTACCTAAGCCTCATTGCTGGCGCAGATACTGTAAGGTCCATCATTCCGCAGACCCAATTGCTTGCCATCAGTGATAGCCGAAGAGGCCACGTACCGCTTGCGAATATAAACCGGAAGCAATGCAACTGGTGTTCCCTCGACTGACCCATTTGTCGCATGAGCAGGCACATCCGATAATGGAGAGATCGAAATGTCAGCAGCTGCAACACTGGATGTTCTCAGCGTTGACGTCGAGACTTGAGTCGTCGCAACTACTTGATGAGGCTGACCAATACCTCGCAACACCGTGATCTGAGTCTTTAAAGAGGGCTAGAGATCGTCCTCGTCAACTTCAAAGCCACCGTCACTTCGTGTTTTTTTCAACGGCAGCCCCTGAAGTATACAAATCAGCCATACACCTTCCAGCGAAGATGCAGCTTGGTATCCTCTTCAACGTCGTCGAATGTGTCAACTGGGTGGTCTTTCGCAGAGTCAATCATAGCCGTTATGCAACCGCCATGCAGTTAACTTCGGTCACTTCAAAGGCCTCTCATTGTCAAAGGAAATGCATTGATGGTTGACCCCATCTGGCAATTCGCGACACTCAATGTGAACTAAATCTATATAAGCGTGACTGTCCTGAGTTCCCAGTCATCTAGCTTATACTCTCCTCGCTCCTGTCTGTACAATCCAATCCTGCGGTACATATGTGATACAGAATCAAGCTCTACAAGTAACCCACATGTCCCATCAATATGCAAACAAAGCACAGGCTTTTTTTCATAGCTGTCTGCCAATTCGACAGTATCAAAATCGAGTTCGTAGACGCCACAACTAAGAATCTTGTCCTGCCCATGGGATCGCATAGCATCGTTTTCTTCCCGCCAACGCTCCTCTTCGATAAGCCTTGCTCCGCTCCACCCGAAGTGACAATCAGTGCGACCAATGGGAAAGCTGGAGCAGCCGGCCGCTCTGTTCCTAATCCATGATTCCTTTTCACCTAGGTCGTAGGGGTCACACGGAATAAAAAGATTAGAGCTTAAGTTTCCTTGATTATATAGGCGATGCTTCCGGTCATATTCGCAACTCAGCTCTTCGTATCTTCTCCATACATCCGAATGAATATAGACAAAGGGAGCAATCCCCATCGCCCTGGCAACCTTTTCTTCTGGCGACGGACGCATACCACGCCGCTTACCAACCAAGTCCTTGGCCAGGGTCCGGAGTTCTAGCTCGGCTCGGCGTGTCCGGCCCATAGATAGAGACTGAGGCTCAGTTGGAACAATGACGAATCTTTGTAGGCAAGCAGCTGGAGCCTGGTCCATCTCCACTGAATAAGAGCTTGAAGCGACCGGATTGGCATGTTCAAAGGTAACTTTACATTCTCTGGATGCCCAGGACCATGACGGGACACCAGTAGACTGGTTCCTGCTGCATCCGGGTCCTGGTCGTGATCGTCTGAAAAGAAGGCCATTAAGGATATCGCCTTTCCAGAGTCCGGAAATGTATTCATCTCCTGTCATCGCTTGAAATTTCTGGGCCAACGCCCAGATAGCTGGCAGTCGATCTTCCGATCTGGTTAGTTCCTTTTGGCTAAACTGTGTCACCGTCTTGTACCATTGGCTGTATAATTTGCCTTCGAGGTTTTGGTCAGATGTTGTACCATTCGACCTTCCCACAGTAGTCTTCTGGCTACCCGAGTCGTCTGAGTCAGGTCTCAAAAAGTCCTTAGGGCCGTTTTGCACCACTCGGACTCCATCGAATGGAAATGGGACCTGTCCCCTAAACCTTTGAGATTTGTCAGCTGGATGACAATAGATCGACTCTCTGGCCGAAAGTTCACGGCATTCCCAGATAATCTCTCCTGGAAGAAAGTGCAATGTCCTAGGTGAGAGCATATGCTCCTGCAGCACCCAACCTCGGCTAATGAGCGGCAAAGGCTTTTCCAGCCCTATCTGGTTAAACTCGGACTGGGGATGAAAGGTCCAACAAATCTCCTTCAATTGCAACCAATCTCCATCCGGGTTGTTCGAGGATACTGGGTCAATATGCTGGTTCCAAGAACACGGGGTAACATGATGCAAGTTCCTTCCTAACAACAGACCTCCATGGCTATCCACCGAGTAGGTCGCTGCAAGGTTCAGCACGCCTTGTGAGTAGATACTTGCCATCTTAGCACTTTCGCGCTCCCAGTCGACTTTATCGCCCTGGACGATGCACAGCGAATCAATCCAAAGGTACTCAAAGCCGAGTCTCCTCGTGACAGTGATAGCATCTTTGAACGTCCTTGGTAACGATTCGAAGGAGATCTCCAAATTTCCTCCGGAAGTCCTACGATAAATATTGGGATTCCGACCCCAGCAGTGGCTTAGCGTCAGGTAGGGCGACCGAAATTCATCCTCAGTCTCTATGAGATGAACTGTACTTGAGTTATGTGTGCCTACGTGGACAAGCCTCGTAGGTATGAACGCATTAAAATCGATCCGACACTGGTGATGCTGGGCCTGACATTGCTTCAACCAGTCTCGAATCATGTCAAATATCGCGTTCGAGACTTCGCCAGCCGGATGATGATATGCTCTAACGAGTTCTGATGATGAGGGACTGGAAACTAATTCTACTATTAGCAGGAAGATGGTGAGGTGGGATACAGGCATAAATACCTTGCAAGCCTAGCCGAACCTCATTTCGCTTTTTCCCGACAGCAATGTCGAATGTATATTTCCGAACGGCTTCCTTTCTTATATCAACCTTCAGCGTGATGGGCAAGTCTCGATTGACGGGGTACGCTATGGAATATAGTTCTATGAGACTGCAAAGGTGACAACCCGCTTGTGCAGCACGGCTTAAGCCATGGAAGGACTGATGGTGGTTGGATGGCTTGTCCTTGACGCGTCCCCAAACAAGGACTTTGGATCCATCGCAGTTGGCGTACATATTCCTCAATGCATCGTATGAACTTACGACATCTCGGAACGCCGATGAGCATGTCTTACATAATGAATCTGCATCATAGGTCGTCGCACCAGGGTCAGCGTTATCGTTGTCTTGCGACTTTGATAATGTCATCACGGAGCTGATGTGGGAGATGGACGGATATAAAGTCGGGAGCTTGGATAAACGCAGAAGATTAGTACAGGAAGCGTGATAGAAAGTTCAGATGTCATTTCGGTAGTCAAATGAATCGATTGTTTGTTTCGTTGCGGAGCGGCAAGGCAGACACAAGCGAACGCCTTGATAGACAACTGCTTGCAGATCCTCTCATCATTGGTGAATATAACCCTGTCTGTTTACGCCCGATAGAAGTCGCCAGAGGAGCCTAATCCAATTGGGCACCAACGATGCGACAAAAGAGGCTGAGTTTGCCTAATGACGGATTGTTCTACATGAATTGGAGACTAGAGCTATCTGCGCAGTCCTTGACTCCTCTTGATTTATGTTGAAGTCTCCGCCCATCACCAAATCGAAGTCTGCAGCGGAGGTCTGTAGAGAGAAGCATCATACAGGTGGGAAGTTACGAATCATACCGCAACATTGCTATTGGCGATATTCATCGAGAAGACGATGAAGCGAGAGCAGAGGCCACCGCAGTCTGGAAGTTCACTAATGTCAGCGACTGACTTAGGACACGGAGGCAGAATGTAAAAAGCGCGACCCACTTACCGACATGCACGACGGATTTAAGGTCAATACGTGAGCATTTCACAGAGCGAAACAAACAAGTAAGGTGCAGCGAGATATGCGCGTCGCTAGAAAGGGTTGACAGAATGGGAGTTGCCATTGGGTCAGTTTCGCTGCCTTCCTTCGTGTGGTCCCGTTTAGTTACGGAGGATGTGTGCAGGTTTCTCACAAAAGCCCATCACCGCCTTTTGGTTTAGCGCTTGGTGAGGCTATGGGCGGATGAAATGCAGAGGAGTTCTAAGCCTATCAAAACGTCAGATTCCAAATACAGGTTGGACTTTTCAACCCCCGCGTTGCACATTTCTGTTGGCGGTGCACTGCAGGGGCTGTGTAGTGAGAAAGTCACAGTTGAGGCAAATAGTAACCCACCTTCAGGGCGTCGGAGAATCTACAGGCTGATAACTCAGTGTTACTTGATCCATACTTTAGATTGTACTTGCATTTATTTATCATGGCACCCCTACTCACTTAAATTAGCCTTCCTGTGAACCGGTAATAAGAGCTATCTAAAGTATTGCTTAGAGAGGTTTCTTTTGCTTTTACAGGACCGTCTGCGAAGCCCGGTGGCAAGAGTTGATATGGTAATCAAGTCGGCATCATTCGTCTTGCCTAAACTGTTAGTCCCCCCCCCCCCCCATTTAGTCTTGGCAAAAGATGTAAACGGGAAGACACATTAATGATCGAGTACAGAAGTGAACCTTGTCTCTTGTTTATCTTACATGCATGATCTTTACGCTCACTTATTCGAAACATGATGAATGTAATTTGTTTCAACGGTAATTATTGATTGTTATGTCGTTTTGTATAATGGTGTAATGCGCCTGACCATCATTTTGGTAAAGCGCAAAGACATGGTTACTCCTCATGGTGCTTAGGCCAGATAGTCCTGCGAGCCCACTCACGCACCCTCTTGCCAATAAAGTACACAACAATTCCAAAACCACTCAAAACACCACAAATGATAGCAAGGATGTTCATAGCGCCATCATAGCCCAGAGATTCGATAGAAGGCACGGTAGCGTAGCTCAAACCAAATGAAACAAAGCCTCGACCAGCGCAAACAACGAGCAGGAGAGGTCCAGACTTATTAGGATAGCTGTCCATGACGAACGTGATACCGACCAAGTTGGCGCCGAGGAAGGCGAAGAAGCCAAGGTGATAGCAGGCGACGACGGCGATCCAGTGATAGTCATTGGGATTGGCGGCTGCGCGACCGTAGAAGATTGCTGAGATCATGGCGGCAGCAGCAGGGATAATAAGAGTGAGGAGTCGGTATTCAGGCTGAAAGACAGTTAGCATTGGTACAAGTCAAATGAGCGAAAAGACTTGCCTCAAAGACACCCTTGTTTCGACGACTCATAAACTTGCAAATCACATCTGACCCGACACCAAGAATAGGAACAGCAATAAGACAATCCACAATCTGGACAAGCTGGACATAACCCAAAAGCTCAGGACTGAAGCTATAAGGTGGCATGACCAGGATCTGAGCAAAGGTGGAAGCTTGGTAGATATACAACCCCAAGAAAGCACCATTGAGAACAAAGATCCAGAAGATGGGAGGCAGGATGAGAGATTGGCCGACGTCTTTGTAGAAGAGAAAGGCTGCCTTCCAGTCGAATTTGCCGTGGAAGAGACGAATGTCATCGCGGAAAGTCCGCTCGCCGAATTTCTCGGGTTGGAGGACGACGCCTTGGCGGGTTGTTACTTGGAAGAGGACTTCGTTTGTACCTTCGCGAGCGACGTTGCCGTTCTTATCGAGCTTCAGATGAACAGCGCCCTCTATTCAATCATTAGTACATCACTTGTCAATGAAGAATGAAGACTTACCAGTAGCATCTTCAGGACGATCAAATCGCGTCTCAGTCAGGAAAAAAAATGACATGATCATGGTAAAGCCATTGATAATAGTCATAACACCATACCACCAAGGCAATCCAATACTAGGCACGATATAAGTCGTAGCAGTGAACAGCGCAGCAGTAAGAGTATTCTGCACGCCAACGAAATACGACAACTTGACACCATGCTGATGCAAAAAGTGCACTTCCTGCACAATCAACGGCGCAAGAGCTTCACTCTGTCCCGCAGCAAGACTGAAAATGTTTCGACCAGCGATATGGCTCGACAGCGAAGTCGAGCAAGCACACCAGATACCCGAAACTGTCAAGAGCAGGACTGAGAAGAGGAAAATGGGTCGACGACCGACAGCATTAGCGAGAGGCATGGAGAATAAGTTGCCAATACCCATGAAAAGAGTCGGGTAGGTCAGAAGATCTGTGATGCGCTTGGGATCATCGTTGTGGTAGATCTTGTGAAGCTCGGGTGTCACTGCGCCGAGACCGGAGGTGCCGAGGACTGAGATGCCGGAGTAGAAGCCTACGAGGAGGATGATCATGTACTTGCGCCAAGAAGGCAAGTTTAGAGGATCTAAGTCGCGTCAGTAATTGCATGTCTGAGTGCAATTGAGCTTTTACCTTTGGGATCAGGACTAGGTGTGGGGACTAGAACAACAGTTCCATCCTGGTAGAGATTAACTGTACCAGACGCATCGTGCGACTCATGATGCGGCTTGTCAACCACATTCTCAACGGCATCCACATCAGGTTTCATGTCAAAAGATCGTCGCTCAGCCATTGTGTCTACTGGATGAATCTGCCTCTCCTTTTTCGTACAGCGATGAGGAGAGATTTATATGATTAAACATCCTGGTCCCTTGTCGGATCGGAGTCGCGAAAATTGAGGAGTTGAAGCCAAGCTTTGCAAACTAATACCGATACAGTAAAGTCAAGATGTCTAAAAGACAGACTCCGATTGGTAAAAGACCGATCGTCGGCCTGGGGTGCGCTAACTTGTGGGGGTGGAGCCGACAGTCCGAGGGAATCGATGCGGGGAAGGACAGTCAAGAGAATAAAATACCCTCGATCGGCTCGGTATCTTTACCTCACCTTCACAACTGACCCCAGACTCTTCAACCCTGTCTTTGCATTCCGTTTCCATCTACCGGCATCTTTTGTCTCCAATCAGTGTTCCGGTATATCCGTCTTTCCCCGCGAAATTGCGCCGATGCCTTCTCCAATGGATACCGAAGAAAGCCCCGGCTACCGGACAAAAGAGTCGAGTAAACGTCGGCGTCTCAACTTTGCCTGCAATTACTGCCGAAGTCGCAAGACGCGCTGCGATGAACAACAACCATCCTGCCAGGCTTGTATCTCAGCGGGGGTTCCTTGTGTTACGGAAGATAGACGACGGCCTGGGAAGGTGATCAAAAGACGTGAGGCAGGTAAATCTGCCGATGGCTTGTCAATTGAGTCTAGAAGTCCTTCCGAGCACGGAATCTCACCAGGTAGGCGCATGTCTGTAGCAACGGATCATCAGACCGCGTGCACTATCTCGGTAGCCGCGCCGATACGGGCACGGTCTCAAAGCCCAAGACCGTCACAGAGCCGAGACTCTTCGCATACCGACACCATTAGCAATCCCTTGCCCATATTGAGACAGAGCACTGGCACTACGTCTTTCCAGGTATTAACCGAATGGTTAGATCTGTCATGTTTCCGGTTGAATGTTCCTTACCACTTTGGGACGTATGCTCCTCCGACACTGAACCGGGCATCGGGATCGAGTGGGTTCCCGTCTCGGCATGCTTTACCCCGGACACCAGAAGGTTGGGATCTTCTCGCACTTATTGATGCATATCAGAGAGAGATTCATGTGTTCTACCCTGTTGTGGGATTAGATCAAGCAAGAGCTGAGGCATTACAATTACATCCTAGTGGAGATGCTACTTCTCTCAAAACATCTCTACTGCTGGCTGCTGGCGGATGTATCCTTCAACCGCCCGGCCACCAGTCATACACGACGGAAACACTTTCCTTAGCCCGCAGCGCTGTCGGCCATCTAATCGGCAACATCTCATTCGACACAATAGAAGTGCTCTTCCTATTCTCAGTATGTCTCCGCCTAAACGACGAAATCACCTCGTCATGGACAACACTAGGTATCTGTCTCTCGATAGCTCACTCCCTCGGTCTCAACCGCTTCAAAAAGAAACCCCAACCATCTCTCATTGACGCTTGGAATCCCGCGTGGTGGGCGTTATACAGCTATGAGAAGCTATTCTCATTTCAATTGGGCTATGTCTCGAGCATATCTGATGAAATGTACGACGCTCTTGATCTGGAAACCCTGAAGAGTGCAGATCCTAAGCCGCAGCACCTTGTGTTATCTATGGCAAAGGTGTTTAGTAAGATGAGTCATCGGTGTGCCAAGGCGCGACAGCTGGAGGACACAGCGAGTCGTAGGACTATTGAGGCGGCTATTAAAGACAAGGTGAACGCCACTGGAGAGTCGTTTCTCATGCTGTCGGATTGGGTAAATAGTCTACCAGCTGGTCTAAGGTAGGCCATTATGATGCTGCTTCCGGTTCTCTCAGCCCGCTAATGATTGACACAGGCCAACGTCAGACTTCATGCATGTCCCAGACCATCTGGCTCTCTCATCCTTCATCTCCCTTCACTATCACAACGCGTGAGTCTATCTTCACCCCGATTCCTTAACGCTTTTAACACAATACAGTATCCTCATGCTCAATCGCAACTCCCTTTTGATCAGCAAAGACGCCATCCACAAGGCCGTTGAGGTCATCGCCAAGGGAACGCCTTGGGAATACACCATCCGCAACGGTCAATCTATGGTTGCCAACTCTGCTCGCAAGATTATCCACCTACTAGCTGACAGCGACGACTCAGTCTCTCACTTGTTTGCTCCTTCTTATTTCCCTCTTTTACACGCCATCTATGTGTTGACGGTGCATATTTTGAAGCAGCCTCACTCGCGTATCTCCAAAATTGACCAGAGTGTAAGTTGGATCTTTGTTATAGATGTGCGCGATTTGCTAACCGTCACAGCTACTTGTCACAGCTGCTGATCTAATACGGTGCTACTCCGTTGGCCTCGCTGAGGCAGATCGATTGAACACCGTCCTGAACGGTCTCGTCCGCGTGGTCCAAGAAGCAATGAAGCCCACACCCTCTAACGAGATTAACCAGCATAACTTAGATCCCACACCGAGTATGAATATCACTCAGCAGGACGGCACGACACTGCCTCCACAACACAGCAATATGGCCTTCTCGCAATCGCTAGATCCATCGGACTCTTCCATCCTGAATCCCGTGGAATTGACCATGGATGGCGGGGTTTTGGATCCATTTTCAGGACAACCTTTCAGCATACCGATATTACCCGATGAGATTGGGTGCGATTGGGCAGACTTTGAGAACCTGTTGCAAAGACTTGAGAATGACCATGGGATGTTCCATGCGGAAGAAGGAACAAGTGGACACATAAGCAATCCATGAACAAACTGACATTTATATCTGTATTCCCGGGGATGTCATGCGTTGGACTGGCCTGGCAATATTAATTTCGGAGTAACATAGTTAAAGCTCGAGTCCATCTGCAACATCGTACTTGTATTGACTCAGCCCTGTAAACCCGGGATAGTGTATGTCCACCCGTGTAAAAGGTTTTGGCAACCTTAACTGCTGTTCTGCTGGTGCCATAAGCGAGGGCAGGCTCCATACATGGTAGCCAAACGCGAGAATGCATAGTTGGGGTGCTGGCCTTGGTATCACCAACCTGCACTTCAATTAGGGTTCGATATTGAGGCTACAATCATGCTTGTAGATCCCCGGGTATCCTTCTCCCCGGGGTCTACTAGTGGCACGTGAGGAGTGAGAAATGTCAGGTCAAGATGTGTCGAAAAAAGGCTCTAAATCAGAGCATCTACACCCTTATATTGACTTGCCATGCCCTGCTATTGCGTCCAGAGCAATCAAAAGAAACTTTCTCCAAGATGCCGTCGATGCAAGTTTCCGTAGGGAGTAGAGCATCACTCCGATGTTTCCCATGAAACGCATGGCATGATGGCTGCGCTGATCGACATTACGGAGGTTATCAGGTTTCTACCAAAGAACGACTATGCAGCTGGCACGGTTGTGATTGTTAATAGGGAAATGAAATCGCGGTGACCATGCGAATCGTTGGTTGATCTATGCATGGCCATATAGAATTCCGTATTAATACAGAGGAAGTATTAAAAGCATTATTGAGTATTTGCGAAAGCGATAGCGTTGTAGAATCAATAACTCAGTACTGAGAAATATCCCCAGCACCGCTAAGAATAAATATATCAGTATACTAGACATATTACATGTAGCTGCGCAATTAATGTGCACAAGGTACCAAGGTAGTGTCTAGGTGTTACGGGGAAAGTTCTTTTGGACGCTTCCAGCTGTGCCATGCCGATCAACGCTATCGGCCTTCAGCAAAACGGTAGGGTGTTATTTGTCCGTAATTTCTAAGGTGGGGCGGGGATGGAGTCGGAGAGAGAGGGGGCAATTTTATCCTAAGTCCCCGAGGTAGTGAGGCTGTTAAGCCGAGCCGCGAAGTCCTAACATGAGCTAAATCTGCAAACTGGTTTTGTTATTGGTTTGTAGCGACAAGCTGTTATTCATAACTCCACTTTGATGCTTAAAGTTTCATTGAAGTAGAGATGAACTTCTGAATCAATAACAAAACCCGTGGGCGGGGAGGTAGATTATCTCCCCGGTTTACGATAGGTGTTCCCCGTTTTACTGGAATTCGCTTTCATGTCCGATCCGAGAAATGTCACTATATCTATACCCTCCCGGCTGCTGTTTTCTCATCTACTCTATAATTCCTCACATAGCTCACCAACAATGATTGGGGAAACTGTTCTGGTAATTGGCGCCACTGGCAACATTGGAGTTTCTGCTGTCCGGGGTGCCCTAAACACTGGCCGAAATGTCATTGCCGTAGTACGAAACCAAACCAGCACCAACAAGCTAATTCAAACCGTCGGAACATCAAAGGGTATCACATTTGCAGAAGCCGATGTGACGTCCCCAGATGGTGTGCAGGGCATTGTTCAACGAGTGCGGGAAGGACAACTGCCATCCTTCCACCATGTCTACTCGTCAGGTATGTGAACTTGGAGACAACGTCATGGGTCAATGTTAATGACGTAACAGTCGGAACTTTCGACCTTACGCCCCGCATTACAGATCTTAGTACAGAGGCATTCCGAAGGGCCATGACTGTTAACGTTGACGCAAACTTTTGTGAGTCTACTGTCACAGAACTCATCCCGTAATTGAATTCGTCTTACTTGTCCAAGTCGCATACCGAGCGACAGTCCCATACCTGCTTGAACAGAAATATGAAAAGAGCACCTGGACCCTTGTGACAGGCGCCGCAGGTGATAGTGGTGTAAGTTATCGGCCATCCAACAAAGGCGATCTATCTTGGCTGACCATCTAATCACCAGTGGGCTGGTGTCACGGCAATCGGCCAGGGGGCTCTCTATTCCCTGGCGACTGTGGCCTGTCGAGAATTGGCCCAGACCAATGTTCGTTTCAACGAGGTTTGGCTCGCATTCCGAGTTGAGCATGATGAAATAGCAGCAAAAAATGGCACCGTTGGCTCGTCTGTCCTAGCTCCGCATTACGAGCAAATTCTGTCGCGGCCAGAAGTAAGTGCCAGCCGGGTCCGCCTTGCGAAACCCGCGGATATTGCCAATTTTGAACATTCGAAGAAGTTGAGCTGAGGGAGCAGTTATGTTAATATTACTATAAATAAATCAGTCATTCTTTTGTCTCCACGGGGCACCAAGCAAGACGTAACTGCACGCTTCCTCTACAAGCCATTGACCTCGACTAGCGATCAAAGCTAACCGGAGCTATATAGATAGCTTAATTCCAAAAAAAAAAAAAAAAAAAAAAAAAAAAAAAAAGGAATAACCGTTGACCCGTCAACTGCTTCCCACTGCCCATCTTGGGCAGACCACCATGGCAGCTCCACATTAAACTGCTAAAAAGTGTCTCATTTTACTTAACTTGCACTCATAGACAAGGGAAGTAAGAATAAGCGGAAGTGGAAAGTATTTCTAAGCTTTTCTAAAGCGTAAGTCCCCAATAAACAAGTCAAATCAAGACAATGATAGTCTCTTGATAGCTGAAGCAAACATACTTTTAGACTGGATCTCGACAAGAAAGGCATGACTAGCAGTCACTGTTGAACACAAGGCAGCTGTTGGAAGTAAATTGTACAAGTGCCTATCTATTATATGTACGAAACTATCCACAGGAAGCTCTAGCCATGACCTCGGGGAGGCATGATCTAAATACACAGTCCAGGTATATAACTACCCTTAGGGATATTTTATCTGTCTCCAGCCTGCTGAGTGAATGGGTAATCTATATAGCCTTCATCACCTTGTCCATACATAGTCCTTGAGTCAAATGGCGCAAACTCAATATCGTTCTTGAGTTTGAAGACCAAGTCGGGGTTAGAGATAAAGGGACGACCAAAAGCAATGACAGCGTTATGGTCCGCGTACTCGACATCCACCGCCTTCCTAGCTGAAGAGCCATTGTAGTTACCGGCAACGATAACTGGGCTCGCATTGCCATACGCGTCGAAAATGAACTTAATATCCTCGCCACTCTGCCGAGCATCAGATTCGCAAACATGGAGGTAAGCCAACTTAAAATCTGCAAGCTTGCGTACGAGATCTGAGAATTGCGGAACGGGGTCGGCCATTCGCATGCCTTGGTACTTGCTCCAGGGGCTTAGCCTGATTGCAGTGCGCTCGCTTCCAACGGCATTGACAACCGCGCGAGTGACTTCAAGCGCAAAGCGAGACCGGTTTCTGACACTTCCACCCCATTTATCCACTCGTTTGTTTGTGATATCTTGAATAAACTGGTCCACAAGGTATCCATTGGCGCCGTGAATTTCCACACCATCAAAACCAGCACTTATCGCTTTGGTAGCTGCATCTGCAAAGTCCGAAATTGCGCTCTGGATGCCATCTTCAGTCAGAGGAATAGGGCAGTGCATCTCGTCGCTAAATGTACTTTTCATGGGTATGTCACTGCTGGAGACTAGGCTGTGGCCACCCCGCTGCAGAAACCCGGGGTTCCCGGCGCGACCTAAAGCCCAGAGCTGCAGAAAGATGTGTGATCCGTTGGCATGGACAGCGTTGGTCACTTGTCGCCAGCCTTCAATTTGTGACTGGTTGTAAATACCGGGGACGTTGGGGTAGCCACCATGTCGGGGGCTGATGACGGTGGCTTCTGTGATGATGAGGGAGCCAGGTGCGGAGGAACGCTGCTTGTAATACTCTTTCACAGATGAAAGCGGAACGTGAGACTCGCTTGCTCGAAGCCGGGTCATTGGGGCCATGGCAATTCGCTGGTTAAGGGGGACAGTCCCGATCTTGAGGGCACTGAACAGTTTCGTCATGTTAAAAATGAACAGTAAGGTAAATTTGGGATTTATAGTGATAATCGAGAGATGAATCGGAATGATTGTAGACACTGGAAAGAAATCGAAAACCCTGCTCTGATGTTTATATAAGTCCAGAGCTACATATTCCAACTTATCTCATTGCAGTTGTACCGTGTAACCCTTCCTAACTCCCCGGGCGCTCCGGGCTAAGCCGTCTCGAGGGGCGATACCCGTATTTGTCATGACCCACCAACGAAATTTTTCTTGCGGTCCATGCGAGGAAAAAACCGTACTGGCCTTGTATATTCTCGCCTTTCCCTGTGGGTCGGAATAGAGATTTGTTTCCGTTACAGTGTCACCAAGCCCCGTGACAATCGCAGGACGTTACTGCTCTGGAACCCACCCTAAGAAGAGAAATTGCCTGCGGTTGCGCAACTACCTTTATGTCAATCATAATTTTGGAATGTAAGGTTTTGTATTGAGATTTTTGAATTAATAAGCTAACATTTGCTGCTTTATGCACTTATGAGGTTCATCAACCGCTTATTATAACAGACGTTTACTTAAGAACACTACAAGCGACAAAAGATTTAAGGTATATATGATATAACTAACTGTATTGTTTATGATTTAAACGTTAAGATATAAAGGGTAAAGTGAATATAGATAAACTTCTCTTAGTATCTTTGATTTAATATGTATCCAAGGCGCTTCGCTTTTAAAGTATAATACAATACTGGCAAAACTGTACCCCGCTGACTAATCCATATGCATCTAACATTACTACCCCGCTTTCACTTGACGCAACCTCTTCCAAAATTACATACAAGGAACTTATAAAAATGAACAACCTTGAATCAACCGATGCGCGCCTGGAACCCAAGCCTGTGAGGAAAAGAAAACGGACCGCTCATGCTTGCGAGCCTTGTAGGCAGCGAAAGTCCCGTTGTGATGGATCACGCCCAGTATGTGACCTCTGCAAAGAGCATGGTGTTGAATGTCACTATCGAGATTCTGCGATGTTACCAGCAGCCAAAGTGGACCAACAACCTCTAGCACAGCTTGAAATCCGTCTTAGAGATATGGAACGACTCCTTCATAGGCTGGTCCCACCCGATTCTCAGGCGCCTATTTCCTCTCCCGCGTTATCGGCTCAGAACGATAGCAGAGAAGAAGGAACTGACCCGAGTTCCGTCGACGTGCACGGCGGTGATTCTATCTCTCGGGACAGTACGAGTAAATCCGTGTGGCCTACCGACCTTGATGACACTGTCGATGGCATGGGATCAATCACCTTCAAGGGTGAGACATCTTCGGGCGTCTTTGGTACGAAAGTTGAAGGTAATAGTCATTTATGACCAACGCTAATAATATCTGTAAAGGTCCTACATCAAACTCTGCCTTTCTTAGAAAGATCATCGGCGCACAGACTATGATCTTCAGACAAGTTCAGCATCTTCCGTTGAACCTGAACAACTCCCACGCCACTACATCACTCGACATTTCGCGGCCGGCTTCTCCATCGCCGGTACCAGGGTGTGCACATAGTTCGCCTACACCAGACCCTTACGATCTCCCTTCCCAACAGGATGTCTTGGAGATGATAGATATCTTCTTTGATAATACAGGGAAGTTTTTCCCTTATCTGTATAAGCCCAACATCCTCCAAAACTTCATCAACATGCGCAGGAGTAGCTTCCAGAACGTTGAACGATCCCAGCTTTGTATCTTGAATCTACTGATGGCCTTTGCTACCACCCACTGCCCTTCAAACTTGCCGGTATCGCTGAGGGTAGAAAGAGGCGATATTTTCTTACATCGAGCACTGTTACTAATACCCGATATCAAGCCGGCAGCAGGGACTCTCGAGCCTAGTACGTACTCTAAATCGGGTGTGACCTATGCTGACCATGCACGTAGTACAAGCATTGTTAATGGCAACCCAATACATACAGGGTACTCAGAGATCATCTTTGACATGGGACATACTCGGCAGGCTCATCCATGCGGCCTTCCAAGTGGGCCTGTATCAGCCAGCGGGCCAAGATCACTATAGTCCGTTAGAGGTCGAACTTCGAAAGCGAGCATGGTGGATGTGCTTCATAATGGATAGGTCCTTGACTCTTTCAGCGATTGGAAGTTCAATAGCGGCTAACTTGATGCCAGAATGTGCAGTATGACTTACGGTCGCCCACAGCTTGTGCCAAATGGATATATGGCAATGGATTTGCCGACCGACGTCGAGCTCGAGACATTAGCTGGCAGTCTTCCGGACAAAATAAATAGTTCCGCCACGTCGACGCCAACTCTTTTTCTCTACACATGGTATGTGTCATCATACAGAGACAAACGTAGTAAAGGGTACTAATACGCTTGGGAAACAGCCAATTGTATCTGATTCTTGGTCGGGTCATAGAATCAGTCTATGACAATAACATAACGTGCCCCAAGCAATCGAATGGCAGGCATCAGATGCTCAACAAGGTTTTGGAGATAGACCAAGATTTGACTAGTTGGCGTCAACAACTCCCACCATGGCTCTCTGAAATCACCAAGTCAGAGCTCGAGCGGCTGCAGAGCATTGAAGACATGGTGACATACCGATTTCGGACTATCCTCACTTTGCGTTATCTGAATGTGCGAACTCTGCTTCATCGAGCCGTCTTGTCGCGGCTTTTAGAGTCACCGCCCCGTCCGTCTCACACAGACCTGATATTCAACATGAGTGTCAGTAGCATGACGGTTTGTGTCGAGTCAGCGCTAGAGTCGGTCGGGATCATTTCCCACACTACTCACCAACAGAATCTCTTACCAGTATGGTGGTATTCAGTCTACTTCAGTAATATGCCCCGCTCTATAATCATATCACCTCAAGAATTCAGTCTAATTCACGATAGCTTTCACTGCTGCTCTGGCCATTTACGGAAGCATTCTCGTCATATACAGAGGCGATATTCAGACCCATCAGTTCGCTCTCGTGGATCTTGTACCAGCCCTCCAGACAGCATCTGAAGTATTGGAGAAGCTTGGTGGTGAGACACGTCAGGTATATCGGTGTAGAAAGATTGTCCGACACTTCCTTCAAGTTGCTTTGGCTTTAAATGCCCCAGTCACAAGCGGTCGAAGGCTAGGAGGTGAGACGCATGGGGGCGAGGGAGTCCACTTTGTTCCCCCAAATGCAAATTTGGACCTACTTAACGAAGGGTTCATGGGAGGGCTCGATTCAGACATGTCGCTGGATCTGAGTAACTTTACAGTCAATTTGGACTCTTTCATACCAGACACGTTTCCCTTGTAGTAAGCATGTAAGTGTCAGAAGGTCTTTTTCTGTCGAGAAACTCAACTCTAGCGTCAGAGGTTATATGTCGTCACTCTTGTCAATGACAAACGTTTTCTCTATTCTGAAAGACTCATTATTTACGCAGCCCAGCTCGACCTTTCGATCCAAAGCTTGAGGCTGTGGTTAGACTCGTACTGATGGACTTTTCCATATTCTAACTGGAAAAGGCGGACCTCAACTATCGGAGCGGCAAAAGCTTCCAGCGATGGCTTTTTGGTCATGTCTTAATTCCAGTAGCCGGTGCCATGCTGGATCGAGTAAGGTTTAATTCCGGAAAGGTAGAAGTTAAACAGAGTAGTAATACTTCTCTGTTTAATAGCCATAAATTCACCCTCGAAAGTTGATACTAAGGAAAGGATCGTGCATCCATAGGGCACCCAAATATAGCTAAGAGACTGCACGTAGTGTTAGAAGCGTAGCCGATTGAACCTACATGAAAAAGAAAAATACATATATTTCGTGCTGGGGTTTTCCCCAGAGATCAGTTAGTTAGAGAACCGAGATTAAGAATAAAATAAGAAACCATAACATTATCTATACAACAGTAGTAATATATCTAAACAGAATATTACACTTAGAAACTCAAACTACTTTAGGGACACCAGATGCACAAGCAGCAATTAACTATATCCTACGTATATTAACTCTAAGGCAGTACCTTTCCTCAAAAAAAAAATGAAAATAGTATATTTCTGTAAGCTACTTTAAGATTACCTAAAAAACTTTAACACTCATAAAGCGCACTGCTGGAAGCCAAGGGACGATAGTTTATAGGGTCATTCCGCAGCATATAAGTAAATTACTATCCTAGGGTCTTTTGGTAACAGGATTCCGGTAAACGGTCGAGAGTTGATCCAGAGGGACACACTGCATGAAGTCTTCAAACGATTGAGCCTTGACCTCTGGATACTTTGAATTCTGAAGATTTGGCCCCACATAAGTCTGCTCGTTTATCATGTAATATTGGTAGAACCTTTTTCTATCATCAGCTATGCAGCGAAGCATGGGAATTCATTTCAACTTACATAGCCATGTATTCATGTGGTTGGCTGGACGGGTGGTTGCGCACACTCCACATCTTCTCAAATAGCTGTTTCGCAGAGCCCTTAACCACAACCCTAGATTTGACACCATACACCTTCTCGTACGTCATGGCTATGTCATCCATGGATTTGGTATCACCGACAACTAAAAGAAGATTAATATCGAAAGCAAGAGAGTTATTTCAAGAAATACTTGTACTCACAGCGCTGGACTCCAACAGCGTCCTTGTCAAGAATAACCTGGGCTGTGAACTCGGCCGCGTTTCCATAGGATGTGCATTCAAACAGGACACCCGGATCGCCCCAATGCGAGAAGGAATTCATTTCCGAGTCATAAATGCCAAAGTAGGGGCTGAAAAAGACTTCGAGGAAAGCCCCAATCAGAACATGGACTCCGTTCACGAACTTCTTAGTCTCGAGGTAGGCCTTGATAGTCTTCATGGGATCCTTGGTAAAGAGCTGTCCAAACTCGAGTTTGGTATAGTCAAGGCACCAGTCGCTCGCCATATAACGAGCGACCTTTTCCTTTTCGCAAGCGTCAATGAGAACTTTTTGACCTTCGATCATCAGGCTGTCATCCCCCAGATAGCAACAGACAACAATGTCGCAACCCTTGACGAACTTGGCAACTTGCTCTCGATCGTACGCACCACCTTCGACAATCTGGACCTGTGAAGATGAAGCCAAGTGCTTGTCTACTTTTGTCTGGTTTCGACAAAAGCCACGGATGGAGACGTCTTGGTTACTGCTAAGAAGCTTGGAAGCGAGTAGTTGACCAAATTGGCCAGTGATGCCTGCTAATCCAACTAGCAGGGTCATGTTGATAACGAAAACGTGCACAAAGGAGTTGGAGTTTTGCAATGAAACTGAAATTATTGTTGAGAGTTCTTGGTCTGGATCGTCTCTGGTTAACAAACCTTTTATTGAATATCACCGGGGGTATTCCGGGTTTTGGGCGCGGATTCCGGGGCTCGCCAGCGCGATCTTGTGGGTCATTTTTTTGGATCGTCCAAAGAAAGCGCCAATCATACGGCCGAGGTCGCTCCGAACGGGGGTAGTTAGGAAGCTGACTTTTCCCATCCACTCTAGGGTAACGTAGGTGGCGTCCGATCCCCAGATGCGCATCCTGCCCCAAACGAAACTTTGGCTTGCTCATATCCAGACTGACGGTTTCCAAAGCTCTGATCGTGAAGACATGACGGTGCCAACACTTCTATGTTTCTTGCAACAACAAAATCCTAAATCTTGAATGGTATCAAGACGGAACATCCGGCAACTCATCGCATGTTTATAAAAATGCTATACATGTTCTATCCAGGTTAGAAGTCCAGACGCATCACACAAGACACGAGCTTCATTTGGCTTGCATTGGCAGTGGTGCAAGATGATCGACATTCCGATCTTAGCCACGGAGTGAATCCTAATTCGGAGATATACGCGAGGATACCTAGATAGATCGGAAGACAGGATAACTAGCTCCGGATAAAACCCCCGTGTCGTTGTACATGCCACACGCCGGTAAAGCCGCCCTATTTCAAGGCACCATAGATCTCTACCCCAATCATCGAGCAGGAGTATTGACAGCTTCACCCAAAGGTTTGCTGAACAAAAATAAGAATGGAAAGAAGGCCGACTGTATCGTAACCCTGGATGCTTCCGTCAAGTCCACGATCTGCCTAGACAAAACCGGTAGCTGAATCAGTCACAATCATTGGTGGAGCCATTAATCATATTCATACAAATCTCAATCGTTGATGGATAACTAGTTATAAGTACTGTGTAATCTATACCGAGTTTTCGGACCGCGGCAAAGAGTTGGTGCTCTTAGATCCATGATTCATGGTCTTCAGATGCACTAGATATGTCTCATCATCATCTGCCATTCCGTATTCCACCTCGTAGGTGCGGTCACAAGTGATTCCAATAGGATCGACCCGGGCGCGCGACTGCCCCGCCTTGCCAATATGGTGTTCTGTACCCCCAGCAAAAGGGTTTGAACCTGAACGATTTCTGCCCTTATCGTGATCGTCGCTGTTGTTGTTTCCAGCCGTCTTCGCACCCGTCGGGTGCCCCGTGTTCTTGCTGCCGTAACGGAGGTATTTCTTGGATGTGCCGAGCACCTTGGGGAATAGTCGAACGAGAAGAACGCGTAGCGTAGGCATGCAGGCGCACCAGATACCGACGCTAAGTTCAATGGTGGACCATTTCGACATAGCGAGGTAGTCTTGTGAATAGTTGTTTGTGTGACTGAGACCGGCTACAACGCAGGCGTAAAGACGAAAAATGCTCATGATGGTAACGCTGTAGATATACCCGTTAGAGACTGTCATACGTCAAGTGAATGGATAAGAGATGGGGTGGACTTACAACACACCGACGCTGAACATCATTCCAATACCAACCTTCTTCTTCCAATCTAGGTTCATCTTCTTCAGTTGAGAAAGAGGGACACCTAGGATCCACAAGTCCATAGCAATATTAATAGCAGAACTAGACCAGGCAATACCATTTACACTCATACATGAACCTTCATGCATTCCGTCCCATTTTAGCCAGAAGTGGTTAACTGGATGGCACTGGAAGATAATGACGAGAATGAAGGTAAAACCGTAAGCAGCTGTAAAGGCAACAGTCGCCCAGAGAACCCTCCGCACCCCAGTGCTGGGGAAAATACGAAGATAAAAGAAGACTAAGGTTAACTTGAGAGGCGTTTGGAGAACAAAGTACATCATAGCGATGATATAGAACCAGTAGCCAAAATCTGTTATTTGCGTCGGCGTTAGGGTCCAAATATCGGTACCCATACCTTTTTAAGGTTTTTGAAGGTCAGTCATCAAGTCGTACAGTCCAAATCAACACAATTGATCGGTGTCCATACCTGCTGGTGCAAGGTACTGTGAGTTGATTACGATGCAGGGGATAGCGACGAGTATCGTAATGAGCATGAAGAGGTCGTCCATACCGAGAGGGACTTGATAACAGAGCTTTGTGAGGAATCGAATAAGGCAAAGGATACCCGTTATGGTACCCATGATGTCGTTGAGGCGAACGAAGAGGGTTCTGTTGTCTGTAACAGGGGCACCGCATAGTGTCTGCGTTGTATTCTTTGTGACTAGCAAAGCGTAAGTAAATGAATTGAGTCTCGTTGGGGCAGTGGGGGGGCTTTACAAAGGGATTCCTGGACAGTGCAGTCAGCCAGTACACATTTCTCAAGTTGTGCCTGTAGCGGTACGTTCGTGCATGTACATTTTATATCGTCGAGGTCACAAGTTGACTCCGATATATTGTTCACAAGACATTTTGACTATACAAGATCAGCCATTATTAACACCTATCGCAAGCAAAGTTGATACATACCGCACAGTTGGGCAACTTGCCCAACACCGCTGAAGCCTCCTTGTTCAGACCAGTTACGACCAAAGGAAGAGCTAAAAGCCAAGTGACAATGAACTGCAAAGGCCTCATCTCAAAACAAACTTGCTTCGTAGAAACGAAACGAAAAAGAAACAAGAAAAGGGAAATGGATGTCACGTCAGGACATCAAACTGGTTGATCACAGTACAGAACGGAACGAAGTTGAAACATGCATAACCGGTAATCACGTTTTAATATGCGGGAGGGGGTAGACGGTGGGGATATATACAACAATGCAGAAAAGGAAAAAAAGACCAAGTGGCAAGCTTGGATGTCCAACCACCCTTGAAGCGCATTAGCCGTGTCGAGTCTTTTTCAAACAGAAGCTTGTAATAGTTAGCACACCCTTTAGCCCAACGGCTTCTGTGCGCAAAAAGAAATAAAGGGGGCGTCTTGGTTTTGCTAAATTCGATTAGAGCACGCTTAGCATGATTAGCCTGTTTGATCAGAGGGGCGCAAACAGCACGACAGGCACGACTGATTCAGTCGCGCAGACAGAATGCGTGGCGACCCGCTTCGAGGTGGCTGCTTGGGCTTAGTCTGCTAACTTAGTGTGCCGTTACATTTTCTTGATCTATAGCCCAGATATCGCGTCCCAATAGTTTGGGACCGGCTTGCCCGATCTAATTGATTTTCATTGCTCTTTCCTAGCTGACGACGCGATGGGAATGATTGGTGACTAGAGATTCCGGTGTTTGTATTGTATATGATTCGAATCAAGTATTGCCAAATTTGCGTTTGAAGTTATATAATCACACAGACTAATCTACCTCAGTGGGACATCATTCTTTCAATCGATGAAGCCGTGTTGTTAGTCAGTACGCTCCGAGCTTTGTCTTTGGTCTTGGACTGGCTTTTGCGACGTTTCTGTGTGATATGCGACAGCCTGACGGTCAGTTTGTTCCGCACGCTTCTCGGGTAGATGCTGGGTTAGAGTTAGTTCTGAAGCAGAATTGTCTAGTCAACACGCCACGTTCAGTGGTGTTTCGGGCAGTTTTGGTTGGTCCCTTCTTGAGCCGTTGGCCTCATACCATGGTCAAAGCGGGATCAGCGATAAACGGTAGATCACTCAGATCTGGAGCCTACCATCGATCACCCGAGTCCCCATGCCCTCAGAGATCTACTCTGTACGATGGCGTCACTCGGTTTTCCTGGTCATCGTGTCTCTGGCAGAAGAGAAAAGAAATAACTGCTATATAGCTATGTTGGCGACTTTTAAAGCACGACCACGAGTACCGATGTCTTCTTTCTTGTTTATATGTTGAAAGACAAAGACTATATTTGATCGAATATTTTGGATGAACGTTGCCGGAAAAATAAATTCCTTACGTGATATCAGTGTTCAAGCAGGGAAATCAATAGAGTTCGAGCCACGGCTTCGATAAACACACTTTGTTAAGGCGAGAATGTCTTACCCTCAACGCGATGGGGAAGAAAGACGATTTTGTAGTAGAGTACTCAGACTTTATGTTTTGATTGATGGACATGACGACTTTTCGGTGGCGACACAACATGGGGAAGCGATTCGCTAAGTCTCTTTTCGGATGAGCAGAATCTTGGCTTCTTCATTTCCCTCTTTATCTCTTCGAACCCTTTTTTACCTTCTCTCTCTTTCGACGGGAGGGCTTTACATAGTATTAGTGCCCACGGGGTATCATGCCATTCTATCAGTGTCACCAAACCCCTGAGTCTACTGATAAACGCCACGAAATAGAGGGGTCCGACCGCCTAGCCCCCTAGCACGATGCCCGAAGATACGCTAGATCAGACGTGACTATCGGAACTAGGCCACTTTGGGTATCCAGCTCGAATCTAACAAAGGGTCGAGTCATGTTTGAAACGGGATGGGCGAAACGGATGCAATGGTCTTTCTCGTTGACTGATCTGCACACGCCGTCTACGGAACAAGTACATATGTGCTGTCAATCTTTTAAGCATTCAAGGGAACAACATCTCTCCGAGTCACAAAGAGGTTCAGTGCGTGATACTTGTGTCCGAGTGAAATCCCAATGCGTAACCTCCTCCTGCAAGTAGCACAGCTATCACGCTTCTACTTCTTCTCGTCTCCAATTCAGTTCCACTTGAGTTTAATTGTGACTCGTTCAAGCTCCCAACATCCATCCGGACCAAGCCTTGTTTCCCATTGGCGATCCATATAACTAAGCTAGCCCTAATCATGGGATTTTGTTATTAATAAGCTTGTCTCTTGTTATCCTCTTTTGGCTGACACCGTAGAAGCCTGTGAAAATAGGCACGCTCTGTGGATATTGACGGTATGGCTTTTCAAGCCTGTTTATGACACTCTGTGCCTCCTATTAACCAGAGAGCTTCTATAAGCTACAAATGACTCGAATGGCCATCTATAGCCAAGCAAACGGATCAATAGTCGAGGGGTTTTTAGTAGCTTGGATCCATAGGGCGCACCCAATTTTAGAGCTTCTGCGGTTACCTTAGGCCAAATCGGCTGTCGTCTTCTGATTAGCTGATGAACATAAGTGTATAAACAACGTACCATTTTTGTAAATCTCCACACGTGGCTTTCCAGGGTCTCTCTTCAATGGGCCTTCAAAACAACTTCGACTGTGAGCCGAGCTCCCGAGCTATAATAGGACTAGACCGGCATTATGAGTGAAAATTCTCAATTGTAGACTGATAGAAGCATGTTTTCTTCCAGATACATGGGTGGTCATAGGTCCGTCGTCTAAATAATAGCTTTCCTCAGTACACATACAACGGTTCTGCTAATCAAATTTCAATTGTTTCTCCTCCTAAGCTCGTATGTCAAGGTAATGTGATATGTAAAAAAAAAAAAAAAAAGAAAAAGAAAAAGATCTCCGTGTTCCCGGAGGAAGTAAAATTCACTTTGTATAGAAAGATAATATAACGCGACAGATCTTAACCTATACTACCCAGCTTAATTCACAACTAACTAATTGCAAGGAAGCAGTGGTTGAATAGTGGAGCTAAGCGTGACTCTATTCTTAGAACATCCAACCCACTTATTTTATAGCGGTTCGACGATTCGTTTTTCCACAATTCATACACTTAATATTGAATGCATCGGCGAAACAGACATCAACGGCACTGATGCTTGTACTTTTGTCAAGAGTGGCGGCATCTACGAACTATTAAATTGTATGTAAGGACCTCATATGTAGAGTAATCAGTACTGTAGGCTTCTGGCTAATAGTTCTTCCGTTCCAGCGGGGCATTTACTATATGATGCACAAACGCTCCCCAGAGATCACCCGCCATCCCCGCTCTGCGCTAACCTGTCTTTCAACAATTACTTCATTATGGAGGCGGCTAAACCCGAATATCAACACTTCGTTCCACAATTTATTTTGAGAAACTTTAATCATCCATTTCTGTGCCCTTCGACCCCCAAGGGCCGTTTGAAATGTAAGAAGCGTCACCACGAAACGGGCAAACATCCAGGCGACCCCGTGGTAAATTGCTTGCAGCTGTTGCCAACTGGGTTTAAGATTGAGGAGCATTCCATCCGACGCGTTTGTGGTCTTAATGACATGTACACCGACCGATCATCAACTGCAGAAGTTCCTCGCCAGCTTGAGAGAAAATTTAGCCGGCTCGAATGTAGTACCAGTCTTATCATTCGCAAGATTGTCACGGCACAGGAGCAAGGGCAGAAGGATGTTAAATTGACTAGAACGCAGCGCACCGTTCTGCGAAAGTTTCTCTTCTTACAGAGCATCCGTGGTACTGGGTTCTTTCAAAGATACAACTGCGAAACCATCGAAGACTACAAATATGCAGAAGACCAGGCTCTGCTCGGGGACTTCATGAAAAGCCACGGAATTGAACGGCCGATAGATGTCTGGTTACATGGATTGAGTGCTATTATTGACCTTGATATGGATGTGGGGGGACAGTGGCAAGAAACTATTTCTTCAGCCGTATACTTCGCTATCGCTGAGTGTTTCGTGGAGCATGTCACGGGTTATTGGATGGCCATATGCACACCTGCGAACACCGAAGAAGAATTTGTATTGACTGAGAATGGCTACAACGTCCACGAAGGACCAACTGTCGGTTTTGAAGACAAGGATACTGGTGAATGCATTAGTCTGGGTCCTGCCTTTCATTATTTCGCGCCTATCGCGCCAAGAGTCATGATTCTCCTTCGAAGCCAACATCTTCCTGAGCCCCTCGACGATGGCGATCCAGATAATGAGGCATTTCGGAGACAACGGCGAGAAATCATGATCGCTACCTTGTACGGCCTGGGAACCGAATCCATCATGGAAGACCTTCCAATTCACATAGCATTCAACAGCTACTCCAAGGTAGTTGATGGCAGACGTATACCACTACCGGAATGGGATGGAAAGCTTAACAAGAACGACTGTTTTACATTCCCCCTCTTCAAGATCTCTACGGATTACATTCGTAAGATGAATGGTTTGCTTCTTGACCACGCGTTCCACGGCTCGACCATCATTTTCAATCGACAGGATGTGTTTCTCGACCTTGTGGAATGGTATCTGACTGAGCCCTGCGAAGTGGGTAAGAATTTGATTGGAGAGAACCGTGAAACCAAGAGAAGATATATCGAACAACTAACCATTTTCATGGCGGCGCAAGGGCGACAGGTGTCAACGAAGATCATTGACTGGTCAACCCGCAAAGACCTTGACATAGCGCGTTTCAGAGAAGCCGGCATTAAGTCTGTGCGATTGGTTCAAGAACTTGCTAAAGACAGAAGTAACGAGCCAGATCAAGCCAGAACAAACATGGAACAACAATCGGTGGAGGGAACAGAGCCTGGTCCCGAGGGAATGTCCGGAAATGTATCAGAAGGGAGCGGTGAGGATGGAGAAGAGCCAGAGCGAGTACCTGATGAGATAACCAACTTTGATTCTTATATAAGGCTTCAGTGCTACTTGCAAGAGGATGCGCTAGTTCGTACAATCTACGAACGAGTTACCAAGCGAGTAGCAGCCTCGCAATCCCATCCAAATGTGCCCCGGGATGTCTCGACTGAACAGTCCGAACATTCCCTTGCGATGTTCCGTATCTGGCTCATCAGTGCACAACTGGATCTACACAACGATTTCGGGCCAGTGGACAGGCTTGAGAACCTCTTACAAAGCTTTCAGGCACAGGAGCCTAAATTCGTGTTTTGGCACTTTCTCAAACGAATTCGACATGCTCTAAAAAAGCAAGAGCAAGCTGGTTCGGTCATAGATGGAAAGGATCTAGAGGGTCGTGAAGATGCTGTCGAAGAAGGTAAGTTATAATATTATGCTCTGGAATGTCCTCGATAAAAGAATACTTACCTTTCTATCAGGACCTATACAGATCCCCTACATATCGAACACGATAATGTGGAAAGTTATGATCAAGGATATAAGCAAATCTCAGAAGCTTGATCGAGAGTTGAGTCTACTGGAGCTTACTTCGTTGATTCAAGACGACAAGAACTCTTCACCATGGAATAGCACGACGCATATGTACTTGGGCAAGCCCAGTAATTCGACTGTTACTAGCTGTCAAGGAGAACAGGCAAAGGTTGACAGGATTCCAGGATCATCAATTGAAGTTGATATCAGGACAGTAGTCGTTGCAGTGATATTGTCTAGTATTGGGGCGCTCACTGTTATCGCGCTAACCCTATGGTACATCAAGCGGATGATAGAAGATTTGGTCATGATAGCTATAGCTATAATGCGTTTTCTCTTTGTTGTCCTTTCTTAAAGGGCCTATGACGATAGCTTCGATACAATACAGTGCTACCAAAACCAAAGTATGGAGTTATTATAGGCTGAGACAACATTTATAGTGCTTTTCCCTAGTGCTAAGCAGACAAGCATGTCTTTAGGCTGTTAAGAAATGTCTCTTGGTCGGAACTTTACAGCCAACAAGAACTACCGTAGCAGAGATTCTTAACCATTTTCTAACAGGAAAGCCATTGTACGCTTGTCCTTCGTACAGGACTGTGGAATGAACAACCCCTCAGCCCAAGGAAGGGAAAACACCAGTATCACATTACTTAGAGCTCATCATGCTAGTCATACTTTGATAGTAAAATCAGAACTCCAAGTTTTACATCGCTACATACTAGATGTCAATCAGCTATCAGAAGAATCTCAGTCAAAGTAACAAGCATGCCCTGTTCTATTATTCCTTATCGTGAAAGCACTCCGTCCCCGAAGTTGCCAAATCATGGCAGAGCCAACGGACCTTGTAGCCTCGAGCGACATCAGGTGCATCTTTCAATGACGGTCCTATCACTGCTGATGTCGAGAGGTTATTGGTGTGCTATTATACCATTTGCTCAATTTGTTCCTATGATACTTATCTCTAACTCTCTCCAGGGAGTGGGGTCACATCTAAGTGGGGGGACGTCCGGGAGCATCCATCCAACCTACGTACCACATCCTCGCTTAAATTGATCCGAAAAAGCAATTCTCTCCTCTGCAATTCACTTCCACATAACAAATGCATTACCTTGTTTGTTGTTTCTCACAACTCGATTCATTGGCCCGACCCTTCCTTTTTTCCCTTACCTGATCTGAGCAAATCCTGGTGCAACTCTTCATTCCGCACCGACTGGTACCATAATGGCTACTGGAACCGATGATTCAGATTGCGCCGCTATCTGGGGCGACTTTGTCGATTCAGATGACGAGTGCGACGTCGAGGATGCAGCCGAGCCAGCTGAACGATACGACGAGGGGCTCTATTATCCAATCTGCATCGGAGAAATCCTCATCAACAGGTATCGTGTTGAGCATAAGCTGGGTCACGGCGGCTTCTCAACTGTCTGGATGGCGCATGACATGGTGAACAACGCCGACGTCGCTCTCAAGATCACGACCCCTGGACCTTCGGCCGAGCGAGAATATACCGCGTAGAATATGATCGCCAGTACAGTGCAGGACACTTCCCGCCTGTTAATATACCGGGATACCTTTCTGCTCCCAGCCCCCAAGACCAACCATAGGGTCCTAGTCTTCCCCTTGCCGGGCCCTAGCCTGCGCACACATGCCGCTTCCATGTCTGTTGCCGCTCGCATGTCGTCCGCGAAGCAACTCTTGCAAGCCATTAAAGCGCTACACGACGGCGGGGTCGTACATAGAGGTATGCTGCCATGGACGTCAACCGGAAAAGCCTGACCATATCATACAGACATCAACTGCTCCAATGTGCTATACAGCCTTTCTCCCTTCGAAAGTGGTACAGATGTAGCTACTAAGTACGAATATCTTGGGCGCCCACAGAAAATGCCTATACCTACATGCAAGCCCATGTGGAAAGAGGGCGAGCTGGTCATGCCTATTTCTCCGCAGAAGTCGCTGGTACAAGAGACGGTCACCCTCGCCGACTTTGGCTTGGCCGTCAAGTCTGACACCTCCGTAGAGTGCGAAGGCGAGCCACCTGCAATCTACTGCGCACCAGAACGGTTTCACGGCGTGGAATCAGGCTTTGCATCCGACATGTGGAGCTATATGTGTATATTTGCCGACCTGTGCGTAGGGTTTTCCTGTTCCGTGGCTCTATACCCCGTTCAGCCCTGGACTTTATGGTGAAAAGCCTGGGGCCCCTTCCTTCGACCTGGAAAGATTCCTACGACGGCGGTGGGCAATGCGACGAGTCGTGGTATGATCAGAATAGAGCAGCAGATTCCCATCAAACTCTAGAAGCAAAGGTCGAGCGTTCGCGCTATAAGATAAGCCCTATGGAGAAAAGGCTAGTGCTCTCTATACTGCAGAGGGGTCTGTCGTATCTCCCGGATCATCGCTTCAGCGCTGGTCAGCTTCTTGAGGATGCATCGTTCAAAGAGCTGATGGCCTTGCATGGACTTTAGAGAAGTGTGACCACCAGCGAATTTGTTAAATATAATTGTAATCGAAATTGGGATTTATCGAGGCCTGAACCATTAACGCGATTAATCCCCAGAATTCTTTCTTCTTCTTGTTTCAGATCAATCCGCGTTTCCCGTCAAGACGGTTTCCTCTTCAATCCGAGTCTAATAGCCAAAAATAGATCTACGTATCCCTGAGCGAATCGAGCTGCTTCGACATACGACGCGTCGTTGTCGCAGGAGAGGTACTCGTTCGAGGAACCTTACCCTATTGCTACGAAGATAAGCTTGTAATTAGCCTATACAGAAACGTGTTGATCGGAACTTTCCAACCAACAAGCACTAAGCTAGCAGGGGTCTCAAGGCGTTTTTCAGTGACCTTGCCACCATACTGGTCAGTGTGAAGATGAAACAGTGGACCTCAACCAGGGTTAAATTATTTCGTACGGCACAGGAGTCTCATAAACAGCCACCCAGCCCAAGACGAAAAGAAAACATCAGTTTGTTTTCATTCATTCATGAAATAAGACGCCAGATATTCTTCAATAACAAACTCAGAATTCCAACAGCGTCGTCACTGCGTACAAAATCTAATCCACTGCCAGGGCATTCCCACTCAAATCACCCCCAACCTCAATTATTCCGCACCGCGGAATTGTCTACGACCCACATTCTGTACCAGAAGCGACCACATCTGGGTGCTGCCATGGCGGAGCCAATACATCTTGTCGCTCGAGAAGATAGTCATCTGAACGCGGGTCCTATTGTTTCCTTGGGAATTGGCATTGTTGTTGCAGTTGGGGTGATATTTATGTGCTGTTTCGGGCTGTGCTGGTGGAACCGAAGGAAGATGAGGAGACAGAGAGCCCAAGAGGTAGCTGTAGCTATGCAGCCTCTTCCATATGAAGCTGCTCAAGATGGTGGTTCTACGAAGGATTAGCGGAACCTCAGTATGCATAACCACCGCGAAGACAAAGGGTCGGTTCGGTTTTGTTTATTTTTGGATGATAGAAGATATTCAACATACTACGGATATGTCACCATCCATCGCCCATGCAGCGATACAAGGATCAGGAGTCTACTGGAACCCAGACTGGTCCATTTCATAGCGAAACAGTGGAGCTTAGCCAGGGCCATAATCTGCCCTGCGGCACAGCACAGCAGCATGTAATAAACAATCTCTCACCCCAGAATGGAGACAGAAAATTGTAGATTGTTGTTAGTCTCTATTTACGACGAGACCAGCCATTCCTCACCAACCGTTCAGCTCCCTCATTATATCATGCAACATGACATCTAGCTGCCAAATTATGTGAACGACAACAAGCATATCCTGAGTTGGTACTTTGAACATATTCCAAGATTACCAACCACAAACTGTCACCCAAAATTATCCGACAACGAGACTTCCCTGGTGCGATGGCGGAGCCAAGACATCTTGTAGCTCGAGCGACATCAGGCCCATCAGTCAATGATGGTCCATTCGCTACCTCTTTTGTCAATTTTCTGATGATTGGCATTCCTATTATTGTTGGGACGATATTGATATGTTGCGTTGGGTTGTGTGTGTGGAATAGAAGGAAAATGAGAAGAAAGAGAGGCCAAGTGGTGGCTTCGCAGGCTCTTCCACCAAAGGCTGGTGACGAGGGCCTTTCTACTCAAGGCTAGCGGATACTCAGCTTTCGGAGGCAAAGATGTTACAATGGAAGATAATCTTTTGAATTTTAATCTTCTTGGAAGTTGGTAATTTATTTGGCGCACTATACTGGGTAACATTCTCAAATAAACAACAAAATACAGATTCGACCACTCATGCAGCGATATAAGGAATACCAGTCAACTGGAAGCCCCGTTCCGTCAACTTCGGCGCAGCCCTAGGCTTGCCGGTATTATAAGGACAAGGCTTTCCATCGCGCATAACAGGAATTCCTCCAACGTGCATAGCATTAGGCCAATGCGTCGTGCTCTGAAGATTATCGAAAGCACCCTTCTTCCTGATCAAGTCCTCCTGTGTAGCATCCGCAGCAGGCATATAACAAGTATACGTGCAGAACCTAGGCATCGTACCCTCAGGACTGACGTTGTAGTGAGGTGTGCGACTATCCCACACAAGAAGATCGCCAGGCTCTGCGTTGATCTTGATCCATTCGCAGCCCTTGTTCTTCAACCACTCCATACCCTCCTCTGTAAAACCGTACCATTCTTTCGTCCAAGCCCAGATCCTGTTCTCTTCGTTCTTAAAGTCCTCGTGGAACTCCTCACTAAGACGATGTGCGCCCTTGCAAACGATCAAACCGCCGTCCTTATCTCCGTTGGGAAGGATGTTGACGAGACCTTGCAGACATCGGAAGCCGGGCTTCTCGGGATCTTGGTCCTGATGGGGCCAAGGCTTGTTGACCTTGACGTCTTTGCGGCCTGGGAAAGAGGTGTTGATTGCGTCGAAAGAGACGATGAGATCTTTTGTATCATAGACGCGCTCGAAGGCCTCTACGACGCCGGGCTCTTGGCGGATTGACCAGGTGAATTGCTCGTGGGCGACACCGTAGCCGATGATCATGCCCTTTTCTGTGATGACGGGGAGAGTCTCGTTCTTGACTGTGCTGGGATCATCGCGCTTGAAGCCCATGCCACCGTTGCTTTAAATTGTTAGCCAAATTCAGCTTGCATTGTATTCAAAAATTACTTACAATGTCTCGAGATAGGACATAATCTCCTCACCATACTGGTCAGCGCGATCGCGGGGAATAGCACCCTTGACAACCGCGTAGCCATCCCGGACTAGATCATCGCGCCAGTCGCCATAGACAGCATCTGGGTTGGCGAAGAGCTTGTTGGGGCCTGCAGGCTTGGCTTGGAGAGACTTGGTGGCTGTGGGGTTGTCGAGCTTGAGGGTTGCGCTGGCTTGGTAACCGGCGGGCTCTGTGTTGATGACCATTGTGAAGGTTGTGGATGCAAAGACAGAAAGAAGCTGAATTGGTGTTCAAGATCTTGATCAATTGGCTTGAAAATTGTTGATGGAGAATAGTTCTTTGCAAGTTCAATCTCGTCTACTTATTCTTCAATCAACTGATCCTCCAACTGCTCGGAGTCAGGCGTTGAAACAATAATTGATTCCGATGTGCTGTCGCTTCGGCTCGGAATCGGTATCTCACCTGCTCCGCTGCTACTCCAGACTCCGATACCGAGCCGCTCGCCTCCTCTTACACCGAACCCATATCAAAGTGGGGCCGAGCGGACCACCGGTTCGCGACCTCGGTATCCCTCTTCAAGACTCCAAACATCGACTATGAATAGGTTGGTTCAGACTTCGATTCCGATAGTATCAACACCATCAATTACATCCTTGTCACAATGCCTGCTGCCAAACTCCCCTTCGAAGTCCCAATCGAGCCCATCAACCCTCCAAAGGTTGGTAACGGCGGCTATGTCAAATTCAACCCACATTCAGAAACTCTTCCCGCTGGTTGGAAGTTTGATCATCCATCAGCCAAACCTTTAAATTGCGACATTCTTGTTGAACATGATGTTGCGTTCAAGATGCGTGATGGGGTTACGCTATACGCTGATATTTACCGGCCACCGAACAGTGATGAGTCTGTTCCTGCGATTATTTGCTGGTCGCCTTTCGGAAAGAAGTTCAACGGTCTTATGTCGCTAGATCTCATGGTTCCTTGGAATCTGGGTATTCCTCCTAAGACATTATCTGGTCTTGAGAAGTTCGAGGCTCCTGATCCTAATGATTGGGTTCCTCGCGGTTATGCCATTGTCAACATTGACTCTCGTGGCTCAGGAGATAGTGAAGGAACAATGGTTATCATGGGCACTCAAGAGGCCGAAGATGGCTATGATACCATTGAGAGCATAGCTAAGCTACCTTGGTGCAACGGCTCCGTCGGTCTCGCCGGAAACTCACATCTCGCCATTGTGCAATGGTTCATCGCCGCCCTGCGACCTCCCAGTCTCAAAGCCATTGCTCCCTGGGAAGGTTGCGGTGACTTGTACCGCGAACAATTCGCGCGTGGCGGCATCTACGCTGGTGATCTTTTCGATAAGCTGATTGTCAAGTACATGCTTCAAGGACACAACGGGATCGAGAGTTTCCGAGAAATGTTCAAGAAGCACCCTCTTGCCAACGACTGGTGGAATGACAAGCGCCCAGATATGAAGAAGATCAACATTCCCACTTATATCACCGGAACATGGACCAATACTATGCACGGTATGGGTGCTATTCGTGGCTGGCTCGAGGTTGATACACCTCACAAGTGGCTTCGATGGCACCCTTGGCAGGAGTGGTATGATATCTGGGGTAACGAGCAAGCCAACCCCGAGCTACTCGACTTCTTTGACTACTTCCTGAAGGGCAAGAAGAACGGTTGGAACAGCACGCCGCAAGTTCGCATGGCTGTCCTACGCTTTGGAAAGAAAGAGCCTCAGTCATACGAGAATATTGTCGAGGAGGACTTTCCCATTCCCAGAACCGATTACAAGAAGATGTACTTCACACCAGAAGGCCAGTTGTCACTTGAAAAGCCGACCTCCGAATCCATTGTTAGCTACAAGTCCGAGACCGACGATCGAGTCAGTTTCACATACAAGTTCGACAAGACAACAAGACTAGTCGGCATGCCCAAAGCCACAGTCTTCATGTCATGTCCCGATCACAACGACATGGACGTCTACGTCCTCCTCGAGAAACTTGACGCCAACGGCGAAGTAATGCTCAACCTCAACATTCCCTGGAAGGGCATTCCCAAGCAATCCTTCGAAGAGATGGATGCCAAGGAGAAGATCGAAGTAGTCATCTACCGCGGTCCAATGGGTGTTCTCCGAGCCTCGCATCGGGAGATTGACGAGAGCAAGAGCATGCATCCGCATTGGCCTTTCCATCCTCATGAGATCGAGGAGAAGATCAACCCTGGCGACGTTGTTAGATTGGATATTGGTATCTGGGCGATGGGTATTGAGTATGAGGCTGGCGAGTCAATTCGTGCTGTTGTCTGCGGAAGGAATTTGGGTGTGAGCAACTTTGGAAGCTTGGAGCATAATGACAATAAGGGCACGCATAATGTGTTCTGTGGAGGAGAGAACGCTAGTCATGTCATTCTACCGTTTGTTTGATAGATATATAGGTACAAGCAATCTGCAACCGTTATGATCATCCAGTGGCACACTACATATAAATCGCATTAAGTGGATTTCAGGCTCATGTCTCAATCAAGTAACTGCGTTACAAGCACCCCTCCCATTCTCACGGAATACTTCGGTAACAGACTCTATCCGTACCTCAGCAACATGAACTTAATGAAGGGAATACAGAACCAAGATGAGAATCGCCCATTTCAAAGCGTATCCTTATGCTCTCCATTCGCTGTTGCAGGACCTCCACCTTCTGTATCATCGAACTTGATAGACATATACTGGCCGGGGAAGTACTTAGCAACCCACATTTGCGCCAGCATTTTCTGGTCAATGTCCTTCAAATAGTAGTTAATAGGAACTCCGGAGGTACCTTCAGCAGCCTTCTTCAGGTAATCGTCTAGCGCCGTCATCATGGAATTGACGTTGAGGACCTTATTATCGCTAGCTTCGATGGCGGCCAAGGCAAGCATCGCGGAGTCGACAGTCCTTTCTTGTATCCCGGAAGCCTGGCCACTCATCCGCGCGTTTTCGGCAAATGACTGGACCGATGTCTCGCTAGAAGCCGTCGCGTTCTGCATCATGTCGACCTTGGGATCAAAGTCGGCAAACCTCTCCACGGCCTTAGAGACGTCACTGGCCACCATGGATGGAATCACACCCATAGACAGAACTGTGACGTGAGACTGGACCTTCTGCTGATTGAGAAGATTCTTGATGTCGCTGGCAAACTTGGAGTCGATGCCTACTTTGCCGCCTTTCTGGGCGAACCAACTACCTGTGTCCATCGAAGCCTGCAGAGATCTGGCAGCGGCCGCCAAAGACTCTGAAGCAGATGCATCTCTCGTGTTGAGTACGTGGACCATGCCAACAAAGCACGATCCAAAAGTGGTGCCAGAGATGATGGAGAACTTCTCGTTGTCTTCATGGCTTTCATTCATGGCACACTTCATCATGCTTGAACTACTAGTTGGGTCCAGCTTCTTTCCAGGGAAAATTGAGTTCCAGACTTTGATGGCTTTATCCACGTGTAATACAAATGGGGCCACCACGGACGCATTCTTGTGTGTGCAGCCCACCGATAGCATCAGAGTCCCCTCGATGCTGTGTTGGCTGAGCTGACGACTGACTTGACGAGAAGCTGCGGTTCCCATCTCCTTGGACTTTTCGGCTCCGAAAACGTTCCCAGCAGTCCCAGATACATATGATGCGATTTGAGCGCTGTAGGCAGCCGTGCTTTGGGAGTTCGAGTCGAACGAAAAGTAATGGACGTCCATGTTCATGGAGTCACTAGCGAGAGGGATGCTCTTGATTTCACAGCGAGAGTAATCCACGGGACTTTCAATCTGCTTGGGATCCGAATGGATATTTTTGCGCTTTGCCATGATTTGGGGTTCCGCAACCATCTTCGCCATCGCGTAATCGCCCGCCGCCTTTTCGATAGCGCCATCCAGACTTTTGATCTCTGCATCCAGGGAATCGGTTGGGACCCCAAGGTTCCTGAGTTCGGTCTTGGTCATGGTGAGGCTGCGCTTCGATGAAATGAGGGAATTGAGCGCATCTTGGGCAGCGGTGACGGGCTCCTGCAAAGCTGCGATCTCTTTAATGTTGTCGAGTGCCTTTCTAGTGACAACACTCATAAGAGTGAGGCTGGGGTCGTGAGGGATAGAGGAAGGCATGACCAGAAACTACTTCAGTTTGACAATTGACAAGAATGAAACAAGTGCTATGTTCAATCAGATGATTGGTAAGTGAAATAAATAAATATTTGGAAGATAAGGTTTGCAGACTGAAATTAAGAGAATGTGATCATTGTTATATCTCTCAATCCTGGCAAGTACCGTCAGCCAGCCACGGGACTCGGCAAAAAGGTCTAGATCTGGCTGATGCAGCCCTCATGAGGACTTTCGGGTTAAGAGCGGGCGTTTTCACAAATGGCTGGACCATTTCCAAACAGATAATAAGCTCGCGCAGGTGGCTTTGCGCTACCAAAAGACTAGACTCAATCAATCTAGCACTAGTTCGACACACACGCCAGTCAGGGAATCAAGGATCGTTGCAAATCACCCAGTGAATGGGCTTTAAGTTATGTATTTAGATATGTATTCTAAGAAGTGAATTATGTAACCTCAGTCATGACTTGTGCCAGACTACTGGAGAGTAAAGTCGTCAAACGCAAAGTCAGGGAATGCATTCCCGCACTGGACCTCAAGAGTCATAGACGAAGTGTCTTCATTGGGTGTGAGACTGGCCGTGAACACTTGGTACTCATAAGACGTAATCTCTGTGTTCAGGCTGAGTGTAGAAGTAGCTGAGCCAAGGCCGAACGTGAACGAGCAATCGCCGGTTTCATAAGCCGCCCCAGCCGTCCAACTAAAGCTGACAGTGTACTGTCGGCCTTGGCTCAAGTTGCTAGCCAGGGGCTTGGTGATCGTGGCAGAGCTTCGACCGGGCTTCAGCTGGCTGTATCTAGACCCGAGTTAGAAAAATGTATAAATGGATTGTCGGCGTAGAACTTACAGGTAGTTGTTACCAGTTTGAGGGGAGGGGCCGTTGGTCTTGGCTGCTTCGATAGTAACGCCACTGGTTCCAAACCAGGCATAGGTACTATCTTCTGTCGCTTGAATCTCAAAACTAGGATTCTCGATGATTGCTCCTGTCTCGGGATATGCCTCACAGCCACCAACTTTGATTAGTGCAGTGTCGTCAACGAAGACTGAACCCTGTAGCTGCTGGCCATTGCTGGAGGAGCATTGGAAGACGATTTGAAGAAGCAAATTACCGGCTGGCATGATGAAACGTCTTGAGTAGATAGTATAGCCGGTTGATGATGTCGCCCCAAAATTGACTCTGTCCGTTCCAAAACTGATCTCGTCATTGTAGCCACCGTAAATGTTGCAGTAGCCGGTAGTGGGCAAGGATTCGGGCTTCCAGAAGAAACGGAAATCGTAGGTCTCGCCGGCAACGAGTTGTTGCGAAGTGAACCGTTGTTCAAGGAACGTGGCATCAGTAGGGTGAGGTTCACTTGGCAAGCGTCTGCAATTTGTTAGCTTTCTGGTCCAGGATACCAGACGATGTAGACTTACGCTTCCCATGTTCCTGTCCTAGCATTGGATTCATCTTCCACAAATTCTCCAAGATTATAGAACACCCAGCCTTGTTCGTCGTTCACTGGCTCGAAGCCAGGGACCTTAGCGACGTTGACAGGACAGTTAGCTGGCTCTGGCTGTGTAGGGACAAGGAGAGTTGAAGTGGGGGGAGTAGAATCACAAGCAGCACCCATGACCGAAGTATCGTCGATGAAAGCCCGAACTTCAGGCGCATTGTTCACTCGGGGGCATGAGACACCAATCTCGATGACTGGGTCCAAGTTATCTGCTGCGATAAAACTGGCAGTATACTGGTGGTAATCAGTGTCAGATGGAATCGGTACTGTCTTCAAGGTCGTATAGTAGTCGAAGGTAGCAAACACGATGCACTGGGTGCTGGCATCTGGGACAACCGAGAGAGCGTAGTAGAAGCTGACGGTATACTCTGTACCAGGGACAACATGGACGCGCTGCTCCATGCGGCGTTCTTGTTTATCAGGAACGGGAAGAACACTGCTCTAAGTTAGCTCAAGTCGTTGCAAGAAAAGTTCCCCACTGAACATACGCAGCACCAGTTCCACTGCGAGGGTTGACAGCGTTCCCGTCAACATAACCGCCACCCCAGTAGAATCCCCATGAGCCAGTAGATGGAGGCTCAAATCCAGCCTCTCTAAGCATGTTGGTAGGTTCAACACAGGCAGAGGTTGTAGTAGTAGGCTCTTCGGAAACCGTTGTAGATCCCATGGTGGTGGTAGTATCTGGGGCAGTCGTAGTATCGGCAGTGGTTATGTCAGCCGTAGTTGTAGTGTCGGCAGTGGTTGTGGTATCAACTGTAGTGGTCGTATCAGCTGTGATATCGGCGGCGGTCGTGGTATCAGATTCGGCGGCTACTGTGGTGCCAGTAGTCGTACTAGCATCGGTAGACGCAGTACCATCAGTGCTCGCAGTGGTCTCAGCATTAGTTGTGGTATCAGCAGACTCCGTAGTTTCTGTAGATGCAGTAGTCTCGGCAGAGGTCGTGGCACTTCCAGATACAGTTGTCAGTTCGACGGAAGTCGTGACGGTACTAGAAGTTGCAATGGTGGAAAGTGTTGCAAGATCAGATGTAGTGGGCTCGCTCAACGATGTAGAGACACTCAGAGTCTCGCTGCCAGACGAAGTTGGACTTCCAGTAGTCGATTCATCGTTGGACGAAGTGGGCTCCTTGGATGTCGTTGTATCAACTGGAATGGCGCTACTGCCCGTGGAGGCCGTGATGACGGACGACACGGTCTGGGTTTCGGGGCCGGACGAGGCGGAGCTTGATGGACGGCAAGGGCTTGCGTCTACTGCCAATAGATTGGCAGCCGCATAAGCGACAGCAATAGCTTTGAGTGACACCATGATAAACGAGTGACTATGGTGAGGAATAGGAACGATCGTTGAAGATGGCACAATGAAACCAGAGCCACAAAACTGGGGGGCAACAGCGCCTCTATTATACTGAGTAATCTTCATTTGACTCGCGCAACAGTGAAATACCCATCTTGAGTTCAAGCCTGAATGGGTATTAAACTAGTGACTAGTAACCAGCTGAAAGATGTTTGTCAGTTTAATTGCTTCTGAAGGATCAATAATTTCCTTCTCCCTACTTTGTTGAACAGTTACTTGGGAGGACTCCTTAGGCAAAGACTGTTTAGCGTAGAGCTGGGATTCGCCAGAGAACGATTTGATGGATCAGCCGTTACTGGATTGCGACAGTGGAGGCGCTTACTAGTGCTGTGGCTTACATCTGAAATTGCAGACCCCTGAAATTGTGTCTTAGCGTGTGCTTACTCGGGTTTAGCTCTCAAAACTATTGATTTCGAGATAAACTATTGACTCGTAAATAAATGCACTAACCACTGTTCAAGACTGCAATTGCTGATTGAGGTCTCCTGATAATTTTTCCATGTCCCAGGACACGCTTTCGCCGACTGGCTTGCTACCCAATGACAGAGCTCATGCCCGGTCTATTGCCGCTCAAATTGAATCCTTATCACACAAAGTTCTTCCTTACCCCAAGGTCTGCATTCAGCGGTGGGATTGATCGTCGATCAAGTAGGTAAACCTTGTCTCAGTGGAAGTTTCTATCTCAAACCTTACTCCAAAGCAGGGCAAAAACTGGGGTTCGCAAGCATTATATTCAGGATGCTTCGAAGAAAATATAAGCTCGCTGTGGAAAGCTTATCCCAATCGACAAAGGAAGCCAGGTCCGCAGATGCTTGGTTTCGAATTGGAAAGCAGAGGTCGAGACGTGGACGAAGGGGAAAGCAGGCTATCTACAGTAACACATCAGCAGCGGACATTCACACGACCATGCTTCACAGGATTACACTCTCAATCACATTACTTGGTATCTGGCGGTGACAAATCTGAAGATGTCCGCTGATTGTACTTAATCAATAGGTCAGTTACATTGACGCAGGCTCTGAACCTTATGCAAATCACGGCCCACGAATAGAGGTTATATCGTGAGTCACGCGAACCTAATATCGCTATGGATACTATAAAACACTGGAAAGCCCGCAGCAAGCAGGCTGATCAAGCGAGGGGCAAACAAACATTTAGCACTAGCTCATCGGCAAATCAGACGCAGAAGAATCATTCGCAATCTGTTACTGTCTCTCAACAGTTCATGATGAAAGAATCCCTCCTCAAACTCGACCCTGACGCCGATGCGTTGCTCATCTTGCAACGTCCCAACTTGAAACAGGTTCGTCCTTATTTGGAAGACGCATTTCTAATACCGGGAGAGGAGGTACAAGATAATAAGAAGGTTGAATCGACTACGACCGCCTCACCTGAAGCCGACGGGATAGCTACAATTACAAAAGCAACAGCCCTCAAAGATATCACATCTCTAAGCCCAGAACAGACGGATGGTACTCCCAACGAAATCGTTTTCCGTGTATCCGCCAAACATCTCAGCATGGTATCCCCGGTCTTTCGCAAATTGATCAAGGGCAACTTCCGAGAGTCCAAGCCAAACGATCAAGGCCTCTTGGAAATCAGAACTTCGGACTGGAATGCTGAAGCTCTTCTGGTCTTACTTGACATCATACATGGCCACCACAGTCACGTCCCCGAAAGGCTCAGTCAGGAGCATGTAGCACATATTGGGCTAATTGCCGACTACTATGACTGCTCTGATATCGTTCAGGTTTTCTATCGTGGCTGGGAATCTAGGTTCATAGACTACTGGGACAACAGCTGGCCAGATATTGAAAACCAGGTATTGGACTCATTCGGAAAGAAAGAGCAATTTCAGCTTTTCATCACCTGGACATTCCAAAGCGATCGGGTATTCAGTCACCTTGCAACCAATGCGATACTAACATCGACTGGCCCGATCGAAACATACCTACCGGTGCCCAGTAATGTCATCGACAAACTTGAGGAACGACGCATTGATTTACTCGACCAACTCTTCGACCTCCTGTACAACCTGCAAGAAAACCTTCTTGAGGGATCTGTCGGTTGTTGCCAGGAGTGTTCGTGCAGGCTCGCTGGACACCTGATGAGACAAATGTGGGAATGGAATCTGCCGATGACAAAGCCAGAAGAGCCATTTTTGGGTTTCAGTGTTTCTTCAGTGGGTGAAGCCATTTGTGCCATTGAGACTCCCCCCTGGAGGGACCACAAACAGGTAAAGATCGTGGACAGGTGTAAGGTGGAGAAGTATCTTGACTTTGAGATGGTGGAGATGTATCAGTCAATATCATCTTTTACCATGAAAGAAATTGGGATGAAGAGAACTGGGGTGGACTAGTGTTAAGTCTACTAGTCAGGTCATATTTATGTAAACTAGCTATTGGCATAGAACTCGAGGTTGGCAGAGCTTTAACGCTGCCTTGGTTCAGATAAAGAAGACAAAAATGTTCACAAATTCATTATATTTAGTAGTCCCCACCATCCATCCAAGTGAACCGAACCCTAGCCAGCGCTGCGTCACTACTCTTGCTCAACCACAGACCCCGGCCTAACCGACCATGTCCCCTCAGTAAAGACAAGCCGTCCTTCGTCTCGCAACTTCTTAGGATCCATGTAGACGCAATAATTAATCCGGCCGCCATCAAGCAGAGAGTAAATACGGAAGATCATGTATACTTCTGAACGATCTCCATTGTAGTGGATACGCTCCATCTGTAGTCTGTCAGCTGATGTCTCAATAGGATATCGGAGTGAACTAACAAGATGATACTGATTTCCACTCATATAGAACGGTGTCTTGCAGGGTCCAGTCGTTGTCTTGACTTCAAAGTAATAAGTGGGTTGTTTTCCAGACCACTCGTCGGCAGTTAGAATGCCAGCTTCGATCAGGGTGTTGGTAAACCGGCCCGAAGCATCGATGTAGACTAGGTCAGCAGTTTCTCTTCTGGACCAATGCGAAAGGTCTGCATAGTCGGGATGCACAGTCGCGTACTTTCTGATAGTGCTTTGCCAGTTGCCACGGCCCCAACCTGGCAATTCGAGCTTGGACAACAGCTCAAAGATCTAAATTTCTATCATCAGTATATCATTTAATTTCACACTCACAAGGATACGCACATATAACTCGCCAGCTGCACCGACTCTTTTGTCGCGCTCTTGCTGGCTACTGGACCCCATACTTTCCATGACATCCAATCCATCAAAGCTCTGATACGTGCCAAGGTTTGCATCAGGCAGAGCACCACGTAGATCTTGCATGTCAAACGCTCCTCCATGTGGGAAATTCGCGCTTCGAGCTGCCTCAACAACTCTCTCAAGTATGGAGCGATACCGCACATCTTCTTGGAGTACACTCTCTCCTGCCTCTAAGCCCGAAGACAAGTTGCGACGAAAGTGCAAATTTGGAACGCTGTCGTTGAGCGATGGACGCAAGGCAGCAGTGGAATCCGGTGAATGTCTTTCGACCGCTCGTCGACCCTGATGAGTCATGTGGCTTGTCTGGCTCATAGTCTCAATTTCGGTCTGAAAGGTATCTGTGTCGTGTGCGATATGTGACGATACCTCGGCCTCTGAAGAGTCGGTGGGGGTGAGCACCTGTCTCGGAGGCTGGGGGCTTTCTGGTCCTCGGCCAGCCTGTAAATCTGCGTCTGCACTTTCTCTGCCTTCGTCAAGATGCGCGGTTTGCTCTTCAACGACAGTCAGGCTTTCATCTTCGTCATCATTGTCGAAAGGTATCTGTATGATGCCCTGATCATCGAGAATCTCGTCGAGCACCAACCTGTCACTAGCAAAGATGGATGTCAGGGCAGAAATTGTTTCAATCTCGACATCCTCTTGTGCGTTTGTGTTTGGGTTGCTCGTCAGCCAAGATGCAAGCTTTCTTGGAAGAACCGAGCCAAAACAGATGTCTTGCACCTTAGGGTCTTTTGCGACATAGATGGTGAGCTTCCCACCAATCTCAGAGATGTGTTCGCTTGCAGTGGCAACCCTACTTTCGAACGGATAGCCGTTCTGGCTCATTTGCAGCACCAAAGATATCTCATCGACTTCTCTGACGTCCATTGTGCGCAAAGACTCGTAACATTCAAGCGGGCTTTCCCGAAAACGAAGACTGTTAAAGGTCGCTGCGACTCTGATCGGTAGAAGGACCATGATTAGTATTATTTCTGTAATCGTCTTTGGACAACTGACCGGGTGATATAATAGGCCTTGGCCTTTAGAAAGCGCTTTCCCGACAAAATGAGTGTTCCACTATCTGTAGAAATAGATGTCTTTTCTTTGACACAATTGGACAAGTACCGAGTTTGAAGTCCCAACCATCCGAAAAACGGCTTCAAGCGCCGGACATCTTCGAGATCAAAGTCCAAGAGGCTAACTTTGTCCTCAAAAGCAGCCTTCAGTTTGGCTCGGTCTCCAATAGCGAAAGCAACATCGATGGAGCCTAGAGAAACAGTTCCGTTTGAATACCTGATAGGAAACACCTTGGCCTTTCTTATGGGTTCAGGGTCGAAGTATCCTGATTCGATCTGGAGGAACTCGTTCAAAGATCGTATCGCCGCTTTTACATCTTCAGGGTTGTTGTTGGCAGATTGCTTCAGCTCGTCATAGACCATCTGTAGCGTAAGTGACTTTACACCCAGTCTATGCACGAAGAAATCTTTGAGTTCGTCATAGGACTCGTCCAAAGTAACTTTGCCCCGAATCGCCGTTTCACTGGACCATAGGCAATCAGAGGCTCGGAACCAGCCCGGAACGCCTTTGCGCCTTACGAATATAAGAGGTGTTTTCTCAAACGCCTCTCTGTACCCCGTTAGATTCTTTCAGAGGATAAAAGCTCGAGACCCGCCGAGACTTACCCGACGAAATGGGGAAATAGTCCCCAGGTTACCTCAAGGTGCAGGTATTTGTAAAGGTTAAGAATTCGATTGTCTGCATCACATGCCTCCTCTTGTAACCTTTTGAGCTCTTCAATTATGTCGTGACTAGTGGCATTGCCTATGCCTAGCGTACGATGGAAGAGATTCTCGATGCTGCTCATGTCTTCCTCGCTTAGGCTTCTCCTCGCGTAAGCGCTCTTTAGGGAATGTACTGTCGTCATACTGGCGGGTGCAGCCCAGCGACATAGGGAAGACCTCGTCCACATTTGCGATTTTTCTTCGGGGTCTAAAATCCCAGAATGAGCAAAGTATTGCCTGATTTTGTCAGTAATATCTGATTATGAACTTACATGGACAGCTTACCTGATCCTGCATCGTAAATCATTTTGGTCTTGAGCGATGGCAAGCTTTGCGTATATAGCCACATATAAATCGAATACCCTCTGCGACTGACGAATAGGCAATGTCTCCCGATAGGATCGTCGGATGGAAGTAAGTATTTGAAGCAGGAACTCTATATCATCGTCTTTACCGACCGAGAAATGTTTGGCCAAGAAGTTCCATTTCGTTCTGAGGTCCATATCCACGCTGTCGCCCTCGATCTTTAGGAACGGGAACCGATCTGGGTGAACCATATACCTCCCAACGAGTTCATGAAGGTATCGGAACGGAAGCCATGTATTCCTCAGCTGAGGTGAAGACTTTACTCTGCAAAGTTGCTTGGCGGAGAGTTCTCCGATTTCCAAAACCAGAGCTGGTTTTTTCAACAGCTTCGGTCCTTCATGAAGCCAAAGATGCTCGAAAAGGCCTAGGAACCTGTCCGCATGATGATTGAAGACATAAAGAAAGGCCTCTGACAACGCATTTCCATCAGGAGATAGCAAGCTGAGCCGCTCGCGGATACCCACGTATTCGACCAGCCATGCTTTCCAAGATGCGTGGCCGAATCCTAACTTGGCTGCCCCTTCCTTGAAGAATGCATCCTTCAAGAAAGCAATAGGAAACTCTGGTGCATTACATTGACCAGCTAGAAGGCTTTCCGGACTGTAGAGATGGTCTGTTCCCGGTAAGTAGACCACCGTTGTATGTGGGCATGTAAGGATGTTGTCCTTTGTCCCGATCTTTACTTTTTGGTAGTGGTTGCGTGTATGAACCCCGGTCTGGTGTGTGAGGTACAGGTAGCTGAGAAACTCCATGATGCTCTCATTACTAAACGAGTTAGTTGAGGCGAAGGAGTCATTAATCGATTGTCGAATGTGAATAACTGTGGCTTCGGACATTCCAAGTCGCTCAAACAGGGCCCGTCTGTCGCGATTCTGCACCGCGGCAGAGTCCACCACTCTAAGATTCAATGTAGCTGGGATTTTGATATCTTCTGTGGCAGGGAAGTAGACGGCCCCTTCCTCACACGACGTCCATCTGCCATCCCTCAGTGGTATCATCTGGAGGGACCGTATTCCAACATTGACATTGTTATCCAAGGCCTTTGAAAGAAGACGTGCCACACGGCTATGCCATTCTTCAGACATGGCTTCTCCACGCATCTTAGAGTTAGCACTTTTCAGGTCCGACTTAAGCAAGTCAACGAAAAGACAGATGTTCATATTTTTGAAGCCGTATTCCTTCAAGGCATTGACTGCTGCCTCAGAGTACTTTGGCGAGAGAAAGGGGTCCTTGATGGTGTCATCGAAGAGGGGGTCTCCGTTCTCATCTTTCCCATCCCTAACGAGGAGAGACACGTCCGAGATTAAACGCAAGGCATTTCTATTCCTTGACTTGAGAACACGATTCTTAATGATCAGCGATTGGATACTGGCATCCAACTCTGACCAAAAAGAGTCATAGCTGTTGTCTTTTGCTGGGAGAAAAAGTGGCCACTGATAACATAGTGTTGGGTGGTCGCAGAACTGAAGGACCGCTTGATAAAATGCTGTTGCAATGCAATCGCGGATGTTCCGGTTACGTCGCGACGTAGTGATGATATCCTGCCGGTTGGCATTCGTATCAAAGTCCGAATGAATGTGAAACTATGTTATCAATGAGCATATATTCACATGGCGCTTTAGAAAGTTCTTTCTAACCTTGTAGTCGGATGGGCGAAGAGGCAGGAATGCAAAGAGCTCTTGCCTCTGACGAGAAATCTGAGGTTCGTAATCGCTGGTTAAAGGGAAAGCCAATACGACTTCAGCGGTGGTAGACATCTGTCGCTCATCTTCGCTCTTGGGTGGTTCCCGGTTGTCGCTTGGTGCTAATCCTGTCGCATACTGTTTCGCGATGTGAAAGATCTGGCTTTTCGTCGTCTCTTTTCCGGAGACAAGAGTAATAGTCTCCAGAGAAACCCGATGGTCGTCAATCTGTCGTTTTCGGAATTGCTTTGATTGCTCCAGATTCCCCTCGTCATCGTAGAATGCGACGCTTATTTGCTGAAGCTTGCAAAGAAACAGTAGACACGTCTCATGTAAGTCATTAAATTGCATAGATATGATCGCCTTCAAGTGCTCGATGTCTTCCTGTTCGCCTTCGTCATGCAGATACAGTGTCGTACGCGTCAGAGGGTTTGGGATTGAATCAACTGGTCGAACCCAGATGGGCCGCACCATACCGAGACCTGGATCAGTCTTTTTGTGCCGAAATTCGAACGAGAAGTTACCAGACTGGATGTGGACTCTGGACGCGGCGATGAAAACAGATTTGAACCCGATTCCCTTGGCACCTATGTAGCCGTGGATGGCTGACTTGGTACTGTCTCCAACAGAGCAAATCGCTGTTAAATCGCGCCAGGTGAAACCGTCCTCATTGCAATCGACGACGATATGTTTCGGATGAACTTTGAAGGAGATGAATGGGAGACTCTTTAGTCCATCAGCCTTCGTGAACTTGTTGTCCTCGGCGTTTTGAAGAAGCTCAAAGACGAATCTGGCGCCACTTCCATATATGTTGTTTGCCAATCTAATGAAATGAGCTGATTAGTTTAATCCAGGCCAAGCGATACGCGCAAACTTACACCTTGATAGAATGCGACGCAGCGTGTTCCAAACTGAGCCAATTGTCATCGATCTCACGGCGATATTCCGCATTAAAATTGCCGATATCATCCATCATCTCTCTCCTCAAGTAACCATACTTCCGTGCTATCTTCTCTATGATCTCTTTTGCTTCTTCCTTGGTCGTCATCTTGCTATGTAGCAACAGATTCCCCTTGATCTTACAATGATGTTAGTGTAATGTGGTGGTTATCTTGACAGCTCTGCCAAAGGGGAATTCCTCTTAATTATTTGAGTCATCAGAGGGCGAAGCAACAATTAGAATTAAAGGCGCAGCGCCTTGAACCAACATACATAGACTGAAACAGTTCTTGTGCATGTTGGTCACAACATCGTGGTCAGTTGCCTTCGGCTCAAGTGTTCCCTGTAAAACTAACCTATTTTCGGAAATGATCGTTGTGTTCAGCGCATAACTCTTCTGCTCAGATTCCGCGGGCACGCAAGGTTTTCTGAATTTCTAATGATTAGCATCGTTATCAAATAACCAGGATACCTATCTGCGACTATTTCGCTCTAAGCTGATCAACTGGTCCGTCCTGTATGAGACTGTCAGTTTACTTACTTGTGATGAACAGGAGCGCTAGTGCATGGAGACCCTTGTCTAAGTTGATCAAGGTTGTGGACGCGTGAAGGCGCTAGAACGCGGCGCGTGAAACCACCCGAGTCAATGGCATGGCTTCATATGGGACACCTGCGGATTCGCATTCTACTCAAACTCACTTTCTGCAAGCCATAGCGCTATCATATATACCTGACCAGGTTCTTGTGCAAGTATCAAGTCTAAGCTCCCAGTTTAACTCTTTTCAAGCCCAGATGCTCGCGGCAGGTCGTGACAGGGATGTCCATAAGGGGCTTTCCTTATCAGAGAAGTGCTGCTTATCGAGTCATGGGCTGATAAGAATCAATGTGGGGTTTGGCTTATCGATTAGATGAGATTGCAGTGAGACTCAGATGCCAAGCGCCACAGAGTTTACCCTATATCATGCTGGTTACGTTACCTGCGTCAAGATAGAAGCGGCGAGACCGGCGCGTAATGGACATTGTGTCTTTATCCGCGTGGTCATGATCTGATTGCATTGATTTACAGAACAGAAGGGTGTGGCAGCGACACATCTTCGTTATGAATTGTTCTTTTGTCCCCCATTAGAGCCGAAATCTCCACTCGAGACGCCACGAGCAATACGATTGTGACAATGTGACAGCATACGCTGCTCTTCGTGTATTAAACGACATTGATCCCGTTGTTGAATCACTGCTCTTAGATACGAACTGACGAAATGCAAAAACACTCAAGAATAAACGACAAATTAGACAAAAAGACAGATGCTTAGAATCTGGAGAAGGCTACATTCGACAGCCACAGGGTTGAGTAGGTGAGGCGAAGCGACCTCTTCAGCCACAGTACAGAGAAACCGGCGAATCTTTGATCCACTATTATCCTTGACCACAGCTTTTTGACACAAATTCTGCTTAGTCTGCTTTTCAATCATGGACTCCTCTACAGTGGGACCTTATCCATCACATCTTACATGTAGTGCATCACTGAGAATGTGAACGTGCAGCTGCACTAGCTTGTATTCTCATATCTGTAAAAAAAAAAAACCAAAGAGTATTATGGCAAAGCTATACTAAGTATATTTATTCTGAGTAGGGAATTAAGCTCCTCCTCTCCTTGCATAAGTTGATACCCTGATGTGCATGTCTAGACGCAAGCCAGCTTTGACAAGGGAGATACTAGAATAGCTTGTAAGAATGCTGAGTCTCAAGCTAGTGCGTCGATCGAGTATGTCTCGCTTATTTGCACTTGATGGCGCCGAACTTGTTCTTGGTAGCCTCCCACCAAGCAGACTCGACGTGGCCACTGTTGCAGCCAGAGAGGGAAGTGAAGTTGATAACCATGTCTCCGTTCTTGTCCTTGCCACAGTTGGTACTGGTGAGAGCACCACAGGCTCCATGGAAGTTCTTGTTGTTCATGCCGTCCCAGAAGCCGCCGCAACGAGCAGGGATATCGTCAACGCCGGAGCCGATAACGAGCCACCTCCTGAAGATGGGTCCCTCGTAGAATTCCCAGCTGCAGTGGTTGGCCATAGTGCCAGAGGTGAAGCCGATGATGGTGGCGGCGGCAGATGCAAATATGGTGGTCTTCATAGTTGCTGTGGTGTTGGCAGAAGAGTAAGTTGAGAGTTGTGGAAAATGAGATTTGATGGGATATTGGATATGTATGAGGCTCGTTGTGTAGAATGTAGATTGAGAGAGAACTGCAGTGAACTGTTGTGTTCGTGGTAGGAGTTGTTGAGCTCCTTATATACACTTTTGATCACTACTCGGTAGAATTCCTCGTCGTTGTCTGCCTGAGAATGTTATGTAAATCCATAGCTTAGACTTGTGGAGCTACGCTTTGCTCCAGCGCCAGTGCGTCGGTGTGCTGTCAAAGTAGTCCGGTGTCGATCTGCAAGTGGGTCAATTGCGAGAATAAGGCTGTTAATCAGAGTCGCTAATATCAAGGTCCCATCAACTAAGAGAAGGACTTGTATCAGTTTGGACAAGACCCCAGAGATCATTCAATTACTTATTAAACATCACAAGGGTTATGATCTAGTGACAGCCTTCTCTGAATCACCAAGAATACCGCTAATTCCGTCCGGCGGTGTAGCTTACCTGAGAGGTTGCATTTCATTATCAATGATGGATCAATTGCGAAAGCATAGGCATAGGCTAGTCTGATACTAGGGATGCGAGTACGATCGTGTTGAATTAGCCAGAGGACTTTATTGTTATTCCTCTTCATATATGATATCAAGGTTCTTACTTCGATCAACCTCACGCTTCCCTGTGCAGTGCTGTCTTTGCCACATTTCCATTTGGCTGACTAGATGAGTGTTCGGTAAAAAGAGGTCAATAGCTCGGGTTCATGGTAGCGGTACTATACTGGCTGTCGTCAGGATTTACGCTCCATACATACGAAGCTGAGATTGCCTACCTATGTTTGTACACATTAATGGACCGGTAATTGAAAGATACTTAGATTGGCATTTTATAAATCTTGAGATACGAACGTCTGACTCTTTCACAAATGCGAAGGTGCTATAGTTAGTCTTATATTGTTGATTTTCCTCTTACCTAGTTGCTGGGTCTTTAGTTAGTAGGATTCGAGCTCGAGACTGAATTAATAAGAAAATATAAGAGATATTCCTCCTAAGCAACGTTGCCAAGTCAGACAATCGGCTCTGCTAGCCTCAACATCCTTGAGTGCGGTGAGAGTGTCTTTCCCATCCTAAGTCTGTACCTTCAGGTTCCAAGAATCGCACGTAACTAGTTCCGAAAGGCTGATGTCTATTTTTACTGTACTACCACTAAATTTCTACTTTAATATCCGTTTTGCATAAGTTCCTCTGGATATGATATGATATGACGATTAAATAGCATCATAATTAAGCACAACGCTCGACTGTAAGCGAAACGGACGCTAGTTGTTCCGCTCCGTAAGACCACGCTAAGCTAAGTATTTTTAGCACATATCCTGCTTCAGCTGCACACTTGTCAATTCTCCATTAGCTTCCTCCACTTCAATTATATAGTATGCCTCCTCTTCGACCACTTTTGCCCTCCGGCCAAGGCTCTCGGAATAATCAACACACTGGATCACGGTTTAATTTAATTCCGAAACGAAGAAATGTATCAGTAGCATGTGAAAGCTGCCGGCAGCGGAAATTGAAGGTCGAATGAGCTCCTGGAGGGGGCACCAGTTACGAAGCTAATTCTTTTCTAGTGTGATGGGTCACGACCTACATGCAATACTTGCATTAATCGTGATAATGTGTGTTCATATAGACCGGATTTAGGTCCTCTTGGACAGCTATACGAACAGTTACAACAGCGAGAAGCTACATACGCGGAATTGTTCGAGCTGCTACGTGTCATGTCGGAGCAGGACGCCATCGAGGTGCATCGTCGCATAAGGGCTGGTGAGGATGTGGCATCTATCGTAAGCAAGGTAAAGAATGGAAACCTTCTTATACAACTCTCGCTAGCGGCAGAGACTCGTCGCCAGTACGAGTTTCCATACTCAGTATCGATGCCCGTTCACCTTTCTATGGTAGATAATCCGTATGTGGATTCCCTTCTCTATCAGGCTACATTGGCACAAACCACCATCCGCAATAGGGTCTTGGATGATAATGGCCAGGCTCAGGACTTCAACGATGGCAACACCATACCTCGACAACAGCCTTCTCAAACATACAACAAACAGTCTTCAATTGATAAACAGAACTACCATATCACATATTTGGTACCATACCATGCTGCCCAGATGGTCGAGCCAATAGTTGATAAACTTGGAACAATGCCATGGACAAGGGTCATCTCTGACAATCAGTTATTCAGACAGCTAATCTGCTCTTACTTCTACTATCCCCATCCTTGTGGTCCCTTTGTACACAAGGATCTATTCTTGGAAGATATGGCAACAGGTCGAACTGAATTTTGCTCACCACTGCTAGTAAATGCCGTATTATCAATTGCAAGTGTAAGTATCCCACAGTTGCATAGGCCACAAATAAGTATTAAGCCTAGTTCAGCAAAGCGTTCTTGAGATTCCGGACAGGTCAAAGATTTGGCTTCCTGATTCTCTTACCTATAGATTCATGGCAGAAGCAAGACGACTGTGGGACATAGAGTCATTCAAGGAAAGCTCAATCACAACCATACAGGCCGCACTGATATTAAGTTATACCACAACAAATAATGGTATGGATGAGATTGGTGCTCTGTATGCGAAACGGGCCTGTGAGATGGGCAAAGACTTGGATTTGTTCGGACCAGATAAACATGGAAAAGATACGAGATTAGGGAAAGCTCGTGTTTTTACCGCATGGGGAATCTTTTCATGGCAAGCCGTGTTCGATTACTCTTTCTTTCGCCCGCCATACCTAGAGTATCCTCCACAAGTCTCGTTACCAGATCCGACGGTGGAGCCACAATGGTATGGGGAGGTCTGGATACAGTATCCTCACAACCCAACGCTCGATCCACTCCATGTCGGATGTAAATTGCAGGCTGAGGCAGCTTTGCATAGTATTATGAACGAGCTTGGAGCGATGATGTTTCGAAAACCGTCAAGATCGCTCACTCTTGGCGACATTGCTGTTTTCAAACAGAAGCTCAACGATTGGAAGAATACATTACCAGAACCTCTTCAACCAAAGAAGCTGGTCTTGCCACTTCACTTGACGCTGCAGTAAGTCATCCTTCTTTGCAAAGATTCCTCCATCCTGTTTAGAAAAAGCTTTGTTACATGAAGAATTTGATAGTTGGGGTTGATAACCTCCAAATGTAGCCAGGCGGTATTCAGCAGTCTGAAGAAGCGCAGAACCACAGTCGGCGTCTCTAGGGATATCGAATTGTTTGTCTGAAGCAGTGTTGTTATTTTGTTTTCTTTTTTAGAGGATTGCTAGATTCCCTCAGTCGGGCACTACCCCGATGGTATCCACTCTCTGTATATCACACTGACAATGAAAAATGTCGCTATTGTCTGTCTTTAGGTTGATGCTAGCTACTCCTTCAACTGATCGTTGGACGACCGTTGGTGTTGCACTTCTGGAGGGGAACAAGGAGCTCTGTAGATACTTTTGCAAAACAACAATCGCCTTAGACTTGTTCTTACCGCAAGATATTATAGGTATCGTTAGAGGATCATAAAGTCTCATTACTCCAAAAGACTGACATTTAATCCACCTCAGCATAGCCGTCAATTACATACCAATTTCGCTCTGAGTCTAGTTAACCACGACGTTCAGTGAAGTGCTTACGCCCACATCGACCTAATTGAAAACATTGACGGACTTTACAAACGGGGGAACGAAGGCATCGGCAGGAAGTCCGTCGAGTACCGTACAACTGCATATGTACAACTGCCACAATAGCCCAGCAACTGCAATACCGGGTGGCGCATTACTTTGTTTATAGTGATTTATCATCCTTATTCATGCAATCACAAGTTTGCCTTGCAAAGCGAAGCAAGGAAAGAAATGCCTCTTATAGTTCTGTATACTTTGCACCATTTAGCTATCATAAGCATCTTTTTTTGAAAAACATATTCCTTGATGTTTTAGACTTCTAGAACAGTGAATGTCCAAATATGAGGTCTAGTGACTTGAGTCGGGAGACCTTGACGCTGTACGAACAAAGTGACCGCAGATTGAAACAGAGATGGGCGAAAACTGTAGCAGAAGTGCCGAGGCGTCGTATTATTCTTTCCATTCACCTGTACATAACTAAAAGATGTTGATCGCTACCTTTATTTGGAACCATTCGCATCACAGGGCCCGGTCTCTATCCGCAGAGATATGATTTTGTTCATCTAAAGCAGTATTGTTATCTTATTCTTGAAGATTTCTCTCGTGTTACTCCGCCAGCCCCTGAGGCACAAGGTCAAATGACCGTTCTAAGAGGAACTTCATTCAGTTTACAAGAAGTTTACGATATTCATCTGTGACAAGACGGTCCACTCTTGTGACGCTTTTTGATTGGTAAAAATACATGCAGTACACGTCACGGAGGACTGGGATCGTCACATATTGGGATGTTCATCCAATAGCGTCTCTCGTATGCACCAACCTACATGTCGATTGAACCAACACCAGATTACGATTGGCTGACGCCCGCAAATGAGACGCTACCCTGTCTTCAAATGGCGTTGCCTTCTACGAAAGGCTAGGCAAATAAACCGTCAATTCCCGCTTATCTACATACTGACCATTTGATTAGCCCACAACAAATATCGCATTCTATTTAATATCGTTATCTGTCTCGCCCTACACCTTTAACACGGAGGTGCTCCGAAAAAGCCTATGGCATATCACATTCACTACCGAATTTGACACCAAAAACTAGATAAACTCCACGATATGAAAGGCGCCGAGGCTACAAAGAACTTTATTGCTCTAAAAGCTGCATTAGCTCATGGGCTCGACCCCAACAAAGTTGATGAAACCCACCGCACCTACTCTCTGCATGACAGAGAGTTGAGGCGATTGAGACCTACAGCTACACGTCTGCACTGGGCTTTTGAAGATTCCACTCTTGAGGCCGCAGATTACCTCCTCCAACATGGCGCTGATATCGACCTCTGCAACGGTGGGGGGCTTACTGTTCTCCACGAAGTTATATTGGATGAAAACGAAGAGGCAGTCGCGTTTCTGCTGGAAAAAGGCGCAAACTTCGACCAACGCTACCCTGATGGTATTCACCCTTTATATATGGCACTGATTATCAACAACGTCCCTATTTTCTGTCACTTGGTTGATGCCATGTCTGATCTTACCACTGCTTCAATTGGGCGTTGGACCATCGTCGACCTTGCACTTCTAACGGGGGATCACAGAGCTTTGGAAATACTTTTTCAGAAGGACCGGGCCATGAAACCTTCTCCATGGACTTGTTCTGAATTCTACGATGTTCCGCCGCAGGACATAGATCCTTCAAAAGCTAAGGAACTGCTTGCGTTCTGTACGAGCCGAGCCCTGACACCCCCGTCGGACCTGTACGAGACTTATGCGTATGTCCTACTTTCGTTGGCCGGCACTCATTACGTTGGGTCAGGTACCATAATGACGACATCGCTCATTGACGATGTTTTTCAAGCCTTTTATAATGCGGCAGGTACCACCACGCCAGCGTCACGTGTAACAACTTGTCAGCCTTGCTTGTCTTTCCAGGGCTTCCATAGCAAATCCGATGGTTGGTATCAAATTCACCAAAGTCGGGGGGCTCTCGACGAATGTGCGCAGCGCTGCCCGTTGTGTCGTTCGATTGCCGAGGCTTTTGATAATGCAGAAGTGGTCGCCAAAAAGAAAGCGGAAAAAGAAGCGAAATTGATCAAAATCCACGACAACAGAGAGTGTGGCTGGATGTGTAGCATTTGCATGGATAGAGAGTCGGCGAATCAAAAAAACCATGTTCCGGCACATGACCCTACGGCTGGGTCGTCTATTCGCCTTACGCTCCGCTCAGAAGATTACCCATTTCCATACGAAATCCATACCCATCCCTTCTTAATTGCCGAGAACAAACACACAAGGGTGGAAGTCAAGCTGCCTATAGATGCCATCGACGAAGCATACATCCCTAATACGAACACGCCAGTTGGACTTGACATATCGACAGGATCCCGGCAGTCATTTGATATAGCAACCAGATGGCTCAACCGATGCCGAAGGTCGAGTGATCATGAAAGCTGCCAAAAGGCTTACTCCAGCAAGGGAACTAGCTTATGTCCAGAGTTGCCAACTCGTATCTTGGATCTCACCAGTTTCTCCGAACCTCGATTGGTCGAATCCAACGGTACCCGATCTGCGTACTGTGCACTTTCGTATTGTTGGGGAGATATAGAGATGAACACAACAACTACATGTGGGAATGTGTCCAGACACAGGGAGGGAATACCGACGGCATCACTTCCCGTGTTTATACAGGAGGCCCTTGTGGCGGCTCGAACCTTGGGATACCGATACATCTGGATCGACGCCCTGTGCATTATACAAGACGATCCTACAGATTGGGACAAAGAGGCATCGAAAATGAAGGATGTTTACTCAAATGCAGACCTGACAATATCTAGTCTTTTTGCAAGTGGCTGCCATGAACATCTATTCCAATCACGAGGTGCTAGCATAACACGACCTGTTCCTTTTGACATTTGGACACCAAAAGACAAGCGCCGGATGTGGAAAAAGGATGTCATCTATCAAAATGTTGTTTATCCTTCAGTCATGCTTACTAATGGCGGTAATCCTGAGGGCTTCTCTGGTGCTGATAATCTCGCATCAAAAGCACCCATCACCTCTCGTGGGTGGATTCTACAAGAGCAGATGTTGAGTACTAGAATCCTGTACTTTGGAAGCAATCAGCTCGTCTGGGAATGCCTTAGTTTTGCAACAACCGACTCGGACCCCTCTAAAGTCATATTGCCAAGAATGATCGGGGGACTTGGAATGCATGGTGGAAGGAAACATGTATTGCAAGGTCTTCCACATCCGTACCATGCTTACGACCCAGAAGCCACGAAATATCAGCCATTTGGTATCTGGCAATCTCTTCTAACAAGCTATACTAAGCGTCACCTCACGAAATCATCCGATCGTATCCCTGCCTTCTTAGCAATTTCAAAGTCTCTGGAGAGCGCAATAGGCGACAAGTTTACTGCAGGGGTTTGGAAGGGAAGAAGGCTATTGGAAAGTCTCTCCTGGAATGTACGAGATGCGTCCGCTAAACATCCTCAAAAACCCTCGTGGTCTTGGGCAGGTATGGATCAACCCATCGACTTCGACTGCCTCAGACTGGGCTACGACCTAGCGATTCCCACTCCCCTAGCTACCATGGTCTCGTTTGACGTACATACCGATCATTCACAAAGTAACATATCGGGTTCCATCACGCTTCGGGGAACATTACACCAAAAAGAGGTCAACATTGAGTCTGAGCGTAAAGGTGCATATTTCGATTATCAAGAAGATACAATCAATAAATGCTACGCTCTGGACCTCGTGGGTCTCGATCGAGAAGTTGATGACTATTACAATTCGGAAGAGTCAGATGATGAACAAGGAGATGAAACCACGCCAGTAGTGGTTGTTAGACTCCTGTTGAAGCCAGTTAATCGGAGTGATAGCTCTGAGCCCCCATGCACGTTTAGGAGGATAGGAATCTGTAGAGATGAAGGAACCCCCGATCAAGTTTTGGACGATGTGCTACTACCCCGAGAAAATACCGATGAAAAGGGAATCTGGAGCGGTATTTTATGGTCTGAAGAAGATAGAATAGTTGTCATCGTTTAGACTAGACCTTGGTTGATTGATATTGTAGAATATTAAGGCCCTGGAAGAGGCATTAATTTTACAGTAAATCTTTACAACTATGAAAGGTGACTTGCTGTAGCACAGCATTACGGATAGTCGTTGTTAATAAAGATGTTACGGCCTGATTGAAATTGCCGACGGACTTTGCAAACGGATGAAGAAAGATATCGGCAAGAAGTCCGTCGAGTGCTGCACGACATCTACCGACACAATGTATGCACAACTACCACAAGCCTAATAACTGCAACCTCAGACGGCGTATTACTTGGTTTATCGTGGTTTATCATGCTTATTCATGCAGTCACAACTTTGTTGTCCGATATAGGCATCTAATTCGCGCAAGCAACACATGATTGCGGGGAATAGAGCTGCATCTTTCTTCCGAAACAAGGTTATGGCCGTCCCCGGAAGCCAGGGTATACATCCCAATTCGGTAGTCCGGCAAATACCCGTGAGCCAAGAGGACCCCGAACGCTGAATACGAAAATGGGGGGTGACATACATGCGGCAGGGTATTGAATACTACCTACTAGTCTCGTAATGTTTCCGTGTATATCTCTTTAAATATATACCGGCTTCAGTACTCGAAGAACATATATAAGAATCAAAACATTCATGATTCTCTGCTTTCTGGTCCCTCACCATTGACCATTATTCAGTCGTCGTTCTATTTATACACAAAGTACATACTTCCTCGCGTCTTTCAAAATGCAGTTCTCTCTCGCTCTCCTCGCCCTTCTTCCCGCCGCCCTGGCTGCCCCTGCTGCGTAGGTCTCCTATCTATGCCCCAGGCTGTTCGCCTTTTTCTTGAAGAGCCGACGCAAAACTAACACTCTTGCTAGTGACACCAAGTACACCGTCCCAGCATGCGGATGTAGAACCCCCTCGGGCACCTACGTCACGAACAGTCTGTGCCTCTACAACCGCGGCATTCCCACTACAGATGACAAATTTGTAAGTCGATCCCTCATCATACAGCTTTCCAGATGTCTTGCAGGCTGTGGCCGTTTATCTTACAGTCTTCTCATTCTGCCAAGCTATTCATGGAGACTAACAGACTCATTTAGTGCTACACTGCAGACGACCAATCTCCATGGGCAGATAAGGTCTTTACAGCCGATGCCTGCAACAGACAGTCTGCTGGTGCCAAGCCTGAGTGCAAGACCATTACTGTCTGCAAGAACCCTCTCATCTATGTCCCTTGCTAGAGCAATAGTTAAGGAATGATTGCTATACGTTCAGAGGAACGCCTCGGCGTATGGAGATCATGATCATTGAATTGCAGGTTCGAGATACAGATAGTCACACGTAATGCGAAGGGAGCTATGCTATTGCTATTTATAGTGTTCAGCTCGAAGCTTTCCTTTAGTTCCATATCATAGCTGTCCAACCAATTATTTTGCTTCCTCTCTTATTGAAATGTACTAACGACAAGATTTATGAAGCGTCTCATTACTCAGTCTTGAAAGCATTTACCCATAGCTCAGACTCTTGAAGTGCTTTGGTCAGAATCTCGATGTTCTCCTCCTTTGTTGCATTGACGTCAACCTGCAAAGACTAGCATAGCCTTTTTTGGATCTAGGATGGCCATACATACTGGTACCAAGAGACCACGTCTTCGATATTCTTCCTCCACAGGCACAGTCTCTAACTTATACTCGGTGAAACGCTTCTCAAACTTGTGTGCACTATCGTTATTGTCCCTTGCCCGACTTAGATATCTTTCCTTCGCGTTATGCTTCAGGACCTGGAACGATAGTACGAGATCCGGCTTGATATCCAGACTGACCTCTCCGTTGCTGCTAGGGGCGAGAGGCGCAGTATCCTGAAATGGCTATTTCCCAAATGACTCCTGTTGTTCGATGCATCGTGGATATCCGTCGATTAAGATACCCTTCCTTTCAGGTCCATGGCGATCGATGCTGTTGAGAATCTCCTGATAGAGGAACGGGCTGAGATCTTTGGAGGTGAGGAAGCCTTGGTTGTCTAGCTTACTTCGGATCTTGGCAGCGAGCTCGGTGGAATGATTGTCGCGCATCCAGATACGTAAGCCATCGCCGACGGAGTAGTGCACGAGCTTGTGCTTTTGCGCGAGATATGTCGATAGAGTTCCTTTCCCTGCACCAGGAGCACCTATTGTTTTGTCAGAAGCGTTCGACAAAGGGGTGTTGAAATATCAATACCGAGAACGAAGATGATTGCAAATTTACGGCTTTGCCCGCCTTCGCCTGGCTTCGATTGAAGATGCATTGTTGTGTTTGTTTGTTGATGGTGGTGCCGAGTTGCCGTGCAACAATGATGCGTCGACGATATGGTGGCACACGCTCGCGTGGTACAAAGTTAGTCCAATAAACGCTAATCATTAGCGATCGACGGCAGGTGGGTATCAGAAGAATTGTCCTGTAAGGTTTAGAGTACAGAAATAAAGCAGCCTAGACCACAGCTTAAGTCAGCATAAGGTGACGAGAATATTTCGCCCCTTATGCTCCCAGCGGCCAATTCTTCTGACACCCTGACGGACGGTTACCGAGGGAGGCTCGGTCAGGAATAGCGTGTGACGAACTTTAATTTCCCCGCTCGATAATTTTCCGATTCAAACTGTCAAGTCACTTCCTCAGAATAGGGAGACTCTTTCGTTGAATGAAGGCAACCGCAAACACAGCTCACCTCTCTGTTACTCTTCAATCGCAACAAAATCTCCGACATGGCAATTATCTCGCTTCTCGGCGGTATGCCCTTGCCTTGGCTGCTGGGTCTCGGTGTTTTGACAATCTTCATCATCGCATTCCATAAATCCTTCAAACCTTCCACCCCGAAGGCCTCGCACGAGTTCAGTAACGAGTCGAACATTCCTGTTTCGGTCAACTACTTTCCTTCTCGGAAATGTAATTACACTTGCGGCTTTTGCTTTCATACCGACACATCATCCTATGTCCTTCCCACTGATGAAGCCAAGCGCGGCTTGTGGCTACTGAAAGAGGCCGGCATGCGAAAGCTTAACATCGCCGGCGGGGAACCATTCCTCTATCCCCGCCTCTTGACTGAGCTGCTGCAGTATGGTAAAGAGAAGCTCGGCATCGAAAGCATCAGTATCATGATCACAGAGAAATGGATACGTGAGAATTGTCAGTGGCTGGACATCCTTGCTATCTCATGCGATTCTTTCAACCCCACCACGAACAAAAAGATCGGGCGAGGTGACGATGGAGGAAACGTAGTCCGGCTCTTCCGGATTGCAGAATGATGCAGAGAGTACGGCATCAACTTCAAGTTGAACACTGTCGTCAACGTCCACAACTGGGACGAAGACATGTCAGCTGAAATCGCAGAACTCGCGCCATTTCGATGGAAAGTGTTCCAATGCCTATTGGTTGCTGGTGAGAACGAGGATGCGACTCGACTACGAGATGCAAGAAACTTCCTTGTAACCGACGAGCAATGGAACACGTTTTGCGACCGACACAAACACTTGCCCTGCTACGTCCCCGAGGATACCAATACTATGGCAAGCAGCTACTTACTTATGGACGAATACATGTGCTTTTTGGACAAGGGTGAGGGAATGATAACCAAGAGCGAGTCGATTCTAAAGGTCGGTGTTCAGAAAGCAATGGGTCAGGTTGTTTGGGACAAGGGTTCCTTCCTTGATCGTGGCGGTATCTATGACTGGGGCAGATCAGATATGGCGCAAGATGGTGGTTGCGGCAGTGGCAGTAATGAGAAGTTGCAATGGTAATGCGTTGCTCTTTGTTCAATTGGATTCATATGTCTCCTTGGTAATGCCTGACACGGACCTAGGTCACCTAGATGACTGAGACGGCAAGTCATGGATCATTACAATTTGCTCTTCAGTTAGAGTGCTTCTCAATCGATCGATTTCACTTACGCTTCCGACTTACCCAAGATTCATGTCTTACAGAAATTCATACGAATGACCTACCAACTCAATATGTCCCCCCAGACTCTATCAGAACTTTCATAACTGTACCTCGGACTTCACGGCTGGAAGAATATTTCTTGGAGTATCCCGCTAACCTAGCTGGGGTGTTACCTTCAGAGTCTTCGGCAGTAGGATCAGCTCCGTTCTTGAGTAAAGCCTCGACAATATCAAGTGCTCGAAATTCCGCGGCAATGTGCAGTGGTGTAAGACCGAAACGAAGAGTCTTTCCCCATTCAGTAGGTGATTCGATATACTGTGACTCTCGGCATCCCTAATAGATCTCGTCTTGTACTCGATGCTTTCGTGTTGGGCGATTGGGAGGGTTGTCAACTGCAAAGGAAGCGCGACTGTCAACAGAGTTACCACCCAACAGCAATGTCTCTACTAGTCGCGGTACTTCATCACTTTTCCCATAGGTAGGATTCATGGTAAGGCAATGGAGTGGTGTCCAACCATCGTGCGCAGTTCTAGAAGGGTCGGCGCCGCGGGCCAGAAGTAGCTGAGCTGCCTCGAACTTCCTCGATGATGATAGGCCTGCAAGACTAGGCTCTGTGGGTGCTAGTGCCCTCAGCAACGGTGTCCAGCCCATGAAGGCGGTTTCGTTGATATCTAAGCCGACGTTGTCAGACAGGAGATACTTGATGGTGTCGATTCGGCCTCCTGCAGCTACAAAATGCAACGCCGTTTCGCCGTTATGATTAGGCATCTTAAGCGCATCTTTCTGCGACTCAACTGGTATACTTGAGAGAAGTTGGCGCAGAACTTTAATAGGCGATCCATATGCGGCAAAGTGCAGAGGAGTATTTCCAAGTAGGTCTTGCTGGCGGACAGAAGCGTTGTGTGCAAGAAGAGTGTGGAATACAGCCTCGATTGGCTCATTGTCCTCCCTCCTTCGACGCGATACAGGGTCCCTCTTCACACGGGCCCCCAAGTAATGTAATGCAGTCTGACCTTGACTATTGGTAATATTAGGGTCCGCACCATTGTCAAGCAATGCTTTCAAACAGTAATACAATTTTCGACAAAGAGCGGTCCATATGAGAATAGGCTCAATCCCACGAGGTCCAGGCTTGCTGGGATTGGCTCCAGCAGCCATAAGAACCTTAATTGACTGCGACTGTGCAATAATCTCAGCCTGGGTCTGGTCTCGACGTTCAAAACATAGCTTGGGAACTGTTACTTGAGCCAATGCAAGGTCCAGTGCCTCTTGTTCGAAAGGTATCTCTTCGGAGAGAAGAAGCTGGAGATTTTCAACATGCCAATTATGGGCTGCCGCACTCAAAGCCTTACCTCTCGACGCAGACGACCAATTATTCTGACCCCAGCGCAATATGTCACCTAATGTAGCGATATTGCCATATTGTGCTGCTTCTACTAAGCAGCTATCAAAGCCTTGCATACCGTAGCCGTTGATATCGGGATTAATGTGTCGCCATATCTTTTTAAGAATAGCATGGTTGTTGAGCCGAGCAGTTAGTCCGAAGGGTGTCGCAGGAAACTCCAAGTCAAAAGTGTCCGGCTCTTTCAGAGGGTCTGCACCAGCTTGTAGTAAGATATCGACGGCTTCTTCGTTGCCGCGATAGATTGCTTGATGCAGCGGCGCACCATATTAACTGGTAGGTTCGTCTAGCTTATCTGAGAGGAAGCGTCGTAGAGCCACAAGGTCGCCAACAGCGATAGAAGAGCTCAAGCTTTTAGGGACAATTCCTGCCGTATTCCAATATGTATGGTCGGGGATGGGTGCTTGTTGAAACATTTCGACGGTATCTTAGCTGAGGAAGGTTAGGAGAAAACCCCTCTTGTTCTACGTAGAAGTTGTGATTGCTCGAGAAACAGTGGAGAACTTTCCAGTTGCTGCCTAACTTGGCCTTATCCTGTAACGCTCTGCAGCAAACAACCCACGAAGTTTTAAGACAATGTTGCAGTGGTAATCGTTTGCTGCTTTATTTACATTGGAAAATATGGTTTTGTGTACTACAATTGTGAAGCTTTGTACGGCTAGCAATAACTTGCATAATCTCTGAACTATGAAAAACCCCCAACTCGTTAAAATACTGGGCGTTACTCTCGTAACCAGCTGTATATCGAAGTTTAACAAATGGATAAAAAAGTCATCCTTTGCTAGTTTCAGCCCGATTACGCAACCCTGTTCTCATAATACGTTGCGGGTAAAATTCTCCGGGGTTATTTATCAGCTCTTTAAATGCACATTCGAGGCGTGTACTGCGAACCGCAATCACAGCCACTGATGCTGACTTCGTGACAACAGTCATTAATGATGCTTGCGCGGATGCTGACGAAGAACGTCACAGACTCATCTTGGACAAGATTGTACCGATGAAGAGCCATGTCCAATTCCAGCACACCTTTGAGGCATCGGCCAAAGCTTAAGAATTGAGAGGCTAAAGCCCTTGACATCATGTAGTAGATGGCTAGCAAGGTACGCTAATAGGGTGCATCTATAGCTACATAATTAAAAATCAACTGACTGAAACCAATGCCTTGTGAACCCTCGAATCAACCTTTATAAAAGTCTTTAATTTCTCTCAAACGCGTCCAAATAACAATGTCCTTCTAAGCTAGACCCCTGACGTTCATTGCTCAGTCCCATATAACACTCATTGGGCCAACCTTTGTTGTCAAATCCAGCTGTCCAAAACTGTAGTATCCCGCAACCTCTTCCAGAAAACCCGTCTTGAGGTTTCTGTTAAAAATGAACAAATCATTAGTCACTTGATTCGCTACCGCAATGAATCGATTTAGGGAATCAGAAGATAGAGAGAAATGTCTCGGTATCTTGCCGTGGGTGCTGTTGAGGCCCAAAAATCGGAGCGGTTTCGTCGCGTCTGCATCTACAGAGTATATAGCAATCGTGTCTGCTTTTTCAACTGACTCTGTGTTGCGGTTGGATGCATATAAAAACCGTCCATCGTGCGATACAGCAAGCTCAGAAGCCACGTCGGCATTCGTAGGCTTTGTACGCCTGCCTGTAGCATCGAGGGTAGATACCCTTTGCAGATGACTTATATGCAAGGTTTCATTCAAGTCAAGCGGCTTGTTACCATGATTTCCGTATGCAAACGAAAAGGCATTGATGGTATTGTCCAACTCAGAAATCAAGAACATGGTGGTTTTCCCATTTTTGACTTTAGAGAATAGGACGTGGCGCGGGCCAGTTCCAGGTGGTAAAGTCATGGTGCGAATTCGTTCAACATGATTCGTACTGTGCACTTGATATATGTAAACGCGATCCGCGCCCCGATCGGGAACAGCCATGATATTGCCGCATGGACTAAAGACAACAGCATGTGGATTGGCCATTTCCTGTGAGTCCCCAGATGCAGGGCCAGGCTTCGTAAGGTTGTAAGAAAAGATATTTGTGGCGTGGCCAAGACGGCCATGTGAAGTCAGTGGGAACACGGACACTGTCGACCCGTCACTAAGATGACCAAGTTAGAGAATGAAATCTTTGACATAAACACAGATAATAAGAACTGACATATTGGCTGCAGAGAGTGTTTTCCCATTTGGCGTGATGTCAAGATAAACAGCGCCGTTGCCATAGGAAGGTACTGAGTCAGATAGCTCAAGTCGACCATTCGCTGACTTTTTGAAGATAAAGATACCACCACTAGTAGAGTAATTACCAGGAAAATATGTCCTCGATACTGAGTATAGATATCTTCCCCGACTATGTAACCATCCTGGCTGATACCCCGCGTTAGTAGTAGTAAGAAGTTGGACACTTTTGTTGCTAGATGCAGAGGGGTTGAAACTCAACGTGAGTATGCCCTGTTTTTGATGCGCGACGCGTAAAGTGTGACCTTGCGCGTTTACTAACGAGACGTAGGTAAGAAGGGTCAAAGTAACGATTGCAAGTAGATGCATACTGATTAATATCAGAATCTTAAGAATGATTGTTTCCTAGATAAATATGCAATTTAATCAAACAGCAGCTATGGAATAGACTTATATACTTTTAAACCTGTCTAAATATTAAGTAATAATAATCCTGCGGACTTCACGCTATGCCGCCGGATGTAGAAGGCTATAGCAGATACTTTAGGCGCTAGTACTCAGTTATACTAGAACTCAATCTGATATGATGTTGATACGGACTTGAATTACTCCTTGTCCGCATTACTTACCTTACTAAAATCTTACATGTTACTTAAGGAGTTGTTTTAAACTGCGCTATTTTGATTAGCGGGATTTTGATCCCAAGCAGCATAGCTAGAAAAACACACCCTGGACACATTGTGCATAAATCCTGCAATTATCCATTTTCAACAGAGGCGTTCAGCCACCCTGAGTTACCCAACCCAGTATAAGGCGCTGTTACTATCTTATGAAGGAAAGGTTGCAATAGTAGTGGTTTGTGAGAGTCTTGAAATTTGCGCTTATGTGGCCTCCTTGAAGGAGTTTCTAGGCCTCCCGTATTAGATAAAAGTGAATGTTTCATCTTCATCCCCTGTGGTGCCGAAATGCAGTACTTCCCCTTCCATGATACCATGCATATAGCACTCGCCTACAAGCGAGTATTTGCCTCCAGCCTTCTTTCTAACCACAAAAGGCACATCAGAGCCAGACAGAATGCACACCAAATCTCCCTTCTTAGCCCTCATTGGAACGTAGCCTGCCAAGCCAAGATTAGTCGCCGCAAAGTGTCGTGACTCTGTTAGATTTGTGAACGCTTGAAGACCGCTTATCCCCTGGAGACGGTCCTTTTGCAGAATATACTCCGGGACGATATTAATTTGGAGACTTTGACGGACAAATGGCCCGACATTCTCGCGGATAAAGTCTTTAGATGCCTCGTCGCCTTGTTGCGTCCGATTGCATACCAAAGTCCGCAAGAAAGGTGACCAGCTGATCTTTCAATCCTTTCTTGTAGTGGCTAAATTACCATTTTTGATAGAAGCCTCAACGAAGGGGACATGGCAATTTTCCAGTCTTTTTGTTGCCGCCAACCAGATATCCCTCGCTTCTTCGATCATATTTTTGTTAATTTCTAGATGGCTCAACCCTTCGAAATGATAAACGTGAGCATTTTCGCCGGCGAAAGTTTTTCGTGTAACAGGCAACTTCCTCCCGATCGTGTGGAGTGTATCTATGACTTTGCCCTTCACATGAAGAACAGTGTTCTCGTCGGACGTCCATACCTGCTTGGGCAAGCCTGCACTGGCATAAAATCTCTCCCGATTCTTAGTCCCGGTGAGACTACTTTGAGGATCAAGCCGTTGGAAGCCCGGTACCCAAGATGGTGAAGAGTACTGCCTACCAGATTTGTCTGAGCTACTACCAAGTGCTCGAAGGCTATCATTGTCAAGAATATCCCAGAGAACGAAATTGCGGAACACATCTCCGGGAGTGAGGGAGGGATTCCTCTTGAGGTAGTCGCTTCCGACGTCCTGATTTGTGATACCAAGCATGCCAAAGATTTTATCTTCAGCTTTTGTGCATAAAAGCGAACGGCTGTCCAGGATCAAGTCTAGCAACTTAAGGCTGAATTTGGTATATAGCGCGGAGAGTTGCAAGTCCCTCATCCTTTGGGCTCGGTACGACCTCAAGATTGGTAAAAAAGTTTTCTTGCACTCGACGGACCGGACGAGTCGTGCTGAGGCCATGAGGGATATACCCGGTATGATGGAATCCACCAGCTCGTAGGCGGGGATGTCGTAGCCGCCAACTCTGTTTGTAATCATGGCTTCCACCGACCTCTCGAATACCGGCCAAGGAACGGACTGGTCACCACAAATCACTTGTGCATGGTGCGCTAACACAGCTTCCTGGAAGACCCAAGTGCGCTGGAACCAAGGCCGAAGGAGCACATTGATCTCTGGGCCCCAGTCCGTTCCTCTCCAGTAAATTCGAGGCATCGCGTACAAGATTCGGAGAGGATTTGACGCAAAGAAACCTCTCCAAATGGAATCGTCTCGACGAATTTTCTCTATGGCGCCTTCTACGGAGGCGTCCATCTTGCCGAGGTAGATGAGCACCGGTGAAGCTTGGGAATAGATTTCTCCCATGACCTTCATCTGTGCCGCGATCTCCTCATCATCGGATTAATTAATACATAACCGATCCGTCCAAAGAACTCGTTCGCGGTCTGGAAGCCGCAGGTCGGACAGGGCATCGTGGAGGTTAATATAAACGACTTCATCACGCCCTGAACAGCTCAAGGATCTAGTGACCTTTCCATCTCCCCAGACGTACGACAGGGCTTCATATCTTGTTCTCCAGGATCGTTCAGCGTGAACAAGACGGCATTTCAGTTCGTCGCCAGGAGCTCCTGGCTCGAGGATAAGCAGACGAATCTCTTTTTCTCGCTGATATGGATTATCTCGCCTAGCAGGAAGAAATATTACTATCTTATCTGGAGTATGCTCATGGAAATAATGCGGCTTTATGATACTTTTGCCAAATCTCGTATGGTGTAGCTCTCAAGCGACTTATGCAACAATTAGGTAATAAATAGAGTGATTGCCCTGTTCCTTTGTGGTGGCGTTGATTCTATGAGTCTCATCTGGTCTTATTTAGTATTGCGCAAAAAATGAATCTCGACCATCGGTGGAGGTGAGAATTTGTCTCGGTCGTCTACTCAATACGGTATGCTCAGGTCGCCACAACAAGCCACGGTCTGAGTTACTGGCTTATATCAAGTCTGGATCCCACTAGGCAACTTCAATAGATTCAAACTCTGCCTAGTAAGATAACAGGCTAAGTCCATGATTGGATGCAGCTGATGATTCGTGGTCAATGGCTCCATTGTCCGCCTACTTTTGCATTAGCCTGACGCCACTTATGCGGCACCAATAACCTCATTTCGAAGTTTTAGAAGCTCAACGTCTGCTAATGCAAGGGATTTCGTCAGCTAACCACCGACGTTCTTAGACAAGGCCAAAGACTGGATTGCTTGACCGGCAGACCGGCTCTTTCAGCTACCAAATTTTCAAGTGGCTGCGTAAAGCGGTGAACTTCTCGGGGACCCTTTTCTTACATCTAGTAAGTGCCACAGTCTTGGATTGGCAATTTGAACGTTTGTGGCTTATTTTCCCCGCAACGGCACAGCTATTTACGTCTCACAGATTGCGCCTTTCGTGTATATCATTGGCTACGGCCCGTTCCGATGAGTCTAGACTGCGCCGCGATGATCCATTACATACCTACCAACGATTGAAATGGCAACTCCGCCTGTTTTCGCTTGCAACTATTGGTTTTCTTGTCAGCATGTAAGACTGAAGCTGAAAATATTGGGATGCAGAGTTCCTCTAAAGAGATGTGATCTAAACCATCTGTGGGAGCCGCGTGGCATTTCACATGCTAGAGTGAGTCTCCATGAAGGCTCGGAGAACTAGTATAAAGAGTAGCCTTCAGGACAGTTATCTTTATTCTATATTTTGTGTCAATTCATCATCCACGGCTTCTTCTCCACGCGACAATGACTATTACCGCCAAATTGGGGAGCTCTTTCAAGGGCAACTCCTTCGCCCCAAACACACTCTCTTACGCGCGTGCTAACAACATCTACTCCTCCTCCACCTACAATGACACCAAAGACCCCAAAGGTCCCAACTTCCGCAACTTGAACCCATCAGAGATCCTCCAGCCTTCCAGCATCGAGGACATCATATGGGTTGTCAAGACCGCCACCAAAATGGGCAAGCCTCTTGCCATCAGATCGGGAGGTCACCAATACAGCGGTGCATCTTCGACTGGCCCTCAGGGTATCCAGATAGACTTGCAGCCTACCTTCCGTCGCCCCAATGTTGATCTCAATATCTTGAGAGAAAACGGAAAGGTTTATCTTCGCTCTAGTGTCAGTTGGAAGCTCACCGAGATCTTTGACTTTCTCAAGGACAACGGTGTCTTCATGCCGACTGGTCAATGCTCTACTGTTTGTCTTGGTGGGCATGTTCAGACTGGCGGTTACGGCATGCTTGCTCGGTCCTTCGGTCTTCTCGGAGATTGGGTCCGCGAACTTGAGATTGTTGACTACAAGGGTGATGTAGTCAAGGTCACCAAAGATTGCCACCCAGATCTCTTCTACGGTTTCCTCGGAGGTAGCCCTGGTAACCTTGGAGTCTTGACACACTTCAAAATTGAAGTCCAAGACGACAACAACCACCAAGGGTCGAAGGGCATGTGGGCCGGCTTCGGCTATTCAGAGGAGACACTTAAGACCCTTCTGGATCTTCTCGTGAAGAAGGGTGAAGACCCCAAGTTCCCTCGTGGCTATGACTTTACTGTCAATATTGTCAGTAGACAAGCCAACCTGCTCGACCTCTTCCCTGGTACCGAAGATGAACTCAAGAAGAAGCTGCCAGACAGGATTCACGATGGCAAGGATAACATTGCCGATCTCCTCAAGTTTAAGTACGCCATGATTGTCGTCTACGCCCAATGGGTCAACCTCCATGAAGAGCCCTACTCAGACGATCTCTTCAATCAGATCAAGAACGTACCGAATGAGTTCAAGATTATCAAAGAAGCTCCCGATAAGACTCCCATGTCTTACATCGCGTCCATGTGGCTGTTCGCAAGCCCTCGCGAATTTCCTTACCCTTACGACAAGCGCACCAACAGCACCGCTTCAACCCAGCTCTCCAAGACAGGCTGGTCTTCCTGGTTCGCCGGCCGTGTCAACGAGGTCATCAAGGACAAGAACAATGGTCTCTGGGTCTCATCCCAACTGCAAGTCTACGGTGGCGAACAATCCATGTTTCGCAGAAACAAGGGCAATGGCACAGCCTACACTTTCCGCGATGCTACCTTTAGTGGAACTTGGGATGTGTTCTTCCAGGGTACGAGGGAGGCAGCTGCAAAGTGGCAGGATGAGAACGATAAGGGGAGAGCTAAGTATTTTAGTAAGGAGGATCGACGTGTTCTCTGGGGATCGTATGGTGATTGGAACATGAAGAATGTTTGGCAGCATTACTACGATCCTGAGACGTACAGGAAGGTTCAGAAGATCAGGAAGACCTATGATCCCAACGGGACCTTTACCGCAAACCCTTTCTGTGTAGAGGCATTGAAATAGCTGGTATTTACAGTGTCTTAGAGTCTGTTCAAATTGGACACTAAATAAAACCTTTTGTTTCTACTGTCATTCAAAGGCGGAATAATGCAAGAGACTTTGCGCAGCAGCATGAGCCTAAAGTCAAGAGCGAGAAAAAGGAAAGGCTCGGTCATAGCATTGAGTTCCTGAGAGGCATGAAAGGTAATTACCTGCCTCCCTAGGCCAGTCCGGCCGTGTCATTGAAGAATGCAATTGGTAGTAGCGGCCGGCGCCTCAGAAATGTAAGTTGAAGATGAGCGCTCTATATCACTATGTTGTTATTCAACTTGGAAGATACAAATAAAAAGAGTGTTGTTAAAGATATCATGTAACCAGATAGATCATGTGGAAGAAAAATGAACAGCGCACAAGAAAATCAAGCAAGTAGATAGACGTCTTTGTATAGCTGGAGATTGAACATATCGACTGTAAAGCAAAAGGTCATTAATTAGCAGCAGATCAAAACTTCTTAGATGGTGTAGTACTGAAGGAAGTACGCTGAGGAGTAGAATTCGTCATGATAGACTTATAAGCAAAAGAGACACATCCTGTCGCTTTTCAAAACCCTTCCGATCTATTGGATGTAGACGTCAAGTCGACTAATACTGTTGGTATCGTAATCAAGGTGCAACTGGATGTAAATGGAAATTATCAAGAGTGCCATCGTTAACGGCCTGAACATTAGAAGTAAATTCAAAAGAGGGCACCAATTAACAGCTGGCTTGCCGCCTCCATCTTTCAAGTGTCAGAGACAGGATTTCTTTCACCTATTGGTTGATGTCACAGCATGCATGCAACCTCAAGTCTGGGACAATATTAAACGACACATCCCTTATCTGGCTCCAATTGACAAATTCAATGTGTTAAGCTTTACAAAGAGCAATACAGAGTAGCTTGACGATTGATAAAAATGCTTCCGTTCAGCTAGCCCGTTCCTACCATTTAGAACCATTATAACCTCCCTGCTGTATCTTATATGAATCTTGTACCAGTAATGTTCTGAGGTAGCACCAGCCCGGTACATGGGTGTGACATGCTGCTGTACCTCACTGAATCCAGAACGCTTCTTACATCGAAATGATTGGTTCGGGGTCTCGGATCATATCTATCCGCCATGACTGGTTGCTTCAAGAAACAAGGTAAGATAAGACTATCAGGCGCTATGGCGCGCTACCACGTCTGGCGTCTCGTCGGATATGCACGCGTCAGGAATAGACATGTAGGAGGCCTTCTTCAGACCCTCCGTCATAGGGTTGTATCGATGTACCCGACCCCTGTTGTTGTGCAGGGTATAATATACAACTTGAGCTTGCATCTAACCGAAACCGCGGACATTAACCAAATGAGGCGGGCCTGTTGGAAATACTCTTTTTGAGTTTTTTTTAACGGTCGGTTTCCAAGTCATACAACCCTAATTAACACAACAGTCAAATTTTACAATGGACGCCCTTCAAGCTCATGGTTAATACCCGATCCTAGTTTGCACATTTGGTATGGGCAAGGTCTATCCGATGGGTGAGATGTGGTCCGGAGCTCTCCGTCGTTTGCATGAATCTATCAGGGAAGTGGCGTCATGGCTGAACTTGTCACGGCATGTAGGAGCATCCCCATGAAGTATGACGCTACCAAGAATTGCTTAAGCAATAATATCAATGATGCAACGTGAATAAATGAACCCATTTATTAATGAAATCTTTCAAAGTAAATGCAAACTGTTATGCAATGCAATGTAGCTCGATTTGAGCAGTCTAAAGACAATTGTACAGTATATCTTTCAATTAATACTTCATTTAAAATCCCAACTCTATGCTTCTATTGCTCATAACGTGATCGAATGCCTTATCTCGCAGCCCGGTTCAAGGTCTTGCTAACCATAGACCTCAGATCTTAGAACGTCACCTTACTCAGTAGCCATTTATCGCGTGCTCTGTTTTGGTAGATGTGACAAGAACAACAGCTTGGCATTCCTTTCCTTTTTTTCTTAATTGTGTCACCGGATCAGAATGTTATGGCTGATGACCCTGACATGATTCGTTCCTGGATGCGGAATCCCTATCGAGACACGAAAATGACGTGAGTTTGACAATATTTTCACGTGATATGTCACTCGCAGAGACACTTTCTAAGACATTGTCTGTAGGTCTAGTTTGGAGATGACGGGTACTAAAGAGGGCCCTCGCTGCGCATCCATCCATCCATCCAGCTTTGGTGTAACTCAACCTGCTAGAACAACGTAGCAGTCAAGAGACATAATTTATGGTCCAAGTTCCACAAAACAACGTCTTTTTTCTTCTTCTTGTTAGATCCATGATGGATAACCATTCAAATAAAGCCTCAGACAAATACCAGGACCGGGCCAGCAACTCAGTTCGGTCCGGCCATCTATCCAGCCCACTCCCACTACCATTACACGAAGCGCATCAGGTAATTCCCTATTATCGTAACGTCAATTCGGTTTATCGGTCGGATATAGCGTCGAGGTTAGATAGCCTCGCCCTTCAAACACCTCACGACTGTCGCAGTATTGCGCTTTGGGGTAGTAGCGGATTCGGGTGAGTCTTTACAGAATACCCCACTCAAGCAGAGATGCGAAGAATGATTGACACAGATTGTGGTAGAAAAACACAAATCGCACTCGATTTTGCTTACCAACGACGCGAGGATCCTACTTGTTCTATCTTCTGGATTTGTGCCATGGGACGGACGACCTTTTTGCGCGACTTCAAGAAAATCAGTATCAGTCTGGGTTTGAACACTGACCTTGAGGGAGAAAAACTTCTTAGGGCGGTTTGTGACAGCATTCAATCAGAACGAAAATGGCTCCTTGTCATTGACGGTGCCGATGACCTCGCTTGTCTTGGTGGGAATCCAGGCTCCGACACTACAAAGAACAGAACAAATCTACTTAACTACATCCCTTCCAGCAGCACGGGGACTACTCTTTGGACCAGCTGTGATCGAGATGTGTTGGACATTGTACGGTCGTCGAATGAAGCAATCCATGTTCACCAGATGACATGTAACGAGGCGTTGAAGCTTTTTGAGATTACCAGGAACCAGAATATTCTTGAAACGGAGAAAGCTAGTACTAGGACTCTCATCGAAGAGCTTGGTTGCCAACCTCTAGCGATTCTTCAAGCAGGCATCTATTCGCAGCTAACATCAACAGCAGTCAACCAATACCTTTTGGAGCTGGATGGAATCAACTCGGACAAACGAATCGACATCTTGATGAAATCCGATTTCCAATCGGAGCCCGACGTTCCCCGTCGCATCATAAAGGCTGTGAATCTCTCGATAAAATACATCCAAGAGCGGAACTGGATCGCCTGCAACGTTCTGTATGTACTTTCCAACCTTTCGAACAAGGAGATATCGTCGAGCATCATAAGAGCAGTCACCTGGAGCTGCATAACAAAGGATGGAAGACGCCCAAATAGGCTGGAGCAAGAAATGGAAGCGACTGTCGCCCTCCTCCGCAGGTACTCTTTCCTGTACATGGCTACGGAACAAAGTGGCGAGTTAAATTTTGAAATGCCAAAGATCATCCAGGAAGTTGCTCAGGTCACCTCTTCTAGTGGAAACAGAATGACAAAGGCGGATATCGCGATGAGGCCAAAATTGCTCTTGCAGACTGTCCAGATCGACGTTGATGAAAGCGGGGAACGGGGTGACACAGCAGACGAAATCACCAACGTTTCCTTCTTGCGAATGGCGTTAGATACCATGGAATACCGTCTCACCAAAAGAACACAGGAGATGGATATGCAATACGAGAAGTATTTGAATCACATATTACGCCTTTGTAATTTGGCTGAGAGCAGGGAGGAGATAGAAATGGCCGTGAAGCTTCTAAATATCCTTTCAAGCAATTTCTCCAGGAATGGTTTGTGGGACAATATGGCGGTGGTAGCGCTAAGGGCCCTCGAATTGAGAGTGGATGCTTTGGGTAAGGAGCATGCTGACACGTTGTGGAGTATGGGAAATCTTGCCTCGTCATTCTATCAACAAGGGCTATATGGTGAAGCTGGACAGTTTTTGGAGAACCTGCTCAAGCTACGACGCAATATCTTGGGGCCGGACCACTTTCATACGATGTGGACCATGAGCTCACTCGGGGTGACATATGGTATGCAAGGCCAGTATTGCAAGGCTGAGGAGATCTTTCGGTCAGTGATAAGTTTGCAGCGGGACACTGTTGGCGAAAGGCACCCCGAGACAATCATGAGCATGCGTAACCTAGCGGCGACATCTCATAGCCAAGGAAATTACGATGATGCTGAAGAAGTATTGAGATCAGTTTTGGCGCTCACTACAACAGATTCTCAAGACAAGTATCCTGAAATTCGTCAAGTCAAGCATATGCTTTCTGTGGTACAGCAAAGTCGGGCTTCAGCAGCCAAGGCTGAATAAATAGAACAAGATTCAGCTCCTAGGTTTTACATAGTTTAGTACACGCTGTGTTATGGTACTTTCAATCCAGCTGCTTAATCTTTTTACAGTTCAACTGTCTAAAAGCGCCTTGCGAGAAATGTAGAATGCCGCTATGTGTAGTCTTCTCCACGCAATTGCATAGAGAAACGAGATCGCGTAGCTAATACAAAGCACTACAAGATGTATGAGATTTTTTTTAGTAAGAGTCGCTTCCGTAAGGCGTCATGAGTTTATGTGACCCTATATGATACAGCATGTGGTGACCCCCCGCAAGGTTGCGACGGACTACTCATCAACCTCATCGGAGATTTCCTCCTCGCCATATTCCTCTTCGTCATAGACATCGTCGATAGCTGCATCTTGATACTGCTGATATTCTGATACCAGGTCATTCATATTAGACTCTGCCTCAGTAAACTCCATCTCATCCATGCCTTCCCCGGTATACCAATGCAAGAAAGCCTTGCGGCGAAACATAAGGGTAAATTGATCACCGATGCGCCTAAAGACCTCTTGAATGGCAGTTGAATTACCGACGAAGGTAGACGACATCTCTAGACCCTGCGGCGGGACAGAGCATAGACTAGTTTGTACGTTGTTGGGGATCCATTCAACAAAGTAAGACGAGTTTCTTTGTTGAGCCCTGTGCATTTGGTCCTCTATTTCCTTAGCAGACACCTTTCCGCGGAAAATAGCAGAGCAGGTCAGATATCGGCCGTTTCGAAAATCAGATCCCGTCATCATATTCCTCGGATTAAACATCTGCTGGGTTAGCTCGGGGATAGAGACGGCGTTGAATGAATGCGAGCCCCGGCTAGTGAGAGGTGCAAAACCAACCATGAAGAAATGCAGGCGTGGGAAGGGGACCTAGATGCAAACGAAAGCTTAGTCACAAGATTCTTCGGTCTTAATAATGAATGCATGGATAAAACATGTTTCCTTACCAAATTAACAGCCATCTTACGAAGGTCAGAGTTTAGCTGCCCGGGGAAGCGCAGTGATGTTGACACGCCTGACATAACCGATGAGACAAGGTGATTGAGGTCGCCATAAGAAGGATTTGCCAACTTAAGAGTACCCTTACAGATATCGTAGAGAGCCTCGTTATCGATGCAGAAGGTCGCATCCGAATTTTCAACTAGTTGGTTCATCGAAAGCGTGGCATTATACGGCTCGACAACAGTATCAGATACCTTTGGTGATGGTACCACACTGAAGGTAGCCATCATCCGGTCCGGGAACTCTAGAGGGGAGGTTAAAACTGTAAGAGATGGCGTAGGGCATTGGAATGTGCATCGCATCAGTGGTATCAATCTTACCTTCACGGATCTTAGATATAAGTAACGTGCCCATTCCGGAACCTGTACCGCCGCCAAGAGAGTGCGTGATTTGGAAGCCTTGGAGGGAATCACAGCCTTCGGCCTCGCGGCGAACCACATCAATTACCTGATCTACCAATTCAGCGCCCTCGGTGTAGTGGCCTTTGGCCCAGTTGTTCCCGGCGCCCGAATTTCCGAAAACAAAGTTGTCAGGACGAAAGAGTTGACTAAGTCGACCAGAGCGCACCGCATCCATTGTACCGGGTTCCAGGTCAACAAGCACGGCACGTGGCACATACTTATTACTGGACGTCTGTGCCAAGTCTGTCAGGAACCGGTGATCCTTTGGGATGGTTTATGGAACGTCACGTACCTCATTGAAATAGACATCCAGGCGCGCGCGCTGCAGGTCAGAAGCCCCGTTGTATCTAGATTGATGTGTGAGAAGGATGAAGATAGCGGCGTTTTGAATAGGGCACCTACTCTCCACTGCTGTCCAAACCGTGCTCACCCGAAATAGTCTGCCAGAAAGCAGAGCCAATTTGGTTGCCCTATTGAGATTAACATGCTGTGTGAACAGAGAAGCGTGCGATATTTACACATTGGCCAGCTTGGAGGTGCACCTACGACGAAAAGCGCATTCAAGGTTAGTTGGTGGAGAATACAAGAAAGGGTCAGAGATGGACTTACAATCTCACGCATACTGAGCTCAATTCTGGTTATTTAATGTTGACAAGATAAATCTGTTTATTAGCGTGCGAAAACAAAACAACGTTAAAATGTTGAGAAGGAGGGGTTAGCAAAACAGAACAGGTCACGACTGGCACAAAACCCTCAGGGATAAACATCAATAATTACCCCGGCCACAATTGGTTGGTAAGCCAACTGATCTTCCCTTTAAGATCATCCCTCAGGCGTAAAGTATCTATTTCACCAACCTCTCTGTTTCCGCTGTGTCACAGTATGTACGGCAGATGGATATGAAAGTTCATGTGTGTTGCCCTTGTGACTGTATCCTGTACGTAATATGTAGGTTGACAGCCACGACATGACGTGCCAATGAGCGCATTATATATTGCTACATAGCCTAACTCGAAATAACATGCCCCGTTGTTGTATTTCGATGAATGAAAACTCTTCTTATGAGTAAGCCGCCTTGAAATGGTGATGACGCCATGTAGTAACGACACATCAACGAGATAAGTTTTGCAGGACTATTGAAGAGGTGTAACTATATACCTCGAGTCCTGCCTTGAAAACACACGATTTTACGTTTTCTATTCTGTTAAGCATCTATCTGTACGTCCGAATTTATCGTTCATTATTCATCCTCTGCTTAAAAACGAATTCAACTGCCATGAGCCAGCACTCGTGTAGTAAATAGTACCGTGATAAGTAGCAATTGATAGATTGATAGTAGAGATTGAACAGAGAGCGGAGCGAGTGCACATGACGTCTGGGTCTGGAATGTACAGAGTGAATGAATTCAGAGAGCGTGGTGACGCTAGACGAGGGGTTGTTTCAGGGAAGGCTCTTCTTTGCCCTATACTCAACAACCTTGAAAAGCCGAGCACGAGTACCACAATGAGGGAACAGAATATTCTGAAGTTAATGTCGAGTCTTACAGCATGAAGATCGGCACGCTCTTCTATACGTTCAACATAGGGCTACGTTTGGCTTTGTTCTGGATATCTTGATTGGTTTCCGCAATTGATGCGATTAAATATATCGCCTCCAAGTCATGTAATGTATTTTCCACATCCTCTATCATTTGACAACAGATTTTGCCTGAACCAAGATTGAAGCTGGCCCACGGAGTCGGGCCGATTGTCTCTTTTGGATGTTAACCAATTTGTCGGTTCCAAGTAAGCATGAGATGTGGCAGTAGAACAAGACTCATCTTCACCAGCAAATGTCTCCACTCTTTTCAATCATGCAATACCACACTATCATGTATAAAGCTTTGACTTGATGGCTTTTATGTATGTCTCAAGAAAGCTAATCACTGGATGCTAGGAACGACGCGGCAGGCTTGTGGAAAGGCAGGATGGTTGTGATGTGACGTCCAACAATGCCAATAGTTTATTCCTGCTTTCGTGTACGCGCGGTTGCCTTGCATTATCGTGTGCGCCCCTGCTAGTGGGGTGGAAAGAGTTCGATCGCCCTGATTGGCTACATGGAAGCAAGCGGTGTGCTCTGAGCACATTCATTTTTCATTATCGCGTCACCGTCGCGTCTGCAACACATCAGCCTGAAATTGACATTGACAATAGCATGTGAAAGAGTTACTGCTATGTCAAGGATGTTAGATTCCAATAACCAAGGAACTCGGATTGTGGCAATAAGCGGTTTGCAGTCTTCGAAGAATATTTGACTTGACCCTCGCATCGAAATTATGGCTCATCATCTCCCGTGGCTTAATGTCTGGTCCAGAACGCTGACATGCTCCTGCAGCAGAATAAGGCCACTTTCTCACACCGAGTGGCGACAAAAAATAGCTGACACTAATTTTGTCAGATGTCCAATTTGACACCTGCGGAGTAGCCCCACCGATGTTCATGTCCATCAAAAAGCTCTCTATCATCATAACTAGCGTCAGTTCCGTAGAATCGCAGGACCAAAGCTGATGCGGCGTGATATGGCTTGTGCCCTATGTTCGAGCGTCTCGTCTCAATGTAAAAATGGTTCCTAGAACTAGGACTATTCATTGAACCGTAGTTCCGCCCACTACATTCAACAAATTAGGCGGCAGTTCAAAACCACAATCTCAGACCTCCTACGTCTTCCAATTTACAAGATATTTTGTTGCAGTTACTCTGCCACTACGATCCTGATGTTCTGGAAAAGTAATAGTACTTCCATCACCTCGGACCCCCTAAAACCTAGCAGCAATACGGCATATACTTATATTGAGTATTTCACTATCAAGACGGCTATTTCAAAGACAGTAAGCTCGGAAAATATACGAAGAAAGACTTTTTTCCTCTGGCTGCTACCCAGCTAGGCAAACAAAAGTCATGTTGGAAGACTTACGCAGCTGTGTTCACCAAATGTTGTATCCCTACAACCGTCGCCAGCTTAGAAAGCCCACGATGCACAAAGCAGTTCATTTCGAGTTATACGATCGAGTACGAGATTTCTTCCGAATTGATCCATCGATGACGGCGAAGTCTGAGCTCCTGCCCGTGGGAGGATCCCGGAACGAATCTGGCCATAAATCTCAAAACCCAAAGACATCGCTTCAGATCTTTCAATCTCCATCGATCCGGTGGGAGGTCATCTGCTCCAGTAAAGTGTTCAAGGCCACCTTTAATACGATACCTGTGAGATTGGAGAGGCTATGGGTATCTGCCGACGAAGGGTCTTTCGTGGGTTCTGTCGTAGTATCCCATGTCGCCGGCCAAAGATCAGTCACTTGTATGTTCACGTTTGATTGTTGGGAAACATTTTCTGAGGCCAATGCACAACACGCATATCACTTGTCAGGTTGTGATATTCAAGATGAGTTTGACCGTTTCCTATTTACACTGAAGCTCCCAGGTGGGGACTTGACTGATTCTGGGGTTAAGACGTTCCACTGCTGCGTCAGATATGTCATCAACGGCCAAGAATTCTGGGACGATAACAACAGTCTGAACTATCAAGTGAGCTTCAGAAGGAGAGAGGTTCTAAACACGGGAAACTAGTTAGTTAGATAGATTTCACTAAGTCATCGGGGTAGATTGAAGCAGTAGCGCGACTGGAGATCCAATTGAAAAGCATAAACAAACTTATACCTGTGATTAATAGTAAACCAGGAATTCACTATGTGCTGACAGCAGCAGGTATAGTTAAGAACTAATTTATTCTGATAAGTAGTTTTGCTCCAGTACCTTGTAGCTCAGAACCCTAGAAATATGTGAACTGGACTCGTTTTTCGAAAAACACCTTCCCCCAGGCTATGAGAGACAGCCATGCTCGGTTTTGATTGCACTTGCTTGTCAAAACTATCCTGGCTAAAGCATGCCTAGGTCACAAGAACGCCACACTAAGCCGACCTACAAAATCTTTTTTGTTCTACTTATCATAAAGCACTCACCGTCTGATTGGGAGATGAGGGTAGTGACTGATCTGATCAAAAAGTGTAATCGGTTGGCACTCATGGTGCCTTAGAGTAAGAGAGGTAGAGAGTTATTACGCTGAGTAGAAATCAGGTAGGTTCCAGTAGATAATGCGCCGCTGTCTGTGAATTCAATATAGTAAGCCAGTATTGCCAACGGAGAATCACTTGCTCTACTATTGTGGTCTTGAAGGTATAATAAAGAGTGAAGGTATTATTAAAGTTATAAATTATGTACAAAGTAACGAATTGAGTTAAAACAAGGTCTTAAACCTTCGCAGTTAGCGAGGTTGTGCTCTCTGTTTCCCCGAAACTATCCTCCCTGTTTGAAGATCTTATCCTGTCCAATTGAAAACCCGACCCATTGTTTTCACTTGCAGCATTGCCTCTCTCAGCAAAGCTGGACCCATTGGCATCGTTTTCCTCTAGACGACTACGCCCATTCCGCAAACCAGCAATGATCTGTTTACATGCTGCTCGAGAGGTATAGTAGTAGATCAGGGCGTTCCAGAATCCCTGTAGAGGAAGCACAAATGCACTCAGATATCCCAACCCGGTAGATGAATGGCCGTCAATGAGAACGTACAGACGGTTTGCGCTGGCGGGAATCCAAGTGATGAGCATTCCTGTGAAGAACAAGAGGGCGGTCTTGGCATAGGTAACAGCTGCCTCGTCACTCGGACTGCGCTTTCGGCGTTCTAATTGTTGGGTTCTAATGTTTTGTTGCTCGGAAGGCACTGCTACTGGTGGAGCAGCAGGACCTGTGTAGATGTTTGCTGTGTGAACTGGCTCGGGTCTAGTGGCGGGTCTGAAGGGTGACTCCAGCTCAGGCGGTGCAGAGTCCGAAGTTGTAATGGTGATGTTAGTAGTCTTGGCAATACCCGTAATATCTGAGTTATCATTCTGTGTTTGCGTCTGCGTCTGCGTTCGAACGCCTTGGGAGGCAGTGTTGTAATCGTTCGAATTCGAGAAGTCGTTGAGGCGAATCCTCCATTTGTAGATAGTTAAGCCGGCGCGGATGTAGATAGCTGAGCACATAAGAATGATGAGCCTATATAGTATTAGAACTGTTGATGGATAGCCAACAAGCAGGGATGGATTACCAAATGAGTCCGTAAGTAGCAAGCTGCCAAGCATCCCACTCTACAGTGAGCCAGCACCACAAGTTCGCGTTGCCGTATGGGCGGTGTCCTTCGCTGTTTCGTACGAAGATGAAAGTGATACCAATGGTGAAAGGAACGCCGTAGCATAGAGCGATGTAAAGTGGCTCAATCTTGCGTAGACGAATGCCGTCGAATCGATAGTAGAAGGTGAGGTAGACGTTCGCGGCCATAGCCAGGGCCCAAAAGACATCGGCAAACATGAACCTAGTAGATGATCAGTCACCGGGAAGGATTCCGGCGTTGTATCGAAAGGACTTACGTCTCAATTAGGAAGGCCTGTGTTTGGCAACCGGCAGAGTTGGGTCGGTTGGTGTAATCTTGGGACATGAGTGTAGCGACATTACTCATCATATTTCCAAAAGAGGCGTAGAACAGCATGCGGCTGATAGGCTTGTGGAACAACTTTGAAGAACAAAACGTAGCAATAATAAACAGCGAGCCCAGAAGACTGGGTACTGAGCATGTACGCTCAATGGCGCTGATGGCCGACGCTGCTGTTGAACTGACCATGATGAAAAGTCAATGGACAAGCTAACCCAAACAAAACAATGAAGAAGAACAATGCATGCTCCGCAGATGGGAGCTGAGTTCCATATAAGATAGAGGCAGAAAGGGGCAGCTGATTCAGAATGTGGGCAATTCTTGCTTCTGCTGCAGGAGATCGTCGCAACGATTGCCATGCTAGCGAGCCCCATTTTCAGCATGGAAGGAAAGGAAGCGGGCGATCTGCTCCTACCCCTGTCAGACATGATAAGACTGGCTGTTGAAGAATCTAATTAGTGCTGATCTTTCATTTTGTATGGGGGGTAGGATCTGCGCTAAATGCAATACCCTGTTCCTGTGGCTCCTATATCCGTACGAAAAATTCATGCGGCTCATCTATACGACGCAGTTTCGTATCAGATCATTACAGGCCAATGATATTCCTGAACAAGCATTGTAATCCTGACAAACATAAAGCGATCGTGAAACCCTCGGCTCCGAAACCGTGGATGCGAGAAATCTCGCTTCAAGACCCTTGTGAGACTTTTCAGGGGATAAGCATCTATTGATACGGGAGGCAAATTATTCCCAGAGGCATTTTACGACAAGTCTCATGGATTCACGTCACTTGTCTGCAGGTCCAAGCGCAACTATACTTATTCCCGCTAGTTTCGAACCTGTAGTGGAATCTAGCGCCAAGCTCAAACGACGATCTTTTTAGCGGAAAGAAAAGGTCAACTGTCGCCCTCGCTAGGTTTTGGTGACGGGGCACCTTTCCGAGTGTCGTCCTTTTTGTCGTCCTCTAGTTGATGTCAGCCCTAGACCCATGTTCATATGAGACCGTCGGGGGTTATCTGTCTATCATCCGGAATTAAACGTCCAGAGAGCCCGAGTCAGCCCCATATATGCCTTCCTTCCTCGATCTAGCGCCAACAAAATGACATTCTGAGTTACTAATTACAGCGGAGAAGTGCTTATTTATTGGTTCAAGAAGCTCCGCTCTCCTGTCCCAACCTGGTCATTGTCGGGCAAACGGCCTTCTGCCATTGAGGTTGCTCGAATAATGATCAAAACGCCAAGAACCCTCCACGACTCGCTTTTTCTCTGATCTACAATCATTCGATGGTCGCATGTCAGAGCTCAAAGACAGACGAGCTTACCTGTGTCTTTGTAATAACGCTAACCCCCACTGGTCTGAGAATGACTGGACCGCAGTCTGAGCACCGGATACCCCAGACCGGTAACCGAGTGGACCAATATCACGTGAAGATAAGTTATCGTGAGCACTCTAGACCGGATACAGCGCTAGTTCTTGTGCTCAAGCTTTTTCCAAGCTGATTCATTGGAGAGCCAAGTTTCCCCAAAAGTCTTCCGTGCTGCTCCCGGGTAGCTAGTCCCTTGGCGGACAGCCTCAGCAAATCTGTAATTAACATCAATTAAACACACATGCGGGACCTGACATGAAGGTTTCGAGCTGTGTTATCCGACATACGCTTAGAGGGCTATAACCTCAGGCATTAGTTCGACTGAGGAACAGATAGTGCATTGTGACAGACAGTAACACAACAATCACTGGAGTCGCAGCTAAGTCACATGAACGGAGGCGATTTCTGTCACCGCACACACACATGTTCATGGAAATGTCGTATGATGCAATTCGCCTACAAGCTAAAGGTTTGGGATTATGAAGAACGGAATCTGCTATTATTGTCCATTGGCTTGTGGACCAGAATTGTCAGTCCAGTCATGGAATGTCCTTGCGCATTGCCGAAAGGCGAAGTGGAGTATGGAGGAGACGTTGATGTTGAGGTGTACGGTGTACCAGCCTCGTAAGATAGCCCTCACAGGTGTTATAGCAATTGAACTTGCATATCATTTTGATAGAGCCCGAGTTCTGTCATAGCTGTCAATTCAACAAGGTGTTTCTTGGATATCTGATACTATTTGTAAGCTGTTATCTAGCAGTTGGTACTTGTGCTTACAATGATGTACGTGCCATCTAAGGGTAAACTGCTGGAAGGCTGCAATGTATCTTTCAAGTTAAACAGTAAGAAATCGAGCTTTCCTACAACATCCCGCCTTTAATAGTGTTACATCAATGAATACATTGGGTGGTTTCCTCTGGCACGAAGAAGTAATTAAGACCACAACACGCTTGTTTAAGATAAGAGAACAAAAATAATTTGAATGTTTATCACCAAGGGTCTTTTGAGATACCAAGCGGTAGATGTAAAAATCTGTCCCCACCCTTGGTGGCCTCTGGTAACTTCCCTCCTCTGATGTTAATCTGCAGTGATTGATGGAGTAGTTTTGGCTCAGCCAGTTTCTCATCGCGCTCTTTTCGCATCGCAATAAAATCCTGCTCTGTTATATTGTCTTTCAGATGCTTATTCTCTTGCCTCTGCTCATCCACACTAACGCTAGGGACCGGACCATGTCGCCCATCCGGTGGATAGTCATGTCCAATCCATATTTTAGTTTGTCCAGGAAGTGCAAGTATTTTGCGTCCTGATTGGTAGATATCCTGAGCACTGCCACCAGGGAAATCAGCGCGCGCAGAGCCAATGTCCACGTGAAAAATTGAGTCTCCCACAAATATATTGTCTGAATAAGATGGTTTTAGTCATGGAAGCCTTGATTTGCATACATAGATGCAATAAAATATTGGGAAACGACAAAGAAATCTCCGGAGTTCTTACCTGCAATCTTATAGCCGATATGGTCAGGCGTGTGTCCTGGTAGATGGAAAACCTGTGCATTGAGATTGCCAATCTTGAATTGCTCATCGTCATCCCAAAGCTTGTCGAACGCATCTTCATACTCCTCCGGTGGTATATTATAACGTTCTCCGAATACCTTTTGCACTTGCTTGATCCGACCACCGATGCAAATATTCGGTCTGTTCCCTCTCTTGGAAAGCGTGGCCTGGAGATAAGATGCAGCTGTTGGATGGTCGGCATGTGCGTGCGTCTCGAGAATCATGTCGACTTTATAGCCCATCTGGTCAATAAGGGCCAGAAGCCTATCAGCTGATACTGTTGAAATTCTGTTTTTGGCTGGATCGAAATCCAAAACGGGGTCGATAACACCGGCACAAGATGTTTCAGCGTCGGCCACAATATACTGCCATGTACCGGTAACAGATTCATAAAGATAGTGGATAACAGGATTCTCCATGTTGAAATAATAGATAGACTTAAACGTCTTTCGTAAGAATGGAAGATAGATGCCTTGTGACTTGATGGCTTGTTTGCGGCTCTTTGTATCTTTCTGGAGCATGTAGGGCCAGTCTTATACTTATAGACAACTCATTCTGTTGGGTGATTTTAGTGCAAACTTTAACTTGAACCTAATTCGGACGTGAATCAGATGAACGCGTGTAGGTAGGCTATTTAGTTTGATAAACCCCGCGGTGATTTGACAGACTCCGCGGTGATTGTTAGCGTAAAAGTTTAAACAGCGAGAAACATGACTTACTGAACAAACGCATATGATCCCAGGGAAACCTTGCGACCTCGATGATTGAAGAAAGTCTGCTAATACTGAGATTCAGGGAAAATTCTATTTCTTTTAAAAGAAGCATAAATCATGAATGAATCACTTATAAAATACGGTGTAGAAAAAACATTATATTATTTTGCTGCTTATGCACCTATGGAGGAAGACTGATCCGTCGGTGTCTGTTCACGGTTAAGAAATAGCAATACCGTCACCAGTGCCTTCCCCGCTCCTGCTACAAACAAGGCATTTGATGACCCAATACCTGTTCGCATGAAGGCACCAGCAAAACTCCCCAGCACTAGCGCCATCAGAAACCCAGCACGTCGATTTCGGGAACGATTTCCTAGCCTCAATAGCCTTGGATCAATAACGAGGTCAACCCATGCTGCCGTAGCCATAGCTGTTGTGATCTCCGGGATACGAAAAGGTCTCATGGAGGCTACCTGAGCACCTGAGGCAAAGGCGAGCAAGGCCAACGAACCCATCGATGAAGGGCTATTGCCAGATGGAGAGTAGGCAGGATGTATGATAGCGGCCACAAACGTGAGAAGCGTCTGGATCAAATGACTGGTGATCAACCACAAACGACCGCATGGCCCAACAAGATTTGCCAGCTGTCCTGTCATAATCGCCCCAGCCAGGAACATCCCCAGACTTAAGCCAACGTTGGATAAATTGAATATCGAGTTATCATGCCCGGCAAGACCCACAGCCAGTACGACAGAATTGCCGGTCTGATTGGAAGCAAAGCATTTGAAATCGGGGTAGCTTACGGCATCTTGGATACCAGTGCTAAAGGTGAGCAGCAGAAGTTGGACTTCAAGAAGAAAGTCGACGTTCAAGGTAACGACGAGGTAATGGCGGATTTTGTTGCTTTGCCTTTTATGAGGGTTAGGTAGATAATGTTCTTGCATAATTTGAATGGTTTGATACTTGTGAGTCAAATACGATAACAAATGTAAACAATTGGCGGTTCGGTACTTGGATCAAGTAGGGTTTCAATGAGTGATTATTGATTTTTCAGAAACATGTCGAAAAGAATGCAGCATATTAAAATAAATCTAGCAGTTAGTTCTTTATCTGCCAAAAGCTAGTACAGACCTTCATTCCAGCTTACAGAGCTTAAAACTTTCTTGATACTGCGGGTACCAGAGTTAACGTCGATCGTGGGGCGGGGAATAGAATCGGACACTAGAATCGGACACTAGGACCGGATACTTGCACCGGGGACTAGAATCACAAATCAGCCTCAGAGGCTGAATTGATGTGACCATGCACTAAGCTGTAAACAAAATAGACGATCAGCTCGCCGCTGTCAAGTGGCTGGCTACATCAAGTACTTTTACGAAAACATAACTAACTAGATGCTTGCACTCAAGCAGAACTCAGTGCAGGATCTGTATTGAACCGGACGTTTGGAGCACCACTTATGTCATAGATTGACCCACTTAGCAAAACATATAAATAGTCGCATACTCTCTGTTTTTAAAAAGTATTCCCCTCTTCACATATAATTTGCAAACGCTAAACTAATTATTGTCTATATACGTTTCTTCACAAACACGATTCATCTCCACAATGTGTAAGAAGGCAACATGCAATTTTTGCAGTAAGGTTTGCGCACCCAATGTTAGGCTATTACTGATTGTTCAACCATAGAAAAGGCAACATGGTGGGGTTGTGGTAATCATGTTCCCAAGGTTATGTCGGAAATTCCCAAGGATAGCTGGTGTACTTGTGAGCCTCAGGTAGAGAAGGATGGGGGAAAATACCCTCCTAAGGGTCAACAACCGGATGCTTAGCATTGCTATGACGGAAGTTGCAGCTCCTGCCTCAGAGAGTCATCGATCTTCACCCCACTCGCTTCGTTACCGTAAAGCATGGAATGGTATGAACTAGGATGGTTGCTGTATGCCAGAAAGGTTGGATTAGGCTGCTTAGATTCATCTTGCGACGCTTTTTCTAAAGGCTCTTATACTTGCAAAGGTATCTCGCGATACACTCTGATTTGCAACATGTGCCCAGATATATGTGTTATTGCGGTCATCAGCTCACCTATCGCCAAGTAAGTGTTAATACCTTCGATGTACGCTGAAATGACATTAATAAAGTAAACACCCGGGGCCTAACATGTGATTCCGACAGATGTGCAGAGAATTATAACGTGGGCATTATCCATTATATCTGAAAGAAATCTGTCCGTAGCCGCATTGAAACAACAAAGCCAAGACACATCAATCCCAATTCAGTTGTCAGTTCTAGGGGTTTTAATGTTGAAAGTGAGCAGCCACTCGTGGTCTAATCTGCATTTTGCAAATACTCGAGAATCCCATCCGCAGCTTTCTGTCGACCTTCCCATTCCGGATGACGACTTGCAACCTCCCGGGCAGTCTTTTGTATGTCCAATGACTCCGGTCCAAATAGGGTAGCTAAAATCGCCTCCGCTAGTTCATCTTCGGTCCAACGGGGTTTCGCTTTCTTATTTCCCCATCGTCCAATGCCAAGAAGCTCCACTCGGTTGGCAAAGTCATAGCAATCTGTCCAAGCGGGCAGAAGTACTTGTGGAATACCAGCACTGCATATTTTGTAAGCAGATTGGAGAAAACTTTGGATTTCGGTTCTTACCATAGACCTTCGTGGAAAGAGTTGGCTCCGCCATGATTCACCGAACATACAATGTTTTTTGATTCAAGTATAGACTTCGGTTCAGCCACAAGCCAATCTGTAACACGTGCTCTGTCCTGTTTAATATACTTCTGCAGTGTATCAGTCACCCAAAACCATTCGCCAAGATACGAATCTGGTTCGACAGCGTTACAAGGCTTTTGATCTGGCTTTCGTCCAATTTTCCACAACACTTGGAGAGGCTTCTCAGTAGACCCCCACTCCTCGTCTTTCTCCAAGACCGCGTTGAGAGCTCTGGCCATCTCATACGCCTCAGTTGGGTTTGACTTGTGATGTGTTCCCATATTTACGTATACTGTTGGTCCTCGGCTCAGCCATTCAGCTAAATCAGGATCAACATCTGCAAGGCGCGGTGCTGCACGTACGATGGGACCGCAAGAGGTGAGTTGAGGAGGAATCACACTGAAAGGGTAGTCAATGTCGGGACTATTCGCCACGAGGATGGGGAGGTTAGGTGGTGCTGGCTTCAGAACGCCGAGCTTCATCATGGTCATGAGCTGTATTGACTTATCGACCTCTTTGTGTAGAATCTCAGTTACGCCTTTCAGACGTTTATCGGTGATCAAGGTGTAACCGGCTACAAAACTAAAGGCGATGTTGACTGGGACGAGACTCCAAGGTATAGGATATGGCAGTGCTGAACAAGCCCTAAGATAATGAGCTTCCATAAATTTTCCAAATGTCTGATTGATCACTCACATCGGATATTTCCATAGTGCAGCAAGTTTTGGTTGAAGTGGAACGGCAAACTCTTTCATTGTGTTTGGTGACAGAACCATCCACTTGGCCTTGCGATAATGACAAAAGGTCAAGCCATGTGTATACAAAGGCTCGACGATGGTCAAGTCCGGCTTCACCTCATCAAAAATTCGCTGTGTCTCCAAATAAATTGCCAAGTACTCTTCCGGTGTCCAAGGAACCATAACAGCCGGCAGAGTAGCAACGCCTTTAGCCGAATTGACGAAACCAGGCGTCAGCTCTAGCGTGTCAAAGATGGCTGTCCCAGGACGTTTTGTCGCTGGTCCCCAGCTGATTCCTTCTACTTGATGGAAGATGAAGGACTTTGGGGTTGGTAGTTGCTGCTGGACGGCTGACGATTGCATGAAATTGGAGGCATCATTGACGCCGACTTCCAATTCTTGGAATGAGGCGATGTGAATTTCGACATCTGGGTTCGCAAGACCTATTGCGTGCGCCGTCGCTAAGACGACGTTGGCTTGACCGTAGTCGCTGTTGGTGAAAAAGAGAAGACTTTGACTCTTCGACATTGTTACAGAATTGTGAAACTTGACAAATTAGCATTGAACAGGTAACGGAGCTTGAGGGCCTTGGGTCTATTAATTCGTTTCGACTGATACCCTTGTCAACTGTCAACACGATACGACGTAAGCTTATTGAGTAGTCTATCAAATAATCCTACAAGTCGCTATTATAAGCCGGCATCAGACTGTGAAAAAAAAATTGACAACCGAGAGCATAAGAGACGAAATAATTTGGTCACCTTAGGCTGTTCTAGGTGAGTGTTTAGGTTACTTCATTGCTGTACGCTAAGCCTTGGAGGATAATTCTTCTGTCACCCACTTGGCCGGTTGGTCGTCGACTCCTTTCACAGTTACCATCGTTGTGGATTACGCCAAGACTTCTGATGGACGGCATCGCTGAATGGGGTTACATCTTTCAATATAGACCGTGGTCGAGACTCACTTTTGGTCGCCGCTTATCCTTTGGGAGAATGAGCTCCGCTGACCTTTTTCAGCTTTTGACAGATTTTACTACGTAGCACAGTCGTCCAATACGAAGGTACCACAGCATTGCACTCGAATGTCAGCCCTACAGGGCGCAAGTGACCCTCGACTCGATAACTTCATAATTCAATCTTGAATCGGCCCAGTGCTTATAACGGCTTCACTTCCAACCTTTGCAATTCTCATGCTTCAAAAATTTACTGATGTCTACTTAAGGCCTTTAACTGCTGTTTGAAATTCTTAAAAAGCCCGATGTAAGTTTAATAAACAGCTAAATGAACCCGGTATTTACAATATTCTCATACTATAATAATGTCCTCCAAGGTTCCCCGTTCTATTGCTTCCATACATCTGTCTCGAAGTCGTCTCCTTGCCTCGTTTTCATTCCCCGCCAATCTCTCTATATAAGAATAGCCAACTCCTACTCTCCGAAAACATGGGAAGTCGCGGAACGGATCTTGCCTTGATGGCGATGCTATGAGAAGCAGAAAATAAGCTCCGGGGACTGAATTGTCATTTCCATGTGGTAGATCTACCATCTCAGATTTCAGCATTAACGGAACTGCAACCAACTCGGACATCTTGTCTATGTAATCAGCGACGCACACTTCAGGAAGATCGAATCTGGAGGAGTCCATATGGGAGTTGACGCGAAAACGCTCGTCTCCCTCGCGAATGTAAAAGTCGTCATCATCGTCCATATCGCATGGGTGAAGTTTGATGCCAGATAGGTGGACCCAACCACCAGTGACCTTACCAAATGGGCTTCCTGAGTTCTCTAAATCGACTTTTGCATCGTTCACAACAGCAAGACTTTGACCATCCCGGTCGCCTGTAAAGGCAACAGGCTCGTTGACAGAGGCCCAAGACCAGGAAGGTGCTGTGTAACTCGTTGGAGTGCTTCGCTTTATATCTCCAGCGTAGGTTTGCCAGACCAGGTCCAAAATAAGATTCTTCTTCCACAAACCAGCAAGATACTCATCGCCAGGGTTATCGTTTAAACCTTGCTCAAAGGACACGCGGGCAGCTAACCCACCGATTGCTGGGAGCTTATCGCTTTCCACGGTCAGATATCGCTCTGTGTACCTTCGGACTATGTGCTCCCAAGCATCTTCAGGGCTAGCGTTATCTTTCGCTGTCGCTCTTCTGTGTATTTTGAAGTCATCTTCACTATCTTTGTGTTTGAGATGCCGGTCCTGCGGATAAAAGTCTGACCTGCATTCGAAGTACATTTGTGTGGATGCGAAGTGTAAGGTTCGGGAAGACAAGTATCGTTCTTGAAGAGCCCAGCAACGCTTTGATAACGGCTCTTCTTCCAGGTCGATGATGCAGCTCCAAGGGTTGACTCGACTGACAGGCATCGGAAATATAGCAACATTCCCATATATCCCGTCGAGATGAATTGGAAGATATGTATAATCAGGGCCTCCCCTTACCCCTAAGAACCCTTCTGAGCAGTTCCGTGCCCTATCAGCGGCTATAGTAAAATGGGCGTTTCCGTATACATCGCACATTCGAGCTGACTCATGGACCCAGTCGTCGTGGTCATCCTGGACTATGCAGAGACTATCGATCCAGATGTAAGGAATGGCCAGTTGCTGTATTACCCAAAATGCATCTTGAAATGTTTTGGGAAATGCGTCAAGAGGTAACCCTTCCTCAAGGTGATGTTTAGTGTGAGTGTTGAGTGTCAGGGGCTGGACAGAGCCCCAACAATGACTAAGGGCGGCATACTTTATATCCGAGGGAAAGGAAGAGCAACTATATATTATTCCCCTATCCCAGTCGTAGTTTAACAAACGAGACGGCTTCGCTGTGTAGAAAACCTCATGTTTATGATGAGTTAAACAGGTCGATAACCATTTCTGGATGGATTTGAGGCTATCTTTCGATCGTGGCGATTTAGGGATCGTGCGCCCATATATGATCGATACAAAGGGGCTGCCTATAGCTTCAATCAGCATACTTGACGACTGAGTATAGAAGAATTAACCCTTGATCCTCTTGTAAACTTACAGTTGTCAACAGAAAAGCCAACCCCTCCTAGCAATGCATACCTGCACACAGACTCCAAAACCAGAACCTGGATTTCTTGACTGTTGCTAGTGCCAGATAGGAACAGGCCTTCCCCAGATGGTGGATGGAATCCCTGTACACCGTTCCTTAACCTAATCATATCGGCAGCGCTGTGCAGTAGAGCCCGGCAAAGATCGCATTCTTCAGAGGCACGATATAAATCTTCTAACGTCTTATGGTATGGAATCAGATAATTTTGACAATCTATCTCGTCGTGACGGCTTGCTCCGAAACTGATGACATTGTCACTTGCTTCAAAATCGCTCCAGCTTGGGTCATGAGACTGAGACGTATTAAAGTGTGGATCAAGCTTAAGTTGCATAATAGCGGGGAGATCGAGACCCGCACAGAGTTGACAAAGCATGGCGGTGAGGATGAATATAAATCAGGATTTATTTAGCTATTGTCAACGGTAATTGTAAAATGCCGCAGAGGGGGCTGAGATCAGGCGGCTGGGATCATGATCACGTGTCAGGACCTTCGGACTTTCCAACCTGCCTCTCCAGTATGCAAAACTGCCCCGATGTCTGATGTACCTCTGGCAATTAATTCTCAGGGAGCCTAATGTCCCACACAGCCTCATTATTGCTCAATCAATCTCTCATTAAACAGTGCTCAACATGTCAATGCGAACAGTGCCGTAAGAACAGTAGCTCTCTCATAGCCTGGCTGCACGAGGTGCCTGTTTCGAGTGTCAAGTTCACCACGCGGGGCTTCTGCGCTAGTTGCGGAAGTTGGCTATTTCACTGCAGCGAAAAGCCTGATGTTATCTTCTTGACTGTTGGCTCGTTTGATAAAGACGTGATAAAGCGTTGGGGTCGGCAGTTGTCCTACTCTGAGACGCACGTATGGGCCGAGGATGCCATTGAGGGCATTACGGATCATTTACCGGGGGAGAAGTGGAAATATCACTCAGAGGGGGAAGGGGCCGAGAGAATTGGGTAAATATGCAAGGTTGCGGAATGGTATCCAAGGGTTTATTGCCTTTGATGTGTTATAAACAGAGATGAGATGTTTCTTTATATCTTTCGGCTATCCTGGTAGGTCTTGCGGACCTGTAGATCCTAAGGTGGGACAATGAAAGTACCACGTTCGTTATGTGACCTCACCCAGTCCGTTTTACTCCTACCAGATCGGATTAGACTCTCCCTTCCTACCAGTTTTAGAAGGATAAGAAGCCACCACGGTAGTCAGCCATATAGAATACCCCAGCAAGATACAACCCGCGGCATACATGATAGGGTGATCGAAGATCTCGGGTAAAACTGCCACCCCCATGCTGAATGGCGCAAATGTCCATATGGCGCAGGCCACATTGGTAAGACAAAAGCCAAGAGAAAGACCGTTCCGCGAGCCACGAGCTAGATACTCGTGTGTCGGTCCAATGATTATGAGAACATTGGTAAGCGCCCCAGTAAGGAGGAAGCATCCAGGGCCCATGAACTGGATCAACGACCAGACGAGCGCGAACATTGCGAGCTGGAACCAGAATACGTAGGCCAAGATAGAGGAAATAGAAGGTTCTCGGCCAAAGAGAGGCGAGAACGTAGCGACGCGGTCTTTGGGGTTGTATATACTGTGCCACATAGAGAATATCTCGAGTGTGGCCCACACGGATAATGAAAACGCGGTTCCCACTAAAAACCAATGGTAGTCGTATTGCGGTGCAGCCCGGGCGAAGAGGTAAACAAATGTCAACTCGTGGGCTACGTATAGGGATTGCATCCAGAAGGGTATTGGGCCAAGGCCTTCTCGAACCTGAAGTCTTAGGGCGTAGGCATATTGTAGAAAGCCGATGACGAAACAGGCGGTGGAGCTCACCATGACCTGAATGTTGTCCAGTTGAATCCTCTCCACGATGCGTTCATAGTAGTCGATATTCATATTTGTTTTCAGGGTTTCAGTCGAGGTGGTAATGGGATAGAAGAATGTAGAGTCTCCAGGTGAAGGCCTTGGTACTGCGACTCGTAAGAGGTAGGTCTTGGATAGGTCACCGGGTAATGTCTATAGTTTTTTTCAGCAGCGTTGGAGTGGTCAGGCTCCTTCTTTATATCAGTATTGAATCCTGCATGACTCACAATGGCCTTGCACTACGTTGCTGTAGCAGAAGGTATGATGACTTAATTTATGGGTCCGGTATTCAAGTCGTAGAGCCAGAAGGAAACGATGCACAGATATCTGGGTGCCGCTAGATACTTGGCGACTTGGAAAGAGGTTGCTGTCTCACCCACCTTGTCGATTGATGCTAGCAGCCCTCAGCATAAGAGATGAAATAATTTGATCACTTTATGTCAACTTAGAGTAACTCTTAGGTCAATCTATTTTGACAACCTAAGCCTTAGTGGGGAATTCCTTTGTCAACCACCTGACAGCTCAAGTATTAGGATAGAGAACAAGTCGGCTTAATTCGGGACCTAACAACAAGTTCGGGGCCGTTCAAAGTCCCGGCATTCCGTCAGTCAAGCCAAGCATCCACAACCAGCAAAGGTGCAACACAGTCTCATTGGATCCGGTACGGCTGTCAGGTGTATCTTCCAGTGGAGCCCTGCACATCTATGGATCTTTACCGGGTCTCATTGCAATAAGAGGGGCGCGGGTTCATTTCACTCGAAGCTTAAAGTTTACTCTAATTGGCGATACTGTAAAAGGAACTGCCGGATTGAAGGACATGTTCTCCCAAATCTTCTTACTAGGTATATTGAGATAATGAAATTGGCATGGTTGCCAGTCAGGTCACCGCCAAATTGACAGTATCTCATGGCTCCGTGTTTCTTCTTGATCTAGGAGAGGGCCTCTCGTGTCGCAAGTTCGACGGGGACGGAAGAGCGCCGATCGTAAACAAAGGTTTAAGACAATCCTGTTTCCTTGGCTAGCTTTAAGGTTTCTAACTCAAGCATAAAATAATTAGTGAGTTCAATTTTCTTCCCACTTCCGTGGCTTCCCGCAGTTCTCGTATCGCAGGGTACGTGCCATCCTGGATTGTGTCGCTCCGACATTTACCGCTTCTTTTTGCTTAGTCAAGAGTACGTACTTGTTCCGAAAGCTCCCTTATCTGTCGTTCAAATTATACCTCAACGACTGTACACCAAAGTACAAAATGCCTCTTATGATTAATTTTACAAATTGAGTTTATTCAAGTTGATAAGGATACTATCTTACCGTTCTTGCCAAGTAAGCTAAACAATACGTGAGTAACCTGAGCTGTTGCCTAATACATGGAAAGCAAAGAATGACTGAGTGCCAGAAGTGTCAGAGAACATCAAATAAATTAAGATGTAGTAAATGTTCTAGGAGCTTAATATGTAAGCGAGGTTTATATATATCCAAGTACAATATCACTTGTTCAAGGCCAATGGAAACTATGCGGACAGCATGCTCAAGGCCATAAAGGCTCCAGCGATTGATGCCCAAAGCATAGACTGATGTTTGCTTGATCCTGAAGCAATTAATGTTGTAGATGGTGCCTCCGCAGATGATGGCGAGCTAGCCTTGTGTTCCTCTACACCTCCAGTTGTAGCTGTCTTTACTGTAAAGGTCATTGAAGTGTTGTGCTGACCCTGGTGGATAGGCGATATCAGGGAAGGATACGCTGGAGAACCAGAGTGGTATGCTGAGATGGCTGTTGGGGCAGCCTCGCCTTGTGTTCGATGAGGCTCACCACCTTTGTGCTTTGGTAAGTCTTGATCGGAAACAGGTGGCTGGTCCATGCTGTCGTGGGAGTTGCCTTGCGATCCCTGTGTTTGATGTATAGAAGGCTTCTCGGTACCTTGCTCTGGCAAATGAGGTCCCTGCGATCCTGAAGTTGGAGCAGGGACATGATACTGACTGTTTCCAGAGCTAGGCTGAGAGCCACCTGGTGATATCAGTGTAGGTCGAACAGATGGGTGGTTCTTCTCACCCGATGGGTAGCCTTGAGATCCCATTGTAGGTTGTACCACGGGATAGCTGTGACCACCAGCATCTACCTGGTGACCCCCGATACAGCCGCTGGGTAGTAGAATTACTGGAGGACCATGAGTCACAGCGCTACCGTCAACAGTGACATACGTGGCGGTAGTTGATGTCTCAGGGACTACACCGGTACTGCAAGTGACATACTTCACCATAGTCAAGTAAACAGTCCAGACGCAGTCGGAGGCAGGAGCATATGTGGGGAGACGACCTTGAGTTGTTGTCTTCATGGTAGTGATGCTATAGGATGGGAGCGTCTTTGAGCCAGACTCTTGAATCTCAGAAGACGAAGAACCGGTCATAGAGGTTGCCTGACTTGGAGGTGCAGAAATCTGGGTCGTTGTGGACTTTGAAGATGCAGAGATGGAAGAAACCCCCTGGCTTGTAACCGAGGTCGACTGGGAGACTGGCACAGAAGCCTCTGTTGTTGTAGTCAATGAAGTGGACCCTACCGAAATGGTTTGGATAGTCGAATAGGCCGAGGTTGAAGGTTCTGATGATTCAGGGATCGAAGTGGAGCCTCTCAGGCTCTGGGTCGATGAAATCGTGGGCTGCACGTCGGATTCTGTTCCTGTAGATGTGGAATCGATCGAAGTAGTTGGAGCCTCATGTGACGATGTCTCATCGTCGCAGTCATCCGTTGAAGCCTCGGTGCTGGTGGCACTGGTGTAAGATGAGTCTGTGATAGAAGCTGTAGTGGAGTCTTGAACATTTGATGAAGTCTCTGACGACGTTCCATATGTAGATGAAGGCTCTGTTGACGAAGGTTCGTTTGTTGACGACTGGGCTGTCGACAAGTCGATCGTCGAAGTTGCGGTTTCTGTAACTGATGTTGATGTAGTGTCGGCTGCAGTGGTCTCAGACGATGAAGGATCGGTTGCAGAAGACTCTGCTGCTGAGTTCTCGACTGACGTGGTCTCGGCTGTTGGGGCCTCGCTCGATGCAGCTTCAGTGGTAGCAGTCTCAGTGGTAGTAGCCTCTGCGGTAGTAGTTTCGGCTGATGAAGGCTCTGCCGATGTCGTAGTTGGAATCGTCGCTGGTCGAGCGATAGCAATATCATTGCCATTGAACGACCTGGTCCCTTGATAACTATCAATCAAAGCACAGTCGCCGCTACTTTGGAGATACAATGCAACATTGCAATTACTGTCATAATCGCATCTGTCCACACAATCTTGAAACAAATCTCCCTGAGAGTAGTAGGCGGTGATATGCCCACCAACTGTCGAGGTGTCGCAAAGGATCTCGAAGTTTCTGCCGTTAGGACCGTCGGTGTAATCTCTACCGGATAATTGACTACAGGTTTGAGACGCCAGAGCACTTGAGATGAGAGACAGGTTCAGAACCGTGAAGGCTCCGAGGCGATTTGACAGCGTCATCGTGAAAGAACTCGTAATAAGGAAAATATAAATCAGAGTATTTCGAAAAGGAAATGTAAGACAGGCGGGATTGAGGAGATTGCATTCTATTTAAGAAAGTCATCTGCATGTACCAGGGGCAATCATAATGGGATCTCAGATTCTAGACCTCTGTAGTGGACAGGGGAAAGAGATCGCTCTTGGCCGAACTCGCTTAAAATATGCTGCCCATTTTGGGTTAATTAGCGACTATCTAGGGGTCTACCGGCGTAGTGATGCCGTGGGCTGGCAAAGGTGCCGAATCAATACTAAGCAGCTACCTTGTTCCAGGCTATGGCCTACTGACTTCAATCAATAGCTTGACCAGCTAACGCGCATTGGGAGAGATGCAGGGGCTCAGGTACACATGTTGGAAATTAGTTTTGCGGTGAGAAAATCGATAGTCTCTTTGTTAAGAGGGGCTGAATAACGTCGCCAGGAGAGCTAACGTTGTTTAGACTAGGAGGCAACTTTATCAGCGAGTCACAGGTCCTCCCAGCAGATACCCCTGCGTAATCAGCTATCATGGAATAAAGCGGGCACGCACGAAGTTGGGATCTGAGATCATAGACAATTTGGACTATGCAACATTGAATGTCTAATCTACGCGCTTGTTGAACAGTTTTTTCTTGTTCTTCGTCCGTAATTTTAAAGCACATTACTACTAGGCTTTAAAGCGAGCCTAGCCGGATAACAGTTAGGTGATTGTAATTATACGAGAGTCATAAGGTTTCAACTTTTCCTATTATAAATTATTTTATGTCGATCTCTACTGATCTGATTGAATTAGAGAATAGAGTTTGGGGCAGCTGGCTGATAGACAGTACTGTTATAGATAAGTAACATTCCCCTTTAAAGTACTATAACTACGGCGCATACAGTCTATCAGAAGGATTATCTGCTGAATTCTCGAAATATAAACTCACTAATCTGTAATACATAGGTTCACTTAGGCGACTCATAAAATTGGGAACGGTCTGTCGATACTTTTGTTACTATAACAGGACCTTTTTCTTTAGCACTCTTATCAAATGTTTATCTCAATTTTAGACTGATTACAGGCTAGTGTTTAGGTCAATAGTATTTATAGAGCTTTCTTATAAGTTTCTATAGTAAACTAACACTTCGTATGCTTCACCGTTTGCTATCTCAAGGTAACGCGTCTTAACGTTAAAACTACAAAGCTGCTATAACAGTATCTACATCAGTCTTTATAGCTTGTGTTCGCCTTTGCACATGTATTCCTCGTATTCCAGGTCAGGCTGACCCTCCCAGTACAACGTCTCAGGGTCACTCGAATTCTCAAAGGTGTACTTTGCACTCGCTTCAGAGATGAGAACCTTTGGGATACCATTGGCCGCTGCAGCCTCCGCAAGTAACTGGCATTGGCTAGCGCGCTCCATGAGAGTCATGAGAAAACACGCCTCGTCGACTGTCGTACCAACTGTGAGAAGACCATGGTTTTGGAGGATCATAGCCTTGCCCTTAGGCCCTACATACAGATACCGTTAGCAATCATGGTGATGGAATGCAGGAAATCTAAACATACCCAAGGCAGCGCCGATTTTATCACCTTCTTCTTGCGTGACGACAACGCCTCCAAAGTCCTACGCATCGTTAGATGAAGATGACCAAGCAAATGGAATCATTTACAAACATGGTAAACTGCCTGGGCATCGCCATAGAGGTATGCAGCGTCTTGTGTGATCATTTCTATAGGCCGACCGAAGACACTCCAAGCCATACCATGTACGCTGTGGGTATGGCATGCGGCGACAACATCTGGTCGAGACTTGTGGACTGCGCTGTGAATCAGGAAGCCTGCGGCATTTGCTGGTCGACTCATATTTCCTTGCGCCAAAGCTTAAGCATAACACGTTAAACGCACCGGGGGGTCATCTTACCTCCAATGGGAACACCGTCATAGTTGACAAGTATCATATCGCTAGCTTTCAGCATACCGAAATGCACTGCCAAAGGGTTCTATAACTCGTCAGCGCCTAGTGATTAGCCATCAAGTACTAGCACTTACTGTCCAGAAGGTGTGTGGATTCTCAGGATCCCGTACAGAGATATGACCAGCCATACCATCCGTGTAACCCAATCTCGCAAAAACACGAAAGGCCAATGCCATTTTTTCCAATTGCCATTGCCTTTGTGCTGCGAATGTGGGATGTTTGGGTATTCCGGGGAGACAGACCCCTTGCGAAATTAATTGCAAGGGGGTCTTTTCGACCCTTTGCGCTTGGTCATCAATTGGTCCTGGGGCCATAGTGTAGTTCTGGCGGTAACACTAGCAGTACATGTACCCTTGTGGTTTTATAAAACGAAAGAGATTAAATATCATTTCTAAAGGTTGGGATAGTCCGGGCTACATAGCGACGTGTTTATACCATATTCTTTACAAGGACTTACACAACCAGATCGGTGCGATCACCAATTGCCCAAGACGCGCTAGACCATTTACGGAAGTAAAATACGATTACTTAGCCCGGGTGGGGTTCAGGGTAGCCAACGAAAATTGTGTCCGCTGGTCTTTCGTATTTCCTGACCAAGTTCGTTTTAGTTAATGGCGAAACAAAGAGCATCAATTGTAGAAAAAGGAAGGTTAATACGAAGTGATTATATCACGCAGACCTTATTTTTGCCCACTTTATACATGTATTGTTTCAAGAACTGACACATCCAATTGTTTGACAAGGGACTGAGATGGGAGAGACTCGAGGAATAAACCCACCACAGTTGTACAAAAGCATGGGAAAACCTAATTTCGGAGCTTGGCAACTTCGTAAAATTTGAACAATTCGGGTCAAGATAGATGGATGCAACCCCCACAGTAACTGTTGTTTTTAAGTAGGTGATTACTTGGCTACTTGTCCAATATTAATAGAACGCAGTTCTGTTAATAGAAGTTGGTATTGCTGCAATCGTTTCTTCATAGCCATTGTAAAGCGCTCAAGATGCATATCTTTTCTCGGCTTCCCTATGCGCGGATGATACAGTGTGGTCGAGGTGTGGCCCCGTTTCAACGGCTGGTGTCACCAAAGAATAGCCTCACGGCCAATCACAGGACAATAGCGCCGGTACGTATCCTCCGAGATCCAAATCAAGAACCCGAGTCAACACTAACAAGCTATCACTAAGCCACTGTTGACAGCTTCTGTCGAGCCGCAAATTGCGAATCCTGCGTGCCGCTTCCATTCTACCATCCAAAGCAAGAAGCCATCAAGAGTGCCAATCTCAGTTGACGGCAAGACTCACGAGTTCTCCACGCTCCTCTTGCGTGATTCTTGCCAATGCCCGTTGTGCGTACACCCATCTACCAACCAACGTCTCTTCTCGGTCGCCGATATCCCAGCGAACATTCAAGCTCGTTCTGTTGAGATCGATCCTACCACCGAGTCGGTGAATATCAAGTGGGAAAATGATGGCCCGGGCTTTAGCGACGACCACACCACAAAGCTCAAGCTGGCGAGTCTACGAGAGATCAAAGAGTCAGGATCTCTTCCCGGGTTCGGCAAAGACACCCACGATCCGCAAGTTCTTTGGACTAAGAAACCTCTGCCGAAGTTGAAAGACTTCGACTACGAAGAGTATATGAATGACGATGCAGAAGTCTACAAGCTCATTCATCAACTGCGAACCGATGGTCTGGCATTCGTTACAAACGTCCCTGGCAAAGTAGACTCGCTAGCCACGATCGCTGAGCGCATTGGTCCCGTCCAGGATACCTTTTATGGCCGCACATGGGATGGTATGTTGAAAGCCAACGGTCGACAATTGAAACGAAGCTGACATTCCTCAAGTTCGTACAGTCCCCCAAGCCATCAACGCCGCATACACGTCCGCCGATCTAGGTTTCCATACCGACTTGTTATACTTCCAAAACCCTCCCCATGTTCAGCTCCTCCACTGCGTTCAGTCTGCATCTAAGGGAGGAGCAAGTGTCTTTGCCGATGCTTACAAGTCGGCGATCGATTTGTTTCACTCTGATTCAGAGGCATTCGAGACTCTTGCTACAGTGCCTGTCAATTACCACTACAACCATCCCAATGACAACGTGTACCGCACGACAAAACCAGTCATCGACCTCCAACCGCTCCGAATTGGCGATAAGGTTTATACTCGTGTCCAAGACTACGTTAAAGACTACCACGAGCTGAGTCTCAAGAATGGAGGCTCTGGATGGAGCGACGCCGTGCTTGTCGATCACATGCTGAAGATCAACTGGGGCCCCCCATTTCTCGCACCCTTTTCGAATCATCAAGACCCAGCGATCAAGGAACAGTCTGATCAATCTCCTCTATGGGCACTGAACGACAAAGTGGAGACATGGCATGAAGCTGCCGTCAAGTTCAACGCATTGCTACAACGGCAAGAGTACCTGTTCGAGCGAAAGATGAACTCAGGTGACTGTGTTCTGTTTGACAACACGAGGACTCTGCACTCAAGAAGAGCTTTTGACATGGCTGATGTTGGAAAGCCGCGATGGTTGAGAGGGACTTATGTTGATAAGGATTCGTATTTTAGTAGGCTTCGTGTGCTGAAGACTAGATTTGGCTAGATGATGGGCCACCCATTCAGGCGGGCCATCGGGAGACCAGAAGATTTGGCATTCTTGTACTTAGATAGATGAGAATTGATAAAGGAGGATTCAACGGTCTGATATATGCTGCCTTTATCCTTTCCATACCACCTACCTTGCACATGTTTATTTCGGGTAGGGCACTTGAGGGAAAAGATGATTGTAGAGGTAGGCATTGTTGTAACTATTATCTGTTATATGTTAGGTCTCTACTTTAAGCTATCCCTAGGGACCTATTGACCTTGTGTAGTTGTAGTGTTATTAATAGTAGAAAGAAGACGGAGAAAACCGAATAGAAGCAAGGAAGGTATTCATACTATACTTTAATTTTATCTATAGGGTAAGGTAAAAAAGATAAAAGAAATGGTATTTATAGGTAAAGAAGTTATAATGCCCTTCAAAAAGTCTAAATATTTGCAAAAACCTTATCGGATTGCCTGTTTCGAGAAATATCACAAGTTGCTGTTATCTCCCTAGATCGAAGTTGGTGGAGTTATGAGAAAATAGCTTCATCGCGATGGTGAAGATGACGTTGATGGACTGGGGGTGATAACCGCTAAAGCCAGATAACGTTAGGAAGTCCGAACGGCTAAACTACGGTGAGTATCACACCCTTTAACAGTCCCGAGCAGCAAGTTACTCCGCTTCCACACGACTCTATGCCTGACACACCATGGACTCACAAAGCTCATCCAACTCCAAAATCGCACTCAAAGTCAAGCACCGGCGACAGGGGGCAGCCAAATCAAGAAATGGATGCTCCAAATGCAAAGCCAGACGCGTAAGTGGCGGTATCTGCGATAAGTATCGCTAAATCTGTATACGCGTTTAACTCTGTGACAGATTAAATGTGATGAGAAAAGACCCGGTTGTGAGAACTGTGTCAAGTTCAAATGTCCTTGTCCTGGGTATCAGCAGCAACTGCGATGGACACAAAAGCACCAGCGGGCTCAGATGTCAATACCCCAGGAGACGATGTCTGTTATAGATGACCGGTCGCAAGACCCACCGCCTCTTGGCCAAGTAATTCAAGCAGGGGAATCCGATGCCCAGGCCGAGTCAACAGATATTCAAAATGTGCTGGATAGTTTGCAAAATGAACCAATCTCACTGGATCATGACTGTGGCCTTACATGGATAGTCGAAACTCCGTTACCTCTGCAAGCCACAGACCTTGATATCAGGCCAGACCATGCTAGCGAGCCTCTATCGAACTCATTCGGCATCTTGGAAAGGTGTGGAGTCTCATATCATGACCTGATATCAATCTCAAATCCGACCATTATACAAGGCCCTGTCCATGTATCAACAACACTAATCGAATACTGGTTTCAACACATCTGTCCGGTTCGCTCCACATTCGATTCCGAGGTCAACAACAATCGATCTCTGGCTCGAAATTCATGGGCTACATCTGAGGCTGTCTTCTACACAATGCAAGTCATGTCGGCTATGTGTCTCGCAGACAATATGCCCCACCTGAGTGAAACCTTACCGACACTGAGAGAACAAGCTACTCTCGCTATTGCGCATGGCATCTCTCGAGTTCGCAACCTAAGAGGATCTCGGGTCACAGCTGATCTGGTCTTTGCTGTTTTGGCAATGGGGACTTCATCGCATTGGGTTGCATCAAATTCGGACTATCCTTGGTTGGAATCAGCTAGAGAATTGCTTTTTATCTGGAGTATTGGCATCTCGGCGGCGGATGCTCTGTTACATGCTTATTTTCGTCAAGCTTTGGCCTACTGGGAAATGCTTCTTACGGTAGTGGGCCCCGGTTCAAGTCCCTCTAATCTGGAGAAACGACGAAAGAAATACCAGCGCAGACTTCGCCGGGCTATGCTACTAGAAGCCACCGACGACATTGATGAGACATCATATGACAACCCATCAATGAACTCAAATCTCAAGCCACTAGGGACACTTCCGAACTCCTGGTGTGGCATCTCGAACGAGGTCATCGAAACATTCGGCCAAGTCTTGGCTCTCTGTCGAAGCGCGTGCGAGGACAACCAAAATAAAGCAACTCTTACCCTTGACACGACAAGTAGAGCCCTTTCTGACATAGCTGTCGCACACGAGTTGGAGAAAGAGCTTTTGAGTATGGACTTCGACACTATGGTGCTCTTGGAGGAGGTGCAAGGCTTTTATGTCGACACGTTGGATGGCAACACCCCCGTCTCTCATCTGCTACAGACAGCCGAGGTATATCGGAAAGCTGGCCTGTTGCAGCTATACCTGACCTTTGATGATCTAGTCGTCAACACAAGCAGTGGGCGAAATGGAACGATTGGCACCAATGAAGCTGTGGGTGATGAACCTCGAGCAAAATCTCTCGCTGAATTAGCGCTGCAACTGGTGGCTGAACTCGAGAAGATTCCAATCGAATCAGGTTCCAAGTTCATCCATCCTATGCTATATGTTTCCGCAGCCGCGGGTCTCAGGTTCGACAAATACTTTGATTTTCACTGTCCAAGGATATCAGAGACAGTCAATATCGATCCGCTTGACCTCTTCGCTTCAGAAATGGAATGTAACTTGCTTGATCCTACACAAGCGAATTATCTGCCAAACAGCTCAGAGACCGTCGCCATGTTCGTTCCGCAATCTGTCATCAAGGTTTTCGACGCAAGAGGTCTCGTCTGGTCAAGGCTCAGCATGATTCGACAGGCTTTGCCTTACAAAGCGAGTGACAGCTTTCTGCGGCTTGTAAAAACTATGTGGTCAGAATATGATAAGGCAAAAACGGATACGTCGACGAAGCAGTGGTTCAAGATTTTGACCCACACCGGTTTAGAAATGCCTCTATAAATTCACTGTCCTTTTGAGAGCATTATATCTCCGATGCAGTCAATCTACGAGAAGGAGCCTCTGCTGAGAACATAATCATAAGGGACGCAACAATTTAGTTTCTGTCTGTAATGTTAGACTAGCACGCAGGGACCCTAGCCTCAGAGGATAACTCTTCTTACCTACCCGCCAGTGCCATGTAGAGATACAGTCTATAGCTCTCACCGCCAATTTTATTTAGTGGGAACTGAAAAAAAAAGGGGGGGTTATCCTTATTACGCAACTATAGTAGCCTCAGTTGTCAATGGTGTCTCTACAATGCGAATATGAGACTTTTCCTTCACTTCCTCTCGAACAGGTTCTCGAATAGGTTCTCGAACAGGTCTGTCGAAGAATACTCGTGTCACTTTCCCAGCCTCCATATGCGGCACCGAGCGGGAGATGTCGCCTACGACATCTGCATTGCTACGGTAGGCATTGACTATTGTCTCGATCGGCGAGACATATGCAGAACCGACGTCTCCCGCGGATCCATCAGCATTCTTCCGAGGGTATACTGGATGGAAGATGGTGGTGTATTGGCGATTGTTGTAGTTCAACCCCAAGAGCTGGACAGGAAGCTCAGCGAGGGTGTATTTGGTGAAGTTTTCAAGTCGTGCCTCAGTTAATGTGGCGACAGCCAGGCGACGCTTGATGTAGAACCCAGAGCTTGTGCGGAGTTCCTGCTCAAACTTGTTCCGGTATTGATACATGATGTCATGAACCTTCTGGTAATCCTGATCTTGGATTTGAGACCAGCGCAAGATAGTTACGTTGGCTGACAGCTGGTCGTCTTGCCTGAGGCGATCAAACGCGCTGTTCACAATCGCATCCATGTCATCGCCCTTCTTGATGGCCAATCGTTGAGCTCTGGAAATGGTCATGTTACGCGGTATCATCATCTCATACTTGTGAATTTCGTCACAAATCAGGAAGACGATGTCGCTAAACTTTTGCTGAAGGCACTTGACAAGATCGTAGACGTTTTTTGGGTTGTCAAGAGGAGTCTCTCCGAGACAGATAGCCACAGCGCAGTGGCCACCAGCAGCAAAGGGTTCAAGATCGAGATGGTACATGATAGCTAGTATGTTGTTCGGAAATCGAAGGTCAAGAAAGAGATGTTGTTGGGAACTTTCCAAGATCAGGGAGCATTGGCAAAAGGAACCCTTTTATCCCTCAATATTGTAGGTTACGATCCCTGAGACTGTTAATGGGTCGACTCAGGGTTAATATGGGTATCCTCAGGGGAAGCATTGGATATGTTGTTGGAAACCCATGCTTGCAACTCCACCTGTTGGTTCTACCCTGTTGCAGCCGTCAGTTCATGAGGTTCCGGTCAGTTGGTGATGTAGTATTCAATTGTCATCTGAACTGTCTTATCTATTAAACGCGTCACGAAAAGCTATAGAGACGGGCAGGTGGGTCGAAGGAAAAGCGTGACTTCCAGCCCAAGGGTGTCATGAAAGTTGAGATAGTTTACCCTAAGCTTAGTACCTAACAAAGTCTAAGTTATTTTTTCAGTCAACCCTTACGTCCTGGTTATTTGTTGGACCGCCTGACGGGTAGCTGGCAATCATAATAACTGACCTTTCACTCTCAGAAAAAACATCGTTGTAAGGTTTCGCTTAAGCCCTTCACTGTAACACGTCCGTATCAACAATCCATAAGTGGATATGATCGTCTTGTATGATCTGACCGTTCGCAAACACCGGCCTCGTTAATAAGCGAGGAACACTGCTCCATCTATAATATCACGCTGTCAAGGGGATCGGGGGTAATTATTGGTCTGTTGGTTGAAGACTCAAACTCAAGCGTTAATAACAGCTTGTTATCCTCTTTCCACCTATCAGTGTTATGTAGAACTGTGGTTGAAAGCTCCAGCGCCCAGTTTTAATTTATTGAAACCAGACTTTGAGGAAGCATCTTTATAACGTGCTTATAATAGCCTTCGTCGAGATCGTTTACAATGCATTGAGTCGATAAGGCTTCAGTGTGCCCTGCTTACATAAAATCATGCTTCGCTACCAAAGCAAGTTAAATGGTCGACGAATCAGAACTTCAATAATTCTAGACACTTTGTACCTTAAAGCTAGAATTAAGAAGTAGCTAAGATAATTACGCGAGATACACGGTCGGATTATCCTCTCCCACCTATCATCTGATATGTTATTGATATAACTTCTCTAATTCGTCCTATTTTGATGTGTTATACGTACGCATCAAGACTTTATCTCTGATGGTCAAGTTTAGTTATCTCTGAAATAATAATATGCAAAATCGCAATAACGAGAATTGTAATTCTAATATCTAGAATATCTGCAGAACAAACTTGTGCGTAGCTTCCTAACCTAGGTGGATGTCCCAATTACTTAGACACGTTAAAATACTCAAATGCTCGTGCCATGTTCTCATAAAGCAGATGCACGTGTCCAGGCATAGGCATCTCGAGATGGTCCGCGGGCATAGACAAGCAGAGAGCCTCTCCAATATACTTGTCCCAGCCATTAGGACCCAAGTCACTCTTGGTCTTGTGAGGAAGGCCCCAAGCAACGGGGCCAAGTTCGGAATCTTCCATAAATCCGGAGTAAGGTTCAGTTGGAATACCCCGCTTGGCCAGCTTTTGCATAAGTTCAGAATCCCCAGCACATCGATCAACCCTTCCCTTTTAAGCCCAGATAATGGCTGTTCGTTTTGGTCGCTGGCTAGCCTTCATTGAAGGTGGATGGTACGTAGCGACGGCAGCAAATATGGCTTGGGGGTGTTGTCGAGTCATATCTGTTGATCTCCAAAGACCGTTTTGACGAGATATGCTCTCAAAAATAGACCATCCAATATCATTCTTGTCTTCAACGGTCTTGGAACGTGGAGAACACATGTCGATCAGCATGAGGCCATCCACCTCTCTGTTGGCAGCTGCCAGCTGGCGACATACTTCGTATGCAAGCATGGCACCACCAGAGAATCCACCAAGGTTCAAGGCGCCCTCCGGCTGAACCTTTGTCAAAGCCTCCGTGATGTACCTCGCAGCTCCGGTAATGCCAACGTCAGTGGTAAATTGTGTCGGGCGGCGGAGGAATGGTGAGTCAATGCCGTAGATAGGCACCTGTGATTTGAACTGAGGCAAGTGAATGTAGGAAGCTATTGTACCAGTACCATCAGCAATGAGATAAAAAGGCTTCTTCCCATTACCCGGGCGTCCCTGAAGCAAGGTGATCTTGACCTTGGGTGCTGGGGAGTCGTCATCAGGTCTAAGATCAATCTTGACAACGCTGCCTGAGTCCGATGTTGACGTGACACTTGTTGGTGGCTGATCAAAGGACTCCGAGCTTGAGCTTTGCGCCACATGAGGAGTGTCATTGCTCAATGGTGGCTGTGCGGAGTGCTTTCCAGTTGATGTGGGCATGGACTTGGGAGCAAACGCCCGACGAAGGTCTACGATGGACGGATAGTCTATGATGAAGGAAGGAAGAAGGTCAAGCCCACTCTGTTCTGTAGCCTGGCTTGCGATCTCAATGGCCATGATGGAATCGACGCCGAGGTCTGCGATCAACGTGTCATCCTGGAAGTCAGCCGAACTTTCAGGATACCTTTTGGGGACAGAACTACGAAGACCTGTTGAAGATAAAGGAGAAATGGGACCCCGACTCCTTCTTTTTTGTTCCTAAAGGAGTTGGTAGCGAGGTTTGGTCTATTGAAGAGGACGGAAGAATGTGCAAGTCAGTGGTGAAGGCATTAGTCTGATATCACGCTTTCAACAAATTGCTTATTGTATTGCATGCCGGATAGAGTTTCTAAAGATGATAGCTTTATTTCTAGCTCTTTGTTCTACCGGTCTAGCTTCCATATCTACCCATTTAGTTGAATCAACTTTGTGACATACGCGAGGCTTGCAGCAGTGCAACGACAGTCGAAACCGTGCGCCAACTCAATCTTTCTCCAGATGAATGGTGGCCAGAAAGCTCAGATATCAGAGACCAGAGGTGAGGAAGCTGTAGTTACGTCAGCGTTAGTATTAATCTGGTTTCATTAGAGATAGCTAAAGTCACTGACCTGTCTCTGCATTGCCGACTGCTCATGCCGAAGATAATTCTCGACATCTGACCCCACAGTGTTATGAAGCACTTGATATAAACTGGTCAGCCCTTCGAAGGAAGCATTTGCATTGGCAGTGTTGCTGAAGGCTTCGAGTTCCTTAAAGTAGATTGCTTCAGCCGACTTCGATATTTCATGTTGGTAGTCATGTGCCTCATAGTCAGACCAGCTGTCTGAACCAATTCTAAGCTGCTCCAAGACGCCTCGCAACCGTCGACTGCGGCTCTGCCTTTGGACCGCGCTGACGTGGGACGAAGCATCGGAACTCCCAAGATAGTACTCCGTCATGAGTGAGTCCATGTCTTTGAAGCCCGCATCCTGGATAAACTTCAAAACTCGACTCATTCTCTCTTCTGGTGATATGTCGCACAATGTCATCCCCGATGGTCTCAATGGCTGCATGACCGATGTTCCCAGACTATTGTGCTGTCGAGATGGAGGACTCCCTTCTATCGATGCAGTGACTAACCCAAGAGATGTCAAGACATTGCTGTCGTTCATAGCAAGCTCATTCTGGCCTCCCGCTTACTTCGTAACACAAGCTGATGTGAGAAATTGCCGTAAGTCCGTTGTGATTGTTCATTATCTCGACTGTCAGAAATTACCAAGGCAAATATGAAGGAGACGAGTTCAGATTAATAGTAAAAGTGCGTTCTTTTAAACAGTAGCAAAAGCTGCCACGTGCACGTGCCAGACTAACACGGCATCGTACCGTAAAGCTTTGTGAGACCGGGGGTCCCTGTGGATACTCTATTAACCTAATGTAGGGCTGTGATAGAATCTGAGTGGTAGGCCTTTGATAAGTAACCTAATCCTCGCTGTTATTCCCGTCCACTACCCAAGCGAGTTAGTTACAACTTACATCATGGATTCATTTATCGCCATGCAGGCAGACTGCCAACCTCCTGTCGGAGAAGTTACATAAGGAGATCCTGGTGGCTTGAATGCGAAGGGCGTTCCCGATGTCATGAGTGTCTACTGTATCTGCATCAGTCACGTCACTTGTTTCACAATGTCAGACAGGATTCGTGATACGTGATCGTATTACAAGCCACAGTATACTACTAATGTATCGCATCCTTGACACAAAAGGCAGAGCGCAACATGGCGTCTTTTGGACGATTCCAAGGGCTTATTAACGAACGTTCTCTGTAAGCATTAAACAGGCATTTCTACGGTAGATAAAAGATGTACCCCCACCATCTGTCAAAAGTGTCAGCCGGGAGGACCCGGATCTGCGACCAAAGGGCGGGAGGAAACAGGAACGTGCTCCGGTTCGTCATCGATACAAAGCTAACCCCTTGGCTATCTGGTCTTGGTACAGGGGTGGTAGGCTGACTGTACTGCCTTTGTTGCTGCTTTGAGCAGTGGAGCTGATCACCAGTAAAACGCCAATCAGCAAACTCTTCTCTTGCCAGGGCTGTTGAGAATTGGCGCTAAAATTCTCCCCGGACTCGTTGATCCCCACTCTTGCTGGTCATCCAATTTTCCTCTCGTTCTCTGTTTCATCTCACCACGAACCTCATCGCGTAACAAGGACGACCTTCATATTATTGTTGGATGGCCTTGACTGACTTCTCTCAGGAGATCTAGCCAACTTTTAGTAGCTTAGATTTTATGTTTTACTAAATTGTTAGGCATTCATTCTTAGCCTTGCTATAGTTGCACAATACGCACGTAATTCTGCATGCACACCATGATAATAAACACTCTCAATGAATTGTTATCGTTTTTCTTCCTCGTCGTGTTTTCATGTCCAACATTATGATCTACTCTTTTGTTACCTGCCATCAGACTTGAACTTTGTTGAAACTTAGTCTTGCTTTTCCTCACTATTCACAACATAATCCTGCCATGGACCGAGACGCTTCGCCTACCCTAGAAGAGCAGTTTGATTGCCTGTCAATGGACAAAAAATCCAAGAATGGCCAGAGCAGTTCCAGACATAAGGTTCACGCATTAACCTTTAACACCTGTAGTTAGGAGCCCTGACTAACCCGATGCATAGACTAGAATCCCAAAACCACAGTCCGTTCTTGGACCTATTCAACCACCAAAGGTTTTGCCTCCCAAACACAGAAGCCCCACCGGAGGAACAAAGCGGAGATCCACCTCCGGCTTCATCTGTCCAAAAACCCCCCGCGCAACCACCCAGTACTTTAACGACGAAAGGTGCTACGCTTTACAAGCATTTTCATCTCGGCATGTTCGAAATTGGGCGGCCAATGGGAAAAGGCAAATTCGGTCGCGTATATCTCGCACGGGAGCGCAGTTCAGGCTTCATCTGCGCCCTAAAAGTTCTCTACAAGGCTGAGTTACGACAATGCCGAATGGAAAGCCAGGTACGCCGAGAAATCGAGATCCAGACAAATTTGCGTCACCCCAATATCGTGCAATTATACAGCTATTTCCATGATACCAAGCGCATCTTTCTCGTCCTCGAGTTCGCGGCCAAAGGCGAACTTTATAAGCATCTGCAAAAGGAAACTCGATTTACAGAGAAAAAAGCGGCCCGATCTACCGCTCAAGTCGTATCGGCGCTGCAGTATCTGCACCGAAAGAACATCATCCATCGAGATATCAAGCCTGAAAATATTTTGGTTGGTATGTATGATGAGCTGAAAATTAGCGACTTTGGGTGGAGTGTCCACTCACCTTTCAGAAGGCGAGAAACGATGTGCGGCACGCTGGACTACCTGCCTCCTGAGATGATAAGGTTGGGCTCAACAGACGTTGATAGATTCTATGATGAAAAGGTCGATGTCTGGAGCTTGGGGGTGCTGATCAATGAGTTTTTGGTCGGGGTGCCACCATTCGAAGACACGCCAGTCAAGACACAACGACGAATCGCCAGGGCAGACATGCAGTTTCCAGACTTTATAAGCTCCAAGGCAAAGGATCTTATCAAAAACGTATGTGTCTCTAGCTACATCAATTGCGGCTTTATATTAACAGGTGTTAGCTCCTCGTTCGAGATCCTGAGAAACGATTGCCACTCGATCAGGTTGCACAGCACCCCTGGATTCTACAGCACTGTTCCGACAGCAATGCAACAATTTCGGTCAGCTATAAATAATAGCACTAATGGTGCTTTGCTACTAAAGAGCTTAGTAAATATTAAGCAAGAAGCTAGAAGTTTAAATTATAACAGACTAATGTATAGAAAACTATATCTAAACTGCTTATCTTAAATAGAATAAGCATTTGAAGTAGACTCGTGTTAATAATATGAACTATAGCATAGTCTGAATCGGTGTGATATGTTGAACTAATTCGAAGCTGCGGAGGTCCACGCTGAATTCAAAGACTGAGAATTTAATCAGCAAGGTTTTACTGTACCATGTTGTCAGGTATCATAGCTTCCCTAAAGGTAACACAGACAATTAAACAACTAAAAGTTCACGGTCTGCAAACATACTGTAGTCTAAACTTTAAACTAAGACATAGTTATAAAATTCACGCCTCAGATAAGCTTTGCAGAGATTTAGACTTTCCACGGGGCATTGTAACTCCCCTGCCTACACGTCAGCTTTTCCTTTGCCTTACTACCACACAAGGTTCAGGCAGGCTATAAATTGCCCTTCCTTTCTTGCTTCCATCGGGCATTTGTCTCTCTTCCTTCCACTAACATCGACAACACCGCAACCACGCACCACAGCCTACCACAGCCACCTGCCACGGCCACAATAACAACCACATTTGCCCAACAAGCAAGTTAGCAAGACTCGGTCAGACTTCCCTCTTCCACCCGCCATTCAGCAAAGCCACCCTCCAGAACCGATGCCGAAAATGACCGGCCACCCTTTGTTACAAGTCATATCAATGAGATCCGATGCGCGCGACCTCCACCATCACGTAAAAACCAAGTCGTCTGGACCCTATAATAACAGAGAAGAGATGCTCCATTACCTCCGAGGGTTAAAGGAGGAACAACATCGATTGTCAGCTACCGATGCAATTCTATGCCGGCAACTTCGTTTTAGACACGTTGACAAGGGGTACAAGCCTACCATCTGGAAAGGTATAGATTACTGTGGCGTACTCGAAAGAACAAGAATGTGTTACAACAAATCCGTTATGATCTACATTCTGGACCCGAAGAACGAGGCTGGTCATCTAGGAGATGGTATTTTGAGATGCATGGACATCTGGCTCTACCGACAGACATTTCAGCCCTACCAGTCTCAGACCGACTTTGGATGCCATATCGCACGAACATCGAATATTTGGTGGGAAGAAGGTCGCTCGAAGCCCACGATCGATGAGATCTTCCGCTTGCACAAAGGTCTGTGCCTCGACTTGAACAACGGCGAAACGATGAAGCAACTGCCACCCGAGCTGCTAGAGCCGCTACGAAGATTCGATTTGGGAAAAGGACACGGCCCACTTTTGACGAGAGAGCAGATACTCATCGCTTTCAACCGGTCGTATATCCTACAACCCACTTTCCAGACTCTGTTCATTGTCTTCGACGGCCCGTGCGGCAAACCCGAAGGCCCGTTCAGACCCGACGATATAGGCGACTTGCCAGTTTATCTGGTTAACACAGCGTGCCATCACCCCGAACACAAGGACTCTTATTGTCAGATCAAGACGACTTTCAATGTGGCCATCCAATTCATCAAGGAACGGTCAGCAAAGGAGAACAGATTTCCCAGCGCTTCCCTCCTGGATGGCTCAGTGGAAATCGAGGAAGAAGCTAGGAAGATAGGTTGGGATGAAGCCAAGCACGGGAAACTCCCCTTACATCTCCCCTCCTCGACATGGGTAAACAGGAACAAGTATACTGAGTACACTGGGCAAGGAGCAGTGAGACATGCGCGGACCGTGTGTCTGGCTCTCCGCTTCTTGGAGTCAACGAGGCGAGAAGTTCCTCTTCAGGATCACTGGTGGTGGTGGGAGGGCCCTTTATTAACTAGATGTAGCTGATAGTATTCTAGCTATCTAAACGAATGATTCCCATGAAATTGCGTCAATGGCCAACGATGCTCTGGAGTGGGCCCCTTCATATATATCTCTCTCACACGTACATAGGATCTGTCAACATATGCTCCAGCGCCGCGTAGTACACAAGCTGCTTCCTCGCACTCAGATTGATACGCTCGCAGAAGCGCGCGATCTAGAATAAGCTGTCTCTTACGACTCTTCATCCGAACGGAATCTATCCATGAGATCAGCGTCTCAACTGTATCCACGTTCTCTCGCTCGGCAGCAATATCGAGTGGACTACGGTGATGACAGTTTGTAGCTGTAAACGATGCACCCTTCTGGAGAAGCAACTGGACATGTTTTGGGTTCCCCTTAGAACACGCTCGATGGAGGGGGTTCATCCCAAACATGTCATAAGTATCAGCTGAAAGACCCAGCCGAAGAAACTTCTTCACGAGGTAATTGAGGTTATATCTCACGCTGAGATGAAGACAGCTCTGCTTATAGCCATCAAGGATTTTGTAATTGGCGCCACGATCTAAGAGAAGACACGCGGTGTTCTCCGCCAGGCACCGAATAGATTCATGGAGAGGTGTCATTCCGTTATCGTCCCTTGCGTCTATATCTGCACCAGCATCAAGGAGCGCTCTTGTGGCAGATTCTTTGTCGTTGAGGCTCGCGTAATGGAGGGGCGTCCGCCGGTGCCGATCTCTATCGTTTACCGTTCCGTGGTTTGAGGCAATGAGCTTATGGATAAGTGCGCCTTCAAACCATGGCGCAACCAGGTGGAGCAAGGTAGCCCCATCACTGCTCACTGCAATGCTCTCGGAGGGTATATTAGTGAGATATTCCAGACCATCCCTCCATCCTACATATGCTGCGAGATGAGCCGGCGACATGCCGTGCTTATCCCTGAGGATAATACTCGCCCCAGAAGCTACCAGTAACTCCAAGGCATCCATGTTCCTGTTTGACACGGCGATATGCACTGGAGTCTCACGGTCGCGATCGTGAGAATCAAAATCCGAAATGTCGTATTGCGCGAGGTTGAAACGATTGAGGTCCCAGCCATATTCCAAGGCCCAATGGAGCAGGTTCCGTCCCTGATGGTCGGATTCGAGCGATTCCAACTTGTAACGTCGTTGCAGAAGATGAACCATATCTTCCCAATCTTGACTCGCGCACAGATGAAGTAAGTCATATCGATCAGACACACACCTAAGCGGCAGCCCATAAGCTGGAAGACGATCCAGGATCCAGCGTAACTTTTCCTTTCGGCCGAAGTACGCATAGTGCGTGAGGGCGTTCAGCCCCGAGTCCTCAGAGATCATAAAGACCTGGTTATGATCCTCTCTAAGGATTCGCTCTTCCATCTCTGTCCAACCATGCACACCAGCCCAAAGGAATTGTGAACTGCCCGAAACCTGCCGGACAGAGGAAGTTTCTGGACCATCAGGCATGTCAAACATCCTGAGCAGGAGGGGTTCCCACATCTGATGTTTGAATGCCATGGAATAGGGCGTATCATCCATTCCGCCTTTGTACCAAATATCTACCTGGGGGTGGCTCAGTATCAGATGGGCGGCCGCAACGTTGTGGCATGTAAGGGCCTCATGTAGTGCTGTGCCACTGGCGTAGACGGCATTAACATCCAGTTCGGGACACTCCAGAAGCTTTTCTATGTAAAATGAATCTTCCAAGCAGTTCGCAGCGCAATGAATCGGGGCGCGCTCACGGTAAGCACTGCGGTTGACCTGGGTGTCTCTGTGTTTTAATAATGTTTGAAAAGCATTTGGTCTTCGGCACATAATCGCCCACGAAAGGGGAGTGACGTTGTGTGAGATATAATTAGCGTCGCCGCCTCGCCGAAGTATAGCCTTCACAAGATGAGGAAAGTCTCCCAAAGCGAGGACTCTAAAGAGTGAGGTTTCCATGGAGCTGCTGACTCTCAGGTGTGTTGTGTGATACCTCGGAAGAATTGCCATCTTCGCTTCATTATCTGAGGTGGGTAGCTCATACCATAAGAGATAGCAGAAACAACCATTCAAGCTACCCAGAAAATCTATAGCCTGATTGTGGTTACTCTCACGTGGTGAAGTATCTCCATAGTGTTGGAACCAGTTTCGAACAGCATATTTCAGGCAAGCAGTCTGAGACATCTTCTCCACCCTTAACACATTTGAAACCTGAAGCTGCGCAATCTCGTCACTACTGGGCAGAACACCTTCGAAACCTCCTGATAGATGACGGGCGCCTTGTAGCATATTGTGATATTCTTTTGACCAACTTCGCTCACTCCGGCGCTCCATATACATAATCTTCAAGCAAAGACGAAGCATGATGTCGTGCCCATCTGAAATTGAAACAGCATATTGAGTCATAATTTGTCGATTCGTCGGTGTGAGAATGTTTGGGTCAATTGAGAAGATGTCCTTGGCAGAGACATGCGTAAATTCAACAGCCTGGTTCTTGATCTTGATGATGTACTCACAGGCTTCTACCAAGTAGGCCTCAAAGTCTGCAGCTTGGGCTTTGAGCTCTTGAAGGTCCCGGTGATAGTCAACTAATTTGATATCGTCAAGGACAGACAGGGTCGCGAGCTGAGCGGAAGACAATCTTTCTTTGCAGCATCGGAGCACTGTGAAGGCTATCTTGGCTTTGTGCTTATATCGAACCGAGATATTGCCCAGAAGCCGACAATAGAAGTCTACCAGGTCACCTGAGGCACTATCCAGCCTGCGAAGTGAAATTTCGATCTGTTTCTGGGTCCAGTGAGAGACACCATTCGAAAATTGCTCCCAAGCGAGTGTGGCGTAGAGAAAGTTGCCCTGGGATATCTTGATTATCTTTTCTTCGATGGTTGTTGCAACGGCGAGAGACCGCCTGGAAATCTGGAGGCTACTCCGGACTTTCGTTCGTATAAACTCATAGACATTTCCACGCGTATGGATGTTGTCTATATCGATCACTGTAGGATCTATAATCTGCTGAAACTCAAAAAGTGGGCCCTGGCGATGAGACAGTAATAGCTTCACACGATACTTCATGTCGTTTTGGGCGAGATGGCGTAGGCTATCGATAATAGTCGGCGGGCTGTTGCTGTGTCGAAGAACTTCGTCCAGAGCGTCTATAACTAACAGAAACAGAATACCTCGGGACCTAGTCATAATGGTATACAGACAGTCCCAAAGACCTTCCTCGTTAATTGTAAAGTTTTTTGCGTCCCAATACTTCTGCTCCCTGGCCGTGATTTTCTTTGAGTCAATGTACACATACTTGTCAAGGTACTTGATAACGGCAGCACATCGCGGGTCGCCAAGGATTTGGTTGAGGATGGAACGGATAAAGGAATCCGACGTCTTCCTCATGGGATCCTTGTCATCGAAAAAGAAGAAGATGGGCTTTCGTATCAGGGAAGAGGATGGATCCTCGTTCTCATTGCTCAAAAATGACAGGGCACTTTTCATCAAGACTGTTTTTCCAGATCCCGGCATGCCATGCAGCCAGATGGCTTGTCGGCCCTGGAGCTCTGCCCATGACTTGAAGTCAGGATGTTCAAGAAGCCAGCGTGAAGATCTTGCCCAGTCACTGGGTATTTGACGTAGAACTGTATGGTGGTCAACGGCCCTCAGCTTGGAAACAAACGCGCGTTGCGTGGAATTAAGGCCTGTTATAAACAAAGCATCAGTCACATTGCTGTATAAAGTATCCGGCTATGTCTACGCACAGGATGTCTCTGACCCATCAACCAAGTTGTCCATCAGTTCCTCAATACAGTTAAACAATGTTCGGTAGCTGGGGTCAGACTGCGTCAAGTATTTGCATATTCCTCTATGATCTGTTTCCATCGGAATGGCAGTCTCATTGTTCAAGTGTAAGATGGCCGAGTGTTCATCGACGATCTATGAAATGATTTCAGTTTGGTAACCCTCATTTGGACTCGGAGTGGCTTACCAGCGATCCTAGACCAGGGAAGTCATGTCGCTCATAGAGACTGAAGATTTGAAGCTTCACAGCCCGCTCAACGAATTGGGCGCAGATATTTCCAAGTTCAGTGGATTTCGGGGCGAGACTTTTGAGCAGATCACCGCGGGTTTTGCCAGCGGTAAAGACGTTGGCGATTTTAGTGAGGAATTTGGACCAGTAAGCGATCTCTGCGCCACGATGAGGCGTTCCAAGAAATATAACGCCCGCCACGGACTTTTCAATCTCGGAATACCTTGACTCCCTTTCGTGGGCGATGATGAGTGCCTGCAAGAGAAAATTAGCTTTGACTTGTAGTTCATATGGCCTACGTACCTGTTTCAGGACGATGCCGCCAAGACTATGGCAGACGAAGATGAATTTCCGCTAGTTATCAAGTTCAGCGACGGATCAAAGCGGGGCACCTCGACGGTGAGTTAATACTAACGTTTTTCTCTTTATTTCTCCGGCGAAACGTGCGAAGCTCTTCAAGCAGAGACACGGCGTAGTCCCTAATGGTGGAGTTGGACTGCGTGAAAGCAATGCTGGCGTTGTATCCAAACGTCAGAACGCGAGCGGTCGGAACATCTTGTGGGAGAAAGTCCTTCAACCACATTTTCTCCCCTTCTCTCCAAGATTTGAAGGCGTGCCCTCCAAGACCGTGAATGGCAATGACACTGTTACGAGCGACATGCTTAGCTGGGAACATGGAAGATAGACACTGGGTGGGGCATCCTACTCGACTTCTGTTGGAATATTTGACGAGCTTTCCAACGCAGGGTCAGGCCATAGCTGGATTAGCCCAAGAACTGGGGTCTCAGCAGTGGGGTGGTCTGTGGAGTCTCCGTTCGGAGCTAACTGAGTAGTTCCCGGAACATTGCCCTCCAGATCTACACCTTTGCTTTTGCTGCCGAGTTTAAAAGGTTTCATGACTCAGTCAGTTCGTCCGAGTACAGGCTCATAATAAGCTTTGATTATTCACGAAAGGCCAAATGACTGCCTGAAGCTGATATACCTCAGCTGCGGCTGAAAAGAGCGGTCAGTCATGGCATAATTGTGGATACTCAGATGTAATCTCAAGTATGTCCTCCTTCTGATTGCTCAAAAATGAGAGGGCACTTTTCATTATCCCAGAACCAACATGCATATCGGGTAGGCGAATCGCCGCAACCCCTAATACGTAATACACGAGTGGGTCCCATTCTACATCGCTTGATTGGACTCCACTCTGACCCCCAGTCTTTCCTTCCATTATTTTGGAATGTGGATAAACTCACATTTCACTACAAGTCGGAACGTCCTTTGAACTCCACTGCCTATCACCCTTCATTGTAATCGCCTCTCCGGTTCTCTTTGAAAATATTCACGATTCAACTCGGTTCATAAACAACCCTGCAGCACCTTGTCAGACTTATACAAATTGCCTTGGCATGAAACAATGTCTCCAAGAGACTTAAAAGTCACCGAGGAGCCACAATCCCCAGACAACCGCCATGGCTTTCTTCCCGATTATACCGGCTTCCTTGATCATGCACCAGCAACGTCGCAAGGTACCTTCCTAGATGGTTCAAATGAAGGGGTGGAATCGTTAGAAGAGTATCAGGACGGAGGGTATCACCCGGTTCGCCTCGGAGATACTCTTGGACCTGCTGGTAGATACAAAGTCATTCACAAGCTTGGCCACGGTGGCTTCGGCACAGTCTGGCTTTGTCGAGACTCAGTGGACGCCCGTTATATTGCTCTCAAGGTCCTGGCCAGCGAGTTGAAGTTAGATGATGTTCCCGACCTCACATTAGCCGAATTGGATCAATCTCATCCTGGAGCAAAATACATCGCGACTCCTTTGGATCGGTTCTCTCTTGAGGGACCAAATGGAACTCATTACTGTCTGGTGCTTCCAGCTCTGGGGCCTCGTGTCTCACCGGACATATGGCTGCATTTGGGAAAGGACGTAGGTTCTGCCTTACGTACATTTGCCCGCCAGAGTACACAGGCACTCGACTTCCTGCATAAAAATCAGATATGCCACGGAGGTGAGTCTGGCCCGGAATCTCTGAAATATCTATTACTTACATGAAATGTCGAGACTTCCGTCCTGCCAATATTCTAGTGAAGCTGAAAAGCTTGGATCACCTATCTGAGGATGAGTTGTTTGCAAAGATCGGAAAGCCCACGAAGGTTTTGGTGAGGACAGAGTTGGAGGAACTTCCCCCCTCTTGCCCGGAGTACGTAGTCCGACGTGCAGATTTGTCCGAGCTTGGAAACGAATATCTGACAGATGAGATTTGTGTGATTGATTTCGGAGAATCATTCAAATTCTCAACACCTCCAGAAGGGCTTGGTATTCCTGAGAACTACCTTCCACCGGAGGTATTGCTGGACCTTCCGGACGCTCTTGGTGCGGCCTGTGACCTTTGGGCTCTCGGATGCACACTCTTTGAAATTCGTGAACAGCTACCGCTGTTTTACATGATCTACGACAACGATGAGTTATTGTCAGAGATGGTTCGGTTCTTTGGCAAGTTCCCGGAAGAGTGGTGGACCAAATGGGAGGGTCGCGAAGAATATTTCGATGAGAGCGGAAAATGGCTAAGGGAAGAGGAGGATTGGTCTCTTGAAGTGGCGCTCAGTAAGCCGATCGAGATCTTTGATTCGGGAGAAGACTATAAGAAGGGACCCAAGCAGTCCTTGGTAACCCCCGTCCCAGAGCAGAAACTATTTTCAGATCTGCTATACAAACTGTTTCAGTATAGCCCCGAGAAGCGCATCAGCGCTGAAGAAGCTCTGAAACATGAATGGTTCAGAATTCAATTGTTAGTACATGCTACGGTTCAGCCATGAATGGAGCGAGTAGTTCGTGGGTTTCTAGGGAAATGCGGCACAGTTACGTGTAAATTGAGTCATGAAGTGACTTGATGTGGGCCAATGCAGCGCCCTGATCAAATTCAAATTTTTGTATATTAGCTTTATTACAAAGAAAGTTGCATATATGTGTTTCCCCCTTCATAAACCCTTATGCAATGAAGGGGTTAAAATAGAAGATACATAGTATAAAACTCTCAGTAAGTCCCAGGTTATTCCATGTCAGTGTCCTTAACTCTGGTCAAGCACCGTACAAGTGATATTGGGTATTTTGTCTCTGCAAACCTTTTGTTTTCGTTTAAGGGTAGAGCGCTCTTCTCGGCGGAGGTGTACCACATGGTATGCAGGAGAGTTTAAACACACCTCCGGTACAACTGAAGCCTCTTGTACCCCGCCTACCCCTCAACATCAGACAACGGTTTTCTCAACCCAACGATCCCAGCTGGGATCACTACGAAGGCCCTCCATTGAATCAACGTCCAAAGTTATCAGTATCTCGAACTTAGTGCTATCCGTCGTTGGCAACACTAACCCGGCACCATTGCCGAAGTCGGCCTGGGCTCTGCGCATAGCGTCTGGTGCAACACCCTCGTTGGGGTCTTTCTTGATAAGTCCTGGTAGTCCCCAGCAAGTCTGAGTCCCAAAGTGTCGCCATGTATTAAAGTAGAAGTCGCGTGGATCCCATAGATCAAAGTCAAGCCCGATAAGCCGCGGGTCTGGAGTTGCGCGGAAAAGAGTTGTACGAAGAGCCACAAAGCCGTCGTTGACGCTGAGAACAGCGTTGTCGATGACACGGGCTACGTCTGCTAGAGCGGAGTAGGCGACATCCTGATCCTCGTTGCATGCCGCTAAGATGGTTGAAGTGTTGATTGAGGCGATTGGTAGGGCAATTGAGTTACCAGCGCTGGAGCTCATGACTCTGTTGGACATGCGCCGTCGCCAGTCGACAGAAATCATTAAGCGTACCTCCTCCGGAAAGGGTTGTTTGGTTGGTATTGAGGAGGGAAGACCAAGGGTGCTAGACAGACGTGCCTTGGTGACATGAGCCCAGGTGATCGCTGCAAGACAGGTGAACGTTGAAGGCTGGTACTCATGGGAGTCGCTAGATGTTGTATGCGCGAACTCCTTCTTTAGGTCGTGGAGGACCTTGTCTTGAATGACGAAAATACTACCAGTGTTCTGAATATCCCTTGATTGCGTGCCAGCGTCCGGGATGCGGAATTGTGTTGGGCCAAGAGGAGCGGAAAGAAGACGATACTCGGGACAACGCGAAAGCAGTTCCTTTAAGTCGGGGACTGGCCGCACCTGGGTTACATCATTCCCAATAGTTTGTGATCCAACGTTTATATCGATCGGAGGTGAAATATCAAGCATCATGGTAGGATCCTTGGTGAGTTCGGCAAGGCACCGAATGACTGTGTGCATACGACTAGCATCAAAAATAGAATGATGGCCGTAGGTACCAAGAAGTAATCCCCCCTCAATAAGGCGAATATTGATTTCAAAAACGGGAATGCCTTGCTGGCCTTCTTCAAGGTGGTAAGGCAGGTCGAAAGAGGCATCAACAAAAGCCCTTGCGGGGAAGCCCAGACTTTTGAGCCGACTGTACGACCAGCTAAATGAGTCTCGCTGGTCAAGAATGTTGACAGGAATGTTGGTGTCATCACTCGTACTGATGGCGAGGTAGCCCGGTGGGTTTGAAAGTGGACAAATCCTGCCCTTCAGATCTGGGAATTGTTTGGACAATCCAAATAGAGCCAGTCTTAAATGTTCATTGAGGACATCGAGACGTGCAGGTTGTTGATAAGGAAAACAATACCATAGACGTATATACGCTCTTGGCGCTACTTGATCCCAGATATCTATTGTACGGTCTTCATCAGTCATTGCGTAGTTGATAATGTTGAAACGAAGTTATCAGCAAATGGGGAAAAGAAAAAAGCGGTGTTTGCAATACGAGTATTTATATGTTGTCTTGAAGCTAAACTCGGATGTGTTAGCAAATAAGAAATAAGGTGCCCTGATTGGTGGATTATTGGTCATGTGTGCTTGCCACCTGGTTGATCAAAACAGCGCATCTTTCCCCTTAATTAATTAGTTGGACAAAAACAAGGTTCGTGAAAACCTCTTAGGTGTGCTCGACTTAGTGAACATTGCTCGATTTCAGATTTATAAGCCTGGTACACGTCACTGAAGATCGCACTTATGGTTTGGATAATGTACCTGGCGAGATCTTCTATTTAATAGCGTTTAAAGGCGCATGTTCTTCTGCTTCAAGTTCCAGAGATCCCGCATTTTGACCATAACAAGAGCAAAGCGGTAAACTGGCAGCTTTACCCACCCAAAATGTATCCACTGCCCACACATAAGCCTTCCAAGTTGAACTGAGAAGAACAATATCCGCCACCAAAACCGAGATTATTAAGCTCAGCGAGCTTTTGAGCTTCCTAACTTTGCAAAGATATGAAGACGACAAGACTGAAGGTGTTATTGTCAGATTGACGTCTGGAAAATCTGAAGATTTGAACGAATTGTGGGAGACGGCGTCGTTTATCCCCCATGAAAAAGCTTGGTCCTCAAAAAGCTTCTGTCGGGTCTCAGATAGCCTCCGAGTGAACTCCTCCAACAATTTTGGTCGAGTGAAAGGGTTAGGCATGGACTCATCAGCTTGTCCCAAATCTGCTAACATCGCAAAATATACGCTTTTCGACAAGGTATTAGCCGATTCCCAAAATTCAGGCATATGCAAAGGTCCTTTAGTCTTTGAATCAAGGTCGGTGATATTCCTGTCCTGGCAGAAATCAAAGTTGGAGATAACATCAGGGTCGCCGTTACGGTTGAAAAAGCACGTGATGCCGAAGAAGTCACCGTCCCTATCCATAATCTCAGCCTCGGAAAACGTGTTATGACCTCCCTCTGTCTCTTTTCGCCAGAATTGGACATTGCCATTGAACCAACGATTATCCTGTTTCTTGTTGGCAATGGCAAACTTCCACATAACATCCGCCCAATAAAACCGCATCATAGAATTCGCCCAATACAAATTTGCTTGATGTGTTTGGTTACTGTCCACGAAGTAGCGCATGCTATTCTGAGAAGATGCCACCGGGTCATAAATGACCAAGAGGTCGAGAAATGTTCGACCTTCGTTCATTTCAAAGTAGCAGCTTGCCTCGCCAGTAACTGCCCCACCCACAGGCATCATTGATATCTGGCCTGGAGAACGGGTAGTTCTGATGTCGAGATCCGTATATATGCGAGTGATGTTGCATTGCTGGAGAGGTTGGTTGAAATATTCCAACATTCCCATTTCGGTTGACTCGCCATATTTGTCAGTCTTCCAGACCCGTTGCACTCGAAACGGGAGTGCGGTCTTGTTTGTGTAGACTTGGCTCTGAAGGGCGAATAGAGAACTCTCGCAGGTTACTTGCGTTCCAACCAAGAAGGATGGCCAATTTGTGAGCCAGTCACGTTGGGCTAAGGTTTCATTTGGATTGGTAGTCGACTGGGTGTATTGCGTATAGCCCTGAGATGCCACGTTCAGAAGAGAAAACACGACGGTAGCGATAATGCCTCCGACGAGTGCGATGGGAGAAAACCATCGATAAGGATAAGGTCGCGTCAAATGATAGGAATGAAAAGACTGATACATGTCTGTATTTTGATTTTCCATGTGATACAGTGTCTTGTTCGAGAGTGTTAGGAATCACACAGCTTTTAAAGTCAGATGCGAGGATTGAAGTCGTGGCTTACGTGTGGAGATCCCTTGATATTACACAGCTGGGAGGTTTTGGGGGCAAAAACTGCTGCACCGCCACATGCATGTGGCAGTAGCAGACCCCAAAGAGCTGACACATGCATCTGCTTGGGCTATCTGGTTGGTTTATTTTACGACTATAGCTGACATTATGATCTATTTACGGCTACTGGACACAATTGGTGTTAGTCGAAACACGTTACTAAGCTTTGGCTGCGGACATGGCTCTGCCTCGCACTCTGTTTACTCTTCCAAGTACAACAGGCTCTGCAAGTACTAGCGTGGTAATAGGCATCAGTAATATGGTTACAAACTCCCATCTGTACAGGATCTGCCATACCTCCTTCTGGTTACTTAGTTTACGAGCGGGTGGGCCAGTGACTCTCTGTGCTGGTGACCTTGAGATGAGATGGTATGTAAGGAGGCGACAGGAAGAACACAGTCCTGAGCTTTGAAAGTGTGGTACCTCTGAAATTGTAAAACGCTATCTCAAAGACTTGCTTTCAAGGAACCTTGGACGGACTTCGGGAGTAGGAACAGGATAATCAATCCGCATATTATTTGAATTGTAACAGTCAGAAAGTGACCTTGGTAAACCCCATCTATACCTCTGCCAGAACTACACCCGGATTGAAGACGAGGCCTTGTCATTCGCTGGTCCTAGTATTCGAGCCAATCCTCAAAGATGGTCGTCGTAAGTAGGCGGAAGAGTATCTTTCCAAATACCAGTTGTATGTTGGAAGCATATCTAGAATGTAAAGTCATTAGCTAAGGGTCCTGTCCTCAGTAGGGAATGTACTTGCCTGTGTCGCAGCAACTGCTCTAACATTTGAAGCGGCCTACATACTGGGCCTGAGAAAGGCAAGCATGCTTTCCTCCATAAGGCCATTTCTTGTCATTTCGTGGGTAATACTGAGGGCAATTACACTGAGTATATCCACCCTTGTAGCCGCACTTGATAGCACAACGGTGCTGTTTGCCATTCTTCTCAACGAAGGTGCATGAACCGTGCTGGCCAACAGCGCATCTGAAGGCATCGGCTCCGAGGAGGATAGCGCTGACGATGAAAAGCTTGGAAACGTGCATGTTGCAAGGTTGGATTGGGGATGCGGGTTTTGCGACTGAGTGAGTATTGAGTGAATCCTTGAGTGATGATGTTGCGAAGGATGGAGAGAATATTGTTGTGTTCGGGGAAACGTTCAGGGCTTTTATATCTTTCGGCATGTTGTTCGCTGGAGATATATGGCCAGACTATTTTGTCCTTCGGCATGTTCCTCTTTGGGAGTAGTTAGTTTCGCCAGCCAAGTATGCAAGATGTCTGTGGAAAGCCGTCCTATCCGCACGCAAAACGAAGCTGATAACATGTTCTGCAGGGTTTGTTATGGTCTGGACCGATACTGAACAGCTTGCCAAGACGTGGATCAACTAAGTCTAGAAGTCCTTAGACATCCAATCGGCAGATGCCAGTTCTTTCAACACTCGATCATACACCTCGGTAGCATGATCCCCGCCGGTCAATTATCATCTCGGTAGGGAAAAAAGCTATAACCCCGCGCGAGAACTAACATATGGCCCCCAAAGGCCCTTGTCTAGCAAAATCCTTGTGCTGTACTATGTGTAGCGGTGCCACTGGGTAAGATGGGGGCCAATATGTAGGTATTGACGCAGCGGAACATCGTGCAGAATAGCGGAACAGCGGAAGTCGGGAGGTGTACATAGTTTCTTGGTATCATGCATCTACCACGGGACAGCCCGACACAACCACCAGCGCGTTCCTCAATATAGTAACAGTCAATCACTGGGCCAATCCCCTCGAACTTGGCGCTTACTATGGAGCTGCAAGGGTCAGAACAACTCACCCCACGCAACGCTACTGATCCGCCACTAACTTACATACCTTTCCGACCCCAACGCGCTTAGTAAAAACCTCATTTACACTCGGTAACTCACTGCACTGATTGGTCGAAGAAACTCAACATGCTCCATTTTGTTGTACAATTAATGCCTGTATCTTGTATGCAGAGACGGCACAGCACATTTCGACCAGATAACAGATGCAGGTATCCAGAGCCGCTATTGGAGCACGGCAAGTCGATCTTACGTAACATGTAAGCTGCAGAACTTGGCGACAAATCCAAATTCCCATCTTGTCACGGCTACAAACTGATCCGGGCGCTTTCTAGTCCAGACCGTTGAAATGACAGGGATCATCACCTTCAGTTTCTTCTTCAACCAAGGCTGGTGGGCATATGCTGGGATGGTACGACCTAGACTCTATCTCATGTTGTATAAACATTGGAATCACGCAGGCCTGCTCACAGACCATATCATGTTTTCAGCAAAGTTAAACCAGCCGATTAGACGATTGTGGACTACACATAAACACCGGCGCTGCCGATAGCTCAGCCCCAGTAAGCGCTATCTTCTATAGGTATCATTCATCCGCACACCACCTTATTACGGGATTATAAAGTCAAATAAACAAATACGCTCTTTATTCTTATTACTATTAAAATTTGTAGTTTCCCGGATCCTAGACCTAGCCCGTGCTATGATCAGTATAGCGTAACGGTCTCGGTGTCCCAAACTTAAAACATGCGTCATCGAAACCGGCCTCCTTCCTCATCTTCGACATATACCACTGGATCCAATACATCTGCTCATGCTCCCTGAGATACCGACTTCCATGGAAACTCTGCAACACCACCTCGCGCGAGAGCAGCCCCAATTTCCGCCTATCATCAGCCTTCTCATAAAACCGACGTGTTAACCATTCCACATGTTCTGGTAATATCTCGTCCGGTAGCACAGGCGGCTTCTCATGGTTGTCTCCGGTAAACTTTGACCATGGTCCAACCATACCAAGTATGCTCAGCTGAGCGCGTGCAAGTGCCATTGGATCATTCGGTGGCACGACTTCTCCGTATTGTTGGTCAGGGTTCTTGGGATCTGTAAGGACTAGCGCTGTTGCTCCCACTTCCGTCGCGACGATTGGAACTCCAGCCAATGCTGCTTCACCAATGGCTAGTGGGAGGCCCTCAGACATAGAGGAATTCATAAACAGCCATGCATCTTGTAGCACAACTTTCGGATCACCAAAGCCCGCCAACACAACCTTACCAGACAGGCCACACTCAACTATGAGTTTCTCCATCTCAATGCAGTAGCTAGGCTGTCTGTCCTTAGCGCCATAAACAACAAGCTGGTAATCCTCGAAACCAAGTTGGTTGATGATTACATCAGCTGCTTGAATGGCGATCTTGACTCCTTTGATGAATTGCACGTTGGACAGCATCACCACAGTAGGCTTGTCGGTGCGGACTTTTTCAGCCGGTGTGAAGCGATCCATGTTGCTGATACCATTCACGATTGGATCAACCTTTCGCTTGAACATATTTCTGCTACCGATCGCACCACCATCAGTGCCCATTTCGATCTCCCACATACTATCGATATGTTAGTAGACATTCCATTTGTGCGACTAAATAACTCACGGGTTGAACACAGACGCACAAGGCATGATGACATCGGCGTGGAAATATGCGAGACGAGATGCCAAGCTAATGCCAGCAAGTAGCATAGACTGCACCGAGAGTGGCAATTCACACTGCGCCGGACTGATATTCAGACACGTCTCGCGCCAGTAGATAGCATGGTCCCAAATGCCGAAAGTGACGTCCTGCTTACACTGCAGGATCATCCCGTACAAACTGCTTATGCCATGATGAGTGCTCTGGAACACACGAGGACAGTCTTCGGGTACTTGGACAGCGTAGATAAACAGATATGCCATGTAAATACCCAGAGCGTCTCTGAAATCTGACATGCTTGGCCGTTCCATCTCAAAGCATTCCGAAAAGCTGGCAATGTTGGGGTCGTTGTAAGAAATTAACCAAGCCTTCATCCAAGCCCGCTGAAACTGGCTGGATTTCCAGGTCGCGCTATAGTCCTTGGTCTCGAAGAACTTGCCCATGGATAGTATGACATTGCTATACTTGACGAGATCAGCTCGCGAATATCGCTTTGTCCTAGCACCTTTGACAAACTCCGTGAGAAGCGGCACAAACGTTCCCACCACGTCGTCCTGGATATCGGTTGCAGCAATCTTCTCATCAACTTGTGACTGGAGCAAGTTGTCAATGACGCCGTGATTGGCAGTATTACCATCAAGACCCCAAAGAGGAAGTAACTTCATAGACTGAACATTCTTCTCAACCTGGAAGCGTGGTATGCCGAAGTCGTTTGCACACTCGGCAAGCACATGGTTCCTAATTGTGCTGTGGCCGTTGACCAAGTCACGTCGGCAATTCGATACACCACCAGGTGAGATAGGCCAACAGCCAATGTCGTTGAAGATGACCGAGATTCGACTGTCGGTATCGTTGTAACACTTTTGTGGCTGTGTAGTAATTGGGTTTGCGTCGTTTCCAAGACCCATGGCGTAGAGATCCGCCGTCTTGATGGCTAGCAAAGTGACCTCGGCCACGTCCGTCTGCATATCAATTGCCGAGACGATCTGGTTGATGTTGTCGTCAAGCGCCTGGCGGGCCTTTTCGAGTCGCCCCGAATCTCGAGCTTGCCAATACTTCCGGAGCGACGGTTCCTCTCTGAGGATGACTTCGTCAACCCAGCAAGCCGTGGATGCGTCAAGACTGTTGTTGCTCTTCCAATGGTTCCATAGTTCTGTGCGCACACGCCAAGTTGGTACGCGCTTGTAGACACGTCGGTTCCACTGCGCGAGCCAGAAGACCGGGTTCAAGTAGGTCGACCACGTTGGCGCGTTGCTTGCCTTGCGGCGCAGCTGCTTCACCTGTGTGATACTGTAGTGATGTAGAACATCTTCTGAGTCGAATGATAGATTCTCAGGGCGGATCAGAAGTTGTTCTTCTGCTTCGAAAAGTTGCGGTCGCTTCGCAATCGCAGTCTTGCTGCCGTCATCACCCTGCATGTATGAAGTGACTACAGGGTCGCGACGATGCTGGTAGTCGTACTCAGTGATGTACATCTTGCCGTCAATGCGCTGAACGATCCGATGAACAAACTTGGACGGAACCCAGTCGTAGCGTTCTGGATCGACCGGCTTACCCCAGAATACAGAGAGTGAGTTTCCACTTGAAGAGCCCGTCGGAATGTAGTCGGCCCGCAATAGATCAGCGTTGCCTTTGGGTCGAAGGCGGTAGTGGTACTGGAAGCCAATGTTCTCAGAGTTGCTTGAGATAGTTCCTCTGCTTATCCTTCCATACTGGTCATAGTATCCAAAAGTGAGAATGCCATCCTTCGTGGCCTCAACGATGACAGGCTGGCGAGACATTGTGTGCTCGGCATAAGTGTACGTCGCAGTTCGCGAGTGTCCCTGTTCAACTCTAGTCTGTAGACGACCGTGTTGATCATAGGTTGCAAAGAAGGCAGGGGATTGTCCTTGTGGTCGTTCCTTCAGTAGACCTTTGTGGAAGGTGAGAGTCATATAGCTTTCGTCTCCGTGAGATGCGAACCCAGTTAGAGTTTCTCGTGGTTGCTCAACTACGACAGCTCCTCTATTGAGTTTGATCTTCCGTCGCTCTCCCTTCTTAGCAAGACGAGCGATATTGACGAGGGCAGGCTTGTTGTAAATGATGAACCAGTAGATCCAAAAGTTCGCCATGAAACGGCAGGCCCTCCACAAAAACAGAATAAGCCATAGTAACAAGCTGTTAAGAGGAGTCTCGCCTAAGAGGTATAATAATTCCCTCTCAATATTAGAACCACCTCCAGAGACTATAGCGATCCATTTGATGATTGAAGAGCTACTCAGACTGAGCCACTCCAGGGAAGCCCGTACGGAGTGTTGCTTCTGCAGGGGTGCCGGTGCAGTGACCCTAAGCTCGGCAAAGGCAGGGCTCTTCTCGTGCGTTGATGAAGCTCCAACTGGCCTTCGAGAAATCTCCTCACATTCCTTGTGTATGTCAAGTGCGAGCCCTAAGTGAAAGTCGATGTTTCGAATGTCAATGCCTTTATTGGTGACCCATTGACTGCCTGCAGCTGACATCGAGTGCCCATTCCTACAAACACGATCAAGGATCATCTCCCGGACAAACTGAGGAAGGTCACTCCATCCGGAATTAACATCAACGTCCAGACAAAGAAGTTCCATCATCCTTACTTCTGTTTGCAACAGAAGACATCGCGAGCTGTTATGGTCCTGAGACGCGAGCTCCAACTGGTAACGCTTGCACAGGGACTCAGTACCATGGACAAAATGTTCAGACTGGACAGCTTGCAGGTGAGACAAATTCATCTCCGACCGGGCCACGTGGTGCAGCAATGCTTCGCAAGCTATGACAGAAACTGTTGGCTGCCAGGCAGGAAGCATGCTGTCTGTCCCACCAAGGTGGCCAATGACGACATGCAAAACTCCAGACCTGGTGTAACTGAGAGAAGATATTTTGTCAAGGCCATTGTCATAGAAGGACTCGCTAGTGGATATTTTGATGACGGCTTTCTGCGTCTGCCACACATCCATTGCCCTGCGAATGAGACTACCCGACCATTTGACAGAGCTGGCGTGGTGGCTGGGATCTTGCGAGGTGAGCTGCAAAAGCTTCTCCAGTTGGTCTGATACACCAGAGCCATTGCCATGTTGGATAGTGTAATTGACAACCAAGTCAGAGACAATGTTTGCAGTCACTTCCATTCCGTCGATACCTTCAGCATTGAGCTTGCTCCGTAGAATGATGGTCTGTCCCTCATCCTCATCCTTCAATGAGGCTAAGACATCAGTCTTAGTTTCGTCTCTCCACGCGAAATAAGATGTTCCTAGGGCAGCCAGGAAAGCAGCCAGACTCTGGGACAAGACGTCTGTGTACAAAAATCCTGCAGTTGCTGGGATAGCGTGTAACAAACAGCCAACTGCGAATCCCACTGCCGCAGAAGTCATCATTGCAGTGACGTGCGCCCCAATGTTTGTAGTAAAACAGCGGTTGAATTGAAACAGGATAGCGCTCGAGTAGCCAAACACGTACATGAAGTAGATGATCATGGTCTCGGTGCTTTCCACCAAAAGCCAGAGAAGAATGGTCATGCAACCAAAGACGACAGTAAGTTTCGAGAAGACATCCGTGATTGCTTCCATAAGAGAATCTCGGCGTCTGCATTCGGCCTCTCTTTCAATGCGCTCAGCGTCTGCAAGTCCCGACATCTTCTCATTCGACACTTCATAACGGTGACTCCAGTACTTCTGTAGCGTCGCATCTAGGATCATGGCAGAGACGCAGAAGTACACAATGGCGAGCCAGATACCGTACCTACTGCGGCTGTCGGTATACATGCTGGGATACGGCTCCCGAGCGCTCATGACCATCATGATCCAGCGATCCATCAGTGCGATGAGGAAGAGGCCAAGGTTTTGACCGATGTCGTGTCGTGCGTGGCGAAATAGGATGAATGAACTGTGCTCCTTGAGGCCGCGTCTCAGTTGTTGCTGTTGACTGACGGCTTCGGTCAGCTGGGTGAACCATGCAGTCGTGAACTTCGGCGGAGGTGCTTTGCCGCCAGCCGTCTTCTTGAGAAGCCATTCGATGTAAGGGATTCCCTCTGACACGCGTCGGACCAAAGCGTCGGACATAAAGCCTGACAACTTTGCGTCGTCGGTTCGTCGGGTACATGCGGCGACCGCTGCTGTGAATGCTATCCGTGCCATGTCGTTGTCCGTTGCCTTTTCAGACTCTTGACTTGACTCGTCGACAGTTCTCATCGAAAGCCATTCCACGACGTCCTTCTCCATAAACTTGGGAATATTCTCCATCCAGCCCGACCATTGCTGACAAAGGTGTCTGTATCGTAGCAAAAGAATGACCAGGAAGGCGTACATGACAAGTAGATAAATTTCCAAGTCATGGCCATTGGCAAATGTCGATATGACTGGAGACAGCAGAAGGATGGGCAAGGTCTGCAAAATTACCTTGCGTCCGGATGCCAACGGTGCTTCGTGTAGATGCATTGTACTCATGACGCCCAGAACGTTGAAGTAGGTGGCGATACAGACGATGTAAGCGACAAATACAAAGCCTGCGCTGACAGACCTTTGTATGGAGAACCCAATAAGTCCACACACAGCTATAGCCAGTGTTATGACAAAGCCGCCTGATAGTCTCTGCACGTGAAAGTAGATCATATTGTCGTACGCGTAGTGTGCCATGTAAAAATGGCCCACGCTACCCACCCAGCCCGTAACACCAGCTGTCAGCAGCATCGACGCGAGAAGAGCATATCCAGCTACTTCGAGATGGTCCGGATCCATAAATGCCGTCATGAAGCATCCGCGACCAAGGAATGTAAGCATGGTCACGTCGACGATTGCAGGGAGACAGAATATCGACATAGCGCCTGCTTCCGCAAATCTCTTCTTCCATAGCTGCATTCTCTCGTGAGTTGTAAGCTTGACAGGATCAGCACTGTCTTTGCTGTCTGGTGGTGCTTCATCCGACGTTGGATACATGGTCATGATCTCGTTGCCTCTTCTGTAGTCTGCAGGTGGCGGATCAGCGGCAAGGAAAAGACGGTAGCGGTTGTAGATGATGTTTCCGATATCTCGAGGGAAGAGGTCGAAATAGATCTCACACTGGGATCCTAGAATCCAGAGTTCGGAGAAGACGGCTGCTTGGTCTGGTTGGGAGAGGAAGAGTGGACATCGATCTGTGGTTTCCATATAGACGTCCTCGAACGCTGCCCTACGTAGGACAGTGAAGGCAATAAGTGAGAATAGATCCGCGTTGACGTCCATGGCGGGATGTCCCTGCTGGGGTTTGAGACACGATTGAAGAACTTGCGTTAGCTGTCTCAGCACACGTTTGTCGCCAGAAAGAAATGCCTCGTCTGCAAGAACCTGTGTCAATGTGTAAAGATGACAAAGGTTGTCAAGACTAGGAAGTCGCTTGGCGCCTCGTTCCACCAGATACCCAAGTCGCTGTTCCAATAGCTGTCTCATACTTAACGAATCATCAAGAGCAGCTAGTGCAGAGCTTCTGTTCCAAGCCACACGTGTAGTTTCGCCAATGAGCATAGCACGGCACAGTGACTGCGTTGCGCCGAGTAAGGTATCATTGGTATGAGTGGTTCCGATTTTGTGAGTGAGACACAGAAGCTCAGCGTACGTTGCCCCCTGGATGGATTCTCGGATGGTGGTGGGAACGCGGGCTCTAGCTTGACCAGGATTCTGTCGCTCGACTTGTAGTTCCTCCTCGAACCTCGTTTCGCGTGCAACTCCCTTATGCGCGAGCCAGGTATGCAAAACCACGGCGGTGTCACAAGGCGACGACAGAGAGATGTATATGTCCGTGACATGCCCCTGTGCGACTTGTTTATCCTTTGACACGCCCCAAAAGCTGACATCCGCACGAGGAATCTGGAAGCCAGTTTTGAGGCCCTTGAATACTTGGATTTCCCGAGCGAGCAGTCCGTCGACAAGTTCCTGAATCATGCTTCTATGAGAAGCATGTTCCGCCTTCTGATCAATTAGATGTTGAAGCGACTTGAGCAGTCGCTGTTTGTCGACGCCCTCGAGATCCTGCAGCATGTCGAGAGTCTGAAGATGAGCTTGTGTCCGCACCACAGCATCAAAGTGGTCCGCAGTTGGCTCGCAAGTAAGGGGGAAGCAGCCTCGAGATGAAAGCTGTATATTGCCACTACCGTAGTCCCAAACATTGGTTCTCGGCGGCATCCTATGCGATGATGTCGGCAAGCTATCGAGGGCCTGACAACTATCGCGCATAGGTGCTGGATTTGATGACTCATCAAAATGTGCCAGAAGCTTTGGTGCTTCTGGAATGATGGAGCCCAGGATATCCAAAGAGAGCTTTGACAAGTTGGGATTCTCGGAAGGGTTGGAAACATCGATCTTGCGCTCCCCAGACGTCCAACACTTCTGCACCTGTGATATGTTAGAGAGGCTCATTCGAGCTTGTTGAATCAATAACTAACCTCAATCATTTCTGCTCGTCGTAGATACTCGAAAGCACTCATCGTCTTTGTCGCACTTTCTAGAGGATATGCTTTGGGATTCATAGCAGAGCCGTGCTCCATGACCGCATCGAAGTGCTGGGCTACCTTGGCAGCACGTCGGACGACAGATGGCTTAGGTCGCGTTACCCAACGATCCAAAAATCCGACAAAGAAATCTGGTCGCTTGTCCCGCTGCACGCTGCACCGAGCCATTGTATCCCTGAGTCTTCGAGCCTTAAAGTAGTCACGCCGTTGACCATTAGAAAGAATACATGCGTTCTCGATAATAACGCCCGTGGCCAGAGACAGGTCGACCTGGTCGATGGCTTCACAGTCGTGGTGACATTGAAGGATGACAGGCACCTCGAGACTTGCAAGGCAGGCGAGCAGATAGTTCGTCTGGTCAGTTTTTCCGGTAGAGGTGCACTCAAGTGCAAATCCAGCCCAATCGTTCAATGTCTGGAGTAGTGCCAAAGATTGCGCTGATTCGGTAAGCTGAGAGTCTTCATGCCCAAAGTCCTCCATTTTGATGTGTGCGAGTGTCATCTTGGCCGGTATATCATTCAGGAGTGAGCGATGAGAGTTGATGGAGTACGAGTCTGCAGCGGCATTGCCAGGGCCATCACCCATAGTGACAGGGATGATAACAAGATCATAGCTTGGCACTGGCTCTTGGATCGTTAAAGTTTCAGAGTCGGAAATAAGACAGAATGATTTTGTGGAACGGAATGAGGGGGTGCTTGGTCGCTTGAGAAGGCTTGGTGTGAGCTGAGGGACATGAGAGCCATGATGCTTAGCGAACCGCGCTCCCTTGGCAGATGGTACAAGATGCCTGGCACTCGGACTTGAGAGAGGCTTGGAGCTACTAAACACAAGTTAATGGAAGTAATGCGATAAGATTGAGAGATAACGTACGTATTGAATGCTCCTCGTCTCGACAATAGATAGAAGAATCGTCTCTCATAGAGACGGTGTATCAAGTACAGAACAAGAGGAACAATGACACAGGTAGCCCCAAGAACTAGAATAACTAGTTGGTACAGGCTCCTAAACCTCAAAGCCGAAGGCAGAATACTATTGCAGTATATTTGGTAGGACGATGAGCTTTCGCACTCATCTAGGACTGGGTCCTGTAGTCCAGGCTGAAAGAATGAAGCCATGGGCAGTAACTGAGGATGAGGCTTGTGCAGTTCTGACCAAGCGTCTCTCGGATAGTGAAAATGAAGATTGTCTACTACAACTAGGCTAGGAAATAGGTAATAGCGTTTGAGTAAAAGAGTGTGAGAATTGATTGACTTCAATAAAGTGAACGCTGTGAACGACAGCTAGAAAATGAGCGACGGGAAGAAGGAAGGTCCAGGACCACAACGCAGTAGTCACAATGGAGCCGATCTGTGTAAAGGAGTGAACGGATCACGGCGTGTGCAGTAAGTGTCTACACAACCAAGCCAGGGGTAAAATTTCTTCCCGTGTAGTCAAGGAAGAAAGGAAAGACGATTAGTTGAAAAGTTAACAAAATAGAAGCAATTTCGGAATATTCCATGGTTATACGAACAAAGATCCTTGCTAACACAATGGCGCCGAATTTGGGCGATCACTAAGCCAACCGGTCCGTGTTAGCCTGACTCGAAGTTCGGAGCTCGATCAAGTCTCCTACGTCACTCGTCGCTCTAGACGTTCAAACTAACCAAGTAGAATTTTCCGGCCAACGTCGGCCCTCCGCCGAGACGCCAAGAGGGTCTAAAAGGCTTGACGCCACCCTCGGTCAGTTAAAGTTCCCTCTTTGGCTTTTGCGCCCCTGCAACTCACTTCCAGCTGTCCCTGAAACTGTTTCAACAGCTGTGGCTTGAGTATAAGGCACCGGCCCGACGGGTATGCCAAGACTAGGCGTCTGTTCAGCTTCTCAGGGGTAAACGTCGAGGTAATTAATTTGAGTTTTTTCTTTAAACATCTAGTCTTCAAGGCGCGTAGTCTAAATCAACTCATCGGTCGGGTGGGGTGTTTTTTCTTCAACGGACCATGTCGCGATGCAAAGCTACGGGGTCAAATGAAATGGACACGCCGATGGTTACGGTGTGAGGTGGAGCCGAGACTGGAGTCGAGACGTTTGACTTGAGCACAGATGACAACTTTGCAGACCATCAATTAGTGTAGCAGGAGAATTGTGCGGTTCTTCGACGGTGAATGAAGAAACGGATGGGCAGGGACAATATGATAGCCCAATAGAGGAAAAGCAGCAGTAGTCAAACGTAGTAAACGGTTCTTCATTGATAGTCGCGTGCGAAATTTGGTATAAGATCACACCGTTTCCTCACTGTAGATTCTACCATTGCCTCTACAGCAGTTCGCGCTCTCTTTGTACATACTCATCATGTCCCGCCTCTCAAGTTCGCGGTCTTCATCGACCTTATCACTCAACTCTTCCCTCTCTTCCATTACCACTCCAGACTCAGACTCTGAAGCTAGATCCTTGGGAAACAATGTTTTTCCGTTGGGGGCCAGTGACAGCTTCATTCTTGTCACTGGAGGCCTCGGTTTCATTGGCTCACATACCTCGCTTGAGCTTTTGAAAGCAGGATACAACGTCATCATCGTGGACGATCTCAGCAACAGCTACCATGGAGTCTTGAGCAAGATTAATGTCCTCGCTCAAAAGCATTGTGCGCAACATGGACTCAAGCTTCCAACACTGCACTTCCACAAGCTTGACTATCGCAGCAAGGCTATGAAGTTCCTCTTGGAGTCCTATTCGACGCTTGTGCCGACCTCCACAGACTCAGAAGAGTCTATCAGGGTTCAGTCCAAGATTTCGGGTGTCATTCATTTTGCCGCTTTCAAGTCTGTGAGCGAATCCATTGAGAAGCCATTCCAGTACTACCGCAATAATGTTTGTGGTCTTGTGGACTTTGTCGAATTACTTGGAAGACACAACATCCACAAATTTGTCTTCTCGTCTTCGGCTACTGTCTATGGGTCCAAGGCTACAAAGGGCGAGCGCTTGAGGGAAGAAGACGTCGTTCATCACGAAACATTGTATCTTGATGAGTCCAATAACGAAGCTTTGGCAGAACCATCGGTTTCTGGCTTGACATCGCCTTATGGACGCTCCAAGTACTTTTGTGAAGCTATCCTTGCAGACATTGCACACGCCGACCCATCTTGGCGTATTGTGGCTCTGCGATATTTCAACCCCATCGGGTGCGACCCATCTGGACTCCTTGGTGAAGATCCCAAGGGGATCCCGACAAATCTATTTCCAGTTATTGCGCAGGTGCTTACAGGCTCTCGACCCGTGCTTGACATATTTGGCACGGACTGGGATACAAGAGATGGTACAGCGATTCGAGACTTCATCCACGTTGCGGACCTGGCCCGTGGGCATGTCGCGGCTCTTAGCGCCGATGTCGAGTCACCGTTTCGAACGTTCAACCTTGGCACAGGAAATGGCACTACAGTTGCTGAGGCCGTGCGCAGTCTGGAGGGTGCTTCTTCACAGAGGATAGCAGTCAATCTAGCACCACGCAGAGTCGGTGATGTGGGGTTCTGTGTTGCGGCTAACGACCGAGCCCAGAAGGAACTTGGCTGGACACCGAACAAGACTTTGCAGCAGTGTGCAAGTGATCTGTGGAATTATGTTCAACAACCGCCAGCTCAATCTGGGGCTTCGTAGGGAAGAGCCTTTTCCGGCGGTTGATTCATGTTTAATGGGATGCAGTTGTTATCAATAATGGGAAAAGTCTGGTTTCTTTTTTTATTAGTATTGTATTTAATCCTTGATTTTATTCGAAGCTTTTTGTAATAAATGTAGCAATTGGACATAAAGTTTACCGTGGTCAGACTGTGAATCAACACATGGTAACAAGAGCAAAAACATTATCTGGAATATTTAGTGAACCTGTTTATTTAAATAATATAGATTGCTTTTATTTAGCTCTTTTAATTTACGTTATGCCCTGCTAAATGATTTCCATCAACAACATAAGACACTTTAATTTATGTGATGGAAGACTGAATAATTTTACGCTCCAGGGTAGCAGGAGGCAATCTGAGCTACCCTAACTCTGATTGAAAAAAAAGACTTCAGGTAGAGGTCAAACGGACCGACAGGTAAAAGCCGTTAGTTCCATAAATACGCTCTCGTATGCCAAGTCCAAAATTAACCCATGAAACAATCGTCATTGAATCATAGTGGAGCTACTTGTTTAGATCCAGACGCACAGTCCCTGGTTGTGGCGGACTAACTACAGTCGATTTAGTGTTTAGTCAACTAACCCTGTTCCGATCGATCGTGGGGAATCTGGTGGCTTCAGTTTCAGAGGCAACCCGTCACATCTAGCAATCATCACTAACCATAATCGTTTTAGACTTGCGGCTCCCAAAATCAAAGATACGATTGGTAGGTTTGGGTGGAGATCATTAGCCAGTACGGTATATAGTGCATCATCACAGACGGATCTAGACAAAGTATTTGAAATACAGTTGGAGAGCATTTAGACTGTTTCATTTCCCAGTCCACCGTTCGCCAACTTCTTCTTCTTGTCATCATCCAATCATACTCTTCTCATCTCCATGGCACTTCTTTCATTCGCGCGGCTTTCATCGACAATCCGAACTTTCCGTCACCCATCTCCAGCCACGGCGCACCACACGGTCACTCCTGCATCGATCATGAAGCGACCCTATCTGGTGGTCCCCCTCTACATTTACCCTGCCCCTGATGCCTGGGAGCCACTTTTTCAGGCGGCCCGCAGTAGCCCCAGCGTTTCTTTTATCGTTGTCGTTAATCCCTGCAACGGTCCTGGCGCCGTGGCACTTCCTGACACCAACTACCAAGATGCCCTAGCCCAACTCAATTCTTTCCCCAACGTCCAGCTTCTCGGCTACGTGTATTGCAGCTACGGCAGTCGTCTCACCGCTGACATCCAGAAGGATATTGCGTTGTACGCGGGCTGGAATTCCAAGTTCAGAATTGATGGCATCTTTTTTGATGAAGTGCCCTCTGCTAATGAGCATGTCAGTCTGATGGCCAGCTTGTCCCACTTTACAAGATCGACCTGGAACCAGAGTACCGGAAAGTCTGGGACTGTGGTGTACAACCCTGGCGTAGCTGTAGGTGAACGGTTCTACCGGGATGTGGATCTGGTTGTTGTGTTTGAGCAATCGGAGCAGCAGTGGCGAAATTGGTACCTGCATCAAGATGCCCCCGATCGTGGCCAAAGCAAGGATGTGGCGATCGTTCACTCGTGTTCAAGCGATGCCAAGAGCTTAGCTCAGGACATGGTCAAAATGAATTTGGGTGGACTCTATTTGACCGAACAATCCGGTGGGGGGTATACTCAGTGGCCTCAGAATTGGTTTGACATTGTCGGAGTCCTCGATCATGTCTCGACCTCTACCTAAAACGACTGCGGCTAGTTAAACACCAATTTCAAAAACTTCAGCTAGAAATAGGGGATCCAAAAAAAGGGGAAGGTGTCTTCCATCAATTGAGAAATTTCTGATCGCGATAGGCATCACTCGTGGTGAATGGTTGTTGTTTGTCGTGCTACCCTAGAGAAGACGTCATGTGCAGACTTCTTTGGTACGATTAGATATTCTAAAATTCAATTGGCTCATCTAAGTCTTTCGGTACGTGGAGAAGTAGCTAAACACACCAACAACTAACACAAAAGACTGTCATTGACACTGGTGTCAAAAGGAGGCAGCCCATCAATGGTTTCCGGTACTGGGTAAATCGCGGCTGCTAAGACGCGTACACCGTACCGTTACAATACTCCACCCACTTATCCAAATTCATCTTCTTGATGACTGTGCTAAACCCCTTACTCCCGTCAGCCTTCCCTTTGCCAGAGCATATTTCATCAGCTGATTTAGCAGACACTTTTCCTCCAGCACCTTTGGGGTATTCGATATGGAAGACAGGCTTGTCATGGTCGATAAACTGTGCAAACGTGTCACATTCAGAATATTCCACGCATTGCTCGTTAACGCTGAAGTGCACATCTGAGATGACGTCGGAAATGATACTTCCAGCGTTCTTAAGTCCCGTGGACATGTTGAACGATGCTGCTGTTTCAGAGAGAAATTTGACAAAGTTGACAGAATCCTCTTTTGTGAGCTTGAGGCCGTTCTCGTTTTGCTGCCAAGTGAGATCAGTAAACACTCATTAACCGACTCTCCAGAAGATCTTTAACTTACAAAGCCATCAACGTTATCCGGATCGATAGCGTCGCATCCCTTCTTTGCTGCCATTTCGATACGCTTCTTCATGATAGAGTGTACGTTGGGGCTGGACAAATTTAGCCACCGCTCATCTGGCCAGCCGTCGAGCTCTTTGCCCAAGTCAGCCTCATCGAAGTCATCTTTATCATCTCGCCAGTCTTCCCATGAACCAGCGCTGAAATAGCAAATGACTTTCTTGCCAAGCTTCTTTAGTGTAGCAAAGGTAGAAGCATCGTTGTCGTAGAGGTCCAAGTCGAAAATTTCAACGTCCGGCGTGAGCTTGTCTTCATCGCTGATGTCGAGTGGCTTGAGAAGAATGATCTGCCATGAGGCACCTACTTCAGGCTGCCATAAAGAGGTGCGGTTGGGGGTATTCCCCGGAGTATCTTCGTTTGAATCATCGCTGCTTCCACTATCGTCATCATCGGATCGGCCTCGGGAGAGGCCAACGCCAAGACCGACACTGAGAGGAATAACGATGATCAGGACAACGCCAATGACCGCCAGCTTCTTCCAGAATGGCCAGGCCGCAAACTTCTTGGTTATGGTATTGGATTTCATGGAGAATGACAAATCGGCGTGGCGAGAGGATAATAGTACCGGAGGAGACATGATGCGCGAATGAGGATAGAACGCGGTGATGATATAATTCACTGAAAAGATCAGCAGCGGGGCAGTGTATGAGCTGGTAAATTGGGAAACAATGTTAGCAGGTCCGAGGCCAAGTGAGATTAATTCTAGATCCACAAATGCCTCTTTGACCGTTGAGGAGGCAGTGAGACGATTGCTTTGAGAAACTGTTGATGTCTCCGTGCACTCGTACCTGAAGTCTAGGCCTAGACAATCCTTGTAGATCTTTTCCAGTAGTTCAACAATTTCAGGGGAATAAGAAAAACGTGTTGGTGCAGAAGATCCTGCAGCAAGAGGAAGACGGAAATTTCCGCAATTCATCGGCGCTGCGACTCGTGTCTCCACACATTAGCCAGTCTCGACTTTTGTTAATCCCCCGAAGCGAGTCATGATCTGCCGTACGAACATGTCATTTCCCGAGACGCCACTACGCTAGCATCATGCAGGGGTCTCGATCTAAGTTTACGATCCATTATTTACAGTTCTGACCTTTGACTTGGGTGTGTTTACTAATCCCACGACCTGATCAATTCTGTCCACGCTAATCAACGCCATTTTAGCACTGCAAAGCTTTCTCGGGTGTTCAGGTACCAACCGCCAAGAGAGCCACAACTAATGATCCATAATTGTTAGTCGCTGCACTTCAGCTGAGATTGTTCGGCGCCCCGACATGCATGAGTTAACGGCGAGAAGGACCTGTAGTATGTGACTGATATGGGTATAATATGCTTATGTAGATCGTCTTGTAAATCCGTATCCTCATCGCGGACTTCACTCCTTGTCCTTGTTTGTTCTTTTTTTGTATACACTCGTTTCTCCAGTCATTCTTTCAGCCTTGAGCACCATGCGTCTCAGCACTCCCATTGTCGCGGCACTTGCCGTGGGCGGCACTGATGCTCTCTTTTTTTCTTTCTCTAACATTCGTTTTCCTTTCCCTATCAAGTGGCCCGTCGTTGTTCCTAAACCTGCGCCTATCCAGCCAGCTCCTGTCCCAACAGCTACTAAGCCTGCTACAAACGTTCAGTCCACTGTAGTTGTGAAGCCCACTACTGCCGTCGTCGCGGTCGAGCCCAGCACATCCACAACATCTACTACAGCAGTTTCTGTTGCTCCTTCCGTTGCTGTCATTTCTTCTGTTCCCTCTGTTTCATCCGTTTCATCCATTTCCTCCGTGTCATCTGTCTCTGTTGTTCCCTCAGTCTCTCTTCCTTCAGCGACCTCCCTCGTACCTGGCCTTGCCCCCGTCACTGTCGACAGCACCATTCTCATCCTCGGCACGAGTGACTATGCTTGCGACTCAGCAGCATCAGGCCTTCTGAGCTATGGCATTCCTTTTGAGAAGGTCCTGGTTCCGAAGGAGGGCTTCGTCATGCCTAGTCTCAATAGCTCATCCAGCGAGGGCAAGTACGGTGCTATTATTATTATTGATGCTGCATCGTATCAGTATGAGTCTGGTTGGGCTAGCGCCATTACCAGTGACATGTGGGATCAGATCTACGAATACCAGCTGCACTTCCATGCGCGTCTTGTTCGTATCAACGAGTTTCCCAGCCCACAGTTCGGTAAGCAATGGTGCTTTTGGCTTGTATTACAAGGATTAACATGATGTTAGGTGTCACTACGGCCGGCGATGGCTGCTGTTCGGACCAAGACGGTGTCGACCCGCAACTTGTCAGTCTTACAGACGATTCAGACTTTCCCTCAGCCAACTTGAAGACGTAAGTGAAATGATACATGATACCATTATGATAGAAGTTAACGTGATGTATAGAGGCGCTACCCTTTCTACCAAGGGCATCTACCATTACCCTGCCACAATCACCAATGCAACCATCGCTAAGCAAATTGCAAAGTTTGGACCTGGCGGTGGCTACACCTCTGACACCGTCGCTGCCATCATCAACAAGTTTGATGACGGTCGCGAGCAGCTCGTGTGGTTCCTCGGCTGGGCGCACGATTGGTCCCAGACCACTGCCTTCCTCCAACACGCCCACATCCACTGGATGACACGCGGTGTCTTCCTTGGCAAGCGCAAGGTCCATCTCAACGCGCAGATTGACGATGTTCAGCTGTCCACCGGTCTCTACTACTCTGTCTCGGGCGAGAAGGAGTTCAAGATTCGCACTGATGACCTCAACGCTCATGTTGACTGGCAGTACAGCATCAACGCCCGTCTCCCTAAGGGTTCCGACTTCTGGCTGGAGTTTGCTCACAATGGAAATGGTGACATCATCAGCGCCGTTGGCAAGCCTTCGTCTGACCAAGTTTGTGTCCCGGATACAGCTGTTGATTTCGACTCTCCACCCGACACGCCACTTGAGTTTGTCAAGCCACCCGGCACAGGCACAAACAAATGGTCTGATAAGTTTGTTTATGGACATTACCCGTGGTCTCAGACATGCGCCAAGCTGGATGACTTTGCTTCTTGGTTCCTGAACAAGGATAACCTCAACCACTTCGCCCATCTCTCCCACACATTCACGCATTTGGAGTTGAACAACGCCACCTACCAGGATGCCAGCCGCGAAATTGACTTCAACCGTGCATGGATGAAGCAGATGGGTATTGATCAGGCTGTTCGTTATTCACCCAACGGTCTGGTTCCCCCTGCTATTACTGGTCTTCACAACGCCGATGTTATCCAGGCGTGGCTGGACAATAAGATCACTTTTGTTGTGGGAGATAACACTCGACCGGTCCTCCAGAATCAACAGAACGGTTTCTGGCCCCTTATTAGCACCGTTGAGAGCAACGGCTATAACGGTCTGGTTATTGTTCCTCGCTTTGCCACCACGATTTACTACAACTGCGACACCGCCGAGTGCACTACTAAGGAGTGGATTGATACCTCTGGTGGTAAGGGTGACTTCAACGATTTGATAGCTCAAGCTAGAGTCGAGAACACCCGCCATCTGCTGGGACTTCATGCCGATCCTTACATGTTCCACCAGGCTAACATGCGGGTCGCCGATATGCCCCAGAGGACCATTGGCACCTACACGTCTAAGATGTCGCTGGTGACTACCTGGGTTGAGGCTGTTACGCAGGAGCTGATGCGTCTGACCAACTGGCCTATCACCTCTATCAAGCACGATGATATCGCTCAGTATTTCCTCAACCGCAAGGCTTTGGATGCTTGCAATCCCAAGCTATCGTATGGCGTCTCCAAGGATGGAAAGAGCATTGCACATGTCGTACTGTCTGCTGACAATAACTCGTGCTCTGTTCCAGTACCTGTGACTATCCCCGGTGGGGCTGTGGTGCCTGATGGCGTATCACAAGCTGATACCTTAGGTTCCGAACCAACTATTCAGTGGGTAAAGTTAACTGGCTCTTCTGTAAAGCTAATGTTAAATAGTAACATTACTTTGTAAATAGTATAAGTATAGGTTTCTACTATATTATATAGTTACTTAAGTATTATAGTATTATATACCAGTACTAGTACATACCTTATTATAGTTATTATATTACTTTTATTTATATAACTTAAAACTTATACCTTAGAAAAACCTTAACTTATTTTAGTAAAGTAGTATAATACTCTTAGTAGTTATTTTTACTTTTTATTAGTATATTACTAACTAGGTATAAGGGTAGATTTGCTTAGTTTAGTAAAAATAGTTATATTAGGCTTAATTATAGAAGCTTTAATTGCTTTCTTTAGTTTAATTAACAATTTTAAAGAAAAGTAAATCTTTCATATCTGTTTACGTTTCCAATCTCCCTACTACTTGTCTATCTCTGAGGCCTTTCTCTTGGTCCCTTCCACTAGCCTGATGCCTTCACCTCCGCCCCCAACAGCGTCCTGAATAGCCTCATGAATTAGCCGCTTGTCCTTCCTGACCAAGACCGGCAGATTTTCTCCAGATTCCTGCACCATGTTGTACCCGTCTTCGATCCCCTTGTTCACTAGAATCGAAAGATGATTCTCGTCTTCCCTCGGGAAATATACGGTTATACGACTGTCGTGGCTTGCGATAGCGTTAGGTATCGATAACAGATCCAGACTCTTCGAGTTCTCTTCTCCGACGGATGGCGGAACGGCTAACTTGACCCTTCCAGAGTCGATCCGCAATTGACACCCAATGTCTTGAATCCGTGCGGGAACGATGGTTGTGTTTCCGGATACTGCGGCAACTGCCGAGGCGTTTCCATGGCGTGTGGCGACTTCTATCCCTGAATCCAATCTTGCCATATATCCTTCGTGTGTATCATGGATTGTCTTTTTCTCAGTAGGGGGCAGTAGCGCTTGCACTTCAACACTGCTTCTACCGTTATTGAAAGGCGCAATGTCGCATTGTCTCAAATCGTGGACTTCGTGACTGTCACAGTTTTGTCGCATCACGACAACGTAATTAGCACACGCGGATATTGACAAGTTTGTAACGTCGGCTCCACCACGTGAAAGATGGTTCATAATATCTATAGTCTCGTCAGTAGCTGGTAAACGTATTGTATCTGATGTCTCACTTCTAGAAAAGTCCCAAGCCATGACACGGCCTTTAATGGCGGATACGATGAGCGCCGACTCAGGATGAAACTTTGCCGTGGCTAAAGGCAGCCCAGTTGACCCCAGCCAGAAGACACCACTTTCTTCAGGTGCAACGGCAACAAGTTCCACTGTAAGGCGCTCACTACTCGAATATTCTATCTTGAATACGGCCAAGAGTGGCGCCTTGAACTTCTTTGCGTCTTGGAAGAAAATGTAACGGCTATTAACGTCGAAGATGGTCCGATATGTGTAAAGTTGCCGTTGAAGCAGCTGTAAACTCGCCGGGAGTCTAATACTGAGCGCATAGCTGGGATCATGAACCTTGATTCCATGTTCCCAGAACTTTTGAATGCTTGCGATACCCTCTAAAGGTATTAGACAAGATCGTATCAAAAATTTGGTAGGGTTTGCTTTGATAGTTATATGATAAATAGTTCGAAGGACGCAGACGGAATAGCCGTTAAAACTGATAGAAGCTGGAAATAATGCCTTCCATGTAGTCAAAGCCTCTTGACGGAATGCTTGTCTCATCTGCAACGCCACTTCCGTTGGCTGCAATGGGATTAAAACGGTGCAGAGCTTTTCCATTGGTTCGCCGACACGACTGAGCTCATAGGTTGCGTGCCAATCCTCACAGTAGTCCTCAACTTTAGTGTACGCAGTGTTGGGGTCGACGCTTTCCCAGAACTTCTCGAACTTCCGTGATGGCCAGATACTAAGAATACCGAGTACAGATCCATCAGAAGATGTTGCCGATATGTGAGAAAGACACCAGGAGGCCCGAGTTGTAGACTCAGGTGTCTGCGATTCGATCGGGACCTGATAAGTAGACTGCGCCTGTGGAAGATACTTGCTTACAGTGAAGGCAAGCACGTCGCTCCATATTACCGCCGGTGATTCACGCAGTCGATTCTCCCACTTGCTGCTGAGTTGATTCAAATCTCCAATGAACTGAAGAAAGTGTGTCCTGAGAGTAATAAACACTTCCTTTGAGATATCTGTTGATGGCAGCGCCTCGGCCCATGTCAGCCAATCTATTGTCCAAGGCAACTCCTTCATTATCATGGTTGTCTCATGAAGCAGGCCTATTGTCGAAGCCAGAGTGGGAAAGACGAACGGGCTTGTGTAGAAGAGTTCAATCTAATGGGCTACCGCCAGTGGGTTCTCAAGGAAAGATTTTAGCAAGTCACAAAGTTCAGTGACTACGGTCGAGAACATTGTCTGATGAAAAGCACTGCGCACTGAGAACTTTGTCAAAACGGCTTTACCAAGATGATATTGCCAACGCACCGAGCAGTAACACTGTAGATCAATATCTTCCATCTAAATCGTGTTGCTGAGTACGAAGAGGGATTGACGAGGGAGCAGAAGAGACAAAGGTATCCAGGCACACTCTTGCTATGTCCATATGCGAAATGATAGGGGAAGGACATAACAAGGCAATATCCTGTTCTTCGGGTGTCCATTCTAGAAGATATTCTCGGACGGAAAGATGCAGAAAGGCACAGTTTGCTGATTTGATACGGTGAGGACTGTGCGAATCCACTATTCCTAGAGGGACTTGTGAGCCACGCAAGATGATCAATCCACAGCTCACGAGGCTAATGAGCTCTGATAGTTGCTCGAAGGGCGATTGACCATCGTGGGGTTCTTCGGCTCCAAGCAACTGGTATCATGCTTTACAGGATAGAAAGCAATTCATGTCTGTCAGTAGCGTCCATTGGATGATCCTCTTAGCCATCTTTCGCTGCGCAGAGTCAAGAAATGAGATCTGTCGAAAGATTCTCAGATACATTGATCCCAGGCCTTCTGGGAGTGTTATGGAGTAGATCAGCGACTCCCTTGACTGTCTCTTCAGAGCAGGAGATCGTAAAAATGATAGCATCAGCTTGGCCCAGAGAAACATCCTATCAGCGCCTAGAACCAGTCTGCGCGCTAGCTGGTCGACATCGCAGGTTTCCGTTAGCAGGTCCTCATCAACGAAATCTGTGATATGGTATCTACAAAACGTGTAGAGATCATTTTCCACTCCAACTTGTCCAAAGCTCAAACGATGTTTTGGCGTAACAAGGTTGGTCAATGCTTGTACAGTAGGGCGGCTTGAGAATAGTGCGCGTAACGTGGGAATGGAGAGTAGCGTTTTGAGGTACTTGACAAATTCATCCGGCTCGGTACACTCATCAATACCGTCGAGAACCAGAACCGGGTTCTTGATTGAAGTCAAACATAGATGAAGTAATTCCTTCAATTCTGGTGGCGATGCGCCTGGCTGACCAGATGATTTGTCTCCATGACCCTTAGCGAATGCAAACTTGTCGAGAATGTTGTCTTGATGCTTATGTTTGTGGAGGATTTGAGCTAGAATAGCTCGTAACGCCAGATTTGGTGCGGTATGAAAAGGGTACTGTTCCTTAAAGAAGAAGTAGAGAAGGTTTTCATTGTCGCCAGAGAGTTCGCGGATGATGGATGCTGATAAAACACTCTTGCCGCCTCCTGGGTTTCCTTTGAATGTCAGTTGAAAGAAATTTTGCGACATGAATTAATTCTCACCATGGATCCACAAAACTTTACTTTTAGCAACGTTGTCTGTGGGTGATCTCGAGGCACTTGGGGACCATTCTCGAAATTTATCTATCTCGAAGATCCAGTGCGCTGTATCTTCTTGACACTCATCAATGGTGCGCCAATAAGTGTCTGCAAAATTTGGCGCGTTCAGCCAACCCTGTATCTCCTTTATTGTTTGCTCTGCAGTATGTCAAGTTAGCAAACAATAACCGAGCCATATCAGAATATGTACCTCGCGTTTGAAGGCGTATCTGATCTTGGAGATCCGAAATATTTCTTTCAGTTGTTTGGATGTGATTTGAAACCTCCTCTGTAGTTGTGGCAACATCCTTTGATAGTTCAAGCTGATAAATCATTATTTCGTCATTCAATTGCGCTTCGTGTTTCGTCATGTTGGACAAGATGTCATCGAATCTTGTATCGAATGGACGCCATATTACAGTGGCAATTAACTCAATCGGGCGCTTGACTCCTACATGAGAATTAACAGAGTTCAAGACTTATCATAGTAGTCAATACCTACTTCCACTGCTGGCGGTGAATAGAGAAGCAGCACTATTAAAGAATTCGAAGAGGTCCTGGTACACCCGCCCGAGGTGAACCAGCAGTCTAGAAGTCAGCCTGCCGCGACAAATATTCTCCAGAGCCTCATATCTTGGAAATGACTCGGTGATCTCTTTTGTGCACTCGAGGAGCTTTGAAAGCAAAGTTGGAAAGCAACTGGCCAACTACCCAGAACAATTAGTTGCTGGCACTTGTGGTCTATTGCATGATATGATCTTACCTCGAGAATGAGTCTCAGCGCTCCCAACGCCGCACCAGCGTAAACTGAACTTTGCGTGACAGAGCTGTCCATAATCGCGAAGAATGGACGCATTCTAACATTGAATTTCTTTACAATTGCTAACGGCTTTTGAGAACGCCTGTTCTGAACGCCTTTCGCGAGTCTTGATATCTTTTTCAGGCCATCTAATAGGCCCTGCGGGGTACATTTGTCGTCGTAGCGTGCCCGGTCAGCCTCGCTGAGGGTACTGAGGAAGCTTTGATAGGTGGAGGAGAAAATATCCGGAGAAGCCATATTGGAGGCATGTACGGTCGCTGCGAAGGTCCAGACCGTATTAGCGATATCGTTCGATCTGATAATGAGGAAGAGAAAGACAGAATTGAAAAGAAAGTGAAATGGGGATAAGTCAAATCATACAATTAGGCAACAAGGCAGACTTCTAGTGTTAACTCTCCCTACACCGCCACCACAAAAACGAGGCGCAGCAAATAGTCTACAACAGCAATTGCAGTGATTACAGTGACTGATTTTACTGCAAGGAACAAATGTATTTTGATGTTGTGAAATTAGGCACAAAACCTTACAGAAAAATATTAACAAATATCACTCCTAATATCGTGTGAACCGAGCTTACTTTGTAAGATATTCGATGAGACTATTGATGCAGAACATATGATCATAGAGGATGAAGAAGACAGGATGAATCGCCCAGGCTTGAGGCTTATGCTGCTGGCCCCACCAATTGATTTTGAGGCCCCCAGGAGGAAGTCTTTGCCGAATCGCGCCTACTGGCAGCATTGCTCAGTTAGCATCGGTCACCAATCTTCTACAGAGGTTCCTGTATTGACATTAATAACTTGACATCTTAATTCTAGTTATAATGGGTCTTCTTATCAAGTGGACAAAATGAACATTTGGAAAGCCGCCTCTGATTGGAAAAACAACGAGGAGACCAAGAGGAGAGGAGATAATAAGATCAATCGAGCGAGTCCTAAAGTAGAGGAGTCATGCCGACAGAAAGGATAATAAGTGGCAAAGACTGCTTCCCACAGCGAATCCGTTAACGTCGAGCGCTTTGAATCTCAGAATCGGGGCCTTGTTCATTGATGCCAGCTAATCAAACATAAAAGGTACCGATAAAGTGACCTATACTATAGTCTCACATAGTTAAGCAACAGCCCCATCGCACATCTTCCTTTTCAATTATTTCCTTGGCCTTAATTGTCCGCTCCATCATGATCCATAATAAGATTGGAAGGACTCCTCCGGGTGTTGGTGCAATTGCCAGATTACTCCTGTCAAAAAGAGAATGGCTCACATCGCCGATGACGCCTTTTTCGGTGACATAGAAGCCAAGATCGACTAAAACGCTGACTTCCGGCTTGACCATGGATTCTTTGATGAAACCGGGTCCGCGATGTAGCTCCGAGATGATTATGGTCCGGCGTGGGGCTTCAACCTCTTTTTGAAGAGATTCATCTTGGTCTTGATTGGCATCACAGGATGAATCGAAGTCTTTAGACCAGCTCACATAAAGGAATTGGTGCTTCATCTGCCGAATGAACTCTTTCGTGATGACATTCCCAAAGCCGACAATTCGGATTTTCGCCTGCTGTGCCGACCGTAGCAGCCCATACCTGGTCAACAAGCGAACCAGAGCGTCGGCAGCAATATTATCGGCCAGGCCTTTAGTGTACTCCTCGATGTTTTTGACTTGATCGATAGACGCCATTACCTTTGGCTCATTCACCTGGTCAGGCAAAGGGCGCTGTACAAGGATCCCGTGGATTTGAGGGTTCTTGTTCAGCTTCTGGACTTGGCTTATCACCTGTGCTGTGGGTGCTTCGGGGGACATCTCATATACCCAGTAGCTGACACCAGCCTATTTCACAATGGGTCAATTACGCTCTGCGGTCAGGGAAAAACTGTTGACTTACTCGTGCAGCGACGTGAGCTTTAATCTTAACATAGTCTACCGCATCAGGGCCTGTGTTGAAGAACAAAACGGCCATGACAGGCTTAGCGCCGCCTTTTTCAGCTTTCCGATGACACCAGCGTTCAATGTCGTGTACGACCAGGTCTCCTGTGAGAAGATGGGCTGAGGCGCTTTGGAGAGCCCAGGGCAGTGTCAGCAAGTCGGCACCGTCCATTGTCGCGATTTATCTGTTTATCAGGCAAATGTTGAAATAAGTCGTAGTTGCTAGGTTAGCTTTTGAATTGTTGAACCATTCTATTCTGCGATGTGAAGTCGTACATACAACAATGCGGGGGACGGATTTAGCACGTGCCGAAGAGGTCTGAGCACCAAAAACAACATGGACACCATCTCCAGGTTAACCGAATGTCTCAGAAGTCGCTACGGGAACAACAATTGCAGGTTTAATCTGGGTGTAGATCGTGACATTTTTAGACTTGCAGTTATGTATTCTCCAAATGGTTCAGGTTAGGAATTTTCATGGACCAGGGTAGGTAATCTTAGAGATGTGTGGGTCTGTCGCGGATCAGATCTTAACAGATGCACGCACAAATATCACCACGGCTAGATAAGACGCTAACCGGAGACCAATCAGCCCGTCTCAGCGAACGCGAGATAATTTCTGTTACCTACATATCTTTACCTATACAGGTTTGTATCTTACTTATCACTGGATTTACTTGTAGAAAGCATGCGGCAGGTCAATAATGTACCAATTGTCGAAGTAGGCAGGGACTGAACAGGACGATTTTCCAACGTCAGCGTGTCTATCCATCCGTGCCTAGGTCGCTTAAATAAACGAACCTATCGTGAGCCGGCTTTGAGGAAAGGGAATAAGCTGACAAGGCCAGGCGGAGAAACTGAGTTCTCCGCCCTTTTCCCTTCTGCCAATACAAAGGCTGCTTTGAATACAATGTACGTCTGCTTATTACGTCCGTGCATTACTGAATGCCACTGTGGTTACAAAGGGCAAGTGGGTCCATCCATGGGCGAGGCCATCTTCAAGTCAGCTCGGAAACCTACAGTCGTCATTGGATATCTTTACAAAGAATCTGGTGAGAAAGCAACAATATTGAGATGACTGTATGCTTACCAGTGATGGCGGCGTCACACGGCAGGGTCAGATCAAGAAAGGCTATTACAACTATTACCAGTCCGACAAGAATGATTACTTCTTTGAGATGCAGAATACCCAGCCCCACGACTATACCCTGTTGTCTAAGGAATGCCAGATCTGGCTGCAGCATATGATTGAGAATTGCCGACAGGGAGGCACGAACCATAACAGCAGATTCAGGTGGCGGTATGTCGATTTCCTCCATGACCCGTGAGATGAAAAAGACTAACTAGATGCACAGTGTTGACCCCGAAGATGGACGATGCTAGAAAAGAGTTTTCATACAGCATCTATCGTGTTTAGAGATGAAGAGAGAGTGCGGTTCACCAAAGAAAGTATTTGCATTCATATAGACCAGATCCAATATACTCTAATCTACGAGGCCTGATACTCAAGGATGAACTGAAACCACAAATGACCCCATCAATCCCCTTCACAGATAAATATTCCAGAAAATGGAGCTTCTCAGGACCGTCTAAATCCGCTGGCTGACTGCGGTCAGGCCGCAAATCATTGATGCTAAGTCAGAGCGCCGGTCGCAGCCCTAACGGGTAGCTGCAGGTTTACCGGATATTCCACAGCTGGCCTCCCACTGACGGGCAGAGGATCAATAGCTCTGAGAGCATTCCAAGTCTTCATAATCATTTCCAAGTACTGTGCGAATCCAGATCCTGGTCCAACATCTCCATCGCCAGCGAATTCCGAAGCGAGATAGATCAGCTCATCGAGCGTCACATCTCTGTGGTCGACAACAGAGATACACAGGATATAGGCCAAAATGTTCTTGTGCACATCGACAACTCCCTTACTGCCAAATGTATACTTGTAAGTATACATATCGACGCGAATGATAGCATTGCTAAGTTCTCCTTGTCAGTATTTGCCATTTCAGATATTCGCCGCTGTACAATGTACATACTGCTTCATGCACACAAAGAACTTTTTATCGTAGCTTTCACCAGCAGATGCATCGCCAAGAATGGCAGAGAGTCCTGTCTTGACCACAGACTTAAAACCGTCCAGAACGCCCTTGGTTCCAGTGTCGGAAGCACCAAAGAAGGCGTCAACAGCATCTTCGACGCCTTTGCCGGGCTGCAAAGAATTACATGGTAAGTAATCAACGTCCACTTTTGAATATGGGAGACGGGAACACTTACTGTACTTTCGGCATCGACAGCGACATGACGTTCGAAACGCAAGGCTCTCTTGCCTGGAACACTCGTCTTCATAGCTGACTCGCGATCCAAGAACATCTTTTCTAGCTCTCCTTGGAAAGTATCGAGCCTGGCGTCTGCGAGCTTCATCATGAGCTCTAGCTGCTCCTTCTTCTTCCTTTCATTCTCGTCAGCCGCTTCATTCGGAGCGATCAAAGCACTGAGAGCGTTTCCCATGGTTGTATAGCTGAATGGACTTGGATATAACTGAGTGAGTCGGTGAAAGGACAAGATTGCTGAGATTTTGTTTACTGGAGAAGGCGGATTTGATGGGCCTTTTATCGCAAAGGAAATATCTGTACATAAACTGTATAAGGCGACGATAATTCTCGGCTTGATTGAAAGGCGGTTAGGGTTAGACAGGCATGACCTGGAACTCAATAGTCTACGGCGATCTATCTACAACTGATGCGCATAGCACCTACTACTCCGCACTCCAGATGCGGCTTCCTGGATATGTTCTAGCCTCACTTTGTAGTCTCTGTTTCTGGGTTTCAGCTCCGAAGTATCCCACATCAGAGCCCTGTTTAGGTTAGAAAATCCCCAACGCGTAGCATCAGCCAGCCTAGAAAGTTGATCACCGAGACAGAATGCTAATTGCAGCCAGCTCACTTGACAGAAGTAGAATGGTGGCATATCAATAGTTGCATAAGATTGTGGTTTTCTTGTAGCCGTCTTGGTACACTACGCGACGGATTGTCACAGTGGCGCACGACTACTGGATATAGTTTTCAGGTGCAGGCACGAGGCTAAGACAATATCTCCCTTCATGTAACCTCAACATCCATGGCTACGTGCCATGGTCCAAAAGAGGAACTCTGGTCCGGGTTCTAACAGTTTTGTGGGAGAGGCGGTGGAGCGGGGAAGTTGTCGTCTTAACGAAAATACGTTAGTGGAGGGGCGTAGCGAACTGAAGCTGAAGCGCTTGCTGCGGGCGCTTCCGGGCCGCCCCGGACCAACCGATACCAATTGAGCAAGAACCATTTCATGTCACATTTTTAAGACGTCCACGGCACGCCCGTCAAGAGGATTGTGACACCATTCTATTCAATCCCATTGGACTTTCTAAACGCCTGAGACAAGGCCAGAATTGTGTTTATCTCTATAGAGCTCCACATCTGAAAGCGTCAATAGCAGTTTGAAGTCATCCAAGTGTGTGTATAAAAGTCTGTTGACTCGTTGAGAATCTTCAAAGTCGCGTACTTGGGCCAGCGATCTTGAAAGCATACCATTGATTTTGTCATGTCACATATCTCGCCACCGCTAAAAATGGCGAGGATTGCTAGGTGTGTAGGGTTTCAATCTTATTAAGGCTGTGGATGATGCGTGCATTCCAATTCAATAAATCATGTGGCTTATCCGAGTATAGAGCCCTGTAACACAACTTGTCAAGTGATCAAAAACGTGCTTGCTAAATACCCGATGGGGAATTTTCTGATATCTCTTTCAGCTACAACTGCATTTACATGTGGTTGTGGCTGGCTGAAACGGTCAGGGAGGGGTCCAAACAAAGCCTGGACTTCACAGCGTATCCTGTCCATTCAGATGTCATACCTATGACCGTGAGTTAAAATGGGGATGATAAGAATGTTCTTTGCCTGACACATTTTGACGGGAACCGTGCTACCTTTGGCATATAATGCAGGTTCCCTGAAACCTACAGTAAGAAAAGCTGTAGATACCAAGATAATTTATAATCTACCCATTCAGCCAACGGCCAAAGACATTTTATCACGTACAGCATGCAAAAGAAAATCCAAGCAATTACCACTTTCTTCTGATATGCTTATAGCCCTAAGTTTGAACTTTCTTTAATCTCTCCTCCATCTGCTCCCGTGGACTCTTCAAGTTGACCTCCGGAAATCTCGGGTCCTTAGTCCATGGCATAACATCCGCCCCTTCCAAAAGCCACTTCAACGTAGCCTTCTCATACTTGTTTGCCAATTCCTTATGATCAGGATCTTGAGCCAAGTTATGAAGCTCATGAGGATCCTTATGTCGATGATACAACTCCGCTGGCTCATACAGTCGATATACGTAGGTCCAGTTCTCGTCGCGAAGTGCAATCGCCTTTCCGACCAAAGTTGTATCCTCATGTTGAAGACCGGCTTTGAGGTCATATGGATACGGAGCCTGTTCGAGAATGGGCTCTTCAGACGTGAGGAATCCGCCTTCAGAGAATGCGTACTGTTTGTGGGTCTTTGCATCTTTGCAAAGAAGAGGGACCCAGGAGAGGCCGTTGTGAGCAAATGACTCTCCGATTCCTGACATCTCCAGCAAAGTCGGTACGAGATCCACCATTTCTGTCATGGCATCTATCCTTTTTCCTTCTGGTAGCCCCGCACCACCGACGATGAGAGGTTCGTGCACCAAGGTCTCAGAAAGACCCGAAGGCCACTTCTCGATAAGTCCATGGTCTCCCAAGTACTCACCGTGATCCGTAAAGAACATGGTAACGGTATCCTTCCACATGCCCAGTTCGTCGACCTTGTTCAGAACACGGCCGAACTGATCGTCCAGTCGGGTGATCATACCGTAATAGGTCGCCTTGATCTCTCTCCAGATCTCAGGTGTGGCACGATCCGTACCGTATTTCTCTCTGATCGACTTCATGTACCGAGGTTCGTATCCAGTTTTCTTGTCGATTGTTGCCTCAACATTTGAAACTTTGGATCGATCATACATGGAGAAATACGGTTCTTCAACTTGGAATGGGCAATGAGGAAAGATGAGAGGCATAAACAGCACCCATGGCTTATCGGTGGGAGGGCAGTCCAGCCAAGTCAAAGCCGATCTCACAACGGCTTCATCATAATCCAGAGTCTTATCTGCATCCCTCACTCCACGGTAGAACAGTCGACCCCAAATGCTCTCATCAACCTCTCGTCCACCACCAGCGAACTTTGGTGTAAACTCGGGTGTTTCCAGAAATCCGTACTCGGTCACACTCAATTCAGTAACAGTAGGCGCAAAGGTGTCGCCCCGAGGTGCAAGACATGCGACATGGTATCCAGACTCCTTCAGACTGCGAAAGACATTGGGTTCCCAAGGCTTGATGAGATTATCAAGACTTCTGTGGCCGCTGACGTGAGGGTATGTTCCTGTAAACATACTACATCGCGATTGAGAGCACACAGAAGCTTGCGTGAAGCAATTGGTAAAAAGACTTCCCCTTGCTGCGAATGCATCAATGTTTGGTGTCTTGATCTCTGAGTCGGGGCCAGTTGTACAGCCAAGAGAGTCGTATCGCAATTGATCGGGCATAAAGATGACATAATTCGGTCTATCTCCTCCATTCTTAGAGTCGACCTGTAAAGGAAGAGGTTTTGGCGGTATACTGTAGGTTTGCGACATTGTGAGTTGCTATGAGCAAAAAGTTCCCGATTCTGTATTCTTATTCTGTGTTCTCGTGAGATAATTCAGCTGTGGTTATCTAGTAATAGGCTAACGCTGTCATGTCTAGTCCCGGATCTCGTACTCCGGATCTCGCCTCTCGCCATTCCACTGTGCATTGACGTGCTTGCTGGTTCAATGCGGGGAAAGTTCAGACCAGTGTCATAAGTGCTGTAATTGGCCCACCCGGGGCTGCTAGGCTAGGTCTAGTGAGCCCAGTTCGCACAGCGGGATGCAATTGACCGTCCATTGTGATGTGATTATTGTTATTATAAAAGACGAGTGAACGTTACCGACCGAGATCAACCAGGGACTCGTTCGGATCTCGCACAATGGATGCCAGTTCGCCGAATGCATCCAAGCCACCCCTGCAGCTCGCCTGTAAACAGTGTCGGGCAAGAAAAGTTGGTGCTGCCACATTTTGAGGGGTTCCCCACTAATCAAGATCGTTAGGTCAAATGCGATCGTCGGACCTCGGGGTGCATGCGATGTGAACGTCTAGAATTGACGTGTAGTTATGTTACGGATGAAACGACCGGGGAATCAGTTACTGGTCACAGCGAAGACTTGACTCAGGCCGGCATCAAGAGGCGACGGATTCTCCGTGCCTGTACGACTTGTCGCATTGCCAAGTCTAAATGCTCGGGAACATGTCCTTGTAGCCGATGTCAAGCGTCAGGACAGCCGTGCGTATTCGGCAATGAACCCTCACCGTCAAGTGTGGATGTTGGTATGGAAGTGCATCCATCTCCGATGAGTACTACCCAGACACACCATGGATCAGTGCCTAGTCAGGCCTCAATGGATATGTCTCCCGCTGCAGCTGACGAGATGGACCGGTATGTCCATATCCTGGCCTATATCCGTTCAATATTAATAAGGGAACAGGGCGTTCGAGCATGAAAGTAAAAGCACTATACGAACGTATTTAGATACGTACTTCGACAGATCAGACATTGCTGATTGCGTCTTCCTGCATCGCGCAACCACAATTGCAGAATGGAATCAGGGCAAGCTTGAAAAAACTCTACTCAAAGCGATTTGTGCTTCCGCCTTGCGACTTACTCCAGGATACGATCCCGAAAGTTCACCTGCCCAAACCTGGATAAAACAAGTACAAAATGACTTAACTAACCAAATGGGCGATATCTCAGTGGCTAGGCTACAGTCTCTCATGCTGGTCATCGAGTTCCTTTTCTCAATGCAATTCACTGGAGATGTCTGGGTTCTCGTCTCTATCGCGTCAAGAATCGCATTCACGAAACGACTGAACTATGAAAGGCCGGCCATCGATGCAGTCAAACAAGAATGTCTCCGTCGGCTGATGTGGTATATATATAGAATTGACAAGGTTTTCTCAGGGGGAATTGAGGATTTAACTGTTTGTCCAACGGAACGGATGCATGTTCGTCTACCGAGTAGCCAACACAACTTTCAGCTTGGGTCGAGGTCAAAGGCACCGTTTCTGCGGAGTAAGGATGAGGGTGGTACAGACCTGAACGTACTAGCATTCTTGATGAGATTTTATGACATCCGCGATAGGGTTCTCAGGTAAGATACATTAGGCAACATGCAGACCTTCGCTGACAAGGCCAAGATATACAAGGCAGGTTATCTTAAGTGGAACAAGTCCTTATCACAGCAGGGCACAGCTACGATCACTAGATCTCGAAATATCATCATTCGAGGAGTCACTACCTGATGAGTTACAACTCAACAACAACAGACTTATGATAATGTGTCACTCAGACGAGGCGCGTGCGTACATCATGCTGCACACTTTAGTCCTGAGTTCTCGTTGCGATCTTCACAGATTCCTCATCCCAGGTATACGAGAATCGGTTTCGCCAGAAGCAATGAACCAGACGCCAAGAGAATACATGGACTACTGCCAACAGCGATGTCTGCAAACTGCACTAAAGTACATAGATATGTGGTCTACGATCAGACAGATGGAGACGAATAGTCGTGTTGGGACCCCGACCTCTGCCGTGGTGACGTATCAGGTGGTCAAGATAATTGATCACCTAGCAGGGTTGCTGCCACTACATGGGGACACATCTTTGTCGGTGATCAAGCAGAGACTTGTAGACATTCTACTGGTTGTGTCGGAAGGTCGGGCTGGAGTTGGATGGACACGGTCATGCGTAAGCAGTCATTCCAGGTGCTGGAAGAACGAAGCTGACATTGTCTCAGCTCATCGATATCGAGAATCTTATACCACGATTGGGAACAAGACATATATCGCCCGGTTCACCGTAAGTCACCCGTAATAAATGGCTACCCAGCTAACAGTCTTGTAGCAGCACGTCGCCAGTTACGATTCGGCAACAAGAGAAGTTGCATCGTCGTTCGAAGCATGCTTATGCTCCACTGGATGAAGAAGAGCAAGACCCGGCTATTCGACCACCAGATCAAAGCACAAGTGAAGAGTTATCTCATGCAGTGGCAGTTGAGATCCCACCAGGTCAGGACATCTGGTCTTTCACAGCTCAGGATAATGCACAAGATATGATGGGGTCGACTGGTGATGCGTCTTTTGAATCGCTATCGTCAATTGGATATCCACTCATCAACTATGACTCCATCAGCTCTATCGACATGGTATTCGGGAACCAAGACCTCGGCTTTCCAATGGATCCATTTGATCTGCAGATGAACGCGTACACTGATTCGAATGTGTCGCAGTATTAGCTAGCTATTCAGGCCCTCAAATATAAGTCTTCCAAATCTGCATCTCCATCTTGAGGAACGGCGCTTATTCTAAGCTCGTTGTTCTACATGTACAGAATCCTTTCCTCCATCAAAATATACCTTATTCAATCCGGCTTCCCCCTGTGCACCACGCATCATCTCAGTAGCATTAACCTTTCCAAACTGGCGGATCGGAACACCTTGGTTGAACAAGAAGTCGACTTGTTCCAGTGTCTTGCCCTTGCATTCAGGAACGCAGAAGTAGATAAAGACAAGGGCAGTAGCCATAATACCTGCAAAGATGAAACCAACTTTGCTGTTGAGTCCGGCGTACTTGTCATAGATGAGATACGGAATGCTGAAGTTAACAGCGAAGCTAGAAAAGCATTAGTATTGCATGGTACAAATTTACGGTTCAGGAACATACTTCATGACAACGTTGGTGGTGAACCCAATTCGTGAGGTATGATCGCGAAGTCGAAGAGCGGAAATCTCCGTGGTCACGACGTAGACCAGAGGCGCCCAGCCCAGTCCGAACCCAGAGGAAAATACAGCCATCATGCTAATTACGCCCTTCTTCCTTGAATCATCAACTGGAGATTGAACACCAAGTGAACCCATTGTTACCATGGCAACAAACATGGTGCAGGATGATGCCATCAGAAGGACACTGTATCTTGTTAGCTTCAATGAAGTTTCTCGGATACCCGTACTTACCGTCTACCAGCAATGTCAGCCCATAGAAGGATGCTAATAATAGTAACGATGCTGATAGCTGACGTAATCAGACTGAATAGAAATGGGTTGATGGTCCCGAGGGATTTGACGTAGATGGCACCATATTGTGACACGAATGCTTGCCCACCAGCCTGTTGATAGAAGTTGACAGCCATCACAATGAGAGTCCGTTTAAGGTTGATACCTCGGAAAAGCTCAATGAACCTCCCCTGCTCCGTCTCTTCATCCAAAGAGACCCTCAACTCTGAAAACTCAGCGTCAATCTCATCGTCTGTAAAGACACCCTCTCGAATTAGGTGGAGACTTTTTCGAGCTTCGTCCACTCTATTCTTTCGAAGCAACCATCTTGGCGACTCTGGAACGAACCAGATACCTGCAATAACGATCGAAGGGACAATGTAGAACATGCCGAGGGGAATTCTCCACGCGCGATTGTCGGGAAGTGTGGATGTTCCGTAGCAAATGCTGTTGATGACAAGACCACCGACTACAAGACTGAGTTGGTAGGATCCGACCATGAAGCCACGAGCTTCACCGGGAACTGATTCGTTAGCGAGAGGCTTGTGTCAGTTCAGGATATCTTGCCACGTACCGATTTCAGACTGAAAGGTTGGAACAACGCCGAGCTCCATGCCTACGTAGACGTAATTCAGGATCCGGGCTGCCATAATCTGCTCGCGATGGAACGATGTGACGGCGATAGTCGCTGTGCCAATGGCATACACACTCATGATAAACATGCACCATCTTCTTCCCCATCGCGACGAGATCCAGGTACCGACAAGAACGCCTAGAATGATTAGCAAGGGCAGTTTATCCTGTGGAACGCACTTACCAGCTGCAAAGCCGATGTAATTCAAGCTGTTAAATAGCGAAAGCCAAGAGGGCTCAAGGATCCATTTGCCTGTCTTCTCATCAAAGACACCAAACTGCTTGTCAAAGGCATCCATGGCCTGCGTCGTGGCAAACGCCTGGTTGTCGAAGCCATAATTGAACGTCGAGATAGCGATGAGCACGCATGAAAGCGCGAGTCGTCGATTGAAGAAGCGGAACTTGGTAAAGATACCCATGATGGAAAATATGGCTGGATAGATTAGCCTGCCATGATATGGTTGAGGTGGTGTCGAGATAAAGACTTATATGAAGAAAACGAAAGATGTCGTGATGGTTGGGATCAATTGACGAATGGGGCGGTTTTAGTGGTCTACCCTTGTTAGATCCACTGTGCATGTGAGTTACCCCAGGAAATTGTGTGTGAACTCCCCGAAGGACGAGATCCGGGCTCCGTTGATCCACATACGAGATCCGAGGACGAGATCCGGCTGAGGCATTGGGAGAACAAGTCGGAGTTCTAGGCCGAGCAGAGAATGATATTGACTATTTCAGTATTATAGCTAGCTCAATTTATCTCACTGAGCTTATTTCCCAATATGTTCGGGAAAGGCTGAGACCCATTCCTCAATTTGATTAATCCCCGCTTCCTGAATAGCCCTGACCTGTGGCCATATATCCCCAGCATTGCGATACGTGTCCGTGCAGTGATTACCTACTGGGTTCAGAAAGTGTTTGACATAGGTGCTGTTTCCAAGAACACCTCCTGGTCTTTGAGGAGATGCAAAGGATGCAGCTCGCCAGGGATCAAACATGCCGTTTACCAAGATTGTCCTGTTCAGGTACGCTGAGGGGTCGCTCCAACCTCCATAACGGGCATTCCACGATTGTGCCGTCTTCCCCTTGGCTAGGCCATACGTTTCACCGTTCGGGCCCGTAGGAAAGTAACGGGCACAGGTCTTCCTGAAGAATTCTTTGTTGACCAGACGCGATACCAACGTCGGTGTGCCCTCTGGTGACCCGGTCTGCCAGTATTCCTCAGGCTCGTTGCAGAACAGCCATTGTAATTGCAATGTGTCGACAATACCTGGAGCATCCAATTTTCTGTTGGCATAGACCAGACTGTCAGCGTCACCAAAATTGAAGCATGCTGTGTTATTCTCTCCTTTCCAAGGACCTTGCTGCTCGCATTTTCCTGGGATCCAGATTTCTTTAGTCCAACGGGCGTAGCCTGCTAATGCTTTATCTAAGCCGACGCCTTCTACACCGGGAAGCTTTGACTTGTCTGTGGTGTCAACGGCATTCTCGACATAATCGCAGAATTGCCACGTAGCATGGATACGCAAACTGGCACCCTGGAAGGTTTGGGGACCATAGCTAAGCAGATTCATGAAATCGTCGTTATGCTTGAGGTCTGAGGCGCCAAACCTTTCTTTGATCTTGTGGATTTCATCTGTTGAGCCTACTGACTCTATCAGTATCCGCATCGTCGCCAGACATCCTATCTTACCTTGAAGCATCATGTTGTCCAGATATTCAATGACCTTCCCCACATCAGTCGTACAGTTCTTGGGCATGTAAGCCTTGGCGGCGTCGAAATACCTCCAAAAGTCTGGAATTGACTGAGGGGGTGCGCTCGACGACCACGATGCCCAAAACAGGTCCGGATATTCCTTTTCAGTGAACAAGACACGATTTCCCTGCGCTGAGCAACCAGTCTGAACCCAAGGTACTTGATCTGGCCTGGCGCTGTTATTCTTCGCGAATGGAAGCTCTGCGGTCTTTGCGAAATGGATTTTGTCTCTGATGATTTGATCCTCGGTATAGTACTTCATATTCTCAGTTGTCAGGTTCTGAAAAGGAGATGATTCGCCAAAATATCGGTTTTCAAGCATAAGCATTACCGCGCCGATACGCTTCGCAATCATGCCACCAATGACATAGTCATCATGCAGCCAGAACTTGACTTGCTCAGCTTCGGCGTCAATAGGAGCGATGAGAACGACGGGCGGGCTGCTGCCGTTGGCGTAATTTAGACTGTACCAGTATCGCTGCTCGAAGGTCCCCAGGGAAGGATTGTCGTGATCGATCAGTTGGTGGAATACGCCATCTTGAACACCAGCTGTGTCATCTCCGCTTTGTCGTGCTACAAGCTGAGAGTCTGACTTCGATTCGAAGCAAGCTTGTTGGCGCGAGCCGAATCCATAGACTTGCTGCAGCAACCCTGCGACAAGTCCGAGACTGGTGAGAAGATGCATTTTCTATTGCTCTTTGGCAGGCTACGTTCAGATTGGGAGGAAGTTGATATTATTGGGTTGAGGTCAGTTTTCTGCAACTTTCTTCCGGCGTCGCACGATGTATAGCAGTCGGCACATCCGGCATTTTTAAAATTGTTCTATCCCATGCAAACTTACAACGTCACATTGTCAAAGTCAATTAGATTAAAGCTTGAATTGAGTCAATTGAAATTGTATGAAGAGAAACGACGGTGACTGAGAAATAGACGCGTCGAAGTCTTTATATGCTGTCTGTTTTTTTTCCCACGGCAGCTGTTGATCGAAATAATTGCAGACTCCAGGTTAGGTATGTGTCACTGGACATCTCAGCAATGACGCACGCCAAGTCGGGTAACACGAGTGAGATTAAACGTGGGTCGCGTTGAACTAAATCGTCCAATAGGTAGCTTTGTTATTTTTGTCGATCTATGCACCCCTGCATTTATAAAGTTTCTTTCCGAGCCACCTCCTGAGCTTACCTCAATTACGACGCAACCTCACCAATAAACCTCCATTTATCAAATCATGGCTGTCCAAACTACCACGTCGCTGCTCTTGCCGGCATACACCGGCCACTTCGTAGCCGAGGTAATCGGTGCGGATGCCACCGCTACTACCTTTGTGCTGGACTGCGACACCGAAAAGAACGAGGAACACTGTGGTATCGTGCGCAATACCTTCATGGTGGGACCATGGGGTGACAAGACTCCGGCGCCAGGAGCCCCTACGACTGGACTCTGGCGACTAGACGCTACTGCTGACGTGGACTTTACTTTCTCTGTGCAATGCGAAATGAGCAAAACCTACGCCAAGACCTGCACCACGGTCAATCTTGGTGGCAATGACGATGGACATCCCACAGCGACTTTCACCCGGACCGCCAGTGACGACGAGTACCCTTTTGGTGATAATGACTTTGGGAGCTTTTCTTGGCTACCTGTTACTGTTACGAAGGGCCAGAAGTATCTCTTAGGTTCGGAAAGAACGGCTGCTCCTAAGGCTTTGGAGGCTGAGCTGGCAACAACCTCCAGTGATATACCAGCGAGCTCAATCACTGGAGACGTGGTGATTTTGACAGGCGAGGATGGAAATGGAGATTTGGTGACGCTGACAGGATCTGGTGGAAGGTCGAGTGGCATCAACAGCGATGACGTGATCATACTGACGGGCTCCAATGATAACGGAGATCTAGTGACGTTGACGGGATCTAACAGTCGGACATCGGGTGGCGCTGGTGGAGATGATATAGTTACAATCACGGGTGAGGCTATGCCCAGCGATACCGCTGACAGCGGTGCTTTCAGTGTTCGTATAACGAAGTTTTTTGCGGCTGTTACCATAGCTGCTGTCGTTCTTGTTTGTTCTTAGAGTACCAACAACGATAAGACTCGAAGATTTTCCATTATAGAATTGGAACGAGTCGTAGGAGTCAGGGAATACCATGTAATAATAAGGACAATTAAAGAAGTCGTCATATAACATGTGTTATTGTCTGCGGAATCGTAGTCGCCCAAATAGTCTTAATTGATAGGAATACCGAAACCTTCCAGTGTATCTAGAATACAAGAATAGCTAAATGCCATCCAGAATCTGAGGGAACAACTTCTCAGTAAAGTCCCAAAGAATAGGAGTATAGTCCGGAGCCCAAGTAAGTCCAGTCCAGAACGTGTTTCGCTGACCCTGCAACGCGTAAAGCTTCCGATAGAATCCAGCCTTCAGCTCATCAGACGATACCTTGGGCACCGTGAGTCCATGCGATGCAAACGCCAGGATCTCGGGGCTCGTAGTATCATATGTTCCCGCCTGATCAATCTTGGTGAAGGTTTGTTTGATCAAGTCCTTTGCCTTGTTGGCAGTGAGACGAGCGTTGCCGAGAACACGAGTAGTAAAGAAACCCGTCTTGCCAGCACGAGTGTACGCGTCGGCAAAGTCACCTCGTGGGAGGTAGAAATTGGTCGCGTTATCCGGTGCGTTGCGGATACCAGGGACGTCAGATGGCAGGTTGGTCTTGCCGACAACGCTAACATACAGCGTTTCCCACGAGAACTTGGAGAAGAGAGACTTTTCATTTTTATCAAGATCCCATGGGCCAACATTGTCGGGAGATGGAGTCGCTGCAAATAGTAGCTTCTTGGCTTTGACGCGTTGTTGGCCGTCAGGTGTTTGTACAACCAACTCAACGCCCTTGTCGCTGCGACGGCTAGAGACCAATGTGCTCTTCAGTAGAACATCGTCTTTCATAAGCTCAAGGACTCGATCAAAGAGCGTTTGCGAAGAATATGTCGCGGGATACTTGAAAGTCGGACCAGCCAGACCGAATCCTCCCAAAGCGGCGAGTTGAGGCTGTCCGACCACGGCCATGACAAACCAAGTTGGAGTATTGACAGCATCAGATAGCCAGATAAGTGTGCGGAGAACCGCCAGGGAGCTTCCCATTCCATATTTGTTAAGGAATTCTCCAAAGGGCAAGAGTAGATCACTGGGGATGTCGCCTTGCTTGAAGTACCCGTTCTCAAAATAAGGCTGATACTTAGTGGCCAGCGCAGCATACTCGATCAACGCGATGGTTGCGTTGGGAAGTCCATAGTCAACGTCGACTTGCTTGCCAGTGTTGAAGTCAATGTTCTTGGTGCCGAAGAGAAGACTAGCACCGCTCTCGAGATCCGGGTCAATCAGACCGACGTCGAAACGTTTGAAGAAGGCCTTGGTGACTTCTCGGTTCAGATATGCCTGGACGCCGTAATTGATGGGTCTATCATTGGCGCTTGGCTTGTATGCATGAACATGGCCGCCCTGGACATTGATGTCAGTATATGGGATAATTCTGCGAGGATTTGACGTACAAGCTTGTTTTCCTTCTCTATGACCAATACAGACTTGCCATAGTCCTCTCGGAGTCTGACGGCAGCATAAGCACCGGTCGCGCCGCCACCAACGATAGCAACGTCGACTTCGCGCACGAGTTTGGGCTTGGCCAAGGCTGTACAGCCTGTAACGTAGGAAAAGAGGACAAAGAGATTTTCGACTTTCATCTTGTGGGACACGGAGAAAGATACCAAGAAGATACCGAGAACATTGCAATCACGGGCAGCTGGGTCTTAAGTACGTGCTTAAAAGCTAGGCTGTCAGGTAGTACGGAACCATCGGGTGAGTGTCGCGTCAATGCGTGAAACCATTAATCTGCAATGGCTTTGTTTGCCAGATAGTCTGATGCCCGCAAGTCCATTTCGAGTAATGTCGCTTACCAGTAGAGCAAGCACGGGTCGGGTCGCTGGAAGCACCGGACCAGTAGAGTTTAATGAAATGTCTTAGCTTGGGTGACGATCACGGCAGTTGGGGATACACGAAAAGCGCCCGTCAGACTCAGAAGACTCAATCATGTGCGAGATTAAACTATTGAGCAAACATCAGCTGAGAGTGTTCTAGGTCTAGTTATTAATGTTTGCGAAAATGGACCAACGCCCAGCCACTAATCTAGGCTGTGCCACTGGTGTTGAGAGTCTAGGCGGTCCGAAAAATAACCAGGACGCAGAAGTCTATTGACAAAATGACTTGGACTTGCTTAGGTACTAAGCTCGGGATAAACTGTCCTAACTTTTATGATACCCTTAGCTAAGTCTCGCTTTTTCTTCGACCCACCTGAGAGTCTAGGCCCAACAAATGTCTCACATCTGTGGCGCAAAGCATCCGTACCACTACAACACATTTTTATCCAACGAAGATCTTGATCACACAATTGAGGAGCAAGTATCACAAAACCTAGAAATGTAGTTGTCTAAGAGGTTCAATGACTTCCGCTTAAATTTGCCTGTGCTTCTATATTACAGGTGGTCAACCTCTACCACAGTATCATTCTGCACGAAGATCCCCGACAAATTATCGTGCTGACCAGTCACGGACTTTCGACTGCAAATGACGGTATGCACCCCTCTCGGATATTGAACATCAATTGAATCGTAGGTAAGTCCGTTTTCCAGATTGGCCAGTTGATGTGTCGAGCTTGAGTCATCAATCTCTTTATCCTTCCTTGAACTGATAATTGTTGATAATTTAATGACATTGCTTGGTCGACTGATGCGCTGGCTGCTCTTTCCATACGACATGAAGAATGTGTTGGGCAATATGTGGTTGAAGATGGGACGTAAGAGAGGAAAGCAGGCTGATTATTTACAACTTAGTACATTGTCACCGACGAGTATAGATCTGAACCTGTTACTTACCGGAGACAATTGCGATGTTGACTTCGACGGACCCCAGAATACAGAACATGGCATAGTCATAAGGCATTTGCGTGGTGTTATTGTCGTAGTTGACAAGTTCGACAAGAACAAACATTGAAGCAAAGCAGACACTAGGTAAGATGTCAGCTTAAGAGACCGCAAACATGCCACAGCACCCCAGATTGATCTTACATTGCGCCGAGTAAAAACAACGCAGCAATAGCAAGCTTTTGGCCCTTTGGGAGGGTAAGTCGCGCAACTTCAATAATCGGTAGAACAAGGATAGCGAGATCCATTATGAAGTGAGTCGTAATGGTACCCAGGAAGAATTGGCCACTGTCGAGATTACAGACCTTGTCCGTGATGGTATAGTCCCAAAGAGACTGAACAGGGACACAACGGAAGGTGAGCATAAACGTTCGAAGGATAATCCAAATAACCACCATCACAAGCATGACCAGGATTGGGATTCGAATTGAAGAGATGCTGAATAGACGCCAATATAGCGACAAGATGGCTATTTTGGAACAGGCGATAGATGAGGCGTAACAAAGAGAGTTCAAAAAGGCAAGGAAGCGAGCTTGTTGAAGAATGCCCTCTCTCTCGTCAGTCGGTATCGAGTCCGGAATCTTGACGCCGAGATATGTGTGTAACGTCCCTATGTCAATGTCAATATGAGACCGAACCAACTGTATGTGTGAAACATACACTGCACCATGATGCCACAGTATCCAGTCGCAAAGATGAATGCCAAGATGGAGAAGTAATCGTCATACCACCAGCTCATCTTGGTCATGCGTCGGGCGCAAACACGCATAACAAGTGAGCTCAGCGCCGCAAGCCAGGGAATGGCTACACCGGCCCAGATGTTAGATTGAAGCCCAGCCATTGTCGGGACATGTATTCATGACGGGTTATTCCACACAGAGAGGCAGACGATCCGACACGTCGTTTTCGCTGTGGAATAAAACAATGGAGTCAGGGAAAAGAGTTTGAAATGCAGTGTGGAGGGTTGCCCACGTTTTGGTCAACGATGACGAGGAGAGCTGAATGTGGACACTGACTCGCCGTTTGCTTCCCCGGATAAAGCCATGCCCAGATTAGACAAGTTTGACTGCGATAAGCAGTTTGCCTGCCATCTTTTTATTCCAACCTTGAGCTTAAAGTTTCAACGTGGGAGAAAAATGGGTCGATGGCTTAACGTTGGGGCGCGTGAGTGGTTCATAAACGCCACTCGAGGTTGGCGTCGTGTGACGAGTCGAGGATTGCGAGTGTTTGTTGGTTATCGCTTGCGCCCATTCTGCCTCTTTTGTCCTGCAATCTCATGCAACCAACAAGCAAATAGGTGACAATGGCATTGTTTTCTCAAAAGGGGAATTTAATCAAACTAACGAAGCTGAAGAGCCTTCAAAAGTATCTCTTCAGTCCTTTCCAACAGTCGCTCAATTACATATGCTCCGAACATAGCCTCATTCCATGAACCACCAAACACAATCTGACCTTTCCAAGTCCAGATAAAAACCTGCACAGTTGGTGGCATCACAGTATTAGCAAGCCAAAAGTCCTCAATTTCCCATTCTCCAAATCTGTGGCCCATAAAATCTTCCACAATGCCCAGCGACGTAAGCAGCGGCGTCCGAAGGAACGCTGCGCCCTCGGCGATGGTTTGCATATAAATAGGCATTGCAGCTGGAACGCAAAGAGCACCTTCTGCATCCGGATGATTGAGAGCTTTTCGGTAGTAGTCAGAGAGCTCGGTAGCGGTCTTGTCGAAGGTTTCGGCGCTGATGGGAACGTATAGCGGAAGAAGTGCGTAGTGGCACGCGACTCGCTTAAGCTCGGCAGAGTATTCTCCAGGGAAGAACCGACGGGCATCAATGTTGGCACAGCTGGCCCATACATCACCTCCTTTGCCTGTCTTCTCGCGCTGGTATTCCTGGACGGCTATGCCGAAAGCGACCTGTAGTGCAGCTGTGACTGTAATACCACGTTCTTTGAGTGCAGCGATAACCTTGCTGCTGACTTGTGGGCTAAGCTTGCGTTGGTGGCGGAAGAAGCCCTTGAGTGGTGTGTCGGGGTTATCAGCCGGTGTAAATATGGCATTATCTGTCGAAATGCGCTCAAGAATGTTTTGGGCAGGTCCAAGGACGTCCGGGGAGGTTCCGTGAGGAAGATTGAGGATAGTGTCCACTGTGAGAGGTAAATTGTTCTTAATATCCTCAGGGGTGACTGGAGCGTCGCTTGGATTGGCCAGGGTAGAGAAGTAAGTATTCCAAAAGAATAGAGCACCTCGACCATCGACCCATGCATGGTTGATCTGAAGGGTCAATTCCCCTGTAGCGGGAAAGTAGAACAAGGTTGGATAACGCCTGGAGCCGCTATTCTGGAAGACGTCATCAGGGGTAGTATCCCGACAAACAATAAAGGTCTCCGAAAGCCAGTCGTCGAGGGCTTTGCCTTGGAAAACCTCGATGATCTTGCCTCCTTCGCCATGACGGGCTGCGATCTGAGGTTGCGTTCGCCTCGTCTGTGACCATGCGTTCCTCAAAGAGGTTTCCATGTGACCGAGAGCAAGGCCATGATGGTTCTTGAACTTGACTGTCGTATAGAGTATAAATGGAGCAGGCTTTCCAAATTCCCCTTGGGTATAATAATACAACTCTTCGAAAGCCCCGCGCTCGTTCTCAAATACACTTGGTAAGGTTTGCCTCCACTCGAAAGGCATCGTGAAAGACTGTTTGGAGTTATCTTAATGGAAGCGAGATTTGTATTCTGTAGTGTATAACGGACCTCTTATCATTTCTTATAGAATTGTGTTTTGCCTAACATACGTCACGTTCGGATCTTTTCTCTGCTGCAAGCTAACCTTGTAAGGCCGAATAAGCCGCTTACTGTACAATAAGCCAATTAAACGAAGTTGGCCCGCAACTCAATGTCTCAGAGTCCAATCAGTATCAAGTGGCCGAATGCCAGCGTTTCCCTCCTTTCTAAGCGGGAAATATGATGCGCTCAGCTCAGCCAAAGAGACCACTGAAAGGGTGTTCATCAAGCCTGAATAACCTGGAAACGAACTGTTCGTGCTTAGCTCCGCATTAGACTATGATGTCATCTAGAAGGATAAATCGCCAAGACATATCAATGCTTGTTCCATTGTTCTTGCACTAGATATGATTTGTAACGCTAAACCGCTTCTGGTATAAATGTGCCGCCCTTCCCATTAAAATAAACTAGGATATCACCATATCTACGTAATAGAGATACACAGCAATGTTATGGACAGAAGCTGTATTTAAGAATTCCAGGTATGTTTTTGGTCTCCTTGTAATACCGTGCCAACTCATGCAATCCGGTAGTGTCCGTGTATACCTAACTTGGACAAATTTGATAAGAGTTTCAGCATCTTGCAACGAATCAGGTCCCCACTCCGTAGTTGCATACAAGCTTTTTTGGGACTTGCCTCCTCCTCAAACTCAGCAAAGTGTTGTTTTATCAAGTACACATTGCCGGGCGTCTGGTCACCAGATGTGTCACAAGCACAACCCTGAGTAGCCCCAAACTCAGCAGCTAGCTCCTCGTCAATGTGTTAAGGTGGTGGCCACGCCGAACCTAGGTGGTATTTGCAACCCGTCTTGGTAGCTTTTGTGACTCTATCCCCACAGGAACAAATTTGTGGGTTCTTCTTGATCGGGGGCTTGTAGATAGAGGAGGTAAGATTGAAAAACAGACGGAGCGAAGATTCCAATGAAAGGATGGCCATAGGCTCCGGAATACGACACGAGTGTAGACTGTTGCCTCAGTGCAAGGACAAGGTGACGTTGGATAGTAGGTGGTAAAAGAGTGGGCTTGCAGTGTCTTATTAACGCGCCATGTCGATATGAAGAATATGCACCAGTGACATACTTCCAGTGGCGAACAAACGATCGTTACTCGACGGTAATTGATAGAAGGCGATAGAGAGGCAGAATGACAATGTAACATGAGACGAGACTTCTACAAGTTGAGGTATAGAGGAGTCTGGAAATGTTCTTAGGTTTTATCTCAGACTCTAGAAGGAAGTCAACAGCACGAACGTTGTCATTATTAAAGTAAGCAACCTCAGACTTCTAAACACTACTTCACTTCAAAGCTTGGCACTTTGTATCCAGTCCTAACAGGGGTGGCAGGGACGACCTAATTAATTAAAGTAGTAGTAAGATTAGTACAAAGATTGCAATAGCTATATACTAGAGTAGTATACCTAAGGCGCAGAATCTTGCAGCTTGTGCTAGTTTAACAAATTAAACTTATTATAACTTAGCGCTATAGAATCTATATAAGTGACAGTGAGTTCAAATAGTTGATCTCCTCATCCGAGAACACAGTGCCCCATCTTTTATGTTCTCTATACCGAGTCGAACTGTCAAAACCTTCCCGTGCATATTCATCAGCTGAATCTAATTGACTTGTCTGTTCAACGTCAACCTGAGTCCGACTTAATAGCATTATGTGTGATGCGACTTGGCAAGCGTTAAAATAACAAGAATTAGTGTTATCCTCCTCATCTGAACCCTCTGTAGCAGTATCGAACTCGTCATCATGATCATGAATGGAGCCAAAGGTTTGGCAAGTGGATTGAGACCAGCGTGACATTGATGGTCCTGGCCTACTTGATGAATCCAAAGCAGGGCAGGTATCGAACTCGGCATTGTTGTTATACTCGGTATTTGGGCGAGTACAGCTGCTCTTGGTGAGGCTCGTCTGGATGCGGTCTCGGGTATTGATGATGCTTTGCTCTTGGTTCTCGACGGCGAGACTAGTGCATTGCGTTGCCCGATATTGAATCTTGATGTTGGGTGTAGAGATGGTGCGGCGGGGTTGTAGTCGAAAGGGGCCACATGGCACTGGATGACAGCCGACAGGGTCGTACGGCTTGCGAGAAGGAGTAGGGGTCTCTATGACCCAGATATGGTCGGCTGAATACCAATGAGATGATGAAGGTAAGGTACAGAGTGAGACTTTGGGAGCACAGGAGTAACAGGAACAACAGAACGGCTCACACCGCTGGTCGTAAGCCTGTAAGGGCTCCATGTTACGTGCAGGAATCTGGGACATTATGTTGTGCGATCTCGATCTGAATCTCGATCTCGATCTGGTGTACCATAAAATGGGATTAGACGTAGGCTCTTGATTGACGCAGGGGACAATGCTGACTGCTGATTGGAGGCAGGGATGATGGCTAGGCCGGCCGGTGGGTGATGCGGCTTTCTTACGCGGCAAAGGAAGTATGCATGAAGATGATCGAAGTTGTCGTGACAGGTTCTTATATCAATCCCGGAACCCAACGTGTGAATCACTCATGCACTTAAATCCATCTCTTCAGCGATACCAGAAACTTGGGAAGAGAGTCTAGATCTCAAATTCATTTCATAGCGGGGGCCCAGACCATCTTCAAAAAGCGAGTCCCTCTCAGCTCAGTTACCATAGCTCTTAGAGCTAAAACAGGCTGTCTCGGAATAAAGCCCGATCAGCCTTGGCTATGCGACTAGGGTCACCTCATTGCTCGAAATGGCACAGATCATCCCTCATTGGTTACTATATATAATCTCGCCAGCGCTATAGATCAGCCACAGCACCGGTACTCTCCGTATGGGAGGGAAGGTAGCAGAGGCTGAGATGGCTGGACAAGGCCCCTGGAAAATCAGCTCGACCAGGATCGTCCTGAGCACAGACAATGGGACGTTGTCACAAACCCTTTGCTGATTGCCTCATGTCTGAGTTTGATCCTCACAAGCACCCCTTACATTCGTTGCAAAAGAAAAGATTTCCTGGTATACTTAGCTTAGATACAGCTATTTACACCATCTATTACCCTCGTACCCCTCAATACCCTTCGAGGTCAAGGTCGGATTCTTTGAGGCAATCTATGTACGTAGACTGGGCACCTACCATATGAGGGAACAGTAGAGCTATACATACTTTTACGTTAAGGAAAAGATTGGAAATGGTACTCTATGGTCTAAAATATGCGTAAATGGAGGAAAAAGACAAATCAAGTTAGAAGTGACCTTGGACCTTCCTGCTCTTTTCCTTTATTTCAGCACAGCGATCTCTCCCCTTAGATATATGTAGTATGTCGATTCGAGACTAATTCCTAGTAGGTTCTGGAGTGCTTATGCAAGATGGATGCACACATAACGCAAAGGGCTGTGGCTTAGGTGATATTGCATTCCAAGGAATGTGATGCTAGGGAAGCCATTTGGAAGTATCGATCGCGTTTTTCTACAAGCAGCTCCAACTGCCAATCCTCTGCTTTAACACTCACCCTCCTGATTATCATCTTCTAATTTGCCACGTATCGTTATCTTATGATATCCTAGGCAGTTGTTTCTTTTTCCTGGTGGCGCGGCCTTGCCGGGTCCTCGGGGAAAAAGAGGACACGCAGGACACGGTCCCTGCTTACACCAAATTCTGCTGGTCTCAGGGTCTGTGTTTTCTTTCCCCCCCTCTCGGGTTGAACCCGATCTTCCGATGACAAGATGGCATGGCAAAACAACTGCTCGTTACCTCAGGTATAGCCACGACTAATTATCCCAGCAATTCTCAGGTTCAGATAAGCGCTAAAAGGCAATTGTGGTTTACTGTTTATGCTTCTAGGTATTATTACAAAAGAGGAAGTCCAAGTAGTTATCATATAACAAGCACCGAGTTCTAATCAAGTATCCCATTGACTGCGTCTGTTAGATACCATTTGATTATGATATTTCCCTACCTAAGATAGCGCAGGATATGAGACACGGCAGGCTCAGACACGGCACGCTGAGACGCGGCATGCTGAGACACGGCACATGGATGCAGACACGGTAGAGGAAGAAACATACAATATGACTTCGAGTTGCTTTAACAGGTGCACTTTAGTTCTGGTTCAATACGAATTTCAAGCTCATGCATTCATCTTCCCTACTGCTTTACAGGGATGCTGGGGAAGTGAATAGTGGAATTGTTGAAAATGAGAAAAGTCATTTGCCTTCTCATTCATATATATTGCAAAAAAAGACCTTGACTCCATTTCTGAGATTAGCATTGCGCCCATTCTTTCTAACCCCTCCGTTGTTAATTAGAGATTTATCCCTAAAGAAAAGATTACATCGATACGCGCTATTCCAACCTGTAACTAAACCTACTAATTGTAGTAATTGAATTAACATAATCACCTTGGGGGTTTTCCGTTGGGTAACGGAAGTATGAGATTTGGCTTGCTATCAAGCCGTTCTCTGCTAATCAAACATGTAAGGGAACTAATTACTAGCATGCGTAATCCTTGCAACGATGTAATGACTACGAGATTGAGATTCCGGTTTCTCCTACTTACTGGAATTGGAACTAATATATACGCCCTTAAATGTTCTACCCTATAAATGTAGATCAATTAAGTACATTATTATATGTCCTAAATTAAAAGCATTATCTCTTAGTATTATCTATAAATTAATTTTTAAACCTTGACATGTTTACAAATCTGTTTAGACGTTTATTCTGACATAGAAGAGACTTTCTTCGTTTAATCAGTGATCTTTTGCTATAAATAATACAATCGACCATGGACCGCATCCCGACTGACGCCGGGCTCCCCGACACACCTGAGTGGAAGACCCGAGCTTATTTTGATGATGATTCAGCCTCCCAAAAGATAAAAATTTCATACGCTCGTGCCAAGTCCCTTGCTAAGCAAGTCCGCATGACAGTTGAGGATATTCTTGGGCCAAGCCCAAAGTTTTGGGGGTTTCATCTGAATTGTGAGCTGATCTTTTCACACGATACTGAAGTTGCAACGCTGACCAATTCAGACATGGTGACGGCAGACACGGCAGTATATGTTATTTTGACGATACATTGGAACCTCTGCATAGGAACCATAGCCTCATATCCAGATGCGCATCCCACTGTCAGGTCTATACTCCAAGAATTGCAGGAATTCAAGTCTGTGGGGGGATTCATGCTCAGTGAAGTAGGTCATGGCCATGATGCACGAAATATCGAGACCACGGCCACCATGAGTTCAGATGGGTCCTTCGACTTGCACACGCCAGTCCCCCACGCAGCAAAAATCATGCCTCCCACTACCCCGCTGGCCGGAATGTCCCGTGTGGCTGTTGTATTCGCACGACTTATCGCTAATGGTGTAAATCGTGGGGTTCGTCCTTTTATTGTCCGGACCAATCAGGTCGACGGGACTCTGTCTCCCGGTGTTGTTTCGAGACTTTTACCCTCGCGCCCAGGTCCCAAACCTGTTGATCATGCCGTCACCACATTCCACCATGTGTACCTTGAGCCTTGGGCACTTTTAGAAGATTCTCCAAATTCCGAAAACCCCGGCAAAGACTTCTCAAGGCATATTCAGCGCGTAACAATAGGTACATTGTCGTTTTCAATGGGGAACATACCAGTATTACGTCTGATAGCGTTCATTGCGGGCCGATATAGTCAAAGAAGGACAGTTGCCGGTATGACTACAATCCAAAGGGTGCCTATCATCACATTTTCAACTCAGCACACACCAATTCTAGCAGCGCTGGCATCAGCTTCAGTATTCGAGGCCTTTGCGCGGGTACTTTGCGAATCATTCGGCAGGGAAAATTCGAGAGTCTGGTCCGGATTGGCGTGCGTCTACAAACAGACTGTGTCATCCGCAGCCGAGACATTGTACCATGACATCATTGACAGATGTGGTTGGCAAGGGCTTTACGCACATAATCAAATGATCGAAATGGTCATGTGCATACGAGGAATCTCAATAGCAGATGGCGACAGGCTAGTTCTTTGCATTCGTAGGTTTTTAGCCGAGAAAACCTTTTATACTTCAACTGCTGACCCAAACATCCAGGCTTAGTCTCCGAGCTGCTGCTAGACCGATATCAACTTCCGACTGCTAAAAATCCAAAAGGCCTTCTTGCGCAACATGAAGCTTCTCTTTGGAAAGAAGCATCTCGGATTTCTAGAAACATTATGATTAGCTCTGCCAGTAATCGTAATAACGCCTTCAACGAACTCATCCTTCCCCGATGTAGTTCGCTCGTTACGGCAATCGGACACCGTATGGCCTATGAAGCCGCAGAGTCATCAGACCTCGTCTCGCCCGCTGCCTTAAAGTTGTTCGAGGCAGAATGTATATTGCAAAACCCAGGATGGTATGTCGAGACTAAAAGACTATCTACAACTTCGATGCATAAACTTCACGCAGAGGCCGTGAGAACGCTACTTCCTCACCTGGACTCTCTATTAACGGAGACTCAAGCATCCCCATGGGTGACCTCGCCTATTTTAAGAAGAGAGGACTTGGAAATGTTTCTTCAGAACCTTCCTGCATTCTCGCACGACGGCAACATACCGCTAGCCGTCGACACAGACGTTGAGAGTCTGGTATCAAACAGCACACTACCTCATGATGGAGGTAACGATGGACCTGAAACTGAAAATTTGTTAGACCAGCCTATCGAAAACCTTGACCGTGATGCTATTCAGGCTAGGAAAATCAGCCAGCATAACTTGGCTGAACCTAAGAAGGTAAAAGGATGGCGCTGGCTACAGAGGGTAGGTATGCGTCTTTGGGCATAGAGAAGAAAGATGGTAGCTTGATAAAAGAAGGAATGACAGAAGAATACATATAACACATCCTTTTCAAGTTTTCAATTTAGGTTATAAGTACCCAGTATGATATCGCCCAGTAATAGTAAGATCGTCTTAAAATTTGAGACTTTTTACACTCAGAATAGGAAATGTAAGGGCTTCGCGAGATAACAATATTAACCCGGTAAAGTATATATATCTTAGGTCTAGCCCTGTGCACTGTTGCAACTAGTTATTATAGATCATCAGGCAACAAACTTAGTTATCTTTCTTAATAATTTATCTACTGCAATAAGAGTTTTATTGCCAAGGATACAGGTAACCAAAAGAAACGCTACTTGCCCATACATTGCTTGATTAGCTACGGTCAAAGTAATATTGAACCTTCCTTCCTTGTATCTACACTGCTCAGATGAAGTCTTGGTCCACCTGTGATAAGTAGACAGTTGAGTAGAGTAGTGGTGTTTTAACAAAAACGCCCTGGCAGAAGTGCAGCAAACTAGTCCTGGCTAATAACCTTGAACCCAACGCTCGGCATCAATTCCGTGTAAGAACCTTTCTGTATCAGACGCTAGGTTAGCGCAATTTTCTCTTTTCTCCATATTGATATATGTCAAGGAGAGAGACACTTGGCACTGTAATGTTGATCATGACGCCTATAAAGTACTTCCGACTCGAGGCTGCGCACCTGTTCACACCGCCATGCCCCAAGGCATGAACATTAGAATCAAGAACAGAAGTCAGCTACTGATGCCAATCCCAATCGGATCTCGACCGCTTTCAATAAACCGTTCCAGTAATTGGCGCTAACGTTGCAAGGTGCGGCAGCTGAAAAGGTACCAAGCTTGTACCACAAGGTCTATTTCTGTTATGGTTAGTTCTTGAGACGAATTTCTCACTCAGACGGACTAAACCGCTGCTAGAGCCAATAACCTGCGAACTCCGGGCATATAATAGAAGGCTTGATATACGAGGTTACTAAGCCGTGGTTCATAGTGGTGGTCATGAACCAGATTAAGCTGTGAGTGCCATATATATACTACTTGCAATTGCACTTTGCTCTGGTCGAACTTCGTACTTAGCAAATTTAAACTTGGAATGGGAGATCCATTCTTAGTCTCTAGTGGCGTAGCTGGCCTTATTTCTCTAGGCCTCACTCTGGGCCATGGGCTTCATAGATACATCAGCGCTGTTAAAGACAGGAACAACGATATAGAAACAGCGCAATGGAGTCTAGCATCACTTCAAATGAATATCTGTGCACTTATATCAAGCCAATCCAAGATTGGTCACCATGGTCTCGCTGTGGATGGGCTTGCCATAGGCGTGATAAACTGCGAAGAGCAGCTTAAGTCACTCCAGGTTCTCCTCGATGATTATACAAGCACCGAAGCCTCTTCAGTTTTGAGAAAACACATAAAGGGCCAAAGATAAGAGCCCAATACCTTCGACCGGGAAAGGCTGGTTCTAGTACAAAATCAGCACTCAAGAGCAAACACAAATTTGAGCCACTTTGTCAATACTCCTATGTTGTGAGTGATTTGAATAGAATTCTATGAGAGACGGCGCACTAAACCTATACAGAGAGTCTGTTCTAGATACCTCTCGTGACCTGGCGGCTGTCAGAGGACTTTCTACCAGAAGAGAAACCGGGACTCGTACGCTACCTCCAGTCATGCCAACCCAGCTAGACGTCCTCGCATCTACAAGGTATCACAGTGCCCTGAAAACAGCTTCAAGCCTGAGCCGTTCTGAAGAGCCGCTCCTCCTTGCCAGAAATGATGTTGACACTCTACGGTGGACCGGATTGAACAGCAAGGGCGTAGAGCTTGTGTCTAGAAGCACCAAACAAGTTTTCGAACAATTTACACAATCTCACTATCGGCCTCGCTCTCTCCGAAACACTGAATCGGAAACAAAATTCCGCGGAAACCTTCCAGTACCGCTATGTACCAGTAGCGTTCCAACTGGTCAGCTCTGTTAACTCTGGGGGGTTCGCCGTCTACAAACGGAGCTGTATCGAAGGACATATGGACAAAGCACTAATTAGAAACCTAGAGCCATTTATGCATCTGGCCAGTCAATACCCTTAGCGGGTTAATATATAGTACGTTGAGACACAGCACGCTGAGACACGGCACGTTGAGACACGGCACGTTGAGACACGGCACGTTGAGACACGGCACGTTGAGACACGGCACGTTGAGACACAGCACATATTAGTATTACAAAATACAGTTACTTTTTCTTAGCAGTTGCTTATATTATCCCTTTAAGAGGGAATAGGATATCAAATATAAGGAAACATAAGCTTACCTCTCTCTATTAAAGTATTTAGAACTAGTAGATATCTAGTACTTTAAAATTATTACTTAATAAATAAACTCTTAGTAATTACTTTAAAAATAGTTTTATATATATAGTATCTTTCTTATATTCTTTTTCTTTCTTTATATTTGTTACTTAGCTAAAGTCTTATATCTGTTATGTTATTTGTCCCTTTTCCCCCTACACTATTACTATATTCTAATATATGTCTCTAAAGCTTTACGTACTTTTAGAAGATATTTTAAGTTTAGAACACCCCTGGAAAGAGTTCTTGGGGGATAGTTATGCTAGAAGGCCCGAATAAATAAACTCTAGCAAGCTACATATAGTAATACTTGCAGTTTGTCTTACCCCCTCCCTACTATTGCAGCTAATAGCTTTTTTCTCCTTACTCTTTCTATCTTATGATTGGTTTAATAATAACAATAAGTAACAACTTTATAAAATAGTTTCGGACCGATAGGCAGGTATTGCAGGGATAATACATCCTTACGTATAAATAAAGTCAGCCCTTAAAAGGTAGCAATAATTACAAAAGACCCCTCAGTTTTTGAACAGCTTATCATCGTTTTCCCTTTATTTACTTCCTATCACGACAACAAGACTCTAAATCCTCTACATTATATCAACTAACTAGGACCTTATAGTCCAAGTACCTTTCGCCTGCACCCTCACAATGCGTACTATCAGCATCGTCCTAGCTATTGCACTTGCCAGTGTTGCTCAAGCAATCAGTCGCGCAGACCCGCCGTATTTCCCTGCAAACTGCAAAGCACCCAGCGTCACTCCCGAGATTCGTGATCTCCCAGGACGTGACTTTTTCGGCAGCATGATTTACCCATGTGTCAAGGTTGGAGAGACCTGCAAGACCTCTAAGGACTGCACGCGCCCCCCAGCCTCCGAGTGCCACAAGGAAAGAACCGATCGAAAAGGGGTTGTCCCTGGGTATGCGACATGCATTGACGGTTTCTGTCGCATCATCTCAAACAAGAAAGAATCTCCTTGCGATTGTCTTGCTGGTTGTGATCTTAAGGACTTCGATCGCGATCTGAGTTGCATTGAGGGCAGGTGTAAGGCTGCTGAATGCGCACCATGTGGCGAATTTCCTAATAATCGTGCGTGCTGCGCCCCTGGGGTAAAGGGCCAGAATGGCAGATGTTTCTGTGGTACTGGCGCCGGAGAAGGATGCTCAACAAATCCGGGAAAATGTGACTCTGGGGATTTCAACGACACATGCTGCGGTAGAGGTACAGACAACGAGGGCCAGTGCTGCGCTTCCGGCTCTTGCAATGGTCAGTGTTCGCATCAGCGGAAGTAAGTGTTACTCTGGCAATCGACAGACACGGGAGAAGTAAAGTGTCATAGCCAATTCTTGGCTGAAGCGTAAAGGCTAGCAATAGTAGCGGGAATTATAGTGTTATACAAGTCAAAGTTAATGCTAAAAGGAAAATTGGGTTTTTCTCCCTTATATTGAGGGTTTCCCAATTATATGAATATAATTTAACTTCATCACTACTAGTACCTTACGCCACATTGCAGAATCAATCGCAGCAACTTTGAAAGTCTATTAGGGCAGATCCGGGACCTAGGAGTTCCTGGATTAGCATGCACTTTTGGGTTCAGACCCGAGGATAACACTGGCCTTCCCATCCTCCTGTCATAAGACCAATAGTAACTCGGCTGCCATAAAACTGAAGAATACATTACCTATATTGATTGCCTATCACAGTGCACCCGAAGCTTGAGCTCGACCTGGGAAAAGTTGGACTTGGCGACTTTCACCGTCTAGGAGCCCTCTTGGGGAAAGGTATTGTACAAGCTTGCCAGGGGGGCAAGAAGTTCTCTTCTTCAGTATCAAGGAAGGCCCGCGTCCTCCTTTCGGCAGTCTGTGATATTACTATGCCCTTGCCGCTCTGGGGACTTTAACCATCCTGTTGCCTTTCTACCATCCGTGATGTTGATATATCAATAGATGGAAAACTGGGCAACATTTGGCCAGAAATTGAAGCTACCATTGGTCAGGTTGTATTGATGCTTGATGCAATAGAAGGCGCAGGGCATGGCGCAGTGTCAACCTTCAATTATACTGGATATCGACTACGTTATACCGCCAAGTTCCTTATTACATGTTGTCCTTCATTCCATTCCACCTCTTGAAATTACCGACTTCAAGTCTAAATAAATCCAACAAGCGACCAACCATCTGATCCAATATATCTTCCACAGAGCTCGGCCTTGTATAGAATCCCACAACAGGAGGTGCAATAATTGCACCGGCCCGAGTCACCTCCATCATGTTCCACAAATAAATTTCGCTAAAAGGTGTTTCTCGCACTGATAACACCAATCTCCGCCGTTCCTTTAGACAGACATCTGCAGCACGAGTGATGAGATCACCGCAGATAGCAGCATTAATAGCAGCTAGTGTTTTGACTGAACAGGGAGCAACAATCATGCCGTCGATATGAAAGGAGCCGCTAGCGATGGGTGCAGCTAGTTCGCTTGGGTTGTAGACATGATCTGCTAGCGATCTAACGGCAGTTGGTGTGTAGTCTGTTTCATATTCGATGGTTTCAGCGGCCCATTTGCTGATGATGAGATGTATTTCAACGTTCAAATGCCGAAGTGTTGAGAGGATGTGAATGCCTGTAGCAGCACCAGTTGCGCCAGTCAAAGCAACAATGATTCTTTTTCTTGAGGGTTCTCCCATTTTGGATTGAAAAGGTGGATGGTAAAGACGTGGTTTGAAGAGTCAGGTTTGGGCAGGTACGGAAGTCTAGTAAAAGTTGGAATAGAAGTCTTGAGCGGTTGAGAGCAGCGGCTCTTCAATTCAATGAATAGAGAACATTGTTTTTGGTCAATGTCGTTTCTTTCGAAGCTTTTATTAACAAAGTTCCAATTAGCGATGTATATTTATTCGGGACACTCGGTGACTTCGGACGATCCCCCCGCGGGATGACCGGGACTCGGTGGGCTCGGCATAAGTGGACCAGGTGGTTTTGGTGGGCTCGGAGGACTCGGACTACCAAGCATGATACAGTGAATCAGGAATACATCAAAGAACCCATGATATCGCAGCTTCTATCTATAAGAAGGCGCACTATTCATTCATTATTCCCATCTTCACTCAATCATTATCATCAATCCTCACCCATCACCATGTCGTCGCAAAACCTTCCTCATATGGAATTCCGCAGCTACGTCGAGGCCCGTGAAGCCGATGGCGACCTCGTCTCAATCAATGAAGAGTGCGATCCTCACCTTGAAGTCGGCGCCATCATCGGAAAGGTCGTCGAGAACAATGAGAAAGCTCCACTTTTCAACAAGCTCAAGGGACAAGATGAGAATGGCTTATGGAGGATCCTCGGCGCACCCAACTCGCTGCGCTCGGATCCAAAGCAGGGTTTCGGCAGACTTGCCAGACATCTTGGACTTCCCATTGACTCATCGATGAAAGATATATTGGATAAGATGATTGATGCCAAGACGTCTCCTCCCATACCGCCCACGATCGTTGAATCCGGTTCTTGCAAGGAATATATCTTGGCGCCCGATCAATTCGACCTCACAAAGCTCCCTGCGCCGCTTCTACACCAGTCGGATGGTGGGAAGTATGTTCAAACATACGGCATGCACATTGTGCAGTCGCCGGACGGAAAGTGGACGAACTGGTCCATTGCTCGTGCTATGGTTCATGACCGGAACCACCTCGTCGGTCTTGTCATCAACCCGCAACACATCTGGCAGATACACCAGCTGTGGAAGAAGGAAGGCCGCGATATGCCTTGGGTTCTTGCCTTTGGCGTCCCACCAGCTGCTATCATGGCATTCAGTATGCCACTCCCATATGGCCTGCCAGAAGCCGAGTACATTGGCTCGCTCGTAGGATCTTCTCTTGAAGTTATCAAGTGCGAGACCAATGGACTTTATGTACCTGCCAACTCAGAGATTGTTTTTGAAGGAACTTGTTCTATAAATGAGACTAGACCTGAAGGTCCCTTTGGGGAGATGCACGGGTGAGCTTTGCTGACTGTCTATCTTTCACAACTACTAACGCCCCTCGAGGTATGTGTTTCCCGGAGACACGCATCAATGGCCGAAGTACACGGTCGATCTCATCACACATCGCAAAGACGCTATTCTACCTGTATCTAACAGCGGTAGGCTGACTGACGAGACTGTATGTTCCGTTTTCTTTCTTTGCATTGTAAATATCATCGCTAATCGTAGTAGCATACTATGATCGGGCCTCTTGCTGCTGCAGAGATTGGTTTCCTTCTCAGGTCTGAGGGCTTGCCAATCGAGGAAGCCTACTCTCCATTTGAGTCTCAAGTCACATGGGTTGTTTTACAAGTGGACACTCAGAAACTGCGAGACCTAAACACCAATTCCAAAGCGTTCTGCCGCAAGATCGGAGATTTAGTCTTCCGGCATAAAGTTGGATATACTATTCACCGCTTGGTTATTATCGGCCATGATATCAACGCGTACGACTTCAAGGACGTGATTTGGGCTTTCTGTACACGCTGCCGTCCTAGCATAGACGAATATTATTTTGAAGATGTTCCCGGCTTTCCTCTCATCCCGTATATGTCACATGGAACTGGAGCACCTACACAGGGTGGTAAGGTCGTTTCTGATTGTCTGATGCCCGTTGAGTATACGACCGGAAAGAACTGGGAGGCAGCAGATTTTAATAACTCATTTCCCCAAGAAGTCAAGGAGAAGGTCTCCAGCCGTTGGGAAGCCCTGGGATTTGGAAACTCGAAGTAGGTTGAGAGATAGCTTTTCACTTTACTTAAACTATAGACATAGAGTACAGGAATGGCAGGCACCTTCGTATACAGAGTTGAGTCTCCATACGACGAGCCGAGTCGGAACTAAAAGGTGGTTTCCAGCGGCACCTGGTCCGACATGATGAAGTTATACGATTCGAGGGTGAAACGTCGTCGAAATCAAAGGTTCGAAGCCATTCATCAACGTTGAACATACTACACAAAAGTTTGGTTAGCAATATGATCACGACAGTCAATGAACGAAACTAAAACCTTTGTTCCTGGGAGGCGTCCAAGGGGTCAAAGGGGATATCCATTCCCTCTGGAAAGCTCGTAGACTGACGGTCATTTGTCAAACCCAAAGGCTGGATTCTACTTTCGTCTTGTTCCGCCATTCCTTGTAGAGCTTTTATCGCCCTCAGAGCCTTTTTATGGGCGCTGGAAAATTGTCCCACGTCTCCACTACTATCGGCCAACGTCTGCAGCAGTTCAGCTTGGATCTGTCGTATTTCATCCGCTTGCGAATCGTGTCTCATGAAGCTCAGCAGCAGAGCAGAAGAGAGGCCATTATGGACGAGTGCCCATGACGAAGTTGCATAGTTGGACATCGAACGTAGCTTGATAAATGCGCGAACAATTCTTTTCAAAGCAGCTTGGAACCGACTTAAGACCTGTGAGTATTCCTCGTCGGAACACAATGTCTTTGCGTTTGATGAAAGGATTGATCGGCAGAATGTAGATAGCACAAAGTTCCGATGTAGCTTCAAGGTATAATGCTCTTGGAGCTCTTGGATGGAGGTGCAGTTCTGCCGCTCTTCTAAATGTGCAGTGAGAGATGCCTCCAAGTTGCGGAGATCTTGGGATAATAGGATGCAATGCTCCAACCAGGGTCCTTGTGAGAAGTTTCGTAGATGTCTAAGGGTGAGATGGCACAGCCAGTTCATGGCTTGCCTGTAGTTCAAAGCTTGATCAGGGAGAGCATTTGGATATATCGTTGGCAGGTCTGATTCGAGGTCCATCTCTTGGGAGGCGGGCGGTCGACCAAAAGCTAAAGACAGAAGAGTATCTTGCCAGACTATGGCGAGTCTGCCATCAAGATATACGTCAGCTCGAACAAAGCAAAGGCTGGAAGGCTAGAGCTATAAGTTACCTCAGATGTTGTGACTCACAAGGCTTGAGGCGGAGAGTATCTGGTATTGTTGTAGGCTGATGAAGGCCAATAGATAGTGCCAACCGAATGGTAGTCCCTCCCAGGATCCATGCTGCACGAGGGTTCATGTCATTCTGTAAGACGTGCCCGAGGACAAGCAGTGCTTGGATAAGTCTTTTGGATGGATTCCATAACCAGTCAAAGGAGCCGAGGCACCCCAACGCAGACTTCACTGGTACGTGTGAGTGACCCTCCAAGTAGACACGGACAGTTGGCTACTTACATTCTTGTCGAGACTTGGATACTCGTGCGGCATTATTTAAGTCAGAGAACTGTGCCCCAGCCGCAAGAATGGCATGAAGTAGGCAGAGTGTATGGTTGTCCACTTACCCTACTTTCGTATCTCGATTGACAAGCGAGCACACAAGCTTTTCTATCTCATCAAGATCGTCAATAACAAATTGGAAATGGTGGACTCGATCCCGGTAGAGGCTGAGGAGCGCAATCATTTCGAGGTCATCAGCGAGTTTTGGATCCGATCTGCGGCTGGGCACTGGTTGGTCGTGCTACTGAGATGATGGAGTTGCCGCCCAGCAAGGATGGAGTAGGGATCGATGTTCTGTCATTGTGGCTGGTGGGCTTTGCCGAGGAGGTGTTTTTTTCGTTGTTGTGATCTGAATCTGTGGCTGGTTGGTTGACTTGAATGACTCCTCGCCTAGGGCTTCCTGGCACCGGTGGCTTGTCATAAAAACAGAGGTCAGAATGACCGCGTCTGACGCACGTTTGACAAGGTTGTTGATGATTACAGCGGACCTTCCTCTCTCGGTATGGCAAACAGGCTTTGCGATTGCGAGCCAATTGTCTTTCACGCAGTATTTTCTTCATATCTATTGGCCGAACGTCTCCAGCTGGATTCGTTGAGTCGCTCGGATGGCTCGGATTACTCGCTGTACTCTCCAGAAAGGAACTCATTCGGGATTTGGCGTGTCAGGGTTCTACTTTGATCGTCCGGAGTGGGATTTTATCGCATTTGCGTTGCAAGTCCCGTTTTAGGATTCTGCCAGCAGTTGACGCAAGCAAAAGTCGGTTTCTAGGTCAACCGCAATGCATGCCCATAGCGCTCAAGTTTTCGCCTCAGGCATCCGGGAGGCTAGAATGCCCCTTTATTCTGTGGGACTTGAAATGTCATCGTCCGGTTTATATCGAGTCTGGCTGTGAAATGGTTGTTTCATCACGCAACATGTCAAGACTGGCTTAACACTATGGCAAAAGGGTCGAAGAAGACTACTGTAGACACACTCAATAACGGCATTGGTAACTTTCATGTCAAGGTAGGGGACAAATCGACCAAGCGGCAGCTATCGAAATCAACATTTCCTTGTTACAGGTCATTATAGAACTGGCTGAAAAGGCATTTACCTGTTCAAGTAAACAGGCATTAAGCTGTTAAATACTCTACTGCAAACCTACTTGCTTTCAATTGCATAAAACCTTTGATACTATTATATTCTCTACAGGCTATTATAACTCCTTTGTTAACACAAACCTTTTGCTTTCTTTTACCTACCCTGTACATGAGCTTTAGCCATAGCATAAACCACCGTGATTGCTTTGATCCGGCTTTTATCGCTTCCTTCCGCCCCACATTGACTGATGAATGTGATAGGGGGTATGACCGGGCTCATTACCTGATGAATGTGATAGGGGGTGTGAAGAGGTGTGTCTTGTGGAAGAGACTAGCTAGGGCCGGCTGGGCCTGGAGGAGAGGAAGTGGGTGCCTCAGGCACAAGGCCTAGGCCCCACTTCCAACATTGACAACCTACAGCCACAATCACCAACAACAGCCACAACATCAGCCACAACATACAGCATCCTACCCACCTGCTGCCGTTCAGCGCGGTCAGCTTACAGAACCAAGACTGACAGATTGCTACAAAGTAGAAAGCACTAATAGTAGCCTAGCTCGCCGAGATTTAACGACCCATAGAGCCCTTCGTCGTGGTTGAATTCCTTAAGGCCGAAGGTCGAAGTTGAAGTCACTTGACACCAATGATCCGTGACCAGGAATGCTACTTGTGCTAGTCCTGAAATAGATAACCGAGAGCCTTATCCACTTTCCCCGCGGTTCTGAACTAATTTACCAGCCAATAGCATACTTCCAGCCCTTCCTCGGCATAGAACGAGTAAATCAACTTGACTACAATAATAAAGCGATCATACAGACAACCAATCTTTTTGTAGTATTCAGATCTTGAGAATAGACTCAGTTGAGTCAAAACTACATCAACTGTAACCTCGCATTTGTGTTATAATGTCAACATCAAAGCTCCCAACAACGATGTATGCCTGGAGAAAACATCGAGGAAGCCGAAAACCGGTAAGTTAGAATCGCTAAACATAGATTTCTATTCCTGACATTATTCAGATCTACGAAGAAGTACCTGTTCCCAATCTCTCTCCAAATGACGTCCTTTGCAAAATGCTCGCATCCGGAGGTACGACCAACGTCTCCCCAACCATGGATCTAAAATTAATCGTCGTCAGTTTGCCGGAGTGATCATTCGCTCCTCACTATAGACAAGCAACCTTCTTGGTTTGAGGAGAAGTACATTCTGGTATGGATTTATCACGCATACATATGACCATCGCTGATCAAGTAGGGACACGAAGGCTGTGGCCAGGTCATTGAACTAGGCAGCGCGGTGCGGACTAATGACATTAAAGTGGTAAGACTAGAAACACAAGCCGTGAATGCCACCGCTAATCATGTCTCTAGGGTGACATTGTAGCTCTTCATGCAGTCCCCGGCTGTGGAGAAGAAGATTGCCCAGAATGTTCCCACGACTTGTCACAACTATGCGAAAGAGGACACCACTCCGGTATCGGCCAGGATGGCTTTTATGCGCCTTATGCCGTGGTAGGCATACGGGGTGTAGTGAAGGTTCCCGAGGGTAAGTATTTAAGCACATGACCGATAGTTCTGTGACTGAGATCTTGTTAGGCGTCACCCCAGCAGAAGCCGCTGTAGCCACAGATGCTGTGAGCACTGCATACCACGCCATCATGAGAAGAGGAGAAGTCAAACAGGAAGAGACTGTCTTTCTTTTCGGTCTAGGTGGCCTTGGTTTCAACGCTCTTCAGATTCTGTTGTACACTGGAGCGAGAGTCATCGTTTCGGATATACGACAAGACCTTCTAAACGAAGCAGAGCATTTGGGCATTCCATCTAGCGACATTGTTCCAGTTGGAACATCTCCTCAAGACTTTGTCATTGAAAATGGTCTTTCCAGTAAGATCGACACCGTTTTGGACTTTGTTGGCACCCATCAGACATTTGAGGATGCTCAACACATTGGTAAGTCCATCCTCTTTACTTCATGGCTTTGATTGACACGTCCAGTTCGTCGTGGTGGTAAGCTACTTTGCATCGGAAGCCTTGACACAGAAAACACCATTCACATGAAGATCGGGACAAGAAAGAGACTATCGTTCATCTTTTCTTATGGCGCCCAAGTGGAAGACCTCAAGCAGGTCCTTGAGCTCATTGCAGCTGGACATATCAGACCTCGTGTTGAGACACGAAAGATTCCGAAATTCGAGCAAGTTCTGGAAGAGTTAGTAGACGGCAAGATTAAATCACGGGTTGCTTTAATCCATGAGTAGCATGATCTGATAGATAGAGGCAACGATAACTCTGCTGTTTTCATCCATTCACACTCGCACTTGCTGGTAGACTCGTTCCAACGGCTGCAGTAGTTCCAGCATCCACTGGTAAGATGGCCCCCGTGATCCACCTAGCATGGTTGCTTGCCAGAAACACAACAGCACAAGCCGCATCCCATCCTGTACCCTCTGTTCCCAGTAGACTTCGTGCCTTTCTCGCCTCCCTGGCCTCGTCCGTCATTCCTTTCGCATACATCATCGGGGTATAGAGCATCTAGAAATTTTAGCAGTGTCGTAGTTTCTGGGTCGGGTACACTTACTCCAGGACAGACACAGTTGACTCTAATACCATCTTGGGCGTGGTGCGCTGCCATGGCTCGTGTCATGTTGACAACAGCGCCTTTGGCAGTCGGGTAAAGAAGATGCGGTGTCCCTCCCTTGAGGCCAGCCACGCTCCCCATGTTGACTATAGATCCCTTGATCTCTCCAGAATTGTTGATCATGGCTGGTATAGCGTACTTAGCCATCAAGACCATGCTCGACACATTGACCTCGAGCCCTGTTGCCCAAGTAGCCATGTCCACGTCAACAGCTGTTCCTGACGCCCCTGCTATTCCGACATTGTTGACAAGTATGTCTAGTTGCCCGAATTTATTAAGCGCCAATGCAACAGCCTTTTCGCAGTCACTTGCAACTGTGACATCTCCTTGCGCTGGAATTGCATTCTTTCGACCTGATCTTTGATTGGCCATTTCAGCTGTTTTGGTTGCCCACTCCAAATTCATGTCGAGACATATCACGCTGCAACCCTCATCTGCTAGCATGATTGAGATTGCCCGACCATTACCGATGCCATCACCAAAACAACCAGCGCCAGTGACGATGGCAACTTTGTTTTTCAGCGATCGAGAAGGAGGATCGATTGGTATTTCCGAAGCCATGATGTCCAATTTTTCTGAATAATGCTAGAGTCAACAAAGTAGTGAATGCTACCAAATGTGAATATTCATAATAACATTGTATACTTTCTGTAATTCATGGCAATTCTCGGCATTAATTTTAGCGGTTATCCCAATTAGGCATTCCCGGACCCATCTCCGACCTCAAGTCTCGCGGTTGAGCCGAGGTACAGCTAGTGTGATTGCGCCATGGATTGACTAACTATTGCTGATTGGGAAGCCCGCATCAGAGTACAGCACATGTTGATGGGAACAACTATGCACCTTTCAATTTGTAAAATCATCAACAATCATCATGTGCGACTTCTCCGAATACGGCGGCAAATCGGCAGACTGGCTCACAGTCGAAGCAAGTCTGCCTACCCCTCCTGTTTTCGCGGATATCTACGAGCAACAGAAGGCAATCAACCAAGGCCGCGAGGAGATCTCGTCCAGGGACATGAAACAACTGGCTTCGTCTATTAGACTAGCGGATCATGACATCCTGACAAGAGATGGGACTATTCTACAGGCACGCAGTTATAGACCAGTAGATGCCGATGCAAACGCGCGTCTTCCTGTCTACATCCATCTTCATGGAGGAGGCTATTTATTCGGTTCCTTATCCTCAGAAGATGCGATATCTACGCGGATTGCCCTCGGCACTGGCGCGATAGTGTTCAATGTCAACTACCGTCACACACCTGATGCAGTATATCCCACGGCGTGGAATGATGCTGAGGATGCTTTCTACTGGGTACACAGCCACATCGATGAGATTCATGGTAATCCTGATCAGGTACTAGTAGGGGGTATCTCAGCAGGTGCCCAACTTGCAGCTGCTTTAGCTCTGAAGCAAAATGTGTCTTCACCTGAGATACTTCCCTGTCCTAGAATCGCTGGGCAGATCCTCATGATTCCGGCCTTGGTTCAGTCGGAACATTATCAGTCTCAGCTCGAACAGCTCAAAGACCCTTCGTTGTCCTCCTACATCGAGAACGAATATGCTCCTATCCTTTCCAAGAAGGTGATCGAGTTTTTCACTGGACTACTCAAGTTTCCGCTCTCTGTTTCCGACGATGATGATCTTCGGTTGAACACTGGGAATGCCACCGCCTCGCAGGTCAAGGGCTTGCCACCTACGGTATTGGGTATCTGTGGACTTGATCCCTTGAGAGACGAAGGGTTGCTATATGGAAAGAAATTGGCTGAGGCAGGGTAAGGTTACCACCAATAGCTTTGGTGACCGATTTCTAACAAATCATTCTTCAGGGTCCCTACAGATATCCACGTTTTCAAGGGCTTGCCACATGGCTTTCGCCGCTATGGGGAGCAGATAAGTGAGTCAAGGCGATGGGACAAGGTCATGGAAGAAGGAATCAAATGGGCAATCTCAAACCCCGAGCCTTCTATGAAATTCGAAGTTAAAACGTCCTAGTACCAATTTGACCAGACTTATTCTACCACTTATTGAACTAGACTTAGAACAGCACGCATATCAGTTCTCTACATCATTCAATTATGCCTCATCACAAAGTCCGAGTACTCGCGCGCCTTAACCTCATCACATCTCCTTCGATACCCCGGGGCTGGCCCGTTATATCGTGTCATGGACCGCTTCTGCTTGTGAGCCAAGTTCTTGTTTACCCCGGTCATCCAGGAGTCAACCTCATTAGCCAGTAGTCCTTTGCCGCAGTCATGCACGTGCTGCGTCCACTCCTCCATGCCTTTGTCAGTCGCTTCCACATAGGTGACTTTGTTGTCGCGGGCATAACGGATAAACTCAGCGACCCAGTCAGCGGCATACTCAATTGACCTAAAAGAATGAAGTCGTCAGTGACCTTGTCTAGATATGTGTTTTGAGTAAACGTACCTCGGGATGTTACCAAACATTTGGTGCGGCCCCATGATCATAAACATGTTTGGAAAGTCTTTGACTGTAAGCCCGAGGAAGGTCTTGATTCCATCGCCCCAAACATCTTTCAACTTGGTGTTATTACGGCCTTCAATATCCACAGCGTTAAAAGAACCAGTGACAGCATCGAAACCGGTAGCGTAGATGAGAATATCAAGCTCATGAAACTCTTCACCTGTCTGAATGCCGGTTCGTGTGATCTGAGAAATCGGATCTTCCCTGATATCCACCAACTTGACATTGGGCTGATTGAAGACCTCGAAATACCCACTCTCCAAAGGGACTCGTCTTGTACCGAAGCCATGATTCTTCGGTATCAACTTTTCAGCGATCACTGGATCATTGACTCTTGAGCGAATCTTGTCTGCGTGAAACTTGCTATACAGCTCATTTGCCTTGTGGTCTGTGAATACATCGGACGAGATACTGAGAACCTTGGCGAATCCAGGCAAAGCATAAAGCTTCTCCCAATGTTCTTGACGTTCTTCTTCTGTCATAGAGAAGAGGCTCTTGGGGTCGCTGACGTGAATAAAGCATGAATACGACTCGCGACATTGGCGGAAGATTTCTGGGTATCTGTTTCGGATTTCTTGCATCTCCTCAGGACTTATCTTTGAGTTTCTCAAAGGAGCTGTCCAGTTGGGAGTTCTTTGAAATACCGTAAGCTGTCCAACCTTGTCAGAGATGGCTTGGATGGTTTGGATGGCCGTTGCACCTGTGCCAATGATACCCACTCGCTTTCCAACAAGACTTGAAGAATCACTGGGCCATCTTGCCGTATGCCAGGACTCTCCTTGGAAGTCTCTAACACCAGGAATGTTTGGTAGTGTCGGCTTGTTCAAGATACCCATCGCTGTGATGAGGTACCGGCATTTGTAATGGGATCCATCCTCATCTTGCAGCAACCATGAAGAAGTATCTTCTTGAAACTTTGCTGACTTGATACGCGTGTTGAATTGCATATCGCGCTTGAGGTCGAACTTAGACGTGAGATATTGGATATACCGAAGTGTTTCTGGTTGAGGAGCGAAATGTTCTGTCCAGTTCCATTCATCGAGAACCTCTTGCGAAAATGAGAAGATGTACGAGTAACTTTCAGAGTCAAATCGCGCCCCAGGATATCTATTCCTGCATTGATGTTAGCTGAAAGTGAGTGGGTATCACGATGAATGAAGTTGCTCACCAGAACCAAGTTCCTCCTTCGGCTGACCCGGCCTCGATTACTCGTGCTTTCAACCCAAGCTCTCGCATACGGTAAAGGCTGAGGATTCCGCTAAGCCCAGCACCGACTATGAGAACATCATAATCCAAATCGGTGGTTGACGCTCCAAAAGCATCATCTCGAAGTGGATGCGCTGAAGGCATTGTGAAGCTTCTGGGTAGAAAGTGATATGATTGCGAAAGTCGAAGAGACAGCGGAAGCAAAAACGATAAAAGACGATGATGGTTCTGTAATCAGAAGACAATGTGTCAAATTGAATGATTTAAGCAACGAACAGCGTCGTCGTAACTCGTGTTAATAAAACACCCCGCAAATCCCTTGTTAACCCCGCCTTCTCTGATCCTGGGACAAGATCTACTAGTCCATCGTGCAACCGGGATGCCCCATCGTGAAAAGCGAAGCTTTTCCAAAACGGGATAACCATTTGCATAGCCGAACATCCTCGTGGTCAGTTGGCACCATAGCCGAGACGTTTCCGCTCTTCGGCAACTTAATCTAGCCTACAATGGCGATTCGTGGTGTAAACCGTGGAAGTAATGTGATGCTATTGAATGTTTATTCCAGGCTACATACGTGGCTGTTTACATCAATCCTTCGGCTTTCCAATAATTCTCCAAATCACGGAGGAACGCCCATTTCAACTCTTTGCCGAACCCTTGAGATTTCCAATTATTTATGCTTTGCGGAAAGTGTGGTACACCGTCACGGACTGTAGAGTCATGAGCCACAATAACAAAGATGTTTTCGTTACAGTCCAACTCTTGTAGTTGCTTCGTAGTTTTGGTGGCGAGTTCTAGATCCAAGCCAAAGGTCAAGTCAAACAGACTATCGGTTGACTTCCTTCCTCGTGACTTCTGCAGACGTGTGAATGCTTCGCCCGGGCAGAGAACGCTGTCTTCTTTCGGGTGACATGGGTGTGGGGAGATAGTCTCCGGGATCGGAAGATACTCAGACGGTCGGAAGATGCCAGCGTAATGGCAGACATCTCCCCCCATGAGAACGAACGTATCTGGATCAGTAGTGGTTCTGGCCAGGCCACAAAGATGGCCCACAGCATGGCCGGGGCTATCGAGTAGATAAAATGATCCATCGCCGAAATAGTCAAAGGCGGGGAACTGGCCAATTTTGAGCGACTTTGGCCCTGCGAAACTAATCTCTCGTAGATTACGGTTACCAGTATCTGTTAGCATTGATTCTTTGGCAGACCTTTCGATAAACATACGCGTAATCCCTTTCTTGTATTGGGGATTCCGGATTGGCCGGAGCACCTGGAAGCATGGCGTTTTTGAAGCCGGGACCGACAACCAGATCCGTTCTCGGAGGAAATGTGGAAGGGTCGCCAATGTGGTCCCAGTGCCAGTGACTACAAAGCTTCAGTAACATGAACAGACTAGACTGTTTTCGATCAACCAATAATTACTGACCTCCATATCACAGCTTCAACGTCCTCCAGAGAGACATCATGCTCTTGTAGAATATCCGCCACATTACCTGTTACTTCAATATTGTATTTCGTAGTTGGAAGATACTTAACAATTGACGGTGCATAATTCTCATAGTCTTTCCGAATTCCCAAGTCAAAAATGAGTTTTCGACCAGACTTGTGTTCGAGGAGGAATGATAACGACGGTGAGGTCTTGAATGTCTCAAGACCTGGGACTGGAGGCGCCATGAACCTCTCAAGAATTGCTGGGCCAAAGTTGACGGGATTAATGAGCTTGACGGCTTGCATGGCCTCCCCGCTGGGGATTTCGAGACGTGTGCTTAGCTTCATAATGCTTTCCCTGTGGATAGTCAAGAACTCGTTGGGTAGAATTGTAACCTGCCGTGAAATACTGTCAATTGATACAGAGCAAGTGCAGAGTCGCGAGTACGAACAAGCATCAAAAAGTGGCGCGCTTGACGGGGAAATTAGCGCCAAGTCCAGGTCGTCGGCAAACATTTCGGTAATCTTGGTCGGGTAAGGTCGCCCAGCCACAACTACACCACGACAACTCGATCTTTTCCCCATACCCCGGACTTCCAGTGCGCTACCCCAGGTTATCCTTGTTGAACAAGCCTAAGCCTGCGAGGATTGGACATAAGTATCCAGCCCTGGCACTCGAAATGCGACAATTATTAACTCATCAACAAACACATGATCAACAATGTCCGGCTCTGAAAAAGGACCTACTATCAACCACGATGAAGGCATGGCTGAGATACAGCCGAGCAAAACGGTTGATACCGTCCACAAGGATGAAGCCATGAAGGTTCTAGCGGCTTATCAAGGCGATGAGATGTGGACAGATGAGGAGGAGAAGAAGTTGCGTCGCAAGATTGATTGGAGGCTTATGCCTGTTCTCTGTGCGACGTACATGTTACAGTATTACGACAAGGCCATGCTTTCTCAAGCGGTATGTTCTTGTGTATGACAATTCGATCGTCACTGACTCGTGGTTGCTAGGCTTTGTTCGGATTGAGACAAGACTTAGGTCTCCTCAGCGGAGATCGATACGCCATGTCAGCCTCAATCTTTTACCTTGGTTTCATTGTGGGAGCTTATCCGACCATGATGCTTGCCCAAAGATATCCGATCGAACGAGTTGCTTCTGGCATTGTTACAATCTGGGGTATCTGTCTTATCTTGACCGTGGTCTGTAAGGATTACAAGACCCTCTATACGCAGCGGTTCTTTCTTGGGTTCTTGGAAAGCGGCATCAGCCCAATGTTTATGATGATCGTCGTAAGTAGCATGCCTGTTGATCATTGCCCACGCACTAATATCGTTAGGGGAGCTTCTACAAGAAGAATGAACAAGCTATGCGAATGGGGTAAGCACTTGCATCCATCAGCAGCATATACATACTGACTTGAAGGACAGTATCTGGTACAGCTGTACTGGCTATGTCTCGATCATCTCCCCTCTCGTCAATTATGGGTTCGGTCTCATCAATGGGGGTGTGTCTTCTTGGAGATATATGTATTATTTTGCCGGTTCTCTCACCATCGTCTGGGGCATCATACTCGTCTTCGTCTTGCCCCCGGACCCAGTTCGAGCCAAGGGCTTCAACGAAAGAGAGCGATACATCCTCGTCGCTCGACTCAAGTCAAACAATTCTGGAGTCCGAAACACCCACCTCAAGGTGGCCCAGATTTGGGAGCTTTTGCTGGATACTAAATTCTGGGCCGTTTTCGCTATCGCCTTTTTGTCAATGATTGCAAATGCACCCATCTCTACATTTGTTCCCATCATCATCAACGGATTTGGGTTCAGCACTCTGAACTCACTGCTGCTTATGATGCCCTGCGGTCTGTATGCAGGAACTCTTCAACTGCTGATGCCCTACCTTGCCTACCGATACAAGAACATCAGAACGTATCTAGTCTTTGTTGCTCAGCTCGGCACAATCCTGGCTTCTCTTCTTCTTTGGCTTCTGCCTCAATCGGCGACAGGTGCCCTTCTCTTTGCGGTGTATATCCTTCCCTCTGTTGGTGGTGGCTATGCTGTGCTTATGGGTCTGCAAATTGCCAATACAGCAGGCTATACAAAGCGTTCCGTCGCTTCTTCTGGCCTCTACATCGGTTACTGCCTGGGTATGTAGATACCCACGTCTATTGGGAACAGCCAACTAACATCTCACCAGGTAATTTTGTTGGGCCTCTGTGCTTCAAGAAGGAAGACGCACCTCGATATGTACCAGGATTCATTTTCGTGGTTGTGACGGCTATTGTTGCTGCCTTGCTGGCGATTGCATATCGTCTCATGTGTATGTGGACTAACAAGAAGCGCGACAAGGCTGGTATCATGGAGGGATTTGATCATGCATACGAAGATGATCTCACCGACAAGAAGGTCAGTACATTAATCCCTCGCCGTTGACCGATTACTTACAGGCAAGTTAGAACATGCAATTCCGCTACATTTTGTAGTCCTTTCTGTTGATGGGTTCGGTCGTGAATATGAGTTTCTGGTTCTTTTTAAAATACTGTGTTACTGGAAATACAATATGATTTGCAAACACAATAATGTGCAATTCGATCGTGATTAACCAATGAACGATGTGCTCGAAGTTCCTAGAAATGAATAGATCAACTTTGAAACAGATAACGCTAACTGTAATAGGATAACTAACTGGATAATAGAGTCTCTTGAGTGATGCAGTATATTGCAAAGGTCTTATTTCAAGTACGTGAAGGTAATTTACCCTAAACCCAGTATGGAAGGCATAACCTCACTAACCTATCTTATCAGTGCCGGGACTCGCTAAGTTAGCGACTAGTGGTTTCCCCGCATTCCATCAATCTCAGTTGCCCTCGGCCTTTTAACTTGGGTCCGTGGACTTTGGGGGCAACTTTAATTTAATACATGGGGCACATCTCGGCAACACTCCATTTGTTTCCCTACCTTCACTGTTCAACTCCATCACTCGGCAATGACTGAACTCGTCGACAATTGGCTCCACTTTACCGCTCAACAACCGAAACGTAAACGTGCTGAAGCCGTCTGTCTGTTTTGCCATTCGAAGAAGATCAAGTGCGATTTGCAGGTGAGTTTCTCAGTTGCCGAAAATGGATGTGCCGAGTGCTAATCGCGTAACAGAGCCGAAGCTCACAGGGCCATGCGAGATGCTCCAACTGTGATAACCAAGACCAGGACTGTCATCTTCGGCCGTCCAGAAGAGGCAAGCAGCGTCGCCAAGCGTCTACACAAGCAGAGTGCGATGCTGTGACTGGTACAGCTAATCCAGGCGGTAAGTTAGCCTTTGTCCTTGTTGTTACTCGGATCTAAGTAACAATATCAAGTGCATGATGGGGATGATGGCAGACAAGAGCCGGACACTACCAATATCGAGTTTCAAGATGACCTAGCATACCAGGGCAATATTGAATCACCAGCCTCTCCACCAGCCTCGACACCGCACGTGGTATTTGCTGTTCCTCCCACCGAGGATCGTCCTGACATTTCTGTCACCCATCAAACACAATCGAGCACGTCGCCAACCGAAGGTGCCGGTCGCAGTCATGCAGGAGATGTTGATACAGGATTCCTCCAAGTATACGGGCCAGAGAACCAATTCGAAGCCGAACAACAAGAGCTCGTAGCAAATCTCGAGCTTCGAAACCCAGCATCAAATCCTCGACAACAAGAACTCCAACAGAGCTTTTCCGAGACATACTTCGAGTACTGCTATCCTTGGTGTCCTGTACTTGACCGACAGACACTCACATCCGAACTGGAACGATCCCCTATGCTTGCGAATGCTCTGGCACTTGCCGCGAGCCATATACAGCCGCCGTTGATACCTCATGAGGGACCAGCTGCCTACTACCAGAAAGCAAGAATGATGTTCTATGAAGATGAGGAGCCGGATATTCTTACGTCGTTGAAGGCCATTTCGATGTTTTACTGGTGGGCACCGCGATCACCAGCTACAGCTCATCGGCATGCTTCTTGGTGGTGGACTTCTGTGATAATCAGACATGCGCAGCAGATGAACATTCATCGCGAGCCGAAAGAGGATACTGGCGTATCAAGTGAGATTCATCTCAGCCTACGAAGGAGATTGTGGTGGACTGTCTTCGTAAGTCTCTCATTTTGTTTTACCGAGGTTGGAACAATGCTGACTTTTTTCAGGCCCGCGAGAGACTCACGTCCCTTTGCCAAAGCAAGCCGTGTATCATTTGTCCGGAGGACATGACCATTAAGGAGGTTCAACCGTCTGACTTCCCGAGCGATCCGGTATCTCAAAAGAAAGGCCGAATATTCATGTACTGGGTTCGTTTATGTGGCATCATGGGCAGAATATCGAAAGCGCTGTCCAGGTCTGTTGACTCAACCTGTTCTCCATTCCCCAAAGCACTCCGACAGGAGCTCGTTGACTGGGTTCAATCATTACCACCGGACCTTCAGCTTCCCATTGGTTCAAATCGTACAGAAACCTTTGACCGCGACGTCCATCAGTTGCATCTTCCTTACCTCACGGCAATAATCATCATGCACCTCCAAAGAACGACCCCAGATCTACCTCAAGCTTTACCACCAGCAATACTAGCAGCATCATGCATCGCTAGAATTCTCAGAGATATTCTATCCCGCGGGAATGCGCGTTTTCTCATGGCAATTACCTGCTGGTATTGTGGAACGGCGTTTATTGCACTTCTACAAGCAACTCGGATTAAGCAATTCTCGCAGGAAGCAGAAGAGGGTTTGGACATCTTGGATCAAGCCGTTGGCCAACTTCAGCATATGTGGGCTTCTGCCAATGTCATAAGACAAGGCTTTGAACGACTCCGCGCAATGCCTCGAACTATGATGCATGCTGGCAAACCCAAGCCTACTTCCAACCGTGGTAATGGGGATGATACAGGCTCATCATCTCGCGATTTCGACTGGGTGCTTCTGTTTCCATTTGTGACGAGGTCGACGAGCAGGATCGCGGATTGCCTCCTTGCTGATAATGAATTTGGTACCACAACAACAGCTTTACCATCGCCTGAGAATGCCGTGTTCCACGAAGACTTATTTAATCGCTATCACGATTTACTGGAACCTTTTGTTGACTACAACTTTGACTTTGGAACCATTGACTTGAATATTCTTTAATTATAAATACAAGCCTCAGATTATTACATGCTGTAAAGACTGCCGTAATGCACATGCTAAAAGAAAAAACCCTTAATAGCAAAAGGAACTACCGAACATGCTACTATCTAGGCTGGGTAACTAAACGAGGGTGCCGTAGCCGTTCGTTACTTAACACCTAAGTGTTTCTGCTTTCTCCACATACCAAGAGAGATCGCTCTCAGGATCCATCTCGAAAGCCGTAAACCCATTACCCATAAATCTGAAGGGGTTTGACGTGTTGTAAGTGATATCATAGTCTTCAGCACGAATGTCTCCAAGCATACGGTTGAAAAGGTGAGCGCTGCCACCAAAAAGCGCCGTGACCCGACCATCGACTCTACCTCTCTTGTACCAACTCGTGCAACCACCGCTCCAAACAAGAGTCTTGTGGACTTGATCACAATACTTGATAAAGGCATCAACCTTTTCCTTTTTCGGAACGACGTACTTGATATCCTCAGTTGCCATCTTCTTGATCCACTTCACGAAATAGTCGCCTGTCCAGTTGAGGGACTCCACGAGTGAACCATGACCACCAAGACAATTGGGACCCATCATCATGAAGTAATTAGGCATCGATGGCACGGAGACTGAGAGATATGCTTCAGGGTCTTCCTTCCACTGTTCTCGGAGGTCGATGTTATTGAGACCAACAATAGGATACCGGGGCCGGAATGAAACATCGAAACCAGTCGCGTAGATGACTGGGACATGCGTTAGCATTTCTACTTTCTGGGAGACCAAGCGTGTTTACTTACTGACGTCTACCTCATGCTCCTTACCATCAGCAGTCCGAATACCTTTCTCTGTCACTTGCGTAATAGCACTATCTGTAAGATGGCAGTTCGGTCTCAGGAACGATTCCAGATATCCTGGACCTGGCGTTATGCGACGACAGCCTAGTTCCCACTTTGGTATCAATTTGGAGCACAGAACTGGATCGTGGCCAAGCTTCTCGGCCATCTGCTCAGCGGCCATCTTCATTCCTGCTTCATTGTTCTCTCCCTTTCTAAAAACATAGAAGGACTTGTTGGTTCGTGAGATGATGCCCTTGCGATGCTGTAAATGAAGCTCCGGGTCTTGAAATCGTTCTTTGTCTTGAGCTGAATATCGAGGATTAGGATCGTCATCATCTCGACCCAAGTGTTTCGAGGGAGGGGCTCGGTAGAAAACCCAGGCTGGACCTCGGACGAAATTGGTAACATCCGTGCCAGGTAGTTTAACCATCTGGGGAACGATTTGAATACCCGAGGAGCCGTTACCGATTACGGCTATGCGTTTGTTGGAGTAGTCAAAGTCGTGATCCCAGCTGGCTGAGTGGGTGGTATGGCCCTTGAAGTCTTTCAGACCGGGGATCTTTGGCCATGATTCGTGTCTGTGGACAATCAGCATTGGATAGAAAAATAGCCATGGTAAAAGCCTACACAAGAACTCCTTGGGCTGAGATCAATACGTGACAGTACTCCTCTCTTTGAACACCCTCATGTTCTACTGTCACTCTCCATTGACCTAGGTCATCTTGCCACTCAGCTCCGATCACCCGAGTATTCAGTCTCAAGTCACGATCGAGGTTCCATTTCTTAACTGTCGCTTTCATATAAGCTAGGATGTCACCGCCACTAGCATAGAATCTCTCCCAGTCGGGATTGGGGTCAAAGGGAAATGCCTGGATACGATTAGATAGAGTCGTGTCTATAAGTCGAGGCTACTTACGTAAATATGAGCGGGAACATCGCATTGAACTCCGGGATAATTGTTCGCTAACCATGTGCCGCCAATATCGCTCCGGGCCTCGAAGATGGTGTGGTCTACAATGTTTTCCATCTCGGGGAACCGGTGCTGAAATTTGTGTGCCATTAAAAGACCAGAGAAGCCGGCTCCAATGGTAATGACCTTGATCTTGCGTGGCGTATACGCAAACTCCTGGCTGAGTTTGAACGGGTCTGTGATGCGACCATTGGTATGGCCATTGGTACTACTGCGGATCTCATCTGTCTTCGTGACAAGTTCTGGAAGCTCTGTCGCTGGCATCCCAGAAATATCCACAGCTTCTTGGGCTTTGGTCTCGGGGGATTCGATAAAAGCAGGCATGGTGACGAATTGAAGCGAATTCCCCAAAAGTCGCAGTCTATGGTGAACTTGAATTGAAGAGGAGGGATTGGGCTGAATTGGAGGCTGTAAACTGGGACGATATGTTGGTTGTTCAAGTTTCCTCGTGATACTTCAAGTACCTAGTGAGCTACTCATTATATCTTGTGGACGGAAGAGTCTTGCAAAGGCCCTCATTCTGAAGTCGTATACAGCTAAGCGGCACTAAACAACGTTCCATTCAGTTCGGCAAACGCCGCATTAGGTTATCGTGCTATTTTCTCCTCCCGACAACATTGTTCATAGCCGGACATGTTTCCCGACGTTTAGCTTCTCACTCTGAGTGCATCCGGTAATAAGATCAGCGCAGGCTTGGCTCTCGTTGCGGCTACCCCAATCGGGATTGCCGGTCGCTGATCGATGTCTGTGGCCCAGTGCGGGGTTGGCAAACGATACCCGTAATTTGTAACCGAACTCGGACTTTGGGTCCTTGTAGAGAGATGAAAGGCAAGCAGGTTTAGTTCTTCCCTGTTATATCTAGTTGGAGTTTTGCTATCAATCTCAATTCTCCTAACCAATTATTTCTACAGTTTGTCGCACGAAGCTAATACACACACCGCATCGCATCCTCGCACACACCACCATGACAGTAAATCGTTATTCCTATAATGGCCCCGTAGATCACACAGCCACTCCTCAACTTGAGAATGTGCGTGGAAAGTCAGTCATTATCACAGGAGGCGCCAACGGTATGGGCGAAGCCTTTGTAAGAGACTTTGTCGCCGCTGGTGCCTACGTTACTTTTGCCGATGTCAACGAGGAGCGTGGCCATGGAATCGAAGCGGAACTTAATGCTAGCGGGACAACCTGCGCTTTTGTGAAATGCGACATCAGAGATTGGGATCAACAAAAGACAGTTTTTGAGAAGGCAAAAAGCCAGAGTCCTAGTAACAGCGTTGACGTTGTTATTGCCAATGCTGGCATTAGTCGGAGCTCTGGTGACAGTTTGTGGAACTTGGATGGTAAGTTTCAGCACAACTTTGGGATGATGAGTTGGACACTAATAGAAGGACCTAGATCCCGAAGGCGAGCCAACAAAGCCTGACCTCAACATTGTCCGGGTCAATATAGATGGCACATTCTACACCTGGAAGCTAGCCGTTCATTACTTTCGTAAGCAGCCAGTCAATGAAGAGCGCGATCGTTGCTTCATCATAACAGGCAGTATGGTGGCATGGATAGACTCTCCAGTAAGTCGCCACCGAGATTTCATAGAGCAAGGTGATTGACTTACGATAGGGCAACTGGGAGTACACTGCGACGAAATATGGACTGCGTGGTTTCATGAGAACAGCTCGAAGGTCTAGTCATGAGCAAAACATCCGAATTAACTATGTTGCGCCATGCTGGATCAAGAGTGCTATCCGAACAGCAGAGTATGAGAAATGGCTCGTCGATCATGGCGTCGAATTTGGGGAGCAGAAGGATGTTTCTAGCTGCATGTTGCGAATTGCTACTGACAGGACCATTAACGGTAAGAATCCTGTCTGCCATTTGAAATGCCCACATTTTAACAGCTATCATAGGGCGGTCCTGGATGATAACCCCTCGGTCGGTTGCAAAAGAGGGATTTGTGGATATTGATAGGGAGGACTACAAGGATACTCCGGAAGATGAGTACTTGAAAAAGGTTCAGGCTTCTCAGCTCGTTATTATCAAGGACAAATGGCTAGACGACTACAAGGTTAGGATATATAAGGACTAATCAACTAGGCAGACCTTCGAGCTTGTTTACACACAAGGTCTTTAACCAGTGGTTGCATGCGAAGACCTCAACCGCGTCATTGCAGAAGCCGTGAACGACCTGAAAAATGTCCATAGTCATACGCACTAAGCCTCACACTTACAAGTTAGGTGGTGCCTTTTTCTTTAGCGGTCCCTAGCATATTTTACATATTTTATTATGTTCAAACTCCACGCGGGGATTGCTTCTCTTCCTCCCAGCCGGATGCGGACTTTCGAGTTCTTTCGGAGTAATCATAGTGGGGCCCTCCCTATTCCTGTTATGCTTGAACGTTATGCCGTTATGGCCTTCCGAACGTACCCACCGTTAGCGTTATGTCTAAACGAACTCCCATGCATACCGATCGCCCTAGGTATATAAAGCCGCCTGTCACCCGCAGCATATGTCCCTACATCTATCCAAGTTCAACAGTTCGCTTTAGATCTAGAGTAAAGATACTTCCTATTTGCATGATTAACTACCCAATATGCCGTCCATTATCCAGCATGCTCTCGGAGGAGAAGCAATACTTAACACTGCCTTCTCTCTCGGTTGTATGCTTTTCCCCGCCCGATTGCTATCCTCTTTGGTGGCATCAGAGTCGGTTCCCAACAGTACGAGCGCTGTATTCAAGTTCTTCGGTGCGGCAACACTCGGAATGTCAGCACCCATGGTTTTGTCTATAGCGGATTCCAGAGACGCTGCAGCGAAGCGGAAGTTAACCTACACGGCATGTTCAGTCCTTGAGAGCGCCCTTGTATCTGTTGTCCTCTGGCAAACTACGCAGCCGGAGGCTAGTGGTTTTTCCTTTAACGGCTCCATTTTGCTCTTAGGTTCATTAGCACCGGCACTCATCTGGCATTCATATGTGTTGCTGTCGAAGCCTCACTGGTTTGAGCCTCAGTCTGCTCATTTACCACAAGGTAAGAATATTAGATGTCAGCATGTTTATACATAGGCTTACGTTTAATATATCAGGCAGGAAGGCGTTGTGATTAGTCCTCAGGAGGTGTTGAAAGTTCCGATGTAGCTTGAAGCTATAATGCTCTCGGAGCTCTTGAATGGATGTGCAGGGACAGAAGCCTCCAGGTTACGGAGATCTTAGGAAAGACCTTTTCATTTAAGATACAATACACTTCTTTTACCTATATCTTGTAAAGTTCATATGTTTATTTTAAATAACTAGGTATTTTATAATCGCATGCTATTTTTACTTTATCTATAATAATTGCAAGAATCCTATACTTCTGCATAGTGATGCCTTATAGCACGTGGCCCTCACTGGTCGAGCACCCACAAAAAAAATACACAATCTAATTCCCCCACACGACCCCTCCCACCTTGATTGCTCGCTGCAGTTAACAAGAACCGTGGCCCGGGATATAATGGCTTCGCACAATCTGTATCTCTCTTACAAGAGAGATACTAAATTCCTTTTCTAGTGGATGATCAATGTTTCGAACCGTATCCTGAGAGAAAACGGTGGAGAAACCCATCCAACTATAAAGATCAACACGACAGGTCAAACTTCAGTCAATGGTGTGCTTCCTATGTCATCGCTTATCGCAGACCATGCAGACCCTGTACCAAATGTTATCTATCGACTCTTTGGATCCATCATCCATGCGAGGTCTCTCGTCAGCTGCACGTTTCAGCAGTTTATGGGCGCAGTGGAATCAGACGACGAACTCAAACGAAGCAACGAAAGCCATCAGCACTTCATAAAAACTCTATAGCAGGCTTTTTAAATACTTGGAGGGGAGGAATGGGAGAAAACACACAAAAGAACTGACAACACGGAGGACATTGAAGAGATCTTGTTTGTCAATAAATTCGAGAAACTTGCTGTCGGAAAAGACGAAGAGTCCAGCGACGAGGAGGATGACGAGCCCTCTCAAGTACCTGCTGCTGCGCGAAAAGTTGCCCGAAAGCCTAAAGGAAAGAAAGGCAAAAAGAGCAAAACATACAAGAAGCCAAAGAAGGGAAGGAAACAAGACACACAAGATACAGCGGCCGTTGAAGTGCCCATTGAGAGTATCCGAATTATTGAAGATACTGGAGATGTCGGTATTGTGACGGATTACTTTCTCGCCATATACTCGACCGTGACTGAATGGGCAGATCTCCGAGCTTACACACAAGGCCTTTGGAGAGAGGTCGCATACGAAGACCTCAACAGCGCCATTGCAGGAGCCGTGAACAACTTGGCAATCTCTATGGTTAAAAAGACAAATGCAGCTATATTCGTCGACTTTCCTTGTCACGATACCTACGAAACCATCATCAAGACCATCACCCGTGGTAACATGGATAAGGCCCAAGGAAAGTTCAAGCTAGCGATGTACGGGTTAGCCCCAGACGGTGCAGAGCGCAGTGGCAAAGAAACGGCCGTCGATATCAAGGAGCAGTTCATGATCCACGCATATCAAGACCTGAGGGATTTCATTCTTGACTTCCAGTCGAACCGAAGTGGCAAACCCACTAAAGCGATGCAGGCGAAGCTCGTCACGTGGGACCCAAACTTCAATCTTCAAAAAGCAACAAACGAGGAGCGAGTCGATCGGCGCCGGTGCTATACCATCAAATGGCTGTACGACCTCGTCAATGTCTTCTCATCTGTCGTCGTTCAGAGGAATACCATGAAAGGAGAAAATCATGTATACGAAAAGGTCGACTGGTCTGCAAACGGCCCATGGGGTGTCCATAGAATCATATATGGTTTGAACGAGTTCGCGGGCGATATCACTAACATGGCCATGAAGAAGCCAGGAACTAACGTTACAAAAATGATTTACCCCCACCACGTCTTCCAGATGTAGTGTATAGTAGACTCGTTCTGCGTCTCTCGCGGTTGGTCCGTGAGCGCTCTACACGGTCATATGCTTGAAGCGCCAGCAAAGAGATTCCTACCCAGGCGAGACGTTAACCTCTTCCTCGATCGAACCAACAAGCGCATGTTTGCTGGATATTGCCAGACGATTCACCTCCTAAAACAGATTCTGGAGCAGGATAATAAACTCATCAAGCATAAAGACTTTTTCAATCTTGTTCGCGAAGCCAAATTGGACTTTGTTGACTTTCTCGGAGAACACAAGTATATAAGTGGACTCACAACTATCCCACCATCGCGCTTCTCGGAACACAATTCAAATGGTCTCCAGGAGTACTCGCCATTCATGTGCGGAGTTGGCCTCGAGGAAGGTCTGGAGATTGCGTACAGAATCGGCATGTCGCTCTGGGAACGGATTCCCGAGCCGATGCTCTTAATTCACCTGCATAATGCTGTTTTGAAGAAGGGATACCTTTCACGACCCATTGGCTGCCTTGAAACCCTTCAGGAGCTGTTCAAGGACATCTTCTTTGAGGGGGGTCACGTCCCCGACTCCGCCTTTGGCGATGCTCTTATGGCCAAGGTCGGGAAACCGGAATCTCGACAGTCAAAATCTTGGAGGCAGGCGCAGCAACAAAAGCATGCAAGTAGTCTCAACCTGCATCATGTTCTGGAGCATAAGCTCAATCACGTCTTCCGAAGAGGCTCCATGCTCACCACGTGTCGGGGAGCAGGATGGAACTTGGAGGCCATTCCTGACAAAGATCTCGAGTTTGGAAGTATGTTGTTTTGGAACCGACTGAGTAAAACCAAGCGAATTTCCGAGTCCCAGCTTGAGGATACTGTTTTGGTTCGCAAGGCCAAAGCCGTCGGCATGAGTGACGCGGACATTATTCGAGCCTCGAGCAAGCTCACTTCGGTTGTAAGCTCTACTAGGGTCGATGTTCCTCAAGAAGTGTTGGAAAGATATACCCCAGAAGGATATACATCCGCGACACCACAACCTTCAAACGAGATATCTGGACGCGATCTTCTTGACTTCGCGAAATACGACATTCTAACAGACGTAGTGGGTGCCCGACCAATTTCAAGCCTGAACTATCTCAGCGTTGCCTGCTGGATGATTGTTACCTTTCGCAATTTGGAGAGTCGATTACAAAAAGCAGGCAACCCTGTTTACAGAGAAGCATATGAGCGACCAGGGCCTTGGAAGAATGAAAAGAGAATTGGTCTCACTTTGCTTGCCTTTGTCGACGAGAATGAGGAGTGCCTGAAGATGGTGGCTGAGACACTAAATGAGGCTCGCGGTGGATTCATGGACTTCATTTACTGGGAGGACTTGGAGGATAAACCGCGAAACAGAGGCTCCAATGCCCCAAACCTCAATGGTGCATGTACTGTCATGTATATGCACTTGATTTTGGTTGCTGTAATAGTATTTATGTTTTGCGAAAAGTATATCATGCTGGGGCCCAGGCAATTCTACCATTAATAAGATGTGTGATTCGAGGCCAAATGGAGCAATCAAATTCCATTTTATTGTGTATGCTAAAATCGCCCCCCTTTGAATTTCATGCGGACGTCATTTACTTGCATTTCTTCAACTATTTGCCAAATGCGTCGTCGGTTCTGCAAGCCTGGCGGAACCACCAGACCAACTCGAACATACGAGCTAGGTAAAGGTGGCATCACTTCTGGATCGACTACATCCATCGGTGTGAGCACTTGTCGCATAAGCTTTTCCCAGTCGTACTGCTTAGCAACCTCTGGGCCACCCGATATATCACCACTGAGCTTCGCGTGAATCATGGCCAGGTCGAGGTCCCATAGGAACGGAGTTTGCAAAAGTAGAGTGCACCAGTGGGACTGATCTAACAAGTATGTGCATTCGAGAGGAATGTCGTATGGAAGAAATTCCATTATGCGATCCTTGATCTCTTGAGGTAGTGCCTCGAAATAGTCGATGAAACCGGGCAAGGGGTTTGGCGTTGGCTTATACTCGGCGAGGTTTGAAAGGAGACTGTGCGTTAGGTTGGGAATATGTTCCGGGTCCGAGTTCCACTATGAGACCGATCAGATTTGCAACAGTCTAGAAGGCCGTGTTCACTCACCCAGCGATCTGTAAGGAACGGGCCATGAACTTCTTCGTCCCAATCATCGTCATCCACTGCACCGAGGACTCGCTTTGGGTCAACAAAATACCGGCTTAAACCAAGCTTCACAGGTCCTGTCACTGGACGGGATTGAGGAGGGTCCTCTGGAATTGCTGGAATGAATGGGACGGGAAGAGGTGTCGGTTTATCTTCAAGATGCATGACATTTTCAGTGCGTCGTTCAAGTGTCAACCATAGATCACCTAATGTGCGAACGTGAGCAATGTGAGAAAGCTGCATGGCGAGCTTAGCGATGCGCAAGCAAGAAGCATGCAGTACAATGAAGTAAAGGTTGCGGTCGCGAGAATTGCAATACCAGTTTGAGCGTTGAGGTTCAATCATGTCGAAAGGCAGAGAGTTGAGTCGCAATACGACCCGCCTGAACGAACCTCTTTCATCGCTATCCTCATAAACCGGATCGCAGCCAATGGAATCATCTGATATGGCACTGAAAGGATCTGGGCGCTTCAAATACCACAAACTTGACAGGGCGACATTATCCTGTTTCCATAATTCGGGATACCAGCGAGGCGGTGACTGTACAACGTTAGACATGTGCAACCGGGTGAGCATTGTTTTGTTCCTCTTATTTCAGCGTATATTTCATCGTCAGGGTCGTAAGGATCCACTTCATCCAATTTGATGCCACAGAGTGTACAGTCGCAACAAAAAAGTGAATATGTATATAGGTCGCTCATGGTGGCTGGAAGGAACAGAATCTAACGATTAGGTTACTGGAAATACATAACCTAACAGCGGGTATAAAATCCCCTGAAGACGTTGATTTTCCTTTGGGCAAGAAGACTTGTTTTCCTTATGACTGAGCCCCGTGGGCGCTTTGTGGAAAGGTTGAGGTGAGGTGGTGTTGAGGAAGAATGCAACATTGCAAAAAATGGAAATGTTGGTACAGTAGGTCCACTAAAGCTCAGGGCAGAGAATATACATATCTACCATAAGCACTAAGGTGCCAGAACCAACATACCAATAAGGGCTCCACTAATGGAGACCTAATTTAGATTTATACCTATTACTAAAGTTGTTAGTCTACTCCGTACTGTTAGGTCGAAGGGTATCAGGGTGCAACACTGGCCAATTTATTTCACTGTAAACGTTATGAATGAAACATCAGCATTTAGACAAAAAGGTAGAACCAGTCTAGGCGTTGTGAGAGACCATTGCTTACAGCTTCTTTTAACGTAATGTGAGCCTTACTAAGAGAGCGAGAGGCGACAGGGAACCCAGAATCTGAGCTGAGAGTACAGAAGCCAAGTAGTCTAATGCCTGGTCGTAAGATGGCTTTGCACAACTAGACCGGTCTGTTCTACAGCGACGAGGCTCAGATCGATACCTATATGGCTTTGCCGAATAGCAAAAGAAGTTGAAACAATGAGCCCACATTCACAAGATACGCAGGATCAGGTGTGGCGCAGACTACTTTGAGTAATAGAAAAAAAGTAATCTTCGACGGCAGTTGGTCCAAAGATCAGCTCGCAGCACTAGCCTAGCGTCAAACTTAGATGAAGAATCTGCAGGATGCGACAACTAGTGAGGATGAAGAAAAGGTCCAGCATCATGGCGAGAAGAATTCCTAATCACTGTACTTGGTTGAGGCATTTTGAAATTTCAAATGCGAAAGACATTTTCAGAAGATCTTTGGCTTCGGCACTCGCCGCGCAGAAGGCTTGAGTGATCTCTTGTCAGATTTCATCTGGAACACCATGGTCGACTAAAGACCTCTCTGATGGGCTCAACAGTAACGTACACTATGATCTCCAGCACCAACGGTCTCCACTGTACTCTGGACATGAAACTTACTTTTGTCAGCCAACAGCGCTGACTCCTGATAACTTGGACCCAGTTGTGTAATGCCATTGATCCTGCATTACTAGAGGTTCCCTGGTATACTTCTGTCATCGTCGGGTTATTGTGCTTTTCTACGGGCAGGCCGATATGTTGCAGAATGCGTAGACGCCCGTGCAATGGTCATCATGGATCCATGGTCATGCATCGTTGTTTGGTCCTATGGCATTGATTCTTTAATACCGCCACGAATCTCGCTCCTTTGCAAAATAATACACTCATTGCTTGTTGCATCTCACCAACCCTCCGCTTTCGGGTACTACACTCATTCTCATTAGCAACATGAATCTTCAAGTCCCTCTCTTACATCTCTCCACTGGAGTTCTTGCCGGGCCATGCAAGCCTTATCCCCCCGTTTCTTCGATGCAACAACATGACACTATTCCTATCCCTCCTGAATCAACCCAGGCGGCCTCTGTTCCTTTGTCCCTGGCTGAGCCTCCAAGCCCTACCCATACAAACTCTGATATCTTTGCTTCTGATGTATTACCAATCGGTGTTGGTCAATCGGATCTTGTCCCATCGGCGTTCTCGTCAACTCTGATTCATGATGGAGCCGATGAAGAGCTTAGCAGTCAAACTTCAGAGGGATCTGAAAGTACATCTGCTGTAGCTGAGGGTGATGATGCCGATGGGGCTCAGGCGACGATGACCAACCCAACTATCGTCCATGGTTCACTTATTTCCAACACGGATACCTTTCCGGTCGGAAGCAGGACCAGTGGTGAGACTCACGTCACTACTGAACCCGAGTCTAGTTCTGGCATCACAGGGTCTCTAGCGGCTTCGCCCAGTGTGAGTCCTGTCGAAGCCTCCGACAAGGAGACGATGTCCCTGGTAGCGTCTGAATCTACCCCTTCTGTTCCCTTTGCCACTTCCGATCAAACACCAATATCGTCTGCAGTTTCAGAGCGAACTGCTCCCGCGGTGTCTGGTTACGACTCAGAGCTTTCTGGACTACCTACTGCCGCAGTCACCTCAAACTCCATTGAGACAACCGCACCCTCTGCACCTTCAGTCACGTCTGAACCAGACCCATTCAGCCCTCCTGATATACCCATAACATCACCTACATTTGAGACTGAGTCTTCTGTCACTACCGACGCTGTTACGTCAGATCTAGTTGTACCTTCCGGCATCCCTCCCACTGCTGATCCCGTTCCGCCTTCTTCTCCTACTTCTGATGAGCGACCGGTTTCTCATACTACTGAGCCTGTGGTCTCTGTACCGTCTACAGACCAGAATGCACCTTCTGATACATCAAGACCATCCGGGCTTGAGACCTCTTTGCCTTCAACCACCCCCCACCCAGATCTCACCGCCACTTCAACGCCAAGTGCAGTATCTGATACTACTCCAAGCCTTTCGGGTACTGCAAAGCCTGTTGAGATCTCTAACCCCTCGGACTCTACCTTTACTGTAGCCACACCTACAACCACTGCCGGAATTGGCGGCGGACTTGTCGGCGGAGGCTCAGGGGGGAGCGGGGGTGGTACTGGTGGAGGTAATACTGGCACGGGCGGTACTGGGGGAAGTGGTACTGGAGGAAGCGGTGGGGGCACTGGCGGTAATGGCGAGTCTGATCCAGGTGACGATAAGCAGTCTGTGACTCAGTCTCGTGTATCGACTACATTCACTGCATCAATCACATCAGAATCATCAACAACATGTGGAAGCTTGTCTCACAGGGCCTAGCTGTGCCTACAAGCTTCCACCGGACGATCCAGATGTGGTAGACGATGAGGAGTCGGAGTTGTGGACTAGAGACACCGACGGTGAATTCTTGCAGAAACGTGGCAATGCGAAGAAGGATATGCTGGGATTGCGCGCCGACGGTACCACCGGACTTTGTCCAATCAAGGGGTCCCTTAAGTTTCCAGGCTATCCGAAGGGGCCTAGGCTTTTCACACGAGATGAAAAGGGTACGCTCTCGGGCATAGAGCTGGACATCTCGCGATGGTATGTATACGAGGACGAATGCAGGACTTCTTACAAGCGCGTCGATGCCGCCACCTACCGCAGCATGTATGGGGAAATGACCAAGGCCGACGCGGCGAGCACGGATCATATCATGTTTATGAGAAGTGCTTTCTAAAGGACTTTTTCACGTTGATTTTGAATGAGGAGGTTATCAGTGTCAAGGATAACCCCGATCTTGAACGCACGCAGATCACCTGTGATGATCTGAATTACTACGTCTGGGACGAAAAGAACAACGTCAACCGTCTTCAGCCGGCATTCGACGCTTACCCCTCTGACAAGAAGTGGCTTGGAGATCTTATCGACATGCAAGGCGCCCTTAATGGTGGACCCAAGGCCGGGATCACAACAACATTTGGAGATGGTTCGGTCAAGAAATTGACTGACGAGAAGCTACGTGACCCAGACTACTCCAGCTGGGAGGAGGTCACGAAATCTTTAGACGGCCACCTCCTCCCATACATTGAGAAGATTTATTTGGGTGTCAAGGTCTTCAATGAACCTGAATTCATTGCAGCGATGATTCGTCAGAACAAGCGAATTTACAGTGCTTTTATGGACCTTGATAGGAGCATCAGCTGTTATGAAGGCATGGGGAAATGGTCCTTTGCTGAGAAATTCAAGACATACATGGAGCAACGCTTCTCAGGCCAGGAGGAACATTCGATCAACCGTTGGGCCATCTACGCGAAGGATAACATCTTCCCTTTCATCCAGGGCTACTTGAACAACCTACCTCCATACGACGAAGACGATCAGAGGAAGGCCGAGCAGGAAGCAAAAGTTGCGAAGTGGATGGACAGGTTCCAAAAGGCCAGGTCAGCAGGCTACACGATTGACTTCTCCTGGGACTGGACAACAGACGAGACGGCGATTGTTCCGCGCGCGGATGGGATCTGTCAGCGTCCAACTTTAACAGGGTCGTTAACAACCTTCTCGACATCTGCCATCCCAACAACTACATTCGAGATGGAGACAACAACGGCACCTGTCATAGCGACGACAACAACAACACCCGAGGCTACTACCACCACAACGGGGCCAAACCTATGTTTATTAAACTCTGCATGCGATAACGACTGCGAGGACGGTGAGGTGCCTACATGTTTGCGTCATGGGTTGTTCGGGACTTGCGGATGCGCACCCGAGGTAACAACTACATCTCAGCCACCAACGACTACGGTACCACCAACAACATCCAATGCACCTGACCCTGAGCCAACCCCGGATCCTGAGCCAGAACCAGAACCAACTCCCACCGCTGATTGCGACTTCTGGGATGACCTTACCCACTGGACCTTCGAGATTAGCAACATCAAGGATTGGGCCGACGATGGTGGTGACAGCCTCGAGCACGAAGAGAGAGGATGCGGTGCCATTGCGAAGTGGGACTGGAAGGATGGAGATACCCTATCTGTCGTGTTTACGTTACCTTTCTTTATAAAAGAAGGATGCGTTGAACGTGCTATCGTTTCAGCTGGCGGCCCTGAATTGAGCTGTGATGGACACTCACCATGGGATTCGCTGAGCTTGATGGCTGCGAAGGCTGCAAAGGCTGCAAGTCAGTCTGGTGATCTGACCTGGCAAAGACCTTTGTTCCCCGAGCGATTTGACGAAGTCAGCAGGGAGGCTGAAGGCAAATACGCTCCACTTGCCAAGGGTCAGCACCCTAACTATACGCCTATGAACTGGAATCATCAAAGTCCCACGACAAGGTAGTTAGATACTATTAGATTAACTTGTAACTCCTTAGCCTAAGAAGTAGGGTTCACTAGCATAGTATCCTTCTCAAATCACTTTACATATTAAGCACAGCACAAGTCTTTCAGTTATATCATTGCCTTATAAAGCTTATTATTGAAGACCTCTTCATATACCTCTTTCAAAATAACAAGATTCCCTCATTCCTAGCAGCGCAGCGAGAACGTCTTTATCAATTCCATGCCAGCAGTGTTTCCGCAGTTGTCCTTCAAAGCACCAGTCTGACCAGCATGTAAATCTTGTCGCTACTGGTAGAATCATCCACTCATCAGATTTTGCTGGATAGAAAGGCCTAAAGCAGGTTACTTAAAGCAATACATGGTCGGCCGTCGTTGATGGGGCCCGTAATATCCTGTAACATGTTAGAATGTCAGCAGAGACTAGGATGTGAGGTTCGTTACAGCAAAGGGGAAGTTCCGGCAGCAGACAACATTCCCACTGCACTTCCTCCCAAGGGTGCCATCAAGAAGTCCAACAATATCCAAGCTCAGATCGATGCAACTGTTAAACAGGCTGAAGTCATTGGCAAAAGTAAGACCGAAGAATCCGCCGTTGTTATTGTTGTTGTTGTTGTTGTTGTTATTGTTGTTTGGATTATTGCCCTTGTTGCAACATCGGACAGTTGTGTCCGGTCCGCAGACTGTCTGAGCTTCAGAGATTTTGAGAGAGTCGATATTAGGCTTTCTCCAGCCTTTTAAGCCGAAGGCAGCCGTGGCCGCGGTAAAGAACGTAATAGTAGACATGAAATGCATTTCAAGAGTAATTGAGAGAAGTTTCACAAAAGAATCGTGCCAATAAAGAGATAAAGTTATAGATAATTGGATAAAAGTGTAAACTGGTGATTGATGATGAGAAAAGAACAGGAGGACAAGAGGAAACTTTCATAAATTTATACTTCAGAAGACCGAAACTTCGAACAATTCCCTTGGCAAAGTTCGCGATGCCTCAATACCAAGCAGTGGCTAGGCCGCAGTCGTATGTAGTTTGCCATGTTAAAGATTGCACCGGGCTGAAAACGACAACAAAGAGGCGGTGTTCGTTCTTCAGTTCAAGCTTGCCCCAGATACGCATATGAAATCATTGCACTTGGTTGGTAATTAAGACATCGCTTATGTAAGAATTGTTTATTTTCCTGATCCATCTTAAAATCACGATCCCAATCTTGACTTTTGAGACACGGCAGGCGGTGGCTGGTATCCTAGAGGTAAAATAAATCAACGGCCCGATTGTCAAGACACTACAAGGTCAAGAGCATACCAGTCGGGGCCATCACATTGAGCCTTGATCACTAAACTCTACGTACTTATCGTATTTCTAGGGCTTGAAAAATGCTACTTTGCGAAATGTAATGCATATGGATTCCCAAGCTATGCAAGAGGATAGCCCCAAGACCAAGACCTCTGGTAAGTCCCAATCGGTTGGAAAACTTCCGAATAAGCTCCTATTGTAACTTTAGGTATTGTAGTGTTGGTAATGGAACGGTGCCTTGAAGGGTAAGCTCAGTCAGGTCAACTTTGCTATAGCTTCTACATATCATCAGGTGTCTCGAAAGCAGCAGACATTTGCCTGTTATATATTAAATATTCTAACTATGGGACTGACAGAGTAGCAATCGATCCCGTGTGCCAAGCACACACCAGAGTCGTGAGTACATTTCGTGTTTTAATTCCAAGCACTTCTTCCCCAGCAATCTCATTACCAGGCTCCTCTTCCTTTGTTTTGTTATACGGCCCGTTATCAATTGGACGCCTTTTCTGACCTGGACTCTGGCAGTCAAACGAGCTGAACTGTCATTAACTTGCTACATTACGTCTTTGACAGCCATCACAGGGCCAGTTACGGTCGAACTGGTGTTGATGATCACCAGCGCATTTAACTACTGGATGTTAGATTATCGGACATGTGCCTCTTCCTTGCGGTATGCACACTCTGTACGCGCACTGCGGCTGGGGTTAGCTTTCCCTAAAGCGACATCTTCATCTACACTTGAAGACATAGTTGAAAATACCCACTTTTCTCTTCAATTCCGTGATCATTGTAAAGTACCACACTTACAGCTCAATTACCAATAGATTGAAATTAGGTTAGCGGGTATTGGTGGTCGGAGCCAACTAAATTCCGGGCGGGTCAACATTTAATCCCAAATGATATGGAGTAGTAACATGCATCAAAGCAAAGGGCTTCGGAACTGAGAACTGAATATGCATTCAAGAAGCGCATCTAATGTTATGTGTTTACCAAATTATTGCTGCTTGCAACTGTTCTCTACCCTATAAAACACATCCACTTTAGATACACCTACCCTTCATTTCTTAACTACTTAGATAACTATTTGCAAACAAATAGAGTATACGCACTTATTAATTTAGATAACACTGATATTGTAAATAGATGCCCAGCTTTGGGCTGAATCGTGATTGGACGTTCCCTCTTGCAAACACTATTGAAGAAACGAATACCTTAAGAACAATCCTTCAGTACCAAATGTACACGATGGAATGGCAGAGTGCACGCCTAATATTGTCAACCGACTACCATTTTAAGGGAACTGCATTGTCAAAGACTAAAAGTACTATTGCTTTGCTAATTTTATCTGAGACTCCAAGTTATATTTTTCTTTGCTAGAGTGGGATTGAAGGTAGGCGTGATGTAGTTTGTCGCTGGGAAGGTTTAGGGTGTTATGCTAGTAACTAGACTAACTAACTAAGGTATAGTGTAATTGAGATAAGAAAGATACCGAGTATCTCAGATAACGATTGCAATTACAGCAGAATCAGACTAGTGAGTACAGCTAATATCACACATTCCTTAGCTACCCTTGATCTAAGGGTGTAGTGCTTACACCTAAAGCTTGACTGTGCCTCTTTAGTAGTAAGGGCGAAGAAGAAACAGATCTGGACTACTGAAGTAACTTCTGCCGATAGCCGCGGCATCCTGATTATGTAACCCTCAGAAACCAATTAGAGCATCTGTAGTCATGAAACATACACTCACTTGATGTGCATCATAATATTCCTCCGTTCTTATTGTAACAGGGATATACGTAATGTCTGACAGTTTTGTATTTTAAAACAAGACAATTTCAAAAGAATATGTCCGAAGTAGGCTGGATCTGAGGTATCTCCATGTCCTATTTAAATACATAAGAACGCCTCTTCGCAATAATGGCTGGACCTCCCGTATGTCTGTATGGATCTTATACCCGCTTTCTGTCGTTGATTAGTTATAGCACAATGGTCAATTATTATTATTATGAACCGTCCCTTCCCATAGCAACTGTCTTTGCAGTCATTTTCACATTGTTATTCGCCCTCCACCTCTTTCAAACCATCAGAACAAGAACATGGTTTTTTGTACCCTTTGTAATCGGCATACTGTGTAAGTCCGCCGTTTTATTCCGCCCCTTCCGACTATTGACTAACGAGCCATTCATCAGTCGAGGCTATCGCCTTTTTTAGCCGCGCAGTCAATGCCTGGGAGTCTCCCGACTATACCCTTGTTCCTTGTGTTATGCAAAATTCACTCCTCCTTCTGGGACCAACATGTTTTTCTGCATCAATCTATATGGGTCTGGGACGCTACATCAGGAAATTAGAAGGGGAGCGGTTTTCGTTGCTTAAGCCGAACTGGCTGGCTAAAGTCTTCCTCGCTGGCGACATAATATCAATTGCGCTACAAGCGGTCGGTGCGTCTGCATAATGTTACCCCACAATAGCGATAACTAACAGCTTTTAGACGGCGGGAAGTTCGCGAAAGTCGATACCGCAGAGAATGAGACTACAGTAGAAAGCATCGTAATTGCTGGTATAATGGTCCAGCTCGTGTTCTTCACTGTTTTTATTTTGCTAGCAACATCGTTCCACTTCCTATTTCTCACCAAGTCCAAAGCACAGCCCTATGGTTGGCAAAGGTTCATGGGCATCATCTCCGTTGCAAGTGCGCTCATTCTTGTCCGATCACTTTTCCGTATGATTGAGTACCTTGAGGGACGTGATGGAGAACTCCAGTCTAAAGAGGTATATCTTTATGTCCTCGATGCCATTCCAATGGTTCTCGTCAGCATCGGTCTTTATGTCTTTCATCCTTCAAAATATTTCAATGGCAGGAGGAAGAGTCTATGCGAGTCAGAAAGCGAGATGACATTAAGCTTCCCGTATGTCCCACGCCCTGGATCATAATTAGTAGGAATGTAATAACAGTTTGGGAGCAATGGAGGTCTTACTCAATCCGTAGAAAATGATACAGTTAGTCTTTTACCACGTAGGGTTAGAAATTATTACTAATGTAATATAAAATATTTCTTATACTATCAAATCAAATATCTAAAACGTTCATTATAAGCTTGGTCATTACATATGCATTGTCCACTATCCAGCATATTATTAAACCTGAATTAGAAACAACAGAGCTAAGTATCAGAGGAAAATATCTGTGGTTATTGGTGTGCCCTTCTTTGCCGGTCTAGTCTCAAAAAGCAAGATAGCAGGCACAGCTAATAATGCCAAAGATTGCGATCCATCCGGCAAAAACAGTGAGTAGCATTCTCGGCAGAATCTTTTCCATTGACTTCGCTTCATTTGCGTGCGGCATGGGCTGATTTGGCACTGGCTTCCCCAAGAACTCACATAAAGGCTTCCAGCCTTCTTTGATATCCATGATAAGAAGTTTCTCAGGTGGAATATGACTTTGAACGTAGGCTCGGTGTTGTTCTAAGGTTTCTTTGATAAGGTCAGTATCAAGCGGATACCCAGAGAGATACTGTATGTAAGATATCGTCGTGACTTACTCAACTTCCAGGAATCGAGCCCCAACTGTTGATTTCTAGATTTAAGTGTCAGTGATAAAGGTAGCCGGTAGGTGTTGATGTGGTAGGGAGGCTGTTCCTCGACAGACCTAATCACGAAGCCATCGCCAATGTAAATAAACCACCGCCATCCCGGTGCAATTATATTGTAGTATCTCAACCACCACGTCCTTGCCGCTTTCGCAACAGGCTCAATACTGCGCCACCAAGCGGATACATCGCGTGTCAGATAGATGAATTTCGCGTCTGGGTATAGTTCATAAAACTCTTCAGCAAACAAGTTATAAGGAGCATCGGTCAGAGCTCCGAATCCGATAGTCACTTCGCGTAGTGCCTTCAGGGTCCGTTCTTTATCTTCGAGAGTCTGGAATAACTCCCATGTTTTGCGCATATATGCTGTGTTGGATGTTAGAAAGTTCAACAAATAACGAACGAGACAATTGCCATCTTCTCTGCCCAGCATTTGGCTTCCACCGTGTGCCACTGGTTCGTACCCGAGCCGCTCTAGTGCCAAAGCCATTGAGAGGGTACCCGTTCGTTGGTAACCGAGGCATATAACCTCAGGCTCACGACGCTTGTCGGTTGGTCTAGATGTCTCACCACCCATGATAAATGTTGTCAAATTTCTGAAGACCTGACCTGAAAAGCACAGCACTGCAGCGGGGCTTCAGAGGATAATTTATAACCACAGAACCAGTCTACACATTGCCAAGAGATATGTCATCAATAAGCACTAGAGCACATATCTCGCCAATTTCGGTAAGTCATCTACTAAGCTTACCTATCTCAAAGACCAAAAGTCTTAGCAGAGTAGAGAAGAGTCAGATGCTAATGCAGTGTCCACAATAACATGGCTTGGGAGGGGGGGGCTCGAACTCCTGTGTCAGGCTATACCAGCCCAAGGCCAATTTAGAGAGGGCCCAGATGATACTATTGACACAATCATCGTCCTGTTCTAACACCCGTGAGCTCAAGCATAGGGGATAACTCACTAAGGTGTTTGGCTTGGATCGACGTGGAAATTGAAACAAGACAAAGTGATGCGCATCAGCTGAGCTAGGTATGCCAGGGACGCTTCTCCAAACCAGAAACGACGAAAGCCCAATAAGCCAGAACAACGCCTCACCTCAATGAGGGTACTCCAAGCGCTAGCGCGATCGAGCTGCGAGTCAGGACTCTTGCCCCACCACCCAGAGTCGATAAAGTTCACTAGACTCAGTACTGGGGAGTCAAAACGCGGGGAATGGCGCGAACTCTGTTATGTCCGACAGATTGGATTTTGAAAAGGAGGGACAGCTCTTACTCTTAAAATGTCTGTCCTGCGCATGTTTCTCCACCCTGTTTCCTGAGTATGGCTTCGACATCTCATTCGCATCACCATGGTTGATGAAAGCCTAAGGACCGTAGAACCCCAGGGTCTGGCGCGTGTTCTGCTTGGTGTCTTTATCTTTTTCCTCATCACGACTGCTATCGTTGTCATGTTGCGATGTTTTGTGCGATTGAAGCATCGTATTTTCGGTATCGATGATGGCCTCATGCTTATCGGTTGGGTAAGTTCGTGTCACAGATACTGCATGTTATATCATATTTACGAGATGCAAGCTGTTACATGTTGCTTTCACTGCAGCAGGCATTCGTGCTATTTACTCCGGTTTGGGAACAAAAGATAAAATCTTGAACGAGTTTCTACAAATCGACGGACGCAAGGTATTCTCACATAGCTCCAGATATACTGTATTTGCTAACTGAACCACATAGTGGATGTGGATTGGCCAGACTATATACAGCATGTCATTAATTCCTCTCAAATGCTCCATCTGCGTCACCTTATTGCGAATTGCTGTCACGAAGCTTCATCGCGTTATCGTGTGGGGTACTATCGTCTTCACTATAGTCACGATGCTCTATAACGTCATTGCGAGCTTTGCAGCCTGCGTTCCCATTACTGCCAACTGGGAGAGACGTGGAATATGTTCATTGCCTGTGATAATGAGTACCGGCTATACCGTATCCATCAGCGCTGTTATATCCGATTGGACTTGCGCCATTCTACCTGTGTTTATGTTATACAAGTCCAACATGAGAAGAGCTACCAAGATTTCTGTTAGCATCGTTCTTGGCTTAGCTGCTATGTAAGTACTTCATATAACTTCAGTCGCGTGAGGCTAACTCTTGGACAGGGCATCACTCTGTACTATCATTCGACTGCCCTACCTAAAAGCTTTCTATGATACTGACGATTACTTGTGTAAGTATTTACCCAAAGGTAACTTTCTGTCGCTTACTAACGACACCAGATCATGTCGCAAATATTGTCCTCTGGTCCACGGCCGAGTCAGGAATTGGGATCATTGCCGGTTCCTTGCCTCCACTACGCAAACTCGTCAGCTCCCGTTTCCATTTTGATACATCCACGGGAAGCTCTCCAGCTCACGTGACACCATTTGCCGGTACCAGCAGAGCTATCATCATCTCGCAATCGGTGCCAGCCGCACGTGCGAGTTACAGAAGCAAAGTGGGTACTAATTGGGAGCAGCTTGATAACATTGAGGGCGCATCCGACGGAAACATTCATGTCAAAGTTGATCTGGAAATGCACTATCTGGAGAGGCCAGCAACGTCCCAGGATTCACATGGATCCCGGGAAGACTTAGTCCATCGATGATGGGGACACTAGTTCTATGTATACACAAAAAAGCTCTAAATAGGATAACAGTACAGAGATTTACTTATAGCTCGTTTCTAATCAGTGTGCAGTGACATAACTGAATCGTCCTTAAAAACTTGCTATTTCTGCGTCTTCTCGTAAACCTCTAAGCTGCTAACGGCAAAATGTTTTTTTCAGGTGGAGTGGAGCTAGCAGTATCGCACCTATTAGGTACCGCCTCAATTATCAGACATTAGCGCTAGACTAGATCTGCTGATAAGTCTCTTATCTTATCGTATCTTATTAACTTTTTAAGATAAAATAGATTGCGTAAGCAGACTACCCTATATCAATTAACGCAGAGGAATAGTTAACAAGACCAAGGACATATCTACAAAAAGCTGCTCGTAATATTATTTTATTAGATAACTAACTAACCAAGCAATAGGAAGTGCAATAGTAAATACAATTTAGTAAGTTCAATACGCAATGCCTTGTGTTAGTCTGATGATGACTATCGTTTGTGCTTCTCAGCTAGCTTCTCAGCCGTCATCCTTCCCAAATCAGCGATGCTAGCAGCGCCCACAATCTCCACCACCGTAAAGGGCACTCCCACCTTTTGTCTAAACCAGTTCCTTAGCTCGATGCTAACAAGCGAATCGACACCGGCGCTCGCCAGGGGCACCGTCAGGTCGGGCTCCTCGTCGCTTCGCATCATGAAGTTGAACAGAGTGGTGCCAATCTCATGGGCCAGGAAGTCAGCTGTGGCATCGGCCTCGAGCAACTCCGGCGTCTTGCCACACGACGACAGGAACTCTTTCAGGCCACCGTCTGCGGCGGGGCCGGACTTGGTCTCGTCCTGGTTTTCTATGTTGCGGTACACCAGCAAACGTGGGCTCTTCTTCCAGCCCGTGCGGTTCATAGGCGAGAGGAGGGGTAGCTTTGAGCGCAGGCCAACGACAACATGACTGTCGTTGACGTAACCTTTGGTGAGCCTGGTGTATTCGTCTGTCGTCTCTGCGGCAGTTGTGTTCCTATCAGAGGTGCTGTTTACAAGAGAAGCTCGTGGACCCAACATGAGTTCCAGGGAGTCGAGGAGGTCCTGCTCATGCAAGAAATGCAGAGACGTGGCACGCAACGCCTCAAGAAGGTGTCTCTCTCTGGCAAGGAAACCAACGTCTTCCATGATGCCGATTGCCAGAGTTGAGCAAGCCAAGCCTTGACCATTTCGATACTGGACGTAGGCATCCATAAATGTGTTGCCTGCTGCGTAATTGGCTTGCCCAATTTGACCCGCTGTTCCTGACACAGAACTAAAGAGGAAAAAGAAGTCAAGCGGCTCGTCTTGCTTCTTCAACGCCTCCTCAAAGTTCCGCGTGCCCAGCACCTTGGGAAGGACTGCTGTCTGCCATGCATCGAACTTCATGTCCACAAAGTTTGCATCCTGTGTCGGGTCAGCAACTTGCTCTGAGAGGTTTAGGGTTCAAAACTTGGTTGCAACATACCTGTAAAACCATGGCTGCCTGCAAGACTCCGGCAATGGGGTTAGTGGCCGTGGCCACCACCTTCTCAACGTCCGCCCGATTGTTAATGTTCCCACTGACAACTTGGGTCGAGCAACCCAAACTTTCGAGCTCCATAAAGAAGGCTGGGTTGGATTCGGCGAACTGAGTGGCCGACCTGGAGAAAAACAAGAGCTGGCGTGCTCCCTTCTCTGCCAGATATGTAGCAATTGACTGGCCCAGTCCACCCAATCCACCTGCAAAGACGTAGGTCCGGTCATCTCGAAGAATCAATTCTCGACGCGCCGGTTCTGCCTCGGGCGCATGATCTGCGCGGATTTCCGGGATCGTGACGACGATCTTCCCTATATGCTGGCCCTTTTGCATGTAGCGGAACGCTTCCTCAACTCTCGCGGCCTCAAATGTCTTGATCGGTCCGATGGGAACAAGCTTTCCTTGACCGCAGACCTCCATGATCTTGTTCAGGACTCTGCTTGCCACCTTAGGCTTGTGAGCCCAAAGCTCCGTGTGGTCAAGGCCGACGAATGTTCGGTTATTCTCGAAGCGGTCCATCGCCAACTCGGCCTTACCGATGAAGTCCCTCTTTCCGATTTCGACCATTGTGCCAAACTTGGCAACACAATTCCACGATTCATGAAGCAGCTCCCCGGAGAGCGAGTTGAGAACCACATCGACACCTCGGCCGTAAGTTGCTTTCAGAATCCCCTGATGGAAAGAATTATCTCTGGAGTTGAAGATGTGGTCTCTGGGAATACCGAAAACACTGGTCAGGTACTCCATCTTCTCCTCACTGCCCACAGTACAGAAGATCTAAATGCCAAAAGGTTAGCGAGATTTTTCTTTAAGAACCTTTTGATGTGGAAGGAGTGCGAACCTCTGCTCCGATCATCTTGGCTATCTGAATGGCGGCTTGGCCAACTCCACCACAGGCCGAATGAATCAAGATAGACTGTATTTAGTTAGTGCCTGTCTGAGGCATAGAGTCATCAAATCTTACCTGTTCTGCCTCCAGCCTCGCCAGGTCCACCAATCCATACATAGCGGTGCCGAAGACGCATGGCATCGTCGCCGCCTCTTCGAAAGTCAGAGACTCGTGAATCCTGGTGCAATAGATCTCAGGCATGGTCTGTGACGTGGAAAAGCAGCCGGTGGAACTGAAAGCAACCCGATCGCCAACAGCCAGGTGCTGGACACCGGATCCAACCCGAGTGACAACGCCAGCGCCCTCGAACCCAAAGTCGCCAGCAGCCAAACCGTCGTTGCTGGCCTCGACAATGCCCATGGCAATCAAGACGTCCTATTTTGAAAGTCAGAAACGATTTACTTTGCGATGGCTTCGCTGGGTGTTTGTTACCTTGAAGTTGAGCCCGACTGCTCGAGTGTCCACCTGTACCCAGTCCTCCGCCTTCAAGACCGGGGACTCCTTCTGTTTCCAGTGAAGGGTTTGAATGATTCCAGGCTTGTCGATGACTAGACTCTCCGTTCGAACTTCGGCTCTTTTGTCTTGAAGTTCGCTGTTGACACTGATCCAGTGCATTCGGCCGACCTGAATTGTGCCGGCATGGAAAGCATACTCCGACTCGAAGTCAGTATCAACCTCGCCATCTGTCACTCGCAAAGGGAACGTCTCGAGAAGGTCGGATAGTGCCCTCCATGCACTTTCATTGAATGCATCCAGTTCGAACGTCACCAAATCAATACCGGTCTCTTGACGGATGCTCCTGGCCATTCCGTTGACCAGCGCGTAGTCGGGGTTCTTGCAATCGATTTGACAGGCCCCAGTGACCCAACAAAACGGGACGTCTTGAACCGAGAAAAGAGTACGTTTGAAGGAGTCGAACTTCTCTTCGGTGATATTGACGAGAAATGGGGCTTCCAAATCCATCAGGAAGACTGCAGGTTGTCCTGGGGTAAGCACTTGACCGAGGGAGAAAAGTTCCAAGTCCAGGCCTGTTCCTTGCAAGTATCTGGTCACTTCTGCAACTGTGGGATGTTCTAATTCATTGGCGACAATGCTCAGTCTTTTCGGCTGTTCACAGCGAGGCTGAACGGGTCTGGCGATGATGCTGTTGCTCATGTTGCCATCGAAGGTATATGCCTCAACGCCGGAGAAGCCTGCCTGCAAAAGCTTCTCGTGCCATATTCCAGCACTGACGTAGGGCTCGTTCTCCCGACCATCCTCGCTAAGCCACCAGCCGACCAGCGGCCCCATGACATAGTTCACCGACTTGGATGCCTCGGGGCTGAGTTCCATGAGGAACAAGCGACCTTCGGGATGGAGGAGCTTCCGTACATTGGACAAAGTCTTGACGAGATCAGGCGTGGCATGCAGACAGTTTGAGGACACAATGAGGTCGAATGAACCCTCCTCGAACCCTTGGCTAATCGGGTCTTGGGTAATATCAAGCACCGAGTACTCGATGGCCTGGTAGTCGCGAAAGCGCTCCTTGGCCGCCATAAAGAATCCAGCGGATATGTCACTGTACACATAGGTGCCATACATACGCTCTCCTTGGTCTGATCTCAGAGCGGGAAGAATTGTAGCGGTGGTGCCGCCTGTTCCAGCGCCAATCTCCAAAACTCTCATGGTGGGCTTCTTGTGGCCAAGCAGAGTGAGGAAATGAAGATGGTCAGCGTTGTTGGTGAAGTCATACATGCGCATCAAGATGTTGTCGGCCATAAGCACCTCGAGTGGGTCGGCTTCGCCAGTGAAAAAGCGCACGCTATTGTCAAAGATGCGATATAGTGAAATAGCCACAGCTTCAGCATCAGTGCCCTCAGAGGCTGAGAGGTAGTCCCGAATGAGCTTTTGCCTCTCCTCGGAGCTCATGGTTGCGATTTCGGCACAATTGGGGACGTGGGGGTATCGCCCCTCGACCGCCTCTGAGTAGGGGATGTCCATCCAATCGCGGAACTTGATAAGATGCCATTGGTTTGTGTCTAGTCCGGCGAGCTGGTGCCTGGACTCGATGATACATGCCAGACCCATAGTATCGACCAGTCTATGTTGCTCATCATCGGGATCCTTCTTCAATGATCGCAAGAGTCGTGCAGCATCAATGAAGTCAGCATCGGTCTTCCATTCAAGTACAGCTGCCGCGTGTGGATCGTCGTCGAGGACGTCGGAGCCGTCACTAAGCGGTGAAAGTTCGAGACCTTTCCAGCTGAGAACAACCTTCCCATTGGAAACGCCCACCAGGTTGCTGATTGATCCGCCACGGCCCTTATTAGCAGCATCTCCAACTACCCGTATGGGTCCATCGGGCTTCCCTACGTACATTTCTTCAATATACTTGGGAACCGAAGGCGTCTTGAAGTTCCTGCCAAGCCCATGGCATAGGCAGACATTGGAAAGATGGAAGGCTGCGTCGATACTAGCCGGGTGAACAGAATGCAGCTCGCTCTCTTCGGGGAGACATTTCTCGTAAATGGTTCCCACGGCTCTCTTCTCGGTTGTGTGCGCGCTAATATCATCCAAGCCGCGAAATCGTCCGCCATAGTTCATACCAAATCGACGCCAAACGTTATACATCATTGAAGTGGGAACTTTGCGAGGGAGGGGCTCGATCTTTGGCGTGTCGGGAACAAATGTTCGCCCAGACCTGACTTGTCCCGAGACGTGCTTGTTCCATGTGTTGGTAGTCGCATTGAAAGACGAGATGGTGAAGCTATACCAATCTGAGTCAGCTGCGTTGGTCAGGCGCACGGGCGTTAACGTTGTAACTAGCTCGACAGGATCGCCATGTAAGACGAGCGCCGATGCCAGCGTAACGCGTCTCAGAGAGTAATCGTCAGATCCAGGACGAAGCTGTTTGATCGCTTCACCTGCCATGCCGAGGTAGGCTGCGCCAGGAAAGATGATGTCACCCAATATGTCGTGGTCACTGAGCCACGGGGCATCTTGGACCCGCAACTTGCAACGCCATGCAGGCCCGGCGTCTGCACTCTCGAGCACCCGGGCACCGAGCAATTCATGGTGGTCGAATTTGCGAAAGCGCCAGTCTCGGGATAGGCGATTCTCCAACCAATACTCGCCCTCGTAGTGCCATGAGTATGTGGGGAGGTCGGTCAACAACTCTCCGCCTTCAGGTCTGCCGTGAAGGTTCACGGCGCTCAAGTCAAGATCGGGGGTGCCAGCAAGCCAAAGATTGCCCGCAGTGTTAAGCAGTGACAGATGAGCGTCCTTTTTGCGTACAAGCGTTGAAATGTATCCGGCATTCGACTTGTTCTCGCTTTGAATGGTCTGTCTGATAGGTCCCGCGAGAGCTGAATGCGGCCCAATTTCCACAAACGTGAGGTTATCGTGAGACTGAAGCGCAGTCTGAATGGCACCTTTGAATAAGACAGGAGACACCAGATTCTCAGTCCAGTATGAGGTCGATAGATCACTGTTGACTCCCCTGGTCACCGAGGAGTAGAAAGGGACTTGAGGCTGGCTTGCGTTAACGATTCCAAGACGATCAGCGTAATCTTGGGCAACAAGTTTCATGTGCTCTGGGTACACGATCTGTTAGTTACTTTTTCCCAAATAGAAACCCCCAATAGAAAGGTACTCACCTGAGTGATAGGCACATTCGACACGAAGGGGTCGGACCAAAACGGACGGATCGGCGGTGCGGATGGTTTCCATGACCCTTTCCAGAACATCGGCCTCACCCGTCAATGTGACACTAGCTGGTGAGTTATCGCAGCCGACGGTAACCCCGGGCTCGAGGTACTGTTCTACATCTTCCCGGCCAAGACCTATGGCTGCCATACCACCTTTGCGAAGAGACTTCAGCGCAATGGTGGAGTTTCCTCGATAGTAGGCGATACGGATTGCATCATGGGCCGAAATGGCGCCGCAGGCGTATGCGGCAGCAATTTCACCAGACGAATGACCAACAACAGCGTCAGGTGAAATACCCCAGCTCCGAAGAAGTTCCACGAGTGCAATCTGGATTGCCGTGCAACAGGGCTGAGAAATTTCTGCTTCCGATAAACGGCTGGTCTTCTCGGTGGCAAGAATTTCATCTGTGAATGAGAAGAAAAAAATCAGCAGGTGGATATTAAACGCTAGCATGGTCGATGCATACCTCGCATGGTCCAGCTTGGGCCATCCGATAGCCGTGATAGCTCAGCGTCAAGGTAGTCGACCGTATCCTTGAAGATTCCATCGCTTTTGAGAAGCTGAAGACCCATTCCGGCCCATTGGGCCCCCTGTCCCGTAAAGACGAAGACAAGATCACACTTGGACCCGAGGGCCGGCTTGGCAATTCTCGATAATTCGAAGGAATCCAATCCGTCTGTGACGCAGAAAGTACGATGCGAGTGTACTACCCGTTTGGTGTTCAATGTGTACGCCATGTTGCTGAGAGAGTCTGGATGTGCTGTCAGGTACTCTTCGTGCCTTTGTGCAGACATTTCCAAGGCTTTGGGATGCTTCGCAGAGAAGGTAAGAAGATGCCATTCGAGGTTTTCATCGCCTGAACCGTGCGATATGGACTCGGGCTTCTGTCCAAGCCCAAAAGAGGCAGCAGATTCTAGTATAACCTACATACACGCAGTTTGTTAGATACATCGAGTTCAAGCTGACGCACATGAGTGTTGTTTGTAACTCACATGGGCGTTGGCACCTCCGATTCCGAAGCTGTTGACAGCAACTCTTTCAAGTTTGTCAGTTGGCCACGATGTAGCTTTGAGTGGAACCTTGAGTTTCGCTTCCTGCCATGGGACTGGAGATGTTAGTACTGTTCTTGACCCAGGATATGAAGCACGTTACTTTTCGGGTTAGGCGTCTTAAAGTTGATGTTGGGCGGGATAGTCTTATTCTCGAGCGCCAAAGTCATCTTCATGATGCTCGACAATCCAGATGCGCCTTCACCATGGCCGATATTCGGTTTGACCTTGTCCAGTGTAAACAGATAAACTTGAGACGTTTGGTATTCTTGACTTACTGATCCAATGTAGATGCCGTGGTCTCCCCATACGTTAGCCACGGCGCTTACTTCACGGGGATCGCCGACCTTTGTTCGAAGTCTGGTTAGTCTTCATCCTTTTTCATTTGATGGTTCACTTACTGCGGTTCCAGTTCCGTGGCATTCCACCATAGCCGTCTTGGAAAAGTCGGAAATGCCTGCCAGTTGATGCCCTCGTCTCATCAATTTCTCATGGCTTTCCGGGTTCGGTAGTGTGAAGCCTGCGGTCTTTCCATCCGCTGCGGCACACGTTGATCGAATGACTGCTCTTATTGGGTCTCCGTCACGAACTGCATCCGACAGTTTCTTGATGTAGATGGCTGAGACACCCTCTCCACGGGCATAGCCATCGGCGTCAGCATCAAAGGTCTTGCAACGGCCATCTTCTGACAGAACGCCCTGTTCAGTCAACGCCACAGTAGTTCGTGGTGTAATGATGAGATTGATGCCGCCAACAATGGCACCGTCAGCGCAGTCTCCGCTGAGAATGTCCTGACAGGCCAGATGTAGAGCTATCATAGAGGAAGAGCATGCTGTCCGAACCACCATGCTATACAACCTTGATTAGAGTTCGTCGTAATAAAAAGGCCTCTGCATGGGGTGGGTGTGCATACCTGGGACCCTTGAGATCAAACTCGTACGAGGCTCTGTTTGCGATAATGTAATCGCCGTAGACATATGTTCGCGTTGGGTTCAAGTCTTGCCCGTCCTGCATCTCCATTTCGCCCCAATCATCACCCAGGGCACCCACATAGACACCCACATCCTTGCCCCTCCAGTTGGTGGTGCCTGAGTTCTCGAAAGTTTCGTAGACGACTTCAAGAAAGAGACGTTGCTGCGGATCCAACAGTTCAGCCTCCTGTTTCGTAAAGGACCAGAAGTTTGGATCGATGTTGGCTAGGTTGAGCTCCTCTAGGAAGTGTCCATACTTGGTGCCCACGTGTGTCACGCGTCCGGGGCCGTACCATGTATCGATGTTATAGCGGTCCTTAGGTACCTGACATCGGCCATCCTTGCCATTGACGAGGAGGTCCCAGTATGCCTCGGCGTTATGGACGCCTCCAGGGAGCCGCATACCCATGCCAATGATGGCAATGGGTTCGTGTACATCTTTTTGATCTATGGGATTGCTTTCAAAAGGCTCACTGGCTTGTCCATTTGCCGCTGGACCACCATTTGAATAGTGATTGGTGTTACCGTTGGTATAACCGTTGGTATATCCATTGGTATGCCCGTTGGTATGACCGTTTGTTTGGTCGTTGATCATTTTGGTGCTTATCCTTTGTTTAAACTTTAGACTTGTATGACAACTAGGATTATGGTCCTGTGATTCTCTAGATATATCAGTCTCATGGATAGAGACTAAATTCAGGCGTATTGGCACAATCATTTCATCAAATGTACACAGTCCCATCCCGTCTGAAGAACCGACTAAGCATGGAATTCACAAGCGAAATCGATGACAAGTACAGCAGAGTGCACGACACTGATCCAAGACATCGTTGTGGACGATGACGAAATATACTCAATCGGTTCTTTAGTCGGTGTCAGTCGCATAAGCTCACTGAAGCGATTGTGGGTGATCTTACCTACTCGAGAAGTGGGCCAAGGAGCTTTCACTAAGCTGCCGACTCGGAGATACAAATAGCAGTGCACTTTTTAATAAGCGAACCACTTTGGTTGCGACGTTGTACCAGACCACCAATCTCCGGCTCTCTCGTCGACCAATTCGCATCAGCCTTCTCGTAATCAGTCAAGAACGACTGTATTCAAGGTAGGAAAATGGACACTAACCAGGCCGGCGTCTACGTCGTCGGTTTAGGCCATCACTATCCACCATATATCAATGGATTTGAGGATATTGAAGACTATTTAGCAAAATTTTGCGATACTAAAACCCCTGCGTAGGCATCCTTGTTTCTTATCTTGTCCCTAGGGAACTAATGGCTGACTTAATGATCCCTCCATCCCAGCGTAAGGAAACTCTTACAAGTCAACCAAAACTCGGGAATCAAAGGACGGCCCAATATTATTCCCCGAGACGATCCTCTCTTCAACCGCTCGGAGCCTCCAACAATCTCGGAGCTTGACAGCGTATTTCGCAGTCGAGCAGTCGACCTGGCCGCCAAGGCCTGCAAGAAGGCCATTTCTGAGTGGAAAGGGAAAGTATCACAGATCACTCACACAGTGGCTGCAACAGGCACAAACGCTGGCAGCCCAGGCTACGACCTGCTTGTCAATGAACGCTTAGGCATCCGTCCTGAGGCTCAGCGAATGCTGCTGAGCGGTATAGGGTGCGCGGGAGGTTTGGCTACTATTCGCACGGCCGCTACCATCGCCAATGACGCCACGCTGAGGGGCCGCCCAGCCTGTGTCATGGGATTTACTTGTGATGTAACCAGCACGAACATCCGCTGCGATCTGAAAATGATTTCCGAGAACCCTGAGGAAGTCAGGGCATCGATGGCATTATTCTCAGATGCTTCAGCTGCCTTTGTTATTTGCAACTCACTGGGCCTCGAGGCCAATAAAGATGCAGTATACACAGTGCTTGATTGGGAGAATAGCGTGATACCTGGGACGCAATCGGACGAAAATTGCCTTGTAGATCCCCTAGGTAAGTATTAGATGCTTTGTAACACTTCATGGCTACTCAGGGCATTGACATGCTTGGCTCTAGGATTCCGGTCGTTCATGAGTCCAAACTTGCCGGTAACAATAAAAAGCGCCGTCATTCCTCTTCTTGAAAGGTTGATCGCTAGGAACGCATGGCAACTTTCAAAAGATGGACAGAAGCTGGCGGCAACAGACCTTGACTGGGCAATGCACCCAGCTGGTCTGGCCCTCTTGGATGGAGTGAAAGAAAGCTTGAGCCTAGAGGACGGACAGATGAGAGCGTCATTCGATGTATTTGAGAACAAAGGAAACTCGGCTGGTCCGACTGTGCTTATTGTTCTCGATAGGTTGAGAAAGATGGGGGACATGAGGGAGAGGATCGTTGCTTGCTCATTTGGACCGGGGGTGTGTGCTGAGATGACTGCTCTAATCCCACATAGAGGATAAGGACATAGTACCTAAAAGAATTTATCACTATGATACATCGATTGTTGTAGAAACCTTTCTTCGACACAATATGTCCAAAATCTCATTTCGAGTGGCAGAGTCTAGATTCTCCATCACGAAAGATGTCCTTTGTATCCGGTCAGGCTGTGTCGAAGTGCCACTATCTGAGCTGCATGGTACACTTTGACACTCAGCACGCTCTGAGTCCGATTTGGACGAAGCTGAAATGGTTTCTGCCACACTGGAAGGACTATCTTTCTCAACTGTAGACTCGTCGTAAATAGGACTGTGTGAGTGATCTAGAGGATCGAAGGATTGAAAGCCGACATTTCCAAGGCCAATGTCAGACAGGATGAAGTCGGTATCCCAATTCAATGGGGCTGAAATGGAAATGTCTGATGGACTGGGGTACATTGCAGACTGGATGGAGTCCCGCATCAAGCCATTTGACTCTACTTCGGTTGCGTAACCCACACTCAACGAGGACGAGAATGTGTTTCCTTGAGTATGGGTGTGGCCAACTTCCCCTAGTGTGCTGCTGTTATCAAGAGCCTCGGAGATGTTGAAACCAAATGAATGGGATTGCTCCAGTTTGCGGACATTCAGGCTGTATCTATCTCACAGCTCCGGTTAGTGCCCGGTCTGATTTGCAACTAGTTACTTACCTGTTGGAAATTTCAAGAGTCGATCTGTTTGGAAAATACTGCGCGGCGATTTGTTTCCATGACCGACCATGGAGATGAACAGCATCCATTAACATCCGATCCTATGAGGATATGCTAGTTGAGTTGCTAAACGCCACGAAAGTTTAGATAGTTGGTTGGCATACCTCTGGATCGGTCCATTCATCACGACTTAAATCAGGATCAAGCGAGCTTGTCCAATGCTTGGCACATTCTGAGTAAATTCCGTAAAGTCAATTTCACTCTCCATCGGAACATAGAAACTAAATGAAAAAGGGAGCGTACGGTCAGGGCTTCGATTGCCAACAGCCTCGGACACAGAAGTCCAGCTGGGTAATGTGTTAGTAGGGGGTCGACTGCACGAACACGTGAAGGCAACATGAAGGAGACTGTACCTGTAACCATGAGTAGCGATAGCATCAAGCAGTCGTTTGTCTTCATCACTCGTCCAGGCTCCACGGTTCCAATTGCGTTTTATCTTCATCCATCGGTTCCTACAATCCTTGTTACTTCGACCTCTATGAAGCTGGGCTATTGCAACCCAATTGATAATTCCTGCAGCAGAGGGGCGTTAAATGACATACAATGGTATAGTTGGTTTGTTTGTGTACTTACCTGTGTATTTAGAAACGTGTTCACTGAGCAGATGGTCTTCTTCGGGGGTCCACCTTCGAAACTCGGTTGACTTGCGAGTCGACATGATGTAAATACGTAAAAGAGTTTCCTTTTGGCATCCAGCATAACCTTTGCAGAATCCTTGTTGTTTCCTGCTGAGATCTCAGTGTACTAATATGTCTCGTTTCGCAGGATATGATGGGCCGGGCACTTTAAATGGCGCAGCTTGATAGCGCCTGGTTATAGAGAACTCCAGGGAGTACAGGAAATCTTACTGAGTAATCTCTTACGATACGCCACTTGCAATACGCTGCATACCTGCAGTAAGAAAGCTGCTGCGACGCTCCAACTGATTCGACCGGCTGGGAGTTGCACCAGGTGACAAGGGCTCAGCAACGAGGATGGCCCCCACCCTCTTTCCAGCAATACCGAATAGTAAAGCTCCGACACTATCTACGGCACGGGCCGTAACCAGTCGCCTTACCTAATCCGAGTAAGCTTACGCGTATTCTCAAGCTTATCTTACTCCCTAGAATCTGTCCGATTGAATGGAGTTGACTGAGGGGGAAACAACGTACTCTAGCACTGAACCGCCTCGATCTCTTGATTATATAACTTGTCAATCTGACCTACTCTAGAGATCTACCAATCATACGATTGGATGACCCACAGAAGATACTGTCGATGATACCATTGGGTTGTGTCGCGGCACATGTGAAGATTTGACCAAGCCGACCGCGGCCAGGCTTTGGCTTCGGCCGGCCTTGACTCTAACTTTGAAGACGAACTTTTCCACCAAACCTTCCCAATTTCCCCTCCGCTACCCTGAACACCGTGTGCCGTACGCAAAGGTCATGACTAATCTGCGGTCATAGGAGACCCTGGCCGTTGAAGCCCCTGATCGCGTCATTTATCTCACCTTTCAGCCCATCGCCAGGGGGTCTGCTTCTCCTTGAAGTTTAGTAGTGTGGAGGCGGGGTAACAAAGATCCTGTAAGGGGGGTTGAGCCAAGGTATAAACCGCCATTGGGAGTTACTGAAGCTGTGGGCATGTTGCGTATGGTACACAGCCCACGCCACCAACATACCTAAAGCAATGCCTGAGTGGTTTTTTTTTTTTTTATCTGGCAATGACAATTGAGGGGATGGATCAAGATTTCTTTCCAAACCTAACCATATTTCGATAAGGCCAGGACAACCATTCAACAAATAACTTAAATTCAATGCTTCACCTTTCATCGTTGTTTATCAGAGACTTGTGGCAGCTCCTACCAGATGTTAGGGTTGTGAGTCGAAAGCGTGATTTTCGTCGTTCACTCGGAACGTCAGTCAGTTGGGTGTTCCCAACAGTCAACCAACCGCCAAGAGACGGCCAGGATTATGTGGTAGACCCCCGTTCGTAATACGTACATTCTCGACATCGAATGATGTTCTGACTGCCAAGCGCCACCAACACCACTCGTGACCACCGTGGCTTTCCTGCGCGCAAATGGCACGGTCCCTGGTCCCTGTTCATGTCTCTGAAGCCTGTACTTTGTTGGTTACACAGATACACAGTTTTGGAAGCTTACAGAAAGGAGACCTAGGGTTTGTATCACGCTCACGCACACGCACATTTTTCGGCTATCCTTTTCCTCTGGCAGAAACCGTTAAAGTCGAGACCTTGTCTTCCCTCCTCTCGAGTCCACATCCTCCTATCATAATCTCAAAAGATTCATCGTCGGCATGGGTTCCGAGCACAATTCCATCGTGGACGAAATTGGGCCAGACTTCCCGTTCAAGGCCACGCCTAAGGCTGCGCCCCCGACACTCAAAATTGATCATGACTGCGGCGTCAAAATCACAACGGTCAGTACAGTATCCGTCATGGTAACCCTTCCTGTTCAGATGCTTATCTATCCAAGTCTCCCGCGATTAATAACCCTCCACTGCCCGCCGATGGCCCTGGTAACGAAACCTTCTCGAACGGGCTCTTAATTTCCCTCTTGGTTCTTGTCCCGACGTGCACCGCATGGATGTTTGGTGGCGGGTTCAAGACCACGGCGTTCTTTGCCCTCATCACCACTCTTCCGATTCTGATCGCCTTCTGGACCATCGCCTCCTCCACGGCCCCGCGCGCGAACGAGAGAGTCAAGTGCCCAGGTCTTCCTGTGGAACACTACTTGACCTTTCATAAGGAAGAAGATCGGGCCAAGTATCGAGGACGGAACAAGGTTCCGATTGAGACATTTATGCGCAAATACTTCGATGGTGACGCAGACTTCAACGGAGACGTCCTCGAAGTCCTTGAGTGGCGCCATGATTGGGCGTCTTTCCGTTTCACATGGGAGCTATTTCGATTCATCATTGTCAACTTTGCTACCGACGTCCTTGTCCATAGCCGATCCCAGGATGAAGACCAAGTTCGAGAACACTATGATCGTGGTGATGACTTCTACGCTTGGTTTTTGGGTCCCCGAATGGTCTATACCTCCGGCATCATCGCTGATGTGACCAAGGAGGAGTCTCTCGAACAGCTACAGGACAACAAGCTTGCCATAGTTTGCGAAAAGATTGCCCTGAAGCCTGGCGAGACCCTCTTGGATATTGGTTGCGGTTGGGGTACGCTTGCCAAGTTTGCTAGTGTCAATTACGGCGCAAAGGTGACGGGCATCACTCTCGGGCGTAACCAAACCAAGTGGGGAAACGAGACCCTGCGCAGAGCTGGCGTAACGGACTCTCAAATTCACTGCATGGACTATCGCGATATGCCTAAGGCCAAATACGACAAGATTACTTGCCTAGAGATGGCCGAGCATGTTGGCATTTTCAAGATTACTAACTTTCTTCGACAGTGTCGCGATATGCTGGAGGATGACGGCGTCATGCATCTCCAGATCGCAGGCATCCGACAAGCTTGGCAGTATGAAGATTTGGTTTGGGGCTTGTTCATGAACAAATATGTTTTCCCGGGCGCAGACGCATCTACACCACTTGCGTATTATATTGGGTTTTGTGAAAGGGCTGGTTGGGAAGTCAAAAGGTAAGCCGCAGGCCTCTATTAATCAATCCAACACGCGCGGCAGACATGCTAATGACGCTCAGCGTGGACACCATTGGCGTTCACTACTCGGCCACAATTTGGCGCTGGTATCGGAACTGGCTGGCGAACGAAGCCGACGTCACGGTCAAGTACGGAGTGAGATGGTTCAAGGTCAGTTAAATGTCCTCTGTCGTAGTCGCTGTAACTAACCAATGCCCAGATCTGGAAGTATTTCCTCGCATCAGCCACCATCTCCTCCCGTCAAGGCTCTGCGACCTGCTACCAGATCACTCTGGTTAAGAACATCAATAGCGTTCACCGCATCGACGGAGTTTCGACGCAATTTGCACTGTCAACTGCCCTTGAGGCAAGTAAGAAGGCCGGCAGGGCTGTCTTCCCAGCCGACAAGTAAGACTGAATGGGACCGGAAGATCCAATGAGAGTCACCCCAGCTGTCAGGGAACAGCGCACCGCACCGCCCGCCTTGACTCGACTTGACATGAATGAGCTCCCTCTCTATAGCTAACGTTTGGCACACTCTTCTTTTGGGTTCTGTCTATCAACAAGGACATTCAATCAGACTTCAATTCTACCCCGTATTTGAAACCTCGATGCATGCTTTACTCAATTGGATGTTTTGGCAGAAAACAGAAGCCAAGTCATACCGCCAACAGAGACGTTTCTGGGGTCTTGTGTACTTGTTGGCTGCCGTCATACTGCATGTGGCAGGGTTATTGCCGGGTTATCACATAATACACGCGTTTATGTAAATCTGCTGTCACCGCCAGTGGACAAATACAAAGCCACCACTTGCTATACAGTATCGAAGTCATTGCCCCCTGCATACTTAAAATCCACAAAAAGTAAGCACCCCCACAGATGGCCCACAGGCGGGACTGGACACATACGTGTGCACCATGCCTCTTCGTATTGTGATCCAATCATCGATCGGCACCGACTAACACCGACTAAGTGCCACATTCCTGCATTCGACTTTCACCCAGTCGGTCCAATCTCAGGAATTGGATGATATTGGACTGATAGATTATTTCCGAACACTATGAGGCAGCATGAATCCTCAGGGCAGTTGGCCATCTATCTCGATGGTGGATGCTACCTTTGGGTCTATCTATATGGTTATTTCCACCTTTGTGGCAGACCGTACTTTATCTGAATAGTGTGAGTAGTGTACCTTGAAGATATGTTTTCCACGACTTTCTCAAGTGCGATTCACCTGTTATATAGCCCACCTTGGTTATGGCCCTTTGTTGTTGTGGCAGGGCTGTTGCTGGCACGTGGCTATGTTGTTCATGTCCGTAACGAAGCTAAAATCAACTCACACGGAGGTCGAGCACCCCAATATGGAGGATGGCTTCCATTAGGTATGCACAGCACAAGACGAAGAGCTGGTACACTACCTTATGCACTCTGATGGGCTACTGACGAGGCGGTGCAGGCCTGTCATTCCTTGTTGATTTCCGCAGCGCTGTGACCCGCGATGAGACTCTTAAATTCTGGAACGATACTTTCATGCGTTTGTGCAAAGGTCGTGAGAGTCCTTACACTGCCGAGACTACCATTGCAGGCCAAAGAATTATTATCACGGCGGATCAAGAAAACGTAAAGGCGATACTCGCAACGCAGTTCGATGATTTCGGCAAGGGGAAGAAGTTCAGAGACGACTGGGTTGACATGCTCGGGCACAGTATGTTCTACGTTTATTAATTGCTATTTCCTTATGATTAGTGGCATCCGTTAACAAGGGTTTGGGAATTAGGCATCTTCAATTCAGATGGTCAGGCCTGGCATGAAGCCCGATCACGACTTCGGCCAGTCTTTCATCGAGAGCGTATCAGTGACCTGGAGTGCTTCGAACGCCATGTTCAGAATCTTCTTCCGCTACTGGATACAGACGGTCAAACAGTGGAACTAAAAGATTTGTTTCTTAGGTTTACTTTGGATGTCTCGGCCGACTTCACACTCGGCGTAGGTCTAGATACACTGAAGAGGCCTTTGAATAGGTTTGCAGAGAGCTTTGAGCGACTCCGACACTGGAAGATACAGAGGGAGAGATCCAAGCCTTTCAAGTTTCTCGTGCCGAGAAGCCGGTATCAGGCAGATCTGGACTACATTGAATCCTTCATGGACCCAATCATCATGGAAACAGTCAACCAAATCAAAGCGGAAGAAGCTGGGGAAACAACTCACAAGAAAGATCCCGGCTTCAACTTACTTCGCGCATCCGCCGAGGTTTCCACTGACCGCCGCTTCCTGCGCGACGAACTAATTACCGCTTTGTTTGCCGGCCGCGATAATACAGCCATGGCATTCACCTGGATGCTCTACGAGTTGGCACGGCACCCGGATGTCGTCAGAGATCTGCGTCGGGAGATCGACGCTCAAATCGGTCTTAACAGTGAACCCGGATATAAGACGCTGAAGGATATGAAAATACTGTCCAATATCATTAACGAAACACTTCGCCTCTATCCCCCAGTTCCGCTCAATACTCGCGCTTGCTTAAAGGATACCTCGCTGCCTCGAGGTGGAGGACCACTTGGGAACGATCCTATCGGTGTACTCAAAGGGACAGGTATTATCTATTCCAATCATCTTTTGCGTCAGTATACTCTTTTCAGACCCTTTGATTCAATAAAATCTAACTGACTAAAATCTCAGACATGAATCCAGAGGCATATTCCTCTGTCCCCGAGGGTTCCCCTCCAGCTGATGAATGGTGTCCGGAACGGTGGAACAATTGGTTCCCAAAGCCATGGGCATTTGTACCATTCCACGGCGGCCCTCGCTTTTGTCTTGGCCAGCAGCTGGTGTTGGTAGAGATGAGCTATACTCTGGTCCGACTTTTCCAACGTTTTAGTCGAATCGAGCTGCGGATGGATGAAGTCGGGACGGCTGAAAAGCAAGTGAATCCATGGCTCAGAAGAACGGGCGATCCTGAGCTTGTGGAGAGGTACATGCAGAATCGCCCCCGAATGGTTACTGAGATTACATTATTTCCTAGGGGAGAAGTGAGGGTGGCATTCCTCAGGTAGGCTGGGAACTATTTAAAGAGCACCGCATAGTTCTATTATATTTCTGTGGCCTGTTTATAGTCAATGGACAGTTTCTCATATTCACTACGCATTACACATCGAAAGCCAAGATTCAAATGTCTTAATAGATACATGTATCTAATCAAACATATACGCCTTCTTCTACCGCTTTCTAGATCTGGACTGTCTAAATAAAATCGATCTCTATCTGTAAGTTAAAAACTAGTATCGGAAGTAAAGTAAATATATTCTATAAATGTGCATACCAAAGGAGTGTTACAAACAACTGTGTTATCTTGAAATCGTATACTGGCTTACATTCGACTACGCATAAATTCCCCTGAACTTGAATCATTCCTATCGCCCATCTTCTTCCATTCAAAGATTGGCTGGGCTATCTTTCCCTGGAGAATAGGCATCAATTAATCAGCTTAATGCACTTTAAAGTTGTTGCCTTTGGAACTGAGAACCTACTTGCATAATAAACGATGGGGGTGTCAGTTTCAAAACTTCACCCTCTAGTCTGACGACCCTTTCTTGTCTATCGCCTAGCCAGTTTGCGAAAGAACAAAGGTCCACGCTGATATATATCAATGTTTCGTCTCCTCTGGCTTCAACATCAAACGTGCCAGCGTAAGCCAAGAAGTGCCGAGTTGCATCCGCCAGCTCCTCGGCAGTGCCGTCCAGTAAATTGCTGCTTTCCCACTTGATGGCTCCAGGTCTCATGAGCTGTGTGGAGACGTATCCATCAGGAGAGAACATGATGATTCCCTGTGCATCTTTCCCGATGGTGTACAGAACACTTGGTTCAACATCCGGGCTGTCGTAAATTTCTGTTCGGCTGGAAATAAGAGACCATGAGCCAACAAGCTTATTACGGACCTCTTGAATTTGAGTCATGGTAGTGTCGTTGGGGACGGTTTCTATCAAATTTTCGGAAGTAGGGAAATGAGTCTCCTCACACGTGAGAACGTTGTCCGGTACACAAGCGACGTCCTTGTATTGTATTCTAGCATTTAAAAGAAGTCATCAACTGTTCGGTATCCACTTCCCGAACGGTAGAGCCTTAGCTGCAATACACCAGTAGATCGCTTACCTTATCTGGGAACCAATCGGACCATTACACCGACTAGCACCGACTCGATGATTTCCAAGCACCTTACCTTCAGTCGTGGTGTCCAGTGATAACGACAGATTTGCGAGGGCAGCGGAAGGCAGAATTGAGAGGGTTATGCAAGGTAAGAGATGACAAGAACAGCCGTTGTTCCTCGGGACCTTGCCAGATAGGGAAGGAACCACAAACTTATGATTGTCGTCTGAGGCTATTGAATGGCGGGCGGATGCTTATCGGAATGCATACCCCCATAGCTTCAGCGGAATAGGTTACTTATGGGCTGGAACGGAAATCCATATCAACGTTGATAAGTGACAATCTGTCTTGCTTCCTCATATCGAATCACCACTCCCTTCAGTCAGGCTTTTAGATATGCTTACACCCCATTTGTCAGATAGTCTTACTGAGACTCGGCATATAGTCTGGATTGTTATTGCTGGCATTATTATTCTTGTCTTCTCAGGCGCAGTCCAAGCAGCTTTGTTGCCATCGTCCTCCCGGCTCCCCAAGAGTATACCGGTCTTCGGAGTTGAACCCCACCAATGGTTTTTCCGCAAAGCGCGCGCCCGCTGGCGCAACACGCTAGGGCTGAAAGCCACCCTAGCGTCCATGTACAAGTCCCGGAAGCATACCTACACGATCCTACCTGTCCTTGGACTGGGTGATCTTGTTTTTCTACCTGTTCAAGAAGCACAATGGCTTGCCGATCAGCCCAATTCGGCCGTCAATGCCCACGAACTCTTCGCAGACTTTTTAGAGACAGACCACACTATTCCCGGATCTAAGCTTGCACATGACAGCCTACACGTGCATCTGATTTCGACAAAACTGACGCGGGAAACGGGGAATTTGGTCCCAATCATGTACGATGAGACTCGTTGCAGCGTTGACGAACTATGGGGATTAGACAGTGACAAATGGAAGGAGATCGACGTGATGCCGACGATGCAGCACATGATTGCCCAAGTTGTTGGCCGCGTGTTTTTCGGAGCTCCATTGTGCCGAAACAAAAGACTGCAAAATTCAAGCCTTGCGTTCACTCAGGATGTACCACTGTCTGCCTTGTTGCTTCGGCTGACATGGAGGCCACTGCGACCAATCTTGGCCCCAATCCTGACGATCCCCAATAGGATACACCTGGCACGGTTCTATGGGATTCTGAAGACAGAGCTGGCACGTCGGCTGTCTCTTTATGACTTACACCAAAAGGGCCACGAAACAAATATTGAAGAGCCCAACGACTTTCTTCAGTGGTCCATTCAACAAGCCAAGATGCTAGATGATCCGCAACATTCCCAACCCTACGCACTTGCTCGTCGTCTGATGATAGTCAATTTCTCCAGCATCCACACTAGCTCCCTCGTTATTATGAATGTTCTTAATGATATCACCAAGAATCCAGAGCATGTTGACGAGCTCGTGCGTGAGATCAGCGAGGTCCTCGGCCACCACGGCGGGTGTTGGAGTAGGGGTACCGTTGCCGATATGACGAAATTGGACTCCGCTATGCGCGAGTCTCAACGACTGAACAACGGCAACTTCATCACGGTCGTCCGCAAAGTGGTCCAGGCAGAAGGTATCACCACTCCCACCGGGTTGCATCTCCCTTACGGCACTATTCTGGGCGTTCCTGGTTACGGTATGCATCACGACGAGGACATCTACCCCAATCCGAACGACTATAAACCATTTCGATTTAGCGAGGTAGGTGATGGCCAGTCGGAGAAGTCTTCAGGAAGAAGAACCAGGCATAGTTGGGTTACAACCAGTCCCGAGTATACGCCATTCGGTCACGGTCGATATGCATGTCCGGGCCGTTTCTTTGCTTCAACAGAGCTTAAGATTTTGCTGGCATACTTGATCTTTAACTATGATATTCTGCCACTGGTCCCACCGCCACAAAACTTATGGCGTGTGGCATCTCAGGTCGCTGGGCTGAAGCCTCGCTTCCGAATTCGTCGCAAGAAGCGAGAGTGAAACTTTTAGACTACATGTTGCGTATTTAAGATTCATTTGTATCTATCAGAAACATTCTACAGGTTCCAACTAAAAAAATGAATATTATCCCTCGGCCTACTTTACCTATAATCTCATTAAGTCTCTCTGCAGGGGTAGATGGTGTTCTGGCAATTGTTATAAATAGGGTAATGATAGTATTAGATTATAGACTATCCGGTTGTATAATATGATTCTCTAAACTCCACAAGGGATATAGACAGAAGAAGTGTACAGTAGCTTAAAGGAAAAGGTCTAGAGAGCCATGGCAGCGAGGACACCAGCGACACCAGCAACTCCAAGCATATCAGCGCCCATAGTAGGGGCAGCGGCGGCCTTGGAAGTCTTTGAGGAAGCCTTGGCAGTAGCAGTGGATGTGCTGTCTCTTGTTAGTATGTAAGTCTTGTATAGAAAAGCGATGACCATACTGGGTGGTGGTAGTGGTCGAAGCGGCTAGAACAGGGGCGGCAATGAAAGCAGCGGCGAGGAGGAAGTTCAGCTTCATTTTGAAGGATTGGATATTATATGTTGGGAGAGTGGTGGTGGTAAAGAGTGGATTGATTGCGAGTAATCTTGTCTGATGATGAAGAGTAGTGTTGACACCGACAGGTAAGAAGAGCACCTGACCAGTCCTTTTATATTGTCAGACGGCTTACGACGTGTTGTCGTTCGAATTTCAAGTATACGATGTTCTAATACTCCAGCCTCTCAACGCGATTGGTCAATGCGTAAATCGGCATTTTGGTGCCGTACCCACCACCCTGACTAGTCCTCACTTGTCCATCGCAAGCCTCAAAGCGGCCCGAAGGAAGGACATCTGGATAATTATGGCGTGGCACGAAACAGCCATTGCCCATGGATACGAGCCCACCAACGGCTGCTTCAAGTTCTAGGCGAAGCTGATGCAGCATCTCGAGAACTAATTATTCAATGAGGATTCAAAGTTGTGCTGCGCCTCACACGTTATTGCTTAACCGGGCATCCAATCATGCCGTGTTATCCGTAAAGCTCAAGGCAGTTTTCTTGAACGCCAATCAGTTCTTAGTTTCAGCATGCTAGGTTCAGCCTGTCTTCTGGATATTGGTCCAGGACTGAAGTCCCAGGTCGTTCTAGAACTTCACGTACAAGACTGCTTACTTCTAAGAAGACCTAACCACCCAATCACCGAATACGTCATTACCTGGGGAACCCAGCTAACTCAGGGGCGGTACAAGTAAGGCGTCCTCGACAATGGCAGGAAACAATCGTAGATACAAGTCAACTTGCTGTCGTAGCCCCGTTACAGTTCAAACTAGTAGTACTCTGTTTGGAAGCTCTATCGATTAAGCAACTCAGCCCTGGCGTAAGGTAATACTGTAGGCCATGCAGGGCTAACTGCCATACATAATTCTGTAGAGTGCCTCGCAGAACATTGTAATCGCCCTCGACCCCGCCTCCAGAACTGCATCCATGGCAATGAACGGGTGTGGCTGACCCTTCATTACATTGAAGTCGACCTTGACGCCTGCAGTACGTAGCTTTGAGGCAAACTGCTCACCTTCGGTTCGTAAAACATCCAGCTCACCGACGACAAAACAAGCCGGTGGCAATTTGGAGAAGTCACCTTTCCAAAGCAGCGGGCTAGCTTCAGGATGGGACCAGTCTTCTTTGTTGGGAAGATAGTGGTTTCTGTACCAAAGCATTTTTGGAGCAGGAAGTGCTGGTGAATTCTGATTTTCGTTCCATGAGGTGTTGTTGGTCGTATCAGCTGTGTTGTCCATGACTGGAACAGAGAGAAGCTGTAGGGTAAACTCAGGGAACCCGCGGTCTGCAGCGCGTTGGCACATGACAGCTGCCAAATTAGCCCCAGCTGATGATCCGCCTAGGAAAATAAGATTAGATTTACCCGCATTTTCCATATGAGGACTGAAGCTCACCTGTCGCTAATTTGGACGTGTCCAGGTCGAGAAGTTGTTTTCCTTCATTCATGACCCACAAAACAGCTTCCCAAGAATCATGCACAGCAGCAGGGAAAGGATTTTCTGGTGCCAGCCTGTAATCCACCGCAACAACTACACATTTACCCCGGGCGCATAAATGCGATGCAATCACATTCTCAGTATCGATTGTGCCGAGAACCCAGCCACCGCCATGATAGTAAACACACACTGGCCATCCGGCTGCTGGCTTCTCACCGTTAGGCGTGAAGCATCGGACGCTCACGTCAGGTCCTTCGCTTTCGCTGCGCTTGACTTTGTAGTCTACTTTGCTGGCGACAGGTTGCAGTGGGCCACTGCCTGGAATAAGAACACCGCTGGATCGCGATGCCTCTATGGGTTGAAGGTGGACTTGCTGCTTATCGATGATGTGTTTGTTGTAGAAATCGGCATATTCCGGGTCTATCCGGCCAACCACTGACGCGTGGAGGGGATATGGAGGTTCGTTACTCATTGGGAGCTACTGTGAGGATTGAATACTGGGTAGCGAAGAGCTTTGTCCGCTGATAAAATGAAATAATTAAAAACGTTCCTTTTTATCGCAGTTTATCAACTGTGATATCGTGTCTTTTTTCACGACGGAACTTTATCTATTATCCGCTGTTCTGGATCTGGCCGCCGACACCGGTCATGCGATGGTATTTTCGGGGCCTCGGCTGATTGGGGGATCGTCGTTACATGTCACAGTCACACTGTGGCCTTTACTGCGGAGACAGGGAGATAACCAAGTTTCTCGTAGCATGGCACTGTGTGAGAAGTGACCCACCCCCAGATTGCAGGGTTCCTTGTCAGTATTATCTCGATACATGATATGTACAGTGTCTACAATTGATAGCATATCTTGTCTGTAACCATTCAATCCTATCATTACTCGACTCATGTAACCTCAGAATCGCTTCCCCGCAGATGGATTTTAATTGCAAGACTTCATTATTAGACCTTGAGAAGCACTTAACTCAGTGAACATTCTTTATTCCTCTACACTCTGTCCGCTTCGACACATTCGTCATCTATGGATAAAATGGACTCGAAAGATCATAAAGATGATGACTTCATTAACGACACTCTTCCTGATGTCGCTGAAGGGGAAACTGCTCGAGTTGTTGACCACATTGCGGAACGTCAGCTTTGTCGCAAGTTCGATGTTCGCTTGATGCCAGTCTTGGCTATCATGTGTACGCCAATCGCGAAATACTCATTGACTCTTCTAACCTGTGGCCAGATCTGTTCAATGCACTAGATAAAGGCAATCTCGGAAATGCCCAAACTGCTGGGCTAAGCGATGGTACAACATTTTCTCCCGTCTAAGTAGCGAGAACTAATGGGACTCTCAGATCTCAATTTTAAACCCGGACAGTACAACCTACTGGTGTCAATCTTCTTCGTTCCATATGTCATTTTCGCTCCTCCTACGGCGATCATCGGCAAGAAGTATGGTGCGGCCAGAGTCCTCCCCATCCTCATGTTCACCTTTGGGTCAATGACCCTGTTGGCTGCTTCTGTGCAGAACTTCGGCGGTCTCTTCGCACTGAGGTTCTTTCTAGGCATGGCGGAGTCAGGTTTCTTTCCGCTTGTCATCTATTATCTTACAACATTCTACAGACGCGGTGAGCTAGCACGTCGCCTCGCTCTCTTTTATGCGGCTTCCAATATTGCCAACGCCTTTGTGAGTTGTTTTCCTTCATTCCGAACATCATATTCTAATGATTGCAGAGTGGTCTCTTGTCATTTGGCGTATTTCAGATAGAGTCTGAAATGTTTGTCTGGAGGTACCTTTTTATTATCGAGGGTGCAGCCTCTGTACTTTTCTCTACCTTCGCATTTTGGTATCTTCCCCGTTCAGCTGGCGAGGCCAAATTCTTGGGTGAAGAAGAAAAGGCATTGGCCTTCCATCGAATGCAAGTCGATTCTTCTTCAGTGGTTCAGGAAAAGTTCAACTTGAAGGACTCTATCAAGATCTTCAAGCAGCCGACAACATACTGCTTCCTCATGATAGAGATTTGCTTGGGTGTGCCAATTCAATCGGTGGCTCTTTTTATGCCGCAAATTATCGAGCGCCTGGGGTATGGGACTATCAAGACAAATCTTTACACTGGTAAGCCCATCATTATTTCTTTTACTTAATCTTACTGACAATTTGAAACAGTCGCACCTAATGTTGGTGGTGCCGTGATGTTGCTGATCTTGGCCTTCAGCTCCGACTTCTTGCGCATACGTTTCCCATTTATTATGCTGGGTTTTGCATTCACCTTCATCGGCTTCATCATCTACGCTGCCATTCCCGACGTCCAGGCACAGATCCAATTGGCCTACTATGCATGCTTCATGATGGTCTGGGGCACTTCTGCCCCATCGGTCCTCTTATCCACTTGGTATAATAACAACATAGCCCACGAGGGACGTCGTGTGGTGCTGACATCGGTGGGTGTCCCTTTAGCAAATTTGATGGGCCTCGTATCAAGCAACATTTTTCGCGAGAATGAGAAGCCCAAGTATCCAACGGCTCTTATCACAACAGCCTGTTTTGGGGCTTGTGGATGTCTTATTGCGGGTCTTTTAGGTGGATTCATGGTGTTTGATAACGCGCGAAGGAATCGCAAAGCGGGGAGGAAGACTACAGCGGCCGATGTGCCCACACAGCGTTTGCGAGACGGTCCATCTGTCCCCGAATTTCGCTGGTTTCTGTGAGCGGGGCTGTATGAATCTCTTTGATAAGCAGGGAGGATCGACATTCCAAAGTCAAAAGAGGGGAAATGGCGCACTGTGCTTTGCAATCTACTACGTTACCTCAAAGAGTGTCGATCCCAGTTAGTGGGACTTAAGATCGGACAGTAGAAATGAGACCGATGCGTATCTAATCACATTCACTCGAAATACAACTCAATATCATAATCTACTGAGCTCTTCACCAACCACAGACAATCAATCGACTCATACTGCCGACATGTACTCACCTAAAGTGGGCGACAGCCTCGATGACCTCGACACTCCTTCCATGATCGTCGACCTTGATATCATGGAAGCCAACATCAAGAAGCTCATGGATCGACTCCTTCCGACTGGGCGAAACATTCGGCCTCATTTGAAGACAACCAAAAGCGCTATCCTCGCACAGAAGCTTGTCGCTGCTGGGGCGAAAGGTGGATGTGTGGCCAAGATGAGTGAAGCTGAAGCCATCGCTGCAGCCGGGTTCACAGACCTCCTCATCACTTGTGAGGTCGTTGGACCGACCAAGGTTCGAAGATTGGTGGAACTTTTCAGAAAGCATCAGGGTCTCAGGATAGTTGTGGATGATACAGATGCTGCCACAGCGATTGACGACGCGTTGGCAAAGTCGGGTATTGAGGACCCTATATCTGTGCTGATTGATTTGGATGTCGGGCTCCATCGAACGGGTGTCAAGCCAGAAGGAGCTCTCACTCTGGCGCATCATATTGCGACTCTTAAGCACCTGCGTCTCATCGGCCTGCAAGGCTATGAAGGTCATCTGCAACATCTCCACGACTTTGAGGATCGAAAGAAGCAGTGCCTTGAATCAATGAAGATACTTACAGAGACTGCCAAAGCCTTAAAGGGAGAGGGTTTTGGTATCGAAGTTGTTACGACTGGAGGCACCGGCACGGCCGATTTCTGTGCGACGGTACCAGGCGTGACAGAACTGCAACCCGGGTCATTTATCTTTATGGATGCAGACTACCGCAATGCTATAGGGACATATTATTCACACAGTCTGTCTCTTCTCGCGACTGTTGTGAGTAAGCAGGGAGAACGACAGGTTACGATCGACACGGGTCTCAAGTCTTTGACAACCGATAGTGGTCTTTCTGAATGTAAAGATCAAAGATACAGATACAACCAGTTGGGCGATGAGCATGGCTCGTTGAACTGGGAAGAAGGAACGCCGTCACTTAAGGTAGGTGACAGGGTAGAGATGATCCCTAGCCATATCGATCCGACTGTCAATTTGCACGACTACTACTACGCTCACCGAAAAGGAATTATTGAGGAGATATGGCCTGTTGACTCTAGAGGGAAGGTGCAGTAAGCGGGTGATTGGCTGGACTGGGTACTTCAAATAGAGCATGCTTTCACATATTTTGCCTCTTTTTGCGCAGTCCTCTCCGTCAGTCTAGGGCTGTCTTACCTTGTATAAAGTTGTGAAGGACTCTTACTCAAAAAAATTCCACTCTTCGCAAGTGGGATGCTCACTGCTATCAGTCACATGTGCAGTCGTCCCTGTACCACGCCAACGGGTAGACATTTGTCCTATCATACAGTTATCAATGGTAGAACGCAAGAGCGTAAAAGTTAGGCTATTTTGGAGCGAACTACAGGATTGGGTAAACCGCCCTGACTTCGACTAACGACCCCTTACTTGAAACCAAGACCCAACTCATTACGTGACATCATATGTTTCCTGTTTTGGAACATGTCAACCACCTGCTATGTCTGTCACGTGGAGAATACTTCGCCTCAGTTGCGGGATTTTCAGAGTCCATTAAGCATCAGCATCAGTCTCAGGAATACAAGGATACGCAAGGCTGTCGTGATTGCAATATATTGACGGAATATATCAAGTCGATACAGCAGAAGTCCAGAGGCCAATAACCTCAGACTTCCCTCGCGATGAACAAAACACACATGGCTCGTCAACATACCAATACAAAGATTTATGAGTATATACCCCTCAGTGATAGACAGATACGGCTTATTCGGCTAAATCCAGCTGATCAAGAGAGTAACGAACTCAATGGCGAACTTGTTGTCAAAGGCTTAGAAGAATTCTCCACTCTACATCGCCCTGGAAATGCGAATGCAGCAGAATCAGAGTCTCTAAACCCAGGAAAGTATGTCTGTTTTGATGCAATATCCTATGTTTGGGGTCAAGGAATCTTTACCGATACTTTCGTCACTCCTCAGGGATCTATCCCAATAACGGCCTCGCTTGCTTCCATTTTACGACGACTTCGCGATAATGAGAGGGATGAACAACTATACTGGGCTGATGGCCTTTGCATCAATCAGTCAGATCTGGCCGAAAAGGAGGTACAAGTTGCTCTCATGGGCTTCATCTACAGCTCCGCCAGAAACGTCTTTTGCGATATTGGCGAAGAGACAGAAGAGACTACACTTTTGCTGGATGCCATGCAGCGTTATTGGAAGCGAAACATTCGTCACGGCTTTACAGTAGGCCAAGGCAGCTCTCTAGTTCTGTCAGGCCCATCTACCGCGAAAGTCATGGACATCCAGTATCCAACAGATGAGGAAGCCGAGTCAATCGAGGACGTTAAGGGAGACGAGTGGCCTAGAAGACTTTTTGACTTCTTCTCTGCGCCATGGTTTCACCGTCTTTGGATTGTTCAAGAGTTTGTCCTTGGACAGAGGGTACTCATGGTCATCGGTCGTCGATATATTCCATGGGGAGAGATCTGGGCGGGTTTTGTGGGATATAAAGGAGTTCAAATCCCTTGGATGTCCCACGAACTTACCCAGGATGATCTTACCAATGTCTTGATGTCGTATAACCTCATGTGCCTGGTTCGTTCTGCTCGTCGCATTGATCTTAATACGGTACATGGTCTTGAGTACCACAAAATAATCAACATCCTCCTGTGTGGAGTTGAGATGAGTCAGGCTGACTTGCCGATTTGCATGCTCTTATTTTGTACACATGGCTGTACTCAACCGAGAGATCGTTACTTTGGCATTCTGGGATTGATCGACGATGGGAATAAGGAAAGGTCACGAAGCCTACGGCCTGACTATAAATCGCCTTTGAGGAATATAGCAATGAGGTATTGGAAATATGCCCTGCAGACCAAGTTTGGGGGAGAACTTATGCTCTCCGCCGGATTGCCGGGTCGGACTGAAGAATATCCTTCTTGGGTACGAGATTTCTCAGTGCCCAAGCCTTTGAGTCGGATCCCTATAGGAAACTCTCTGACTACAGCATGGCATGCAGCAGGAGGGCCAACAAGCACGTGGTCTGTTGCTCTTAGCAGCAATGATCCAGACTTACTCCTTGTTCAAGGATGGCATATCGATGATGTCACAGAAAAGTCAACTTCAAGCTGTTCCAATTCAACCGGCTTCACTTGGATGGCTCAGTGGCTAGAGGAGACCTTTAGCTTCTATCAAGCTGGGCTAGATCAGGCAAATAGGGATTTGGATAGACGGTATCCTCTGACGGGCGAGCCTGTTCATGAAGCTGCTCTCAAAGTAGTGATGAGCTACAATCAGGCAGACACTATGTCTCCTGATGATGATGTGTTCAGAGCCATGCTCCGAATCGGACTTTCTGTACCGTCAGTAGCATTTTCCGAGACAACGGAGGGTGAAGATCTCGAAAAGAAACTCTTATCTGCATTTGGAAAGGAGTCATACCTTTTTCGACAACTTTACCGTCGCGTCTCTGAGAAAAGAGGCATGAAACTTTACAAAACTGGAAAGGGTCTATTTGCAATGTTGCGCCCAGAAGTAGAGATTGGCGATTCGGTCTGGATACTCAAAGGATGCGGACTACCTGTTGTCTTGCGGCCAAGTGTATTACATCCTAAATCGTTTGAGCTCGTTGGGGGTGGTTATGTATATGGGATCATGAACGGAGAGATGCTGGGCAAAGATGGGTTTACTTGGCATATAGTCTCACTTAGATAGTTAAGATAACTATAAGCTTCTACATGTGGGTCAAAAGCAGGTGGCCTACTGCTTCTTAGCAACCAAAACTAGAATCAGGGAACTCTGAATTGAATTGAAGGAAATTAACTACTTCCTGTAACTTCGTTTACGTCTAAATTGACCACTTTACTTAGATAAAGAACAAGGGGTCCTTCTCAGGCATTTGAACTATAGTCCACTCGGATTCTTTACACTCCAATGTCCCTCCTTTCTCATGACTTTTGTCTTTACCTGGTGTTGGATACTTCCTTACATGCTCTATCGCCCAAATGAGATCTTTTCCCAGGACTGGCGGTACCCTACCATCGCCGTGCAATGTCCCCAACCCTGCAATCTTAAAGAACCCATCTAACCATCTAAATGTCTCGCCGTTCTCCCATTCGATCTCATGGAATTTGCGTCCTTCTTGTCTACAACGACTCTCTCTGTTACGTTCCCACTTTTCCTGTTCCTCTCTAGACGGTAGAGGTATCGCATTCCTCCCTGAGAAGAGCCGTGCAATTGCTATGGCTTGGTATTCGAAGCTCCTGAAGGTAAGGACTCGTGGCATACCGACGACTGCCAAATTTGGTATGTCTTGAAAGAAGGTATGCCAGTAACTATTAACAAGTTTCTTCTTCTTGTAGTCGTATAGCAAGCGTCCGTTTGCGTCAGAGTTCCAAAACGGATAGGAAGGAAGATAGCCGGTACAGTAAAGAACATGGTCAACGTCAGTAAGCTCGCTGTTATCTTCGAAAACGATTGTTCCATCCAGACGGTACTCCTTGATGACCTTCTTCCATTCCACCCCTGCTGGTGGTTCGTCACCGTCAAGTCTTCCACGTGATCTTCGTGATTGGTAAAGTGGAAGCTGAACAGCTTGTAGTAGATCAACAGCGATGTCGTGACCCGAAGCTGAGTTTCCAATAACAAGCACCCTCTTATTGGTGTATAGCCAAGGAGAACGATAAAACTTGGAGTGCATTACTCTGCCTGGAAACTTCTCCAAATATGCTTCTAAGCCTTGAACTTGAGGGACCTTAAGTAGTCAGTCTTTTGGCCATCATTACAATTTCGACAATGTGCACTTACCCAGGGGACGGCATAATGCCCGTTTGCAAGAATAACAGCGTCAAAGTCCTCCTGCCACCATATATCAATCTGTCGCAATGGCTCGTACTTGCGCAACGTCAATCTCCATGAGTGCAAACCATTCCTGGAAGTCGAGGGCAGTTGCGAGATATCTTCCACTGTGGTGTTGAGTGACAGATATCCATCGGTCTTATGGACTGAGAAGTAGGACTCTATGTACTGGCGAGGTACGTAATGTGGGACGAATGGCCCATAAGAGAAGGGCAAATCGGAGAACGACATGGCGATCTGAGGAACATTTGTACTATTCTCAGTCAGTCACCTGAGCGATTATGGTCCGTAGCGATGTCTTACGTGAGGTTTTGATAGATTGGTGTATGTTCATATCTCTCCTGCTGATTTGGGGCCGCTGCAGTAGGTAAGTCTTCTGGGATTACGAGTGGTTTATCGATTTCTGTCGGCAAAGCTCCAGGCTGGGTCGTTGCGACTTTTGGGTTCGGATCATAAATCCTTAAACATGTTAGTGGTGTGTCGAGTATTCAATGTCAAGTACTAACCAAGTGCCACCCGGAGTTTCCCTTCGCTCAAAGACGCGAATCCTCTCAAAATAGTTTTCAGCTTTGAGAGCAGCTGCTGTTATAGCACCTATTAGGCAGGCTGTGTAAGCCTATATATGTTATTGGGTCCGGCGCAGAGAATTTACTTACCAGCAGCTCCAGCCCCAACGATGGCGACGGACTTGATCTCGAACTTTCTCATTGTGATTGAATCTCGTGGAGGCTTTCCTTGTTGTTTTTTTCTTTTTCGGATAAGTCTGTTCTGAGATGGTGTCCATGATACTAAGCCGACATTGAAAACCACAAATACAAATGCCTCAACTCATCACGCCATCACATTGGATTATTAACCATACTTATTCGTCATATATGACATGCATGTCACCATCACCAATCACGTGCGATGTTACTGGAAGAAACAGATAAACTTGCTAAGCAATTTTTCCTTGTGATATATACTAAATGAGCTTGAAGGGTGCCTACAGACGGCTCGAGAATGATTGATCTGCTTTTGAGACGGCCTCTGCAGCGGCCTTACCAGCTTTCCGTCCGAAGACTGCACCAGACGTCAATCCGCTTCCACCTGGATAATTGGAATAAAACAAACCCCCAACCATTTCGCCTGCGACAAATACATTCGGCACTGGAGCGCCACTTAAGCCATGGATAAGCTGCGCAGATTCGGGATCGACCTTGACACCACCAAAGGTGAAGGTGATGCCACAGGTTACCTTGACAGCCATGTAAGGGCCCTGATCCAAAGGTAAAGCCCAGTTCGACTTTGCCAAAGCTAGCTTCTTCTTGGAGGACTGGGTGGAGACACCGTCTCGAATGGCAGGGTCCCATTTCACGTTGGGGTTTTCTTGACGGTGCGTGTATACAGCTTCATTGTACTCTCGAATTGTGTCAACGAAAGCATCCTTGTTTCGAAGACCGCGCTCAGCACACTTCTCAGCAAGCTCGTCGATAGTCATAGCGAATATTCGCTCAACACGTTCCTCGCGATATTCTTCCATTCGGAGCCAGTCGATGGTTCGAGAATCCCAAACTTGGAAGGCCAGTTGCTCAGGTTGCTGCAGAATAGCTCGACCAAATTTGGCGTAAGTGTAGTTCCTCAAGTCCACTCCCTCATCCACAAATCGTTGGCCATCCACGTTCAACATAAGGCCAAGAGGATAACCTGATTTCGTATACTCGTTGGAAGCTTCTCGGTCACCAGTGTTTGGGTCAGCGTTGGCGTCCCAAGCAACGGAATGGCACCCGGACCAATTGCCTACAGCCTTTGCGCCCAACTTCTGGATCGCTAGATTCAAGACCTCTCCAGTGTTGTAAGGTGTCCCACGGACCATGGCCATGTCCCAGCCAGGTCCAATGAATTGACTTCGCATTTGTGGATTAGACTCAAATCCTCCTGCGGCCAGGATGACAGCGCCAGCGGTGAATACAAGCTGTTTCCCATTGATTGAGACTTCAACATCGTAGTTGTCATCTTTTGAGCGCTTTTGCAGTCCTGTGAGCGCTGTCGACCACGAAACATGGATGTTTCGTTTCTTGATCGCGGCGAGGTAGTCTTCGATGAGACCTTTACCTCCATCCTGGGTCTTGATGTGAAGGCCACCCCAGAATTTGATCCTTCCATCAACTTCATAAGCTTGTCGGTTGAATGAGAGTTGGAAGCGAATGCCGTTGGAAGCAAGCCATTTGATTGCTTCATTGGAGTTTTCAATGAGCGCCCTCGCAAGCACTGGGTCCGAACGTCCCATGCAAACTCGGTCCATATCATCTTGGAAGTCCTTCGCAGTGTATGGTGTCAGGTCAATCTTGTCGGCTTGCTCAGGTGAGACATTATTGACAATTGGCAGTAAATCGTGAAGGCCGTTATGTGCGATTCGGTAGGCACCAGCGGTAAAGTAAGAATTGCCGCCAACCCATTCTTCGGGGCACTTGTCAATGATGAGGATGTCTTTTGCGCCATTCTCAGCGGCAGAAAGAGCTGCTGCGAAACCAGCGTTGCCACTTCCGACGACCAAGACGCCGACTTTCTGGGGAAGAGGAGCCATGATGTAAAAGAGTGGGGTAAGAATTGCAGGTCAAAGACAAGAGAGTTTGGCGAGGACGTTCAATTGATGTCGCAATTGAAAGTCAGTTGAGGACTTGAGGATCATGGAGTGATGGCTATTGATATATTTATGAATTCATGATACCGTGCCTCGCTGAGCGATGATATCAACACCTGGAGGTTCATCCTCCGAGACCCACATGTCTTCGGACAGTGAGTCTCCGGGTGGAGTCACAGCTGGGTGACAAAAGAATTGTCCTTCCAGGCTTAGACTACTAAAATAAAGTGATCCAAGAGCGGGCTGAACCTGACGTAAAGTGACTGAATTATTTCGCCTCTCAGTCTCTTGGCGATCAATTCTTCTGACACCTAACGAGTCACCATAACGCGTCGCGCTTAGTTGTGCACGACATCTCTTGGGAATAATCTATGGCTCAGGCGGGGGCCATGCATCAATGGACAAGTAACTTCAAGCAATGCATTATAGCTCATCTCGTCAATCTTCTTATGTTTAATTCACTACAGAAACGGCAGAGTTGTGTCTTGATCCATCGACGGGGTCGGCACATTGATCCAGCCGAACAACGGATCCAGTGGCAAACCGTAATCTGCATCGCCAGCCGTCATCTCCACATTTGGATAAGGCCACTCGGCAAAATTGAACGTGCTGTGAATTGCGTCAAGGTCAAATGAGATATTTGCATCTGCCGCCGAGTTACCCTCTTCTGAATGTCTGTCAGACCCTACGCGTGCAGTCCGATAAGCATGTCTTGACTCACCTGAGGTCAGGCTCAAGCGGTTGGCTTTAATCAACCGCCTGATACTATTGGCCGGTTTAGCAACACCAGGGTTCGCGGTGCAAAGCTGATCCAAGCATTCCAAACTCTTCTTTAGCAAATCCAGGTGCTCTTCCTTGTGATGTTGAGAAGCCGCGTTGCGGACGTGTATAGTACACGCCACGTAAACCGTGTATGCTAGAACATAAGGCGCGCCACTAAGGCCATATGTCGCCTTGTAAACTGATGCGATGCTGGTGATACATTTTGCTGCGTTTGTGCATTGTTCCCAAGACCGTGCGGGTGTACCAGTTGAGCGAAGATGCCCATCCGAAATAAATGGTCGGTGAACAAGGATTATGAGGGAATAGTACACATTGTGCAGGACCATGATGTTGGGAGTCTGGGATTGTGTACCCTCCGGTAGCCAGGGCTGGAAGTCAAGCTCGGGAGCCAAGTCCTCTCGCCACTTCTGCAACGCTTGCTCAATCTTCAGAAGACTGTTCTGGGCATTGGAGAAGGTAGCCCCAACCACATAAAATCGGTTGGTAATGGTAGTCATTATCTTAGATAAGAGACATAATTGTTGGAAAGTCGATACGGAGTACCTCGGGATCGCTGTGCCTAGGCCCTTGGGTAAATCGGGAGTGGCTTCTGCCGCCACTACAGGAAGATGATATGGTTCCGTCTCTTCGTACAGATCGAGGAACTCGCGTGACACGCGTGAGTCGCAGAGGTTTATAGCCACGGGTCGACCCATGTAGAGACTCTGCAGTTTATCGCAGACAAACGCACCCCAAAACACGCGTCGCTTGATCTCAATTTCTTCAGGGTCATCGGTTATCTGCCTAGGATCTAGATGTAGACCCAAATCATAGACCATTCGTAGCGCATACCCGGTATACAGCCATCCTTTCGAAGTCTCTCCACGGGCATTGTACGTTGAACCCAGTAGAAGAAGTCCTATGATGGTTGTAATATGCGGTCGCATCAGAAGAGAATCCTTGGCAAGAAGCTCATCGCATCGGTTGAAGAAACGAAGACCGGCGCTTGAAGGATCATTGAGATCTTCTCGTACCTCGGGTCGAGGCGAGAACTTGCTGCAGCAGGCGAATATGGCGTTGAGCATAAAGGTAGAGCAGTATTGGCCTGAGCATTGCAGATCGCGCATGACAGCGGGTCTATAGGTGAGAAGAAACGTGTGATGTTGACGATCCCAGTGGAGGTTGAGTAGGTGCATCGCCAGTTCGGTCGGCACTCCAGCGATGGAGGAATGTTTGAGCAGTCCATACTCCAAGTGTCTTTGCAGAGCAGCGTTTGCTATCAAGCTATTCTTGACATTCTCGATTGGTGTCGCGCGACTGTGTGTAGTCTTGTTCGGACTAATTCCAGCTGGATTATGCAGCGCAGATGAAGGGCCAAAGCTGTTCGTCTCGCCAGCATCGTCAATAGACACGAAATTTGCAATGTCTAGCTCATCATCAGATACGATCACCAGGTCTTCGACGCGTCGCGACGGGGTGCCTATTGAGGAATGTTGAGTTTGCTTGGACGGGCTTTCGTCTGCCAAAGCCGGTAGCTTAACGTTCCCATCATCATCAACGGCAGATAACAGTAATTGTTCACGTTCTTTCGGGCCACTACGTTTGAGAGTCACGATAAACGCCCTCAAAGCAGACGCGTCGCGTTGCAATCTGGTGATCTGGGAAAATGTGGGTCTACAAACATCATGGTCAGCGCGACCAGAGATTGAGAGGCCGACAGACGATCAATTGCGTACCGTTTTCGAGGTGTTTCAATATGATAAACACATTCGCGACTTTGGGTTCGGCAATTGCTACATTGTGGTCGTGCCGCATCGCAGCGGACCTTCTTCGTCCGACACGATATGCATGCCTTCGCTAATGACTTTGGCTGTCGTCCAGCTCCGCCCGCTGGATCATCGGTGTTTCTCGAAGTCATTGTAGGGTAGTTTTGCGTAATTTGGTATTGACGTCATGAGAATCGGCGATTGCCTCTTGAGTGAGGTAAAATTATAATGTTCCTTGCATGATGATCAGATATTGATGTCATGAGTTCGATTGATCCTAACCATTTAGTTGTTGAGGAACTTGGGTGCGAATGGTAGCAATCCGAACATGAATTGAACTTCAATTGAAGCGCATCTTTGCTCATGCAAACATGGACGGGGCATCGGATTTCGGATGAGATCTAACCCTTTTGCGGAATGTTAAGCGAAAGCGGAGACGGTAGTTCTCATTCTGTCTAGGTACGTACATTCGCGAGGTGTTGGATCGGTGAGTCTAGCCGAGGCTGACCCGGGTGTTCGGAATATCTGTCTGCCCGGCTTTTCAACGTCATCAGTCAGCTGCATTCCCGCTCTGTTGCCGCTCTGCACAGCCGACAGCAAAGTGGATTCCGTGTGCCACACTTTCCACTTTCGAACCCCGCGTCTAGACCATTCGGAGATCGGCGGCTGAGGTCGGAAGATTCGGGGGCTTCAGGTCAATGGCTCTGCTAAATTCTTATAATAGCTTGGTGTAGGTACTGCTTCATTGAGCAAGCCAGACTTCGGAAGATCAAGTTCATCCCGAGGTACTAGCTATGGCTCCAGGTTCATCAAGACTGTCGTTCGAGAAAGTAGGTGATCGCTCATCTACCAGCTAAATAAATAACTAACATCGTGATAGATTATCATCGTGGGTGCTGGTCCGTCAGGGTTACTTTTAGCCATCCTCCTTGCGCAACAAAACATTCCCACTGTTGTACTTGAATCCTGGCCACATCTCGACACACGACTGCGGGCAACCCAATATGGCGTCCCAGCCACGCGCGTGTTCCGACGCGCAGGTGTTCTCGAGGATATACGAAAAGCCAGCATTGCAAAATTCCCAAGCATCTGCTGGAGACGCGTCTCAGACAGTGAAAAGCTCATAAGTCTTGATCTATCACTGGTCGAAGATCATCCCGATCGAATGACTATTTTGCCACTGGGTCAAATTATCCAGATCCTGTATCAACACTGTGTTGAAAAATACAGTGGGTTGATTGAGGTCAAATTCGATCATGCAGTGACGAATGTTGGCCAGGATGAGAAGAACGCTTGGGTTGACGTCGACATAAATGACGGAGACACAACAAAGAAAACAAAATTGGAGGCTGATTACATCATCGGCTGTGATGGCGCCTCAAGCATTGTAAGACGATCGTTGTTCGGGAGAAATTGGCCGGGAGAGACCTTGCCATATCGATTCGTCGTCCAAAATGTAAGTTTACCCATGTTGCGTTGCAAATAATGTCAAGATTAACTGGGAGCAGGTCTATTATGATGGATTTGAGAAGCATAATTGGGATGGAGGAAACTACATGGTCGATCCAGAACACTGGGGTCTTATCGCCCGCAGAGGCAAAGGAGGATTATGGCGTGTCACCTACGGAGATCCAGTCACAGGATTGACCGATGAAGAATACTTGGACCGTCGACCTGCACACCTCAAAGCAATGCTTCCAGGTCATCCTGAACCTGACCAATACCGGATCGAACATACAAACTTATACAACATCCACAATCGCTGTGCAGACCAGTTCAAAGTTGGCCGAATCATACTTGCAGGCGATGCTGCCCACATCAATAACCCCATGGGCGGCTATGGCTGTATGACAGCTGTGCTTGACGTTGGAGGATTGGCTGACTGCTTCATTGGATATGCCAAGGGTTTGGCCGGAGAGAATATCCTGGACAAGTATGCTGAGGTCAGACGCGATATCTTTCTGAAATACGTTGATCCAAGATCGATGAAGAACTTAAATCGTGTGGCGACGTCGGATCCTCTTACAGTCTTGGAGACGGATAAGTTCTTTAGTATTCTGAAAGACCTGCAAAAGGATGAGAATGATATGAGGGAATTCCTTTTAGTAAGTGACAGTCCAGTGATTTGCTAACTGTTCACTGACAATTATCTAGAAAGTTTCGAGTATTGAGTACGACTTTACACAACATTATAGGAGACAGAGTACCAATGCGTTAGAGATTCAGTAAGGCGATTATTATAGCCATCAAGATTCAATACTCATAGCACTGTTCAGCTGTAGCTGTATTTGTTCCCTACCTGATCTATAAGGAAGGAACAGGTAGTCTTACTTTTCACAGGTCCAGAAAACTCAGATTCCTTATCAGTACCTTGAAACCCAACCTACCTCTAATAGATCGATGTACAAGATGTAAATTCTAATAAGCGGTTAAAGTTTATTTAATGTAGATCAACAGTTTCAGAGATAAAGCGACAATAATACACCGACTCGCTAAACGCTGAGAGATAATTTCAAACAAGGGCCCATGTCTAGTTTACACGCCAGCTTCGCATCTCAGCAAATCACGTCTCAATTGTCCTGGATTTTATGTGTTTAAATGAAACGCTAAATCACTCCTGCAATAACTCTAAGCGCGTATAATCGCGGGTCGGTGGAAAAGGAGCCGATGGGGTTGCTAAAACACTTTTCATATATCTAAGGGTGATTTTACATATCGCAACAAGATGTAGCCAGAATTAACTCAGTGTCACTTTCATTTATGTTTTCTATTATTGTATACTACTACCTTTATTTACGTATTCATTTGTTAACTTTCATTTAGCATTATTCTTTTACCATGAAGTCCTCTATCGTTTTAGCTGTCTATTGGGTCTGCGCTGTCAACGCCTATACCGTCACCAACGCGCCGAGGTTCATGCTGAAGAACATAGACCCAATCGTCTTCCCGGGCAAATATGTCAGCCACATGCATAGCTTTTTCGGATCAGACGCAGTAACAGTCAACACAACTACATCCAAAGAGCTTCAAAAGGGCTGTTCTACCGCTGAGAACCCCAATGATTACTCATCCTACTGTAAGTCAGCACTCCAGCTCTAAAGCCAGTATCTAACACGTTATAGGGGTGCCAACCCTTTTTGCCAAAAACGGCACCGAATCTATCACCGTCCCCATCAGCCGGTTCAGTGCTTACTATGTGAGCATTGAGAACGCCGAGGTCGCTATTCCGCAGGATTACAAGGCGGTCGTTGGCAATGCGAGCGCGACTTCAAATGAGGGTGTCGAACCTCTGGCTGGTATTCAGTGGTTTTGCGAGTTTGGAGGTGACAAAAATGAAGTCAAGGATCGGGCTGCGTTCCCCACCAAGGGCTGCGGGCGGCTCCAAAATATCCTTCTCTTCCACGACTGCGTGAATGAGAAGACTCTGGATTCAACCTACTCTGGAACTCACCACTGGACGAAGACCTTCAGGCCAAAGAACCGGTGCCCAGCCGGCATGAAAAGAATGCCCCAGCTTCGATTCAGTATCCGTTATGACCTCCGCGATATCTTTTCTGATGGTTGGGATGGTCCTGCCCCACTCGAATTATCTTGCGGTTCGTCATTCTGTATGCATGGCGATTTTATTAACGGTTGGCTTCCTGAAGCGGCTGAGAACATGCTGCTTTCAAACTCGAAGCGAGAGTTCAAGGGCGTTGATGGCCCCAACGGAAAGTACAATGCTGGTTCGTTATGTAAGGAAGGACAGTTCAAGGATGCTGACCCCGAGCGTGGCACTGATGACTATGAAACAAGCAAGCGCACCGCGGCTTAAGGGAATAGGTGGTACTACTCTATATATAGCTCTCAAGTCTATCACTTGACGACACCAGTATTAACTAGCTTGCAATCACCTACCCGGGGGAGACTCCCTTTAAGCCTTTGCATTATAGATCAGGTGCTAATGTGCCTCCAAGGTTCAACGCGTCGTGGAGAAGTTTCGTCCTGTTGTTTTCTCAATAAATACTTTGAAACACAGGACAGCTTGAATCGATCCATCAACCTACCCGTAGACAATAAACATCCAAACCCTAGAATATTTATCAAGTGTAGCTGCATTCTTACGCTAGAATGATCTCCTTCCAATGCGGGCCAGGAGCTAAACTAAAGTCAACAGCATTTTGATGGGGTAGACCTAGACCACGCCGTTTAGCAATTCCTCCCTGCTATTTAAGAAGCATAACATAGTAAAATGTCCACCAGAGAGGATGTTGAGCCTGTATGTCGTAGTAATTGTACTTTGCATGCTTAAAGGAATATGGTACGCGAAAATCTCGTTCTTGATCCAAGATCCCATGCCAATGTACTCAAGATAGGAGGACTACCTTAAGTTCCTGAGAATGCGGATAGAGCCTTCCTTCAGACACATCCATATCCCTCTGGTTCCGATCTTCAAGGTAACCGTGCCCTGTAGAAGTACTAATACTAGACGCATAGTACATTAGGAAGAGCGTCCAGAAATGCAATAGAGGGTAAGATGGCACCTCGCGAGAAAATGAAATCTGCTCAGTAGGTAGAGTCCGACTTGTATCAACCTGCAAGGGAACATATCTGCTATCTGCAAAGGTACCTCTGGTCCGATATCTATTATATTCCATGTCTTTGATAGGAAACGAAGGGTTAGCAGCTGGATCCCAAACAAGATTAGTTATGCCAGAGGGGCTTCTCTTGTACCAGACGATCCAAGTCTTTTTCTGCAGCCAGTAGTTGGTGTCTTCGTCAATGTGGTGGAATGGGCTATTTACATCAACACAGCCTTTCCGTCCCATCTGTGCTGTCCAACCGGTCCAAGAATAGCTTGGAAAGGAAGGACAGCGATGCAGCAGGCCGTACTTTGACTGGAATATGATGAAGCGATCGAACATGGCGGTGGGGAGGTCTTGAAAGAACCTGCATCTTGTTGCATCTTCGAAACGCTTTGTGATGCCTGCCATAGCCCATGATGTGTCATTCTGGTTGGTAATACGCCTTTGTGTGTAGTAGAAGAGCATGATAGTAATATCGAATATCGGCTCCGTTATCTTCAAGGCCTCTGGAAGGAGGGAACCCCAGGATTCAGATGGAGGGCGATTCTGTGATAGTTTGTCTGAAAGGTGCTCGGCATGTTCCGCTGCGCGACAGCGGTAGAATACTTTATCATTGACAAACTAAAGAACTCGTCTTGATAGTACTTGTTCTTGGAACCTGAAACATATTAGCTTAGTTGTCGCATTTTACTCTAGTAAGATGCAAATCATACGTCCATGCTCTTGTGTTGTAGACCGACTTCTTAAGCAAAGTATCCAAACCTTTAACAATTCCCACCTCGACACCAGGGTATATTTCGCCTGTATTTTGACACGTGTTTCGTGTACCTTCCTTGACCCCGGGCAAATCCGCATTAGCGTCATTGCCACAGGCAGCGACGACTGTCAACCAGGCCCTCCCGTATATAAGATCCATAGAGTTAACACCCAGCTCCAAATCTTCGGCGTCATTCTGTAACAAGCATAGGGCATCTACCCAAAGATATCGACAACCAAGATGTCTGGTTAATACAATAGCATCATTTACTGTATTTGGAAGCGACTCAACGACCTTTTCTAGGGAGCCTTCAATTAGAAGTGCTGGTCGGTTTATCGTAGTTAAGCGGAAGCTTGAGACTGATCCCCAGACATAGCTCAAGGCAACATATTTTTTGAGACTAGTAGTCTCAATAAGGTAGTTAGTTTGAACATCCAGTAACCGAAGGACCTCAAGGGTACGAAAAGCTTTGTCAAAGGCTACATCCGTCGTCAAGGCGCACGTCGAGCCGTGTAAACGTTCACAGGAAGAGACCCAGTTGAGCATTCGAGACGTTTCCACTGTAGGTGCTGTCTCTGGCTCAATGAACATTGTATCAAATACTGAAAACCGTTCACCCGATGGCTGTACGCGGGATCGGAAGCAAATCCACTTATCATTTTCGCCATGTCGCGGAGAAAAGCTGAGGCGGCCAAATAGTCCCGGCATCCAAGTCAATTCTGTTTCATCTCTGATACCAGTCACCAAACTACCCTCAGAAAGAGTTTTACTAACGATGCGACAGAAAGGACATGAGCTGTCCTTGACTCGAGCAATTGGACCGAGTGAGTACTTGCTATCCTCGCGCTTGTTAAGGGTTTCAGGGTCCAAAGGTATTTGAGCGCAGAAGTCACACAACATGGTGGGCTGCAGCGTATTAACTACAGCGATTCCCCTTTGGAAAGAATATATATGATTACTTGGAGGAAATAAAAATAGCGCAAAGGACGGAATGTGCTCCACAATAGCTGTGGGGTATTTTGGGACATCTCATACTTGCATAACTACTTGTGTCCTAACATAATATTGCATAAGCAACCAACACTCGTCAGGGTGTCACTGGAATTGGCCTTTTGGGAGTACAAGAGACGAAGTAATTTAGTTACCTGACAGAATCTTAGACCAGCACTTAGGATATTTTAACTTGGCACCCTAAGACTTAAAGGATAATTCTCTGACATCCACCTGACACTGTTGCTTGGTAGTTAGAAGGATCGTCATAACGAGAGGTAAGCACTTGTAGCCTAAAGTCTCCGAGCGTTCCGGATAAAGAGGAATACAAGAGTCAGTGATCAGCAGTTGTCCTGAAAGCCATCCCTCTACTCTTTCAAATTGAACTTGAAAAAGACCCAGATTCAATGTCACAGACTGCGAAACAAACAACGCCTCCCAGGCCGGATGCACGCTATATTTTTGTGACTGGCCCACGAACAGCTTCTCATCTTCTCATGCGCATCCTCAATATCGAGGAACAGGGTGCTCACCCGACGTCGAATGATGGTTACTTCTGGCTACAGGCTATGAACCTGCGCACCGACGCGCATAAGAATCCTATGAAGGAGTGGTCGGCCGAGGAGAAGAAAAGCATTGAGGAGATGGAGCAAAAGTGCTTTAACAATCTTCTAGAATACATCAAGAATGCAGAAGTTGAGGGAAACAAAGTCATGTTCAAAGAGCACGCTTTGTTGCTTAATCATCCATTCTTTGAGTCCCAGCACATTCACGGAGAATGGGCTACAGTCGGGGAGCCACAGGTCTTGGAGGGTTACCCGGATGGCTTATCAACCACACGATCGTCGCTGAACAAGACTATACTTTCTGATGACTTCTTAAAGACCTTCAGACCGACATTTCTCGTCCGACACCCGGCTTTGTCGATTCCTTCGCTGTTCCGTGCGGTGAGGCATGAAGGCTTCAAGCGAAAGATCAAAGAACTTAATCTCATTGAAACGTCCCTCTTCTGGTCTAGGAAACTTCTCGAATTCTACGAGGTTCAGCAAAGCAATGGAGGCGTAGAACCGCTTGTTATAGACGCCGACGACATGATGACCTCTCCGGAGTTGATGCTGAAGTACGCTAGGCTTGCTGGACTTGACCCTGACAAGCTGCAATTTGAATGGGAGAAAGCTCCTAAAGAGGTCACCGATAGTCATCCTCCCATCGTACAGTACATGTTGGGCTCACTGAACTCGAGCGACAAGGTCGATCTGGGCAAAGTTGCGGGCAATGTTAATATTGACGTTGAGGCGGCGAAATGGCGGGAAGAGTTTGGAGAGACAGCTGGCGATAGGCTGGAAACCCATGTTCGCGAGGCGATGAGCGACTACGAGTATATGAGATCAAAGAGGTTGACGATCTGATCGACTCTCTATCCACATAAATGTCCATTCTTAGTTAAACCTTCTTATCAAGCTACACGTAAATCATTATCAAGTATCTGCTCACCGAGTTTCTGTGTTGTCGAATTCTCGTATATTTTGCTACGAATCCTAGTAGTCCTCTTGTGGGACAAGTACTTCTAGAAATATCAATGGGTCAAAGAGCCGTTGCATTGACCGGCCCGCTTCACCGCCCGAGATAATACGAGCTTTTTGCGAAGATCATTATAATTGCCGGACCCGCAGGCCCCTTGAACTGCCGGATCCACATGATCATTGACGTATATAAGAGAGCCATGGCTACACCTTCGAAATATAATCTCACTTATCCATCAGTCCTGCATTACTTCTCAAATTACCCAACCAAATTCAAGTCTCTACCCACAAACCTTCAACCATCAAGATGAAGTTCTCCGCTGTCGTTCTGGCCACTGCCGCCGCTACTGGTGCTACCGCCGATGCTGTCTTCAACGTCCGCGATTTCACCGCCAGCTGCACCCCCCACAGCGCCATGTGCGAGTAAGTGTCCTCGTATCGTTGTCTTTTGTGAACATGCCACTTAACAAGCTCACAGCTACTCTTTCAATGTCATCCAGCCCGGAACCATGGACACTGAGGGCTACGACTGCACCGCCAAGGTCCCTGGTGCTGGGCCTGGCGAGCTTGGCGAGGTCAAGGCTGGCACCTGCCTTCCTTCTTCACGAACCTTTGACGTCGTCCGCAGCGACGAGGGTCTGACTCTCACCGTATCCGTCCAGGTCTCGCCCAACAGCTTCACCAAGGGCTCTCACCTCATCCCTAACAAGGAGATTAAGACCGTCAAGGGTGATACCCCCACCGGCGATGTCCAGGCATATGACGGCCCCAAGGACTTCCCTCTTGAGCGTGTTGACTAAACGAATGCTCCGATATCCGTGGACTGTAACATGATCTGTCCAAGCTAGGTCGGCACAGTCAAAGGTTGGAGATGGCTCTGAGAAATGAGAAGCGATGTGGATATGACATATCATGAAACAAGAATAACAACTAGGGGAGGATGGGAAAGTCGTCGGCCAGTTTTGTAGCCGGTGACTTCCAGACGATGATTCAATTCGTGCTAATAGTAGCCCTTTTGTATATAACGGAAATCTACACCTTACAGCCATCCTCTTGCTCTTATATGCCCTGTCCCATGATTCAACAAGCATCGGTTTTCGGTATTGAAAACTAATAAGAAGAAGTCTACAGCTTACTCTTGCCCTGACTAGTTACCTTCATCAAAGCCAATCCGTTACTCAGAACAACCTTACCACCCTCGACCTGCGTTATGAATTTCACCTCCCACCACCCGCCCTGCTCTTTCCCGGTAACCCACGCGTGCGTGATCAGCTTATCGCCCGGCCTCACGGGACTGGCAAACCTTGCCTGGTACTCTTTGATGTTGGCAGGATCCCCACCGCCTAGCTTCTTCAACAGTGCATGAGCTGTTGAGTTCCACGAATACAGTCCATGTATGATTGTACCCCCGAAGCCCATTTTCTTGCCGGGCTCGGGATCAGCATGGAGCGGGTTGTAGTCACCATTCAACCTGTATAGCATCGCCGTCTCGGCGGTGGTTTGAACCTCCATCGTGGCATCAGGGGCTGTATCTTTTGGTGGAGGGTAGTTTTGCGTAGCAGGACCCTTAGGACCACCCCAATTGCCCTGGCCGATGAAGAAGCCGCTTCCTAGGACGCGGGCGTACACCTCACCGGAATCAGTGTCGACAAGGTCAGTCTGGGTCTCGAGCACTGTGCCCGGGCGGCCCTTATCGTAGACTCCGATGACTTTCTGGCGGGCTTCAAATTTGCGGCCGTCAGATGTAGTTGGGAGGGGCTTCAGGAATTCGATCTTGCGCTGACCATCGACAACGCGCGTGTAGTCGAGTGTGGGGACATCAGGAATCTGAACGGCTTTGCTGGCTTTGTAGTAGTCGACTACTTCCTGAGAGTCCTTCTTGAAGGCTTTGGTGGGTTAATGATTGGACCGCAGGTGAGTAGCGGGACTTACGAAGGATGACCGGGTAGGTAGGGAATGCAGAAAAATTGGGGTGGAATTCCTGTCATTTGTCAGTTGCACCTAAATCTCTGGACAAACTGGTGACGTACATAGAGGAAGTGAAGCTCATCAGCGGTAGCGCCGATGGTGTTGGCGAAAAGCAGGACATCGCGCTGCAGCCATTTGACCTCGACAGGTGGGTACTCGAAACCGACGCCGGGACCTGACATGATGAATGGTTTGTATGAATCTTTGAATAATGTGTTGATGTAAGTATGTGGAAGAGAAATGGTTTAAGAGACGAACCGCAGGGAGATGTACCCCGGGCTTAGTTAGCAGCCGAGCGAAATGAGCCGAGGTTCGCGGGGTGTAGTGTGGGGGAGGGGTTATGCTCAGTTAGGCAGCTACAGTTGGGGTTACGCCGGCAATAAACTCTTGTATTCATAAAACCTGGGCAAGGGACCACCGTGATGTTGTTATAAGAACAGCTGAATGACGAATAAAAAGTATTTGGAGTGAGACCAGCCGATAAAGATCTGACCCATTTGCTTATACAATAGACTTGAGAAACGTGTTCTTTTCTCTGTACTCTTTAGAGGGCCTGCCTTTTGAAAAGACTCTTAACTAGCGCTATACTAATAATAGTAACATTAATGCCTTGACTTGTAGAGACAGGAAGATCATACGTGAACACTAGTAGGACAGTAATAGCAGCTGTACGTTCCATTGCATTAAAGTATAATTGTCTATATATGAGCCTTCTAACTTTATTTTTTCTTTGAATAAAACTAGTGTAATATAAGTTCTAACGTAGTAACCATTGTTCTTTAAAGCAAAGGGTACTCAGGTGCTGCATTAGTCCAGGGCTCGTTAACATTGAAGTCAAATCGATCAGGTATCTTGAGACCTTCTCTAGCATAATCCGACGACAAATACCGAACGACAGGAGCACCATCTCTCCACAGCCACAAATCACCAATAGCCTTCTGCCAAAGCTCCAACGCATCACGCATCGACTTTAGAATTCCAGCAAACTCTGGATCAACTGCAAGATTGACGACTTCACTGGGGTCGCTCTCAAGGTCGAAGAGTTCTTCCGGTGGACGACAGGTGTAGTCCCGAAGTCGTCAGGGCCCGACCATGGGCTCCTTATCGCCACTCGCATTGCGCATACCTTCCCATGAGCGCGACGCATAAAGATCTATGGCAAACGGGAAATATGACTTGTAGTGATAGACTAACTTAAATAAATACTATAACAACATAAAATGGAAATATCAGCCCAAGTTCCTCTACTAGCATCTCTGCCTAGCTATGTTTCTGCTATTCCTCCCTGATCGTAACTGCCAGTTTAGTTGTTGTTAGTTGTTGTTAGTCTTGTTTGCCTTGTCGGTCTTGTCTGCCTTGTCAGTATTGTTTTTGTCGTCACCCTTCCCGTCATAGGCAGGTGCTCCATAGCCTCCGTATCCTCCAGGGAGTCCATATCCAGGAATATTAGCACCACCGTTAATACCACCGTTAACACCTCCATTAACTCCTCCATTGGTACCGCCATTAACACCACCATTATCGCCACCGTTCACTCCTCCATCAGAGCCACCGTTGGCTCCTCCGTTATAGCCACCATTTGCACCTCCATTGACACCACCGTTGTAGCCGCCATTGGCACCTCCGTTCCAGGCGCCGTTGGATCCTCCATTGGCACCACCATTGTAACCGCCGTTTGCTCCTCCGTTATCTCCTCCGTTAACACCACCGTTAGCACCTCCATTAGCACCTCCATTGACACCTCCATTGACACCGCCATTGATACCACCGTTGATTCCGCCATTTGCGGCACCAGGGGGGATTCCATATCCGCCGTAGCCGCCGGAGCCTCCTGGGAAGCTTCCGTAGATTCCGCATCCGCATGTTCCGAATCCGCCGCCATTGCCAGAGTGATCACTATTCCCATTGTTGGCAACTGCCGTAGCAGATGGCTGCAGAGCGCCTGGAGGTAGGTCCGAGGCAATAGAGGCAGAGCTACCAGTTAAAGTAGCAGCAGCGGTAGCAGTATAGTCCTTGGGGGCTCCATGAACGGGTACCGCCAGGATGGCGGTAAGGAAAGGAAGAAGTTGAACCATGGTGTCCTTCATTGTGGTTATAATGATGGGTGGTGTTGCTGAGATGGGCTGGTCTGTGCAAAGCGGATGTGGCCTTGCGTTGACGGCGCATCTTTAAACGGGAGCACTACGCTGCTTATGTACCCATTGCTTAAGACAAGAGGATCCGAGCGCACGGGGATGCTCGGACCAGCTTGCACGCACGGTGCTGGATTATCACCGATTGACAAGATTACCTCGCACGATGCAGTACGCCACGGCGTTGAGGCGGTGCTGCGTCGAGCCACTCTTAAGCGCCGACTTCCTGGGAAGTCACAATCTGGTGCACCTCTCAAATTTTCGCTAACTATTTTTCATATGGCTTATCTAATAAAGCGTTGGTGGAATCCCTCACACCCTGCATCCAAGCCCTTATTTTGTCTTCAGGTCTGTTTTGGACCTCGAGACAAATCGTTGCTGCTTTCTGATCGTCCCCCATTACACCAGGTTCGGATTCGCTGCCAATTGTTGTCACGCTCATTGCATCTTGTTCGCCCTCTGGGGTATCGTGGCAAGCTGGTATATTCTCTGCGTCTAAACTGGCGTCCATTAAACCAGGTTCGGGCTCGCTGCTAATTGTTGTCACGCTCCTTGCATCCTGTTTGCCCTCTTGAGTATCGTGGCTAGTCTTACTAGGTACGGAATCCATGTTGGTGGAGTGAAACCTATTGAAAGTGAAGCTGATACAACAAAATCTCTCGGTATGGTAGTGCCTCATATAATGTTCATCTCTCCAACTTTCACCGCCAGAGCCTCGTTCTGAAGGGTGATGTGGCTGCAGGATTTGAGTCAGAGGCCGCAGATCAAGGGCCTGCATGTCCATGCAACTGCATCAAGAACACCATGGTCTTGCCGCCAGCTACTACATTACATGGAGTTTTGGCGACAGATTTAATCACGCCTGGAGCGAGAGTCGAAAATGACAGACAGACGACTCGTGGTGAACAGCAAGTATAAGGCAACAACTAAGATCATGGTCCGCCCTACTGTTAAGGGGGAACTAGCTATGTACCGGGAGTCGTCCCCATTCCCCCCAAGAAACATGGGTTGCGGCTTACCCAGAGCCTCTTCTACAATCAGGCTCTGCAGCCACATCACCCATGTTCCGAACATTCTTCAACATGTCTCCTCATACTTGACCGAACCCTTTCAGCTGCAGAACATTCAGGGGCCCTCAATTGTTTTGCCGCCAGCCGCGATCATGGACCTCGTTGCCTCATTCATTGACGACTTGGCCATGTTTAATGTCAAAAGATACTGCACCTGCAATCTTATCACAATTTCAAGGGGATCCCAGCCCAGACTGGACCCGCGGTCCATGTCCTCAACAAACGGCTGCCTCGCTGCTTTGCTTCACCGCAAGAATTCCGTCTGATCCCTGGAAACTACTATCATCATACAACTACATGAGATGAAGGGGTGTGTAAGTTTCAGCCTGGGCTTTGTGCTGTTGACTCGACCAACAACGGCTGAGCAAGCAGGGGCATGGACGGGTTTCTAGGGGCGTTGGTAGGCCGGGGATTCAGGAGTTGAGCTCTGTCACAAATACTGGCCATCCCCCGCCTCGATGTTCACTTCATCTTACCTTCCTACCAACTTCTACTAACTTTCAACATCAGACAAAATGGGAAGCACAGAAGACTCTATGGACACTTCTTTCGATGCTCAATCACCTTTCATTACTCCCACCCTCAATTCTCTACAAATTCAGCATGAGAGCCCACCACCTTTGATTACTCCCTCCCTCGATCGTGTTGATATCTCTCGACGAACTCAAGACGAGCCACCTCTATTGACTCCCGTCCCCAACGATGCTGATATCTCCCAACCAACTCATTATGGTGCATCATCACCTCCGAGTCCCGAGTGGAACTTGATGAGCCAGCAGCAGGGTCAACAGATCCAAAGCCAATTTGATCAGCTCTTGCATCATCAAACTTCTGCCGCTGTTCTTGGCGTCTTACTTTCGCTGGCCAGCAATTATACAAATACACTTTCCTGATACACGTATCTCGTCTTTGGTAAAGGAGAGCAAGGAAATGCCGCTGTTGCTATTCATTTTGGACAAACTTTATCGGCTTCGCCAAAAGCTACAAATGCAAGACCTATATCTTCAGAAGGAAACAAAGGACCTCAAGGAGTATATCACCGAGCTACAAGACGAGTGCCGAAAACACGGCACGATCGCAATCATGCAATCTGCGATCAGTATAACAGAGAGTCCTTTCCCTGTTATACTAGCACGCTTGAAACAAATGAGGCCGGACATCGAACCCATTAACTATCACCGAGTCACAATGTCAGATTTTGCTATCATCCTCGAATGTATTCTTGGTAGAATGGGGTACTATATCGATCTAAATTACGGTCACACTCGTTCTCAGCTACTTCAAATTGGGACAGCAGTAGCATGCGGGTATGTGAAAGCTCGGAAGCCTCTCTAAGAACAATGAAAGACTGGTTATCTCGTCTGGCCCCTTCGTATCGGGCGTGACTGCGATTTCAGGAGATCTATACTTTTAATTCCTGCTCTGAAAATACGAAGCAGGATCTTTTCTTTCTCATATAATATAATATTCTTGTTTTACTATTCTAGTATTAATAGGTCTCGATTAATTTCAAGATATCTTAAGCCCTGTGCCAGTTCATGTACTTATGTGGCGAGGCATGACCTGGACCGAATTATTTGATTGCTTGTCTGCCCGCACAGAACTGAGTAAAGAGAGTAGCACAAGGGAAGTACAAAGGCTGACGAAGCCTCAGAGGCTGGCTTCCCAACTTTATGCTAACATTATTTATAGGAGTCTAATTTCAGTGTTTGTACCGACATTTCATCACTGTAATCCCATCTTTTGCACCTAACAATGAGACCTTCTAGTCCTTTTTCCATTTCCCAATATCCTCGTGAGGGACATCGTAAACACAGCTGTCATTTAGGAGGTCACCGAACATTCTGAGAAACTCAGAGCCTCTCTCTGCTGATTCTTTGTCTCTTAGATATCTTCCTTTCGAGGGAGAGATTGAAACTTACTATATTGTCCAGGAGCGTAGCCAGCAAAAGAGGCTGGTAAAACATAATACCATTTAGTCATAATTACCGAGAAAAATGAGTAAGTTGAAGTATAGATTTGACCTGTAGCTGTATCACGAATTTCCAAGGGTTCCCGGATACCTGCATCTCTTTATGGATAGCAAGTCTTGATACCCCGAGGTCTTGTTGTTCACCGCAAGCACCACGTTCAAGCCCCCCCAGTTATAACACAACGTTCAAGTGGATGTGTACTTTGTACAGACCAATTATACCTATGCACCCATTCATCAGTGCCCCTGTAGCTCTTTTATGGGGTAAGGCAGTAATGCCCATGAAGACTGGCCCCGGCGTCGACAAGGGCGAGGCGCTGACAGGGGACGATCCATATCATTAACAACAGGGGACTAAGCGAGCAAGGGCGTGAGATAGACGAGGGGGCGTGCAAGTGCTCTCGATTTAGTGGTTTTCTCTCAACTGCAACTCAGAAGCCTTGCCTCGTCATCTCGGACGACGGCATGCTTGCTTGTTCCAGGTTTCAGCTGCTCTAGAACATAACAGGAAAGAATCGTCTGCCTCCCAAATTATTGGTTGGCTAATTGACGAAAGTCCTGTCACAAATACTGGCCTCTCCCCGCTTCTTGTCCTCTTCATATTCTCCCTCTTGCACGGCTGAGCAGGAACTCCTTACCATATTCAATCCTCAGAGCCATGTCAATTGTTAAGGACAATTCACCTCCTGAAGCCCCAAAGGCTCAGAGTGAACATGAGCGGCAGATACTTGCTATCAACTTTCTTTCACTCAAGTTCAAATTGTGTTGCAGTCGTCAGAATGCCCGACTACTATATGACTCGACACTTCAATCGGTGACGAAGTCGACGCTTCGCGATTTTGTTGCCAATATTCGGGATGACATCTACTTGGACATGAAAGCTCGCCCACAAAACCGAGAAACCTCGAATCGTCAGCTTTCCCACGACCTCGGAGAGCTTTTGCAGGAACGGCAATGTCCTCACACTCCAACCAGGAACATAGATTTTGAGCAGCAAGAAGAGAAAGATCACAGGCTGAAGAGGTTCTTCGTGACCTGAATCAGTCTCTTGACCTTCAGATCGACGACTACTCGACCGACCTACCACTACAGCTCATCGCTGCCACTGGCATTCGTTTGTCTCAACGTTGCCGAGACCTTACCTTCGACACAAACAGCTCGCTTCCTAGAGACTGCTGGCTGATTTGGGACCGCCTTGAAAGATTCAAAGATGCCCCGGACGCCAATACCTCTCCACAAAGCCGGTGGTCAGACCTATCGCCACGTATCTGTCAGCTTCCGTCCATCCGCCCCCTCCAGGTTGGCCACCAGCACATCCTCCTACCCCCCCTCAGCCACCTCCCCAGCAACAAATGAGCCAGGTCTTGAGCTCCATGCAGAGAATTGAAGAGAAAGTGCTCAATATTCACCTTGGCCAAACCAAGCAGCTTGCTGTCTTAGTGCAGAACGATATAGGCTATGGTGGCATTATCCTTTCGCTAGCCTGTCTCTGACGGCTTCTTCTTCCGAATGAAACCATTACAACTCTGATTGAAGAGAGCAAGCAAGAATCCACGCTCATGTTCATCCTGAGGCAAATCCACAATCTTCGCCAATTGCTTGGGCTTCCACCCATGAGAGTGGATAGCAGCGTCATGAACCTGCAGGATTGTACCAGCGAGATCTACAATCACTACTGCGAAATCCGTGGCAATATTATCCCTATCGCGAAGCTACCCGAGACAGAAGACGGTTTGCCTTTTATTCTAGGGTGCCTAGATCGACGGACTCCCGGCGGCTTAGGACTCGTCAATTGGCGGAAAGTCATGAGCACGGAGCTAGCTATTATTTTTGGCTTCTGTCTCGGCTGTGAAGAACGCTTTGTCTTTCCACTTCATGCTCAGAAGAATATCCTTCTCATCGGGACTGGAATCGCTCGTGGGATGTATCAACTCCCTAGTCCTGCAAATGCACCAACACACCAAGCTTCAACAATGCAGCACCCTACTCAACAATCCTTTGAATTTGTCGCGGGCTCATATGTGGACATGGAAGACCACTATCAGCAATCTTGGGATGCCCAAAGCGAGCTAGAGAGTGATGGCAATGCGGACGCTGCTTCTCAGAGTCCATCGTCAACTCTGTTGCCTGTCAAGCTCTCATCTCCTGGTCTTAGATCCCACTCACAACTCTAACCACGCAAACCTAGATGATTTCCTCTTGTTCTTCTGATTTTCTCTCCACTCTCTCAGTATTAATAAATAGTTCTCTCTTATGTCCAAGTACTTAAAACAGACCACTCTTTAATTTACTTCTTATTCATACATTACGTAAAACTCATTCCCTCAGAGCGTTTCTTGGTAATTGTCTAGAGTCTACTTGTGATGATTCACCCGCTAATCCCTTGGAAACACCACGTCCCGTAGTATTCTCCCTCGCAGCATCCTAGACATGCCCAGTATTCATTACACAACCAGTATGCCCCGATGACAATACTTTGACCCTCCTTCTGAATCAATTTCCAGCCTGATTTTTGTTCTAGTTCCAGCAGACTATGCTTTACTACACAGAGAGCATGCTTTCTATCAAGAGTAAGGGTATACTTGATGACTGTACCGTCTGTATGCTGGAGAAACCTTTGCTCTACTGACACATGTCAGGGCTTGTTGATATCAAGTTTGAAACTGATACTACCTAGCTGTACAAAAACTATGTCGATAATTCCAAGTTCCTCTGGCGACGCGAGTGATGTCATTGTTTTGAGCCTCCGGGTAATGAAAGATGGTTTAAGAAGTTCGGGGGTATTTGCACAATAGTCTGAAATCTTGGAACCAACGTGGGATTTATGGATGCTTTTATACAGAGTGCACAGGAGAGTCTTTGCGGGTCTGGCAGTAGCCATCCTTGTCTCAAGGGGCTTGCAACCCAAAACCGCTAGCAGGCAAGTAGCGCTTTAAAAGCCAGCCAACGGCCTGGTCCAACCTCAGTCCACAGAGAACAAACACCAAGATGCAAATACTCAACCCTCTCTCCTGCATGACATCTGTAGGCAAAATACGCTCGCACCTCGGGTATAAAGATCAGCTTCTGAAGCTCGTTATTCCATTCGTTGCCCTATACTATGGTTCTTCACCAGAGTCGCCCAGCTTTCCAGACTTGTGCAAAGAAGCAACTGAGCATGGACTGTATGGATTCCTTGAACTCCTTCACCAACGCATCGAACCCAGTCCAAGATCCCTTCATCAACGCGGCAAGTTCCGACGCCGCAGTCGCCGCACCCAACGCTTTCTAGCTTCTCTTGAGGATCTACGGTACTCGACCAAGACTCAACGGGGTTCCCAATGCGTTCAACTGCAACTGAAGTCACCCAACCTTGACCTCAACGAAGACGACGCCATTTATTTGTTAGGAGGTATACCTGCTCGAGGCAGACCTCACGACAAGCAACTTCGGATCGCGATCCTGGTGGGGACGCATTCAGGGGGAAAAGGATACTGCATTCAGGATGACTCGTTGGTCACTGAGATTGCCCGCAAATTTGCTGTGTTCCTGTGGGCGGATTCGCAAGACCTACGAGATATTCCCTTACCCTCTTACGCTAGTTCGTTTACATCTGCAGCATCAGACGCAACACTGATCGAAGATACGGACGAAATTCGTGTCTCATAGGTATACATAGCTGGCATGTTAAATGTTCTTTGCTATATTGACTCTACTTCCACTCTCGACTCTTCTGACTCTAATTACTACATGATCCAAGTTGCCTTAGTAAGAGTGCCAGTCCTTGTAGTACTCCCCAGAGCAGTAACCTATGATATGAGTCAGACCGCCATCTAGGCGCCATGCTCCAACAATAGTATCGCGCCCATCAACCCTCTGTATTGTCACGAACTCCCAACCAGAGTTTTTCTTTAGGATATTTTGGTTGTCTGATACTTCATATATTTTTATCAGGAATGCTTTCGATTGTAATGCCTGCAAACTGGAACTGAGATACCAGACTCAAAATTGCTAGATGCATTAGTGGGTGTTTCTATGAGTGGAGGGTTAGCCTTACCTAACTCTCGATTTATCAGAGACGAAATGAAAACCATGGTGGTATACGTGATAAGGAAATAATGAATTTGATCTTGCTTTGAGAAGGAAAGTGCGGGAGGGGACTCAGGACAATGCCCGGCTTAAATATTTGGGGGAAGGAGACGAAGGAATATGCAAGTGCTTGGCGCCATACGCTCATGACTCCTGGATACAAGGTCGGCATAGATGCAGCCTGCAGTATATGCACCGCCAGACCATCCAGTGGGGGCCTGAGTGGCAGTGCTGGCAGTTCCACTGAACTAAAGTGTTGTCTGACTTGAGCATTCGGAACTCGTGTGCACAAGTGTTGGTCACTTTAGTATAGCTTATCATAGTTAGGCACACACGTAGGTCACAGTCTGTGCACTTCCAGATCATGCAGTGAGGGCTGGAGTTCCCCTGGACTGTAGTGTACTGGTGTTTGTGATCGCAAAAGTTGGGCATGTTGAGAAGGAGATAAAGGACATATACAAATTAATCCAAGGAGAGTTGTCCAGACGATCTTGAGTATAAATATCTCTCTGATCAGAAGCTGTATACAATGTCCTAAAGATTTCAAGGCTGTTCCAACACCCTGAAAAAAGCTTGCAAAAGAAACAAAATTTATAACATGGGTTTATTTGCCAGGGTCTAAGATGATGAAGGGGCGTGTAAAAGTTGTCAGCAGCTTCGTGTTACGCTACAGTTATCTCCTCTGAGGGAGGTGAGCCCAGTGCCAGATCCACCCGGCTATTCCTTTTGTAGATTTTCCCTAGCACCTTGAAGACGGGGCATTCAGCAGAGCTATCGTCTTTCTCAAATTGCTTGCCCATTGCTTCCCAATGGAGTCTCTGACGCTTGTCGGCATCTTGCAACAAGAGAACACCATCAACATCTTTCCACTGAGGGTCTAGTTCCAAATCGAAGGCACCATACCGAGCACCGAAGCAGTCATGAACATCATAAAAACCCCACTTCGAGATGAACAAAGATACTGATGTAGGCTTCACAACAATTCCAACGCGTAGATTGGGAGCAGTCTGTTGAGGAATCGGAGGTTCCTCGCTGTGAAATGACTCAGAGCTTTTCCCGGAGAGTCTGAAAGTGGTAATAAATGTAGTAAGAATGTTGAAAATGGTAAAGAGGCGGGCGATGAGAGCCTGCATGGCGGTTTCGATGCTGTCAGCTGTCATGATGGTCTAGGTCGTGGTGGAGGCTTTGGGCAGCCTGTTGTGTCGTATGCGCCGCGACCCGAGTCTTGCTGGGTCTCAGAGGAGATCATGAAGTGGCTGTTCGGAAAGGGAGGCTTGAATTGCTGAGCGCTTTGCGAACCAGTGTCGGTGAGGCCTGCATGTAATTGCCTCGCCGGGTTGCACATTCCTTAAGTATGAAAATATACTTGCTTCTTTTGACCCTAAGCCCGTAATGAATGCAATATCTGGGTGAGTGACAACACCAACCGATTAATGTGATCGCTACTTAATCATACGCCCCTCCATCCTTGTCGGAATGCGTGGTAACAGCCCCGACTGACACTATTCCTCATTTGTATCACATACGCTTGAGGGTTGTACAACTGAATGCACGGGAAGTGACCTAAGCAACGCTATTCTTTGTTTGTATCACACGCGCTAGATTATCCCTGAGTGGTACGTTGGCAAGACCCACATTTGGCACTTGCGTAATATCCATCCGTTCCCGGCATAAGTGTTTTTAAATTCGCGCACCCACAAGCTCGCTCCCGCGACACTTGGACAATGAGCGGGAAACAGCCGCCGGAGACGTCTTACGTCCAATTTACGCGTGACCGGCTATCACGCCAGCAAGCCGCGGCATTTAGCAAACTAAAAGAGAGCATACCTAAGAATGAGAATCAGTGGCAGGAGGCCCGAGAAGCGCATCGGTTTGCAACCCCTGAAGACGTCCATAGAACGGTTTCATCTCTTGTTCAGGATGACCAGGGTGAATTTCTGCCTGAGGATCTGCGGAGATTGATTTACATTGCCGTCTGCTGTGTGGAGCACAGCGAAAACGAGGCTGAAGCTTATCGGAAGTACCGGTCTCGCGCTCACGCAAAGGACGACCTCGGAGAATTGACTATTCGCAACTACATGTCTCTCGTCCGAGGTTTGGTTGCTTTAATGGATGAACTCTACCCGAGATCGCGGCACCGTGGTTTTGAGGCAACTCTACTTTATGGTGAGAGAAGCAATGATGTCTTTCACGACAGTGTTGACGATAAGTAGCGCCACTCACTCTGGGAGCTTTAGGCCATTATAAGCAGGCACCAGGCCAATTCAAATCATGTTTCCCAACAGAAGCAGTTGCACCTGAGGTACAAGAGTCTCTACCACTTTATCTCCCATTCATTATTGCCACCCGGCATCCGGAGCATTCGTAAGCCTGCTTCCAATTGCTAGCTAAGGGAAACCCTAATAAGAGCAGGTACGAGACAGTTTGCCGAGCACTTGGTACCAATATTCTCAGCAATGAGGATTACTTTAAGTTTGTCTCTGTCTTGCAGAGGGGGGGACCAGGCCGCTATGATCCGGTTCGAGATCAGTGGTTGCCTGTTACCATCCCTAACCTTGCTGGCTTCAGGCCCTTCGAGATTCCGGAATCCATCCAGCAAATCATAGCACGGGCTGGCAAGCAACAAGATGATCCTGTCAGCCAGGATATCCCTGGTGCAATCATCTTCAGGTATAGTTGGTCTCGGGACCACCAAAGAGTTGTAGATCGAGTCATTGATATACTAGTAAGTAATGTCCGAGAAATCTGGAAGCAGGCTAACTGGAGAGAAACGCTCGGGCTTTCTTAGTATAGGGTCATCAGTTGGCATGCAATTCTTTTTTCGCCAGGAGAGTGGGTCAATGGTGGTCCCTATGGGATGGAAAGTTATTATTATTCCAGCTATCACACCTGACGAGCCAGTCACTGTAACGATAAGCTACCAAGGTAAAGCAGAGGATGTTGTGTGTACTGTTTTCTCTGGGTTACTACTTGGTCAAGGCACAGTCCTGACAGCACGAAGAGCGATCCCATACTATGCAGTGTCACTTCCAATACAAAAATCATGAATGATCATGCTATTTTTGCCCCTACCACGCTCCATATCTTCCGTCCGTAGTGTCTATGATCACGGGAGTGCCTCCTGCCTCCTCAGTGATGGGAAATTCGCTAATGACTGAGGGGTTTCCTTCTAATGTTAGAACCGCAACCAGATGGGCAATAAGTCATTTACCTGATGGATCATCCTTAGTTGAGCTTTGCTCTGCGGTGTTTCCGCTCTTCTGTGGCTGGTCGTTGTTGTCTGACATGTTGACTCGGAGTGCAATGCAGCTGTGCCGTGTCTAAGATAAAGGAACAGTCACATCTTATACGCTACAGAGGATCATCAATTCGAGCATTATAGCTAGCATCACTTGGTCTACATAACTGGCCGGCCTTGAGCCGCTGACCCACGATCTCTAGTAGAGGCGTGTGCATTTTATTAGGGGCTGAGGTGATAGGATGATATCAAAATGCATCGAGATGGAGATAGCCGTACTGGACTAGCCGCCTCTTTGTGCTGTATAAATGTTGGTAAGGCTCATGAGAAGGGCAACCATTGAGTTCAATAGTCCGGGCCTTGAGAAAGGTTAGAGATTGCTAGAAATCAAGATTCTGGAGCCTACGTGAAGATATGATCATTGAGCCAGACATGGTTTCTTTTGCGTTTCCACGCGATCCACCCAATACCGATGCTATCAAGGAAGCAGCACGGGTACCCGATGACAATGAGGGGAGTGTGATGCATGACCTTCTGCACCGCCTGTCCAGTTTTCGAGTCGCTCAACGCTGCGGCCCTACCCAAAGGCGTGAATGTTCCGGGAAAAACAACGAATCCAGCTAGAAACAGCCAATTAAACACCACGGCCAAGACACTGTATAATCACAGTTCTTCATGTGATTCAACGATCATAACATTGTATGGGGCCAAGCGGGTAGAAGGCATTGTCATAGTGTGTTACACATGTAGCGTGTAAATTTCCAGATGGTACATGCAGTGCCTTAATTTAATCCCATTAACTTTAGCGTCCTCTCTGGGTCCTGCTTCCGTTTTCGCCTGCCTGTAGCCAAAGCAGACTCTGATGGCAAGTCTTCATCTGTCGACGTCCACGTCCCAAAAAAGAGTCAGCGGCGTCTAGCCCCTGTTCCTCTAGGGCAACACAATTTTGGTTTTAAAGTTTTAAGTCGACTACGCCGATGACCATCATTGTCGAGATGGCCCCTCACGGCAACGCCAGTATGGGTCCACCTTCCCGGGCAGACGAAGGGCGGGGTTGTCGGCGCTTAAACGTGGCCGAAATGGGGAGGACTACCGTTACTGTTTCTGACCGATTCACCAACAGACTACTGTGCTTCTCTCTTTTCGTCGGACTCGCGATATATAGGCCCGCAGAGCATCTTTCTCGGGAGGGATGGCATGTTTAACTTGTAAGTAAAGGGTATTAGACAAACAATGGAATGGATGACGAGTTTGAACAATTTAGACATCTTGTGGTCTATCCCCGGAGCTTTATATAAGAGATTCTTGGCCAAGTCCAATCCTGTCACTACGCGCCGGCTATGAATTAAATTTCTTGTCTTCAAATAACTGTTAAATAGAATGAAATTATTACAGAGCCTTCAGCCAGTTCCATGGATCAGTCAATCTACCATACTCTTAAAGAGAGATGGCTTATCTCTACTTAAAGCAAACAGCGAAGGGTCTGTCAAAGTCCCTACACGGAATAAACTTATATCTATGGTTAGCTTTCGTTCATGCGTAGATGCATCAGATAGGACAGTTCTTGCACCTGAAGATATCCTTCAGTTTCTTCGAGACGCTCGAAGTCATAGAGAAGGCTGCCCTTGCGAAGCTTTAGAAGGTTTCCTAAAGACAGTACGGGAGGTACCTTTACCTGAGGATACTTCTAAATGGAATGCGATGGGCGTTACCGCCTGCCTCTGGTGGCATAAATTACATGACCCAAGAGAAGACATATGGCGCTCTTGTCGAACAACTGGAGGAAGTATGCCACCGTACCAAGAGCTTTACCTTGCGTCTTACAACCAAGGTTTCTCAAAAGAGACAAAGACTGAGAAGGTCATGGTGGAACAGGAAAGCGAATACATGCAGAAAGAAGTCTATAATATGGAAGAAATTGGAGAGTTTGTGTCTGACGACATGTGCCTGGTTAGATTGTATTCATCTGTTCACTAATATTACAATGTACTGTTTCTTTCTATGCACTCTTGAACCTCTTCTTAGACACTGGTATTGTTGTTAACCAACATACTATTTATGCGACACGGGCGCTTGCCCCAAGGCGCCGGTGAGCGGCGCTGGATTCAAGGCGAGGCTATGCAATTGCCTCCGCCATCCATATAAGCTTATCTCCCTCTCGTTTGTCACAGTCCCATCATCAACTGTTCAATAATACATCATATCTTGCGAAAAATTCGATTTCGATAGCCAAACTATTGGTTCTTGGGTCAATTACCAGCTTCTTGACCCGGATGGATATAAGGCCGAGTGCTCCCTGAAACTCGACCAAAACATCTTTCCGTACAATGACTTCGAAGTCGACCCTTCTATAAAAGCCCTAGTCTTTGAACCCCGTCAAAGCTGTGTCATTCGTATCACGCCGCTATCTACTGCAGCATTCCTAGGAAACGAAGAGGCTTTCAAGCATCTGCCAACATTCCCTGATCCTCATAAAGACAACCAGCTCATTAGCCCTCTCTTACTAGCTTGTCTTCAAGGACACTCTAGCATTGTCCAAATCCTTGCAGGCAGAGGTTCTGAGGAAGATGAAACCGCCAATGCTTTAAGTGCGGCACATATTGCTGCAAGAAAGGGCCAGAGCCAACATATCTGGCGCCTGAATCAGAGGTTTTGTTTACCAGGTATCAGCGATGTGGACTCCGTCCCGCCTGCCATTCACGCACTCTAGCTGAACGACAATAAACAAATAAAAGATGTTATTTTGGTCCTTCTTGAATTGGATAGGAATACTTTAAATACTCAAGGGATATGGCAATACCATTGGACATGTGCCGATATAGCCTGGGCAATGAGGAAAAGTGTCGACTTGGTACATTGGCTCGAAGATAAATGCCGATCAGCCACGGACTGAGATCATGTTCATACTGAGTATATAGTCAAGTCCGTGTTACTCTGAAAAAACTGTTACCCACTGTTTCAATTCACCGTGACATGTCTCTTTCCCATTGGCCTTACATATTGAGCATAAGCCCAACCTACAATCCTCGGTCTAGACTCCTATCGAAAAGTTGTTAACCCAACCATGGCTAGGCATACACAGTTGAGGCTGGAAAGGGGCAGTACCTACGGGCCAGTTTCCTCACAGGCCGCCCATGACTTCATCTAACGAATGAATCAATGGACTGAATACGTTCTAGGCCCTCATGCAGGCTATGATGGTAGCCTGCATGTGATTGACCAAGTTGTCGGCCATGAGACAGTGAGTATCTCCAATAGGAGTGCCGTTCTACTGTTGTTTGGTATGTCTCTAGACTGACAAGCCCCCTTTTTACACATTTGTAAGCGCTCTATCTTTAACTGTCAATACGATACCAAATACATTTCAGCTGACCATGCAAAAGACCAAGAGGCACTCTCATGTGGTTAGTCAGGGTCTCCTGTCCAGCAGAGTACTTAAGGGTCGTCTTCCCCGTTTCCAACTCTCTCTCAACTTCTTTCTTCATCAGCATCGCTCTATTACATGACAGCCCAGCTCGTTTCACAACATCTTCATACATCTCTGTCTATTCAGCACCTCAATTCAAAACAATGACCTCAAACCCCAATTCTGATAACTTGTACGCAATCAATCCTGTGTTTCTCCTACGTAGAGTAGACGATCTCCGACCTTTCGACCCTCTTAGTGCCTTCCTCTCCCGACAGCACAACCCGGAATACTCTCGTCCAGCGATGCTCTCCCCGCTATGCATCGCTGCAATGGAGGGTGATTCCGAGAAGATCAACGATATATATAACTCTTACCAGGACTATTTACAAGGAGAACTAGACCGTGCCTTACTCTTAGCCAACAGTCAGGGGCATACAGAAATAGCGACTACGCTTGAAAGTTATCATGCAGACCCGGGACGAAGGTTCTTTGCCAATGGCTTACATGGCGCTGCCTGGTCAGGGAATGACTGCAATATACAGAGATATATTGAAAGTTCTGGCGCTGAAGCCGACGTTACTGACGGATCATCTGCAACGCCAATTATCTATGCTATACTTGGAATACAGGTTGAAGAATATGCTTGGGCCACTATCCAATTCCTTCTCGGTAAAGGAGCCAGTGCATGGACGAAGTTTGGCAATGAGGAATTGAGTTATGAGGAAATTGCGCAGAAGGAGGGGAAGATGTACTTGGCACAGAAGTTCAGGGAGCTGGGGCCGTGTCCTTCACCAACTATCCAGAATTCGAGCCGCGAGCCAAGCTATACACCAGGGGAGGATAACTATCAGCCTAACGAGCTACAGAAAAGCCTGGAAGCTGATGAAGAGGTCATTTTGAGTCGCGAATCAAGCTGCACAGTTGGGCGGGATGATGATATACAGCCTAACAACAAGCGACCACGAGCCGATTCAGAGGCCAATGGAGGAACCAAGCGAGCACGGGAAGTGTAAAGGCGTGCTGTTGAGTCGCGAGTGTTAATGTATTCTATATGAGAGCTCTAGATACCGTTTTCTACTATTCTATTCTTATCGCAAATTATCCGGGGCACGAGGCAAGTGATGGTAATGGCTATACTCAGTTCCCTGACTCTTGCCATGTCGTGCTGTCGTGCCAACCCTGACACGGCTATCTAGTGCAACTCGGTCAATGTCATTCCTTAGCGTCGAATGGGGATCTCGGAGATTCAAGCCGCCTGCAAGTGCTACGCCATAAGCCAGCCGCCGGATGTTACCGCGGCTACAAACGGCGAGATTCTGCCAGTACTGACCGCTTATTGTGTCAAGGATTCATCTTCAAAGCGACCATCATGTATCCACTGGGTCATCTCGAGCTCAAAGGCATTTTGGTTTTGGCATTATCTGGAGTCTGTAGATGCTACTTCTCGGCTTATGGACGATAAAACTTGTCCCCAGTTTGGCACGTTATGGTAAGGTGAAAATACCTCGTTTGTCAACATAATTAAAGCTTTGCACCCCAACATCTTGGTTGTCCGGACTGTGTGTCTTATGATACTTCTTTTACTCCCAGAGTCCTTGCTTATAACCAAATAATCTCTCTAAAAAACTAGGTCCGTTCATCTGGGGGCCGATGGATTACCTACCGAGGGGTTTCAGGCCCCCTCAATCTAAAATTTCCCATATTTTTCAGCCCAATTCCGCTAATAGTAGGCACAAAGAATTTCCAGGCCCCTCATAACCCAAAAGCTGGCTTTATAGCTTTTCCATAAAACGCTAGCATGTATTAAGTAGCTGCTAAATTTTGTAGTTAATGTAAAAATAGCTTGCAATTTTACTAAACCAAAAGAATTTCCTGTATTTAAGACTGCTCTAGCCACCGCCTACTTATCTTCTGGAAATATGTTGGTGATACATTCCGCAAGATTGCTTGCCCGATACCTCCGACGAGTAGCCGGCAAACTCACCATTACTCAACAGTGCATCTCATGGGACGTTTCTCGAGATGTATGTCCATGCCGAAAAGCTGGGTGCTGCCCCTCATCTAAGAAGCTCTTTCCCAGACTTTTCAAACCCGTCAGAAGACCATGTATCGATCGACGCACACCATAATATTATCGATCAGTTTCAGCCCATATATTAAGCAGCTCTCATGTTCCCAAAAGCGCCTGAATAAGTTAATGATTGATTGCGTCAAGCAAATCCTGCTACCGGTTAACGAAGTCGATGGCAAAATGGAAGCTAATCAGGAAAAAAACCACATGATGCGCAATCAGGCTAAGGACCAAGCTGACCGCCTTTGAAAGACTAAGGCGAAAAAGTATACAGTCCTTGGGCAGAGGTTTAAGGCAGAGCAATGCGTCAAAAAGGCGGAGAAGCAATTGGAGCAATGAATATGACAGCTTTCAATAGCATTCAAAGATATCGAACAGTAGACGAGAATAGTTCAAGCTGCAACTTACAGAAGAGGAAGGAAAAAAAGGAAAACGAGCTGAAAGCCTAGAGTGAAGAGACTAGAGAACTTGAGGACTAATTACAGAGGAAGGAGATTCGAATCAACGTCATGAGAGATACGATGAAATTGCTTGCAGAATATGCCCACTTCGGTCACGAGGAGCACCCGGCTCGAGATCCTCTAACCTAGACTCCTGAAGTGGTCAAAGATTTTTTTTGATGAGTGGAAGTCCATGGTAGACATCACTGAAAGGTGGAAAAGGGGTTTGGCCCTTCTTTCGCAGTTTATCGGGCTCGATGGGAAAGCGGTTCTTGCTTCAGCAATCTAAGGGGCTAGACAGCTATTGAATGAGGCTTGCTGGTCGGCGGTAAGGGGTTGAGTAAGTCAATTGAGGACCCTTTGTATATGCTGTATTATGAAGTTCATTCCTGCGGGAGTAAGTGGTCAGCAGTTCTGGATTTTAGATCCTTTATCAACTATTGGGGAGTTAAAGGGACTTTACACGCCACCGGGCAATTTTTGTTTAATGAAAAGAGCGTTCAGAAGGATAGGGTAAAAGTTCGATATGGAGATTTCACATTCTTAACTACCATAGCCGTGATGTAAAGCTTCGTCATTAGTAATTTAGTAATCAAGTCCTGCCATTAATATCAACCTTGGAGCATTTGTATTTAATATTACTGCAACTTCTCACTCTGTAGACCCAGGGCAACAATAGAGCCGCCGCAAGTAAAGTTGTCTTCAGCATCCCAGCATCCTCATCCTTGGTTGTTTGCTGTTCCTTAGTAGACCCCCAGTCTCGCCCTGCTTCTCATGCGTAGAGGTTAAAACATCTAGGAATTTCAGAGATCCCCAAGAGAGTCATTTCCCATTTCAACCAGAGACTTGTCGATGTCGTGGAGTGCTTTTTTGAGTGATGACAAGGTGTTTGGGCGTTGGTACCCAGCAGCAGTGAGGACAGTAGTCTCAGCAATGAGACCCAATACCCCGTTGGCGTCTATCAGACCCTCACTGTACTGTCTTGCAAACCCTAAAAGCCTCTCCTCTGTATATAAAGTGTAGTAGGGGGCAACGTTATTGACGTTGAGTTTGTAGAAAGACAAGTCCATCTGATACTCATGGTCAGCTATCCCATCAATGAGATGAGACTGAACTCCGTTGGTTGTTTGAATCGTCATGAAAAGAGGGCCGATGACCCGATCTTCTATTTTACTCGCGGTTCGATAAAATGGCCTTTGTTTTACCCGTATGGTACCTTTGATATTATCTTCGGTGACCTCAACAACGCAGTAGCCGCCAGTTTCGGCCCAGAAATTCGCAGCATCTTCCACCTTTGGGCAGCCAAGCTGTTCCAGTGCTTCCCAGAAATCATGCGCACACACTGTGCCAAAGCCATATTTTTCAATAATAATCCGAATGCCTTGTCGGAACTTTTGAGGAGGAACATGGGTTTGGACCCCGCTCAGTATATACTGACTTCGCAGATAGAGATCAAAAGTGATGTTTTTATAGAATTCGTGTGGGGACGTAACAGGGACCTTGACCGGATGAGTCCAGTCTGGAAGACCTTGGCGGAGATCAGGCGCCACACGGAAAGAATTAAAGATTTCAGTGAGGCCCAAGTCTTGGAATAGTTGAGCACAGCGTTCATTGGCGAAGAAGGTGGCAAAACCCTCCTTTAACCACCAGTCACTCCACGAAACCCATGTAGCAAAGTTTCCAAGCCACTGATGAAACATCTCATGTTCCAGTACGTGAACAATGGAAGCCTTCATGAAAGGATCGTGCTTTTCTTCGTCCCACAGCACATATTTATCTTGGGCGATAATGAGACCCCAACCCTCCGTTGCTCCATGCTCGAAGTTGGCTACAGCAACCACGTCCAACTTTGACAGAGGATACTTACACGAAAGCTCTTCTTCATGATACTTCAGACTTTGAGTAACTACCTGTCCCGCGAATCTGGCATGGGACAGGTTCTGGTCTGGAGTGAGCCAGATACGGACTGGGACTCTGAAGCTTGTGCTTGTATGGCATTGGAGATTACCGATAACGAATGCCAAGAGGTACGTAGACATAGGAGGAGTCTGATTGAACTCAAAGCTTTTATCCTCCAGCTGTTTGCCGTGTGTATTACTGAGACAGGTTAAGTTATCGTGAGTCTTGAGATTGACCTTAAATTTGGCCTTGATCGCAGGGTCATCGAAGCATGGAAATGCACGCCGAGCGTAAGTGGGCTCAAACTGAGTCGTCACAATATAGTCTTTTTGGCCATCGCTATTCGTAAATGGTGAGAGGTATAGACCTTTTGGCTCGTCGTTTATCTTGTCAAATTCCACATTCAATCTCGCCCTTTTCCCTGCGGAAAGCGTCTCATCCAGGTTGACTTTCAAGGTCTCGGCGTTTTTATCATGAACAGCTGATGGCTTGTAAATCTTGTCAGAACCTTTAATTTGCAGGCAAATGTGAGATTCGCCAATCTTGAGATTTTCCGCGGCATTCAAGGTAATAGACGCAGTGTCCTGAATGATTTCGAGTTGAATAACAACTTCGCCATGGCACTCGAATTTGTCAAAGCTAATCCGCATGCTGAGCTGGTACTCGATATGATTGAAATTCCCAGAAAGTTGCGAAACTGCACTCATAATGCCAGAGATGTCCTCGTAATTTCTCAGACAAAGGTTGTGTGTCGTGCTGGTAAGGTTGGAAGATCGAAGTCTATGCTAAAAGGCAAAACAAACAGGGACAACCGCCTTTTATCAGATTGGAAACAAGGAATCACTGTACAACAAGTACTGGCGCCACGTGTCTATTTATGTAATGTGATTTTGGGTATGAGGTGATTGTGATGAGTCTTGGTGTTGGCCAGCCTCATTTCTTGTGATACGTGCTATATTGGCTACTTACTCGACGCTATTCTGAGGGCGTGCGGGGTATTCTTAAGTTCTTATGTGGGTAAGATCTGCCAGGGAAGCCAACCAATAGAACCCACGCTGCGAACCTCACCGCGTATTTGCTTGTAGAGCCGCTTGTCGCTACTCTGACCGCCTAACCAGCCTTGGCTAGTTTTTTGATGTCTTCCCTTCCTGTCCGCTCAGCACGGCTTACATACGTGACTGCTACGGTGCGAGGGTGGATGGCTGAATGACTTCTATGGTACTTCTTGATACATAGCTCTGCATACGTCTGCAATGCGTCTCAGAAGAGATACGAAGCGCCGAAAAGCTTTGATCCCTCATAAGAGGCTTCTGACTGGGTTAGTCCGCGGCAGCGTATGAATAGGCCGATTGACTGATCAACTGTGAAGCCACATTGCGATGTTAAAACACGTAAATTGTCAACAAAAGGGTACATGAATACCATGCCAATAGATGTAAATTACTGTGTAAGCCATAACCCCCGTCAAAAACCTCAATGTGGTACAGTATGAGTTGAAAATCGCCAAAAATGGACAACCAATTTCGATGTTCACAGTACAGTAGCCTAGAATAAAAGAAACTTATAGCTCATGCTCAGTATTCCTCGAATAGCCATAATCCCAGCAGGTCCTATAGAGGGCACGCATCGCTAACCGACCTAGATCATGTCCTCTGAAATCCATCAGAAAAGGATGCTATAGAGTATTAGCGCCGGTTAGTGGCCTCATAGGTTAGTATCATACTTGTCTCACTGCATCTATCTCAGTGGCAGATATAATTGAGAAAAAGAAGGTTTGGCATTCCTCGCTCCAGCGAGCGATGTCGTCGATCTTAGGCGGTACATTCTCGTAGCCTTGCATAAGAACTTGAGTGATAGTACCGAGAGCTTTAAGATCACGTATAGCATCTAAAGTGGAATCATCAAATTCAGTGAACCCTATAGATCCAGCATTAGCCGGCGCATCTCAATGACTCTCAGAGACTGGCATAGGCTGCGGATTTGAGAGAAACTCACATAGCTTTACGACACCGCGAAAGTCGATGAGAATGTTACAGCTTCTCATCTTGAAGTATGTGAGAGAATTCTCATGAATGTGGCTGAGCCCTTTTAGAATCTGGCCCGCTTGGTTAACTGTGGAGATCACTCTGGTGACTCGGCTTCTCCGAACATACTTGAGCAAGAATTGCTGCTAGGTCTTTCTGGCCGAGCTCAGGGTCGCCAGAGAGCTCGGCTAGTGAGACAGGTAGATACTCGTAGATAACAGAGGTAAAGTGATTTGAAGGAGAAAGAGCTTTGACATTGACAAAACACCTGTGATTTCTCTTATTGGCTGAATTAAGCAACTCGTAGATGTTGGCGCGGCCGCGGGAGAAATGTTTTAGGGCTCTGACAATAACTAAACTCATCTCCCCATTCTTTGTTCTCTGCGCGATGTCAAACGAGAAACGGCTTCCTTTGAACCTAATTGAAATGACCTTTTCTAGGGTTTCCTGTCCGATCGACACGGACTCTTTGCTTTGATAGAATCCATACGGATGGGGTGCTTTCCTCTTCATAGTATACTGTATGTAGCATGCAGTAGCACCATACAATATGTATGTATAATCTAGCTTTCAACGCAAGATTCAGAGTATGGAAAAGGACGAGGTCCACCTGACTTACGACGGTGCACAGATTCCCAGCGAAACCATAGTAAGCAACATCCAAGTTCCTTGTCATACCCGCCACTAGCCCTCTCCTGTTGCATATCTTCACCACGACCAGCTTACGGATGCTGACATTCCACTTTGTCAGACAATTTACTGTGCATTTAGGATTAAAACGTACTGTAAAGAATTCAATATTGTAGTAAGAAAAAGTTTGCTCATGAGGTAAACGCTTGTTTATACAGCACGCCTTTTATTCCCGCTTGCCCGTCATGTACGCCGTTCCAAAAGGCAAGTTAACTTTCTATACCAAGAACGAGTAAGGCTTTGGTGCCTGTCATACTATATTTCGACGGCCATTCGAAATAAAGTAAATGTGTGACATGCCTCTCGATATTAAAAAAAGACGAAGTAGAGCAGTGCCACCTTCATTCATTTTCTGGATCCTGTACCATGCACAATACTTGAACACTGATGCTTTACAGATTGATGACTTATGACTTAAAACTGGAGGACTAGAACACCTTTTCGAAAGTAATGCCAAAACGGTTTGGGTAAAAATAACTTGTTTTTCAACATGACTAAAGCTTTGCAACTCCAGCATCTTGATTGTCTAGACTGTGCATCTCTTGATTTCTCTACTGTATCACTCCCAGAGTCTTTGCTAGTCGAATAATCTCTCTAACCAACTTGATTTCTTCATCTGGGGACAAATCGCATTACTCGCCGAGGATCTTCAGGCTCATAGGGCATACAGGTCTTTCTTTAATTTCCCCTTAACCCAATCTTGCCCACGTTCTTCAGCCCAATTCTACCAACAGCAGCACAGAGAATCATTAGGCCCGTTATAACCCAGAAACTGGCTTTATAGCCTTCCCATAAAGCACTAGCATATGCCAAGTAGCTGCTCCTTTTTATAGTTAATATAGAAATAACTTGCATTATTACTAAACCGAAAGAGTTTCCGGATTAAGTCGCTGTATTGAAGACTGCTCCAGCCACAGCCTGCTTATCTTCCGGAAATGTGTTTGTGATGATTATGAGTCCCACTGTGAAGGTAATATCACAGGATATAGGCATCAATAATTGAGCAGGGAAACTATGGTACCAGTAGGAACGATCTGGCTTATTGGTAGCCATGAGTAACGGTGCACCAGCGGTAAAGAGAGAACAGCAAATAGTAAGTAAACGAATAGGGGCTACGTGGACAAAAAGACCGGTTGTGAGGTTTAGGACAACTCCAATCAATAGACTGGGCAGGATCCTGATAGCTGCATCTGTAGCCGATAGGAGCTGAACCTCTTGGAAGCTGTATGATCGTCAGTCTTGAGACTCGATGAGGGCCTGATTTTATTCACAAACTCACAAAAGACTACTAAAAAGCTCCAGTGAGTTGAGAACTGCGAAGGATAGGAATATGGTACCACATATGCTAGTGAAAGAAGCATTAAGCCAGATTGAGTTGGGAATCAGAGGAGGCTTTCTGCATATGGTCCGGTAATGTGTCCATCCAATGAAAAGCGGTAGGGAGATAATACCTAAACAGAGCGCCACGATATTCTGCACTTGCTTGCCCTTTTCGATGCTGGAGCTGATAATCCTTAGTATTTCGTAAGCTGAGTTCAATGGGAGAGTAGAAAGCTGGATGACGTACATGAGATAATACGATGTCAATGTCATTGCCGCCGAGGCAAGAAAAGCCCCAACCCAGTCGACATTACTTTTGAGTTTTTGGATCATTGGATTGAAAGTAAGATCATAACAATCCTTCGGTACAATCCAATAGCTAAGAATGGATATCATCAAAGTAGAGCTGCCGTATAGATACCAACCTGAACGCCATCCCATCGTTTCGACAAGAAGTCCGTCAGTAACGAGCCCGAAGGAGAACCCTAATGGCTGGCTCAAGCCAAGACAAGAGAACGCGATATTGCGTCCTCTACCAGGTGGCATAGCCTGGGTGACCAGAGCTGCGGAGGTTGAGTAATGCAGTGCAAGTCCTACGCCTTGAACTGCTCTCAAAGCAATTAGGCTTTCTCCTTGTTGAATCAGGCCGCAACCTATCATCAATGCTCCATTGATCAAACATCCAAGTAGGTTGATGATTCGTTGGCCTACAACGTCAGCCACTGATCCTGCAAGTAAAAGAGTTGACGCAGTTGTCAACCCCCCTACTGATGACGGCCAGAAAGCGAGGGTATCAGAGAGGTCAAGCTCTTCGGCCATTTTGGGGAGACCTATAACCACAAGGCCATTCGCTGCACAGGAGATGAAATTGACCGTTGAGAGATGGGCGGTAACTGCAGCCTTCTGAAGATGAGGGAGGTAGTGAGCAGTAATGACAGGCTTCGTCTCCTGCAACCAAAATTCGTCTTCATCATCTGGCGAGCTTGTACCGATGTCAATTCTCTCAGTTCTTGTCTCTTTCATTTTGCTGGATGTGCCAACTTTAAGCTTGAGTTTTGATCTTGCACAAGGTTGTATTGTATTGTACTGTATGTACTGTACTGCGGGCCTGAACGAAGACAGCTATTTCTTCATTTGTTGGACGATACATACATATATATTCGAACCAATATCTTTCAATAATACATAGCAAATGTCCAGTCATGTGGACCCCAGAGAATGTTCTAACGTTTCTTAATGCTTATCTTGCATTGCTTACAGTAAGCTATTACTTCAGTGCGTCGCACTTGCTAGCAAAAGGACGTATGTACTGCATCTTTTAAGTAGACAGAAAGGCATAAGCGCTAGTCCTGAAGCCGTGATGTACTAAATAGTCCTCTTGTGAGCGTTATGTGGGTCACTTGTACGCAAGCCTGCCGCGGAGGAGGATACAAGCATGCTCATATGTATAGTAAGTAGAGTAATTGTGCGAAGGTTTGACGTGATTCGTATCTGGTATTTTCGTGCACATTCGAGCGACGTAAGGGAAGTTGACCAACCAACGTACGGCACGATATGGAAGTGGGGAACCCGCTCACAATGAAAGACATGACTATACATTCCTCCATCAAAAGATGTTTCTTGGCAATTGATGACAGCGAGCTAGAACAGAGCACTTCATTGTCTCTTATAGATATGTAAGCAATTGATACTGTACCATGACCTAACGTTGCTCTCTCATGTACAAAAGGTACTTGATACTGTACGTAGATGTTAGGCAGTTTGTAGCCGTAAAGTTCACTTATAAGCAAGATTTTAATTTTACAAGATGCGTACTTGCGCGTGGTACAGTAGGTTAGCTCGCTAATCCTAGAATGAAATAGCTAGACCTTCACAGTGCGTGTAAGTCTTTGAGATCGTTTATTAGATTTATGGTGAACGGATACTTTAAATAATTGCCTAGCTTTTGAATTGTTGATATTTATATGCCTGGCCTTCATCTGACCCAGAAGAACTTGAAGTTGATTTGATTATCCTCGACGCTTGAAAAGAAAATAAGAAAATAAGTCATGGCTGTCCAGAGTTCAATCAAGGCTTTGAAACCTTTTTCACCTGCTATCTTGGCACCAAAAGACGGCGAGCAGGTTCATGCTTCTGTACTTGTGTTTGCAGGCCTCATTACTGTGCTCTTTTTTATTATCAAACACCATCGCAAGCCTCCTTCGATATCGCAAAGCAAAAGGCCTATCACCGCTCATGGCTGTTTACCCTTCATTAGGCATACCTTGGCAGTCATTGCCTATCCAGAATCATTTTTACGGCAGCTCCTGTGAGTACATACCGGTAATTCATATTAAGTCAGCTAATTACTATAGTTGTAAACTTTGCTTTACACCTATTCAAGTTCTACTACCCACCGGTCAATTCTATCTAAGATCACCAGGTAACTAAGCCACTTAGCTACTCAAGAGTAATTATTAGACAGTCCTAACACCAAGTCTTCTCTACGCCTTTCAAATTTTCTTTAGCTTAAAAAGAAAAGACTTAAAAGTTTTTAAACATAGTAATATATCAATCGCTAAAGCTTAATTAGGCTTCTTAATATCCTACCAAGACCTAAGTTACTGCATTATAGAATACTAAAGGAGAGACTTTAGGCTATATCTTCGTAGCCTAAGCCTTAATCCTATTATTCACCGGTTCCTTAGCATCCTAAAAGATAAGATGTTCCAAAGGACAGCTATTGTAAATAACTGGGCAAAAGCTCCAGACTTATATACCTTTGTAGTAACTAAAGTTTTCTGCAGCAAAGTCAAAGTGCTATATAGGAGATACATATTTGCTATATGTCTAAATCTAGAAGAAGACTTTTGGCGTTTCTACGATACTTTTCTGCGTATATCCCTTGGACTACCTTGATAGCTCTTAGCGTCCTGCTACTGGACTTGTGATAAAATGCTGGAGAACTTACGCCTATGGAGGATTTCCTGTTAAAATACACAGAGATTGAATAATCCTGATCTTTGAAATGCCGAGTACGATTTAATCTGGGGTTGCTGATATACCTAGAGAATGCTTAGCTGATTCTTTGATCTAGGCTTTACAGAAGACGGGGTAGATACTGCAATGCTTGGTTTCTTTTTCGCGTAGGAGTTCCTATTTCCCTGAATCTCTTAAGCCTACTATTACTGACCAAAATAAAATAGAACCTTTGTAAATACTATACCTGCTGCTACGTAGATAATGCTACATCTCTATTTAAGTGATGGTATGGTTAATTATATAAGAGCAGAGCTTTCTAAAACAGCTCTAGATAAGTTAGGCTTTGTTAGATTAGATGATCTAGTACAGCAGCCTCTTTTAAATTCTATTTACTATGAAACTCTACGCCTCTGTGTAGCTAGTACAGTTAGCAGGTAGTCTCTTATTAAAATCTAAGCCCCTAGGGAATAGGAGTTTAGAGCAAATTTTCCCATATTAATTCCTTCTTAGCTAAGTAGTCTAGATAGCTTATTTTAGAACATAGGCAGCCTATTACCTAATAGTAAATTATAGCATCCAGTGGATAAGTTTTAGGGTAAACAGTTCCTCCAATATCCTGATAATCCTTTAAGCAGCCCAGTACAAAAAGAGCACTTAAGCTATTACAACCCAGCTGCAAAAGCTCCTTAAAGGACCAAAAGCAATAATTATTTAGCACAGCTTATCACAAAAGGAACCCAAGGCTACTAGTTTCTATTTAGAGGGGGTATAAGTAAATACCCAGAAGAGGCACTTGCAAGATAAACGATCCTTACTTCAGTAGTTTTCATACTCTGCAATTTCAACATTCAACTTTGCACCCTGAACAAAGCCAAAGAAATACAGTTACAACATAGAGCTCTTCCGTTTGGTTCTCACGCTTTTGATCGGCCTATACCCATCCGTATCAGACGACGAAAGCATCTAGGTTACTGAAGCTCCAATATTGTACAAACCAAGACTCGCTATGGTGAATATGATCAGGAAGACGGCGGCATCAGGTTGGATTGCTAGACAAGACAGCAACAGATTGAAATTCAAGAATAGACTTTATAGGACAGCGTAGGTAGTCCAGCTTATCGATACTCCATGTGAGCGATACCTTTGTTCTGTGCTTTACTAGTGTCGTTCAAGTAAGCCGAACCACGATTCACAATGTACGCTTCAACTACTATAGCACCATACTTTTACACAGAGTATAAGTTACATCAGCACGCCTTACTGTAATACTGTATGTTATTAAACATAAATAACCATTACTTGAGGGTTTCCCTGCCTACTAAGACCTGCGCTCTGCTGTTAGCTACACCTTAATGCCAAAGTAGAGAATCAAGTTCTGAGCGACGAGTTACACTCATAGTGTTGATACTTTCTCTTGAATAGAACGTAGACGTCCTATATCTTGACGTATATGCATCTAATTTCAACGGTTCATGAGTCTAAATATAGTAATGCTCTCGAGAAGATTTCCGTGGTTCTATCTCGCTTTTCGACGATAGTGTCTGGGTTTAAGGCCATGGCGAGTCAGGGGCCTTCAGTCAGGACTTGCGAGATTTAATTTACCCCGATCATCAGACCAAACACTGATAAAAGTAGATATGAGGTTAGTCACCCGGTGCTTATGAGAAGAACTCTAGCACATTTTGTTTGAATTGTTAGAATGGCGTAAGCATAAGTAACAACTCGCTATCGGCTGTTCTAAATATGGAAACCCTGTCAGAGGACGATTGTATTAGAGTCAAATATAGCACGAAAACTTGCACGCACGCATCAGCTATTTCTGCAACCCAAAAATAAATATCTAAATTAAGTATGAGAACCAGACTATCTGCAGTGGACTAAGCTAAGAGGATATTTTTGCAGTATTTAACTAGTTACTTCCCCATCTTCAATATCTAAATTACACCGAAAGCAAACCCACAACTTGATATTATTTCCTTTTCCCCGTCAAGCAAACCATGACTAAAGCCCTCAAATTGGTCTACTTCATTGCGACAGCTCTGTCCTCCTCAGTGCTTGCACACTCATGGGTGGAACGACTGATGAAGATTCATCGAAACGGCACAATGGTCGGCAAACCCGGTTTTGTTCGTGGAGCCATATCGAGACTGGATCCTACATTCAATGACTCACAAATGCAGCACCTTCTTCCACCTAACAACCGAGCTCCCCCCAGGATTAGTACACTCGATCGAATGTGCAAAGAATCGCAATTAATAGGCTACTATAGCCCAGACTTGCCTCCACTGGAGGCCCATGCAGGAGAGTATATTTCGGTTCAGTATCAAGAAAATGGACATATCACGTTGCCACAAAACACCCCAAATAAAGACAGCAGTGGAACCGTCTATATCTATGGAACTTCTGAACCATCTGATGATGATAGTTTGTTATCGATCCATAAGGTATGGAACAAGGACAGGACAGGAGGCGATCGTCGGGGGTCTCTGCTTGCGATCTTCCCTTTTGATGACGGTCAATGTTATCAGGTGAATAATCAAGAAGTCTCGCTCAAAAGGCAAATAGAATACGTAAAAGTGCCAATAAATCCTCAAGGGGCAGATCTGTGGTGTCAAAATAATGTTAAACTTCCAATCGACGTCTCTGATAGTTTTACCTTATATTGGGTCTGGGATTGGCCTTCCAATAAGGATCCTGTGGAGGAGATTTACACCAGCTGCATCGACATCAAGATATTACCGGATTCCAGAAACGAAGTTCTTGAATACGTTGACGGTCAGGACCTCAATACAGCAGCAATTAAAAAGCAATTGCTAGCTTGGCAATAGACCCGATGGTCATCATTAGGTCAGTCACAGATACCACCTGGAAGCTAGGCCTGCTTGCTGATCATTTACATACAACCAGCGACGACGAATAGACACGCCACGTTTAATGCAAGATAGCTCACAGAGCGAAATCAAATTTGTTGTACCTAACATACACACATAAATGCTGTTTATGCCCGGCAGGCCAACGCCCAAAGGGCTCTAAGACTACGATTACATAAATCTCATTATTGTCTTGTTCTTGCCTTGTCTATGCATTCTAGCCTCATTTTTTCTAGTCTAGCCATCACTCTTTTCCTCGGTTTTTCGGAATGTCATTGTAATGGCAATGGTATAGACCGCGTGAGCCGTCGAGGCCAATTCAATTCCACGATCGTTGGGCTTGTGTCCGTACAGAGATTTACATGAATTCTACATAGTATTCATCAATTTAGATCAATCTCAGGTATCCGAAAGCTGACCTGGCTAGTTCTGACTTCCATCTGATGCACGACTACTTACCCCATTAGGGGCTTGTGCTGTTCATTCACTGTAGGCCAGATGTAGACTAAGTGTATTTTGGTCGACCACTACCGGCGAATTTAAGCGTCTTTGGGATGGTGAAGCTTATGTATATGCTATGCGTGCGAAGATTATATTATCCGTACTGTGTTTCAGCCAGTCTAATATAAGCCGTCGTCATCTTTTTTTACAAACAAAAAGCTGACGCTTATTTTAGTTTACCATCAATCTCGGCAGAAATTAGAGGCTCCTCACTAGCTTCAGATTTAAAACATGCTTTCACACACGGTTCATTAGCCGTGGCTAATGTGGCTTTTACACTGTGTATGACTAGAATAGCTGGGAGTCTACAGTATCTGTTGAATAGGTGCTAGGATATCACGTGTAAGCACGCATGCTTGGGATTTACGCGCCAAAATGGCGATGCCCTCAGGGGACGGCTTTTTGACACAACACAACATGAATATACTGTACCGATTATACATCTACGAACCGAATACACGTAATGTCTGACAATCATTAGGGAACCTAAACATGCTTTAGATCTATCTCACTCTAAGATTCACCTCCCACTTAGTTAGTTGTTCGTCTCTAGCATACAGAGATCAAACTTCAAAAACATATAGTAACCACAGCATGATATTTAGGATAAAGGGCTAAATAAATTGCATTCCGTTACACACGTTGGTATTATCCCCCCTCCCCCCTTCAGAAAACTCCCCAGTATCCTCTACTACTCACCCGAATAGAGACCTGAGACATGCGATTACTAAATTGTGACCAACCGTTTTGTACGATAGATAGGGCGTGAGACTTACATGCCATTGTCAAGACACGTTCAGTTGCCTTGAATTTGAATATCTGAGAGTGAGTTTGCGGGGGCATATGCAGACTTCTGGTCACAGGTCTCAACTGCAAACATCTGGCTCACAATTTAGACCTATAGTACAGGAGAGATGCATGGACAACATCGGACCCCATCACATGTTAGATAACTCATTTTTGCATCGTATCTGAGTGGGCGTGTGTATCTCAGGAACTGGTACAGTCAATCATGCTGCAATTTAGTTGTGGACATCAATGTATTCTATACTAGAGAGTATATCACGAATATCGTTTTCTGGCCTTTAAGGATTCTATTTCATCCTATATCTCGTTCCAAAAGACCGTTGACCTAATAGAAAGAAATCTCAATTGACTGCAACGACAATTTTGATAATTGCCGTCCCCATTTAATCAATCTCAGCGTCAGAAGCACGACCAAACTTTTCCGTCCGCTCAATTTGTGCAATTGGCAAACACCCCTTCGGCTTTCGAGCTGTCCAAATATATCTGAGACACAATCAACATTGCTGTTCGACTCGGTAGGCGGCTGACCTGAAAGCTTACATGTTACAAAATGCGTGATTCTGTAGAACACAGATCTCTTCTCTAGCCCGGGCGCAGAGTTCGCAAATTTCTTCGTCCGTCAGTCCCTGCTTCTCTTTCAGCGGTATCATGCTCAGCGTTTCAAAACAGAGGCTCAGGGCCAGGTTGAACCAGCGAGAGACGCCCTGTTCGTGTAAATCGCTGGTCCAAGGACAGACAAATGCTTGAATGACCTTTTCTCAATATCGGTGAAGCCCGCGGCCTTGATCAGTTGTTTTGTCTTTGCAGGTACAACTCTGGCACTACGATTGGACTTGTCCATACTGGAGAGGAAAAGCTCCGACCATCTCCGAAAAGATGAGTTTTCGGGCTGGTTACCGCCTTGCCACCTTGGGGTCCAATCAATCTCTACATGTTCGATGTAGCCATGGCCTGGAGCCAAATGCCTTCTCAAATGTTAGTCTGAGCCAAGCTTGTAGTGTCAGACTTACTCGAAAATATTGCCATAAATTTATGGCCATCAATCCGTCTTTATGCTTCCGAGTAACATGCGCATATGGACCAAATCACAGTCCTTCAATAGCGAATCCCATATTGGTTGTTCTATATTAAATTGTTTCCAAATTACTCCTCTTGGAATCCTAGAGCAAATTAATTAGCCATTCACCAATTGGTACTTTTCGGATCTTACAATATGGGCTAAATCTGGTTCAAGTCTATAGCCATAATTTGAGCATCGAATAAGTAGCTTTCTCATGTGAGCTCATCTCGATCGTCCGGGACTTTCACTCGATGAACATACTCTTCAGCCAAACTAACGGGCCAGATGCCTGTTCCTGTGCCAAGATCCATGATTTTGGGTGAACATCGCGTAATAGGAGCACTAAAAGGCTTGTCTTGTGCCACGAGAAAACATTTATGGAATATGTCAAGTCGTTGTAGCTCCTGCTCGGATTCGACATCACTAGACGATAGAAACACAAATGATGAGTCCGATTGAGGTACCAGAAACGCGGGTGTAAGACGAACCTTGACATCACAAACTATAAAAGACCGCCACGTCGCGATAAGATGGAAGATGGCTTTATTGTGGCAAGCGTTTCAAATGAGGAGGATTTTGCATGCAAGACTGAAAGAGGGATCATTGAGTGGAGAATGGAGATGCAGGTGATCAATGCAGGTTAGTGGCGATACACGTGATATTGGCTACCAAATCGTACTAGTGCCTACGATTTAGTTCCAGGTCACCTCCATCATTACAAAATTGGGTCACAAACTAATACAAACTCATAGTCGTGCGTTGATTGTTCTTGCAATTGCATCTACCGGACTACTTAATAGATGCATGCATGGTGGGTCATGCGTTTTTACACTCTCCAATTCCTTTTATTGCCATCGCAGCTTAGTATATGAAACTAAGACCCCTGAGCTCCCTGTAAATTAGTCATCGATGTGGAGAAAAGGCAGAGGGTTACATAGCAGGGCCTACATTACCTTGATGTTATCCTTCTCGGAGTGCCTCATTCTAACGATCCAAACTTCGGGTTAAAGCCAGATCGAAATCACGTTTTCATCGAGTGGTGGAACTGTACGTCCTCCACCTCTTTTGAAATGTCACTGACTTGATGTGTCTCAGCTTCGATCTTTTGGGTAGCCGACCTCCGAAGGGTCTTGCATTCGCGCGCTAAAACGGTTAATAACAATATCGATATCAATTTTAACGCCTTAAAACTCCCCTTACTTCGTTATGAAAAGACCTGCGAAGTGTATAGCGATCTCATCGCTTAGTGTACAAAGCATTCTAGCTTATTGCAACTAAGCTTGCAGGATTAGGCTAAATAGTAGTACCTTAAAGGAGATATAAATAGCATGCAGGAGATGCTTGCTAACTATAAATCTACCATTACTGTAGCATGAGCCAGCGCGAATATGTAAGGTACAAACTTCAACCTTATCTTGGCACAGTTGACTAACAGGAGAGATTTTATAGACGCACAACAGTATCGATACCACCTAACATGTTCGAGGAATACGAGGACTTGATACGCGGTACAACGAACAATCTACAAGAGCATATACATCATTTGGAAGAAAGGGCACATGGTAAACCGCCTGCTGTAGAGGTTTCTGTTTGGTTAGGTAACTGGAAGAAAAGCAGAGCACCCGGGAGGGCCTGACGATTTGTTCACAGCTTTCTACCCAGATCGAAAAGCTCGAATCCGCCTCGAGAGAGAATCCCCAGTGCTTGCCAGACTTTACGGGACTGACGATGTTCTCGCCTGAGACGGCGCAACGAGCTCTTCTTGATCAAGGGTTTGTCGATTTGGAGGATGCGACTGTAGGTGATATGGTTTTGGAGATGGAGAGGAGGGACTTTCCATACTTGACACCATTTCGTTTAAAATATTGCAAACAACACATCCTCGATGACGAGGTAAGCAGCTTCCTCGGTCCCGATTTGCATTACGTCACTGACATCTATAATCTTCAGCGTATTCTAATTGTTATCGAATCCTTCTTTCGGAGATTGCAGTCTCGGACACTGGCTGCGATATAGTGCCAAGCCTGGCCATATCGAGTGCTTTAGGAGAAGTGGAACACAGGCTGGTTTATGTGTTCTTGTCGTCCAATAATTTTGCAAAGACTCTGAGCTTGAGATTTGGCAAGGCTCACATTCGCATGACCTACCGGAGATTGATGGCATCCGGTCCTTGCATGAAACCACTCGGTTTGAGCCTAAAAAGTCTGGCTGCAATGCCGAACTAACCACTCGGGAGGCTTATCAGCTGACCCTACCCGTTTGCAAGTTACAGTGAAAGTGGCTAATTGTACATAGATGATTAGAGATGCTCGAACATACGCTGAAACACTAGAGGGATATGTAATAACAATCCTTTTTTGTGGTAGCGGATTCCCTCTCCGGCTGGCCGAAGATCCTTCTCGAGAATTCTCCCAAGCTTATCCGTACGGCAGTCGAGATAGAAACCTTGAAGATCAGCTTGAACTTTGCCATCGGAGATGCAACCGCGTGAATCGCGATGGCTCGTATTACGTTTTGCGAACCATCCTACCCTTCCATTTTCGCCCAGTCAAAATCACCCGTAAATGAAACAGAGCTAACTAACTGCAAGAGGCGTGCATTGTCAGGACAGGCAAAGAAGCAAGAAGGGATCCGTGCAAGATTCGCCCGGCTGGCGGAAGAATCACTATCTTACTCTTCAGTCAATATTACACATAAGTCCTCACGCATGGCGACCTCTCAGTAACAAACATTTTGGTTAGATGAGAACAAATTCGGAATTGCAGGCAAATACAGTTTTCCGCCCTACAACAACAGTGGACATCGACATCGAGGAGTATCTAGCTCCAAAAGATTGTTATACAGGTAAGAGTTCATCCCAACAAAAGGCAACTTTTCGTGAGGCTCGGGAATCTCGGATGTCCAATTCAGAGCCAGCAGGGATATCCAAAGCATTTATACAATTGATATCATCTGGACTGGAGGCTAGATAGAAAGAGATCGTAGGGTTTGCAAGTAGGACGGAAGCCCAGCAACAGAAGACGGGGGGGGATTTTTAGTATGCCCAAGTCCCAAGTAGGGTTTACAAATCGACCTGAAACTCAAGAGCCGACAGGTCCTCTTTCTAGTGCAGCTTCGGGTCCAGAGGCTACAGGATATACCGGCATCCTTGGAGCTAAAGAAAAGGGTTCCAATAATTAGCCAATTCTACAATTTTGGTACAAAGAGCCTGACTCCAGAGTATAAAGGAATCTTTAGTCAACATAAGGGCTTTGTTTCAGAAAAATCTACAAAACCGGTAATCTCTGGAGGTACAGAGAAGGTTTCTGATACTTCACCAACTCTACAATATACAGGTATCTTAGATAGGGAGCCGACGTATTGGCTAGAGCTTCCTGTATACTCTAGACTTGGATTCGTTGTACTAAAGATGCCTCCGGTCTGAGGCTTTGAACTCTTTGCACCGGGAAACAAAGAGGTGGACAAATGGGATAATCTCGTAAGCTCGATAGGGGGCGATGATCTTAATAAGATTGTAGCACAGTTACGGCTTTGTCAGCAAGGTACAAAACGGAAACACGAGGAGGAAGAGGAAACAATATATAAGAAGCAAAATAACACATAAGAACCTCATTGCTTAATTGAGTTATAAGTATTAATTATTTAAGTATAGTATATAGTTAATAAATTCCTTTATTAGTGTAATTAATAAGCTTATAATATTACTCTATAATATACTCTTACTTACTAAAAGGCCTAGGTAATATAATCTTAATAGTAATAAATTCTATAAAAAGGAACAGCTATATAGCCTGGTTTACTAGTAGAAATAAATAAAGAGGATATAAATAGAGAGGTTAAATTATTCTATCTAGCCCTACTTAAAGCTTAAACCCTCTTTCTTTTTATAGTTATAGGTATAGCTAAAGGGTCTAGGTTAAATTAATTAGCCTAGTTTTATAGGACTATATCTCCTATATATGTAAGTGCAGATAATAATAGAATTATATAAGTACTATTATTTATAAATAATAGGGAAAGCCTTATTTACTATAAGTAAGATAAAATCTAATATAATATAGTAATATCTTATAAAGACTTAAACTGCTTTTTTAGAACTTTTAATGCTAGGCTGCCTATTTTAGTAGGGCTGGCGCTATAGTTGGTTCTCTTTTGTGCCGTATAATGCTTGCGAATTGCATGTAAGATTCAGCGCGAGGACGGCGTCTAGCTCTGTTCATCACGATATTCTCATCCTGAAGAAAAAAGAAGTGAACAGAATACTAGGCAAAATTGCAGCATAGCCACTCTTCACAACGACATACCACCCCACGTGCTACTTTGAATTGTATTTTCAGTGAATTCTTAATAAGTAAATCTGGCCAAGAGCTAACGCTTATGCCGCTCCTCCTGTACCCCCAACCCACAACTTATAAGCTCCTGCAAAAAGCAAATCGTGCTATTCTTCTAAAGTTGCGACGCAATTACCCTTCTAATTACATGCCATTTCCTCAGGTAATGGTTTCGCAATCAGCAACATCGGCAGAAGCACTAAACTTGCAGCAGACATAAAGCGATGAAGTACTGCGGATACTTGCAGCGTGACCTTCGGAATCACATCAAGACAACGCCAGTGTTTTCGTCGCCAGTATTAACACCCTGCGGAAACTTTGTGAAGTTGAATTCGATTCTCCCGTTGTCAGCAGTATCCACTGTTGACCAGTCAAGCTCAACTGGGCCTTTGGTGGTTGTCTCTGGCTCAAGCAACTCGGGGGATTCCAATTCGGACTGGATATCAGTCGTTAAGGCGTAAGTAATCTGAGGGTCGTGACAGGAGGTGGAGAGCTGGCATATGCCCATCTAAGCCCCCTCCAAAGTATCAGTGTTCACGTACCCGATCTGTAGTGGCGAGGAATCTTCCACTTCGGTACTGGAGGTCTCAACTTCTAGATACCTGAAACTACCTTCTTCCAAAGCCCCTCGCTTCCATGCTTCCCGAGAAATCCATCGCCAGCTCTCCGCCATTCAAGATAAACCTTTAGCAGATCTGCAAGACGATTTCCATACTTATATTGAAGATGATCTTTAAGCTCATCTTTTCCAGTTCCGAGTAGACCAAAGCCAACGCCAGACCAGATATTCTTATGCTTGTGGAAGGCTATGTTGTCTAGTTCTCGATCTCCAACGTCATCAGCGACGCCCAAAACATTGAGATAGTGGACATGTGACCGAAGCCATCTTAGGTAAATATCAGTGCGGCCTGTCTTCCTACCCGCAGCATCATGGTTGATTCGAGAAAATGATGTCCCTTCTTGGCTTCCTGAGGCACTAGATGAACTTTGGCTCCCACCTTCTGTGTTGGGACGGAGAGTCAATCAATCATATTTATGTATTTATACTCAGTATCTAGCTCATCTCTAGACATTAGGGACAGCCCACTATCCTGAGTTTTCGATGGGTAGCTATGTAAAGATAAATTGCCATCCTTAAAGAACGTCTGCACTACTGAATGGCTTTCTTAGCCAGGAAATTCTATGGCTTGAAAGATAGAGTGTACCCCCTGGGGAAGACTAGCTAATACACTAGTACAGTCTTTGAAGCCAGTTGCAAAAGACTCTAAAATTGAGATCTAAGTCATACTGATTTCACCCTGATATGGAATAACCAATTAATCTGTCTCCCGTTGCCATTGAGATCAGCTCAGAGAATCTTATCTAATAATAAGGGTTTATGTTTCCTATATATTAAAAAATAGTTTAATTAGTTAGTTTCATTTAGGTAATTAATATAATATTAACTAGTTATACTAATTTAGACTTTATATTTAAAGATTAGGTAAATAAAGCATTTATATTATTAAAAATAATAAAAATAACTAAATAAGAGAGCAATATTCACTCTTATAGGGTTGCAGCTATAATGGCCAACTAAATGCCGGGCTGCTTTCTGAGTCTGGGGTAGGGAGAGAACCTAAATTATATTATATTTTTAAGCCCAGGAAGTAGTGCAAGTAACTATACTCCACCCAGCAGCCCACTTCATCACACCCATTACAACAATTACAATGATCAATCCCGCGATAATTGTAGACAACGCATATATATATGCATGTATCCTACGCAGTGCGCAAAGTTCGTTCATAAAGGTGCTGACGGTAGTTAAACAGCCACAGAAACCATCAATGATGCCCTGCTGAACTTGACATGACAGGCGTCCACCACGCACAGTTGACCGTTGGATGTTCCATATGCCGGACAGAACAAGAGTGCCAATTATATTAGCAGCAAAGGTTCCCATTGGAAATGCCGGAGCCCTACTGTTAAGGTGTATGCTTAGGTAGAAACGGAGTATGCAGCCCACCGGGGCAAATACGAGCGAGAATAAGACCTGTCCACGCCAATTGCTTCCTGGCGGCGGCACAATAGCCAAGACAATGGCAGCAGTCCAGCTACCAACCGCCAGAAGAACAGCAATGCGGTCAATCCAGAGGGTATAGTGCCTTGGCAGACGCTTGGTTGTGACGCTGCGAATGAGAATGGCCAAGTGTGCACCGGCCTTGAGACCAGCAACACAGACAGAGAGCGTGACTATGACTACTGCGAGCAGGGACATGACGTCCTGGCCTGAACCTCTGCCTGGCAAGGATGAAGCTGCACCACCCTCGTCGCCTAGGCTGTTTGAGAGCGACAGAAAGCAATCCTTCATGAACCCAGAAAAGGTGGTAAAAGATCCACAGAAGCCTACAGCCAATCCAACGTGCAGAGGAACGGGAGACGACTGCTGCTGCTTGTCTTGGTCCTCGCGTCGTTGGCCGTCGTCGCTGGACCTGTGAGTCTCGCGCGGTGGTGGTCCTGGCGTCGGTCGCGCATTTAGAGACGAAGGCCTCGCAATACTTCGTTTTAGCGGTGGATGGCGGAACAGAGCAGCACCCTCAGAGAGGAACCCGAGGATGAGGGTACCGGCAAAATTGGGCCAGATGGACGTGTACCGGACGGTTATAGAAGAGAAACTTGTGAGGCTGGCGAGGGCTTCGCGGGCGAGCGTGCCCCAGATTGCAAAAAGGATCAAATAAGCGATGGTCAAGAATTCGGTAGCGAGAGAGGCACGCCGGGCTTTGAGAGATCTGCCCAAGGTCGATCTGCGCGATTCTCGCTGCTCTAAACTCGAGTGCCGATACCTGTGTTGCTCGTCAGGATTCTCGACCGGGAGCCCGGCGCCGATCTCGGTCAGGTTGGCAAACTCGGCAGGGGCGTCATCGCCGTCGTCGTCGTCCCCGTCATCCTCGGCCCCTGATGCAGCATCTTCTGGCATCTCCTGATCCGGGGTATGGGTAAGCTGAGAGCCATCGTGTACCGGCGCAGGCTCTTCAACTTCGGTCATGCCATTGAAGAAGCCACGGTCTGCAGGCTCCATGTCCATGGCAGCTTGTCCTTTCTTTTCCTTGCCTTGCTTTGCCTTGGCTGTTTTGTTTTTTCCTCGTTTATTAAGCAGCGATGTCATCATGACGGGAGTTGCTAATTAAATGAAATTCCATTCGGTCATGGGTAAGCCCTTAACTCCGTCACATCCGGCATACCCGGTCTGGCCGAGATGTATGACGTCATTCGACAACTCATCAGGGGGGTAACTATAGCCCCATCTGTCTGTCCATTGGAGACTGTCAATGCTCTTCTCTTCACCATTAGCAGCAAAACATATCGATGGAAAAGCCGGATACTTCACCAAGCCCGGGACAGCCGAGCCCGAAACAGCCGCGCCCGTTGAAGCGGAAGCGGGCTGCTGTCGCCTGCGACAGTTGTCGCGTCCGGAAGCTCAAGGTAAGCCGAGCCTCAGCCCGTTCCCCGTCGACCAGAGCTGCCCTCTAACAGACATCAGTGCGATAACGGGCGTCCGGTCTGTGGACGTTGCCAGGGCTATGACTTCCAATGCACGTGGACTGGTCAGCGGCGGAGCGATGCTGACAGCGAAACATCGTCTTCACCGTCAGTCGACCAGCGCCTGGCGCTTGTGCACGAGGCCTGCGCCGACTTTCCAGAGGAAACGCGGTTAAAGGTTAGCAGCCTCCTGGACTGCATATCTGCCTGTGTCAGCGAACAGAGACTTTCCATGGGCGCCAAGGACCATGATGATACCGGGACGGGCGCCCAAATTCAGAGCCAGACGACACGCTATGTTGGTGAGCTAAGTGATATTCACTTCCTCAGCCTGTCGAGGTGGAGACTGGATCTCTCTTCAACAGGGTCCATAGATAACAGCATAGAGACGTATGATCAGGAGTGTGTCAAGCAGCCTGCACTGCCGCCACAAGAGTTCGCCGTCGATATGCCTTGCTCTGAAGAGTGCCAGGAATACTTGGAGACGTACTTCTCCACCATCCATATCGCCTATCCATTCATACCCAAATCCATATTTATGAAGCGCTTCCAGTCCCTGCGTGCCCAACCAGCGGCAAAAGGTCCCGATGAGGGCCCCGTCACCAAAGCATGGCTTGCACTGTTCTACACCGTGCTAGCCCTTGGTGTGCACCATCGCCGGACCTTGGATATCGCCTCGGGAGACTCGAAAGCGTCGCTGGGCCTCCACGAGACTCTTTTTCGCAAGGCGCTCGCGCTGACAGATCTTCACAACCTCGAGGCCACGACAGTACAGGTCTCGGCTCTCCTGGCACGGTGCTTCTACCTCCTGGCCACTTCCCAGACCGACCGGTGCTGGGTGTGCCTCGGTGTCGCCGTCCGCCTTGCGCAGAGCCTTGGGATGCACGTTTCCCATGTAGAAAGCCAACCTAAGCAATGGGGCTACGGGTTGAGTGGACTGGCACAAGCCGAAGTTCGGAGCAGGAACTGGTTCTGCCTCTTCGTCCTCGACCAGCTCCTCGCCCTGCAGCTCGGCCGGCCTTCCACCACTGGTCCCGAGACCTTCTGCGTACCGCTGCCAATAGCCATCGACGATAGCACGCTTGATTGGAACACCGACGACCTCGAGCAAGCAGAGGTCCCGGATCAATCCCTGGGTGACTATCTCTTACACATCATCCAGTTCTCCAAGATCGTCAGGCTCGTCGTCACAGAGCTCAGCATACCACAGAGGTCGACGAGCAACAAGCTTGCCAGCGTCGCCAGCTGGGATGCCCAGCTGCAAAAGTGGAAGCACCAGCTGCCTCGCCACCTGCAGTTCTATGTTGGGCAGGCCTTTGACAAGAAGATGCTGTTTAGGCGTCAGAGAAACATGCTTGCAATCAAATACCACCATATTCGAACCTTGATACATCGTCCATTCCTAGAGCTCCCCTGTGACATGGGCACGCCCATCGTTGGCGAGGAGATAGAAGTGGCACTGAGGCTGGGAGAAATCTGTGTATATGAGGCACGCAGCACCATGCATCTTTTCCACAATATTCAGGATGTCGGAGAGATAGTACACGACTTTCCATGGTGGCAAATCATATCCTGTCTGCTGTGCGCCGGCACAGTCCTCGTAGTTTCGTCTGCCACGGATAGGGACGACACCCAGGAGCTTTTAAGCGAAGCTGAAGCGTGCCTCAAGATCTTGGAGGTTCTAGGAGGTATCTCCCAGGGTGCTCGGATCGCCCAAAACATGCTGAACAAACTGCTGAACAGAGCGTCCTCTGCACCCAAGAACCGAGCTGTCTACGGCTATGGCCCCGGGTCAGCGGACACTGTTGAAAATGGGTTGAAATTCCCTACAGAGACGCCGCAAGAGATGGGCAGCCATCTACCTTTAGCATATCATCAGCCCTGGGAACAGTTGGATCATGGCGCTGATACTCAGTGGCCCAATGATCCCTCGCTCATCTGGCCCTTCGATTCCTTACTGTGGTCACAGGAGGTGCTGAATTCTATGAACCCGACTAGCGTCGCTGCAGATGACGTGGGTACTCGATAGGCAATTGAAGCTCTCAATTCTCGTGTAATACAATAACAAGTCAGGTTAATCTCAGCTGGATTGACACAACTTTTGGTGATTGGGATCCATCCCTTGGAGCTGGGCCCGTCACATGTGTAAAATGCTTGAGTGTATTGCGTAGCCAGCAATCTGAGATCACGTCATCAATGTGAAGTGGCAAGTCCAGGGATTATCACGGACCTAACTAAGCGTCCGGAACTGGCGGGAGCCGCGGGAGTTGCGGGTGAAACAGCCGATTGGCCACATGGGGCTAAGTACGGGTATGGTGCGCTCATACTCATAAATCCATTCATGGAATTCCGATGGGTGCTAGCTGGGTTAGTAGTCTTGCCTTGTCACTTGTTGATCCCACACGCAGACGCCATAGTGTCTATACGAGTACTAAGACTTTTGATTTCGTATTTTGATTTACAGACAAACATGAAGCTGCAAGTTGTCTTGGAACATGCCCACGATGCCCGGGCTTACGCATCGACAGAGACAGTGGTAGGCCAAGTCGTTGTGCAAGTGGCGCGCCGGATCGAATTCTCGCGGCTGGAGCTGTGCATACAAGGTGAGAAGTGACTCTGCTCATCATTTTATTTCGTTTGCCCGACGCCGACTGCTAAGACAAAACTCGCAGCCCGGGTCAAAATATCAGAGCCTGTGGAGACTGGAGCGGAATACTCCCTGCAGCCCTACTTCAAAAAGGTACCTTTTGAAGGAATCCATCCTATCTTGATCCAAGGCGGCTGGTTAATGCTCGCTAGTGTCTAAAGACCTCACGGGTTCTTTTCCCGAGCATCTCATTGTGGCCGTTGGCGCGCTGTACTTTGGAAAAGGGCCGACACGAGTTTCCGTTCTTCGTCGACCTTTCGCTCTTGCAACGCTACGTCTGCATCGACCAGGGCAAGAAGCCGGTGACCAGCGTCTTCTACACCATCAGCGCGACGCTGAAGCACGAGGGCTTCTTGCGACGATCCGTAACCGGGGACGCCACCATCACCGCTACGCTGGTAGAGTCGCCCACCGTCCCGTCTGTACCTCTTCTTGAACAGCAGTGCTTGCAGACAAGACGACTCCTCGATCTTGATAAACACAGCAATAGGCACAAGGGCGAGCAGCCCAACCTTGGCCCCCAGGACCGGTTTCTACCACAATACAGCCCCGCGCTCGGTATCACTGCAAGTGTCGGTAATGATGGCTTGCTATGCATCGGCGATCCTCTGCCCCTGAATATATGGGTCACGGTCCCCGCTGTGGCTCGCCAGACGTCGTCGATGTGGCTGCAGAGTATCAGCGTTTCATTGCTTCACATAACTACCCATGGTCCGGACAAATACCAGATGGACGTATACAATTGCTTGACAAAAAGGTTTGATATTGACCTTGTCATCATCCCGGGTCTCATTGAGAAGAGAATACCGATAATGTCGCCCGTGCTGGATAGCATCACCATACCACGGCTACCTAAAATATTTGAGCCTTTGGGCGTGTCACTATCTTCACGTCGGAGTAAAGCGAGGAATGAAGGTAAAGGAAAGAGTGAGGAGGACTTGATTCATATTTCTTGTACCTTTCAAGCTTCTACCTGGCCATCATGCAAGGTTAGTTGTATCTGAATCACTCTGCTAAGCGATGATCTAGCTGACCAAAGTCGAGGTCGTATCACTTACTATACCAGTAGGGTTTACAGTTTCAGCTCTACCACCTCCATATAAGGACTCCCGTCAGTCCTGATTCTGATAGATGGAAACAACTTGACTTATAGGGACTTGAACACAGAACCATGCCACACACATGGCAATGGAAGGGAGGCTTTTAGCTCTGGGTAGATTAATGCAACAAGGCATTCATACTCTTGTAATTAACCAATTTTCTCTTCACAAGCCATTCAAGGTAGTCTTAATATTTCAGGCACCACAGCTCGCCAACAGACCACTAACTTTGCTTGAGGACCATAGTTGCACAGAGTACCTGGTTACCTACCCTACTAGGTCCTCTACTAATATTGCCAAGCCATTAACAAAGTTGTTCTGCCTAAGGAATGTAGATCGAAAGTAAAATGCGTTGGAATTATTCTATACCACTCCAGTTACAAGATGCACTGCAGTATATAAATCGCGACATCTAATTCCTAGTCCTCATGTAAGTTAGCTGGAGAGTTGAATGCAACCCCTGCATAATGCACATTCTTTCCCTTTGCTCGAAGCTCATCCTCAATGTCCATCAGGCGATTGTACTTGGCAACCCTCTCCCCCCTGGCTGGGGCTCCAGATTTGAGATGGCCAGTGCAAAGACCGACAGTCAAGTCAGCGATAAAGTCGTCTGTTGTCTCGCCCGAACGATGGGAAACAAATACACTCCACCCCAGCTTGACGCATAGATTATACCTGGGGTTACGGTTAGCCGGAAGGAAAGATCACTATGTCCCGAACCAAGAAATTCCCACTTACGCTTGTATGGACTCGGTGACTGTGCCAATCTGGTTCACCTTGAGGAGCATCGAGTTGCAGGCACCGCATTCCTTGCCCATGGTGACACGCTCGACGTTTGTGGTCAGCAGATCATCGCCGACCAGCTCAATGGGGCAATGCTTGTTGAATGCTGACCAGGCGTCCCAGTCTTCTTCAGCAAAGGGATCTTCCAGCAGCACAATGGGATACTTGGCAATGAGATCAGAATACATCTTGGACAGGTCTGCAGCCGTCGTCGGACGGGGTTGGTCGGTCTTGAAACCTAGGTCGTATGCACCGCCTTTGAAAAAGCTTGTCGAGGCGGGATCGATTGCGAATTTGATCTTGCCAGTATAGCCCGCATTTTGGACGGCCGTAGTTAGCAAGTCCAGTGCTTCGTGGGGTTCCGAGATTGGCGGCGCAAATCCGCCCTCGTCGCCGAGGCCAACGGCTATATTTCATCAGCATCAGCACCGAGCACGGGAAGAAGCAACTGGTTCCGAGTCAAGCATACCGCTGGTCCCAAACTTGTCTGCAATGACATTTTTGAGATGATGGTAGGTCTCAGCACCCATGCGGACCGCTTCAGCCATGCTCGAGGCGCCAACAGGCGCAATCATGAATTCTTGGAACGACATGGTGTTTCCGGAATGCTCGCCACCGTTGAGGAGGTTGAAAAAGGGCACAGGCATCACCATGGCCTTCCCGGAGAGATTTGCTTCTCTATGGAGGAACTCATAAAGAGGCATGCCCTTAGAATTTGTTAATTGACGGCGGCTGGATTGATTGATGACGGATATATGCATACCATTGCCGCAGCTCCAGCCCGTGCGCAGGCCATGCTCACCCCCAGAATCGCATTAGCGCCTAGCTTGGACTTGTTCTTGGTGCCGTCGAGGTTTATCATAAACTCGTCGATTTGTTTCATCTGGGTACTGGGGTCTAAGGCCTGGGCGATGAGGGCGGGACCGATAATCTCATTCACATTCCTCACGGCTGTTTCGACACCTTTTCCACCGTAGACGTCCTTGATGCCATCCCTCACTTCGGTGGCCTCTGTAGATCCCGTCGAAGCACCAGAAGGGACGAGACTCCGGAATGAACCTGGTTAGCGTATCAGCTAGATCTGTCCGGCACAGGCTATTATTCGCCCTCGTCCCTACCAATGTCTGTCACGACGTCTACCTGGACTGTCGGGTTGCCTCTCGAGTCGAGCCTTTGGGAGGAATTGATGGCGGTGATCATGATGAAAGATGAGTGATAATGTTGTGGTCTCGGGCGGAGGTTGAGATGAGGGCTGGGCAAGGTAGTTGGAGACTTAAATACCCTCCTCCCTTGGTTGCGTCAAGCGAGTGAGATGGTGGATTCGCACTGGACGCTCCGGGTCCAGCCAAGCTAGGGCAGGCTAGTGGCAACGCCGAGACCTAAATAGTGTGTAGCTTGATCCGGGTGTTGCGGCTAGACCGGGCATTTCGGGACGCGTTGAGGCGTGCGTTCCCTCCTACGTCACAGCTTAAAAACAGGTGTGTGCCCCAGACCTTTCCACCAGCCCATCATCAAACGAGGTCGCCGTGACTTCCATTACAACATCCTTCGCTGCAATTAGCATCGAGTCATTACGGATCAGTTACAGTCGCCGTCAAAATGGAACCATCTGCTGGCAGACTTTGTGCTACTGCTCCGGAGCTACCTGGAACCATATGCGGGATCCCTATCCCCTGCGGTGCCGACCAGACCCCAGGCAACGGAGCAATCAACAGACACTCACGGTTGGAGAAGAACCACAAGGGCTGGCGACGGGTTGTGCTCAACTTCACGCCATCATGGTTCAGCGTCAACATGGGCACCGGCATCGTCTCCATCCTCCTCTTCAATCTGCCGTACAATGCGACGTGGCTGTACTGGATTTCGGTTGCCGTCTTCGCCCTCAACGTGCTGCTCTTCACGCTCTTCTTGACCATCTCCATCCTCAGATACACCCTGTTCCCTGGGGTATGGAGCTGCATGATCCGCCATCCGGTGCAGTCGCTGTTCCTGGGCACCTTTCCCATGGGCCTGGCCACCATCGTCAACATGGTTGTATTTGTGTGCGTCCCTGCCTGGGGCCATCGCTTCGTTACCCTGGCCTGGGTCTTGTGGTGGATTGATGTCGCTTGCGCAGCTGGTACAAACTTCTACCTGCCCTTTGTCATCATGTACAGACACGAGGTAAATTCACCGGCCCCCCATGTGCATGGCTCCAAGACTGACCGGGCTGTTCTACCGAGACCAAGTTACAGACCATGACTGCCGTATGGCTTCTGCCAATCGTGGCAACTATCGTGGCTGCTGCTTCAGGTGGCATCGTTTCATCTGTCCTGTCTGACCACCACGCCCTTATTACACTAGTCACCAGCTATATCCTCTGGGGCTGCGGTGTTCCTTTGGCCATGTTCACAATGGTGATCTATTTCCAGCGACTCACAATGCATAAGCTGCCACCTCGCGAGGTGATTGTTTCCGTCTTCCTGCCTCTTGGCCCCCTCGGCCAAGGATCCTTTGGAATCATGCAGCTCGGCAAGGAAATGCTACGGGTTTCTCGACAGGTCAACTTCATGCCAGAAGCAGAGATAGCTGGTCAAGTCTTCTATGTTGCTGGGGTTTTTGTCGCTTTCGTCTTATGGGGCTTCGGGCTTCTGTGGCTATTCTTCGCCCTCTCGTCTATTTCCCGCAACAGGTTCCCTTTCAATCTCGGATGGTGGGGCTTTACCTTTCCTCTTGGTGTTTTTTCAACTGCTACTACAACATTTGCAAAGGAATTGCCATCTGTGTTCTTCAAGGTCTTGGGGACAATATTCTCCTTATCAGTGGTTATTCTTTGGATTATCGTTGCTTCTGGGACTATCTACAGAGCCTTCTTTGGTCAGCTAATTTATGCCCCTTGTGTTAAGGAGTGGGAAGAAAAGCAAGAAGAGGAGGTGTAAAGCACAAAGCAAAGTGGGAAGCTACTGTGTTTTACTTGAGAATAATCCTAACTAACTACTAGCTACTAGCTAGGCTAGAATAGGAAAGGAGCTAAGCTATATTAGGTTAGAAGAAGTAGGATAAGTAGGTTAGTAGTAGTAGGTTAATAGTAGTAAGAGATATAAATAGTAATAAGCTACTTTAGATAAAAAGCTTACTTTAGTAATATAATCTTAATTACTTAAGATTTATATTATATTATATTAAAGTAAATATAAAAGTATAAGATAAATATAAAAGAAATAATATATACTAAGGAATTAAATAATAATAAATATTTAAAGGAAAGTAATAAATATAAAATAAAATAGTAAAGAAAGTAAGAAAAGTAAGAAAAGAAAGAAAATAAAAAGAAAAAGTAAAAAGAAAAAGTAAAAAGAAAAATTAAAAAAGTAAAAAAGTATTAAAAAATACTAAAAAAGTACTAAGAAAGTATTAAAAAATTAAATATTAGTTAAAAAATACTAAAAAAGTATTAAAAAAGTATTAAAAAATTATACTTTAATTAAAAATGTTATAACCCTAGCAGTTACATCACGTATACCCTATAAAAACTTATATAAATTAACCTACTTATTATATAAACCCCTAAGCAAGTTTACTAATTATGCATAGATTACTCTTACATAGGATTACTATGCCCTAGAAGTAACTGTAATCTAGGATTACTATAATCCCTAGACTAAGCAATCCCCTAAGGATCCCTTAGGTATATATATATTTCTTTAGTATTAGATAGAATACTTAGCTTACTAGCTATTAATAAGACTTCTTTACTTAAATATACCTAACCTGCTCTATTTACTATTAAGAGATGTAATACTTTATAATACTTAGTACCTATGCTCTATATATCTGCTAATATAAACCTAGTATAGACTAGTTTATCCCTTGGGAATTATAACTGTTATATTTATCTTATTTACTTATAATCTCCTTATCAATACCTACTATCCTTTTCTATTATTTTATTTTCCCTTTCTATACTTTTCTCTTTTTATTCTTTAATCTTTAAATATTAATATTTACTTTACTTACTCTCTTATATTAAAACTCTATTTCTTAATACCCTTAATCTCTACTTACCTATAAACTTATATTTATCTTTAATATAAACCTTTACTATAAAACTAAACTTCTATTTAACCCTTATTTAACTCTAACTTTAAAACTAACCTTTACCTTCTTTATCTTTCTTTTCCTTAACCCTATTCTTCTTTTTCTTTTCTTTTTACTTACTTTTTTAAATTTCCTACTCTATTACCTTTTTACTTTCTTATCTTATTATCTTTTTATTATTTTATTATTTCTTTCTCTTTATATAAAACATTATATATTTACTATTTTAAATCTTTTTTTTTTTTTATCTTTTATTATCTTTCCTTACTCTTTTTTATTATTATTTTATAAAATTGTATATAATATAACTTATCTTCTTCTTTAACTTTAAAATATATATAAAATATTATCTTTTATTACTAAATTAACTATCTATTTACTACTTATTTTATATAAATACTTTTTCTTTTTTTTTTTAAAAAAAAAAAAAAAACTAAACTTAACCTTTCTTTATTTCTTATACTATTAATTATTTACTTTACTAAATCTAAAAACTTTAATATTATTTCCTTCCTATTATCTTAGTAATTACTATATACTCTATCCCTTTCCTACCTTAACCCTATACTAACTATACCTTACTAGCTTATTTACTTTAAAATACCTCTTATTATACTAACTATACCCTTTACTATTATAGCCTAGCTTAATAATAGTACTATTAACCTATATATTAAAATTATCTACTATAATCTCTCTACCTATCTTTATATCTATATTTATATTCTTTATCTCCTACCTCTTCTCTATACCTACTTAATCTAAACTACTAACTAATATAACTAGCTTACCTATATTCTACCTCCTCTCTTACTACCTTATTTTACTAACTCCCTTAACTATATATAAAATTAGCTATATAACTCTCTATCCTACTTTATTATCTTATTAATTTCTATTATTCTTCTTATCTAACTATCTTACTAATCTCTTACTTAAATTTATTATACTACTATAATCTTAAAAATTAAACTCTTATTATACTAATATTTACTCTTAATTACCCTTTTAAATAACTATCTATTATTACTTACTACTATCTAACTATTATATATCTCTTATAGTAATTTATAATAGAAATATACTATAAATCTTATAAATCTCTTCTTATTTAATACTTTCTTTTATACTAATTTTACCCCTTACTATATATATTCCTATTATTCTATTCCCTTATATAGATATATATCTATTTTATTAACTAATACCTCTATTATTCTATCTATTTTATATACTATATAATACCTTACTTACTTTACTAATATATCCTTAAATATATTTACCTCCTTAGCTTCTTATATTACCTATAATTAGTTCTCTATATTAATCTATTAAATTAATCTTTAGCTTTAATTGTAATTATTATCTACTACTACTTCTACCTCTGCTTCTGTTTCTACTTTTGCTCCTACTCCTACTACAGCTCCTACTCTAGCTCCTGCTCTAGCTCTAGCTCCTCCTATAACCCCTGCCCCTTTACTCTCTTCCCCCTAGCTTTCCTTAATATTACTAGCTATTAACCTAGCTATTATACCTTTTCCTATTAACTCTTAATATATATTATACATCTCCTCCTTCTCTTTTTAATATTTAAATTAGTTAATATAACTATCTATCTCTTAATCTAATACCTCTCTTTAATATTAATTACTACTTATATACTTAACTATATCTTTATTCTATACTTATAAATTTTACTTTTCTTATAGCTCTTATTACTATTACTTTAATTATAACTATTATATAATTACTATAGACTTACTTTTTTACTTATTATATCTTTCTTATTTACTTTCCTATATAAAATTTACTAACTACTATAGTATATTACTATATACTATTAACTATATATTTAGATTATTAACCCTTAACTTTAATATATTTATTACTACTATTTACCTTAATTTACCTCCTTAGCTACTTATCTACTTCTTTACTATCTATACCTTTACTTCCCTATTACTAGCTTCTTATTAATATACTAGATATACTAACTTCTTTATAATCCTTTATATATACTTAATTATCTTACTATATATAATTACTTTACTTTCTTAATACTATACTATCTATTCCCTTATAATCTTACCTACCCTTTTTATAATATTATTATTATCCTTTTTACCTTCCTTTTCTCTTTCTCTATTTACCTTTACTTTACTTAATCTAGCTTTAACTCTCTTATAGCTTATATTTACTATTCTTCTATTACTACCCTTTCTTACTCTTTCTATCCCTCTTACTTTACTTCCCTTATCCTTTATTATATTTACTTTATATTTAATATTCTTATATCTTATTAGCTTTTAAAATATAATAACCCTTTATAGTATAAATTATATTAACTAAAAAAATTCTATTTTCTATACTAGCTTTAATATTACTATTAAATAAATTACTAGTACTTTAAAATCCTATAATACCTTACTTAACTATACTATTTATAACTAAAATAATATACTATAACCTAAAACTATATAATACTTATCTACTATAACCTAGTTTAACTTCTACTGCCTATATATCCTCTTAATAAATGCCCTAAAACCTTTACTAATAGTAAACTCTAATATAATAAATACTAATAATATAGCCTACTATATACCTTAACTCTTCTATATATATATATTAATCCCTAATTTTATATACTAAATAGTTATATTATCCTCTAATACTACTAATAGTATTATTACTACTATTACTTTATCTAGTATATAATATACTAGTAATATAAATATTAAACTCTTTTTTCTACTAATTAGTATTACTTATATAATTAGCTACTCCCCTTATACTATAGCCTAGATAACTAACTCTTATAATCCCCTAAATATTACTAATAGACTTATTATTTACCCTAATTACCTCTTTAAATCTACCTAGTATAATTAGCTAAATCTCTTTTACTATATTTTTTCTTACTTATTATTAAATCTATATTAAATTTACTTCTTACTTAATTACTTTACTTAATCCTTTGCCCTAAACCTAAAAAATTAGTATTACTATATACTAGTCTTATAGAACTTATCTTAACTATATATTATATTAAACTTACCTTAGCTAAATAAATAGATATAAATTAATCTAGCTATATATAAACTATAATTAGCTTATAAATCTTAGATATTATTTACTAAATTACTACCCTATTCTCTACCCTTATTATTATTATTATCTTTAAAATCCCTAATATTCTTTTACTTTCCTTTAAATACTCTATTTAAATACTAATTACTAATCCTTATTATAATCTATTTCTATATACTAATATTAATCTCTTAGCTAGAAAACTATATATTATATTACTATAATACCTTCCTAACCCTATTACTTATCTACTTAGGCTTATAAAACCAATCTATAAATACTACTTCTTCCTCCTTTACCTTCTATTACTCTTACTCTTACTTTACCCCTTTATCTCCTTTCCTTACCTTAGCATACTATATCTTACTCTCCTTTCGCCCTTCTATACTTACTACCTTATCTACCTATAAAAATATACTTTATCTATTCTTTATTTTTATCTATTATTATACCTTTTACTAAAATAGTAAAACTAACTATATATACTATACTAATAACTTTCTTATCTTATAGAGTAAATAATAGTAGATTACCTTAACCTTATCTATTTACTAAAACCCCTTATAATATATAGTAATAAAATAAATTATACCTTTATAGATAAATATATTATATACCTTACTATTTATTATATTCTATATTTATAACTTTAAAATCTTAGTTAATTATACTAGCTAGCTCCTTAATATATATATTAATATAAATAACTAAGATTAGAACTACTTAATTATTTAGCTATACCTTTAGATTACTTACTTATAATATAGGTATTCCTTATTTAATAGTTAAGCTAACTATATCTTACTTTTAAATACTAATATTTTAATCTAGTTTTATACTTACTCTTCTCCCTTCTTAACCTAATCTTAATTCTCCTAGTTATATAAAAATAAATACTTTAATATACTCTTACTATATTAGTCCTAGATCCTAGACTATAGTATAGCTAGTAATATATCTAAACTTAGTAGCTACTACTACTATATACCCTTCTCTTTATTACCTTAATTATTATTAATACCTATATAACTATAGGTTAACTATAATAATATTTATTATACCTATCCTACTAAACTATATAATATATTAGATATTTTGCTTATCTTAATCTAAATCTACCTATAAATAATCTAATTTCTATACTAATTGATTATCTTAGACCTTAGTATTATATATTAGATCTTTATACTATATATCCTTATATTAATAATTTAATTTATTAGTAATAGCTAGGTATTCTTACCCTTAGGTATCTAGACTATAAATTACCTTACTTTATAATATATAATCTAGAATAACCCTTTAATATCCTTCTTAGCCTATTACTTACTTCCCTATTATACTAACTATTAAACTTACTTCTAGTACTTTAATATTAACTAGTATAATACTAAATACTATATTACCTTAATAACAGCTAAATAAATTAGTATATAATTAACCACAGGGACCTATCTATTACCTTTATTTAACCCTATAATAGCTAATATACTAATAATTATACTATTGTAATAATTACTACTTTTAAATAAATAATTTAAAAACTATACTATAGTATTTAAATAACTTTAGTGTAAATAGTTATATATATATTAACCTTTACTATTAGCTTCTATAATAACTTATGTAATACTATAGTTAAATTTATTCTATACCTTTTTTTATTATATTATTATCTTATATAGTAAATATAATCCTACCTTATTACTTATAATAGATAGGCTACTACTATAGCTAGTAGTACTATTATTATTAGTATCTATTAATATATTACTACTATTATTATAGCTACTTTTATTATCTTAAATACTAATATCTCTTATATACTATATATTATATTACTTCTAAATATATAATAACTGCTATTACTAGGATTTATATTATTCCTATATATCTAGCTTTATTAACCCTTAAAATAGTTTTATTATTATAATATACACCTCCTTTTATGTAATCTTAAATAACTTAGCTATACTAGGAAAATATCTATATACTATTATATTATATATATTATCTAATATTAGCTTAAAAATATCCTATATCTTTTATAAAATAGGTTTATTATCCCTAATTAGCTATAATAATACCCTTAAATAGTTAGGGTTAATACTTTGTAAATAGTAAGGCTAACTATACTAGTTTAACTATACCTTAGTATTCTACTTATTATTAATAATCTAGATATTACTATTAGCTTTACTCTTAAATACTTACTTATTATTATTATAGATAGTCTTAAAAAACTATATAGTAGTTTAGTACTTATAATCTGCCTAGTTATCCTTTTAATTATAACCTTAACTTCTTATCTATAGGTAGTTATCTTAATTAATAGTTTAGCTAACTTTAAACTACTACCTACTATAACCCTAATAATATACTTACTATACTTAAATACTCTCTCTCTATAGGATTAGCTAATATATTTATTAGGCTTATTATTAAATATTTCTTCTCTTTTCCTAATTATTTTTCTATTAGTACTTTATATAGTAATACTCTTATATTTTATATACCTTTCTTATAATATATAGGTATATATTATAACCTAATCTATTTACTTAGGGTAAATAGATAAATAAAATCAACTATATAGTTAGTAGTAGTAGCTTTTAATCCTTTAATTTATATTAATCCTAGGTAATAAATAGAATATTAGTAACTTCTTTCTTAATATTCTTTATTTAGCTATAGGAAAAATAACTATACTTTATCTTTAAATAGTTATAAATCTTACTTATAATAAATCTAATCTTATATTAGCTATAAAATATAAATAGAAATAGAGGTAAATAAATAAATAGCTTTATATTAATAGTTAGTATAATCTTATAGATTTTTAATTTATTATTATTATTAACCTAAATATATTAATAGGTAAATACTAATATATTAACTTAAACTTACTTTTATAGTTACCTAGGTATTTCTAAACTTTATTAACTATAACCCTAGCTTTCTTTAACTCCCCTTTAATATATTAGTATATATAGGCTAATATAAATAAAAAATCTAACTAATTATCTTCTAGCTATAAATAGACTACTTAGTTTATTTTAACTATATTAATATTAATCTAATATACTTTAAATCAATTGTATAGCTACTATTAAGCTTAAAATCAACTATTTACCCTAGGGAATTACTTACTATACTATAATAGATTAATATATACTACTATTAGCTATTTTACCTAATAGAATATCTATAACTCAGCCCCTTTACTTTCTTCTATAACCTAGCTCCCTAGCTACAATAGTGCCTTTTTTATTTGTATAGTGTTTTCTACAACCTAGCCAGGCTAAGTTGTTATTAACTTATAGTAAGAAAACTACCTATAATATTACTTATCTTCTTCTTTAACTTTAAAATATATATAAAATACTTTCTTTTATTACTAAATATTACTAAATTAACTATTTACTTACTATTTATTTTATATAAATACTCTTTCTTTTTATCTTTTTTTTTTAAAAAAAATAAAAAAATAAAAAAAAATAAAAAATAAAAAATAAAAAAAATAAACTTAACCTTCTTTTATTTCTTATATTACTAATTATCTACTTTACTAAATTTAAAAACATTAATACTATTTCCTTTCTATTATCTTGGTAATTACTATATACTCTATTCCCTTTCTACTCTCCCTTATACTAACTTTACCTTACTAGCTTATTTACTTTAAAATACCTCTTATTATACTAACTATACCCTTTACTATTATAGCCTAGCTTAATAATAATACTATTAACCTATATATTAAAATTATCTACTATAACCTCTCTACCTTTCTTTATATCTATATTTCTATTCTTCTTTATTTCTTACCCTTTCTCTATATCTACTTAATTTAAACTACTAACTAGTATAACTAGCTTACCTATATTTTACTTTCTCCCTTATTACCTTATTTTACTAACTCCCCTAACTATATATAAAATTAGCTATATAACTTTCTATTTTACTTTATTACCTTATTAATCCTTATTATTCTTCTTACTTAACTATCCTACTAATCTCTTACTTAAATTTATTATACTACTATAATCTTAAAAATTAACCCTTTACTATACTAATATATACCTTTAACTACTCTTTTAAATAATTACTTATTATTACTTACTACTACCTAACTATTATATATCTCTTATAGTAATTTATAATAAAAATATACTATAAATTTTATAAACCTCTTCTTATTTAATACCTTCTTTTATACTAATTTTACTTCTTAATATATATATTCCTATTATTCTATCCCTATATATAAATATATATCTATTTTATTTACTAATACCTTTATTATTTTATCTATTTTATATACTATATAATACCTTACTTACTTTACTAATATATCTTTAAATATATTTACCTCCTTAGCTTTTTATATTACCTATAACTACCTTTCTATATTAATCTATTAAACTAATCTTTAGCTTTAATTATAATTATCTTCTACTACTATCTCTGCCTCTGCTTCTATTCCTACTTCCGCTTTTACTTCTACTTCTACTCCTTTACTCTCTTCCCTCTGGCCCTCCCTAATACTACTAGCTATTAACCTAGCTATTATTCCTCTTCCTACTAACTCTTAATATATATTATATATCTTCTCCTTCTCTTTTTAATATCTAAATTAGTTAATATAACTATTTATCTCTTAATTTAATACCTCTCTTTAATATTAATTACTACTTATATACTTAACTATATCCTTATCCTATACCTATAACCTTTACTTCTCTTATAGCTATTATTACTATTACTTTAACTATAACCTTTATATTATTACTATAGACTTACTTTTTTACCTATTATATTCTCCTTATTTACTTTCCTATATAAAATTTACTAACTATTATAGTATATTACTATATACTACTAATTATATATTTAGATTATTAATTCCTAACTTTAATATATTTATTACTACTATTTATCTTAACTTACCTTCTTAGCTACTTATTTACCTTTTTACTATTTATACTTTTACTTTCCTATTACTAGCTCCTTACTAATATACTAGATATTTTAACTTCTTTATAATCCCTTATATATACTTAATTATTTTACTATATATAATTACTTTTCCCTCTTAATATTATACTATTTACTCTCTTATAATTATACTTACCCTTTCTATAATATTATTATTCTCTTTACTTTCTTTCTTTCTCTCTCTATTTACCTTTACTTTACCTAATCTAGCCTTAACTCTCTTATAGTTTATATTTACTATTCTTCTATTATTACCTCCTTTTATTCTTTTTATTTCTTTTACTATACCTTTTTTATTCTTTATTATATCTATCCTATACTTAATATTCTTATACCTTATTAGCTTTTAAAATATAATAACTCTCTATAGTATAAATTATATAACCTTAAAAAATTCTATTTTCTATACTAACTTTAATATTACTATTAAATAAATTACTAGTACTTTAAAATCCTATAATATCTTATCTAATTATACTATCTATAGCTAAAATAATATACTATAACCTAAAACTATATAATACTTATCTACTATAACCTAATTTAACTTCTACTATCTATATATTCTTTTAATAAATGCCTTAAAACCTTTACTAATAGTAAACTCTAGTATAATAAATACTAATAATATAGCCTACTATATACCTTAACTCTTTTATATATATATATTAATTTCTAATTTTATATACTAAGTAGCTATATTATCTTCTAATACTACTAATAGTATTATTACTACTATTACTTTATTTAGTATATAATATACTAATAATATAAATATTAAACTCTTTTCTTTACTAGTTAATATTACTTATATAATTAATTACTTCTCTTATACTATAGCTTAGATTACTAACTCCTATAATCCCCTAAATATTACTAATAGACCTATTATCTATTTTAACTACCCCTTTAAATCTACCTAGTATAACTAAATAAATCTCTTTTACTATATTTCTTTTTACTTATTATTAAACCTATATTAAATTTACTTTTTACTTAACTACTTTACTTAATTTTTTACCTTAAACTTAAAAAATTAATACTACTATATACTAGTCTTATAAAACTTATTATAGCTATATATTATACTAAACTTACCTTAACTAAATAAATAGATATAAATTAATCTAGCTATATATAAACTATAACTAGCTTATAAATCTTAGATATTATTTACTAAATTACTACTTTATCCTTTACCCTTATTATTATTATTATCTTTAAAATTACTAATATCTTCTTACTTTTCTTTAAATACCTTATTTAAATACTAATTACTAATCTTTATTATAATCTATTTCTATATATTAATATTAATTTCCTAGCTAGAAAACTATATACTATACTATTATAATATCCTCCTAACTCTATTATTTATCTACTTAAGCTTATAAAACTAATCTATAAATACTACTTTCTCTTTCTTTACCTTCTATTATTCTTACTCTAATCTTACTCCTACTCTTTTATCTCTATTTCTATCTTTATTTCTATTTCCTTTTCTTCTCTTAGTATACTATATCCTACTTTCCTTTTACCTTTCTATACTTATTACCTTATTTACCTATAAAAATATACTTTATTTATTCTTTATCTTTATTTATTACTATACCTTTTACTAAAATAGTAAAACTAACTATATATACTATACTAATAATTCCTTTACTTTATAGAGTAAATAATAGTAGATTACCTTAACCTTATCTATTTACTAAAACCCCTTATAGTATATAGTAATAAAATAAACTATACCCTTATAGATAAATATATTATATACCCTACTATTTATTATATTCTATATCTATAACCCTAAAATCTTAGTTAACTATACTAGCTAGCTTTTTAATATATATATTAATATAAATAACTAAGACTAAAACTACTTAATTATTTAGCTATACCCTTAGATTACTTACTCTTAGTATAGGTATTTCTTATTTAATAGTTAGGCTAACTATATTATACCTCTAGATATTAATATTTTAATTTAAATTTATACCTACTCTTATTCCTTCTTAACCTACTCTTAATTTTCCTAGTTATATAAAAACAAATACTTTAATATACTCTTACTATATTAGTTTTAAATCTTAGACTATAGTATAGCTAGTAATATATCTAAACTTAGTAATTACTACTATTACTATATACTCTCCTTTTTATTATTCTAATTATTATTACTATCTATATAACTACTAGCTAACTATAATAATATTTACTATATTTATCTTACTAAACTATATAATATATTAGATATCTTACTTATTTTAATCTAAATCTACTTATAAATAATCTAGTCTTTATACTAATTAATTATCTTAGATCTTAGTATTATAAACTAGATCTTTATATTATATATTCTTATATTAATAATCTAATTTATTAGTAATAGCTAAGTATCCTTACCCTTAGGTATTTAAACTATAAATTACCTTACCTTTTAATATATAATTTAAAATAACCCTTTAATATCCTTCTTAGCTTACTACTTACTTCTCTATTATACTAACTGCTAAACCTACCCCTAATACTCTAATATTAACTAGTATAATACTAAATACTATATTACCTTAATAATAGCTAAATAAATTAGTATATAATTAATTATAGAAACCTATTTATCCCTCTTATCTAACCCTATAATAGCTAATATACTAATAATAATACTATTATAATAGTTATTACTCTTAAATAGATAGTTTAAAAACTATACTATAGTATTTAAATAACTCTAGTATAAATACTTATATATATATTAGCCTTTACTTTTAGCTCTTATAATAACTTATATAATACTATAGTTAAATTTATTCTATACCTCTTTCTATTATATTATTATCTTATATAGTAGATATAATCTTACCCTATTACTTATAATAGATAGGCTACTACTATAGCTAGTAGTACTATTATTATTACTATCTGTTAATATATTACTACTATTACTATAGCTACTTTTATTATCTTAACTACTAATATCCCTTACTCTCTATATATTATATTACTTCTAAATATATAATAATTACTACTACTAGGACTTATATTATTCCTATATATCTAGCTTTATTAACCCTTAAAACAGTTTTATTATTATAATATATACCTCCTTTTATATAATCTTAAATAACTTAGCTATACTAGGAAAATATTCCTATACTATTGTATTATATATATTATCTAAAACCTACTTAAAAATATCCTATATCTTCTATAAAATAAGTTTATTATCCCTAATTAGCTGTAATAATATTTATAAATAGTTAGGGTTAATACCCTATAAATAGCAGGACTAACTATACTAGTTTAACTATACCTTAGTATCCTACTTATTATTAATAGTCTAGATATTACTATTAGCTTTACTCTTAAATACTTACTTATTATTATTATAAATAGTCTTAAAAAACTATATAGTAATCTAGTACTTATAATCTACTTAGTTATTTTCTTAGCCTTAATCTTAACTTCTTATCTATTAGTAGCTATCTTAGTTAATAGCCTAGCTAACCTTAAACTATTACCTACTATAACCCTAATAGTATACTTACTAGGCTTAGATATTCTCCCTCTATAGAACTAGCTAATATATTTATTAGGCTTATTATTAAATGTTTTTTCCCTTTTCCTAATTATTCTTCTATTAGTACTCTATATAGTAATATTCCTATATCTTATATACCTCTCCTATAATATATAGGTATATATTATAACTTAATCTATTTAATTAGGGTAGATAAATATATAAAATTAGCTATGTAGTTAGTAGTAGTAACTTTTAATTCTTTAATTTATATTAATCCTAGGCTATACCTAGGATAGTAGTAACTTTCTTCTTAATATCCTTTATTTACTTATAGGAAAATTAGCTATATTTTATCTTTAAATAGTTATAAACCTTACTTATAATAAATTTAATCTTATATTAGCTATAAAATATAAATAGGAATAGAAGTAAATAAATAAATAGCTCTATATTAATAGTTAGTATAATCTTATAGATCTTTAATTTATTATTATTATTAATCTAAATATACTAATAAGTAAATATTAATATATTAGCTTAAACTTACTTTTATAGTTACCTAGGTATTTCTAAACCTTATTAACTATAACCCTAGCTTTCCCTAATTTCCCTTTAATATATTAGTATATATAGGCTAATGTAAATAAAAAATCTAATTAATTATCTTCTAGCTATTAATAGACTACTTAGTCTATTTTAATTATATTAATATTAATCTAATATACTTTAAATTAATTGTATAGCTACTATTAGGCTTAAAATTAACTATCTACCCTAGGGAATTACTTACTATACTATAATAGATTAATATATACTACTATTAGCTATTTTACCTAATAGAATATCTATAACTTAGCCCCTTTACTTTCTTTTATAACCTAGCCCCCTAGCTTTAATAGCACCTTTTCTATTTGTATAGTATTTTCTATAACCTAGCTAGGCTAAGTTGTTGTTGACTTGTAGTAAGCCTGCTATATATCTTAACTCTTCTATATATATATATTAATCCCTAATTTTGCATACTAGGTAGCTATATTATCCTCTAATACTACTAATAGTATTATTACTACTATTACCTTATTTAATATATAATATACTAATAATATAAATATTAAACTCTTCCCTTTACTAGTTAATATTACTTATATAATTAGTTACTCCTTTTATACTATAGCCTAAATTACTAACTCCTATAACCCTCTAAATATTACTAATAGACCTATTATCTATCCTAACTACCCCTTTAAATCTACCTAGTATAACTAGATAAATCTCTTTTACTATATTTCTTCTTACTTATTATTAAACCTATATTAAATTTACTTTCTACTTAACTACTCTACTTAATCCTTTACCCTAAACCTAAAAAATTAGTATTACTATATACTAGCTTTATAGAACTTATTATAGCTATATATTATATTAAACTTACCTTAACTAAATAAATAGGTATAAATTAATCTAGCTATATATAAACTATAACTAGCTTATAAATCTTAAATACTATTTACTAAATTACTACCTTATCCCTTACCCTTATTATTAATATTATCTCTAAAATTACTAATATCCTTCTACTTTCCTTTAAATACCCTATTTAAATACTAGTTATTAATCCCTATTATAATCTATTTTTATATACTAATATTAATCTCCTAGCTAGAAAACTATATACTATACTACTATAATATCCTCCTAACCCTATTACTTATCTACTTAAGCTTATAAAACTAATCTATAAATACTACTTCCTCTTCCTTTACCTTTTACTATTCTTACTTTAATCCTACTCCTACTCTTCTAGGGTTAGGGTTAGGGTTAGGGTTAGGGTTAGGGTTAGGGTTAGGGTTAGGGTTAGGGTTAGGGTTAGGGTTAGGGTTAGGGTTAGGGTTAGGGTTAGGGTTAGGGTTAGGGTTAGGGTTAGGGTTAGGGTTAGGGTTAGGGTTAGGGTTAGGGT